>OX375757.1:5000000-10000000 GCA_947359355.1 Acrocera orbiculus
ATATCACGAATGGAAGCAAGCTTTAAAATTTATTGAAAATATAATTTTGGTTTAATGATATATTATTAAAGTTTTTATTTGAAGGACGAATCGTTGAATTGAAATTTGTTATGGAAAACCTATTTTAAAAATGGATTTTAAACGTAAAATTATGACAAATTTATGCTGAAATTTTAATTAAATTTTCATGAAACTATTGAATTCAAATCAATCAAACAAACAATCAAATCAGAAGCAAATTCCTTAACTTAAAATATTTAAGAAATGCTCCAAATGTGTTGTAATTATTTGAATTCAACTCTTCTTAAAAACTATTTTAACATTAAATTCCATCATAATTAATTTTGGTTAAAAGACTGAATGTCAAACCATATATGTCCTTAATAATAGTGCAAGCACGACAAAATTGAACTAAAAATAATTTTGAAATTTTCCTTTTTATATAAATTATTTAACTCCAGTTCGATCTAAAATGTGTCGACTTTGGTTTAATAAATTTTGATTATTAAAGTCTTCTGGAAAATATTAATAACCAAAGTAAAAAATTAAAAACTTTTGATTAGGTCATTTTTCTCCTCCCAAAAGCTTCAGATAAAATTTTATCTCAGACCTCAACTGTTATATGACAATGCCCATTAGTTAAGTTTGGGACAAAAGTGGCATTTTTTTGAATCAGAAATGCAAGGAAATTTTGTTACAATAATTAAACAAACAGTTTAAAATTTACTTAAGTAAAATTTACTTAATATACCTTCGAACTTAGTTCAACAAAAGTCTTCTCGTAATTGACAGAAAATTTCATTTTCCTTTTATTAATTTATTTATTTACATGTTTAAAACAAAATATTTGACTATAATTTAAAATTTTGAAAAGATTTAATAGACGGAAGTGCTAATTAGTGTTTAACCAATACACCTTTCCTTCGTATCGTTCTACACTTATACTATAATTTCTATGAGTGAAAGAAGGACTGATTTATTTTATGCACAGCTGTTGAATTTGTATCAAATGTGTTTAGCTTTCAATTTTATTAAAATGGTTCAGTTTTGATATAGATTTATTTATTATAATTAATTCTTGGTAATAGGCGTTGAACAAATTGGTCTTAAATTATGTGTTTTAGTTTGATGTTATTTTAAATATTTTTGGATAAATACAGTATAAAAATTATTATATATTTAGCTCATTTAGAAATATTTCTGTCAGTCTATTTTATTAGAAGATTCAATACCGCCATTGGGACAACAAAGAAGAAAAGTATGAATTAACAATTTTATTTTTATTTAATAGATTTATTCATTTGGTCGTATTGTTCATTTAATCGTATTGGTCGTATTTAATTAAACATAAAATTTGACAAATTGAATTTTAACTCAAAACTGAGTTTAGTTTTATTTGAAATCATTGAATATTACTTAGACAGAAAAAACTTTGAAATTTTTAATAAAGGTATTGTTACTTGCGAGACACTGAAAAGAATCTTTTGCATTGTTAATTTACTAGCGATTTTGAAGGAACCCCTCCAGGATATTAAACTTTAATAGTAATAACCTTAAAAAAGAAATATTTTCGGTATTTGTCCGATTCAAGTTTGATGATGTTAAGAATTTATGAAACCTAATGAAACTTTTACTACAAATACAGAAAAATGATGAAATACTCATACTGACTCTAGCTTTTTTGTTCTTAATTTCATATAAAAGTGATTATCATTTAAAGCTATCGCTACCAAAGGATTCAATTAAGTGACTACTAAGCACTAATAAAAATTCTTGTAAAACACTTACTTTCAAATAAACTTAATTTAATTTAACTAATTGTAACCTCAAAGTTGAAATCTCATTTTTTTAATCTAAATTCTATTTATTCTTTGATAAAATTTGAGTAGTTTTTACTGGAAATATTTTTAAGTCTGATTAAAGTTTAATTTGGAAACTGCAACAATTTTGTTCATCTAGGTCATAAATACCACATTTGTATCCTAAAATATATTATGTGTTTGTTAGCTCTGGTAGCACTCATTTCGTTTAAAGAACATGAAGCCATTACGAAATCTTTTTGCCTATGTTCTGTACAATAAATGAGAACCTTTATCCTCGTATGATTCTCTTTTGACTTTTCAATCTACACGAAATGATAAAAATTAGTCCATTCTGTATGTAATCAATTATATAAAGTCAATTGACTGTTGTTGTTTTTTATTGAAAATTGATAATGTTACATTATTACTATTTTGATTTTAATTTTTAGAAATAAAAATATTTTATAATTAAATGCAAGCTTATTAATTAAAAAATTGATAGAATTTCTCTTTTACTGAATTAATATTGACATTTAATTTGATTTTAAGATGTTAACTACTAAAAGAATTTTCTACCTTTACTCAGACATTTAACATCAATTTTAAGCTTCCATTTACATTATTATTTTTAAGCAGGCAGCTACACAAGTATTTAAGCTAAATAAGTGTTTAAAATTTAAGTGAATTAATTTATTTAAAGTTTTTCTTAAAATATGTATGTATATTGTGAAAAGTTCGACGTTTTTATAAGAACACGATGTGTATAAAAGGAGGGTTAGTTCTATCCATGAAACCATAACTAAAAGTTTTTCTTTCTCACCAAATTAGAGCTTCAAATATTGCCTTTGTAATATTGTGAAAATTGAAATTCATTTTTTATTATTATTTTACTGATATATTTTATGAGAACAATATCGTGACAAAAAATTTTCATTTGTTAACATTACATAAAATTTGTATATAAAATGTCATTGACGCAGCATTTATAAAAATCTTTTTTAAGTATGACAAATATTTTTAAGTATTAAACAAACTTTTAGTTGATTTCATCTTTGTGAGCCTTCGACAATAACATCAAATATGTAATTACAGCTCCGACTGCCTACAAATAAATAATTTTAAAACAAAAATCGACGAAAACCGAAAGAAAAACTAACCGAAATCAAAGTTCCAAAATTAATGGTAAAAAATTTTCCCGCACTTAAAACTCGCTCTGAAGCCGAAAGAATGACGGAAAATCGTATGACCTGTAAAGAAAATTTAAAGAGAAAAATCTGTTTTCAACTTTTAATCAAAATTACTTTTTTAACAATTTTTGGTCGACCTCCAAGCTCTTTATGCAGCACTGAACCAATACTCTTTGTCTAAATGCAAACTTTTAAGTTATTTTTTTTTAATTGAGAACTCACTGCTTTTTTCTTACCTCCATATTGTACTGATGACAAATCATTCCAATTAAAGCAAAAATAGAGCTATTGGCTAAAGCTAACGAGCAATTTTCTGAAAGGTGAAATACATATCATTAAGAAATTTAATATAAACGCTTAATTTGTTTTATAATTATATTATAAAAAGGTGTTCTTACCTATAGTATCATTTTGATTGTTTATAAAGTAATCATCAAAACAAAAATATATATCTGATAGTATAAAAATCAATTGATTAAAGAGACAAAAATAAATTGAGCTCCCGAAACGATTTTCAATAGCTTGATACAATTCAAGTGTTAAAATATGAAATTTTCGTAGCACAAAAAACCTGTCCAAGTCATTCTCGAAAGGAATTAAGCAAAACTTTCGTATATCTTGCATTTCGGTTTTTAATTTTTGTACTCTGTCAATCAAAATTAAAACGAAAAATAAATAATCCAGAATCACCATTTGGATTATAGCTTTAGAGTAAAAAGTCAAAATCATACATATTCTCCATTTTGGAAAAACGTCATGTATAGAAACCATCACACATATCTGAGTCACAGCACTAAAACTAACACCAATTAGGATGCAAATAACCAAAGTGCTGGTTACTTTGTTATTATCTGGTTTTGTGATAAAATTCTTGGCGATTTCATCAAGCTCCACAATAATTTTCCATAAAGACTCTTCTTCTTTTAATTTAAATATTGTAATCAAGGAAATAACCAAATGGGTAATTAGTGGTGTTATTGCTTGCAAATGATATAAATAATAAGATACAGAAGAAACAACTTCTAAAATTTCGTATAAAGTAATCCACTCTATATACAATAAAGTTACAATAAACATTATAACAAAAATATTCTTTAAAATTGTTTTTCTCCTGTCCCACAATTTGTGTGAACTGAGAGAAATTCCAAAGAAATTCAAAACTTCAATAAACTTTTTAAATTCTTTTTGAGTTGACATTTTATCTTCCTGAAAGTAGTCAAACTACTTGTGAACAAAAATTCAAGTAGAATATTTAAGGACAAACAGTTGACAGTAAAACAAAGCTATCAATTTGATCAAAAGCAATCAAGCAATTAAGTTCAACATCGATAATTTGGAAATTAAATTACTTTTCATAATTTTTTTCGTTGCGTGCTTTTATTCCATTTGTTACATTAAAAATTTTTTTTCTGGCATTTTTTCTGTGTATAGTTTTTTCTGTTTATAGTTTAAGATGAAATATATGGCAGCATTTAAAATTAATTTGAAAAATTGTTTCAAATAAAAACAACAACGAACAAACGCTTAGGGCAGAAAGAATATAAAACTTTATTGCCAAAAAACACAAAACACAAAAATAGGAGTTCCAACTTTTTTCGATTTCAAGCTACAGCCTCTTGAATTTTGTAGACTTCGTTTTAATCCCCACGCACTCAATCACTTATCTTTTTGAATCTTTTTGATAATGATTGAAAAAAAAGCAAAAATTTTGAATTAATAACAAATGGTGGAGACAAAAATTTTTAGGTTGAACCGTTTGCAAAAACCCGATTTTTTTTCGTTTTTTGCTTTTTTCTTGAAAAAGAGCACATATAGGTTGTTGTTTTTTATTTTTTCTCAAATTATGAATGTTTTCCAATAAAAGTTGGTATATTATAATGGATTAACTGTTTCTCATAGTGCAATAAAAATCTAACAAATTAAGCCATTCCCTATAACTTGATAAGAATTTTCTTTATTGTTCTCCATAGAAAAAAGTCCAAAGGGGTTAGATCTGGAAACCTGAAGGCCAAGTTACAACTTACCTCTACTTATCTATTGATGAAAAGCGCTCTCAGGATACTGACAAATATTGAGGCCAAAATGAGCCAGACAAGCGTCTATCTTAAGGCTTGTTGCAATCAGCACATCTCCCAATATAACCTGAATTAGTTCAAAAGGACCAATCAGTTGATCATCTATCATAGCTGTTCATACATTGCTGGAAAATTGGTGCTGAAATCTTGAATCAGCATGTGGGTTTTCTCCAGCCTATTTACGTAAAAGAAGCCTCATCGTTCTACATGATTTTGGTACAAAAATTAGAGGTAAATTTTATTTGTCTCATAGTCCATGACCATAAATGTTGCACCTTCTAGAAATGATATGGATGACTTCGATATTTCTAGACGGCAAGATATACGTCGAATACTGCTTTCAGGGTTCCTAGTGATCTCAGCTAGCATCATTTCCTGATCTGTGGTCGAAATTGTTTGTAGTGTAGTGTAGTTATTTGATGGTGTATGAATTCCATACTCTGCAATTCTGCGATGAATACTTGCAAATTTGATAGGTTGGGGTTCTTATTCACGGATACTTTTCCCCATACTCACGAGCTGCTACTCTAGGATTCCCATTGCATTAACCATAAATCAAATGTATATTTGCGCTTTCAGAGTTGCTGTACTGTGTCCTTGAGTCCATATTTTGAAATATTTAGCACAAAAACGAAAAATTCTTACCAGTAAATAATCTCTTAATCATATTTTCCACTAAATTTCAAAACTGACATATTTTCTGCTTGTATTCAAAAACAGTTATTTACCCTTAAAGTGAAAATATTGAAAAGCCCTTAAAAATAGCCAGATAGGTTTTTTTTTTGTTAATTGTGGTAGAGATATTAAACGATCCAGAAATCGTTATTAAATTAAACAGAGTATTGCTTCGTTTGATTTTGAGTTTTTCGATCGATAACACTTTTTTAAGCTGATTTATGGAAATTATCAAAAGATGAGGCGTTCTTCAAGTTTTCCACTTCAGCAAGATCTTTACCTAAAAATGGTATGCTAGCCTTGTAAATATTCAGGTCATGCAATAAAATATCAGGGTTCGTTTCAGTTTCGAACGTCCATGTATATTTTAAAATGAATTTTCGAACTATGCAAACTATGAACTAGGATCATTAACATTTCTGAATTTTTGTTATACAATTTTTCATCAATTTATCATAAATCTTATTATTAAAAACAAATTGAATTAAAAGAAATTTCTAATCCTCCCTCCCTTAGGGTTCAGAAATTCTAGTTCTGAGTGTTCTGGTTATAAAATCAAATTGATTTTATAGAAATTGTGGGTTTTGCATATGATTTTATAGCCTGCATTTTTTAAGTGTATAGCACAAATTTCTTTGAAATGTGATTTAGTTAGTGCAGAATTTAAACTCTTGATAACTGCACATTAATATTGAAATGCCGCAAGTTATGCAATGATTTTATTAAGAATGACGAAAAAATTTTCAATGAATAATAAACATTATTTAACAAAATAATTTAATAAAAATTTAAAACAACTTTAAATCATTTAAAATTATTTATTTAATTGGTCGTTATTAAGCATTTTAAAATATTGTTGCATTAATGGTAATTTTGAACTTATTTCCTTCATAATGCCTACAAATCACAATGAAGAAGTTACTATTTTTCTTATTAACTGAAAAAGTGCCAGTCTTGAAATGTCTTTCAAATATCAAAATATTAGAAAAATGCTTAAAATTTATATTTATTTTAGTTTCAATAAAATTGAATGCAAAAAAAAGGTATCCATATCCTTTGGGTGGAAAGTACATAGTTTACCTAAGATCTGGTTGGGGGTACTGGTAGTCTTGTTTTTTACAAATTAAGAAATGAGAAAAATTATGTGAAATTGTATCTAACTTCCCGAAAAACTAACAACAAAAAGTTAATATTTAGTAAAATTCTTTTCTCAGTCCAAGCTTTTCCCAAATTGACAATTAAGCAATTATTTCATTATTTTTATTTTAATTTTATTTTTAAATAAAAAACAAACAACACAAAGTAAAAATAA
The DNA here is from genome assembly GCA_947359355.1 of Acrocera orbiculus. Taxonomy (NCBI): domain Eukaryota; kingdom Metazoa; phylum Arthropoda; class Insecta; order Diptera; family Acroceridae; genus Acrocera; species Acrocera orbiculus. The sequence goes on from OX375757.1 coordinate 5,007,052, forward strand.
ATTTAATTTGCTGGAATACAAATTTGTTTTCCCTTTAGGCTACGATCTTTAACAAAACCAGGTTTACATATACAAAAATTAGGACCTGAACACACACCATTTGGGCAACCATTCGGACAAAATGGTTTACAACTAAAAGGGTTGAATTCATCTAATATATAACCACGATTACATTCACATTTATTAAATCCTGAGCACAAACCATTTAAACATGGTTTTTCACAATGTGTTAAGCAATTTGTACCAGTTGGATCCAATATTAAACCTGGCTTACATAAGCAGACATTTGGTGCGGTACAAATACCATTATTACAGCCCCTATAAAAAGCAAAAATCAAAAATTTTAATACATTCATTTAACAAATAATTTGAATTTTTATACCTATTACAAACAGGATGACAAGTATTTTCACGTTTAATATAACCTGCATAACATGAGCATACCTCAGGTGCTATACATTCTCCATTTTCACACTCTGAACATTTTGGTATACAGTTTTTTTCACGATTTAATTCATATCCTCGATTACAAATACACTCATCTGGTGCTATACATACACCATTTCTACATGCTGAACATTTTGGTATACATACTCCTTCTGCATTTAATTCATATCCTTGATTACAAATGCACTCATCTGGTGCTGTACAAACACCATTTGAACAATCTCTATAAATATTTAATTGATTAATAATAACTTGATACCACCATAAAATTGCATATTACTTTGTACAAATTGGCTTACACTCTTCTTCATGGCGATTATATCCTTTAAAACATGAACATATACCTGGCTGATTACATTTACCATATTCACAACCGTTACATATAGGTTCACAATGGCCATCTCTAGTCAATTTATAGCCTTGATTACATTCACAAATATCTGGTGCTGTACAATTGCCATTTTTACAACCTGTACTACAATATGGAACACAAAATTGTTGATTTGGTTCGATTACAAAACCTGGCAGACAAACACATTTTTTGTTATCACATATTCCATTCCCACATCCGATTGGACATGTTGGTATACAAAATCCGGCATGATTACGTACATGATCGGGATAACATTCACATTGATTTGGTGCAATACATAAAGCATTTATACATTCATCTTGACAAATGGGGTCACATTTACGAAAATTAAATTTGTTACGTTGATATCCATCACAACAAACTTGTATTTTACTTAATGATGGATCTGATCCATTTCCAGCAGGAATATTACCAGAATCACTAACAACTAAAGTTGAAGTTCTTAATAAATAGAAAGTTTTATTATAGTTTGTTGAATTTTTAAAAATTTTAACTACTTACGGTACTTCTTTAATACAAATACCCTGTAATGCTGATTGTCGAGTATGATTTTGATAATTATCTCGTCGATTATTGCTGACCTCATTAACTCTTTGAATAAATAATCGCTCTTCTTCAGGATGACTATAATGTCTAACTAAACTATCTGATGGTGGTCTAATATGAGTTTTAACACCTAATTGTGCCTGAATTAAAATTATTTCAATTGCAGAAAAAATTATTACGTAGCAAAAATTTCTAAGCATGTTTCTAAAAGACTTTAACACTAAAACTAGCTAAAAAGAACTGGCTTAGTAGAAATCTTTGCCATTTGTTTCGCTTAACCCAAGATTTGAGGGGGTCACAGAATTTGTATCTTATCGCTACTAGTTTGGGACCTTGTTTACGATTAAAATCTTCTGCTTACATAATATTCAATTATTTATTTTAAGATTATTATTGAATCGTTTTTTTTTTGTTGAATTACGAATTTTAATGAAATATATAAATATGGAAATCATTTTATAAGCTTAAATATATAGAATTTAGTGCTTCTTTTCGTTTTTATTTTCTTTGAAATTTTTGAAATCATGGATATTTTTATCTAATTACTCAACAATAATATCTGCATTTTGATTACCATATCACGTTGATAGCTATTATAGAAATACACGTTTATGACTTTTTAACAATAAATATAAAATTATCCAATTTTTAATTATTTAAAAACAACAACAAATTTATAAATACTTTTTTTTCTCTATTCTACACCAATTATATTTCCATCAATTAGCAATATTATGGGTAGCAAATTTGTTGTTAATTTTCATTTAAAATGATTTTCTTTTTAAATGTAATATTACGACACTTGAGAATTCAGCTATGAGTCCAAAATTTATGAGAGCTTAGATATGCCTGTTGACATTTGGGATAATAGCCAAATAATTTATGAGAATTTGGTGTTGAGTATACGGTAAACAATTGGCAAATAGCCAAAAAATATTACAACTACCGTAAAATTTATTTATAAAATAAAACTGCACTGACATCTACTTTGAATTGTCTTAAAAATAACATCCGGTTTTATTTAATACTACATTCATTGCATTCATTTTCAATAGAAATTTATAATATTTTGTTTTTCTAAAATTATTTATAAGAATTTTTGTTTTTGTTTTTATTGACAGCATTTTTTAGGTGAATATTATTTGATATAATTGCCACCCCATTAGTTAGCTAAGTTAATATTTAATAATGTTATGCAGATGAGAAATAAATATATGAGTGGAAAATTTTGGCAGATATTAAGATTTGTTCAAGTGGATATTCTGATTGAAAATTTCAGTAGATGGGCCTACATATGTCTTTCCTGTAGATTTAAAACATTAATTTTTGGTATTCCATTTTTTTAATTATTATCTTTTATGTAATTAATATTTTGCTAATTGTATTTTTCAAGTGGCAAAAAAGCTTTTAATTGTAAGTAGATATGATATCCTTGCAGTTTTTCTGATATTGAATTAGGATATTGGAGTGGCTATTTTTAGAATTTCGTTATAAGATTTTATTTTTAAAAATATATTTTATTGTGTTAGTTTTTTCTTTATTACACTTGTTTCAAGTATTTAAATATATGTTCATAGTTTTCCTGTATAGGTTTTTCTATTAAAAATTATAAAATTGATATTTTAGTTCTATCTTAAATTTTATAGAATCAATGTAACAAATATAGTAGCTATAATCAATGGTTATATGTCACATTTGTAAAAGAATCCCAAAGTAAACGCATAAAATTTTAATTTTTAAATCATATTTCTTTTCTTGGAGCATGTTTTTTTCTTATTCAACAAACACTCAGTATATACTGAAGGTCAGATTTAACCAAAATGGTAGATGGGAAGGGAATTAAAAATTTAATTCATTTGATTTGGCGATCATTTTCCTCTTACGATGAAATAAAACGCGAGTTTTTATCTTTATGTTATAAGTTTTTATGCAAGATATAGATAAAATATCTGAAAATATTCAGTTTAAACCAAAATTTTCAAGGAAAAATATCAATATAAATACTATAAATCACCGTTTATCTTAAATGAACATTAAGTCTAATAAATCTTTTGAGTACTCATTAAGAGTTCAAAAATAAATCTTTAATGCACTTAAAAATGTTTGAACTTTATTTTAGAAGCTATTAAATTGGAAAGAACTTATTTTAATTTGTTAATTATTCATTTCGTCTAGCTTTGACTAAGAAATATTAAACATTTGCTTAAAAAGTCCTTTAATTAAACACAAATTATTCTACTTAGTAAAAGATAATTTCTTATTTCAAAATAAGTCAATGAATTGAATTTTTGAAAAATTGCAAAAAAAAAAAAAATACATTTTAAATATTCTGCAGTTCTGTATCTAGTTTGTTTATAGGGAAATTGAAGTTACATAGTTATACAGTTATACCTTACACAGTTTTTGTAGAAAAAATAACTTTCTCTCTTGTGAAATTTTACATAAGATGTTTATCATTTCTGTTTATTTCAGTTAAGTTCTTTTGCTTAAAACTTTTCTTATAAATATTGTTTGTTGTTGTTTCTAAAACTTTTTCTAAAACTAGCCTAGAAAAAGTAATCTGGATAAAGAAACAAAGTGCTGAAAATATTTATGTTCGTGCATTTATCTTGATACAAAGTTTTTATTTTTGTTCTTTTCTTATTAGTTATATCTTTTCTTACAATTAGTTCCATCGTTTTCTTTGATAGTATGAAATGAAATAAAAACAGATAAACAGTTAAAATTAAGATTCTTAAAAAAGTTTTCTAAGGGACACAACAAGTGTAACCATCTAAAAATGGATGAATTTTGTGAAAAGTATTGCAACGAATGTTTTGTAATTTGGCAGATATATTTTTGACAGAATGAAAAATACAATGTAATTTTTTGAAAAAAAAAATATTGTCATTTTAATTTCGCATGTTTAAAATACTTTCAGATTTAGTACTCAGCCATCTACATACCTTTTCAGATTTCAGATTTAGTATTCAGATTTAGTACTTAAGTAGTTAAGTAAAACATTTGAAGAAAGTTGCACCTCTTAACTTAATTTTATTAAAAGAAATTTTACATGTTATTGAAATCTTATTAGAGAAAATTTGCTTTTGTAAATAGTTAATAAATAAATTTAAAAAAAACAAATTATAGTAAAATTAATTCAGCAAAACTCATTCCACATGTAATATATATAAAAAAAAAATCGCTAGCAAAAATTTCCCACACTTTTGAATTTGAGGAAATTTTTATGAAAGAAAAGCTCTGGAAGCTCTTTTCTACACAGCATCCTCACATTGAAAGCTTCTTGTGTATAAGTTTCTTTTTTCTTCTGTTTTTATTATTTTACAAGTGCCGTAAAAAAGGTTTTTCCCGAAGTGACAGTGTAAAACGCGAGCTAGCTGAGATTAGTTCGTTTGGTGATTTAGCCTCATCTTAAATCAAGAACCTGCTTATCCGGTATTTTTTTTTTTTTTTATGTACAAAAATAATCTAATATTACTTATAAAAATTTTCTTTGACCTCAAGTAATTAAATTAAATCCTGTTATTAGTGTGGTATTTTTTGAATTATTAGACAATTTTTTATGTATAATTAGTGACAATAAATGATCCGTTATAAGGATATATAAGATTTGTAATGGATAGATATTATAAACAAATTTCAGATGTGTGATAAGTGCTTAAAAAGATTCTTTAATCGTAATTGCATTTAATTGCGTATGCGGCTTAATTGAAGGCTTTGCGAGAGCGGTACACATTTTAAGTGCAACTCAATTGTGTAGTCAAAAATAAAAGAGTTTTTATTATATATTTATATATATTTGTATTATATTTCTTACTTTTGTTTTTATTCTTAGTTGATTTTTGGTATTAGTGTATATTAGCAAAAAGTTAAAATTACTTGGCCAGAGTTGTATGCAAGCATTTGAATTTTTGCTACAAGTGAATGTGATTTTTGTCTTTTATTAATTGTTAAAAACAAAACCTAATTCATAGAGCTATTTAGTAAAAAAATATGCAGCCATTGAAATAGTAATGCGGTGATAAATTTTGATAAGTCATTAAAAGGTGTTGCTTGTATGTTTCATGTGTGCTAAATGCAAGGTTTGTAATGATTCGTGATTTAAATTTTTTTTTTTTTAAATAAAATCAAAAGCTGGCTTTGAGCCAATTATTTACTTTTAGTTTTTTAATAAAATAATGTTTGAATTTAGTAAAAATTCAAATATGGTTGTCATTTATAAATTTAAATTAGCTTATGTTACTTAAGATGTTAACAAATTTTTCATTAAATGAAAAAAAAACTATATAAAAGGATAATTTTAAGCAAAACAAATTACTCAAAGCGCAAGGTGTTGTCTTTGATTGAATTATTTTGTATTATGTTTTCAATAAAATATTAAATGAAATTGAAATAAAAGAATTATTCTTCTTAAATCTTTTGGGATGACTAGAAGTTAAAATGGTAACTTAATCCTTTTCATTTTTCACTGAAAGGCGAGATTTCTTCTACATTATTTACATCCAGAATATCAATCCCTTAAAAAACTGTACATTTATGGGGTTTTATTAGCACAAATAAACTTATAGTAATAATAATAAACCAATAAACATCTTACATTAGCTTGAATAAAGCTGTAAAATTTTTGCAAATTATTTTTGAGGAGAGTTTTCAAAAGTAATCTAGCTTTCAATTAGAATCGAATTCTTTCATTTTTTGTAGGTGTTCGATAGTTGGTTTCGACAGATTTTAACTATCATCAAATGAGCCTTAAATTATATACGAATTAAAAAATTATATTTTAAAATTGTAATAACATAATTTCACTGTATGAAATACTGTAACGATATGTACAGAGAAAACAGCTTTCTTACCCATTTTTAAAATTACAATAATTACAAAAACTTGGTATAAAATAATTCACCCATTTCGTATCATAACTTTTTTTAATAGTGAAGTGAGTTTAAATGAATTTGATGTAAAACTTTTCAAATAAAATTATAAAGCAAAACACCTCTTAAAAAATGATTTAATGTAAACGTAAATTTTATAAATTAAAATTCTGAAATTTTCAGAGTTCCCATTCTAATTTTTTTAATTTTGGACAAAGACCAGCAGTTAGTTTAAAATTCCTGAAAATTTTGAATCCAAATGTCTTTTTTATTATTAGTAGTATTTTATTTTATTATTAGTAGTATTAAGGATGCATGGGATTCAATTACACAATGCAATTGAAATATCGTACTATTTCTGGAATTTCAGATGAGCAATCTGAGCAGGGCTCATTGTAATTATAAGCTTTAAACCAATAAAAATATAGAGAAATGATTTAGATTAAAACTAGCTAGAAAGGAAGAAAAAAAATTCACTTTTACAGTCTAAATGCAACATGGTCCCATGGGAAAAAAACCAGAAAGAAAATACACTTTTAAGTAAAATACTTTCAAATTCGGTGTTAGATGCAAAGCAGTCAAAACAGTGAATAGAAATAGTTAAAATATAATTAAAAATGAGCATTTTTAAATTTAAAAGAAAGTTATAAAAATACTAAAATTTGTTATTAAGATATTTAAAGTATTCTGTTCATCAAAGTGAAACTATTACCATCGTATTGCTTTGCATTTTTAATGTATTTAGAACAAAAAGTCGCAAAAAAATAATTTTATTTAAAGAAAAAAAGGGATAGTCTACCAAATTTATAAACTGTCTAATAAATTATTAAAACAATGAACAAATTATTTATTACTAGCCATAAGCTTGTCCCCAGGCTATGCTCCAAGGAAAGATGTTTGGCCGAAATTAAAAATCTTTGGCTGAACTGTGAGATATTTTCAAGCCAAATAAAACATGAAATACACGTGAAAAGAAAAAACAAAAAACAAAAGGAAAAAGTTAAATTCTGAGCACAAGTTTTTGATTGAAATTATCTATTTCGAATAAAGAACAATAAGGAAGAACTAAGCTAGATTATATGCCATCAATATTTCCTTAAAACTTCGCTAAATATTTTGCTTATAAAAATACTTTTTAAAATTTATTCAAATGCCACTTTGCCTCCGTTTGCCAATTTTATTACAACAAATTACTCTAAGCAATACCTTTTTTTTACAAGTTTTATTGTCAAATTTAGCCTCTGAATGAGTTTTATCACTTTGAAAATCTTTTCTTATGAGGAAGTTTGAAAACAATTTTTTATTTATTTCTATGTAGAGTCTCAACAGTTTTTAGCATTTTTCGTTTAAGTTTCTATTTCTCTACAAACAAGTGGTCTTGTCATGCAATAAAAATGTTTGGTAATATCATATCAATAAATCCTAATATATCCTTAGTTTGTACAAACCTCTAAAGTCTCTGTTGTTGAAAACAAATTTATTAATTTTGTATTAAATCTGAAAATTCGGAACCAGAAAATATTTATTTTATCGTTACCTTTTAGATATTATGTAAGTTTATGTATAATATTTTGTAAGTAAAGTAAAAGAAAAGGAAGTTAACGTATCCTTTGAATGGTCAATAAACTGTAGGTATCAATAAATTTTAAATCTGTTTTTATTTCTTAGATTTTCTTTTCCATCTCTCTGAGTGAGAATATATAAACTAATTTATACCTGAAACCAAAAATAGGAATTACAGTAATCTGCTTCAACTTTTATGAAATTCCACTTCGATTAAGAACTTAAAAAACTATGGTTACCTTCCATAGATAACTAAATAAAGTGGAAATTAGTTTTAAACAGTTAAAACTTTTTTATTATTAAAACGATAATATAAAATAAAACATTTTCTTGCTTTTTTTGTTCTTATTTATTTATCTACTTGATCCTCCTTGACACAAAAATTAGCTTCTGTTATGAATAAACTTCAGATAGAAAATTTTTTGCTCTTTATTAAAGTGGATTTATTATATCCAATCTGACTTTTGATGATTTGTTGCTTCCTCTCAGATATTGAATTAGTTAAATACTATTTTTTATGATTAATACTCATTCTACAAGGTGCAATTCAAAAATTCCAGGACTTTTCAAATTTCTCACTTCGTAGTGGCGCCATCTTCTTGAAATTTTCGTCGTTCGATAGTCTATCCACCAGTCATGTTGTGTCAAACTTTTATGATATTTGGAGGTATAGAAGCCGAGATAGCACGCTAAATGTGACAGTACATGTGTAGTGTCAGTCGAAAAATGAGCATCGAACACAGAAGCAATATTAATTTTTGGTAAAACTTTTACCGGAACCGATGAAAAAAGTTTATGGTGATGATTGTCCATCCCGTAGCCCTATTTACGAGTGGTTTAAACGTTTTCAAGAGGGACGGGAGGACTTTGAAGATGATAAACGTACGGGCCGTCCAAGAGATGTTGTGAACGAAAAAAACACGGAAATTGTGAGCGAATTCATCAAAAAAAATGTCCAAATCATCGCTTATATTTATGGAATCGGAATTAAAAATATCCGCAGCGTCGATTTATCGTATTTTGACAGAAAATTTGGGCTACAGAAAGGTTTGCACTAAATTTGTTCCGCACACTTTGAAGCAACACGAAAAAGAATTCAACATTCACCCTATTAACCAATAACCAATCACCTTATTCGCCTGACATGGAACCGTGCGACTTTTATTTGTTCGGAAAACTTCATTTGGCCATGAAAGGAAAACGCTATGCTGACGTTGATGCCATCAAAAAGGCGGCGACCGCCATCCTCAACGCTATACCGATAAATGACCTAAAAAAGTCATTCGATAAACTTCTTGAACGTGCAAATCGTTGTATTCAATCCCAAGGAGATTATTTTGAAACCGACCAATAAATTTTTCAAAAAAAAATTAATAATTTTCATTTTTTATTAAAAGTCCTGGAATTTTTGAATTGCACCTTGTATATAGTAATCTTTTATCGTTCCAAAGATATAAGAGTCTTCTTCTATCTACTCTTTTAGAAAAGATATTTACTTGAAGTTAATTTTATTGTCATCATCTTAAAAGATTTTCACAAGTAGTATTTATTGCTTTCTACTTAATGTAAAAATATTTTTCAGTTAGTTTTATCAATTTAAACTAAAGTTTTTCCTATTCGCAATTATGTTTAAAAGTTTTTAAAAAGTTCATATCATTAACTTTGATGATACTTCATCGACTTTAGAAGATTGTAAGCAGCCCAAAATTTTAGAACTTTATATTTAAAACTGAAGCACAACAACGTATTTTGCATATTTTGTTCCTTAGAATTCAACATTCAACTATTTGTAATCAAGATCAGAATCCTATTCACCACGCTTTATCTTGCTTGCCTGTCTTATACACTTAATATTAGATATTTAGTATCTGATATTTTACTCTAAACTTTTTAATTATTTATTCTTGCTTTGAATAATTTATAACTGTTAAAATTTGTTAATGATACTTTTTGTTATGAAAAAAGTATATTCCAATAAGAGTTGAATGTCGCAAGATATGTGCATTATCTAAATTAATAGAAAACCCTGTTAGTAGGGGCGTAACATAAATGTATCTGAAGATAGAAATTTACTAGTTTACCACATTTTTCAGCTTTTAACCTCTCTTGAATTTTAAACTCTAAAATTCAAACTGAGCAAATAGCATAAGTAAATGCTTGTTATATACACAAATCAAAAGTTTGCACAAATAATAGGATTTTCTAGCAAAGACTCGTTCAAGTTTTAGTTTCATTTTTTTGACTTAAGTATGAAAAATTTTGCGAATTTGAATATATATGAAAATTATAAAAAGAAACTAATTTTAATAAATGCCTTTTATTAAAAACTAAATTAACCCAAAACAATATTAGATTAATGCCAAAGAACTTGTCACAAATGGACGAAAAAATTAATTCATTCAAAGAACTAATAAATATTGCAAAATCGAAAATAATCATTCAATCCTTGGGTACTGATTTATTTGAAAAAATATTTGCATATATGAAATGGATTTAATTGTTTGTTGCACGGAGTAATATGTAAGAGCAGCGAATTTTACGTAAGAAATCATTTATTCTTAAAATATCAGTGACATATGTAATATTAACATGACTCTAGGCATTTAGAATTGCAAAAAACAAAAAATTAAAAAAAAAATTAACAAGAGTAAATCAAATGAATTTAAGTTATAACAAAAAACAAATTCCTAATAACTATGAAGAGTGTGGTATTTTCCAAGTAAATAGGTAAATTCAGTGGCACTTTTCATTGTTTGCACTGCCATGTAGTCTCTCTCCTAATTTTGTGCTTGTTACAAACATTTCAATTTCAGGATCACTAAAAAATTCTTCTTCAGAGTCACTTTCATTAAAACTTTCGTTATCACAACATAAAATATATTCCATATTTCTGAGATAATGGAGTGAATAAATTGTTCACCCAAATAATGTAATTGCATCTTCAGTTATAACTGATACCAGCTACGATGCAAAGAACAGAATTGCACACGTTAAATATTGCCTCAACGACTTATTGTTAGACTCGTCATCCGCTCTTAAAGCAAGAAAGTGCATTACGACTCTCAGTCGTCAAATTTAACCAAGGGTTAATATGAAAAAACGGTAGAAATTCATCCCACCAAATTTAAGATCTTTAAAATTCCGTTTTTTATATTATCAAATTTTGCTATTAATTTTTTATGAATTTAAGAAAACTCAGCTATAACAGTTAATTTGATTAGCCATCTTTAAAGAGAATTATGCCTTTTTTTGTTATTGTTGTTCCCTTTTGCTTTACTTAATTTTCATTTATGATTTATGCCTATACACAATTGAGTTTTCCTTTTCCGAGTTTGTTTTTACTAAATTAAAGCTCCTTTTTTTCTGGTTTCAGTTTCAATATAATAACTAGGGGTTTTGAGTTTTAAGCTAAACCAAAATTATACCTTTTTTACTAGCAGTAAAAGGAAAATTTATTATGTTTATGTGATACCAGATGTCACAAATCTTAAAACCCCAAGCTCCCAATAGAATTGTATAAAAATGTAATCAAGATACTTCCGTATTTCTTTACAACTGTAAATGTTTCCTAAAGTTATATTTTTATCAGCAAAAACAATATTATCCAGTTTATTTTTTGTAGTTCAGTTTATAGCAATTTAATTTATTTTATTGTAAAATATTTGAAGGAGTGAACTGCAGAATTATTTGAAGTTATATAAAACAATGGGAAGGTGGTTTTAAGATTATTTATTATTGGTTTTGAGGTAAATTAACAGCTCCTTCTCTCAGGTATCACTAACACGGTACAAATTTGTCAACCCGTATTTATCGGAATTACGCTATTAAAAATAGTAGCCATTTTGAAATATATTATGTCCTACTTATATCAAACATATTTCTGGTTAGTTCTGGTTGTATTCATAGCATACAGGACTAAAAGGAACTACATAAAAAAAAATTTGAGCTAATTATTCATACAAAAAAAATCGTCATAATATCCCTACAAATCCATATGGAGAAAATTATTAGTAGAGCTGTCAAAAGTTAAATAATTTGACATATAAGTAATTCTGATTATTTTCTTTCTGTAAATTTATAATTACTTATTTATATAATAACGGTATAGGGATATTCCTACGTGTATGACTGAATTTAAGGCATCTGAGTGCCCTGGGATATATTTTCCATTGTCTGTGGAATTACTATTCCTTTAATATATAATCTATTAAGTATTCCCTATTACCTTCGTCAAATGCAAAAGTTCTCTTTTGACTTTTTCATCCATACAGGATGGTAAAACTTATTTCACTCTGTATGTATTCAATTATAAAAGGCTAATTTGATTTTGTTACTTTTCTTTAGAAATTGAAGATGTCCCACTATTACTCTTTTGTTTTTATTTTCTAAGAATAAAAAATCATATTATTAAAGGAAAAACATTTTTTATAATTGCTTTATAAAATTTTTCATAATCAAATGCGCACTTAATAATAAAAATATTGATAGAATTTCTCCTTTATTTATTTAATATTGACATTTTCTTTGATTTTAATATCTTTACTACTAAAAAGATTTTCTACCTTTACTCAGACATTTCACATCAACTTAAAATTGCCACTTACATTATTATTTTAAATAGATATAGCTACCCAAGTATATAAGCTAAACAAATGTCACACTAACTTTTTAACAAAACTAAACTATCCTTTGCTAATATTTTTAGCTAAATACAGTTTTTTTCTATTGACTAATATTTCACTTTTAATTTTTAAAACACAAAATAAAAAACAATATTTTTCTGCAATCGTTTAAATTTTACTTTTCATGTTTTTACTAAAGAGTCCCTTTTAGCTAAGCTTCTTCACTGGTTGATAAAATGTGGTATTTTGTTTTTACATTCCTATTTTTGGCACCAAGTGTGCTGAATATATATAAGTTAAAAGTTCATTCTCAACAATTCTATAAAAAGGATAATGAATGAAGTAGTTTTTTTTTTGTACATTTTGTGTTATCAGTAAAGTAGTATCATGTGTTTGTGAAATGATATGAGCTTATAAAAAATTTTCAAGAATATTTTGGTATTACTTTAGCAATACCAATAATCTTAAATTTAACTCCTTTTTATATAATTATAAATATTACTACTAGGAATACGTGATCTAATGTGCTTCTTATGATCTTTGAATTGGAAATTAAATACTAGCCGGAAAATTAATGCAAATAGACCAAAGTAGATCGATATGGAATTCTATACACCATTATATATGGCACATGGTTGGTTATTTACGACTTTTATGCGGTTTAAGTTAAGTAGAATTTCAGAAAAATCAGCTTAAATTAGTCCTCATTTTTCCTATGGAATAGTAGTCTAATGGCTGAAAACAAAAAGTACTTTGCACAAGCAATGTTACCTAAACCCCAAAATACTCCCTATTTGTATGCAATAAACACAATGAAATTATTGCTCTCTGCTGTATTGGAAAAAAATATATTTACCTTTGCTATTTAAAGAAGTGGTATGGACTTTTCTCTTAAGCTTAAAAAAAATTTCAGCTTTCAAGCCTATCAAATAAAATTGTTTTGCTGACCAAATAGTGCATACGTATCCATGTTCACAGACTTTAGAAGAAGTTATTGGGTTCATATGGAATTGACTGATGGTAACCAGAAGACTGAACCAGACTTAAGCAACCAGAAATTAATAAATATCCCCACAATGGCTCTGCTATTTTGTAAATAGATTAAGGGTGCAATGATAGTCAAAGATCTAAGCTGGGGAATTTTTATTGCTCAAAGTAAAATTTTTACAAATTTTCAACCTTATCAGTAGCCTAGATCCGGTTAGAATCTAGAGGCATGAAACCTTTGTCTTAACTAATAATTTTTCCGAGGTAGTCAAAAAAATAGTTAAGACTTCTATGAAAATTGAAAGTCCGCTTATCATATCATATCCCTTCCAGCGCATAAATTTGCCTTCTGTCCCTAAATTATCTTTTCTTAGACTACTATAGTCTAATAAAATGGAAAAGGACTCATATTTATATTGTTTTTGATACTGAGGTACCTACAGTTAGGTAGGATAAGCCGCTTTTCCACAGTGTGGAAAAACCAAAATTACTTTCAATAAATAATTTTGGCAAAATATATATTCAAATGTTTGTAAGTGAAATTGATTTATCTTTGTCAGAGTGAAACAAAGAGTTTCATCTTCCACTGCTACCACTACCATTAGTGCTCAAATATCTCTTTAGTTTTGCTTTATTTCCCCATTTCACACATTGCTAAAAGAGGCAAATACTGTTTACTGTTTAAAATGCTAGAAATTAGTCTCTGTTTGGAAAATCGAGGAAAGAATCACATGCTTGTTGCTCTTAATAATTCAAATTCAGCCCATATCCTCTTCAACGATTTCTTAACTATAACTTTCATCTAAGAAAAAATAAATAAGTCTTTCAAGAAAACTTTGTCAAATCCATTTTTTTTTTAATAGTAAAATTCATTTTCAAATAAAATTTTTCAAAAAGTTTCAGAATATCATGAACTGTAATTCAAAGTTAAAATGGATTTTTTATTAATCTTAAGTCACCTTAAATACAGTCTTGTCATTGGAGCAACAATAAATTTGATATTGTATTTAGTGAAAAACTACATTTAAAAAAATTTGATGTCTTAGAATACATAAACAAATATTCCAAAGAAAAAATTTGAAAGTCATTTTAGAATACTTATAAATCCCTTAGTTTTTATATTTTCTTTTTTCCTTTTTATTATTCAAAAAATTACTGACCTATGTCTCTGTTTAAAATTAAATGATGTCAAAATAATTTACAGATATAATCGATCATTAAAAAACTTGCATTTTTTTCTATATTTAGCTATATAAGTGTTAGATATGCCAAAAATAAAAATTTAATTAGGTTTCTTGAACTCTTTATGTAGATTTTAAATAAAAAATTAACATTAATGTATAAATTATTTAATTTGGCTGTAAAGGTTAAATATTTTTATGAAGGTAAGCCAGCCAAAAAATTTTTCGTCAAATAATTACATTAGTATTGAGTGTCGTTTTAATTCATATTTTACAGAAAGTTCAAGGGTCATCGGCTTTTTCTGAATCTGCTAATCTATATTAACAACCACGTGTAGTTAAACAATCCATTCTTCTGATTAGATAATTTATAAAAATTGAAAAAGTAATAATACTCATAGTATTAACCCTAATCAAAGTATGTCACGTTTCTTCTATACAACTTGACCAGACTATGTAGTTGTAGCTTTGATGAATATATTTTTCGCGCGGTCATTGATCATTTTGCCAGATAGTTTTGATTTATTAGTTGAGTACCATTTATAAAAATGAAATCGTGTCATGATTATTATATATACAGAATTTCATATAAAACTGTTAGCATATGTTTGAGATAAATTTGTTGTCCCACAATTTGTTGATTTTATTTGTCTCGTTTATAATTAAAGTCTTCCGTATTGCTTTGGTATGTTCATCCGGTAAAAGTTATTAACTTTAGTGAATGGCTTAAATTTATATAACAATATTGTTTGGGTAAAAGTACAAATTGGTTTGGTTTTGTTTTTCTTTAAGAACACTAACTCTTCTCTTTGGAATATGTTTGTTAAAGATCAACAAAATTCAAGGTCCGGTTTTGTGTTTTGGCTTTTGTTGATGACTTAATTATTTGGTTTTATCTTCAAAAGTAAACTGCCGAATGGCAATGGAAATATAATTATTAGGTCAAATTTATGCCAAAAACTTACAAATTATAATTTATTATAGATGAATAGCAATTTTTTTTTTTCGGGCAGTCAATTTAATAATAGAAAGTCATTAAATTTGGACTTTTTTAATTCGTCAGATAAAAAATTCAAAGCAATTTGTTGAGCTATTAAACTTTTTCTTTGATGCTAAAAGAAAAAACCACAAAACCAAAAAGGGAGAAAATTGATTACTTTCATCATCATGTACTTAACTATTGGAGTATAATCTGAAAAAATGAAATTTTTTGAGTAAACAAAACTTTCATTTAACAAAACTAACAGTATTAGTCATTTTTTAAGAAAAGGAAAACTTAACATACCGAACAAAAAATTATTCAAAGAAAACAAATACGGATTTGTTCATAGAAATATTTTTTGTAATTTTTTCATAAGATTCAGGCATGTAACAAAAAAAATAGTATCAGTGCTTTGTGAAGCACATACCCAAGAAAAATGGATGCTACGTGATCCTTTGTAAGTTTTTATTGGTTTCATAATTGTAGGTATACATAGATTTCTTAACATAATCAATCTCACGATTTTCTAAGCAATTCAGTAAACTTTTTATGCAAGAAAATATTGTGATGGCAATTAAATACAACAGCGATAAGCCTTAACTTTTTAAAAATATATTATTATTATTATTATTAGTAATATTGTAAAATTTGGAAGGTTATTAAATCACATTATTTTAATGAAAATCCTGAATTATATTCTATTTTTATACGAACACACGACTTTTATCTTGGTAATAAATAATTTCTTTTAATTTTAATGAAAATTAGTTTAACTTTAGCTTCTTAGCTTTTCCCTTTTTTAAGAACAATTTATTTTTTTCTTCAACTTTGAAGCCTTAGATTACTGACAAAGAATTATTTTCAAAAGTACGTACGTCATAAATGATGCACAAACATAAATATTGTTTTTCAGTTTAATTTTATTTAGAATATGTGAAATATCAATTTAGCGTCTGCAGAACCTTTATATTTTAATGAGGAGTTAGCCGTTGAAGTAACTCGCACTCAGAATACCTTGTCGATTTGTAAATTATTTACTATTGATAAGATCTGCTTATGAAAAAATTAGCAGCCCTTAAATCGTATAAAGCCATATATCCGACATATCAAACATAGATCTTAATATCTATACTTAGCTAATTTTGTTATTTATATTTATTTTAAAAAGCGAGGATAAGTTGAGTTTTACAACAAAATAGAAGAATTATTTTACTATATTTATTTGTTTCCTATAAAAAGGGCTAAAAATAATCAAGTTTAAATTTAAATTTGGCAAAAATTACCATAAAAAATGAATTTTTAAAATTTAAATTTAGTTGTTATTAATCACGTGTTGCTGTACCTTAATTTCGTTAAATGAAAAAGAAGACAAAATGAAAGAACACTAGTGCAATAAATTTATTTCTACAGTGGTAGAAAGCAGGGTATAGAGTTTTTGTCTTCCTTTATCAATGTCTACTTTGTTAACACTAAAATACATAACATAAACTTATAGTATATAAATCTAACAATTTTAAGCAAAAAACCTGACGTTTTTTGATGTTGAATGTAAAAATCAATCAAACTTGGAATTGCTGATGTTCGAAAAGAAAATGAAACGCTTCGACAAAAATCTTCGTCTTTAACAGATCCATCGATTCTTTTTACGACAATTCTCATTGCAAACCTTATGCCGTCAAAAAGTTCTAATTGTTTGATATTTTGCAATTTAATAAGTTGCTTTCTAATTTTAATAGACTTTTTGTTATCCTTGAAATGTTGAATAAATTCAAAAATTTAGTTGGAAAATAAATCGTATATATGAGACTATTTTGTTTTTGTAAAAAATATTTTTATGAATTTCAAACGAATAAAATATTAAAAGAATCATATAAAGACTTATGAAAAATTTGTATATAAGGGAGGTTGTAGTAAGGAGAAAGTCATTCAAGTGCAGAGTTTTAGATAGAAGACAAATAATAAATTCGTAATAATATTATCAAATTCGAAAACGTGTCTTTTAGAAAGATTTATAACTTAAAGATGAAAAAATTCGCTATACAAAAATAATTAAATTACTTCCTCACTTAATTTTATTTGCCTTGAGCTACAATTAAAATAATGTGATGCAATTTAATAAATTTTTTAATTCTAAAACTATTCATAAGCTAAAGCTTTGTGCAGTAAAGTCAAATTGAAAAAAAAATTGCATTATTTTTATGCATTCTGCGGAAGAAAAATTTTTTTAATCGGAATTGTCATGCTTTGAATAAAATATTAAATTTATGGAAAATTCAGAAACATCCGATATCTATTTGGCATTTGCAAACAAAGCTTTTATTTTATTTATCTAAATACCACGTACAAATTGTGCTTATTATTATTCCAAATATATTTATTACCATATACTTTAAAAATACTGATAAATAAATGTGGAATAATAAAAAGTACTTTAAACTAGAAATAACCTTGTTAAAAAGACTTCCGGTTAAAATCATTATTCAAAGTTTACAAATTTCAACTGCACCAGGACAATGATCCCTGATAATTTTCTTAATGTGATCATAATGAAACTTAAATTTAAATTTCACAGCACAATTGATGAATTTATCTGCAAAACCGCAGCATACTAATTAAATTACTTTTTTATAAAATAAAAAAAGTAACCTGAAAACAAGTTGTATTAAATTGGATGAAAATATTTAAACTGATTTAAGTTGGTTTATTAAATTGAAATTCATGCTAAATTTCTTGCATACAAAATTTTTGTAAAAATATTATTTAATATTTGCTTATATTGAAGTAATTTTTATTTGGTTTAAAGTATTATTTTTTGTTTGATATTTCAATCAATTAAATTAAATGTGATAATAATTCATATTGACATCAAAGTATCGAAAATTTATAATTTTCTTATTTCTGATCTTCTTTCTTTAAACTCAACCATTCAAACAGAGAAAAAGTAGAATAAGTTTTATTGGCTTAAAAGTTTTTTTCTTCTATGGGAAATGAATTAGAATTAAAATAAAAATTTTCTCTCTTATTTCTGGTTTTCATTTTTATTCTCAATTTAGAAAAAAATCTGATTTCGTTTTGCCATTTTAAACCAAGAAGTGAGAATTATTTATTATTGCTTGTGGAAGATTTTTTATAACAATCCTAAATTTATGTAATATATTTTGATTTTTTTAAGGACCTGATTAGCTTAATTTTTTATAAAATAAAGTTACACTGTTATTTTTGTTGATGAAAAAATTACAAAAAAAGCATTAATTTATGTAGCTGGAATTTAGTAGCCTTAATGTTCATTTCTATTGATGGCAAGAGCATAGCGTTTTATTTAAACATTATAATTCTATTATCACTAAAATCCGAAAAATTCTGATTGCCACAAATTTTTAATAGATTTTATAAATTAATATTAGGTTAGTTTATTAGGGGTTTTTTATAGAAAAATCATTGTTTCTCCCACTTTCACTTTATTTAATTTAAAAATTGTTTTGGATATCAAACAAAAATAATGCTCTAAAACAAACGATATACACAAAAATTAAATGATAAATTTCATATTAAATTATATTTTTAAAATAAATAAAACTCTTCATAACTAAATAAATAAATTAAAACTTTGACCATACCTCAATAAATATGTCTTTTTTAGTAGTAGTACAGACTTTCCATTGAATATAATTTTTTTGTTAAATTTATAAGTATAGGAGTTATTACAAAAACTATTCATTTAATTTCATATAATATTAACTCCTGAAAAATATTTGGCTTTACATGCTAACTATTTCACAAATTAACGGATAATTTGTTTGGAAAAAATGAAATGATTTTTACAATGGCTCACAAAATAAAATATTAAATTTAAATGTTCAAGATAGAAGCTGAATTCTTTAAAGATTGTCTTCACCATATAATTATCTTGAACGTAAAGATATATGGTCAGTACATAAAAGTTTAACTTTAAAAATAATATTGATTCACATTAGGGGAAAATACTTTTTGATTTTAACAAAAATAATCAACACGGAGTAAATTACACTTTTTCTATTTAAATATAAAGAATTTTAACTTCGTGAGTAGTTAACCATGTTTTTATACAAATTTTCAGCCTTTCATACAAATAAAGGTTATGTTTTTACAATATTCAGTCATTTTATGAGGGATGTATGAAAACTATTGCCAGAAATCATTATTAAGTAACAATTATAGTTTTTATCAAAATATGAAAAAGTGAGTAAAATTTTTTTATTTGAACTATTTTTCACAATTTTAACGAAGGCAGAATCGAGCCATATCAAAAATTTTATTTAAATATTTAAGATTCTATGCGATGGAAAGGAATGCTTTGGTAGGAATAGTCCTCTAAGAAGTTTGTTGATTTATTCAAAAGTTAAAGAATAGAAAAAAGTGCATCTTCATTTGCTTAGATAATACTTAAAACGCTCTTTAAGACTCAAGCCAATAGCTTGTTTTTGGGCTCTATATCAAACTAAATAGATCCCTTATTCAATTTCACTGATTTTCCTAAATTTACATATAGTGTCATTGGTTAAATACTCAAATATTCATGTTTCTTCTATAAAATTGAAAATTTGGTCTTATGGGATGAACATCCCTTATTAATCTTTTTAATTTTTTTTACTTAATGCACCGCAGCTCAAAAATATGACGCAAATATAGTATTTACTGCTGAACTTTAAAGATATTATGTCAGTCCATTATTGTTTTGACTAATCATCAGTTGAACATCAATAAGTTTTTAAAGTTCATAATAAAAATATTTCAAACCTAATTTTTTGAAGTTTTGAAGATAATAAATACGTATTATAATTGATATAATTTTTGTTAAAAGTTTCAAAAATTATTCGTTTTGGCTACATTAGGTTTTACTCACCAAAATAAAAAATTAACTTCAATTCAAACTCAAGACTTATTAACTTATAAATTAAACAGAAGCCTACGCATAACACTTGTAAGAATTTATTTGTAATTCAAGATTTTTTTTTTTAAATGAATTTAAAAGAAAACCTTTAAATAAAAATCATTAATTCAATTGTTATTTTTATTTTTTTCTGTAGGTGCCACCAGATCGAACTATAATCAAACATCCAGCTTAGTTTCCGTATCAAATTATTTATAGACCGATTGAATAATCATAATTTATGATTATCACAATTAATAAAAACTAGTGACCAACAGTATGTTCGATCAGATCATTACAGTTTTTGTTAATATGATCTCAACAAATAAAAACTTTTGCAATAATAAAAAAAAATTCATCCGAATAGATTTTTCGTCACCGTAAATCAACTAACGTATAAAAATCAAAACGTCAACTTTTTTGATTGTATATTCAAAAATAAAATTGTTCATCAAAGTGGAATGGCTAAAGGATTACATCATTCAGTTTTATTGGAAATCTATATAATTTTGTGTATAATTCATGAAGTGATATTAAGTACACAATTTAAGACGACAACAATACCCTCAACATTAAGTACAGATTATTTAACTAGTGATGGTATAATACGTGAATCAGTTGTATTACCATCATCGGATCCAGAACGTGAGGCCCAGCAGCTATATGAAAAAACATTGCGTGAATATAGTGCAACTGAAGGTCGTCAATTACGAACAATATGCAAAAAATGGATTAATTTAGAATGCCAGTGTACAGGAAGTAGCAATCAAGTGACACTAACATGCCGAAATCTTAGAATTTCCGATATCCCATCAGATCTTCCATCAGAATTAATAAATTTGTAAGTAATCATTTGTTACTGTTAATTTTAATTTTTTTAATTGAAAAATTAACTGAATACCAATTATAATTGGTCAGTTTGACAGTGTTGATTGATTGCTTATGATTTTTCATTTTACATTTTTACTTTTATACCAATTAACTGATTCAATACTGTAAATATTTTAATGCTGTACATTATTTGACATCCCAAATATTGTTTAAATTTGGGCAAGATAACAATGAAATTTAAGTTATAATGTTGCTTCTATGATGACAAAATATATTTTAAAGTAAAAGAGTTTGATAAATTTAGTATTAGTTTATATGTTCAAGTGTATTTGTAGGAATTGTACTTAAAATTAATTGTAAAACATGATTGTTGAGCATTTTTTTGGTTTCAATTGGTTTTTGAGGTTAGTAGTTGCAGACGAGACAAACTAATACACTACGCTCTTTTACGTTTCTTTATTCACTAACCATTTTTCTATCAATTGTCTTTAGGGTTTAAAATAAAAAATTGCTAAAATAACTCGTAATAAAGAAGAAAGTTCCCTTTTTCCATATTAAATACACTATCTGACGTATTATTAAAAATATGAATCCATATCTGAAAACTATATTGTATTAAAAAAGGCCAAAATAAGGACTATTTTAATGCCAAAACTAAAACGTTTCATATAGTCAGTATAAAACAAGTAACAAATCGTTGGAAGCATTTTTATTAATTAATGCAGGAAAATTTTGTTCAAAATGTTTCATTTTACTTGACAAATACATTAAATAACAAACAATTTTTGCGAACATGTCATTCAGAATGACTATTCCAAGAATAATAATTGATAAAAATTATTTTAAGCTTTAACTTTAATAATTGGCAAATAATAATCTTCAGGATAAATAGGAAACAGTTTAAATTACAACATGTAATAAGATAAAGTTATACTCTTAAATATTTCTTGGCCATTTTCAGAATTTTTTCAAAATTCTTTCATATAAATCAGGGCAATTCGTTCTACTATTGGACACATATTATTTATAATCACAAGATTACGTTCTCTAATCTCAAAATTAAACTTTGTTTTTAATCTCTGGGAAGAAGTTTCACACAATTTTTCTGGTAATCAATTTAAGCTGTTCGTAATTTCAACAAATACATTTTCATCTTTCCCACATAAATTCTAAAAACTTTCTAGAAATCATTGCAGATGGTTTTTAAGTTTATTTTGTATGCCAACTTTTTCTTTAGTTTTGAGCTAATTTGTGTTTCCTTTAAGATTTAAAGCTGATATTCAATGAGAATTATTTTATTTTTCTGTAATTTTTTGAAATTTTTGTCTATTATGCTTCTTACAAAATATTATTTTAATACCAAAAGGATAAAACTAAAACTGTATTTTAGACAAAATGGAAAATTAGGTTAGCATGATGAAAACTTTTGTTGAAGGATAAATTATATAAGTTACAATGGCTACAATTTTTACTGTAATTGTTAATAATCCTTAACAAAGCAGCTCCTTATTTGCAACTGTTAACTGGAAAAAAACCACATCTATTAGTATCATGTGCAATAGAAGTCTTTAAATTCTTCAGCAATTCAAACTCTTAACTGCAGATTATTTAAATAGATGAAAAACAGTTATATTATATTGATTATATATTCCTTTTTATCCTTGATATCGAATTGAATTCAGTTTTATGGTTTCTATTTATAAATTTTCATCCATAATTTATGTCTATGATGGATACATTTTTGTTAGAAGCAATTTTGCCATGGCTAACTTGAATTCATGTACATTTTTAAAACTTTATTTCCTTTATTTTCCTATATAAATCATATTTGTTTTACATAAACTACATACATATATCAAATTTATATAACAGCCTGAATAAGATCTTTAGTTTTTACCATCCATCTTAATAGTAATAATTAAATTTTGTTCTTGAAGATGGATATGTTTCAAGTATAACTTTTTTGTTGAGTTAATTGGCTAAGCTCATGAAAGTGAAAGTTATTGGTGATATAATATCTTTAAATTTACACAAGCCAAAACTTTAGCTTTTGATCCATATTTTTTTGTCTAGAAATACATATCAGAAACAATCAAAGTTTGCTCAAATATATTTTTTCGAACAAAAAGTAAACTTTATTAGTTTACAGAAAGCATTAATAAAGCAAAACTATTAAAGTTATAATTAAAATATCTTTTGTGAGATACTTAATATCTTCTAAGATACTCAATAATTAGATAAAAAAGTCTTTAAGTCAATTAATTTCTATTAATTTTTCTGAATTAAATGTGTATAGAAGGAAAGAGAATAAATTCAATAAGCCTTTAAAATCTATTTAATTCTGACACTTTGACTCATCATCAACAAAACCCTTTCCTAATATTTGGGCTGCTTACTTCAAACTAAAGATACTTATTTGACCAAATCTATAAAATTAAGCGTGTGATTGACTATTTAAGATAAAGTTTCTTATTTAGCTCTAAGAAACCAATGTCTTAATGTAGATTAACAAATGTTACCAGTTTGAATGGCTTACAATATACATACGTACTATATGCCTAGGCAGTGGCGTAACTACAGCTTTTGCCACCTGGGGCGGTCTCCAATTTTGCCGCCCCTCTGAATTCAGCAAAAATCAAAATAGGGTTCTAAACAATTACTGAACATAAATAAATAAAAAATACTATTTTTTTCTTTTAACACATAACACATAAATATGAAATCTATGTATGTTTATATATTTATTTTTCTCGCTTTTTTATTTGAGAAGTCTTCAATAACACTGTCAAAATTGATATTATCTGTCAGTTCCTTTTCTATAGAAAGTATCGCTAGGTTTCGCAGTCTGCAATCACTCATTGTCGAGCGAAGATAATTTTTAATTAGCTTTAATTTCGAAAAGCTCCTTTCGCAGCTAGCGACACTGATGCCTATTGTTAAAAAAATTCTTAACAGTATTACTATGCTCGGAACAGAGTTTTCCAACCTATATTGTTGAATGAATTTTAAAAGTTCAAGAGGCCCTTGCTCATTTTTTAAACGGTTTGATTGCTGTTGTAGAGCAGGTACAGACATAAAATTTTGAAACCTTTTCCCTTCCATATAAAACTGTTCTTCGTCAATATCAACAAAATTATGAAATACATAAATTGGCAAAAGTATAAAAAATGCCGCCTCTAAAATATTGCCGCCCGGGGCGGACCGCACCTACAGCCCCCCCCCCCCCCCCCTAGGTACGCTACTGTGCCTAGGTTAGCGTATAATGGCATTTAAAAATATCCGTTTAAGGTATAATCATGTCTTCAATAAAATCGCTTAAATTCTACTTCATTAAGAAATCAAACATGCTAGAATTTTGCAAGTCATCCGATATCTATTTGCTTCCTTTTCCAATTAAACTTAAAGTTATTATTACCTTTTTATTATTTAATGCAACACTTTGTAATTTTGGCACAATTAGAAATCACTTAGCAAAAATGACTGTGTTGAGGGTTTTTTCACTTTCAAAGCCAAAAATTTTGCCAACTTCTTAGCATTTTTATTATTCGTTGAACATCATAAAATTTTATGTTAAACATTAATGTGGCCATAATACTTAACTTAATTTGTTGTAGTGCTTAAACTAATAGCTCATTGTTGCTATCGTATGTTGTAGGCTATTTGGAATATTACATAACAGAATAGTTGAATAAATAAAATTATGAGAAAAAAAAACCTATATTAAAAAAATTGGTACAGTCAAAAATTGAAAATATTGTTATGTTGTTTTTTAGTAGAGTTACTAAAAGAACTTTAACATTAAACTAATCCTACAATTTCACTTATCTGGATAAAGGCTTCATATTTGTTTCATTTCTGTAAGGATTAAATTTAATTCAGCAAAATTTTTACTTATAGTCGGACAGAATTTACTAGCTGAAAATTGATAATAAGTAACAGTTTTTGATATTGCTAAAGACAACAATGCAAGTATTAATTAATCACAAAAATTTATTTTAGTGTAAAATGAAAGCCTTCTAGGTCTTGAAGGATATAATATTTTTCTGTTACATAACTATGTTTAGTATGTATTAAATTTAATAGAGCACTATAGCCTCAAAATGGAAGGCCACTTATACTTCAGTAAAGGTTATTCTTAATCAACTACTTTAATATCAAATATATTAATCAAATATTTCACACTAAGCACAATTGTAACTTGCATTTTGCTGTAAATAAATTTCAAACTACTGACAATTCAGACAGTTTCAGTAACCAAGTGATATTATTTATTGCATCCAAAATACTTGCAAGCAATCTTGTTATATTTTAATCAAAGTCTTCATATGGTAACTGGATAATACATCAAAGTCCAGAATAATAAAATAAGGTGTCTTAAATAATTTTCAAAATTCACTAAAAGCTAGTGATATAGAGAACCTTTCAAAGAAAATAGAAAAAAAGGAAATTGGCAAAAAAAACCTATTTTTTATTTTAAATTTTATTTAAAATTCTTTCTTTATGTATAAATGACGAATCAATTGCTATTCATATTCAGTTAAAACTTTGGAAGGCTAAAATCTTATCAGCTGGAAGTAAACAAAGTGCGATGGGAACAAGAGATGAATTCCAATGAGTACCACCTAAGAAGTATACTTGAGACAAAACTTTTGTGCTATCATGTCGGGCTTTCATGGTAATAACGATTACTGATGGCATTGTAAGGCCAGTTACCGATTTCTCACATACAAATTGTATTAATAGTGTGTTTTAGTTGAACAGGTTTATTTCTTAAGAAGAATTCACGAGAAAGTTGTTGGAACTTCAACTCAATATTACTTAAATTTGTTTTGGTATGTACCCACTTTTGTATGTGGTTCTATTTAATTTTTTTACACTTTGCTGTAGACATTTATGTAGGTCAATTAAGTTTAAGGAAATCTTAATTAATAAAATTTTATCAGATGTTAATCTTACAAGAAATTTTAATTTATTAGATAAAATTCTCTGAGGGTAAGTGTTATAAGCAGTTTTGTAAGCATATCCAAGCTCAATTAGCCATTTCAATATGTTCATTGAAATTTATTCAATTTAGAATTAGTTCATTTGGTCTTTGGTTTTTATCAGCTTTTTGATCCTTTATTACTTATGAAACTTATGATCTATAAATTTAGCATAATATGACGTTAATCTTTAAAATTATTAAAGTCATGTGAAAGTAAATTTTATATTTTTACTTAAATTAACGAGCTTTGAATACTACAAAACCAATTATTACTTTTGAATACTGTAAAGCAAATGACATTCATCAAATGAAGCAGAAATACTAAGTTTACCTAATTTAGCTATTTATGAACTAGTTATGAGAGGAGAATGCATTAGAACATGGTCCTTATAGGAAAGCAACCACAAATTACTTTCTGTGAGATCATACATTTTCGCAACTTTAACCGAAAGCGACTTGTTTAATTTGTATGGGATTGATTGACACTTCACGCGCACCATACAAAATCACTAGAAGTCACAGTGATAAGGAACACAGTCATTTTAGTCCATGCAAAGAAGAATATTTAGCCAAAAATACCTTGAAAAATTATAATTTAAGAAAAATACCGCTTAGGGATTAAAACTCATCACTGGAGTTTAAAAAGTTTGTGCAGAAGCTTTACACTGCATACAAATTAGTTCATGTGATCTTGATTTATATCTTGGAAATGAGAAGTAATTAATCAATTCTACATTTTTTGCTAAAAGTATTTTCCTGAAAGTATGGTTACTGAAGTCACAAGAGCAATTATATCCTTGTAGAATGATTTACTGGTAATGAAATATGAATTCATTTTTATGACATACAAAAATGACAATAATATAATTTGAAGAGCACAGACGAAATGAGCTAAAACTGAAAAGAAAAGCTCTTCCAAGTAGTTCAAATAATAAATTCATACTCACCTAGAGTGGATATCACTCAAAATGCGGTAACAAAATTCTTCTTCCTTATAACTTGACTTTCGGGAAAGCCTCGCGAATTCTCTTGCATGATAATTTGTTTAAAGTAAAGGAAAAAAGATTAGAAAAGGCTAAGAAAAACTTTCTTATAGACAAACTTGCTCTCCTTTGAAAAGAACTTCTTAGTAATAATTATAAAGAATTGCGGAACTTTAACTATGAAAACTGTTTAAAAAGTTTAAAAAGATTTCTTTGGCTCAAAAAGTATTTAATGTGGAAAAACGCGAATTTAAAACCTAAGTTCATATAAATGTTTAAGTTAATTTTTTACCAAAACTCATTTTCTTATTTTTTATACGATTAAATCATTTTGTAACTTCCTTCCAAAGCTAATTTCGAATATAAGAAAATTTAAAATTTTCTTGCGACTTGTAACAAATAGTTTTTAGTTTAAGACCTGATTGAAAATTTATAACACCACTTAAATATATTTTTAATGCTAAAGAAACAGAAATAAAATTTAGCAACATAAAATTTCATTATTATAACTTAATTATTTACAAACTACAGTGAAAATTTACTTCGTTTAAAATGAAAAATATTTAAGGCTAATAATTCTAAAAATAATATTCACTCGGATAAAATTTTAGTTAATTTAGTTTCATAGCTTCCGTTGCTATTTCTTTTTACTGAAAGAAAATTGAAATATTGATTAAAGTTAGCTTTCATTATCCTTGAAAAACAATTTCCATTTTTCCAATTTTCATTAGACTACCAAATAATATTAAGGATAAAATTAATGATCAAAGAATTATATCAACGAAATTAGTTTGAAACCAATTTCATGGCGTTGGGCACCGTAATTAATTATCTAACGATTTTACAATGAGAAAATTTTTACTCAATTTTGAAGAAGTTCATTTCCTTAAGTCGTTTATAAGTAAACGTTAGCCATTTCAAATTGTTGTTAGCAAGGAATAATGCGTGTAGATAATCTGTGAACAAAACTAACAAACAAATTCAAGAGTAAAAAAAGGAAGCAACTGAAATTTTGCAGCAATTTAGTCTATTTTTATTTGAGAAACTAGGCTAATGGCTTCCTTACGTTTGCAAGTAAGCAAAGTTGGTTTTTTTTTTACTTTTACTTTGAGTAAAAATACTACTTTTATAGTTCCCATCCCATAATATTCTAATTCAGAAGGACACTATTTATTGAAATATGCTATATATAACGTCCTGTTATTTATTTAATTATTGCTATTGACTTAACTACTTTATTTCAGTATTTGAAAATCTCCCTTTGTCTATAGCTTTAGACAGGAGTTTTGTATCAAAAATTCTGCTTTAGTGGCACTCTAAAGTTTTTAGTATTCTACTTTGCTTTTATGTCTTTTAGAAGTGCTAATTCACTTTTGATTGCTATTAAAAACCATTGTTTCTCGTGGCTTTTTATCAATTACATAAAAATGTTGATATATAGGAACTATTGACTGAAGTTGATATATGAAGAACTCATAAAGAAAGGTGTCTACCGAGGGGAATGTATATATATATGTATTTATATAGCTATAAAAAATATGACGCTTAATAGGAAACCTTCAAATTTTAGGCAATAATTTCTATTATAATCAACAAGAAGATATGTAGATGTCCCTTCAGCCTGCCAGTAAAACCAATACCAACCTGTTGAAAAGCCCATGATGGAATTTTTCAGCTAAATTTTATGTTTATTACAGATTAAATAGAATAATTTATTTTTGACTTTAAAATAACTCTCAGATTTGGTGAGAACTTCTTCATTTAAACCAAATGTATTTCATCAATTTTAAATCTAAAATAAAAAAAAAATAATCTAAAATTAATTTACAAAATTTTATCTATTCCTTATTTCAGGGATATGAGCAACAACAATATAATACACCTACCAGCGAAAACATTCACCAAAGTGCCAAATTTGGAAGAACTGTAAGTCATATAGAATTAATTTTTACTGTAATTTCTTTTCATACAACTAAAATCTTATATCCTTGAACAAAGTTCAATCAATAGAAGGACAAATTTTTATATAAATTGCAGACTATTATATTCTATTTTCTTTTGAATAAGAAAATAAATTAGAAATCTTTAGGGAATGTTGAGAATTTCCCTTGAATATATTATTTAATAGCTTTTGGGAGTAGTTTAACAGAGAATTAAAGCATATTTCAATACAGTTTTGATTGAATTTAAGTAAGACATTAAATTTTTAACTGAATCATTATAAATTTTATGTAATTTATAAATGTTTTATTTATTATGATCCTGTGAATTTTTTTCCTACATTTTAGTATACTCGGGGACAATATAATTACAAAGATAGATAAAGAAGCATTTTTTGGACTCAAAAAACTGAAGAGACTATCGTTACAAAATTGCGGCCTTAATGTTATACCAGGAGAATCCTTTAAATATTTATCAAATCTAGTTTCACTGTAAGTATATATGGGGTTTAAACTACGTTTTGGTAAAGATGATTTAATTAATTAAGCATTGTAATATGATATATTTGAACATGGAATGTTTAAATAAGTCTTAAGATTTGATCCTTCTCACTGGCACAAGAAACAAAACCTAGTTATTTGTTCAGATTGTCTCAATTTCGAAATGGAAATTTTACAATTGGATATCCAAAGAATACGTAAATTGATTACAGTAATGCAACACATTCCATTAAGTTTTCTAAATCTATCCTTTTTTGGTAAATTTAGTTTTAGAAAAATATTTGATGGTGAAAAAACTAAATGCATAAAATCAGATTAAGAGCTCGCATATGTTAATAGATTTTAGTAATGATTATTTGCCAAATGTTATTGTTGTTAAATTTTGGAAATATCTTGACTATTCATTTTGCTTTTCTATAAATTTTTTACACCTAAAATATAAGCTTAAAACTTTCGAATAGCGAAATGAACGATTTTAATGTAGCAACTACAAACTTTGTTACAG
Organism: Acrocera orbiculus; assembly: GCA_947359355.1. Taxonomy (NCBI): domain Eukaryota; kingdom Metazoa; phylum Arthropoda; class Insecta; order Diptera; family Acroceridae; genus Acrocera; species Acrocera orbiculus. Next base: position 5,037,277 of record OX375757.1, read on the forward strand.
ATAAGTTTGAAAAGGAGCAGAATAACTTAAAGTTTTTAAAGAATTACTTAAGTTAAATATTTGTCTACATAATATTTCACAGCTTTACGTTAAAATTATCTTTTTATCTATTCTGAAAATCTGAAAAGTCAAGATACACAATTACAAGAAGTGCCTAAAATTAATTTTCAAATTCTCTACTACATAGAAATCAATTCCAAATCAAGGACAAAAACAAGCTTTTTCTGGTTTTAAGGTACTTTAAAATACTTTTGAAGGATGGTACTACTTATACTATATATCTAAAAAAAAAAAAGTCTTTAGACAGATAAAAAAGGGTTTTTGGCGTAAAAATTATTTAATATAGGAAAAATCAAATTTCAAAACTAAGTTCATATAAATGTTTAAAATAATTTTTCATCAAAACTCCTTTACTTATTTTTCATTTGATGAAATTATTTTATAATTTCTTTTATAAAAAAATTTTAAATATTTGAAAATTGAAGATTTTCTTGCGACTTATAAAGTGGGTTTTAGTAATGATTATTTTCCAAATGTTATTGTTTTTAAATTTTGGAAATATTTTGACTATTCATTTTGCTTTTCTATAAATTTTTTACACCTAAAATATAAGCTTAAAACTTTCGAATAGCGAAATGAACGATTTTAATGTACCAACTACAAACTTTGTTACAGATAAGTTTGAAAAGGAGCAGGATAAGTCCAAATGCCACAAAAAATTTTCAGTATAACTAATTTAAGCTTTCTTTGAAAATTTATAATACCACTTAAATTTATTTTAAGTACTAAAAATACAAATATAAAATTAAGCAACTCAAAATTTCATTGCTGTAACTTAATTAGTCGAAAACTACAATGAAAATTTACTTCACTTCTTCCTTTAAGTCTAATAATTCTAAAGATTATATTTACACAGATAAAATTTTAGCTAAATTAGTTTCATAACTTCTTTTGTTCTTTCTTTTTACTATAAAAAAATTAACAAAATTAGCTTTCATTATTCTTGAAAGGAAATATTCATTTTTCCAATTTTCATCATACTATCAAAAAAATATTTGTGTAACATAATATTTCACAGCTTTACTTTAAATTTTCTCTTTACTATAAATATTTAAATAAATTGAACTTTTACTTATGTAAATACTTGCCTTTTTTTCTCACCTTAAATTAAAATTTGGTAAAAAATAATTAATTAAATAAATATTATTACAATGCTTAAACTTGATAACTTTAATATTTCTAATTTATTTCTAACAAAAATATTTCTATATTTCTTATTTTCTTACTAAAGGCAGCTTGGTGGAAATATCTTAAGGACAGTGGATAAATATAGTTTTAAATATTTACGAAATTTACGTTCATTGAGACTAGAAGGGAACTTACTTGATCAGATTCCTAGTGATGCTTTTGCAGCTATTCAATCGCTTGAAGCACTGTAAGCAATTTATTTGCGCGATAAAAATCAAAGTTAATTTTCAAAGAAAATAATTTTTAAGTTATTTTTATTCGAAAAGTGTTGTCATTATTGATGTTTAGAATAGTCAATATTTTTATAGCTTGTTTTTTTCTTTTTTTTTTAAGAATGAAGTGTTCTTTGATACAAAAGCACCTTGAGTTGTATTCTTTTACTAATTTTAGCTTTTATTGAATGAAAAAACTTTTTCCAAATTTTAATATTATTTCTTATTTGTGTTTTGTATCATTTTTCCTAAAATTATTAAAATTATCTTTTTATTACAATTATATTAATCAACTATTTTTTTTTTAATCAACAGAAATTTGGCCAATAATTTACTTACTACCATACAAGTTGGAGATTTTCCACCAATGCGAAATTTGATTGTCTTGTAAGCTAAATCAATTCATAATTTTATTTAAGGAAACAAAATATATTTTAATTTTAAATAAATACATTTTTTATTTTTAATAATTTTAGACTGCTCAAACGTAACCAAATCATTGAAATTTCTCCTGGAGCACTCTCAAATTTAACAAATCTTAAAGTTTTGTAAGTTAAAATTATTTCTGTTTGAGTGAAAAAAATGTCATGTTTTTATTTTTCCTATAAAACAGGGTTTTGTTTTTGTTTATATTGATATTTATAATATAGGAATAATATCCTTAATTTTTTATTGATAAATGAATTCAATTTTCCTAGAAAATTGTGTTCTCTAAGAATTTTGTTTTTCAGAGAACTGGATGACAATTTGTTAGGATTACTACCCAAAGGATTACATAAACTAGCATACCTTCAAGATTTGTAAGTGCATTTTTTTAAAAATACGTTTCATTATTCTTCTTTTATGGATGATAACAAAATTTTTACTTGTTGGTTTTTCTCTTAACTGTAAATAAAGCATTTACTTCTGTATAGTTTGGTATAAAACAAAAACATAATTAAATAGAAAAATATCCCAAAAATGCAAAGATTGCTTAATTATGCCATTCTATTGAACCGGAAAAAATTCCATTTGGTTATAATTGATGGCTTTATTCTTTTGAGAACTAAAAATTTCTTTAGGAAATTCTACCTTTTCTTTGCTCTTAGCACTTAGGAATTCCAAGAATATTATATTATTTGAATTAAAATGAAAAAAATGCAGAACACAACAATTTATAGAAAGAAATACCTTCTTGAAAAATTGTCTGTTTAGTATTCCTGAGAATCATTTGATACAATTTTTTCATCTTAAAAATATATATAAATATTATTGGGATTAAAGCTATGAAATCCCTATGAAGCTTCGTTGTCTTTTTCTAGTTTCTGTAGTGATTTCAATTGAAAATAATGCTCAGATTTTAATCTTCCTTACATGCATCAAGCTTTAAAAGATGGCATTTTCGACATGTAACTAATTTAAATTCTTCTTCTTCTTATCCACTAATCCCTGCAATTAGTTTTCTGAGTACAACAACTTACATGGCTTCTGATATTTTTTAGTCCTAGTTTATCAAAATTTCTTAATAAAAAACGAAATGCAGTATCCCTTAGCTCGGGTCGAGTTCTTCTTAATAAAAATTTATAATTTTACAAAATAAGAATGTCTGTCAAATACATTTTCAAAATTAAAAAGTCAAACTATAAATAACTATGAAAAATTTACATATTACAAATATAACAAAATATATTTCAGATCATTATCTAGCAATCATATACAATTCATCATGGAGACAGAACTACCAAAAAATCTGCATAGTTTAGATCTACGTGCGAATCCATTGTATGAAATTTATCCTGGGGCATTGCAGAATTTGACACGTCTTCGTAAACTGTAGGTATATCCTCTTTTGAGATTTTCTAGATTACTGGAAAAAAGAAATTTCGAGCAGTTGCTCATAATTCCATTCAAGAACTCTCTCAGATGTTAGAAATCTTAAAGAGTTCCCCAATCTGGATGGTTGTACATCATTGGAGATATTGCGCTTAGATCGTGCTGGTCTGGAAAACATACCAAACAAATTATGTAAATATCTTCCTAAACTGAAAAGCTTGTAAGTATAATTATTTGAATTTTAAATGAAATAAAAATAATATAGTTTTTCTTTGGTTTTTAGAGAGCTTAAGACAAATGATTTGAGGACAGTACCCAATTTATTAACATGCCATGATTTGCGATTATTGTAAGTTTTATATTACGAAATATTTCAATAAAAGTTAATAAATGTCAAATATTAATCTAGAGATTTATCAAACAACCGAATCGAACGACTACATAATCGTCCATTTCAAGGATTGTCTAATCTACATGATTTGTTGTTATCATATAATCAAATTACTCACATTCCATACGATGCATTTTTTGGAATTAATCGACTTCAACTGCTGTAGGTATAGTAAGTAACAAACGAAACCTTATTTACTACTTAAAATTTTAATTTCAGTGATTTGGAAGGTAATCAAATATCTTTTATACATGAAGATGCGTTTTCTAATCTAAGTCAGTTAGAAGATTTGTAAGTTTTGTTTGTTTGACATACATTAAAAGAATTATTTTTCACTTTATATTTAATAGAAATTTAGGCAATAATATATTCCCGCATTTACCATCAGCTGGATTAAGACGTCTTTTACATCTTAAAACATTTAATAATCCTCGATTAAGGGAGTTTCCACCACCAGAAACATTTCCTCGAATTCAAACATTAATATTGTCATATGCGTATCATTGTTGTGCATTTTTACCACTAGTGACAATGAGTGCAACACGTAAGCCACCTTTAGTACAAGAGGCAGTACTATTTCCTTCAGATTCTGAATTTGATTTGAGTTTATGGAATAATAGCATTACAGACATATGGCCACAGCTGCGTAAGTATTATTTTTTATTTAAAGAAATGACATTAAAAAAACAAAATATTTTTTTAATTATAGACAATTTAAGTAGAAAATTTGGAACACAAATTAATGATCTTTTGGATACATTTGGACAAGATTTTACATATCCTGGCAATTTGCCAGCATACGTTGAAGAATATTTTGAAGAGGAAGGTAATCCAGCAATACGTCCCCTTGGATCTGATATAACATCAGGATCAGTACAATGTTTACCACTACCGGGACCATTTTTACCATGTGCAGATCTTTTTGATTGGTGGACATTACGTTGTGGTGTTTGGGTTGTATTTTTATTAGCTATGCTCGGTAATGGTACAGTTGTATTTGTTTTAATATTTTCACGTTCAAAAATGGATGTACCAAGATTTTTGGTATGTAATTTAGCAGCTGCTGATTTTCTAATGGGTGTTTATTTGGGTATATTAGCTGTTGTTGATGCATCAACACTTGGTGAATTTCGTATGTATGCAATACCATGGCAAATGAGTGTTATTTGTCAAACAGCTGGATTTTTAGCTGTTTTATCATCTGAATTATCAGTTTATACATTAGCAGTAATAACACTTGAACGAAATTATGCAATAACACATGCAATACATTTAAATAAACGTTTATCATTACGACAAGCTACATATATTATGCTTTTTGGTTGGATATTTGCTATAACTATGGCTATGCTACCACTTATTGGTATATCTGATTATAGAAAATTTGCTGTTTGTTTACCATTTGAGACAACTACTGGTGTAGCTAGTCTTACATATGTTGTTGCCTTAATGTTAATAAATGGTTGTGCTTTTCTAACACTAATGGGATGCTATTTGAAAATGTATTGGGCTATTAGAGGATCTCAGGCATGGAATACAAATGATTCAAGAATAGCAAAACGAATGGCACTTTTAGTATTTACAGATTTTTTATGTTGGTCACCTATAGCATTTTTTTCATTAACTGCAATATTTGGATTACAGCTAATATCATTAGAGCAAGCAAAAATTTTTACTGTTTTTATATTACCATTAAATTCATGTTGTAATCCGTTTTTGTATGCAATAATGACTAAACAATTTAAAAAGGATTGTGTAATGATTTGTAAAGCTATTGAAGAATCACGTGTAACTAGAACAATTGGTAGATGTGAACGTCCAACACGTGAGCTACCACCCTTATTAGGACGTTCCAATTGTCGATGTATTAAAATGCTACCACAAGATATACCACGTTCAATTCAACAACCAACCGATGAAAGCTTATGTACACATTTCTGGAATCGTATTGTTTGTAATCGAAAACGTGAGACTGGTATCCGTAGACCAATATCACGTCCTGATACATATACTTATCAATTTGCTGAAATTAAAGATAATAAACGTAATGCTAGAACTAATTCAATATCTAGTGAAAATTTTTGTTCATCAAGATCAAGTTCATGGCGTGGTGTAGGGACACCACAACATAATTGCACCATACCATTAAAAGTTATTGAAAATAAAAGACGACATTCAGCTTGGTTGATTACAAGAAAAACATCACAAGATTCAAATCTTTCAAGTTCTCGAAATGATTCCTCAGCTTCTGGTACAACTGCAAGCACTTCAACATTTCGCTTGTCACGCTCAAGTGCTGGAAGTGCCACGCCTTTACCATCGATTACTGGTAAGTATATTAAAAAAAAAGTTTTACTGTTGCTTTTAATTTATTTGTATTTTATCAATTTTTGTTATTAATACAAATTTTAATGAAATTTTAAAAAAACCAAATAAACTCTAATGATTGCGTAGGTGAATTTCATTTCTGTATTGGATTTGAACGATAAATTTTGTTCAATTATCTTGAAGAGCTCTATTTACCGATATAAGACGTTTGCTTTGCGGTCTGTAGCAGTGAAGAAAATAAAGACACGATAATTTTCCACGGTAATCTTTTCATCGTTCTACTTAATAGTGGGCGTTTTCTGCCTTTTTGAGTAGTGACAAGACTGTAATTTAAAGGAAAGGTGTAATTGTGTCAATTATTTGATTGACTGTATTAAAATATCTTAAGAGAATGTGTGTTATTATTGCATAAATATAGAATGATATTTCAAAGTCAACATAGCTATTAATTGCTCTCGTCTTTGAGATTAGAAATCTTTGTTGGAAATCGATTTTGTAGAAGCAGTAAACATCATTTTATGAATAAAATTGTGTTCGGTCGATTAAACCTTCCATTTTTGAATTATATTGTAACAAATTTCAAATCAAAAGGCCCGGAAAAAAAATTAAATATAAAAATTCAGAGATAGTTTTGGAAATTATAAATAAAATAGTGTTTCGAAAGTCCAAGTACAAGTAGTCCAAGTAGACCGATTTAGTTCTGCTCCTCTTATTCTAATATGAAAATCGATAACTATTTACTGTTATATTTTAGTTATTATGTCCTATTTTATATTCTGTGGCACAGAAAAATAGTGTTTTAGTTATTTTCCAATGAAATATAAAAATGATCTGAATCTTAGTACCTTTTAAGTCAGTTAAGCTTTGCAATGAGTTTACCAGCTTTACTATTTGACAGCTACCTTGAAATTTTATTTCTGTCGAATTAAAAAATTTTTTGTACACATGAATAAAAAATTAAGTTATACATTTAAAAATATAATTCAATAAAAAATAATTCTTTTAAAAAATAAGAATAAATAAATTAAAAAAAATAAAATAACAATTTATCATTTTAATACTCTTTTCGAAATTTAATTTCTTTATAATTTCTTTACATACAAAGTTATTATTTTATATTTCAAATGATAGTTATACTTGCTGACTTTCTCCCCACTGTGCGCTGTATTTCATTTACAATTAATAAAGTTTCTGATTATAGATTTTATATTATAAAAAATTACTAAAATGCTGGCATCCCGTAATTTATAATTTACTGCTAATCTGAATATGAATTGCAATCGTATTATTTTTCAATTACATTTTTCGATCATTACTTTCAATTTGAATCCTGTCATATCAACTTAAATTTCTTTAGATGATGAAAAATTATATCCAGGAGCTAAATAAAATTTAATACTTTGTCATCTCTCTTTTGAAGATATCTTTCTAGAAAAGTATTAATTTGTAAGCAAAAAATAAAAATATTTTAGAAAACCTTATCATGACATTAACAAACATAGTGCTTAACGTGTTCATTTCAATAAAAGAGTCTTGACACTTTGAATGTTGTTGCTTAGTCATATTTTAAATAAATCCGATTTATGTTTCATTTTTTAACTATCAAATCATATCAAATACTTCATGCTGTAAATGATTTGTTTATTTTGTTAGAAAAATTTTGTAAAATTTCACTGACTAATTGTCTTGAATTTAAAAAATGAGATACTATGTTTTATATAACAAAAAAATTTTAAATATTATAACTTTGAGAAGACGAGCATAATTTAATCAACATATTTAAAAGTATTCACAATACATGAATCACAAGAAAAACACAGGGATTTTGATTAATAGTTGACAGCAATTATAGCACTATTAAAATTCAAGAATGATGTTTTTACTGATGTAGGTTCTCGAATGTAATTTTCGATATATGTTTGAGTTCTATAATTATAAAATTCTCGAGAGCCTTGATTTTTTAGGATTATTATTGAGTGTTTCTTTTATTTCATAATAATACTATTTCTTAATATTTTCTCAAATATTGTTTGCAACAATTTTTAGTTTAAAGAAAAACATGAGTACTAAGATATCTTTTTATAGATAATACTATTTTAGAGGAATATTTTATATGTTAGCAATTTTAATCTAAAAGACAAATGAATGAAAATTATGTTCTTTTTAAAAAAAATTATTTTTGCATCAAAATCAAAAAGAAACTAATAAAATCTTAATAAAAAGAAAAACAAAAAAGTTCAATTGTAGCAAATCAGTAACAAATTCAAATCAATCACTTACAAAGCCAGAATAAATTTAACATTTATTTAACATGAAGTAGATATAAGTGAATACCATGCCACATTGATATTACGACTTCCTTTAAGCAAACATACAAGGAGTGAACGTACAAAAAATGGATAATGCCTTTTCAATAAAGAGAAAAAAAGAAAGGGCAATAGTTAAGAAATATAATGGTATTCCTCGCTTCATAATTAAATTTTTGACAAAAATAATAGCAAGCGAAGATCTTATACCTAGCAACCTGCTAAAACAATATCCCTTCTTTCCAAAATAAAAAAATTTATAATCCTCGGTTTATATTAAAAAGCAGAGGATATCCGGCATGCCTTGTTACATCAGTATCTTTTTGGAAATTTTAACTTTAAACTCCGTGTATAATCTCATAAGGGTAAATAAAATCCTTAATCCTTAATTTAAAAAATTAAAATTACTATAATTATAAAGAGTTTTAGTAGCCTATTAGTTTTATCCATCAAAGAAATCAAAATTGATAAAACTATACAGTTCAAAAATAATAACCTAATTGATCGCTAGAAACGATTCTTTGAAAAAAAATCCATAAAAAATTAATGTTATTTTGTGCTATTTGTGGCTCAGAATGATTAGTTCTTGAAAAACATTCTCTATCTGAAGACAAAAAATGTGCATTCCAGCATTCAATGTGCTTACTAGAGCAATTTGTAATTTTCCAAACCTTAAAAGATACTCCAGTGATAAAGATTTGACTCAATTGAAGAACTAATCGTAAAGTTGGATCCATTTTAATGTCAGATAAATTAATCTACACAATCAGGAGAGAAATATTAGACAAGCAATATAATAAGCGTTTTACACTTTAAGGATAAATAAAATCAAATTTTGATTTGAAATTGTATTTCTATGAGTAAATCCTTGTGCTTATTACCCAGCCTCTATGACTTCTAAAAATCTAATACAAAGAAAGTCTGGAATGCGTCAAACTAATTTTATTTTAACATTGAAAAAATGAAGTTATTTGTAAGATACAATATTATCATTAACCGGGAAAAATATTAAATTTTTACATTACTTATAGTGTGGTAGGCCTCCTTGAGCATAAGTCAATTTTTATTTCAATTTGTACGATCACTGCTAACAATCAAGAAACTTTTCAGTTTTATGTAATATAGATATTATGCAGATACATATATATATATACATATATATATATATATGTATATATATTTATACAGATTTAACGTTAGCACAGCTGAAAATAACTGCATAACCTAATAGAAATATTTGTAGACTCAAAATTATAACCAATCATTGTATCCTTCTAAGATATTAAAACATCAATTCTCTATTTTATAACCCATTAGGTCAATACGCTTTTTATTGAACTTAATATTAATCAATACTTAAATCAATAGACAAATGGTAATCTGAAAACAATATATACCTTAAGGAGGATAGCCAGACAATGTCATCTTTGACTTAAGGCATATTAAAGCTGAATAAAATAAGATATAGTCTATGGGTCAATTACAGTTAAGTTTTGATAAATGGGGACCATTATAGCTAGTTTTCTTTTAGAATGGTAAATTCATTGCTTAAATTGCTTCAATAAATTCTATTTTCTAGTTAAAGAAATGAGAAATAAGATTTTTGACAAGGAAAAAATATTTTGATTAATTTTTAAAATTTTTGTTTACATAAAAATTTCCAACCCAAGTATTTGTTATATATTTTACTAAAAGCTTTGAATAAAATTGTTTAGGATTTTTTTGAAAGAAAAAATCAAGAAAACATCTTTTTTTCTCAATATTTTGAAAAAAATAGACTTCATATAAATATTCTGAGGTTAAATAAGGCTTAGGCTTTCAAAGGAAATCCCACCACATTTTAATTCATACATTAGATACTCTATTTTTTCTGTTTTAAACAATTCTTTTAGCTATAATAATTAATATATTAAGTACGTTAAGCCGATATGCCTGACTATATTTTCCAATGAATGACAGTCTAACTGATTGTGAGTCAAGATTGCTGAACGTGACTTGAATATACTCGAACTTCTTACTTGTCCATAGCAGGTTCAACCTTTTCATTTTTGCTAATAAAGCTGAGAATGAAATTAACCTACTAAACTCATACAATTCCCGATTTTTTGAAGGTTCAAATCATATCCGAAACATGCTGTTACAGGCTTAAGTTAGGTTCAATAATTTTGACTCTGGTAGTTATAGCACATAATGGAACTTTTGTAAGAGAATATCATTAGTAATCATTCTGTTCGAACAAAATATTAGGACAACAAATATCCACTAATTATAAAGTTTTGTACTAAAGCAGATTCAACAAAAAATTTTACCTCAATTTCATTTCAATCCGAAAGATTAGAAAAATAGTATTAGAAGTATTAAAAACGATTTTTTGTAATTAATTAAAGTTTGGCATATTTTTTGATAGTTTTTAACATAATATTAAAATATTTTTCCTTAAAATTTTAATTTAGTTTCATCTAATTATTAAAATGCTTTAAAAATATACAAATGTGTAGCATACGTAAATGTAATTTTATTTGAAAAATAATTTTTATAAGTCATACAGATGATAATAATACACAAAATCCCACCTATGCATGAGATTTAAGTATAGAGAAAAAGCTTGCAGTGTAGGGATAGTAGATTTTTCTTTTTACTTTTTATCCCTAAGAAATTTTAACGTTTTTTTGACCTTCAAATCTTTTCAAAGTATTTCGTTTTTATATTCTGATCTGACTTCAAACAAAATATGATGAACATGTTTTGATATTCATCAAATCAGTTTTTATGTAGTTTTGATTATCTAAATTTTGATTAACATTTATGCTCATATAGTAGTGTTTAAAAAAGCATTCCATTTATAAAAAATCCTTAATATTTCTATTTAGTTAAATTTGACATCAATGTTACCATTACCTTATAAAAACTTCCGAGAAATTTTAATTTGTTATGCCTGACTTAAGTCAACCAAAAAGTGATCAATTGTTCCCCTAATAAAAATAATAGCAAAAAAATTTCTGGATTATTTTATTAATTAAATTTTGCTTATCAATTGGGTCACAATTTTAAATGTTTCAAAAAACAATAAAGGGAATAAAACTTCCTTATTAACAATTTGGGTTATTATTATTTTGTTATTACCCATAAATTAAATTAAAATCAATTAAATGTTCTACAGATGTCAAAATATTTACTTAATTTCGATTACGTTTCCATCTCATTTTCAGTGTCAACAACTATTATACTCAAATTTTTTATATCTATATAAAAATTAATTTTTCATCCAGGATATTACGTTCAAATCAATAAATTTTACCCCAACGAAACTTAAAATTGTTTTCCTTCTATTTGTAAATTGAAAAAATGAATATTTGGAACTCATCTATTTTTTTTTAAGGTTTTGCAATTGATATATTGGAAAGCTTCTGTTTGGATGTGAAATTGATTTGTAGCTTCTGTGGTTGTGTTCTAATAAAAATTTATGTTATGAACATATGATTAATTTGTTTTTCATAAAGTTGTAGAATGTTTGGCAAACGTTTAATTAATTGCAAAGCTCTTTAATTAGATGACGATTAAATATATATCTCATTAAATTATTGCAAACTGTAAAAGTTCTTCAAAATTTCTTTAAACTGTGCAACTTTTCATACCCTCATATTAACGATATATTTTGTTTCTTAAAATAATTATAGTATTTGCTTTGAAATTGAATATGAAAAGGGATATCCTTTATTCATTCAGTTTCCAACATTCTTATACTTTTGTGATTTATGCTTATAAGAAATGAGATTAAAGTTTTAATTATAGATAAAAATTTTATTGAAGGCAATTTCTAATAAAAATTCCAAAGTCCCTTAAAACCGAAAATATTGCTTAAGTATTAATTCACTTCCACTATTTACAAATATGAAATACTTCAAGGAATATAAAAGTGAAACCAAATTTTTAAGCTTTCAGATATGTTCTTCTATACATCGTAAGATCTTCTTATTTACCTACTCTCCCATTTATTCAAAAGAAAAATAAATTTTTTGATATCTTACTTGGTGTTTTTTTGGTTTCGATATTTTCAAACTTCAACATATTTCAAATAGCATTATTATAAAATAAAAATTTTCAATTAAAATTTTTTTTCTTTTTCTTTCATTTGAAAAAAAAAACCTCAAGCAGGAAGTAATAAACAGTCATCAACAAACAGCCAAAAACCACGTTTGGTTAGACAAGAGGCAGTACAAGAAGAAGAAGATTCGATGTCACCCCCACGTTTAGGTGTAAGGTTCCTACCGACAATACCATCAGCTGCAGATAGTAGTGTTGTCCTTGAAGATGATTCACATGAAAATAGTAGCTCAACACAATTTTATACAATACTACAAAGTGGAAATACAAAAGCCATACTATCTAGTCCAAAGGATTCAAGGAAACCACCATGAAGCATTAATTGAATAAAATCACTTTAGGTTAAGAATATTTAAAAAAAATTAATAAAAGCTCTCTGAATTCTTCATACATCACAAGTAAGAATTTTAAAGGATCCTTTGTATATTTTAGCATTTATAACTCAAATAGTATTAAGTAAACGTGATATATTGTAATTAATTATAAGTCCTTTAGGCTATTTCTAGGAGTGCTCATTTAATGTTAATGTATATTTATAAAATGTCACAAATACAAGTGAATTCAATTGTTAAAAATTTATTGAAAAGTTTTTTTAATCAAAAGTCCTAAAAACCAAATTATTAGAATGGCAAAAATTTTACTTTTCAAAACTAATGTGGTTTCTTTATTTTGATTAAAATATTTTTAAAACTTGCTGAAAATAAAATTTTTTATAGCACTTTAGTAAAAACATATGGATACAAATTTTATTTATTTTGGCATTAAGTGAAAACTCTGATGATTCAAATTTCATGGGAGAAGAACCAGGAGCTGGCCTCAATTCAAGTTAAGTATAGTAAAAAACAAAAACGAGCATTAACTAATGTAAATATTTCTTTCCTACAAACTTTTTCATAATTTTTTGTTGTGAATTAAAAGTAGGTTTTTAATTCTTTAATATTCCTTTTGAAAAAAATATGATTTACTTTTAAATTGTTTTCTGTTTTTAAGAATTAAATTAGTCGCTATAAGTAGTTCTTTGTAATGGTAAGTGAAACGCCGAAAAACAACAGATTTGACAAAAAAAACATTAAGTACCTTTACATCTATATTGAAAATAAAATATTTATTTTTAAATGATCTGTTGCTGTTGTCGTATGAACAAGAAAAATATGTAATAAGCAATTTAGTCTTTAATACTTAGGACGTGAATGTATAAATTTGATGCATTATAAAACACAAAACATGCAGTGCTATAATTAAAAATTGTCTTGAATTATGCTAATAAAATTTACATATTGCGTGAACAATGAAACAAAATTTATTCAGGAATTATGTATGCTTTAATTTAAGCTTGGCTCTAATAAAAAATATATATTATTTTAAATGCTTCAATTAATAATTATATTGATTCAATGTATGTAAAAATTTCTATTAAAATCTACTTTTTATGCTGCATTTATTTGATAATGTTGCAAGTACACACAAAAATTTAATTTCCATATTATATATATTTTAGTTAAGACTTTCATATAAATATATAAAATTGAATCCTTAAACAAAAAGTAAATGATATTGTCATTTATTAGTGTATTTATTAGTGTACAGCTATTACTATGAAAAATGTAAATGAATACATTTAAAAACGACAAATTTCTACAAATTGGAATTTATGTATTTATATTCACACATCCCACTATTATTTTTATACAAACAAATTTTCTTAGAACTTCTATGAAAAACCAAAATAAGCTAGCAATAACTAGACACATATTCAGGCCATTATTTTATGTTTATTTGAGGCTCGGCTTTAACAGAACTACTAAATATGATTGCATCAATTATACTGGCCGCTTTTTTAGCTATTAGCCAAACTAAACCGTAAACAGATTATAGATTCGTTATTAAATCGGTCAAAAAATAAAGTCTAACTACATAAAATAGCGGTTAAGAACTAACTAGAACAAAGAAGCCTACCAACATAATTATTTAAAAGTAATTTAAATTATTATGTAATTTATTAGTAATTATGTAAAATAAAACTTTCAACAAATTTTTTAAATTCCATTTTAAATACATAAAAAGCAAATTTTTCCTTCAATAATTTATAAAAATATTTTTAGTAATTTTATGGTAAATTTATATATGATATTCAACTTTTATTAAAAGCCAAATAAGTCCCTGCTGACTCTTTCATTGTTATAGATTCATATCACAGCAATTTTTTCTGTTTCACAGGAATATCTGACTACTCCGTTTTGTTTTTCTAAAAATAAAAATAATAAACAATTTAAATCTATGATCTGGAATAGTAGAAATTTAAACTTATTTTGTAGAACAAATTTTTAATAATTTTATCTATCTCCTTTTGTAAGATTTTTGCACTCCTTAAATAAAAACGAAAGAATTATTTTAATGTCTTTGTTCAGCTAATGTGTAATGAAATATATTAGGGCTATAAAAATTGCCTCAAGTTTCATTTAAGGGGTTATTGACTTTTTAATTTATAACTGTTAAGAACAATACAAATCAAAATGAATCCTTTTCTTTAGACTATTTATTTGATTCATGTTATTTGGGTAGGATTTTTGTTTGATTTGTGAGATAAAATTGAGTCATTTTCATCACAAGAAACTTCTAAAATACATTTTGCTTTTAGATTCAGTGAAACACTTTAGCTTAATGTTAAGAATCAAAACTGTTTATCTCATTTTTAATTACATACAAAAAACTTTGCGTTTCGTTCTTTTCATTTTGGATGGATTTTTTGGCTTATGAGTTTAGTATAAGAATTTTTTTTATTATTTCCTGAATAAAAATGGGCTATACGAACAAACACAACTCTTTAAATAATGTTTTTGTAAGAAGTGGATGAGTTTTTGAAATTTGTCAGGGTAATATTTTTCACTAATGTTAAATAAAAAAAAGGACCATGTGAAGCAATATTTATACAAAAATACTTAAATATAAGTATATATTTTCAAATTAAAAATTACTTTTGAAATATAATAATCTATGAGTTAAGATAGTTGTTTAGAAAAACATATTTTTAATAATAATATTTGTTTTACAAAAACTTATTTTTCATTTTTGAAGAAATAGATAATAAGAGACTTCTAATCAACTTCATTCAATTCTATTAAAGATGCTAAAACTAAAATTTAAAAAGTCATAAACTTTTTATTCTATTTTGTCATATTTGGTAAAATTATTTTTTCAATAGTTCATTTTATCCTCACAAACTGCGGTATTACACTGTTGACTGTGTCATTTTTGTGAGTCCATTTATAGAAAAAAAAAATAATATAAGATAAATGCTAATGATGATGCTTATCTAAGAACTTTTAACAAGTCAACAACTGTTAGAAATGTGGAAGTAGTGGCAAAAAATATAATGGAAAACACCGAATAACTACTAAAAAAGATTTGAGAATGGCAGTATGCCATATGTTATGTCTTAGGAGTCAAAGTTTATATTAAAATTATTCATTCTAGTAATAGCTGATCATTGGCACAACAAAATTTTAATCATGCTTTAGCTATCGTCTTAAGTAGATTTTGAAGAATTAAAAAATATATTTCGAAAAAAAGAAAATGTAAAAGAATAAATAAATATATTTTAAAAATAATATAGTCTTTTTGAACAAACTTCGTAGTTTAAAAATAAAAAAAAGTCACGGTATTGAGAGTATGATCCATAAAAACTGTTCAAGTTAAATTTTCAATACCATATTTAGGATAATTTCATTTCATTTTTTGCTGATTAAGTGTATAAGATTGATCATAATAAGTTAAATGACAAAACTTCTATTAGAATTCAAAATAATATTATTTTTTGCAAAAAACAAAAAATATTATGAGAAAATATATTTAAAGCAATGAAGGATTTTTATCAAAAATATGAAATTGCACTTATTTCTGATGATCTAAAAAATATATTTTGAAACGTTATTTGGAGTAGATTTATTGAAGCAATATTTAAAGGATAATAGATATATTCCACCCGGTTACAAATATGTTTTTGTTAATAAAATTTCTATATCTATCTTAAAGTTCACATTCAATTGTTTGGTAAAATTTATCCTACTAAGACAATGTAGCGTAAATCAAAAATTATAAAAGTCCTACATATCAAATTAGCATACCTAAATAAAAGCCTTAAGAACTCAAAAAATTAACTTACCATTTACACCAACATTATATACTATACGTCTTTTGTAATTTCTATAGAAATAAAAACTTCCTCCAGCAAGACAAACAAGCATGATTATACTAACTGTTATATATAAAAATATAAAATTTTGTTGATCTGCCCTAAAAAAAGTATATATTTTGTTTTCTTCATATTTAAATATTAAATTAAAATTATTTACTTTTGATAATTTTGGTTACAATCAAGGCAGATAGTATTTGTTCCATTTATATCCTCTATACAAATAAATCGATTTTCTTGACTTTTAATATATCCTTCATTACATTTACATATATCTGGTTGGATGCAAGTACCATTTACACACCCATCTTCATCATGATCACATAATGGTATACACTGATTACGTGATGTTTCATTGTAATCTAAGACATAACCATCCCAACATTCACATAAATTTGGTTCTATACAGTATCCAACGCATTCTAAACTACAAATTGGCTTACATTCACTTCCATTATTTCTTTGATATCCATCATTACAATAACAAATTCCATTTGAACAAATACCATTCCAACAATTTTCTTCACAAATTGGTATACACTCATTTGTATTCTCATCTAAATGTATATAACCTTCCAGGCAATCACATTTTCCTTGTTTACATATACCACCTATACAATCTGGATAACAAATATTTTCCTGATAAATGTCAGTCATTGTAAAATTATCATTATCTTGATTCTCTAACATAAAATGTTCTTGCTTTGATTCAGATATTGTAGTAGAAATTAATAGTTCACAAGCTCCTGTATTTTCATTTAGAATATAATCTATAGGACATATACATATGTTAGGCTCAATGCATTTACCATTTAAACAATCATTTTTACAAATCGGAATACATTTAAAGGGAATATTTTCTGAAATTTTAAAACCTTTATTGCAATAACAAAATGTATTATTAGTACAAACTCCATTAATACATTCCTCATCACAAATTGGCTGACATATTTCATTTGAATCTTTTTCATAACCTTCAATACATTTACAAATATCAGGTGCTATACAATGACCATTTTGACAATTATAACATTTTGGTTGGCATTTAGTTGAATTATTTTTTTCATAACCTTTCCAACATTTACAATTATCTGGTCCAATACAATCACCAAATAAACAGCTTTCATTGCAAATTGGTTGGCATTCATTAAATGTTTCTTTTATTAGTTCGTATCCATTATGACAGGTACAATGTTCGGGATGTGTACAATCACCATTAATACAAGACTTTGAACATTTCACCTGACAGATATTATTTTCATCCTTCTCATAACCCGCATAGCAAATACATATTTCAGGTGCTGTACAAAATCCATTTCTACAATCAGTACATTCTGGTATACAACTGTACAAAAAAATTTTATTTTTAATTCAAGACAATAGAAAATAAAAAAGTCAATAAAACACATGAAAAATTACCGAAAATCATTAAAAGGCATATAACCAGGATAACATGTACACGTATTTGGTGCAGTACAATTAGAATTTTCACAAAATTTATCACATGATGGGACACATAATTTTCGTGATATTTCATATCCTGGACAGCATACTTTTTTCACTATTGTTTTATATTCTGTCTAAACAGCACAACAATCAAAAAACAAACAAAAAAAATAATAATTACCAGAATTATTAGTAGAAAATCTTTTTTTTGTGTTTTTTTATTTTAAATAAAACCTACAACAGGTACTGTTCTTGTTAGCGTAAAAGATTTTCGATCTATTTTTCCATACCATTTCCTAAAGGTACGATATGATGTATATGTTTCAGTTTTCCATATTGTCTCTGGTTCTATTATTGTTTCATTACAATACTGACACATAAAATTTTCAAAATTTTCTAAAATCAAAAATAATAAAAACAGCCAAGAGTTCTGCATTCTGGCTAACCAATAACTGATCTTAGTAAGCATTGACTTTAAGAAACTTTCTTTTTTCTGTATTTGCAAAAGATTTGTTTGTTTTTTCTTACCCAGCCCTGGGTACTTGATAACTGATAAAACAATTTCCGTAAAATATTTTGTTTCAAATAACTTGATTGCTAGCTAACAATTAGCTAGGATTTTGTGAAACATTTTTTTTTGATAAGAGTGCAGATATCTACTGTAATTGTTCCATTATGAGTAAAGGTCATATACTTAAATTGACATTTTTCCTTGTCTGTATTTTCTTGATAGCATTATGTCTTGATAAAATTTATACTAGGACATAGTCTAATTATATTAATAATAATAATAATAATAATAGAGCTTAAGTTAAGAATTCCAACAGTTATCTAAAACTTGAAGTGAACAAAATATTATGGGAAATTTCTTGTTGATAAATATTTAAGGTCTGTTTTACAAATCTAAGCTGACATCACATTTTAATAAAAATAAAAATAAATAAAACTGCTACAGATTTGGTTTTTAATCATCAAATTTATTTTTTCATAATATTTACTGCTTTTGCTGTGAGCTTTTTAAATTAGAAATCAAACAAAATTAAATTTTAATATTCATAAAAATTGCGCAAACATTTTTGAGATTAAATTCAGAATTAATGTTTGATGATAGCACAACACTTTTTTTATTTTTGATATTTATAGTTTGAACTTGTGTTTATTTTCTTTCTGTTTTTACAACCCCTTTTATCGGTATTAAGGAATAACAAAAATTTATATAAAATTATAATATTATTGAATATGTTTTTAAAACTTTTGGGACATTGATCAATATTGTCCAAGGTTGATAGATAAAATCACAATTTTTTGGTGAATTTTACTTTATTCATTAAGCAATTTTCTCCTCCTTTTGAGCATTTTTTTTTAATTTCTGTATACACCAATAGTGGCTGGAATCAGATCTGACTAAAACATTTAGTTTAAAAAAAGAGGTTCAATATTTTTTCATGTAATTTGGCCTTAATTTTTGACAATTTATAGTAAAGTACTTGGTTTTAATAAAATAAAACAGTTTTCGTTCATATTTAAGTGTCTTTAGTTAAAACTTTTTCTATTTTAAATAGCTAATAATACTTTTAATAGTTTGCCTTTAGTCATGGTCCTCAATGAACGACAATCTCATGGTTTTTTCAATAGTGGTGTATTTAACAAGATTAAGATCACTAATAGGCTTATTTTACTCTACTTTACCTGACAATTAAGTATCCAATTAATAATTTTTGTTTGTCTTCATAATTGCCACATCAAAAAATCCTTCAAATTGCACATTTGTTCTACTATAAGTGATCTTCTTATTTTTTCAAAGCTGACAGATTCTTGTCTCATTATTTGCGCCACCAATAACAATGATCTATTCAACTGTCTGAATAGTATGTTTTTCATTACAATTTTCTGTTAACCATTTGCGATAAAACCTTTTGTTTCAAGTCCATTCAATATTTAGTTAGATAACTATCATAAATTTTAAACTGCTTAAATATTTTATTAATATGTTGTGTCTGATATTTAGAAAGCATTCCTTGATTTCTATCGTGAACAATAGGAAGGATTAAACAACGATCTCCTATATCTTTCATATTGAAACCTTTGCACAAAATATTACCTACGTACGTACAGTACGTAAACAGTAACTATTCGTTCGTTAAGGTTTCATCAACATATATGGTAACGAGTTTTTCAAACCAAAATCTATTAGTATTTTATTCAACATTTTATTCCGTACACGACTTGATTGCTTCAGTCTATATATTGATTACATACAATTGCCATAATGGTGTGCCAAATGTTAAAATCATCATGAAAAATGCTGCCTCTTCATCCAACTGCCTAATATTATAGTCATATTTTACTACAAGAGCCAATAAATATCAAATTGAGGAGTATCAGTTGCAGGTGTATCCCCTGTACTATATTCCCATGAATGTCCTTTTCACACTTAAATTTGTCTTTGACTTTAGCAAATCAACTATATTCTTTGCTTGAATTTTCTTCAATAATTCAAATTCTTTCTTCATAGCTTTTTTCTAAGTATTCATATTCTCCCTAGTCATGTACTGTTTAAATATCCCTTACTTACGTAGGATTTATAATTTATTTTCAGCTATCATCTATTTCTAGTTAATGACCGTTCAGTGCTTCAGTGTGAGAGTATTTTAAATCACGATCATCACTTATATTAGAATCACTTATTTAAGATTGCTCGTATTTAATGAACCTCGTTGACATTTAATCACTCTAGCTAATGAGTAGTTTTCTACATTCTAAGTTTCACTTAGAAATCACTTTACACTATTATTAACATGAAAACGATTAATTTATAATTATTACAAACACATTATTCATAATACTTATTTCGAGAAGCAAACAAAAGCAATAAATTTACGGTAACAATACTTTTTCAGACAACAGTCGATAATAGCCTAGAAATCAACCTTTCAACTTAAGGGCGTTCGCCTAAGGTAAATTCATAAATCAAAAGTTATATAAATCGATGAATACATCAACAATAATTTCTAATTGTGAAAATCTATTTTAAGCCTTGGCCTGTATTTTAAGCACGATTTAGAAATAATATCAATTATTTATACTCAGATGGTTATCTAGATTGAAATCAATGCCGTCAGCAACAAAGAAATCCTCTACTCCCCAAAAAACGAAAAGAAAAGCCAATTTGAAGAATTCATCCTCTTGTTTTGATAATTTTGGGCTAAAGATATATATTTTTATTACATCTCTTTTAACAATATATTGTATTTGTTGGTATTTCTCATATCCTCTTACTATATGAGAAATGAGACCACGATTTGTTTTGACAAATTGAAACGTGTGCCTCAAAATTGCCAGAGGTTGTTTCGTCGCGTCGTCAAAATATTTGAAAAATTGAAAGTCTTAAAAGTTAGTTTGGTGAAGTTATTGACCTCATTTAATCGTTGAGTTTTTTTGTGATTTTGATATTTACTGTGATATCGATGTATGAAACACTCCTTAATAAATTTTAATGGAAGCCTGAAATGATGGTAATTTTTTTTCCTCTGAAATTAATTTAATATATTACGTTTATCCTTTCCTGTGCTAAAAATTGCATAATAAACCAATTTTAAGGATATATGTGGGCTCTGTTGTTCTTTTGTTTTTATCATTTTTCAAAAAATTATAAAATATGATTTTGGCCCGCTATTTCTTTGGGACTTTTTAGTTTTCTTTTTCATACTCCTTTACATCTCTTTGAAAAAAAAAAAATAAAATTTAAAACACCCCCAGACATTAGCTTTACCGAAATTTCATTAATAAATTTCTGTTTTGAGGGCATTTTAATTAAAGCTTTAAAAAATATCACAAAAAAATATTTGTTGATTTGTATCATTTACTTTAAACTTAGTAAAGGCTTTTTACTTTTGGCTTGAGCAGCAATTGGTTTCAATCTCTTGAAAATAAAAATTGCCTATGATAAAAAATATCATGATTTTACTAATATTGCTTAAATTAAGATATAGTTTTTTAGGAATTAAAGTGCATTAAGGCTTGATTAGAAGTTTTTACAAAAGATTCTGTCATAGAGCACAATAGAAATATGTAACTTTTGAAAATAATATTTGTATTGATGGTCGTAAACAAAAAATATTTTGCTACAAATTTGATGTCTCTTAAAAACTAGTCTCCATCCGCCAAAAGATTCTTATATCTCAAAACAATCTTTTCCTAAAAGAAATTCAAAATTATGTTTTTTTATAGATTTTTTTTATATAGATTTTTTTAAGGAATTCACATTAAGATAAAAACGCTTTGATGTTGAACCATTATTAAATGTTGAAGTTATTTTTTTAATGACATTTACATTAAAAATGTTATTTGCCGTTTTTACTTAGCTTCACAGAAAACAAGGCAATTAATTTTCAAAGCATTATTTGAAAATTATAATGACTTAATTTTAATATTCAAAACAAAAAACTAATAAAAAAAACTATAAGCAAAGTGAGTTCAAAACGACATCATTTTTATGGTAAATTTATATTTTATGATATTCAAAATTTTTATATTTACAAGAACAATTCATAAACATTTCAAAATATTTTGAGAACTTTTTTTTAGTTGTATTGTTTTATTGAAATTCCTTATGAAACGGTTATTTATACCAAAATTTTTAGCTGCCTTTATTCAGAACTATCACCATGTCCACATATATAAAAAGTATTTTGTGTTTTATTAGCTTGATTACTACACTTTTAATTAATGCAATATTTGAAGACCACAAAATGTTTATTTTCATCAAATTTTAGATGAATAAAATTCGATTCATAGCTTTTTAAATGCTTTTTAAGCAAGAAGTCCATCAACTATTTTGATAAAATCTTCGAAGAAAATAACTATCTAATTGTTAATATCATAAAGATTTTCAACATAACAAAACAAAAAAAAACAAAGGGAGCTTAAATAAATCAAATTTATTTATTTTTTTGTTTTTGCTCTTAAATTTATAAATACACAACTTTCATTTTAATTATGGCTGGAAAATAATGGAAAAAATTTGCAATTAATGTAGTACAACCTCATTCATTTTTATGAGATAATTAAACGCGTTGTTTGATAGCATCAAAGCTCTTTAACAAGTTGAGACTGTAATATTCATAAAGCTGTTGGTAGAATTATAATAAGCAATTAATTTATCCCAAAGTATCATTTAAGGGTATTAACTAACCAGTGAATAATACTTTCTGGTAGATGTATTAAACAACTAAAAACTTTCTATTTATCTATTAATTTCATTGTGTGATTTTGTTTGCTTTTATATGCACATATGCTAATCTATGTGAGTTTAATTTACACTACAAAATGCAATTGCTTAACTTTGGAGGATTCTACAGGATATATAGTGTACACAATGCTGCATCTTGATGATACTATAATTTGAATCTTATATAGCCATCTGTAAGTATAAGAATGTTGGGATAAAGTTTTGACTTTATTATAACATGTATGTATATATATATATATATATGTATATATTTGGCTCCTTATTTGGTATGGTTTCCTTACAGATTTATATGAGCGGTGGTCACAAATTTGTTCAATTTCGACATATTTACATGTCTGGTTTATCCTTATATATAGACATGTTTATACTAAGATTGCAGATATTTGAGTTATTTAGAAAATTTCCATAACATTTTTATGTAGTTTTATTATTGAAAGTTCACTGGACATATGAAACGATATTTCAAATTGTTTTCATTTTTTTTCTTATTATTATAACAATTAAAATGTAATTTTTTTTTAACTATTGTGTTAAAATAATTTTTCTTGAAAACTTAAATTTGAAATTGTATATTCCATACTAAAATTTATAAAGAAAACATTCAACTGTGGTTTTGACTTAGCCCTCAAGAAGGCAGATCGAAACGCAGAAGTATCATGAATTTAGAAAACGACCTGTGATAATGGTGCGCTTTTTATACTAATGTTCGAAAATATTCTTTATCTCGAATAGATTGACAAAATCTCTAAAAGATAAAATACTAGAAGGTTAAAGAGATACTTATTAATCTACTCTTTAATTTCATTGCGGAACTGTTGAAAAAATCAAGAAACCCCCCTATCATCTGCCACCGCAGAGAAAGGAAAATGTAGACAAATTGGATACGACTTCTTATCCTAGCCTTCTATTGGAGTTCAATTATTCCTAAAAATAGAAAAAAGAGAAAATGCTTCTTTAATACTATTTACCAAATCAGCATTTTTCCTTTCTCAATTAATTAATTAAATAATTTTTTTACTTGAAATCACACAGCATCTGCATCTGAAAAGGAACAACACAGTTCAAGTCTTATTGCTTAATGCATGCTCTACTTTGACAATGATAGTTAACTGTGATGTTATTTCACAAGCGTTTTGTTTATTTTTTATATTCTTTCACATTAAAAAATTTTGTTATTATTCTTATTGCAAATAATAAATTTTTAATCTTGATAAAATTTTTAATCTAAATAATTAAAAAAATTTATAATTTTCCAACTATTAACCAAATTAGATAATTAAAGAGAAAAAATAACCAGCACTAAATTTTTGTTTTTAGCTTTTTCCAACCAACCAATGATCTTCTGTTTAAATAAAATAGAAAAAAACACACGAGGCACCTTGATCCAAAAAAATATTAAGCCTAAAATTTCAAATGAAAAACTAACTTTATTTAATAAGTTTACAAATAAAGAAAAAACTCATATCCGTCATTAGCTTTTATTTAAAAACAAAAATAAACATATGTGAAGTATGTAAGCCATCAAAATATCGGAAGTTCTAAAAAAAATAAAAGAGAAATTGAAAATTGAATTATTTATGTTGTTTGAAAAAACAAAAGTCCATCATACAATTTTCAATATTAGGCACGTGTCAAGTTCAATGTTACCATACATCATACAAAGTGATTTAGGTGGCACAAATTATCTATTTTTTATTTTTAATGTTTACAAATAAAAGAGAAAACAAATAAAAATAAATTTATATCTGAATATCCTTTTATAGTGTTTTTTTATAGTTCAAAAGATACTTGAGGCTATCAGCTTAAAATTATTATTGTTCCAAACCCTTAATAAATCTTAAATGTTCATTTGTCCTAGCACAATGTACGCAAATCTGTTAGCTCACTTATAAAATAATAATTGAAGGGTTAAATATCCTTAAGGTAATTTAAAAAAAAAACAAGAAAAATAAATTTTTTGTATACCTATAATATTTAGTCCTTCTTTCTGATATAGTAATGCATCAGAATGTGAGTATTAATTGCTACAGTGCCAGGTTCAAGATTTTTCAAAAAAGAATATGTTTAATTTGATGAAATTGATAAAATTACAATTTCTGAATTAGGAACCTGAAAAATAATCTAAGATTCATATAATAAGGACAATAAGAAATATAATTAGGCAAATTGTCAATATCAATATGATAATATGAATCTGTTGATATCAAAAATAGTATAGATATGTTAATATGGATAGCATTACCATGACAGTGAAAGGACTTTTAGCATCCTTTTATTCATTGGGAAACAAAATAATTTCGAAATTAACATAATATTCATTGACCTCATACTCCCGTTAAACACAAATCAATAATTTGATTTCTTTCAATATATTGTGTGCACCACAGCAGTTCTTTTGGAAAAACTTAGTTTTAGGTTGGTTATATGCTTAAAGTTTTAAACTTAAGTGTTTTACGGAACATACTCTCAGATAGCTTGGATAAATGAATTCATTAATAATCTTAGATCATAAGACATTCTAACAAATAGTATCTAAAATAGTTTACATTTGCCAACCAAAAGGGTAAAAGGAATGAAAATAAAAAACCTTATTTTCAGCATGAGTTCTTGATATTTTACTAACGCTTATTTTTGTTTTACTACTCGTCAAACTTTTTAGAAAGTTACTACTTTACTCTACTTGTCAACTATTTTCTTAAAGATACGTTTTATGAGATAAAGTTTAAAAATTACTAATATAAAAGTTTTGTTATATGGTATGAACATTAGCAAGAAAATATGAAAAAATCTCACTTTACATATTCACAAGTAGGGCTATCTTTGTTTCATTTAAATATAAAAATATTTGTATGCATTTAAGATTACTTTATTCATTAATTATCCATGGTAATAATTATTTAACTTTAGTTCATAAGAAAATGGAATCGCCAAGCAAAATCAAGAGAATGTGTAACGACTGATTATTTTGATAGGAATTTTAAAAATAAAATAACAAAAACGTATATAATAGGCTGGAAATTTATTAACTGTTCCTTTTATTTTTAACAGATATGGCCCTTACTACCTTTCTTAGACTTAAAAATGGGGCTTACTAGAAATAATTGCCCTTATTTTTAGAACAAAAAGCTTAGAATCGCCAATGAATTTTATTTCAAAAAAGGGTTTTTGCTTTACCTTATTAAAAGTTTTAAACTTGAATTTGCCTTTAAGCTTCAAGCTGCATTAATAAAACAATTAATTTTATATCATGAAATATCATGAAGTTTTTAAGTAGTATTTTAAGATATTTAATCCCTAAAACATATAAATCTTTAAGAACAAATGGTCAAAGCATTCTTTTATTTCAAATTTCATTTGATAATGCTTCCAAAGTCTTTTTAATGCGATTATTATTATTTTGCTACTATTACAATTAAAATTAAAATTTTTTTACATATATTTTAAAAACCCTTGCTATTGGCTTACTTCTCACAATTTGATACTAAATTAAATAATCGATAATTTGCAATAAGTAAACACATAACTTTAACTAATTAAACCTTATACAAAAATAATCATTGAACTTGGAATTTATTTTCTTTATAAATTTTCACCCATTATATAGCACTTTTATATTTAAGTAAAAATACTCTATTTAAGGTGTTATATTTATATCATCGAAATAAACTGGCTACCTTATTAAATGTTTCTACCTTTTTCTCTTAAAGTGCAAAATAGATGACTATACCTCCTATCCTTTTGTTAGAAACTTGATTTTAAAGTAAAAACTTTTCAAATTTATCGCAGTTACGGGAATTAATCAAGGAATAAACTGGATTCTAAATGTGAGCTGAATTTTTCCTTTTTAATTCATTCAATTCACGTTTTCCAGTCTGATTCTTGTGGCAGGAAGAAGGATATTATAAAAATTGTAAAATAGGTCATAGACATTTGTTCATATTTTAGAGAAACAAATTACAAAAAAAAATTTTTATCAAACATAAGAAAAGAATTTATAATTTATTTACAATTAAAATTTATTTTTGTTTTTCATGTTTCACTCTATTAAAAATTAAATTTATTTCAACGAAAGTTATTCTTTGTATGTTGGCAGACCTAAAAAAATAAATTTAAGGTTCGATATGACATGGAAACTTTAATAATCTTTTTCTTTTGTCTTGAATTCAATTTTTATAAAACAATTTTACAGCTTGTGAAAATTTTTAAGAGCATTTCAATGGAAATTAAGTATCAACGTGGATAATGGGTAATTTATACACAAAAAATTTAAACTGTGCTTGATCTAGTTTGGCTTGACGTGCTGCATTAATTTTTAGATACATTTCCATGGCACATTGAAAAATCTTAAAAAAGTTTTTAAGATAAAAAAAAAATAAATTTCTTTTTATCCCTACTACCAAATTTTTTTTGCTAGTGGACAATTTTTTCTTAAAAAGAGTAAATTGAAAAAAAACTTAATTTTTTAAATACTCAATAATAATATCTCATTTATTATAAATGTTTTGTTTATAATATTAAATCATGGTATGAGTATAAAAATAAAATCATATTCATTTTGTATAAAATTTTCATTAATTGGGTTAATTAAGTCTACGTCTAGCTAACAGAAACATGAACTTTTAGTACAAAATTGAAATTTGAATATCTTAAAGAGTTTTTACTGAAAAACAACAAATTAAACATCTAACTATATAATTGGCCATGAAAAATATATACAAGATAAAACTTGGCTTTGTCAACTTCCTAGAAAATTGAAAAAAACAGATTTAATCATTGCTGGAGACCAATGAAATGGCACTAATACTAACAATAAATTTAATTTTGTTGAGTGAGTTGCTTAATAAGAAGAAAACTAAGAAAATTACTTCCATTTTCTATTATAAAGTTTCATTAAATTAATGCCTATTTAGTTTCCATTATCGAAAGCACAAATATAGTATCTTTCACCGAGAAAATATCCTTAAAGAAAATAAATTAAGATAATATCAATAGTTTCAAAAGCAATAACTACGAAAAAAAAATTTTATTAAATTTTGTTTGTGAGTTTATTAACTTTTAATTAAAGCTTGAAAATTTATCTTTTAAATTTTGAGTTTTTTAAACTCTAACACTTTAAACTGAGTTATGATAATTTTTTATTTATCTTAATATTCTTTTTTAATGCTTGATTTTACCATAGATTAGATAACATACATTTTTATTTAGTTCTTTAATAGTTTTTAGTGTGTTGAGATTTTATAAGCTCGTCTCACCCCTAGGCAAATAAGCTAGAGATATTTTTTGATGATAATCTTTTATTACAATTGCTTACATGAAAATAACTTAAAAACTTTTGCTTTTATTGTTGTTATTAAATTATTATTTTAAAAGCTAACTCTTAAGCTTCTAATTCAAGAAAAAGGATATTATATCTATAATTTATAATTTTCTGTTTTTCCGAACTTTAAAGTTTAAGTTTTCTTGAATATTTTTTAAATTACGGAATTTCGTTATTCCTTAAAAACTTAATAAGAAGCTCTTAGTTATGTAAGAGCATGTTCTTCCCTTTTTCAATTTATAAGAAAATTATGTAAACTAAAATTATGATTCCGTTAAGAAATATTGCCCCTTTTTATCAAAGATCCTCATTAAAAACTTTTGTTGCTTTTCTGATAAGTAAACAAATTGCTAATACTGAAGATTTTTACTTTCAATGATTCTTTTCTATAAAATTCCTGATAGTAAAAATTATCCAAGTGATAGTACGAAAACAAACATTTAAAATTTTATAAGGTAATTCTTTAACCAAAAACAAAATAGTATTCACAAATAACTAAAAAAAAAATTCTTCAAATCTCTGTTAAAATTGTGCATTACAGGGAAAAATTTATATTTGGTAACAATAACATAACTAAAATGAACTATATTAGTTGTTCTGTTACTAAAACTATATCATAAAAATAAAGAGCTTTCACTTTTCCAAAAGAGCTGAGTGGATTGTCTGACCACTAGCTAAAGATATGAGAATGGTGATAATGACCACCACAAATTCTGAATAAAATGACTTCCACAAATTTTCAATCTGGTTTTGACCAACCAGTCGTCTTTATTATACTATGTGATCATTGTTAGCTATACTAATAAATATTGACGACTTTGCCTTCCTTGAAGATATTCCTTGTATTATGGGCTAGGATAATATCGATTTAAATGGAACATTTTCTAAATTTAATTTGATTATTATGTTGTTGATATGTTTACACTGAATAATATGTAGATATAGCTAAGGATCAAAACTTTAAGCTAAGTGAAACTATTCGAACCAATGTTCTAATAAAATTTCAATATTTTTCAGGAATTGTTTTGAAAAAGTTACAATGGAAATATTCATTGAAGCTAAGTATATCTAATATTTTCTGTATAATTATCAAATATAAAAGAAAAATTAAAGAAAGCTTTGTGATGTAGGTGCTTAGATCTAAAAAATAATCAAACAAACAGTTCCAGCCGAAATGTTTTCAGTCTTCTCCCGTCAGTCTTGATATATATTTTGATATACTTTTAATATACTGAAGCTTTCGCGATACAGTTAGACAGGCTAAAATTAGGTTCATTACACTTTGGTGTATTTGGTCAATTTTGGTATACCGTCATATACTTAAAAGAGATTCAGTAAATACCAATTCTCTCATGTATGGTAAAGTTCTCTAATGTAAAAGAAAATCTAACTCATTTAAACTATATCATATAACGTCAATGGAAACTACATTCTTTAGTAATTTGGAAGATTAGTAATATCAAATAATTATCATGGACTTGCCCGCATGGAATTTTGAGCAGCTCAATATAAAAATAAATTAAAATTTTTGTAAACAAAACACACAAAATAAATAAAGATATATTTTCGACGTTTTCTTTAACTAAATATCAACTAACTACAAGGAATATTATAATACAGTCTCAGGGACGAAGTATTGAATTTCAGGTAAATAAAATTCATTACTATTCTTCTGCATATTTTTGTGTGCTTATATCACACTAATTTCTTACGTAAACAAAATTATTTAAGAAAATTTATCATTTTTCTCGCAATTTATCAGTATTTGAATGAAAAGAAGTCCAAAAGACAAAACTTTCTATAACTTACTCCAAATTGTTTTATGGCACCCGCTTGACTGGATAATAAAACAGAGTTATAAAGGATTAGAAACTTTTTCAAGTTATACAAAAAGTGACAAATTCATTGAATTTGAAATAAATAACAAGCGGGTAACTAAGCAAATTTTAATTGATTTTATTTTACAGAAAATTTGGGTATGGTATTTTAAGCAACAAATTTTTCAATACAAAAATTTTTCCTAAAGTTTATTCTCAATGCAAGTTTTTTAGTAGGAAAATCAAGTTGAGTGTCTTTTAGATACTTTTTAAAGATATTTTATAAAGTGATTTTCTATTTTATTCATCTTAATAAATTCGACCAATTTAAATTTGCCACTTTCTTAAGCTTTATAAGTCAATGAACCACTGAACCATTGAAAAACCATAAATTCTCTTTAATATTAGGCAGAAGCTTAGAAGATTTGGCAGTTGAAAATTTTACAAATTATTTTTCCATTAAACTATAATTAAGGATTTAGCTGCGAAGTAAGTGTTTAAGGCTTAAAATATCAAAAAATCTAAAAAC
Source organism: Acrocera orbiculus (assembly GCA_947359355.1). Taxonomy (NCBI): domain Eukaryota; kingdom Metazoa; phylum Arthropoda; class Insecta; order Diptera; family Acroceridae; genus Acrocera; species Acrocera orbiculus. The sequence goes on from OX375757.1 coordinate 5,068,230, forward strand.
AAATCTATAAATAAAATTGTTGATAAAATAAAACTCGTTAATTCTTTTAATTAAATAAATCAAATCGATATTTTAGATATAGAAGATAACAAAAGCTATAAAGATTTAATTAAGATTACCAGAATTCAATTGACTATAACGACACACAATTACAAATGTTATCCATGCTCAGCATGAGAAGTTCCTTTTATGGCATTTTTATCTACTCCTGCCAAGATAGCACCAAAAGTTTCATGATTTGGAATTAAAACTGGTAATCATGGCAAATACTACAACAATATTGTTTCCAATTTAACATTAAAGACGTGAGTTTCTAAATCATTGTGAAGATTATCTTATTTTTTTAAAACAATATCTACTAATCCTGGATATTAGATTTAAAAAAAAAACGTGGTTAAATATATTATTTCACTGTTTAAGTTTTAGATTCTATTACTAAGACTATGTAACTGATTTTTTTTCAAAATCCAAATTAATATGTCTGATTGTACTGAACGACGGCATTTTTATTTTTATTTTAGCTTCATTTTGAATTTTAATATCGTTACAACCAGTTTGTTAAATCATAAAAAAATATGTCAATCGATGTGAAAAAGAAGACTTTTACATTACAGCAGAGATGGCCTGATCGTAACAAGACGAAACTTATTGAGGTGCTTTCCGTTGTGAAAAACACAATTTACTATTTAACGTTTTGATTCAAAAGCGAAATTAAGATGTTGTTTATAATATTATTTTAATCAATTCTCAACGAAATTATAGACATCGCTTGATTTTAATCAATTTAGGTTTTGAACAGCTTTACACGTAATTTTTTGAGAAATTCTATTATTAAAATATTGAAAGTATAAATATCAAAAGCTTTAGTACTTTAATTTTAAATAAAATCTACATATGTATGTATTGCTTATGATTTAAAAGAGCTAGAATTTCATCATTGTGTGTCATTATGCCATCTTAGGATTCCTCAAGATGTAGTTTTTTCCAAGTAAGAAATAATTTTCGTTTCATCCTTCTATCACAATTATAATAAAAGTTGAAAGCTGAACGTAATTTTTTGCATTCGTGTAAATTTCGATTTTAATTTATTTAAGTGTGCTTATTTGAAGTTAATTGTGTAGTATTAAAATCGAAGTAAAAGCTCTAAGCAAATTTTTAGCATATATAACTTTAAAACTGCTTTAAGAGTAAAGCAAAAAAGAAAAAGATTTGCTAATTTTGAACGTTCTATGATCCTAAATATTTTAAAAATAAATTCCTTTTTGAACCTATAATGCCAAAATGGGCATTATGTAGGCTCAACAGATTAATAGAAAGAACATATGAACATATGTGTAAATAAATGTAATAAATGAACATATGTATAAATGTAAGAGAACCTCATGACTTAGTAAGTAATCATCGCTAACTATAAAAAAACCTATAACATTTCTATCATCCTGAGAAATATAGCATATACAAAACTACTTTGAGTTAGCATAAAAAAATACATTGCTAAATTTTTCTGAATTGAAAAGAAGATAACATTTCCTTTAAACTAACACTGCTTTTGGAGTTTTTGAAAAAAAATGTTTAAAATTCATATTTTAATTCTATAAAATAGAGAAATATTTTTACCAAGTTTCCAATTAATTTAAATATTGATTTTATGATATTTAATTTAGATAATTTTTCACTTTATACTCATTTCAGATGCCAAATATTTAAATATTACAAATCTAATAATTTTATATCTGACCAAAAGTCACGTCTTATCTATGTCCACTGGCGCCAAATTTACTTCAATTCAAGTAAGTGATATGTTATTATATTTCTTAGTTCAAATATTTCAGTATATTTGTATCATATCATAAAGTATTAAGGGTATCTCTAGAAAATATTCTATAAATGCTTCAAATCTGTTAGTACCATTTTCATTATCCTTCTAAAGCCTCAACCTTATGTACTTCATATTATAAAAGGTTTTGAATTCTATTTTATAAAGTTAAATCCAATTGTATTCTTTTGACTATTTTATTTGTAAACAAGATACAATAATTTTCTTACTAAGTGAATTACATTTACATAATGAAATTTCTTAAGAAGTCATGTATCACTATTGACACATCACTATTTAAATTTGAATTGAAATTGAGATATGCATTCAAGCTACCAGGTTTATATATGACTTTTCATTTTGAAATTTTATATCACTGAAATTCATTTTCAGTAGACATTTCAATCAGAATATTTATAATAGAATAAATTTACATTGAATAAAAATGATAGTAAATTTCAAGAAAATAAAATATTTATTTGCGTGATCTTTGTAATAATAAGCTACTAGCAATTAATATAGTCGCCTCATTAAGGTCATTAAGATATTACAAGCATCAAACAATCATAGGAAATACACTGAATAAATGAAGAAATAAAGGAAATAAAAATTGCATCAAAATATAATTTTAAATGAATTTCTTATATATTTATATCCGTATATAAATCGATACCAATACTTAAAAAATACGAGTGAAAAATGACTCACAAGCGAATTTTATTTTTTGTGTAACTCTAAGAGCTTACAAATGCTTTCTTATATTGTTTAATTCTTTTCATTTTTTGATAAAATAAAATGTATATATTTTTGGTTTGTGATAAATTTATAGTAATATTTCGTCAGAGATTACAATTTTCATAGTTTAAGAGTTTTATGATAAAGAAATTTGAAATTCTAACCATATCTGTGGCTATGGGGAAACTGTGATATCCATGGGATGGGACAAAGGAGCTTCTTAAATTGAAATCTGTTCTTATTACACACTCCTTTATAAATATGGAGTATTGTTAAAAAGAATTATTACACTTATCCTCATGATCTTTGTTTTCTGTGGACACGTGTAAATAAAAATGATAGTAGTAAAGGATATAAGTAGGTAAATTATTGGTTTTTTTTATTCACAATAAATGACAGTGTTATTACAAATTTAGAAAGATAATTTCCAGCATATAATTTCACTAAATACGCAACAGGCTCTAAAGTTAAAAAATATATTTTTAACGATAAAATATTAACCAATCAATACTTTCTAAATGTTTTTCAACTAAAGTGTTTTTATTCATTAGTTCAATTATCTGAAATTTACTACTACCTGAAAGAAATTACAAACTTCTCGCTATTTTAACCATCAAAAACTTATAATAAGGGTAAATAAGAGCAATGAACGAATTAAAATCGAGTCCTTATCAGCTCTATCTCATTGGGGTAAGCCAGTCTGTTACTATTCAATTTTCATTTCATGCCAATGAGTGGTATATAAATAGTTTTAGGCAAATTTTTCGTCAGCTAATCAGAAACCAAAACAAAGGAATAATTAGGTAGCAGTAGAATTTACGAGTATGTAATAAGTTTTTCATTTGACACATAAATGAAGGCTTTTCAACAAAAGTCCTAATTTGTCTCATATTTTAATCAGTTTTTGAAATTATTAAAAGATCCTTAGTGTTTCGTAAAATAATATAATGGACAAAATATTTTGTATTTAAACTTGCTTCAATTCCTTAAATAACTTTTTGAAATATAGTAGTAAAAGGTGGTCTAATGGTCAAATTTGTGTTACTTCATAGATGGTGTAGGTTTATGCCATGTCTTCGTTTAAGATGTATGTTGTATTACAATGAACAAATGTGTTTTTCCTCAAAATGATCATTATTTAATGTATAATAGTTATCTATTTTTAAATATTCTCACCTATACACAGTTAAAAAAGTGAAAAACTGATGCCCATCAACAATGGATTACCTGGAATCATTAAACATTTTAGTGGAATAATTGAGAAGGTTTTTCAGTTTAGCTTTTTTACCTCAAAGTTCTTCAAATGCTCTGCTTTAGAATAATTTAATTTAATGGTATCCTTTTTTATGTGTTATTTGTTATTTATGTAACCAGTGATTTATTTTTTAAAGTGAATTAAAATTGATAGTTTCACAATACAAATTTAAATTGTCATTTAAGGGCTTTATTTTAATTAGAGACTATCATTTTTGTGTCATTTTGACCTAAATTTTTACAAAAAAATGGTAAATATTTTTTATTTTTCAAATATCAAAAGTATCGATTAAAAACATAGACTGTTTTTATTGATGTACTGAAATTCTATCTGATTAATCTCAATTCTTCTATCATAAATCTATTTTAATTTACATAACAAAACAATGTTGAGAAGTAACGATGCGAGAATGTATTAGAAGTTCTTTTAGAAAGAGATATAGATATTTACTTAAATTCCTCAGGAAATTGAAATTAGGTTGCATATAATTAAACTAATAATTAATCTAAATGTCCGTATAATTAAACAACTATCGAGCTCCTAAAATAATTAAATCTATACTCAAACATATTCATATGTAGAATCGCAAAAGACAAAAATTCAGATTCCCTCTCTACTTTCAAAGAAACAAGAAATTCCATCAAGAAAAACTTGCTTCTTAGTTATAATACAAAAATTCATATTAAGGCAAAAAAATGTATAAATCTTTAATCTTCAAAGTAATTAATTGATTTGATTAATTTTTTTTAAAGTAAAATGCCACTTGAACTGCATTTTGTTATGCTTTGATCAAAGATTATACGAGAAAACATTGACTGGATTAATCGCTTAAGGAAAATGCTTTCTCTCTGAAAAGATGGAAAGCCATTCTACGATGATTACCACTTTAATTGAAGATACTAAGGACTAGCAAAATCAGATATTCTTAATGAATCTATGGCCATTAGTTTTCTCTCTTGGATTTAATTTATAAGAGCTTGCGGGATACAAATATGTAAATCGGGGACTCAAGTGATTCATGAAAAGTCATTAAGACGACACAAAACTTAGTTTATTGTAAGAAAGTAGTCCGTAAGTGAATACTTGACTAGTTTTACAATGAGTTTTTAAAATTTAACTTTATTAGTATAAAATATTTAAAATTTTTATAGAAATTATATAAGTTCATCTAAAAGAGAATGGGAAAATATTTATAAATAATTTAGTATAGAAAATATTGTCTTAGAAAGTCATGTTTATCAGACAAAAATGCCTTAGGTAAAAAAAATTTAACTTTTTTAATTAACATAACATCTAAAAACATTGATTACATAAAGATAAGTGGTAGTAGTAGTTTGGGGGTATGATGCATTTTATCTAATGAGAATTAAGTTCTGTTTCCTGTCAATATATTATGTTTAGAAATTTTTTCAAAGGCCTAATACCGAAGCTTATGATAATAACCTTTTCATTACACTTTTAATACTTGTCACGCCAGTTCAAAGAATAATCAAAAAGCAATTTAAATGTTTCCTAATATCTCACTAACTCAGAAAAAGAATAAAGTCAGAGCTTAGTCAGTTTCGACGCTATAAAAAATATTAAAGAAAAACATTTTCAAAAATCAATAGACAAACAAATTTTAGTGACAACAATGTGTAAACTTTGAAGCATGGACAACAGTCAGGTTATTTAAAAAAGCGCATTAAAATGGAAAAAAAGCAAACTTCCAAGAAAAAAGCTTTTTCAATAGAAAAATTGACATTTTTGTAGATTTGTTTACTATAGGTTTATCATACTGAATAAATATACTCAGAAGTTCCGTATTTTGACAAATTTAAAATAGTAGAAAAACTTTTGAAATCACGGAAATGGTTCTAAGGTACTTTGAAGGAAAATTGGTCTTTGATATGTGGTTGAATAGTTGACATAAAAAAACTTGCACTAGAAGCAGTTTAACTTTTTCAAACTTAGTACACATAAATAAATAATACTATAATACTAATATTTTGTGTTATCGAACTTTTTAAAGTCATTTTTTATCAAAAATATTAATTGTCTTTCTGGTTCTAGTCAATAAGTACTAATATGACACTTTTGAGGTTAGAAATGTGTTTTTCGTTGAGTCTGAAAATAAGAGTAAACAGAATTATGTCTACGTTTTTTTGGCTAAATAACTTTGTTGTAAAAGTTATACATTATAACGTAAGAACCAAGAATTATTTTTCGAATCGCAAATACTTTACCAAAAACACTGCAGTGTGACATCTAGGAAAAAAAAAGTATTAAAGACCATTAAAGCTAGAGTCAATTTGAATTTAGTCTATAGATTAAACAAAGAAAATCGGAGTTTTTATTGATCAAGAAAGTAGTACTTAGAAGATTATTGACTTTTATTATGCCATGCTCTTAAGCCTATTTTTTCTTGTGGAGTATATAGTGTGCAGGAAGATAAAATTGCTTATAGATAGAAGCACGTTTTTAACGTAAGAGTACTTGTTCTGTTTTTGGAATATTCAATAATGTACACTGTAGGTCATTTCTTGGAAAACTAATGAGCACTGTTTTTTTCAATTTCTCAAGAGATATAAAAGTAAACCTAAAACAAATCAAACTTTGATTTCTTCATCTTCTCACCATTCTGTTGGAATCCAAAATTAATAACTATAGAAATAAGGTAAAAATTTAAATACCCTCTGGTTACTTTTAAAATATTTGAATATATGATTCTGTAATTGAGATAAATTCCAGAATAATCAGGATGACTGTTTGTGGATTATTTAGCAATAAATTATAGTGAAAGCAGCATTACGCAAGTTGCTATCAATTTACTGAACTTCTTTTTATTTAAACCAAACATCAGTTTATTAGCAATTTGCTATTAAAATCTGTTTGAAAATTTTTTGTTTATTCCAAAATTGTTTTTTATTTCTTTCATAGAAATTTATTGGAAAACAACGGTAAAGACTTAACTTTTGTGGTGCGATAAAGAATTCATTTTGAATATAGTAAGCTACTTCCAACATAACAAACTATATACAAATTTTTATTTAACACTCATCAAAATGTAAAATATAATAAAAATAACTTAAAGGAATCGGTTATTGCACACAACTGAACATATTTTGTAATACTCCAATTAAAAAATTTAGTTTTTAAGTAAAAAATTTTAAAAGTTAAAAAAAAAAGCCTTACATATAACCCTTTAATTTTTATTAACTTGGAAAGTTGAATACTAAGGATGATATATAAAAATCTGGTTACACCTATGAAGACTATTTATTTATTTATTTAGTGAGGCTATTTCAAGTGAGTGAAGATTATGAAATAAAATATTATAAAATGGCTAGAAAAATATTTAAAAACATTCAAATTAATCAAAAATATCATTTCTCTGGAGAATTATATCAATATTTCTTAAAGTACATAAACAGTAATCGATGTTAATCCTTTATCACCTAATAATCGTAAGTAAATGATAGCTTTCACTTTAGACTAAATAAATTGGACTCATTTTAAACATTTGAGATACAATGGGAAAAATAAGGAAAAAACTTTAAATATTTAAACTGAAATTTAAGTCTTGAAATATCCACTATAATGTTCCTCAACCAATACATATCAATTATGAAAATTATTTCGAGTTTTATTAGCAAACGAGTCCAGTGAATCGGGACTTATACAAAATCCATCAATTAATTTTGCATATACTGCTACAGTTCATTAAAGAAAATAAATACGCGTGACAAATAAATATATTTGATTGTTGAGTATATAATTTACTAGAATTATGTATTTAAATTATTGACTCAAAAATTATTTTCTTGATTTAAGTACATCAAAAATCAAGTAAATGTGTTTAATTGAGAGCCAAACTTTTTTCAGAGTTATAATTTTAAGCCTATATTTAAAAAAACTCCTACATTATGTTAATAATTTAAGAAACTTTTCTACTTCAATGATAAATTTAAGCTATAGCTCTTCACTTAAGTACATAATCTCTTTTTAAAGAATATTTTTTTATTTTTTATCATCCTTAATTTGTGTCTATTATTCTGTAATATTTTGATATACAACCCACGTGTATGTCTTACTTCAATTTAAGGGAAAGAGAAAATAAAGCCATAAAAGTGAGTTTAAAGTTTAAAATATTTATAACTGCTTTGCTAAAAATTTGAAAACAATAAACTAAATCAAACAATAAAAATCAATTTTATTAAATAATAATTTCTAAAAAGTTCCTTATTTCTCTTTTATTTTTAATTTCATTACGAACAATTTTTTGCTTATAAATTGATATCAAGAATAGTTACACAGGATTAGTTATTAGAACTTATAACTTAAAAAAATCAAGGATTATCTATAAAAGCTGGTAGAACCATTGAAACTGATTCGAATAATTTAGTCTTAGTTTTAGTCAAAACCTTTGAAGTAAATCATTTTGACATTTAGTCTTCGAGCAAAAACCAAAAACTTTACCCAATTTTCTTATTGTTAAAAATTTATAGTCTTAGACATAGACTCCGTAAATACTTTTGGCAGTTGAACTGAGTTTATCCTAAATAATTTAGATTTTATTTTGACCTATATATTCCAAGACAGTTTATTTACATAACTTTAATGTAAATTACGATTCGAAAAATTTAAAATCAAAATATTCCATATCATATGAAAAAGAAGAAAGTTTCATAAAGATTAGAGACAAGGTTTGTTTTTTTTGACTATAAAGTTCTTAAAGTTCTAAATAGCTACTATTTTTTCTTAGATATATCTAAAGGTATGTATAACACCTATAGCAATGTTACATAAGCATCTCTAAGTCAATCTAGACTAAAGTGGTCATAGCCAAAAAGAAAATATAAATGAAATATCTTCGAAGTATTAAGCTGAGGCTAGAAAACTAGCTAAAGTATAATATGGACGAGATTTAATTCGTTCATGACAATATCCTTGATTTAAGTATCACTTAAATTTTACAGGATACAATGGTGATTTCGTCTTCTCATATAATAAAAAGGAACCATTATACGGGCATTTATATGAAATGGAAGAAGATTTGTTTAAAACTAAGGCCAACATGAGGCTATTACGTGAAAAATAGTGTCACTTACTTGAAGATTTTTGGGTACTGCTAAACTACGTGATGAGCAAGAAAACTAGGGATATTTTGCTATAAAAAAAGATTATTCTCTATAGTATGTTAAAGTTTTTCGATGTTGTTTGCGTCGTGTGTTTATATTCTCTAAAGATATAGTACTTCACTTAAGAATGAATTATTATTCATGAGATAGATGACTATCAGATTTTTATCTTATTTATTTGGCCTAATTTGAAATTATTCTTAGTCAAATCAAGGGAAATTGTTTGTAGCTAACAATACAACAAAAAAACTTAGGTCATTTAGTAAACGAATTACTATAGCAGTTTAAAATTTAATTAATGAAAATATATTCGAATAATCAAAAATGGTTAAACACATTTAAAAAGTTTCCAATTTGAAGACTTTTTAAATTTTTAATTCCAATCAAATGCAATAAAGTTATACCATACCATTGAATTTTGTGCAAAGGATCAATAAAGATAAATCAATTTAGTAACATTGAAAGAACATAACAAAATTTGTAGTTTGATAAATCAAGGTTTAAGGTAGGCTTAAAATTTTGGGGCTTAAAACAAAAAATGTTAGGGATATGAAAAAATATGAATAAAAAAAATTAAAATACACAAACTAATAAATTACAATTCTAACAGTTAGGGATTTTATCCTTTTAGAAAATTAAGATAGTAAAAAGTTTATATTTTTCATCATATCATTTATGTTCAATGGAGCTCCAGTTTCAAATAAATTTAAACAGCTTAAATCAAGGCTACTAAGGAAAGTGCTGAGTTAAGTTTTAAATATACAAATATATACAAATCCTTTAAAAATGAATATAGTATTCGATTTCTCTAAGCCTATAAATGAATATCCAATAAATAATTCATCTTTAAATCTTTTGATTAGAGGATATCATTTTTCTTGCAGAGCTTATATGAAAATGGACCGTTCAAAAATGATTTATATTTTAACACTTGTCATCTAGTGATTTGATTTATCATCTAAGGACAATATTTATGTTAGGGCGATAAAAAGAGAAATGATCTAAGGAAGTATCAATTCTTTTTTTATTTACAGGAAATTACAAATGTCTCATATTTTAATGATAAATTAAAGAATTTTTTCTATATTTGACAAGATTTTTGTTAGTGTATATAAACTATATTGACTTTACAGACATTGTTTTTGTTTTTTTTTTGAAAGGCAGAAAATTCACTTTCGTTCATGATTTATTGATCAGTAATAATAACATAAACTTTTTTTGCAAAATTTTAGCTAATAAAATTTTCTTCATATCTTCTTTGGACTAAATTTTTTTAATACAGTGCTGATGAAAATGGAAACAAAAACTCACTTCTCTTTGAAAATTCTGACTGAACTTCTAACGTTACATTAATTATTTTAATCAATTTAATTACGTTTTTCCATTTCTTAACTTTATTTGTCATGGCAAAAGATATCCCTAGTCGAAATGTCATGGCATCTTTGGCGCAGATAAAAAAAGAATTAATTTTTGAAGGTTGCATTTTTCAATTCAAAATAATTTTATCTCTTATAATCAGCAAGAGAACCATTTTCTTTTACGAAGTTTACTACAATACAATTTTTGATTTCATATGCACACCAGAGAAATATTTCTCCCTTTTAGATAAATAACTTTTAACAAAAAATGGTTTCAACTATTTGATAAGTTACCAATATTTCAAATATTTTTATAATAAAACGAGAATATTGATATATCACCAATCTTTTTCTCTTTATAATGGTGAACTATGTGCCTATAATTTTGAAAAATTAGCCACCAAAGCTCCTGTTAATCTGTTTTGCTAAACATCATAAAAAGTGGTAAATCTTTAATAGTTAAATATATAAAATTCGTCTTTTGTTGATTATAAGTGAATTAAGGCACCAACCAAAATATCCTGGTAAAGATGCCAGCTTTACTTAGATCTAATTGATTTTATTAACTGTAATAAGCCAGTTTTAAGAACAAATTTGAGCATTTTCAAATAATATTTTTTTTTAACAAAAGCATAGCAAAATTATTAAAAAGTTTCCTATAAAAGTGCCAAGTTTGAAAAATTGGCTTCCCAAAACAAAAACTCTGCACTAAATTTAAAACTATTTAATATTATGTCCTAGTTGTGCAAACAAAAGTCCTTGCACCCAGTCAAGAATTTATTTTAAATATTATCTAACAGAGCAAGAAGTAAAAAAAAAAAAATAAAAATCTAACTTCAATAGTCCTATCCGACATTCTCGTTTATAATCAAATGCCATTTAGTATTTGTATGCAAAGCATACTCCAGCACAAGAGACTAAAGTGATAAAATGTTGAATTTATATTCATATTACTAATACATCCTATATCCTTGTTATAGGATCTTTGAACATTTACAAGCTTTAAATTTTCAATATTTTCAAATCTTTTAGTTGAGTAAAAGGAGCTTCTGATTTTTTTTTGTTTTTTATTAAAATTAGCTAATTATATTTATAGTGAAAGCTTAAGATTAGAGTCTAATAAAAGTTATTCATACACTGAGTATTATTTGAAAAATATTCAAAATAACAAAATTGTTGGTTAGTACCGTAGCAATAGTAATTTTATGTAAATTTTGTGAGATATATATACACAGAAATTACCTTTTTGATGGTTTATTGATAAAGTTTATTCATACTTAGAATACTTTTTTATTGTTAAAAGTTTTTTTTTAAGTGAAAATAAGAAAATTTGTGTTTAAATAAAAATAAAGTAATTACAATTTGAATTTGTTTAACTAATAACAGTCTACATACAATTTTATTATAATAATAAATTTATTTGCCTCTCATATGTTAAGCCTATTCAAACAGCTTTTTTGTGTGGCATATAATATATGTTACACATAAAAATAAATAATACCACGTGCACCACCCTAAAATTAGACCCTATTTATAATAAATCTTTTAAGAAAGAATTATTAGTTTTACACACCAAGGAGTAGGATTTGATTTCAAAGAGAAACTCAAAATTAACGATACTATTTCTGAGACTTAAAAAAATATATATACAAATAAATTAAGATAAAGAATTTCATTATCATAATTACAGTAAGAGTTTCCAATAAAAGTTTTGTGAACTCAATTTAACGCCTCCAAATTTCGATTTTCATGGAATTTACTCTTTGCTGTTGAGATTTCGCATAGCAATATAATGGTGAAATATATTACGTTTTATTTATTTAAGCCTATTTAACTCTTATTTATTTATTATTATAGGGTTAAAAACTTTATGTAAAGTAGTTTTGCTTATTAATCAGTTTTATAGAATTTATTTGTAAAAAAAACTGATGATGGCATTACGCACTTTTACGCATAAATGATACATATTTGCAATTATTTTAAGCAATATTATCCCTAATTAGTTGTTGAAGATTAAAATTCACTCTTCTAATTGATTCATATAGAAGCCAAGCAGTTAATGTACGGATATCATGGAGCTATGGCTATCAGTATGAAAAATTAATAAATATTTTTAGATTTTAACTATTTTCTGCATAAATTAAAAATCTAACCATTAATAAACTACTAATAAAATAGCAATTGAAAACATTAACTAAAATTTCTAAATTAAATAAGACTTTATATTAATCTTCCTCTGATTGTCCGTCGAATTACATATACTGCTCACATATTTTGGTTTAAATGAAACTTTGTCTTCTCTAATATTTTACGTTTTTATTTAATCTATATTAACTAGAAAAAATTTTCTTTATACCTAAACTGACTAGTAAAAGCATAAATCTGTAGAGAATTGTATTTTTAGCTTTAAACAATAAAAAAAGAAAACAGAACGTAGAAACACGGCTATTACTTCTACAAAAATTTCATTTTATTTGAAATATTTTGCTTGGCATTTGTGTTTTGGTTGTTTAAAAAATACCTGAATTTCGAAAAGAAGATCATATTATAATGGGTTAAAATACATTTTTTTATTGAATATACTCTTCTTAAACTTCGATACATTTATTCCAGTAATTATTTAAATTATCGATTTTATTACCTAATCGAGCATCTGAAAGACTGTTAAAACACGTTTCAAATGGCGCTTTTACACTTTTCCCTAATGAAAATTATTTGCTATGCATTAAATTTTGGAAATAAGAATTAAAGACCAAAGTTCAAAAAGAGTTGAACGCGACAATTATGGTTTATTGCAGTATAATTTTCAAATGCGTTGTCTTAATTCAAAATAATTGCTTTCTTCTGTGTTTTACCCCTAAATATTCACATCAAGTTGGTTTTATATGTATTATATATAAGCTGAGATTACAGTATTACAAGTTTAAAGTTTCTCTATTAACAAAATTACTTTTGCATCCCAAAAACCAGATGCTAACGATCTCGCTGTTGATATATGAACAACAACTTGCTCGGAAACAAAAGTACCAAAATATCCAAATTCTTTAGCCTGTTGTTAAGCTATAAGATGATTAATTTGGATCCAATTCTTACTCAAAATGACGAACATATATTAAAATCCTTTTTCAAATTTTCTAATTATTAATAAATAAGACACATTTAAATGTATTTCTATTTTATTTTTGAGCAATTACGATACCCATTGTGCACATATATCTATAAATTATAAAATACTTCCCCTGACATAAAATTTTTTGCCTTCTATTAAATCCCTTTCGGTTGATCAACGATCTTCTAAAGATATATTGTATATTTTTACTATAATGTATGAAATATTTTTTATGTAAAGAATGAAGTCTTTAAGCAATTCAAAAAATCAAAAAGGACTGCTTTGAAATAAGTTTCACTATATGAAATAAAGCATTATTAAAATACTTTTTATTTTAATTCTATCTAGTTAAAAAGAAAGTGCAAACCTTAACAAGAAATTTTTGTCTTTTATTGATCAAAAATTGCATTGCAAATAAAAAGCATCTTTTATTTGCATATCAATATCTTTCAGATACTAAAAAATTTTTTTAAAATGTCCAAAGATAAATACATTTAGTACAACAAGTTATCATAACTCTGAATCATAAATCGTTCCATCATACCAATGAAGAAGGTTTCTTCTAAAAAGTTACTTATTTCCTTTTTTAACATTTTTTGTGGTTTTTTTTTATGTAATTTTGGTGACCACAAATTTTTATGATGACTACTGCAAATACAGACAGTAAATGACTAAGTGCAGTGACTTCTAGTAAGTTGTTGATACGACTTCATCTTTGATGGAATAAAAACTTTATTGTTGCGCATAAATCTCGGATAAGTACATCAACATATGACTCTGTCTCGACATTTAGAATGAAATTTAAGTAAAAAAAAGGAACTGCATTTAATTTTGTTATTGCAACAGATGTTTTATCACGCGTTGAAATTGATTGAAAGAGAAATTGTATAAGAAAAATAAAACACAAAAAATATATAAATGTCATTAAAATGTTATGCTCTGACTAAAAGAGGCTGATGATATGCTAAGAATGCTAAGAATCTTTATAAAAAAGCTACAGACAAAATTTAAATTTTATTATATTTAATTTTGCGTTTTTTGGTAAATTACTTTTCTAAAGGATATACACAGTAATTTTGTTATATCTTTGTTTATGGTGATTGGTCACCAAATAACTAGTAGACTGATGTAAATAAACCATCCATAGCCTTTAAAAACATTTAAGCTGCAGCTGATTGATAGATATGAGAAATTATTATGCACCCACATAGTAATTCACTTCTTGTGTTCATTTAAGTGGCTCGGGGTATAAGAATGCTAAGAAAATGTCATCATTAAATCGTTGGAGGCTCGTTTTACGGCATTGTTGGAGTCAATATATTTTTCCTTTAAAAAGTTCGTCTTGGAGAAGAAATGATAGTCAAAGGGGACAGTTACGAAAAATTAAACAGAAATTTTGACTTTTATTTCTGGACAATAAATTTGAAATTTGTTTTTTTAAAGTTATTTATCATTTCATCCAGTTTTGATTATGCTCAAAGTGGACTTTATGTCGAATCAATTTTCCCTAATTAATACGGAATCAAATTGTAGAAGTTTTACGAAATCCGCACTTATAAGAAATTTTATGCTCTAGGATTTTTCAATGATTCCTATCTAGCAGACATAGAATTTTTGAGATAAATAAAAAATGCTTGAAAACAGATAAAGTGGTATTTGGAAATTCTCTTGGTTGTAAAACTTTAGAGCATTAACTGGGCTCATAAGTTTCTGATTAGAAAATGTGCACACTTATTACCTTATTTCCTTGAAAAAGTATATAAACAAAATCTCTTTAAATCCAAATTATCAGAAAAATGAGGGACGATATTATAGAACCATAACAAAAAGTAAAATTTAAGGGACGCAAATTAGGAATTAAAAAAAATATGCTTTATTCAGTTTTCCCAGGAATCAAAATCGAACACTGTTGGTTTCATTAGAAATAACATGTTTGTACTCATTTCCAAATAAAGATTACGTATCGATTTTTACTTTTAAGAAGCACAAAATCCAAATTTCACCTGCAAAATTTAAAAAATAATTCATAATAATTCATAAAATGGAATTCATAAAATCTTTAATTTGAAATACGCTTTTGAAAAATTTATAATTTAACGCTTGTAATATTCTTTACAATTTATTAACACATTTTCACACAGACAACACTTTTTTTTTACTAAACGCAATTAAAATATTTATCGCAATCAGCCTATTCGTACAAAAAGTTTCAACATATATATTCTTCCTGCTTTCTTTCATCAAAACTTCATCCTTGCTTTCAGTTTTTGTTCCTCGTATTGAGCTTAAATAAGACCTCAGGGATATTTTGGAATTTTAATGGTTTCGTAAATTGTTACTTTTACCCAAGAGCAATGTTACTAGTACCGCAAATTGAGGTTTTCATGAGATTTAATAAAAGCTATCTATACAATACTAAGAGACTTATTTTTATTTTTTTAGTTACATCAATTTCAAATTGTTGCCTACGTATGAGATTTTTATAACAAAAAATAAGATTATTCAGGATAATACTCAGTACAATACTTATGTGTATAGACGATTGCTTAGTAAAGAAAAATTTTATGTTTTACAATGCTTTACAATCCCATGGGAGCTCCTAGAAGTGGTACTTATTTCCTTTAAGCAACTTAGAATATAGAAATATATAGTTAAATCTTTGTTTAATAGTTTTTTTTCAAATTTGGCTTTAATCATGTAAAGTTGATGTAGTTTTTGCAACGCATGATGACAAATCAAAAATTTAAAAATAATAAAGAAAATTCACACATTCCTACTTTTTTAGCTTATTCAATTCTTTTAAAATTTCATTTATTTATTTTATATATTAACACTTAGAAAAAAAGCTTGATGATCAATTCACCATGCATATCACCATGGTTAAATTAATCGATACTTTTAATTCATTAATTGCCTTTAATTAAATTACAGATCATTTCCCAAAAGTGATGCCAAAAAGAACTTTTTCCGGTAATAATATGTATATTTATTTTCCTTTAATAGACATTTTTATACACCTGACTGCTGCGAACACTTAATAAATATTAAAATCCAAAAAAGGAACATATGTCACAAAAGGTCAAGCAAAAACCCGTAAAGAAATTCTTTGGAACTAAAGATGAACTGTTAAGGGCAAGTATAAAATTTGCTGCTATTTTTAAAATTAAAAAATTTTTTCCTGTCGTGAAAATTCTCCAAAAATCAACATTCATAGCATGGACTAATTTATGATTATGAAACTGTTCATACATTTCTCTAAAAAAAATTTATTATAAATAAATGAAAGAATCTTTATTTGTGGGTCTAGTTTTTCTCCCTATCCGAACAATATCTTTAAAAGTACATCTTTTAAAAAAGTCATGCAAACACTAGTCTATAATCTCTCAAAATAAAAATATTTTCTAGACTAACTTTTAGTCACATATAATTTGAAAATGATATCAATTTCTTGTTTTTATTAAAAAAGCGCTTTTAGTGATCAAATTTGGATCATTTGCATGAAAATTTGGCTGACACAAAATATTAATCTTAATTTGTTAGAAATATTTTCATACTTTAGGCCAAATAATGCACAAGATTATTTAAAAAATAGATTTTGTGCTAACATTAGTATAAAAATTTTTAATCAAAGAATCTGAGTGCAATCAAACACTTAATTTGCAGAAAGGTAAATTTAAACCTTACTCTTGATGATTACAGAAAAACAAATATGTAGAAGGAGAGATAAAAAAAATCTATGAAAAACAAAACCACATTTTTTTAAAAATCAATCTTCTTTCTTTATTTATTAAGGTATAAAATACTCGTACGTATTAACTCTAAATTTCTTATGGTATTGCACATTCAAATATTTTTTGTAATTAGTTTTTTTAAATATGTCGCCATATTTCTGCTTATTCCTTTCAGAACTGTTAGTAAATTATTTATTCATACATGCATCCTGATAACTTTATTTCACTAGCAACATCTCTTATTGAAGAAGTAAAAGAACAAGTTATTTTGAACCCTTAATAGCACAACGATTTGTTCAGAATTCATGAAAAAAAAGCTTCCTCAATTCTTTTAAAGTAATTTATAAACAAATATCCGCTATATAAAATCATAGCTTATATTCTTTACTGCATCTATATTTAATGTTGGCCACTTAAAATTCAACATTGATGTCCGCCCTTAGGGGTCAATGAGTTTATTTCGGTTGTTATCCTTTTTACACTCTGAATTTCATGACATCAATTCAAAATGTTACAAATATTCTAATAAAGTGTAATTATTCTTGTTATTTTATCTTTTAGTTCTTCGTTCTTTAGTCAAACTTTGAAGATCCATTTCCTGAAATCAAATAACAAGTTTAAAGAATTTCGAATGCTTAGCAAAATTCTGAAAAACAAGACTTGTATAATACTAAAAACAGCTATTTTGAATTAAGGAGGATTGTAATTTCTCTTTCCAATGTCCAGATCCTGAATAAGTTTGTTTATATTGCTGTTCCGACTGCAGATATAGCTAGTGATGATGCAACTTCTATGTACATATATATATGTAATGTGTTTGGAAACCAATTCAAGTGTAGTTATTGCACAAAACTGATAACTAAGATTGATGGGCTAGAATTAAGGTCAAACTATGATGTGACTTTTTATTGCTCAATTCGGATTGGACATTGTTAGTTTTAAATATAGAGTGTATTATGTTAATAACTAGAGTAAAATTTACATTTCATTTGCAATTGTTAGTCGATGGTTTTGCTGTCACCCCAAACCATAACTTTTGGATTTAGTCTTGGTTTAATAGAATTATGTAATTGGTTTTAATAGTTTTTCAATTGAAACTTTACATAAACTAATTTCATTAAAAAAGGGAGATGAGGAAATTAAATTTACATCCATATAGGATTACGGAATTTTTCGATAAAATGTTTAGAAATTCTATAAATAATAATATTTTGGCTTGGCTTGTGAATGAATTAAATAAAATTTCAAATTTAACGCCGTTTATAAAACAGGCTTCATAATTCGTCGGATTTTTGTTTTTGGTTTTTATTAATGTAAATCGCAAATAATAGCTGATTTTAAGCATTACGTGTATCATTTTTAAAAATTTAACTAACTATTTTAATATAATATTTGTTTTAAGCTAACAAATCGCAATTTTGGTAAGTGTTTGAGATTTATTGTTTGTTTAATACCTTCTGTATTTGATTAATATATTCACATAAGCCATTACATAAAACAAGAGGAAAATCAAAAATCCTATTTCCTTTCTGTGCCGATTCAAGACTAAGCAAAGCCATAAAACGATGTGGTTGTATCAGCGAAAAATATTTCAATTGTACGAAGAAATCATGAATACCAAGAACCAAAGAAAGGTGATTCTCACTAAAGGCATGCAAAACTGTAGAAGAGCCTAGAATAAAAATGTTTGTTTGGAAGAAAAATAAAGCAATAATAATGAATAAATAGATAATTTTCCTTTTTTCACGTGATTTCATCTTCATTAAAAACAAAATTCTATAACAATTTATTAAAGTTGAAAATTAATATTTACAGACCAAAAAAGATTTTTGCAAAATGCTTATTTAAAGAGTAACATATTTTTTAAAAGAAAACAGAGTAAGTGCAAATCACGAGCTTTATAGCTACGCAAAAATCGACGATTCATTATTACTTTAATTTATATCTAATTATTGTTATTTTTTTTTTTTTTTCATATTTATAAATTATACATATTATAATTGCATTATTACAATTTTTTACTCATCATAGTATGGTTTTTTTTTGGAATAAAATTGATTCCTATTAATTTAAACTGATGAGAATTCATCATACCTTTAAAGCATATGAGATCCTTAACAGTTTTAATTTTAAGCTTTTAATTGCTTTTACTTTAACAGACAAATGTTCAATGGCATTGGAGCTGATAAAATAAAGAAGTACAGATTTGATTCTGAGAATGAGAATTTTAATAAATTTAAAATAAAGCTATGCACATGAAAACTTTGAAAGATTGGTTTAAGATGTGCTGTCAAGCCAAGTGCTGCTCTCATTAATATAAGCCTAAAGAATTCCAATGATGTTCATTAAGACAAAAAGAAATGATGGAAAAAGGCCACATGTACGAAAATAAGAATTTTTCCAGAAAACCTATTCTTTTTGTCTGAAATTAATAATTTCAATGACAAAATAAACTTTGGATCAATTGATGTAAGAAAAAAAAAGAAAATCATTTTTTATAAAACGGAAATAAAATATTGGAAAAGCATTGGATTACTTACGCTAACTAAGAAAATTGTATTAACAAATAAATTTTAATTTTAATTTAAATTTTGATATTATTTGTTGACATTATTGACATGTGCTTATTACGTTTAAATATTGTTAGATATTCCTTTTTCTTGAAACATTTTATAATTCCCAATTAGTGTCATTAAACTTATTTCTAGTACATATATCCACTCGCGTTGATTCTTCACATAAAGCGAAGTCAGTGAAGTTAAAAAATAACATTTACTTTACCTTGTGGCCTTATCTCAATCTCCTATGATTATGTTTGCTCTCAAATATGCTTGGCAGGAAAATGCAGAACTCTGTAAAAAGTTGATAGCGATTTCATACTGCTGTTTTTTTTAATCGCTCCACTGTTAACGGGGCTTTAAAATATACCAATTATATTCAGATATAATTCAGGTTTCAGAAATTGTGAAATGGTGTTGAATTCTGTTTACTACTTGAATGCATTGTTTATAAATTCTATGTTTCAATATTTTTACAATTTTAATTTTGCCTGTGTTTAATTTTTGTTTAAAAAACGGATTATTAATCTCTTTATTTTTGTTTAAAATATTATTTAATAATATTAAAATATTTATGGTCTTAATAATTTTATTTTGAATTTGAATCGCTATTAAATGAAAAAATGATACCAAAACTATTAAACTTTTACTTTAGTCGTAATGGTTTAATTTTTCTTTTATATTTTCATATTTACTAGAATATTTGTTCATAATACAAATTATTCAGGATTTAATGTAATTACATTTGAATTGATCTCCGAAAATATAATAAAAAATAACAAATGAAATATTTCTTTAATTTTTTAGTATTTAAAATATTTTTATAATTATCGTAATTAGTTTGTACCTTAATATTTTGAAAAATCATATATTCTAAATGACCAGAAGTAATTTAGAGCAAAATAATTAAAATAAATTAATGTTGTATGCAAAAATTTAATCTTGTATTAGAAATAAACAGAAGTTATGGCTAGAAAATGCATCAATGTGTAAAAATTGAATTTAAGGAAATGAGATAAATATAGAACAATGTTTTAAAACAATTTGCCAACAAATTCCATTGTTCAGACAGATTCCTTATTTCCATTCTAGTCACATTCGGTAGTAAAAGACACAATACTAGGATTTACATAAGCCGCAGTCTAAAGATTTGGTCCATAAATTCATTTTCTGGGAAATTGAACTGTTTTTCTCTCATTCTTTGAATAAAGTAAATAAAAGGACTTAATAGCAGACTCGCATGATTAAACTGAATAATATAATCGGAAATTTAGTTAAACAATGGTAAACTCTTAACACATTACTGAATGATTCTCATTAAAAACAATAAATTTAAAATAGAATGTTAGTTTTCCAATTTTTATTTTTAAAATCAACTATCTCTACTTTGTTTTGTTTTATTTTATTTTTATTTTTATTTTTTTGTCAACTTTATCCACATAAATTGAATATATGGCATAGACAAAGGATGAAAAATGAGCACAATATGAACTTGACATCTGTGATATAAATTTACTTTCAAATTATAAATAAATGTATGGATGTATGTTAATATAGATGGGCTTTTTTGTAAAATAACAATAAAATATTTAAATTTATATTGCTTGAATTTCATTTTATACGATTTTAATCGAGTATATAAAATAAAGTAAACTTTATTAAAATATATTAAATTGTTAACCAATCCTCGTCCCTTTTATCATTAGAGAAAAATTTATTTACTTATTTTGCTTAAGAGAGAAATGCTGAGGATTAAATATCAAGACAAAATAAAGGCATCTAATATCAACTGTTATTTATTTTTTAGTACGGAATAAAGTTCAGCAATGAAATATTCTCTGTCAGTTTTTCGAAAATATGACTGCTAATTTAAGACTATCTACGAGAAAATACCTTGAACTGGAAGATGATATTTTTTTAATAATTATAAATTAAATTAGGTAAAATTTTCCATGAAAGTATGAAAAATTAAAGGAATTATAACAAATCACCGATATTTAGCTAAGGTATAACTTTGGCGGATAAAAGATGCCATGTAATTAGATATTAAAGTCGAGAAAATTCAATTTAAAAGCGATAAGTATAACGCTGTTTTTTGAAATATTCAATCAATAAATAACTTTTGCAAGGGAAGCAAAGCTGTTAAATACCATAAGGACACACTTAAAAAACCTTTATATAAAACTGATTTATTTGGATTGTTTAAAAAAATAATCATATTTATGAACATTTTTATTTTATTTTTCGTATAAATAATAAATATAACAAACCCTACAAAAAATTTCCCATACACAACGAAATAAATTTCAATTTTTTACCAAATAACGTTTTTCCAAAAACTATATTTAATTTGCTATAAAGTAACAAGTTTTAGTAAGGATTATCCTTGTATTAAAATTTGAAAAGAAAAAACTATATCAATAATTTGTTGATATATACAAAAATTTGTACAAAATATTCATGGATTACAGGTTGACAGAAATTTACTAAAATTGTTCATTGGTCGGGTTGTGATACAATTTTTTGGAGCCTATTTTGTTGTAAAATCACAGGATAGCTAAGCTTGTCTTTAGAAGTGTTAGTTTATCATTTATTTGGATCTGTATCATATACCTTAGAAAAGCGATACTCAACCTGCGGCCTGCAGAATACTTATGAATGGCCAGAGCTATTTTTGGCCCGGTTGATAGGCAAAATAAATCATTGCCTCGCAATGAAGTTAAACTAAATAAGGATAAAACAATTACAAAAATATACATGACCATGCTATCTTATAACTTGTGCCTTGTAAAGACCCGTATTTACGAGATTTTAAAAAAACGAATAAATAAATTGTTGGTTTCATAAATAAATTCATACATATCAATTTTTTATCACCAAACTGCGACCCGTGTATAAAAGTATGTTATATGTATGTGGCTAGGAAGAAAAAAACGTTGAGTATGGCTGCCTTAGACCAAATATTCTATAACTTTGTTTTGTTTCTATTCATAGAGAAATTATTTTAATCAGCCAAATCTTTTAGGGCATCCAATAAACATTTTACATCCTGAGACTGATTGAATTGTCCTGAGAAACTCGATTTGCCAAGATCGGTTTTAAAAATATAAAAGTCTTCTAAAAGCACGTAATGATTAAAAGTCGCTAATTTTATGTTAAAAGAAAAAGAATTTAGAAGTTTAAAATTCTTAGAAATTATGCTGACGAAAAACCTTTTTTGATTAATGAGCATTTTTTTAGAAAATTAACAGTTTTCCATTACCTCAAGTAGTTTTTATACAATTCAATGCAAAATTTAATTAAAACAGATTGCGAAAAAAAATGATACAAAGGTATTAGATATTTTCAAATTTAGTTCAGTCCATGTGAGACGCATTTTCTTTAACTTACAATTAAATTATAGCCGTTAATTCAGAAAATCCATAAAATTAAATCCAAGAGCCACAACTAGCTTTAAAAATGTTTAATATATTCACAAAAAAATTTTAGAAAAACCGTTTGAATTTTATTAACTATCCAATTATTTCAATAAAAGACGGCGATTTTTCTTATTCAAATCCAACTTTCAACCATTTTCCAAGCATTAGAAAAAATTCAATGCTTTCATCCTTTAATCTTTGATCTATTATCTGTTTAATATAGCTTAACTTTCATTTTCCTCAACACGTGTATAAAATTAATATATCCTTACTTACTTGTAATGATTTGCATTACTGAATTTTTTATTGAAATTTAATTGAAAATTAGTTTCTCCTGACAACTAAATCTCTTCTAATAATGGAGACTGACAAATCTACTAAGTCAATGGCATCAAAATAACCACAAATCACTTTAAATATTTTTTTTAAATCCTTTTTTAAAATCTTTTAATCGAAAGATTTAGTAAAAACTTTCATGTTGATCCTCTGATAAATCTTTCCTTATGCTTTTGTTTTGCATAATTAAAAGGCAATTTAAAGAATTAAATGTGGTTAATAACGATTAATGAACCCATATAGACAAACAGATTACAAATTTTTTAAAGAGAAGCCAAAATTTTTTGGTATTGTTATTTACATATTTAAAATCTATTTACTTAGATTTAGATACATACGCGAGTATAAAGCATTTAATGACTAAGTGAAATATGTTCAGTTACTCAACCTTATATAAATCAAATAAATTGAAATATCAATTTCAGATACTTTTAAAATATTTTAAGGACAGTACCATCAGTTTACTGACCTTAAAAGAAAATTTAAATTGGAAAGAAATATTTCATCAGCTACGCGTAAAATTCCTAAAAGTATTTTGGCTGTGACTTGAAATATTATAAAGAAAAACTCAGTACTACTTATTTTGTTGATTATTATTGGATGTCTTAAGCCAAAAACCAAAAAAAAAAAAAAAAAAATAGCATCAGTAACATAACAATCAACAAAGCAAGTGATTTGAGCTTGTCGTCAGCCATTTCTGGGTGCCAAAATCAGCCACTTAGAATGGTTATTCACCCAAACTCCAGTTTATGTTATTATTTCACCCAAAAAGACTTTTACATGTACATGTACTTGTACATCAATGAAATAACAGTTCGGAATGGGGTGAAAATCATTTCATGAATAATCCTTGGCATGCCGACTAAGATAAGCAAATAATATGTCTTTATTTCTACCACTACTTGTTTTGATTTTCTAAAAAAATAATATATCTAAAGGATTTTTTTTTTTGGCTAGAAGAGTAAACAGAACTAATGAAATTTAGTGACAGACAGTCCTTGGGTGATATAAAAGCAAAACAATAAATAACAAAATTTTATTTATTGGAAATCTCAGAATCAGTTTGATAGATTATCAGCTGTAATACACTTGAAAGACTTAAACTCTAAACAATGTCTCTAAAAATAGTTAAACAATTCTGGAATTGATTGTTTGGATAAATTTTGAAGCTATAAATGAAATTTGTAAGCTTCTTATTTTTAATGAATACAATAGCCTTAAATTTTTTTTTATTTCATTAAAAATTTATGATTGTTTGTTTGATTCTTATGAAAATAAATTATTTAAAAAAAAATTTGTCCAAAAGAAGATGAAACCATTTTCTTGATAATTAGAAAAAGCAAATTTTATGAAGAAAAAACTTAAATACAACTAACTCTTAATAGCGCATTAACTCTTTCAGCCACAGTAATTTACGGAAAAAATGAGAAAATTGGCCATTAAACCTGTTTCATTGATATGAAGTTTATTTATTGCATTTTCGTGAACATTGTCGTTTTAAATTCAGGGAAAAATATATTATAGTATGGATTCATTTTAAGGCAAAAACAAGCGTTACTGTTAACAGCATTAACAAAAAATTTTGTTATATGTAAGTCATTAAAATAATGCATCACGAAGTATTGAAAATATTTATAAAAACTTTTTTTGAAATAGTTGAAAAAATACTTTTACTATTTGATTTTTAAAAATTTTCGGAAGATTACATGTCCCGTGATTGATGATAAAACATTTTGGGACTGTTAACTAACTTAGGCTGCCTACATAGTGCCGGCTTACAGCCAAGCTAACATCGATTCCCAAAGATTAGCTTTAGTAGGCTTGCATTCTGAACACTTTCAGCATATTACTATTGATTTACCCATAACGACTTTATAGTCTTCGGAATCGGAATCGATGTCAGCTCGACTGTAAACCTGCACTCTGTAGGCAGCCTTACTCTGCAGCCTAATGGCCTCGTTGTATTTAAAGAATGTATAAGGCCATGACTAATTTCTGGCTTGATGAGTGTGAAGATCCAAGTTTAGTAGGGTAGAATTGATTCCTATAAATTACATTTCTTACCCCGTCGTTAAAAAACTAGCATTCCTTTGGTTCTTATGAAATGCTTATGCAGTGCTTCAGTGTAATTTCATTTTATATTTTTTAAATCCTGAAGTTGCGTTTCTTAATTCATGCAAGTTGATTTGAGATATATTTAATCCTAGCAGGAATTTTTTCTAGCAGTAGACGAAACAGCAAGAAAGCTTGGAAGCAAATTTGCTACCACGACCAGCATGCTGGGATGTGTTTTACAAATGTTTCTCTTCTAAATTAAACTAAAAACTATGTTATGGAAAGTTAATCTCAACTATTTTCCTAATACATAGCCAATACTAAGTCCAAAACTAACGTTCACAAAATATTTAATTTGTAGCGTGGGGATTTTCGTGCCAAGAGATAGCTATAATTTAATTTATCCCCTAAAAAATTATTTTTACTTGTTCAAAGTAAGTTACATAGGAATGTTAAAATAAAGCTAGCAAAAGATTATTCTAGATTCAAAACAAGAAACTTTATTCGGGAGGCTTCAGACCCCCTCAAAAAAAGACATACTTTTCGAACAATTGTAGCTATTTTGATAATAAAAGACAATAAAAATATTACTAAATTTTTAACATAATTGTTGAACAAAACGAAAAATGCACAAATGGCAGATATCTTAAAATTTGACATAATTTTAGTTAAGTTTATGACGTATTAATTCCGGAATACCAAATTAATTCCGCTTCCGCACCACAAACCGTTGTTCGAGCCTTTACTCTCATCTCTCTCACCTAAATTAGCGCAGTTTTTGCGGTTTTATCATCTTGCAATATTTGTGAAAAATTTTATTTACCGGGTTAAATTCTGTGTATACTTGTTTAAAAAAATTATTTAGGCTATATCAAGTTTGAATTTTTCCCGGCATCAGTGGGTCGTTCTCTATACAGAGAAAGTGCATTTAATCCTCCGGTAGGAGATGTGATAATGTAGCCATTATTTAGTTAAAGAATAACAAAATAGCTAACAATAAGCTTAAATTAAACGATCTAATTTGTATTATACACTTTAATTGGTAAATTTTTTGATTATTATTAATTGCAAAAATAATTATAAACCTGAAGAATAAGTTCGCCATACTAACAATAAGCAAATTATTAAAGTCTTTACAATTAAGAGGAAAACTACCTAAATAAGTATATAAAACAAATAACAGTAGAATTTATAATTAAGTTTTCTTCATTTCTCTATTTCCTACTTTCTGTGATTCTGAATTTGTGCTCTATCTTTTTATATTTAAATTCTAAAGGTATTATATTGTAATAGTTTTTACGGTATTAATATTTATAAATTTCGTTCTTTATGCCCGTTTTGTACTATGTTCTATATTTTCTTATATTTACTTTTCTTTGTTAATTATATAATTTTGGATGTTTAAGTCTAAGCGGCTTATTTGATGATTTCCAAAACTTAAATATTAGTTTTGGGCTCATTTGATCCATCCCTATATGTTAATTTAATATAAAAGAAAATTACAAATTGTCAAGAAAAGTTTTAAGCATCTGACTTGAATGGTCTTGTTGAGAATTCGTTTGTGAACCAAAAGTCATAATGATATGTTAACCACAACATTAAAGCTCCAGCAAATTTTTTGTTTATCTAATCATAACTTTACAATAACTGCAAATTAATTCAAATCAATTAAATAAAAATACTTTTTACATTGAGCTAAAAAAAAAACTTAACCAAAAAATCCTGTCAATTTGTCAAAAATTTACTACAGTACCATCTGTTTCATATAGCCTAAGTAAAATTAAGGCTGTATGACAAATTAGCCAAAGTAAGCTTGGATGCTTCCAATTTCTACTCTTGGGGTGTGTGTCTATATTAGCGATTTGGACAGCAGAATTATAGACGTTCTGAGGCGCGGCTATACTAAGAAGTATATTGATTGCAATTAAGAATATTACAAATCCTTTCGAAAAATATAATTTATACCTTTAATCTAATTTTATTGCACTTATAGTTTAAGGTAATTCATTTTAATATAGTAAAACTAGTCAGAAACCATAATTTATATATTTTCAATCAAAGAATGTGCTTCATGCCTGGGACAATCAACAACGAAGTTGGTTAAACTAATCAAATGAGTACTTAACCAAGTTGGGTAAATTAACTACTAACGCATGGGATGTGACTATCTCTGCTACTTTAGCGAATTTGTCAGTAGGATACCCTATCCGTCTAATAACTAGGACTCACTAGTGCTTAGCGGCACAAAGCTTAGCACTAAATGCTAATGAGTCCTTTGGTCTCCACTGGATTGGTATATAGCCTGAATTAACGACTATATAGTTAGCGCTACCCTGTCGGTTTTTCAAAGAACCCTACGGGAAATTTGGTTGCGATTACTCAAGAAGTGCATTATAATCGCACCCAAACTACAAACTGTCAGCAAAATGTGTATTTATACGCATGCGCACCAATCTTTCCACGGCTTTTTATTTGCTTATATAGGTCTCATGCATAGGGGTAATACCAGTTGATAGTGTTTGCCATGCTAACAGGTGCGGACATACCAATGTTATTGTCTACAAGGATTGGAGTTGAAAGAGGGCGCTACTTTGTGTATATATACACGAAGGCAAAGCACAAAGCTGCATAATTTTTCCCGTAGGGAAGATCAAAGAAATATTTTATTTCGGGAAGAACTGATTTCACTTCATATCTTTATTTAAATATTGCTGAAATTTATTAAATTATGAATTCTTTATTAGCTAAAAATTTAATTTAAATCTAATTTATTAGCTCATTTTTGATATATTATTTTTCAATGAATGTCAATGAAAACAGTAATATGCTGAGTCTACTCCGATTGGTGTTTAGGAAAACTCTACATTTTTACTGTGCTAAGTCGTCCCAAACGCTAAGCACTAATGAGTCGTAGGCATAAGAAATATCTGAAATTTTTTCGAAAATAATGTATTTATGATTTAGTTTATCGAAGAAATTATCTACTTCAACTTCTTCATAACGAATAAAATCGTTCCCATTTAAAGTGGCTAGTACAGGCATTTGATTGTTATTTAATGACAAATGCCTTTTTCATGCTTGACGGTTAAATTCATTTGTTGTAAAATTTTTGATATCTATTTCAGAAAGACTAAAATCTCCAATTCCTTTCGTAAATTAGGAAATCTGTATCATTTGGTTTTACAGCCAATGCATTGTTGCTGTGGGCATATTCAGGTAGTTAAAGATTGCATTCATTTAGATCACATCCATATACTTGTGTATTCAAAGTGTCGATTACAACCAACCCACGCCAAAAAATCCATAAATAATCATATTTCAGGCTCAAGCTAAGGCTAATTGACTCTATTTCCATTTAATTTTTTTTGGATAAAATTTGGAGGAACTCGCATGCAACTAAACTTTGCAAACATTCTTAGAGAGAGCTTGCATGATTGAAAACTTTGAAATCCTGTCAATTTTTGAAGACAGTTCAGTTTGTGTTATTTTTTCGCTTGTTTGTTTAATTGTTGTTATTTGTGTTTCTTATTATTTGTTTTGGTTTTTAATTCTGTTGGTGTTAATTGTTGTTGTTAATTAAGATAGGGCGGACAAAAAGCTCTCGAGGAGAGAGCAACCAAGATTAGGCATTATTCTAACCCGTAGCAAGTGTGTAAGTAACCTTAAAGCAAACTAGCAAAAGCTACAAAAAACTAAGGAAGGTTGCTTAAGTTAGTTTTTCATTAATTTAAAGTTTTATTAATTACAATTTCAGAATGAAGAAAAAGATGGAACCGTTGAGAGTTGCCAATCGGAAACAACGAGCAAAACTTGAAAATAAAAGATGTAAAAAATGTGTCGCAGGGTGAGGGAAGGGGAAGGAAAGTCAAAGAATTCAAGTAAGGAAAAAGAAAAAAACAAAACTAGTGGAGCCCTGCTCCGATAAAAAATATCTTTCATGACTTATTCAAAATCAAAAATATACATAGAATCGCATTACTTTCGTTATAGCAGACTTATAACTCTCAAAATATTAAGTAAAGCTCCAGCTTAATTTATCTATAGTTTATCTAAGAACTTTAAAGAGTTCTGTACCAGTATTTTCAGTTGATATTGACAATTGTTAATACTGAACTAAAAAGTTGTTATTTGTTTTTTTTTTTATAAATTTGTACCGAAATCTTTAGATTATTTGGATGCATTAATTGATAGTTTACAGTCACAAAGCCTGATATTCTCGGCTCAATTTGAAAATCGAGGGCTATATGATTTATATATATATATTTATTAGTTTTTATTTAAGTTTCCAAAACATAATTTTTACCATTACTGAGTACAGCCTAATACAAGCAAGTCTGATTCTCTAAACTCATTTGTTTTTAGCATTTTATCTCCAAAACTTCCCTCAAATCTACATTGTTCTCCTTACATACTTTTCTACCTGTAAAGGGGAATCCCTGCTTTTAATTTTAAACATAGAAATAAACTTTTCTGTTGGAACTTCTTATTTGTCGCCAAACATAATCCTCAGCAATAAACTTCTATGTAACCAATCGCTTGGTTATTTTCAAGATTCCGCCAAGCTCCGATCCTGACATACAAGTTTTTAGGGAAATTTAATTTTCTTTATCCTTCATCTCCGTGAATTTCGACATGTTTATTCCTACATTTGTCCAACTTTTTTATACCCAATTTTAGAACAATCATTCATCAAAATGATTTGTCAAGCCGGTGTAAGTAAACAACTGTACCGGCATATACATATTATTGGGCTTGGGCAATTGAAAATAAGTCAGACATCTTTGCCTTTTTTTGCTCAGTTAAAGCTGATGTGGTTCGACGTTAAACTTGGTTATTCGAGAATAGCAATCAGAAATTTTAATACACCATACAATATCACAAGTAAAAAGTCTAACAAGACATAAAAATAAATACCTCAGAAAGTGGAATACAGCTGTAATTCTTTTCTATTTTGTATCATAATTTATCCAATACTGGAAAGTTTATAATTTCTTAACAAAATTATTATTTTTTCTAATTTCATGTCATTGAAATATTGAGCTTTGTTTTACCTATAGTTTAAGATTCAAGGCCTTAAAAGTGTCCTTGTTTGACACGTGTTTTGTCTATACACTCAAAAGATATAAGTTTTAAATACACCTGTAAGTTTCTTAGGTGAACACTAAAAGATTAATTCTTAATTGTAACTCATTAAATTTTCTTTAATTTATGTTAATTATTCAAAAAACCAAAAAACTAAAAACGGGGCAAGCAAGCAAATACAACAACATTTTTTGATCCCATACAAATTGAAGTTTTTTATATTTAGTTTTGCACACACAAACTTATAAAAGAAAAGTATAACGAAGCAAATACCAGAGCTGAACGTTTTGTAAATGAATTCAAAATCAAAATGAAACAGAAAATATTGTGCCGAAATTGGCAAATTTCCAAAATTTCTGCTTAGTATTACTTCATACAAAACTTTTTGAGTGATTTTTGATTCTCAATCGTTAACAAACTTTCGCAAAGTGCTGCTAGTCTTTTATAAATACAACAAAAAAACAATTCTTGTATTGAGACAATTTTTACTTTTGGTCGGGAAAAAGTCATAAATATAGAGAAAAAAAAAACTACAAAAATATAAAGCTTAAATATAAAAACTCGGGAAGAAATTTTTGTACGAATGGACTTTATATTTTTATAGCTTTCGCAACATTAAACACTGCTTTTCAGTCTATATCATCAAGGAAGGAACTTTATTGTTCGTTTTTTGTGATATTTTTGGCAACAATATACTAAAATTTAAAAAAATAATTCTTTTTGTTGTTTTAAAACCCAAACTGTGATTTAATTGTGTTGTAATTTAAAAAGTGTATACCATTTCTAATGACAGCAAATTAATAATAACAATTTCATTTTGAACACTTATTTCTAATTAAAATAAATTTTAAACTATGAATTCATCAGCACGGTAAGCTTAAATTTTTAGTGAACTTCTTGTATATTTATCCCTTAATTAAAAAATAAATAAATTTAAATTTGTGCCAAAATTTGCAAATGATATATTTGATCGCGAGTTATTTTCGTCGATTAGTATTAAATCTATAAGTGAATGTTTTTTTGGAACTGTTAAAATTAGACAATTTATTTTTAAATCCCATTAAATCGTATTATGTCAATATGTATGAGAATGCAGTTGAACTTAATATGAAAATTTTCTTTGATTAAATTTTATTTTATAGAATAAAAAGATATATATATAAATATATTTAGAAATGATGAACCCAAAATTTTATAGGTTAATAAATTTTCGTGAAATTTTTATTTATAGATTGCATTTAGTTCCTCAATATCTTTCAGTTTTTTTCTTATTTCTTAAAATTTTCTTAACCCAGGCCTAAAGTTTTATTAGAAGATACAAAATTAAATGTGTAGGCTGCTATATTTTAGTATATAATTCTTTGACCAGTCAAGAAATATTACGTAGGATATTTGAAATAAAAAAGAAAAGCGCTTGTTTTATTATTTGACCAATAAATTTATCTTTTCACACCAGGAAAAAATATCATATAAGCTTAGAACAAGTTAATTTGTATAAATTAAAAAAATAATTCGCGGATATTATATAAACAAACATGCAGATAAATTTAAAAAAATTTTTAAATAAAATTATTGTTGCTTATTCTAAAGTTTTTACCAATAATAATATATAATTCCTAAATATTTTCCCTTAATTTTATTCTAACATTATATAAATGTTAAAGTAAAAACTTTAATAATAATTATTATTAATAAATATTAAAGAAGACAAATTTAAAACGGCCCTAGTATATAGTCCTGCAAAAAATTTCTTTTAGTTGATTTTCAATGTTTGTTAATATTTTTCGTTAAAAAATCAACATTTATTGTGGTAACAAAATGAGAAAATAATCTGTTCAAAATATTTTCCATTGGAAGCTTTGATTAACTATCATTTTCTTGGTGATTTGCAAACATTTCGTTAATTAAAAGCTCTATCCTTCCATTAATTCAACATATTTTGGTTTAATCGAATATGTTTCCGATAATCTGGATTCTTTTTAGATTAAATTGAAAATTTTCTGACTTTTCATCAATTAACGAATTTTCTGGTTTATTCGTAACAGAAGAAGGGATTCTCTACCAGAGCATACGTTATCGATCGACATAGTTGGTAGAATAATGAACCAGTTTTTGGGGATTTTGATAGTTAGTGCAAGACTTATCATTCTAGGAAATAAGCATTCTCATGCAAATAAATCACTTTATCATGACTTTTTTTTTACTTTTGGTTTTGTTAAGGAAATCAAGTGTAGTCTTTAAAAGTCTAATTAAAGGTTTTGCTAATTTTAAGCTACTAATTCGATACTGACCTCATTTTTGAGTTCAAATACAAAACATACGTTTTATGCCATTGATATTCGGGTTCGCTTTTGATGTAAATATTTTTTTTCCGCTCTAGATAATAAAAAAATGCTTTGAGTATTTAAAAGACAAACAAAATAACATTACGGGCTGGCCCTTGAGCTTCTGGCTATTTTGTACGGCCTTTATCATATCGCTTTCGATTAGCAGACTCCTGATTCAGCTTGGGAGTTATGTGAAGGTATCTTGTTTTTAAACAACGGTCTCAGTTAAAATAGCGTTCTTAGTTTTGGTCAGTTTTGAGCAAATATAGAACTCATTCAAAAAAATTAGTTTTATGCTCAGTTGTTTGTTACAAATAAGATCAATCGTTGCCCAACCGTTTCTTTTGTCGGATTATTTCTTAACATAATTTTACGCTTAATTTAATTTATTTCACGCCAGCAATTTATTTTTTTTATTC
The DNA here is from genome assembly GCA_947359355.1 of Acrocera orbiculus. Classification (NCBI taxonomy): domain Eukaryota; kingdom Metazoa; phylum Arthropoda; class Insecta; order Diptera; family Acroceridae; genus Acrocera; species Acrocera orbiculus. The sequence goes on from OX375757.1 coordinate 5,101,550, forward strand.
AAAGCGAATAATTTCAACGAGATTCTATGTTTCTATCTATATTTTTGCACTTGACAATAGAATAAATGGCCATTCAGTGGTAATGTCTTGCAGCTTAGATGATTTAGAATACCCAATTCAAAGCAAAACTTTTATTACTCGTAAAGTTAATTTTTCTTCTTGTTCTGATGCTTGATTAGTTTGAGTACTCACTTTTACGATTAGTAATAATAATCATGTAGATTTTTGAATGGTTGCGTGAGTAAATGCTTTAGTCAAATGATTTGAACTTTCAGTATAAATTGTCAGTGTTTGACCATGCTTAAATTCAGCACACCATCGACTGTCGATATTTTTGATGACAAAATAACTATACATACATTGTTTTTTTAATAATTTTTAAAGTTGAGTTTGAACAATTTTTTTTTTAAATTTTTATAAAACAATAAAATCAGTGTCACTCACAATATTCAAGTTTAATTAAGAACCATTGAAATGATATAAATTTAGGATAGTTACTTTTAAAAATAATATCGATCTCGTGTTGGAGCCAACATCTGTAAACTACTATAATTTCTAGTTCATTAATTGTTAATCAAAAAAATACACTATTTTTGGCAACAGTTGAGGTATTCACGCAATTGAGTTAAGTTAAAATTATCATGATCTGAAGATGATCGTAATTTAATGCATATAGAACTGTCTAGATAACTGCACTCTAAAAACTCTTTTCCAATGAAACGGGACCACTCAAAATTTAGCCTGTCATGAAAAAACTTAAAATTTTTTTGCATATTCTCATTCAGTTGACCAAAAATGACACTTGCTGCTATGTTTTTACTTTAAATTTGAAGAAATTTTGCTAGGCGGTGTCGAAGACAGTAAAACACCTGTTATAAAATTTTTAAAAACATTTGTTAAAACGACCGACTCTATGAAAAAAATCACGTCAGTGTAATAAAAACTTAATAAATTTTAAATACTGCTAAAGCAAAGTGTTTTTATCTTACAAAGGTGCTAAAGATAAAAATCAAAACTATATAAGTACATGCTATAAGACAGTGATTACGTTGTACAATTCACCTAGATTCAGAAGGAGTTTTTTCTTTTTTGCATTTCTAGTAAATAATGTTTATAAATATTTACTTATGAACCGAGATAAAGTGCTATAGATTACTTAATTCTACTTCATAACGATCACTTTAATACATATAATTAAAATATTTTAAGCGTATATCAATTTCTTAGAGATATTTGAATGAAATAGGGCAGTATTTCGGATCAGTAACAATAGCAAATTTATCGAAAAAAACTTCCTTAAAAAATTTTTTTAAACCTTAAACAAATATGTCAAGAATCTAAATTATTTTCTGCACCCGACAAAAGATAATAAAATTTTATTGTCCCTTGAACACGTTTCAACATTCCTCACTTTCAAAAAATCAGTCTAACATGCTATGACAATACCAAAAAATATTTCTACCTTCCTTGAACCCGATCATTAAGGTATTGGCACGCACATGGAAAATCCTTGAAAATACAATACAAACTTTTATTGCAATTGCCTTCGACTTACCCCATTGCACTTATGTCAACTACATTAATCTTGATAAGATCACAAGATCACTGCCAATAATTATTAAATTCCAACTTTAAAACCTGAAAGGAAATTCAATTCTGATAAATTTTTTTCTCAATTTTTATTGTTTGAATTGTTGTACCCATGACAGTAGAAAATTTTCTTCATCAATTTAAAGTTGGCCATAATGATCAATGTAAAAAAAGAATATTTTTTGCTGAAATAGGGAATAAATTAGAGCAATTCGTAAAAATTTCGTCCTATATTTTTTCAAGTGAATTTAAAACAACTAAAACACATATGAGAAATCTCTGGTTATTGTTCCACTTGAAAAAACTGATAATCTTTTTATAAACTTTTTCAACTTCTGATTAAGTAAATAATTTTTAAATGGCTTTTATAAATCCTCTTAAATCATATGATAATACCAACAATCAATAATAAAGGGCAGGAGGGTGAAAGATTGATAATACAAGTATTATTCATAAGCATTTGAATATGACCTTGACTAAGGTCCTATACATAAACTGGTGAAAACCATTCTTAAATAAGAAATCTATTTAAAGAAAAACATCTGAAGAACTAGAACTAATCTGTCTGAAGCTAAGAACAATCTGTAACTTTTACGAGATAAAGTACTGAGAAATATGAAAAAATACAGAATATTAAGGTTTTATTTAGACCACATCTGCGTAATTTTTATTAAGTAAAGCGTAGTTTTTGAAGAAAGGTTAAGCTTGATTGGCTGAAAGTACCAGTTTGTAACTAAAATATTAGGAATAGATATAAATAAGTAAGCTTAGAAAATAAAAAGGATTTATCCTATTCAAAATAGAAAAGTCTAGAATAAAAGAGCTCTTAGATCTAAAAATAAAACTTAATAGCTAATTGTAACCAATGAAACACTTCCCCATGTGTCGACGTACTCGTGACCTCAAAGTTAACAAATTGGATCTTAAAAATTGGAGACATATTTGACACACTTAAAGCACAGAAATGTCACCACATCTAAAATGACAACGGCTTTCAAAAATTTGAAAAGTTTTTCGAAGAGAAACTAGGATGGCCACTTTATGCATTCTGCATTAATGATTGTTTCCCAAATGAACTTTTCTACATGAGTCATTGATACACTGATAAGTTGTTTGTCTTTTGTGAATATTTTTCAGCATTTAGGATGGACAACCTTTGATAAAAAAATATGAAGCTCTCTCGCACAAATTTCACAAAGTCTGGAAAACTAAGGCAAATGCCCGTATCTGCTCAAATTGCTAATCATTGCCGAATATGTAGAGGCTACATTAAATGTGTCAAATATTTTTACTTGGATTATTTTTTCATATATAAATTTAATTCCAATGCAATGCAACAAAATTTAAATGAAAATTTATTTTTCTTAAAATCGAAATCAAAGTGATTTTGTGGCTTAAAAAGGTATTTTTATAACACGTCATACTGTTATAAAAAGAATTTGATGTGCTAACAAGCGAAAGTAAAAGTTGCAAATTTCAAGACTCTAAAACTCTAAGACTCTTAATTTTTTATAATCTCTACGGTTTATATTTGAAAAAGTTTGTCCGACACATCCTGGGTATCCATTTAAATATATAAATATACTAAAAAAGATATAATTGACTTTGTTTTCAAATCTTCATGTACTTACAGTACACATTACTAGCCCTCTTAATAAAAAATCATAAAATAATTACTTATTAAGCATAATATAACTCCGAAAAAGCTTTCAACAAAAAAATCTAATATATATATATATATATATTTACGCATATTGGGTAAGTGAGTACTAATAAATCCCAAATATATTTTTTATTACAAAAATAGAAGTTCATTGTTCCAAGCTTTGTTTCGATAAACTTTCATAAAAAGTTAAATATAAATGTTTAAACCCAAGATGATATCTTTAATTTCATGATTATCATCGATTGCAAAATAATTTATTTAAACTATCCTCAATCACGTCCTACATAAGAACTGTCTCACTAGCTGGCGTGGTCGTCTTAAATACCTTTAGAATGGTTTCAATATATTCTTCTTCTTTTTTTTTTATTCTAATCCCTCCCACAGAAAATTTTTACAACATCTTTAAATTTCTTGACTTGATTATATCTAAATATCTTCTCTATTCCAGTTTAATCTAAAATAATTTTAAAAACAAAATTACCAACAAAACCAAAAAAAAAATTACAAATCGTTATAAAATACACTTAAGGTATTAACTCTTTCACTTTCATCTTCAAAAAGTTTTCGACCATGGTAATTATTTTTTGCAATATCTGCAGTTTTTTTATTTAACATTATACAACCATCTTCAAGTCAAGAAGACAAACCAAAAAAACAAAATTGTTTAACTATCTTAAAAGCATTTCATGTACAAAAGAAAAGCATCATCAGCGTCTGTTTTTTTTTTTTTTTTTTTTAAATTTTTTAAATTTTACTTTTCCTTATTTTATAAAGGTACAAGCATTAAGCTGATTTAAATCCAAAGGATTGAAGCCCCCTGATATTTTTATTATTCATTTGGCTATTAAGTTACCGCCAAATTACAACCAGTTTGTATTATAAAACATTGGCAAAATTAATGGTCAGTTTGGGGAGGAAGTCTCTTAGCTATAAGCACGTTTTGAACTCGACCTCCAAGCTCAGTAAGTTTTAAGACGTCAACTAGAACGGTGTTGTCTTTAATTGTGTACAAGTGTACAAATGTAAATATATACATATTTCTCGTTATGAAAGCGAAGAGGCGCCTTAAGTAATCCAGATAAACATTCTCAAATATATGATTCAGCTACACCACCAACAGTGAAACTGATAGCTATAAAAAGATCTAGATTCACTTATTAATAAAAAATACCCTAAAGCAGAAAATATTTTTTTGATTAATCGATGAGAGTGTTTTGCCTTTCTTTAATAATAAGAAAAAAATATATCAAATTTAAGATCTTGTCCAGTGATTCATTTTAGTGGATTACTTTGAAAGAAAATCTAAGTGCTTTTGAGTTGTCTTATTTTTGATTAAATTCGTAGTGGATTAAATCAAAATTGTTCAGTAGTAATAAATATTTCTTACATAAGATATTTGAGCTTGGAAAGTGTAATGTTACGTGAAGTAGTTTAAATTCCATTTGATTGTGAGTCATTGTCAATTTATTAGGATTTTTTTTTTGTTTAATATTGACATATTTTAACAATATAATAAATATATTGACGAAATGGCAACAGCTATACAACCGCAACAAGCAAATCCGCAGCTGAAACGTTTGGTTTATTCCAAATATCGTGAAATGCTTGGTTCATATAATGACAAAGCAAATAATATAATTCAGTCCCTTCCATCTTATATGGTCACAGAAGACAAAGGATTTAATATAAAACTAGAAAATGAACCGAAAAGGTATTGAAAATAAGTAAATAAGTAATAAGACATTTGAATAGTTGGTAAAAATTTATTTTTTTTAGCATACGTTTTTCAAATATACTTTTCTTTCTTTGGTTTTGGGGTTTTTGATATAAATAAATTTTAGATACACTACAAGTCATTGTTTTATGATAAAATTTAAACTGAATATTTATCATTGGTGTCAATAACATGAACATATGAGAAAGACGTTAGACTGATTTCTTATATACGTCGGGTATCGTATGCAACTTGATTTTATAATCAGCGAGAATAATTTTGAGATATTTTTTTAAATCAATATTTCAATCAATATCAATAATTTCAATTTGTATCTAAACAATTGCTTTGAAATTAAACAAACTATCTAGAAATTGTTAACTTCGATTGAAAGTACTAACATAGCATTTTTTTAAGCCATTTGAAGCTAAGTTTGAACGCTATTTTTTAGTATCAATGAAAACTATTTATTCAAGACATCACACTATTTTTTTTCCATTAGTAACAAAACAACGAAACTAATATCAATCACTACACTGTAAAATAATTACAAATATAATTTGAATGATGTTTGAATTTTCATTGATTGTACTTTTTAAAAATAATTTGTACATTTTGCTGAAGATGAAATCTGAAACTTCAGGTTACGTATTATATCTAAAGAAAAACTTTTTTAATCAAAGTTAAATTAATATTCTCAAAAATTTTTCAGAACATTAATTAATAATAAATAAATAAATCAAAGTTATTTACTCGTCTATTGCTATAAGTTCCTTTAATTGAGTCTGTAATGACTGTTAAAGTTTATCTGGTGCTGAATATATATCCCAAAAAGCCTTGTTTTGACATTTGAATATACATATGTATTTCAGTTTTTTTTCTTGAATAGAAGAAAAAACGGTGTCGCTTGAAAATAAGTGCAAAATAGTAGCCGTGAAACAATTATGCCAAGCAGATTTTTGTCAATTTTTACCGCGGCATGCACTAGAACTTATTTTTAACATAAAGGAAAAATAAAAATTAGCTATTTTTAATCAAAACGAAAAACAAAAAGGACATTTATTTGCCTAGGAAAAATTCATCTAAAGTTCTGCACGTTTTTCTCTTCAAAGTATTGTTTTAAGGATATTGTTAAAATTTCAAATGAAAATATTAAATATTTTTCCGCTTGCATGGTACATGTTAAAAATGAAATTTAAACAAAAACGCCTTTTAAACCTTGAAAATAAAATTATACATTAAAAAATTTCAAAGCTAATGTGGAAGCTGCATTTTTAACTTTTTTCTAATATTTCTTCTCATCTTTTTTCCAACCGATTAAAAAGAAATGGATTTTTGAAATATTTCATATAACTATAACAACTTTTTAAGCCTAACGGAGTGTAACACTTTAATTTCTTCACTTTTGTATAAATAAATCGGTCAATAAACCAAATACCAGTGAACAGATAGCGCTACCCTTTAGAAATAATTATTATTTAAAAGATTATCGTGTTAAGTTGAAATTTGCCAAAAAACAACAACAAAATTATCTCGCGACTTAAAGGGATTATTCAATATAATTTTCCAAGTCGTCAAATCAAATAAAGAGTAAGCTTAGATGTTTAAATTTTTACTTACAAATCGCAATTTCCATATACTTTATATGAAACGAGAGAGCCAATCGAACACTTTGAAATTATAGTGATTTATAGATTAAATTATAGTAAATTAAATTATAGTGATTTATAGATTATAGGATTTATAGACCGATATGTCGCATATGTATGTTTTTGCGGTGTTTTAAACAATATAAAAATATTTCTTTCCTTAGTTATAAAAAATTCATAATAATCAATATTATCCTGAATTTATTGGTTGATTTTATTTATATATCTTTCAAACTGAATGATTAAGTTTATATTACTGAAAGTTGATAGAAAATAATTGATGTTACATTGTTGATTGGAAACAAAATAAATGCACGCATATTTTTGAGAAAATAATTTAAATATGACTCATTACATATTCCTATACCCATTCGGTGCTCTTAATTGCACAAATTCTTTACTTACAAAATATACTTAAAATAATATTAAGTAAGTCAAAACCTATATACACACAAATTGAAATGCATTTCATAAGCAAATTTAAAGCCTGTACCAAAATTACAAGCAGTATTAGTGAATAACAAATAATTTTCAATGTCGAAAAATACAGACCGTGACTCACGTTGTTGGCTTAAGGTAGCGTCCAGCTAAAAATAATCATTTGAAAATATGACGCTGTACATTATATTAAAATCCATGGTAATAGCTTAACCATGAATTGAAGTTATTTGAAAAAAATTTTTATAAATATAATTTTTAATGGATATGATGATGTTTTATTTATAAAGACCAATAAATCAAACAATTCTTAAAGGGTTTTCGAATAAAATTCCATGAAAAATTTTGGATTTCTTTTATGATTTTGATTAAGCTACTTAACACTTAAACTAAATTTTTTAAATTAAAATAAATTATACATGTCCATATAAGTAAATATCATGAATATATGCGTTTTACCTTAATTTTCGTGTAGTTCTTTTTTTATTTATTTAAAAAAACCCACTCCTACGAAGTTGAAGAGCTTTTTAATTGTATATTCGCCCATAATAAATTATTAATTGATTTTTTTTATAGATTTATAATCTAGTCAAAAAGGTAGAAATCAAGGGCAGTTTTTTTAACCATGATTAAAGAAAAAAAATATTTTATTTAACATTCTTCATAGACAGTTAGACTTAAGCTTCAATTAAAACAAGAATTGTGTTTTAGTTTGTCATTCAAATTACCGCTTAAGTATAAATATAGATTGTCGTAATTTTTAGAAGCCTGAAATAAGTGAAGATAGACACAATTTATGTTGATTATAACTGAAAAGTATATATTAAAAAAATTGTTAATGCTGTAAAAAATAAATAATTTGATCTTTACGTACCTTAATCAGATTTTTACTTTTGTCATCTATGAAATACACACAAACAAAATTATTTTTTCTATATTATATAGATATAAATAAGTACTCTTACTTATGAAACTTGTTCATTATTTTAAAGACACTTCTATTTGTGTAATAATTGGCACCTCAATCTTTTTGTTGTAGTAATGGATCTCATTTTCAACTATTGCAACATATGAAGGAAATAATCCTTTTTATTATTATCTACACAGCTCTAAACTTTGCTTTGATTTCTGGAAAATTGTGAATACATTATCTTTTGATATCTCGTATGAGTTAGCGATCTCTTGTAACTAAGCTTCACCATCAATAATAATCCTTTTGTGGGTTTTCCTTAAGATTTTGATGACTATAATTATCAGTTTAATTGATATTTTATTTTAAAACCATTTTTCTTTTTCTTTTTAAAAACTAACTAAACTAAAATTTGAAAATGTCCAATGCAATCAATTTCAGGTCCCTTCATATAATTCATACAAAAAGTAATTCAAAATTTTCATCAATTTCACTCTCGTTTTTCAAGTGGATTTTGCTAAGAACTATTAAACGGTAATAACAAAGCAATAGATGAAAGAAAAAAATGTCACTTTTCTTTAGCTAACTTTTTTACTTCTAAATGAGAGCTTTTATCCGCCCAAAAAAACATTTATGAACTAAACAATTTAATTTGATGATTTTAGCTAACGAAAAAAACATTTTACTTGCTTTACTGAACCTCTGAATTGACTTACAAATTTAGGTTTGCCAGGACCACTCAAAGCTAGAGTTATTTTCTCTAATTAAATTTCCCACTATATATTCATTATATCTTTTAAAAATTCGTATAAATAGAATACAACTTAAAACGTTGTAAAATCAAAAGAACCTAATTAGAGTTCTGTGCTCTTTGCACATAAAATGTAATTTATTAATATAATATTTTCAGTTCAAATGCTTCTACTCTTTACTAAATAGAAATTATAAGAAATTATAAAGAAATTATTAAATTTTCTTTCAACTGTTATGAAGTTAGAGCTGTAATTAGCTAATTTGGATTTCTTAACTTTTTATGTGGTATTTAGCTCACATATTTAATTAATTTAATGATTTTACAAGGAAATTAAATTTTTTTTTACTTCAAACACTCGCTGAGGAACCTAAATGCCAAGTTCTACACACATAATTTTTTCTATACTTCACAAGTTCTTGTATTGACTTTTTCCGAGATTAACCATAATTTCTTCACATGGATTCGTACAGCTTCGCATGTACACTTTGCTTCGCGTTCTTCTCTATTATAACACGGTTTTTCTGTAAATTTAAAATTAAAATTATATTTAAATTCTCAGTAAACTATTCGCTAAATATAATCTAAATTAATAAAGTAGCTAAAAGATGCTTTCACAAGGAATGGTACACCATAGCTCTTACCATGTACCATATATATCTAGATTTTTTTAGTTAAAGGATAAATTATTTATTTTTTTGCTTTGTGCAGTTGTGTAATTAATAAGAATTTGGTTTTCTAGCTTGTCTTTTAAAAGTTTTTGTTTTCTTCCTAAGACATTTCTTCTTTTTCTACTTGTCAAGCAATCTCTTTACATATTATTCAAATTTTAACCTGCCCTTGCTATTGTACAGTTGTGTTTTACATAACTTTATGTATTCTGCGTAAATGTTAATATATAAAAGCACGATGTTTATTTTTTGCAAAATGCATCTTTATTTATTACAAGAGCATTCATCTTCTTAAAGAGTTTTCCAATTCCAAACCTGGTGAAACTTCTTTATATCGGTTGTGTAGTATGAATTATTTTTAGCGTTAAAATAGCATTTAGTTTAGTAATTACTGCTTCATCATTTGAACTAAATTACTGTTCTTCAAGTATTTGGAATAGTAACCTTTATTATTCACTAAGAGACGAATCTTATGAACTTATAATAACTATAGAAGGAATTTTAAGCTTAATTTGGTGTAACTGTAATCGAGTAGTTGGTAATTATGAATTATGAGTCCGTTTCAAGGCTTTTTTCATAAATTTAGGTCACTAAAAATGCACTAAGGCAACTAAATTAAAATAAATCATTGGCTTTCAGCCACCTAATCCCAAAAGTCAAATTATTCTTTAAAAATTTCTGCCCAATAAATAATTTCCTTTCTGTATATTGATAAAACAGTGTTAAGCTCAGACTTTTGCAAACCTTAATAATCTCTTCCGCAATTTTTGTATACATAAGATAAACCTCAAATCCAATATTTATTGCGTATAATGACAAACCATAATTCCAAATATTATTGCAAACCCCAAGAGTCATCAAATATTCTCAATAAAAGCCCATAAAATTGGGTATATTAAAACTCCGGCTTATATTGAAATTTTTTTAAATTTTTAATCGAATTATATTTGCACATGGCTAACCTTCAAAAAATGCATTGTTAAAACATATCAGTAATTTATTATTGACCAAATTTCCATACATATTATTTAGATTGTTTTTATTTTTTCATTCAAGCAGAAACAAGCAAATGTTGACTCATAGAAAATATCGAATAAAAAACAAAACTTCGTTTCACTTATAAATTTGTCAAATAAATTTCTAAGAAAATGAGTACAGCTTATGGCACCTTGTTTTAGTCAATATGCGGTTTTACTTAAGAAAACTAAATATAATAAAACAATTAGTATAGGATTTCAATGCAAATATCTTTGATGGCAGTGTCAATTTTGTTGTGACAAGAGTTTAATTGAATTGGCATATTAAATGATTACAAATTTTTTCAAGCAAATGCCATTGGCTGTTCCATTTACGGGAGAACTCATTTTAAATAGTAACATGCAATTTAATAACTAACATTTCATAGAAAACCCAATATGACCTGACAAGGACACTTGTCTTATCTACGATTTACGTCTTATGTAGAAAGATCAATGCATCAACTGAAAAACGACCTAATTTAACCAAAGTAATAATATTAATGATGAAACAGTTTCCAGCTATAATACTTATTGTGGTTTTCTTTTGTGTACACTTGAAGAAATACAATAATATTTTGAAAATATTAAGATAATTAATTATGTAACTTATATCTAGCACAGGTATAAAAATAATTTTATTTGTTCTAATGTGCTATGTTTGGAATTTTAGTTTAGCTGCCAAAATAATTTGGAAAAAAAATGCGAAAATGTTTTCACATTACATTTTTTTTTGTGTTAAATAAAATCAAAATTTTATATAGAATCTTAGAAACAAAAATTTTTAAATTATTTTTTCAGTTAAGTTATAGAATAAAATAAATTTTGCTTTCAATTCATGTCTCATTCCTGTTGCCAATATTAATAAACAAAATGAAACAAGGTCGACATAGAAAATATAAAAAATTGTAGCCAGTATATGAATGAAAACTAATTTATAAATTATTAATAAAAATCTGACATTTAGAATTCAAAAAAATTCTAATTTTTTTTACTCTCGCAAAGGCCGCTGCTAAGAATAATTTCTTAGAATAATAAATAAAAAAATTTTCTGTTTTTATTTCTTTTTAGAAACATTAGCTTCCTATTAGTTGGATTGGGTTAGCGAGGTTTTTTTATATAAGTAAATTTTTTACTCAAATAGAATGTAAAAGATGTAATTTAATTGGCGAAAAAATTTATCCATAGGTATTTATTCCTTCTAATATTTAAATTTTTATGTAAAATTAAAATCATTTTGACATGCCAGCTTAGCATTATTTGCCATCTAATTTCGTTTATTTAATATTTTTTAATCAATTCTATTTATGCCAAACACAAATATTAGTTTTTTGTATCTTTAAAAGAAACTCTTGAACCAGTTAAGCGCGTTTGTCATGTATACACATCAAACCAAATCTCTATTACGGTGCGTTCGAAGTGCTATCTCGTCGTAGCTACCATACTATGAAAGCTATTTTATCATTATTTGAGAATTTTTAAGTTTATAATAATAAATTTTGTAGAAATGAGGTTTTGTCGTTTTAAATAAAATTTGTAATAGGACAATTTTGCCATGAGCTCGTCGTGTACACACGTCATCCCTTGATTTTAGCTTCGAACACTGAGAGGCCTTTTAAGGGGGTAGTAGGGTTAATTCGGCCGAAAAAAAGCATATTTTCTACAATTTTTTCTAAGGATACAATTAATATTTATTTATTTCTATAATTATAGTATAATTATACAATATTTATAGAATATTCTGTGAAAGTTTCAATTGTTAAAAAATTAACCGATGACAGCGAATCTCCGCAGACGTCTTAAAAAAAAGTTGATTCGCGGTGAATATCATAACTCATTACTGGGTCAACTGATATTAAAAAACCAAATTGTCGTCAGGTAACGCTGTCGAGTTTTGTTTTTTTTATTGATCTTTCGATTTTTTACAAGGCTCGGAAGTCAAAATACTGATTTTTCATCAAAAACATCAGAAATTTTGTTGTTTTAAAATAAGTTAAAATTTAAAAAAAAACTCGACAACCTCGTAATTTATGTAAAGAAAGAGTGTGCGAAATTTCATAAGGATCGGTTCAGTAGATTTTTAATTACAGAGTTCACCGATTTCGAAAAAGCTAAGTGTGAGAAAAACGCGTTTGAAAGTTTAAATTTTATTTTGTAAAGTACATAAAATAAAAGACTTGCAAGTGTATATCTCCGTTAGTTTTACTTCAATTGCTTTCAAATTTTCACAGAATAATCTTAAGATGTTTTATATCAATAAAAAATAAAAACAAAAAAATGCAAAAGATAAAAAAAAATACCAGTTAAAATCTTTCAGCTGATTGAACAGCTTATTGAAATAATACTATAAAAATGTTACATAGGATTGTAACCGTTCTATCTTACTTAAATCATTTCAGAAATATTTACGGGAAACAAAAATAAATAACTTCCGATTTTATTTTTGAAAAGAAACTATATTTTGCCAGTTTACATTAAGCTGCTAATTATTAACATCTTGCAGTACGTATTTAGACCAGTATTATTCTAGAGGAAAACTCCAAGCATTAAAACTAAAAAACCAACTACATATTTTTGTGTTTTAGTCACTAAGATTTCAAAAATAATTTACGCTTTTAAACAATTATGCTTTAGGAACTGCTAAACCCCCAAGAAAATACTTACCCACCTCTCTAAAACCTCTTAACCTAATTACCAAAAACCAAATGATGCCCAAACGTACATTTAGTTTTAATATCTAAAAGATTAAGCTAATATTAGTTTATTTATCAATAAACTTACACTATACATTCTATATAAATCAAAACAAAAGTATAAAAAAAGCAGTTCAAAATTTCATTACGTTATATGAATAACCACCTGGCGCTATCGAAAGACATAAAAGATGACTAATTGTAAGTCATATATAAAAAAAGAAGAATATGTGAATAAAATTCATAAAGTGATAGTAATTTTTTTTTGTAATTTTAAATGCTTGAATATGGATGAGACATATATTTTTATCGTAATTTCTTTTTAAAGCCTATTTTGATTTTTTCGAATTTTAAGAATCATTTTATTAATAAAATAAATTATGGAATAGCAAAAATATTTCTAAAAAATGTTATTATAGCAAAACTTGCAAACACATCTTAAATTAATTTTAGTCTTGTGAAAATGATTTATTTTAAATGTTTGATTAATGAAATAAAAAAAAAAACTTTAATAAAAAATTATTATTGTATTCATATTTTGTAGCTATGGAGCACCACCTGCGCCACCATATAATGGATCATTACCAACGCAAAGATTACAAACACAGCCAATGCCAGAGCCACCAGCTTGTGTACAAAATGCCATGATGACAAAAGATAGAAAACCATTTACATATACACCTGGTGGTATTAATTTATCAGAAATAAGATCACCAAGAATGGCAAAACGTATTGCTCGTAATGCTCTCTATGAAGGTGTTTCAAATCAAACAAAACCATCACCGCTAGCACAGCAATCTAATGGTGTTAGTAACAATACTACACAATTACCTCCACCATTATCAGCAAAAACACTTGGTATGCCTGTTCAAGTATTTCCCACAGGACCTCCACAACCTTCGCCTTTAGCCCAGTCAAATATTCCACCACCGCCACCTCTGTTACCGATGAATAAAAATAATTTGAGTCCACAAATGAATGGAAATGAATTTCGTAAATCTCCTTCACCACAAAATTTTGAACCCCCACCAATGGGTTGCCGTCCCGAAATTAAAATACCACCAAATCCAATGCAACAATTGAAGAAAGTTGCAAAACCACAACCGAAAAATGACTTTTGGATTGAAGAATATATAAAAGAAAAGTCTAAAAGTCCAATTCCAGAAAGTGTTTTAGAAGCTAAAGGTTTGTGTGATGTGATTTTTAAAAGAACTTAATATATATATATATATATATTCACTTGTTTCCCTTTCTTTTTTTTGTTCTTATAGAAAACAAGAAAATTGAAGAAAACGACAGCAAAAATAATACGCCATCAAGTCCTACAACTCCTTATATATTGGCTAAGCCAAATGTATATAATTCATCTATAAAACCACAATTTAAAGATGTTAATCGCTTTACGCAACAAACAAGCAATACAGGAGCTCAAATACAGCCTGAATGGAGATCACAATCACCATTAAAGCAACAACCTTCTTCGTATCCCTCATATTTACAACAATCGCGTGCGGATAGTCCAGGTCGATTTACTGGCAGTTATCAAACATCTAACCAGCAACGTACAGAAAGTCCCTTCCAATCACCAGACAACACAAATCTTCAAAGACCCTTAAGCCCCATCAGATTAAACAATCTACAGCAGCAACAATTTCAACCATCATCTATACAACAGCAACCACAGCAAGAACAACAACAACAACAACAACAGACAACAATGGGAAACAAAAAGGTAAGCTCCTCAAATAAATCCCTTGAATTCCACATTAAGACAGTCTTAAAATGTATTTAATGCCGTCTTCTGTACATTTTATTACATTTATACGTTTATTACGAAAAGGTTTCTATTTTTGGATTGCCTATTGGTCGCCAGACGAAAGCTAATTGCAAATTGTCTGTTCCCTGGTTTAAGGCAATGACCATCACAACAGCATTATTTAATGGCTGCCGGTGTATGTTTTTCATGGTATTTTTTATTTTAAAAATAGCACAAGTTAATAAGAAAATAAAATTCAAAAAATTTCTTGAGTGTAATACCAATCTCGATATCAATCTGTTAGCTAAAAGCGGAAATAAAGTTTTTTTTTGTTTTATATTGTACCTTGTTAAAAATTGTTGGCACAAAAAAATAATTGTTTTTTTTTGTAATTCAAGGCCCAACTGGGATCATTATATATCCCCCCTGTACCAACCGAAAATTTGTTAATTAATAGAAAAAAACAACAGCAGCAAAATCAAAATAGTTCTCGAAATGTTCCGATTAGCGGTCAATCGACACCACCATGGCTAGCACCACGACCTCAAATGCGAGAAGTACCTGAATGGGCTCATGGAAATACTGACAATCATCAACATATTCAGACACCTAATAGTTCTGCATCCGGTAGTCCTGGAATTAAACTCCAAAATCCAAAGGTAATTATCAAATATTTTAAGAATTTTATATTTGTAAAGTAAAAGAAAATAATTTTTAAAATAGAACATTATTGAGAAAAATTTTTCTTTTCTTTTTATTACTCTGATATAAGCTCTAGCAATGGTTTTTGTAATGTTTTTGACTGTTTATTAGCTAATGTGGCAATACATTCTACTTTGACTTCTTTCATGTGCTAAAGGTTATAAAAAAACCATAAATTTTGTTTTTTCTCTAGTTCATCTACTTTATTTGTATTCGTTTTAAATTAATCATATGGTTTGTAGTGGAACTTTTTAATCATTTTTTTTGGTTGGTTATGTATCGCGGAAGATCCAAATAATGGATTTTTGGGACTTTTTTGCTGTCGGTGTTGTTCTTTACTGTTGTGACCAAAGTACAACGGGTTTTTGCACCTTTTATTTTACAATACCATTTATATATGTTTTTATAATAATCCCTTTTCCTTTAAAGAAAACAATTGCAAGCCCGGTCTACCTTACTTAGCACTTGGACTTCATTAGTAAATGAAAAATTTTCTGATAATCATATGACAGCATATCATATGAAATTTCTAATAATTATATCATACGTCGGTAATTTTGTTAGTAATGGTTTTGTGCGAAAATACTTTTTCTGATTGCCTGACTTAATAACAAAAAAGAATAAGTAGCACAGGTAAATTTTCAAAATCTAATTACGCTGAAAGTTTGATTTAATTGAAAAAAATCTACGTAAAATTCAATTAATAGCTTTATCACACTAATCAGCTAAATTGAATTGTTTTTAATTTAAAAAAAAACTGAAACTTTCTTCAGATTAAATGGTTTTTACTAGAGAATACTACATAACTTAAACGATAATCACTCTACCTCATCATAATTGTCATATTTTTGTTTTTAGAACAAATGTTAAATCAAATGTGATTTTTTTGAAGAGTTTGGATAAATAGTACGATGTGGTTACAATGGAGTGAACAGAATATGATTAATTTCGAATTTTGTATGAGCTTAGACAACTTAAATTTACACAGACTGAGATGTACAATAAGCAAGATGATGCTTAAATTTTATATGCAGATGCTAGCAGTTCAATTTACCGATACCATTTTAAACTTTTATACTTTTAACTCACTTTTGATTTAACCCTATGCTAAAGACAATTTTTATAAATGCTATCAATTGTATTGGAGGGAACTAAAATTTTTAATCCGCAAATTATTTACTTAGATTTTAGCTTCTTAAGTTTTGGAATGAACAACTTGAAAGTTCTACTCAAAGATTTCTGACAGCTTTCTTTTAATGTATATTTTGATAATTTTCTTTGATTTTTTTATCCAAAATTTTTTACTTTTGTTTTTTTGTTTCTTTTTTTGTCTTATCAGGCTTATCAATGAATTATTTTTTTATGAAAAAGCAGCAGAACAAAAAAAAGATAAATTCATAATCTTTCAATTTTTAAAACATTGAACAATTGTTAATATCAAAATATGGTAAACATTATTTTTTAAAATAAGCTTTTATCTGTTTAGGAAATAATAATCCCAATAAAACTTGAACAAACTCCAACACCAACAAAAACACCATCTACACCAAACTTTGGTCAACAACCGTTTTATGATAAGAATCAACAATTGAACAATAACCCATCATGTCCGTCATCAGGGCCAGGGTATTCTAGCCCAAATAATGGTAAAATTTTTATCTATATATAAATTTGTAATTAAAATATAAATAATAATAATTTCATTCTTCTCCAGGTTATAATTTGCAAAATTCTGTTTGCCGTAATCCAAATCAATTTGTTGATCAGGGGTATGATAGTTATCCAGATTCATGGTCTTCATGTAGTTCAGAAAAACAACAACAGCAGCAAAGGTATCAATCACCACGTGCACCTCAATCGCAATCACAAGGAAGTGGAGTTCGTATAATACCAATAACTGTTGAGGGAAGAAATAGCCCTTTCAATTCTAATGGTCTAAAAGGACCTATTTTAAATACTCCTACCGTTATACAAAAGTAAGTCAACATAATTTTAACTTGTTTAATTTTTTTTTTAAACCTATATCAATTGATTCATAGTGAAAACTATAATTTATTTATATACGACTGCCCTTTAGAAGCTGAATTAAGGTATAGAAAGAGCAAATTAAGGTACCATCAATGTTTGATATGATGTCAAATTTGATTCCTTATTTAAGTAGTCAATTTTATTGGCAATTTATTGTTGAAAATTTCATCTTTTCATAATTTATCATATTATGTGCAAACTGTTTGTATTTTACCAAGAATCATAAATATTTCGGAAAGTTATTTTTCGATTAACAAAATATTTCATTTTTTGAAGATTTTCGTTACGTTTATTAAACAAATACATACTTCACCATCAAAGAATTCCATGCAGTTTAAATATTTTGTTATTAAAATTCAACAAATTTTAACACTTAATTTCATATAAATTTCATCTAAATTTAAATTTTAGTGATCCTCGTACATATCAGCAACAAAATTCACGTGGAAATGGGATACCTAATCAATCAAAATCATTTCGTGTACTACAAAAAATTACAGCAACTGATGGAAATCAAGAAAATGAAAATTTAGAATCAACAAGGCCACCATTTTTAAAACAATATAGCGGAAATAATGAAAATATACCAAATGATGAAATGAAACGGATGCAAATAAATGGAACCAATTCAGATCATACAAACCGTTGGGGTAGCAATAGTAAGTAAATCTATTGGGTCAAATTAGTCATTTTACTAATAAAAAATTTGATTTTGTAACAAAAAACTTTTTGTTTCTTCTTCAGCTTGCCATAGTAATTGATAAAAATGAAAATATACTTTTTTATTAATATTAAAGATTTTTAAACTTGTTATTTCATGCCGAAAAATAAAGAAACTTTTCTTCCGTCGTATAATATAAAAAAACAAAAAACCTTCTTATTTTAACTCTGTTCTAAAATGGCAAAAGAATTGAAGACTTTATTAGCCTCGCAAAGCCAAGAGCGAAAAAAGAAATTTCAGCAGCATTAAAGCTCGCTAATATTCTCCAACTTCCGCTAATATTACTTAAAAGAGGTTAAAATTTAAAGCTATCGAAATGTTAGAAAAATTAATAATTCTTTCCAATTGCGTTTAATTTTTGGAAGTTCCTTATCCTTAAATGGACTAAGCCCAAAATTTTAAATGGCATATAAGGAATTCTGAAATTCTTTTTTATTATTGCTAATTTATTGGTTTTTTTCTCTTTATTTTGATTAATTTTTATTTTATCTTAATTATTTTTTTTAGTTGTTAATTCAAAGCAGGTTGCTATAGGATACATATCTTATTTACTTTTTTTAAATATGCTATTCTTATGCATTAGCTTTGTAATTGTCTGCCTAAAGCACTAATACTTGATTATTAAAATAGCAAAAAAAAATTGATTTAATTTAATAATTTTAGAATCACAACAACAACAACATTATGTACATCCTAGTGAACAAAAAGCACCAGAACCAAGAATATATACAGGTAGTGCCATACCAAGTCGGTCTTTTAAAATTTTACAAGCAATGACAACGCCAGAAAATGCAGGTAGGTTGGTTTTAAATAGCTACAAAATTTTGATGTAAAAAATAATATTTAATAAAAATTTTTAATTATGTCAAAATGTAAAGAAGTTTTAAGATATTTTTTATCTTAAGTAACTTTTATATTATTAATAAGTTTTAAAAGTCATTTAGCATTAAGCTTGTGTTGGTTTTTATATAAATTTTTTGGATTAGTGTTATAAACATTAAACCAATTTTTTGAGTAAAATTTTTAATGAATACGAATTGTTTCTTTTCTAAATGATAATTAATTAAAATAAATCTTTTTTTTTTTGTACTCATTTAAAACTAAGACATCGCTGTGCTCGTATCACATTATTTCATTCTTTTTTTTTTATAGTAACGGCGGATCATTCAGACATTCAAGACGAAGATACATCTCCATGTTATAATAATTCCATTTACCCTAGCAAACTATATTCCTCATATAATTCAAAAATATCCGTTCCAAATTATTCCAATATTATTGATTCTAATTATAAATTAGACAATCAAAAAATTAATAATAGCTTTAAATGTATAAATAATAAAGAAACAAAACAAATTATTACCCCTAATATTATAATAACATCATCTGATGATTTGAATAATACTCCAAAACGCTTAACACCAATTGATACGCTTTCAAATAAACTCTTAGAAATATCACAGCCTGAACTCGATTGTAATATTAGTAAAAATGATGAAAAATCTTTTGGCGATGTTAAAAAGATTATAAAAAGTAATGACTATGATACATCTGGAATAATTTTCAATTCAAGTAAATCATCTGATAATGAAAATATTTCGTATGCTTCACTTAGTTCTGATGATCTATTTTCATCGTCTTCTTCCTCGAAATGTGAATATGATATGCCAACTCAAGTAAAACAAGTAAGAGGTTTAAATGCAATACGATCTGTAACTGATATTAATGTATATAATATTATTGACGAGGATCAAACAATTTCAGATAGTATAACAACTGAAAGTCAAGAAGAAACTTTTGATTCGGATAGTGAGAAATCGAAAAATTTAGAAGTAAAAGACGAAGTGAGTGTTGAAGATGAGGAAACAATCAATAAAAACACAATTAAAAATATTTCTAGAATTGATAATGATGAAAGTATTGATGATGATTGCTGTAATTTAGTTACAGTACGATTACCGCTTAAGCTCTCATTTAGTCGTAGTTCTAATAATGAAAATATAACCACTGTGGTTGTTGGAAAAAGTAAAATTCAAGATTCTAGACCAATATGTGAAGAAAATGAAGAAAATGATATAAGTGTTACGGTCTGTCTACCCTCCAGAAGTAATTCGATTTGCCAAAATGATTCTACCTCAAGTGAAGAAAATGAAGCATCAGAATCAGAGAATTCAGTTTATGTTACTCTACCAATGCAAAATAAGAATAAAACTGAAAGTTCATTAAATAATACATCAAGTATTTCATCTTCCATTTCATCATCGACAGAATCTAATAGCGATATTCAAATTTGTAACTTATATTCTAATGATGAAAAGAATATCCTTGTTGAAAGCAAAGATTATAATGAAAATAAACTAAATACAAATTCTAATGATAATATTTTAGTACCAAATAATAATCAAATTGAGCAAAACTCAAGCAAAAATGATGAAATTAAAATATCTGTACGTGATCGTATTGCTATATTCGAAAATACTAAGGATACAAATGATATATTACAAAAGGAACATTTAACTATTCATCAAAATAAAAAATTAACATCTACTGATATTGGTGAAGATGATTCAGGTCTATCAGATACAAGTAAATTTGTATCTGAAACTGATACAGATACAGAAAATTTTCCAGAATTACGTAAAATGACACCATATCAAAGAGCAGCAACACATTCAAGATTATTTAAACTTTTACAAGAAGAATCAAATAATAATGATGAAAATAATATGATAACAAATCAACGTAAAAAAATTATTCATAATGTTTCAATTACAAGAAAAACAAAACCAGAATTAATTAAATGTGCTGAAACAATGGATGAAAGACGTAAAAGACTTTCACTAACATTAACACCAACAAATAGTATTGATGCAGATAATTTATCATCAAGTAACTCACCTGCTTCATCTTTTGATTCAGGTGTTGTAAATGATAAAATGGTAAATGAATTAGTTCAAAGTTTATTATTAAAATATAAAAGTAATAATTTTTCAAATTTATCAATGGAAAAATTAAAAATATCAGCAAGAAAAGTACTTGAAGAAACATTTGAATTGTGTGGAAATTCATCATCAAAAAATTTAGATACAACAAATTCATTTGAGATTATAAAAACTAAAGCTAATGATATAATCCCATCGAAAGCTTTTAAAAATTTACAAGAACAGTCATTGACAGGACAATGTACTCGCTGGACTCCTAAATGTCCACGAATATATAGTTCAAGAGCAGTGAATAAAGATTTAGCTAGAGTTATTGAAATTCGAGAATCTGTTTCACCTGAGATATCAATGAATGGAATAATAACACCAACTAAAAATTTTCATTATAATTCACGTTAATAATTTCTTAATTAGTTTGATTTCTAATCATCGAGAGAAATTTACTTGTTTTAAGATTTATATTTTTATAAAAATGAAGTTTATATAATTAAATATTTATAGTTTTTTTATAAGCTCATTAGAATTCAAAAGAAAATTTTTAAATTTTTTATATATTTTTTTGAGAATCTATTCCCGTCAGTTCCTTCCTAAAAAAAAGCCTTGCAAGCATTTAAAATTCATACAAAAATATTAATAAAAAAAAAAAATTGCCAGAAAACTAAAAATTTTAAATAATTAAAGGTATATATATATATAATATTTGAGAAAGAATTTGATGCTTTATGTAAAATAAAAAATGTCTGTTCGGCAAATACTTTTTTTTTTTTCAATATATATTTTAACTACTTCGGAAATATATTTTGTTGTTGCAATTTTTGTATTTCGCTTTGAATTTTGAGATTTTAAAATTTGCTTGTGCTATGGCAAAACTAAGATTTTTTGTTAAAGAAATTATCTATTTTAATATATATAAATAAATAGTCAAATATTTCTTCAATTTTATCAATGATATCTTACATAGATTAAATGGATTTTAATGCTTTATTACAAAAACTTACACAGTCATTTATAAAAATAAAAAATTTAGTACATTTATTAAATTAAATACTTCTATTAGTTACCCAAGTGTCAAGTATAAATCTCTGAACGCCTTTTCAAGAAAGATTACTAGAAAAAGATATCGGAAACTTTTTGATAAATATCGTTAAAAATGAAATGCTGCGATTTGATATCGATAATCAACTAATGAACTCCTTAATCAAGGAAATTTGTTAGTTAAGGAAGAGATTTGAACAATTATGTTATCTTATTTCGTTTAAACGTTATTAAAAAATTTCAATGAAGTATGCTCAAAAGCAAGGGTTGGTCTAGAAACTACTTGAATGAAAGCGTATAATTTTATATAAAATAATTGTAAAAATAATAAAAAGTAAAATATATTTTATTTTTAAAAAAAAAAAGCATAATAATAAAAATCTCATTTCTATTTTGATTTTTTTTAGACAACTTCCATTTCTAATATTCACTTGCAATTCTCTTTCGTCGAAGCAGTATTAAAAAGAAAATGATAACTAAGAACCTGTTCCCAGTTTAATCAAATACTTTTAAAATCTTCAATGTTGTGAAAACTTTATCAAAAAAATTTTTAGAAGATACCTTGAAAATTACGGATTCTATTAGAATTTGATTACAATCGTTCGTTCTATACTTGTAGCGAAAACTAAGAATTTTTTCTGTAATCAATTTTGTTTATGAATCATAATCAAATTAAAAATTGTAATACAAAAAGCCAAACGTAGCTCTATGTCTCTTTCAACTTATATATACATATTTGTTAACACCATTGAAATCTTTGGATAATAAAATTTCGTCAACCAGCTACTGAACTGAAAAATTAAAATCAATTTCTATTAAAAATTTATCCATAATGTCATACTATTAGAAAGCAATCATTATCCACTGAATTGCTTAGAGTCGAGCTTAGTGCCATTTTAAATTAAAATGTAGGAAGCTATGTTTTAACTAAATAATAAAAATTTGATACTTTGAAAATAATTAATTAACATTTCGACTCATATAGAAGTATTAAAAATTATATCAGAATAAAACTACAAAAATTTTTAAATATCATTAATTTTGCCATAGCATATTTTCGTGTAATATTTACGGAATGGAGGGCATTATATATATAAAAAATATATATAATTTTTTTGTTTTCAAAATATTAAAATAACATTAAAAAAAATTGGAGTAAACTCCACCTTTGTTTTGATTATAACATTTATTACTTAATTTTTTTTTAGCAAACTCAACACAAGATTAATGTTATTTTTAACAACAAGAAATATTTAAAATGTTAATATTTACCAAAACAATAATACCCTTGTTTTGTAGTGTTTTTTTATGTTCCCAAAAAATAATATTTTATATTTAATAAAAGGTGAAGTTTTCTCTGCATGTTATA
Organism: Acrocera orbiculus; assembly: GCA_947359355.1. Lineage (NCBI taxonomy): Eukaryota > Metazoa > Arthropoda > Insecta > Diptera > Acroceridae > Acrocera > Acrocera orbiculus. Next base: position 5,125,201 of record OX375757.1, read on the forward strand.
TTCAAATAATTTTAATTTCATGTCCTATACATTTTTGCAATAAATAAAAAAATAAAAGGATATAATAAGTGCTCTTTCTAACAATTTTGGCAAATATATTTTTATAAATTTAAGGTTTTATTTTATGTATGTTTATGTTAACCCAGAAATTACTTTTTAAACGGAAATGATACTAATTTTACTAAAATTATTTCTGGTAATACATTTTGTTCAAAAATAATATCTAAATATTTAAAATAATTGTAGTAATAGAATTTAAATTTACCATTTATACAGTTTCATATAAAAGTTGCAATTTTTTAATTTTAACCCAAATTGGTTATATTTAATACAGAGAAGATTTTTAGTTTAGAAATTAAAACACAAGTTTTTTACCTTGAGCTCAACAAAATCTTCAAATAATTTAATATATTCAGTTCACTTTTCTTCCTAAAAGAGAGCATATTAAGCTTAGACGTCTCCTTTTGACAATATCTCTATTTCCTAATCTTTTAAAAATCAAATTCAATATTTGCACTAAATTATGAATTAAAAACCGCATAAGGTACAAAGTCGTATTTACTTTGCCTATAATATCGTAAATTATATAATGTACGCCTAGTTGTTTAAGGAGTTAGTAAAAAAAAATCACTGTCTGAATCTGTAATAAATTCTTTTATTAAGATCTGATAATGATATTTGGAATCTATAATTTGTCTGGGTTTTAAAATACAGTCAAACAGTCTGCTCTTTATTAATGAATATTTTAACCATAAACAAAACTGTATTGCCAGAAATATTTTTAGAATTTTTTTTAAAATATCAAACAAAATAAACATATTTTTCATTATTTAAAAAATAAATTCTAATTATTGATTTTTATTTTTCAGGTCCTGGCCAATCAGATCTATAATTATTTCTCAATCAATGGAAATATATTATAGAAAAGGAAAATTAGTAAAAAAAAATTATTGAATTTTTTAATAATATTAGTAATCAAATATTAATTTACTTTTTAAAATGTTTCTATTTGTGGCATTTTATATCCACTTCTGTGCTTAGCTAAATATTTAAAAGTTTTTTAAACCAATAAATTAATCATTTCTAAATAATTAAAATATTTATTTGTTAAATTTTATGTTAAATGTGTTATAAATATCATTTAATTAAATAAACATATATTATGAGTAATCTTAAATATTATTTAAGTTTTCAATTATCTAGAAAAAAAGTAACTAGCCATTGTTTAAAGCCATTTAATCCAGAATAAAAAGTTAAACCTTTAAACAAATGATATAATAAGACATTTTTAGTTAACAATAAGAGTTCTCAAAAAGTGTTTTTGTGTGACAAAGCAAAAAAGCAGGACTTTTTTTTTTTATTGTTTTAATACAATTTTATGTTTTAAAAGGCCAATGGCAATGCTTAAATATTTTATACAGCTTTGTGAGAAAATTCTTGCTGATTACTTACTTTATATACTATTTAAATTAGCATCACACTAGAATTTACTCTTTATTCTTTGCCTCTCCATTCTTTGAACATTCATTTTCACTACCGAATTCTAGATGAATTTTGTTTCAAAGTAAAGTGATATCAGATCCCCAATAATTGCATTTACAGCTTTTTTACGACTTCCTGTAGACTTCATAAATTTTAACCAAAACTGAAAGTTTTTAAATGAACTTGAAACTTGACATTTTTATTTATTATGGGTTTTAAATGTTAAATAATTTCTATGAATTGTTAAGAATTAAATAATAATTGTAATTGGGGAATCGTACACAACACATATACAAACTTGATGATTTTATTTTCTTTACTAACCGCTAGTGTATTCTTTTGACGATTTCGTGTTTGCTATAAAATTCAAAACCGATATCCCCTTGCTTTCTTTTCCATTCAATTATGATGAATATCCGATGTGTAGTCTATGACAGGAGTATCTTTTTGTTGGTTGAGAATACGAGGAGCTAGGAAATCAGTGCTATTATATCTAATTTTACCAACTATATCATTAATAAAATGTTAATACATGCATATCAGGAGAATTTATAAATTATAATTTAGTTTACATACTAATATAATATATTAAAAAACTTAAAACAAAAAAAATTGTTTATTAAAGGGAACAGTTTAAAATTTTTAACAGTTTCTCTCAATCTGGTTTTTTATGCATATTCTATAGAAGAGGCAACAAGTATAAGATTTGTGTTCAGGATAAAAGCTTAACACAAAATATTAAAAGCTTTACTTTATATATTAAAGCTACAGTTTCATATGAAAAAAAGCTTAAATTGAAATTTTTTTATTGCTCCACGATGATGAATGCTTGATTTTTCTTCTAAAAACCGGGTTTTTTATGTCATACATACATAAATATTTGACAAAACATCCAAAATTTTCATACTTTGTTGTTTTCATACTTAGTATTCATTCTAACTGACTAGCGTAATTTATGTTATTTCTTTCTATTAAGATTTTGGAAAACTTGGTATAAAAGTCATTCACCTGTTTAAATTTCCAAGCAGAATTCAGTATTTAGTGTAGATTTTAGTAGTTAATAAATGTTCTGTGTTGTAAAAGTCTTTTGAATACTATTTAAGCATTTATTCGGAACATTTATTAACTACATAGAGCAAAATCTTTAGGCTGGAACCTACATAACAACTATTGTAGCCCAATTTTGTGCTTCATTTGTATCCTCGCTTTCTGCTATGCCATCAATTTCATGCTTGTGTATGTTCATATATGAGTAATGGAGTGAATTTCTGATTTCTGAAGATTATGAATTTGAATTAGTACGGATTTATGGATAAATTAACTAATTCGCACCACTATATTTCTAGATTTAGTTGTATACAATTTTCTTATGTATTTTCAAATTCACTAGGTCAGCAGCATTGCTTAAATAGTGATAGGCAATTTGCCTAAGCTGGTGTATTTAGGTCACTCACAACAATTACACAGGAAAACAGATGAAAAGAAAATCATTTTAAAGGAATGGCTTAGATTTTCTTTTTTGAATACCTCTGTTTTAACCCATTAGACCAGCTTAACCTGGCGCTTATTGAAGTTTCCTGATTTAAGTTTTTGAAGATTCTCCTACCTATGTCAGCCATCCTCAGACAATTAAGAACAATTTTTTCCAATGATGTTCACGCACAATATATTAATATAGGAAATTATTTTTCTAACTTGATTTTGGTAAACTTTTAACAAGCTTAATTAATGAGAAGCACAAACTGTTGTTATTTGCTATAAAAACTTGCATTTTACAATAATAGTAAGCATTTAAACTCCCCCATGGTAAAAAGTTATTCAGGTAAAGAGTTTTGAAACTTACCTCACTAATCTTCTATTTGGAATACTAAAGGGAATTTTAGAAAGTTTTGTCTGTGAAAACCACTATGGTAAAATATTTCTTTAAGAAAAATGGACATCACCTTATCAAAAGTTAAAGAGAAATTTTAATCAAATCAATTAAAAATTTATGATTACTTTGTCCTTTGGCTGTTGTAGTTCAGTTATCAAATTAATGTATAAAATGAAATTAAATAGAAAGTTTAAGCTTTAAAATTTATTAATATTATTAAAAATATTTAATATAATAATATTTGAACTTATTTAAATTTTTTGAAATATATTTTATGAAATTTTACTCTAAAGAATGAATAAAATATTTTTCTTTAATAAAAAGCCCCAAGATATTTAAGCAGTGACACGTAACTTACGAGTATAATTGACATAGGAATGTACAACTTTTATCAGCATAAAATTTGAGTTCCATAGAAGCTTAAATATTTTCTCTTGGTCATTTTTCTTGGATGTTTCATGACCAACTTACTATTCGACATTTTCAATATGAGTTGGTAAGAATTTGTGAAACTTATTGAATTGCTAAACTTTGTGAAATATTTTAACAGGAATGATTTTTAAAGTGGGCTTTTAGGAATGAAAGAAATTTTTGAAAAAGGCAAATATTTAAAGTTGTGTAAAAAGTGAATACAAAGTTATTTCTTTTTGATTAGTTTTCAAAGTTTGCACATATGTTGATTGTGAAGAGAAAAATTTGAAAATTAATTTATATATTATGAAAAAAAATAATGAAAATTAATAATACTTCAAAATAATCACTCTAAAATTTACTTGTTTAAGCTTATTTATGAGGGCAAAAGTATGCCCTCTAGAAATAAGAAATTTTAAATTGAAGTAGCCTTTTATAAATCTTAACAAGATTCTCCAAGGAAAGAAATTTATATCAAATAAATTAGACATTACTAGTAAAGGAATATTATAAGAAGAAAAATAAATTATTTTACACGTCCCTGAGTAAAAAAAAATTAAGAGTATCATTCAAAGCTGACACATAAATTGTACCACTATTCCTTTCTTCATATAATTTAAAAGGATTTTCAATCATTAAACAAAATGTGGACAAGCTTAATTCCAATGTGATGCTAAGTTTAGAAGTTAGTTAAGATATTTTAGGCATGCCATTTTTATTATTTCTAAAGAAATTGCCAAATATTCCATGTGTTAACCTATTCTTACTTTTAGATAAGAAAAATATAGTCAGAGAAAAAATTGGATTTATAATTTTTTATTTTAAAAAAGAATCCTTGGAACATTGGTTTGATACTTAGGAAAAAGTTCAGAAAATGATTATTGCACATCGTAAAGTAGAAGTGTAAGAGATAACTCTACGAAAGATATGCAATTCATCGTTTGTAAAACGGGACAATTTCCATTTTGCTAACTTATTTAAGCATTGAGCCTGGTAAAATTACCCGTTTCAATTATAGCCACTCGTGAGAGTTTTATAGATAATAATTCTCGCTTTCAAATTGACACAAAATCCAGTGTGAAGAGGTAATAAAGTAAGTCAAAACAAACAACCTGCTCCTTTGTAGTTAGATATCAGACTAATATCCAGTCGCAATTATTTACTTAAAGTAATTTCTTCTTTTCAGTATTTAGACAACAGAATGATGAGCTTATTACTACAGAGACTGGGTCCCTTTATCAGGATGTTATCTAAACACTAACCTAACCTACTTAGCCTAAGAACTATACTTATGTGAGCTATTCTAGAAAGATCAAACTTACAAAAACTTAATTAACTAATTAATATGGAGGGATGAAGGTTTCCCTCAATAAAAATTAATATGTAGCATAAATTTTCCCTGCAATATCTTCTTTTTATTTTTATAATATTTATTGAGAATGATTAAACTGGAACAATAGCCTAGGACGGTTTATTCCTGAATGCTTCGTAAGCTTGCTAATGTTATAGAAAAGAGTGAAAGTCCATAGCAAGCAGCGTAATAAATAAAAGCACTGAATCTTCTTAGTCTTTGTGCAGTCTTTTCTCAGAGTGGGTTAAGGTTTTTCTGTATCACCTGAATAGGCTTATACACCTAACACGGGCCAATACTACTCAGCATTTTTAGTTCATAAGTTTCTAAATTTTTTATATGTTTTTAACCATTACGACTCAATAATAAATGAAATTCCATTGAATTGATTGAATGAAAGTCCATGGAACCTGTGTTAAGCAAATATGTAAATCAGCCTCTGCACAAATCCATTTGGAAGTGTAATGGGTCTTTTCTCTGATCTGAGGACTTTGAAGACGTTTGTGCCCTTTTATTATACAGTGCCGAGTTCTTTAATACCCATAAAAAAGTTTGTCATGGTAGTACCACGAAATTGGGCTAGCTGCTTTGTTAATAGGGTAAATTAATTTGAATAGCTAAATTAAATATTAAAAAAAACTGTATATAATCTCAAGGACTGAAATTAGTGCAATCAACTCATAAATATTTATATGAAGCTTAATTATTGGTGGTTGATTACATAAAAGAAAAGAAATAAAACTAAGACTTCAATATTGGATATTATTAAAAACAACAACAGTACTTGGCCATCAACAAAAATATAGTCTTTTTAACAAGTAAAATAAATGTTGACTGGCAAAACTGCGAATACTATTAATCTCTTTTTTTACAAGTTAAAGGCAATGTAAATAAAAATATTTTTCATATTTCCTTATATACATTAAAATAATATTTCCCAAATATTAAATACAATAAAACTTTAATAGATTACAAAAGGTGTTTGAAACTTTTAAGCTAGTTTAAAGCTTCTTTTGCTATTTTACGTGATGCGAAAGAAACACATATTTATACAACATATAATAAATATTAAGAAAATTGTTTGAAAGTCAACCAAGGAGATATAACTAACTAAAGGAACCTTCTCTTGAAAAGTTATTGCTTTGTTATTTAATTAAATATATCAAGCTGCGCAATTTTAATAAGTATGTTTTTTATTTGAATAAGGAAATATCTGTTGGTTCCTTAAAAAAATTATAGAAAACATTTTTCGAAGGACTGATACCATTCGTCAGTTTGTTGGCTGAGCTCATAAAAAGTGTTTCGTAAATTAAATTTTAATTTTAAGTTCTAGGACTATACTAAATTGTATTTGGTAAACTTTTATTATGTTTTAAATATAAGAGAAATTGCTTTTTATTTGCCCAATTACACTTGTCCTTAAAATTTTGTTTCCGATTATAAAAAAGGATATAAGATATTAGTAAACAACATTTTACTAGCACTTTTATTGCTTAAAATTTTTAAAAATTCAAACTAAAAATTTTCACTCAAGCTTTAGTGTTGAAAAACTCTAAAAATATATAACAAAAAAAATTTAAAGTTTATTAATAACGAAATGTTATCAAATTATTGCAATTTTATCATTTCTAGCCAAAGTTGTTTCGTAGGTAATTTTATTATTATTCTAATTTATCTGTGAATCCATTTTTTTAATAAAGTAAAAAGAAGATATTTTTCTAGCTACTCTGTACAAGTAAAAACTTTAGTCAAACGTCTGTTAAGCCTTTTTTTGTTTTTGTTTTTGAAAATCAACTATTATAACAAATTCTTCACTGTTATAAAGTATAATTGAGAGACTTGGCAGCACCTTCCTTTTTCATTAAAGCGCGCTACCTTTGACGTTTATTGAAAAAAAAAGCCGTAATGAACTTATGAAATGCCGCCAAATTGTAAATATGGTTTAAAATTTCTATTTAAAAGTTAATTAAACTGTTTATATGATGAGTAAATGATAAATTTTAAATAATAATTTAAGAAATCTTGTAATAAATGTGTGGAAAGTATTTTTATGATTGTAAAAGTTTTGGGTTTGTGGGGAGCTACAGTGAAATTAATAAAGGTTTGTATTTAAAACAAATTTTTTACCAATTTAACTTTTTTTTCTATTATTATTCATTCAAAATATTTATACTTCTTCTTCATCGTCTACTTGGATAATCATTTGTTTTTTAGGTTGTTTTCTCCTTGATGGACCTTTAGTACGTTGAGTAGATTTAACTTTAGGTTTTGGATTTTCTAATTCATCTAATTGAGCATCAGTTAATCTATCTTTATACCAGTCAGCGCTTTTAAAATAAAAAGAAAATAAAATTTAAATAAAACTCTAATATATAAACAAAGAAAAAAATTTTAATACCATTCAGGAACTTTACGTGCCCATTCACAACGTTTTTGTTCATCATCAAAAACTTGTCCTAATTTACAACCGTTACGTCTTGGTGTATCACCATTTATACATACATAAAAAAATTGACAATCATCGGGATCAGCATAACGTGGATGTGTTAAACCAAATGTTTCATTAACTTTTGGGCATGTAAATTGAAAAATATCAGCTGAAGAACATCCTAGTTTATGAGCCTCATCTGGCCATGTACATATACCAGTTTTTGGATTGAAAACAAGACCAGCTGGGCATGTAATCATGTTAAATTTACCATCAACACAATAATAAAATTTATCACATACGCCTTTCTCTTCATGAGCAAAGTAACCATGAAGTCTAGGGCAATGTAGTCCTGGCTTAGGTTCCTCTATAATTTAGAAATATATTTATATAATTAGTTTTTCCCAAAAACTACTTCTTTGAAATTAAAAAAAAAAAAATACTACTTCTTCGGTTAAAGCATCGGTCACTCTAGCTTTTTAATATAACTAATAAATGTATCCAAATTATTACAATCAATAAGTCCAAACACTTTTTTTAAGTTTTTGAAAAATCAAAAATAAATTGAAATAAATTGTTTGTACATGTTTAAAAAAAAAGTGAAAATATTCAAAACGATAAAATCATTTTTACATGATAAATGCATTCATTTGAGTGCCATTAAAAATATTAAGTGATGTTTTAAAATATCCTTTTGTTGATTTTTTTCCAATTAATCAAAAAAAAAAATAAATCATAACTTATTGATTTTATGGTGCTGTAATATCCTTTCATATTTTTTACATTAATTTTCTTGTTTTGGTCAATTTATATTTTAATTATTTCCTTCAAAGTGGAACTATCGTTTTAAAAGAGTTAACGGTACATTTTTTTGATAATTTGAAATTGACATTTAATCGTTTCAATTAATTTCCCACAAACTCGAGTTTTACTTAAAGATTAGCTCCATGTAATAATTCAAAAAAAAAAGTAATTCTACAACAGTTGTTTAACCAATCAGAATCAATTTCAAATCAATTACTTTCAAATAAGGAACTCTTAATAATATCACAGCTGCTAGAAATCTTTTTCTAATTATTTCTATCATTTAGGAACAACATAAAAAACTAATTTTTTGTTGTCTCGATAATGACTATTACTTCAAAAAAATGTGTGCACACTTTTCCTAATATTATAAAACTTTATGTAGAGAAAAACAATTTTGGTACCATTTGCTGATCTGGATACCTCTTAGTAGTCAATCCTTTTAAGTATCCTTAAATACTATTACTTAACACTAGTTACTAAGGAATATCATAAAAAAAAACTAGAAAATAATTTGGCTGATAAAATTTCACCAATAAATATATGGATTAAGCCAATTTTGTGGACAAAAGAGAAGTTTATTTCGAATTTTGTCGCATTCACGTATTATATAAACGTTAACTGAATACATAATTTTTGGCCTACAATCTTGTTAAACAAGAGGACATATTTGTGTAACGGAAGGGCTTAAAAGCTTTTTTCCAGTTATATTTATCATTCGAATTAATTTAAATAAGTATGTAATTAAACTTACGCAATTTAGGGCGTTTAGAGCAATCAATGTTATATGGTAGGTCGCATTTTTCTTGATCCGGACTATAATCATTAAATACCATTCCATCTGGGCAGAGTTTTTCTGTTATGGCACCATCACTGTAATTTAAAATTTGTTTTTTAATTGCCTTTTTTTGCCATCATTTCGAATTATTTTTTATTATATATTTTCAACTTACACACATGCATAATATTTATCACATTGTTCAGCATCAGCAAAAAATCCATTTGGTTCTGGGCATTCATCAGTTGTATCATCATCATCATCAGGCCTTTTTGGAGCTTCATTTCTTCTAGATTTTTGTGCTACAGCTATTTCTATTTAACAAAAAACAGAAATTATTAATCTTAAAATTTTTTGATTTGATTGAATACTGATGATGAAAAAATAGAACAATAGGGAATATGCGTGTAGCTTAAATTTTCTTTTTAAATTTTTTTTTGGAATCTATATCTAGCTGAGATTCTATCTGTACCTTTATTTTTTTATTTAACTCTTTATTTATTAAGTGAAAAATAAAAGAAAATGTGCAAATAGCATGCTACAAATTCGATATCACAAAACGCCCCACCATTGCTGTGACATCAGATGACATGTCGTAGAACATTTATTTGTTCTATTCCATTGCATGTGACGTCATTCTTACGTCCTTTTGACTTGAGTGAGGATGGCAGTGTTTAAAGAACAAGAATTCTTTACCGATTTTAAATATTTTTTAAAAATTGCTTCGAAAGATTTTTAACACTTTTTATATTTTTTTACTATACTATGACGATGTAAAGAATGTTTTAAAAACAAAAAAAAAATACATGCATATACTCTATTTTAATTGTACTAAATAGAACTGTCTTATTGTTAGTTTCATTGACAGGCTCGTAATTAACATCAATGTATTCTTGAGATTTAGTTTGACTTTATTTACAATTTACATGTGCTTTTCTCCTTGATATCATTAATAAAAGCTCAAAGAGCACGTGTTTGGTCTTCCAGCGGTTGAATAGTATTAAATCCTGATCGCATGAATTTAAAGAAAGGTTGACAGAAAGAGGAATTCGCACTTGTTCAAATTCAAATATAATAAAATGTTATTGAAACTTTAGTATCATTGTCAACACGTTCTCGAATAATTATTATATTTTAATTATCTTTATTTTTTTTTTAAATTTTAGTATATTTAATTAGATAATCTGTACAAAATGCTTTAAGTTTTGCTAAAATTAAATAACGGCAGCAAAAGTCTTATAAACATAGATTAAAAATAGAAAAGCAGTATTTAAACGAATAAAGGAAGTTTGATGAAACTATAAGTTAATTTTCTAATTCAATAAAAACTACATTTTATATACATATTTCCAATAGTAAAATAATTTATAATAATTGCTTCAATTTTTGTTCATTTGTTTAATCTGTAAAACTCATTGCTTACCGTACCCAGTAGTTAATATTCTTTCCTCACCTTCAAAATAGAAGGTCAATTTGTGTCATTTCAGCAGCAGTTTTAAATATAACTACACAATTAGCAATGAATGCGATCTACGAGGACAAGATGAAAATTTTTTTACCTGGCAATGAACGACAGTTTTTAAAATTTAAAATTACTTTTATTTTTCCACAAAAATCTCATTTATTTCAAAGGAATTTGTCTAACTTTAATAATTAACCAATAAATTAACAATCCCATTCGTGAAATGGTTTGTTGGAAGTACTGCAAAGTACGACTGCAATCACATCATTGTTAAACTAAAAGGTTTTCCGGCGAAAAACTTTTTTAACTTTAACAACAAAAGAAAGTTAGAGGGTTCTGATTCTGGAAAATAAGATGAGTTTTCCAATACTTCCTACATAAGTGTCTCAATTTCATCCTAGAGAAAAATTTTTTTTTGCAAGCCAGGCCTTTCCTAATCAATATTCTCATCCAGAAGCCATGAATAATATTTTTCTATTATTTTTTGAGCTTTTCAAAATAATCAATCAACACAATTCCTTCGTTGAACTCCCAAAAAAATAGTAGGCATAGTTTTAGAGGAGTGTACCGTGAATTTATGGAGCAAAACAACTACTATCTATCTATTTATCTATCTATCTATCTATTATTGAGAGGACTATGCTGCACTGCGACCAGAATCGATTTATTGTGCTTCCCGTCTGAATTATGCAGGGAACTTTATATCAAGCTCCCTTGCCAGAGTCAAAAAGTCTTTTAATCTCAACTCACCTTCCCCTGTACAGGGTACGTAGCGAGCGAGAAGATGTTTGAGTCTCTTTGTCATTAGCCTTCCACACTCGAATAGCAAGTGGGTTAGTGTCTCCGTCACCTCCTGACAGAATCAAAACATTACTAACCACTGTTTTGACTAATTTATATTATATATAATTGTATGATGTTAAACCGTAAATTTATCCATAGTAATTAAGCTTAGCACACAATCATTCGGATCCTTTTCAAAAGAATCCAAACATTTTGGCAACACTTTTTTTGGTCTGAAACAATGTCTCTATATAAAGTATATAACTTCGGAAGAATATCTGTTGTGTTCACTTTAAAGAGCAGTAAAGAGCAAAATATTTGATTGGAATCTAAAATTGAAAAGAATAAAATATCTCCTAGACCAACGCCGTCTCTATGCCAAGCCAAATGCTTTTCATGTCGCTCTTATAATATGCTTTTTAATGTCATATCGATTTCTAGTTTTGAGATTTTAAGGTCTTTTATAAATATTTAAGACAAAATTATCAAAACTTACAATTAATATTTTAAATGTAACATCGTTTTAGAAAATTTGTTTTCGGGTATTATATTCCATAATTTACTAGACTCAATGACGAACATTTTTGAAAATTATTTATTTTTGCATTTTTATTTCAATTTTAAAATCACTGAACGACATAAAATGGCTGAATGTAAGGAACTCCACTTAAAAACTTAACCAAATTTAATTCATGCATAATTTTAAGGAACGTCAAATATTATTTAAGATATCTTTAAACTAGAGGATGAGGATAAAAATCCTACAAGATTTTAATTTGATTAAGTTCAATGACTTTTTGAATATATTAAAAAAAAAGTTATTTAAATATTTTAAGGACTTTAATCTTGATTACGTACAAACTTTTTCTTCGTGTTTGATGGCTTATTTAACTTCAAATGTAAACTTTGAGAAAAATTTTATGAGCTGTTCGTGATCCAAATTATGCTACTTGCATACATAAGTATTAACCTAATAAAAGTATAACAAATTTTTAATAATTCTATTCCTTTGGTTTCTTTAATAATTCATTAACAGAAAATGTATTCACCTAATTTCTAGTTCTAAGTTTAAATTTTGTTCAAAATTTTAAATTAATCAAATTTTTTGCCCTGTTAAAAATTTTTTAGTATTTCTATTCATTTTTAATGATACTTTTTGAATTTATAATTTAAATATCAGATTTCATTATATCATGATGAATAATTAAAGTACAAGCATAAGTCGTTTAGTTTTAAAAAAAAGACATAATTCTGACTAATTTTATAACAGAAATTCTCAAGTTTAGGAAAAGATTCATGTCAGCATTTGATATGATCTCTTTATCGAATATTGCATAGAATTCCTGAATTTTGCATTAAGTGGCAGATTGTCATTACAGGGTTAACCTTGATAATATTATAACAACCCTGAATATCTTGCTTGAGGAAGTCTTGATACAGATGATAATTCTCTCAAGGTGGTCAAGTTTTGAAACTTTACTGTCACAACATTGTAATTGGAATATAAGACATAAGGGTAAGAGAATAAATAACTCTCTAGACTCCAATTACTTGATTTATTTAAAATGCACAGAAGCAGATGATGCTGATTACATATGCCCGGAAGTATTTTAAGAATTGAGAAAAGTGACTTAATAACTTTAAAGAAATGCTTGTTTTGAGCTAAAAAATAAATTGGTTTGAATTTTTACGTTTCTTATAATAACAACATGTAAAAAATTGTTTACGATGGGTAGAGAATATTTAACCGAAACGGAATAACATGGTTAAAGTTTGACAGCTAGTTTATATTAGAATTTTTGGGTTAACATTTTTTGTATTTATATTTCTTAATGTGATGGGTATTTCTTGTTTTTGATTCAAAAATATGATAATTGAAGCATAAAAACTCTTATTAGGCGTATGTTGAATATTTTTAAAAATGTATCCCTTTTCAATGACTAAGTAGAAAAAATTATTTGATATCACTCAATTCATGGTCAACAAAATTGTTGATCTGTGTCTAATAAACGGGATACATAGAGATGTGACACAGATTAATTGTTTAGTAATAATAATAGACTAAGGAATCAAAGTGAATGCACGCGGTTGCGAAGTGGAAGCGGAACTCATTCGGAATTCTACTTTGTTGTCATCGCTTCCGCTCTGTAACCGCGTGCATTGTGTTTGAGCCTTAAGAGTATATATGTATATGTGTTTTTGATATTTATAGGCTTACATAACACATTGATTAATAAATCTTGAGGCTGAAATGTTTGGCGAAACTCCGACTTTATTCCTCAAAAAAATATTTTTAAAGATAGATTTATATCAACAATCAAGTGAAATTATTTAGTTTTGGCCTAAAATATCCCTTCTTATGGCTTTTTCATTAAGACAATTATTTTTCTCTGAAATATGGATGGAAATTGAGGTTAAATTTGCTTCTTTTGGTAATCGTTTTCAACGGATTGTGAAAAGTTACATGATCGTTGCAAAATATCAGTTTTTTTCTTTTTCCAAAAGCACCAATAACGTAATGAATTAGACGCTGCTGTGTATCTTTTTTTTTAAGGTAGCAGATAATGATAATAACGTTAGTATCCCGAACTAAAGAGGTGATTAAAATGACCATTTCCAATGGAACAGAGCTCTAAAGAACAGAGATGTCCAATCTTAAGGTTATGTTACGAATAACCAAAGTATCGTCACGTAAAGTTTCAGTAATATCTAGAGTAAACGTCAGAATTTTCTTGAAATTAGGTTGAGCTTTTAATAGTCGTATCAACAATGTGTCTGTGTCTAACTTATTGAAAATTGTGTTATAATATATTGTAAGAAAACACAAATGTGGTAATACTGCCAACAGTCTTACATTTTGTACTTGAATACAATAATTTCTTTTGCAAAAGAGCATTTATAACCTCATAACATAAAATAATGCATATGAGTCGTTCCCTGACGTTTATTTTGTATAATCCTACACTCAATTCAACAAACAGATCGATTTTATTCACTGAGGAATTTTAATTTAGTCTCAGAGTTGTTTAAAATATGTATTTCTCTTTGTCCTAATAAATTAAGAGCCAGATTTAAAAAAACAAAAATTTTTGCAAAACAAAACAAAAATTGTTGTTAGATTAAGTGGCATACTGCAGTAATTACTAAAACACAAGATTTTCTTACTATGTTTAAAATTGTTACCAATATATTCTAAAACTGGTAGCACATAATTTTTTGCTGAAATATTATACCATATTTTTAATTTTGACCTTTATCTGTGATACTTAAGCATGTCTACATCTTTCGATACCAGAATCAAGATTAAGTAAAAAAGTTTACCATATTTATGCATAAATAATATTAACAAGTAAACACAGTAGAAAAATTTCATAAAACGTTGCTTTGTCCAGTTCTATCTGGCATCACAATAATTTAAAAACTGCCTTATCGCGAAATAAAGGAAGGTATTCCACTTTATATTCTTAAGTTGTCTTTAGTCTATACATTTTCTAAGAAAATTCCAATAGAACGGTTATTTATCAATATCAGAAGGTTGATGACGCCAAGAGGTTTGGTCTGCACGTGTATGCTATTTTTGTGTTCATTCTAATTAATGTGTTTCTGTTAGTATTTTTCGATAAAAATTCTTTGTTGATTAAATATAGTCAAAAAAACATTGAAAATATAGTTAATTATAATTAAAGAGAGGATATAAAATTTGGTTCAGCGACTCTGACCTTCATGAATAATTTCACATCAAAGAATAAATTGACACACTAATAAGCACTTTAAAAAAATGTAAATTACTACTTTCACTTTACATAATTAAATTGATTTTCTTATAAAAATTTAAAGAGCATTAAATTTTAAATAAAATTAGTCAAAAATTCATAATAAACAAAATAAAAAACTCACCCACAACAAAAAAGAGTATGAAAATTTTAAAAAATGATGATGACAACATAATTACTTGGCAACTAGAAAAATAAACCAAAAAATTGAATGTCTGTACTTGGAATAGGTTGGCTGGTCTAAAACACTAGACCTGACGGCTATATCGATGGTTATTGCCAAGAAGCACAAGGTAATTTTGTTTTAGGTGGAGCAGCAACCAGATTTCTAAAGGTGGACTGGGTTTATATTGGGGAAATGGTAACCGGTTGGTGACATATATATCACATTTTGAACTTTTAATAAATTTAATTTTTATGTTCTCTGTTTTTTGTTACATTCAAAACTGCTTTTGTCACCAGTGTTAGTTATATTTTTAATTGCATAATTTATTTCTTAATTCTGCAACTAAAAATCTCACTATTTTAATTTCTAGTCATTTATACTATTAAAAATTTTAATCAAATCTTAGCATAACACACCCCGTTTTCCTAGGACGTTGTGATTTTGTTTATATTTTAAGTATAAGCTATTTATATTAATTGCTAACGACACATATGAAATCACTATGAAAAAAATACTGCAACTATATAATCAGTGTTAAGTGGGGTCGTCTTTGAAATCGACTATGAAAAATAACGGCTATTGATATAATAGTAGACTGGATAAAATTCTACGTTAATTAGGTATAGCTTATTATTTATCATAATAAATAATTCAGGATTGGTTCAAGAGGTGAATAGTTTTTTTAAAGAATAGGAATAAAATATAGTAAATAGGATTAAATTTATTACAAAATTCATGACAATCTGATAAATAGTTAAGACGTCACAGTAGTTTTGGTGACGCTATTTTATTTATTTCCAAAGCAATGGGTTCAAGATAATTCCCAAAATGCTCTATGGAAAGGACGGTAGAACATTGATTTGTCGGCTTTTAATGTGGCCGAACAAACCTCAATGATGCTCTTCGCTTTGATCTTTCAAAAATAATCGTTAAAAATAATAAGTGGTATTAAACATTCCCTCATGGGAAAATTTTTCTTGAATTTGGTAGCCAATTTGACTAAAAACAACAAGTTATTGATGCATTCAGAGCAATATTTGGGGTGGTTCATAAATACAATAAATATGTTCTTTACACTTCACAGTAAGATTGGCAGTTGGTTACTTCAAAGGAAATAATGTAATTCATTGAAATACATATATAGAAAACTGCACAATCTTGCTGGCAAATTAATGTCCTTCGTATAAGAGAATTTTCACAATATTCTGTGAACTAAGATTTGAGCCGCCCCATTACTTCTACTCAGCTGACATAAACAAGTTTGAGAAGCACAAGAATGAATGCATCTCAACTGAAGGGAATTAATTTAATTAACAAAATCAAATTTTTCCAGGAAGTTTCATTTTCATGCGTTAGACTGTATTATATTGACTGATGTTCTAATTTAGATAATATGCTGAAAACACAAACCATGTTTTTAGACTTATAATCAAAAGCTAAATCTAATAAATTCACCCGAGTAAATAAAATCCAAAAATTATTTGAAATGAATTAAAATGTTTTCTATGTCGAATAAACAATTTATAGGAATTCAATGACACACGTCAGAAATAAAACAATCAAATTATATTTTATAATGTCGAAATACTGACTCTCCGCATTTTTTGCAAAGAAAGTCAATTAACTATGCGATTAAAGAAGAATTAAAATTCATTATAAAGTAGTGAGTTAAACAATATTCGCAGTTAAAACTATGTAGAATTTATAATTTGTTGTCATGTCTGATATGAAAAGTACCAATAATACTAAATCTAAAACAAATGAAATAAAAATGTAATTGTCTTCTATAGAAAGCTGTTGATTACCTCATAGCTTTATCAAAGCTGTGCAATTTTCAATTTGGTATACTTTTTTTTTCCAAAAATTTTATACTTTCTACAATGTCAAAACCATAAATTTCCTGCAAATGGAGGAAAGTCCCGCTCATTTGTTATAAGCATTCACTCATCCTTAACTTTTCATAGCCAGAGTGTTCTATCATGTGTGTAAAATTTAACTGTATCCAACTTTGAAATTGCAAGCTTAGTGGATAGAGTTATTAAATCTTTACCAAGTTGCTAATACAGGAACTATGTGGTCAATGATGATGCTATAGTTTTCTTTTCATAATTAACTTCATTGTTATAAATATTTCATTTGGAACTAATCGAAGTTTAATGTTTTACTTGTTAAATTATTATGTGAAATATGATTTCAAAACTATAATAGCAGAAGTAAACTACTAAATTGTTTATTTAAAAAAAAAAGTTGGGATAATTCAATTTTTTGATATTGAATATTTGCCGTTGCTAACATTCTAATACTTGCTTCGTTTTTAATACAAGTAAAAAGTTAAGCGGAAATTTTTGATTTTTTATACTAGAGAAGACAAAATATTTTTTTCGCTTCCTATTTTAAATTTGATCGAAAAATTTTTTTCTCTAATGCATTGGCTTTATTCCAAAAACTGGCAAAATTTTTTGCTAATCTTAGTTTTGTTTTTGATTGTTTTTTTGTTTCAATCAATTTCCTGAACAATTCAATTTTATGGCAAAAAGGATAGTATCAGTTAGCAATGAAAATTCTACTTCTTACAGTCTGCAGGAAGTTTATTACTTCAATTTTGTTACCCAAATTTTGCCATCACAAATTTTTGGATAAAGGAAATAATAATAGCAAAGTATATTTCGAAGGATACAAGTATGAACAAAGCTACCATGTTTGGCAGTGTTTGCTACAATGAATTGGCATCTTTCCTTTTCTGCCTTAATATTTTTTAAAAATGTATTTTTCTATTTTTGCTAAATGTGAAGCTGATAACCTCATAATCAAATTTTATCTATCAAAGTTTCCTTACTAATTTTATCTGCCAACTAAATACTGAATTTTGGTAAAAAAAAACATGACTTTTGATATTCATAAAATTAGTTGCCTTATTTACAGATAATCCGCCAAATCTATGGAATTAAGAAATATTTTTCCTGATAAAGGTATATTGTCACTGACCTTTGTGAACCTTCCTGATTTTGGTTTATTTTTCAAGGAGATACTAATAAAACTTTGTTAACTATTTTTTGCATGTTCGATAAAAAAATAATAATTGGTTTATCCAGAATTGTAACTTAGGAAAAGATAATACTGTGATTTTGGGCTGTCTGAGAGGTCCACATGTCAATAAGTGTTACTGTAACACCTACTTTATAGCTTCTTAATATCAAATACTGATTTTGTACCTGCAAATTGTATCATGTAAAATTTTTGTTATTAAACATTTTCATTATATTTTTTTTTGTCTTCTTCGAGTTATTTTGACACAAGTATACACAACTTTTGACTAAAAGCCAATTATGCGCTTAGCTTAAAAGAAGATTTTTTACAGTTCACCTGCTGTTTGTTTTTTGTATGATTTTTATTACACATTTAAATAAAGAGATTTTGTATTAGTAAAGATTTCATTTCAAGCATCATTACGTTAAAGTCATATTATTGTACTTATGTCAAGGAATATTTCATTTGTTCTTCATAACATTTTGCTTACATCACAATATTTTAAGGCTAATTTATCCTATCCAAACCATTAAAAATTTCATGCATTATTTTTTTGTAGAATTTTTTACCTCAATACTAAAATTTGTTATCTGCCAAAATGAAATTAGGACTTTTACTTTTTTTTTTTGGAAAAGGAAAATTTTGTGATGAAAGTGAATTATAAAAGTAGAAACAATATTTTCGCCTGGAGTATGTTTGTTTTTGTTTGTGATTTTTTTACGTATCTGTCCAAAGTTATTTAATTTGATTTAAGTTTAATGTGTTCCAAAGAATATTTTCTTGTTTTCTTTTTTTAATATCCAGAAAAGATTAGAATAACTAAAGAATATGTCAAAAGTAATTTTGAGTAAAGCAAATAGAAACTAATATTTGTTTAGGGGAATCGTACGGGGATTATAATTAAAATAAAAGAAAATTTGGTATTTACATATTTTAATATTAGAAATATTTTCACTTATTCGTGTAACTTTTAAGTAAAGTTGAATCTGACCCTTTATATCCTATGCGAGCCGTAATAGTTGTGGCTTTAATCGGATTTATTTTAATTTAAACAGATTGTTGAATTATTTTGCTATGTAAAAGATAGTTTATGACAAGTATTTGCAGACCAGTGCTACATGTATACAACTATTGAATTTAGGTTCCCTGTCTTTGCCGCATGGAATTACATAATATCAAACCTTTATATAGTATCCTTTAAATTAAGAAACATGAATTAAGCTGAAATTTATATAGTTTTAGGTTTTGCTGTACTGTAGCTGTACTGTTTTTAAACCGAATTCATTAATTTTGGATAATGAGTCCGTGTTCTAGCAATTCAGCAAGGAGAAATCGGTATAAAATGTTAAAACATAAACAAATGTATCAGCAATCCAAAAAGAATTTCAAAAGGAACTTTTTACTCATATAATTCATATACTAGCAATGCAGCTGATTCCCTAGTTAGTAGGACAGTTGAATGTTTTGTTGATTTTATTTGTTTATGCAATAAAAATGCTCTACTTACTGTTGAAATTAAGGGAATGTATCTAGGATTCGAATATTAATTTTAAAAAGGACAGAGTATTAAGTAATTAAGCTTACATTAGAAAAACGTAACAAACGAAAATAAAAATGACAGTTTCCCCTAATCTGTTCTAGATTAATTTTATTGTGTGTGTGTGTGTGTGATTAACCTTTCTGTTGAACACAAGAAAATTAGAGGCTTTAATCTTCTTGTTAATACAAACAATAAATAAACTATATTCCTAGTGATACAATTAATAATAACCAAATCTTGACCTTTCAGAAATCCTAGAATTACTTTTTTGTATAAAACTTGTTTAAGATAAAGGACATGTGTAGATACCTCATGAAATAAATCATTGTATAAGCTATTTCTATTACTGCTTCTTAAAAATTTAATTTCATTTAAATTAAATTTTTAAATGGACTTTTCTATAACGCTGGCTTAAATCTACTTCCTGAACTCCATGCGGTTTTGTGGAATTATTTTGGTTTTCCTAGGAAAACTTCGCAAAAAGCAATGAAGCGAAAATCTGACAAACACAAAAATTCAATATATAGAAAAACTTAAACTAAAAAACAAGCTTTAAAGATTGATTTCAACTCTTGATAAAATTAATTATGATTAGAGGGAATCAATACTCAAGGTACATATCGACGGCATAATATCTTCAATATTTTACTTTAAACCTCCCTTTTGATGTTAAATGGTAAACAAAGAGATATCTGGTTTTAAAATCATATATCAAATCCCCTTTACGGTTATATTGTCGATTTTGTTTACTCCTTAAATACCCGAATGTTTAAAGTTAACAAACGTGAAAATTTTCAAGAGTCTCAGCATATCGTTACTCCTTCATTTTCATTGTTTAAATGAATTTCATATTTTATATGTAAAATATATGTATTTTCTGAGTCAGTTCATAAATTAAAATTCATTTATTATATCTATAAAAATTGTTTTTTAATATATTCTAAAACTCTATCTTTTCTAACTTTTAAGTCTTCTTAAATTTCGGAGACAGTTTTTCTTTCCTTAACAAAAATAACTTGATAAATGATATATCGTTGGTAAATTCAACCGAAGCTTTGGACTTTGGTAGGGAGCAAAGATTTGAGGGTAATATTACAATTTCCAAGTACGAATATGCTTAAAAATATTGTTTGGAAATTTTTGATTTATTTATGATCTTGTAATGATTTATATTTTAAAGAAATAACTAGAATCGATTCTGTTTAAAGTGGATCGTAAATTTCATATTTGTAGTTATGTACGTATATTGTTTATTTGGAATTTTTATTTTGGATGTTTTAAAATTTGATTAGCGTGTAAAATTGGGCGTTTTTTACACGAAAAATTACTGATGTGGATCTATACAATGTTTACAATTAAAGTTTGTCGGCAGTTTTTAATAGTTTTAATTGTTTAGTTGTTTGCAGAAAAGATTTTGTTTGGTGTGACCATTTTCAAACTGGCAGAAACAGGCAATTGATTTGTTTTTGATATATTAATATTTAAAAATGGTGAAATTAAAACTATTATAATTTGCTTAAATTTAGTTTTAAAAAACCTTAATGTAACTAGAAACAGTTTGTTTTTACAATAATAAATATAATATTTACAAAAAATTCAGTAAAATTCTCTGTTTTAATCAGATCTTACTGCTGCAATTTTTTTGGTCAGTAATTTGTCTTGTACTACTTTAATTCAAACTCTTATTATAATTAAGGGTGGAAATAATTCGCAATCTTTTTTGTAAAAAAGATTTTTATCATTAAAACTTAAATATCCGTCATTCCAAGTATTGTTTATCTAAAGATTTGATTTTTTGTCATCTCTCTGAAAGCGTCCAGATTCCGCGTTGAGAGAATTATCTGTCTCTTGAGGCTATCCACAATTCGAAATAATATTTGATTTCTTTGAAAGAACAGTGAGTTGTGCTCTTTGGACATTTTTGCAAATGTAAATCAGGTTATTTTCAAATAGATTTTGACGACTTTTGCAGCATATGACTGATAATTTTCAGCTGCAAAATAAATTTCTTTTGTGTATGCTCATATTCATACCAATTTTTTTTCACTGTTCGGGTCAAACACATCAAATACACTCTAGTTATTTAGCTTAAGTAGCTCATAATACACGAAACACTTTATATACAATACAATGTATTACTTTGTGCTTTGGCACTGATTTTGACGATGATAGAATAGGTCGTACTCCTAAAATATGGTCTTCTTTGGGCTATGGGTTAAAATTTTGCATAAAATTTTCAACCCCAATAACGTTTCGATGTTAAAATCCCTTTCTTTTCTGCTAGCTTGAACTAGCATTCCCAAAAGAAAATTCAACTATGTTAATCTCTAATTTCCTCCAATTTATTTCCTTTTTTTTGAATCATTACCTTGACTTTGATTTAATTGTGATAATTCAACTTTCAAGTGTTAAATTAATTTTTAAAATTGCGTTTATTACCTCATCCCATTGGCCAATAATAATTGTCACCATAAAGACTTTAAAAAAACCAAAAAATTTTTAATTAAAATTAAAATTATCCACCAACTTCGCTATGGCTAACTGACTTTAAAACTGTTGTTGAGTCTCAATAAACTGCTAGTTTAAATCTTGAAATCTGGTTTCCATCTCAGAAAGCATGGAAACGAGAAAAATAACACCTTATGCTATAAACAAAGTTTTAATAAATTTTCCTTTTTGCTTATATGACTGAACTATAATATTTATTCTTTCCAACAAATTTATGGTTTTAAAAAGCTGACTACACATCCTAAAATTTCTAGATATGAAGAAAAACTCTTTTCTTTATCCATTTTCATTTATTTTATTTACACATTTCAAATATCTCAATATCTTTGACGGGGAAAAATTTCACGTTTTTGCTTGTTTAATTTTAATGGTACAATAAATCCTATACTAAAATTTTTATCAACTCAAACGGCATTAGTATACGGTTTCACTAAATCCTGAGCACTACTCTACACAATTGTGTGATGAAGAGACGACCTTTAAAGCATTCATGCAGTTACTTCTATCTTAAGCATCAGCTTGTGAGATAAACCACTTAATTTAATTTAATATTATTTTCTTATTTTTCGCACTAGATTTTTAATGCAACTATGTGAAAAAAAATTTTTTTTTTATCGTTTTAAACATAGAGGTACTCTAAATTGAAACGTGAAACTAGAAACGAGAAATGCATTTGAATCTAAATAAAAAATTCACTTAGAATAAAATTATAAGCTTTCCAAAGATTAATTTGTTTAAGCTTTCAGCTTGTTATCTCAAGCGGAAAAATAAATGTTCAATAAAACCCTGATAACTTTTCGATTATATATAACTAAAAGTTTTGTTTAACTTTTCAAAAAGGTAGAAATAGTATCTTAGAAAAGTTTTGCCAAAATGCCTAAGAAAATAAAGTGACATCGGGTTGCGATAGAAACATTTTGCTTTAAGTAGGACTATACTAAATAGACTAATGTTATATTCAGGCAATAAAGAAAGTTGCTGATTTTACAAAGAAAATATGCGGGCAGAAAAATTTATTCTAAAATCTAATTCTCTCTATGTTACAATTAAAAAAACTGGCCTATAAAAATCCTTTATATATGTATATGTACCACTATTTGCTTGAAAACATTTTTAATGCTCATGTCATAGCATAAAACTGTCCAATTTGCCTTCTTATTTTATCTTTTTAATCCCAAAGTAAAACCTAAATGAATGTCCTAAATCCAGGTAAATCAAATACTTAAAGTTTTATATATTATCTTAAATAAATATTTTAACTAATTATAGTTACATCTGGACTACAAATATTGCAATAATTGGAAAATTCATTTAATTAGCAAAAATGTAAGCAATTTTCCTATTAGCTACTTTTTCACAATATTAATTAATTTTTATAATTTTTGGTTTACTGAAAGTTTAAAAAGGCTATTAGGTTTTAAAAATTATTTAATTAGTAGCTAAAAGCAATTTCAATTGTTTCAAATAATCAAAATTTAAAAGAAAATAAACTTCTAAAGTTTTAGAAAGTAGGGTAGCTAATTTATTAATTGACCTCAGTTTAAGTGATTACAAACAGCCTTAAATAAAACAATTTCTTCTATTGATAAAATCAGTAACTAGAAAGTTAAAAGCTTTCAGTATTTTCACATTAATTATATCATTTTGGCGCATTAGGTTAGCCCATAGAAAATATTCACCTATTTTCCTTTAGCCTGGGTGTTAATATATTTCATGGTTAGACAGGAAAAGGCATGTGTGCTAATGTACGCTAGCCATGGTTTGTCGGAAAATTATCTGTCTTTTTCTCTGTATGAAACTCTATGTACTTGTATGTCCTTTTGAATTTCATTAAATCCTCTTTGCTATTAGTTAGATGAGTTGTGGTTTAAAGATTAAAGTTAAGGATTAACAAACATTGCTGATGGCTATCCCATATATTTAACTGACCTTATTTTGAAAAGGGTTTGTTAATTAAGTGCCGAAAAAATTTACAGGTTTTTCTTGATACTGTTTTGTTGTTTGTAGTTGTTTGTAGTTGTTTTTTTATGTAGAACGATAAGTGTTTAATTATAAAATTTATTGAAAAATACCAACATAAGTTTTAACAACAGTTTTTATTCAAATTCAGAAGTGAATCGAGTTTATATTTCAAATTTGCCTATTTATAATTTTTAGATGACTAGACTAACAAATTTTTGTTATTGTTTTTTGTTTTTAGAACACTAAACTTTTGGATATTGGATAAAGAATTCCCCGAAAAATTTTGTTATTGGAATATTAACTTTAAATTTTTTGTAAGATACAGTTCTTGGATATCTAATCAGAATGATTTAACAAATATTTGATTTTAAAAACTTCTATCCCAATCATTAAAATTTGAAAGTGTTTAACTCTTTTTTTGTATCAGTTTGAAATAAAAAGAAATACAAGATTTCGATTTTTTTTTTTGGGAATTTAGGGAATTTCGAGCTATCTATGAGAAATAGCTAAGAAAATTTTTATTATTATTCTAATATTAGGTTTGCAAAAACGAAAAACATAAAGTTATACAAATATAAATATTTCATAAATATTCAAGTTTCCTGTAATTTCACTTCGTGTAAAATCTGTGCAGAGAGAAAATTCCTCATCATTCTTAGTATTAACCTTACTTGTTGAAATAATAAATAAATGTGTATTTCTTTCTTCTATATTTTATATCAAAACCTACATATCTGGGTATTGATTTGTTTATTTTGTTTCAATATATTATATATTCAGTAGGCTGTAGTTTCTTACGAACCACTTAAGAATTTAAGAGATAAAATATCTTTTCGATGATTTGATCATATAATATTCTGATTCTTACACGTTTTTAATTTATGACTGTTTTAGACATGTTGAGAGAAAAATTAAACTTTGACATTATTTTTATTTGTCATATCTTAAGATGTCCTTGGGGCAATATTAAAACTTTTTAGAAACTAAAATCAAAGAAATAGCCCTTTTTTTGATAAATGTAAATTATTTAAATTATTAGATTTGATATATATATGCGTAAAAGTTAGAAATTAAAGTATTTTATTATTTTTATTTAAATTATTTCCTAAATTATTGGAAAATATCAAGTCGGCAAATTCTTACACTCTAAATTAAATTAAATTAAATTAATTACAGGTTGGCTTTAAAGTTTCTAGTATAGAAAATAAAATGTTGTAATAAAAGTTTTCAACAACTGTTGCTAAATTTTACCTAAACAAAAAAACAAAGAGAATTTTTTAACTGAAACTCGTCTTAAAAATAACTGTTAGATAAATTTTAATCTACTTGCAATTCAAAAATCGGCGTAAAATCTAAAAAAAAAAGTGACTCGATTTTTGTTTTTTTTATAGTTCATTTGTTATAGGAATCATTAATTTTAATGAATTTATAAAAAAAATATAGTTATGTAATATTGTAAACATTAGTCTATTTAGGCTCTGTAGAATTTTCGATAGTTTGATGAGTTTCTTGAATATTACTTGGTTCAATTTTCATTTCTGTTGAGCGTAAAACTTTTCCCAAAGAAGAGTATTGTAATAATTTATGTTTGGAATATAGTAAACTACATTTTTCACCAGGACAGCCCTTTTCGCAACTACCAAAAATTGTTTTAAGGAAAGGATAGGGTCTCAGCTTGACATGAGTGTTTTCATGGTTTTTAGTTTCTCTCGCATATATTTTCCAGTATCTATTGTATCAGTATCAGATGATTTCATTTTCAACGCATGCTTAAAATTAAAAATATTGTTTTGAGTAATATTATTTTATTGCCCCTAATGTTACAGGTAAATTTCCCAATATAGTTTTCCAAAAAATTATAAAACCTTAATTATCCACTTTTTCTATACTTCAGAAAATTTCCCTCGCAGGAATAGTAAGTTCTATATTAATGTCACAATGGCTTTTTGTGAGAATTATAAAAGTTTCAAAAACCATTTTAAAAAAAAAATTGTAAAATGGTGGAGACATTGTTTACCGTGTAGAACTTTCCTATGAAACTTATTGGCGAACTTAGCTTCTCAATTAGGGGTACGGTTAAAAAATAATATTTGTATAGCCAGGTAGCAATTACGCTTTTTTTTGTTGGTTACAATTTTCGACTAAAAGTTCAAAATAAACGGTCGTAATATTTGCTATATTTTCCAAATTTAGCCTCGTCTAAATTTTTCCTATTTTTCAAGATTAAAGTTTTGTTGTTTTCGGAATACCCTTGATTTATTAAACTCTTCTTTACAAGTGATAAAACAAACTTCAATGATTAAATCACTGATTTGAACTAATGTTAATCAAATAAATCTTATTTGTAATTTATTCATTTAATCCAAAAGTTAAATTGCATTAATTTCTTTTTTCAATTAAAAAAAAAAACAATCACACAAAACTATTTCCTTAAAAATTGCTGAAGATTATAAAAATTTAACTGATGTCCTTACTTTAAGTCATTTTGAACAGTTTTTAATATTGAAATGGATGGAAAGTATGAAACGCTTCTGGAGCTATTTTAATTGTAAAAAAATATCTCTTTTTTGCATTATTTTTAGTTTTCTTTGAGGTTCACTTTACTTTGTGAATTTGCCTTTTTGAGCTAAATTTTATAAAATTTAAAGAAAATGTGTAAAAAATATTTTAAAATTATTTTAGTGTTATATACTTCTTGTTTATTAAATTTAAAGTAGATTGATATAAGATGAATTTCATAGCCACAGCATTAAAATTTCAGAAAATATAAAAAAATTCAGAAAAAGAACCAAAGTTCTTTTACTAGTGACTTACTTAAAAAAATTTTCTTTGAAATTCTAGTAATTATTCTTCAAAACTCTTGTTTTTTTTTCTACACTTTAATATGTCTTTAAATAGATTGGTAAAACTTAAATTTACTGCTTTAGTTCCATAATACTTCCAGTATCTTATATTCATTAAGCTGATCCAAAAAGTTCAATAATGGTATCAGATTGGCCATCTGGAATTGGTATTAATTGGTTTAGAATGGCTGTCATCGAGGTAAAAAAAGAACTGCTTAAGCCGAATGTATTAACGTTAAGCATAAAATTCTAATTTATGACAACACCAGCAGAATTTTGGAGTCTGCAGCATGGGATAAGGTTGGAATCGAAATAGTCTGTAATATAAAGGATAAACTAAGTAGAAATTTGCATTATTTGGAGAAAAAATTAACAGGGATTTTAACGAAAATAGCATCTCATACAAAGAGAGAATTATTTAGAAACAAAAATGAACGAAATGAGGCAATAGAGTCTTTTTCCGAAAATAGTCAGTTTCGCTGCAATTGTATTTATCGTTGAAACTGTGAATAGATCACATCAATTGAGGCTTGTAATGAAGAAGAATAAGAATTTCAAACGTAGAAATACATAGGAAAAGAATTTTTCTTATAAATAGTAAGAAATCTTATTTCATCTTCAATTTAT
Source organism: Acrocera orbiculus (assembly GCA_947359355.1). Taxonomy (NCBI): domain Eukaryota; kingdom Metazoa; phylum Arthropoda; class Insecta; order Diptera; family Acroceridae; genus Acrocera; species Acrocera orbiculus. The sequence continues at coordinate 5,153,019 of OX375757.1, forward strand.
GCAAGAAAAACTCTAAATGAATAGTTTTTTTTTCTAGGAGAGGTATCAATAAAATATGTTTTACAAACTCAATTGTAAAAATTAATGTAAGAATTTTGTCTCCATACTACTTGCTTTTAAAAGCAGTATTTACAACATAAAATGTAGAATTATTTGCAAGCATTACTTAAGTATTTCCTTGTTTTAAGAATAATTTTTTTAATTAGAAAGCTTTGTAGATTATTCGATTAATGATTCAGCCGGGGTTTCTCCATATTAATGTTCAAAATCATGTTTTTTAAAGTTTGGAACCTTTTAACTTATAAAATCAGGGGAAATCGAATATCCTCTTTGCTCTTCAACAGCTGGAAATAATGAGGCTTGCCTTGAACTTAATGCTTGCTAATTGAGAATATGATGTAAATTCGTAATATTCAAATTACATTACGTTTAACGTATCAGGAAATTTAAGATTCGCTTAATTATTTGATGCATACTTAATCAAATCGGTTGTTTGCAGTTTTATCTCCTGCACTAGCACAAATTCTCTGAATTGTATTTTAAAAGGAAATAATAGTATGTAATTCTAATTATTTGACATATCAATATGGGTAGATTGAAAGTTTTTAACGTTTTTGCACATTACGTTCTACAATTGAAATTTATAACAATATTTTAGAAATTTTGTCATTTACTGTTTTCCTTGTTTACATTTATGAATAGATTAACAGACTTCCTTTGCTACTAACGCTATGATAAAAATGGTGGTCTGATGGAAATTGTGAAAATGGCAGGGGATAAACTATTACGTTATAGAAGTATTTTACATAAAATTAAGATATAGCAAAAAATCTAATAAAATATGTTCCGTTTTACAAAATTATGGGAACCTTGTGAAATTTTTATTTTTCCTAGTTTTCATTTTCTTGTGCTTATTAACTAATATTTATTGAAGATTAATTCTACTTTATTTCTAGGTATAGAAAATACTTGTTCGTCTGTTTTTAAAAGAGTTAGAAATAGTTCGACCTTTTTTAAGCAAACGCTTTTCTAACTCCCTTTTAGTGTCGCATATGTGTAACTTTTTTATCCTATATATTTTTTTACATTATGTCATTGTCAATGTTTTAAGTAATTTTTTATATTACATCAGCATTATTTTTGAATTTAAGTCTAAAAATGTAATTTGCTATTTTTTCCTACAAAAACAATTTATTGTTGCTTAAAAATCGTGTATAATTTTTTCATTGCTTTAGCAATAAAAAACCGTTTTTGTTACTTAAGCAATTAGTATATTTTAAAGAACTTGCTCTATTCTGTAATTTCAATTTGCTTTTTTTGTTTTTTTTTGTCTTTGTAGCTTCTTAAAATATTTTGAATATAAAATAAGGAGCTTCAAATTTGCCTTATACTTTGTAGAATTTGTTTTAAAAATTTTGCTTATCAACTAAGACAGGGATTTCACTTTTTTTGCTAAGATAAAAGTATTTACAGCAATTAGTTTAACAAAAAAAACAATATTATGTTAAGCATTTGTGGGAAAAAATATGAAAACCATAACAAATCTGGCGAATTTGATATAAAAGAAAACTTAACCAGGAATAGATTTGCTTAATGTTTTGTAAATTGTTTTGTTTTGATTAAAAATAAAATTTAATCCAAACTCATTCAAATACAGGAATTTTATTATTACCAATAAAGCTAAATTTATTGAAGCTTTCAAAAAAAATTCCATTAGCTGCTTAATAAGTAGCGATGTTAGGCATTTTAAAGCAATGAGTTCCACTTCTTCTCTTTAATTTTTGGTATTGATCCGTTAAGTCTATTTTGAATGTATTGCTCATAGATATGTAGACATTCAAAGCTTTTTTTCATAAAACCACAATTATTTAAATTAAAATAATCTAAAGAGAAAATATATAATAGAACTAAGTTAACATACTTAAAATATATATCGCTATAAAAATATCAATAAAGATTAATTTACTTTCCTTAGAACTTTTGAAACTGTCTTTAGAAAATTTAATTTAGAAACTTTCTTTCACATAATTCCCAAAATCTAAACATTATGTTAATTTAGATTTTTAGTAGTGATTTTTTGTCATCTTTTATATATACCAAAATTTTAATACTTTAAACGATAATTTATTAATAGGATGATTATATAAAACTTTTAACCTTATCGCCACTAAAGCCCATGGAAAATAATTTCATCTTTCATCATTTAAGATTGAGTTATTAAATTGCTGAAAATAAAGCATTTTTACTGGAAAATAAATATTAATTAATCCTTAAATTTTTTATTAATTGCTTAAATTAAAATCTATACTAAAAAATAAGTCAATGGAAATCAAATTAATACGGATTTAAGACTTCTACCAATATTTATACATATTTTGTCCTCTTTTGAAACAAAATAAAATTGTATATTTAAAACCAATTCCAGAATAAGTAAAAAATTATAAATAAAAACTGTTGGAGTGTGTAAAAGACAACTAATTCAATCTGCTGCACAATTTTGTATTTAAACTTTTTTCTTGTTGCAGTCCTTATGTTGAAATTTATCTTGTTAAAATTTTCTATTCATTATTCTTCCAAATTTTACAGATATATTCAGTTTATATATTCCATTTAATTTAATTAATTTTTAATATGTTGGATTTCTGTTAGGAACTTTTTTTTTTCTTATTGCAGACCTTTTCCGCATATCCCATCTTTGCTGATATTTCTCTTTATGATGCGGGGATCTTACAGAACTAAAATATGGCTTAACTTTTCGATCATTATTTTCATAATTTTCTTGGAAATTAGAGAACAATCTCAATCTTTTGGCTGTTATTCATCTTGTTTGCTTTTTCCTTATTATCCATATCAAATATCAGTGCTGGTGTTCAATAAATCATACATACCATCTTTCCCAGAATCTCCTTTTTCAATTATTTCAAAGCATAGCTCGCTTATACGAGATTATATATTTTTTCAAACAATTTCCTTTGCATTGAAATTGTCTAATTTACTAATTATGTATAAAATATTAATTTAGTGCTTAATATTTTTATTTATATAGTACGTCGTTTAGTGATTATGTCGATAAGATTTCTAATATTTTGAATATGTCACAAATCTTGATCATAAGATTGCTTTATTTTTTTTTTTTTAAAAGGAACGAAAAAGTGAGAGAGATAATATCTAAGAAATATTTGACTTGAGAATTAAACACATATTTTGACAATTTTGAAAATTTATAGAACTTCAAAGGCTGCGAAATGTTAAAAGAATTAAATTAAAGGTTTTTGCATAAAAATAAATTCTTGTTTGCTGGTGAGTTTACGGGTTATTCATTTATTTTTCTTTGAATTTTTAATATAGTTTCATTGAAGCTGCAATTCAAATTATTCCCTGAATAAATTAGCAAATTTCCATATAAATCAACTTTAAAATAAATGAAAACCAAATTATAACTGTATATATGTATAAATTTACATTTTGATTCGAAATTCATTAACAAACAAATTTCTAGAAAAATCAATGTAATGTAATCAAATCCACCACAAAAACAAAATATTTTTAAATCTTCTGAACTTCCAGGTTGGAAAGAATAATTTTTTGTTTGTAAATTTAATAAGTACTAAATTATTCTTGTAAGTACTAAATTATTCTTATTCTTGTATTGTAATGTTTTAGTTGGGCTATTCTAAAATATCTACCCCACGATAAAAGAGTCCAAACAATTATCAAGACCCATACAAAAATAATCATAAAAAGTTAACTCCGTTAATAAACCACACTATGCTTGTAATGGGTTGACAATTTTAAACTTGAAAAAGCATTCCAAAAGTTGACTACTGTTTATAATTTGTTTCAAATATGCACAGCCACTTGTATCAATGATGAATTTCTCTGCTTATAAAATAGTTAGATATGTCCTTTATATACTAAAGTACCACAATAGCAGCCAATGATGTGGAATTAATAATGAAGGGACATCTAGCTATATAAGCTAGGCATCATTTTGTGTTGTGATTTTCATTTAATTCATGCAAAACCCTTAGAAAGTGATGTATGGCGACAATTTGTTTTGTAAATGTTTTCAAACAAGTTGAAAACCAAGCTGCCCACGGAAAAGCCGAAATAATTTATTACACGATACTAAAATAAAGAAGCAATACTGAAAAAAGGATAATGCGTTTCTGTAGATACTTATAGATTGGAAGGACATGTTGCTTTTAAAATATTTTTTTTAAATTTCTTGTTGTGAAATTTATTACTCCCTTTGAAAGTTTTCTCTTTGGTTTTAATTCTATCGGAAAAAATTAAATATTTATGCAAATGATTTTTTCAAAGTTTAAAATGATTTTTTATAACTCTCCATTAATCACGTTACATGTGGTATTCAAATTTGAAAGTTGAAAAGCATTGAATTAGGAAAAAAACAGAGCTAATGCGAAAACTATGAAAACCATTTTCGTTAAATTACTGTAGCAAAATATCCTAAAGAAATTGTGACGTTAGTCTAATGTCATTGTAAAATGTGCTTAATATTTTTCCCCAAAATATATTCGTCACTTCAAAACAAAATGCTTAGGTTGAAAAAATACATTTTTAATGATAATTAGATTTATAGTAGTAGTTCCAATTTTTCGATTCGAGTAATGCAAATGTTTTCAGGCTCATAAACGTATAACAGCCGAAGGAAAAGGAGATGGAAAAATATATTGAAAAAGAACAAAAAATCTTGCCATCTAGAACTATCACACGAGGCCAAAGTCTGTTTCGAATTTTGCCTATGATATTTTATAAAAATACACTATAAAGCTCACTACACTTGAATCCATGGATATTTATTGGTAGGATGACAGACGAGTTCCAAATTTTTTTAAATTTCGAAACGTTATCTTAACTTTCACCCTAAAATTAGTAGTTACCGGCCTCGGATAGTGGTCTAATTTTTTAAAAACCCAACCAGGAAAACTGACTCACATTTATGGCCCTATAAGTTCTTTTAGGATGTACAAGAATTAAATCACAATTAGCTGTTCAGATTTCTTAGTTCTAAAAATATTTTAAAAAATAACCACCTTAAGTTATAATTTATATAATAAATAAAATCTAACAATTTTAAAAGTTGAGATATTTTATTCATCAAAGAAAAACAAAAATGAAATAAGCGTAAGAAAAATTGTATACATGTTATTTATTATCAGACTTCCTTGAGAATATAGAGACAAATAAAGGCATTATTTCCCTACACCTTGAATGAACAACAATCTAGAAATTGTTTCTTATGCAATGTGCAAACAATCAAATTGAATTCAAGGTAGATAAATAAAAGTGATTGCAAAAGATGCACAAATAAGCTAACTTATTTCCATGAATAGCATATATGCATACATATCGTGGCATAATTTAAAGAAAAACTTTCAAGGAAATGAATGGATCACTTTGAACAAATATGAAATGTACTCTAACTTAGGTACTTATATGTATACAATCAATCCGTTTTCTGATTTGGTTACAAAAGAAATTCTTGATTCTAATACTTTATACATATACATATGTATCTTCGAAAATTAGATTCTATAGACGAACTATATAAAATATTCTATGTTAAAAAGAAACCCAATTACTTTTACCTTTTCTAAGTAGTATGTCTAACTTTGTACTATTTTAAACGGAAGCGAAATCCTCATGGAATATTAATATAAGCTTAAACTTTAACCTTAAATAGAAGTATGTTTGTATGTATATTTTTGTATAACTATTACTTCATACCATTGAATTTTCCTTTTGATGTTTTCTAAATTATAACTAACTTAAATCAGTTCATAATAAATTTTGTTCATCTGTTTAAATACAAATTAAATTAAATTACTTACTAAATAAAGCAAAAGGATTTACAAGAGAATTTTCTTGTATCATAATTTCACGCTTCATGTTCTCATTATATATATATATATATGTATATTTAGATATGATTTTATATAAAACTAATTATAATTTAAGTACAAATTTTATATTGATTTTCTGCACTTTTATGCTAGTTAAAGAATAAATTCGTTGTTTCTGTTCATTAATTCATTCTTTTTTTTTTCGAATGTATTTGAAAGCATTTTCAAAAGTAATTAATTAAAAAGTTTACTTTTGTAAGTACTTCTGGTATTCCCAAAACCATTAATTTGTTTTTCTTTTTTTTTGGGTTTTTTTTTTCTTTTTTTCGGGATGTTTGTTTTTTGTTTTTTGTGACAAGCCAACAAACCGAGAGTATATCTAATAATTCAGCTTTAAAAACTTGCAAAATTTATTTAGAGAAGAAAACTTTGGTTTGTTTTTTTAGGATTTTGGTTTCTTATGTTAAAATATTTTTGTAAAAATATTTTAATTTTGTTTTCCCTATAAATCAAAAGCAAATAATTGAATTTATTTCTAGAAAAAGAGTTAAATTCAATGATTATATTTCAATTTCTAATTTTTGTTTTTAAAGATTTTTTAAGTATTTATTGAAAATCTTGTCAAGTAAAATTTTACTGTTGTCAACCTTATTGATTTATTGAAGGTTTCAATAGATAAAATTTTTAGAAAACGAAATATATATGAAAATTACAGTTTTTTATTATTTATTTAGTTTGTGTGGTCATCTTTATATCTTTATGCTTGGTTTAAGCCCTTTCATGTCAAAGTGGCACGATTAAATATAGGTTCGTAGATTTCTAAAACTGCGCTTTATAACTTTGAGGTGAAAATATTAACAATAAATTTCAGATTTGCTTGTCTTAAATAATTTATTATGGACTTAACTATTATTTGCTGCTATTCCTTCAGGAATTTCTAAAATTACTTACAATTTAATAAAGTTTGAATCCAAACTACGCAAAACATAAGCTTAAATTTGTTTTATCAAATTTGATCTACCAGGCTCTGTCTTACGAAAAATAAATTGTTGAATCAGATATGCTCCGTTAATTTGAAAATGTGTGCGATTTAACTCAATGAATACTTCATTCTCAAAATCATATATTGAAATAGTTCATTTCAGCCTGCTTATCACATGGACAGAATTGTCTTGATTATTCTTAATATTCTGAATTTTTTTTTCTATAATGCCCAAGGAACAAACCTTTTTTGCTAAACACTGTAAAGAATGTACCAACCCTGAGCAATTAAAATATAAGTAAAGGAATACTAAAGCACTGCTTTCTCAGTCTGAGGAAGATTTTTATTCAAGCAACGTTTTTTTTTTTTTATTATTAATCTAGGAACCCAACATAGGTACATGGTGATCAATAATTATAAACTGCTCCATAGGGTGAAGATAATTGTAGAAAATATCCTCAGTATATTGACAAGACATTATTCATCATTTAAATTTCATTTCCTTTGAATCTTATTAATTAATGTTGAGGGAAGAAATTTTATTTTAGATGAAAAGATATTTGAAATGTAAAAATTAAACAACAAAAATAAAAATAAGATGCCTAATATATCAAATTATTTTATTTTAAATGATTAATATTTTGACTTTTGAGGTATTTCATATTCCATTCAATTCGTATATTTTATATTGGAAAAACTGGGCTTATTATTAATATGCTAATTTTTTTGTTACTGTTTTTATTATTTCGTCAACAAAAAATTTCTCTAAAATAATATTCTTATCCTTACAAATTTTAATCTAAATGTAAATACGAATATATTTATTATGGATTAAATTTCATTTTCTGCAGAACAAAATTTAATTTGAGCCGTTTGCAAATTTTATGTGCTACTTTTCCACCTGTTGACCACAATGCTATCCTTCTGTCTCAAAACATGTACAAATTTTAAGCCTATTTATATGGTATTAATTTTACAGTTTTAATTAATCCTTTAAAAAGTAAAGTTTTTTTCTGAATTATTAAATTTCGCTTGGATTAACATTGTAAATCTTATTATTTATTGAATAGAATTTATAGTCAGTACTATTTACTAATTTTCTGATTTTATGGAAATCCTTGTTTGGAAAGCTATGGATACAGTATTTAATTACTATAAAGTAGAAGCTGAATACAACAGACTTACTGAGTTAGTCAATTAAATTAAAATTAATTTCACGAATCCATTTAACACGGTTATGTATATGTGTTTTAAAACATAAATTCATTCTGAAAGAAAAGGTGTTAAACGGCTAAAAAAATATTCTTGAATTTTTAATTTGTTAAATTTAAATGAGATATTTTGTTTGAGGGAGTGTTGAGCGAAAAATATTTAAAAATGTTACTGAAAAATAATGCAGCCTTTTTGAGCATGTTAGAAAAAGCACATTTGCATTTGATACTTTACCATCAATAATAAATTTTGTTACGAAAATTTATAATGGTGTAACATAGTAAATTATTATTATATAAATTTCCATAGTAGTTGAATGGTTTCATTGCAGCAGTGATCAGCCTAAAAGCGAAAAATATCACTCTACAACTCAGCTCCTAACTGGGAATAATTAATATTTTTTGCTTTAAATTTTCTTTGAAAATATTTTTCATAAATTATGCCACCAAGTATAAAACTATCAGTGCAACAAATATATTACTTGAGCCTATATCAGAAATTAGTTATTTTATTAATCAGTAAAATATTTACATATCATATTTTTTTAAATTTTTTTCAATTTTTTTTAATCACTTTATACTCAGCTATTTGCCGACAACTTCAACACTAAATAAAAGTATTAAACTTCTTGCATATAGTCAGAAATTGATATAATTCAATTTATTTCTTATTTAATACACTTACAAAAAGTAGCGTTGTATACATTTAAATATAACTTATCAAAAACTTTTTTAAAAAATCGACCCAAAATCTGTGAACTATACGTTCATCCTACTAATCACTCTCTACTGTCTAGTCGAATTATTAAATTATTAAATTGAATAATAAGTGGTGTTAGGAATTCTTTTATAGCTCATCAACTATCTGGTAAGAAAGCTCTAACCCAATCGATGCATTACATGCCAATTCCCAGATTGGGCCTTTTATTTCTAACAGCACTCTAACAGAGTTTTCTTTAAAAAATCTAAACAAATTGACAATTTTTGCCAAATAACGATGCTACTTAGAAGTGTTATGCATATCTGCACTGAATATATATATATCCATATTTGAAAACTTTCAGTTCATAATATGAATCTTATAAAAAATATTATTTTAGTAGAATGTAGCTAAACATTTTGCAGATATTTGAAGACAAGAATAACAGTTCCCCGACTAAGTCTATCCTTACAAGTGTTCCCCAATTTTATAGAACTCACCACAGAGGAATTTGCTATCCACCCAAACGATATGCACAAATAGCTTTCCATTGTGCAAGGATATTTTGATGAGCTTTCACCCCTATTCAAAATTTAACTTTGCATTATACTTAAATCTTTTATCAGTTCTATCGTAGCGTGTGTTAAGAACGGTTTTTGTCAAAATTCAGCTAATCGTCTCGTATAATTTTTCGCTTAATCTGGAAAAAATTTAAGTTAAATATTGCAATGGTTAGATACTAAAATGGGTGTTAATATAACTAAATGGTGTAACTATTAATAAAAAAATCAAAGTTTTCATAAAAACTTAGTTTTTTGCAATTGTGATTTTATTGTTTTATTTGATCATCTATAAAAAAAAGATTTAACAGTTTTACTGTTCAGACATAGTTAATTGGTTGATTGGTAAAATTTTAGCTTCCTGTAGATATTTGAACTAGTTATTTAATTATGCCGGAAGTATTATTGTGAAGTGTAATTAAGTGTCATTTATGCTTTTGCTATTTTCAAAATCTATTATAGTAATTTTGAATTCATATTTTTAGTCAATTTTAACGGTGTTCAAAGCTTAAAGCTTGTTTGGTGCTAATAGAATTTTTGTAAAATGAATCAGATAGTTTTCAGGGCAGTTATTTTTCGTAAGTAAAAGTAAAAATAAACAAATTAAAATATATTTTATGCAAACAAAAAAATTTGTTTGTTAAAAGAATTAACTATAAGAAAAAGTTACTATAATTTTAGGAAGAATTTTGCTAAGCGTAAGCGTTACTTTAGGAGTTATTCAAATTTATATTTTTCATTTAACGCTTAACAGTTACAGTTTTTCTTGTAAACAATCTAAATCTAAAATGAAGAATTATCATTTAAAAAAAATTTCTTTAATATTTTTTTTTTGACCATTTCGAAAGTTCTATTGACTTCCAGGGGTGAAAAGTTATAATTTTTTGTTTAAATATTGCTGAAGTACATTATTTAGAGAATTTATTTTTATAGTATCATAAGAATTCAAGCGTTAGAAGAAATATATGGAGGTTCGCTATCTGTTAATGTTACCTTTAAAAACATCCACTCAAAAATTTTAGTGCAAATATTTTAGAACCATATTTTCTGAAAAGTTCTGTTGCTTTCCGCACAATTTTATGAAAGCAGCTTTACTGATTGCTTTGAGTCTTTTGCAAACTTATTGTTCAAAGTTAAAGATGTTTTCGTTAGGCATATTATCCAATTTTTTTGGCAAGTTTTAAAAGAAATATAAATTTTTTTATTATTTTGAAATGGCTTTGCTGCATCCTTTATTCAGGAACTGCGTATATTTTTATCCTTTTACAAATCCTTTTTCCCATGTATTTAAATTTTTGAATGAAGAAAATATTTATTTTTAAAATATTTTTGAACAGATACTGTTAAGCGTATTTTAATATAATGAAATAAAGTTTTAGCCAACATAAAAATTTTAGAAATGTTTTATGTTTCCCGAGCATAACTATTATTTTTTTAGAAAAGTTTTCTAGTGAAAATTTTATGGGTAAATATTATTTGAAATGGTTTCATGAAATCGTATCCAAGTCCCAATTATAAATATATAATTTGAATTAGAGTAAATCAATATTTTAGTTGTCAAAATTATATTTTAAAGATTAAATTCGTAAGTCTTGAGTTCTTCTTTATACTTTATGGTTAGTAAAAATTTCAGCTCAACTTCCTTTTTTATTTATTTAAAAAACTGTTCAACACTAACGCTAACGTAGTAGCGTTTTTATGTTTTTCACTAGTTCAGCCTTTCTTTAATTCGGTAAATAATAAAAAAGTAATAAATAAATAAGATTTTTTGGGGATGTCACTTTAATAGCTCGTATAAAAATAATCCTATAAAATTAAGTTAACATTTTCAATTTATTATCAAAAACTATTTAAACAAAATTGAATATGTAACTCAAAAATATTTATGAGCATTTATATTATATTGAGAAATTTGATAAAAAAGATTTTTACGTTAAAGATTTCTTTCGCCAGTTTTATTTGCATGCAAAAAATAAAATAAAAGTAATGAAGAACACCATAAATAGTTTCTCTTGCAATATAGACATATTTTATAATTATGTGCTTTAATATATCATTTCTTATATGGTGGAAGCAATTAAATTGTGAAATATAATATTTTTCTATATGTAAACTAAGTAGATATTCAAGTTTTCTTTCTATCCTGAAAATATATATATAAACTTAAAAGTTGTCGTTGATTTAATAAATTAAATTGAATTATTAAATACTACATATGTATACATTATACATATGTCTTTGGCTAAAGTTACTAACATTCAGAACCAAATCAAATGTAAAGTCTGTCAAATTATAATTCTATTTATTAATATTTGTATAAAGCTCAGACATAGCAGATTTTCATATATAATTTTCCCTATTCATAAATATGTTTCGAAATATGAGAAAATAATATTAAGTAGAATTTTGTTTCTTTGTTTTTGGAATTGATTTGCGGAATACCAAAACCTGAAATTTAATTATGGTTCAACACTTGATTATTATTTCTAGGGTAACTTTTATTAAATATGCTCACTTTAGAGTTATATTAATTTGAGAATGTATCCTTGTTAACTTATACTTACATATATGAACTACAATTTTGCAATCTTTCTTCATATCTGATATGTGTAGTAATAAAATTGAACTTTCTAGCAGTTTATATAATCCTCTCTGTATGTAATGTATAATTAATTTACATAATGCTATATCCTTTGGATTTATACTATTATTTCGATAGCTGAAGTATTTTCTTTAGTTTATATTATTGGAATTTAAGCAAATATTTCGCAAAAGTTTTACTATATCAGGCTTGACTGTTAAATAAATATATAAGTTAGAAAAAAGTTAAATAAATGTTGTTTTTTCTTGTTTTTGTTTTAAAAAACAAATTTTAATTGAATTCTAATACCTTTAATGTTTTGTATGAATCTAATTGCAATATGTTAAAAAGTTTAAATAGAAAATGGGCTTAAATTTAGTTGCATCAGTCAAATTTTGAGTAACTAAAACGCTTTCACTAAATCTGTATTTCTCTTAAATGAAAGTCAAAAAATGATAACTACAAAGTTAGTATAATTAGTCTTCTGTAGACAGTCAATATAGCAATTATATGTTTGACTATTATCAAAAGATATTTTTTTAATTTTTATAGAACTAATATTTCTCTTAAGGCATGTTATAATTTTTGAAAATATAAAAAATTTAAATTTTTTGTATTATCCTTACTAGGTCCAATTTTCAACTAAAATTTCATCTTTCACTGTAGTCAAAAATTGAAAATGAACAGTTTAAAGAATTAAATACTAAAATTTATATTATTTCAAAAGTGATTTCTATGATTAACAAAAATAATTTAAATTTATTATTTTCAACTTTGAACAACAAATTCAGACTTATAATATTTTTTTACAACAGTTGTTTTACACATATGGAATATATAATGCATTCAGGCAATGCTCCCCCGAAATACATCTTAATCCAAAAACTAAAATATTATATAAAGATATCAAAAGGTATTATCGTAAATTTTTGTTAGACAAAAGTTAGAGCAATTTAATTAGACAATGAAGTCACCACTTCAAAAAACCAGTGACGGTTACTAATTTCATTTCACCCCTATGACTATTAAGGATAAAGTCAATGCATAAATAGATGTGGCTAATATGTTAAGTGAATTACGTAGAATATCATTTAGTCAGAGGTATGAACGAGATGTAGATAGAATTTTATTTTGGACATTAAGGAATCTAGATAATTATAGTACAACAATTAAGTAAATTGACTACAATTCAAGGAGATTAAGAGAATGAAAGTAAGAATGGGTAAAAGAAAAATTCTCTAAGAAGAGTGAAAAGTCATTTCAATATATTCTACTAGTAAAGTTGATATGATGGAAGTAAGATAAAAGATTACAGAAATTATAAATAACGCCTAATGTTAATTGAAAAATGAAGCAGACTTAAAGAAAACACATTGCTGAATTTTATATATCTGATCTATAGCGTACTTGAATAACAAAAATATATCTACAGATCATATTATAACAATTTCAAGCTATCATAACTATAGAATTATAAATAAACATAATTTAATGCTAAGTAAGTAATAACTTGATGGGCTAAGCTTTATGAATAAATGCTAAATATTTTTGTATAACTTGACACCTTGGATTTTCTTATTTTTTGGAGCTGCTAAGCAAGTCATTTACACACTATTTGATTATACATAAAATACACATAAAGAATCGTATGCTTGGATGTCAGACCTACGTATAGCATGGCTTTGAGCCCCTTTAACCTAGTTGACCAACTTCCATATTCCCATCATGATCAGTTTCTATGATATGGTTAGTTATTTTTCTGCTAATTAAAGGCTCTTATAAATATATCTTTACGACATTAGACGTAAACTTTGGTGCCGTTTAAGCATTTGATATCAGAAATTCATTGTTTGAATTCAATTGAACGTTTTGTTTGTATAGAAAAAAAAAATATATTTATCAAACAAATAAAAATCTTAAATAGAATTCTAATTAACAATATTTTGAAGAAACATTTTAGGAAAATTTGTGAAGTACCTGTACATAGACTACAGCATTGACAAAACGCATATAAAGGGTTTATAAACAGTTGAAATTTTTCTTCTTTGTATATTTTTGTTGGCTTAAGTTATGTAAATAATTATTTGAACAAAAATTACAGTCAAAAAAATTTTTTTAATATGGTGTTCAGAGTTGAATATCTGAATTAAAATCAGATAATTCGAAATGAATTTGAAAAATTTGCGTCTATAGTAGTAGAACTTTACACTAGTGTATATATTATCGATTATGTGAAATAAACCTGTAGTTGCCTATAAATTAATAAAATACTGATGCCGAAGGAATTAGATTTCTAACGGGCTCTAAAGCTCTTTCTTGTGTGATTTACTTAGGCAATTTCTTTACTTGTGGTTTTAATTAGACTATCACAATGGATGGAGGTCATCCCATGCGTTCAACTCTAAATATGTTTTTTCTAGTTGCCTACTTACTATCTATATATTTTAGGTGCAACTATGCCAAAATATTCCACCCTTTGTTCTTGTTCCCTAAGCTATTACTACTACTATTTTTGTTCCTGTATGCAGCATTTTCATTTCAGCATTTATATAATTAATTCTGTTTTTTTTTTGGAAATATGTGAAAGATATAGCACTAAGAGCACTAAGAGCTATTATTATTTTTATCCTCTTAAAGTATTACATTGGATTTTAGTTTTTTTTTCACATTTGATAATTTTAACTTTCTTCTTTTTTTTTCAAACAAAAATTATATAATTTTTATCCGAAAACTTTTACATTAATTTAAATACTACTTTGTTTTTATTTTTTTTATTCATTTTAAAGAAAAAGCTAAAAAATATCACCTAATTTCACTTTTTATTATCGCTCATAACTTTTTTGCGTAGAGAAAATAATAAACTTCATTGATAAAATTTTTTGGCGAAACCTTTTTATATATTTTGATTTCTTAACAATTTAGTTTTTTTTCAATGCATTTTTAAAAACGTTAAATGATAAGTATTGGCAGGATAGTCTTAATCGTAATCTAAATGTCAAAAATCATAATATTGTTTAAATATCATTGTGTTGATGTTCCTGAATCTATATAAAGTTGTTATCTTACACCTACATTGTTTACTTCCATAAAATCTTTTAAGATCTTTTGAAACTTTTGTTTGCCCAATCTATCCCTTTTACATGCCTTACCAGTTTTTCAAATGCTTTAAACCTCCAACAAAATCATTACCTTTAAAAAAAATTCCTTCACAATCTTCACTTAAATCTAAGTCAGTGTATTAAATTTTCAAATCTAAATGTTGCATAAAAGTTTATCTTCTCGTTAGAGCTAAAAATGCTTCTTAAGTCTAACAAT
This sequence comes from Acrocera orbiculus, assembly GCA_947359355.1. Classification (NCBI taxonomy): domain Eukaryota; kingdom Metazoa; phylum Arthropoda; class Insecta; order Diptera; family Acroceridae; genus Acrocera; species Acrocera orbiculus. The sequence continues at coordinate 5,168,235 of OX375757.1, forward strand.
ATTATTAAAGTTTTAAATCTTTTTGTTTTATATATTTTCCTTTTTGTTTTTTTTTTGTTTACTCTTTATTACAATTTTTGATTAGTTAAGCTTTATATCATCACATTTTATACCCTTTTTATTATCAAAAGCTTAAATGACCAGCACAGATTCACACAATTAGCTGTTTATTATATTTAATGAGGCGAATTTTATGAGGTAAAATACTCCAACTTATTGAAGTTTAATCGAATTTACCCTAAATGATTATATTTCACAAATAGTAGTCATTATTTCGTATAAATTCATGATATATATATATGTATATATATTTTTTTAAATAGCTCAGTGTATATTTGTAATGGTCCACTGATAAAAGAAGTAATAAAAGAAATGTACCAATAATCAGTAAACAAACAAAAAATCCACTTAAACCCATTAAATAAACAGCTTTTTGTTATTACCATTGAATTGAGTAAATGATTTTAATTCAAGCGGACAGATAAACTCAATTCACATTTTATTCTATTTTGTATTATTTTTGCTATTTCCTTATCGTGGAGTATTCAAAAATTAAATAATTCAAAAAGTTCAAGATTTTTTATGTTTAACTAACCCAAAAAAATAGATAAAATTGTTATATTCAGTCAATCTCTGATAGGCATAATCTTATAGTTCACAAATTTTATGCTTTGTGAATGCTATGAAAAACACAACAAATATCCTTTTGAATTTTACTTGTTTCATTGCTTCCCTTCATTTTTACTCTATGACAAAATCTTACAAAATGCTTAAACTTTTCTTTTATTATTGCCTTTTCATTTTATATGTATAGAATAGTCAAGAGAAGCTCTTTATATTATATCCAAAAGTTATAGCCGACAATCTGTCACAGATTTTGTATTTTCATGACCTTTGAAGTTAATGTCTCGGTTTCATACAATTTTTCACTTATTAAATTTGAATATTTAAAAAATGCCAAGAAATAACCATTTAGTAATAATCTTTGGTTTGTTTATACTGAGTTTAATTATAAAACCGTGAAATCTTAAAGCAACCTTCAAGATTTTATTGTAATGGTATTTTCCATGTAGGTGACTTTTAGTAATAAAAGTAATAGTATTCACCCTAAAATTTTGTAACATATTAAACATAGGTACATGAATTTGCTAAATGGTTTTAACTTATATTTCAATAAATTTGTTAATGTTAATAAGAACTAATTCTGAATTTAATATTAAACAAATCATTAATTTGGAAAATCTTCAAAATATTCATTTTTAGGAATGTTATTAATGGAAGTAAAATCATGCTAGAAATAACATAATATTAAATAATATAAAATGAAAAAAAGTTTAAAAAAACTAGATTAGAAAAATAATGTTATAACATATAAAATTTTAAATTATCTTTTTTTCTAGGTGACTATTCACTAAATGCTTCCTGCCTGTTATCTAAACTCCTACTACGGTAAGATTCTTTTAAAAATTTTCTATTTACTTATTTTAAAAGCTAAAGTAGTGCCATCCTAGAAGTATAATGGATGTAAAAAAACATTTTTTTATCACTTTGTTTTAGAAATACGGTAAAAGTAAATATTAACAATATGTGCTAAAATTTAAATTTATTACTTAAATTTTTAAATGTTAAGTCAATGACAAAACATATCCCAAGTCCTCTTTAATAAAACCAATTTACGTTGATCACCATATCTTAGTCTATAATCATCTGTGATCACAAAAAAAATTTATATGGGTAAAATATAAGTTTTTCCTTCTGCTCAAAGATTTTTTTATTTTTAAATTTTTCGTAGTGGCTCAAAGTCAAAATAGCTCGTCCGAAAACAAATAAAACATCTTTGGTTAAAGGTATTTTATATGTAGAAACTAAGTATAAAATTTCAAATAAATTGATATAGTAAATTTTGGATGCCGATAATCAGTTTTAAAATTTGCCGTTTATTTTGAAAGTGGCCTAAGTCCATTTATACTTAAATTGAGATATTTAAGGGTTTGTGTTTCAATGCAATTAAAAATATACGTACAGGATACCGACGAATTACTTTGCTTAAGTGTATCTAAAGGCGTTAAATTTACAGTCCCTATTAAAATAATTGCAATTATTAAGTGAATAATATGTGTTTTCATTTCTAGAATGGAGCTAGGTCACTTTCAAAATTAACAACCAGATAAGATATTAAATTTGAAGAACAGAAGTCCATTCAACATAATTTTAGATGTTTCAAATTAAAAAAAAAAAACTCATTTTATTTTACATATCTTTATAACACTTTAAAAATATAATTTATGCGATTTAAGACATTTTTTACAAACATAAATTACAAAACAATTATTTCTACTCATCTACATTTTGTGTGTGTGAAATCATGATGTTCCGGTGGTATATATCGTAATAAGTCAATTATGTCCTTGAATTTTGCGGTTGTAAAGTGGTGTCAATACAATATTTTTGCACTTTCTTGGTCTACCACGACGTGGTAATAATTTCAGGATTTTAAAATTTTCGTTCTCATTCATTGATGTCTTATAGCAAATTTTATACGGTTCATTTCTGATAAAACGCATCTAACATTTTTTTAACCAGTTTATTGGCTCTCCATTAGAATTCTTTACCCTTTTAAAAATTGCGTCTTCTAACTTTAAAATAATCTCCTTGTCTCATTTCTATACAATAAAGTTATTTCTTTTCCGACTTAAAACGTATGTACATATTGCGTTTATAATATGCTACTGAAGTCGTTAATTTTGGAAAGCGTAATGCTTGTTGCAAGTCCAACGAAAAAGCGAAATAATAACCTGAATTGCGTGATACTTCTTGATCTTGTTTTATTGACTTCTTAGCTGATTCTGCCAGACTTAAATGCACATCTCGTTCCTATATAAGTTTTTTTCTTCGTCATCGTTCGATGCTTTAATTTTGATGTTTTAATATGAAGTTTTATATTTAATTGTAAGTCCATAATATGTATTTTGTGTAAATTTCGCTTAACTGCATGAATAAAACGTACTGATTATTCAACTAATGCAATTGTCCAAAACCTGAGGTTGACTTGTTAAATACTAATTAATTAAAATTACCTTCATCACTGCTTTCGGACATTATCAATGATAATAATAAGTATAAATGGACTTATTCCACTTTCAAAATAAACGGATCAGTTATTCAACTAAGTCTGAAAACTTATGTGTCAAAAATTATCGTATTTACTCGGAAAATAAGTAACCTTAAATACTTTATTGATAGATAACTTGACGTATTACATGTAACCATAAGTATCTGGAAAAAATTAACAAATGGAGTTAGGTCACTTTTAAAATAAACGTCTCAATATCCTTTGAGAAAAATTCCCTTAAAGTTTTAAACTCTGAAAAAGGTACATAAGATGGGGAAATTCAAATGTCAATAATTACAAAAGTTTTGTCAATATTATTGCTCTCACCACCGAAGATAACTACCAAATTTGAATTTTCTTAAAATACACGGCCATATCGACATATACAAACTAATACAAAAAATATTCAATATTATTACACTTATACAACCAAAGTAAACTGGATAATTTTAAACATTAAAGTAAACAGCAATTTTTATATTTTATTGATCCTATATTTTTAAAATCCGACAAAATTAATATTTTAAGAGTCCTAAAAGTTTTGAAATATATTTCTTAAATTAATTTATAAACTAACTTGTTAGAATATTAAAGATAAGGAATATTTGAAGAAATCATTCAAAATATAAAATCCCTTAAAATGTTACGATTCGTTTGTCAGTCACTTAGCAACATTGATGTTCATTAGAACAAGATATTTTTTATGTTATAAAGTTCACCTTTTTTCTCTAACAATACTTTTTCAAGTCGAATCCTTTTTACAACTTTCTTCCGTAATAGTTATTTGATAATAAATTTAATATTTTTATTATTTCTATACTTAACTAAGTTGTATTAATATTTGCCAAAATCTTACAGCAATTGGGATTTCATTTTTTATTCAGAAAAAATTACTGATTTATGAAAAAGCCTGTAACTAGTGTGACTAAATTAGTGGTTTGCGGACTAATTTGTCAAACAACGAAATATAAGTAGAATAAAAATTATAATTACTTAATGTTAATTGGTCGTATTTTTGGTATGGTATATCATTATTGATGAAAAAACTTTAGTTGTAAAATAAGTGATAAATAATTTATAAATAAATCTGTTTCATCAAAATTACCCTTTTTGAAAAATTAAAGTAACTATATATTGACTGAAAAATATCTCAAGATTTATATAAAAGGAATATTGTGTTGAAAAAAAGTTAAAATGGCAAAGAAAATCTTCAATTACTTTAGAGACTTTTAGTTTTTACAAAATCTTTTTAAAAACAAAACATGTAAAAGTAATATTCCCTCATGGTATTCTACATTTCATTTAAAATCTCTTATCATTGACTTTAAAAATATTTCAATGTGATGATTTGGTTTTTAAGCAAAATCCCGATGGGGATAGTACAGTATAATTTTGTTCCTGAATGTCGTACCTAAGCCAAAATTTGAATAGTATAAATCTATTAAACATAATCATTCTTAGCTGTCAATTTAGTTTTTATTTATAGGTAAGATCCAGAAACTTTCAATGTAAATTATTTCTCATTAATTTTTTTTCTTTTTCTTTTTTTTTTCAATAAGGACGTAAATACCAAAAACAAAGACTGTAGTTTTATTAAAAAATTTAAATTCGCTGAAGTTTTTATATTTCTTACATTGAAAATATTTTTTATGATATTATTAGTTTTCACATTGAAATTATTTTATGAAAAAGAATCGAATTAACAAATCTGAAATATAACATCAAAAACAATATTTTAAGTTTTATACAAAATAATTTTTATTCTTAATTCTACCCAACAAACGACATTTTAGCAATAGGAATATAAATTATATCGATAATAAATTAATTAGTCCGAAATTGCCAACAAAACCAAAAAATAATAATAATAACGAAATCAAATATATTTTCCACAGCTGCAGACTAAAAATGAATTTAAAAAACTGAAGGCTCTATCCATAAATCATTTAGGAATATTGAAAAATTTGTTGTTAACACCATTTGTATTTATTTAGAGGTTAATGACATTTAATGTTTTATATATATGTATTTTTACTTTACTCTAACAACTGTTGAATTTGTTATTCAGTTTGATTTTGAATGGTTAGTAACATAGAAAATTTAAATAATTTAAGCGAAATCAAAATTAAATTTATATATTAAATGTTTTTTGAAATGTGTGTATGTGGGAAGAAAGGATTTAAATTGTATGGGAAACATTTATTTATAAAAAGTTTTCCTGTTTTGTAGTAGGTATATTAACAGGTTTCAAGAATAAAACCGGCTGATAGTTAAGCAATTTTGCATAGCTAACCGTGAATCAAGTGAATAAAATAATTGCCAACAACGATTTACTGCAGTCTACAATACATTTTTATAAAGCCCTATACTAATTAAAATTATAATAAGTGTGGATTACGGAAACCGCATAACTAAGGAAGCCTATTATTAGTCCTCATATTGTCAAATGAGAAAAGCGGATTTTTGTGGCCTTAACAAAGGCTTAGAAAAACTCAGTCTCAATATGAAATTTTGGAAAATCTAATTAAGTCCCAGCATTTGAATTCAAGTCAGATGATGTGCCCTGTTCAAACAACTTTTTACTAAAAACAAATAAAAATCATGTTTCATTAAATTTATTTCTTAATTAAAATTCACAAAAACATTACAAAATTTCAATTATTATAATTTCATAATTTTTTCTTGTTCATAATTCTTTAGATACTACTTCTATAATTATTTGTAAGCAAACATTAAGAACAATTAGCCATTATAATAGGAATTCATTTCAGTTTTACGTAATTAGAGAAAATTTTATTCAAAGCCTGTAAGCTATTCTATTCCTTTTTCTGCATGCTTAATTTTGCTTCTTTGAAACATTTTAAAACTTATAATTTATATATTCATAAAAGAAGGTATTTTATTGTTTTGAAAGTAGTAAATCGTATTTAAAACTAATGTTTTTTTATATCAGTGCCCGCCAATGAACAACAAGAATTGAATTTTATTTAAAAGGAGATATTCGTCTTTTGTTATTAGTTCTTAATTTTAAAAAATTAAACTTTTATCAATATTGACAGTGTTATTTAACCACCTTCAATATTATAAATTAGATATTATCCCTCCATTCTATCAATCATATAATTGATTCTTAGGCTTTGCCTCAATTGGAATGCTGAGTGGCTTGTTGTTGTTTTTGTTCTTTCGCATTCCTATCTCGAAAAACTTATGCTAATATTGACCCTCTAAATGGAATCAAAATTAAAAGAAAAAGCAACGTTGAAGGCTGCTATTTTATATGTTAAAAGTATATCAAAAAATTCAAATAATTTGGCACGGTATAGTTTTTGGATGCCTTTGACCGCGGTCTTATAAGGAGTGGTTTGGAGAAAAATGTTTGGAGTTCGGAGTTTTATACTCTGAAAAGTAAACAAGAGATGGCAAGATTCCAATGTCAATAATATCCCTTGTATGCTATATAAACGGAAAATTCAATAAAAATTTTTGAAAAGTGTTATTCTTATACTTATAATGTCCCCATTGCTCTGCTCTTATATTCAATGATATGATATTTCACATAGTAAGCACACACAGTCGATTCCCGGATTTTGATACCCTTTTTGTTTGAAGATTTTATCAGGGAAGTAAATAACATGTAGATTCACTTGCAAGAATCTTAATTCTAGGTTTTCTTCAGTCTATTCTCTACAAAATTAAACTTAAATTGTTATTATTTTTTTATTTACTCTCATACTTATCGTATTTGCATGTTCACTTATAATATAATTATTTAAATATTGATAAAAACTCACTTTGAAAATACTTTAAAATAAAAAAAAAACTTGTGCTTATAGCGTGCTAATTAATTAATTCAATATAAATGAAATCCACACGAATGACAATAATATTAAGAACTTCAGAGATTTTATATGACTATTCATTTAATATCACTCTAGCTAGCAGCAAATTTTAATTTTATTTTTAAAAATGAAACATTGGCTTCCTCCTGGATAATGTGAAAAAAGCATCACAGATATTATATACTTTATCCTTTTTGAAATATGCAAAACAAATTAGTTTGTTAGATAAATTTTTTATAAATGTTCATAATTTAGTTATGATTCCTGTTTCATAGATAAACTGAAATAAGCCTGAGTATACTCAATACGCTTAATACTCAGGTATTGAAAGGCAATGAAATTTATATCATTAATCAGGATTATAACTTTTTTCAGTTGAGAATTCTTCAGTTGATAAATTTATAAATCCTTTAATACTAATAAAAAGTCGAATTTCTCTTCTTTTTTTTTTTTGCATTCAATTAATTTTAAATTTTTTAATTTATTTTCAAAAAAATCTTCCATTTTATTTATTCCTTTTAAATAAATTATTTTCTTTGAATATGAAATAAAATTAAATTTCTACATAAATCAAGAGAATATACTTGTACTACTTCAAAGTAATAAATTCATTGGCTCTTACATTTATAAATTCAATTTCATTTCTTTTAATTTCTTACATGTAATTTAGAAATAGAATTTTGAAAATAACAACTTGCAAGCTTTGAAGATTAAACTAAGTTTTAGTCTTTTCGTTTGTAGTTATTAATTTTCATTAGACTCCATTTAAAAAATAAAAAGATACGATTTTGAGTATTTTGGTTTTCTTTAGATTCCATTTTAAAAATAAAAAGATACAATTCTGAGTATTTTTGTTTTCTTTAGACTCCATTTAAAAAAGAAAAGGATACGATTTCGAGTATTTTAGTTTTCTTCGGACGTCATTTAAAAATAAAAGGATATGATTTCGAGTATTTTAGTTTTTTAATTCTATTTATTTTGAAATGCAAACAAATTAGTGAGTTATATGTCAAATAGACATACGAACTTTAAATGTCGGTCCTCCAGACAGTTTAAAGTACTGTTACTGATGTTTTTAATTTAGAAGATAAAAACTAATATTTAATTTTGTTAAAATTTAAAACGTGCTCTTAATATTTTATTTAGAAAAAATAATAAATAAATCAGGAAAAGAAAATTTTTCAAAAATGTTTTTAGCAATATACTTTTTAGTCACTGTTTGATAAAAAGAGACTTTGGCTGATATTTTTATTTCAATTTGGGTAAAAATCATAAACACAGCTGTCATTTCAATATTTTTCACTTTCAAATTTTCAAATATTCGTATCAAAATAAAACTTCAAATATGTTTAACATATTTGATGTAACTTTCTTCTTTTTGTCAGCTTTCTGGGGGTAATTTCCGGATATGAAATTCTCGGCTTAGATTTCTGGTGCGGCCATGAAAAGTCAGCTTATGACTAGTATATATTAAAAAGCTTAAAGAAATATAATTAGCCAGGAGTGTGATATCATTAATGTTATGAAGCCCTCACCTATTTCGCAAATTGGCAACTCAAATAAAGATAAACAAAAGAATTATGGTGCATTTTTTAATATATGTAGTTATAGGAAGAGTTGAAGAAGGAATAAGTTAATAAAAAAACCCAACGAACTGATTTAAATGAAAATCTTCTTAGTTAATGTTAGTTCTTAGAAGTTCTTTATAATATAGATTATTTGTTTGGGAATTTTAAAATATTATTTTTTGAATTTTATTCATTTTGGATCATCATTGAATTTTATTCAAAAAATTACGGTAAATGCAAGGAAGTTTTATCCTTGCATACAAGCACAAAAAACAGAAGTTTCAATAATAATAAATAAATTACGTTTACAAGTTTTCTGCTCCAACCATCGGTTTAAATTGTCCTTACCAAATGTATAAAATAAGATCTAAAGAATGTTTATGAAATCCTTAAATATGATATCAATTTTTCTAAATGAAATATTTTTTTACAGTGTTAGAATTTAAGACTTTTCCCCTTTAAGTAAGAGAAAACTACGGTTGTATATCTCTTGCATATGTCTTGTGTAAATCAATCCTTACTAGAAGCATATTATTAAATTTTCTAATGGTCATATTAATCATATCGCTATAAAAGCTTAAGAACCATTCTATTTTACTTATATTCGGTTTAATTGTTTTCGTTACTACCCGACTAGGCTATAATTGATGACAAGATGAAAATGGATTAAACACACATAGAGACTAAAAGTAATTTACAACACTAGTTTAACAAACAAATATAAGCAAAATGTAATTTATTTTATTGAATCTGACATAAAGTTTTTCGAGTTAATAGCATTACATAAATTTTAAGCAAAATAATGTTATATACCACAAAATTTTGCTTATTTATTTAATTTTTATGTAACTTTGTTTTTCTGTTAAAGGTCAAAATTTCATCCTTAGTTTTACAATTTATATCAATTTATTCATATTATTGAAACAAAAGAACATAAAAAGAATTTGCTTGGATATTGATTGTAGATTTTCTTTGTCAGCTTAAAAAAACAAATTCTTAACAAAGGTAGAAGGGGATATAATTTTTGGTCATTTTGTTTTTTTTTTAAATATTGTGCAGAAATTATCTTTTAAATATGCATAATGAACAACTTTTCCATGTGATATTTAACTGTATGATTTTTGCTTTTCTAAATATTTAAAAACAAAAAGATTTTTGATACAGGTTTTTAAAATCCACAAAATAAAAAAACAGTTGTACAATCCCGCGGAATTTTTTTTAGAAACTCAAGGAAGTGTTAAAAATAATTCTTAAAGATTACCTTTAGCAATCCCCAAGATTTTCTGTAGGAATTTCAAAAGATTTTCTCAAGGAGCTCCAAAGGAACATTCTTTTTAATTCTCTAAGAAAAGCTTTTAAAAGTTCTTATGAAAAGTTTTTCATATTTTAAAAAAATTCTTTTGAGCTCCTCAAGAAATTCGGCTTGAATTTTGTTTAAAAATTTAGCATGCTCGTATGTATTGCCGGTTTTGTTTTTTGGTGTGGTGGTGTAGTGTTCTACTTCACTTATGTAACTGCAAGCAAAAGAAGTTCCAGGAACAAAATACAAAACTAGATTCTTTTAGTACTATACAATTACTTGCAACAAAATTAGCTGCTATGGGAAAGTAAAACTTTTTCAGTTTTTATTAGACTTCAGCATATTTAAGTATTAAAAATATTTAAAGTCGGATGTGACTTTTATAATAAATTTTCGTAAAATTCAGAAAACCATTTTGTCAATTGATGGTTTCATTTTAAGTATATCCATAAAATCTCATGAGAATGTATCATTAAAGTGAAATGCTTAGCATTATTTTACTTTTATTGAAGTTAGTTATATTCGTATGGATCGAAATTATTCATAATATTTTTGTGTTTTTGTTGTCAAAAAATTGTCGTTGTTTTTTTCATTTTAATAAAAATATTCAAACTTATTGACTCCAGCTTCTTAACAATTGTCGACATCAATGAATTCTCTCAAGTCATGAATATTTTCAATCTTTCCTCGGCTAATATATTACCTATAATCCGCATATACTTCTGTAAAAGTTCTTTGAGGTATGGCTTGTTTGCCTTGTTCTGTTTTGTTATTCAAATGTACTAAGATCTATCTTAACTTAAAAATTTATAAAATTTGTTAAATTTATCTTGCTTGAAGATTAAAGCTAGTGTCGTATTTTTGTAGCCAAAAAATAATATTGCTGAGTTTTTTTTTTTGAATGCTTTGGAAAATTTAACATAGACTGCTAACATCCAGTCTAGTCTATATGTATGACCCGTTAATTTATAGTATGCTTTTATTTAAAATTTAGTTTAGAAAACCAAACTTGTCTTGTTTTTACCAAATTTTAAGTTTTTACAGAAATTTATTTAGCAATATTAGCAGGGCAGAAATATCCCATGTACTATTTACTATGATGATAGTAAAAGTTTCGAAAACAGTTTTAAAAAAGATGTTCAGTCTAGTTTGATCTTATTGTGTCATAATAAACGAAAAGTTATGCGCATAAAATATTCAAGTATCGAAGAAATTGATTTAGAAGCCTGAAGGAAGAAAAGCGACATTATACTTTTGTGAAACGTGCAACAGAAATCCATTCTTTCCATTTCATTCGTTCATACGTTGAAAACTTATAAGTAATTATCTTAAAACTTATATATTTTTTAATACACCTTCAAAAAAATCATCAAAAGTCTGAAAATTCACGTGATTTAGTGTTCAAATTTAGGGGGTTTAACTAGTGTAACCATCGAATAAAAGGGTGATTTCTGTGATTTTTTTTTGAAAAAAATTATTACGTCGAATGTTATGAAATTCCGCAGATATATTTAGCATAAATAGAAAATATGATGTAATTCTTTGAAATAAAAATATTCATTTTTCAGCAAGTTATGTGCCATCTCCTGAGTCTTCAAAGAAAAAAAGTTCTCTAACTGCTGCCTTCTGAGTACCCAAAATCAAAAATAACAAAAAGATCGTTTAACTGGAAAATATTTCTCATACAATGACTCTTGATTGTGGAAAAAAATTTAAATGTCACAAAATGGCGAATTTTAGATAAAAAAATTTGAAATTTGCTAAAAATGATTTGTTATCGAGTTACACCTGCAGAAAATTTTAAAAAATGTAGTTTTAAGAAAAATGCCTTTAAAGGCAAATAACATGTCTTTGAATTTTTGACTTTCAAATTTTAATATGTTATTTTTAAAGGTGTAAAGAAAAAATCAAAAGTTTAAAAATGTCACACTAGTCGTGACCGTTAAATGCTTAAATTTCATTATTGAAAAACATTCGGTTATGATATGGACAATATATATTTCTAGGCTTCTACAAACACTTTCATGTAAGGCTTATGTTAATTGATATTTGAACAGAGTGTGTCTTTAGTATTACCAATTGATCTTGTCTTCCTGAATTTTACAATTACACCATATTTGTTACAAAATTTTTAATCTAATAACCATCCTAATAACTTAGGATGCCATTTTGCTATTTCTATAAGAAATTTGCATTACAAAAGTAGCAAAAGCTCAATATACTAGACTTAAATTTATCTTTACCAGGCAACATAAACGGGTTATAAATAAATATATGTATGTTTATACATATATACATATATATATATAATAATAATATAAGTACAATTACTACATATCTCGGAAAAGTTTTCCTTACTCATTTAGGTAAAAGAGCTACTTTCTATGCAAAAAAGGAATCCAACTAAAAAATTAGAATATCATGTATTTGTATTTTATATAAAGCAGTATGATTTTCCTATAAGATATTTTCATCAATTTGAAAATATAAGTATTTTCCGAGAAAAATACTTTACACAAAATACAAAAAGCAGCAAACAACCGGTGCACCTAAATATGCTAAAATATAATCCCTCTATTTTTAGTTTACTTCTTAAATTTCTTATCCTATTTACTGACTTCATTTAAATTTTAGCACAAATTAGCAATTTGAAAATATAACAAAAAACAAAACAAAAAATCCAATTACAAAAATTACAACACAGTTGTGATCCATTGGGACCGCCTTTTATTATAAACAACAAAACAAAAAACAACACACAAAAAATAAAAATAGGACCCTCATTGTTTTCTGATTATATTTCCTCATCTGCACCACTTTGGAATTGTCAAATGGATCTATAGTAGTATCCAATGTCTAGTTCTATATTGCCTACGTTCGAAAAAAAAGGAAAAAAATAATACTAAATGCCTGATACTCATTTACAATTCAAATTTGCGTTGCTAACGCATAACTTTATTTCGCTATGAAAAATATTTCATATCTTAGGCCAAGGACTTGGTTTTATATTCCTTTTTCAAAGAAATTGTTATTTTCAATTTCCTTTACTTTTGAATGCTTGAGCCTTTGTTAGTTTAAAGTGAATTATATATATATATATATATATATATATATATGTAGATATATATATATATATATACATATATAAGATTTTCTTCTGCCCAGATACACATAGCAGTTCAATAATAAAATTTAGCTCGGTTTCTCACTAATCGATTACCCAATGAAACATTCCAAAAACAAAGCCTAAAAATTTCATATATTTCAAGTCTTAAATTACTTTTCATTTTAAAAAATAGCAATATAAATAATGTCCTTTTCTTGAAATTCACTAAGACTACTAAGAATTTTATATCGTGTTCAAAAACAAATTTTTTAGGTTTAATTATATTCATAACTAAATAAAGAAGTCCAAACACGTAGTATACAACAACTTCTTACAGAATGCAAACAATTTGATTTTTCTACTTTAGAAACTTTCTTCGAATGTCTTTGTTCTATTACCCTCTTTATTTAGCTTTACTTTAAAAATTGAAACTAAAAGCTAGTGGAAATTATTAATTCAAATAAATTGATATTAATCTAAAAGTGTTAAATTAAGCAACTCGTCCTTTATTATAGTAAACGTGTCACTTCGACATAAATAACTAATTTGTTATGTTTCATTAAATCTGAATTGCCAAATATTATTTAATTTAATAAATTTTGCTATGACTATAATTTTTGTTATTTATGATTGCAGGAAATTGAGAAAATATTTAAATAATGATTAGATTTTGAAAATTTCTATTACGATAATTCATATAACAATTTATAATGGAATAAATTATGTCAAGGGAATATTTGTGCGTTGATGTAATGCAGATTAAATTTTATTTAAAAAATAGCTATAAAAAAACTATATACGTTGAGAAAAAATTATATTCCGTTGTATTACTTAAAGCTATAATCATATATATTTAGATATTTATAATAAATAAAAATAATATTAAACATTTTAGTTTATAATTATTACCTTTCATGCAGATATTAGGTAAAAATCTAGTTGCAAGGTTCAATTGTATTCATGCCCAGAACTGGGAAAGGGCTATTTTTTTGACAAAATCTTTTCTACTAGATTATGTCCTTACAAAAGAAAAATTTAAGGCTCATCGACAACTACTTTAAACATCGATTACTTTACATTACAAAAAGAAAGTTAAATAAAAGTCAATAAAAAGGATGCAGATATATATAAACACTTTATAGACTACGAGACTATCTGAGAGACTGAGCTTAAACTTTCAAAAAACTTTAAATATATACTTGACGTAAGGAAGTACATCCTTTTTGGAAAAATGGTTTTGCCAAAGCTTTTAGAAGAAAAGCAACGTCAATAAAATATGTTAAACATTCAGAAACTCAGTTAAGAATTGTATGAATCAATAAAATAAAAGTTTCGTGACACTGATGAAGATTAATTTGTTATTAATTGCATTTATTTTAAAGTCCCCGTATACATTGACGTTGAAAATTGATTAATCAACGGCTAATGGCATATTTCACATTCACAACTTTTTGCAATTACAGGTAAAACGAGCAGACAGAATGTAGCCATTTTTCCAATTTAAACAAGGCCCCATAAAAAACTTAACTCTTGGATAGGCTTACTAATCCAATCAAATGTTTTTTAATCTACATCTGTTAGATTCACCTATATATTAATAGCTTTTTATGTAATTTACATAAAAATGAACTCATACCCTGTAAACATTTGGGTTCAAGAATAATAGCGCTCTCCGTTGCCCTGACGTTCAAAATGTTTTCTTATTTTCACATCGTTCGGATATTTGGAGAAAGAATAAAGTGTTACATATTTTTTGCTTGGTAGATTTTCGTATCTTGTAAATTGAAAAAATATTACCAAAAAGTATAGAATTTGATAAATACTAATCCAATCCACCGAAGTTGGACAACGTGAGCAAATTTTTGTTGAAAAAATTATCTAATTGAAGCACCAATTAGGCAAAAATAGGGAAAATTATGTGCTCATTTCATTAGACCCCATAACTTTGAGATTTCAAAAAAATATCACTCATTAATAATAAATACTTGTTTTTTGTTTGTTTTTTTACTTGCTAGGGTGCACTGCTTCAACAAGGCTTAAAATTTAACACTTTTACATATTACTATTACTGCTCTTACATTCTGTAAGAGTATTCTGTTCTTTTTTTGTTGGCGGTGCAATTCGTCCCCTCTTTTCTTCTACTTCTGCTTTTTTTTTAAACATCGCTTTTGTATTTCGGTATCGTAAAAAAATTTTTATTTTTATTTAAATCTGGCATTTGTGCAAAGCAGTCAAGATTTTTACAGCTGATGTTTTGATGTAATGTAGTTAAATAGTACTAATTTGTGTAGGGAAAGTCCATAATCTTTTAAAGAACTACAAAAAAAACAATTAATGCTTGTTAATCATGACATAAAGGGTAACATGGGTTTTATTCCACTTTTGTAAACCTTGTTTCGAGCAGATTTAATAAAAAATCCATACTTTCACTTAACTAATCAAGTCCCAAAATTATTTTTAAAATCATTACCTATTGAGTTGTAGGTGCTTAAGGATTTCATTAAACGAGAATAATTGAAATTTATCAAATGATAAAAGTGAAAACATTTTTTTTCAATAATTATTTTAAAAAAAATATTTGTTTCATAATTTAACTTGTCATGTATTAATAATGATATGTGAATAATCATCAAAAACGTACACAATTTTCTTCATTACAATAACTCATAAGACGACTGATTGTAATCCTATGATATATGCCATGTGCATAAGTGGCTTAATACATTTCACCTTTTGTAACAATTATTAAATCAACTTTAGATTAAACTTGTAAATGTTAACAATATGTGTTAAATTTCTAATCAAATATTTTAAGCCTTAAACTATTTTAAATTTTTGCCTCTTGATTTATACTAGACGTGTTTCTTTAAATAAATTTTTTTTTGCTTTTTAAATTGTTGCCTATATCTACTTAAACACCTATAAGACTTTGAGCCTACTAAATATAAATTCAATTTCATCGCCATTCTTTGAAGCCAACCCTTTTCTATTATGCCTTGAGCAAGAATTTATTGGTAAATCTTTTTCCCGGTTAAAATGTTGTTGATTTCCTCTATATCTTGTTGTAATATGGCTTAATATTATTTGAAATTGTTATTAAAGATTTATTAAGGGCTTTTAGTAATTCTTAACACTTCGATAAATGTGTTTTCTTAGCAATTCTATGAAAAAAAATGTTTTTTTTTGTATTTAGTACAACAGAAAGAGGAAAAGTATTTTCTATTTATTCAAATAGACTTTATATATACGTATGTATATGTATCAAATTTCTTTTTCGTCAAAGACCTAACAAGAATCTAGTCAAACAAAATGACTCGTCGAAGGCTTGAGTTATTTAATCGAATTTTTAAAACAAATTTTTTAAAGAGCTTTATTCGTTTTATATATGTTAACTACTCGTTTATTAACGTATTTTTGATCAACAGCTTTGATTTGTGAAGTGAAAATTTTCAATAATTTATATAAATGAAAAAAATCAAAGTCGAAACTATATAAGAAGTTTATTAAATGACTAAAATCTTATTAGATAAATTAAGCTTATTAATCACTTATGCATATGGAAACAACACGCTTTCCTTTTTAAAGACATTACAGACCATGTGTGAGATTCATAAAATAAATCCCTAAATTTCATTTAAACAAAAATTAATTTTTTTTTGTTTGTTTTGTTTTTTACAATTATTTATTGTATTATTTATTCTACATTAAACTTCTCAAAAAATTTATCAAATTCTTTCAATTTAGAAATATAATAAAAAATAATATGTGTTAATTTTGAAAAAAAATTAATATGGTTTACCTGCTTTAATTTAATTAAAACGTAAGCTAGTTGCAATTTTGTTAACAAACCGCCAAAAAATGGGCCATTTTTCAGACTCAGGCACGAATCTTGGCAAATTATAGGCGCGAATTTCGTAAAAAGGAAAATAAGAAGAACATTAACCAAATAAAGTTTTATTTATAATTAATGAACAAAATAGAGAAAAGTAATTGTTTTACTGTTTAATAGGAACAGAAGTATTGAAAATTGTTTTTTCAAAACTAAATAAATAACCTGGAAAATAAAAGTGTGGAGTGTCCTTCACAATAATTACTGATAAGTAATTAGTAATCAGCAGTTAATGTATTCGTATCCTCTGAAAATTCCTTAAAAAAATAAAAACTTGTTTTAAATGCAATAGTTAGTTACCGATTTAAGGATTACAATCTATCAATGGTATGAAAAATTATTTTTCTACTTTAGCAGACTATTTTTCAAAGGTTGTTTTTTCATGTTATTTTAAGAAGTTCTTTTTATTCTTCTATTAAAAAGATTATTTTATTTGAGATAACTATTTTTTATAAAATTAAATTATAAGAACTCTTAATTCGACTAAAGCAATTAATGGAACACTTTTGAGCTTTTTTAATGCCATTAACCTGAATTTTTCTTTTTTAAATGCCTGAGTAAACTTCCACCAATATCTAATTGTTTTTTCTGTCTTATAAAGGAACTATCACAAATGATAAGTTTTTTGTGAGGGCAAGGAAACTTATCTTTTGATTACTTACTTTGTCAAAGCTATTTATCTTTAATTTAAAAAGTGCCTTTTTTGGACTAAGATCCAAACTAGCATTGAAGTTTTAGGCTAATTGTTTATATAATAGTTAAGTACATAAAACGAATTGTGTAGAACTTCGTATCTTTTTTTGTTTCAACTAAATCGTCCTGAAACTATTAACTCTGCTGCACTCTTCTTTACTATTTTAAAGACTACTAAAGAAGCACCCGATATATGTTGTTTGATGATAGTGTTGCTGGCATTTTTGCACTGTTGAGAATTAAATGTTTTCTTTGTTTTGGGTACCTAATATATTAATGATGTTCTGATTATAGATTTCTATGAGCACAACCATATTTCACGATTTACATTCTAGATTTTTCCGCTTTAAATTTTCTCTTATTAAATATAAAGATCTGAATATCGGTCTGGATTAAATAGTTTTATATTTGGCATTGCTTCTAATTCCAGGCACGCAAATAGATTCATCTGATCTAGTTTGATTCATATATTACAATCAAATAAATCAATATTGTAAATTAACCGACAAATCATTTTAGATTGCATAACTTCATTGGCTCAAAGAATGTTGTAAGCCAATTCTCTTTGTCATTCTTGATATGCGAATTTCATTTAATTTGATACCGTCAGACTACTTTTTATGAGGATTATTAAAGCCAAAAGATCATATCACCAAATGCAAGAGCCAAGGCAAGGTCTAGGTTAACATTTGTCAGAACTAACCTCTATATTTCCCTAAATGATGAAATACTCTAAAAAAGTGCAGTGCAGTATACCATCCCACTCTAAGGCAATCATTTGCGTGGTTGTATACTAAAAGAATGATGTGAACAAGTCTTGTTGTCTGTAAATTCCATTATCTCTAACTAGAATAGCAAAAAATGTATATATTTTTATGGTTTCTTACTAGGAAAAATGCACTCGATTCTTTATACTGCATATTTTGTGTGCTCAATTCAAAGAATTAGCTTCCATTTCAAGGATATGAATATATCATATGTTCCTGCATATTTAAACAAATCTCCAGATATATTTTGTAAAACATGCAAATACGTACATTTTTATTTTAACCTGGAATGGAAGAGTGAACACATGTTTCAATTTTATTTGGAAATATTGGCGTCTGTCGAAAAGTATTTTTTATTTTCTTGGAGATTAATCAGCGACAGAAAATAAAAAAGAAACTCAAACTATAAGCAGCAACGACAGATTTTTTTTGTATTTTTTAAAATATGCTTTGCTTCCTTTCTTGCTATTATTGTGAAAAATATTTTTTAAAAACCGATAGGACTCGGTCCATTTATTTGCATTTGTTACCTCTAATTGTTTTTCCTAACGAAATCTCTAATATTCTTTTCCATTGATTAAAAACAAAAGCAGAAGCTTAAATGCTATTTTAATATAACTAAATTAAATCAAAGAATTAAATTTGAAGCTAAAAACTACGTTTAAACTGTTCAAGAAAAACAAATCCTTTTAATCAGATTTATTAAAAACATCATAACTATTGAAAGTTATTATCTAAAAATTTTAACACAAAGCCTTTTATAGATTTATTAGGCACAAAAAATAAATTTTGACTTTATTTTTCAAACCAAATTTTTACCTATAATAATTTCTTTTTCCTATTTCATTAAAATAAAGTCAACAGTTACCTAGAATTTGAAGTGTAGCTAAGCAAGTTAGTGATAAATCAAACTGAAATATTTATTTATCTTTGAAAAAATGCCTCCTTGAATATTTTTATTAGTTTTGCTATCAAATTATGTTCAATTTAAAAATATGCAAACCTTGAACTACATTGCGATCTTCAATGAAATTATCCTTATATATAAGGATTTCTTTATAAGATATTTCACTTCCATTTCATCAGTACAAACTCAAAAACACTTTGTAAAAATATCAAATCAACTCAAGTAGAAATCTTTCGTATAGATTCCATTCTAATTTAATCTAAAGGTTTTGAAAAAGATGAACTTTTATATTTCACGCTCAGCAGAGTAAATTACGGTTCATCTTTGTAAAGTTAAAATTAACCTGAATTCCTGAACTTGGCCATCCTGAACAATAGTAGATTTACCAGCATGAAATTATTACAAAAAATATTGACTTGGTGTATTCAAATAAATTGATTTTTTGTGTCTTATCAATTTCTTTTTCTCTTGTTATTGGCATAATAGCTTATATTTAATTAATTTATTATTTATTATATGAAAAATAATAATTCCATATACTCCATCTGATCCACTCTTAAATATAGTATTTAGTAGCAAACAACATTTATTTTGTCTTTTTTAAATAACTGATGGTTAATGCGAAGGAGTGGCTAAGTATAGACTAAATATTTGGAGATGAAATTTTACTTACTGAATTTTCAGCAATATTATCAAAATCCACAAAAATGAAAATGGTCAAAATGATCATGAAACGATTAAAATTAATCCTCGGAAATGTATTAATTTCCATCTTTGGTGTAGAAGTATTCCTTTCAAGTACTGTAGTTCTTGTAAATAAATTTTTAGTAAAACTCTTGCATTCATTTAACTCAGCCATAGTACTTTATACCTATTTAAACTCAAAGAAAAGAAAACGCATAAGCAGGGCTTCTGTATTTAAATTTAGCAAAGCCTATTCTTGGTTTAAAATTTTAGGCTAAAAAATAAGCAGGAAATGATTTTAAGTCAAAATCTTAAAAGTAGGTGAAAAGATATCTCAAGTGAATATTCAAAAATAGGCCGTAGAAACCCTCAAGTTGATATCTCGAGGATTATTTTAGATTAATAGACGAAAGCTTTCCTTCGATATTTCAAACTTTGCATAAATCGTAGAAAAGGATGAATACTTTTTATAGTTTTTGAATAAAATTCTTTTGAAAGAACTTTAAAGTTTTTCATTCACTGTTTAATGGCTTTAGGGCTTATGAATTTATTATTGTTTTTAAAAACATAGAATATATAGTGATTACAGTGACAGCCATTCATATTTTAAATTTGAGACCTATTCACCAACGTATCATATAATAGAATCGGCCTAAATATAATTAATAGTCCTGTTTAGAGAATATACAAACTGATATCAAACAATGTAATGTTTCAACTCTGACTGTTAGTGTGAAGTATCAAGAAGTATATATTCATTTAAAAATTATGGTATATATTGAATATTCAATTTTCTTAAACATTCATAACTTCAAGCGAAAGGTGAAAATTCTTTTAATGAACATGCTTTGTCTATAACAAAATAAAAGATTTAAAGTTTGAAGTGTTGAAGCATCTACGATAGCCCCGAAGTTGGTAATATTGTTCCCTGATAATATGAAAAATACTTAAAAAAAATTTTTGTTTTCATTCAACCATGTCTAATAAATAAAATCATTTAATACCGTTACGAGTTCCTAAAGATCCTAATTTTTTCAAAAAGAAATATTATTGAACATTAATAAAAAAGTTTCACTAATCATACTTTCTTCGTTTAAAAGAAATTCGTATCGTATCAAACTATACAAAAACTCTTCAGTCTTTTAAAGAATTGAAGCAAAACAACAGAGATTTTGTTAAAAAATAAAGGAAATGATACTTTTTTTGTTAGTATATTACAATATATGCATATCAAATTACGGAGTGGAAATTGAATTGTAAAGCATTATATTTCCTTCTTAGAGAATAGGTAAATTTTTGCAATATTATTTTCTCCATAGCTCTAGCCGTATTTTTGTAATAAAAAAAGCCTAAAAATCTCTTTTTACATTTTTTGCTCTAGGTGATGAAAGATATTATTTCAAAGAAGCCGCAATATTGCAACATGGAATAAATAAAAATGAACTTTAAGAAATCATTTAATTTAGTAAATAACGTTCAATGATTAAAAACATCAGGAAAATATTTATCTAATTATTTATTTGAATTTTGATTTAAAGACTAAAGGATCGTAAAAATCAAGTCCCTTATATTTTACAGAAATTTAAAATAATTAAATATTTTGTTATTTTCTACTGAATGTTAGATTTTGGTTGCAAAATTTATTTTTACAAATTCATTGGTCTAAAATTAGCTACTTTAGGTTTAATGTAATCAACAAGATTTCATTTCTATGTATAATTAAATTTATTTCTGTGAATACCCCTGATTTAAATTTTATAGAAAAACTAATTTTCTAGAGATCGTTTAGTCAAATTCACAGATTCTTTCAACACGTTTAAAATTTAGTTTATTTTAATCTGAAAAATAAAAAAGGAATCATCATTAGGGCAAAGAGTTTAGAGTTTTATTGTTCCATACCTACAGGCATAAACAAATTAATAAAAGCTCAGTGATAATTGAGTAATTCTGAAACAAATTTTAATTCTTGTTAAGGTTTATCAAGTTATAAAATTTATGACATGCAGTATAATTAATTAACTTCTACAAATTTTTTTATACTTTTTCATACGCCTTGCCATAAAATCTCAGCTTTAACTTTGACTTTAGCACATTATATTTTCATGAAGTGTCAAAGGAATTTCAAAAAAAAGAAGTTGTAAATGAAAAATATTTTCCATTGAGTCTTGAACACACTATGCAGATTTTTTGTTGGTAGTTTTAGTTTTTTGTTCTTTATTATATTCCTACTATTAGCTTGCTCAAAACCTTCAATTGTCAATAAAATCTTTTTTAATCATCCAATCAAGTTTAAATAAATTTCGTTGTGTTGGCAGTGCATGACAATTGATGTTTATACAGTTAGTTCAAATATTAATTCATTAATTATATTTAATAAATTACTTTTTAGCTTTATATGAGAGAAAAATAAATGAAACGAATTCCGAATTTAGAAAAAAGAAAAAACAATATATTATATTACTTGTAATTGGTTATAATTATTAATAATTACAATTACTATTAATAATTTCTTATTATATTTTTAATAAATGCCTGTGATTGTAAATAATTTTTTATGATTTTCAATATTATTATACTATAATTACTGTCAATTATGGAAAACGCCATCAATGATATTGCATTGCATTGCATAGAAAACAGAATCAAAAACGGTCTTAATAACTGCATGCAAGACTTCTTGGTGTATCCAAGTCTATACCGAAAGTAAACGAGTTTTATATTAACTTCTGTTGGTGCATATTTTGCTATAAGAACTTCTATGAATGGTTTTGCTATTCACTGATTACATATATTTTAGCCACTGAGAGGATCTTACTTTTAAATATATTATATATACCTCGCACATATTAGCCTAAACTTCTTTGAATATATTTATAAGGATATTAGAAAGCCCAAATTTTGAAAATCAGATATCAATAAAAATAAATCTTTCTGTAAAAAAAGAATAAAATGGTTTTTTTCTTCAAAAAAATTTCATATTAGATGCTTCCTTAAATAAAAATATATACTACTTTTTCAAGAAGTACTTATAAAAACACTAAACATAGCTTTTACAAAAGCCATTTTTCAAATTATTTTTAAGCAAAGTTTCTTACAGTCATTGTTAAATTTTTCTTTCATAATTCAAAACTCTTCCTTTGTTTCGCAAAGTTATTTACTAAAAGATTCAGCTACAAAGAGCACTTAGCACTTTTTTTCATGAACCGCTATTTTACTTGAGTTTTTTAAGGAATATAATTTTTTGTATTATATACATTGACTTTTGCTGTTTTTAGAAAATATTTTAAACATTAATTTTAGTATTTTACAACAATTTCTGTTGCCTTTTCTACTCAAGTGTTTGAGATGTTTTTGTAAAAAATTGAAAAATTGTCGTCAAAACATTAAAAAGAATTTTTATGTATGTTTATTAATTTGCTTAAATTCAGATATTTTTTTTTTGACTTTTGTAAACTTGACATCATAATTTATTCATCTGAAAATTCAAGTTGTGTGCTTATTAAGTGCTGGATATTTTTTAATATCCAGCTAGGATAATAATTTAAAAACAAAAAGCTTTATTGTAATTAAATTCAAGCATTGAAAATTTAATGCTGAGTACTTGAATTATATGTCATTTTCTTAACGATATTATGAAGTAAGTCTGAGACTAAATGTTTCATTTTTAAATCCCTTATGAAGTTTGTTTTTGATTACTTGTCTTTGTGGCAATTTTTGCCAAAGAAACTATTTTTAATGTTCTCTGCAATTTATAATATTTAAATAAAGTAATTTTTAATTTTGTAATTTTCTTATTAGTAAAGAGATTTAATGTAAGCTTCAAAAGCGCTTATATAATCTTTCACAAGTTTTAGACATATTTTTAATTACAAATTATCAATCTTAAAAATTAAGTTTTAAAATTCACTATCCCAGCCACTATTTTCATCTCCAGGTGTCGCTTCATCGTCAGCGGTTGGTGTAAAATATTTAATATCTTTATTACAAGAAATAGGTCTTTTTAACGGTGCTGGCATTGTTTTATCAAGTAGCCTGTCCCATTCAAATCCTTCAAACCAACTTTACCAAAAAAAAAAAAAAAACAAAATATAACTAAGCAATAAACCTTGATTTATCTATGTATGCATACCTATGCCTTTTAATGTCTGCAATACCTTTTTTTTGATATCCTAAACGTTCGGCTGGCATTTGACGACATAATCGTCTAATTAAATTTTGTGCTGGACGAGGTATACGCGATGAAATTTTTGCTGCATCAATTCCGCATAAAATTTGTTGATAAATTTTCATTTGATCATTTCCACGAAAAGGTGGACGTCCTGATAAAAGTTCATGAACTAATATTCCTAATGCCCAATAATCAACAGCTCGATCATGTCCTCGATCAAGTATAATTTCAGGTGCTACATATTCTGGTGTACCAGCAAATGTATTTGTTTTTTGATTCGTTAGCAATCGTTTTGCAAATCCAAAATCTACCTATAAGGAAATTTTTTTTTAAAGTTTTTCTAATACAATTTGCCTATATATTTTTTATATTTAATTTAAGGATTAAGAATAAAATTTCCTTTCCGTTTAGCATGACTAGCTATAAGATTCCATAACTTTTATAAGAAATTTATATTTGACACATACCAACTTGCAATATCCATCCGGTGTTAGCATTAAATTTTCTGGTTTTAAATCCCGATAAATTATGTTTCGTGAATGAAGAAAATCGAATGCTTCGACAACGCATGCTACAATAAATTTTGCAGTTCTTTCATCAAAATATAATAAATCATGCATTACAGTCCATACATCACCACCAAGACAGGCTTCCATCAAAAAATAAACATATTTACTATCCGTAAATGTTTTATATAATCTTGAAATAAATATGTTTATTTCTTATTAAATATGCTTTTCAAATAGTAATAGAAAACTTACTGAACTACAAAAGGACTATGACACATAGACATGACTATTTTTTCATTGTAAACATGGTTGACTTGTTCTTGTTTAATAACATCAACTTTTTTTAACATTTTTAAAGCAAAAGTTTCATTTTTATAGCTAACAAGCTCTACACGACCAAATCCACCAACTCCTAGTGTTGCTATTTTTTCGAGATCCTTTAACAGAATATGATCGTATTTTCGATTAATACAAGATATTCTTTTTATTATATCTGTGGGTAAAATTTTATCAACAGGTTTCTCCTTAAGTTCAGGTATTGTTCCTAAATAACTTATAAAGGAACTAAAAAATTAATTTTATTTTAATTATAATATGATAATATAGATATTTGCTTACTCTCGATCCAATGTCAAACATTCAGTTCCTGGCGGATCAGGATATACACTCGCTTGTCGGCGATCTTCATTTATTAATGCTTGCTCACCAAAGTATTCACCACGTTTTCTACGATCAACAACACGTTCTTTACCACCATTTTCATCATATTTTTTTATTGTGACACTACCTCCACGTATTATGAAAAAGTCATTACCAATTTGACCCTGTTGTATTATACATGTATTTGTTGGGAAAAAAACCTTTTGAATATAATTTTTTTTAAAATAA
The DNA here is from genome assembly GCA_947359355.1 of Acrocera orbiculus. Taxonomy (NCBI): domain Eukaryota; kingdom Metazoa; phylum Arthropoda; class Insecta; order Diptera; family Acroceridae; genus Acrocera; species Acrocera orbiculus. The sequence goes on from OX375757.1 coordinate 5,193,665, forward strand.
TATTTCATTAAAATTGATTTGAAAATTTTACTCTTTTTAAGAGATCAACAATTTTAAGTAGAATTTCTTCATTAAGGTCCTTGAAGAGGGGAACTGATCTTAGGAAATTTAAATTTTCTTCACGCTCTTTACTTCCTGATATTACCATAATCGTTCGAAATTTTGATCGGTCTATCTTCCATACTTTTGCATCTGTTGTAGCTAAACAAAAAAACAATTAAAAAGTATTAAAAATTTTTCAAGTTTATTTTAAAATGAAAGGAAATTTCAGAATTATCAGCAATAAAAATTATTTAAAAAAAAATTTTTATCGATGCAGTGAGAATTTTTACTATAGCTTTACTTAAATTCTGGATAGCATTTGATAAATAATGGCTTTTTATGTGGAAATTTTAAAGAAACTTCATTGTACACCAAAAATATAGCATAGAAAGTTTTCAACATTCTCTATAGAATTTATAGACTTAGAATTCCATTCAGTTGAGGTAACTTCTATGCGATTTTAATCGTTCCACATAAATTTTTTCATTTCAAACCAAGCACTATGTTTTTGGTGAATTCATTCGGCTCTATGAGCATTTGAAGTGTAGCAAGGCAAACATATGTCTACTTTTCAAATACATTTTATTTCTTGATATTAGTTTGTTATTTATTATACCCCTTAAAAGCCTGACAGTTCTTTGTATCTTTCCCCCCTCTAAAATTATCTTGAACTATATTTAGGAAATATTTTTGAAATAAGTAAATTGAATTAAAAAATACAAATAATTTTTATTTATTTTTGCATTAATCTATTTCATTTTCAATGAAAAAGGCAAAAAATAAAATGAATAAAATATTTGAGTTAAACTTTTAATTAATCCTCAAAAGAAAATATAAATTTTTGTACTAAAATATTTCTCATATTTTGAAGAATAGTCCCAAATGAAAAAACAATGTTTTTAAAATTCAATTCAGAATTCAGTTTTTAAAATAGGTTGTTTTAAGAGCAGCACTATAAGTCCAATGACTTTCTAACATTTTTTTCTTCCTTCAAAAATGAGCCGTTTTCAACAACAACCTCACTTTATGAAATTGGAATTGAAGTTTTCTCCCATGCAATATCTTATTTTTTTATTATTTAGTTGATAGTAATCGCTGAACTCAAGAACTGGAAAGCAGTTTAATATTCTCTTGGTTAACCTGTAACGTGCTGTGGATTACACTAACGATAATTGACAATCGTAATTCAGAAATATGCCGGCTTTCATTTTTGATTGTAAATCAGTCTTAAAAAACTTATCTTTTTTGTTTATCCTTTGCACTATCTGCTCAAAGTTTTAATAGCTGTGTAGGATAGATTTTTTAGACACTGTAATAAGCGTAATATATCGGTCTAAATGGCCTGAAGCTGATATTAAAGAACACAATAGTTTGACAAAGTTTGACTTTATCCTTCAATCTTATCTACTAAAAGAGTTATATATCCATTTTAATGCCTCTGTTACTTTTTAGAATGCCGAGTAAAATTATTTTATTTCTCATCGGCATTGGCGGAGCTTATTCATTTTAGCTAATTTCTTTTGAATCTTTTAAAGGTTTTTAATCGTTGAATTGTCTCAAAGGGTCATATCTAGTAGATAAAGTAATATGGAAGCCACTCTATATTGCTGTTATCTATATAACACATGTGGTAAGCTTTATTGTTATGGAACTAAAATTATTGTAGGTTTCACTTGTCATGATGATCAAAACATATCAAATAAAAACTCACGACAAAATTTATTCTCTTTCATTTATATTTGTTTTTAAAAAAAAATATTTTCATTCATTCAAAAAAAATCTATTTGAAAATTAAATATAAATTTCTGTACATAAAAGTGGTATTTTTGGTCATACAATTTGAAAATAATTGAGAGAATTTAAAACATTTTGATATGACTGTCTCATTTCAATATTGATTTGAAAATAATATAACAAACCTTTAATTGATGCGAATCTCTTAGCATTATATAAAATAGCCAACTCTCCAAAAATAATTCCGGTTCCGAAAGTATTAATTATTTCTTCATTTTTAATAACATCAAAAACTCCTTCCTCTGAAACAAATATTTCTGAACCCTCCTCATTTTCTCTTATAATGAAACTATCTTTAATATAGCTGGCTGGTTCCATAGCATCAATTACTAGTTCCTTACGTTCATAGTCCATGTAATTATTTAGAAAATCATTAGATTCGATTGCCAATTTTATGAAGTCTCTTGTTCTAGAAATTTTAGTTTATTTTATTACTCAAATTTAAAGGGGATTTAATTTAAGCTCAAAAATGTTCACCTTGAGTCTTTAGGATATATTTTAATTTTGTCATTTTCATTTGTTAACTCTGGTCTTGTATAAATGAGACCTTCTTTTCGTCCTTCTTTTTGCAATTTTATTTTTGTATTTTTAACATTGTTTGAGATGTTATTAGGCACTTCTAACTGAGTTTGTCCTAGTCTATCGTCCTTGAATATAATAAGTATTAACTAAAACTGCAATATAAAATACTATTTATGCTTACATCGATACTTACTCCCGAGTCACGTTTAGTGGGATCGACTTGTATTGAATATTGTCTATTTTTAACGCTCTCTGAATTCTGAAAGATATTTTTATGTTAATATTATAGAAAAATCTTATGCTATTAACTTCGAAGTGTACGAATAAGTTTGTTGATGGTTCTTATTGAATTACATGGATAAGAAAAAAGAAACTTTATCGAAACTAGAAGCAACTGTATAGTCAAAAACTCAATAAGATGTAATAGAAAGTTGCTTTCCCTAAAAAGAAACGAAAATTGAAACGTGGGTTGAGTTGGTACTATATTAATAATCGATAAAAATATCCCTAATCTATATAAACTTTTAATCGTGATAATTCTTTTAAATAATTTTTGACGAAGAACTAATTAAATATATTTTCTCCTCAGAAAAAAGTATTAGCTTTGATTTGATTTTGAATTCAAAAAATATAATAATGGCTATAATTGAGTTACTAAATTCGATATTAATTGGCACATTTATGGCCACTTCCAAAATAATCACTAATTAATCCATATACATATGAAAGGGCTTAATCCAATTTTTCCTAAAAGCCGCTAAAGGTATTGCCATTAGCTTCATCGTCGATTACTGTTTTATGGTTTCAATAAGGTCCAATCGTTTTTCTCTTAATACAAATTGAAACGGAGAAACAAAACAAAAGAATGCGCTTCTGCATGTCATGGAAAAAATCATTTATACTTTTTTGAGTTTTCAGTTTATGTGTTTGTCGAAAATTGATATATTCTTTGTTCTCGACTATATCTTTTCTGTCAATTGTAAAGTTATCCATTTTTATATTTATTAATGGTTTACACCAGCGGTGCGCAAAGTGTGGGTCGCGACCCCTTAAGGGGTCGGCAGAAAAATTTTGAAGGTCGCCAAAGATTCACAAATTTATTTGTTATTTAACAAATATAAGACTTTTCTCAGGTAGTAATTATAAAAATAGACCTTGAATTTTTACGAAAGAAATTTGGTATATATCAGTATATATCAGTATCTAATATCGATCAACTATCCAAAATTGAATACTTATTTTTATACACTAATAATGCTTCCGGGAAAAATAACAGTTCGGATTTGTAAAGACATTGAGGAATCAGGTAATCAATTGATCTTATTGAATAATTAGCTTATTCTTTTGCTTTCGTTTGAATTCTTTGAATAGTTAAAAAAACTATGAACTATTTTAAAATAAATGAATTCGGCCCACTTTAAAAACAACTCATATACAGATGTTTTGAAGCTTGCAAAAAATAATTAGAACCCATCTAATAATAATTTTTCACTCTTTAATTTTAAACTTTGAAAACCATAACAAAATTAATAATTTTAAAACAACCTTAATATTTGGCTTTAATATGTCTGACAATAACACAAATTTAGGTTTCAGTGCACGAGTATAGTTACAGAGTTACAAAAACAAAGTAGCAGTAGTTGTAGCTAAGTAAGGATAGTAAAACGGTAGTTGCTAGGAATTGAGACGGAAGTTTTCACTTTATTTAATTATTTCTTATACAGTCGCGTCTGTGCTTTAGAAAAGTAGTTCGAAAAAGAAGGAAAGTGATGGCCCAACATCCAATAAAATTAAAAAACTTGAAGATGAAAATTCAAATAAAACTGCTTCTACTTCTAAAACTATTGAAGAAGATATATTAGCATATAGCGAGTTTTCAAAGAAGCCTGAAAGTTTTTTCAAAAAACGAGCGGAAAGTGTAAAAAACCAAAATTTTGTATGGAAAAAATATACAGCAGTGCCTGAAAAAGCTTTACAGGCATCCTTAGAAGTTTCTTATTTAATTGGAAAAAATATGAAAGCACATACAATCGGAAAATCGAAGAACGACCTACGGCTGGCGATTTCCAATATACATCCGAATATAGAAGAAATCATTAGCAATTTACAATGCGAGGTATGCATTAATAAAATTATTATTTGAGAAGATTAAAATATTTTATTCAAAACTCTAATTAATCGTTATTATAACCCAAAATAGCAAAATGAATTTTAGTTTAGCTGCATTGAAAATTTAAAAAAAATCAATGTCCACCCAGGGGTCGCGATAAAATTTTACACGAAAAAGGGGGTTGTCAGTGAAAATAGTTTGCGCACCACTGGTTTACACTAGTATCACTTTTTTCATCTTCGATATTTGCATAAAACACTTTCTGCTTCAGGTATTAGTTTAATATTTAAAGAAAAAATTTCAATATCATTTCAATAAAAATAATATATAAATAATATTAAAAATAAATTGCGAAAAACTTTAATATCTGAAACTTTTATTCTCAATGACTTAGTTATTATTAATGCATTTTTTTAAACAAAAGAAAACAAACGATTTACCTTTTACAAAAACAAGAAATAAAACTGTAGAGAGCTCCTTAAAAAATTTTAATTACATGAAAGTTAACAAAAAGTCTTCACTTTGCCTCCAACTTAACCTCTCCTTTGTATTTTAAATTCAAAAAGGATCATTTCAACAAGGAACTTGCTAAAAAAAGTTTGCTTAACTGCTTTTTGTTTTTGGTAAATTTGTTTGAGTTGTGACGGGTTGTTTTCCTGTTTTTATTTTGCACTGTACTTATGTCTTTACTACTGCGTTTTGTTTATTCGTTTATTAAATTTTTACATTCCTATAAAACATTTTAATTGTCATGCCATCATTCACGTTATATTTAGAATATCCTAAGCATCAATAAGACTTCAAAATACTACATTGATGCATGTAACTCCTCACTTTTTCTCACAGTTTTGAAATAAAGGATTTCAAAAGACTGAAATACTTATTAAATGATCTTTTATAAAGCATCGGTGAATAAGTCTCGAGACACAAAACTTTTAAGGTTTGTTGGAAGATACTAAAAGCAATCTATTGATTGACTTTGCAAAATGAAGCACCATCAACTTCGGCTATTACCATGAGTTTAACTACGCTTGAAGGGATAAACTGTAAAAATAACAGTCAATACTAAGAAGAAAAAATTACTGTATCACCAAAAACATGCATTGTTTTACAAATTATTGTAAGCGGAGACCAAATTACGAGATATGAACTTTGATTTCGTTTGCCTTACAACTGCTTGCTGTTCGCAGATTTTATAGACTTACAAAAAGAGGAAGGAAAAATTGGGGGCTATTTTAAAATCAAAAATAAGTCATTCAACATGGCTGGTATAGAAAAGAATAAATAACTTTGAAATAAAAGTATTAATTTCGAAGCAGATTATTGATAGAGTCAAATTTTGTAAACAAATCACAATTTAATATATCAGCGTCTGTAACATTTTCACAAATTTAACGTCAATCTTAGTTTCAAAATTCGTCTTATTTTCATATTTATTTCATATTTTTTTAAGAGAAAGAAAAAGAGAGATATAAAAACAACAGATATTTTCTTCAAAATAAATTTTGAATTTTTGATTCCATCAAATCAAGCCAAACTTGTCACCAAAATATTACGTGCAAACTTACTTTTATCTATATCGAAAAAAAAAGTTTTGAGGATATTTTTTTTATGGTTTCGGGGATATTTCTGGCCAAATTATTTTTGAAAAGAAAAAATGTAGCAGATAATATACATTACATTTTTTTGTTCTCGCGAAAACCAGAAATACTTACTTTAAATATAACTTACCAAATCATGAATTAATATTCCATTCACAGAATTTTCTGTCAAATTGAAAATTTCAAAGTGTTGCTTTGGGGATATCCGACCGACAGTCTAAAAAATATGAACATAATTAAATACGTTTTTTTTTGTTATTATTAAATGGTGTCAGAGTAAATCAGAGTAAAAGTATCAAGTAAATAATTTTTAAATTGTAGCTTTTCTTTGGTATCATTGTTTCCATTAAATAATTCCAACAAGTTTAGAGTTTTATTTTAATTTTGGAGGATACTTATTTTAACTTTTATATTTTCCAAGCCATTGGACTATCTTATTATGTTTGTGCAAAATTGATATCAATTAACAAGAGTAGAGATTTTTTTGCACATCATTTTGTGCTTATATGATATTATAATGTTCCTTTAGGGCAGCGATTTCCAAACTGTGGGTCGCGACCCACAAGGGGGTCGCGGAATAACCTCGAGGGGGTCGTGAAGTTTTTAATTTCTGTTTTACATATATAAAAAAATACTATTTAGCACAAATTTTTTGTTGCGATATTACTTTATTAAAAATCACTGTAAATGCCGATAATACTATTGTGAAGTACGTTGGCTATCTCGTTCAAAATTTACTCAAAGAGTGTTCGAACTTAAAGACGAAACTGCAATTTTTCTTGCTCAAAATCACAATGATGAGGCGTCTTCCTTTCGCAACGATAACTTTATTCCTTAACTTGCCTATTTGGTTGAAATTTAAAAAAAATTAAGTGATTAAAATGAATCAATGCAAGGTCCACAAATGCATGCTCTGATTCATAGAGACAAAATGTGCTTATATTATTTTATTGTTTTATCTAATAAGGGGGCCGCCAATTTTTTTTTTTTCTTATGTGGGTCGCAGTATCAGAAAGTTTGGAAACCGCTGCTTTAGGGTATCAATTTTTTGTAGTAAAAGCTGCCGAACAAATTAAGGAATGCCTTCAAGTTTTCCAAACATAGTGGATGATTAGAACATATGCTGCATCTTTATTTACCTTTTATTTCCGTCATGTCTTTTATTCATAGCTTTTAAAATCAATGAACTTTTGATTTTTCCTTTTGCGCCGTAATTTTATTAAGGGCTTTTTCTATGTGTATCATTCAATATCTATTTTTTCAATTCCTTAAGCAGATTAAATATATTAACAGATTTTGTTTAATTTTTTTAGTGTGATGACAAAGGAAAATCAATAAAATGTTCTCTGAACAAAACAGAACAAAAATTGGTATGTTAATTTTAATGTTTTTACTATCAACTGTACATAATTAGATCGTACATAGCATTAAAGTCTTTTTTTTCAAATCTACAAAACGAGTTTCATAATAACTGAAAAGAACCGCACTTGTTAAACTTTCTTAACCAGTTTATTATAAAATCCTTTTGAAAAAAGTATCATCAAATTAAATAATTCTATTAAATAATGAAAACTGTTTTCTTGTAGTTTTTATTTGGTGTATTTTGTAGAGTTTATTCATGTTGAACTTTGGTATTACTTTTGAATTTACTTAGGACATTTTGTAAGCATTTTTCAAGATAGACCCTGATATAAAAGAAGTATACCGTTTTTAAATTTGTTTAGGGTAGTTTATAATAAAAGTGTTTCAAAGGTATGGAAATATTATTTGAAATTTATTCAAAACAAATATTTAAAGAGTCTAACAGAAGTCTGTTTTCTTTAACATATGTTAAACATATAACGCTACAAAAGTTTTAGAGTAAACAGTTCAAAAGAAAAATATGTAAATTGTGGTATTTTTTCATTTGATGGAAGGAGATTAATATAAAAGTAATTTCTTATATCCTTCAAACAAAATAATTAATTTGAATAAACTAGAGCTAAGATTTACAATTGGAAAACTTGAAAAGAATTTCAAATTTGTTTCCCTTAAACTAGATCTGGTTCGAATATAATTAACCAGATGATGAGAGGAACTAACGAAATCTGGATAGTTACTAACTTAAAATTCCTCTATTTTCTCGACCCCTCTGTCGATGTATCTTTCTTTTAATTTTTTGAATAATTTAAGTATTAAAGCTTATTTTGGGCTAATTGAAAGAAACAGTTTTAAACATTAGTTAATTGATTAAAAGGATAAATATTAAACACCTAAAATTACCCATAAATTTTCCAACAGCTAATTTATCAAAACAAATCTAATGTATAGAATTGTAAATTGCAATAGTGCTCAAATGTTTGAGGAAATTGCAATAGTGCTCAAATGGTTTACCTGCATTCAACCTCAAATAGGTAGAATGATCCACAATGAATGATTTCCACAGTACTTCTCTTATTAATATTAGAAGAGCAAGATATATAACCGATCCTATTTTAATGAACCAATTAATCAGTAAGGATCACATAATTTTTCAAAGTAAACGCCATATTAAGAAAAAGTGTAGAATGTACCTCTAATAAATGGAATTGGAATCGGCCAAGCCTTTTTGAGAATCTGGCATTATCAGGGAAGAAGAAATTTCGGTAAGCGCATTTTACACTTTTTAAGTGACACTTAACTTAAATACATTACAATTCTTTTCGTGATTTGCAAATTTACTTATTTTTATGAGAAATTTAAAGTATAAGCAATCTCCTTCGAATTATTACACCAATTGAAATTGCAAAACAAATGCAAAACTCTAATTGAAAAAGACTAAAATCAAACAGAAAGAGTATTTAAAGAAACGCGTTTTTATTTTGATACGACTTGATATTAAATTTTCGTTCAAGAAAAATAAGTTCATGGATTTCACATGGGCTTATCTTTTGATTAGTAGTTATTATATAAGTAGGAAGAGGATTGTGCTATAGAACTAGTCAGTATCTAACCATTTGACACGTTATTTAAATAAATTAAAGTTCTTGCATCATCTTAACAAAATTAATATAAGAAATTTATATAAACAAGGAGCATAACACAAGGATAGCATAGTGATAAAAAAATTAAACTCAAGAAGTCTACTCTGAATGACAGAGTAATTTTCCGATAGTCCAACAAAAGATTGATCAACTAATCATCAATAAAGATGAAGCTGAAATATTAAATATTTGGACTTTCGATATTAAGCTGATGACAATCTCACCCTCGAAGTTATTCACTTATGCACTATGTATCGTGAATTTATTATATTATGTAATTTAGCCTAAATATATGTTCAATTGGCATTTAATTACGATACGTGAGGAAATTAAATTTTAGAATCATGTGAATCACATAAAAAAATCAAGAGTAAATAATTTCTTTAGAGTTAAGCCTTCAAAGGAAGGCAATTCTCATGTGATGGTTTCAAAAAATCAATTTTTTTTAATAAGTCTAAAAGAATAATTTTTTTAAAAAATACCCTAACAATCTCATGCCCAAATTTTAAGTATTAAATAAAGCTGTAATCTTATGTTACGGCCTCATTTTGAAGAAGTTTCGGGGATGTTTTATTCATGAGAAAATAAAATGCAGTAATTTTGATTTTGAAATATTCTATTATTGATGTGTGGTAGTAAATAAAAGAAAGTTTTTTAAGCTCATTTGAAATTATTAACATGGTGTGCTTTGTTACCAAAGTGTTTGGCTGAAAAAAGTTCGAATGTATGTGATCGTATGTACAGAATCATGTGTGGATATCTGGACAAAAATGAAAATAGAATAGATAGATAGCAATTTTTGCTGGAACCAAAATAAACCATTTTATTAAGAAACAACAACCAACATAATGGTTGACTTGTAACAAAAAAATTTGTGGAAAAAGTAGGAAAAGTAGGAAATGTGGAAAAAGTAGAATAAGTGTTATATAAGTATTTTGATTTCCGCAATAGCAACTAATGTACAGAATAATATTCCGAAATATGAAATTAATCATCAGATTCTTTGTACACGATCAGCCGCAGATGTGATATATTTTTCTTTAGCAATAAACAAATAAAAAAAATTATTAATTAGTGAGTAATGTTCATTGTTTATATTGTTTTCGCGAACCTAAAACGTATTTTTTTCGAAAGAACATTTTTTCAAGCACACAAGTTTCAAAACAGTATTATAAGGAAATAAGGTTTTCGTATGAATCCAGAATTTAAATTGATTACCAAAAAAATCTTGAAAAACCTTAAAATGCCGAGCGTTTCATTAGAAAACTCTCTTAAAATATTTGCATGCATCATAGCAAAAAAAATTACACTGTTCAAAACCAAATGATTTGAAGCAAGAGAAGAGGAGTTTTCTATTGTCAAAAATCTAAAAATAAAATAATAATGCAATAAAAATTACAACAAAATAATATTATTGTTCCTTTTTTAATTGAAGTCCAGGCTAAAAGACTAAAAATGCCTCTAAAAAATTTTTCTTTTTCCTGCCCTATAAATTCTTAAAAGTATACCCTTAAAGCAATAAAATCAAAATATTATACTGCTGTATTATATTACAATTAAATATGATAGCTGGGCATTCTGAATCATTCTGTTATCGTTTAAGATCAAATCTCAAGCACAAGTGTGTCTTTTTGTGAATTCAAAATGACACATTACTAAAAGGGTTTCCGTAAAATTTACTTCCGCATTGCTGTATTTGCATTTTTAACTCATAAAAATTTAACAATATTATTCTTAATATAGAAATATATTTTTTTTATTTTTGAAAATACAATAATATGATAAATATTGTCCCTGCTTATGATTTATTAATTATATGATATGTATATGTATACATATGTATGTATACATATATTTGTACATTTAGGACGCATTTAAACAAGCTAAGCAAAATTTTCTCAGTATTTTATGCAAATAAATATTTTAGTTATTTTATTTTCTTTTCTAATTAAAATCTATTTTAAAAAGAAAAAGTGGTTTTTTTTATTGTAACTGAAAAATAGCTCTAAAAGTATAATTGCTCAAGTTGCTAAGGATCCAAGTATCCAAAACTATATATTTTGGAACAATTTTTCAGCTGTTATATATTTTCTAAGAAATTCAATTTTATTTCAGAAAAAATGACTTTAAACGGACGGCAAACAGATTTCGTAATAAAATAAATTACTATGTCGTTCGCTAGCAAAAAACAAATAAAACTGTAAGCTTTGACAATCTTGCTGTGGGTTTGGAATGAAAAAGGTCATTAGTTATTTATTTATGGCTAACACAAATTATAATTCAAAAACATCCTTTAATCAATGGCCGCTTTTGAGATAAGCTGGATAAATTAAGATGAAATCTATTAAGTGATTTAAGAATTGCCATTATCAAAGATTTTAAATCATTGTTTTCAGAAAGATACTTTTAATTATTAATGTATAAAATTATTATTAATTTATGGTATAAAGTAACTTTTCCCTATTAAAATAGCCCGTAAAACAATTTTTTTCTACTTCATAGAAACAACCAAATTTAACCAATTTGTTGCATTTGCCTCTAAGAAGCTACTGCAAATGGCCAGCTGGTCATTTAATTAATCGCTGGATATCTTAGAAAATATTATTATATTTTGCTTAAAATTTTTAGTGAATATTTGAAAAACTTCATAATTTAAATTAATGCAATCAAACTGACTATCACTATAACCTCTTATTAAAATTAACCTACATGTAAAAATCATTCAAATAAAAGTTTTATTTTATATGCCACACCTTACAAAAAATTCAGTTGTGTGAATTCGTCCGCAGTAAATTTTGGTTCTGTAACCTACTAATAAACAATTATTGTTGTAATATTCTATACTGTGCTGATGAAAACGAAAGACAATTGCTTCCATGCAATCAATGGAAAATTTTGCAATTTTTTATTATTGGTTTTCGCCTTTGGGAACATATGAACATGGGAAAAAATGTAAACATAAAAATTTAAAATATAAATCTAAAAAGTTGAACAACCCAATTTTTAACAATAAGAGTATCTGTTGGCTTTCTCATTTTGTGGGGATAACATTTGCATCTTTTGAACCTTTAATTACAAGAGATTGAGAAAAAACTCTTTTTTTTCCAGTTTATCATTATGAAATTTATGAAAAAGTTTATAAAAACCGAGGAATAATAAACTATAATTACTTTATTTAAAGTTTACATATGTAAATGATTTATGTAATATCATCCCTGCTTATTTCACAAGATTCTTCTCGTTATTTAAACCTCCTTTTACTCACTATATCGTCCTCGATCAGAAAAATACAAAATTTTATTAATATCCTCCTTTTGATAAAACATCAGAAATTTGGTAGCCGCAATACGTCGAAAAGTTTAGAATTTTTAACATAAACGTAAATATAAAGCTTGAATCTGCTTTTGACTATGGCTTCTTAAGATGGACGTTTAAGTTAGTAAAAGGAAGTTTAAATATTTTGAATTAGGTATTTAGATATTTTTGTGACCATTAATGTTATTTTAACAATACATCTTACTTAAGATAATTGTTTCTATTAAATTTACTGGTAATGAAATGCAAGTCGGATGAATCTCTTCATTAAAGACATACATATAATTAAAAAAACGTTTACTGTCAAACAGTTGAAATGATCCGAAAAAGAAATATATTTTTTTTTACATATGAAGAACAACTTAAATTGGTTCTAATCTTAATTTTTAATTGATACAAATAAAATTTTTCTTTTTTACATATTTTTCAATCATCAAGGGGCTTTTTTGTATTTTTGTACTACAGTTTATCTAAAAAGCATGTATAACTCGCTCTAATCTCATTAAGTCCATCATAACATAATCTTTTGTATAAAACAGCAAGATAAATTATGCATAACTCATCATTAAAATTGAGCATACTTCTTAAGGGAAAGCTTAAGAAAGTTTAAGGGGTAACCTAATAATTATGAAGTAATCACAAAAAAATCTAATTAAGCCCCATTTAATTTTATGATATGCTATTATTTTTAATTACCCAAATTCAATAATACCCTAATGAAAATATTTCTGAAGAAAAATATCAAAAAGTTCTTATATAAAGAATTGAAATAAAAATATCATTCCCTTAATTCTGATCTCTTAATTTGTTCTACTGAATGTCCTAAAATATTAAAGTAAAAGTTGGATGGATTTAATTAACTTTCAGAGAAATTATGATGGTCAATTGGTACTTTATGATGTTTAAACATGAAAAAATTTGCTTATTCTGAACAAATTTATTTTATTTTTTTAAGAAGCATGTGGCCTTTAATATATCATAAAACAAGACTTATGAGACCACAGAGTTAATTCAATAGTACCAGCTGGTGAATGAAAAGAAAAATTCTAAGTTTGAAATAAAATTTTTCTAAATGTAAGAAAAGGAGACAAAAATTGATTTAATTTTTAGCAAGCCATAAAGTATTGACTGCGATGACTTTAATTAAGAAAATAAAATCCAAAGTTAAGATAATATTTTATTAAAATTAAATTTCCTGTGTATTCATATAATTATTGTAGTTTTTGTCAGCTTCACTTATTAAAATTTTTATAGAGAACGTTTTACAATTTATTCTTATGTGTAGTTTTAGTTGTCGTTTAAAAGTCAATTTAATAAAGGGAGAAAGATTTATAATTTGCAAATCATTATCTATCCACCTATACTACATATAGTATTTCTACTAGTATCAAAATTTTTTACATTTTCTAAAAAAACCGTAAATGCTGAAAATACGAATAAATTGTAAAATCTCTAGAAATAAAACTGAGTGGGAAAATTTTTAAAGCTTTATTTGTTCTGTATATATTAATTTTTAAAGTCAAGTTAAGTAAAATGTATTAAGTCTTCGGCAGTTAATTTATAATTGTAGCCTAAAATCTAAACACAAAATATTTACTCATCATATGTAGCATATAACTTATAGTAGAAACTTATAATAGTTTCAATTGAATTATTGGAATTGTTTACTTATTCACGGTTCGAAAATAAACCATTTAGGAATTTTTTTTATTTTTTTGGTTACCCTTTCATTGGTTGCACAATTATTCTCGGGATTCATTTTGAAAATGCATAGAATAATACATATACCGTTAATAAGAAGATTTGGAGAAAATACATATTAAAATCTGGGTAATTTTCTTGCCACGTCAAAATTTTTATTTTTATATTTGAAGAATCTTGCGGACTATATTTAGCATGTAGGTTCTCTTCAAAAACATGACAGGAGCATTCAAATAATATTCCTACCATTATTTGCGATAGAAGATCTTATTTTTGCTTTATAAATGTAGATATGTTAAAGGCACATAAGTTATTTAAATTTCCGATAAAAAAATCGAAAAGTTTAAAAATTTTCAAATTAATATCACATAAAATTTAATACATTCAAATACGCATACACTTATTTACTTAAAATTAGGTATTTATAGAAAATAACTTGAAAAAATGCTTACACTTTTCACTTTTAAGCTACCATTTTCATTTATATTTGGTGTCCATGTACCAGTATTTTTCCAAAATATATTCTTGAAGCACGCCATTTTTATTTTTATTCAAATATATAAATATAGATAGATATCTATATTCACATATTTTTATATATATATACTTATATTATTGTTGTTGATTATGTTAAACAAAATTTTTTCACTGCACAATTTTAACCGGTCAATTAGAAATAATAATCATAATTAACATACAAAATACAACTAAAAGGTAGTCATAATAATTTTGCGAATCATTCTCCAATGTCGTCTGATTATGGCACAAAAGAAAAAAAACACAAGTTTAAAAAAAACGCAAATTTTAATGTCACAAAAATTAAGACTAGCTACATAGTATCTATTTTTTTCTTTTTCATATTAATTTTTTTTTCTTTCGGTAAGATAAAACGTAATCCCAAAAATGAGTTTAATTAAAAGCTTTCATTATTATTTCAATTTATTACTAGTATATATAGAGTACTGACTACTACAATTGCCGTATTTACACCTGAGCAAATCAATTTATCAAACTGCTGTTTCCTCATGAATAAGAAATTGATAAGGTTTTGCCCCGCTTACGATGCTCTTTATCTTTTGTATTACTTGCGTTTAATCCACATTACACGTGAATTTTTTTTTTGGTTTACAAACTTTTTAGAATTAAAAAAACAAAACAAAAATAAAAAAGTTTGTGAAAAAGCCATCTATATATTTTGAGATCGATTCAGTAGAAATGAAATTTTATTGTAGCAAAATTGCTATAGGAAATTTTTTTTGTAAAACAATAAAATACTTTTTGAATTCAGTGTAAAAACAGCTGCTGAAAAATAGTTCAGAATTTACATTAAACCTTTTTTCTAAAAATTATTATCTGTGAACAAGTTTTGATTTCCAATCCACCTGTCCTTTAAATTGAATACTTTTAGTTACAATTCCGAGATTCAATAGTTATTTTATCTATACAAACTGAAATTGAACAGATTGAATTTTTTTTTGTTATCTTTCAGTTTGCCAATCGTTTTTATGAATTAAAAACTTGAAAACTTTTCAATTATTAGCTTTAACATTACAACACAATTATTTAACTTAAATTTTTTCAACTATTTAAATTTGAGTTTTTTATTAAAACAATTTTTCACAAATATATATGCTTAATATTCTATATTACTACTGAGTGTGCATAAATGAGGGAGCCTTTTATTATTTTATCTTTGATCTGAAAAGCAGTCTCATATTTTTATTTATGTACAGATGATAAGATTAATAAAAAATTTTCTTATTTTGTTTACTTGATGAGAGCCACTTGAATTTTTAAAAAGTAGTTTAGTTTTTGTTTTTATTAATATTGTGGCATTTTCTTTTTTATTGGTTTCAAATACACTCTCTCTTTACCATTAAACTTTCATTTTTAATTTTAATTAAAATAAAAAAATTTTTTTTGTGTTTTGTGCCCCTATCCGGCATGCCGGAAATGGGAAACCCAAATTTTTTAATCTAATTCAATAAAAATATTCATATGATAAAATTGTTTCTATTTAAGTCAAAACGAAAAAAAAGCCTATGGTATTCGCAATCAGGGCAGCATCAGGCAGCCTGATCCGGGCCGGACGCATTTGCTTGACCCGGCCCGGGCATAACCTAGCGCTACAAGACCTATCCGGGCCCAATCCGATTTCCATATCCGGACCTGATCGACTTTAGGGCAAATCGGATCCGTGCCGGATTGGCGCTGCTACTCGGGATGGTGATCATCATAAATTCACTTGTTTGAGAGACAACATGAAAAATACTTTGCCACTGGATTATTTCTTAATATTTAAGAGAAATCTGAAATATTAAATATTTACGAAGTTATACCAATTGGACAAAAGCGCTTTATATGCTCAAATATATCCGTTATCTGACAATACGTTTGATTTGAGCTTTCAGAACATTATTGTACACATTGGTAGCTATGGCAAGAACTGTCATTCTCACAGAAACTTTACAGTGGTAAAATCCAACTCCTTACATAGTTTCAGAAGCCAAGCGAAAGCTAGTAAGTTTTAAATTTCTAATCGCACATGCAAGGACACTTAACATTGTACTCAGGTAGAAAAAAAATTGTTTTAATATTGATTCTATAATTTAGAAATTTCAGCAATTTTTTTCTTGTAGGCACTCTTAAGGCCTTAGGTTAAGTTAGACAATTATAGAACCTTTTTTCCGCTGAATCATAATTGCTATCGTAAAAAAATACATCAAATGCAATTTCTTTATATTCATTTTTACATCTCAAAATGCCAAAATCACAAGCTTTTGGCTATAAACTTATTGGACTGATTTGAAATATGGAAAATAGATAATCTTGAACCTATTCTTATACAATCATAATTTCTTTTATGACAATAATGTTGATTCATATCTTTTAACAATTCACTAAATAAACTGATGTAACAAAAAATAGCGATATGATCAACAACTTTGACTTGGAGACAGTAAATAATTTTTTAACAGGTGCCACGCATTTTTTATAGCTCTTTCTAACAATGAAAGATGCTTAACCCGAATTCAATGATTAACCTTAGATTGTAAGCTTTTTGTAGTATTTATATTCGTTAAATCTACAAATTCCACTTAATTCATAGAATTTCTTATGGTTCTGTTTGAGGGTTTGGAAATATGAAAATATTCTAAAAAATTCAACATACTAATATTGATCGTTATGGTTATTTTTAAGATGTTTAGGTTACATGGTGATTAAGGTTTTTTTAATAACTGAAGGTAAAAAAGTTTTACTTATCTTGCAGTCTAGTAACTTAGAGGCTATGTATACTTGTATAGATATTATCAACTATTTCGGCTTGGTTCAGCTTAAGTGAAGGTTAAGATTTTCAAAATCTTATACCATTTAAACAAGTCATTAGGTTACATATATTTAAATGAAGAATAGTACAGTAAACTATTAAAATAAAATAAAATAATTGTGTTGATTAATAACTGCTTTTGATGAGATAAAAATATCACTCATATTCCGGAAAGGTTTAAAAGATATTGCAGAAGATTTTTTGAACCAAACTAGCAGTTTTTAGGTTCTTTTGTTTTAATTGTTGCCATACATAAACCAATGAAATTGAACGTTCTCGTTATTCAAGTTAAACTAAGAAAACTTTAAAAAACGTAAAAAAAATTTCCATAATACTTTAGGGATGATTTACATATGGTATGAGATTATGATGATGAGAGATGATGTATGTAAATCTAACGAGAGCTTGGGTTGAAGAATTCATTTGAATTTCTGGATAAAAAGCTCGATTTATTTCTTAGTCCCTATTAAAGCGATAAAATACTTTTCTGTGTTAAAGTTGTTGTGTTGGTTAAAGTAAGACATAATCTAAATTACACAAAAAAATAAAAAAAAACGAAATGAAACAAAACTAAATGTAATTATTTCTAAAAATTAAAATTAAAATATGCATTCTTTCTTTTAATTAAAAGAAATTTCGATAAGAGCAGTTCATTATTTCAAATGCACCATGAAATGTTAAAGCGTTACAAAAATAATTGAAATGTTTTTCACATTTATCATGAGTTTTTTTTGCTACTTAGAATTGGTTTTACCTTTAAATGCTTTAAATTTCTGAAACTCTGTTTGGCAGCAAACAAACACCTATAGGCCAATAAGTGAATTGTATCTTCAACTATCCATATCATTTTTTCTTTAAGTTAAGTCAGTAAACTTAATACTTTCAGTTTTTGGCCTTTAGCCAGTGTGTATACGCAAATAGATTGTCGTCCATAACTTTGTCAGCTTGTTTTTGTATTTTTTTCTCGTTTTGGTTGACTTTAACCAGCTTTCTTCATTCAATTGGCTGTTGATTTTATTTGTGGATATAAAGTTGAAATTATGTGTAAGAGATTTATCCCGTACTAATGCAAAGATCTTTTCATTTTTGCACTTAATCAACTTTAAATACTTCCTTAAATTATCTTATTCCTTTAAAGTTCACCTTACGATCAGACTCAATTTGTAGAACATTTTAATGCTTTCTTTTAATTAACATCATACGTAGCCTAACAGAGCCACATTTAAAGTCAACAAAATAATTTTCCATTGCTGATTTTGATTATACCCTTATACTATTTAAAATATCTTTATAAACATTCAACCGTACAAAATAAAGTATCTTTTTTATATGGAGTTCATTAAAGTTAATTTCAATATTCATAGTTTTATAAAGTTTTGAATTCTATCCTTTAAATGAATCACTCGTATGTAAATATTTAAACAAATCTTCTTCTATCAAAGTACTCAAAAATTTTGCTACACATTAATTCCTTGGGAAAGCAGCTGAACCATATATCCATATTATATACGGTGTAGTTATTTTGCCCAGCAAAGTTTTGAACAAATTTCCATCCCTATATAATACCAATAAATACAACTAACCAAGGAATTTCTAAAATTCAATTTGTTAGGCTTAACAAGAATCAATATTAGCTAAAATCGATTAAAAAATATGTGAGGTTAGGTGTTTTGACAGTATCAAATTTAATTATGTTTTCATTGATAAAATTTGATTACTATATATATACATATATATTTGTGCTATTATGTTCATAGCCAACATTATCAATGTTCATTGTTCCATAGGACAATGTAAAATTTTTTTTTTAAATCTTAAGTTTTAATGTACATCACTCAACTTGGTATTGGTATTATTAAAAGTATTGATTTTATATAGAAAAAAAATAATTATAAAACCTAAATTTTTTGATTTCCTTTAATCCAAACACCTTAAAGAAATTATTTTTTAATATAAACCTTAAATTCTTATTTCGATCTAAAAAGAAAATTAAATTTTTCTCTTAAATAACCTAAATACGATGAAATACGACTATATTAAAATATAAATTTTCTTTTGCCTCTTTTATACTTTTATATTTCTATGTTAATATAATTTTATAATAATGGCAACTATCCAAGAGAAACTCATAAGCCCCTAATACTTAAAAAAATGGTAAAATTATTTGAAGGCTTTTTTTTCTTGCTTGAAATATATAAAATTTTATAAAGGCCCTAAAAAGTAAAAAGCTCATAGAATTTTCATAGCTATTTAAGTGATGTACCCCAAAGAAGGGATACCGGTAATGAAGTAAATGAAACTAGAAATATTAAGGACTCAAGCCAAAAGACTTGTGGTATGAATTAATTTTTGAATTAAAAAAGTGTTGTTATATACATTAACCAAAAAGGATAAACATAAATATATGATAAATAAAATCTTCTAAATTGTTTTGTTTGTTTAGACATTTTATTATTGCGTTAACATATGTGCACCTATCCCACGTGTTGAAGTAATCTTTTTTAGTACTGCTACTTTTCAGTTTATTGGCATAAGTTTACAAGTATACGATGAACGTTCCTTCCAAATAAAACATTTCTTCTCGACGAAATGAAAAAAAAAATCCTTCTTAAGAAGAAGAAGACTTGACAATGTTTACTTTATGCACTTGCAAATATAAACATTCACATCGTCCCTACTCGTTTGGCTGTTCAAAAAAATTTTTGAAGACCAATCAATATATCTACCAATAAATATGGTGGTTACTTATACCAGTGGCATCGATACAGTAAACAGCCAAACGGGATTTCTGAATTTGCTTACAAGGAGGTGATTGTTGTTGCATTTCCTGCCTCGAGTGAGAATGCGAGTGAGGAAATCACAGTTCAATTTATTTGCCTCGTCAAGGTCGAAAGCAGTTATTTTTGTTAACTGTTTTGATTTTAAGAGTCGAAAAATTTCTTCTTTTTTTTTAATAAGTTTTCAGTGTTTAAGTTATTGAATTTTCAGACGTTAAATATCTTACTTCGAATACCGGGAATTTGCTCAAAATATGAGCTTATTATTTTAAGATTTTTTGGAGAATTATCTTGAAATTAATTCTTATGGCATAAAGTGTTATTATATCTCTTTAGCAGACATTTTTAGTAAACAATTTTGTTGACCTCTTTATAATAGTCAACAGGGGCCAACAATCATAGTAAGTGAATACGAGTATTGTCAAGCTAGTAGAATATAAAAACTATTAATTTTTTATATATAGGAAAATTGTACAGAAATATTTTGTAACGCCAAAGTCTATGTTATTATTTAGGCTCTTCAATAATTTGAAAACTTTAAAAGTAAAAAAAAAATGAATTTTATTGGGCAAAGGGATTTTAGTTGAAGAAAATAAGGCCTTTGAATGAAATGGAATATGCTTTTGCTACAATTTACATACTAACTGTATAAATAATATTCGGGCATTTAACTTTCACTACTGTACTAAGTCCAATAAATCGTGAAGGTCTTTGAGTATTTCAGAGTATAAAGCGCATAGAACTCTCAACTGATTTCAGAAACAGGTAGAAAGATTAGACTACATCCCCAACCGAATTTCTATTTAAAATTGCTTTTCAAGTCTTTTAAAACCATTTACAAATACCTTTACAAAGAAGAGATTATTTAGAATTTTTGTGCGTTAATTAAAGAAAAATTAGGATGGGTCTACTTACACTGGTTTAAAAATTTCAAAATCTTTGAAAATTGTGTTTTTTTTTAATAACTCATATTATAATACTGAATAACCCTTTATAGAAAACGTCCCTATTTTGGTGTTGGCTAAAAATATTTTGTGTCTTGGTATTCCAGTGATGAATAAGCAAAGTTCTAAAACTTTCTCCATAGTCTCCATAGCCTTTTTATTGAGTTGATATTTTTTCAAGCAATTACCAATGTTTTTAAGAATTAAGCACTCGGTTCAGAAACAGAATATTCACTACAAAATTTACTAAAATATTTTATAATAATTGGCAATTAATAAGTTAATGACTGACGAATAGAAAAATAGATATTTCCTTTAGATATAAAATGATTTCTGATTAAGTTTTTCTTTTATTTTTTTTTTTAAATAAATCTTTGTTAATTGATTTAGCAGTATGTTTCCTTATTATTTTTATTACCCGAAGTAGTCTAAGGAAATACCTCGCTTCGATTGAATAAATTGATCTCAAAAAGTTTAGAACATAAAACCTGAAATATTAAATAGAGGCTGTTTAAGCTCCTTGTTTGATTATTCAAAAGTTTGCATATATTATAATTATTTTTTTAAGTTTTAAATTACTGCAAAAATATTTTTCTGTTTTAAAAATTAATCCTGAAAATTTTCTTATCAAATAAACAAGTTTCTATATACATAATCAAACGGAGTCATTCTAAAATTGAAAAAACAAAGAAAGCTTAGCTTTTTTATATTTCTTTTATTTTAAAAATTTAAAAAATACTAATCAAGTCCGCTACTACAAAGCAAATGTTTAACAGACTTATACATTTTGTAATCAAGTACAAAAATCCTATCCTTTGGAATATATCGTGCATAAAATACAATTATCTGTAAAACATAAAACATTACATAAAAGTCTTTTTGAAGTTAAGTTAAAAATACAACAAATTTTTCAAATTAAATTTCTAAATAGGTTGAAGTTAGATAAAACTTTTTCAAAAGAAAAATTTACTCAAAGGCTGTTTTAAAGAAAATTTCAATGGTACTATCTATTTTAAAATTAAGTTATACTGATTAATATCTTGGCACCAGGATAATAAGAAAGGGTTACCATCAAAACTTTCCAACACATTAGCTACAAAATTTATATCCGAAGAGATAAAAGTAAACTTTACTATAAAATTTGTTCTATCTTTAGGAGTATAATTAAATTACAAGAGGCTTAATAAAAAACAACCAAAAAAAAACAACTAATACTAATTTATTAACGTATTCAAAAACTGCCTACTTAAAAAAAATTTCAACACGAATTTTCAAGAAGATAATTTCAAATGTTATTAGTAATATGAGCAGCAATCTAGCGTATATTTAATTTAAGGAAATATTGATATTATAGATTTTTTTTTAAATCCTTTGTATTGTAAAATATAAACAAAATGCCCAGATGTGTAATGAACATACTGTAATAAAATTTATTATAATTTTCGAAATGTAATCTTAACTATAAAATCAAATATAGGATAGAATTCCCCTAATTGCTGGTAAATTGAATATTACCATAACTAAAGATTGCATGTGGATCAGAAAGAGAGAGTGTGTGTGTGTGTATGCGTTAGAAATCCTTTCTAAAACAACAAAGAATATATTTCAATATATTATCTAACGCTGCTGTCATTGCTTTAGTAAAACTAAATTTGCTAAGAAGTAAAATTATACTATTACATATAATCCAAAAAGGGTACATGCTTTAAATATTACTCGAGTGTCAAGTATTAGCTTAATTTATATGGCAACAGATGGAGTTCATTGCACTATAGAACTTTGTTTTTAGCATTTATATCTCTCAAATATGATTATTTATTTTTAAAGTATCAAATTAGATTTGCTTACAAATAAATCCCCTTTATATTTGTTGTATATAAAATTATAAGGAGGAAATAAAATTTTTTGTTCTACTTAAAAAATAGATTACTTCAAAATACTTAAAAAGATATAAATAAATTGATATAAAATTTTATGAATTATTTTCTTCATTTTTAACTAATATTTGCCTTGCCATTCTAGACAGTTTAACCTCTCTAAGATTCAAAATTTTCGATTATAGCATATGCTCTTAATGTTTTATGATTTTTTTTATAGCCAGATGATATTTTGCATTAATATTTTTAGATTTTCTTATCGGGTACAAAAATTTCTATTGTCAATAATAGCAATAGTAATAATATCCGAGTATCTATTCCTGAATTCATTTTGATTTTTTACTAATAATATTTCTATAATTGAAATTCCGTAACTATAATCAACTTTAAATACTTATTCAGCATCAGATGGAAATATTTCTTAAGATTGTTTCAAACATGATAAAACCAATCCTTGTATATAAGTATATATACCATTATGTATATTGAAACTTAGAAAACAAGCAGTTACATTTTTATGCTCGATTTCAATCTGAGGTTAGTCTGACAGTAATCAGATTAGGGAATTTGAATCAAATACGAATTCATGTTCAATATATTTTATAATGTGGGCGACATTCAGCATAACGTTGTTCATTTTTCAAGAAAGTGATAAAATGAGTGCAGTATGTTTGGAAAATTGCCAAGAATTAAAGGGAAAACCAGAAAACCTTAGATAAATTGTTTAGATACAAAAAAATGTGATAAATTTTTTATTTTTTTTTTTAAAAGGCAATGAAAAAGAAAACTGTGGAAATAGTTTTTTTTCTTCTTTTTGAAAATATATTCATTTTGTTAGTTTTATAGAAATTTTTTTCAATGCTCTATTACTAGTATATGTTTATAACATTGGTTAATACAAGAATATAAAATAAAATTTTCGGTTAATGAACTTCTTTTAATATATTCTAAAAACGTTTCAAATGTCAGCAAATAGAAATTGAAACTAATGCTTAAGGGAAAGCTGGAATAATAATTATTTCTAAAAATATATGTTTGAAGGAGTCCTACTGAAATTACAGGGATGTATGTCGTCTAATTTTTTGGTTTCTTCATTTTAGTTTAAATGAAATTAAAAGTTTCTTAGCTAACCTAACCATTATTCATTGGTAAAACTCGTTGTTGATAAAATCAACCTAAAGAGATTTTGAAAATTCATCAAAATGTAACTTTTTTAAGCAGTTTTCAAAAATTGCAAATAAGCTGAATCAGCAGGTTACATTTGTCACAGGAAATTAGATTTTATCATTTCGTTTAAAATCCGTATATAAAAAACTCAAACGTGGTTTATTTTTTATTAATAAACCATGGAACTGTTTTGCTCAGATTAAAATGGTACTGTTTTAAATTTTTTTATTACCAGGTTATAAATATTTTGAAAAATTAAATATTTATTTTTAATTTAATTAAAATATTGTGTCTTAACACATAATCTAACTTTACCGATATCAAAATCAAATTATTTTGAAGTTTACTAGGCATTTCTTTCAGATTGTCAAAGCTTATTTCTTTACCGCACCGGTTAATATATCCTAAGACTGACTTACATAATTTTACTTTGATTATTAAAATAAAAAATTTATCAAAAATTTGTAAAATAATTTTATTTTAGGTTACCTTCAATTAGCCCTCAGCTTCATTAATGACTTCTTCATGTCAGCCAAATATTTTTCCTTAGAGTATCTTAATAAGATCCCTAGGTGATTGGATTCAAAGCAAGCTCAACTTGTTTAAGTAAAGCAGCATTTTTTTCATCATCATATTGAGACGATTTTTTTTTGTAAATTTTGCATTCAAACGAACCAATAAATATGTAATACAGTGTAATACTTGCTTTTAATTAATTTTCTGTTCTCAGAAGAATTGCTTTGGGTAACTGTCAACCGTTGTTAATTTCAGTTTTTCTTTTAGGTTCGATAGTTATAATAGTTTTTGTGCTTTAGTGGGTAAAATTAAATGATTCATAATGATAGTGAATTTTTCTTTCTTTTAAAGAGAAAAAGTTGCATCTTACAGCAGTATTTATTTCATTACCTAAACTAGTGTATAAATGCAGTTAACAATAGTTATTTATCCTTTACTGTATGCTTTAATTTTAAATTTCAAACCACATTATTTCTAAAAACAAAAAAAAATAAATGTGGGTAACAATACATCTCTACTAGCCTGCGGTTATGTTTACTTTTAGACTAAAAGATTGTTAATTTTTCTTATTATGTTTCACGCATGTAATCATGCATAAGAAAATCAATATTGAGTGATTTACCTAATGGAAAGGCTTTCTATCTATGTATCAAGCTGGAATATTGCTTTTCAACTTTTTTTCTGGAAGACATAATTTCTGAGCATGCTTCTTTTGCCTTGTTTGTTAATGAGAACATCTGATGCACTCCACGTTATCAAGCCAAAAATTCTACGATTAGATGCCAATATGTAATACGAAGGTTTTCATAATTTGTAAGATGTAAAGTACAATTAAAGTTTTATAAATTCATATGAGAATAACAAGAAAAATTTAAATATTTTAATATTGTTAAGCAGAAATTACAAAATTATGTAATAATTTTTTATTATTCTCTCGATTCCTTTTAATAAAATATATTTTGTTTATTTTTCAGATAGACGCTCAAGTATACCATTAACTGTCAACAACATGTGAAGATCATAAAAATGAAAAGTTGTTCTCATAAATCATTTTACGCAAAAAAATTCGAAATTTTTCTGAGTGTTAGTTAAAGATAAATGAACACATCCTATATTGACATACAAAAAATGGTTGAAAATTCAGACTCATCAAATAATGTAAAACTATTTGGCTATTTGACTATTATAATTATATTCAAAACTGAAATAATGAGAGTAGTAGTTAACAAAGAATTGTACTTTCATAATATTCTTAAGTGAAACTTAATAGAAATATTTCAAAGAGAATAAATAACATAAAACTTAAAAGGGTGTCAGAAAAAATAGTCCATGTCATCATATCTGCTTATAATTATCTGTGAGTTGGTTCTGCTAACAGTCCAACCTAAATTAAAAATTTTAGCTTCTACTAATAATTTACGATTAAATACAACAGAAATGCATACAGAATCTGAAAATAAAATTTTCAATGATAAATTAACAATTAATTTAAATAGTCCAAAGCCTTGTGGAGGTTATCTAACACATTCTCATGGTATTATACAAACACCAAATTTTCCCAATAAATTTGAAACTCCAATTACATGTATATGGATAATTGATGGCTCTAATTTTGCTATAGGATCAAATATTTCAATTATCATATATTTTACACAATTATATGTTTTAAATGGTCTACGATTTACTGAATATATGTACTATAGTGATGATTATAAAGTGCCAAGCCAACGAATATTTGATATTAATGAAGATAATGTGACTAAAGTAACTTGGATAAAATTTAATAGTCAATATCTAGAAATAAAATTTACAATGCAAATGATCGAAGGTACACATTTAAGAGCATTAGATCATTTTCTTGATGTCTATGGATTTAATATAACTTATGAAGTAGATTTAGTTAAATCATTCCAGTGTAATACACTAAAATGTCGTTTCCTGGGTCATTGCTATGCTACACATGATTTTAGGTAAGTATTTTAGTTTTTATTTTATGCTTATTAAAATTGTTTTCTAATGCTTAGCAACAATGGACGTGCTGGTATTTTATTTGAACTATTGTTTTTTTTTGTTTTTGTAATAGCTAGAAAGCGAAATTGTTGTCCCTAGAGGATTTTAATATTTGTTCTTTAGACTATAAATCACAGACCAATTATATATATATACACAAATATGTTATAAAAAAATTACTAAACAGGTATATATAATGGTACAAGAACTACCTAAAATTTATATGAATTCTGGTCTCATATAGAGCAAAAAAAAAAAATTAAGCATTTGTCTTTATTATTTCCATAGGCTTTGAAAGACGTGACACATATACACATCTTTGGCAAATTGTGTAATGTTTTTTTTTTTTTCATTGATAATTTTTATCCTTCAGTTGTGATAAATGATAAGTTGACACTTCCAAATTAATATGAAACCTGACTATTACTTAAATATTATAAATTTTTCTTCTTTGTATTATTACATTACGCAGACCAATGATCCTAAGATATTTGTCTCATTTTACTCTTTGTCACTTTTTTACTTATTTTTTCTTTTAGAATGAAGCTTACGTGTTGCACTTTTTTTTTTAAGGTTAGAGGAAAAGTGTTAATATATAGGCATTGATTTATTTTTATTTATCTGACAGTTTGAAAACACTAATTGATTTATACATTAAATTAACCGATCATAGTTAGTATTTAGTGTCGATGAAGTCGTTGAATCAAATATAATTATGCCATGATTTATCTTATGGCATTTTTTATCATCCTACAAATACACATTTATGAATTAAAGTGTAGTGAGCTTGCAGTGTATTTCAATTGAATATGAAAACTTAGAAGCAAGCCTTAGTCTCTCATCTGTTTGCAATTTCACTTATTATTCGAACTTAATATTATAATTGCTGAGAAATAATATTATTTGTATAGAAAATTTTTTAATTTACTTGACATCACTATTGATGTATGTGGATTTCAAATCCAGCACGTGGATTTTTACGTTAGTTTTCAGCTGTATTAAGTGACTAAAATTATGTGGAACACTTGAACGAGATGCTATAAATTTTTCGACCTGTTAAAGATGGTAAAGCATCAAACAAAGGGTTCAATTCATTTGTAATATAATCACAACAAAATTTGATAAAATAAAATTTTGTATAGCAATTTGTAATCCAGTTTATTCAGTTTTCTGAAATAAATTCAGAAAAGTCCTAAATAAAATTTACTTCATACTCTACTGATAATTTGTTTGTTCCTTGATGTATGCAATGTAGCAAAACAGAACTAAATTCAGTTAGATCATAATTATCAACAAACTAGAATCTAGTTTCTTTCAATGAAGCATGCAGACAATCAGGCAGGATTGCAACTTGTTTGACCAAGAATATTGGAAAAATAGCTAAAAATATTATGTAGAGAAAATTTCAATAAAAAAAACATACACGCACATACAATGTGCGTAGTTTTTCATATTCCATTTTTAACCCCTTAAAAAAACTTTTTTCTTAAAATTATTTTTTCTAATACCCAGATTATTTATGAATTATTTGAATGGAAACAACAATGAACTTCCTTAGCAAAAATCTCTTGTCTTTTTCTAAAGAAGGGACAAGAATAACAGAAATTTGAACTCACATTTTCATTACCTTTGTACAAAATATTTAAAAAACAGAATATGCCTATAAAAAGCTTCTGAAGAAATTGTTTGCCAACAATGTCTATTCATTGGAAGCGAATATACCGATTTGAAAAAAATAGCAATAAATATTTTAATCCAATTGGCATCAACTTACTTATGTAAAACAGGCTTTTCAAAATTAGCTTCAATCAAAACAAAATGTCGCTCTTGATTGTATCCGGAGAATGACCTACGGCTGGCGATTTCCAATATACATCCGAATATAGAAGAAATCATTAGCAATTTACAATGCGAGGTATGCATTAATAAAATTATTATTTTATAAGATTAAAATATTTTATTCAAAACTAAATAATCGCTATTATAACTTAAAATAGCAAAATGAATTTTAGTTTAAAAATCACTGTTCACCCAGGGGTCACGATAAAATTTTACACGAAAAGGGGGGTCGTCAGTGAAAATAGTTTGCTCACCACTGGTCTATAGGACTCATTTACCTTAAGGATGTTGGAACTTACTTGAATGAAGAATGTAGCGGAGAAATTTGGAGGAATTTCGAGACTTCAGAACAAAAGTAATTTAAAATATCTTATGAATAAATTTAAAAAAAAAATTGTTTTTTATATATAAAGTTAATGTTTTCTATGTATCAAAAATTGTAATATATTCTTGTGCCTTGCCTAATACAACAAAATTAAGTTTTTAGCCATTTTTCGGCGTTTGTGAGATGTTGGTCAAAGTAGGCAACCTGTTGGTCAAAGTAGGCCACAAATATTTACTTTATGTTATTTTGACAATAGTGTTTCTCATAATTTTTAATTTTGTTTTAGTGACTTACATAAAGTGTTCTTTTTAGAGGTAGCTGAAACTTTAAAAAATGCAACATACATTAACTCCTGAAGAAGAGCTTTCCCGATGTACCACAATATGTTTCTCACTTGTACGTGAAATTGATAAGACATGTCAAGAGACTCCTGTTGAAAATTTTTATATTGATAATAATGGTATTTTGGTATTTGAACCAATTAAATTATTTATTGATGTAGATATCGCCCATAAATTGTTAAAGCTTTGCAAAAAATGCTTATATTTCAAATATAATAAGCGAAGCAAATTAAGCGGAGCGAATGAAGGAACATTAACTATTAAAGAACTACATGATGTACTTCACGCTATAGGCCGAAGTTTTGTTACTAATTCATCAAAATATTTTCATTTGTTAAAGTCAACTGAAAGTAAAATTGAAAACAAAGATGCTATAAAATATTTTCAAGTTGAAACTATAAATAACAAAACCATAATTAAATTTGTTAAAAATGTTTGGTTGTATTATACCGAAGGGTTCACTTTTACCGAAGTAAAACTAGCACTTTTGGAAAAGTTTAAAAAGAGTTTAGAGATACTTAAAAATCTCCCATTTACAAAATATGATTCATATTTTGCAGCCATCGATTTGGCTTTTGAAAATATGCTTAATAATTGTTGTTTAAAAGAGCCTGCAGAGAAAATGGTGAATTCAGAATTTCCTAAGCTATTTTCTGCAAAAACTTTGAAAATCAAGTGGATTCCAATTAATTGCTTTTTAGGGTCCTGCAGTATGCCGTTTGCTATTTCATCCCTTGGATCTCATATTAAATTTGAACATCAAAAATCTTCAATACTCAAAATATCATTAGATAAGCCTGGATATGCAAAGCTAGATGCCATATTTTCGGAAGGAGCCTCTAATATCAAGTGTGCTGCTATATTTTTAGTAGAAAATGTAATATGCGATTTTGGTAGCGGGGAATTCAAAAACTGTATACCAGTACTTCTGTTAGTAAAACAAATTGGTATTCCTGAGCCTAACTATTCTGAGAGAGATGGTGTAAATTCTTTAATTGACAGTGAAAAGTGCTATATAGTTTGGCTAACTGGACTTGCTTTAGGTGATTTACCATTGAAATACACATTAGAACTAGATACTGGCGAAGAATATAAAAAGCCTGCAATACCTTTTAAATTATATCCAATTCAAGAGCCACAAGATATCGATAATGTCTTGAAAAATGCAAATCCATTGGAGCTTACTTCAGTCTATTTAGAAGATATTATTAGTGATTTAAATGCTTCACTTCCAATCAAAGTATCTGTTTTTCTTGAAAAGGATTTGCCTTTATAAGTTAGGATATAGTGTTATTTTGAAGAGTTTCCTTTTATTATAATATCATTAAACAAAATTTACTTATGAATAAAAAAAAGGAATCTTATTTTCATCTTTTTGAAATTTAATGTTAACTATTCCTGATTATATAATTATTTATTATTTTAACTGTATAATAAATACGACTTATATTAAGAGAAAGTAGTTATTATTTGAAATATAACTGTTCTTCTTCATTCATTCAGAGGAAACTTGGAAATACAACCCAATGTGTTAGCTGGAAATTTTTTTTAAAAATTTTTAAAAATTTTAAAAATTTTGCTCTCGTATATTATTTTCTTTAATGAAGTCGGAAAAGCACGGGAACATTTCTATATTGTTTTTGTTTAATGCACTTTACCAAAGTATCAGTTTGTTCTTAAAAGCTTTAATTTTATTGCTCAATATTAATCTGTGTTGTTTCCCCGCAATTACAAGTTTAGATCATTAAGTTTTTCGAAGATATCATCAACCATGTAACTGAGTTTTCTGAGACAAAGTTCACTAGAGAATGAATTTGACAATGTTTTTTCTCTTCGAAAAAGATGTACACTTGCTTTCTCAAATCAAAAATACGTCGCAGTATTTTGCCTCTTGAGAGCCATCTAACTTCGGTACGTATTAACAATGTTTCATACACAGAATCCATCTTCTCATTACAGAGTACTGAAAAAACACGACTATTTAGGGCGTTGCTTTTAATGTAATTAATTACAATAACAACATCCTCCAATATATTGTGTAGTTCTTCATCAATGTTTTTTGCAATAAGAGCTTCACTGCATCTGTTCGCTTACCGATTGCTATTAGATACTGTTATGCCAAATTTCTTTCGTAAAAATTCAAGGTCTATTTTTAAAATTACTTGTATTTTCATATTACCTGATTTTGGATGAAGAAAAATCTTATATTTGTTAAATAACAAGTAAATTTGTGAGTCTTTGGCGACCCTCAAAATTTTTCTTGCTACCCACAGTTTGCGCACCACTGCTATAGACTTCAAAAGATACATGAGTGCGGCTGAGTTCTGAAATGCATAAATACCGGAAATATGCAATGTCATGTGTAACGGACACCTGCTCAAGAGCATGGTTCGATACGTTCTTAGTACAAGGCATGAGCGTTCTAAAACTTATTTACATAATAATACGCAATACTACATTCGCTCTCAACACCAAATTGAATCGTACCCTAGAAAAAAACATAACTTTAAACTTTAATATGAAGGTTACTCCCGCAAAATGGAAAACTTGAGCTACAATCATGAAATAAGTGTTTTCTTATTTTATGAAAGCTTTGTTATCAGATTTGGATAAATAGAAGTCTTGTTCATTAAAAAGTGAAAATAAAATAGAAATTCTCCAATCTGTAATTTTTACTTATCAAAACTTCATCCGGGAAATTAAATCGTTTGCTTATAAGCTTATAATAATTCCGAATGGGAATTATTAGCATAAAAAAAATTATTAGCTTTAAAAGCTTCACATGTATTATATTTTTGTTAAGTATTACTTGATATTTTCAAGATATGCTTCATGCATGATAAATAATTACTCTTTTCTTTTAATATAAATCGTATTTATTATACAATTAAAGTAGTAATAAATAATTATATAATACATAATTATATAATAAATATGTAATCAGGAATAATTAACATTAAATTGCAAAAAGATGAAAATAAGATTCCTTTTTTTTTGTTCATAAGTAAATTTTTTTTAATGATATTATAATAAAAGGAAATTCTTTTCAAAATAACACTATATCCTAATTTATAAAGGCAAATCCTTTTCATGAAAAACAGATACTTTGATTGGAAGTGAAGCATTTAAATCACTAATAATATCTTCTAAATAGACTGAAGTAAGCTCCAATGGATTTGCATTTTTCAAGACATTATCGATATTTTGTGGCTCTTGAATTGGATATAATTTAAAAGGTATTGCAGGCTTTTTATATTCTTCGCCAGTATCTAGTTCTAATGTGTATTTCAATGGTAAATCACCTAAAGCAAGTCCAGTTAGCCAAACTATATAGCACTTTTCACTGTCAATTAAAGAATTTACACCATCTCTCTCAGAATGGTTAGGCTCAGGAATACCAATTTGTTTTACTAACAGAAGTACTGGTATACAGTTTTTGAATTCCCCGCTACCAAAATCGCATATTACATTTTCTACTAAAAATATAGCAGCACACTTGATATTAGAGGCTCCTTCCGAAAATATGGCATCTAGCTTGGCATATCCAGGCTTATCTAATGATATTTTGATTATTGAAGATTTTTGATGCTCAAATTTTATATGAGATCCAAGGGATGAAATAGCAAACGGCATACTGCAGGACCCTAAAAAGCAATTAATTGGAATCCACTTGATTTTCAAAGTTTTTGCAGAAAATAGCTTAGGAAATTCTGAATTCACCATTTTCTCTGCAGGCTCTTTTAAACAACAATTATTAAGCATATTTTCAAAAGCCAAATCGATGGCTGCAAAATATGAATCATATTTTGTAAATGGGAGATTTTTAAGTATCTCTAAACTCTTTTTAAACTTTTCCAAAAGTGCTAGTTTTACTTCGGTAAAAGTGAACCCTTCGGTATAATACAACCAAACATTTTTAACAAATTTAATTATGGTTTGGTTATTTATAGTTTCAACTTGAAAATATTTTATAGCATCTTTGTTTTCAATTTTACTTTCAGTTGACTTTAACAAATGAAAATATTTTGATGAATTAGTAACAAAACTTCGGCCTATAGCGTGAAGTACATCATGTAGTTCTTTAATAGTTAATGTTCCTTCATTCGCTCCGCTTAAATTGCTTTGCTTATTATATTTGAAATATAAGCATTTTTTGCAAAGCTCTAACAATTTATGGGCGATATCTACATCAATAAATAATTTAATTGGTTCAAATACCAAATTACCATTATTATCAATATAAAAATTTTCAACAGGAGTCTCTTGACATGTCTTATCAATTTCACGTACAAGTGAGAAACATATTGTGGTACATCGGGAAAGCTCTTCTTCAGGAGTTAATGTATGTTGCATTTTTTAAGGTTTCAGCTACGTCTAAAAAGAACACTTTATGTAAGTCACTAAAACAAAATTAAAAATTATGAGAAAAACTATTGTCAAAATACATAAAGTAAATATTTGTGGCCTACTTTGACTAACAGGTTGCCTACTTTGACCAACATCTCACAAACGCCTAAAAATGGCTAAAAACTGAATTTTGTTGTATTAGGCAAGGCACAGGAGTATATTACAATTTTTGATACATGGAAAACATTAACTTTATATATAAAAAACAATTTTTTTTTAAAAATTTATTCATGAGATATTTATTTTAAATCATCAAAGTAGCTTCCGAGAAAGTATTTGCAGGGGAGGGGTACTATCAAAAGGAAAAAATAATTTACCTCATTTGAATCATATAGAATCGACATTTTGATATTTGATGTGATTATTAAACTTAATTTATAAATTGGATTGAAAAATATAAATTTTAGTGGAATATAAAAAATATGATTTTTTTTTTGCATTTTTAACACTGGAATTTTGAATGCAAATTGGTTTAATTAGAGGAACTAAACACCTAAAAAACTTTGATGAATTACAATAAATATCTTTATTTTTCTTGTTTAACAAATTTTAACCCTTCATTTTTTATAGAACACACCGTGCACTTAATACAGATTTGCATAAATTTCAACAAATTCTGATAAGTACAATAAATATTTTATATAATTCCTGCCCAGAATCACAAACCTGAAAAAGGATCTATTCTTAAAATACTAATCAGCAACCAGCACTTACTTTAAAAATGGAAAAAACAAATAATCCTCTTAACTTCATGTTATTAAAATTTATATATACTATTATTCTCCTTTAAAGAAAGTGTAAAATAAAATTAAAGAATGCAGGAAATTCTTTTTTTTTTAAACATTATCATCAAGCCGACCGATGTAATACCCTAAATACCCTTTTCAACGCATGATAACGGCCCTTCGTGAAGGCTCTTGAAACCAAATTTATATGCAAATCTTCCAACATTAGCCAGATTACAAGTACCGGAAAGTAGGTTGGAATATTGTTTCTAGCTTGGTATAATCTCTTCAGGAAAATTTCTTTTTTCCTACTATTTCCTACTGCTCATTATTTTAGTTTAAAAATTGTGTCAAGCTCATGAAATATTAAGTGTGAATAAAGTTAACACGTCATTAACAAAGCAAAATATAAAAGATTTTCAAATCTATGGGAGTTTTGAATTTTAAGTGCCAAGAGCGAGGACATGGTTACATGAAACCAACGTGGATACTGAAAATAAATAAATTTATGCATGTAGAATTTAATATTGTTTAGTCAGAACTATCTTGGTACGACAAAATTTTATGAATTTTAAATAGTTTAAATAGTAATGAAATCTGATGGTGACACCACGACTAACTATAACAGTAACACTGATGTAAGTGTTTTTCCCTTTTTTCAATTGTTAACTAAATGTTTATAGTTCAAATTTTTGCATATAATTTATTGTAGTAGTTCTAGAAATTTGTAAAAATCTCATTTAGACTGACAAAGTGTTTAATTTTTAGTTAAGATCTGCTGTGTTCTTAATTTGTATGAAGTCATAAAATACTTTTTATTAATTTGGATTTCATTTTATAGTATAAAATTATATTATGTATATATGTACTTTTGATGTTTATGTGAGGGAAGCATCAATAAAGAGGGATTTCAAAATCAACGAGATGTTCTATCAATACTGAAAAATTTCGGGCGAAAAAGATCAAAAAGTGTAAAAGCGACAATTACAAAGAAGATTTGTAATATCAGAAACTGTAGTCTTAACTCTAAAGTAATAATGTAAGCTGAAGTCAATATAATCAATACAATCAGACAAAATTAAAGCTTCTGTAATTTGAAATTTATGACTCATTAAATATTTTTCTAACATTTTCTGGTTCTGAATTTTTCAACTGCTTAATTCATATTTAGAATAAAAATAGAAGTAGTGTCCTGAAAACTTATTAGTTTTTAAGTGGTCACAAAATTTAAAATTTTCTTACAAATTTTTTAGTTATTTTTTAGTTAGTCAGCATATTTTTACTATTTGCGTAGCATCAACTAAACGTCAAAGAGGGACCACTATCAGAAATAAGACGTTAATGTGAATAAATTAAAGTTTACAACAATAATTTTTTTTTTGCTATTGAAGATCATTGAACTTTGAACATTAAATTCTCGCAAAAAGTATGTACTCCATTTGAAATCCTTCATTACAATTAACAAAACAAAAACTCAAAAAAAACTTTATGATTTAGTTTTAGAACTATTTGAATTTTAAAGAAATTTACCCTTGAAATTTTTCACGTTTTATTAACTAGCTAAAAATATTTTGTTTTTCAAAATATGAATGTTTATTTCAAAGTATTTTTCGACTAAAATTAAAATTTTATCCTTCCATATAAAAGGATATTTTTAATTTACCAATTTGTTCTTTTTCTTTCGTTTAAATTTTTTAATAATTTATATTAACATACTTCAAACTTTTAGAACTGATTATAAAAAATTATCAAAACTCTCTCTTTAAATAGAGTTTAAAGATTTAATGAAAGAAGAGATAACTCCTTAATCCAATATTTTATCTAACTACAAATACTATATTTACTACTTTCAAAATTTTAGATCTTTTAAAAATCATTAAATACATCTTGATACTCTTTTTAAAAACAATTTTAGCGGGATTAAAAATTTCAAATATTTTAAACTTTTTCTATCGAAAAAATATAACCGCATTTCAGTTTTATATTATATGTCCAAATATTTTTCAGGTTTGCTCAAAACTATGTGAAAACGGCTTAAACAAGTTTTATCGAAAACTCAAAATATTTAGGTTTTATGAAAAACTTATTAGATTTTATCAAAAATATTTAGATAGCCACATTTCGGCTTCAATGGCACTTTAAGATTTACCCTCGTATCTCAGCTATAGATTTTTAATCTTTAAAAAGAAATAATTTCTTTAGAAGATTGCTATAACTTTGTCAAATATATCCAAAAATATAGCCGTCAAATTTTTATGACAAAAGTTTCGGGATTTTCTTTTTAAAATAAACATGAAAATTTTTTTGTTTCATTAATCGTCCGAGTCTACAAAGCATGCTTTATACTTTCTTTTATAATTTTCTGTCAATTTAATTCTTATCGGATCATTATTTCAATGTGAACTGAGTTTGGAAACTTAAGTTGATAATTTAAAAAAGGATCTTGAGTTGGGGAATCATTTTTGTTTAGCCCTGTTAACCTTAATTAATTTTTTTTAGTGAAAAATGTTGATATGATACCACTTTGCACACTCCAAGTGCTATTTTAGAATTCCTTAGAGCTCTCCAGTTTTTATTTTAAAGCATTGACGAAATTATTTTGAAATTCTTAAGAAAAAAAAATATTGCTCTCAGAATCATGCTTAGCAAATATTTTTAAACTTGTGTTATATTAGTATTAGTAGCTTTTGAAATATTTAGGCTTCAAGTCAATAAAAATTAAAGTAGTTTTTCTCTTACTTATTTTTCATATAATCCTTTAAAAGCAAATCAAAAAAAAAGAAGAAAGTGTGGAAAAGCTGTTCCAAATACTTATGTAAAAACGTTTGTTGTATGTATGATTATCTTGATACGAAACAAATTTTTGGACAAATTTCATGCTTTTTCTGCAAGCCTTTTGAATGTGTCCTTAAAAAAATAAACTTTACTGCTGAATTCTTTATGCTCGCTTTAAATTTTTTGGAAATAATGAAATATTTTGCAAAAGAATTTTGCGAAAAAACAAAAAAATTTAAAAATGGAATTTTTTTTGAGTTTCATTGAATAAGGACTTTCTTTAAAAAAGTTTCTTCATATAAAACTGTTAGATATTTTATATTATTTAAACTTTTGATACTGCAGACTAAATCTAATATTCTAATTTTAAATGAACCAGAATAATATTTAAAGATATAAAAACCCTAAACCATTTATGTATATTTATTGCAGGAGTTACTAATGTGCCCTATTAGTGTAATTAAAAGTCCCATTTCTTCGTGGCTGTACAAGAAATAAATTTAATGTTATAAGGGGGAGGGTTGAAAATAAAATTAATAAAATACATCAAATATTTTTACGATTAAAAAGTTAGTCATAGTGGCAGACTTTATTTATTTGACCGGAAGCCAAAAGTACATTCAATTTTATTTTGAGAACAAAACTTAACTTAAAAATTTTTATTATGATACTGAACTTGTCGCCAAATAATCTTAAACCATTTTTCAAATTATTTGGCAAATGTAATCTGTTTTCCTTTCAGAAAAATTGAAATAATGTTATATACATTAAATTTAATTAAGAATGCTTAATAAATTTTTGTCCAGGTCAAATTTTGCATCAATGTTTGAGCTGAATGTTAACGTGCTATTTGTTGGGAATTTTTTTTGTTTTAAACTTATTTTAATCAACTTTCGTTTGATATTTGGGATATTTTTGGATATTGAAGACACTTAAAGGGTTATATACAGTTAAAAGCCTCTAGAATTCGAAAATTTTTCCTGAGAAGATCTTTAGATTTAAAAATATAAAAATTTATACACATATTACAGTAACTCTTAATTGTATTGTAACATTTTTTATATGTAAAATTAAAAATATTGAAAGCTGCCCTCATAAACGACGTCTTGCGGTGACCATGATACCTCTCGATTGGATCATCTAAATTTAAAAAACCAAATAAATTTCATCAAAATAATATATAACCTAGTAAATAATCGAAGGAATAAGCAAAATAAACTTTTTTGACAAAATAGCGGCTTCTCAAAAAAAAAAAGAAAAAAATCGATTTTCGGCAAAAATTTTAACCTTAAACTTTTTATAGAAAATAAAATATTTATTGTTTAGAAGAAATCTTCGATTAATTACTAAAAACTATACTTAAGAAGCATGTGTTGAAATTTGAGGCTGATCGGTTCAGCCGTTTCATCTCGTCACATTTCAGTACATTAAAAATGAATCAGTTAAACATGAACAGTATGAAATCATTATCAAATATTTCGACTCGGATAACCCTGGCTGGAGAGACAAAAATTAGAGTTTACAAGGCTTAGATTTCGTAAGAGATATTGAAATGCGATTTGAAATGCAATGATCGCAGCATATTCTCGTCTTAAAATTACGTTTCTTCCTCCTTTTAATTTTATTTTATCTAATTTCTCTTCTAAGGATTAAATACATAAGTTTTACATGGTGTAAGTTAGAAACAGGATTTGTGACATAGCATTCACCACTATTGTATGTTTAGCAATTAAAATTTTACTTAATAAAAATAAATGTTATTTAGAGCTGTATTTTACAAGATATCGAAATACTTCTAAAAAATAGATTTGGCATTTAATCTTTGTTGTTTTCAACAGTAAATATTTCATGGTTCCATGCTTTAAATTAGATGCTTTTGTGCTATATTTTCGATATAACCAGTTAAATATTCTTGGGCTGAAAAAATTTAACATTTACATAGTCCTTAATAAATCAAAAAAATGTAAAATGAAGGCTAAAGGAAATTTTATATAAAACAAAAAAAAAACTTTAAGTAATTGTCTTTCTTAACCAACCGTAAAAAAAATACAAAAGAAAAAATGTTTCAACAAATTAGATAAAATCTAATAAAATTTCTTTAACAATAAGTAAAGTACTTTTTGATAAAAGGTTCGTTAAACAAGGCTAGGACAAGATTTGGGACTTTTTTTTTTAATCCCTTAGTAAATGAATACACTATAAAAATATATTTTCGGAAATTAAACACTTTTTCTTTAAGGGTTTTGAAAATATTTCAGCTCTTTAAAGCTGCTTCAAAATTTTTACAGGAGTATTTTTACTATTTTGTTATTTTTTTTAAAGTAATTATACATTTAAAATTTATATAGTAACTGGGGATATATTTACACAAAAAGGATACAAAATTTTATGCTGATCAAATACAGATTAGGTACTGCATTCAAAAAATACAGAAAAAATTTGTTTTTTTTACCTTAAACGCAAATCTTTCATAAGCGATATAATGGATTTACATTGGAATATTAATAGCACATTGCTAAAAGAATAAATACGAAGGCAAAAAACATTTTGAATTTTATTAACGTTGCTAACAAAAACAGTTTTCGTTAGTAAAATTATGGTGGTAAATATGAATAATTTAGCTTAGAAATGTATTCTACTTAAGTAAAATTTTATATTATTTTGTGCAAAAATAATGCTATCTAAAAAATTTAGTTTAATTAACTCTTATTAGCTTTCACTTATTCTTACCTTTGAGTAAATTTAGTTACATGCGAACTCCAAGAATTTTTATGTTTTATTAAAATTTTCAAGGTGTTTCAATTAATCAAATTAAGAGAATACAAGAAAATTGATTTTTTTCTGCTATCTCCATGTATACATATCTAAATTTACGATTTCTTCATTTTTAACATTTCACATTTACAGTACAATGTCGTTAGGTTTAGTGTTAAAAATCAATTTCAATCAAGACTTTTCCTTCTTTTTTATACATCAAGATATTTTCACGAGAACTCCATTTTCAAGACATCAACAAATATAAAAAATTGAAATAAAGTTAGCTTGCATTATAATTGAATTTTTTTTAGCAGTTCCTTTTGAACAACCAAAAACAATACCTAGCTTAAATTTTACTTGATTTTCTGGTACCAAATATACTTTTTAAAGATTTTAAGTTTAATGAAAACTTATTATATTCCTACTATTAGCTTGCAAAAAGTATGTAAAAATCTTAAATTGTTAATAAAATCTTTTCCATTCATTCAATCAAGTTCAAATAAATTTTGTTGTGTTGGGAGTGGATGACAATTGATGTTAATGCAGTTAGTTCAAATATTATTCTTACCGTTAGCTCATAATGTCCAATATCTTTTTGGAACTTTCCATCGTTAATTAAACCCTTTTCTATTTATCCAATCAAGTTCAAATAAATTTTGTTGTGTTGGGAGTTGATGACAATTGATGTTAATGCAGTTAGTTCAAATATTATTCCTACCGTTAGCTCATAATGTCCAATATCTATTTGGAACTTTCCATCGTTAATTAAGCTCTTTTCTATTTATCCAATCAAGTTCAAATAAATTTTGTTGTGTTGGGAGTTGATGACAATTGATGTTAATGCAGTTAGTTCAAATATTAATTCATTAATTATATTTAATAAACTAATTTTAATTTTATATGAGAGAAAAACTTCAGAAAACTGAATGCAACGAATTACGAATTCTGAATTCAGAAAAAATAAAAAAAACTCAAGTAGGAATATACTTTAAAAAATTTCTTTTTATATTACTTGTTTATTATTTAAGTAGGTTAAAAAATTTGTATTAAGTTTGAATTTTATTGTTTCACAATAAATAAAACTTTTCTCAACTTAAATTTTTTATTTGATAAATGTTTTATATGAAATATCAAAAACTGCTTAAATTTCAAGAAGGCAGAAAATGTTATTGTCAATAATAACTTAATATCAAGATGATCCAAAGGTTTTAAAAATATATTAATTATTTATTTGAAAATTTCAGATCTTATTACTGCTCCTGTTTTCCCGGTTATGATGGGATTGATTGTGGTGACGGACCAATTTGTAACGATAAAGAAATTTTATATTGTAAAAATGGAGGAAAATGCAGGTAATTAATAAAAGTTTTTCAAAAATTACTCTTACCCTTCCAAATAATACTATAAAATATTAATTTACAAAAGTCACTTCATTTATAGTTATTAGTTCTGTTTTGTATCTATCCACAATTCCAATATAGACTTGTTTGGGGTATCATTACAAGTAATCTTTCCCTAAGGACAATGTAAAGTACTCAAGATAGTAGTAAATTTACCTGTAAGCATAGGATTTGAAAGCTGAAATATATACTTGTATTAATAGTAATTTTATATTTGTATTCGTATTGGCAAGATAAAGCTAATGTTGATTTAAAAGGGTTAAAAAAGAGTATATTTTTAATGCTCAAATTAAGCTAGTTTTGTAGATTTTTGTTCAAAAATGCTTCTGTTAAGCTTAAAAATGCAGAAATATGTGACAGAAAAGTATTTCATTTAAGCTGTGCTCCTATTTATATTTTAGAGAAGGAATTTTATAAAACTGGGTTCACAATTCGTTAATTTAAGCACATGTTTATTAATTTTAAACTGAGCTTTGAGAGAATCAAGGAGCGTATAGTTTTTTAAAACAATATTTATTATTAAATAATTTAAATATTTCGAGTTTTGACAAAATGATATATTTAAAGGAAAGATCAATGTGGGTTTTATATTAAATAATAGACACTCCTACAAGTGTTAAAAGAAATAGAAAAAAGAAGTCGTTGAAAAGAACCAGTCAATAAAATCTATTGAATAAGTTCTTTATATTTTTGGTGAGGATATTGTAAAGCTTTTTACGGAAGCTCA
Source organism: Acrocera orbiculus (assembly GCA_947359355.1). Lineage (NCBI taxonomy): Eukaryota > Metazoa > Arthropoda > Insecta > Diptera > Acroceridae > Acrocera > Acrocera orbiculus. Next base: position 5,235,667 of record OX375757.1, read on the forward strand.
TAATATATGCTGTTTGAAGTGGAATCCTTAAAATTATGTTCAGTGTAAATTGTTAAAAATTTAATATGGACATTCAAAACGTAAATGGGAGACAAATGATGAAACATTTTAAAGTATACAAATAATAGAATTTCAAATTAAAGCAAAGGAAAACTCTAATTGTCTGAATAGTCTGAAGAACCGTCAGGAAAACCAATGGAAATAAGAAAAATAACAGAAAAAATCGACAAAAGTTTTACTGGGTCAGTAGGTGTAACAATGAATAGTACCGAAAATTGATTTCACGACTTATTGACTTCATATATTTGGGTAACAAATGTATAATCTATCAAAAATGTACTAATTTTGAATTTAATGTATTCAAGTTATATTAAAAAGGAATAATTTAAATTGTAAATTTTTCTCAATTTTTGTAACTGCAAAATTCTTAATCCTAGAACATTGTAGTCAGAGATTTTTCTCTTGTAACTTGTATTTTACCCACCGTCGAAAAATTAATAAACTAATTTACAAATATCTAAATTAAAATATTACAAAAAATAGATTCCTAAATTTTATTGTTTATATTTAAACACTGTACAAAGGTAATATTATTTTAACTATTGTTCACAAATCTATTTTTCTGTTTTACGTTTTGCATACCCGGGTCGAAATTTTAAGCCTCCTTTCATCCTCTTCAACATCAAAAATGCGAACTTTTGTATACTTTGAACTTCTTCTTTGGCCTGCTAAATGCAAGTTTTCGTGTATTAGGGCTTAAGGAGTCCCAAAGGAGGTAATGGTGTTTAAAATTTGTGCTAATTAAAATCGTGTAAAATGGCATTTAGAACTTATGTAAAATAAAAATACCATCCAACAAAAATAAAGTTGTGTAAATTGATTTAAAGGAAGTGAAAATTTTTCAGGATGAATTGAAATGCGATAGTTGATAAGAGTTCTGGAATTTTTTAAATTGTTAAAAAAAAGAACCAAATTAAGACATAATTAAAAAAATATATAAAAAGCATTTTATTGCGCTTTTCTTTATGTAATCGTGTAATAGTTAAACCGTGCGAATCAATTATCCTAGCAAATCAAAATCTATGTATATTACTGAATTTTTAGAGCATTCGGAAACTTAACTTATTGTTAGGTAAAATTTTAAAATTCTAAATACTGTCACAAGACCTTTTTACTTACACTAAAGAAGAAAATAAGGATTTATATCTTGACAAAGTAAATTGCGCATATATTTATGAACATTTGCTTAAACGAGAGTACAATAAGCTATAAAACTCCCTTAAAACTGAATTTTGTTCACACAAATAAAAAAATTGACTACTAAAAAGCTATTAAAAGCTATTTCAATCAAGTATTGAAGTCAAAAAGTCAAAAAGAGATGACTAAATGGACCTGCTGTATTAGTGAGTGTACTACACTGTTCCCTTTCTTATCATTTTTTGCTCTTATTTAAATTTCCTTACAACTAGGACTCCCTAGCGCTTAGCGTATGGGAGGAATTAGCACAGTAAAAATGGAGAGTTTTTCTAAATACCAATCGAAGTGGACTCACTAGCATATTACTGTTTTCATTGAAAGAAATAATAGCTAATAAAGAATTCACAATTTAATAAATTTCAACAATATTTAAAATATTTAAATAAAGATATGAATTCTTCCCGAATTAAAATATTCCTTTGATCTTCTCTGGAAAACCGACAAGCTAGCGCTATCTAGTCGTTAACTAAGGCTATATACCAATTCAGTTGAGACTAATGGACTCATTAGAATTTAGTGCTAGATATTGTGCTGCTAAGCGCTAGTGAGTCCTAGTAATTATACTTTAAAAAAGCTATTTTTACGCACACAAAAAAATTTCAACACATATAAGAAATGCATAATAGGGATTATTCACTATTTTTTCCAAGTCATCAAATGGCTCTCTCGTTCAATGTAAAGTATATGGAAATGATGATTTGTGAATAAATTTTTAAACATGCTTAAATAAATAAAATAAAATAAATGCTTGAAACTTTCAATTAGTTTTAATTGAAAAAAAGCAAACTATTTTTTTGAATAGAGTAATTAGTCCCCTTAATGCTTAACTGGGTGTTTATTATAGTGTTTATAACTACATATATGAGACAGGGATTCTTTTATACTGGACATTTTGTTTTTATACTTTTGTGTTTTCACTTTTATTTACACTTTTGTAAGTAGTTAAGCTTAAGAATTTTGATTGAGGAAGTTCAAATTTTCGCAATAGTTTCCTTTTCATTATTTTTTTAAAATTATAAATTTTATTTTAAAGGGAAATTTTATACTGTTGCACTAGCTGAAAAATTAATTTTTTTTGGTAAGCAGCCGACTTATTATATATAAAGAAGGAGGAAAAGGATTACTAAAATCTAAAAAATTTTTTAAAATATTTTAGGATTATATAAATAGTATAGCTATGCTTTGTATATGTATGTAGTGTAGCTGTGTATATGTAGTTCTTACACATACATATTTTTTATATAATTTTTTGTATGGGTAATATTTTTAATATAACTTTTCAAATTTCAAAAAAAATATTCTTTGGTTAAATTATGTGTGTTTAACTTATTCTAGAAAATAAAAGATGAAATAAGTTACTTTGATTTTATAAAAACGAATTTAGTTGAAATAGATATTCTTGCTAGGATTTTTCATTGACATACAATAACATGTATCACAAATTTTAAACTAATAACTTTATTAATAAAAAATTTTCATTTTTCTTAGGCATCTGGGTAACTCTGCTACGACATGTTCTTGTCTTAATGGTTTTGAGGGACAACAATGTGAAATTTCTGTCGTCAAAGAAAACGTTGGTAAGTTATAGTTGACAGTTTTAAAATTATTACTTTTTCTTTTCTTCTCTAACTTATAGTAATGCAAAATATTTTTGTCAGAAAAATAATGCTAAATTATTAATAAATTTAGCAACATGTGTTGAATAAAAATTTTGTATGCTCTGAATTTTAATATTTAAGAAATTTGACGTTTTACAATGTCTTGTTTACCAAAATAATTCATTGCAATTAATCTTTTAAAATGTCTTTACTATAATTGTGCTCAGAATTTTCTTTATTATTCTGTTTACAGTATATTAAAAAAATGTTTTTGTTGAAATCATGTGGTTATTATTTCAGAAAACATTCCGCAAAGGCTTCTTAAAAGTTTTAGTTTAAAATATAAATGTTTGCCAATTTATGTAATAACGCTGCTAAGAAAATTTACTGACAGCAAAAAAATCATTAGCTATTGGTATAGAATAAAATCTATTCATGACTTTTTTCCCTGTTTTGTTGTTTTTAGAAAAAATTTTTTTTAATTAATAGATATGTATCTTTTAGTATTTTATTGAAAATCAAAGTTCTTATTGTTTGGGTTGAGTGGAGTCTTAGGTTGAGCCTAAAAAAATTTCAAAGTGGAAATTGAAAAATTTAGGCACAGGAAAACCTAGTTTAAAATACTATATTGGATGTAATAAAATATTTTATTACGATTAATAATAAATAACTAAATAACTTTCGTCACACTGTATTACAAATCAACTAGAGCAGTGCTATTCAATCTTTTTTTTTGAGGTGCCAAATAAGTGGCACCGAAAACTTACCGGGTGCCAAATTGCATATTTCTCTATTAAAAATAAGACATTTTATCCAAAAAATAAAGGTTGATTCTATATTCATACTTTATTTTAAACTTTATTTTATTCAATGTGACAGATGACATTCTTTGGATTTAGCCATTTTCACAAAATCTGGTTTGGTTTCACGTAATTCGCAACGTAATTCGGATTCTAAGTTCTCTTGTGAAATTGAATTACGATATTTATTTTTGCGGCGTACAAGACTTGAAAACGTACATTCACACAAATATGTAGAAACAAACCTGCTCATGTATTGCATTTTTTAAAACTAAAAATGAACATTCTGTAATCAGTCTTTCCACATTTCAATGCAACTGAGATTTTTCAAATGGTTCTCTTGTGCAATCAAGGCCAGACCAAATTCAAGCTGATGCTTTTTGACAACAAACATTTTTGATAAAACTGTTACTGTATCTGGATTTAAATCAAATGGATTTTTGAGAAATTAGAATATAACATTTTGCTCTTTGAAATCAGAAAAACGCGTGTCGAATTCTTGAAATAGAATGTCAATAAATTTAACGAAATCAGTTGTATCGAACATTTCTTCTCCAACGTGTTTGTATATAGTAGGAAAATTCTCAAACTCACCAGCCTCAATTTCACTTTTGAATAAAACCAATCTATGCTTAAATTCAGTTACAGTTTTTGCAAGATCCCAAACGAATTTATCTCGCCCTTGTAATTTCAAATTTAAATTGTTGAGATGTGCAACCAAATCGCATAAGAAATAAAATTCGTGCTGCCAGGCAGTTGTTGTGATTGTTTGAAAATCCTTCAATCAAATTGTGCTCGTTCAAAAATTGTTGAATATCCGGAAATAGATTATAGAAGCGATTCAATACTTTGCCGCAACTGAGCCATTGAATATTAATGAAATACGTGATGTCTTTGTACTTAGAATCCAGTTCATCCATCAGCAACTTGAAACGGTTGTTATTATAAACGTATTAGGCATTTATAAATACTGCTCACCGAAATTCGACAATCATACGGTTCATCGCATCAGTTTTATATTATGCGTCATATTGTGATAAATAATACTTAACGAAATTATAGAATTAATCTAAAAAATGAAAAAAAAAATCGACTGCGTATTGGCTTTGGTGCCACTTGAATATGGCTTCGGTACCACTTTGGCACTTTGGCACCCGGTTTGAATAGCACTGAACTAGAAGCTTCCATTAACTTTTGTCGTTAGGTGGAAAAACATCCTTTTATGGTTTAAAAGTAAATTTTATTTCAAAATATACCCTTCCTAATCTTGAACATATTAATTTTTACTCTGGGCATTCCATCGTTGAACTGGGAATCTATACTTTTTTGTCGGATTTCTGAGCAAACCTGGCTCTTAAGCCAAAATACTGTGGCGCAATACTCCTTAGGTTTTGATTCCAAATTATATTGTTATAACTAGAGTTTGATTGACTGTAGTATAGATGCAAGTCAATATTTTAAAACTAGAAGTTGATATACTAGAGTAGTGAAAGAGGACGCTTCCTCTTTCATATCCTTTCATTTCAATAGAATGATTACCAAACTGTTTTTATGTCATAGATGGGTCACCAATTGCAGCTAATTTCAAATACTGTGCGTAAATCACTTTAGAGTTTTAAGAAACTGAACTCTACGTCTGCCGCGTGGTTTATAAACATTTTAATAACTACCTACCTTGATGTGTAAATGTGAAACAACTACTAAATTAAAATTACTTTAATTCATAACAACATTAATAACCAAAGTATGGCATTGAACTTAGCTGAAATGTTATATCTTCTCCTCTTTTGGATTTTTTTCATCATAGAAACTGTTTATATCTTCATATCAAGTCAACAATTTTTCCCATCATCCCAATTTATATAACTGGTTTACAAGAATCTCTAATACAAGCATCTTTTTTGCATATCTGATATCTTTTCATTTTATTAATAAATAAAGAAAACTATTTTTTTGTTACATTTATATGTACTAATGCTTAATTTTTTATGTTTGTTAAATTATAAAACATAAAAGAAATCAATGTTAGTGTCAGGGTTATTGGTTGTGCAATAGATATCCTTCGGCTCTAGTTATTCATATCTAACTTTTATGCTTTGCTACATTTTTCAAGATAACTAATAGCTCTGGAGGATTGTACATAGGATCTAGAGTCAGGCATAATGGACTTGATTCATTTTTGAAGAAAAACAAATCTACTTAAAGTTTATTGGTAAAGTATTGTTATATGTTACCTATTCCCTTGGATTTAATTTATTATGTGGCCCTTCTGTATTTTTCTTAAATATGTTTAACAACTTGGCTGACTTTAACTGACCTCATTCTCAAGACTTATATCTTGCACATGTTTGTCTGAGTTTTGTTATCGTCTGTTTGCCTTTTATTTTTATTTCATTTTTAGTGTCTACATTTAATACTTTAGCCTAAAGAGCTACTGTCAATATTTTTTCAACATAAGTTTTATTTTGATTAATCTCTAATGATCAATTGGAAGTGACTTCTTAGTATGCCTTTTTCTTTATTTTTACGAAGTAAGTTAATTTTATTTTTCTAATCATGAAGGAGAATTTTTAGTAATTACAAATATCTTTTAAAATTAAAAATGAATCATACGTAATCAGGAGCTGGCGCTTATTTTAAAGAAAAATATCATAAAAAAAAAACCTTTTTAAGAATAGAATTTTAATCATAATCACTTCATATTTTTTATATAGTTGAATAAGAAAAAAACAGGATAAATAATGATTTTTACAAGACTCATTTACAATTTTATTTCTCATAAACTAAAAATGTGGGGTGTCGAGATGTAATAAATTCCTAAAACTGTAACTATTGCATTTTACCGAAATTTTCAAAGGATTTCAATATATATATTAGTAATTCTTATGAAGAATGTCCCATACTTTAATTTTTTACGATATAAAATTTCAAATAAATCTTGTAGGAAGCATTACAACTTCTGTCATCCAGCTGCATTGGAAATTATTTTTTTCGTATTATATTATATTAAATTCAGTTTTTAAAAATCTTTTTATGTGATTTTTATGTTATACTCTTTTGTCATATTTATCCTTTTCAATCAATATTTATGTTGCATTAGCATACATTCTTGATTTGATTTCTACTTTCCTACAAAGCATAAAATGGGCTGAGTTTTTCATCATATTTTTTTAATCATTTGATTACCAACCGAGCAAACAGAACCGAATTATTTCATCCCAAAGACGTTGACAACTACGCCACAAGACTCTATCTCCTCTATATCTGTGATTAGAACTGCGGAGCTTTGCTTAAATAAGCTTTTTAACACATGCAATATCATCCAAGCAACTTACTGTGTTTTATTTCAAATGTTAAATGCTAATACAAAACTAGTGGATAATTTGGTCTTACATAGCTGTAACTGTGAATGAGATAATTTTTTGCCAAAATTTCGTAAAACAAATTACACTCTTATATATAAGAAGCTTTTCTTAGCAAAATTTGTAGCTAATTGCTTATCGAAAAGTACTTTCAAAATCGATCACAAATCTCTACAGAACAAAAACAAGATATATAAAATTCTTTATTAACAAATAACTGCATTAAACAAGCATCAATTTTCTCAAGTCCTCCAAAAGTAAGAAACTATTAGAAAACTAAGTAAATCAACAAGAAAATTATATTAAGCCAGCCTATTGGATAGAGGAAGCTGAAGTATAAAAAACAAAAAGAAAAAATAAATAAATAAGGAAAAAAAATTGCTTTTTGGAAAAATAATACTTTAACCCCTACGGAGTTTACATATGCATTCACGACTAAAAAAACGTATTAAGGTAGATTTTCCTTCTGTATTTACCTTATATACACCTGACTTGTTTCCCATCTATTTTTCAAACTAAACAAAAAATTCATTGTTTTCGTAAAATAAAGACATTAAAGCAACAATTGGCGGTTAGAGCTTACATAATCACACTTCAGGGATTGTATTAAGGATTTCAAATATCTTCAAGGAAAAAAAAATGTATTGATATTAGGGAAAACTTTATTTAAAATTTAAATAAACTTTTATATTTTATGTTATGAGCTTTGTTTAATACTTTTTATATAAATATCTATTAATGAAAATATTTTTAAGCTTTATTTTCTGTTAAAAATCAATACCATAAAACAAATATTTTATTAATCAAATTATACCAAACTCGGAAGAACAGGCTTGTTCTAATGTCCTTCGAATAAATTAGATTATGTTTTTGGGAATAATAAATATTAGAGAAAGTTCTTTTCATATTCATTTTTTGTCTCTAAAAAATAGTTGCTTAAGTTAAGTACAAATTTTAAATTATCAGCCAGAAATTTTTTTATATAACTTAAATTTAATTTAAGTCATATAAATTTATCTCTAATTCCAATCCAGGTTATTGGTAGTATTCTGTGTTGATCCTTTAGAAACCAGAAAGCATTGAAAAAAATACATTCAGGTATTCATGCCGGAAATGACTTAACGAAATTTTTACTTCCAGCTTTCTCACGCCATTATAAAACAGTTCCACTTCTGAAGCTAAATATTCATAAGTTCAACTTTTCTGTGAATGTTTTTGAGTTTTTGTTCTCAAATATTTTCAAAAATTCAGCCATTGGAACTTTTCTTTCTGAGTTCTCTTGGCCTTGTCACGATAACTTACGATAGATCCACCTCAAATTAAAACAGCAAATTAATTCAGCTAGTAAATAGCTTATGTTTGGATGAAAAGAAAAAAATAAATAAATAAAAAAAGTAGACAAAATAAAAAAAGTACATTTTTTGATAAAACTTTTACCACATTTCTATCTTATGAAATTAGTTTTAATAAGCAGAAATCCTCCATTCAAACATTAGTCGATTGATATTGACAAAGCTTGTAGAATTTGAATAATTTCGGCTTATTATTTTTTAAGAAACCTTCTCAACCGTCTTCAAAAATAAAGTTTTGAGAAAATTAATGTTTTCAGGTCAAGTAGCACAGAGTAAAAAATATTTTTCCATATACATAAAATCATTGATTTTAGTCCTATTAATAAAGTAATAATCTCTAATAAGAATTTCTCAAGGAATAAGCTTTTATCAAACCAGGATATCTCCCTAATTGGTTGGTAAAATATTGAAATGTGAGTTTAATTGATAAATAATAATTACATTTGCCCAAATCTTTACTGAAAGATTTCTGAATATAAAAACATTTAACTCTTGGGAACTTATTGCAAAAATCTTTTTTTTGAAGGATCCTGAAACTTTCTTATTATTATTTTCCATGAATATACATACTATGTTTAAAAAAAAAGGCCCTAAAATGCTACTGGACCTTACGATTACAGTATTCCATACAAGAAAACATTATTTTTCTGTTCAGTGTTCATTTAGATAAAATTGAAAATATTTGGCTGCAAATATTGCTTTTTTAGGCTTTCTAATTGTCAATCTAGCTGTCACAAAACAATTTTTAGCCATGCGACAAATTTTTTTATGGTAATATTTCACTCAAATTCTTGATGTCAAAAATAAATTATTTTTTATTGCTGCTAATTACTCTATTCAAAAAATATGATTTGTTTTTAATTTTCAATTAAAACTTATTAAAAGTGCCAAACTTTTATTTTATTTCTTAATGATTTTCACCTTCAAAAGTCTTTAAACATCATTATTGACATCTTTGTTACATACACTGTAACAAATGAAATGCTTTAGAAGAAATCTCCTGCCATCAACCGACAGATGTTAAAAGTGAGGACCCATATTTAACACTTTTCTTGAAATCTATTTCGATAAAGTCAAAAATATATTAAATCATCCCTTAAAATGACATCCCACATGGATATACATGGTACGTGTATCGATTTCATATTATAAAAAAGAATTCCAAAAATTGCGTGGTAAATTACAATAATTCAAAATCAAGTATGTATAAGTTTTAAGCATTTTTATATCAAAATGCACACATACTTTCAGATTCTTGTGTCTGCACATGTTCGGCATGTAAAGGATCAAGATGTTTCGTTTAAGAATAAATTTATAAATGAAATTTGATTTGAGAAAGAAGTGCACAAAGTATCTGTAAAAAGAATTTTAAGCGATTTTGTTAGTATCATCAGTTCAAAGGACTTTGTGTAATATTACCCAAATTTTATCCCATTGGAACAAAAAAGATTTTGTCAAATGCAACAATTCATATGAAAAGAAGTTAATGTGAAACTATTAAAATTTGTAAAGGGTCTTTGAATAATGATACACACAGGTAAAATGAGTTTAAAAATATTAACGGTCTGGTAGAGAAGAAATAAAACAAAGAAAATATTATCAGATTTAAATAAAAAAATTTTATGTTTAATAATTCAATGCTTTTATTGGGGCAAATATTAATAAAATGCTTTGATATTAAGTCATAAAACTAGAACATCAAAAATTCTATCCAAGAATATGATATTGAATCGGATATTGAACAAATAATATTTCATATCATAAATTAACATCAGGTTTTATGTACAAAACATATATTTTTAAAAATAAAACTTAAAGAACTAAATTTTTTTTACAAAGTAAAATGGAGTATGGATTTTTTAACATTATATCTTTGAATCTTTTTTTGGAATTCAATGTTCTTCATTTATATTTCAACCGAAAAATACATACATACATCCTTAGCAAACACAGTTTACACTTTTTTTCAAATGTTATTTAGTTTGTTTTGTTTTCTATAATATTTTTATTAGACTTAAAATTATTTTTTTTTAACTTTGATATTCTTATAATTTTTTACTAGGTGGAAAAACAATTTGTAAAAACTTAAAATTTCCTTTTTATAATCAAGACTGGCTTCAATACTATAGTATTTAATTTTATTTTAGATTTTTATTACCCATTTTCATTGTATTAAAAAAAATTCAATTTTCAAATAATTCGCTCACAAAAAAATTATTTCTTGTTGCTTTTCTAGTTTACGGGTAGTTTTCAAAATGGAATATCTTTAATGAACTTTATCTGGAGTATATTATAACAAAAGCTGAATATAATGAAGTAACATAAAAGTGATATATATATGTTTATATATTACATAAATAACTAAAACAATTCTTATAAAAATTATTCTTAATTTATCACGTCTATGGCATTTATTTTTTAATCTAACAAAGAGTTTTCGTGACAATGATTTTGTATTTCATAGCTCATGGTTGGTTTCAGTCAACAAGGCTATTTTAAATTCAAGCATGATGTGAATGTTTTTACATAAATAAGGATACTGTATTTAAAATTTTGTTAAAAAACGCTACATATGATTTCTATGCGAAAATAAAAAAATTTAAATTTACAAATTCTTTTACTAGTTTATTTTGGTTTCACCAGAAAATAATCTATCGTACGAATTCTTTTTCACTCTTTTTATGAATATGTCACAATTTTTTTCCGTTTTAAGTTGAAATTTTCCGGTTTTGATTCTCAACAAGCAATCTTTAACTTAAAAGGCTACAATATATTTCCCTGTTTAAAAATAAGGTCAGAAGTACTTCCTTTTACAATAGAGTGGCTAAATGCTTAAAGCAGTTTATATTGTGAACTATTATATAGAATTTGCTTGAATAATTTTTAAAAAAACTCAAAGAATTGTTTAAAACTTTCAGTTTTTAAGATGCGGATAGCTTTTATTTCTCAACAACTAAAAATTGTTGCATTTAGGTTTAATTTTTTTAATTTCCACATTTTTATTTTATTTTTATTTATTTTTAAAATTCAACTTACAAACGGAAGAAAAAGCGTATGGCCTACTACATTTTTCTATCTCAAAAGAAATTGCAACAATTAACATATAAACGATAGGAATAGTTGATATTACGTGTAAGCATACTGCTGTTGCCTTTCTCTTTAGTGCTAAGGTCTTAAAGAAAAATAAAAGAAGCAACCTTACAAATGAGTTAATTGATTCACTAAATTCTGGGAAAACTTGGATGAGCTACTTAAATTATAAGTAAGCTTCAAAAGTAAGGAAGAACAAGAATCTAGAAACTTTATTAATTATTAGAAAGCCTAGTGAATGTGGCCAATTACCCAGTAGACATTAGGGATCAAATAAAAGAAAGAAGAAAGTTGTAGTCGTCGAGGAACATTACTGATAAAGTTGCTTTCAATCGAGTAAGTAATAATGTCTATCAAATATTATAAACATAGTTATTTCAACAACTATCTGAGTGAACTCGGTCTAGAGGAGGACAAAGATTATTCATTATGAAAAGAAGCAAGAAATTTCAAAGCCCTTATAATCAGAATGTCCCTTTTAAACATACTCTAGGAAAATGTGTGCATAAAGATAAAGAAGAAGAAGAACTTTTTGCTCAACATTTGGCAGAAGTGTTTCAGGTGAAGAAATCGATAAAAACCCTAATCCAAAAAAAACTTCGGGAAGAGATAGAATATCTTCTGGACTATTCAAATAATTATCACGAAAGCCAATCGTCATGCCAACATATTTATTTAATGCTTGTTGAGATTGAAATATATTCCAACTAGTTTCAAAATGACAGAAATAATTATGATTAAGAAACATAATTTCCGCCACACTGTACATTATTAGATATTTGAAAATATGAAATTCAGAAAAAAATTACAGTGAAATATTTTGAAAATTATGTCTTCATCTAGACTCTAAACCTAGACCTTTCAAATTATGAAACTTCGAGTCCCAATTGCTCTTTTATCCAAGATTTTAACCTCAAGATTCAGTTTCTAGCTTATAATATCTCTAAAGGTGGTTCATTTTGTCGGTCCAACCTGTTGTTGAAGACAATGCGATATTGCTGCGACAATAATTGGTTTATAAAAATATTAAAACAATCATCTCTGCAATGCTCAGAGTAGAGTGAGCTAACAATAAATTGTTTGTTAAAATGATGTAATTCTTTCTTTCAATTTAAAAATCAAATCTAAATCAAAACTAAATAAAAAAATATTTCTTTACAGACTGCAGTTCAAATGTTACCACATGTAAACAGTATTGCGTATTCAATAAATTCAATAATTCATGTTCATGTAGTTTAAAACTAGCTGATATAGAAACAGGTAATTTTATTTTATTAATTATTTAAACTAATTGTAAGATTTATCAGAAATGAAAAAATATCTCTTAAAAATCAACATTTTTCGGCTTTCATAAGATGACAAACTTGACTTCACAGGTGCAAGTATAATGATAAAGTAATATTTAAAAGTAGCCCAACCATTGATAGACTCTAAATAATAAGATGATATTAGACCCTGTCACACAACGATTGCTAAGTTTCCACTGCGGCAAGAAAAAATTCAATTTACATTCATTGCAAGGATTCTTCAATATTCTTACGCTGTTTGAGTAGTATAATTTATTTTTGGTTCTTAAATCTTCCTTAACTTTAAAAGCAATGTGATGTTCTATTCATGTAATATATCTATGGCTTAAATAACATTTGTTTGTTTTCTTCATAAGGTTGTTTTTCCTTAATTTCTTCTTTCAAAAGCAATAATATTTCAAAGCAAAATTTTCAGTTAATCGTTTTATGGATAATGAACAAAATTAATGATTTTACATTCAAGTAAAACATAATGTTATATCTACATAAAAGTAAAGAACTATATTTTCATTGAAATTTTTACGTTTATTTTTTTAAAAATTAAATGATGTCAATCATATGGCAAGATAAGGATTACAAACCGATATGTGTCGTTTATTAATCAAAGTAATATCGAAATCAGTTTTAGTGGATTATTTCAAATTCGGATCAAAAATAAATTAGCGTAATTGACGAAAACTATTAGAATATTGTAAAACAGCATCAAAAAATTTAATCTTCAAGCATTTTATCATTTTTTTAGCCGATGTAGCAATTGGCAAAGAAATCTTGCTTTTACACTCCTTTTTTAACTCTAATTGAAAAAAGATTATCTTTCTAATAAATCATCTTCAAATAAATAATGTACCTAATGATTCGTATCATTCTACCACTAAAAAGAAAAATGCTTTTAAGCATATGATCCTTCCAAATTTTTATATCAATATTTTATAAAAACTTTTCTATGAAAATTATTCCTAGAAGAATAGAATATTCCTTTATTTTTGCATGTAACTTTGAGCTGCAATAAATTGCTATCGACAATTTATATACCCCGAAAATCTACCACATAACATCTAAAATTTGAAAGGATATAAATTATTGCTTTTGATGAAATTCTAATATGCTAACACTCATAGAAATCAATAGGGAGAGAGACCATTTTGTCGGAAATTGTATGTTTTGAATGAATAATAGGCGCCAAGTTTTTGTAGCAAGCAAAAATGGTTTTAATTAATACACTAAAGTGAAAAACAACAAAAAATTAAAGAGAACTAACTTTTTGTGAAATATTTTACTAAGCTACTAGCTTTTAGAAGGGATTAATGCTGCTTTTGAAATGTTTATTTATCTAACAAAACCAAAAAAAAAAGAGTATGATTACTCCAATGTTTAAAAGTAAAACAAAAATTAAATTGATTTGTGTTTTTTCAAAAAAAATTTAGGCTGAAAACCAACAAAAAATAAACTTGTTATAGCTCATATAAGGAATACAAAAAATAAAAGCTTTAAACCGAGTTTTTTCAACTTTTTTTTTATTTGTTAAAATGTATTGATTTAAATTAATGAAAAGCATTTTGTGAAAAAATAAAATCCCAGCAGGTTAGTTTAAGGTATCATACATAAAAGCATTTTTCGTTCAAATAAATTTCTAAATGTTGATTTTAAACAGTTTACAAATTTAGTTTTATTGAATGAATAATAATCCCAAATGACAACGGAGCTAAAGCGAATCTTTAGGATAAATGAAAACTTTTTTCATAAAATTTCCAAAAAATATTTCTATATTTTTAATTAATATTAAAAAGAAAAATTCAGCCATAATCTCTAGCAGAAACTTTTAATGATTATTGGTTGTTATAAATATATCTACACAATTGTATAATTAAATATGTGTTAATTTTAAATTCTGAACCCTCGAAGTAACTACTATATGCAAAAATCGTCTTTTTATAATATTCAAATGAATAACAGGCAAATTGTGTTTCTATGTATCTTCAAAGAGTTCAAAGCAGTTATACAACAAATGCTTCTAATAATTTTAAATAAATAATTAAATAATTTAAGCGTTTTAAATTTTTTCTGAACTATAAAAATTAAAACAGAAATGTTTTAAGGATATACTCCTATCTCAATTGTTTTTGGCATTTAAAGAAAAATTATTTGTTCTAGAAAATTTTATTATTTAAGCAATTTCTGGTTTAATATCCTTGTCTTTATGCTACAAACCTTATCCTTATAGTGGAACGAACATGTAATTTCATAAGAATCTGTTCTTTATATCTTTTGGCTGTTCTTGATACCCATAATTTTTTTCATTAGAAGAAAAATGCTGATGTAAGCTTTTTTACTTAACATTTTGATTACTTTCTTATGCGGAAGGCTCAAATAGAAGTCCTTTTATTCCCTGTTTAGTCTTTTCTCAATTACTCAATTTTTTTCGTATAAAACTTTTTTCTAAGGATAAATAAATCATCATATACTTAACTCATATAAAGCCTTTATAAATCTAACTTCTTTAGATGAAAAAGAAAATCTAGGTGAAAAAAATAGAGAATGAAATTGGTAATTTTATATATTCACATGTTATTGTTTTTATCAAAAGTTCGAATCGCTGAGCTATATATTCACAAGCTCATTTAATATCTTTAATCATGAAATGTATTTCTTTGTAAACAAAGTGACAAGCTTTAAATCTTACAATTGACAAAAAGTTTAAGACTATTAAATACAATGTAATTTTTTGCAAAGCAAAATGTTAAATCCTTCCTAGAAATCTTACATTGTTTTAATCATATCAAAAACTCCTAACATATATCGTTAATTTCTTTGAATTTGGACTAAGTTGTCTTTATATATTTACGATTGAAAACTTTTTTTATAATGTAGCTTTGCAAATCTAAAGAAAGAAAAACTATGGTTCTATACGAAACAATCTAGTGTTTTGTCTTTTTCATTTTCATTTTTTAGTATTATTATTAAGCAATTTAACTCCTTATTAACATATATTTTAAATAATGCATACACTAAGGTATCTTAAGCCTGCTAAAAGGATTGCATGAGTATTAAAAAATTCATTTTATTTTTAAAAAGTAAAATCCTTACGATAAATGACAAGCTGACATTTAGATTAGTGATTTTACTCATGCTTATGCTTATGGATTCAAAACAATTTTCTTATTATTTTTTTCTGATGAGAAAAACACCACCAAAGCATAAACTTGGCTTAATAATTGCTATTAGAGTTTGCTTTGTCATATGTAAATGTGAAACTTTGGTTTGATATGATATTTAGTAAATCTTTTTTTTTCTTTATTTATTATTTACTCTTTACATCATTACAAAACAGCGAATTAAATTTGACTTACACTCATATTAAAATATAATGACTCTCCTTACCTTACTTTACAGCTAATTATTTTACAGCATGGATTGCTTTTTTAAGTAAAACCAGCGCATAATAAATTTCAATAGTAGTTTACTAAAAATAATATGAATTGCTTAATCCTGTCTATAAAATGAAGCTGAAATTAAATTTAACAATATTACGAAAACACAAGCGCTTACAACTTTATTTTCTTTCTTTTTATTATTTTTTTTTTGTTGTTTTTCAAACTAGGCCAAAGCTTTGAACCAAATTCTTAGAAATTATTCCATCTTAATAATTTTATATATCGATTTCAATAAATATCGTAAATTTTTTTAGTTAAATATCACCATAAAACTTTTGTCTAGTCATTCTGAGTACATTAAATCTTATGCTCACAAAGAAATATATGTACATCTTTAAGTATCAGCCATAATAAAGATATAATAAAATGGATTTTCTTGTCGGTTATTGAAAACCATCCTTTTTCTGAGAATTTTTCCTGTTATAGAAACAGATGTAGAACAGATAATATCAATATACTTTAGCGCAAATATAATTTAGGAAATGGATTTTTTTTTTTTGCCATTTTTCAGTATAAATTTAGGTAATAATAAGAAAAACGAGAATATTATTACATGAATGTTTAGTTAACTTTTAACACATTGTGTTTTTGAATTAAGTCCTAAGTTGCATAGAATATTCGAAAAGAATTAGCAGTTTTTATTTCATAAGAATTTTTATTAAGGTAAAACTTTTGTTTTTTTCATTATAACAGTTAAAAGCAACAATTGTTTTTCTTTTTGACGGAATGAATCTACAGTTTCATTGAAAATTATTTTAGTTCTGATAGGTACAAAGATTTTATATTTTTATACATCGAATAATAATTAAGAAAATTTGAATCTACGTTGTCAATGAGATTTTGTAGCGTTTTTTGCTGAGAATTGACAGGCTTCACAAATTCTCAGTTTTAGAATTACGATGATGGTCATCGTATTAAAAATATTGTGTACTTACAATTTCTTTAATTACTGTGTTTTGAATATGTTTGATGATTTTATTTCTATTGGTACTTGGTAGTATGCAATTGGTCAAACTCACGAGCATCCTAATTAAACCAAAATGAAGATTAGGTTTTAAAACTCCAATATTCCCTGATAGATTTTTAATCTAATGGAAATTGCTAGACTTCAGAGCATACCCTAGTCGAAATATTTGACGATAACTTTATACTGAATGTACTGAAAAGTTAGTAACTTTAATACTGATTTGATACTGAAAGTGCTGAATTGTGACTTATCTACGCCTTTCAGTATCAATTCAGTACGAACTTTTAACAATAGGATTATATGTATTGTAAAAGTTTATACTGATTTGAGTATAAAGTAACAATATGAACAGTATGAAATCACCATTAAATATTTGGACTCGGGCATACCCAATTCAATACATTCAGAATGAAATCACTATCAAACATTTCGACTAGGATAGTTTCTGTTGCTTAACCTGCTTTCTCTCCAGATTTCAATCTTGCCATAGAGTTCACTTCAGATGAAGGTCCAAAAAAGTTTGCAAGATAGTTTGAAAATCAACTTATGAGTAGTGGGATTTGAGGCATTAACTCATATTGGATTAAGAACTTCTTGATATAATCAAAATTATTAAAATTATTATATTATTTATATTATATTTGATTGTCTCTCCAGACAGGCCGATGAACTAGACCATTGTATTTGCTCCTATTTAAGAAAAAATGTCTCTTGAAAAGGCTGAGCTAATAAACTCTATTAAAACATATTTTATGTCAAAATAATTACTATATTAAAAAGGTTCAGTTAAAATCAATTTTTAAAATTGTTCAAAGAATATAATTTAAAATATAATGAAAACTTTATTTTAAGAGTCTTTCAACTTATTGAGTCAGATGGCAATAAAAACCTTTAATTTTTTTTTGTTGCACAAACTGAAAATTCATAATTAAGCTCCATATTTCCCGTAAAAGCTTTTAAATGATATATTTATATTCCAGCAGTCTATATTTATGTCTCTTGATGTATTCTAATACAGTGTATTATATCTCTGTCTGGAAAAGCTGTTTGTTTGGTTATTCACATTTGCTTTAATAATTCTACAAAAATGAAGAAAAAAAAGTTTTTCTTTTCTTTTTTGAATAATACATTCAATAGCATTTATTTAATTTAATCAAAATGAGAACATTTCTAAGCATAATTTTTTTTTCTTTTAATATTTAGATCAACAAAGTAAAAACAGATTTGAAATAACAATTCGCTTAGGGCAAAATTATCAATTCTTAGATGGTAAAGGAACTCACAAAAATGGAAACTTTTCAGCTATTTTAATTAAATATGTAAGTACTCTTTAAAAAAACAATTAAAATAAAAATTTCATAATAATTTATAAATTAAATTTTAAAAATTTTGTGATAGTTTTAAAATATCTTCTTCGTTATCATGTGATTGGCTAAAACGATGTGGAACATTTGATATAGTATTAAGGAATCCTTTTACATTAGTTGCTGATATTGCCTTCTCATTCAATGAACATTTTTTATTTTTTTCATTACTATTTTGTGATAATTGATTTTTTTCCAGTATTGTAGGCATTAAAGAAGTTTGTTGAATATGAGATGAATTTCCCATTTCATTCTCTGTATTGTTAGCTGATGAAATTTTTTTACTTTTCATAAAACTTGATATTGATCTTGATAAAGGCCTCGAACGATTGATTTTTTTTGAATGTCTAGTAGATTGGGTATTATTTGATTCTAAGAGCTGTGAAACTAATTTATCTAATGTCTTGAGATCAGCATTTAATTTTGAATTACGTAAAGAATTCATTCGACTATGAGTACTTGATGCCTCTGGCGATGATACATTCAATGGAAGTCGCTGTGAAAGCTAAAATTATTTTTTTTTAAATTTTTAAACAAAAAAATGAATAAATAGCTAATGATAGGGATGAATATATTTTAAAGATATAAAATTTAAAATTATTGGAATCCCAAGGAAATGATAAAAAGAGCTTTTAAATTAATTGAATTTATGGAAAGTAACTTAAAAATTTTTTCTATGGTTAATGTGTTAATTCCTTCTTTTTTTGTAATTAAAAATACACTTTTAAGAAACTGTAAGCATAAATGCTTACTTAATCTTAAATCACTAAAAAATTTAATACAATTTCAAGCAAAAACCATTGCTAGACACTCTCTACTTTAGGGATACAAATTCTACATTCAAAAAATCCGAAGTTGTTGAGGTCTATAAGCTAAACTTATTTGTGAAATTCTGTACCGAAATTTTGATCGGATAGGATAGACTACGATTGTCCGTCAAGCAGAGGGAATATTATCCAATAAATACACTAAA
This sequence comes from Acrocera orbiculus, assembly GCA_947359355.1. NCBI lineage: Eukaryota > Metazoa > Arthropoda > Insecta > Diptera > Acroceridae > Acrocera > Acrocera orbiculus. Next base: position 5,255,168 of record OX375757.1, read on the forward strand.
TAGAAGAGGAATGGCTTCTTATTTAAATGATTCTAAGTATGTTTTTCTCAGATTTGTAACATTTTGTCGAGTATTTTTTCTGAAAAATCATTTTATCATATTAGTAGCTTTTTCATATAATTAACGGTTTTCTGGAATTGCTTTATTTTGGATATAAAGTACCAGTTGCCAAGAATATTGCTTTTCAGTTGTAGATATTTCAATTTTTTTAACTCTAATTTTAATTAATTAATTAATTTTTTACAAGCAATATCGCCGCTTTTCAAGTGTACTTTTTCTAAATTTTTGAAGCAGTCCTTCTCTTTATTTATTAAATATATCAAAATAATTAGTTGCTTAGATATCAAAATAAATTACTACTTACAGATTCAAATAATTATTTTCATCATGCTTTCCGAATCCTTTTCTACAGATCCGTTGACATCAAAAAAATTTCACGTAGACCAAGCGACTTCAATAACTTGAAAAATATACTAAATAGCAAATAAAAATGTTTGTGCACTTAGCAAGACTTAGTTGTAATTTTTTCAAGCTTCATGAAAATTTTTCAGTACTATTTTGTTCTTTTGGCATATTTTTTATAGTGAAGGACACGTATTTTGACTTCATTATTTCTAGTCTTATAAGATTTTTTTATAAACTTTTTATTAAATTTTAAGCAAGCATTTTGAAAAAACATGAAATTTAAAGTGAATTCTTTGATTAGCTTATTGTAGGTATATTTACAGTAAACACAAAATATTTACCTGATTATATAGTTCTTAGGGAAACCATTTTGAAGAGTAATAAAAAATTGACATAGAAGTTCTATACAGTTCTTTTTTCAAAGTATTAAGTAGGTATCCACACACGAATAACAAAATGTCCCGCGGTGTATACATAATATATAGGACAAGAAGAGGTCAGATAAGAGAAAATTAGAGCAAACTGGTGTATCAAAAAAAATAAGCAAGTCATCCTGATATCATTAAACGAAATTATTACTAGAGCTGTTAAAAATTCTTTGATGGTTTACTCTTATTAAATTTTTTATTATGAATGAAGAGACCTTGTAATTTGTTTTTGGAGGCCCAATTGGAACAGTGTATATTTCTGTATTCATTTTCAATGCGAAGTATGACAACGCAAGTAAAGGTTTAACATACTACTTTCTTCTAATGTCGCCCTTTATTTCTGTCAAAATTTCCTTATTTTTCAAGTTATTTTAAAGTATTAAAAATTCCAAGCTACAGCTTGCAATGTTTCATTTTGAAAAAAAAAATTAACAACTTAATCAAAGATTCTCTTTTAAAGTTATTAAGTATTTTTAAGGATAATATAATTTGAAATGAAACGCGAAAATTTAACCTATTATTAGTAGCTGAAATTTGTAATATGTTTACACTTGTAATTTCATAGTTAAAATTATAACTAATGATGCTGTTTAATGAAAATATACACATAAAAGTTTTTTTTTCTAACTTAATTTTGAGCTTTAATTGTGCTATAAATAATAAAACTTCCAAGTTTTTTAAACTATGTCCCAGTCATTTAATAATATATTTCCTTTAATGAAAACGTATTTCTTTATCAAGCCTACTTCTCGCTAAAGTGAATTTTTAATATAAATGTAGTAAAATTAGTTTTGGGTTTCTTTTTGTTTACCCAATTTTTTAAATTATTTTTCTTTGTCGTTCAATATTTTACTAAACAAAACTTTTTGATTTTATAGTAAATATTTTTCCTTGAATATCATAAATGAGGAAATCTATTGCACATGCTGAAAACTGTTTTTAGATAATGGAAAACAATTTGTTGGTGGTACTACAGTGCCATGAAATATTTCTAAATAGCAAAAAATGATTTATTCAGTGTTTTTTGCGGAAAGTTACAAAACAAGACAGGCTGTCACTTGAAAAAACTAACAATATCGAAAATTAAATTTTTTTTTAGCTGCCATAGACTTTTTTTATACAGACATTTTTGATATGTAATTTTCTTAGTATTTCCATTTAGTGGTTGTAATTTTTGATTCTATTTTGCTTATATTCAGATTTATGAATAATTTTCTTTTGAATTCAGAGATAAACCATTTCCTGTTTAATGTTTTAAAAAGAAAGTGATTTATCAAAGTAGCTCATTGTTATTTTATTGCTTCTATTGATTCCTTTAGAGAATCTACAGGATAAAAAAAACTTGTCAAATTGTTGTTTTGAATATGTTTTAGGAACATATTAAAACCAATTGAAGGGTAGTTGTCAATAGATTCAATAACTTTGTCTGCAACCAAATAAAATTACCATTTCTCAACATAATTGTTTTTTAAATTTAATTCGATTAATATTCCTAAACTCAAAACCGCATTTAAAGTGCAAGCAAAAGGATTAATTTCACTTTCTTACTGTCAGATTGGCCCTGAATAATTTTTACGTTTTACAATAATTTTCAACAGAAATAGTTTGAAATTTATTATTTTTTATTGCTGTTTAATTTGCGTATGTAAAGAATTTTCAAAAACAACCAAAATGATTTAAATTCATTAACTGCACTTACTGCAAGTATATTGCTTAATAAAATTGACTACACATTTGACTCCGAATGTTAACCAAAACTGCCAAAATGAAATGAAATATGACAAAATTTTATTTTCCTGTAGCTATCTTTATGGAAATAAGTTTGTATTCACTGCTGTATATTAACGCAAAAGAAAGCGCATCTTTGCTATTTTTTTTTCTTCATAAAATCGTATCGTTTTTGTTTCAATCATGGCTTAAGCTATTTGATGATTCTGAATAATATTCATAGGCTTTTTTTTTAAAAAGTTGGTAGATACCATGCTATGAGTAGATAAAAGAGAAGCTATGATCTTTTCATTTGATTGTTCTGCTTTGGTTTTCTTGGTGATTAAGGCTCTCTTTAACCCATCACCTAGCCCTAATTTCTTTGAACCAATCACCTCAAAGTTTTGCATTACACTTCCGACTCTCACAGTTAATAAACTATGAAAATCAAAACAGAATAAAATAATATACAAAGTTCATCCAAAAAAATAAAGAAAAGTTAAGAAATTTATTAGAATTAATCAAAATGAGATTCGGAAAAAAATAAATTGATGATAGATGTTTAGAGGCAAAACTTTTTCCCCTAGAATTTAGACTCTTATTTAGAAATTTCAACTTCGAAACAGTGAAAGTCTTTTTCTATTCTGCCAAGGCTTGATACTAATAAGGAAAAAAATAAATTTAAATGATTGCACATTCACTTTATAAAAATTAAATTTTTAAAAGACTGGGATTCTTCTACTCCTTAGGGTATTAAAAGGGCTACTTTTTTGTATTTTATTTTAATGTATGCTATGCCATTTGGCCTATAACAAATCTTTCAATTAATTTTTGGAAGTTATTATTATATGCTTTTAAGTATATTGGTAAAAGTTCCAGTAAGATTTATGAAAGGATTTTATTGAAATGACAGTAAAGCTAGTACGTGTAATTTAATACAAAAGCTAAAGCTTTATAATGTGTCACTTTACCTTCTGAAAAAATTACTCTCCTGAGAGTTAATTTTTTCTGTAAGCATGTAAATAAAAATTTTTCTTTCTTATAAATTTTTAACTATTATTTTTACAAAAGGTAAAGAAACTTCTTTCTAAAAATATTAATAGTATTGCTTTCCGGTATTGAAACCCAAGCCTTTTTTATCAGAAAAGGAATGAAGATTTTAAAGGCAATAGCTAAAACTTTGTCGGAAGTTTGACATTTTTAAAATACACAACACAATTATAGTCACAAATTATGTTTTTCTATACTGATCATAAATTTTTAATTCAAATTTTATTCCGACGATTATTTCATTCCGAATGAGTAATCTCTCATCATTGCACACACGATATCTACATTGGGAAGATACCATTGGTGTGCTAATTAGAAGGACATTTTTTGAAAGCTTTCAAAAAGGAAAATTGTTCCACCCAGAAGAAAAATATGATCATGCCAGGTTTAGAGACACTGAAACAATTTTACTGTTTAGAAATTTAATACAGGTAAAATCCCGAATTTTTTTGAAACTCTCAAAATTATCAATTCAGTGGCTCTGAAAAAATTTCCATTAGCAAACATTATTCGAATTAATATTCTTTTTTAAAGATTTGATAAGTTTTTTAATGCATTTATTAAAAGTTTCAAAATGATATCTTTTCAATTTTTCACTCTTCACACTTTTATTTTTTCTTCTTTCATCAAATTCAAAAATATCACAAAGCCTTTAATTTATTTTGCTCTATAAGAGTCGCAATTTTAATTATCAATTCAATAATTTTTAAAAAAATTTTTTCTGTGAATGTTTATTTGGAAATTCTGACCTAGCGGATATAAGAAAAATTAATTTTCTTTTTACCATACTTTTGATTTAAATTTAATTTCGTTTTATATTATTTTCTATTCATCTATTTAAAATAATTTAATTGAAAAATTTTAAACGTTAGTCAAAAATAAATTTCTTTATTTTTGTAAGCAATTTTAGAATACAAAACCCATGAAAGCAAAAGCATAAAATTACGAGGTCAAAGTGTACCTATTTTATTCTATAGACACAATCAACGGTAGTATCCCCAAATTTGGCTATTCAAATGTTTTAAAATAATATTTCCATTAATATAATTACTTTTATATTAAAAAAAGGAAGAAATTCTTACGATTTAAGAATAACAATTTGCTATATTATTGAGTAAGATACTCGTCCTATATACACGTGTGTAAACATTTAAGATAAATTTTAGCAACCATAATTTGTTATTCAATTGGTGTAGGTTTACATACCTCCTCTGCAGCATTAGTTGAGTAGCTTATTCTCTTTACTTTCCTAAAAGTTTCATCTTCTAAAGCTTCTTTTAAGGCATGCCTCAAAACAATTTCCATTTGTTTTGTCTTGTCACCACTAAAGCCTTCATATCTAGTTATTTACAAAACAAAACAAAAAACGGAATGAGATTTGCAAATTGCTTTTATTTATTAGCTACACGAATTCTTTATTTAGTTTTGATACTTACGGAAAAACTTTTTTCTTACTAATAGAATCCTTTTTTTGTATTGTAGACCGATTTGTTCTGCGTGCAGCTCTAATATCGGTCTCCCAAAACCTGTAATAATGTGTCAATTTATAATAAATAATTAGCCTAATGCGTTGTTAGATTTTGAATTTAAAAATAAGTATACAGAAAAGCTTTTAATATTCAATATCTTTTTATATTCGAATTTTATTTCATATATAATCAAATAATTGACAATTATAAAATTCTTAAAAGACTTTTCAGCAGGCAGGTAAATAACAAAATTATATTTCCTTCCCTAACATAACAAAATAATACTTTCCTCCCTTTTTTCGAATATTGATTCAAGTATTTTCCCAGGGGATACCAGTCCACAGTAGCAGGGGATACGATACTATGCACTATATCTCAATTAATTAGGGAGTTATTAAGGAGAAAATCCTTAGCTAAAGGAAAAATGACTTCACAACAAGCTTATATATACTTCAGCATAACGAGAGGAGTTAATTTTTTGTAGTGTCAGATCTTAGTAGCTCTAAATCTTAATTACAAAATAGATTGACTTAATGAAGTAGCTGCACTTCCTAAATTGCTAGACGATTTTTGTTAAAAAAAACATAATTGCAAGATTGATCACTCATTTTACTAGCACTTACGTAAAAGATAATTCTTTTTAAGGCCAATTAAATTTGTGGTTTTTTAACTACAATATAATTTGTACTAAAAGGAAAAAAGCTTATATTCAAGTTTTTATTTAATTCGCAATTGTTCAAAGAGTTAAATAAATTTTGTTAACAATTAGTGATATTTTGTTAGTGAAAAGGCTATTTGTTTATAATGGTACTTTTAGGAATTGTCGAAAAAAATACTGAAAGGCATAAACGCAATCTTTAGGTTTAATCTTTAAGCCGCTATTCATTTACAAATTTTTTTAGCATCTAGTGAGAGTTCTTCGTAGATTGGTAGTACCTACAATTTTTATTTCCAATTATAACCATCAGTAAACTTGCTTCCGTTGTTTGTTTTCATTTTTCATGTAGATACTTTTTGTTGAATTTTCAATAATATTTCCACCTATGATAACATAAAATATGTATTGCTAATTTCCCACCCCTAAGCAGCCACGAAGCTACCAAACCCTGAGGTTTAATATGAAAAGGAGCTGTAGCAGCAAACGCAGCCATTGAACAGGTTGACCAATATAACAACAAATTTTAGGTGTTTTACAAGTTGTCCAATTAACTCCGAGTGTGAAGTTTGTAGAAGTAATTAAAAAAATTTTTCATAATTACTTAGCATTTTATAATTGATATCTGGTATCCTTTTTCATGTATTGAATCGTTTACGTTATCCTATCAGAACTCTTAAGACAATTCTTCTTTAATCTTTAACGTGTTATTTTTGCTACACATAGAGAAATATCTTTATCTAAATTAGTATCTGTAAAATAGAAAACAGATCAATAAACCAAAAGTAACCATTCAAACAAATTTCATTGAATGAATCCCTATAAAATATTTCAACCCGCAGGGGAAAACAGCAGTAGTAGTGTAGACTGGGAGCCATTCTATTCAGCACAAGAATTATATAATCCGTAGAAACATAAATACCTTGCAAATATATACAATACCAAAACATCTAATACACTCATGAAGTGGAAAAATTTATACTTAATGCATTTAATTTGACAACACAAAGAAGTCAATCTCCAGCTTGTAGATTATTAAAAATATCTAAAAGAAAAACCACATACTGATCCACTTTCATACCTTTTTTTACATAAACAACATTCATTCATTTCAAAAAAGACAAAAATAAAAACAAACAAATAAAGTTCGTTAACAAAATTAAATATAATTTTTAAGAACCTTTTAACATACCTTCTTAAACCTGGACTTGATGTATATGGTGCGGCAACTTCTTTGATTTTTAAAACAATAATTGCAGTTATAAATATACAAATTACATTAATTACAGTCAATAGACCGGATACGATTCCATTTATTAGAAACTCCGTTGGTAAATAATTGGTATAAATAAACTCATATGATGTGTTTCCATGAAATGCTTCACCTTTTAAATGTGGCATTTTTATATCAGGATAAATAAGCCAAATACAAGCTAGTGCCCAAAATAAACCCTAGGTAAACAAAAAAATCACCAATTGAATCAGCAGTTTTTATACTTAAAACCTTTAAAGTTTTTTTGAATATGTCAGTTTTTAATATAATAAAAGTACCGTTAAATATAATGACTTACACAGTTCACAACAGGCGGTAGTAACGATGCTGATATAGCAACACCAATCAATGGTCCTACTGAACCCTGCAATAAAGCCACAGCAACTCCAGTACCAGATGTCAATGCCCACAGAATTCCCATCCAAAGGGATCTAGCATTTCCTCTGTAGTTGCAAAAAAAAAGACAAAGGAAACACAAATAAAAATGACTGAATGAACATAAAAGGATGTAATTATATGAATTTACTCGTAATTTAAATTAAAGCTTTTTCTTTAGTTGTATTTAAAAAGTTTAACAGTGCTTTGTGATACTCTGACCTGAATTTGCATTCTCTTGAATTTTTTATGAATATTCTCTAGCCAAAGCTTGTTAAAAATTAAAATTATATGACAAATGTTTACTTAAGGCTTTGAATTTATTTAAGTCAAAAAAAAAAACAAAGGGAAGGAAGTCTATAGGTTTTAGGGCTATGCTCCTCATGTTTTTGTGGTAAAAAATGACATGTTTCGTTATGCAATCAAATTCAACTAACAAAATTTTTGTTGTTGAAGAAATTTGACCGTTGAAAGCATTTCATTATTTAAAATTATCTAAAAAATTTAAAAAAAAGGCAAGCTACAGATTCCTTCATCCTTTGAAATTATTTTTAATTCATAAGAATGACTTTTTTGTACTTCAAAAATGAAAAGGACAAATTCTATCTCATTCGCAATGGCATTTGAAGTTTTATTGGAACTATGAGGGCTAGTCTAAACTTTTAATGACATCTAAGGAATGTAGTATAGTGACCAAAGTGTACAAAATGACACTTGATATTTTTTATGGAAGGATGCTGAATGCGGTGCCCATGTCTATGGGGTATTATTTGCCATGCAATTTATTCACCTGAATTTCCGAAAATCCACACTGTCAGCGAGTTGAAAAAGAGGATTACAAGTGCAGGAAAAATTTAGCTACAGATTTTTTGGGGAATTTAATTAAGAGTGTACTAAACAAGCTTATAGAATTACTTAACACGTTCTAACCGGCCTAGATCACAGGTATTGTTTTTATCTGATTGTGCGGACAGCCGGTGGTCAACAGGTATTAAGTATAATATTATTTCAAAAGCCATACCTAGGCAGAGACTAATGTGCCCATTAAATGTGCAGAAAATTTCTTTATATGTCTTATAAGGACTTGAATTTTGGTAAATTATTTTCAGAAAAAGTAAAACTATAAATTGTATATAGTACGTTGCCCCCAGATAAAGCGAAGCATTAATTCTTGTGGCATCCCATAGAGAAAAAATAATGTACATCGGCACTGGGTAGAACGTGTTAAAAATAAGGATAAATGTACAAGTTATTAAGTAAAACTATTACAAACGTTGAAGTGAGTCTATAATTATTTACAAATTTAGAGTAATAATTTTTAATAAAACCAGTTTAAAGTAAATACATTTACAATGGCATAGGACTATTATCTGCAAAATTTAACTCAGATAAAAGGCAATAAAACCTGATAAAACATTTATAGTTTCAAATCAGATATATGGAAAAAGCCAGAAAAGATACTTTGAGTTTATACACTTTACTTACAGCTCTGTATATAGAAAAGTTGTCATAACACTGGAGTGTATTAAGTGAAACATTGGAAAACACCTATAATGGAATATCTCTTCCAAGAATTTCTGCATGTTTTAGTTGTGAAAAGTATCTATTGTTGCTTTTATATTGTGAAAATGTGTCGATAGAGAAAATTTAATGCAAATCCTTCTCCGAAGACTTTTTTTTTGAAAAAAGTAGCCTGGGCTGTTCCTTTAAGTTTTGTTATCTAATAAAGTTCATTGATATTTTCGTCGAGAAAGTAACTACCATGAACAAAATGTAGCTCTAATTTATTGATGGTAAAATAATTTATTTAATTTAATAATATTAAAATGTTTTTGTGCTTCATAAAAGTGTTTTTAGCTGTAATTGCTATGAATTTGAAATATGCGACCAAATCTATTGTTTTACTTTTAACATATGATCTTGGACAGACGGTTTAATTTTTAATATATCGTACTTGTTAGATACAGTGATATATCTGTTCCAAAATATATAATATTTTTCAAAAGAAAAGTTGAGCTAATAAGCCAGCTATTATTGATAATATGTTACTCCTTATTTCTTGATAATATAATATACTATCGACAGGCAGGATACTAGTGTTTTTGAAGGTTTTTTGTTGGTTTATGTGTTTTTTTTTTGACATTTGCATTCTTAATATTGATATCAAAACTTCCATAAGTACTTTTAAACGTTTAAACCTGTGTAATTTTTCTTTAATACTCAAAATTATAATTGCCTATTTAATCATTTACAGCTGCCAACATTAATTTAAATAAAATCTATAAAACCTGTCCCACTGACATATTTAACATTTAATTTTCAATTATTATTTTCTTATGACATAACTTTGTTTTGAAATAATTAAAAATGCTAGACAAGTTATCAAAAACTTTTATACTACTTTGCTAATAAAAATTTTTTATTATATTTTATGAAAATTTTTTCAATAAAATAAAAATATTTACCTTCCCCGCATTTCTTCAGTAGGCCAATCTGTAAAACCCCATGGCATTTCAGTGGTGCCAAGTATAAGACCAAATATGAAACCAAAAATTATGGAAATTAAAATTCCAAGGGACAATGATATAAATCCAATTTTCTGAAAATATAATTTTTATTTTTTTGTAATTAAATAACAATAAAATTAAACAATATGAGTAAAAAATAATTGAGCCATTTTGTCTTATACTATAAACAATAAGATAAAACCACTAAAATATAATACAATACATATTTAAATATACTACATTTTCTACTCTGTGATATATTGAAATTTTTGCCTCTATTTTTGAGTATATTCGCATTAAAAACAGCTGTTGAAATTATTAATTTTACATACAAGGACCTCATTCAGCTTATGATGAAAAGAAAACATACTCCCACGGAAGCTGTGCAATTAAAATTTTATAGTGGTTTTATTTTACGAAAAAGAACAAAACAATTTCAATGGTTATGAAACGTTCCTTTTAGTTCAGGGTATAGAAAAATTAAATGTGTTGAGAAAGACAAAGTTTAAAACATTTTTTCTTACAAAAGCCCTTTTGCAATATAATATTTTTATATTCCGATGGGATTTTTGTTATTTATTTTCTTTGTTTTAAATATATTTGATAAAATTATAATCAAAATTTTGTTTAAAAGGCAACAAAAGTATTTAGGAATTAAGGAATACGATTTGAAAAAGAACTAAAGTAACTAAACTATAAAGCTTGTGATTAAAGAAAAATTTAAATCCTTAAATTTAAACTATCAAAAATTGCAAATTAAAGTGTACAATTTGCACTTGAATCAATTTTATTATCTAGATTTTTTCATCACTAATCAAAACACAATTAAAATTTCTTTCCTCTTTGGAAAACACATCCCTTTTCCATTTTCCAAAGATTTCAAAAATTTGACAGTGCTTTTATTCTTTTATAAAACTGTGGTAAATGTTTTCAACTTAAAAAAAAGTCAGAAAAGGATTTATTAGAAACACGAAATGCTTTCTTTGAATTTATTTTAAGGGTAAAAAATGGATAAACGAATCTTTTATTAGTATGAAAAATGTCTAATATTCCAGCTCGAAGATAGAAAAAAGAGGCTTAAGATTGAGGATATAGAATTTAGTTTTTTTTTTTTTTGTGTTTCTTAAAATCGAAGAATGAAGAATTTAAAATCAAAGAAAATATTAAAAGAATAAAATACACAAAACGTGTCTATTTGAGTTCAAAAAAATAATAAGAAAAAATTGCTTAAGAACAAGCAAAAAAATAATATATTCTTTATAGTTTAAAAAAGATTTTCTGTTTAACTGTCAAATAAAATTGAAGTATTTATTTTTGGTAGCGAAAGCTGACATATGTATTTAATTGCTTTCATCTTTTCAATTATAATCCAAAAATCAAAAAGTAAGTAAAATGGATTTGTTGATAAAATAAAATACGTCAAAAATCAGTGTCAAAAAATTTTTTTTAATTTTAATTTGTTCGTTAAAAATTCAAGTACCCTTTCGTAAATAACATAATACCCCCTTAAAAGAATTCTACGATATAATCGTAGCCATAACTGAACTGAACTCTATGAACTATTTTAAGTGTTACTACCAGAAATCTAAAAATTTATCAACAACTTTAAGAATTTCTGGCTTTTATAAAGGACTTTTAAATTCCTCATTTGTAAATGTATAGATAAAAAAAAAGCTTGGCCACATTTACTAAACCAGTTGAACAATATTCAATAAATTTCATCTAATTTAACTTTGATTTCTTTTGGTGGCTTGTTTTACTTTTCATTTCCAAGTATTTTATTACAAAAAACACAGAACTTATTTCTTTAAAAAAAACTTTTACTTCTTTATTTCAAACTACAAAAACTGGTTGTATATAAATTTATCTTCCTTTGTTATTAGAAATTGTTCAATATTTATTCTCAAAGCAGATTTCAGAAATAAATTAGTGAAACTAAAAAGCTATTTTTTCTCAAACATAAGCTTTATTTTTAATAAGAACCGCAATAATTCATCTCGGGAACCTTATGCACTTAGAGCTCGTTATGATGTCCTTGGTTTCTTCTAGTTCTGACTATTTACTAAGCAAAATCTGAATTTGAAATTTCAACAGCCTTGTCACAGCTAGGAGACAGCATCCTTTAAGCATGCTATCTGATTTTTTTAATAAGTTCAATGAAAGATTCTCTAACTTCAATATACTTATCGCAGCGATTCAATAGTGATGACGAAGTCTTCCAAAATACGAGGGAAAAATAAAATGTTTTTGACCTAACACTGAAAGACTTTTATTTTAATTTAAAAAACCATTTATTCTTCTATGCAATCCCCATTTACTTCCATGCACTCTGCTCAACCTTTCTCCAAAAAATGGATGCCATCCTTGAAATTGTTTATTGAAAGCTCTACAAAATACAATTTCTGGCTACTATCGCATTATTATTTGAGCTAAAGCGTGTTCCGGCAAAAGATGGGCGTTAGAAGAGCCTAAATCCGGAAAAACTTCGGGTAATTGAAAAATGATATTTTTACATAAAAGTCTTAAAAAACATTCTCCTATCAAGATAATTAATTAACACAACTCCTTTGTCATTCTGGTTACATAATTTCATGGATGCTAGTTCAAGAGCAAATCCATTGATTATAATTATCTTTGACTTTACTACAGAATAAAATCATAATAATTAAATTTTTAAACTTAGTATATTCTCGTCTCCTGTTTCCTCAATTTTATCAAAAGATCAAAGAAAAGTAAAACGTTGACATAAAGCATTTTTTTGAGATTTCAAAAATTTTGTTGAATAATTTTCAGCTTTGTTAGATTTTATTCATCTTAACTAACACAGATGAAACTCTAAAGCAATCTTACGTGAAATACAGTTTCAATGAGTGAAAAAGTTAATAAAATTAGTAGAACTTCAAACGAATAAGATTTGCAATGCAAGAAAATAAGATATTAGCTTTAAAACCTGAAGCTCTAAATGGAATTCCTTGAAATGAAAAGGAAATACCAACAGATGATAACAAGATCTCAGACAAACATTGGTGAACAAATTTCAACAAGGCGACATGGTCCTCCCATTTTTCAATGATATTAAAAGAAGTACTCAAGGAATTTTCCTCAGGGCTTATCGAACGATTTTCTGTATATTGCGTTTATCCAATAATGAAATGAATATTTTTTGTTTTAATGAACCAGGCTTAAACCAAAAAATGTACACGGCTGTTATTTATGATATTTAGAGAACTTTTTCTGAATGTCATTATCTTTGAAATCTTCAACGTCTATAGTAGCCTGTAGTCTTTAACATCAAAACCAGATTTAGGTTTTGTTTGTTTTTTTTTTTTTTTTTTTTTGAATAATTAAGAAAAGAGAAGGTAGTAAATTACCATTAGCTCTTTATCAGATATAATTGTCCCAAAAGCTATGCTCATTACTGGTCCCATAAGAGGTGATACAAGCATTGCTGCGACAATATTTGTAGAATTATTTTCAACAAGTCCTAGTGCAGCTAGTGAACTAAAAATATAAGAAATATTTTTTGTTTGTTTTTTAAATTGAATACAAATAAGAAAACATCAAAGCTTACTCGGCTGTCACTATCAATAGTAAATAATCGAAAGAAAGTGACCCTCCGGCTCTTACACCGTCAACAACTTGCTTAACAGTTAACTTTGATTTTATTGATTCGATAAAATTATTCCATTTAGAGAACTCTTCGTCATCATCACTGTGTAATTGAAAGGAAAGTAATAAAAAATAAATTTACTATAGATAAATATAGATTTTGTAATAATTTTATTTTCGTTTAATGCTTGATAACACTTCTATTTAGTTTATTACTTGAAATTATATTTCAAGCTGATTCTTAATATAAGAACGCTAGAGGTTTTTACTTGTATTTGAATTTTATTTTGTGTTTTTATGCACATTATTTCGGGAATAATCGAAATTTTGAGCAAATTTTTGAATTCATTAATCTTATTTGAAATTGTCAATTTATATAAAAATTTTAATTAAATGAAGAAAACATTTTAATGGATTTTGACATAATGTTATCAATAAAGAAAACTAAAAGCTAAGTTTAATTTGGAAGATATATTTTTAGCAAACGAAATATAACATAATAAATCTTCATAAGCGATAACTTAATTAATTTAATGTTGGATTTTTAAATATCTTCATAAGAATAAATTATTAATGTAGATTTGGGCCTTTTATACCTGTTTATTTCAACCCATGCAATTTTTCTATCCTTAGCTTGAATTGACTGGAAATTTTTAACTAAATCGATGGTTTTACAATTACATTGACTTTCTAAACGTTATTGGGGCAAGAAACATTTGGGAACAAATTTCTTCTTCGAAATCCACATGATCGTAAAAAAATTATTTACTCTATTGGGCTGAGAAATTAAGATTTATTTCTTAATTAGCTCTGAAAGTACCATTTTTGTGGGAATTCATCGCTGTACATTTTAGACTTTATTTCCAAAGAAACAGCTTAAAAAGATTAGAACTCAACTTAGCAACAAATGCTGTGAACACAAGATATTCTTAGTATAGATCTAGCAGCAGAACCATTGAAAAAAAATTTTGCGCCATTGATATATTTCAAATTAGTTAGCAAATAATAACGCAATGTAAAATGTAAAACAAATTGACTTTTCACGTGGATGAAAAAAACTTTTTATTCCCATTTCTTGTCGTCATTCTCATTTTCACTTTTCACAAAAATGCAATTCTATCTCGCTGAATAAAAATTATTATTTGTCATTTGTGATTAATTCGAATGTAAAATAGTCTATTTTTATTTTGCGGTGTTTTTCTTTTTTACGTTTAAAATTTGGATTTTAACCCTCTGCAATACATTGAAAAACTTAGAAAATGATTTTTTTGTGTAATTAAATTTGAATTTCTTTTCGAAAATATTTTGTGCAAATAGAGAAGGAAATTTATACAATGATAAAATGATATGACAATAATCAAAAAAACTAACACAAAAATTAGTAGAGAAGTAATTAAGGAATGAAATGCTAAACATAATCACAAATGAAAGCTCTCAAAAATTTAAAGTAAACATTGTTATGACTTTTGATGGTTTTTTCTTTTAAAATTGAAATCTTATTTTGTTACGAAAATAAATATTTTTTTTAGATTTTAAGCTTTATATAAGACTACTTATTCCTCTTGATTTAATTTTATTCTTTGAAAGAACAAAATCTCCAAAACACGTGCGTTTTATAGGAATAAAAATAATGTAATGAAATCATTTCTATGTATTTACTGAACTAAAATTCATGTTTACAAAAAACCTTGAGAGATTTTGTTTTTATTTAAAAACTAACTTAATTAAAACTAAAATTAAATTTTCTTAAAGAAGCATTTTTATTTCAATTTTCAGAATTTGGATTAAAATTCTCTTAAGAGTAATAAATTTTGAAAAAGAAATCTATAAATTTAACTTAAGCAGACTACTAAACACAAAGAAATTCTTAATTAAGTAAATCCTTTAATTTTATTAAATAAGCCTAGGCATTGAGCTTATTTCTGCTTGCTTTTTAATTTCTTAATGCTTTGTGAATGATTTCAGGCCATTGCGTCAATTAAAAGCAAACGAATCAAAGTGAAAAAACTTTTAATAAGTCTTATTTCCGAAATATTTGCAACTGTGTACTATTCGCAAAATATATAGGTATTATTTCACTTTATCTTTAACTTTGATTTTTTGATTGATATTAAAAGTTCTCTGCTAATAAATTTCAACTACCATTAAAATAAAGTTTCTAATTAGGCCTATAAGTGTTGTGCATACTTTATTTCAATTTGCATTATGTAATCACAAGCTTTATTAAAAACTTAAATAAAAACTATCAATCTGATTTTCTTATCATTCAAGTAAATCAAATTCAAGCTGCCACATACTCCAATCGACATTTCGGTTGATTATCTGATTTTCGGAGACAATGTGAAAAACATCGATTACACGGACATCATTGTTTTTTTTTTTTTTTTTTTGAAGACAAATGTTACTTATTTCATTGGTAAAAATGCTCAACACTTTGGAAATGTGTTTTCAAATTAGAAAGCAGTAAAACGCATCAAATAGTCATGTGGCTATTGTCAATTATTGAGAAAGATTTCGAGGTTATGCTGTTGGATCTTCATGCGCACTCTAAACAACAATATTTTCAGCTGAGACGTTAGACTGTTGGACCTAAACGAGTTATTTTATGCATTTGCGCTCTAGTATGACAAACTCTTTTCACTAATTGATCCACAAAATATGTTGAAGACGTTTTCTTTTTGCCAAATTTTTCGCATTAATTTTTTATAGTTTGAATAAAATCCTTAACACTTTGAAAATAAGTTTTTAATATTTATAAATTTTGTTCAAGCGTAAAATGACCCATGACAAGTCTCCAGCTAGTTTATAAATAAAAGCTAAAAAATACAAGGGATACTAATGAAGAGTTAGGGAGTTTCGTGTGAATGTTTTATTTGAAAAGTTCATTTTACTCATGAATTGCAAGTATAATATTTCTTGCTTTTTAGGGGTCAGAAATTCTTATGAAATATTCACACACGTTTATTTCCCTTATAATCATAGAAAATAAAATTTTAAATGGCATAAGAATGAGTGCCAAACGATAAATTACACACATGGGCTTTGTTTTTTTCGGTTAAGACTGCATGCGTGTAAAGCTTTATGGATTTATAAATACATAACATATTTTACTTTTTCTTACTAAATACAAAAAAAAAATGTAATTTTACTATGAAGCCTAAATTTCGATCTAAAAGCAAAAAACATTACTCCTAAATGTAATTTCATTGATCTAAAATTTAATTACATAAAATTGAAGAAAAAACCCAAAAAAAAAGTTTCTATTAGAGCTCTGAATATAAGTGAAATTATTTCATCTTAGTGATACCTGTGGTTTTTTTTATTTTATCCTTAATAAAAATTAAGAAAAATATATCAAAGACTTATTTTTCGCCTGAAAATAAGATTAAGAACAGCTACGTCATTTGAAATTTAAAAAATAAGTAATTGTGTGGTAAATACAAAACTAAACTGAGTAAATAAATTAGGGAAAATTTTTGCTTGGAATCATTTAAGAAATGTAAATTAATTCAAGTTTTATAAGAAATCGTTTTAAAAAAAAAAATTGATTTCATTCTTAGTGTAAAAGTAAAAATTAGTATTTTCCTCGTAATAAAATACAAAAGTATTAAAATAGTCAAAAATTTATACATTGTTATGATCAAAAATATTATTTTGATTTAAGTATATTACGTAGTACAAAAAAATATAGAAACCTTAACCCCTTAATGCACAGTTTTTTTTAAAACAGTTTGGCGTGCTCTAATTAACTGGAGCGTGCAAATTAAGGGTTAAACTAATCATAGTTATTCTAGCAATTATGTTGTTTTAATGAAGCAAGCACTCGAAGCTGTCTATTTGGTTAGTACTTTTAAAACTTTCGTGATATCATCGTTAGGGAAAAGATAGGATAAAATTTTATTAATAATTAAATTAAGTCGTATATTTATTTTGTAAGTGCAATCTGTCACTTTATTTAAACGATGAAAAATTTTAAAATATCATTTGGATGAAATTTGCTCCGCCATATGATAGATTTGTCATTGTTATGACATGATGACATAACCAGATGCAATTAGGCATACTTAAATTTTTCGATGCGAATTGTCTTTTTTGATTTCTATCCTGTACAGAATTTTGCTATCAATTCCCCAGAATACAGAAACAATTTAATGCTCAATTTATTTAAGTCTAACAGTCCTTTTTTTGACGATTTTTCACGAATACGCTATTATCACAATGAAAAAGTCACTTTCTTTTCCTTGAAAGTCGCTTTTGATTTTTCCTTTCTTTAGAAATACTTACAGGAACTGTTAGCATCATTAAATTTTAGTTCTACTTTTAGGATCGGTAGTTTTAAAATATTTTCATTTTCAAATACAAGCAAAAAATTGTTTTTTAAACATTTCAACCTAATATAGTGAAATTTTCTAGAAATTTTCAGAAATAATAGTTTAAATTAAAAACCATGTATTTTTTGTTCCTAATTTTTACTTTTCACCAAAAACTCACAATTTGCTGTATAATTATTTTATCTCTTTTTTAATTAAAATCTGATAATATGCGAGAAGCTTAAATTATTGCGTTTAATTTTCAGTGACGATATTTTAAAATTGTCTAAACAGAATAAAAAATGTTTAAATTTTTAAAAAACAGACACTTTTTCACAAAAATTAATGGAGTTTTTTACGGTTTTATTTTGCTCTGTTGTTGTTATCTATCCTGAGTTTGCTTTTTTTAGCAGCCAAACGAACTATTTACAAAATTTTTTTACAACCATACAAACAAAGTGTTTTTGTTTATTGGATAACATTTCCGATAAAATTTCAATTAAATACAGGTTTTTAAAACATCGACAGCCATAAACATAAAATTCTTTTAACAATTTTCATGTAAAATCTCTCTTTAAAGAGTTCAATTATGTATTAAATTGTAGATTTCAAAATCAATAAAACTTTTCAGTCAAATTTTAAATCGACTGATTAAAGATATGAAGTACAATTTTAATTTTGTTTTCAGTTTTTATTCAATAATCAGTCCTTTAGTTTACTAAAGTTGTGCTTCAATGATTTTTTGTTTATACAAAACAAAAATAATTTACTATAAATTGCATCTCAACAAATTTATATTTTGAATACTTCTCATTAATTAAACTTATTCAAAGGAAAATTCATTACTTCCATCTCTATTAACTTTGTCCAATATCCAGCAATTCAATTGAAGTAGATGTGGACACAAATTTAAAATTAATAGCTATAACCGTCAATTTTATAATAAAAGGACATTGATTTCAAATATTTGTGCATAGAGAAGAAGTTTATTTGACTGGTGATGATTTTTTTAGTTTAATTATATACAAAAAATATACAATGATCTATATTAGTTAAAAAGGACACATGTGTCAAGCACTAGAACTTCCTCGAACTTGTACAAAACAAGAATATGCTTTCTTAATTTATGGTTTTTCAAAACACCCCAAAAGCTGTCGTCAAACGAAAATATTGATTGATTAGGTCTTATTATTTATTCTAATAACTCAAGCAAATATTTTCAGCGCTCTATGAAAACGCCACCGCAGCTTTATCTTCTGTGTGCTTCTAGTCCTTAGGCTTTTACTCTTAAGAATTCAAAAATATTTTTCTGTGATAAGTGAACCTTTATTTCTTTAATTTTTTTTGCTTTTTTAGAAAAATCTTTGAATGATTTAAAATCATTTTTTTATCATTTAACATTATTCCGTTTTTAATCAAAATTTAACAATTTCAAAACATAATGCATGGCTTGAATCATGTACTGTAGCAAAATTTTTAATTGTTACTAGTAATTCTAGATAGTTAGTTTAGTCCTGTTATCCTGTTACATCATCTTTTACTTCATCTTGGGTGGCTTTTACTCTCAATATCTTTGTAACTAGCTTAAGAAGGTTTTTTTCATAAAAGACCAATCAAATGCGTCATTAAGTAATTGGAAAATTTTATTATACTTTATTTAATTCCTTAAACGTAATACACCGATCATCACACATGATACAAGCAAATAAATAAAACGCCTTGAACAATTTCCTACAGACAAAATTGTTCTGGTACATTAGGTAGGTCTTAAATCAGATGAAAAATCTCCATTTCAATAGATGTCCAACAGACAAATACTTTGAAGAAAAAATATACTAATAAAAAAATAAAAAATTTCCTCCATCGGACTTTAAACGTTTTGTATAAAGAAACTAAATAACAATGAAAAATTCATGAATATAAGTAATCTCTTCATCCTGACTGCAATGCATTCTGTTCATTGTATGAACTTACTTTTCAGTAATTTAAATCAAAAGCTAATATCCTTTTAAAATGTAAGGAAATTGCTCTAGTCAAAGTTTAATTTAAATATTTCATTGTCTACTAGAGAAATATTTAACACATTTTACTATTTTGCCGTATATAAAATTTCGTAGCTTTTAGTTTTTACTAATACTACAAAATGGTATTTTGCAATTGAAAATATGGATAAAAAACGGCTATACAAATATTTCCTTACAGGAAAAATAAAAATATAAATTAGAATAGAATCGAGTTAAAATTTAGGTTAAATTTTTTGGTATTTTTTTTTTCTAGAAAATTTGAGATGAGAATATTTGACTACTTTAAATTGTACACAGATGAGTATTAACTTTTCGGCACACTTGTTTATTTTTTTATTTATTTGCTTTAAATATTCCAAAAACGCAAGTATAACTTCAAAACCGTTAAAAAAAAGGAAAATTTCAACTACACAGCTTGGTTGCCATATTGTATACATATATTACTTTCAACTTCTATCAAAACTTTAAAGCTAGAAACTTGCAGTTTCTGCTGTGTTTTTATTATTGTTTCGTTTTTTCTCTTTTGGATCTTTATATTTCGTCACTAAGTAAGAAAACTTTCCTCTCATGTGATTAAATGTGCATGTATGACTTATACATAAATTAAAATATTTTAAAACTTACTTTCTGTATATCTAAAATATATTATCCATTATGTGTATTAGTCGCTATTCTTCTGAAACAAGGGCTCAAAAGCCCTGTACAGCATTCTTCAGTCTACATCCCCAACCCCTTTATCATCAACATCCTCAAACTCGACTGTAACCACGAATTGTGATATTAATTTGTTTCGACATGACTGTTAAACATTCAATTGATAATTTTGGGACTATTGCCATTTATAAAGGAATCTACATAAATATATGCCTGTGATTTTTGGTATGTGTATAACCATTAAAAGTGAAATTTGAACATACTAATTTTATGTAACCTGCTGATTCAATCAGTCATGAGTAACATACAATCATTTATTAAAAAACAAATTGCTTTTCTGTTTGCAGTGTTGGCTTCACGACCCCTTTTAAACTTGGTTTTTTTTTCATGTCACATCAATTGAAACAAATTTACACTGTTGAAACTTTTCAATTTACATACATTGAAAAAAGTTTTAGGAATATTAAGTGTGCTTAGATTTTTACATTTCTTGTTCAAAAAGAAAACTCCAATGAGAATAATTGGTAATTACGCAGCTACTGAAACTTTAGAGCTTTTTATCCAATTCCTTTGACTAATTCTTTCAAAGTTTATCAGGCGCAAATCCATTATAATAATTGGCTAAATATAAGATGAATAGCTTTGCTGGCTTTTTTTTAAAAATAAAAACTGTGTTGATAAATGTATTTGTATGTAAATTTAATTAGGGTTAGTGGTATTTGCAAGTTTATTCACCTCTTTAACAAAAACTTAGGTCTAATCCAAATTACCATTGGACCAAATACTATAAAAATGTATGTTAATTTTTTGAAAAAGGCTTCCATTTAAACTTATATCCTTAGTTAACCTTCATGAAAAGAAAGACCTTAATTTTATATGAGATACTATTAGTTATAGACTTGTATTTTACATAAATTACCGCAACGTCTATTATTTCAACGCTTTTATAATTGCTTTTTTAATTGCTTTTAAGTCCTTTAAATTCTTATTTTTGAAATGAAATTTGGTTTGGTCGGTTAACTCGTTTTAGTAACAAAACTAAAAATTTGAAGGCTCTAAATGATTAATTTTATTTGTGCCAAAATTTTGTGCCCCAGGATTTACAACGAGAAGTAGCATAACTTTTGGTAAAAAGTTATTTATTTATTATTTTGACATTTAAGGTAATATTTATAGTTTTTTCAGTCAGTTTTTTTATTTGAAAGCTTTCACGATATTTGATAGTTTTACTAGTTTCGTCATTGTTTGTCGATCTTAACCCAATGGAGACTACTCATGGTGTGTGCATGGTGTGTGAACAAGCATTAGCAATTCTGTGTGTAATAATAAAGGGGATGATATTTCGTTTGAATTAAAAATATCTAAAAACACTAATTAATGGCAGATCCTAAGACAAAAGTATCAACAATGTAAGAAGCAAGCAGTAATAAAGTCCTGCTTAATTTAATGTAAAATGTTAGAAAGACATAATTTATAACTTGTTTTTGTAATTTTGGATAGAAGACAAGTAGCAAATTTGATGTCCTTTTTTGATAAATTGGTTTTAATTTGCAGCAACATATTTTAAGGTTTTATCAATACAATTGATTAGAAATCGTTTTGCTTGTAAAAACGCTGTAAAATATTATACACTGACTATTTTTCCCTTTCTACGATAACTATTTACTGTACTATGATAGTTTCAAGAATAATAAAACTTTTTATGTTGTAAGCCGATTCTTACGTCTTTAGTGGCTTCTTCAACCCTAATATAAAAAGTAGTTAACTCATCACATCAGCTATGTGTGTAAAAATCAGTCTATAGACCCAAACGGTTTCCAAAAAATGTTTTTACTTTACTTTAAAATGTCCTCGTAATAATTTTAATGATCATCAGCCTTCTGGGATTTTTTTTCAATGACTAAAGACTTACAATCATCTAGCTAGGGTTAAGGTTTTATTGTCTTTGCACAACTGATGCTAATTTTTAGTATAAAAATAGCAAAAAACCTTTTAATGATATTTTATTGTTTTGAATATTTTTTAGATGAATTCGAATGTATTTTTACTTTCTTATTGAAAAAAAGAACCCTTAATAACCTTGCAATTAATTTGGAAGTAAAAAATTAACCTCCTTCTTTTATTAGATTTTTTTGTATTTAAACACTTAAAGGAATTTAGTTCTTAATATAATTCAAACATTTTGTATTCCAAAATACTAAGAATTAAATCTCTTAAGGTACCTTGTATCGCACTATTAATTTCTAAACTTAATTTCAATTTACAGTTAAAATATTTTCTATTTTTTAGCTTTCTTTTCTCTCAAATTTTAATCAACAAGTACTTGCAAATGAGAGCAATTATTTTAAAATGTATTCTAAAATGTACTGGCTTACCTGTAGTCATCTTTGTTGAAATTATCCGTAAAAGCATCATAGCTAACTGTACAAGGGAGTACACTGTATTTAAAATCGTCAATTTTAAAGTTCCCCAACACCAAGAAGAAAATATAATTTAATTTGATATTTATCTATTTAAGGATTATTTTAAGGTATTTTGTTTCATTATAGCCATTTAATTAGCTTTTATATAGTCTGTAAATATAATTGGTGTAAAAAACTCATTGCTAAGTTCAATAAGAAAGAAAATTTATAAGTAACAGAAAGAGAATGTTTTTAATTACCTGACATTTGAGTTCAACTTTGTACCGATTCCAAGTTCTGTTAAACAATGAAGCATTGTTTCACATGGCTCTCCAGATTGAATTGGAAAAACCACCTGATAGTAATTGCTTTTTTTATCGCTTGACCATGTAACATGTTCTATCTCAAGCTTAGAAAGTAGTTCTTCTAAGATCTGTAAATTAATATTTTTTTTTGTAACTTTTTTCTTTAACTCCTTAACTTGAAGTAAAAGAGTGAAAAATCAACAAAATTAGAAAAATTTATTAATTCTTTGGATTTTAAATCTCATCAAACACATTGGTTTCTAACAATTATATCCAGATGGAAAAATAATAAAATTTTTCATTAATAATGGAATATGTTTCACTGTTCAAGGATTTAATGGAGAGTTTAATAAGAGTTGGTTATTTTTATGTTTTCATAACACAATATTATCTTAAAATAATATGAAATTATTTATTCTTGGAATTAAAAACCAAAACAACATTAGTGAGCTTAGAGTGCTTAATTACTTTTCTTTTTGAAATTACAACACTTTAAATTTGGAGTTTCTTTTTAAGTTGAATTAATTATTTAATCCTTAGGATTAAACATTTTAAAAACAAATGTAATTAATCAAACAGTAAGCTTTAACATCAAAGCATGAACTACACCACTATGTTATTAACAAATTCATATGATTTTTAGAAAATATAGAGTATGATCTATAACAAAAATTTTGGGAAGCAATTATTTATTAACAGTTTTAATTAAATTAAATCTTTTATTGATTTCTTATCTTGCTTTCAATTGCTTAGGTTTTATTCAGTTAATCATTTAAAGGATATTGTACAGTTTCTATGGTATCTGAGAAAAGCATTATAGATTTTAAAATTTAAAAAATAGGACAATAATTTTAACACTGAATCTAATTTGATATATAATGAAACTTCGTTCTTAAATACTATTGTTACTTCCTATTTTAATCCGGTTTTTAATATCTTATTAAATATTTAGAAAATCCTTGCCTTTCCTATAAGTATCAAGGCAAAAAAAAGAAAACACTTGCTTGTAACTTATCCAAAAATTAAAGAAAATAGGAGGCCATTTTATAGTTAAAATCTTAATATTTATTTTACAAATAAATCAAAAACTCATCTTTTCCGATAATGGTTTAATTGAGGACAAAAGAATACGCATGATATATATTGTAGTAAATACATCCAAAATGATTTACTGCTGTCTTTTGATTTTTTGGCAATAACTGTTATTTTGCTTTTAATAAAGGTGAAGCTATTTCAATCATTTGGAAGCATTATTAATAAATATTGACAATTTATATTTTTCGAAAAAATTTTAAAGAAAATGGTGATCGTTTTCATCAAGATACAAAACATCAAACCATTGCACTTAAAACACAAAAACTACTTTAATTAAAAAATCATAATGTCAAGAATTCAATAATCCTAGTCTTCAAATTTTCGTGCACTTGAAAATCGAAAATTACTTCTAAAAAATACTAGATTAAACTTTTATCGCTGAATTCATATGGTAATCAGTTCTGTTTTCATATGACCCTTTTTGTCAAACAAAGTGTTTTTGGTAATCATATGTCAAAAAGAAAATATCTAAATTGTAAAAAGGAGGACATTAAATTTGTATCATACGAGAGTTAAATATTGAAAAAAGCCGGTTTTTTGTCAGCTTTTTTAAAATTACACCTTTTCATCTGTTTATTTGCAGCTACAAAACTGTTTTCCTTTTCGGACTAATCTTCTATACAAAATTATTAAATGTACATTAAGTAAATGCAGTTAAATAAGTTTTTGTACCTTCGGCATTGGATGATATTACGATTTGATTATTGATATAATACCACAATTAAATTCCGTACATACAAATTTGTTTTTGAAAGTATTGCTTAATGTATTTGCAAATAAAAGTTAATCATAATCAATATATAAAGAATTTATAATTTTTCAAAGCCGCTTCTTTTAATGTACTGAAAATGCATCTCAATCAGATTCATTTGAGACACTTAAACTTTAAGACGAGTTTTTAATGAAAATTTGCAATCAAAAAAAGCCCTTTTTTCTAAATAATTGAAGATAACCAATTTATCATGTTTTAAATTCAGCTGACAAGTTTTTCCATATTCAATTTGTTTTAAAATTTCAATGAAACTTAGGTACAACTAATATTACAAACATTTAAACATACAAACTTACACACGCAGTTACTAAAAATGTTCATTCAATGGTCTACTAAATTATTGCATATCCTTTATTTTATAAATATCCCTTAATTGCTGTCATTACTAGCATGTACAAAATTTATGAATTCCTATATTTTTCCTATATCTTCCTATATTTTTAATTAATTTTTCTTCCTAAATACATTTAAATAAATTAAAGTAAATAACTTATCAAATTTTGAAATTCAACTTTTGTTTGATTTTCTTATAATTTCCTTTATTTTTATATAAAAAATCATTTGACAATTTCGTATAAATTTAAATGTCTACAATTTTCATAGGAAATTAATAAAACTAAATTATTTATTATAGTTTTAATCTTCATTTTTCTTAAGACGTCATAATATGTAGGGTGACGATAAAATAATTTTTGATTTTGCTCTTTTTTAGTATTAAATAAATAAAAAAAACTTCTGCGAAAAAATATTATGAAAGCTGACTCTCAAAAATTTTGCATCAATAAAACGTCTAAAGCTTATGAAAACTTTTTTTTTCTGTTCTTGCTTCTTTAAAAAAAATTCTAATATTGTTGAATACATTCAAAAACTTTGACTGTAATAATCTTTCAAACTAATTTTAATAGCCTATAATTTTTAATTCTTTCACAAATTGGACTAGGTAATATGAAAACTACTTTGAAAAAATAGTTTGATTTCATTAAAATCCTTAGTTTGTTCAAATTTCCGCTTCATTTGAAGAAATTAACGAGCAAAACATGCTTCTTTTGATTCCATTTTTAACTTTAAAATAGAACTTCCTGTCTAAGATCAAATATAATTATACCAAGCAACAAAATACAAGGAAATCCTAAAAGGAAGTAACAAGCAGTACGTGCACAACATGCAGCATCATCAGTTAGAACTAATAGCTTATACTAAACTTGTTGAATTTCAATTTATTAAATTTTAGTTTTATTTACAAAAAGAAAACTCAAATTATTAAAAATAGTGAATAGTAAGTTATTTACCTTTTCCATAGATATCATCAAATCACTATTGTCCTTTAGTCGAATTTTATTTTTAGGTGTACTGTTAGAAAAATTATTTCCAATTCCTCTTCGATCCCTTCCAGGTTTGCCTTCATATTTCAGTTTTGATGCATTCTTATCACGTAATTCTACTTCAAGTCTTAGAATTGCATTGTTCTGAGGAAGATTAATATTCAGATGGCTACCTAAATGGCCAAGATTTTGTGGTTGCGATTGTGTTTGTGATAGTATAGCTGAAGGGTATACTGGCGATTGTAATGGGTCATTTTGATCTAATCGATTCCCTTTTTTTTTGATTTTCATGAAAAAAAGAAAAAAATAATAATAAAATTTTCGTTTATTTATAGTACAGATTAGACAGAATAATTTTATATAAAAATTTTCTTTGAAATTTGAATTCTTATGTAAATCAGTGAGTAAAAAATTAAGAAAATTTTCTTAATTGATTCGTTAGTCAATTGGTTCATTTGATGAATATTCTATTTTCCTAAACTTAGCGCTTATTAATTTTAACGAATACAGATAAAAGAATTTATAATTTGATTTATTCAAAAATAAGAAAAATCGTATTTACAAAGGATATCCCATAGTTAACGGCAAATTTGAATTAAACAAAAAGTTCTTTTCTAAATTTCTATTTTTTTATTGAATTGTACGTTCACAAAAAAGGGTTTTTAATGGAATAAAATACACGGAAAAAAGCGTCCACAGTATTCTTTTTACGTATTTTATCTAAATTTTCCATGATGAAGAGTAAACGCAACTAAGAAATGTAGCACCGTCTAGTTGAAACCAACTATCATCTACATTAAACTCATTCTATTTAGAAAAAAAGAACTGTGTAACTAGAATCCATAACATTCACTGCTTGACCAAATTCATTTTAAAGGAGGTATTCCTCAAGCTTCAGCTCCAAATCTCTCTAAACAGTGAAGATTCATTTGTTTTTTTACTGTTACCAAAATACGGCAATTTTGGTGATTTATAAAATTATCAAGGTAAAAAAGTGCTTAATCTTCAAATCATATTTTTAACGAAACTTTTAAACATTGTCAATAAGTAACATAATTATAATTTACCCGTTAGTAGCTCACGTTCAAAATTGGCTGTTGGCACAACTACAAGAAATACAACTCCAGGCATTTAAGAGATATTGATTAAAACCAAAAATTTATTTAAGCTACATATCTATGTCCTTTATAACTCAAACCAGATACAAAATATGCACAACACAATATAATCCATAAGCTTTTACTATAAATTTACAAGAAGAATAGATTTTACTTAATTATAAACCCGTTAAAATGACGCTAATAACTTGTTAATCAATTTGTACTATGGTTTTAATTCAAATTTATGTATGTAGTAGTTTAATGCCCACAGTCAATTTTTTTAGTTGATACAATTCCATTAAACTAAATATAAATTAGTTGTACTTAACTTCTATATAAAATTTAACACTAATTCTCTATAGAATACATCACGTAACTCATACTTAATTAGAGGTGAAAACAGGTCTTGTTCGCGTTTAAACAATTAGAGCACATTCCTAACATTACACAGCAAATTCTCAAATCATTTATTAAAATGGTGTCGGCAATTAGCGTTGTAACTATAATGAACGAGACACTAAGGGTAACAAGCACTTGTTGAACTTTTTAATTGTCTCTGGTTAAGAAGTTTTTGATAAATGTACCTACATTGAAAAGAATTGCTGTCTTTGTCTTTGAGTATCAACTTTAAAATGTTAAAAATAATATAAATGAGAATTTTATACAATTTTTTTTTTTGATAGTTTTTTGATTATAAATTTATTTATACCAGTTAAGTTATGGCACTTTATGACGCTATTTATAGCTTTTAGTCTTCATTTTTCATTCACTCTTGGTTACTACCAATCACATACTGTCATATGAATAAGACTTTCACTGAAGAGTATTAGATTTTTCATGATTATTAATTTATTGGAAATACGAAATACGAAATATAATAAATATAATAAATATAATAAATAGGAAAAAAGTAATAAAATGCATTAACATATGTATATAGCAGATTTGCATTAGAGTTCTTCAAAAGAACATCATCTCCAAGATCCTCCACTCATCCAAACTGAGATCAATCAGATAATAAGATTTTTTTATTATTCAACTTTTGCTTTGAAAAAATCTTTTTTCAAGAAATTAATAGGAAAACCTGCAATAACTTCATCTGAACTCTTATGGGCTACTTAAGAACCCTTTTTACTGTCCAGAAATATTATCTGAATTATTCATTCATAAGCTTTTAAAAAATATTTCTTTGAAAAAAACATCTTTAATGTAAAATTTATAGAAGCATATGTAGAAAGTCAGAATAAGAATGAAGAAATCCAATTTAGATATATTTTTCCACTCCAGTGATTCATTTTTTCACATGAGATATATTTTCAAATTGTCTAAAATACCTGTGAAAAGTGAAAAAAACGTATGAAAATTTAAAAATGTTTTTTATAGTACGGTGCGTAATTAAATCGAACAAGTATATGGTATTGAAACTTGATTTTTTTTATTTTATACCCAGCGGGAAATTTCTAATGTGCTTTAACTCCGAGCACAATTCGAGCCCTCCATCACCATATTTATTTGGAGTACAATCCGAGCGCTCGAATTGAGATCCTTTTGTATATGACTGCTCATATGAGTATAAATTGACATGTGCCATGTGCTAAGCATAGCTCATTCTGCTGAGCTTTTATATGAGTAATGAGCTTTAAAACTCTCTGTTAAATCCAAATCCAATCTCATATTATTCTCAAAATTTGATCTATATTTCGAATCGAGAGTAGTGCCACATAAGGATAATAATGAGACATAGCACAACAACATTCACCCATCCGCTTTTCTCAAAATAATTTTTTGGCTCAAAAATCGTTCTGGTAATCTCAAACTTTATAACGCATTTCATCTGACATTTGAGCATCTTCCAACATGATTTCCTTACTACTGTATTTACTTGTTCTGACAGCTCTCGCAAATACCGCTTTATTCCATCTTCAAGAAATTTAAAGTAATTATGAATTTATTCTCTCAGATTTTCCACAATTTTCCTTTCTGATGTTTTAACCGATGTGCATAGATGTTCAAATATTTCAAAGTTTCCAAGATTTCTAGGTATTGAAATGAAGCCATTAAGATTATCTCCAAGATGTATTATATGCAAATCCTTATTACGGAGCCTTAAATTTATATTGCTTATCTGATCAAAGATGTCTAATAAATAAATAAAAAACCCTTTGAATCCAATTTTCTTTTGTAAATATGTCATTAAATCTTGTTTGCAGTAAATTTCCAAAAGTATATATAAATTCATCCTACAATTCAAAAACAGGCTTAGAGACATTTTCTAAGGATATATGTTTACAAAATTCTTTGAACAGACCGGTACGACCAAGAGCACCAAACTTCATGTAATTAACTCTTTGGTTTAAGGCACCAGTTCTTTGTAAAGTTTCAAATTTTAGCAGACTCATGAAAACCAAAAATTTACTATTTTATTGCATAATAAGCAAATATTAATATTCCTCATTTGATAATAATTTATTAAATCAAAAATATTCCTGGTTTTCTTTAAATTATTATATTTTTTAAATAAATCAATCAAAATTTAATTATTTTATTTATAAGCAAAGAAAATAATGAAATTATTTAATCATTATCCGTACTGGTTAAATAATTGCTCAAATCAATATAAATTTTATGGGTACATGGTATAATCGAAATTTCAAATATTCTTTAGTCCTCAAAAGATTAATACATTGTAAGTATTTTACCTTTATATCGTTCTAATAAGTCAACATTTTGAATATTTACCTTTAATTTTATTATCCTTTGATTAAATTTCAAAAGAAACTCATATGAAAATCCCTAAATAATGTCAAAGTCTGCAAGTTAATCGATTTCAATTCATCACATTGTAAAGGTCCTTTACAAATATCATTTACATTCATTTGAATGTATCACATCAATGAAAACGATGAAAATGGGATTTCAGTTGAGATCACTGACATTTATTTATGTAAACTTGTAACAACAGATTTTGATTATCATTTATGACAATATGCGGAATGATTTTAGAGGCTGGACATAATTACTATGAAAATTAATTAGATATTATTAGTGATAGCGAAATAAAAATCAGTTGAGTTGTAAAATTAACTTCTACATCAATTGAGCTTGGATCAAAATAAATTTCAGGTCTATTTTGTGGTAAATTCATAAATTCATTTGTGTGTATAAATAATATATATTTAAACAAACTTTAGGGATTTCATATTTAAGGACAACGATTCTAAATTTACTATGATATTTTTTATTTTTTTTTGTATACTTCCCAAGAGTATTTAACTGATAAAAAATCGCAGTTTCTAGCAAATAAATATATTGATATATCAAGAGCCAAAAAAAAACAAACAAACTTAAAGGTAAATTGGATTCACACCTGTACACCTTTTTGAATAGATTTCTTTTATTGAAATATTCGACTGACTTACGCATGATAAAATAAAATAAACTAGTTCAAAAAAGTGTATGAAAAGATGTTTAGACTTTCAAATAACAAGAAATAAGTTCAAAACATGAATTATTGAAATTACTATAAATATATTTTGTTTCCTACTATATACAATTTGTATTGGTTGGCTGAATAAATATGAAAATTTTATGATTATGTTTTTTTACGCTTTGGGATATGTATATCTCTACAACCAAAAGGAATTTTTCAAAAGTAATTTAAATTTACAATCAAAGAAAAACATCCCTTACGTAAAATTATTTCAATTTTCTTCTCTTTTTTTTCAAATTCCCATAAGAAAGCTGATTGTGCCAACTATCCACTCAAATTAGGGTTTTCTGTCATTATTTTCAGCAAATTGAATTTTTTATTTTTCTTATTGTTGCTGTTGTTGTTTTTCCTTGTTTTTTGCTAAAATTTTTGTGCTTTACCTTAAGATAACAAATTAAATTAAAATAATTATGTCTAACATTAAAATAATATTTTTCTTTCATTATTGCTAAAACTTGTAACTCATCAAAAAATTAAGGATCAGCAAAACACACGCTACGAATTTCAGATATTTATAACAATAAATAGTAAATTTTTTGCAAATTGACAGGGCTTTATGTGTGCTACTTTTAAAAGAAATAGATTTTTTGCTTTAAAATCCTGGCACACCCAACAAAAACTCTTTCTTAAAATAATTGGAAAGGGTGAAAAATTGTGCCCCTTAACACTATTTGACTTCTTTTTATAGAATTTTTTAAGAACAAAGTGGACGTGGATAAGCCAACTGCTTTTCAAGACCTAAAACATAACATAATTGCTGAAATAAATGCCATAGAAACGAGTATATTGGAAAATTTCATTAACAATTTTGACCATCGGATCGAGGTCTTCAAAACCAGTCATGATGAACATTTATAACATTGATAAACTTTCAAAATAAAGTGCTCAACTTGATTTTTAAATATAGGAATTTATTGTTTGAATTTGCGTTTTTTCCCGGTAATGTATTTGTGCAGATAACTTGTTATTACCTTTAGATAGTGAGTTTTGGAGTACAACTAAGTAATTTAATAATCAAACGAGTTATTCATTCTGTTAAAGTTTGACCCGCATTTATGATTTTTAGAAGTTGCTGCCATACAATTCCCATTCTTTACACTAAAACAACTTTAAACTAAACCTTCTTGATTTATGAATTGAAAAATTTTGTTAATAAAATAAAAAAGCAATCATATATTGAAATTAATGTTTTGCTCGAAAAATTAAACAAATTCAAGGCACAGTTGTAGGCGCTTGGGTGCTAAAAATACAGGTAAAATTATAATAAAATAAACAGACTTCATTGCAGTTTAAAAAACAAAGGCCAATTAGTTTAATACTTATGAAATTGTTTGTCTTAAATTTTTATACAAAGTTTTAGCTATTTGAGTTTTACGAGATAAATTACAAGGTATTAAAAGTCTGTCTAATAAAATTATGAGGCTCGAAACTAGTACAACTTATTCTGTTCAATACTTTCTGTAATTTTTTAATTTTAAATGTAAATCATCCACTCTGCAAGTGTTTTGTGTGTGTTTTTTCAGCTTTCATTGTTCAAAAAGACACCAGGGATGCCTTACAAATGATTCTTAATTACTTCAAACACAATGTTCTTAACCAAATAATAATAACATTAAGCTGACTTTGGGTTGGCTGCATTTTCGCCAAAAAAATCTTTAGAAAAAATTCCAAAAATATATCTTTTAGTTCTCTATATTTAGTATAATAAAATTTTAAAATACGTTTCTGTAATTTTGTTCTATACATTTTTCGAAATTATTTCAATGATTTTGCTGTTCAATATAAGATAATTAAACTTAGGCTGCATAACAACAAAATTCATCTTTTTATTAAAAACATAAAAAATCATAAAATTTGTTAATATAATATGCAAAAAATTTTAAATTTGTGTAACATACGATAAAGTAATATTCCAAAATATAAGTTTTGATTAAAAGGAGGTTATTTGCCAAACATTTGAAATTTAAAAAAAGAAATAATATAACAAAATAGGTTTTTTTTTTATACTACTTGTTCAGACTAAAGAATATATTCCTGTTATATATCAATGATGGATACATGGAAGCAATATAACAAGCATAAAACATTTGGATACTAAAAATAAACGATTTAGACCCCTAGTAAAATTTTTGGGATACTACTTTGTAATTTTGTAGTTTTCATGATATTAAAAGTTTATTTTTTAAAGTACTAAAACCAGACTAGTTTTATCCCATTTATAGGCTTGAAAACGAAAGATATTATATTCTAAAAGATTATAATGTAAAACATATTCTTGTTAGACTACCCACATTTATGTAGGAACAAAGCCCAAAATCGTACAAGGAAGACATATTTACTGTTAGTACGGTCAAAAATTTAAAATTGCTTTTATAATAAACATCAAAACATATATTTGCTAGTAATAATCAACATAGTTAAGAGGAATATTATTATATTAAATGATGTCTCAACACTTAAATTCAATTAGGTTTTTTTGTTTTTTGATGTTGTTAATATGTATAACATTTTGAAATAGTTTTAAAGGTTCATAGCTTATCAGATACCAGATTATGGTTTTGAGTGTTAATAATGCTTAAATATACAAATCTTGTTTTCTGAAGTTGTTGTGGAAGCAAAAACAGTTGATTAATGAGTATCTAAATATTTGAAAAATAATATACTATTTCTAGTTTTAGCTTATGTTTTAAAATCCTAATTTTTGGAAACGTTACCAAGATTAATGTGGGAGGGTCTATTTTTAAAATTTGCTAACATCTTTTAACAAATTCATAGTGTCTGAATCTTCAAAAGAAATATTTCTAAAATACCTCAAAATTATTATAAATTAATTTTCTATATACCATTTTTAACCAAAGCCCAAAAAACATAAATTTTAAAATCGCATTTTAGTTCACTTCTACTACAAACTTTTAAATATATATTTCAAAAAGAAAAAAAAAATGATTTTCTTGTAATTTTATTTCCCTACAAATTAAAAATTTAGTCAGAATCAATTTTTCCAGTTAATGTTTGATAAAAAGTAAAAAGGACAATTTTCAAAACATATTTTAAATTTTTTTGATGAAATATTCAACTTGTAGTTTAAAAAGACGTTCGTACAAAATAACATAAAGGGCCCTGCAAGCTATATTAAATGTTTTTGATTGTTAATGTTTTTAAACTTAGTATTTAAGTTAAACGACATAAGGACATTATAATGCAATTTAAAAACCTAATAAGTTCTTTCTTTTATCTATATAAAATCTATAAGTACAGTAAAAATTTAGAATAGTTTTAAATTAATAATTTGTGGATTAGTTACGTAAAAGGTACTTTTATTTAAATATTGCTTTGCCTTTTAATTCGAAGATTTTTAAATTATTATTTAAGAATCATAAACCTGAATGAATATTTTTTGTAAGTGTTAGTACAAAACCTAAAGAACAATAATTTAATTAAACCATTTTTTATCTATATTTTAACTATTAAATATTCAAGAAATATAATTGAATAAAAAACACTCAAAAGTATTTCCATGTTATGATTAGATAAAGAATTATGTAAACTTTTCCCTAGAATCTGCAAAATGTGAACAAACTCTTAAACGATATCCTTGTTGGGGTCAACTTTTTTCAATAATAGCGTGATTTCTATCAATAAACTACACAATAAGGAATATAAATACTAGAAGCCGTTAGAACACAATTTACTTAATGTTTTCTATTCAACAATTAGAAAACAATAACAATACACTTCTAATCGGCTTATTTTATATAATATTCATAATTATTGTTATATAATCAACTCAAAACTAGACCCAATTTGAACAAAAACTATCAATTTTCGCCATTTTAAGGTGAATGATCTTTTGCAATTTGGAATCAATTTTTATATTTAAAGAAATATAATTATTTGAAGATTCGAATTCAAATTTAGTTCAGTTTTGTTTACTTTATATCAAAAATCTACACTAATTTCCAAAATCACATGGTATTCACATTACATATATGATTATGAATTTTGTTTTTTATTGAACTGAAAGATAATCATATCCATAAAATGTGCACAAAAATTTTAATTTAAAAGTTTTGTAGTTTTTGATTTTTAAAAAAACTAAAAAACTACCATATTTTTAAGACAAATATCGATATTTTGTCAGGGGTTGACTTATAGTAAATTCTACAAAACAAATAACTTAATAAGGAAGTTTTACCACTGTTAAGAAGAAATCAAAAACTCTAGAAAAGTATTTTTTTCATAGTTAAAACTACATTTTAAATTAACGGAGAACAGTAAAGCCTGATTTACACCGTGCCGCAGGGCACCTGCCAGCCTCCAAAAGTCATAAAACGGGTTTTGCGTTTATTCTAGCCATAGCTAGAACAAAAATTTGTTCTTTTATGAAAATCACTTATGTTAAAAGGACACTTTGCAGCCTTCAAAATTTTTGGTTGTACTTAAAATTTTTGTTGAAATTATATTAAGAGATAGAAAATTATGATTTTATTATTTAGACAAGCTAGGTAGGTACAGCAAAAATTTTGAAGGCCACAGAGTGTCCTTTTAACATCAATAAAACTCATAAATGATGTTAAGATTTAAATGAAACAAAAAATTTTGTAACACCCGTTTTACGACATTCGGCGGCAAGCGTTTGCCGTGCAGCGCAGTGTGATTAAGGCTTTAAGGCTGGCCGTAACTCAAAAAATAAACAAATTGAAAGTGGAAATTATTTTCTCAACACTGTGAAATTTGGAAATTTGGACACTGATGACAAAGTAAAATAATAAAACACAGGGATTTACAGATTTATTTATTTTTTCAAAAAAGCATTTTCATAACAATTAAAAAAAAATTTTGAGCTAAGAACTTTAATATAAGTTAAAATGTATAAAAGAAATTTTTAGGAAATAATCAAATAGTCCGAATAATGAATTTTATTAAGCAGAGCAAAGTATGAATTTTTCAATATACTGCAATTAAAAGAATCCATAATTTTATCATCAATTTTTTCTGGCTTTATATACCAGGATATAAAAATAACTAAAGTTAAGGCTTTGTCATGATCTTTGAGTAGATTTATTTTAAAAGAACTTAACCAAGACTTTGCATATTAAAGACATAGTAAAATGTGATGTCTTATTGTACGTTATCGCTATATAACGTTATATTGCGTAATTTTGTTCGGAAAGTATTACAATTATATTTTCCAGTCATAAAAGAATTTGATTTTGTGTCATTGAGCTTAATTTGTTAGCAGTTTTACTTTAAACACTTTAAATATAAAAATATTTTATATAATAGGGTTAGATGCGCCAAATATCATTAGGCCATTAAAAGCTTTTATAATTCTAATCAGTTATTCTCT
The DNA here is from genome assembly GCA_947359355.1 of Acrocera orbiculus. NCBI lineage: Eukaryota > Metazoa > Arthropoda > Insecta > Diptera > Acroceridae > Acrocera > Acrocera orbiculus. The sequence continues at coordinate 5,291,470 of OX375757.1, forward strand.
TTTTACCCTGTAGCATAAAGCGAAAAATTTGTAAATTAATTTAAACTTTTAAGTGCTTTACTATTTAAGGCATCTAAATTATCTTGCTAACTGTTGATTGCTTCAATCTAGCAAAATTTGTCATCAATTAATTTAAATAACAATAGAATAGTCTTAGTCTTAAAATTAACAAAAATATAATATTTAAATAGAAGATGAAAGTAGTTTTTAAAAGCTTTGATTGTAAATTACTTAATACAATATAAATAAAACAAAAATTTTCAAAATTTCCATAACAATCAGATTATGGTTTTTGTCATGCTCCAAATATGTTTAAGCCTAATTAAAAGCATTTTATTCTAAATTAACTTCAATCCTTTTTGCTTTCGATAGAGGCGTATGTCGTACTTCGTTTTATCTCTTTTTTTAATAATTCTAAGTAAAACTTTCTTAAAACTAATTTGAATCAAAGGAAAATGCAAAAAATTATTATTAAAAAACTAAGTCATTAGAAAAAGTTTCAATAACTAAATTAACTTTGTCAATAGCATAATACCAAAAATAATATTTAACAAAAAACTTTATTACCAGCATAAGTTTCTAAAATTTTAAAGAGTTTTAATTAATATACTTTGAGTTCTTGAGTACGTCATTGAAACTACTTTCATTATATGCATGTATAGTATTATATATTTGTCAGGACTATTTTCCAAAATTTTCTACATAAAGTTATTTTCATTTGAGTCATGAAAACTTATTTCCGACCTGTTTGCTAGAAGTACTCTTGCCACCATCTTATTGTCCCTAAAGTACATCTTCAAATAGTTTATATTAGGTTTGTGTTTTCTTCTCTTTTACGTTCATTCAAGAATAACTTTGCTAAGGGAAGTGAAAAAAACTTTTTAACTCTATGGAGATTAACGTTTGATATTTTAAAGTTTGATGCATGAAAACTCACTTTGAAAATGTTTTTGGAAATTTTTCTTTGAACAAGCCTAACTCCATTTTGATATATTTCCTTTAACATGTGTTTTTTTGTTTTATTTTTCAGATGAATCGGGTTCTTCGAAATTTTAATGTATCAAAAATAAATGGCTTGGGATTAATCAAAAATTTGTAAGTATTTTGTAATTTCTTTTAAAATTTTAATAAATGAAGGTAATTTGTTTCTTTATAAATGTATCTTAAATTCTTTAATATTGATTTTATCTGAAAATTTTTAACTGGTTTGGTATTTTAATCACTTAATAACTAAATTAGAGCAATTCAACATTTTTAGATCAATTTAAGATTGTGCTAATTTTTCATATGTAATCTCAAGCCAATTTTTATGTTAAATAATATTTTAAAGGATGTCGTTACTTCATATTAATATGAATAAATATATTTATATATAAATATATAAAATAAAGTCGTAAATGAATCTTTTTACTTTAAATACACGAAAAACTTTTTACTTTTCCTTTTAAAAATAAAACTTAACTTTTTATTCTCTTATATTAAGTATGAATCAAAGAAAGGCACTCAATTTAGTATGAATTATATATTATTTCAAAGTTTAAGAAAAAAAATTTCAGTTTAAATTTCTTCCTTTGGATTTTGGAACAACCAAGATTTAATTTATTTAAAATTTTCGAAAAAATTGATTACAAAGTTGTAAAAAAATTTATGTCTCTTCAAGAAAACTTTAGTCAACTTTTTTGCTCAACTCAATTCAATAAAATAAACTTCACAGAACATATTGAACATTATTGACTTGTGTCATAAATTAACTTTGTGACGGATTATATGGTGAATTTACATGACAGTCTATGACATACCTCTCAACCTCCAGAAAATTTGCATTAATTACACTTTTTGGGTACTTTAAAGCATGACATGTTTGAATTTATTCATTGGCTTCGATAGAATTTTATTCATTATTGTTTAAATAAAAGTGAAATTTTTTTAATAAAACTCAAGAAAAGTTTCATTATTTTAATACAAAGAGTGCTTTTTAATTGCCTTCAATCACTCGAAAATCGCATCGCTAAAAAGTCATTTCATCTTCTTTCAAAGAAACTTATAGTTCTACAGTTCTAAGTTACAATTCTAATCGGGCTAACTTACTCCTTTAAGAAAAACTCAAAATGTTGTATATTAAGCTGTGCTTAACTATCCCTTTTTGTTTTTATTCTATTTGTATTATCTAAATTAAACTGCCCTTGTATAGTCTGAGTTAGAAGAATTTGCAATTGAATGAAAATAATGAAATGGTAACATTACTAATATTTCACTTTTAACATAATAAAACAAAAGAGTTCATAAGAATTTATTTTGATCGAAAGAAAATGTTTGAAAGAAATAAAAAATCGATTAGGCTTCTTAAGTAATATGAATTTCAGCCAAAGGAATCAATACTTTAGACCTAATTGGCAAGAAAAGTTAAGACAATTTGCTCAGTCATATATCGAATCACGTGTAATTGACAGTCTCCAGCAGTTTTTGCCATTAAAGACATTCCTAACGAGTATTATCAACTAGTTTTAGTTTAAAAATTTTGCATAAAAACATAACCGTAAGAGTTCATATACGTTAAATTACATATTTTCAGATCATGTGACTAAAAATTAATTAGATTAATAACTTAAAAACTTAATTTCTAACTATATCATCTAAAGTACTACAGTACCTTTTTGGTGATTTATTTCCTTTTCAAAGCTCGAAAAACATATACAAGTCAATACTTACAGGTTAACATATTCAATGACTTTTTAAATCGTAATCAGAAAAAAAACAAATAAACTTCTCGCAATTTACAGGCAGGAACTAGAAACGTTTTATCCTCGGACATGTGTTTTGAATTTACATTGCTTATAAAATCAGTAAAAATTTTCCTCTTTCCTTACATCTTAAAGCATATATCCATTCAAATGGACTACTTGAAACATATTGAAAAATAAGAAAACAATGCTTTTAAATGTTAACCTCTAAATAACAAACTAAAAAATTTATACAGAACAAAATGTTAAAAAAATTTTCATATTTTTAAGGTTTTGCCATTCTGTACTATACTTAGCAAAACAACGAAACCTTTAAATGTTTCACCACTGTTATAGTTTTACAATTCTCTAAACCAATTTTGTATTATGTTATCCTGATACTACAGTACTTTGCTAGTTAACCGGATGAAAAGGGTATACTAAAACTTCATTTGAGCTACAATAAAAATTCATTAAATGCTTGTCATATAATAAAAACAAATATTAGCCTAAAACCTGTTGTTATCACAAAAAATAAATCGATATTTTTTTATTTTATTTTTTATACATAATAAAATTTATATCTTTTATTCTATATAGGAATAACGATTACACATTCCAATTCTTTGGCATGGAATTAGATTCAAACAGTATACGTGAAGCTATTACAAGAATGGTAGAAAGAGGACGAATTGGTAATATTACAATTGATCAAAACTTTTTATATTTTGAAGAACATCCATTACTACAAATTCAGGTAAATATAATTTTATTAAAAATTTTAATATATAAAGAAATACTTTTTTATACAAAAGAATAATATTGAAATTTTGTTTTAATTTTTTCCAGTTGTTTTGTTGTGTAATCTTAAAAATAAAAACAGATGTGTATTATATAAAAGAATAAATTTTATGTTCTTCAATATTTTATCGGTTCATGCATATAAATTCATGTTTTTGATTTTATTACAACAGAGTTCCAGAAGCTTATTTGTTTCCTTTCCAAATAAAGTCAATTGTAAATTTATTCTATTATCAAAAAAGTAAAATGGTTGCTTAAAGGATTTTTGTTGTTGCTTGAAACAGATAAACACAGGCTTAACTGCATTAGGCAAAAAGCTATTCCTGCTGTTATTTTTGTATTTCTAAGTTTTTCAATATTTGGCGGATAAAAAGACTTAAAACTGTAGAACATTCGTGTATTAAGGGCTTTGCATAGTTTTTCTTTTGGGCTTTTCTGGATGTTAAAAAGTGAAACTATTAAAAAGAAAATATTCATTTGGCTTAGATTTTTTTAATCAAATGCTTATGAAATTCGTACTTAATACAAAATTATTTCCCGATATTGTTATCAATTTCAAGCATATTTGAATTCATTAAATTTTAAATTTTAGTTGAAAAAAAATTGTCAGATTGGTTACATTGAATAAATTTAGGGATCATATTAGACTTATATAGATCTAGATTTACTTTGATAGAAGGTCAAATCCAAAATTCTGTATCAATGAAACAATCTTATTGCCTTTGAAGAAAATGTCGAGAAGTAGTTTGCAATTGGCATTTCATTTTCGACATTGACTACATTCATACAATAATCGAATAGATACAGGCTTTCTGTGACATAGTTTTAATCGTAACGAAATTAAGACTTAATATCAACACAAGAAAAATTTTTACCTATTTTTTGGGTATTTTAGGCGAGATATTTACTGCTCTCACGTCTTTTAAGGGGTTATATGCAGTTAGATTTTTCAAAAAGCCAATTATTTTTTTTTTTTTCGAAGGAATTAGACTTTCGATAATAATTCCTATTTTTTTAAAAAATTATTCGTGAAAATTTTTGGCGAAAATTTAAATTTCTTTTTTTACATAGCCACCATTTTCTCAAAAATTGAAATTTTGACTATTCCTTCGATCAATACCTGGATTTATCGATTCACTGAAAGAATCTATACGGTTTTTTTGATTTCAGATAATTCAAAACATGTTGGTCACCGTACAACGCTTTCTTTTGGAGGACCTTCGGGATATTGTGTATAGGAGCACTGTTCTTCCACATTTTTACTCCATCTAAGTTCCATTAGTTAACTAAAAGGAGACACTATTTGGAAAATTATCATTTTTATTTATTCAATAAAAAATCTTCTTGTAAAAAATTTGTAAAAAGACGTCATTTCTTGACTTCGCAACTACGTAAAAAAAATCAAAAAACAGAAAAATTTTAATTTAATCACAGCAGAAAAAAAATCAAAACGAGAAAAACAAAGCAAAAGCTTGCCAAAAAGTCAAGGTTTCCCCTGAAATCGTTCATTTTGAATGAAAGAAATTATCACGATCACGATACTTATACTAATTGTGTAACGTCATTTTTTGTTTTTTTTTTTCTTTAATAAAATACCGTTTTTAGAATCAACAATTAATATTTTTTAGTTATTGCCAAAATATTTTATTGTTTTCTTTTGCTAAGGCTTAAATCAAAAAATTCATAACAACATATTTCAATTGAATCTGACAATTTTATTTGTTGTTCAAGTTTTTTTTAAATAACTGTTATTTTTAATTCTATTTTCAGTCAGTTAAATCAAACCACAATACACCAATCCGAGAAGGAACTGAATTTATTTTGTCGTGCACTGCAAAAGGCTCATCAAGAATGATATTTCATTGGTACAAAGATGGAGCAATTGTTAATATTTCAACAGCAAGCAGGTATTTCTTTTTTCTACGTATTTTTTATAGTTACTTATATCATAATATGAAATTCAAATATTTAAAACTAAAATTATAATTAACTATGAACAGTTATTAACACTAAATATCAAAATTAATCAAATATTGAACATTTTTTTACACTTAAACCTTATAGCATTCACTACTCCTTTAAGTGAACTGCTTCAATCAATCTATCCTTTTTATTGAAAATTACTTAACTTTCTTTGATTTTTAGAACAAACATGTAAAATCCATAACAAGTAAACTAAAATTTTAAAATTTTTCAAGTATATAAAGAAAATATGTCTTAATAAATAAAAAGTTACTTAAAAATTGTGTAAACTTAAAATCTAAACTAAATCTCAGATATTTTGCATAGCTTAAAACCCTACTCATGTTTAACTACCGAAATACTCAAACCTTTGAATAATCTCTGGGGACATTATTTAAGTTTACAGTACATAAAGGATGTAAAAATTGAAATAATAAAAGAAAGTAAAACTTTCTTGAAAAATATTTTATTTGTGATGGAGGGTTACAAATTCTACAACTTTTTTTATCCTTACCTTTGTTATAACTTAATATGTCCGCTTTTTGTTCTACTTAATAAAAATACTTACTAAAATTTGAATAAGTTTTCGTAGTTAAATTTAGTCAGTTATGATTTTAATTTCTTATTTAAAAAAAAAATTTAAAAACTTATTCAAAAATCTCGCTTGGATAGACTAAAATGGGATTTTATATGGTTTTCTTGGATTAATTCTTATCATACCGTCTCCTTTTTATTTTCTATAGACTTTGTCAGAAGCCTAAAGTGAGTTCACTGTGTATCTTACAATTAAGACCTTTTTGTGGTAACTTAATGGTAAATGTGTGTAAGATATGGATTTTGCTTTTAAGCCTTCAGGTTTTTTGGTCAAAGTACACCTTATTAAGATAAATTATAAAAAATCAAAAAACTAACATTCTGCATTTGAATTTATTTATTATTTAATAATAAACAATCTTAAAAGTTGTTATTCATTTTTAGCACCCAAGTTTATTTTTGTAAAGTTTTTAGATATATGAATAGAATTTAACAAAGAAACAGAAAATACATATCTAATGTATTTATGAACTTTATATTGCGCACCTAATTTGCTACTATTACAAAGAACTTTTTGATTTTTTCTTCTTTTTTGGTCTACTTTGTTGATGTGTTTCTAATATTCATACATATAAGTATTTCATCAATTTGCCAGTTCGAACGGTTTAACTTGTTTTGGTCTTCTAGTCAATTCATTCTTATCTAAGAGCTAAAATCAATATTAATATGATTGTGCAGCGGTTACAAAATTTTTGCTCTTTTACAGTATATCCATTTGTACTTAAGCATCAATTCTTGTTTTTTGTCATGGCATGTGCTTTCCAACTGAATTTTTCGTTCAGCACTATACCAGGATACTTTCCTTCCATAAGAAGCAACTTTTTTGTTTGTGTAGTAAGGCTTGTACTTAATCATTTCATTTATCAAATCAATGTGCACAAATTTACTTTGATTTAGTTTAATATACAACTTTGATGCCTTTTTTAAAACTTAATTTTTGTTCTTTTCTAACACATTTCACAATTTCTAATTTTCTTTTAAACAAAAAAAGTTTTACAGTTCATGCCTAATATTTCATTGAAAATCTTGATTTAAAAATTGCTATCACCATATTTCTTGATTGAAAATTATTAGAATACACGGCTCAATAGTCAAATGAAAATAGTCAAATCTAGTCGTGATGATAAAAGCTGAATGACAAACCGCTATATATCGAATGAATATAAAATGATTATTTTAAAGAAAAGCTTGCCAAAAAAGGCTTGCACTCTGTTGGTGAAAAATAATAATCCATACACCGATGTGGATATTAATAAAATGTAGAAGTTTTGAGCTCTTTTCGATGTTACTACGGACGTGGGAAAAAGTTTTTCTACTTACTATAACTTCGCTTATACATGTTTTACACCATAAATTTTCCTTGGTATTGTTAACAGTTTCACATTATGCTTGGTATCAATACCATCTTACAGCAGATTTAGTATGAAGCAAATTGTATATTGTCGTTTTTGGTTGCAATTAAGAAATGGATGATGAAAGTACAAACAATTGCTTTATCAAACAGAAATTCTCAAAACGTTTTTTTCGAATACTTCATTCTGTATGTAGTATAAATACTTTACCGTAAATCTAGTTTTGCCTAAAACTTCCATAAAAAATTTGCAAAGCTGGTATTGATACCACGAAAATGGCTTGATGTGAAACAGGTGTGAACAAAGTTGCTATTTGAACACTATTAGTCAGAGAAAAGGTATAATACCCTTCAGATTTAGATGTTCTATGTTCCAAAGAAATTCTAATCTTGATTTTTTATATTCATAAATCCTAGCAGAGAATTTAAAATTGAAATATTTGAAGATGTGATTTGTTTTAAGCCAGAAAACCAAGTTGCTTTAACATGATTTTGAAAATAACTTCATTTGAATGCGTTGAACTAAATTTAAAAACTTACATTGATTAAAAAAGTGACGTTTTCTTTTGCGTGATGTTAGCCGAATATGAAGGCAAAATCTTTTTCTTTCTTTTTCAAGGATCGATTTCATTTAATCATAGATAAAAAATATCTGAATCAAAACTTCTTTCTGTATATAGTTTAATGACTAGAATTCTAGTACAACCAAAGAAATAGTTATGCCAATTCTACAGCCAATAAAACCTTCAAAGCTCTGAAAATTATATTTGTAGAAGAAATTTTTTTTTCCTGAAAATTTGAAAATCTGATTTTCTTTTTGTTTATCTAACCCAGCTGCTACAAATGTAAATATCTAATGCGGGGAATCTAAGATAACTAATAATTAAGGTGAAAGAAATTAATATTTAGTGTTTAACAGGCTAAAATATCTACAAAAGTGTGAGTAATAATTAATAATATGTTAAGGACTAATTTTAATATTGTTTTCTTAAATTCCGACCTTATAATTAAAGCAATAGAAATTCATTACACAAACAAGTAATTATTCTAATTTTTATTAAACTTGTAAGGGAAAACTGTGTAAATAAAAATCAATTATAATCAAAAAATGACATGGAAAATAAGTTCTAGCATAAATTTATTAGGTCACTTAAACTTTACCCTAATCAGAATATTTTTTATTAAATGGAATAAAAAAAGGATATAAAAAAGCAGACAACAATTTAAGACGAAGTTAAAGCATATCTAAAGACAAACCTCTAATAAAATTATGCTCAGAAATACTTAATTAAAGTTAAAAGCACTTATATTAAGTCTATAGGAGGCATAAAGAATTACAGGAAAAAAACTATTTGCAAACGTAGAAAATAAAACATAAAAGTTGTATTATCTTTTTTCATAATTAAAGTCTTACCAAAGAGTATGACTTTAAAATATATATAAATAAGGATGGTCTTCTTCAAATTATACAACGTGTTTTTGTGCTGGAAACGATGGTTTAATTATTGAAGATATTTCACAATATTTTCCCCAGACATTGATTAATCGAAAACAAAATTCTAACAAAACCCTTTCAATAAGAGTATTTTGACCGACACTCTAAACTTATGTTTTCTAATTTAAAGATCTTAAAATGAAAACATTTCAAATTGATACAACAAGACGTTACTTTAAATTACCATTTTGTAAGGGGCACTTAAACTAGAATTAAATTTATAGCTCAGGGAAAATTTGAATTTAAACATGATATGATGAAGATGTTAATGTTTCCTTTTCTCTTTTCAATGTTATTGCCCTAAGATTACAGAGTAAGGTACAGCTTACAATGAATTTTGAAGAAATTTGATATAATTTTCATGATTAGTTTTTGCTTTGTTGAAACTATATTGAAGCTAAATATCTACCTTCAATTTAAAATCAAATATTTGTAAAAGGCTAGGAAAAGGCTACTACTATCTCATTAAATTAAAAAAGTCATGGATTAGTTAATTAATTTTTGTAGGAAAATTAAATCATGTGTCTTTAAATATTTATTTATTGAAAAGGATTAATTTATATTAGTATTGTGTTTACCAAAATTTCTCTTTAGGAAAAATAAAAGGTATTTTAAAATAAAATCGTTTTTCCCTTCAGCAAAATTATTTTCAAAGGATTATGTTTTCCTATACATAACCTTTTTGTTTTCTAAGATACTTTTTTCTCAGAGAACTGTTCGTTTTTGAGCTTAAACAATCAGAAATGTTCACTACGTCGTGTGAACTTAATTGTTTTTCTTAATGTCCATGCAAATAGCCTTTTCAAAAAGATGCTAACAAACTGTATTAAAATGCACGCAAAGACATTTCGTCTAAAAAATCAATTATATAAAAACAGCGTCCCAATACCTGGTAAATTGAAACTTTATTGTGAGTTTTCAGTGTTTTACAACAAAATAAAGCTTACATCTCACATTATTAAAGTATCTAAAACAATTTTAAAGCTTTAGGTAATTAGTTAATTAAAACACTCAATCAGTCGATTCATTATTTATAATTCTGAAACCTAGACATTTTAATTATATATTCTAATGCCTAGGAATTTGATACCAAATATTCTCCGTCAAATTTGTAGAGAGACTAAATTGGCGTCTCTTTGTCGATAACTTAATTGTCGGTCTTTTAAAAATGCTTGAAAAAAATTTGTTTGTATAAAACCTGATATAAGGGAAGGTGAAGGTGTAAGTTTTACTTAAACATATAGTTACATAAAATACGATTTTAATAACAATTTACATTTGGTATTTGATTATTTAATTTTGTGCTTTAAACACAAAAACTTTAGTTACTCCACTTCGATTGATTTCAAGCAAAAATCTCCATCTTTAACGCGCTAAGTCATTCAACATTTCAAACGCTATTTTGAGGATGATTTCATTTTGTATAGAATTTATTAGACGTTTGTCTGGAAAGGCTATAAGTGAAGGAAATCAAATCTTATAAGAACTCCAAGGAATTTTATATCATGCAAATTTGGCTTATTTGGTGAATTTTCTTTAATCTTTAGCTCTGTATCTCAAATTCATGTAGTTATCTTTGTTTTTTATATTAAAATCACCAATTTTTAAAACATTTAAAACTTTTTCGCTTTTTTATATGTCAGCTTCGTGACTTATTGGCTGATGTGTTAACTGATAGTATTTCCAATTGACTTTGTTTTCCTAATTGTTGCCTTCTAAATTCTTTAATCTTAAATTGTAGATATTAAGCTTTAGTCAAATTATAATAAGCCTAAAATTTCAATTTTCTTTTTTAAACTTAGAATTTTCTACAAATTTCTTAGCTAATGTTGGTCCTGTATAATGAAATAAAACTATATTTCTTTTATATAAAACAATTATACTTGTTCTTATGATTGACTTTAACATTTACAATTAAATCGTCTGAATATATGCAAAAAAATAAAAAGGATCAAACTAAAACTGCTTGGTTTTCTTCCAAAACTTGCGCCAGTCAGGGACTAAGCTTTCCATGGGATCATTCTATAAACTAGTAACAAAATTCAAATCTAGTCTCATCTCATTAGCTTTCCTCCTAATAATCTTAACCTAATATATAGAGTTTAAATATTTAGCTAGTCTATGTAGGAAGAGGTTTTAAAATTTGGTTTTTTCTACTCTTCTACTTACTATCCCTAATTGCTACTCACTATCATTATAATACATTACCACCGATAGCGCCATTTTCAAGATTGTATTTACAGTTTAACAAATAAATCAAAAAATTTTTATGAATTTCATTTAATTATGCGACTACCGGAAAAATATGGTTTTGTGTGTGTGTGCATTAATTAATTAGATCTTTTTTATTGTATAAAATTTTTTTCTCTTATGCTACAGAGAAATGTGGACAACAGCTATTCCACCAGAACAGAAGGACACTTATACAGCTCTTCTAGGAATTCGGACTGCACACAAAATGGATGAAGGAGCTTACACTTGTCATGTAAGTAGTGAAAATTCCTTGTAAAATTTTTAAAATCAATTGAAATTCTTTGAATTGTAATTTTTTTTTTACAAACTAAAATTTTTTTACACAATCTTTTTAACCAAATCTTATTTCAAAATTTAAAATTAAGCCTTAAGAAATATCTTTAAGATTTTTTATTTAGATATTTATTGATTTATTTATTTATGTATAAGCATAAACTTCAATTTTACTCATTCTGCTTAATAATATTTTCATATAAGAAAGTTTCTGATTGTTTAATCGCGCCTCAAAAGGACAAAACTTTTCTCTAAAGAAAGTAAAACTTTTCCTCAATAATTTTAAAATATGAGTACTTATACTATAGATGCAGGATGTGTACTTTACACATAAATCCCTGATATCCTTAAACTTGAAGCATTCTATATGTTGTTCTTACTTTTGAAACTGCAGATAAAAGTTTATGATAGTTTTGATAGAGTCATGAACTGAACCCATGTCAAATGATAAAGGTGGTAGATTTTGTGGTAAATCACAACCTCTTCAATATAGTTTGCATTAATAAAAACCAAAAAAAAACATAAAAGAGAAAACGTGTAAAGCAAAATTTTCCATTTGAAAAAGAATAATTTGAAAGTTTCTAAAAATAAACAAAAAAAAAAGGAACAAACTTGCTCCAGATAGCAGAACTTCTTTGAGTTTACCAAGACTTTTATATACAGCTGTGCTTTAAAATTGTTATTAAGCTAAAAGTTTTCACTATGGATAAAAATTTCCACTTTTCTTATTAACTAACCTTTGAAACTTTACAAATATTAATGTTTTAAAACCTACTCATGTGTATGCGTAAAAGATCCTCGGAAAAGTGTACAAAAAAATGAGTAACTTTTGTGGTGATGTTTTACTGCCAAATGAGTATTTTGTAGAAATGATAGTGTTTTTTTTCTGTTTGTAATATAATTCAAGCCTTTTAGCATTTTCAAAAAGATTCAATACGTAGCCAATATTGTTTTTAAAAAACAAGACGTAATTACCTGACTATTAAGGCTTTCATTAGGTAAATATTAGCTTAATACAGAATGCTTGATAAGTTCTAAATCAAATAATTTCGTATTATATAGTTATAGACTTTACAGTGCATTAGGACAACAAAAATTTTCTTTTCAATGAAAGAATTAGCCTTTTTATATCTTTATTAAAACCTTTTTCATTCAAAAGCAAAGCCCTTCTGTAATTAATCTTAATAAATCATCGATTTTGCTCAGGTATTTGTTATGTTTCTATATATGTATATATGAGAAAAATGACGAATTGTTTACAAAGGTACGTGAACTAAGACGTTTGAGGGTTGACAGACTTTGGAAAACTTGACAGGAATCAACAGGACGAAATATATAATTGCCAACAGCGCATGAAAGTACAAACAAAATAAATTATTTCAGATATTTACATATACATTCTTATATTTATGGGTACTATTCCTTAAACTGGATATTAATATTTGAGTCAGTATTTTTGTCACAATGATTTATAACTTTACAATGTGTTATGCTATACTTATTTTAAGTCTGATGAATCACTGTGACTGAAAAACTGACTTGAATGACCCTTCTCTAAGCTCATAATTTCATATTTTAAAATAGTAGTTTTTAATTTATTCATTTGCATAGTTTCTTGAAACTAGAAATATATGACTTACATCACTTTCACTATTAACATCTCAATTTTGGTCCATCGAATATTTTTTTAAATTTTGTATTATTCAAAGTAGGGTTGGATTTTTCCGTTTAAGTGAACTATTTACAAAAAAAAAATATTTTTAAATTGTTTGACTTTATTTTTTCTGTTACCAGTACCAGATATCATTAGTAATAATCAACAGTAATATGTAATAAAAATATTATAAATCTCTTTACCATTTTTAATTCTTTTTACGAACAGTCAGTTTTAGTCTGTGTGAGCCCATTTTTTTAACCTTTCCATTAAAAGCACATTTATTCTAGGAAGAAGAAACTATGTCAGCCTCGGAGCTTACTCGCCACTGTGTTTTTTATTTTACATAAAACAATTTACATACAAAAATTCATAAAGTTTGGAAATTATAAGTCAACATTTGAATTTATGTAAGTTGTACGTTAATTCAAGCGGTAGTTGCTAATCCCTGCTTAGCTAATATTTTTGTTTCTTTACAAAGACTTAGATTACTTAAATAGAAAATCTTTAGTGAAAAATACAATTGAAATTTCCTATTAAAATGACAGACGTTCAATAAATAAAAATGTCTTCACATATGTGAAAATGATTCTAGTCTACTTTATAGGCAAAATTCTTAACAGAGCTACCATTTTTTCTTTGTCAAAAGATAAAATAGCTTTCAAAGTAAAATACCTTTCAAAATCCAATATCACATTTGATGTTATCCTGATTATGTATTTTTTGGGGAAAATACTTACTAGATTATTAGGTAACGTCTAATGCTTCCAATCATTGATTTATCTTTAAAGAAGTATAAATAAAATGACTCTATGTCTGTTCTTTTGTAATAAATTCATTTGCAACTAATTAGCAAAAAAATAATGAAATAAAACTCAAATAAATTTTAATGCTAATTTTAGTCTTTAACATTATTTTACAATCCGGACTCGAAATTTCATATATTAGAATAAGTTATGGTAATGATATATTAGCCACATAAATAGAAAAACTTAATTTATAATTCTTTTTTGAAATTTTTGCTAAGCAAAAATTTTACAGTATGTAACAGTAACATTTGGGCAAATTAATACTTTGATTATAATTTTAAAAACCTCTTTCTATATACTATAAATTTTTTTATTAAATTTATATAAAAACTAATTAAATTTTTAGTATTCTACTTTGATTATGACTTTTAATTGCATAATACCCAAAAACGAAGCCAAATGGATTTAATATACCTATAATCAATAACTCCAAAATTAAAGACCAATTATTTATGCTTATGAAACCAAAACTTAATTTAAAAAATTTATAAGTAGGCAGACTTGATGTCATTTTCATACTATATAAAATTATTTCGAGACATAACCTAAAGCTATTTATCATTCTAGAAGAAAATCCACTTAAGTCAGTCATAACTTTCGTTGATTAACTTTGAAGATGTTCGTTTAGGGGTACTAAACGAACATTCTACATTTAATAATAACCAGTCCAGTATAAAAGAAAAAAAATTATTCTTTTGAAACTTCAACCTTTGTGATTTAGTAAATATTTTTGTTTTCAATAATCTGTAGAGGTTTAACCCAAAAATTAATATTTTTACTAAAAGTATAAGTTTCATAAATCTTTAACTGTTTCTTCATTCTTCAAAATTTTCAAACAAATTTTATAAGTGTAAAAGATTAAATCAGTCGAGCTAATTTCATAGTCACGTCTACTAATTTAAAAAACCACACCCCAAATATGTATTATCCTGAAAGCTCTACAAACTTAAGTTTTTCGCGAAGACAATAAGATTGTTTAATGTTAACCAGTTTATGTCATATCTAAAGGATACTCCTTTCAGACTATTAAAATGCAAATTAACTTCCCTTGTCGTGAAATTATATTCATACTCCGATGCTGTATTTCTAACCAGGAAAATATATAATTTTATACATATGTATATAGCATTCAGGGAATCGTTTATCTTCCTCTAAAATAGATTTAGAACATTTAGTTAAGATTGCGTCAGCTATGCATGACAATCTCTACTAATATTTTTTCATTGTGGTCTAATTTAAGGGGTCTTTGTATAAATATGAAAGTAAAGCAATAGATTTGTAAAGTATGACATTATCGCCAAGATATGCATAAATTCCAGTTAATATTTTAAGCACAAAATTTGAATTTAAGCCCTTTTTTTTAAATTTTAAGTCCTTTTGCAAAATTAAATTACTTTTGCTAATTTTTACAATCAAAAATACTATGTTGACATGACATGCTCTAATAGAAGTTAAGTACTTCAATTGTGTTAAGCTTTAATTATTATATTTTATGAAACAAAAAGAAGATGGGAATAAAAGATATTTTCTTTACTTTAATTCTTAGTCTTTTGTATAGGACTTTTATCGAAAAAGTAATACTTAACCCAATGATGTTGCTCCTAGTACTGGCATTCATTGAGGAGTTGAATAAAAACTCTTAATATCAATGAAAATTCAATATACATCATGTATTATTTAATTTAAATAGTATTGAAATCGTAGCAAATGAGAATCTGTAGTCTCAGCCTAAACTTTTGCAGTGTAAAAAGTATGAAATTGGAAAATTTTTCAATATTTTATTGCTATATGCAAAGACTACAAAGACTCGTTTGCATCATTATTGCCCGAAAGTAATTTTATATTAATTTCAGTTTAGTAGAACTCCTCCAACACAACACAAGTATGAAGCTAATCAAAAATAGCTTCAATGCAATGCTCGTATAAGATTTAACTGAAATTCTATTAAATCCGTTTCAAAACAAATTTCAAATAGTCTACGGATTTAAAATCAAAATCAGAAATGTATTTTCATACCTCTTTTGTACCAGGAGATATTTTATTAAATAATTATGCAAAAAACCACTGAATAAAAGGGTAGAACCGTTTATTTACATTTTACTTTTCTATGGATATTTCCCATGTATCGCATAAATAAACGTGCAAAAGAAAAACAGCACCAAAACTGGTTTAATTTTAAGTAAAATTAGGAATATCTAGATTTGAACTCAAAGCATTTATTCTAATACGTAGAAAAAACGTCTGGAAAACTTAATATTGGACCTTGTAAGTAATTTTATTTCCATTAAAAATTGATTTTTGAAAAATTTACCAAACAATTTTACAAGTATAGTAACAAAAAATTTATTATTATTTATTCCTAAATCTAAAATATCAGGCTTAATATTAAAATCATACTTTACTGTTAACTTAGATTTAACTCAAAAATAAATTGTTTATTCAATTTATAATACTCAATTTTAATATTTATTCATTGTAGGTCACTGATTGGGGTATTGAAGATTGTGGAACTACCTTTGTGAAGATCCTCTCACCACCAAAACTACAATTAATGCCATACAGTGCAACATTAAATCGTGGTGATTCAATTCGTCTATGCTGTTTACCTTCTAAGCATGCTTATGGAAAGTTAGGTTACAGTTGGACAAGAAATGGAATCCTTTTTCAATCAGATCCAAATTCAGTTATGTGGGAAGATCTTTTTCCTGATGGTAGTATACTAAAAATTAATAATATTCAGGTATTAATACTAATGACGAAAAAACAAACTCTAAACACTTTTCTTCTATATTATAGAAATCTTCCGATTATAGTTGTGTCGTGTCAAACAGCATAGCACCAGTTTCGAAAAGTGTTCAATTAAATGTAATTACCCAAAACATCTCTCAACTTTGTTCAAATGAAATACTCTTTGATATTGAATGGCTACCAACATTATCTGGTACATATTTTTTATCAAAATGTCCAAAAGGATATACAGGTCAAGCAAAACGTTTTTGTGAGCAAAGAGATATTAATACATCAACATGGTTGAATCCTGATTTTTCAAATTGTATTCCTAATAATTTAAGTGATATTTCTAATGCGGTATTTTTAACAAAAAAGAAAACTTTAATTGCATATATTTATATATAAATCAGTTTCAGGAACTTACTTTGGGATATCAGAAGATTAATTGTGCAATTGTACTACAAACCTGCTTAGAATACGTTATGAGACGTTATAAGCATTTTTTTCCAGGCGAACCCAGTTTTTTGGTTGAACTACTTGAAAAGGTAATCCTTTTTTTTTTTTATTATAAATATAAAAGGAAAAATTTTATTTTAACATTACCTTCTAAACGAGACTAATTTAGATGTATTTGTTGAAATAACTTTCTTTGAATATAAAAGTAGGAAAAATTCTGTGTCTATAAAAAAAAGGATTATAAAATATATATATAATAAAAAAACAACATACTTTCCTAAGTGCTCCCCATAACTACTTATCCTTTCATTTTAATGAAACCTTTAGGGTATTTTACGTTACTAATTCTTAAGTTTTACTCCATTTTCAGGTAGACAGATATCTGAAGATAAAGGGCTCTAATTTAGAAAACGAAATAGCAGCAGAGGTCATTCTAAATATCTTAGATAAGGTCATACAGAATGGCGTAGGATTGAACAGTCAACAGGTAGGGTTCTTTTTATAGATTTTACTTTCATGCATTAAATATTTAGTCAAAGTAGAAAAATTCCAACAGAAATATTAGATGTGTAGTTTTTAGATGAAAAGTTATTTCTTATTAGGATACTTAAAGATATTTATCTTTGTTCAAATGTTCAAGTCATGAGTTACTCTTATTTTATTGCATCTTATCACATTACTTGTTATTTAGTTGGAATTATATTTATGAGTTTTTTAAATATAAATTTTATAAGTACTGCGGCACATAAGGTCAGAAAATTTTTATTTAAAGTATAATTAAAAAAGTTAAAAATATATACAGTTTTGGATTTTGCAATTTAAAAATAAACTTTTATAAATTTGTATTATAAAATTTACCTGCAAAAAGGAATAATCATTTCTACTACTGTTTTCTAATTCCTTTTTAACATTGGTTTAATAGCTCAAGGATTTCTGATAGAAATAGTAATTTGTTTTCAGTTCCTTTCCTATGAATGCATTTAAAGTGTATTGTTTTATTGAAAAAATATAAGCTGCAAAAAAACAAAGAAACGAACTGATAGAAAATTCGTTTATTACATCATGTATGTGTGGGGGGTTACTTGTATGTATAACATCTCGTGACTCCCGAGGCGACCGGGACGCATAGTTTGAGAACCCCGTATATAAGTTATTTTAAATATTTATTCATGACAATCAACTTATTTTTTACATACAGCAAAGCACAAAACAAAAATTGTCAAAAAAAAATGCATGAAAATGAAAATTATTAGTCAAAAAAGAAATCAAGCTAAATTAGGTTTTTCTACAATTTAAAATTTACCATTTCTACATTCTAAATATTCTTTTTTGATATGAAGACATTAAGGCAAACTTTCAAATCCTTTTTAAAAATAATTATTTTAAACTTCAATACTTTTATGAATTTTTCTATTATTAAGCTTAAATCCCGGAAAATAAGTGAACATAGTAAAACCACTTGAAGTCATTCAAAAGTTTTGCAAAATTTATAAAAATTTCAAAAGAAACTTTTTTCAAGAACTACTTACAAGAACTTTAGAAAACTTAGTCCAACTAATTTTCATTTTATGGGTACATACTTTTCATTGTCAATTTTTTGGTACTTTGGCAATTGGCCTTCAATTTTCGCTTACCAAAAATAAAAAGGGAAAAGTTCTTTCTGAATTTTATTTGATTTGTACAAAAAATATTTGGATACTCTTATTTCAAATTTTTTGACTACAAATAATTTTTTTTTTCGAGGTGTCCTCTTTTGTTTTAAGGTTTTCTCATAGCTAAGCTGTTCTTACCAAAAGTATTTTATAAAAGTCGTGAAAATAAAAATTTTCTACTTCAATATAAGTACCCTAACTAGTCAAAATCTTTTACTTCATGCCTAAAGTATTTTTGATTGTTAAATTTATTTGAAGTTAAAGCTGTCAATTATAAAATTTTCTAATTGGCAAAACTTAAAAAACAAAGGGGCTTTAAGTATTAAAAATGTTGATATTTAAAAAGTAATAATATTTCACTGTATTTGTTGACATATTTTGAAATTTATATAATATAAAAAAAGTAAACATCTTTTGTTGCTAAATCGTTGATACAGCTTTCTAAAAATATTTACAATTAAATATTGTTCAAGGAACATCAAGCTGAAAATTTCATAACTAAGAAATTTTTTATAGTACACAATAAATTTTTCATGCAGCTAAATTGGTTGCTGTTTATTGAACCTTCACTAATATATTTTTTGATATAACTATTACAAATGAACCAAATCTTGTCATCAAATTCAATTTATTCATCACTTGCTCAGCTCGAATATTCTTCATCACTTTTGTGTTTTTTTATAGAAAACTAATTAACCTTTTAGATCTCAGTAACATTAACTGTCCAAGGAAAATTAGAAAAACAATTCCAGTAAAATAATCAACTAACCTGAAGAGTTTTCTTTTTACTTTTCTCATAACTAAAATATTTATAATTAATACACAAAAATTGACCGTTATTTGTTTTAAAATAAATAAAGCATTTAATTTCTTAGCCCTAAATCAATGTTCTAATTACGTAGCTTACAAAAGAATAAATTTGTTTTTGTTTTTAAATACAACAGCAAAAATCTACAGGCAATCATCTCAAATTTCTCTCACTTTTTCAAAAAAAAACAATAAAAATTATATAGGTATCTATCTGAAAAATTTTTTAATCGCTTAAGAAATTTTTAGAATCCTTAAAAAGTTAAAGGCTACTCAATATAAATGAGTATCAGTATTTTTTCTCAATTAATTTATAGACACATACATTTTTATATACATCAAAATTTTTCTATGTAGAGTTGAAATAAATAAACTAATTATATGTAATTTTTTTGTATACAAAGCAATTGGATAGAGTTCAAGAACTTGCTCAATCTAGAGCACTTTATCGTGAAACAATAGCAGCATCACAATTGGCTACATCAACTTCATCATCATCAATGTCTGCAATATCATCACCCTCATTAGGTTCATCGAGTTCATCATCATCTTCTGCCCTGAAACCTTTATCATCATCTGAGGGTGGTACAATTGCGGCATCATTTACATTAACATCAGCAATAGCAGCAGCATCTTTATCCTTAGATCGGCTTAATTCACTTCGCACTTATACAACCCCTATCAAGGCGTTGCCTTTTAGCCTTAAAATTGTTGGGTAAGTAGACGTTTCATTCTTAGTAACTCAGTTTTTGTGACATTTATTCTAAATTTTTGTTCTTTAATACAACAGCAGTTGCTTGGGAAAAAAAAAATGGATACAAGATTCAATCTTCTTTCAGCGTTTTTTTCTTTTTTTTTATCTCTGTAAAGCCAGCTATCTAACGATTTCCTTTTGATGTTCTAAAATTATGTCTGTCAGTTTTTAAGTATCTCCTGCTGTTACTAGTAAATTAATAGATGTTTTATGCTTAAGAGATTTTCAAATCATTTTTGAAATCTTTAACGATATTATCTGATAAAATTCATAATAAACATCGTTATCATAATTTTAATTACATGAGTTTTATTAAAGAAAATATAGGAACTAGGGGAATTAGTTGTTTTGAATCGAATTATTGATATGAAACTATGAATTATAAAGCTCATAATAAAGCAACATAGCACCTGTGTATATAGTTTCTGATGTATTATGTTAAAAAGTTCAAGCATAAACAATTAATCAATTCTGAATATGGTTGAGTTTTAATATCATAGGTTCTCATATGTCATCTAAAATTATTAAAGCACTTTTTCATGTTTAAATATAAATTTATTGCTAGTCAATTGATTTATTAATGCTAGGGAAATAAAACAGGTGTTTCACATTAGAGTAATTGAAACTAGTATACTAGTAAAAGACAATTAAATTTCTTCTGATCTATTCAGGAAAGTGATTAAATCCTTGAACTAAATTTTGGGAAATTTCTCAAAACTTACAGATGCTTTTGAGTTTTCAATTTCAGCCCATGTAAACCCTTAATTAATTAAATGTATTTGGATAAACAAATTTATTGTATATTACTTGGTTAAATCTGTAAATTTGAAAAATTTGTTCAATATTTCATATAAGTCATATAAGTCAAACTTGTATGGACTTCATACCATGAATACTATCTTTATTTTTCGATTCTATGAAATAACCTAAATTAAGAGAATTTTAAACTGGTCTTTGTACAAAAATTCAATTTTTGACTTAAAAATCTTGTGGACCAGAATTAACAGTGAACAGGCTGTATTCACTTCATAAAAATTTTGACATTTAAGGAAGGTTGTAAAAGTATCCAAACTTGGAAAATGAGCTTTCAGAAGCTAATTGCTAGTTGCGAATAGACATATGCACTTTTCTTTTATCGCGCTTTGAAAGAGAGGCTATTTTTAGACCGTTAGAGAACAAGTAACGAAAAATTGATTATTTACCATAACGTCAGAATAAAATAAAGACAAATAAAGAGAAGCAACCAATTCCAACAGCAAACGCGTCTTTACATCCTTAAAATATACTTTAAAGTGTTTGGAGGGATATATAATGGTGTTTATGCACTATGAAGATCAAATCAAAGCATTAATGCTGTTAGTTACACTGAACATCATGAAAACGCTAGAACAAATATGGCTCAAATAACGTGGCATGAAATTAGTAAATTTAATTGCTTCACCTCGGATATTGTTTCAAGTGATTTTTACTTCTACAAGATCTCTACTAAGTTGTTTATTTTAAAATTTTGCTCACAGTTTTTGTTAACTGGAATTCATGTGCCGTTGCAAAACTTTGGCATATTATATATTAAAATTAATACGCCAATGTTCAATTGCAGTCCATACGGTGCATAACTTTCAAATTATATTTTTAGTCTTTAGGTGTCCGAATGAGTAGCTCATTTACTTAGACAAAAGCAAATCCTATAATTTATTTTAATATTGTTTTAGTTTTATTTGATTAATATAGATATAACATATTAATAACACTAAGAATGAGTTTTTTTTTAAAAACTTATGTAAAGTCACTTTAACATTGAGGCCAAAATCAAAAACTAGCAAGAAACAAAACAAACTTCTGTTAGTTATGCAAGCATTAAATAAAAAAAACACTAACTTTAAGTAGTAAAAATTTTCTAATATTTTGTATTTTGCTCATAAATAAAGTTTGAAAAGCTTTTTATAGTCAAAAAACTGGATAATATTATGAGTATCAAAATTCGTTGTAATATCAAAGGGAAATATCACACCAGGGCATTGAAATTAGAGACTTATATATACTATTTAAATGACTATATTGACAAATATATGTATACAGATCATAAGGAACCTAGCAAACAGTAGAAATTGGGCAAAAAATGTTTACTAACTAATTTAAACATAATTTAATGTTACACCAAATATTAACAACAACATTCTTTCCATTTGAAAACAAAATACATATTTTGTATACATTAAACAATTCAACCTGAGTTCATCTTTATCTCAAAACAAGAATCAATTCAAGGGTAAATTGTGTAACGAGAAGATAAAATGATAGCATGAACTTACGTTTAGCTTTTTGTTGATGTTTTCAATTTGAAACTGATACTTTTAGCAAGAAAGTGTAAATACTTTTCACTTTTATTAAAACCTTTGCTTTGTTCCTTTCGTTCTCATTTGTTTTTACTATAGTTACATGGGTGAAGTTTTCATGTTTTGAAAACTTGGTAATAGCGTAAAATTGTTTTTGGGATGGAAATAAAGAATTCTTTTTTTTTTTTTTTGTATTTTGTAACAGTGTAGTCCTTATTATTTTTATAGCATAGTTTGACATAAGTTTTTGCTGCTGCTAAATAAGCACAAAATATAACAAAATGAGATGTCTAGGGATATCCGGTAAAAACGTAGTTCCTTGAATCCTTTCCTGCTTTGAATTAACAACTAAGAACAATAATTAACCACAAAAAAAAAAAACATCAATAATAAGAAACAATTACATTTTTGTATTAGAATTTTGTTTACGATTTTCCTTTAGGGTTTTTGTTTAGAAGTTTTGTGTTAACATTCTTTAGATGGCATTTAAAATTTTCAGCATAGCCCTCATATATGTAGAAACCCCCGATAAGGAAGTTTGTTCCGTAAAATACTAACCATCGGCCTAAAACAAAATGTAATCGCCCAAATTTGAATCCAAAACTCAGAGGAAATGAATCATAGCTCCGCTGTACTAGTCATACTTTCCAATGAAAAACTTTTATTCAAAATAATCAAATTTCATGTTTTTTTTTCTTGTTTTTTTTTTGCAGAAACGACTTATTTATGGACCAATTATTTTTGGAAATAAAATCATCACCAAAACTAATTGAAATTATGAAAACACAAACAATATTTGCCTCAGTTATATCTTATAAAAATTTAACCAAATTTTTACCACATACATATTCGGCACAAGACAGGTAAGATATCCGTTTTATATTTTAATTTTGGTTAAAGAATGACTTTAATTTTGATAGAATTTTTTAACAATAAAGAAATCAACCCTAAAATAAATATACTTGAAAAGGTTTTAGTTTCTATAATGTCTAATTTTGATGGTATTTTCTTTGATTAATACTTGTTTTGAGCTTTTTAAATTCTTTACTATTTTAAAGTCCTTTCTAATAATACTCAAGCAATTGATTTTTTGGTTAATATAAAACCCTGTAAATCGGTTTACTACTAAAATCAGGTTTTAAACTTGCTAAGTAGAATATAAAGTGCTTCCAGTTACTACAAACTCAGTTAAAGATACTACTTTTTACTCTCCATAAAATTAACAACGCTTTAAAGAACTCAGGCTTAACTTTCTAGTATTTTTGTTAAGCTTTTAATAAGATAAATAGCCAGTTGTTGCTTCAACACAAGCTATTGATACAACTATTGGATAACATTTTATGCTTTGTTTCATGATTAGACCTGAAAGGGAGCTTAAGACGATTTAGATATACCATTTAAATATACGTTAGATAGAGAAAAAATACATAGAAAAAACTTCACAAGAAAATATTCAGAAACTTTATAACTAGTTATAATACTTAATAACATTTTTAAGGAAAAATTTTTTATTTGGTGAAGAAGTAACGCATAAAAACTTCAAAGTTCAAAAATATTTAGAAGTGTTCAAAATAATGATTTCATAAACAGGATAAATAGTTAAATTTTTACATTAAAATATTTTAAAAACGAGAAAAGAAGCCGAGGTTGTAGAAGTTTTGGTTGACGCTGATAATTTTAGTGTGAAATTTTCGTTTGTGACTATGGCTTTACTTTGTTTTGTTTTATTTTTGTTCTTAATTGCTATGGAATAGCGGTATTGATGGAGTTTCTAAGATTTTAGAACTAAGAAAAAAATTTTTATTAATAAATT
Organism: Acrocera orbiculus; assembly: GCA_947359355.1. NCBI lineage: Eukaryota > Metazoa > Arthropoda > Insecta > Diptera > Acroceridae > Acrocera > Acrocera orbiculus. The sequence goes on from OX375757.1 coordinate 5,315,930, forward strand.
TCTAAATCTTAGGCTAATTTATTATAGCAAATTTTCTAATGTCAAATCCCTGAAACTTGGTTATAACTACAAAATTTCTAAATTCCTTGAATGAAAAGCGTTCAAAGTATAATTTTTAATTTTTCAGAATTTAGTTTTGTTTATCTCTGGACAGCTACTTTAAAATTTGTTTTTATTTTCAATAATTTATAGTATTTTTATTTAGTTCTCAACGTTGAACACTAAATTATTTATTTTAAATAAATTTAATTAAATATTTTAGACTTTATTTTATTTTGTTTCAATGTTGATCTAATATTTTGAACATTTTATTCTGTTATAGGTATTTATATTTTATATATTTATGCTTGTTTTTTATTTAATATTTTATCAAATCTTCATTTAATTCACTTTGAACGTCTTTTCGTCGCAATTTGGCTAGTTTGACAACTGCAAATAATCGTATTCATTGTGACTACTATTTTATGAACTTAGAGTGGGTCTTCACAGCAGAAACTCACAGCGATTCTGTGAATTTTTTATGAAAAATAACCGGTTTCGCTGTGAGCTTCTGCTGTGAGTTGTCCTGTGCAGACCCATTCTTAGACGACAAAGAGTTAAACAAAATTGTGCGCACTATGGCCACAACATAGCTTAAATGGTCGTAGATTTTGTAGATAAAACTTTTTAAAATAAAGTTGCAATCAAAGTGAAATTTTATTCCAAAAAACTTTTCAAGTTTGCAAAACTTTTCATTGCTTTTCATCTTGTGTTATAATTCTTGTACTTTATATTGATTTTTCTTATATTATATATAATTACTTTTATATTTTGTCAAAAAAGTTAAAGAATTTTTTTAATAAGGACAACTACTACTTTAAAAATCTTTGAATATTATAAGCAAAACTAGATTCAAGATTGACAAACAAATTAATTTTAAACAAACCCTGATTTCAAAAGAAATGAAAATTAACTCAATATTTTCTTAAAGAAACAAACTGTTAAGGCTTATAAAAAAAACATTTGTAGTAAATTTTCATCGAAGCAGAGTTCAAAGAGATTTTTGAAAACATAATGAAGATATAACTAAAATATCTAAATTAAATAGAAAATCAAATTAAATATTAACTATGTACTTTTTTTTTTATTATTTTCGATTTTATTTTTGTAAATTAATTACAAAAGTTTTTCTTACAGCAGGCTAAATACTATTCTATTGGAATTTCTACTATATGTCTTTACTCGACAGTAATTATTACAAATGTACTCAATACTTTCTATTAATTATTTTCATCACATTACAAATTAAGCAATATACATACTATTTTATTTCTATTAGCTTTCATTAATTACAAAATTACTTGAAACTTTGAGATGTTCTAATCGTTCTACATCTTTCAATGTCTTTATAACTTTGTAGCTTTAACCACAAACCACCATTAATTTCTCATTTCCTAAACACTTGATGAATTGTAATACATCTTAAACTCAAATCATACATGATAACCTTATTGGGAACATCTGGGAAAATATAAGAAACTTAAATCTTACAAATGAAAATGTTAAGCACTTTACACACAAACCAAAAAGAAATCTAACATTTTGTACCACCCTAAAAGAAACTTTAACAAAATTAATGGAATCAACATTAATTAAGATGCTGACCATAAAATTCATTTATTACTGAATAAATTTTCCTTTTACTATTTTAGTGAAGGCTCAGATGTAAAATTTATACCAGCATCAAGGATAATAGCAACATCGTTATTCCAATCGAACCGTTCAAATGATAACTTTGTAGATCCTTTACACTTACCACTAAATGTCGGCCATGCTGAACTAGTTTTCCAACATGATTTCATCCAAACAAATTCAAATTGGATACCAATTTGTGGGTAAGAAATTGATTTTCTATTTCTTTTCTATATCCATTTTTGGTTTTCACCTTATTTGTTCTATTGTATTAAATTTTATATAAAAAATGAAAATATATAGATAGATATATGTATAAAAAGGTATATAGAATAAATGTATTTCGAAAATATTTTCAGTTCTCGTAAGCAAGATAATCTCCTTGTTAAAACAAAATAAAATCCGTTGCATTAATAAAAAGGATTATTTTGGTTTTAGACAAAGCTCAAGGGCAACATTTGCAACTATCTGGAATATTGAGGTGTGTAACACGAAAACCATTAAGGAGAATTTAACAAGATGTATTTGTCCACTTTCTGGCACGTTCATGATCCTTTTAACTAAAAGGAATTTAAATGTAAGTAAATAGGATAAATTCTTGTAAATTTTTATTATATATATGTATATATTTCTTGTTTGAGGATTATTTCCTAAAGCTCTCATGAATCTCTTAGTGGTCAGCTTTATTCTTTTATTACTTTTACTAGTTTAAAATCGTGATCACAACATTTATGGATTTATTTATGCCCTTAAGAACAATAATTTCAATTTTTAATTTCTTTGTGGAATTTTTATCATATGAAACTATCGTAATTGTATTTTAATTTAATTTTCAAGTTTGATTAAGGACTAATAAGCATTCTTCGTGACATTCAGCTTCAAAATATATTTTATATTAAAAGTAAACTACACTTAAATTTATGTTAAGCATTACTATGTAATAAAAATTAAAGCGATTGTAAGCTTTGAAAATTTTTTGGTGCTAGTACTTAACAAATTTGTATAAAATGGTATTTAAAACTTCCATGAAAAAGCTTTAACAACTCGCTTCAGTTTGTCTAAACCCATGAAAAAGTGTTTTTCTTGTTTGTCTTGCTTAAGCAAGAAAAAATAAACCTATACCAATCCATAGCCTATTAACCTTGTCTATGCTTTTTGTTCAACCAATGGAGATAGTACTTGGAGATTTTTTTCATCTATGTTTCCATAACTAAATATTTTAAAGAATATGGCATGGATTTATGTTGTATCTACTATTTCGATCCAAATTTACGCTGGTTTGTTATTTTTATTTATTTAACCTTTTCTAATACTCTGTTATGAGATCTCAAACAATACGTTGCTTAATAAATCCTTGACCTAACGCCTAAAAATCAATTTATTCATTAACACAATTTTCTTTATGTAATTACATGTGATTACAGGTATATAAAATTCATTAAAACCCCCAGAATGTCAAAAAGCCAAAAAGCTTTACTCAAAACTGTCAAAAATTTGAATTTCAATAATAATAACAGAATTACCAAATCTTCAAACGCATGAGGAAATTTACACCCAATTTAATAAAAACAAAGTTAAAATTTGTAAACGGAACATTAGAAATGTCACTTTTTGAATTTGTTGACACTAAAAATCGAAAAAGATTACACCAAACCAAATTTTTTTAAACTTTTTACTTTTAAAAGTGAGTTTATTTGACCTAAAGAAGCATACTTTAACGGCAGAAAATTCTACAAGCAGAAGTTTTGGAGATTTGGCAATGACGATTTTTAAATTTAGGCTGTGCATTCCTTTTGTAATATCAACACATATGGATTTTATGAACATTATCAAATATTTTGAATTTTTCCTCTGTTAAATTTAAATTAAAATAAAAAAGATATACATAGACACAAAATGCAAATTAAATAAAAGCATACAAACAAATTAGATTCATTAATAACATACAATGCCAAGTCCTTTAAATTAATTCGATATAAAAGTTACCATATATTTATATAAAACTTATTTGACAGCAGTTTATTTCTTATTTACAATACGGCACACACTCAAGAAAATGAAAAACACAACTACCTTTCTCTAATAATATTAGAACTTTAGGAGCATAAATTGTTCAACAATTTGCATCATCATCAAAGGACATAAAGAAAATCATGTTACAAATTTTTTTTCAACATGTCCAAAAGTAGGTCGCTTAACTAAATTTCCCTTGCAAATTAAATTATTTTAAGAAAAAAATGAAAATATGTAAATGATCTAACAAAAGAACAATTTTAATTTAGATACTCGAGATAGTTATTGCAATTAACTGACATGATTTGTGACACAAGAAAAACAATTCACAAAATTAAATAAAAATTTCAGTATACATATGAAATTTCATGATTTGAAAGACATTTGATTCTATTGGAAACAAAAGCCGTTCGTATATTCCTTAAATCAGGTTTGCTTGGCAATATGCCAATTTTTTATGTGATCTTAATAATATAAGAAAATATTCATGTTTTATTAAATTGTGTATTTTAACACAGTTGTATTTTTAATAATATATTTCTATTTTGCTATTATCACTATTGAAATTTTGCGAATGAAGTAAAAATATTTGAAGAAATATGGGATACATTTTATCAATTTTTCTCTTCGTATCTAAACCTGTTCTTGGTAATTCATTTTTGCTGGAACTACCAACATAAGTCTTGAGCTTTAGTCTCTCTGCTGCACTTGATTTACACTTCGTTCATTTTAATGATATACACTGCTCAAAAAAAAAGCAAAGACCATGTGAAAGATATATTATATAAGACAATTGTATGGTAGTGCGTTTTCGCGATATCGAAATTGTAGCACGCTATTTGCACATTTTATTTATTTTTTCACTTAATTGATAAAGAGTTAAATAAAAAAATATAGGTACGGATCTCAGCTAGATAAAGATTCCAAAAAAAATATCAAAAGAAAATTTAAGCTACACGCATATTCCCTATTAGAAAAATTACAAAAATATTTATTTAGGAAAGAACAATTTTTCAGAATGTAATAAAACATTTAATAGGGAGATCTATACAATGTTAGTATGGTTGCATGGATTTTTTCTTTTACTAAATCCCTATTCCTTAGACATGAATAATAAATACTTCACAATTTAACGTTAAACATTATTAATAGAAGACTTTTTCTTATTATTCTTTAATAAAGATTTTATACAAACTTTTATATCCCAGAAGTAGGGAGAAAAATGTTGAAAACCACAAGTTTCCTGAAAATTTATGCAGCTTTCTGGAACCTATATAAATATTTAACCAATAGCTAATTTTGTTGAGAAAAAGCTTACAAAAAGTTTGTAAAGTTCTTCAATTATAAAAATTTTCAGTGTTGTTTTTTATATTTGCTAATGAAGCCACAAAAAACTCAAAAATACCAGATTTGGTTTTAACTTTTACTAAAATTATAGCCTCAATATTTGTAACAATTTTCCAAATAATTATTATTAATTTACTTCTTTCTTTTGTTTTCAACAGAAATATATTCACGCTTTGTTTTAATCACGTTTTAACTCGATCAATTTTTAATACATAAAAAACTTTTTAGAGTACAAGAAAATGCTACAAAAAGAAACGTTTTTTATTATCGTAGTAGCATATCATGACTGAAGAGCTTAAAAATACAAATAAGGGTAATCAAATGTATCCCCCTTTAAATATACATGAAAAATTTAAATGAAATTTTTCATTTATTTCTGACTTATACCTTTAATGTTAGGTTAAATGTATTGATAAGCGAAATACAATAGATTTTTTAGGCTCTCTTTGGTTTTTTGGACAAATTTTAAATTAGTGTAAGCAAATGAATCTAATTTTTTTAAATACTTTTTAAGTAATTTAATATTTCAAAATTTTCTGAATTTTCAGTGAATTTTAATGAAACTAAAATATTAAATAAAACTTATTAATATTTTACAATTTAAATAAACTTTTTTTTTCTTTCAAAACTAATTTTATACTTTTTATAGGTTTTTGGATTAAAAAACACTACAAGACCGATATTTATTCTTATTGGTTGCAGCTGCTGTTTCATTCAATCATGTATAGCATTTATCCTTCTAGTTCCAATACTTTACAATCGAAAATGTTGCCTTACATTTTTAAAAATGCAATTTTGTACATCAACAGCAACAGTAATGGCAATCTTGCTTTTGGGATTTCTTAATATGTTACCGACGGTAAGTTAAAATTTTTTTTACTATTTTATCAGTAATATCAAGCAAATTTACATTAAATGAGCATCTCAATTGTTTTATTGCTTTTGCAAAATATAAGAATATTCTAATATTAATTTTACAAAGGATTTTTTATTTTTTTATTTTTAATGTTTTAATGTTTACTATATTTAGTTTTGAAATTATTTAACTCAACAGAAATATATGCCAAGCTAATTAACCAATAAGAAATTCAGTCAGAAATTTCAATTTTTATTTTTTTTTCTGGCATTGTTTAAATCCACTAAAATTTGAACTGTGTCATTTTTTGTTTCGATTTTATGATATACTCAGATTTCTCAACTCGAACGTCAGCATGTAAATGAGCCTTGAATCCATATGCTCCAATAAGCACTGATGACACATTCAATATGATGAGGATGTTATTGTGTGTGTGTGTGCATTTATTTATATATATCTAGGAAAAATAGTAAATGCATATGTTGTCCCTTTTTGTATATAATTATCATCAATTTATTCCCTGGTGGCCTTTAATCATATGAATCATAAAAAACAATTGAAAAGTGTAAAATTATTCTTATTTTTGCTATATTTGTATATATGTAGATTTTATAAGGACTTATGTGTTGAACTGCAAATAATAGCTCACTGTAAGCTTTAAAGAACTTTTAAAACTCCATTTAAAATTTCCTAATAAAAATGTTAAATTATTTGGCAATTTTTTAATTATTTTCAAATATTTATGTATATTTATGAACGATTTTACATTGGATGGTTAAAAATTAAACGTAAATAGCTTGAACGATTAACACTTATTATTATTATTTATTATTATTATTTTTCCGCTTAAAAAACAGATATCATTAAATTTTCTTATACTTATTTATTTCTTTTTGTTAAACTTATCCAAATAATATCATTGACTTTCAAGAAAAAACATCCTTTAATCATGCCAAAAGCTCTGAAATTGTTGTATAAAGGCTCCCTTACCTTTGAAAGTTCAAAACTATTTTTTAAATCAAAATGTCGAAAATAAATTTATTTTTTCTATCAAAAAACCACTTTAAACTTTGGCTCATCTACTCGTAAATCTTTACTTTAATCTATCAAAAAACCAATAAATATATTCGCTTTTTCTCACTTTGAGTCCTTTGATTTGTTATAAGAATTAAATAAATGCAGGATGTTATATAAAAAAAGATACATTTTTTAAAAAAACATTTTTTTATTTGGAAAAAAAATTATTTAGGAATCAAATAATTAGTTATATTTTTAGTTTAAAAACATTGAGAATTTGGTATATAATTTTGTTTGATTTTATTATTCAAGAATAATAAACTTGGTGTAATTTTGTAGGCATTAAATATCAGTAGTTAACTAATTCAGGGCTTTTTAATATGATGATTTGTATTCCATGAGGTATTTTATGGAATAGCCTTAAAAAAATTTTCATCTAAAAAAATATTAGTGTATTAGTCAAATTAATTGTTCTCCCCAAAAATTTTACATGCACCAAGCACCAAATAATAAACGCTGTCCGCCAAATACAAGTTCTCTTAGAGAAGAACATTTTAGCGTTTTCTTGATAAATTTTCAGACAATGTAAAGAAAATATTGAAGCATAAATTATGAGGAAAAAATCCTGCAAAAAGCAAATTGTGTTAAATATCTAGAGAAAATACTATAATCAAATTTTTTGTGAAAGCACTGGAAAATTTAACCTATTTACGAGCTGATGCTGAGTGCGCCTGACCTTTGAAAAGGTACTTGTTATTTTTTTGCTGAAACTTATTATTACAATTTACTTTAAGGTTCTCTTAATATTAATAATAAAATTTATTAGAGTTCTGGTTGGTTTGTTGCATTTGCCAAGGTCTCTGGCATATATGTATGAGAATTAGCCTTCATCAAAAAAAGTTTCCTTTTCCTTTACTTTTGTGTTGTTCGACTTTATGAATAGATCTCAAATTATGAATAGGTCTCTATAATTTGTATGACTGTATGAAATGAGTACTTATGAATTGAATTCGTATAATGTACGAAAAATTTACTAACTATTTAAAAAATTCTATAAACAGCTTACGTGAAAGCAAATTTCACAAGAATGTTTACCTCGTTTTAGAAAGAATTAAATTTTTGTGGTATTTTGTTAACATGAATATGCAACAAACCAAGCAAAAGTCAAATTAGTGGTTAAAGCCAAGAATTTTGCACCAGAAAAGGTTAATCTACTGGTAAAGTTATAACTAGAGTTTTTTTTTTTGGATTGCTAAAGGAATTCTTTTGACTGAATATCTTTAAAAAGTAAAAAAACAAAATAACAAGAAAAAATTATTCAAGGTTTCTGAATCGGCTAAATAAAATGATTAGTAGTGATAAGGCCAGGTTTGCAAAAGTGAAAATGGTTTCAACAGAACATTTTTTTTGCTTACTAAGGCATTTTTACTATGTGAAAAATGACGGATTTGAAGTACGAAATGTTGTAGCATCCATCTTTTTCGCTGGATTTAACCGCCCTTGACTTGAATCTGCTACTAAATTTTAAAAAACTTCCTATAGAAAACAGTTAAACTCTAATGATGATATGATAGCGGCCATAAATGCTTATTTTGAAAAGTTTTCAATAAATCATTTTAACGATGACATCCATTTATTGGAAAAACGATGAAAAATGTACATTAAAGTAAATACAGAGCTGGTGGAAAAATAACTGTATTTTTCAATTTTTAAAACTGTCTTTCACTACCAAGTTTCATCTGACATATAATATATTCAACAAGAAAGTTAGAATTTCTAAGAAAACTTAAAGTGTAAGAAACTTGATAAAAATACTAATCAGATAATAAACCAATTTCCCCCTCGCAGTAATTAACTCAAGCTAAAATAATAAACATTAACTAAAAAAATTACTAATGTAATTTTAATTACATTTAAATTAATTTATCTCAATAATTCTTTAATACTTCAAATTGTGTGATACTTTTCTATATCACAAATATGTACAAGAAATCGTTTGACTACCGTCAAACAAAATATATACAAAACATTTTTAGTATTCTCAGGAATATATTCTTTAGCTTCTTCGACTTACCAAAGCTACATTTAAATTTTCAATAATAAAGCGAGGGAGCTGAAATCACTAAAAAACATAATTTTAATCTCCTTAAAACAATATAAAGAGAAAAGGCAACATTTAGGTGAAATTTCATAGTTTTCGATAATATTAAATTTGTAAGCAAACCAAAATCTTACTAAGCCAAAATTATTTTCATTTAATTTGATTGTTTTCTATTGAGCCTTATATATGATACCAATACAAAATGCTGAGTCATTTACTTTTTAGTATAATTGGTTTTAAGGAATTAAATAAATAAGCTTTAGGGCTGAAATTGTTTTGATTTTAGTCTATATTAATTCAATAATTTGTACTGCTAAAGAGCCAAATAAAAATAATACTCCTTTGCCTGAAAAATATAAAAAAATCAAATCCAATTAGCGCAATTTAATTGTTATTCTTAAATTTCAAAAAACAACCAGAAATAAAGGTATATTGTGGCTTTTTTTTGACTCATGAGTGCTTGGTTCAATATAAAATAATTAATTTTCCAAAGACTCTATATATATTCAGCTCTTGTTTTTTTTTTAAACGTTATAAAAAAGAGCACCACTAGAACTTACGCTAGTTGATCCTTGCACACAAATTTGAAGAAAATAAAATAAAATTAAATTTAGTGACAGAATCCAATTAAAAAGTCAATGGCAGTCTAAACTAAAAAAAAGGAAAATAATTTTTCTTTAAAATTTCCTCTTTATATACGCGTAGAAACATTTTAACAGCTTTTTACTGTTGAACATTAATGTCGCAATCGTATAATTTTATTCTATTAGGACGCTTTTAAATTGCTTTCCTTTATAGAAATTCTATCCCAACTTGTTTTTTATTTTTTATTTTTTGTGTTGCAAAAAACAAGTAATTATACTAGAAATATTTCTTCTATATTACATCCTTCTTGCAGTACAAATTTAAATTAATTTTGCTTAATTAAAAATCTTTTAAATATATTCAGCTACTCTTTAGTAATGGCTAAAAAATAACGAAAACATTAGAGAAATTGCATATAATTAGTTTTTTAGGTCCTTACTATTTCCTAAGATTGTTTTATAATTTTTTAACCTTAAAAGATATTAGTTTATTAATTTAGCATATAATCCAATATTTTCCAGTTTTTTTGATAACTGAACTTAAAACTTTGGTAAAAATAATTGACTACAAGGTACTGCTTAGTTTTGCTGTCAATTTTAAACCAGTTTACAAGTCTCCTAAACTGAATAATTGTTTTCAGCTTACAATAATCAGAAATAATTACAAACACAATAGAAAACTATTAAACACTATGTCAGATTTTGATGCAATAGCCGACTTCAAAACAATAATTAAAACTTTTGTTAGGAAAAAGCTTCAAATGAACTGATGTAATAAATTGGTATAAACGTTATACTTTGCTCGGAGTATTCACCATAGATGACAAGTGTTGGCCATGTAATCATAATGTATATTAATAATTACTCGATTTATCGAAGGCAGGATTACTATCTAGTGTTATAAAATATGATAATATTGTTGATTCACTCGCAGTTTAGACGCGAAGGCATTATGTGGTGAATATGGCATCACGAACATTTTTTCTAAAAGCCGCCATTTTGTATGGGCATTAACTTCTACTTTAACAATCTATTTGTTTTTTTTTTCTCCAGGCACTCTGAAGCCCTGAATCACTGCAGCAGTGAAATAACTCAGGAGATGGTGGATAACTTGCTAAATAGCCAATATTTGTATTTCAAAAAATTACATTATATTTTTCATTTATGTTATGCATATCTGCCAAATTTCAAAACATTAGGTGCAATAGTTTTTTTTTTTAAAAAATACATAAAACTCACCCTTCACTCACACTAGCTGTGCCCCTTAAAGTGCCTGTTGCGGCTACAATACGTCTAATAAGGCTGCTTACCAAATTCTTGGCTTCGAATAATTGCCAATTAAATCTTCTAATGGGTTTAATAAAATGAATAAGACTGACTTTTGTATGTTTAGATGCATTGTTATTTATCTATCTATGGCTGTGAGAAAAATAAATTTGGGCAAAGAAGTACAAAGTAGTAGGCAAAGTAGCTCTCCTTCATCAATGAAGGAGGCTTACTTTGTTGGGGAAAACATAAATGAATTTAATTAACAAGTGGCCGCGAAACTCACCGTAATGACGACTTTCTGCATGAAGATATGACTAAAAAGTCTCTATGAATGCTACTTTCTGCATGCTGCATTAATGAATGCTTGACAAGTGAACTTTTCGACATAATTTACGTAAAAGTTCATGCATGAGAAACTCCCTGATGAATAATTTCCCCAATGGGACATTTCATTCATTCATAACAAAAAGACTACCCAAAGCTCTTATTAGATTACCCTTTATAAACACTTGTTAGACTGAGCTTCAGGAATATAATTTGAATACAAGGCAGCTCATATGCAAGTGCATATACCATATATAAAAATGATTGAATTTCAACCTAAACATAAAATGAGTCTTAACGATATTTATAACACTTATAAATACTTTGTATTTTTTGACAGTTCCTATAACTTATAATGCACTAAACGAGCTCAAATTCTTCTCTATATTTTACTCCATTTTATACGAAGCTCATTCTTTATTCAAATAGCGTACCAGATTTTTTTTTTTTCTTATATGCTATTGACAGAATGAAAAATAATTTCTTTTACAATCTAACGTTGCTATCCTTAGCCAATATTCTTGTATACCCAATTAAGGTAATTTTCTTTATATAGAATAGTACATAGTAAATGACGTATCTATTTCACTAATGATCCACTCCTTCCTTTTTATATCTTAAGCAGTCATGATTGTTACTTTCGAAAAGAAGAAAAACATTGTGATATATTTGAGTATAAGCCCAAAGTCCCTTAGAGAAAGTATATCAAACATCCACCGATAATTCACATTTTGAATTCAGTACTTTGGTCCAGCCGTCAGTATTTGAACAACATTCAAATATTTTTTTGTATCTTCTATAAGATAAATTGAAAACAATTTTTTTCAACTATTTTAAGATTCAAATATGTCTCCTTAGGACTAACATAATGAAGTTGCAAAATTTCTTATATAACAAAAGTTTTATGCTATGTCATTTTATTTAATTAAATTGTCGGTTATCAAATTTTTTAAGTAAATTTTTGGATTCTTTAAAACATAGAAAAATTTTGATTCAAATGTTCATAACCCTTATCAAAAATTTTTAATAATAATGTACACATTTATGGATATATCAATTTATATTTATTTGTTTTATTTTAAGATTGAAGGGATATGTTCAAAATTTGCTTTGAAACTGTTGATGTTATCTAAACAACCAATTTTTTTTTTGTTATTAATAGCCAAGGATGATATTAAAGAATATGTGCTTTAACTGACAAGATATTTGTCTTCAGAACGTCGTCTGTAACACATTGTTAAAATGATATAATTCTAGTATCTATATTTATTTAAAGGATGATTCAATATATTCTTATAATATATAAAGACAGATTTGACAAATTATATTATTATCAGCATATTTCAGGTTATTTTTTTTATGTTATAAAGACTGTAACAGACTGTGCGTAATCCTTGGAATAAATTTATAGTTTTCCATTTGATTGCTTTTAATTATAACAAAGAAATTAGTTTTATATAGCAATAAATGAAAATACAATGAATTTGTATTTGACAGACTATATTCTATAAGCTTTGCGAAACTAAATGAACTAAAATTTCTTTCATTCAAAATTGAGGCACAGAATTGTTTTTAAAATTTATATGTATTGTATTTTAACGCCTATTTAATATTATTTTGCGGTTAACTTTTTAACTGTCCATGCATAGCGGACCGAATTCTGGCACCTTTTATGTAATACTGCTGACATGATTCATCACAGAAAAATGTCTTATTCACCAACCTTTCTATAAAATCGGGAAATTAGCCACCTCTTTAATCCATAAGTGCTATTAAATTACATTCTTTAAAGTCAATGAAATATATCAGAAAAGAATTTTGTAACTTTTAATAAAAGCAAACAAAATTATAAATTTTGCAGTTAACTCTTAGAAACATTTGAATTTCAATTTTAGTACGTCTAGAGATCCTTAAAAATATAAAAAATCAATTTTGTCCGTAATCTTAGCAAAAATTGTCTTAAAAAATTTTAATTTTTTTAATATTATCAACCTTTATCCTCTTATGCTGTCCCCAATGACACCCAAAAAGAAATAAACATTTGCTCCTGTAATATATTAATCTGTCAGTTACCCGAGGACATCTAAAATTAGATATTATGAAAATATTTATTTTGGACCGAAATGAATCTTTCGTTTCGTTTTTTTTTTTTTGTAAGTTATTTCATTGTACAATTGAAAATAAAAAACCTTCATCCTTTCCAATTTAAATGAAGTATTTAATATAAATGCTATGAAATTGCAATTGTTCCCTTAAGCTTCCTTTAGGGTATTTGACTATTAGTGATGGATACAATTTTCTAGCCCATTCAATCAAAAAAATGACACTGTTTTTAAATTGAAGACAATTAAGGTCAATCTATTTGATTGAAGTTTCTTTAGCTTTTCTTATTATATAAATTTCTGTACTATTCTTGTTTTTATATTTTGAACAATACTGTATTTTGATTAAGTGTAAGCACAGACTATATGTTTTTATGATTGAATTCTTCTCAGTATTATTCTCTATCTTATTTTTGATGAAGTAATGGAGTTCACATAAATTTTTTTATGTTCGATTTTTCGATTTTTTTTATGTTATAAAAACTTTATATCTATCGAAATTTTTTTCCTTTTTGTTTGTTTTTTGCAACGAAATTTCAAGTTATTTTCAATTGTATTTAATTTCATTTAAAAAAATATTTTAATTGCTTTAGCTTCTAACAAGGTCTATATGAAATTATTGTGCATTTTTACGATGAGGATCGTAAAGGAGCTTTGCTGGGTTATTTTAGCTAACTTTAGTAATTAATTTTAGCTTTTTGTTAAAGGCTAGTTGATTACATTTGAAGAATCGGTTAATATTTTTCCTTAGTGTCTATTTGACCCCTAAATAATGATATTTTTAAAAAAATTTAACATTTACATTATATATTTTGTGTTTTCAAAAATCGATGTTTTATTTTGAAAACGCTAAAAACTGTCATGGCGTCTGTCAAATTTACTTAAATTTAGATCGTGATTTTGTGAAAATATTAAATTTAATTAAAGAATTCAACATTAATTTGAACTATTTTGAAATGAATGATAAGAATATCGCTAGTTTTAGTTGTAAGTTTTAACGCTTATCACCTATTTTAGCCTTATTTTTCCTATTATATTAATAACTAGCAACTGACCCAGCAAACATTGTTTTGCTAAACTTGCTGTCAGTGTGTGAGGATGTGATATATATGGGTGAAAGAGGCATGAAGTGCTGGGAACGATGATGGAATTGAAAAAATATAGTCCAAGTTCATACTTTAAGGCGCCTGGCAAGGCGTTTTTGCTGTTTTTTCGCACTTTTTTCACACTTTAAGGTGTCTAGCTGAACTTTTGGCCCACGCGAAGTCAAATAATTTATATTTAAACTAACTTAAGAATAAGATTGGTTATAAAAAATAAATATAATTATTAAAATTTGAAATTAATCTTGTTATGAGCTTCTTTTTTTTAGTAGTTCCTTTTTCTTCTTAGTCTGAAAATTTTTTCCTTTTTATTTCTTCAAAATTAGTTCAACTGTTAAATTATATCGCAAACAAATTCATTCAAGTATAATATCAATGCTTTAGCGAAATTCTTGTTAATATTTTAAAGATAATCTGAAATGTAATTTATATAATTTTTTTATTTAATTAATTTTGACATTCAACTTTCTAAAAAACAAAAATATTATTCCAAAAAAGTAACACTCACCTGTCAAATTGAGACAAAAGGAAGTTAGGTTATGTGTTAAACACTATATTTTAATTAAATTAAGGAAAAGTAATTAAAGTTGTTAATATTTATTTTGTGGTAAACCTTCTTCAGATCTAAACAAATTTTGTGGTAAATTTTCATTTAAATCTGGGCAGTAGTTTTGATGTCCATTGGCTTCAAACACAAAACGTCCGATTTTTATATATATAGACTACGTTCGGTATTAATCTTGTGTAAGTGTTCATCATATTTATCAGACAAATAAACCGGACAATAAAATATTTTAATATTTATTTATCAAATGCTAAGTGCTAGTTTCAATGAACCATAGCACCCGGAAAATGAATAATTCAAGATACACTTAATTTTTAGGCTAAAAGGGGTGTCAAGCAAGAGAAAATAGAGCTCTCAAACAAAGGCTAACAAAGCAAATGGTTTCTAGAGCTGTCAAGAATTTTTGTTTTTCAATTTTAAAGTGTTTTTTTTAAATATTTCTTTAAAGAGTTTTTTAAATTTTATTTAAAAATTTTCTGATTTTGTTGGAATTATTAAAAGAAGAAGGAAGAAAAGAAAAAACGGCCATACTTAGAAAAAAACAAAAAATCTGTTTTATTAAGCCAATGCCTTACAAATTCTTGAGCAGCACTCATTTTTGTTATACATACCTTCTATATCTTTTAAAAAATTTAAAAAAAAAAAATTTAACTCAAAGAAGGTACTGCTGAATGATTTTTTAGCACCAAAAATTATTCCTTTCATAGGGCTGCTATCTTGAAGAAGAACAATGAAATGAATTTTGCCCAAAAGTTGTAGCTTTATCTCTCAATCTCGAAACTTATTGACTAATGTGCTAGTCTATTATTTTTTTAATCATAAGATACATTTATTTGTCTTTTATAATATGCCAACTTTTTTCATAAATCCATTTTGAGATCAATATTTATTCTGAAATAATTTTCGAGAAGAAGGTTCCACTGACCTATTTGCGATTGCATTTTAACTACTTTTAAATGGGAAAAAGGTAATGCATATATCCTGAAAAATTATTCATGGATAAATAATATCTTTATTTAGCAAACAAAAATAAATATGTCTTAATCAAAGCCAAATGTAAGCAATTCGAAACTATGTCCCAAATACAAAAAGAAAATATATTTTGAAATAAATATAGAAGTTGCTGACAACAAATCCTTGAGCATTTTGGAATTCCTTGCTATATGAATAAAGTGAAAAATAAAAGGGTTAAGAATTGAACAAAAATAAACTCTTATCCCTAGCTACCAAGATTTTTTCAATTCTTATAGGAGAAATATAACCCATTATATTCATAATTTATGAGAGATCAGATTAAGGTCTAATATAACTAAACATGAATAAACAAAAAATTGAGATTCTTGGTATCAAAGATGCAAAGTGATTTTATCCACAAGCTTATGTTACATAGTTCATGGAAACAATTTTTCTTAGATATTGAATAGCTTGCACGTATAGACAATTTTTCAAGGATTAACAGAACATGAGAAAAAGTATGATAATTTTTCTGATAAAAATTAACATTACCTGACACTAAGCTATTTTATTCACTTAATTGTTTTTGGGATAGGAATATTTACTGTTTTGGTATTCAAATTTTCTACCTATATTGCTACCGTAGTTGTCTTTTTTTATGCTATGAAAAACACTTCTACTAGTAAAGAAAATGATGCAAAATTGAATTACAGTCAGAAAATAATTGTGATTCGCTCCTGACAATACTTTTCACGGGTTCGAAAAAATTAGACAGGTCATGGAAACATGTTATTCAAAGCTGAAAACAGCAATGTCCATTTTTTGAACCACATAAAGCTCTAATTACATTAACATATCCCATAAAATCTAAAAATAAATGAAATTAAGAAATTTTGTCAAAATACTGACAAAGAAGACTATAATTGAATTTTTTTAGTATTCTAAATCATTGTTTACATCAGCTTAGGGTTTACAGGACATTACTACCTCCAGCATAGGTATAATAAATTGGGATTGCATTCAAAAAATGTTACTTTGTTATTTTTGCTGTACGCTATATACACAGAGACTCGATTAAAATCCTAAAATCAGAATTAAATTCTTGTCAATCATTAAAAATGGAACTAATTTCGTATCTATTAAAATTTCATTAAATTTTTTTTATATTTTTTTCAACTTACTGTTTGTAAAATAGTTGATTAAAGGCTGATATTTGATACAATTCATAGTACAGACAGATTAAACTATCAAAATTAACAATAATAAATAAATAATTTTAATCTTAAATAATTAAAAACAACAACAAAAAACAAAAGTCAATAATAATCAACACTTTAGTGTTAATAACAGCAATATAGTAAATAAAATTTTTATAAATTAAGGCTGTAGTCCACCTTTGTAATTTTGACGGAAACTAGGGTAAAACATTTTATTAGAAAAATAATAAAATGGCAGACAAGTTAAACAAAAATTAAAGAGATAGTGACTTTTGGTTTATTTAATTGCTGAAAAACTAAGGAATTAAAGTATTAAATTAATTATCCTAATTTCTACCCTAGCTACTGAGTACGAAACCATGTACAAAAACAGTATTCTGAGAGAAACAAATTTTAAGTTTTTGCAACATTATACGAAAAGCTTCCGCTCAACTACAGAAAATTCGTAAATATTTAAGATTTCTATCAGAGTTGTTTATTTTTCCTATATTATACTAATTTAAAACTGTTATACAGTACTCACTTTTTCTGAATATAATGTAGAAATCTGGAAATTATCGTTTTTGAGCTATTTCTCGATGGCTGGCACTTTTTTCAAACTATGTGTTTATAATTTTAGCTCTTTAACTCTTAAAATAAATTTATTTCGGTTTTAATACTATACTTGAAATAAATAAATAAACCCACTTAAATAAATTAAAATCAATCAATCACAAATGTGACAAATCGCTCTTAGCTTCTACCTTTGGTAAAAGACTGAAACCAAATTAAGTCATATCGTAACTTTTTCAAAAGCAATTCCATTCAATTCGTCTCTCTTTTAATTACTGTTGATGCAATTCAGAAGATATTTTCTTTATATAATAATTTTAAATTAAAATTATCGGTGTTGTGGACCTGTCTTGATTTTTAACCCACCCCCCTACGTCCCACCACAACCGAACGTATTACACAGGTTTGAAGCAACATTCGTTAAAACTTTCTTATGAAACACTTCTGCAAGCTGAAAATGCCCCTTTTCACTCTAACTGCTTTCCTTTTTGCTGGCTTTAATCCATATAAAGTAATCAATACTATAAATAACGGTGATTATAAGCTATTACGGATGCCTCCTTCTTCAGTCTCGCTAACAAAAAATTAACATTCTAAAATTTACACAGTAACAAAAATTAGAGAATTTATGGGGTTTAAAAGAAAGGATTGACAGCCAAAGCAGATGCTCTTTAATGCTTTATACCACTGTTTCTCAACCACTGGTCCGCGGACCGGTGCCGGTCCGTATAATTTTTTTGCCGGTCCGTGAAAATTCAGCAAAACATACTAAGCGCCTTTTTTACCAACTATTAAAAATTTTTTTGACTGGTCACAATTTTTGTCTAGACAACAGGCATATGGAAACTGTTTCTGAGTCTTTTTCCTTTGATATTTCTTTGATCTAAATCTTTTTGCGTAACCATAGTAATAAGATGTTCATATGTCTAGCCAATAATAGACTTTTTTTGTTCATTTTTCGTTTACTTTCACAAGTAAAACAGTACTTATTTATCATTATATTTAAATATTAATGTATGATAGAAAAAATGAAAATTTTACAGTTACCTTATGTAGCAGTTCTTGAATACCTGCGAAAAATTTATCCCTAACAAAAACCATTGGTCCGCGAAGCGAACTTTATAAATTTCACCGATCCGTAGGCCAGAAAAAGTTGAGAAACGCTGCTTTATACCATACAAAAAACTTTATAAAGCATCAGAGACAGTGTATTACTGTAGCAATAATTCTACAATACATAGCCGAAGAAAAGTTTTTAAGTCGCAAACCAAATTGGAATTGTTTGGCCTTTCTATTTGTATTAAAAAGAAATACGTATATCTAACAACTATCATGGTAGTAACCGTCCGATCTTTCAAAAAAGAACCATTTAATCGCTGACATTTCTTATTGGTTCTTTAAGACTTGTAAATATATATTTTGCTATTCAGTTTCATATATAACGTCAAATTACTCCTTGAAAATTGTAGAAAAATTGTTTCAATGTAACATGCTGCCTCATGAAAATACATAATAACCTTTTTTTTATAAGAGAGACTGCCAGCAAATGTGTAATATTTCGCCTTTTTTGAAGGCATGAAATGATTTGCTATTTGTATATTAGTAATGTACTACTGAATATTCAATCTTCCTTTAGATATTTCTTTTTGCTTCATTATATTTTGGCCTAAATATAACAAAATCTCCTTTATTTAATCCTATTTTTTAAAAATTGTATAATTTAAAGTATTAATTGCAGAATAACTTTTAATAAATTAAACCCAATATTAAAAATATATAATCAAAAGATATTAAAAAAAAATTAAATTTGACATTATGTTCAATAATTTTTTTTTATATTTTCAATTTTCAATTTCAAATTCTAGTATTGTACATGTACATGTATAATTCTCCTAAAGTAAAATTATTCTCATAGTTTATCGATATAAATATCTAAAAAGAATTTTAATATATTTCAGGATTGGCATGGAATAATCAGTTCAACATTAGCTTCACTAAAGCTACTAGGTTTATCTACACTTGTTGGTATTCTACTTATAATATATGCTGATCTCTTACCAAAACGGGTGCAATCATCAAACCTTTCATCCGGGATACGTGGTGCTTTAGGTATTAGCTGGTTTTTACCAATTCTATTTGCAATCTGCTCTCAACTTATATATAATATAACAAAAAATTGGCCAAAATATTGGTGGTTAGAAGCATATAGTTTTACATTTATCCTTTTTATTATTGTTGAAGGACTATTAATTTCACTTTTTATACTTCTTAGTACAACATTAGTTAGAAAATTACTAAAACTAATTAGGAAACATGATAAGCATAATGCATTATTATGGCGAAGGTATAGTATTATAATCAATAAAATAACTGTTTATAATTATTAATAATTATTTTTTCTTGCTTTTTAGATTTCATATATTTTATCGTGTTGCTGCTGTTTCATTTATAAAAGTAATAACAGATGTATTATATCTTATTTATTTCAATATTTCAAATAATTTGATAACCAGATATGCATTTGGTGTATTTTGTATTACTTTGGTAAGTAAAAAGTTTTTGGGTTTGATATATAATTAAAATTTTCTATAAATAATTATACTATATCTAATATCTTATCTAATTTAGATTAACTTAAATCAATCTTTTTCATTTAATTCGAAATCTTGAACTTTTAAAAATTGTAATATCAAGAAATAATTTATTCATTAAAATAAATTTTATATTTTATGTAAAATCCTGAAAATTTCAGAGCTAACAATAAAGAGATTACTTTGCAAAAATATGATTTTTTTGTTGAACTCTTGAGCTCTAAAGATATGCACATGAAATAAATTTTGCTTTTCATTGTATCATTAAAACGTTAAATATTTTGAAATGTGACCAGAACTTAAAATATTTGCAAAATTCATGACTTTTCTATGCGAAGATAGATACTATAAAGAATTTCAAATACCAAATATTAAATATTGTTCTTAAAAAAAATATTAAACTTGAATGTCATGGATCTTTTCTTTTGATGAAAAAAGAAAAATTTATTATTGTCTACATTTTTATTCAAAAGGAGAAATAAAAAACTTGTAATTTGTCAGATACCTAAATCTTTTTATGAAGAGATTACATATTGGCTTCTTTTAGCATAAATGGGAATCAACACCAAGAGATAGCTCCTTACAAGTACATATGTACCCAAAATTTTTCTTACTGGTTTTATGATTGCCATCATGAATTAGACCTGGGATAAACCCAACGGTGAAACTATAGCTTTAAAACCGCATACTATACTCGCAAAATGTCTAGAAACTTTAAGATGTTATTCCATACTTACGGGCTAAAACGAAATAATTTTAATTTAACAAACATAAATATATAAATAACTGGTGGTTTTTAGAAACGGTGTGCCCGATATCTCAAGTTTTACTTGACCGATTTACTTGAAATTTAGCACAAAGATTCTCCATTAATTAGGTAATGGTGCAACGAAGAGTTTATCCCAATTTAGTTTTTAGTTTTTTTTTTTTAAATTCCGAAATGTGAAAAGAACCGGAAAAAAACGTAACTTTTTTCTCACACTGCTGCCATTTTGTGCAAAAAGACTTTTTTTAAAAAAAAACTCTTTTTAGTACCACAGCTACATTCCTCTTGTTGAAGAATTAGGAAAGATTTTGTTCTTCAGATTACTGGGAGGGCTGGAATCGTGCACACCCGGACACAACTTTTTTTCTAAGAGCCCCCACTTTGCAAGCCTGTGGTTTTTTCAATTGTGATTTTTTGTTCAATATTATTAATTTTCTATATTTTCAACGCATTGATAAACCAAAAATAAAAAAAATTTAGTTAAAAATATTTATTAGTTCTTTTTTATGGCGTCTGAAAAAACACCCAAAATTGGAGCACCTAAACCAGAAGACCCCCTTAAATAAAGCTTTTTTTTAATTCTTTTCATTTTCCATTAAGCTATTTTTGTTAATAACTAATGTTATTAATAATTGTTTTCAATTTCTTTATATAAATAAAAAATAAAAAATTAAGATAAACATATTTATTACGAAGAAAAACAATATTTAATAAGAAAATGCGTACACAGTGGAGTGCAATATGGGGTGGGGCGTTTGAAAAATATATTTTTTTTTAATAGTAGGAATAGTTTCTCCATCAATTAAAAATATGTTTTTTATTTAAAACTAAACGGTGAACACAATGGTAGTAAAAAAAATTTGCTACATGGGTGGTATGTCAGTTAAAAATCGATATAAACAATTCATTTGTTTATAACAATAAAAATTTTTAAATTATTTTCTTTGAAATATTTTTTTTTGAAAACGTCAACGTTTTATCCGTAAAACAAAAAAAACAAAAAGCTCCTAGCCCCAATAAAACCGAAGTTATGAATTTTTGAAAACTACTCTTCGAGCAAAAATCACGAAATTCTCAAAACTTTGACCCCCTCCATTTCCCAAAATAAATTTTTAAAAAAAAAATCCTCAAACACGTATATCTTTTTTTTCATTGCTAAAACCGTAAAAAAAAATTCAGCCAAATCAAAAATGTGTTGGTCAATTTTTGTACGATTTGTAAAAGAATGCCCCATATTTAAGGAGTTTTAAGAGATTTTATGAAGAATTTACTATAAAGAATTTACAGTTTTAAATTTACTATGTTTTTAATGGTTTAATGGAAAATGCTTATATCAAAAATCTACTACAGTTTTGTTCACTCTCATTTTTATTTATTGCAAAAATTATTTTTGATAAAATTTATCGAAACGATTCAATTGAAAATGAAAACGAATTTTAAAAGTATTTGAAAAATTTTAAATTTTATTGTGTGTGAGATACTTTGAAACTGATAAAATCCTTATTTGTATTATTTTGATAATTGAAAACTTTTCAAATCTAAAAATTTTCATATTGTTGATGCGGAAATATTGAAATGCTATCAGATACAAAATAAAAAGCTTTGTTTTTAAAATGACTTATAGAACCCTTATGGTAACAATAAGTTATAACTTTTTCAATTCAGGCTAAGGTAGAAAAAATAAAATAGTCATAAATATTACGGAAAAGAACAAAAAAAGTGATTCCAAAATTTCCCCATATTAAAAGTTAAAGAAAAGGAGTCTAACTATTCTTTAAGGATTTCTAAAATTGCACTCAAGAGAAAAAGTTTATTTCTATCTAAGCGTACTCAAATGTCCACTTCGAATTTCATGACAATAACTTTTTAACTTTTATCTAACTTTTGATTCCAGATATCCTTTTTCTTATTTTTCAATTATTTGAAGTCGAGTATGTTTATCAAAAATCTTCTGATTTGAAATATATTAAGACAATAAATTTTATACCTTACTTTCTCAGTCTAATAGTTTTTTCTCATGATACTTATGATTATTTTCCAAGCATAGACCACGCTATACGAGTAGGAAAAATGTTTTCCTACTTTTTTTAAACAGAAGATTGTTGGATTGACTTAGTTGGACCAGCAAAGAAAGAAAATTATTAAAAATTTTATGTTAAAAAACATATTTTACCATAATTTTGGTTTTAAGATTTCTTAATATTTGGCGAATAATCAGTTCAGACTATTAAAAATTTAAGTCAAGTTGAAACAAATGGACTAGAACACAGATTTTCAAAGAATAAAAGATAAGTGCTTTTGAGGATAGAAAGCAATCCTTTTAACATTTGGGAAACGATCTTAACTAGACTAGAATATATGATTTCAATCAACTCTATTAAATCTATTGAACAAATAAACTCCACAAAAATAGAATATGAATTCCATTATCTCACTTAAAGTTTTACTATCACAGTGGCAAAAGTATACAGATTAGATCAATGTTGATATTTTTTGATTTCATTCATAATATTATTTTTTATTTGTTGCTTTTGACAGGCTACATTTCAAAGTAATAAATGTAATTTGTATTTATATAATGAAAAAATCTTGCAGCTTGATTTTTTCTTTTCTAACAAAATAAACTAAAATATTAATTTACTAAAACTAATTTGTTTTGAGTCGATACTAAACTAATTGCTTAAAACAATTTTTCATATTTGTTTTTGAGTTGTATTCAAAGAAAATACAAAGGAGACAAATCATAACTGTGTCCACTAACACTAACTGTGTTAGTGTTATGAACACTAGACGTTAAAATAGCATCTGCCAGAAACAAAATTATTTATAATACCTAATATCCGAATTATTTCAATTAAATAGATGTTTACTCCTTCCATGTGTCCTTAGGGAATCAGCCCCTAAAATATATAAGCAATATTTTGATATAATTATAGTATAATCCTCTGATATGAAGTCTCTTTCATGCACTAATAAACCATAACACATAAACACATTCACTATAACTAAAATGAGGATATTCATTGTTGTTTGCCTTTCTAAAAAAGTGCAGCACTCATCTACCTAATTAAATAATAGGCTACATATATGACAGCTCATCCAAAATATACATATTATATTAAAAGCAGCCTATAAACAGTAAATTCAATGACAAGTTTGCACAGAGCGTTCTCCAAAATAATCTGGTGAAGTTCCACTTGGTAATTATTTAGAAATGTACATTGCTCAATTTTCTACTGGGAATATTATATCTTAAGTGAAGGAAGCTTTAACCAGATATCCATCCCGTGGTGTCACATGAGGCCGACAGCTGCTAATATAATTATTAGAGTGTATCTTACCAATATATATTTAAAAATTCAAGTATAGGGAGCTTTAAAGTGTAAAAAATTCGAAACAGGATTGGACTTGGGTAATGCTGGGGATTTCCAATCACTCTCTCTGGGAGAAAAGTGATCCACAGTAGCCGAAAATAAAAACTGCAAGAAAAATTGGTTGTATTTTTGCTACTGCAACCAACATGTAAGAAAAAGATTCATAAGTTTTATACAAGTTTAAAACTGTGTCGGAAAAATAAGAATTTCGCTTTAGTTCTTTATAAATAAGCTGTGTGTTTGGTTTATTATAATTTTAAAATAACTAAATCTCAAAGTTTAAATATTTTCCCAAAAAATAATCTAATTTTCAACTACATATTAAGAAATTAATTCTTATTAAAAATTTCAATTTAATAGAGAAATTTAAGAATATTCAAAAGTCTTTGATTTCCAATTATGTAAAAATTCTTTTTGTTAGAATTTTTTGTATTGAAAAATTAAAATATTTGCAATAATTTTGTTTTCTTTTTACATACTTCAAATAGAAATAAATTCTACACACGAAAGACTTGATGATCTTAATGGAAAACTTTTATTTGTTTTCCCATGAAAAACAATAAAACGTTTCAACTCTAAACATATTCAATGAAATTTTATAAAAACAATAGAAATGATACAATGAAAATGTGTAAATATTAGAGGTTATCGTAAGCTACAATTGTTAATATTATCTACCATTTCAATTTCGTGCTATTTGTTCTTTTTAGAAAAAGCCAAACAAAAAAATCTTCTCTTTATTCTAAAATTTCTAAAAGTATTTAGCATTCTCTTTAAAGCATTTGTTATCTTAAACAATTATTTCTTGTTCGTATTAAAAACCCTTTGTAAAAAATTTAATGTAATTTTATTGTTATGATATTTTATATGAATATTAAGTTATCTAAAGTTTTTATTTTAAATTTATATAATTTCAGGGATTTTTTATTTTAATATGCTTTGTTATAAAAGCGGAATATAACAATCACAGTGGACCTGTTAGCAAGCAAAATACAAATCTAAGTCATGAGGATAATATTTTTACTGGAAATGTCGAAGATTCATTTAATTGTAATAATCACAACAGATTCATTTATAAAAATTTATAATAATAATAATTATTATTTTTTTTATTTATAGTTTATAAAAGTCAAAGTATAGAAAAAAATCTTGATTGCGGAAATATTTCATCGTCTATAAAAAAAATTCCTCTTACTATTTATCAAACTCCCACCTCATCAAGCACAACATTACCACAAAAATCAGTTGATACCTTTATTGCATCAAAAGTTTCTAAGTCTGAAGTGAATACAATATTAGTGGATAATATAAACCAAAATTTCTCAAAGGATATCATCCCACCAAATGAACCAAGCTATAGCTATAAACTTAAATCAAGGTGCTGTAATATATTGGGTGCTGGAAGTACAAGTAGTGATGAACCCTGGGAACATGAAATTAATGACGTGCGTGGATTCTATGATATATATCAAGACGGGCAAGTTAAATGTATACCAATAGAGAATCATGAATTTGTTGGAGTTGAAACTCTCGATATACTTCAAGGAGTTTCACCAGGTAAATTACCTTTTAGTTTTTTTTTTTTTCGCTTTTCAAATTATATAAAATTTTATTTAGAAATTTATTGATTTCAAATGATTAATGTTTTGGTTAACAGTTATTAAATAATTTCGAATATCATAATTTATCTTTGTCAAAAAGCTAATATAAAAATGGCTCTGAATCATTTGCTATGCACGTAATTTTTTATTTTTTTTTTGGTTATCGTTAGCACACGTTTCACATTTCAACGAGAATTACGAGAATTTTGAAATTATTGAATATTTTTAATATAGATCAATTTTATTTCATTTATCATATTTTTAGATATGTAAGAAACTATTTGATAAAATAATTTTCACATTTATTTAACGAAATTTTATTTAAAATGTCTTATGATTTTTATTGTTTCACTTATACAATGCTAAAACATAGACCGAGTCATCTGTCTAGGTACCAGATAATAAACCTCGACGAGGCAAAGATGTTGGACAAAGAGAATATTGACATGGTTCATCCCAGGACATGGTCCTTTCCTTAAGTATCTCTATAGACTGGGAAAATCAACCACTCCGAATTGCAGTTTCTGTCACAAGGTCGAAGAAACGCCTACTCACCTGCTCTTTGACTGTGGGACGGTGGCGTCAAAGAGAGTAAAGCATCGTCTCACTCGACAAGTGACCTGCATGGGGGTTGGAAATACGTTTGAGAGATATCCTAGCTCTGGCAAGGGAACTGGTTATTAGGTTTCAATTTTATAGCATGTCTGGCGGGGAGCACAATAGATTCAGCCTGGTCATGTTGTATTAGTCTCCTTTGTAACACTCTTAAATTTATCCAATACAACTATCAGACTTAACTGATTAAAAGTCGTCTTATATTTTAAATTTTCGTAACCATCGCCATTAGGTTTTTACCATTTTTTTCCTTTGGCCAAATTTAATTACAATGTTTTTTAAGCTTTTAATTTATACTTATTTCATAAAATGAATAATAGTTTTAAATGTAGCTTTAAATAAAAATCTTTGTTTTGTTTCATGCACGGAGCAAAATCATGAGTAAATCACTCCACTATCAGAACTGCCGTAAAAAATTATTGTAAAAATAATTTAAACTTAAATTAGACTCAAAATACTTTAAAAACTAAAGTTTTTCCAATATCATCTAATATCGGTAAAACTTCATCAATTTTAAATTCATAATTTTTATATCTTCTTTGTAATTAATGCCTCATAGATTCTTTATTCAATTTTTAAAATTTCCCCATCTAATTATAAGAAGACTGTTATGAAAATATTTAGCTGTTCCACAGTAACATATTTAAATCATGAATATTTTTGCCCCCCTCCTATAATAGTGTAATAATATTAATAAAAAACCAGGGTGTTCAATCGATTCATGAAGTAGGAGAGCATATTATCATTAACATTTAATAAAATTTTCACGTTGTATAATGTATATTTAAGGAAAATTAATTTTTCATGAGCACAAAACCCTCTCCTTTTGCCATTAGGGAGAAATTCTTAAGTCTATTTACCTAAGTATCCTGAAGCTATTATTAAAAGAGCAGAATAAAATTCATATCAAAAAATTTATTACACTTTCCAAAGAATACCTAAACAGCCCCTAGTTTAAAACTTTTAATTTTTTTTAAATATTTGTTTACATTAAAACTGTTTAAAATTTTAACAGAATAAGTTTTACAAAAATGAAAAAATACCAAAATAAATAACTTGATTGCTGTTTAATTCAGCTTTTTCTCAAATCAGTTATTAAATAACGAAAAGACACCTTAAATTATTAATTGTAAGTTTTTATTTTTAAAAAATACAAATTTAGTAGAAAAAAATAATAAATTGGTTGTAAGATTAATTAAAACGTTTATATTTAAACATTTTTTTTAGTATTTGTTATCTTTACTTACATAATGTATTTTATAGCATAAAAATTAAAAAATCAATTGGAAAACACGTTGTTTTAATTTAAAAGTAAGCTTAGATTTCACACCCTAATAAAAGTATCAGTTTTAATCTTCATACAATATTCAAAAATTTAGTAATAATCTCATTAGAACCGACAAATTTGAATTTGACAAGTGTTCGCAACATATCTGGAAGTATAAATCACCAACTATCCATTTTTGTATTAACGCCAAAAATTTACAACAATCTGATGTAAATTGGTATTTCTACTACATATTCAACTTAAAGCTCTGTAATTATAATACGAGTATTTTGGTATTTTTCAATTGACGATTAAGGTTTTCCATCGTAAAAAGTTAATTATCGCAAAACTTTTTTGAAAAGTTATATTTCTGGAAAAATAATTTCTGTTCGGCTACTCCATTAACACATTAAAAAACAGTACGGAGAGAAGAAGGCCATGATATTTGCATATATGTTTATTGGGGTTTATATTGCTTTATTATTTCTTTGTTGAATAGTATAGATCTAATTAGATCTCCTTTTGTCCTATTATTATTGATCAATGAATATGCAAAGCGAATCTAATACTCATCGGTTTTCCTCAAACTC
The DNA here is from genome assembly GCA_947359355.1 of Acrocera orbiculus. Lineage (NCBI taxonomy): Eukaryota > Metazoa > Arthropoda > Insecta > Diptera > Acroceridae > Acrocera > Acrocera orbiculus. The sequence continues at coordinate 5,344,409 of OX375757.1, forward strand.
AGAACATTAAAATCTAAGAGATCCCTACTTTTTTTTATCGGCTGACATTTATCTTAAAGGGGTTAAAACTACACCCAAAAACAAACTTTTCACTATAATTCAAGTTCTAATTATTTTTTTCAAACAAAACAAAAAAATAACTGTGTCTTAGGAATTAAAAGTTGTTTATTAACAAAAAAGATTATTGGGGTTGCATCCCCAATTTTTTATGGAAAAAAATCAATTTTACTTTTCTTATTTTTTTTATAAAGGAAAGTAAAAACCAGAATCGATGTGTTTTTGGATTTTGGCAAAAAAGTTACTTGAAGGGGTAAACTACCCCTTATGCCAAAAATCGAATAAATCCAACGTATACGTGCATTTAACAATTTTTTCATGCTAATTTAACGTTTTTTCATGTAAATAATGGATATTGAATTTTTTTTCTCTGTATATTCATGCATTTTAGGGGTGTAAGCCACCCTTGAAAAACCACCCCCAATACCCATAATAATTGAACTCATCGATGTTCTTGAAACTCAGATATGTCACAGTAGATCAAAAATTTACCCCTGGAAACACTCCTTTATAACTTGAGCTACAATTATTATTTTCCAATAAAACCAAATCAATGTAATTTTAGTTAAAAACATGGAGCATATTTATTAGATTTTAATATTTTAAAAGAAATAAAAATAATTTGATTATTTCATATCAAATATATCATTTTTTATACTTTCATTAATTCATTAAGCTACAATTGGAATTTACGATATTGACATGATTGTCGAAGATTCATTATATTTCTAGAAAAAATTCAAAGATCATGATGCAAAAATTGTTGAGGATGTAGTGCAGCATAACTTGTTGCATGTGATATATTTTTATGAAAATTTTAGAGTTACTTTCATAATTAAGTGAAGTTTAATATAAATTAGCAATATCTTATTTCCCATGAATTTCAAAAGTTATTTCATTTATAAAATGTCTTCAGTAAATTTCAATTTAAACGAGTCAAACATAGAATATTAAACTTTTGTATTACAAGATTTTCAATCCGAAATTTTCTTTGTATTTTATGAAATTTTATGTTGTCAAATATTTATTTTGATCGCTTTCAAATGCGTTTTACTGAATTTCGACAAATACATATATTAAAAATTTCTCAATATTTTACCTTAACCCGAAGCTTCTTATTTTCATACATTTTAGTTCACTTTAATCAGGGCAACTTTTCCTTTAATTGTGAAAAGAAATTAAGCATAATTCCCTTGAATTGTATAATTTTAATTTCCATCTTAAATGTATGGTTTCAATTATATGTACATCCCCAAATCCTATTTTTAAAAATAAAATTAAAAAGCTTCAACTTGAAATACTTTTAGTATTTTATATATCTTAATAACTTTAGTTAAAATTTACTTATTTATTGAAAACAAAAGTAATTAAAAGTGGAAGTCAATTATCAAAGAACTAAATATAAGTTAGATAAATTCCCAATAAACTTTAGATAAAAACAAATATCTTCTATTTTTTGTAACTTAACTACTTTCTTTTGATTTCAGATAGTATAATAGGAATTAGGACTGGATCTACTCCAAAACAGGCTGGAATAATAACTTCATTTTCAAATTCAAACCAAAATTATAAGAAAGCCAAAATACCAAAAAGGGTGACTATACAAGAACCCAATGAAAGCTTACATATACCAAAGGTCTGCACTGAATCTATACCAACGAATAAGCCATCAAATAATCAACAACCACAACCACCAATTATAACAATAACTCCATCAACAGAATCTGTACAAAATCATCCACCTGAAAGAATTTCCATATTGACATCTACTAGTGATAAATATGATGATAATACAGGAACGAATTTTGTTGATGGAATGTTAGATAGAATTTCACATGATTTAAATTATTTATTAAATCATGATGAAAACTTAACAAGTCCTGAATATTCCTATTCAAACAATGTTAACAACAAAAACGAAATGAAAGTTATAGGAAATCTATCAGAATATACTGAGAATGATAAATGTGAAATAAACTTAACCGATATAAATTCATCAAATTCTGAAACTAAATTATTCTCTCCTTGCTTAAAAATGCAAGCTAAGACATCTTGTAATTTAATAAACCACAATAGACAGATCCATGATGTTATAATTGAAGAATCAGAACAAGAACTAGATCAAAGTGCATCTAATTAAGTTTTATTAAGAGTGTAAAAACAGTTGTAAATATAAATTCTAGTTAATTAAGTTAGATAGTAAATTTGTACATTAAAGAAAATTATATAAACATGATTTCCTGTATTTTATATTAATTTTGATTTTGCAGTTTTTACTTTCTTCTATATGTGGCACACAAGGAAGCATTATGCTGATTTAATTTTCTCTTCTAGTACAGAGTACCAAGAACCAAGAAAAAGAGGTTCTTTTAATTCAGTTTTTATAATATAAAATTTCTGAATTTATTTATACCGTAAAGCAGCGATTCCCAAAGTGTGTTCCGCGGAACCCTGGGGTTCCGCCAAAAAATTTAGGGGTTCCGCGTGACAAATTTTATTTCATTAAAACAAAATAAGAATGGTTTTTAATATACTTCTTAAGTATAAATTCTTGTATAATAATTTCCATAACTACTTATTATTATTATTTTTAAGGTTTTAATTTTTTATTCAATCATCAATGATGTCAACTATCAAATTAAATGATTAATTACCAAATAATGAAATTTTTTACTTTCACCGTATTTTGAAAACTAAATTTAACTGCCAAACTATTCATGGTTATTGTTATTTGAAGCCTGACTCCTTCCCCTGACTCCTATCGACTTACTCCACTCGCAATTCTAGTCGTCACTGCAAGCAAAGGAGAAAAAAAATTCACATACGCAATTCCGTCATGTGCGTGTTTCATCTATATCAGGCTACCCATCAAGCGAATAAGATCCGCGGCTTTTCTTTTGTCACCTAGCACACGCATGATGGAACGGATTAAAATTGTTGCAAAAAACTGTAACAGTACTCATTGTATTCTTCACAGATATTCATTAGTAATAAAAAGGATTTCAGTGACAATTAAATCTGTTCTAAATGAAGCAGTGAAGATTATTAATTTAATTAAAAGTAAACCATTACAATCTCGTATTTTCCAAGCCATGTGCAAAGATATGGGTAGCCTTCACACCACTTTACTTCTTCATACGGAAGTTAGACGGTTATTGCTTGGTAAAATTTTTGTACGAATATTTGAATTGCGAAAGGAACTATTGGCGTTTTTTATTGGTCATAAATTTGAATTATCAGACAGATTAAATAATATAAATTGGCTACCTACACTTGCATACCTTGTTGATATATTTGGAAAATTGAACTAATTATGTTTGGCTCTGCAAGAAAAACAACATATTGCAAGCAAAAGATAAATTGGTTGCCTTTGTAAGGAAAATACAATATTGGATTTCAGCTGTGGAGCAAAATAACTACGAGTGTTTTCAGACGCTTAGTGATATTCTCGAAAAATCGGAAGTGGATTTGGATATGGAAATACGTGATGGTATGAAAACACATCTGTCTAGCTTACAGCGAACACTCAGTGATTACTTTCCAATCCTGGAGCATAAAGATAATTGTTGAGTATAAAATTCTTCCAAAATAAAAGATAAACCAAAAGGATTTAATTCCATGGATTATGAAAATTTGATTGAGTTAAGATCGAATACACAATTAGAAGCCAAATTTAGAACAGTTTCATTGACAGTATTCTGGTCAGATGTTTTCGATGAATATCCAAATTTATCAAAACAAGCTATTCGAATTCTATTGCCGTTTGCAACCACTTATTTGTGTGAAACTGGGTTTTCAAAATATGTTGCGACAAAGACCAATTATCGTAACAAACTTGATGCTGCATCAGATATGCGAGTTCAGTTATCAAACATAATGCCCAAATTCAAGAGAATCATAGAATCAAGGAAGCAGGTGCATTCTTCACATTAAAGTTTTTTCAGCTATTTTAGTTTTTGTTTTGTATTTTCATTCATTATTTCTATGAATTTCTTTTTTTTGACTTTTTTTAATGCAATAAAATCTGAAATACCAAAATAATACTCGGGGTTCCACACTCACTGGCAACAAATTTGGGGGTTCCGCGACCAAAATAGTTTGGGAAACGCTGCCGTAAAGTAATCGGCCTTAATTCTTACATTATTCTCTTTATATTTTATTAATTTCAAAAAAATTATTCTATTACATGAAATATATTTATTTATTTAGTATTCATTATTATTTTTTTTTATTACAATTATTCTATTCAAATTTTACTAGATTTGCCAAGTATATCCAAAATTTATGATTAAGAACAAGAGAAAAATAATACATTCTCGAAATCATACAAAAAAATATATACTCAAGAGATTCAAAAATTAAATCCTCCTTGCGGTTGGTTTTCATTTGAACCAAATTCAAGAGTTCCATTTGTTTCTTTTGGTGCCAGTTCATCGGAATTATCTGCAGTACCAAAATAAGTATCAATCAAATGAAATGATTTTTTATAAATCTCTTCATTTTCATGACTTTGTAATGCTTCCAATTTATCAAGACCACCAATTTCTTCAATTACAAGAGAAAGATTTTCAACACTATTTAATTTTTCAGCCAATAAAAATAGATTTGATAATCCTGTCAGTATAACTTTAACAGTTCTAGCATCTTTAGACTCTAAAAGATCACAAAAAGGTTTAAGAATCCCAAATTTCTCAATCAATGATATAATTTGTTGAGGATTTCCACTTGTTGTAGTATTTGTGATGGCCCAAGCAGCTTCTTTTTGAGATTTAAATTCCCCTTTCTCTAAAATATCACGAATTATAGGAAAAATTCCTAAAACGAAAACAAAAATTTGTTCAAGTTAGTATAATTTTAAAAAAAAATCTTTCTCAATGAACTGTATTTATATTGAACTATACATCATAAAATAAAACTAACCTGCATCAATTACTTGTTGAACTTGCATTTGATTACCAGCTGTAATGTTGCTAATAGTCCATGCTGCTTCCTTAACTATATTGTTTTTAGTGCTTTGTAAAAGTAAACCAAGACGTTTGAGCCCACCTACACGGATTACTTCATCAGTCTAAAAACAGAAAAGAATATATAATAGTTTGAAGAATAAATTTTATCACAAAATTATAAAATTGGTAGTTGGTATAAACCAGTAATGTAACATTTTTAATGCCTACTAAAATATAACAAAATTATTTAGCTCAACTAGCTTCTTTACAAAAATATGAATGTTCTAATACTTTCAATTTTTTTTGTTTTAAATGTAGAAAAAAAAATAAATACACAAGAAAAATTACCTGAGCATCAGTACCAGTTACTATATTTCCAACAGTTCTCAATGCTGGAATAATAATACTTGGTTCCTTAGTTTCTAGCAGAGAAACAACTTTGGGCACTGCCCCTGATTCTATAACTGCTTGAATTTTTGTATTTTCATCATCAGTAACTATTTTTAGAATTAATAATTTTAGAAGATTATTGAAATAATTTGAAAAATTAATATTTAAAAAAAAAAAGGATTTTACCGTAAGATAATGCCCAGCAAGCATCAGCAAGAACTTGAGTATCATTACTATCCAAAAGCCTAGATAATACTGGTAAAATTCTTCGAATTTTATCAAATCGAGGTGGTGGATTTTTATTACGACAAAGATTAGACATTAGCCAAACAATATTTCGTAAGAATGATGTGGCGATATTTGGTGTTATTAAATTCAAAATGCCATCAATCACATTGTTATCAAGAACAATATCCCTGCTACTAGGACCATCTCCAGCAATATTTCCTAGTGCCCAAACAGCTTGTTCTGCTACATTTATATCAGGCGATTGTAACAATGCAATAAAAAGAGGTACAGCATTTGCCTCAACAACTTTTGTTGTTTGTTCAGATGTTCCTGATGCAACATTTGTAAGAGCCCAGGCAGCTTCAAATTGAAGCTGAGAACTATAATGTTTAAAAATAGTACAAATAAAATTAAATGAAAAATAACTTAATCAAATCTAACTTTTCTGATCTATCCAAAAACCCTACACATATGGGAACAATTCCTTTTTTAACCATTAATTCAATTGGTGGATTACATTCTTTGCTTAGAATTTTACGTGCTGCTTGTGTTCCTATAAATTCTAATGTTTTATCCCCGCTTTTCATTGCAGTAAAAATTTGTTCTATTGTCATTTGAACGGGACTCTGTCCATTACTGTCTTTAAGTGGTGATATTGGATCATCTTCAGTTATATTACGCCTTTTGAATAATTGTTCTTCCTTTTTAGATTTCCGTAATTCAACTGTGACTTCATGCCGCCGAGAACGCATTTCCTAAATTAATTTAATTAAAATTAAATGGTAAATAATAATTTCAATTAATTAATTACCTGGCTATTTTTAGAAAAATTCTTATATGCATTTATTCTTCCTGAGTTTAAATTTTCTGCCATGATTATTTAGCTATAAACTGTATAAATATAGATACACGCACCAGAATAACTGTCAAACTGGTTTTGTTTTATTTGAATTTTAAAGATGTTCGAGATAATATAAAACAAGCAAAATGTTTGAATTGAAGCTTTTATTAACTAATAAATTTTAGGAGATGTACTTTTAACAGAAAATAATATTCTCAGTCGACTATTTAATTATAAAATTCAGGAGCCGGTCTTTCTTTGTTTGCTTTACTATTGCTGTTTCTGAAACTCGTTTTTTGGGACGTGTGAGTGTATTAGTTTTGCTAGATCTGTCACAAATTGTATGTTCAATATCATTGACATATTTTATAGTACAGCTATGCAAAAAAGTATAATAATTTCTAATAATATGATAATTTTCTAATTTTCTAACTTAAATAATTTTATTGAGAATTTTTTAATATAAAACTCATTTAGAATTTTCCCCGACATGGAAAATATTTATCTATTGTTTCTGCTTGCATGAATTTAATGCGACTTTAGAAAAATATGTCATGCTAGGGAATTTCTTAAAGGAAAAGCTAGAATTATGCATCAATTTCAATTTCAGTTCTATTCAATTTTTTACAAAATTAATTCAGAATGGCTACTTTTGCTGGTACCTTAGAGCAATGATCAGTAACGTTTAACTTCCATTAAAAGAAGCTTTCTTATATCGATGATTTTTATCTGCTCACTGGATGAATATATAAAAAACTGAATGCTTATTAATGTAGATAATAGTTTCCTTATCTCAAAAACTGATAACTTACGAGTAACATTCCCATTAAATATTTCAATTTTATTTGTAGATGCAATGGTAATTTCTTTTGATTTCAAAGGCTTAATGGCACCTGTGTTTACATTTTTTAATATTGTGTAAATAATATCTCTTTTGACTTACATAAATAATTATTAAATTTTACTTTAAATATAGAAACAGGGAATTAGAGATAGAAAATATTACCACATATGCAAGTTTTCTTAAATCTAAAAGAATTAATGGTGTTTTGGGTATGTTATTATAAATTAATAAATCTTTCTATATAAATTTAAATATATATATATATATATATATATATATACGTATATTGCTAGTTAATGGTACAACTGGAGAAGGACCAGCTATGAACATTACTGAAAGAAAAACAAACGCAAATGCATGGATGAAAGAAGCCAAAAATAATGACCTTACTGTTATGGTACAAATTGGTGGAGCTGCTAAGTGTGATGTAATTGATTTGGCTTTGCATGCTCAGTTAATTGGAGCACATGCTGTACTTTGTCTTCCTGATCTCTATTTCAAGCCAAAAACAGTAATTGAATTGGTTAATTATCTAAAAGATGTTGCCAGACTATGTTCAAACATTCCATTTTTTTACTATCACATTCCTTCCTTTACAGATGTATCATGTGAGTAAATACAATTAAAACCCAAATGACTATAAGTATATTAAAATAACCCATTAAAAAAAACCCTTGCAAGTAATTGACCGAGTAACAATAAGTATTTGGGTGTTTGTGAAAGTTTAAGTAATTTCTATGTTAGCAACCATAATGATTTTCAACCCTTTTATCTTGAATTAAATTGAAAGCTAGCAAAAATGCCGGACACTTACAAAATTTCCTCTTAATTGCTATAATTAATTGAAAAAAGTAGAACTAAAGAATAATAGACGAGTTATATTCAGTCATCAAGCTTTCTTATAACATGAATTTTGTTTAAATATGAAAAAAATTAAAATTATGTTAAAATTTTAGAAATATTACAAATTATTATCTAATAAAGAATTCTATTTAATTCAAAATACTTGTAAATATTTTGTCTAGTACCAATGCCACAGTTTTGTGAATTAGCTGAAAAAGAGATACCAAACTTTGCAGGAATAAAATTTACTTCCAATGATCTTTCTGAAGGAGCAGATTGCTTAAAGAAAGGACGAACTATTTTTTTGGGAGCTGATACCATTTTACTTGGTGCAATTGCATTAGGATTTGAATCAGCAATATTAACTACATTGAATATTTATCCAGAGTTTTCTATAAATATGCTTGAAAGTTTTCAAAACAATCAATTCCTGGAAGCTAAATATTTTCAAGATGATTTAAGAATTAAAATTAAAGAAATTCTGCAGAATGGAGGTTAAATATCATGATATAATTTTGATTTTAATATAATGTTTAGCATTCTATTTTATCTTTTAGATGGAAGTTGGGTTTCTTCAATGAAACTAGCATTCAATAAAGTTCATGATAGTATTAACGCCGGAGTTTGTCGATATTAAATTGTAATTAATTTAATTGTAGTAACATATTGCTCAAAATTGTATACTTTTACAAGTTTTACATAATTAATGATAAAATGAATAAAACTATTTAATAACAGAATTATGTAACTGCTAATTTTATTTTATTATATCCAACATTAGCTTTTTATTCAGGTTTATGAATTTTTTTAAAATCTTTGAAATATATGTTGACTTTTTTTTTAAATTCTATAAAAACCATGTCTTACCTTTATTGAAATGAGACTCATTAAAGAGTAACATTTAGATATAATTAAATAAATACTTTCAGATCATAATTTTTTTTCTAATAGAAACTTAAAGAAGTATATATTTATCATCTGTTGACATTTGATTGAAAAGAAACACAGCAGCCTTAGAAACAAGTGTGCCCTTCATCGACAAAAAGTTGACCTTATGTAATATATCTTTAGAAGTTTCATCACCAGTACAAGCGTAAAATATTCCTGAAAATGTTATCATAAAATGTTAAATTGAAATAATAAAGAAATATTAATTAAATAGTTTAAAAATTTATTTATGCTAAAGGTATATTTCAGTCGACTAAGGCTGCCTGCAGAATGCCGGCTTACAGCCGAGCACACAGCCAAGCTGACACCGATTCCCATTGTGATAGTCTAATCTTTGGTAGGCTTGCACTCTGAACACTGAGCATGTTCCTATTGATTTACCCATAAAGACTTTATAGTCTTCGGTATCGGAATCGCCGTCAGCTCGGCTGTAAGCCGACACTCTGCATGCAGCCTAACAGTAAGGTATAATTTCTTCAATTAAATATAAAAAGGGAAATAAATAAAATAATTGATTAAAAAGTTAGCTTACAATTACTAGTAACATAAGGATTATAGATTACAATCAGGCGTCTATTCTGTGCTTCATTTTTTTTCCTATATTAAAGCGACTGTTATAATTTCCAAATCATGAAATGGCTCTCTCGTCCGATATAAAGAATTTGGAAGTAGCGATTTGTGAGAAAGTAAACGAACATTATTTAATGCTAGTATTAGTTCGTTTAGCGATTTTAGGTCAACTTGTCTATAATACAAAAAAACACATTTAAAATTGTAATTAATAACTTATAGTCCATCAAGCAGAAATAAATTTGAATCATTTTAGAAACTTACGTATCATTAAAATCAAAACATAGAAGACGAAGTGTTGTCTTGATTATTCCAATAGAATAGGTTTTAAAGCATTGAAAAATACGTTCAAATTAATTTGGTTCAATATCATCATAATGAATTATTAATAAGAAAATATGTACTATTTCAATAGCTTATTTAGCATTACTTTCAGAGCATAAAATCAATTTTGTTTGATAATTAAAAAATTTTTCAGATAGTTTCAGACATGGGTTTACATTTACCAAACATTCAAGTTGATCTATATATGATGTTTTTAGTTTCTTTATTCCAAAATTTACTTATGATATTGAGTCTGTAATTATCTAGAAAAATTGTTTTTCATTAAAATTTATTTGATTTAAGCTACATCGTTAAATATAAATTTACATTATAGAAAATTACCTGGATATGAAAGAACTTGTAAATACTTAATTACAAGTGATCTTCTCGGGAAGGTCACTAATTAAGGGAAAGTACAAGCTTTTCCGTTACGCGGCGTAGCCACAACCATTTAAATAAAAATAGCTCATATAATTTTTATTATGTCCTTTCATCCATCCAAAATTATCATAAGTATTCCATACTGAAGAATAACCAGCTAGTTAACAAATGCCCTTAATAGGTTTTGAGGTATTGCGACAAGTAGGTATTTAAATGTATTAAGAAAACTTCCTAGAAATAATTATAACTTTAATTAAAAAATATATATTTCGCTAAGCTTTATTATTTTAAGGCTAAAAAACTAAAGAATATTTAAGTATTCTTGTCTCAGCTGATCGTCAAATGTCAAAAACACTTTCTTTATTTCTTTATTGTGTTTTGATGGTGTTCAACCAGATTTGCGGTGCCTTCTTTTAGTCCGAATGTTTGATCGAAGTGCGTTTCCTTCTAAATGTAAACAGGCCTGTTATGGAGCAAGAATATTTATCAAATCATAAATGTTTTCATAAACTCAATTGAAAATAGAACTACCAGCTATTTGGCTAAATGACTTAAATATTCAAAACTAAATAGAAATGGAAACGTCAATTTTAAAATATAGTAATCTATGAGGATGCCCAAACGAATTTGATTTGGAGAAAAAGCAACAGCATTCTAATTTTGTATAATTTCCAAATCGTCAAATATGGCTCTCTCACCTCATGTCAAGTAGAGCCATTGGGGCTCCTCAGCAACCTGACTCACTTTGGTTTTTAGGTTAGGGATACACCAGATAAGGGGATAATTAAAAAAATTCGGAGTTAATTATGAGTCGGAAAATATATAGTTGACTCATGGGTGCATTTACCAATTCACAGAAAGTAGTTTTGTTTTGACATTTATATATCAGCTGGGCGAAAGCCGATAAAGTTCTTTTATTTAATACATTTTATATATTAAACTTTTTAAAGATAATTAAAATTGTTTCCAATTAATTTTTTATGAAATATTATTGGATTATGTGTTTCAATTAAAACAGTAAAATAAATAACCAATATATCCTATAATTTGAACTTTATGATATCTGGAAGGCGTTGTTCTTGTATAATTTTGATTTACTATAGTATTTCGTAAGGCTTTTTCATTTTTCTTACCCTGAAGTATGGTTAAATTCTATATAATCAATTATAAAATTATTTTTCCTTTATAAAATTTATACACTTTTGACACTAGGCATAACTTTAAAATATGTTGCAAATAACCAATACATATGAAAACCTACATGCACGCAAAGGGGGTCGAAAACTCAAAAAGGGCTTTGAAATACCGTTTCTGGAGTTTTGTCAGTTTTGAGTCAGGGACTTGAGGCGCCGTCAAATATACCCAATTTGATGACTTGGAAATTATATATACATAGTGATTATTCGATATAGAACATCAGTGCTGCCATATGATTTGTAGCGAAATTTTCATTTAGGAATCTTCAGTATTCGAATATGATCCACATTTATCTTATATTTATACAAATGAGAGAAACGAAATGTTAAAATTAAGTGACATACCTATACAAGCCATGGATGAAAGCCCTGGGGTTATTTCTAAGACTGCCCACAGAGTGCCGGCTTACAGCCAAACTGACACCGAAGGCTATAAAGTCGTTATTGGTAAATCAATAGAAATTCTTTAAGTGTTCAGAGTGCAAGCCTACCAAAGATTAGATTATATGTAAGCCGGCACTCTGTGGACAGCTCTAAGGAAGAATCAAAAAATAATTTCATTAATTTTAAGCAAACTTTTGGGTCAACTAAATTTGCTCCTTTGACATTTACCGATGCTTAGCACATCAATCAATGAATCGCTAGGCGCACTCCTATGAATACAATTTTTGGTAGAAATCATCTTAATCTATCTCAAATAAAACTAATCTGGAAGTGTAGTGAATATCTTGGCCCTTGTACTTTAACACCTTTTAAGTCACGAGCTGTAAAAAATAAAAAGTTGTAGAACATAGAGCAAGACAAAAATTTTCGAAGGATAAAATTGTTGCTGGACAAAACACCTATTTTTTTTTTGTGTAAAAAGAAATTTTCACTGGATAAAATTAGCCTTCTTCCTGTTTCCAACGAACTCGTTACTTTACTTTCATAATCAATGTATAAAACAATCAAATGAGTGCCAACATTATAAGCCTTTTGGTTCATATTATCTAAAGTTATTGCAATTTTGACTATGTTAAGCACAGTCTTTAATATTTGCTTACATTTACAAAAAATATCTAGAAAATAATTTCAAGTTATTGAGTGCGTTGGTAGCTTAAATCTGTTATTTTCGCGTATAAAAAACATAACTTTTATTATAATTGATAATTGAATAATTTTTGAATACATCAATCCCATGAATTCAAAAGTTGTGTTTGAATACATATGTACATAATATACATATATATATATATATTCTATAGTAATAAGTCAGTTCTAAATTAATGATCAGTAAGACATAGATTAATATTGTATCAAAAGGAGGCTAATCTGTTAAAAGATGGCCTAAATGAGAACTCCAAATACAAGAAATTTTATTTTTCATCTTTGTTATAGAATGACAAATTGTCATTGCTAAAATAAGAATAATCTCCTTAATGGACTTCTTATAGATATCTCAAAACAATTTGCGACATTCAAATAATCGAACTATCAATGGAAAGTAAACAACTTAAGTATATATATTCTATATATCTCTTAAGAAAACATTTGGATTATATAAATATAACTTTTATAACTACTTTTATAAATTTCAATAAAATATTAAATTTATCACTTTTTCCAAATGGGCTATCCAGCTTTCAAGTATAGAATATATAAAATAATAAATTTTAAAACTTTTTATAGCATTTTACAAATCATAACCCAGTGTAGCAGCCTTTTTATTAAGTAGGTCATTAAAATATTCTATGATTCAGGAGGAATAGTTAACTGAATCTGTATTTAAATTTCAGAAGAAAAATGTTTTTTTAAAGCTCACTTTTCTAATAATCTGCGCAATCTCACCACTTTAGGGGATAACTAAACGGGGTAAATGTTTATAAACATTTGTTATAATTATTGACAGAACCCGCTTTTTGGTTGAAGGCAAAAACTCTTGACTTGAGTGCCTAGTTATAGTTATAGTCCCCCCTTTTAATTATTGTTTTGACTTAAAAGGGAACTTTCAATATTGAAGAGCATCAAAGATTTTACTACGTCCTATATCTATTTGCTTTTGAGGTTACATGATGAAGTCATGTACTTGCTTATATTGTTTATTGGGTAACATTTACTAAACTTGGTTTACTGATTTTCAATATCATTTCTGTATCCGATCGATTATCTAAAACTGAAATGATTGAAAGTAAATTTTCTGTAAATTTCAATATAATATTCTTGCATGAGTGATTAAAATTTGTTATCAACAATGAAAGGATTTAAGATTATCTTACCACTAACCATTTAAAATAATATAAAAAACTTTAAGCACTTTCAATATAAAATGCTTTAAGAAAATATACCATTTAATACCACCAACCAGTAATTCGTTTCAAACTGTAGTTTGTAGTGAACATCGAAGATTTGAAGTTTGTATTAAAAATAATTTATTTAATTTCAAGTTATAGAAGTTTATAAAAATAATATTTAATTTGACAAATTTTTATTTAATTTAGGCGGCTATTTGTATCCTTTCATATGGGCTCACTAATATTTTAGAAGGATTTCTGATATAGCATTGTTCGGTACTATTCTCCGTTAGTTATTTTCACGATCAGCATTTTTTCTCTTTTTGCTGTAGTCAATCTCATGGAATATTGAATTAAGTGCGCCATCCTTAGTATTGGTTTTTTCTTCTTTTCTTTTTTTGAGTACAAAATAAGTATTTACAATATTCTCTCATAACATAAATATTGAAAATAAATTTAAATATTTTTCAAATTGCTTTCAACACTAGTCAAGAGGTTCCATTATAGCCGCATTAGCCTATTTTTTTCATAATTTTAATTTTCAATGTAAAAATGTGAAAGGCTTATTTATTTAGTTGAATTAGAACAACTATATATTTATTATATAAATAAGTAAACGTTTAGTAAACAACTAATTTTTGGTAAACGTTTGCTTCCATATAGGACTATGGCCATAGTCAAATATAATATATGTCATAATTTAATAAAGATATAATTTTAAAATATATTTTAGTCATGTAACCTGAATATCCCATTAGGGAAAGTAGCTCTACTTCATCAATGAAGTAGCTATGAAACTATCTATTTATCTATCTGCTAGTTTTTAGGAAGCACACGTTACATAAAATATTGCTTTTAACTTAAGGGGTAAAAGTAACAAAATATTCAAAAAAGAAAGTACTTTTTGTAATTTTTTTCAAATAAAACGTAAAAAATCAACGAAATATCTAAATTTTAATAAAATATTTAGTATTTCGTTTTATAAATTGTTTTCAAGTTTTTACAACAAATATTTACTTCATATTTGCTGTTATGTTAGACACCGTATACATATAACCCATTGTTATATGTATTTTTGCCGTGCTTTCAATAAATAATCTTAAATGTAATCCAACAAGAAAAGTAATATATATATATATATATACATATATATATATATGACCTAATAAAAGCATTCATTGCTTACAGCACATATTTTAAGCCTTCTTATTCTCTTTAACAGAACAAGGCAATTCTATTAGACGCTTAGCTTTTATATTGTTATGTTAACTTTAAAAGTCTGAATAAGCTTCGTCGTCCTTTTAATAACCAAGGTCATCCATTGAACCAAAGAATATGGAATAAAGAAAAAAAAAGTACTTGAAACGAGAGCTTTGATTATGTGTCACCTCCGAAAGCAATGAAGTAAAGGATCATATAATAAATTGGCTCTCCATATTACCAAAATGTTTGAACGCATCAAGTCCACTTGAATTTGTTATTTTATTTAGAAGAAATAATATTAATCATTTTATATTACAAATGAAATAAATTTCGACTTGATGATTGATTTATATACAGGAGTTGATATTTTAATCCTCGATGCTCATAAAGGATTGAGAAATAAAACAAAAATTTTAAAGCTTTCTCTTTAATCATGTACTAATAAAATCATTTTTTACAAATCCTTTAGTTTTAGAGAGAACGACTGAAATATCATACTTATAGTAGGTCAATCCATCTCAAATGATAAAGCACATTTAGACAATTAAGAATTATTAGTTGTAAATTTTTTAGCTACCGCATCTAGTAAAATTTTAATTTTGTCAAACACATTTTGCTATTTTTATTTTTTGATATCATTTCAGAGACCATTTTACTCTTCCAGAAAATTGATAATTATTTAGAAAAACTTCACAAAAATTATTAATTTATAATCAAATAATTTATTTTTAAATTACATAAAAATTAAATGGTATTTGCCTGCATTGAAATGCCTTTAAACTTTAAAACATCCAATTTGTTGATTTATTAAATTAATTAAAAAGGAGCAAATGGCAAGAATATAGTAAATTTATAATAACTAGTTGCTTGGAAATAAGAAACAAAAAATCATGGACAACAGTTGTGTTTAATCTAATTATTATTACGATCAAAGTTTAGTGTTCTAAAGAAACCTAAAATCCAATAAAGTACATTTGTATGTTTGTTGTGTTGAACATATTAAATGAATTTCTCTGAAACTTTCATCAAGTGAAGAAAGTTTGATTAAAACTTATGGCTAAAATTTTCTAATTTTATTTGTTGCATTTTTTGCATACAAAACACAAATCTAGTTAAATTTTATAAACAAATTCAAATAATTGATATGGAACATTTTATTTAGTATTATAATATTACTATAGGTAACTAACTATAAAACTTTTTTTAAAAAAAAAAACATTTTTTCAGAATACTTTGATAAAATTAAAAAAGGATATGTATCAAATGCAAGTAAAAATATATCAAGCAACATTCATATTTATCATAGAAAGTTTAATTAATGAAATAACCCTAAGGTAGAACTCTAATTAGAATTCAAAATAATTTGAGTATAGAATTAATCATAGAATATATGTTGTAACATATATTTCCTTATAATTAAAAAGCTCTTTGGACTTATATTTAAAAAACTAATTAAATTGAAAGACTTGTATAGCAGTCTTTTACTATAATAATTTTCATAGTTTTATAATTAATTCATACTAGTAACGGTGACGACATCCTACTTTTAATGAACATTTGAGATTACTTATGGAACCTAATCCTCTTAAGAATAATTCTAAAACTTTTTACAAAAATTGAACTTCTATTAGTTTAAGTGTTCCGTTATGGTAATAAATAATGAAAAAAATACAAATGGTGTATTCGTGTTTAATAAATTGAAATCATTACCTAAATCATAGTTTCTCAAACTTTTTCAAAAAAATGTGTAGTACATGTAAATTTAAATTATTTTAAATATTTTTATTATAGCTAGCGCCATATCCTGGGTACTCTCGTGTATTTAAATTTGAATAGAAATAAAAAAAAAATTATTTTTAGTTGAATTGCTATTTAATATATTTTTGTTATTTTTTCATCTAATACCATAGTCAATAAATATTTTGTTGAACCGGTACAGATGTTGGACAACCATTTCCTTAAAAGTTCAATATGTGGCACAGACAAAATTTAGCCTCAAGGTACGAATTCGGAACAAAAAGTTAAAAATGTAACTTAAAAGGTCAAAACATTGTTCCTGTATATTGACATTTGAGGATATATAGTTGAATAGACTTTTATTATTTTGCATTTGATAAGTTTTTTATATTGAATTTGATTTAAATTTAATATATATGTGTGAACCCAACACTTTTCACATGAATTTTTTACACAAATTTGAAATTACAAGATTGAAAAAAATAATTATGGGAATTAGATGAAAGGACACAACATTTAGACATTTCTAAGCTGATATATACCTACATAAATATCTATTTGAAAGGTCTACTTATGTAGTGTAGGCCTTTTTACTGTGTGTCAATATGTTTCTGGTTACCTAATTTCTAAAACTTAATTTGATGAAACAATCATTAGTCCATGGCACATGAGTATTCTTCACACAACATAACATTTACAACAGAAGGATTAATGAGCCCATTTTGACGTAGTTTATACATACATATATAGGGCCAGTATTATTTAAATTTATTTTAATTTTATATTTATTCCAGACACCTCTAAATCTATTTTATTATAGTTATAGGCCTTTGACAGTTCTATACATTAACAATGATATCGTTAATCTGACATATTTTGTCAAAATATTTAGTTGTAGCTTATAGTAAACTTGCCCGAAAATCCAGTATGATATGCGACTCCTTTGAACTTTGAAAAGTGGCTAAAATCTCTTTGCTTTTTATATTTTTTGATAACAATTTAAAATATTGTAAATGTGGGGAATACTCCTTTGCTATGGGGCATTCAAGCCACCATTATTTCAGAGGAACAATAATTCCAGAAAGAGTGATTACAATCAACTATATAATAATAGTTCTATTTACTGAATTATTTTCAATTACTCTACAAGTATTCAAGGAATACTTTGTTCCTAAGGTTGAAAAATATATTAGGCAATAATTTCATACTTTCAAAGTCCTTTTGATAATAGATATCTCGTCTAGTTGAATTAATATCATTTACCAAGATATTCAGCTTCTTAAAAGCAATTTTGCTTGTATTTGTATTATGTTTGAGATAATATCATAATATTTATTTTTTATCGTAACATAATTTTCATTTAGAATTCCTTTGATAAAAATGTATCTTAAAAGTCTATCAAAAAATAAATATATGCTTAAAGGCTCTATATTTTTAAATGCTAGTAAATTACTGCAGAGCAATTTTTGTTTTTTTGAACTCTTACAATTAGTAGTTTTTTACAAAAGTAAAAGTTTTTCTATTAATATTAAAGAGGAATTCAAAGAAAAACAGAATACGACTAAGAAAGTTGAATATTCGCAATCATATACCATCGCAAAAACTATATACATCTCTATAGTTTAAGGACATTTTAACTAATTGTGTTGAAGTATTTTAAGATATTAACTCTCTATTTTTCGTTGTAAGTGATTAACATTCAACTAGCTTTCCAACCCTAATCTTTTAAACTTAATTATTTCAAATATTAATGATATAAAAGATTAATTATTTATATAAGTTATATTTATCAGAATATAATAAATCTTTACTATTTTTTGTTTCTGAAATAGCACTTTATCACCAAAGTGATTTGATTTAATAAATAAAGTTTAATAAAATTCATGAACTAGTAAAAATGCCAACAAGTAAACATATAAAAAGCCGCATATTAAATAACACAAAAAAATTTCATGTTAATAACAATTATATGCTAAATTTAAATAATTTAATACAATTTTATTTTAGTGTTTCCTAAAAATGCTAAAACATATTGTTAGCAATTTAAAATGGAAAAAATTCCTTATTTGAAATTAAAGGAGTGCTTAAATAAAGCTTTGGATCAACTTAAAATATAGAGACTCTAAGCTTTGAAAATTCCAAAAAAAAGGCAATAACAAACTGAGTTTAATATAAAAATAATTTCTTCGTGTTTTGCAATTAAAATGGGAATCCAAGAAAATTTATAGACAACAATTGTATGTAAAGTCTCTGAATCCAGCGTTGAAAATTTGTATGCCACACAATGTATGGTATTTTATTATAGTTCTCTTTTTTCATTATTTAAATAATATGGAAGAATTTTTTAAAGCATTTTTAATGGTCATTTTTTGTGTGTGCTCTTTTTTTATTTTTACATTTCTCCTATTTGCACAGAATGTAATGTTTTTTTATAATCCAATAGTTTTTTATTTTTTTGATAATTTCTTTTTTGTTTAACTTTAAAGCATTAATTAAGGTTTAACCGATGTTATCAGATTTAAGTATGTACTAAGCCTGATAAATTGTTATTATGTATGTATTTTGTAAGAAAAAAAGAAACTATTATTGAGAATTAAAACGATGTAGTAAAATTCAAAAGTAAAAATTTGGCATGTTTACCTGTGTTAACATATTATCAATTTGCTTTTTTGATAAATTATTCGCACAAAAAATTTAAAATAATTAGCTACTTTTCAGGAAATTATTTTAATTTTAAAATATAATATACTTAAAATATAATATTAAAAAAACTTTTAAGAAATCAACTGTTATTCATAATCATTTTATAGATTCAACCAAAAGTTGATTATAGTTGAGAGATTATAATTCATAAATAAATAAATCAGCAACTACAATATTTCTTTTAATAACAATTTATTAATTTTTACAGAACTTTTTGAGGGATGTTATAAATGGATTGTTAATTATTACATTTCATACAGAAATTGGTAGCTATTATGACGAACACTCTTATTTTTTGTGATACAAAATTAAAAATGAATTTTGTGAAAAGTATTATTAACTGCTCTTGTCCTTGTCTTAAATAAAATTTTTCTCCTTTTAATTCATTAATATGGATAATATGGATAAAAGTCTATGTTTTGAAAAATTTTTTACTATTATTTTTATTTTATGCTTTTCAATCATATTTATTCCCTATTTTCAATATTTCTGTTATAGTAAAATTAAAGAGTTCATATAATTTCCTTCCCAATTTGCACTATGTTGGTGACTAAAAGTGGAGCAGGTTAGGTGTTCTATACCAATTTTTTCATTTACTTTAGATGTTTATCCAAACAGTTCATAACTTCTCGATAGCTTATTCCAAAAACTCAGAACTAGGAAAGAGTTAATTTTTTTTCAAAAAAAAACTCTTACACAAGCAATTTATGTAAGCTAAAATTGATACAAATAGCTTATTGGCAAGTACTTTAAACATCAACCACAAGCCCCGTAAAAAACAAAAAGCAAGTTTTTCGGAAAAACGATATGGAGTGTCGGTCGGACACCGGTGTCTGACATACCGTAGTGACGGAGAAACTGTTAGTGTTAGACATTAAGGTGGGCACCCACTTAGTGCGTATATCTCAGCGGGTAACTTTTATGACGTCATAGACTCACGCTAAAGTTCCCCCTCATATGTGGATATTTCAGCGTGAAATTCATTTGTACGTAATTTTGACGTCAAAAAAGTTACCCGCTGAGATATACGCACTAAGTGGGTGCCCACCTTTATATGACTGACATGGCGATTAACGTGCATATAAGAAATATATTTTTACTATTTAATTGCCAAATTTCGACATAAAATTTGAAAAAAATAATCATATTATAATTTTATTTTTCAATACACGGTAGAATACTAAAAGAAATAATTTATAGAAATATTGGAATTTGCTTGTTTATTTTAAATTTTTAATAAAATATTCCCATGATAATAACTCCAAAAATTTCAATAATACAAAGAGAAACTAAAATGCATTCAAGCTTTTAGCTTACTCAACAGATTTTTACTAGCATATATACAAAATATAGATTATCCTCCCTCAACTGTACGAGTGAACATACACTGAACATAAAGAAAATATGAAAACTATTTAAAATCCTACTCTTCAAAATCCAAAGATTAATTTTATTGTATACACGTTAAGTTAAATTTGTCCAACTTCTTAAAAAAGATTTTCTAAAATATCGGGGATTAATTGAGTTACTCTGAAAGATTACTTTGTTATATAGTATATTTTTTTAAATACTTACGTTTAATTGGTTCCCTTAAAGCTGATACCTATTGTTGTCCCAAAATTATTTTGAACATTTTTTAATACAACGGATTAGAAACAAAGACTAATCTTTGACAATATTAATAGTATCCAATACAAAAATGTTTTGTGATATTTTTTACTATATGCATACATATAAATATAATATATTAAGCCTTATTAAATGCTAGTTTATAATGATTTTATTCACTTATGAAACAAAACCAAGTTCGTGTTTCTCTTTTAATTAACATAATCTTCCAACTTTACAATTACTGGGATAAGAAAAAAACCAAATCTAAACCAAATATATTACGCCTTTTTATAGCCATTATAAGCAAAACTTATAGATAATAGAAATATTTTTCAGTTCAATAAGGAAAAATGAAATATTGAAATAAATTATGAAGTAATATTTTTTCTACACTTTATTAAATTTTTTTTAAAGCTATAAGTGATTTAAATATATAGAAAGTAGGACCTTTAAAATACGTTTAATTCAAAAATGAAACAAAAAGTTATAATTTATTTATGTATTATCTAAAGCTTCTAGGTTAGAAAAAATTATAGTTTTTACTTATACATATTACATAATTTACTTACAATTAGCAATTGTTTCACCAATCAGAATGAAAACATTCTGAAATCTAATAAAAACAGTGTCACAAAAGTTCACAAATTTTGAATTTTACCTGAAATAATTTCAACAAATTATTTACCTATGCACAAAATTTGAATAAACTCAAAAGTAGTACAAAATGAATATATATATATATATATACTAAAAAACGGCTAATTTACAATAAAAATTGGGAGTGGGAAAGAGCTTTCAGTGTACGAACTTAACTGAAGAATAGCGAATGTATGATACATTATGTAGGTGTAGTAGTCAAGAAATTTCATACTAAAATCTCTATTGACTTAAAATTCACATATTAATGTTCAATATTAGGTTATAAATATTTTTAAGTATGGTTTCGGAATTTGTCATTAGCAGGGTTAAGAACTGACGGTTTTTAACTTTGTAACCAAATGATGAGATTGGTTATGAAACTTAAATGATTCAAACCGGCATCACATATGATCTAGTTATTTAGAAAGTATGTTGATAATCTGATGGTACTAATGACAAAAATTTAAATTACGTGCAAGTTTATTTTCTTGCAAAATCAAAAAGTATATTGTTAATGTTTTATTTTTTAGTATATGTTTATCAATTGCCATATGTTGTTTGAGAAACGGAGGTTTTTACGTTCGTGGTCTGTACTTATTTTTTTAATACTTTCAAGAGTAGGATGAAACTTTAGAATGTCAGTAGTTTTGCCACTGAATTATGTATGTAATGATGTAATGATGAATTTCATTTCGCTGTTTAGTTATTTCACTGAGTTTGAATTTAAGGCATTCAAGATTCGTAAATTTTTCGGATTTGGTAAATCTTACGAATTATAAACGACAAAGTTTATGACTCTTTTATCACAAGCAATTTCTTTGTAATTCGCAAACTTTGTAAAGTTTAAAACGAGCAATTGTTTAAAATATTTGAAAATGTATTTTATAAAATGAAAAAGTATTTCTCAATGGAAATATGAATATTAACTTATATTTAATTACTAATTGCTAAAACTGTAAAACTTTGAAAGATTAATTTTTTATTTTACTAATTTTTTATTAGAAATATATCATTTTAAAACTGGGATAACTATATTTTACATGAAATTGTCAAATACGTTTTTTTGTTTCGTTTGTTTAATTTTTTTAATCTTTTTTTTTGATTTTTGTGTACGTGTTTGTTATTCGATAATATATAAAATGGGAAAAATAGTCCTAATAAAATTCTTTCTAATATATATATATATGTATAAAACAAAAAAAAAAATGATAATCTGCTTTGCCTCCAAAATTTTCTTCAAGTACCCGACACTTTAATGGAAAACAATCCAATAATAAGTGCACTTTAAATAAAATAATAAATTCTACGGCAGAGAATTTTTTTAAAATTAATTTTGTTAAGCAAAATATTAGTTTTTTCTTACCTGTTACTAATTTATTCTCGATACAGAAAGAAAACATTTTAAGGAACTTTTAAATGATGTTGGAAAAAATACTTGTTAATTTCCTGCGAAATTTTCGAATATCAAACCCTATTGAAATCTGTACAATCTGTGAAAAATTGGACTACAAGGACTTTCCACGAATTCTCGAAATCCATTGAAAGTCCGTATTTCCGCGAATCCGTAAAAATATTTGGTAGGGTCTTACTTGAATTATAAAAAGATAAAGATTAAACTTCATGTTTTACCATTCAACTCTTCGGTTACCTTGGTGTAATTGTAAGTCAGGCCAATTCACATTAAGCCAAAAGTCATGGACAGCTCGTAATGTGTTGAGGGCTGAAAAGTATAATGTAAGGAAAAAACTCCAAATATTTAAGCTAAAACTATAAACTTTAAAAGTTTATATTAATTTTTGAGAGTTTTACATAGAAAGCATTTCTTGTCAGAATTTGGAATTTTAAGATATCAAAATAAAATCAAGGTATTTTGGCACATTACGTCATTTTGATTTTTATTCGACCGTTTTTGGCTACAAGGAATAAATGACCATCTTAATAATCTAAATATAACATCTAATGTACAAAAGGTTTCACTCTCTTACCTTTGCTAATAATTTTAACATACAAGAAATGAATTTAAAGGCAAGAGTTCAATTTGGAATTTAAAGTTTTGTTGACGTTGGTACTACATATAACAAAATTAACCACGTGATTCCAATACGTATTCAATGACCTAAAAATACAACGAAATTTAATCAAGTAACTATGCATGTATTTTTTTTTGTAAGAAACTTAAGCATCGCAATCAATTTAATTATAGAAAATAATTTGAAACAGATTGGATTTAAGCAAATATTTCATTAATGATATTCATTAACAATAGGAAGAGCTTTTATACAAATCACTTTCAATCATATACAAGAATTTCAAAGTAAGTATATCCTTCAAAATATTAAAAGATTCGTATAGACTTTATCCAACCAGGACAACAAGCTCTTGTGGTAAATGTTAATGCAATCTTTTTAATATAATATAAAAGTTGTGTTTATAAACGGTTTCATCACTTAAAAAAGAACCTCATCCCAGGATATTGAAATCAGCAATCTGACTTATGGGTAACCATAATCGTTTAAATGATAATATAATTGATTGGTGATATAAAACTTTTTATTTTAATACTACATTTTATACTGTCGTAAAAAAAGTTATATGTATTTGGTAAAGCTTGCATTAGCGTAAAAATTTTGATTTTGTAAATTCGCTTTTGGTTATTTGTTGTTTGAAGAGATTGAAATATTTTACGTAAAATAACATAAAATTGAAAGTGTTAATATTTGATATTTTTTGACTCATGAAAAAATGAAAATTTATTTAACTGCATGAAATAAGAAATAATTAATCCTTTGCATTTTGCTAGCTCCACATCAAGGCACATCAAGGCAAGTAATGGGAAAATAGCCAAGAAAAGCAAAATCTAATATATTAGTCAATAAGTATTTTGCCTGACTCATGAGTGACACAATTATTGAGGAATCCATTTAATTAGGTATAACGGCATTTTAACGATACAGGCGTTCAAATATTAATAATACACAGGAGCACAATAAGCTCAAATTGGCAGTCAACTGACAGAAAAACAATAAATGTGGTATGTGCTTCCTTAGCTGGCTAAGTGTTTTGGTACAATAAATATTCAGGTCATTAAACAACTATTTTTTAAAAAAGGTTCTATCTATATTAAGAACCAATCCACTACATCACAAGTCTTTGGAAATAATTTGAAATTTGAACGAATTAAAAAAAAGATTTAAATTACTTTCGTATCTTCCATACTTACCAAATCTGACCCTCAGCTAAAATCAAATAATTGTAAATTTTAAAAAGAGATTTGGGCCAATTGCAGAAGAAATTTCCGAAACTACATTCAGAAAGAAAAAAAGAAATTATTAACAACCAATTATAAGATTAAGTTGTTGAATGTAGTCAAATTTAGCCAAGAAAATTTTAAACTTTTTGGACATTAAGGTGGGCACTCACTTAGTGCGTATATTTCAGCGGGTAACTTTTATGACTCACACTAAAGTTCCCCCTCATATGTGGATTTTTCAGCGTGAAATTCATTTGTACGTCATTTTATATGCTAAAACCTACACAAACAAAGTACACATTTCCACTTAACACTTATTTACTTAGTTGTATCTTATTATTTAAATTTTTTTAAACATCAAAGGGTCCCATCTAGCTGTGAATTTTGCTTAAAAATATTATTAATTCCGGTTTAATTAACCATACAAACATCATTTTATTAATAAATACATGGCCTACTCTATCACACACAAAGGAAAAGAAAAACATGTGTTCTTGAAACTTCTTATTGCCATTAAAACTGAAATAGTGATTTTTATACCAAACATCATCAATTATTAGGGTTCCAAAAATAAAAATTTTTTATTGCTGTTTTTCAAAACAAACAATTCCATTTGATTTGTTGTAGTCTTGTTTTTTTTTATCCTTGCAAGACAACAAACATTCCATTTTTAAAGTTTTGTTTTTGGTTTTGATATGAAAAAGTTTTGTTTTCATAGAAAAAAATTTTAAGATGGCATTAATTATTGCCAAAACGAAAAGAATTAATAACCCTGTGCTTCGAAAAAACAATTCAAAATATGTTATTCTACTACAGCCGTCTTATAATCTAAAAGCATTGAGTTCGAATTATGTCTTAAATAGACTTAAGGAATTTTTATATAATAAGCAAAAAAAACATGTTTTTCACTTACATGTTCGATGTAACTCAAGGGTTGTGGTAATCTGTTTAATATATTCAAATTAATCTGGCGCAATTGACGCTCAATCGTCGGCCCAAAGAAATAAATCATTTCAACAAAAATTATCACGAAATCTTATAACTGAGGGAATTTTAAAATTCAAAAGAAAAAGTTGCATATGATAGCAAATACAAGACTACTAGCAATGATAATTAAATTATGGCAAAGATAAAAAATCGTCAGTAATACGAAATAGAGCAGTAGTGTGTTTTGTTTGCTGAAAGATTTAGTATCTTCTTTAAGAATGTTAAATGCATTCAAAGTATCAAAAACTAATAAATCAAATAATGAATTTCTGAGCTCCAATTTCAAAACTTCAATAAAATATATAAATATGATAAGACAAATTTAGAAAAAATTACGATTATCGTAATTTCATCCTTTATTTCTTAACTTAAAAAATACTGTACCTCAAAAAAGTGGTTACTGATAAGCTTGTCCAAGAAAACGCTTAATTTTAAATATAAATAAAACATAGTAGGAACCAAAGTGTATCATAAAAGACAAAATTTTATCTATTAATTTTTAAAAGCAAAAAAAGCTATGTAAAAATATGTTAGTATTAGTTTTTCAAGGACTTTACAGTTGCATATGTTGGTAGATAAAATATAAAAAACGTGGAGAGTACAAAGAATAAGATTAACAATTCAAAATTAAATTAATATTTGAAAAGAAAAGTACATAAAAAATTAATATCAAAATACTAATTAAGTTTTCAAATTATGTTTTCATCCTACTGGATCATCATTCTATTGTTGGTTTCTAGGAACAAAAAAAACTTATTTTTGTAAATTATAGAACAGAAAAACCTTACATATTTTAAAAAAATATCCTTTGAATGAAATAATTGTATGAAATAAATTCCATAATGTGTAGTAGCATACTTTGTGCCTTTTCATTTCTACATTTTTATTATAACTTATAAAATTATGACTTAATAGTAAAGACTGTCCTTTTTGATGTAATTCTCAATTACTACATAAGACATATTTTCATTTACATCTAAAAACTAAATAATGATTTTATTTAGTTTATTTTTTATTAGTATGTATAATACACTGATTACCCTTTTTGTAGCATAGATTTAAAGTTTGTAGACAAAGAAGCTTGCAAAAAGCTTGGTGAACCATCCTCAATAATTTTCCCATTTTCTAATATTATAATACGATCATAATCAAGCAATGTTGATAATCTATGCTGTAAAATATTTCACAAATGTCTAAAATTATTTTAATATAAAAATTATAAATCTTACAGCTATATTAATTATAGTTTTTCCTTCAAAAGCTTTATTAGCAGCCTTTAAAAGTGCTAACTCTGTAGTTCTATCTAATGAACTTGTTGCTTCATCTAGAACCAAGCATACAGAACCCTTTAAAACAGATCTGGCTAAACAAAACAATTGCTTTTGTCCAACACTAAAATTACTTCCACCATTTTCAATTTTAGTGTCTAGTAAATCGAAAAAATAGAAGAAAAAAAAAATTATGTTTATTATATTAATCAAAAAATTAAATGTTGTATTAAAAGAAAAAGGCAACAAACCAAGTCCATTAGGTAAATTATTAACTATATCCTTTAGTTGAGCTAGCTCTAAGCAATTCCATAAATCTAAATCTGTGTAATGTGAACGTGGATCCAGATTAGCTCTGATAGTCTCATCAAAAAGATGGACATCTTGTGGTATAATAGACAGTCTTGATCGAATCTCTTCTGGATGAATTGTTGTCAAATCAATATCATCAACAAAAATTTGTCCTTTGATAATATCAAGAGCCATAAACAATGAAAGTGCCAATGATGATTTTCCACTTCCGGTTCTTCCACAAATACCAATCTATATTTATTTATTTTTTTTTTCTTTTAGATTGCTTATAAATATCAAATTTAATTGATAAAATCAATCAAGTTGAAAATATTTACCCTTTGTCCTGCTGGTATCCTAAGTGTAAGGTCTTTAATTACTAATTGCCCCTGTCCGGAATAACGTAGGCTGACATTATCGAATAAAATGTCACCTTTTTGTGGCCATGAAATCGGTACTGATTTGTCTGAAAATTTAATCAAGCTGATAAAACTTGTCTAAATTAGTTTTATGTCTTATAAATTTCGTATATATTAAAACTTTTAATGGATGAAGTAAGAGAACATATGAAGTTATGAAACTTTTATAGAAATTTGAGTAACATGGAATTGTTATTTCATTTAAAACTCAAATAAACAAAGTTTGATGATAAACTACATATATGTATAAGCTTTACATGAGGGAAATAGGACATCCTAAATTTATTAATGTACTTTCATAAATAAAAAGAACATTTTAATCATTTTTTTAATTAAATATTTAAAGAAGTAACGATAAATATGTATATCCAACAGCAAATAATAAAATTCTATCAACATTATTTTAACCGTTTAAAGTCCTTTCAAGCATCAAAATTAAAAACAAAAATATTTCAATGAACATAAAGTTGAAATACTAATGAAAAAAATTAAATACTTACAACAGGATTTATCTTGAGAATCGATATCTTTGTTTTCACCAAGATAAGCAATACGTTCCACAGCACCAATGTACATTTCCATATCAGCCAACAATTTAACAACCCAATTGAGATAAATAGGTACCAAAAGTGTATAGTTTATTGCAAGACCAATTATTGAGGGTGAAGGCTGTAACCTATTTATTTGATCATTTATCCAATTTACATTATCAACCATTGAAGATACAGTTAAAGCAGTTAAAATAGCTATAAAAACAATAATACTACCCAAATAATCCTGTAATGAACAGATATAAATATATTTCGGATAAATTAATTATAATAAAACATTGAAAGTTAATAATATACCAAAGCTATGCCCAACCATCTATTACTTGAATTAAGGATAATAGAGGCATTTGTATTTGCTTCAATTCTTTTAAAAATGATTTCCATAAATCTTGATTCCTGACTAAAAGCTCGTATTGTTGTAACACCATCTAAAGTCTCAGAAAAATGTGATATTATTGGTGAAGTGGTTAAACTTTCAATCCTTTGAAGTTCTCTATTATCCGAAACATTTTATGTTGTTTTTATAATATTTTAATGAGAAATTATTTTTTTAATTTTAATAAACTAATTAGTATAAGATTTATATTAATTTTACCTTGAAGTGCATCTATAAAACTTTTGAATTATGTAGTAAGCAGTACA
Organism: Acrocera orbiculus; assembly: GCA_947359355.1. Classification (NCBI taxonomy): domain Eukaryota; kingdom Metazoa; phylum Arthropoda; class Insecta; order Diptera; family Acroceridae; genus Acrocera; species Acrocera orbiculus. Next base: position 5,373,548 of record OX375757.1, read on the forward strand.
TAAAAGAATTGTTGAAATAATAAACCATGGTGTAATAATTACATTAATTAAGATAGAACATAAGCAAAGTAATGTAAATTGAACAAGTCGTTGACTTGTTGTTGCAATTTTCTGTAAAAAAAAAGAAAGTTTTATTTCCTTTTGAAATTAGTTTATTTGTCGTAACCAAAATTAGATTTTTTTCAAAGAAAATATTCGTCAATGGTTTTTAGTTTGTATGGATTTAAACATAAATTATAAATGAAAAGTGCAGTAATAAGGAACTCAGTAAAAATCTAGAAGACCTTTTATGACTAGTTTTGTAAAAAAATTATTAATGCTTTTACCAAAAAATAAGCTAAGAGCTAGTGGACTTTTTAAGAAAAATTTAAAACTTCATTTTAGAATAACAAAAATTTATAAATATTAAGACAAAACATTTAACCTTTATATAGTTAAGAAATTAATTCTCTAAATAAATTTTTAGGGTAAATATGACAACTTAAATAATTAATTTTTCTTTATTTAAATAAACTAGTATTTTTTATACTTACCTTGTCAATAATAGCAATATCAGTACTAAATCTATTCATAATATTTCCATGATTTGTAGTTTGAAAAAAATGCAATGATTTTGAAAACATTGAATTAAGTAGAAAATCATGCAAAACTATTCTAGCCTTAGAGCCAGCTATTTGACCAGTTGGACTAAATATTATTGACATAATTACACATAATATTGACAATGAACAATATATATCAAAATAGTATTTAGCTTGTACTGAACTTTTATTTTCTGTCCACTTTTGAAGCCAAACCTCAGTACAAACTCGTAAAAATTGACAAATAATAGCTAATGTAAAAAATAATAATATATATCCATTTCCACAACACTTAAGATAAAATTTATATATCTTCATAGATATTTCTCCATATTTTCGTTCTTCTTGGGTAACAGAATTGAAATTTAATTTATTATCAATTCCTAAAAAATTAAATAATATATTAGACTTTTTGATTTATGTAGTTTCTAGTTTTAAACTACCTTTTGAAAATGTTTCATTGAAATTTTCACTTTGACTAGATGAAGTCGGTGTTATTTTATTTTTCTGATAAATTGATTCTTGAATATTATGTCTGAAATAGAAAATTTTAATAAACTTTATTTTTCTTTATTTTTTTTCGTAATATTCTACCGAATTGAATTTGATACATTTACAGCATGTTGAATTCGAGTATTTATTACACTATTTGCCCTTTTTGATGATATTCTATTTAAAAATCCTCTAAATCCTCCATCAATATTTATATCTTCACTAAAAAAACAAATAAACAATAAAAAACAAATCATTTATTTTTATCCTTTATATGCCTTTGTAAAACACCTACTTAAATTCACTGCTAGCTACAGGTGAGGATGCATTTCTTGCTACAATATTACGATTAACATTTTTAACTTTTGGTTGCAATGAACTCATTCTAAAAACATTCCTAGGACTTATATGGAAATCAATTGATTTACTAGCATTTGAATTTCTAATTGATCGCTTTTTAAAAATAATACTACAATCTTGGTGTTCATCTATTGACAAAGGTTTATCATACGTTAAATGCAATGAACCATATATACTGGACTGTCGTCTAACAAGTGAAGTCTGTAATGGATTTATAAAGTTTATTTAAAGAATATTTAAACTCTAGTTTATTTAAATATTTTTTAACCAAATAAAAAGTTACTTAGCTCATAACGTATTGAATTTTATTGAAAAAATTATTGTATCTAAAAATATTATTCTTATACTTTACTTAAGCTATAAAACTATTCACAAAAAAAAACAAAATGACTAAACATTTTTATTCACTTACCGAAGTTCTAATATCATGGTCAGCACTTTGGCTTCTTTGCAATTCAATTTTAGTTACATTTCTAAAGAGTCGTAATCGTTCCCGATCAGTAATTCCTGTTACGCTAAATTTAACATTAGAAATGTAAATAATATTACTGGATAATATTATCGATTTTTGCTTACCTTATTTCTTCTCTTGTATTACCTTCAGTTATAATAGAATTCCACTTCATGGCTAATTCAGAATACTTATTTTCAATGTCTGCATAAGTGCCAGCACATTGAACGTATCCATCTTTCATTGCAATAATCTAACAATTGGAATTTTATATCAATAAATGAACTATTTTAAAAAAGATAAAACTATATTTAAACTTACATAATCTGAATTCTGGAGTAATTGCAATTTATGAGTAATTAAAACTATGGTTCGTTTACCTTCAGTTACAATTTTGTTGATTCCATTTTGAAAAACATGATTAGATATTTCATTATCCAGTGATGATAATGGATCATCCTATTTAATTGATAAAGAAAATGTTAACTTCAAATTTTAAAACTTAATTTTAGTAATTTTTTTTTTGTATCCTAAATAATTTAATTTATATTCTCACCATAAGAATAACATTAGCTGAAGAATAAAGAGCTCTTGCAATTACAATTCGTTGTTTTTGACCTCCTGATAAATTAATACCACGTTCCCCAATTATGGTCATATCTCCTGCTGGCATAAGTTCAATATCAGGCTTAAGAGCACATGCTTCTAGTATTCTTGAATATCTCTTGGGTCGAAATGATTCTCCAAAAAGTATATTTTCTCTAATGGTTGAATTTATTAGCCAAGGTTGTTGGGGAACATAAGCAATAGTCGAGTACCTAAAATGAAAAAAATTATTTTATAACGTTTACCAAATTTTCCCAACAAAAAACTTTATATTAATTTTAATCCAATTTAATAAAGCATTTAAGCTTGTCTACAGCATATTTGCTTAAGGAGCCCCTTAACTGACAAAATTCATTTTATTTATCAATATAATTTTCTTTAAGGTGGATATATAAAGCCGTAAAGAATGTTTAGTTTTAGCTTTAAGACAGTTTTCAGTTTTGACAATGACTTTTTCATATGAGCCAAATTTCTTTGTCTAGAGTACAATTTGAAATCAATAAACAGCCAGTGGTTTGAGGAGGCAGATTTGGAAAGTATGGTGGATGCACAAGCAACTTGAAGTAAAATTCGTGTAACTTAACAGTCGCTTTTAACGATATGGTGATGATATTTTATTTTTTTAAAGGGTTGTGTTTCCTAAACTTCTTTTTACAAACACACCAATCACACACTAAGTTTCTATTAAGGTTTTTTTATATTTTAAGGCGGTTGCTTAGAATATTTACTTAAGCATCCCGTAATACAAAAAGCAAACAATTTTCAGTTGAGTATTACACCAACCTCATAGTCATCTATAAATTAATAAATTGCATAACAATCCCTCATTCATCAACTCCTCGTTTATTTACACCGAATATATTCCTAACGATATGTAATATTTAGCGATATAAGTTTGTTTGATCAAATGAAATTAGTTTGGCGAGTATTGAGAACTTTTTTACGAAGTGTTATAATTTGTAATATCTAAACCTTAAAATTATCAGGTAAGGGAAAAATAAAAATTTAGTAACGTTTAATAGGAACAGTGTTGACAAAAATTAAAAACGAACAAATTAAATGAAATTTTATTAATTTTTTTTTTTAAACTAGTGCAAGGTAAAGGTAAAAATATTAACGTTAACATTGTATATAGCCGGCTCAAAGGTGGCAATTTATCAGGCAAATATTTTCCTCAATATACTGAATCAAGTAAAGCTCCCATCAACAGACGCAAAATAGTTTTATCCTTCTAGAAATAACTCCAAAATAGAGAAATAACATGTAATTCGTTTCATGCCCAATTTGTAACTGGGGATAACAAAATAGAGTCCAAAGTTATATACAGACTTTACTCAGTAATTTCATCCTCTTGCAAATCGAGTTCATTCTTTTGTAAATAAAATACATCTTTTTGTAAATAGAACTCATCCCCATTATCAACTAAGTTTATTAACTCCATCAAAAAGGACCGTTTTGAGATCAGTTTTATTCCGTGGAACATTTAGGACCTTTATATGTATAATTTATTGCTTTTTTTGAATTCTACATTTTTAATTAGAAGGAAATACTCACTCTTCTCGCTCACTTAAGGAGGTCTTCTAGTTTAGAAATTCGCAAAAATCAAAATTTTTGTGTTCATATAGTATTTTCATAGCTTAACTCCTTACAAAAATGTTCTCAAAAGGATTTTTCGAAATTCGAATTATTTTCGGAGTTACAGCCCATTTTGTGACGCATTTAGTGCTTAGTTTAGTTCAGTCTTTAAAACTTTAAACACGTTTTTCTCGAAACTACTTTTTTAGGAACGTTGTGCATGATATCTCAAGCTTTACTCAACCGATTCAATAAAAATTTCGCACAGAGGTTCTTTATAAATCAGGCTATGGCACAAAGTAGAGCTTTTTCCAATTTTTTTTTTGTTTTTTTAACGTAACTTTTTTTCACCATTTTGTGAAAAAAAGCTCTTGGTAGTGCCATAACTACATTCTTCTAGTTGAATAATTAAGAAAGATGTTTTTCTTCAGATTAGTGGAAAGGCTGGAATCGTGCACACCAGAACACAACCTTTTCTCAAGAGCCTCCACTTCGCCAGCCTGTAGTATTTTCAATTTTGATATTTTTTTTAATATTATTAATTTTTTATATTTTCAATACATCAATAAAAAAAAGATAAAAAGATATTTACTTAAAATATTTATTGGTTCCATTTTATGGTATCCGAAAAAACATCCGAAATTCAACCGTTTAAATTAGAAGACCCCCTTTATTATAATATTGATAAGCTTGCTAAGCACTATTTTTCATTAGAAGCAATAAAATTGAATATCATTAAAAAATATGACCCCTAAAATAATTTACTTTAAAAATACTTTTAATTTGAAGAACATACCAAATACAAACCGGAAAAAATGATATAATTTAAATTAAAAAATAAGCTTAAGATAAATCAAATCTGTTTTAAATCTATCCAAATAGGTTTACTTCTTAAAAAATGGCATAAATTTTCTAGTAGACAATAATTTTTCCCCGGGGAACAATATGTGTGTAAATTTCCCTATCCAATGAGTGCCAAATTCGATTTTGTATATTTACGATGTTTATGGTAATTTTATTGGCTATTTCTCTAAGTCAGCTATGAATAAGGATAGCTGTCCGATCTAACATCAATAGAGGTGTTAAGCAATACAAGTTAATGTAATTGTTACGTGTGAAAATTTATATATTGTCCTTAAAAGCTATTATTTTTGTGCAGAATTTAAAATATTAAGGATATAATATATTTCTAAATATAATCATTGTATAAAATAAATGGAATGTTTTCTGAAAAGTATCTAACATTGAAAAAGTTGTCTCAAAGAAATTATTGTTTCAGATAGATTAATGATTTTATATCTAACAGTAAACTTCTTCTCGTATAAACCCAGTTATTAGTAAGCAAAACTTTGATCTGAGATATGTTCCCTAAAATGAGTATCTATATCAAAACACTCAGAAATTATAAAACATATCTTGTTGTTAATGATATACCAAAATTTTCAAAAATCTTATTATCTTTAGAGGGGCTAATAGAAATTTTAAATTCAAAAATAAAATCAAATATTTTAAAAACAATGAAACTTACTTATTCCAAGTTATATAACCAGAAATTTGTTGTATTTCTTTGAGTAAAGCGGCTAAAAGTGAAGACTTTCCACTGGCACTTTTACCAACAACTAGTGTAAGTCTACCTAAGATAAAAAAAAAAATTTATCTAATGAATACAATCGTGATTTAAATAATAAAACCTTTAGGGATATTAATATCATCAACTTTCAAATTAATACAACATTTACCCCAAGAGAATGTTGCATTTTTAATTGATACAATCACATTGTCCATAGTATGAAATTGAAATGATTCACGATTAGGTCCTTTTTTATTATAACTACCTAGTTTCTCAATACGTGAACCACGAGTTACTTGTTTTCCTCGTTTTGCCTTCTGAGAAGAATCATTAATACAAGAATTTTTTTCACAAGGCATTAAAAATTTTTTTTCCAAAATTATATTTGATGATTGCAATCCCGTATTATTTATAGTACACACAGTTTGTTCCAATTTATTTTCATTATTTTCCTCATACATATCTAACGATGCATTACTCCTGCTTAAAATTCTAGCCATATTACGAACTCCTTCGAAATTCTTTTGTACTTCAGGCAATTGTAAAAATTTATTAAAACGTCTTGTACTGGTAATACTTGAAATAATGATTGGTATTACTATAGGAAAAATAAGCAATGGTACTGTCAGCTGGTTGAATAGTGCTAAAGCTGAAAATAAACGACTTGCTGTGAATTCTACCCGAATATTAGTATGATTTTTTTCAAAAATATCTTCCTTTTGATAATTAGTTGTATTGACAATAATTGGTTTTAAATTCAAGCTTATATTTTCGTAAGTAAAAAATATTGCTAGAGTAACGAATGTTACCATTATTGATGATATGTGCGTTACGAAACCTACAAAAAGTAATAATTATATTAGATATAGCAGGTTTTATCCATTTTCTTGTAGATATAAAATAAAAAGAAAATAGAAAATAATTAATTCCAAAAATAAAACACAATAGAAATCGTGATTGTAAAATTTATTAAACTAATTGAACGCCCCTTGTACTTTGTAACAATTAAATGCTACAATGTTAACTTTACACATACTTTACAAATATTTTTACTTTATTACGAAAATTTATAAAATATCCAACGCATCTCTCTCATTAAGTTTAATTAAAAAGTTTTGAGCGTTAAAGGAAGAAGATATTAAAACAAGGAGTATATATGATCTCAGTCTGTCAAATTTGGACAAAAAATGTGTCAACTTTAAATTATCATTTAAATTGCGTTACTATTAAATTTCAAAAATACAAAAGAAACATGACTAAAATGAAAGTTTCATGATGTCTTTTACTACTTATCAAATATTCGTAATATAAAATATTATTTCAAAAATAAATTAGTTTTAAATTTGTAAATTTTAATTTCTTTTAAATAGAATTACTTACACATCAAAGTCCAATAGAAAGAATCCTTATTTAAAAATTTTAATTCTTTAATACGGCTATCATGAATTTTATCACGGAATACATTTTCCCAAGCATTCAATTTAATTATTTTAATTCCAAGCAAAGTATCATTAGTCAATTTGAGACGTTCATCTGTTCTTTCCTAATAAATGATTTATTATATTTGATAAAATTAAGATAAAAATATTTAATTGATCTTACTGATGCCTCTTGGGAATTCTTTGACATAGCTTTACCTATGATAAACTGCAATGGTGTCATTGTCAAAATACAAATGAGAGATCCAATAATAGCACTTATACCAAGTTGTAGATACAATAAATGCATAACAATTACAATCTAAAAGTTTATCATGAATTAGTAAAGTTTATTTATATAAACAATAAATGAATAGCAGAGGGTAATTTCCATACAACATGTCCTTCTCAATGTAATCTAAATAATTGAATTATAAAACAGTAAGAAAAGAAGATTTCTCAATTCATTCACATCCTTAATTTAGATATACTCTACATTTAAACTCTATAAAAAGACATATATGAACGTGGTATCATCTATTGGGGTTAAAATGATTGATTTTTTTCTTTCCTTTCTTGAAATAATATCCCTCAAGCATAAAACTGAAATGAGTTTAAGATGAATTATATTATTTTTAGGGCTGAAAGCTGTGATTTAATCAAATTTATTCCAACTACATCTACACAAGCAGTTGTTGTAATCCAATAATTTTATCCAAGTTATGGATGAATTTTTTTAATAAGAACTTTGTCTTTATTTGATAAACTTTTGTAATTGAAATCAAAGAAAAATAACGCTAGACTTACTCTTAATTTTTATGTATTTATTGTAATAAAATTAATCAAAATGAAAAAACGAAAGATAATGCAATGCATTCCCGAAAAATTTCAGATAATTAAATGGAGATCCTATCACTTTTCTAAGGAAGCTACGGCTTCGCTCGGATACCAATGCTTGGAATTTTGGACATGATAAAATTTTGTAACATTTGTGAGATAATAAAAATACCCACAACAAGTTATAAATATTATTGCTTAAAATTGACTTACAATCTCGCCAACTGAATAATAATTACCTTAATAAAGTGAAAGATCTATGAATGAAACTTTTAAATACTTAGCTTCATTTTTTGAGCTAACATTTGTATATTAGACTAGAAAGGTACAAAACAAGAGTAAAAACTTGAACTAAAAAGTCTGTCTAATCATTTAAGCTCAATAATCTTTGCTAGTAGCTTAGTAGATAAAGCAAATTATTTTTATTTGATAGAAAAATAACAAGGAACACAAATAGATGTGGCCTTTTTCTACAAATAGGCACGTCAGTTAACTACGTGACAAACTAAACATGCCAAATGCAACTTTGCAATATTTTTGTGGCCCGAATGAGGCTAGAAAAGCTCGGCTCTTATAACCACTTAAAGCAAGCCTTGTTATTGCCTAAAAATTAAAGAAACTAAACAAAACTAACAAAATACTAAAGCAATAAAAAATTAAAAAAAAAGCTTTATTTATTCCACAATTATATACCTTTAATGGGATTGCCCAAATATAGTGTGCAATCCAAAAAAACATCATGACATTAAGTGCATCCTCTGACATTAGATTTGTTATTGTTCCACAATTTTTATTATTATTGAAATCATCTAAACTTTCAAGAGTATTTCCTTTATTTATTCTCATTAATAAAGTTTTACGATAAACTAAACCAAGTAGTGATGTTCTAATTCGAATGCCAACCATGTTAACAATATGAGTTGATGCTTGAGAAAAACTTCCTTGTGCAAGTGAAGCTAATAAAACTAACCAAGCAATTGTCCATCCATTTGATATAAGCTCATCCCAATTCGGATAATGAATTCCTATTTCTGGTATACTAATTTTTTCTTTTTCATCAATAATTGTATTTTTTTGATCCAGTTTTTTATAATGATTTTCAATATATATTATAATTTGGTGTATAGATAATGGTCCAACTATGGAAGCTAAATCACCAAAAAGTTTAAGTAACCAACCCAATCCAATCATTTTCCAATGGCTTTTGATGTAACAAAGCCAAAGGGATTGATTACTTTTCTGCAAAACAAAAGATATGAACATGTCAATAAGAACAAAAAAAAAGAGTACATTAAACAAATAAATTCACTGACTATCACTTGTCATAAAATACACATAATATATTTCTTAAAATTTCCTAGAGTCAGGATTATAGTAAAATTAAAGTCAAAAAATACTAATATCACTTTTGTGACTAAAGCTCAAAGCTAATTGGTATTTTACCTTAATTATCGTCGGGGATTGACTAAGAGTATATTCCTCACATTGATATCTTTTTAAAATTATTGTCAAAAAGTATAAAGAGCAGAGGGAATGTAGTCACTTTTCGACGTTGAAAATAAAAAAATAAACCCCTGCAGTGGTAAACTGTTTTTATTACACATTGATAGTCATTGTTATTCCAAATTTTTGGCTAAAATAATGACAAAAACACAACATACTAGGAAGACAGAACCAAATCACCGGGGTGAACAGAATTTGAAGTATTTACCCTGACGTAATTTTTAAATCTGTTAATCTGTGTTTGCTACAATGAATCGGCGTCTCTAGTTACTTCTTTCTTGGTTCATTCCTGCCTCAATAAAAATACTCGTATATCCAGCTAAAAACGATAGAATTAAATTTTTTGTATGACTTTTATTAATACCACAAATATTTTAATAAATTATTTATTTTATTTTACTCAGCCAAATAAAAGCTTTTATTTTTTAATGGGGGAGTATTGTTTTAAGCGTAAAAAAAATTTCTTCGTGAAGTTTTTTTATGAAATTTATTCAAAGTATTTGTAAAATTATTAAGCATGATGTTAGCAACATTTTGTAATTTTACATAAAAAGCGGTGTCACAGCTTTTCCTGGAAACTTTTCGGAAAAAATGATTTGCAGTGTTCTATGTATCTCGGCCGGAAATTACACGAAATTAAAAACCCTTGAATTTTAGTAAAAGTACTATTAAATCCTTCCCCCAACGTTTTCCGATTCCTTTTTTCTATTTCAAAAATTTTGGTGCTCATTTAAAGTGAAAACTGCTATTTTTCACGAAAAATTCCGCAATTTTATAAGTGGAAAACACCCTTAACGTAAAAAAAATTCTAAAACTCAACTTTGGGGGAGGTATTTTTTATGTAGAAAGTGTATACCAAGTTTGAAGTGAATTAATAATTTAGTTTCTGAATGGCAGTGAACACCGACTTTGAAAAGTAGTTTTGAGAAAAACGCATTTAAAAATTTTAAAAGCTTGTTTATAGCTTTAGTTACCTGGCTTTAATCACCTGATAACTTGGCAGTTTTACTTGGATCGACTTCAAACTTTGGGACTATATTTTTGAAATATTAAACTATAAGAAAATACAAAAAAAAAAAGAAATTCGATTTTTAAAAAGTGCTAAGCCATACTCCCGCCTTTAATGCTATGACTCCCAACTTATTTTTTGACTCAAAGTATAAAATTTAATAATTATACTAAAAAAACCAATTGTAAAAAGTACTATCCTTTAGATAATCATAAAAAATTTTAATTTATATATGTATAATATTCAATTTGGTTGAAGGGTTACCCTTAATTAATAGAAAGTATAATATTTCTGCTTATTGAACATGCATATAACATATTGAACTGCATTCCATATTGATTTAATTTTTTGTTCTATTCGTAGGTACTACTTGATAGCATTAAATAACGGTTTTAAATACAAATACATTTCAATTGAATTGAATTTTTGACTCATTGAATAAAATGTACTCTAATTTTTGAATTAAATGCAAAACGATGAAATATAATCAAAATGCTTTTTGAAACAATTTAATTATATTGAGAGTACATTTAAAGCCAAATATATTATTAAATTAAGTTTTGATCCAAAATTTGAAAGAAAAAAATCCAAATTAATTAATTGTAAAAATAAATCCAAAATATTACTCACCGCTTTATAAATTAAAAGGAATTGATCATAATAAGCTTTAGCGTTTTCTTCTTCAGATAAAATACCAAGATCTTCAATTTCCAAAGGTTCTTTGAATCCTCGCCATAATAGTGGTGTAAGCCACCAAAAAACTATTTTTGATATAAATGTTGAGCTGGAATGCTTATAGCCAATATTATTTGGTAAATTGTCATCTTTAAAAACATTTCTTTGAGAGCAATTCTGAAAAATAAACTCAATTATAATTAGAAATATTTTTAAAAGGAATTCTAAGTGCCTTGTGACATAAACTATTAAGTTAATATTAATATCATTAAACTTTTTGTGTATTTTTCTTCTTTTATTTAATTTAATTCTATTTTTGCAAATATAATAATAAAACATTTTAAAAAATTATTGCCAATTTGAAAGTAAAATATAAATATCTAAAGAAAAAGGAAAACTAAAATATAATGAATTTCATTTTCAAAGAGTTCTAGAGGCTCGTTTGAATATGAATTCAAACTTCCTTTGGTTTTATAAATAAAAAATTCATTTAGTGAAAATAATTCAGCCAATGAATAAAATTTTAAAAATTTAACTACTTTTATGGATTCATTGAAAATTTACTGCAGTAAACTACTTTAAGCAGACTAGTAGAGGGACTCAATTTATATTTCTGACATTAAAATTAAGTTTAGTATAAATTAGTTATTTTTTAAAATATTTCCAACTATCCTCGCTGATTAAAAACTTTAAAGTTATCCAAAATGCAATTACTTTTTAAAAGAAATTACTTCGCATATTTTCTAGTAATAAGTGCATTAAAGATTTTAATTTAAGATATGTAACCTTATTTATTTATTACACATTAAAGTAGGGTCTCATGAACCCAGAAGTCTGTATGTTTTTATTCTGACTTTCTTCCAGAAAAAGCTTCAAAATTATCAGTGGTTTTAAAATGTGTATACCTAAATATCCTATTAGAATTCCTTGTTTAAAATTAAAACAACAGTATTCTATTTCAAACTACAAACCACGACTACCAAATTGTTTTATTTTTGCCTTTAAAAGCATAAACCACATATAAATAAGAAAACAGACATATTTCATAAATTGTGTTGAATCACAAATTGTTTTAATGATCATCAAAATCAATAAATTGAGCTTCAAGCCATCATAATGTTTACCATTTTTATTATATCTAGCCCCAGCAACTACTTGTTTTTCGCGGATTTTAAGGACATTCTCCAGAAAAAGATTAGAGGAGACTAAATTGATAAACAGAGTCAAGCTTTACCAATCGTACAATAAGGAATCAAATATCATAAAAAAGAAGGCCTAAAATTGTATGATTTTTTAGTAAAACAAAGTTTTCCCTGAAATTCATAATTTTGTTTTTCAGTTTCTAAAAAAGTATTGCAGATATTAAATTAATATTCTTTTCGTTCTTATTACTGTAACTATATGACTATATAACTATATAAACTATATAAACTATATTAAATTCTGTCACACAACATAACAGTGAGAAGTATTTAAAAGGAATAGACCCACAAAGAAGTTGAATATTTTATAAAGTTTTACAATTAAATTTTGAATTAGAAAATACCTAAAGTGATTGTTGTTAAATAGAAATTAAAAATATGATCTTTTTATTTACATTAAAAATAAACCTTTATTTTTTTTTACTTTGGGAATAAAATAATCATTTTTCCTTTAAACCTTTAAACCTTTATTTTTTTTTACTTTGGGAATAAAATAATCATTTTTCTTTTAAAGGTATGAATCTCAAAACTTAACAAAAGGCGATAAAAAATAACAATTCAAACTTTGATGCATACTTTGAATAAAATCAAGAGTGAAAGATCTACACATGACAAGAAATACTCAAGATAGTACTTTAAGTGACTATATAAACAAAACTAATAAGCAATTTTTGTACTGTTTGTATGCTCAAAATAATTCTTAAGTAAATCTTTATTTAAAATTCTGAAGACATAACGAGTTAAACAAAAAAATAGTTCTGCAAAAACTAAAAATAAACAATAAAGCAAACACTAAAATTTTGTTTTCTATTGGAATTTCGTAGACAACAAGGACAATTAAAATGTCTTATATTACTGATTATAATCACACAAAGCAAATCATCATCATAACGAGGAAGAGGAAATGACATCATATGGTCACTGGTAATTTTTCGTTAATATTTTTCATACAAAGTGAATGATTTCAGTGAAAACCTGTGCTTATTATTTCAGTTCTTATTTATTTTTTGTCTTTTCTATCCTTCTATACTTTTCGCGGTAAAATTAAATTTATTGGCTGGTTTTTCCTTTTTTTTTTGTGGAGAGAATACGAAGAATTTATTTTTTGCTAGCTGTTTTGTGAAATTTTTCTCAACCTACAGAGGATTTACAAAAGAAATTCTGGATAAAGCTTCCAACCGACTACAAGATAAACAAAAGCTTAGATTTGCATAGAATTTAAAGTTAACTTTTTTCATTCCCATAAATTGAAACGTGATGCATGAGTTCAAAAGTATCATATCTGTTCTGTAAGATATCAAAAATAAAAAATCTTCAGATGCCTCGTGTATGAATATTAGCATTTGATGCACGATAATAAGTTTTATGATGCTTTTTAAATATCTTATAGATGTTTTCAAAACTTTGGAGTATAACTTTTTTCATTTTATCAATATGATAAATTATATTAATTGTTAACAAAAATTTTTAATTTTCTTTTCTAATAAATTTAAATTTATCACAAATTTTGATTATACAAATAATTAATAGAATAAGATAAAACTTACTTCCTTCCAAATTGTTAAACAATTTAAACAAAAGAACAATGTGAGAACTATTAAAGTAAGTCCTTGGCTAAATGAATGCATATGAAAAATTCCCAGCTCACTTGCAGCTTTATTAAAATTGTAAACACGAAATGACATCATTAATATAGTCATTCCTAGACTAACATAAAAGTATCCTGAAAGTTTATTAATTAATAATACAAGTAGAAAATTTTGTAATTAATTTATTACCGAAAAAAATATAATAATATTAAAGTATTCCTTACCTGGTTTGTGTTTAATTTCAACAATTCTATGAAATATCGCTAGAACAATAGTCGAATAGAGATAGCAAATAGAATTAGATACTGTAAATGGTTCCAAAATATATCTTTTTAGAGAAAATTTTAAAGTATCCAATGGCAAATAAGCTATGGATAATTCTATGGTACTTAAAATTACAAGCAAAAGCTCTAGAGCACTGCGGCCATTGTGACACCATAATAAATTGTTGTAATACCTGGAAAAAATTTAACATTGAAATATTTTCAAGGAGTTTAATTTTTATAAAATATTATATTTTTTTACTTGTTTCTGCTAATTACCTAGTTGTAAAATAGAAATATAAAAAAAAACCACTTTAAGAGCTATTAATATTTCTGTTAATTAATCATAGGTAAATCAAAAATGAATTTGAATAATAATAAAAAAATAATTTAGAATACATGAAAATTTCGACAAATGATTTTACTTTGAAATATTAAAAGTAAAGAATTGAACTTTAGAATAATTTTTCATTATTTGATATCAATTATTGTTATTGTTCAGGAAAGCAAGTTTTTCGCATTATTAATTCTCATTAGTCTTTTTTAATTATTTTTTATTTTTGGTAAATTTTGTTAATTATTATTAATTTTGTTTACTTTTATCTTTAGAGTTGTTTCCTGTTTCCAATTGTTAATTATTTTAATTATTATTAATTACACAGGTCAACATGGAAAAAATTGTCCGAGATTGGACAATGGTTTCTTAAAGATTTCGAAGTGTAAGGGAAAAATAATAAAAAAAACCCATCACGTAAGAATTTTTGGAAATTCTGGTAAAAGCCACACAACTATCAAAATCGTGCTATGTTGCTCAAATATGCGAATTTTATGTAATAAAATTAAATTTGTATGCATATTTAATTAATTAATTGAATATTTATGTTTTCAACCTTTTAAATCTATAATTTTCAATTGAAATTATTATAATTTTTAAAGAAAACCTGATTTTTGCTCTCAAAAATTAGGTTTTCTTGGAATACTTTGTTCTAATACATATTTTCTTGGTATGATGAAATGGTCTAGAATAACTTGCAACTTCTAAGAAATTTTTGTTTGATTAGGGTGTTTGGTAAGTCTATATAAATTGAAAAAATAATAATTTCACCTTATTGCATATGCCCTTACGATTTAGAACTCATTTTGTATGTATTGTTTGTATTGTTCATATTAAACTTGGACTTATGAAGCAATTTGTGAAAGCACTATCAAAACAGGGAGAGTGTTTTAATTATCTCTGTAAGAAATTTCTATCGCTTTCAGAGACCAAGCTTAAAGAAGTAATGTTCGTAGGCCCAGATATTCGAAAATCAATGAAAGATAAATACTTCGTAGCTCAAATGAGCTCTGAAGAAAAAGAAGCATGGATTTCTTGGAAAGAAGTTGTTAAAAATTTCCTGGGCAATAAAAGAAGTTCAAATTATGTCCAATTAGTCACAAACATGTTAGAAAATTTTAAAAAATTCGGATGCAACATGAGCTTAAAAGTCCATTGTCTGAAATCTCATTCGGACCATTTTCCAGAAAATCTTGGAGATTTTAGTGAAGAACAAGGCGAGAGATTCCATCAAGATATAAAGGCAATGGAACGACATTACCAAGGAAGGTAGAATGTTAATATGATTGCAGACTATTGCTGGATGTTAAAGAGGGACAGTGACAGAAGTGAACACAGGCGAAAAATTTAAAAAGGAGCTTTAGTGCTATACGGAAGAGGTACTACAAGGATTTCTAGTAGTTTATTTCTTTATTAATTATCAATTTAATAAAAATCAATTTAATCAATTTTAATAAAAAACATCTCAAGAAGGCAAAAAAGTGTTTTTTTTATCTTTCGTATATCTAAAAAATCTTACGTGATAGAAAAAAACTAATAGTTCAGCATCCCAGAATTACCTAATATAGGTGCTTTTCAGACAAACAATTTTCAAAAAGTTCAATTTTGCAGACCTGTGTTATATTTCTGAAATATAAAAACTTAAAGAATTTTAATTTTTGAATAGGAAATTTTATTAATATCATAAAAACTTGAGTGGATTTAGAAAAATTATTAATATTAAAAAAAAGTTCATGGTTTTATAGTAGCAAATAAGTCACCAATCACCACTTTATGCAATTTGTAATAAACAGGATGGTAATGACGAAAAAATCTGATGGTTTGGAGTGCCTGCCTCGTGAGATACTTCTCAATGCCTACTATAGGATGTAAACAAAAGTTCCTGCGATTAAAATTCTTAACAATGCAATACAAAACAAACAATAACAAACCTATTTTTTCAACTTTTGATAATTTTTATTGAGAAAACTAGTTAAAACAGAATTATCTCAACTTGAAAGATACTAGAAAGTTTTTTATATCTTACTTTTTGGTTTTTTATTTTGGAAACATTAACTTAACTATTAGTAGAACTAATCTTCTTCCTCAGGACTTTTTCCTAATATTTCTCTAGTATTCAGTTTTCTATTGCTTTTAATTGATACTTAATTCATGCTTACAAAAACCTCTGACTAGAATGTAAAATTAAATTATGTTCTTTGTGACTTATCATGCTTCAAATATCATCAATAATGTCATTTGGTGTCTTTATTCAAGTAAAGCTAATTATGCTAATTACTTTCGCATCTTCGATCTGAGTTAATACAAGTCGGCAATGGCCGCAGTTCTTAGCTTAAAAGTAAAATTTTATTAAGAGTGTCCCGCAAAACTATTAAGATTTGATTTTAAATAGGCGTAAAGAAAGATAAAATTTCAAAACTCGATTAATTTAGTAAAAATCTAAAGATGACTTGTATCTTGTGTTCCAATATATGAATTGAGCTACCCTGAAAAGAGTACATACGCAAAAAGTACTTTTTTTTAAAAAAATCGTAGTTTTAAAAGAAATTTGGATTAAGTGTATTGGCTTAAAAAGAAAATATGTTAATTATATTTTCAAAATATCCTTTGTTTCCTGGCAAACTTATCAATTCACCCCTTAACATTTTAAGTAAAAACTACGGATTCTGATTTTCACTTAAATAAATATGATCAGCTCTTCTAAATATAACTTTTAATTGCTTAGTAAAAATTATTTACCGATAAGTAAGTGTTTAACACTTACATTAATTACGTTTATGTTATTATTATACCAATTTTAAACATAAAAACATACAAGTTGTTTCTTTTTTGGTAAAACACTTAAATATTTTCCTCAATAGCTTCTTAAAATAGATTTTGTTTATATAAAACGTTGCTGGAATCAATCTTCAAATTTGAGCTCTTCAATTTAGTGATATTGTTTTGTAGAAAAAACTTCATAAATTATTAATTAATATCTAAATGAGAAAGTCTAAAAAAAAAATAGTTTTCAGTTGAGTTCATTTTTTAAAATTTTTGATCTTAGGATAATTAAAGACAAAATTGTATTTAAATGATATGAAAAACAACAATATTACTTACCTTTTTTTGTAATTAATTAATAAGTAGATAGCAACTAAGGACAATATCAAAGCACTAATACTAGTCGCTATCAACTGCACTATTTTTAACGTACAGTTTTGTACTATAGCTGTTGAAGGATAATTACAATAATTAATTTGAAACATTTTGTTTTATTAATATTTTTTAAATGAATATTTCAAATCACATAACTAGGACTAATACAAAAGCAAATTGTTTATATTGCACTATAGAATTTTTTGTATATATTCTTTCATCTTTTTTTTTTTATATATATATTTAAATTAATTTTATTTAACCATATTTATTTATCTGGAATGTGTTAAAATATTTTATACGAGTATAGTTAATACGAAAAGAAAGAATTTGTGGTAAACACTTGTTTTTTAAGCACATTAGCGACTGGAAACATTCCAAACTGTTTAAGCTATAATACGTGAACATTATAGTTGTACCCAATTCTAAAAATAGGGATCACGAATGAATGAAATTTATTAAGTTTTCCAGTATTTTCATTAGCAAACTAAATTTGGTTTAGAGACTTGTAAATTAATAATATTTTTTCAAATTTTTTATTGTTCTAAATTTTTGAAGTATTTGAACGTAATTAGAATTCAAGACTTGCTATTTAGCTTAGAATTTTATGAATAATATATTTTTAGAAAAAGTAATATATCTCATATTGAAAATGCTTTTATTTGCTAGAGTATCTTAAGATGTAAGTGGTAATTTTTATTTTGAACAAGAAGATATGCATTGATATTTATTATTCTATTATTCTATTATTCTATTATTCTATTATTCTATTTAACCAAAAATTATAAAAAGAGAAAATATTTTTTAGCGTCAAATTTATGCTCGAAGTTTGTATTGGTTTTTTAACTAAGAATCAACATAGAATGAAATCCAATTCAAGTAAATTTTACCATAACCTACAATTATTACTGCTTCATATTTCAAATAAAATGCCAACTACTTGAATAATATTCAGTATAGTGAGAATCAGTATCTTTATTTATAAGACCAATTTTTAGAGTAACGCTTACTAAAATAATTATTTCTTGAGCACTGTTTGGAATTCTAGAGAGTGGAGAAATCAATGTTTGGCATGTGATAATGTTGTAATACGCACATCAATTAATTCATTCCTTATTCAAATCGGCCGTCTGTTAAATGGAAACTGTCTAGCAAAAGACAATTATCATACAGTAAATAAACCAATTAAATTTAAGTTAAGTTAAAATTTTATTACAGAAGTGGTGGCCCCTTATAAATGTTGAAAAAGAATTAGACTGATTGTGTGAGGAAGATCATGTTAAAGAACAGATTACAATTTCTTTAAAAAAGGAATTATTTTTATTTGTTAGCTTTGATATAAAATGAGTGTATAAAAAAATAACTTTATCATATCAAATACAATACAATGAAGTGAATTGCTGACCATTACGATTTTTGGACACTAGTTTACAAACATGATTAAGACTATATAAAATTATCTGATAATCCATATATTTACGGCCATATTATCACAAAAGAAAATGTGCACTTTGTCTTATATTGATTATAAATATACCCTTAACCTTATCAAGCATTAAGAAACTATAAATCCCAAGTCGATAATTATTGCATTTAATACAATTTTATAATTTTTTCTAAGCTTTTCGAGGAACGGTAGCACATAAATTGGTAATAATTACATTTGATACAGGCAGTTGATAATTGTTATGAAAGACACTCCACCATGACATAAAAATGTAAATGAATTTTGAAAAAGCTTTATTTTTTCTTCTGTTTCCCATTCAAACGGTATAAAAAATGATTTTTCCATTTTTAGTTCATTAATTTTATGAAATGATCATTATAGATAAAAGTATATTCCTTAAGGGGGGAGGTAAAGTCAACATTTTCAAAAAATAGATTTTTTTTTTGTTTTTGCATTTTCTTAAAGTATAATATCTGAAAATTTGAAGTGAATCCGACAAATTTTTTTCGAGTTATTTGCTAATTAAAAAGGGCTCTCGGGCTCTACATACATTGAGTGTAAAACTTTAAATGCGTTTTTCTCAAAACTAAGTTTTTGAAACGCTGGCCATTTTCACTCGAAAACCGCTAATTAGATTTCAATGAAATTTATACAGCTTTTGGAGAACATGAAAAACTCGTGCCTGATTGAAGGATTTTTTTTTTTTTTCAATTTCGAATTTTTGTGAACAATTAACTGCTGTTTTCTTCCCGAAAATCTGGGAAAAAATTTCCTGAGGCCGCCATTTTGTTAGTTTTTGATAAAAAAAAGCTTCGATCAGGCACGAGATTATTTGATAGTAAAACTAATTTTTTTCGTCCGATTGATTTTAGGTGAATTTTCAAGGATTTGTGGTGGCCACCGCAAGGGACTTCTGTTTAAAACTGGGTCAACACAAACACCCATAACTTTTAAAATTAATAAATTTTCGTGAAGTCAAATCGAAACATTATGTAATGATGCCATATTTTTACTTTTATAAAATAAAATAATTTACTGGGGAAAATAAAATTATTTAAAATGATCATTTTTTCATGTCTCTGACTGGACCTTCCCCCTTAAAAGACTTTTTTTGATCTTATTTTTATTTAATTCATCTTTTAGTTTTTATTTTATGCTACAGTAAAATTAAATAGCTCATCACAAAATAATTCATTACTTGGCAAAGTTTCACTGCATTTACTACTAAAATTGGGAATGAATTAAGTGTTTTGCAACATTTTTTAAACCATATTGTAAAATCATTCTAACATTTTGTAAGTTCTTTATCCAAATTTCAATAGCTCATTGCAAAGTAGGTCAGAATTCGATCGCTGTATTCCAATGTATTCAAGCCCAGAACCAAGAACGAGTTAGGCTTTTTCTTCAAATTACGCTCTTATACAAGCAGCTCATGTTAATGAAATTATATAAGCAAGTAGCCAATCAACAAGTAATTCAAAAATCAAACACAAGCCCTTACGAAACAAAAAGCAACGGAAATAAATAAATTTATAGTTAAAACTCCACTGATTTTCTTCAAAATAATTATAATGAAATTGTGTTTGCAGTCAATATTTTTGTATTTTCTATTTCTCTTAAAGTCCTTATACTATTGAAAATGTAAATCGAAACTCCAAATTCACACATTACATCGGCTAATAAAGATATTATTTTTCTTGAATTCTATACCTCCTTCGAGAATAGATTATGTAAAAGTTACCAGGTACCTAATTAGGAAAACAACAAAACAAATCCCTATTAATAGTACATAAAACACTAAAGAGAAACAAAACTTTCTCTACTTTTGTAGTCTAATGATTTACTTTCTTTCTAATTAATACAATGTAATTTATTTAAATAAGGAACATATTTAGAAACTCTGATAAACAAAAACTTTCACACACTTTTATTGCTTCATAAAACCGAATTATATTAACTTCGAAGCAAATGAAAGAATACTGCCAAACTAAATTATAAAATCCAAAAGAACTAAAACAACTAAATAAAAACAAATAATTTATTATCAATCACAAAGTTAACTAAATTTTTAATCACTTATATTAAAAGTTAGTTTATTTTTTTTTATATGTTGAACTTCAAAAAAAAAAAACATTTCGTTTACATTTAAAATCCCACAAAGAATTATTTGCTTAGGGTACAGCAAGCATTTAAATCTAATCAGGTGACAATTCTAAGTGTTAAATATATACCATGTAGGGTAGAGATAATTGATGTGCAATTTACTGTCCCCTAACACTTATTTTATTCAATACAAGTACAATTAAATAAATTGAGGATCAGTCATAAAACCAAAAAATTGAAAATAAAATGAAGCCTAATATTGAATTATGTATTAAAAATTTTGTTTTAATAGTTAGTAATAAATCATCAGATTGATTTTTTATTATTTATTATCCTAAAAATTGATTTTACTTATTTTACTTTGAAGTTTAAAAGACTAATCATCAAACTAAATTGACAGACTCAAATTGATTTAAAATTAAATTATATTTTCAAACTTACTATTGTTTATACTTTTATAAGAGGATTTCTTCAAGTACTTAGCCTTAATTTAAGTGTATAAGCATTGAGGAACTTCCATCAAAGCACTTTTAATGTTTGTTAAACTTACAAGGTATTAATGCCTAATTAATTACTTAAAACAAATATTTTCGCGGGCTAAGAATATTTTTAGCCAAAAAAAATTTCATTCAAAATAGCTCAGCAAAATTTTTTTAATAGTTATACGCACCTAAATTATAAACGACTGTTAACACACTAAACGCAGTTTTCGGTGTAAAATCAAAGATAAATTTATAAACGATTTAATTAATTTGAAAATTTTTAAATTTATCATAATGCATATAATCATACTGTAGTTTTTACTAAAGGAACTTAATTAATAATTAAGGTAATATACATATTTTCGTTTTAAATTAAAGAATCAAAACAAAGGAAATGTTTTAACAAAATAATCTTTTAAAAAGTCTGTAGAATAATTTTATTTGTGTTATATTATATTTTCTTATTAGTGCAGTCGAATTTTTAATTTGTTATAAATATTTAAAATTTGCTGTAATTATTGAATTTTAGTTTTTTTGAAATTCTGTTACTATATTTGAAAAATAATATTTAGTAGTTATCTCTTCCATAGTTGATGACTACTAAAATCAAGTTAAAATCAGCTTGGGAACTAATACAATCGGTGACCCGAATTCCATAATATGCTAAAAGTTTGTCATAAAAAAGAGTAAATATTTTAATGTTGTATTTAGACAGTTCTTTGTACTACACAGTTTCTTTGATTTCTTTTAGGACTTTGTTTTTGAATGTATTGAATTCCTAAGTGTTATTTACATATATATTAGTGGAGGCAGGTGATTTTTTTTATCTTGTTGTTGTTTTTCGGTTAACGTGTTGACTAAGTTCGGATTCTCAGTATTCTCAGTATTCTATTCTCAATTCACCTTCTCTTTTTTTTTTGTTCCGTAAACGTTCTTGAGATTTCTTTATCCAGCTCTTCCGCATCCGTAGCATACTTAGCATTTGAGTCAGATTGCACTGGAGTTAATCTTGCAGGAGCAATTTTGTCTTTCTTAACAATCACAATCACAATCACATATTAATACTTTCATAACCTTTTATACATATGTATATAAATCGAGGCCAAAAGCTGAGAAGAGCCATGGGTACTGGAAGTCAGAGAAGTAATAAAAAAAAAATAAAAAAAAGTGAGTTTGCAGGGGGCTCTTTATACGTCTCGCCCGTAATTTCGAGAAGTTATGCATGTCATCACAACTCGTGTATCACCACCCTATAAATTCCTCCAGCTGTGACAGCTGTCACCGCTTCCTCACTGCAAAACGCGTCAATGTGTTTGCAGCTTAATTTATATAACGCCATGCATAATACCGAAACAAAATTTTCGGCAGAAATGGCTTCCTCCCTAACGTAAACAGGTGCAATGTATTTATTTTCTTAAGCGCTACTATCTTCAGCTTATTATTGTCATATATATACTAATTATATGGCGCGTTATTTTGTCATAATAATTTGTAAAATTTCCAGTTCTTTTTCAAGGTTTTTTCTAAATCCTTCAATTTTACTCGCGAAATCTTTTATTTAAAAAAATTCAAATTATTAACTTAAAAGATGCCATTTGATATTTCGACAAGTCCCCAAAGAGACTCAAAACTTAAAAAAAAATATAATGCATGTAGATTCCAATTTGGTTCCCCAAAATTAAGAGACATATTGCGTGAGGTAAAAATTAAAATTAAATTTTAGGAAACAAATTTAACTTATTATTTTAGAAATGCCGAAGTCGTATAAAAGAAGCCCGTTTTAATGCATATGAAAAGAACAGAGGACGCACGGATAAGGTGCTTAAAGAATTTAAATTATAGACATATAAGGCATATCTTATATTACACATATAACATTTTTTAAAACTTGTTATAATCTAAATAGATTATGAATTTTGAACAAAAGTACCTAACAAATAAAAAATATAACACAGCTAATAAATTTTTCTAGATTTTAATGCAAGAAATTTTACGTGAAGAATTAGCAGAACTAGAGAAGGACATAAATCTTCAGGAATTAATTTATAAAGAAATGTTAGAAGAAGTTAACGATTGGTTGCTTGACAATTTCATAAAAGAGGAAAATTATTTAATTGAAACTTCATCAGAGAATATTGTTTTCTGTCCAATTTGTGAAAAATCATTATTAACCCGTGATAGTTTAAGCTTGAAATGTCATTGTGGAATAAGGTAGCTAACTTTAAATATATTTCTTATATGATAAGAATATTTTATTGTAGTTTTTCATATTCTGGAACTTTGGAAGAATTTCAAAAGCAAATTAACAATGTAATTCACAAGCATGAAATTGATTGTTCCCAAAAACTTATTTTTTTTGTTGAACCAAATACCACATCAGATAATTTTCACTTAAATGTAATATGTAACGAATGTGATTTCTATCATTACATTAAATAATTAATTGTAAGTTGTATTGTTTAAAATTCCAGTGTTAATAATTGGTTTTGATTATTATATGTTTAAGATTCTATGTTTAAATTCTTTCTTATTATTACGCAATAAGTGAAAAAATATTATATGAGATCCCCTACTAAGCTAAAATATAACTAAATAATTGAACTGTACATTAAAAGAATTTAATTATTACTATTAAACTTTATTATTTTGGTATTAACCTAATGAATATTACATTGTAATATATGCTAAAGTCAGTAATAAAATATGTTTTTAAAAAATTGAAATAAACGGGAAAGATTCTCATTTGTCCGGTCTCAGCTTCTAGGTCTTATCAAATGATTTTTGCATCAAAAATTATTAAAAAATGTTGGTCATTTCATTTTAGTTAATGATATTGTTTATCATTGGATCCAGGAAGAATGAATTGTAAACTTTGTGAGTGAATTATTAAAAAAAAAAGACTCGAAATTTTCATGTTTAAATTTTATTTTAAGACTACAAAATGATTATGACTAGTATCAATGTGTGAGAGAGTGCTGTTTCATCATCTTCCCAATATAATGCTTAAGGAGAATATCAATAACTGAAAAAACTGTACCTTTGAAGTGTTTTTTATAAATACGTTCGAATTTGAAATAATTCATGAAAATATATATATATTTATATATGTTGATATTGATACACAGGTTTTCCAGATTAGTTTCATCCATTTGCAAATGGACTTTATGTTTTGCAAATAAAGTTCATCTATTTGCAAATGGAATTCATCTACAATAACAAATTTTGAAATTTTCATATAAGTATATATATTAAAAAAATATTACATAGACCTATTTATAACAAAAAATTTGGAATGCTTATCCAAATTTAAGGGAGCTCAATTAATGAAGCTGTCCTAAATACTTCACTTTTAATTATTAATCTTCATGCATATATTTAAGAAAAACATTGATAACTATTAAGATTAAAGTTTCATCTTAGTGTATATCTATGTTTTGTACAAATATTATATTCAAATGACATATGTATATGTAGCGATAATTTTATTGTTAATTTTCATATTGTGGTATTGTATACATTTGATCAGTAATATACATATTATGTTTGAGGCATTAAAACTGCCTTTTGGTCAAACACAGCAACGTGTGTGAACGGGTATAGCTAGTTTACTTTACAAATAAATATCCAGTAAGACTGCAATCAACACTGCCGCAATTAATTCAAATTGGAAAAGGTACTCAAATGTATGAAGTCACTTTCTTATCACGGCCTAGAATTAACAAATTTGTATTTAAAAGCTCCAAGTGATAAGCCTCAAAGAGCTGCTAAGAATTTAGCCCAGAAAATATCGTTTTTGAAAAATTTAAATAAAAGTAAACTCCTCAAATCTTTAGTCTCAAAAAGTAGATTATGATAATTCAATGTTTTTAAAATTGTTTTATTCATAAATAAATCTTTGAGTATATAAATAAGAATTTTAAAAAATTGTTACTGTGGATAAAAGTCATTTTCAAATATAGGAATTCCATTTGGAAATGATTATTTTAACAAAAAATGAGTATGATTTAAATAAGAATGGGCTTCAAGAACTCTACTTGTAAATAGATAAAACTAATCTGTAGAGAAAAAAATAATAGTCTACATAAAATTACCAATTGTAATAAAAAATAGCTCAAAAATGTCAACGCAACGGGAAATATTGTTAATGTGGCAACTCCTTGCAGGTTTACCAACCTAAATCATTTCCTGCAATATTTCTTTCATTGAAAACGTGCGGTGTGTTAACCTGCTATTTTCACGTATGTATTAAAAAAGCCATTAAAAATTGGAATTCACGGAGATTAATTGGTGAAATTACTTTATTTTAGAATGACCGTGGTTGAAAAAAAGAAATCTCCAGCAAAAAAACTTCCTGCTGTCCCTGAATCCAAGTTAAAATTCCAAAAGAAAGTGTCAAGTGCCAAAGCACTTTTAACTAAAAGAAAGCTAAAACGAAGAGCCACGCTAGCGCTTAGAAAACGTGAAAATTTTCAAAGAGCTGAAAAGTATGCACATGAATATGCTAAAGCTGAACGTAAAGAAGTGACATTAAGACGATTAGCAAAAAAACAAGGAAATTATTATGTTCCAGCTGAACCGAAGTTAGCCTTCGTGATAAGAATACGTGGGTAAGTTGAAACTATTATTCATAAAGTATATTTAATTTTTATATATTTTGTAGAAAAATTGCAAATATAAATATTTTTGATTTTCTAGCCTTATTTAAACAACTAAACATTTGTATTTTTTTCAGTATTAATAAAGTTGCACCAAAAGTACGTAAAGTATTGCAACTATTTCGTCTAAGGCAAATAAATAATGGAGTATTTGTTAAACTTAACAAGGCTACAATTAATATGCTACGTATTTGTGAACCTTATGTTACATGGGGTTATCCAAATTTAAAATCAGTTCGTCAACTTATTTACAAACGAGGATTTGTTAAACATCATAAACAGCGTATTCCGATCACAGATAATTTTGTTATTGAAAGAAAAATGCGAATGAAATATAATTTGCAGTGTGTTGAAGATCTTGTTCATGAAATATTTACTGTTGGCTCAAATTTTAAATATGCATCGAACTTTTTATGGCCCTTCAAACTAAATACTCCAACTGGTGGATGGAGGAAGAAAAACAACCATTACGTTGAAGGTGGTGATTTTGGAAATCGTGAAGATAAAATCAATAAACTTTTACGAAAAATGGTTTAAAAAAATATCTATGTTTTAGATAAAATATTCTTTAAAAAACTCCATGTATTTTTATTTTGATTTATTTATCTGAAGTGAGAATTATTAACATTATTTTGTATATTAAGTACAATGAATTTAGAATTGAAACATTTTTTTAGGAGACAAACAAGGCATTTTTTCTAGCTTTAGGGTTTTGATAAAAGAAATTTACAATCCAATTAAACAAAAACTGATTACCGTTAACTTTAATAACCCATTGCAAAGTCCTGTGGTCAGACACCTTTTGACTTAATTTCTTACTAAAAATATTAAGATTTGTTAATTCAGCTGCAAAAACTGTTCTTTTTATAACTTAATTAATCTGAAAGTATTTCTTTGGTATAAAAATTTTTTTGTTCTTGAATTTTAAAAAATATAATTCTAAGCTACAGAACTAACTATGAGGAGCCCCAAGCTTATTAACAATTTAAAATGTATTCAGTTCTTAAGGTTCAAAGAATGTTAGAATTTAGCTAAAAATATTATATTTATTTATTCAAGTATAAACTATGTTAAACAATACTTTTGACTTCTTGTGTAATAAAACATCAGCATAGCCTGGTAGGAAAATTTTATGCGAGAAGTTAACCAAGTTATTGCATGCTTTATTTAGGAATTAATCCTTTATTCACTATACCATTAGCACGCAAGAAATCCTCGAAGAAAGTCACTGATAAAATAAATTTATTTACTAATGACTTATTAAATTCGGAGAAGCGCAGGATTGTAAATATTTGTAAGACATGTAGATTTTGTATATTTCTTTATATAGATAACAATAGCGAGAGGTATAGTTCTGAACAATTATTTAGTTTTTAGACTTAATTTTGATTAACAGTTACAATTTTTTAATAAAATATTTAAGATAATACTTTGTACCCAGTGGGCAGGATGCACGCAATTCTCCTATTAATGAATTTTAACTGGTGCACTTTTCAATTATAATTCTACACAGGGCTCATAAAAAAAACCAATACTTATTGTTAGATCATCAACAATTGGAAAATTTTAAAATAAACGGCATTCACATTTCCTTTTTATGATTGACTCTTAAAGCTTACTTTTAAGTAGACTTCCTTTTGTTTTAGTTTATAATGCAATTTAGCCTCTAATTTGAATAAATAAAAAAATGAATTAGCTATAACAGCAGAGTAAGCTAAAAGTAAGAACATATATTTGTTAGTTATAAAATAAGTTTGCTAAGGTATAGCTTTAGTGATTTATTTTTATAAAATCCTGCACTTCTGGTTCAGCTGATGTAGTTCTTACATACTGGGATATGCTTCAAAAATTAAAATATATTGAAATTATTGAGTGAAACTGAACTGCCCAGTGCTTCGGACCAATAAATTTAAAATTTGTTCTTATTTTAGTTTCATTTGCTTAGCAACCTGTGTAGCATTAGTGTTATTAGTGAAAAATCTTTTAATAAATATCTCTATAGAATACAAAATTCAGCCAATATTATTTATATCATATAGCATATTTAAGAGAACCAATTAATTACCTTTTCTGGTTCATCCGTTTCCTCGTCACCTTGCGGTAGGATGATCAACGCGTTTTTTTTTATAGAGGTGTCCCCAAGAGACCTAAAAGCCTCTGCCCAGTTGAGCTTTGGTGATCCGAAGTGCATGTTACGATAAATCGATTTTACGATAAACCCATGTTACGAGAAATCAAAACTTGTAGCCGATTAACGTCGGAGTGGTTCGATTCCACCCACTGGGCGAATTAAATTATAATTTTTTTTCTTATCAAAAGATATTTCAATGTCTTTATCAATTTATTTTTTTAATTTTTTATATATATATATATATATATGTATTTTAAAATATATTTGTGGTAGAGTAGTATAATTTTAACATAGCGCTCATTGTTTTCAAAAATTAGCGTATAGCATATGTACACATTTCGTCATAAATAATGGGGAACGAACAAAATGAAAATAAAACTATGATAATAAAGACCCCAGTATTTCTCTTATCTCAGAGAGTATTAATCGAGTTGTGGAACCGAAAAATAAAGCAAATACATCAGTGAAAGGAGCAAATCATAAAAAAACCTAAAAGAGATGCTGGTCCTAAACAACCTTTAAGTGGTATTTTACATTAAGTGCAAAAGCTAAAAAAAATTTTGTAAAATATTAATCTTAGGTTATATTCGGCATTTTTATAAGCGCTGTGAAGAACTTAAAACTGAACAGCCTGACAAGCCATTTATGAAACACACGAAAATAATTGCTGAAGAATGGAATAATATGTCATTTGAAACAAAAAAACCATTCCTTCAAGCTGTTGAAGCTGACAGATTAAAGTAGGTGAGATAAGTAGTTTTTACCTGATTAGAATGCTTTTTTTATTTTAGATACTACGAGTTAATAATTGAGTACAATCAACAGAAGAAAATGGACGGTAGCTTACCAGATGCATGTGAAAATCTACAAAGTTGGTTACAAAATGATCTGGAAAAAAATAAAAAAAGTTATCAACCTTCAATAACTAACTATATTAAACTTAAAAAACGTAATAGAACGCAAAACAATAATAATAAAAGTAAGAAAGATGCAGTGGTACTGTCCAAGCACATCCGACAAAATTATAGCAATGGAATGAGTAGTTTCATGAAAACAGTGTTTGCGTCAGATTCATGAAACAATATCAGCGGTTTTCCGATAAGAGATGCTAGAAGTAAGGGTTGAAAGCAGAGACTTTGGAGAAAAGTGTGCGATACAGTTAGCGTTTTCTCTGACTTGGTAAATTTTAAAACAGCAGCTCGCTTTGTTTGTGCAACCAGTTTCATGTGTCAACCCCTGAAAACAAGAAACATTATTCTATCAATATATTAGTCAAACTAACTTATGAAATAGACAATTTTTCGACGAACACGAAAACTAATACTTTTACAGGAAAATTTTATGCGGGAAGTTAACCAAGTTATTGCATGCTTTATTTAGGAATTAATCCTTTATTCACTATACGGTATTCTAAGAAAAACAAAAACTACTCTTGATACACGGATTTGCCTGATGTTGCTTTAGCATTCATTAGAATCAGGGGTTAATTTAAACGAGTCATGATATAGTCTAGTTTTACCAATACTTCTACGCCTTATTTCATTATAGTGTCAAGTTCGACCATATATATAGATATTTTGCCTTCTATAAATCGAATAAGTGAAAAGCCAGACAGAGTTACGTAAATTAATTACATTTCTCTGAAGGCTTTAATTTTCTCTCCTGTTTCAAGTTTACCAATAATTATTTATTTACTGCAAGGGACTAAGGCAACGCTCGAACTAAAAATAAATTTTTATTGGGAGATCTCCACTAAATTTAAAAAATTGCTAAATTGAGCAAAGCCACAACTCAATTGAGCAATCCAACAAAACTTTCAACACTGGGCTTTAAGTAAAATTGGGCTATAAGTATAAGATGTACACATGTCAAAAATGACAAGTGATTAAAAGGCCAAGGTGCTTATTGTTTAATTAGTGAGAAATTGTTAATTTAAATTAACTTGATTTAAAAATTTTGATATCTTAGTATTTTTAATTGGCTAAGTTTTACTTAAAACAATTTCCAGTTGTTTTTGTTTTTGAAGAATTATAATGGATGAATCAAAAATGGATAGTGAAATGGAAGTAGATCAAGAAGTAGAAATTGTTACATTAAATGAAAAATCTTCATCAAAATCTGCTGTACAAAATGTAATAGTAGGCTCTACGACAACGCCTTCGGTTACGGTATCGTTACATCCACTTGTACTAATGAACATTTCTGAACATTGGACACGCATACGAGCTCAAGCTAATCATCCAAAACAAGGTAAAAACAATTTTTCTTTTAAAAATTTAAAAAAAATTTATTTGAATAATAGTCTTTGGCGCATTAATTGGAAAAGAAAAAGGTAGAAATATAGAAGTTATGAATTCGTTCGAACTAAAAACTGAAGAATTTGATGGAATGATTATTATTAACAGCGACTACTATAAATCAAAAGAAAAGCAATGTAACATTTTTACTTTCTTATTCACAGTAAATAATTTAATTAACTCAAAATTATAGACAAGCAAGTGTTTAGTGAACTTGACTTTATAGGTTGGTATACAACAGGTGAAACTCCTACAGAAAAAGAAATCAAAGTTCATAAGCAAATATGTGGAATTAATGAATGTCCTATTATGCTACAGCTTAATCCATTTTCAAGGACCATGGATGTAAATATAAATATGCTATAGTTTAAAATCATAGTAATATTTATTTATTTTAAGCAACTACCAATAAAAATTTATGAATCCGTTGTTGATATTGTTCAAGGCGAGACAACGATGTTCTTTGTCCCTCTTACGTATACTTTGGCAACAGAAGAAGCAGAAAGAATTGGTGTAGATCATGTTGCTCGAATGTCTTCTAACGATAATGGAGAGAAATCAGTTGGTATATATTTTTATTAAATCAAAATATTTCATATAATTAATTCTATATTTAGTTGCAGAACATTTAGTTGCACAACATAGCGCCATAAAAATGTTACATTCAAGGGTTAAGATTGTATTAGCATATATTAAAGCTGTTGAAAAAGGTGAATTAGCTCCAAATCTAGAAATTCTTAGAGAAGCTAATTCATTAAGCCATCGTTTACCAGTTTTACAAACTTCTGCATTTAGGGAAGAATATTATACAGTAAGTAGATGAATAATTATTTGAAATAAAACTTTTGGTATTAATTAAAATTATAGCAATCCAATGATGTTGCCTTCACAACATATTTAGCAATTTTAACAAAAGTCTGCAATGACACAAATCAATTTGTCAATAAATTTAATATATTGCATGACCGTCAAGGAATGGGACGAAGAATGCGTGGCTTATTTTTTTAATTTTATGTATAAACATCTTTTATTTCTATTTTCGTTAAGTCTATACAACTGCAAAGGATATGTTTTTTTTTTTTTTGGTTTTATATTGAATTATTTAGTAACAATTTTATTGAAAAATGTTACTTTTATGACTGTTTCATTTATTAGAGGTAAGCAATTCCTCATTTATCTCTTTTGAAAGTATGATTAAATATTTTTTGTCATATTTAAAAACTTTTTTTTATATTTTAATATAATAATAATTTAGAATAATACATTTTTTGTAAATATAATATTTGGCTATATTTTATTTTTTTAGGCTCCACTATTTAAATGTGTAGAATTTAGTAATTGATATAAATCTTCTAAAATGTTGTAGAAAAACGCGTAAAAACGAGCAAAATGAGCAGTGACGAACTGATAAAAAAATGCCTAAATACCTTTTAAAAAAGTGCTTAAATCAACAAAATTAGAATATTATCGGATTCGGCTGGCTATTTTCTTAGTGACTATGAAATATTAATGCATTTGAAGGTGTTTAAAAAAAAAAGAGGGGGGGGGGGATAAGGAAACTAAATATAGCCTAATATTAAATTATACGCAATAGTATTTAAAATAAAAAGAATGAAAAAGATTTTTTTTAAGTAATAGCTTCAAATTTAATTTCAATTATTTTGCAAAAAAATCCAATTGAGTTTTGAATTAAATCAGAACTACTTGTTTTTGGCCTTACTAAACAAAAGAAACAAAATATATTTATAAAATTATAATATTCCAAAATGTCAATATAAAAGTATAAATAAAAGTTTTTATATTTTAGAAATAAAGTACTTTACAATATAAATATTCAATATTTATAATATATAAATTACTTTATGAGATGTTTTTTTTTATTTAGCCATTTCAAAAACGTTTGAATTAAATTTTACATTTCGACTAGATGTATCTTCTTGAATTTTAAACAGGATTGATAATTTATTTGCATACTGTATGCTAGGAAATTTCATTGTAATTGCTCTATACAAACTGTTTTTTTTTCTGTTTCTTTTGCTATCATTTCCCTTTACTTTATAATTTTTTGCTGTTATTTAACCAATTTTTCATTATTGAGACAAAGTAAAATTTGTTTATGTTTTTTTTTAAAATTTTAAACAAACTAAAAGATATATACATAAATATTATACACTTTAGGCAGCTTTAATTTAATCTGATTATTAAGACTGTACAAAAATTCGCAAATAATTACAATTCTTATGAAATTATTGAAGTATTTCTATAATTTAGATTATTGTTACTGGAGATTTTATTACAAATAACAGGTCGCTGATTTATACAACGGTATATATTTTTAGTTGAATTATATTCATATGTAGTTCTTGGTTTACATTTTGTTAATATTTGTTGCTTGGCAGTAATTTTATATT
Organism: Acrocera orbiculus; assembly: GCA_947359355.1. NCBI lineage: Eukaryota > Metazoa > Arthropoda > Insecta > Diptera > Acroceridae > Acrocera > Acrocera orbiculus. The sequence continues at coordinate 5,406,677 of OX375757.1, forward strand.
GTCTAATTTTATTACATGTTATATCCATTTTACGATCAAAATCTGTTGTTTTAGAAGTGTCCTTTGAATTCTGACATAATAAAGCATCTATATCTCTTTTTTGCTTACGTATTTTTTCTTCTAGGATATGTAATCGTCTTTCATAATAACTTTCTCCTTCACCTGTTATATTATCAAAGTCTTCGATTTTTTTATTTTCTGAAGTCAATATTTCATTTTTATTAATATCTCGTAAGCATTGAAACTTTTTTTCGTAATATTTACTATTTTTCGTTGTAATAACATCTGCTAAATTTTTATCAGTGTAAATGCTTTCTATTGTTTTTTTGTAGTCAGATGGGGTTCCTCTATCTTTATACTTGGATTCTATAATAGGATTTTGTTTTTCAAATGTTGATAAAACCCGCCTTTTAATTGGAATACGGCTTAAAATTTTATAAGGATCTATAAAATGCTCATGAGTATTTTTATTATCAGACTTATCCTTTGTAGGTTCTCCAGAAATTTGATCTAAATTTTTTACTACTTTAGGTAATGAGCTAGTATATGGCAAGATCTCAGGTTTACTACTTTCAAGAGAATATTTTAAAAAACTACGATCTCTTTGTATGCACTTTTTATCCAAAGCAGCTTTACTGATTCTTTCTGAAAGTTTTTTTGGTGGTGAATGCTCTTTCATTTTAGAATTCGTCATATATTTTGCTGATGAAACTAACGAAACTATATTTTTATTCTGCAATATTCCGGTACTACAAAAAATATAAATGTTAAATTTATTAATTTTTCTTTAAAACAAAAAAAAAGTTAATAATTAATATCAACTTTGTTATTATATAAATTAATAATAATTAATTTATATTGATAATAATTATATTTTTATGTCTACGAAAATCTTTAAAATTATATTTAATGAAAAAACGAAAGAAAGATAAAAATATAATTTAATTACCATGCAGTACTAATATTTCCATTTAGTAATTTTTCCTTTGATTGAATAATTTCATATAATTTCGCTCTGTATTCAGAAATACTTAGTTGTACATCATCTCGTAATGGAGGTTGGATATCCATATTAATTTCTAGTTCAGAAATTGTATTACGAAATCTAGAAATTTATATTATTATTAAATAAAACTTATAATAAAAAACTTATGTTATTATAACTTAGTGACATATTTATGAGATAATCCTTCTTTAGCAGTTAATCGCATTGAAGGATCAAGTAAAAGCATTGCTTTGACCATATTTTTGGCATCTTCTGTTCCTCCAGATAGTAATTCCTCAAGTTTGATATAACTTTAATAACTTTTATTATTTATATATTTTAATAATTAATAAAATTTATTCTAACTTTTCTGTAGTTTCTTTATTTGTATGCTGATTTAACAAAACTGATCCAAAACTTGCGCCTATTGCTTTTATTTCTTCTTCTGTAGCTTCAGGTAACACGGAAGTAATTCTTTCAATCTTGTTTGTAATTAAAGATAAACCAAATTTTAATTGCTGATATAAATACAAACTTTTAATAATTTTTTGTTTATGGTTTTGAATGGTGTATAAATTTAGTTGAAATCATTAAAACTTGAATCAATGGCATAGATAGGGGTGGAATTATGATAAGAGAATCAATCCACTTCCATGCTTAGTAAAAAAAGCTAAGAAAGATGAAAAGATGAGTGTCCGTAAATCATATCCCCCCCTCCCTTATCATCGTTTCAAAATAATGAAAGATGTTTCTAAAACTTTTTTTGGAATCCCTTCACAAAAAAAAACTGCGAAATTGTTAAAAGATACAATTTGAAAGAAAATTTTTATTTGATAGTTTGCTTTCATTAAAACTTTAAAAGGATATTATTTCTTAATTTCGAAGCCAGATATTTTTGTTGAGAACCAATACAAATAGAAATGATTCACTTAATTATTAATTCAAATTCTAGTTTTAAATTATCATTTTAATGTTTGTGATTTATTATTTAATTTTAAACTTTAAGACATTTAAACACTAAAATGCAAATCTTACTTGATTAACCGTACTACTTCCTGGAAATAATGGTTTTCCATATATCATTTCACCAAGTATACATCCAAGGCTCCATATATCAATTCCTTTGGTGTATCTATTTCAAAACAATTAAAATTGAAAGAATCATTAAAAATTTATTGGAGTACAGATAACAAAAACTTTGATTACACAGATAATTTATGCAAATAAGCTAAATATACAAATTTTTATGAATTATTGAAATTCTAAAATAAGAGATATAATTTTTTTTGACAAAATATTTGTGACCTAAATTATTTTTTTAGTTACAAAAAAAGTTGCAAATATACCTAATTCTGTTTTGGTATAATAGATACATTCCAAAAAAAGTCGTGTAAAAAAATCTTGTGAAAACTTTTGCTAGGTGTATTTTGTTTATACCACAATTTTAACAAATATATTGTTGACGGAATACTTATGGCGTGTTTTGTATTATTTTTTTAAATAATTTTACTTCAAACAATTTACTAAAATTGCGTTTAATTATTTCAAAGGAAACTAAATCAACAACAAAAAAAGTTAGTAAACTAGTTGGCGGAGGACTTTTTTTACTTTTTACTTTTTTTAGGCATGTTTTTATGTTATGTTATTTTTATCTATGTCTGCCCATGGGATCATGCCTTAAATTGGGCTTAAAGTTTTTTTTTTGACCTGTTTTAGATTTAATCGACTTTAGGCACTTTACATGGATAGAATTTTAGGAAGGGTTACTGTATTTTATAGATTACAGCTTATCAAGGATAATACGATACCACAAACAACCTTTTGCTCGCGACCAAAATCTCCGGGGCCCTGTACCACCTTGTAGCAACATAATCCGTTAAAATAGGATTTGATGTATTCTCATTTTTTTCATTGCTTATTCGGCTTCGTGAAAGTGATCTTGCCAATCCAAAATCAGCAATTTTACATCTTAATTAGAAATTTTTTTAATGAAATATAAATTTACATCAAATTTCTTTAAAATAATAATTCTCACCTGCATTTACTATCAATTAAGACATTACTAGGTTTAAGATCTCTGTGTATAACATTACCTGAATGTATGTAATTAAGAGCATTTAATAGCTGATACATTATATAACGTTTGTGAATATCTTTCAAAACGGATCCTTTTTTAATTACATTATGTAAATCACTTTCCATATATTCAAATGATAAATATATATCCATATTATTGGGAGCTCTGTTATAAGAATATAATTACAGCAACAATTTTTTTTTATTTTAAATTTTTTATACCTATGGACACTTATTAATTTTATAATGTGAGGATGTTCTCTAAATGCACGTAAAAACATAATTTCCCTAAATGTTCTTTGGGCATCGGTTTCATTACGGAATGCATCGAAGATTTTCTTAACTGCAACAATTGTGTTGTTCCTTTTGTCTACAGCCTTCCATACTATTCCATAAGCTCCTTTTCCAATACGCTATGATATTAAATTAATTAAATTAGTTTTTTAATCTTAGCTATTAGGTCAATGTTTGACCTAAAAGTTTAAATTATGTTTGACATATGAACATATATTGTATATTAAACTAAAGAATTTTGTATAGAACCATTTACAGACTAAGTCGAAATTCGCCTGATATTTTAAATATTTAATTTTCATAAAATATGAATACAAAAATTATCCAAACAATAATGTGTCTTCTTAAAAATTGAAAATTTACCTTTTTAATCTCAAAGTTTTTTAAAATTTGCCCATCAATTTCAGATATTTTATTTTTTTCTTTAGTTTTTTGATTCTCTGCCATACTAAAAATTATAATAAACAAACAATCTTTCTTAGCAAAAATAATACGAAAATAAAAATAAGTCAAATAATTTTTGACTTTAATAAAATAAATTAATAAATTCTGATCACTTGTATATGACTACTGTGATTTGTTTTACTTAAAATTTATTTAATTGACTTTAATATTGAACAAAATATGAACTTTGTTAGATCGATGATTTGTCATTTAAATAAAAACATGCACATTTAATTAATTTTATGTATCATGAATTTTACATTGTTAATAAAATGTTTATGTTTTATTATTAATGTTTGTGTAATACACGTGCAATATAAAAGTAACATAGCAACGGTGAAGGGGTAAAAATATGTTAGAAAATCTGCGCAGTAAAACATTTTATATTTAGCTTTTAGTTAGGAAGTTGTTAAAAAATATGTTAATAATACTAAAATATATTTTCTTATCTAAGGAAATAATAAAGTTATTTTTATTATATGCTTGGAAAATAAGAATTTCCTCCCTTTTTTGTTTTGTATGAAGGGTATGCTTTTTTGAAATTTTGGGTTTAATCTGTCCAATTATATTTTAGATATGTTAAACTATGTAATTCAATAAAAATGTAAGTAATTAGTTAAATATTTCTGGGGATACTAAAATATTAATTAATTAATTAATGCAAAAAAAAATATTGATGAGTTTGAAATTTAAATTTTTTAACTTCTCTTGAGATGTTATTATAATAGGTCCGAAAATCGATATCAATAATTTTGTGTTTTCTTTACGTTTCAAGACCTGGAGAATCATTTGCAATCATTTTTAAAGTGATGTCTTTCTGTGTGTGTGTGTGTGTATTGTAGGGATGTGAGTTTTTTTATGAAATTCGTTTTCTAAAAAACTACTGGACCAAATTACGTGTTATATATATCAATCGATATGCCGCATCATGACTTAGATCTGAAAGGAGTCTAAGCACAGTCGGTCCAGCGGTTCGTTTTTTATTTATAAAAAACTGACTTTTAAGCACGTTAAAGTGAGATTCGATTACTCAAGAATTACTCGACCAAATTACGTTTTTGACCATATCAATCAATACGCCACATCATGGCTTAGATCTGAAAAGAGTTTGAGCGAAATTGCCCCAGCGGGTTTTCGAAGGTGCTGATTTTGAATCTTTTATGAGTTTTTTAAAATTCAAGATGGCAGACCCAATATAACGTCATTTTTCTTCTTTTTTTTTGTAAAAATTCTTCAAAATGGATGAAATTTAGTTTTGAGCGGGGTTTCAGGTAATAGATTATAAATTATTGTGTAATGTTGAAAAGTTGTTTGTTTTTTAATTTTGAGCTTCGTCAAAGTTGAAAGTATGAATTCGTAGAGTTAAAATGGATATTTATCGAAATGATTATGTATTTGTCTATTCTGAATAGATATGTGCCATATAGTAATTATAAGATAGTGTCGAATGATTTTCGAGGTATCAAATCATTAAAAAAATTTGTTTTCTCAAGAGAAGTTGCTTGCGCGGTACTTACTGCCGGACGTAGTTTTTTATAATATTTTTATCTAGTTTTAAAAACAATAATTCTTATGCATTTAGTTTAGCATTAAGTTAACTATTTAAAGGATCGTAAGGATTTTTCAAATTTAATAAATATTTTAGGAATGAATGATAGTTTTTATAAACAATAGTTTTTTTCATATAGATATGTCATTATTTTTGGCATATTAATAGATTTCTAAACTATATAGTAAGTATATAGCTTTAAAAAAACTATAATATGGTCTTAATTTGTTCATAATTAATACCCGAAACACAATATATATTTTTTTTATAAGAATATTTAATTGTAAATTTTTCCCTCCCCTATCCTTAAAAAAAATTGGTTTTTAACTTGTTGTTGTGTATGAACTTATTCTGAAAGGTGAACCACTTCGAAGCTACAATTTGCTTTACGGGTTTTTTTCTTATAGAACAAGAATACTATATAAGTACTCCAAAGGTGCATTTTTATGGAATATCATTTGTTAAAAGTGGAAACAGGATTTTGAAACTGCTGATTTTGATAGTGAAGGATTACCTCTTCTCAGCTTGAAGGTAACTGAAATCTCAAAGGTAGGGATTATTTTGTTTAACATCTTCTCTTTATTGTGTTTCTCCAGAAAAAAATTTATTAGTGTCTAATTAGCGTTTTGGGCAGCGGTATTATAGGAGATTTTATAGGAATTCTGAGGCGCGGTTATAATCAGAAGTATATTAACTGCAATAATTATATTAAAAATCTTTTAGAAAAGTATAATTTGTACCTTTCAACTAATTTTATTGCATTTATAATGCATTATTATTTACATTAATCCATTAAATACAAGATAGAAAGCATAAGTTATATATTTTCAATCAAAATAACAAACTCAACTTTTGCGGTGGGATTGAACGTAGTCCGAATTATAAAAGTCTAGCATATAATTTTTCATAAAATTTACTTGTTCTTCCAATTTGACATACAGAAACTCGTGTGGATTTTTTAGTAAAGATAAAACCTTAAATAAACTTTTTTACTAGTGGATAATGGAGGAACCCCAAAATATTGATGTGCAAAATTTTTTGCCAGCATCTAATACCATTAAAGCTAAAAAACGTGCTTACGACGATGTAATGGAAACTGAAGAAATATCCGGAATTGAAGGCAAAGCCCCATCTATGTTGTCTAAAACCAAAAAGAAAAAGTATAATACCCAAGAGTATAGAAAAATAGCTGTACCGCCACACAGGTAATTCATCATGAATGTTAAGTTAACTTGAAGCTAAAAATAATTTTCTTGAAGGTATTCATCTTTGAAGGGAAATTGGTTAAAAATTTTCAGTCCAATTGTTGAACATTTGAAGCTTCAAATTCGATTTAATATGCGATCAAGGCAGGTAAGGATAATACGAATCATTATTTTAATACATTTATTAATTATGACTATAGTTTTTTATGTTTTTATGTCAATATGCCTGTAATTTGATATTTTTATGGCAAAATTTATATATTTTACATGATTAAATATAAATTTCAGTAGTTATTTATATTTTGAACCTTGGATCTTACTAGATTAAATATAAATGGTCATTATTTTTAGGTAGAAATCCGTTTGAGTCCCGAAACACAAGATATTTCTAATTTACAGAAGGCTGCAGATTTTGTAAAGGCATTTCTATGCGGATTTGATGTTGATGACGCATTAGCACTACTTCGATTAGAAGATCTTTTTGTCGAAACTTTTGAAATAAAGGATGTTAAAGTTTTAAAAGGTGATCATATGGGCCGAGCAATAGGACGACTAGCTGGTAAAGGAGGAAGAACAAAATATACAATTGAAAATGTTACTAAAACACGTATTGTGTTAGCCGATAGTAAAATCCATATATTAGGCAGCTATCAGAATATAGCGTTAGCAAGAAGGGCAATTTGTAATTTAATATTAGGTTCACCACCAAGTAAGGTATATGGAAATCTTAGATCGATTGCTAATCGTGTATCTGAAAGATTTTGATACATAATAATTTATTAAAGTTTTGTAAAAATTAACAATAGCAATAAAAATAATGTTATACTTGCTAAAATTAATATACAAATTATTTTCCTATTTTTTCTTTGGTATATTTCAGCTTTATGCAATTGCTTGACTCCGTCTATAACTCTTGCTTGGGTCTGTTCAATATTATAATCAATACGATCAATTATTGTTCCCTGTTCTTGAACCATTTGTCCTAAATCTTTATATATTTCATTTAAATCTCTAATTGACTTTACTATTTTATTTACTTCTTCTTCACGCTTATCAGCTAATTTGGTGTTTTCCTCTTCAAATAGAAGAAGTTGTTGCTGTGTTAGACGTTTTGATACTGGTTTTTGAAAATCTTCATCAATTTGATCATCATTTTGTATATCAATATTATAAATTGATTTTGGTTTAAAAAAGTTATCAAAACTTTCAACATTATTAGATTTTTCATCATTTAAATCAATATTTGTAAAAGAGGATGTTTCAAAAAATTCACTGGACGTTTCTTCACGTGATTTTAATTGATTTATATAATTATTTTGAGAACTACGATATTTTGTAGTTAATTCCTGAAGAGCAAGTAATAAATAAGTAACAACATTTTTGGTTAATCGCTGTTCAATTATATTTCCAGAGTTAAGACTTGAACGTATACATTGAATATGCCTATGTGCAGATGATAAAAGTTTTGTAATTTCAATGCTTAGCTCTTCAATCTGTTCTTCCTCTTCACATGAATCATTGAATGTAGGCCGTAACAAATGACGAGCATGTAATGAACCAAGTTCATCTAGTTTAGGTTTGATTCTAATAATTATAATTATTTATAGTTATTGAAAACTGTAAAAAAAAAATAAGAATTAGAGAAATTACTTAGACATTGTATATTGTGCTTCTTCAAGTTTATCGATCCATATTGGTGGATTTACAAAGTCGTCGCGAAGTTCAAGTCCTTCTTCAGCATCAGTCAAAGATCTTTTTAGTAATTTATCAGAATCATTCTTACGCTTGAAATAGATAGAATAAATTTCAATTGAATTTAAAGGAAGAAATATTAAATTTAAAAACTACATTATCTGAATATATATTTCTACGTTTACTTGCATTGTTACGCATTATAAAAAAAACTTCTGTTAAATTTCTTACTGCCATTTTTGGCTTATTTTATGTATTGTAATAATATAAATATGTTTCCCAGATTAAGTTTTTGACAATTTCAAAAATTTGTATATATAGGTGGTATTCTTAAAATCAGAGTCTATGTTGAATATAATTTAGCTCTATATTTTAAAACTCTACAATTCAGTTGAATTATATCAAACTGCTGTCGTTATACTGTAAACTTCATCATTTTCTATATTAAAAGGTGCAAAACAAAGAAATATTTAATTGTAATATAGAATTTACATTAATGGTACTTTCAAATATTATTAATTAAGGTAATAATAACTAATTTCTTATATTTATGCATGTATATATTAGCTTTTTTAGTACGAATATAAAACAAAGAAAAAGTAAATGGCGTATTTAGTTAAATTGCTCTTATCGCTTTGTTAATTTTTAATTTGCTGCTTATCAATAAACATTTTGCTGTTGTATAGCACAAAAAAAAAATTTTATTGTTGCAATAAGCAAATTATGCCTAAAACTATTTTCTTTATATTAAAGTAAGCAAAAGGTTATCTTAGAAATAACAAGATTAACGTTTTAATTAATATATTTTAGTTATATATTGAAAATAGAAGCTTTTGCTATTCAGCATAAAGTAAAAAACTCTAAAATTTAAAAGTATATGTATAAAATTTGAGTGCATTGTTTCGATATTTTAAAGTCACTATTTAATATATTATTTATATCGCATTTTCTTTATTAGATCAATAAGTGCTGATTAGAATTATTACAAGATGTGGCTAATTTCTTTATATTTGTCCACTATATTTCTTTGTCTGAGAGGAGAAAATACTTTTAATGCCCTCAGTGATGATTTTATAGAGGAAATAAATAAAATAGCATCTACATGGAAGGCTGGTCGCAATTTTCATCCAAGTACAGACTTTTCAAGCATAAAAATATTAATGGGTGTTCACGAAAATGCAACACAATATACTTTAAAACAAACAAAACAATTGTATTCAATTAAAGATAATGAAATTCCAGAAGAATTTGATTCAAGAGAGAATTGGCCAAATTGTCCATCTTTAAGGGAAATACGTGATCAAGGTACTTGCGGCTCTTGTTGGGCGTTTGGTGCAGTAGAATCTATGACTGATCGAGTAAGGAAAATAAAGCTAAAAGAAATATTAATTATTAATTTTTAATAATAGATTTGTATACATTCTAATGGAAAAGTTAACAAACGGATTTCTGCAGAGAATTTACTCACATGCTGTCATATTTGTGGTTTTGGTTGTAATGGTGGTTTTCCTCCCATGGCTTGGTTTTATTGGGGAAAAAGTGGAATTGTTAGTGGTGGTGCATATGCTTCTTCTGAGGTAAATATTTTTTTTTTAAAAAAAAAACTATATTTGCCTTACTTTAACAAAAATAAAATTGTTTTGAAGGGTTGTCAACCATATGTAATTAAACCATGCGAACATCATGTAAATGGTAGTCTACCTCCATGTAATGGTAATGGAAAAACACCTCAATGTAGTCATAAATGTCAGGAAGGATTCAAAGGTCAATATGAAACGGATAAATCTTATGGAACAAGTTACAGTGTAAGTAGTAGAGAAGCAGATATTAAAAAGGAAATTATGACAAATGGTCCAGTGGAAGGAGCATTCACTGTTTTTGAAGATCTTCTTAATTATAAAGAAGGTAAATTAATTAATTAAAATGAATTTTAAAGTAATCTATGAAAAAAACAAAATAAATTATTTAAATTTTTTAGGTGTTTATCAACATGTCCATGGAAGCAGATTAGGTGGTCATGCAATTAGAATTTTGGGTTGGGGTGTAGAAAATAGTGTTCCTTATTGGCTCATTGCTAATTCCTGGAATATGGATTGGGGTGATGGTGGTTATTTCAAAATAAAACGTGGTGAAAATCATTGCGGTATTGAAAGTTCTATTCATGCCGGTATACCAAAGTTTAAATAAAATTTTTGAAAATATTTACTATATTGCCATAGTTTGAAAAATATTAAGTAAATTAAAACTTTTTCTATTTTTAATATAAACTTTATATAATTTCATGAAGGTTTCAATTATTCTATTAAATTTATGTAATACTCATAAGCGATAAAAACATAAACAAAATGAATTTTCTGTTTTTTTAAATTTTAAACGTATTTAATTTTTTCTAACAAATCTTGAAAGTATCTGCTGCTGATAGAGTCCATTTCTAAGTAATAAATAGAGTCGCAAAACCAAATAATAAAGAGATTGATAACTAAATGTCAATGAAAAATAAAAAGAAATAATTCGAGGCCAATTGAAAATCCTTAAAACAATTTAAAGTTATAAGGAATATTAGATTTGATAAACTTAAAGTTTTAATTGCTGTAAAATACACTGCCAGAAAAGTCTCAGTTTTATCAAATTTTACTAGAATATTAATATTCAATGCTAAATTTTTAAATCTAACTAGTTTAGATTGTAGCAAAACTACCGCTTCTAAAATTAATGCATGGTTTTTTCAGCAATAGTGGAATTAATATGACAGCCTTGGGATTTATTGATTAATCTTAGCTGCGACAACAATGCACGACTAAATAACATTACTATTCTTTTTAGGTTATACTAATATCTCTTTTGTTTGTAGGACAAATATAACTATTTAATTCCAAAGTTTTGACCATTGAAAATGTTCCTTGCTGTTGATACGAAAAATTTAATAAAATAAATTTTGGTGTGATAAGATTAAATTATAGTATCATTAATTTAATTATATTGATATTAGATATTAAGTGCAAATTTTTAGCGGAAAAAGGACCAAGTTCTACTTCTATAAGTTATATATCTCGTTAACGTACTTGCAAATTTGTAACCTAAATTTAATTATATTGCTACTATTAGCTTGCATAAAAATGTTCAATTGTTAATAAAATCTTTTCTATTCATCCAATCAAGTTCAAATAAATTTTGTTGTATTGGCAGTGCATGACAATTGATGTTAATACAGTTACTTCAAATATTAATTATATTTAATAAATTAGTTTTTACTTTTATATGAGAGAAAAATGAATGAAGCGAATTCCGAATTCAGAAAAAAAGACAATCTCACTGAATGGGAATGAATGAGAAATATAAGTAGGAATATATTTTAAAAAATTTATTTTTATATTACTAGTTTTAATTTCAAGAATGTCGGGTTTACTGATATATCCCATAGCTATTGGACTATAACAATTGAACACATTTAAATTAAACAGTTCGTACTTCTCATCGTTTCACTTTAATTCTTGGGAAAAAAATTGAATTTATAAATTTTAGGGGGTCTTCTAGTTCAGAAATTTGCAAAATCGATTTTTTTTTTTGCAAATTTCCATAGCTTAACTCCTTACGAAAATGTTCTCAAGAGGATTTTTTGAAATTCGAATTATTTTCAGGTTACATCCAATTTTATGATGCATTTAGTGCTTAGGCTTTAAACACGTTTTTCTCGAAACTACTTTTTTAGTTACGTTGTGCATGATATCTCAAGTTTTACTCAACCGATTCAATAAAAATTTGGCACAAAGATTCTTTATAAATCAGGCTATGGTACAACGAAGAGTTTTTCCCAATTTTTTTTTTCAAACTCCCACCGTTTTATGGAAAAAAACTTTTCTTAAAAAAACTCTTCGTAGTGCCAAAACTAAATTTTTCTAGTTGAATAATTAAGAAAGATTTTTTTCTTCAGATTATTGGGAAGTCTGGAATCGTGCAGACCAGGACATAACCATTTCTCAAGACCCCCACTCTACTGGCCTGTGGTATATTCTATTTTGATTTTGTTATTTTCTCAACACATCAATAAACAAAAAAATATTTGTGTAAAATATTTATTGGTTCTTTTTTATAGCGTCCGAAAAAACACCCAAAATTCAAGCGTCTAAGCTCGAAGACCCTCCTCCCCCCATTGTATTGCACAAAATCAGATCAAATTCATGTTTTGTGAGAATTTATGGCTAACAGAATTTAAATAAATTCTGATAAACAGTGCAAAATTTAATTTAAATAAACAAATACATATCCTAATATCATTACTGCATTTCATGTTCCTTTTTTTATATTATTTATATAAAATAAAATAAATTGTTTTTATAATTATTTTTTGATTACATTATTCTATAAATATTCATAAAAATATGATTTTTCTATTCAGTCGTCTTACATATTTACACTGACCGAACTAATAAATGCATGCAAAAAATAATAAAAAAACTCATTCAAACATTTTTATAATTAATTTTAAGAGCACGTGCTACACAGAAACAGAATAGCTATGCTCCGATTGCATATGGTATGGAGGATCTGTAATAAAGAAATTAATTATTTTTTTAAGATTTTAACAGAAAAAATTTAATTTTTTAAGTTTAAAAAATTTGATTGAGTTTATTTTAATGTTCCATAAATGTATTTAAGTTATTAAATTACTGATGTAATTTAATTTAAAAAAAAATTTAATGTTAAGCTTTTAAAAAACAAAAACTAATTGGCCAAAAATTTGAAAAAAATTATATAATTAAATCAAGCAAAGATCCTTTTTAACTTAACAAAGTTGGATTTTAAATAATTAATAAGATAAGTTTTTCTTTTTGTGGTACCATTTTTTCTTGAATTACCCAACATTTTCTAATGATTTATTTTTTGTTAGAAAAGTAAAATTCTGTAGTTGCCACAATATTCCTGGAATTTTCTATAAATATACAATTGTAAGACTTATTAAAGCTTTTTGATAGTAAAATTATCTTATTTGATTTATTAAAATCTCACAAAAAAAAAAACTAAAATAAAATAAATAAACATAAAAAGAAGGCTCAATTTTAGTCTCTTGAAATTCAATAAATAAAGAGACATGTTTGCTTTTAATTTTTTAATATATGTATACTTCAAAGCGTATGCTGTTTAATTAATGCTTAAAAAACCCCTATAAAAAAATGTGACAAATTAAAAAATTTTAAAAAGAAAAAATTAAAATACTTAATATTTAATTTAATGAAAATAAATATGATACCAAACAGATTGATGAAAAAATGACAAAAAAATTTAAGTTATGGTATATTAAAAGAAGCTATTTATAATCAGAATAAACTGAGGAAATATTTTAACAAACCAATGTAACTAGTATAAATAATGGACTCAAATATGATAAAATTCAAATAAAAAAAGTGTAAAATTTTTTTTTTTTATGAATATTTTGTTAAACAATATTTAGATAACTAATTTTGTTATTTTTTTTAAATATAATTTTATATTAGCAATTGCTTCTTTTTACTTTTTTTTTTTTTTTGCTTTTTTTGAGAGAATCACATTCATTTAAATAATAATTAAAAATTAATCAAAAAATAAACGTGAAAATATTTTAAAAGCTATAAAACAAGCATATCATTTGTAGACAAACCAGTATTGATGTAGCTCAACGATTTAAAGGAGTTGGTAATATCACGACGGAACATTGAAAGATTTTGTGTAAATCTGAAGAAGAAAAAACAAATTTAATTGAAATTTAAAGAAAAAAACAAAAAAAAATAAAGTAATAATTAAAATTTTAACAAGTCATAAAATTTTACCTTTCTCTATTTTTCATAGTAATATTTCTTTCTATACCATCCATTAATGTATCTAACCATTGTGCCATTGTTTGTTGTTTATCTCCTGGCTGTAAGCGTAGAATATTTTCCTTTATTGATCTGTAAAAATAAAAAAAAATATATTAAATTTGGTAGATCATATATTTTTTAATATTAGAACGAAATAACATATCCTTAAGGGGGAATTACTTTGCAGAATTTCAAAATTCATTTACAATCTAAAAAATATATTTTCAATGTTTTAAGCTCTAGAGAACGTTTAAAAAGTACCTTGAAAGTCAGTGAAGTACATCGAAAGCAGGTAAGCGAGAGCACGCTCTTTACGACCTATTCCTTTTAATTTCCTACTTAAATAAGTTTTGTACTTTACTTTTGGAAAATAGGGAAGGCAGTTATTATTGCAAGTGCAACAATTTCATCTATAGGAATATTTAACGATGGCTACTGAAAGTCATAAGGGACCTGGATTTAATAATAGGCTTGGAATGTAAGATTTTCATAGATTTGTACGATAATAATCGAGTCAGAAGACAAGAGGGGCGTTCGTTTTTTTTGAAAAAAGAGGCTACAACTGAACAAAAAGAAAAGAATACAGCCGTAATTAATGATTTTGAAAATCAAATTAAATGAAAAACAAACCGAAATAATAACAAAAAACTATACACGTTTACTTAAATTCATATTATTGCAGAAAAATGTTTAAAAATTACCTGAAATAATCCTCATATAAAAGTATTAAAACCAGAAGAGGGCGGGACATTGACCATTGGTTTTTACAATCCTCCGACATTACAAGATTTAATAAAGTAGATAAAATACCTTGTAATATATCCGAGTGTATTTCAGCAACCTTAAAAAAAATAAAAAAATTTTATTTAAATAAATTTTTTTAATAATTTTAAATTAAATATTATACTTTTAATAAAGTATCATTTTCTGGAGGTACTATATGTCTCTGTTTTTTCTTAGGGAATGTTGAAACTATAAATAAACAAATTTTTTTATTAAAGTAAATTAAATAACAAAAAGTTGATAAAATTTACCTTTGTATGCTAACTGTTTAAAAATGTATGATAGAATGTTATCTAAAGTTGCACAACAACAAGTACAAACGGCAGTATCTATTAAATAATAGAAAAAATAAATAAATAAATAAATTATGAGTTTATTTCCACAATTTAAAATATTTAAAGACCTCCAAAGTCCCAACGGAAGTAAATCTATTAACATTTCTTAACAAACAAAAATTTGTTCATTTACAAAATAAGTTCCTTTTTATATAAAGGTTTTTCATAACATTTCGATGTCTTTCGAGAAATATTTGTATACTGTGGCGTTTTTTTTAGTGAAAAAAAGAAAAATAAGAAAAACCATAACTTTGACATGCATTGGTTATGTCTTTGCCCTTTTATTATCCGTCAACCATTTTCTACCCAATGTTATTCTTATTTTGTCGATTTCTTTTAGGTAGTAGTAGTTTTACAATTTCACTTACCGATACAAAATACTCTTTTTAAATTCCCTTAAAAAGGTTAAAATAATCCTATGAGTTTACAATGCTCTTACTTACATGATTAAATTCATGTTAATGAATTTGATTTTCAATAATTTATTTCGATTAATAAATTCAACGTAAAATTTAGTAGAATATATTTTTCTTTCAAATTTTCTAGTTCGTGTTTAGAAAAAATCACGGAATTTAGGCTATTTTTTCCTTGACAAAAATCAAATTTATTTCACATTTTGATATAAATATATGCATAAGAGCTACATAAAATTTTTAATTAATTCTAACACAAAAATGTAATAATTTCTTATTATGGTTAATTATTGTGTTTTTTCTTCACTTTTGGTTAATTATTTATTGTTGCTTTGGGATAGGGAAGCACCGAATATCCCAAAATATCTCACTTACTTTTTTTACTAGCACAAATTTTTATTTTTTGTAATTTAAGATTGTAAATTAACTTTGCTAATACAAATATTAAACTTATTTGTTTTCAGTAAATGATTTCAAAAATTATTTTCTCTAATTTTAGTTTATGAAATAAAGTTACCGATCATAATTGAAAGTTTATTTTTTTAAATCTTATTTTTTTGTCTTACCTTAAAATTTTGTAACAAATATATTTTTATTTGTATTATTTATATTACAATTTTTTTATTTATATTTAAAATAATAACAATTAACAAACCTAAGGCAGTTAATCCTTTTGATATACTTTCTAATATATAAAGAAAAACACGAGGTTCCAAAGTAGCTAGAAAATTTATATGATCTTGTGCTAAACAATCGAGTAAGGAATAGTATGTTGCTGATAGTTTTGGATATTCCTACATAAATATCAAAAAATCAGTTATAAAATCATATTAATTTAATTTATAAATCAGTTTTACCAATAAATCACTTTGCTGAACGGATAATATCATTTTTGCAACTGCATCAAGTACATTGTCAAGTGTATCATCTCCATATAATCTAAAAACACCAAAATTGACATAATTACCACTAAGTGCATGTTTTAAAATTAAAAAACATATTGAAATTCCTTTGAGTCGCATTGGATATTGTTGATCACCTGCAACGTCTAATAATAAAATTCTACTACCTGTAATAAAAATTCAAGTCAATTCATTTTTTTTTTAAATATAATTAAAAATAAAATAAAAATACTACCATAAGTACAAATTAATTTAGAAGCTTCTCTAAAAAGAAGGATCCCATTTGGACTAGATACATTCCCTTGTAGCCTTTGTGATCTACAATTAACTAGCTCAGCAAATAATTTTAATACCGGTGTTGTAACTGATGGATCATGTGTCCAAATTTCTACAGCTCGAATGAGGATAGGCGTATAATCAGGATAGCTGAAAAATTTAGAATTTTAAAAATAACATTTTGTATGGTAAAAAACTAAATTTTAAATAATAAATGATTTCTTGCTTTTTTTTACATATTTCAATTAGATTAAATAAATAGTTAACAAGGAATCTGTGAGAAAGAAACAATAAACAGTCTTTCAGAAAAAAATACAAAAATTTAGGATATCTCAAAAGTGAATGAATAAAAGAGTCGAGATAATTGTTGAGCTTTGTCACTCGGGAATTGTAAAATAATGAATTTCCATCGACCGACGAATCTGTGTGAGTATAAAAGAATTAACGAGTTTTATTTATAATTTTTTAGTAAGCAAAGCGTTTTCTGAACCTTGTTATTTTGGAAGTCGGTGCGATAACCTCAAACCTACTTGGCCGATCGTTTTATAATTTTGCACATTGCTTTTTTACAAACTTCATCAGATAATGACGAGAGCTTTTTTTTTAATAATTATTAATTTTACAATATCAAATAAGCCGAAGTCGACGAAAATCGGCATTTTGGCTTCCAAAGGGTACCAAAAATTGAAATATCTACAAAGAAAAAACTCCCCTCGTCATTACCTCAAAAAACATCTCCTTTAATAAATAAATTTTGATTTTTTTGTTTTAAATAATTTAAAATAAATAACTTTTTTTCAAGACGCCTCCAGCCACTCGGGCTCATTTATTATTATTTTGCAATAAAAGTTTGGTAAATATTGTTCAGGTGTTCTCTTATCATATAAAAATTAATTAAATGAACTTGAACTACCCGTATTGCCAAAAAATTTGTTTGAAAACAGGCCTTGTTTTCAACGAATTAACCTCCTTAACCGGAGATTAAAAGAGAACGAAGAACTGTGAAACAAAAATTAAAGTCACATTTTGAGTTGAATGATAGTTAACTAAGAACTCTGAAACTGGGTGTCAATATTTAGGTCGGTCAATAATAATTATTTTGAAAGCTTACGAAAATATTTGATATACTTTCTCTCTCCATAAGCGATCATTTAACAGATTTTCAAATTTAATATCTCACTTTTTAAGTAATTTAAAAATTATTTAAAACTTACATCCAATCAAAAAACATCTGATAAGGATTTCTTGAACTTAATGCATAAGCTAAACCACGTAAATCTCTAGCTAGACCAATTATAACCTTTTGTGCTTCTGGATTTGAAAAATTTCCAGAATCCATTAATATTGATGCAATTGAATCAAATTGATCTAAAAATAAAAAAAAAGAAAAAGTTTTTTGTTTTTAAATAAATTGAGTAAAAACAAGAAAATAAATTTTACTTGTTATTGGAGTCATAAAACTATGAAAACGTTCTTCTTCTTCTCCAAGTTCTATCATTAATAATCTTCCTAAGGATGTATAAAATATACTACGACATCTCATTTCAGTTAACGATGAATTTGTACTTAAAAACGAGAAATGCTCACTCTTAATTCGAAAAAAAAAAGCAAAAACACAATTTGTACAAATAATAATATTATTTGAATAATTTTGATTATAATTACCGTATGGTTACTGAGCATAAATTGAATTTCTTCAAGTTTAACTAATTTTCTAATACAACTATAGTTCAAAGATAAATCATTTAGTAAGCAAAGTGTCTTTGTTATTATTTGTGATGACCTTCCCCAAAATTTTAAATTTGAAATTCTATAAAATTATCAATTAATTATACAAATTAATAAATATTAATATCAATTTACATTTTTCTAACTATAACACTTAAAAGCATTTGTTCATCATTTAATCCTAATACTTCGGATAATCGGATATATACTTTGGCTCTTTGTGTTTGCTCGTTAATATGAATTTTTCTTACTTGTTCTAAAAAGCTCATAATTGCTAATTCTAATTTCTCACAACCTGCTTGTGGTAATCTAGAATCTGTCAGGCTCATTAGTTTGAGTACCTAAAAAATATTATTGTGTATTTTGTTAATAACAGAATTTTTTCAATCAATTAATTATAATAATTTTTACTCGTATTACTAATTCACCATCCATTGTATCTTGATCTTCATTTGCACTAAAATTTAATCTACCTCCAATTGCTGATCCTATTATATACACTAGCCATGTTAACTGAAGTTCATAAATTCTAACATCGATCATATTTGGTGATGGATTTTGTAAAATTTCTTGATAACTTCGGGCGGTCTAAATATAAAAAAACATATTTTAAGTAATTAAAAGAATTTTAAAGTGCAATACTTATAAAAACACAAATAAATTATTCAGTTCTCAATAATTTCTAACAGGATAATATAATTTAAATTTCAAAAAATCAAATAATTTCCCATTGAGGAATTGATTTTTTTGTTATTTCAGCATAAAAACCAACTTTTTTGAAACTTTTGAAACGGTTGAGACTACAAATTGAAACAAAAACTCGATATAAAAAAAATTCTGGAAGCTGTTGAAAATTAGGTAGCTGGAGAAGTATTGCGAATTGCCTTATGCCGAATATGATTTAGTTTATTCTATAATACTCAAAACCAAACCAAAAACCTTCATATTAACATATCTTCGTTTCTCCTATGGCTTTTGGGCTGATTAAAAGTTACTTTCAAATTATGGAGATTTATAGAACTTTCTTTTACATGCTTTGAATGAAATGAATTAAATTTATTCACTATACCACAGGTTCCCAAGCTGTGCGACACTTAAAAATCATCTGCATGCGACGTAAAGAGTGAATATTCTATCACCTCGTTTTCCCCTTTTTCGTTTCCTTACACTTTTGCTTTTTGTTTATCGTTGGAAAAAATTTTGTCAAAAAGTTAACCCACAGTGGAATCTGGCGACTAAATTCTCATCTTCTTTGGGAAGAACTATTGAAATTTGAAGTAAGAAATCATAAACTACTTGGACAAATACCTATATTCATTGAAAAAATTGGTGTGAAACAATCAACCCACTGCCACTTCTAGTCATGAATACAGTAGAAATTGGAAAGGAAATCGCCAAATATTTTAAATAGACTTAAATTTTACTGTAAGAGAAATATATAAAGACGGGAATAAAAATGACTAAAAAGAAAAAAAAAGAGAAATAATATTTAAAAAATTTTTAAAACATAAATTTTTATCCATAATTATTTTATAGATTCCATGAACTAAAAGGAGAAAAATAATAATTGATACTAGTAATTGTATTAAATGTAACTAGGATCGCCCAGTCGTCGAAATTCGACATTTTAACAATACATCGAAATACCAAAATGGAATATCTTCTTCCCTTGAATACTGTTTCGCTCGGTTTCACTCCCTTAAAAAGGGAGTACAAAAAAACGTCTTGCGTATTAATACATAGATAATTAACAATTCGTTCTCTCAAAAAGTTCAGTAAAAATTATTAAATTGTCTTAAATGAAATAGTTGCCAATTTATGAATTATAATCTTTTGACGCCCCACACATTTATTTTTTGTGAGAAGCATTATTTATCCTTTTTTCCCGGTGATAAAAATTATTATTCTGCTTTTCGTTTATTGAATCTATAAAATAATTATAGATAAAAATCTATTTTCAAAAGGTTTTTAATATTTTTTCTTTTAATTACTTTATCTGTGACATTCAAATTTAAATTTGGCATACTTTCCCTTATGTTCCGCAGAAATACTTGGCAGGAAGAGTATTAACAACATTAAATTTTATTAATTTTCTCTAGATCAGAAGATGTTTTATAAAACATAAGGGAAAAGTTCATAAAATAATTTTGAAATACAGTAAAATGAAAGTGCATATAATAGATTACCCCTAAAAGATCTTAGAAGATCTTATACGAAAAGTGTAGCCCCATTTACTTCCAAAACGAGGGACACATTTGTAAACAACAAACCAAAAACAATGCGTTGATAATTCAGAGCAATATTTGCATATGTTTAAGGAATATAACAAAATTTCACAAATCGATATTTGAAAATCATAGATCCATACACCTGAATATGAAAAGTCATCATCCAAGTGAACAACAAACGGTAAACATTGTCAAAAATGTTCCTGTAGGAGCATTAATTTTTAAATATGAAGGCTAAACAGCTGTGACTTTTAGTTATTAGTGGCCTGACTGAATATTCAAAGAAAACAAAAA
Organism: Acrocera orbiculus; assembly: GCA_947359355.1. Lineage (NCBI taxonomy): Eukaryota > Metazoa > Arthropoda > Insecta > Diptera > Acroceridae > Acrocera > Acrocera orbiculus. The sequence continues at coordinate 5,427,715 of OX375757.1, forward strand.
AAAAAGCTCCATGAATAAAGCTTAGGATTTTACTTTATATATCGCACCCTCCAGATCGAATGACATAAAAAACTTGGGCCTATTTACCGATAACAATAATCAACCGTTTAACAAAAGAAACATCACAAAAGGAGGGTTTGACGAATGTATCATATTTGGAAGATTGACATTCTTATAATTTAAACTGGAAACTTATTGAATGATGTGTTATTTGTGAATGTATTCAAATTTATTTACATAAGAAAACAACAGATGTTGCCGATTAATTATAAATTTAAAAACCCTCTGATAATATTTCTTCCTACAATTGTTTCATATAAAATCTTAAAAATATTTCAATTAGATATATAAATTCAAACCTGATCAAAAAGTTGTACCAACACAGTACAAGTTTTTTCATATTCACATCTTTCAATAACTGAAAGTTGATCAAGTTGTTGATGAACCATTCCTATATCATCTAAAGGATCCTCTAAATTCCCTCTAAAAAAATATAATCAAATAAAATAAACAATAATAACTTTGAAAAATATATAACATGCCTTACTATCATTGGTACAGCCTCATATTTACTCATAATATATGCTTTTGTTACCTCTGGTGTATATGTATTAAGGAGATGAGGTTCAGGAATTTTAACATATGGAACTGAAGCAACCATCCTTTGCCATAATGATAATAGATAATGTACACTATTTGGTGCAAATTGCCACATCTTTTTAATTAAATTAATTTTATTATTAATTTTATTTAGAAAACAAAATTTAGATAATAAAACCTCAAGTGATTGAACAGTAAATTTTGCAATTAACTGTATAGCTTCTGGATAACATTCAACTGTTATTAATTCTCCTAATTGATAATTTGATTTTAAACGTGCTAAAAGTCGACAAAATTCATGATAGTTTTCTGTTTCAGTTAATCCCTTTAAAATTTAATTATAATAAACAAATATATTTAACAAAATTTTTTAAGTAGTTTACTTTAAGAGATTCAAGTATATTTTTAACTCCATGAACAAGTTGAGTAAGAAATTTTGTACGTTCATTATTATTAAACAAAGATCTTCTTACCGAAGTCATCTATTAAATATAAGATTAAATTTATTAAAAACCAAAAAAAAAAATAATATTTTTATATATGAAATTACCTGGACAAGGCATTGTAATGATAAACTTTTGAGCTGATCTGGTAGTATATCGTAAAGATCAAAAAATAATTTTAGTGTGTTTGGATCTAAAAATGCCGGTCGCCAGCTTGCTGGAATCTAAATAGAATTGAAAATTTCAATTTAATTTATTAGATATCGGTTATAATTTTTCATGCAATACTTATTGAAATTATTTTGATAAAAAAATTTTCACTACTAATTTATTATAAATAATATTGATATTTTATATTGGAAATATGAATTTCCTATTTCTCAGATTGAGATTAATAATTTTAATATTAAACATTGTCTGCCATAATTTAGTTTTGTTAAGTTTTGCAAAAAAATTTCTTAGATAATATGATTTAACATTAAATTTTAAACAAATATCCACCTGTACACTGCTTATTTCATCATTAGTTTCATCTGGAGCACTACCAATAAAATCAAAGCTAAGACAGTTTTTTGTTAAACGAAGAGCTTGAGAAATTAATCTAAAATTAAATAAAAAATTTTATCAAAATATTTATGTTAGTGATATTATACAATAATAATATTACGTTTGTTGTGAATCATCTAAAAAATTAATACTTTTACTATTGTCCCTTGCAGTTATTAAAAGTGAACAAGAGAGCAAAAATATATCATAAAGTTGTAAATCACGAAATGATGAAGCAATTTTTCGATTTTTTGCATAAGATAAATTAACATCAACTTCAACAGTTGAATTCATTTCACATACTAACTGTGATAATATTTGAACACCTATTGTACAATGTTCTACAGAGCCCTAGAGAATTGTAATTATTAGTTTTAATAAACTAATAAATAAAAAAAAAAGGATATTACCTGAAGAAATTTTTTGACATCTTCAACAATATTACGAAAAACTAATTCATTTTTATATGACTCAAACCAACCATATTTTGTTATTTTTGCTAAAAGTGTTACTAAAGCTTGTACTACATAATTTTGTAGTTTTGGACGTGTTGCTAAATAATTTAACACATAACTTCTACAAAAAAAGGAAACAAACAAAAAAATTTTATTTCAGTACTAGTATAAAAAGTTTTTTCTTTAAATAATACCTTATATCGATACGTTGTTCAAGACTTAAGCCTTGTATTAGTTTTGTTAATGTTGTTGATGCTAATAACTGTGCATAGCTTGAATCTGCTCGATCCAAAAGCATTTGACATCTTGGTAAAGCATCAGGACTATCAAGGAAGGCTACTAATGCCTTTTCGGCTTCAGTCCTAACTATAGAATCACTTGATTCATATAATTGTTTGCACAAAATTTCTAATTGTTGGATTTCCTGTAAAATTACAAAAAGTTAATTGTTTAACTTAAGATAAAAGATTTAGGAGATTTAATAAGTAATATTTTTTTACTTTGTATCAATTTAAACACAAAGAAAAAAACACAAGACATTAATTTTGAATTCACCATATGTGAAATAGTGAATATAAATTTTTGGCAGTAATAAAATCTTTTTAATGTAAAATATTTGTATTTTAATTTATTTATTTAAAAATGTTAACATTAAGGTACTGTTTACTGTATACTGTTACTCTAAGTTAAAATAATGAACTTTGAACAATATTAAATAAAAATATTTAAGGAATGTAAATAAATAGCAATTCAAAAAGGGTAAAGGCCAACTTTAGTTTTGTTAAATAGTAAAATAAGATATTTTTAAGATATTTAATACATAAAGTTATTAAGATATTTAATACATAAAATTAAATATGCTTTTTATACTTTAAAAAAAAATAAAACTCATAACTGTATGTAATATTGTGAACAATATATAGATTTAACAATAAATCAATTTAAAGTTAAGGTTCTTAGACAATTTTCGAGGTTATGCTTTTAATCATATATTAAAATGTTATAGCCGGAAAAAACATAAATAAACAAAAACAAAATTGAACTTTTAAGGAAATTTAAATTAAGAATAATTCAAAATAATTAAATAGTTGTAATCTCATTTTTAAACTTATTAATTTAGAAACAGTCTTTTTAAACATTGTAAAATTAACTTTTAAATAACAGGAATTGTTTCTATTGTTTAAAATTGTTTATCACTTTCTGATTATAATATAAAAATTTAATATTTATAAACATACCATTTTATACTATTTCTAAAATTTTTTATTTATGTTATTAGTAATGAAAGTAAATATAAAATTCTATTCAAATTATTTCACTTATCGGTGCCTGTCATTTTCATTCATATATCAATGAATTAATGAAGAAACAATGAAAAATGGAACATTTTGATCTACGTGAAAATAAAACAGACGTTAGTCTAAAAAAGCTTATATGGGATTTTCTTCAAAGTTTTAAATCTAATTTGGTTAGTGCAAATTTCCATATAAAATGATTCAAAAATAGACTTGAATCACTAAATTTTTGACTATAAAAACATCGAAAACTATAGCAATGAATAATGAAAATGACAGTTCAGTTTAAAGAATCTTAAAAAAATTTAAAATTAAAAAGCTTTCATGCCAAAATAAATTTACTTAAGTGTAATATACAATATTGCATATGGTAGCACTGTTTCGATTCAAATTTTGAAATGTCAATTTTTTGGGATTTAAACGATGCGATGTCAAGTTTTAAATATGACGATTTAAACAATTTTCTTCAATTAGCAGAATGTAAAATTTTGGAAGGAAATAATTTAGTTGAAAGTTTATCAAAAATTGATTATATCGAAGGAGTAAAAAAGTTACAGAGGAAAATACAAAAAGAAGTAAAATTTTTAAATAAAGTAAGTTAATATTTATTATTTTTGAATTTGCTCTCATTCATATCCCATTAAAATTTTTGAAATCTGCAGGAAATATACAGCAAAAGAATTCAAAACTTTAGGTGTGTTATGAAGCTAGAATTTGTTTCTTTTGTTTGTTTTCTTATAACAATATCTCTTAATTGTAAATTTTTCTAAGTTCAAAAAAGGAAGACCTCGCTGGCTTTTCTTTAATTGTAAATTTTTTTGTAAAAGGAAATTGAAATTGAAATTGAAAATACATTTATTTTCTTAAAAAACAAAATTATTTTCAATGAAAGATCTTTCTGATATGATTGGATCAAACAGTTAGCCTAGAAAAATGTCCTTAATATCTATAAATAATATATTGTAAGGTTCAATCTAAAGAACCTAAAAAATGTGTCAAATTGAACAAAGTAATGATGTTATCCGGCTCTACAAACTGTTTTCTAGTTAATTGTGAAATATTTATGCATTTATCTTGCCTTCAATCTAATCATTTTCAAAATATACATAAGAATAATTTTATTCAACTCTTGAAAATTTTTTATTAGGTAAAAACTTCGGGAAAACTTACAGTCAATCATGTGCTTTGCAGTAATTTAGTACATTATGCATTCCTTGTTAAAATTATTTTTCAAACACAAGATGTAAAATTCATAGATCAAAAATTCCCGAGTAAGAATCAAGATCTGCGAGTAGATATTGTTAGTCATGGTGGAGCGTATTGGATTAAAGGTAAATATGCATTATTTATATTCTAGCAAATATAAAATTCACGGTATTTTTTTACATGGAAATAATGTATTTTTTTTTTCGGTAGTCATAGCACGAAACACTAAATCAATGTTAGATGTTGTAAAAGGATTGGGCAATTATGGAAGTAAAAGTATCTTAGATCATGCAGATGAGTTTATTTCTGTTGCTAAGGAAAATGAATACATGTTCAAACCTCCAAAAGTAATAAACAATTTTTATATTTATCTAGTATAGCTTTCTAATTCGAAAAAATGTTTAAGGTAATATTTTGTTTCCTTTATGAAATTGATAAAACGTTACAAGAAGCTTTAAATTTGAGAGGAGTAGATATTGCGATTCAATCGACTGAAGGTTTTATTGATTTCAAAATGGAATCTCAACCGATTCCTTGGAATTTCTTAAATTTAGATATTTCTTCAATGATAGCATATGTTAGTTCTTTAACCAATGGTAGTAAAATGTGGATTTTTGAAGACAAAATATTAAGTGATCAAGCCATACGTGAAAGAAAAGCACCTGTAAAAATAATGCTGGATAATATCTTTAAAGGTAATTCCTATTTTTATGTAAATATTTTACCTTATATATGTTCTAAAAATATTATATCATAGAAAAAATATTAATTTGTTGTGAGACTGCTAAAAAATCTTTTAATGAAATTATTTCAACTTTGGGTGGTTCAAATGAGAAACAAAGAGCTATACAACTTTTGCAACGGATTACAGTTTTACCTGATATTGAAAATTTACCAGAAAAATTTTTAAACTTACAAGGACAAAAAATAAAACATCGAAGTTCTCAAATATTTGCTTTTGGTATTGTAAATAAAGCAGTTACAGTAACATCTAATGAAGGATTTATAAGATCTGCTAGAATGCAAGTATGTGTTATAGTAATAAAAATATTTGTAACAATAAAATATTTCAAATACTTTCTAGGGTTTGGAAATCCCAGTAATTATTCACCAAGCAAGAGCTTTAACTGAATGTAAAGAAAGGACAGCACGCAAAATCATAGCTTAATCTTTAAGAGTGAATACAGTCAATTACTGGAGACTATACATAAAGATATATGCAAATAGCCTGTGATGAAAAGAAAAGGATGGCAATAGTTACCTAACCGAACTTTTCCGCAACTTTTGAAAACAGATTATAGTAGCCGAAGTTTTTTAAGCATTTGATTTAACGGCCCCAAAGCTTAAATTTTAAAATTCGAGTTATATTTTATGTTTATATTTATATTCTATTTAAAGATGTTAGAAGTTTTATCGTAACCAAAGTTTAAAATAAATATTAATTTTCATAGGATCAATAGTCATTAGATAATTACACTCTTTTGTTTAATTTATTAAACAAAATTTGGTAGGACAAACACTTGAGCATGAATTTAAAAAAAAGTTGCAAAAGTTTCATTAACTTTTTAAAATAAAACTTGTACTGTTAAATTAGTTATAAAATATATTTTCTATTTTTCAAAAAGGATTTATAGTGTTTATGATACACGAAATAAGGTTTAATATTAATATCAACATATTAATCAATCTTTCAACTTGTAAATTTTTTGACGTGTAAAAAAAGTTGATTGAAAAATTCTTTGCTGTTCTAAACTTTAATTGAATTTACCTACAGTAAAATTTTTATTTCTAGTTTTATAAAAAATTATCATATCCTATATATATATGTATATATTGAACAGAGCGTCATTCAGAATGTTGACCTGGTTCACTACGGGACATGTTCTTTTTCTTAAATTCCTCTACAAGCTAGCTGGGGAAATCAGCGACTATACGCTGCAGATTCTGTCAGGATAGATTCTTTTAATAATAATAAAATCATATCCTATAATGGAACTAATCTGGAATTTGAAGACATATATATTTCTAAGTGTGGTGAATGTGTTTACATAAGATTTAATGGCAGTCGTAAACATTAAAATGATTTTATTATTGTTTTCAATATTGCATTAAAATATGCTAGTGACAGCCCAAATGAAGGCTTAAAAGTTTTATATTTAGATAATTATTAAAAATAAAGTACAATAACAAAGAAGGAAACATATACATTTAAAAATGGTAAAAAATTTCTATTCCATTTAGCTCCTAGAGAACTAAATACGATTTATCATTACTAAATATATAGCTGAAAAAGTTTCTGCCAAATTTATATACAAGATAATAAATGTAGACCTAATTAACTTAACTCATAGCATAAAATTTCTGGCATGAAATTTCATATTTATTATAGTCTTAGAAAAAAAATTTATGATATTCATGACACATAATATTTATCTAGGTATTTCGTTATTGTCTTTAAATAGTAAATGACGAAATTTTTAAATGCAATAAAAGTGGTAATCTTAATAATTATTTGATAGCTAAACAAAAAAAGTTTTAAAGGTTAAATTAGTTAGAAAAATGCTTGCTTTATTATTAAAGAACCTTGATTTTAAAGAGCTAAGCTTATATATTTCAATTAAACTTTTTCAAAATAATTTTGTGATAAAAAAAGCATTGCATTTAGATATCATTTAGTAATAAATACATGGGAATTAGGAGAATACAAGGACGATTAAATCCTTTACAAAAGACTCAAATTTATATAGAGAGCAAGCACCAGAGAATTTTGGCTTTAAACTATTACCGAGCATTCGAAATTCCAGAATAACAATGAGAATAGAATCGCATTTGCTTAAGAAAGAAATTTGGTTTAGAGAAAGGCACGAACACACTGCAAGTAGTAAAAGTACTGCTGAATTCAATAGAAAAAACAGAAGTCCTGAAAAAAAAGGTCTTTGTGCATTTTTTGCCATCGACGAAAGCCATGCAGACAAATGATGCTGCTTATTGTACCAACAGAAAAATCAAAAAGCAAAAATTTGAAAAAATTTTACAACAAATTAGTGCAAATGCCTTTTCGAAAGGTTGAAAACCGCATTGTAACATTTAAACGTTTAACCAATATAAATAGTCATTTTATTTATGTACTTAGAAGTCACAATGTACAAAACACGAAAGATTTTAAGAGTTTATGGTCAATATAGAACATCAGTAAAAACCAGAGGTATAAAATTTACTAAATATTTCTACAAAATATCACTTAAAACAGTTCTATTTCTCTTAAAAGCGGAAAATCATTAAAATTTTGAACTATTGACTAGAACCGATATAGTAAAAGGTAAATATATCTAATTTAACCGTGATAGAAGTAGAATAGGCTCATTTCTAGGAAGCTACTCTTCATATATCAAAATATACGCTTTCCTGATTCACACATGAGGTAGCTAGAAAACTTTTATTATTGTAAGAATAAAGATTTAAAAGTCTCCTGCTACCGATCACACATTAAATACCTACAAGACAATCAGGAAGATATCTGACCTGAATTCTATGGCCGACAGAAGTGGAACACGAATAAATTAGTGAATAAGCTGGAAAAGTTTTCCTATTTATGGATTCCATCACAAAATATGCAAAAAATTGCTGTGTCCATTGTAGGATAAGATTTTAAATATAGAAACAGAGTGAAGTCCTCAAAAGAAAATAATAAATGCAGACTGAATGTAGTAAACAATCAATTATAACATAGTTTTTATTTTAATAATATAAGAAAAAATAAATATTTATATAGTTTTCCAGTTTTAATTGTATATTTGGAATATTTTTATCAAGTTTTGTGCTTTGCTCCAAAAAAACAGAAATAAAATCTTAAAGTTTAAGCTTACCTTGAGTCAACATTTTGATCAGTAAACAAATCATCCTTAAATTAAAAACTAATTTTACGGGTCATATACAAAGTTCGTTATTGTCGTATAAATATAAAAAAGAAAGTTCATTGATCACCTTACATTAATTAATGACTCATATTTGAAAATAACAATGATAAGAACTACACGAATTTGGATTTTTTTTTTTCTATTTCAATTTTCTTTTTCTTTTTAATTCTCTTTTACTTGTGTTTGAAATGTCTATAGTATGAAAAAATTTATGATTAAAGAGGTCAGTCTTAAATGTGTAAATATATTTAAATAAATTTTAATTTTTTTCACACTCATACACTATAAATCATATATACACCAAATAAATCCTATATAATGCGGCATTTCTTTATTATAAGACAGTAAACAACAGTAATTGGTGAAAAATGTGCTAACAAATTTATTGTGATAAATGGAATAAATTTGAATAAGGTAAAACAAAAACAAAAATTAATTCGAGGTTGTCGGAATTATACTAAATTTAATTGCAGACATTTTAAGTATATTAAAATATTTGTTTTTAAATAAAACGAATTAAAAACAAACCAAAGCTTCATGATTAACAAAAACTATTTTTACAGCATTTTTAGTTATGTTTATTGTTCATATTTTAATATAGAACACAACTTTTTCTTTCAATTATTATCACGACAATTGTCGAAACAAATTTGTAGATTCTAATAACTTAATAATAAGAAATAATTTTTGTTTTTAATAATTATTATACTGGACAAATTTAATATTAATAAAAACAGTCAAAATGTTAGCTAATAAAAGGTTTAAAAAACTTTTTACTTGAAACTACAAATTTAATAAAAAAGAAAAAGAAAAAAGAACAATAAATTTTAATATAGATTTTTACATATAGAAAAATATTTTTAAACTAAAACAAAAATTAAGTTAAACATGTTTTCACATTAAGGCAAATATCTATTAGAATGCGTTCATATTTAATTTTAAAACTAAACAGAAAAGGGAAGAAAAACAAAACAAAAAAAAAAAGCAAAGAAAATCTATAATTTTGTTAGCTATTTTCTATTTAAAGCCTAATAATATTTATTATTTTAATTTTATACAAACATCTCTTTTATTATGTATAATTTTCGCGCCAAAAAATAAAACAAAAAAAACAAATAATACAAATTTTTAGAACGTTTTTTTTTTTCAATACACTTTTGACACCTTTAATTTTTATTTTCAATAATCTTAAATAAATTATAATAATTAATTTGTTTTATTGATTGATTGCATTGTGCCTTATAAATATTCTTTTAATTATTATAACTTCCTTTTTATTCAAAAAATTTTTATTTTGGTTCTTTAAAATTTTAATTATTTAATTATACACAGGGTACACAGGATGGGTGTTTTCTTTTTATTTCAAGTTCATAAAACAATACTAATCTAATAAATTTTTTTTTAATACATGAAATAAATATTGATCTACAATTAAATCGATTTAGTTTTTTTCATTTTTTTTTTTGTGTTTTTTTAAATTTTATTTCTGTAAATAATTTTTTAAGTTGCAAAAATGCAAAGAGAAAATACATTTTTCCACGGTTAGCGAGAAAAAGTACAACATGAATAGTTTTTAATTTTATAGATTTTTAACAAATAAAACAAAAAAAAGAAGAAACTTTTAATGTTGATAAATATTTTAAGTGTTTTCTTTTTAATTTGTTTACATCTTTTTATTTATTAAAATTCTTAGCGTAGTTTATTGATTTTTAAATTATTATTATTATATATATATATATTTTGCAATTATTTATAATTAAAGCTATCAAAAAAATCTAGTTACAAAATACAACAAGCCGTTGAACAGCATCTACTGGATCCTCCTTTACTTTTTTGTCTCTGATCTAAAAAATTTTAAATAAAATTCAATTAATAAATAATGTTATTTTATGTAAAATTTAATTTTTCTTTAATTTAAAGGCGTATAAAATTATATTATTTAAGCTCTTGACGCCCTTGGCTGTGTAGTTTTTTATAATTATTGTAAAACTGTTAATAGTAATCAGAGCAAAAATAAAAAATTTTTATAACATTTCATTTACTACAGAGTCCTTTAATAAAAGAAGCAAAAAATTTTTGGTTTGGGTTCACTGATAATCGTAAAGTCAATTTATTTCTCGTCATGAAAAAAATTGTCTCTGAAGAGGTAATAAATAATTAGTAATGTCTCAGTATAAGATTTTGCTTAGAAAGGGAGCTAATTTAGGTTTTTATCTTCAGGAAACATCGGGAAATTAAATATTTTAAAATAATCAGATCTTATTTCAGGTACTTAAATAAAGCAAACAACTTCATTCAAAGAAACGGCACGAAACTGTTTATGGGATGTTTCCATCAGTCATACACGTCCTTATTTTATATACAGATTTGCAGTATTGTTTTTGTTTTTTTGTTGTTGGCTAATAGTGCGTTTATAGCGACCAAAGATACTAGACAAACTATGGACGAGTTATTGAATGTAAAAACTCCAACAAAGTTTCATGGGAAACAATTAAAATGACACAAAACTTTGTTGCAACAAAGTAACACCAATTTTATTTATGAAAGCGAAACTGCATCCGAAATAAGATATTTTCGACAAATGTCTAGACGTTAGAAATATAAGAATGAAAGATAAGAAATGTAATTAGAATAAGAGATAAGAATAATATCTTTTATTATAAATAATTATTAAAAAGAAATCAGAATTTAGTCTTAAGACTAAATTCGAGCCCAAAGGATGGAATTAATTTTTAAATAAATTACAATAAAATTTTTATAAAAACATTGTTTTATAATAGTTAAATTAAAATAATAAATAATAATTTTAATTAAATTACTTTCAATTTTTTTCATTTTTGTGTTGAAAACAAACAATTCGTGCTCTTGCCTTTTAAATTCTTACGAAGAAAAGATCAAAACTACACAGACAAAAAAGACTACAACCATATTTTGATTTTTACGTAGTAAAAGGCTTGCTTTATGGTCCTGGCAGATTGAGCCAGCGGTAACTATAAATTGGTTTTAACTTTATTTTCTCAATCTCAATTACAATCGCGTTTTTTCCGTCCAGTCGAGTATGATTTAAAAAGTAATTAAAATATCAACTTGCAATTTTACACAAATATTCTTTAACGTATTAGCCTTTAGATAATACCTAGAATTTTGTACTAATTATTACTAACAATATTAATTGTTTTTAAGAATTTTTTTATAAAAAAATGAGCTGTAACTTATTCTTTTTGTGCTCAAATTTTAATTTTATTTTTTTCGTTAAAAACAAGTAAAGACAAAGCGAAAGAACTTATTTTAATGAAAAAATTTTGATTCGTTGATTTCAATTGACTATAAGGGGCTGGACGATTACAGTTTAAGAAATTTGTGTATATACATTTAAAGATCAATGGCAATATGCAAATTTGCAAAGTTTTCAAAATGTGTGGTTATATACCCAATTCTTTATACAAAATTTTTTTCCATGTATTATTCAGTGTATTAAAGTATCTATGTCTTCTACACAGCATCACAGCATAAACAGAAAGGATATATACTATGAACGATATTAACGGTGTTGCAAATCGATGTTTCAAAAATCCAATCGGAAATGATAGCTGATTGTAAAAAAGTAAATTAATTTATTTCCAGTTCAAATCTAGGTACAAAATGCACGCAATCCAAGTGTTATACTATACTTAAATTTTTTATTTAACAACAACAAAAACATTGTTATAATTTTACTTTCTTTTTATTTTATTCTAAATAATTAAACTGAATTTAAGATATGACTCTCTTTATTTTAGTGAAACTGTGAGTTGTAATAGGATAATTACAAAAGTTCATCGATTTAACAAGAGTTCTTTTATAGTAACTTAATTTCTTTTAATCCTTCCAAAAACTTGTTCTTTCTATAATCAAAAACAATTTGCTGTTAAAGTTATTAATTTCCACTTTTTTATCTGTCTAGACATAACCTTTAGTTGTTTTGACTTTGATAAATAAACAGCGTAACAAGATGAAAGAATTTTTATCCACTTTTGAATACTTTAGAATACCTTTGATTGTGTTGTTCTCTATGTAAATAAAAGATTTCAAGCATAAAGAGTAAATAGTTTGAACAAAAAATTTATATAAAAAAAATGTATAAAAAAAAAAACAAAATAGCTTGATAAACTTTATTTTGCAAGGGGAAAATGAGTTTATTAAGCAAAATAATTTTTAATTAAAAAAGCTTGTCTTTGATCTGTTTTTTGCTTAATAATTTTATTGTAATTTTTAAATTAATATAATCCACTGATTGTTGATATTTATGATTGAAATTTTGTTATTGATCTTTTTATCATTTCATTGTATTAAAAACAAATGAATATAGGGAATAGAAAATATTTATAATTGAGCTTTAAAGGAAAATGAAGTCAATAGAGTTTTTTTTTGATTATATGTTTAAAGTAGAGAAAAATCAATTTTGATGTATAAATGTTTAAAGCTTAGGTAGTTACACGTGTACATTATTAAAAAATAAAGATTTTAATTGGTTTTTTAAGTACTAAGTATAAGCCTATAATTACGAGTAAAAGGATAGTAATAAAACGTTCTTAATTATTACTAGAAATTAAATTATTTCTTATGCTCTTTTAATGTTAGAACATTATTCAGAATTATTTGATGTATAAGAAAATTGCCTGATGTCGCACTGCTCAACCATAAAAGAAAAAGTAAGAATTAAAAAAGTAAAAATGAAAAACCGTTTTAAAATTACTATCAAAAAGAAAACAAATCGAAAAAGAACAGAACATACAAAAGATGAATAGAGAAAAAAAAATAATTATGCGTTTACAATGGCTAGAATTCTTGTCTAGTATTTCTTAAATTTCAAATTTTGTATTCGAGATTTCTCGTTATTTACAAAAAATACCAGATAACTCATGGCAGTACGGAAGGGAAATTTTAATTAATTTTTTGAATTTTTTCTTTCGAGAATTATTTGGTAATAATTAATTGTGAATTAATAGAATAGATGAGATCATTACTCTTTATATATGGAGCATAAGGTAGTATTCTGACCTCTGTGAATTGTAAGATACAAATTACAATGAAAATAATTACCCTAATTTCCCAAAAACCTTTATATGTATATATTTGAGTGTTAACTTAGTTAATTTTTGAATTTTTAGACTACTTGACTGCCTTGATTACAGTGTAATGCCTTCATAAAATTTGGCATTAAATGCTAATGAGGCCATTGATCTCCAAATAAATTGGAATATAATCTGAACTAACGGATAGTTAGGATAACGGATAATATCAATGATAATGGGTTTGTATAAAATTTGACATGTGCATTCCCGGTGGCCAAATGTACTACCATTTGTCCATATAAATTTTGATTAGTACATATTTGTTTATCTTTGTTGTTGTAAAGAATAATTTACGTCATATTTACAGTCAAATTTAACCTAATTTTCACAATTAATCACCACCAAATAATTCTTGAAAGAGAGAATTCGAACAATATTACTCAAAATTTCCCCTCCGTGTGAGTTGTCTAGTCTAGTATATTGAGAAATAAACTAGAAGAGCAAACTAGATTTAGATTATTTATTAGTACATTTGACCAATATAATGGAGATTTTACATACAAATTCTGAAATGGTAGTACATTTGGTACTATAAGGGGAACTTTAGTGAGTATAATTACATAAAATATAATTTTGAAAATATCTGACAGTTGGAATTGTTGTTAATTATAAAGATAACAAGAACATTAGTAACTGAAGTCTGATTGGATCTGAGAGAGCAAAACTTTGAATTTTTAACAGTTTTCCAACATTCTAAGTGCAAATGAGTATTAGGTATAAGGTACAACATTTACTAAATGATCATTTACGCATTTTGTATCTAACCAAAGACTTTAATGCTTAGGAAAATTGGAAAAAATTAGGGTAGTGAATATCAGGTAGTATTGTTTCTTTTAAGGGTGAGGAGGCTTTACATATTTGGTTACAAGGTTCTACACCTACAAAAATAAATATGTTTATCAATTTAACACATACACAAAATAAAAGAGGTAACACCAAAATATACTTGTATTTTATGTTTCTAAAATTGTTAAGAAAATTTGCTAATTCAATTGACGTAGACTGTTTAATACTTTAGCCTTCATAAGTATTTGATTTGATAGAAAAATAAAATAAATATATTTTACCGTAAAATTTATGGAAATGGCCTCTAAATTATTTTGCTGGCGTTGTTAAAAATCAACATCGAATAAAACCGCAAAAAGTTTTTCATTATAAAATTGTTTCTATATAATTTTTATAATTATAAATTTTTTGATTTGTATGAGTGCAGAGTATCATGTTCTTTTTTTCGGTTTTTAGAAATAAAAACACTTGAAAAAACGAATATTAAAAATGTTATTCACTTCTAGAGCAGTAATTCATTTGCAAACTTATAATTTTCACATGTAAATGTTAATTTTATCTAAAAACTTTTTTTATTTATATTATGTATGATTTCCTGTTTTCTTTTTAACTTTTTTCTATTTAAATTCATCACCATACTTTATATTAAGCCATAAAAAACAATTTAATGACAATTTTACCTAATTCATGGTCACCTTGACTATAGTAAAAGTTTCTTAGCAATCCGTTTAAGTATATTAAACCTATTGAGCTACGATTTATTTCAAGTTTTTTATTCTTTATTTTTAAATTAAAATATAATTCATATGAGAAAAGTTAGAGTGAGAAAAATGTTATTATTATTTAAACATGGAAAGTGATTCTCATTATATTTTATTAGGAAATTTTCCAATAGGCCATTATTTTGCAAAATTTTTTACTTTCAGTAAAATTTCTCACGACCTTAGGAGATGCATGAATACTGTTACATTTAGGGAATTGTGATACGGATCTTACACATAATGTTATCAAAATAGAAATGAATTGCGTTTAATTATAAGATGTCAACTGATTAAAAATATTATCGCTTCGAGAAACTACACAGCCTAAAAAATTCTTTTACAATTATTTATTGTAAATTTATAAATGGATAAAAGGCGTTTAATATCCTCTTTTTAAAACTAAAATTATATTTTAAAGATCATACAAACGGCTTTTTGCGTGTAAAAAATCCTCTTTCACTGAATAATAGAAACTAATACATATAGCGAGGCTTATTTTTACTAAGAAAAGTAACTCCGCTAAAATGTATTCTTCGTGAAAGATATTCTTTTATTTTTATTTGAGGGTTTTCTTCAAAGTCAAACAATTGAACAATTTTTGTAATTTGTCAAAGGCAACATATGAGCCGCTCAGAAGCCAATGTGGATAAGTCCATTTTTTCATTTTTTCTGATTTTTACAAATTTTAATAGAATAAATAATATATTTCTTAGTTTTAAAAAGATTTACTCAGTTTTTTTATTTTTTGTAGGTCAAACAACCCTTTTCTTTATAGCCTCTGAATGTGTAATATAAAAATTTCAGAAGCCATTGAGTATAAGTCCACTTCTTTGCATTATTTTCTCACATCAACTTTAAAATAACAACAAAACTTTTCTTCTTCCTTCTATATATTTTAGTAACCATCAAACAACATAAATTTATAATAAATACTATCTGTTAATTCCACTTTCTAGAAGAAAGATTTGAAAAGAACCCCATTTATTTTGAGTTTTATGTGCGTTACTACGTAATATTTAAACTTTGGTTGAAAAATAATAATACTACGCTGAAGTGTTTGTGAATAATTGTTTTGCTGACTTAAAATAATACAAATTGATTTATTGTAAGGGTAACGGAAATAGAATTGACAATGAGTGAAAGTGAAAGTGATGTGCCATTTTATCCTAATTCAAGGAGAGTTAATCGTATTGATACTGACACATCGTCAGATAAAGAAAATAATTCACCCACCGACCGACAAGTTGGTAAGAAAAATACAGATAAATGGTCGCGGAATGCCGAAAAACGAAAACGGATACAAGGTAAACAGTATCTAAATAGAAATAACAGTATAGTTCCTGCAAAGAAATTTGAGAATAAGCCTTATAATTGGTTACGACTTTGTAACAGTAACATAACCTTTTCTCAAAGAAAGAAGGCGATGAAAAGTTTCTACAAGCTTAATGATCATCACAAGCAAAATATTTTTTTAAGTGGTTTAATTAGAGTTTGTGCTATCAAAAGACGACGACCCAGAAATAGCACGAAGGGTCCAAAATCGCAGTCTTTTGAATATTTTATTAGACTTAACGACCAAGATGTTCAAGTTTGCAGAAAATATTTTACAGAAACGTATCAAATAAGTAACGGGAGACTACATAGCTGTTCTTCGAAGGTAGATCTGAAGGACAACCGTGGGCAGCATATTCCAGGAAACAAAATAGATGATTCCCATGTAATAGAACACATAAGTTCATTTCCTGCTATTTCAAGTCACTATACAAGAGCTCATAATCCCCGACGCCGATACTTGAATCCAGATCTTTCTATTGCAAAAATGTATAAGCTGTATGTTGAAAAATGTCATAAAGATCAAGTTGTGCCAGTGAAGGAAAAATTTTATTATAATATATTTTCGACAAAATTTAATCTGCGCTTTAAGCCACCTTTGAAAGATACTTGTCAAAAGTGTGATTATTTGGCAATAAAAAAAAATCACTAATAGATGAAGAAAAACATGCGGCTGAAATTGAACACAACGAACACTTGCAAAACAGAAATTGCTCGTATTAGTATCACTAATGATCGATTAAGAGCTTCAGATGAAATTTACGTATTTAGTTTTGATTTAGAAAAAGCATTACCATTTCCTAAACTCTCCACATCAGTGGCTTATTACATGAGAAACTTATATCTATATAATCTTGGTTGTCATGACTTAAGGACTAACGAGGGCTACATGTATATTTGGCCTATAACCCATGGCTCTCGAGGTTCACAAGAAGTGTCATCGTGCCTTATTAAACATATTGAATTATATGCAAAAGATTCCCGAAAAATAATAATGTATTCAGATTCGTGCACCGGACAGAACCGAAATATAAAAGTTGTTTTAAGTTTACTGAAATTGATTCAGAGTGAAAGCATAAAAGCAGAATCAATTGAGCAAAAATTTTTGCTAAGCGGGCACAGTTTTTTGCCTAACGACTCTGATTTTGCAGTCATAGAATCTCATGCGAAAAAACAGCAGTATATTTATAATCCTAGTGACTGGTATCACATAATTCAAAATAGTAAAAAAAAAAACCTTTCAGCCTTGTTGAAATGAGTCACCAATATTTCCTGTCCACAAAACCATTGGAAATGGCTATTACCAACAGAAAAAAGACAACAAGTGGACTAACAGTCAATTGGCTTAATATGCGATGGATAAAAGTAGAAAGATCAAACCCAAGCAGCATTAAGTTCAAATATAATTTTGACGAGGATGACACCTTCCATGAAATTGACATAAAAATATCCAAAAGAGGGCGACCAACAGCATTAAAAAATATATATCAACCATTATTGTATCCTAATGGTAGAACAATTTCAAAAGAAACAAAAAAAGATATGATGAAATTATTAAAATATATACCTCCAATAAAACACGACTTTTACAGGACATTAAGAACAACACGTGGAGATCAAAATTTGGAAAACTCGGAAGAAGAAGATGTTTGTTATGATGAATAAATTTAAAACTATTATGATAATAAATGGTATTGTTTAATTTTCACATAAACCTAACTTTTTCAGTTGCCAAAAGGTATAAGTCCATAAGTTTTCATGATTCTGCCATTGTCTCAATAAATACTTACGTTTTTATTTACACATTTTGAACATATCTCATTTTATTGTATAGTCTACACTTTTCTGATTAAATTAATATACTTTTTTGATCAAAATAATATACCAGGAATTTTTAAAATGAATGTATTAAAAAACATTGATTATCTCAATTTCGATTTTTTGGACTTATCCACATTGGCTTCTGAACGACTCATATCATCTACATGGATTTTAAGTCAGTTTCGTTCATTTATTTTTTGTAATACAATAAAATCATGATGTTAAAAGTCCATTGGCTCATTTTACAATTGCATTTTCTTAAGAAGATGGGCAGAACACTCCGTAACAGGAGGACAAATACTGAAAATACACGAAAGAATATTTTGCTTGAAGTGGCTGCACATGTATGTACATGTAGTAAAAGATGGTTGTGTGTATTAAATTAATATTATTAATTTTTTTTAACTATCACAAAAAAGAAATAAATTGAAAAATTTAGAAGCACTTAATTGAAATATTTTGAATTTATTGAATTAACATTGAAATATATAAATTTCAAATATCAAACGGAAAAATTTTTAATAATAGTGCATCTCAATAATCTAGGAAAAAGATGATTTAATTTTTAGCTCGAATTACTTTTTGTTTAACCCCGCTCTGATTTATATATTATGAGTAATCTAAGATATTTGTCCTTTGTACTATATTACACGTTACACCGAAGAATGAATTACATTTTGGTTTGTTGTTGAATCACATTTTAATATTTTATACACTCAAATGCTTAGAAACTGCTTCTTTATTTTAGGTGATTAATAAAGTGTTTTAAAGGCCAGGCTAATACTCACATAAAGAAATGTTGAACATGTTCAACAGGCAAATTTAAATTTTTACACGTAAAAATTTCGAAAGATGGAAAATTTTCATAGAACAGAGAAATATTATTTAAAGGATAAATTAACATTCAGTTTTTGAAGTACTTAAGCTTAAAAGTCGAGTAATAATACTCGCACGGGGCAGATGATGAGAAGTGGAAACTAATAATGTAGACAGTGTTTTTTACCCAAATTTGTGTTTACGTAAATTTTCGGAACTAGTAATTATGACCGAATCTTCGGTAAATCGTCGTAATAATAATCGATTAATCAAAAAGAAACTAGGATAAATATTTATTTTATTAAATTATCTATATTCAATTTTTTAATTTAGTTTTTTAAAAATCCCTAATAATTAAATAATAATAAAATTAACAAAGTCAATTGTCTCTTTACATAGGATATATTTTCCAAACGCTAAGGAAGTTTAATTTCATTTCACTCAAAGTAACTCAAATAAAGACCAAAATAAATCTAAAATAAATCTGAATTCATTCTACTCAATTTGATCTATAACAAGTTTACCTTTTTCAAGGATATTCAGCATGAAATCAGAATCAATTTATGATAAAGAGTTTGAAATCAGATTCAAATCATGTCAACAAAGAAGAAAAATTTCAGACTCATGAAGTATAATAAAAAATTCATAAAAATAATTAAAAACAAAACTTGTTAACAATATAAAAAATTTTTTAAATAATTTTAAGAAATAAATTTCATAAAGTGTTATTAAAAGAAAAAGTGACTTACCTTGTGAATTTGGTTCAGGTAAATTATCCCGTGGAACTAAATGCATAACAGTTGTTTTTCCCAATGGAAGTCCTAGTGCACCTAATGTTACGTTGCAATGTAAAAATCTACCTTGATATATTAAGCGAAGTATTTCCGCTTTTGAGACAGATTCAGTAGCCCAATCTGAAATTTTTTTAAAAAAAAAGAAGAAAAACGGGGACATTAAAAACTATTAAACTTTTTTAAATATTTTGGATTTATCTTGTAAATTTAATAAAGCTAGAGACTATCAAAATGGCTAACAAATATTTAATCTTTATAGTATCATAAATTATAAAAATTATAGAGACATAAAATACGAATTAGAAATTGTTAAAAATAGCAATTAATAAACCTTGAGCGACAAATATTTTTCTAGATTAAGAATAATAAAAAATTGATATGAGAAAAAGTTTTTTTTTCAACAAAAAATAAATAAACAACAGCAAAATACTGACTGCTTTGGGATTATACATGTTACCGTTGACATAACTAGTAAATTAATGGGCTGTTCGGATGAAAAGATGTTGACATAAGGTGCTAAAAGTAAAAACCCAGATTTTATTTTAGTTTCTCTTTGGACATGTATAATCAGGAAAGAGCTTTTATTGGAAAAGTTTGATGTTTATATAAAATTGTATTAAACAAGGAAAAAAAAAGTTTTGTTTCATAATTGATTCTAAGCTCAAACAGAATAATTATTTGTATTTTAATCTTTTGTGTGATTTTGTGCATTTGAAGGATCAAAAATGATGTCGCTAACAAAACTTTGAATAAAGTAAAAAAAAGCACGTACATTATCCTGTCAAGTGTAGTTGCAATTATGTCATATCAAATTGAAATTTTGTTTTTATAATCAAATCAAAAATTGTAAATGTTTCTGAATCTACTTGAACTATTTTTAAATTAAGTCTTTGAACAAAAAATGGGATAATATAAAAGATAATTTGTTATTGTACTTTAAAATTTTTTCTTGTTGCTTTTATTGACCCGATTGGCATTTTATACAAATGGAAAAAGTCAATTTTCACTTAATGTTACTGAAAGTAACTTAAAATCACTTCCATGAGTACCGTGGCGTCAAAATGGATAAAAATACTTCTTTTTTTTTGTCATAAATAAACTTACCATCCGGCCAATTATCAAATACTGTTTGTGCTATATCACCCGCAGAATCGGACGGGCTAAATAGGAATTCTTTTGTTTTACCGCTAACAAGAATAAGACGAAGATTTATCTGGAAATAAGAAAAAAAGAGTTAAATTTTAAGTTTAACAGAACAATATATGCTTAAAATATTTTAATTATTTTATTAGACAAAACTACATAGCTGTAAAATACAGGAAATCCAGGAATTATGTACCTTATTCATATAAAAAGTACCCGGAATCGGGAAAAAAAAAAATTAATTTTAATTTAATCATCTAAATTTATTTTGTGTCCTTTAAATTGTTCCACATTGTTTTAAATATAATAATCACAAGGTCGAATCTATTTTTTATACATTTTTCGCAGGCCGAAGAAGGTAATGTTTTTCAATTCACGCTGCAAATTCTATTTTATGAAAAAAGTTACACAGTGCAAGATTAGGTTAATACGGTAAATGGCTGATGTTATTATAAATTGAGTAATTATGTTGTCATTATTGCGAAAAATTAAGCCCTTTCGAATTAATTTTACAGCGACATCACCAATGCCAAAAAAATTGATTAAAATTCAATAAACCGCCATTTTATAAATGCTCAACCTTCTAGCCAACTTTTTAATACTACAACAATGATGTTCAAGCATTAATTTTTTGATTTTTACGATATTATTGACAGTAGAAGGCGTCGAACTCTGTCCAGCACAAGACAAATTTTTCAATCACTTCATGGCTGTCTGTAAATAATTTTTAACGCCTGACAAAAGCCTTATTAAATTTTTCATTTGGCATAAGAAATTCAAAATCCAAATTTGAGGCTATTGTTCAACTAATTTTCTATATAGTAAAATTCACAGAGCAGTTTTGAAGTCGACTAATATTGGAAGCTGTTGTAAACACTACTAGTTGACATATCTCATTGAAATTTTGCTTGGTAATTAAAAAAAAGTAGTACCAACATAAAGAAATAAATTTTTTACCGGTTTCTTTTAAGGGAAGGGGGGTAAGGGATAACACTTTTCAAAAATTGAAATTTTCGTTAATACATTTTCGTATTGAATTTCGTATTTTAAAAATGTTGTGTCAAAAAGTCGATCAAGACAAGATTATCAGAGTTATTGATATTTGAATCTTTGATTATAGGCATTCAAAAATTTTTGTACCAATTTATTTGAAATTTTATTCATAGTTAGAAAACGTCCCCTTAAAAATGTTTTTTTGTTTTTTCTTTTTCTTCACCGTTCAGGGAGTTGACAAGATGTCAGATTTTTTCCTTGAAAAAACGTTATTTTGATATTAAAAAGCCCAAAAAATTTAAAAATAAAAAATATCGTTGGGAGGAGAAAAGATTTTATTTATACAAATTTGGTTTTATAATTTCAAATAATTCTAGGCTTAGATATGGTAAATCGTAAATTGGTTCTTTCGAAAGATGATTTAGGAAATGTTTCGCTACTGTCTTATAACTTGATATTTTTGTGCAAAAATTTACAGAATTCTGTTAAGAAGTTATCTAACAATATTTCAAATTTTTCAAAATATTTACTTTCACTACATTTTCAAAAAAAAAATCTATTAAAAAAAGTTTTATTTTTTAAAGATTATTCCTTACATTTAAATGAAAAATTCCGAGCACTTTTTATACAAACCTATATTAAGCCCTCTTACTTACTTACTAATTAAGTGCAGTTTATATTTATTAATTGAGAGAAATAAAAATGCTTTTTAATAATAGAATATTTTGATATTAAACAAATAAAAAGAAAATATATGCCACATTTGTAGGATTAGATTTTATAAAGTCATATTTAAAAATATTATGAAATATTTATACAGTAAAAGAAAAATTATTTAGCTTAAAAGTAAATAAAGAGGAGGATATAAAAATTTAATTAAGAATAACAATACCATTAATATTGGCTGAATATTAAATAAAAGCTAGAGACTAGGCCAAGGCCAAATTTTAAGCCCTAAAGTAAATATAGATAATTATCTTATTATTAAATTATATTTATATTCTCATAATAATAATAAAAGAAAGTTTTTTTTTGCTAATACTAATCTAATTGTTAAATATTATATAAAGTCATGAAGTTTTCAACACTGAAACCGCAATTAAAATTAAAATTTAGTACAGTTTGCATGGTTTAGTAAAACAGTAGAAATGTTAATAGTTAAATTTTTGGAAAACGTGTGTACAAAAATAGCTTAAAAATTCAAATTAAATCAACAAAAAAAAAAAAAAAATTAATTATTTGACAATATTAAAAATAAAACATTTGGTTTAATAACCCCAAATGGCCATTGGCCTGAACGTATCTCATCCATAAAAATATTGTAAAGCTAATTGCCAAAAACACTATAAATGTATATTCCATAATAAAATAAAAGGTTGTCCATGACCCTTATTATTATAATTATTATTTTAGACGTTTTGTGAGTACGATATGATATATATAAGGCAACAGTTTTTTGTTTTTTAATAAATATTTAAAAAGCAAATCATCCTGCCATTCAAATAATGAATACCTAGACTTTTTATTAAAATATTACAAATGAAATTTTTATGGTTGCCTTTTCTTTTGTTTTCTTTTTCTTGTCTATTAATAAGATTTACTCAAATTTGTACTTTTATTGTATTTGTTTTAGAGTTTTTTCATTTATTTATCATACAACTACAAATATATATAATTACTGCTGTTTTGTTTGATGTTCTTTGTTTTCAAAACAAATATTTAACACGTTGAGGACGGCGTAGTTTTTTCTATTTCCCTTCATGCGGCAGCAGTGAAAATCTTTTAATACTTTTGCTTTATTTAGCAGCGCCTTGCAAAAAATTAAAAATTGATTTTAATAAAAAAATTATTTTTAACCATATAGTTAAAGAATTTTTCATCTAAAGCGGGGTATTCACTATAAATGTGAATCAATGATTCGGCTCTCTCATCCCATATAAAGTATATGGCTGAATCATTTGTGAGTAAAATATTCAACATGTTGGATATTTTCTCTATTATTCGTGCTTTCCATATATACTTTAAATGGGAACTAAGAGCCGAATCATTGATTCGGAAATATAGTGAATACCCCGCTTAACAAAACTATAGACGATGTGTACCACCAGTGGTCAACGCCATTCACAACGTGTTGAAGAAAAAATTAACTAAAGAATTTTAAAATTTATTTAATAATTCTGAATTCTTAATTTTTTTCAGTGTAAGGACTTATTCGGTTTACTTTAGGCAATTGCATCCAATAATGCTCGATATTGCTTTTATTGAAGAAGCAGGGCAAGCCGTATAACTTTCCGAGAAATCAACTTATTAACATTAGTATTAATTTTTGGTTTCAATAAATTATAATCTTGTGTTTGAAGTACCGATTCCAAAGTGAGTCTTCTAATGAAACAGTGAAAAATTTGAAAAAAAAATTTGCAAATTTTGCGTAAAGACCTTGCCATGAAGCCATATAAAGTTCAATTGGTGCAACAGTTAAAATAAATCGATCTTATGTGCCCTATCGCCGGAAATCAAATAATCAGCAATAATTGTAATGTGACTTGGCCATCAAGAAGCTGCGATTTGACGCTGTTGGACTGTTATCTTCGAGGAGTAGGGAAAGATAAATATTACACCAACAATCCAGAAACAATAAAAGACCTCAAGTCTGAGTTAACGTTTTAGACAGTGGTTTTATAGGACATTTTAAAGGAGTTCTGGGACGCGGTTATACTCAATAGTTTGATGAAGTTTGACATTTTTATTGAAAATATATAACTTTTGTTTACTAACTAGTCTTATTATATTAGATTGACTTATCGTAAGCGAAAATGCATTATAAATGCAATAAAATTAGTTGAAACGAACAAATTATACTTTTCTAAAAGACTTGTAATGTAATTATTGCAGTATTTCTATGTTTTTCGATTTTCTTCCTAAAAGGAGAAAATAAAAAATATTGAATGTCAAAAACCACTATTATAACAATTAACAATAAAGTTTTTAGTTAACAGTATGAGTTTTTTTATTTTATATTACTATAATTTTTAGTTATCTCTTTCTTGTTATAGCTTTTCTATATAAAGTACAGAATGGTCTATATGTGTCATGACTTCAATGAACTCTAGTTTTTTTTCAAAGAAGTAGATTCTTTTTTTCCTTTTGACAAGTCTGAAAGTAAGTAACTTTATCACTTATTATTTTTATTTGAGGTTAAATGTTAAATGTTAAGGTTACTATCCACATTAAGCGAAAAGCATAATTATACAATAAAAAAAAGTTGCAAAAGATATTTTTGAAGTACTGTAACAAAACTAAGTACAGTTTTTTACTGAAATTATCCACTTTTGAAAAAAGACAAAAACAGACGCTATTACACTATTACAAGACACAGAAATAAATTTTGTATGGAGCATTGTGTATACGGACTGTTGGAATTGTGTAAATAAATACAACCTTAAAAAGCTTGTATACAGGGAAAATTGGTTATGTATTCTAAATTTACAAAATTCAATGTTTATATTTATAATACTTATTTAAAATTTTCATCATATGTTCTAATGCCGGGTATTAGCGTGTATAAAAGCCAATTTTTCTAAGGTTTTTAGTACAGTGTATTACACCCCTGTGTAGATAGGATATAGGGAAGATTAAGAAGAATCTAAGTTCAATTGTCTGATATCAAATTTTCTACTCTTCAGGCTATTTGCTTCATTTTTATTTCAAATAAATTTCAATTCTTTAAAATATTTATAAAGTCTTTTGAAACCATATATAAACTTTTTGGAAAAAATTACATTTAACCAGAGCCAGCTTGCAATACTCTTAAATGCAATACAAACTATCTCAAATAAAATATTTCAATGATGTAATTAATAACTACCTAAACTTAATTCAGTTGAAGTTTTAATCCTTTCAATTGAGCAACATAATCTCACTATTGGACAACTACAAATGTCAAACAACTCTGGTAAAATTCAAAGTTCTTGTCCGGCTAGTACTAAATAAAACATAAATATGGAATCACTTTTGGACTCACAGTACTAATACCTAGGACTCACTAACGCTTAGCGTATGGGATAACTTAGCACAGTAAAAATGGTAAGTTTTCCCAAATACCAATCGGAGTGGACTCACTAGCATATTACTGTTTTCATTGGCAGAAAGTAAAATGCCAATTCCTTTGATCTTCTTTGAAAAACCGACAAGCTAGCGCCAACTAGTCGCTAATTCAGGCTACATACCAATTCAGTGGAATCTAATGGACTCATTAGCATTTAGTGCTAAATTTTGTGCCGCTAAGCGCTAGTGAGCCCTAGACATAATAAGGTAAAAAAAAAAGCTATACAATGGGCCAAATTATATTACGGTATAACTATACCGAGCTGAATTTGAAAATGTCAAGATATATCTGAGGGAAATATTCTTGAAGCCTTATTATTGGTTCTTAAAATTATGAGTAATTGAAATTACAATCTTTAATGCTAACTCCATCTAAAATATAAAAATCAAATGACAGTAAAGTTGGAGAAAATAAATTTAGTGACCCTCTCAACAATATTTTATAGGTAAAAAGCCGCAAAATTTAAAGTTCCTGAGTACGAACTAAGTGGAACTAATAGTTCTTTGACTTGATATGTTAACCTGAAACTAAAGAGAAGAAGAATCTAAAATATATGCGAAAGATTTGTCTTACTTTATTCAAAACTTAGATTCAAAATGATTTTTGGAACCCATCTTTTATATCTATCTATTACAATTTCAGGATGAAATTCAATTTCTAAGCTCATAGGATGTACATCTGTTATGTCTTATTGGCCATTTTAAAACAAAACGGCGTTTTTTTGTTTTTCATTCCGCATATTTGTTAAAAACCAAAATAACAAATTAAATATTTTACAACCGGATAATTTTTTTAAATACTTCTTTTTTCTACAGGTATTCTATTATACTCTTCTTTCTTTTTTTTTTTGGTATGTTGGTCAATTCAAGGCATAAAGCAAAACAAAACAAAAATTTAGTGTAAATTTATTGTGCAATAAATTTTTGTTTCTGGCATTTTAAGTGTCATAATCGAAATCATAAAGGAAGGCATTCTTTATTATTTTAATTTTATTTCTAGAAAGAAAGGCATCCAAAATCTAACTGAATTTAAGATGATCAAATCACACGCTAAAAGTGTTTGATAATAATTGAAAAAATCCATAAAAATTTTACATAAAAAACACAATAAATAAAAAATATTTTCTATAGATGACCGGAAAATATATAGTTTCAGTAGTAAAATTATGAAAACATCAAGAAAATATTATTTAATTGACTTTCTCTCGTGTGTAGTCGTCATCATAGCTTTCATCAAATCGGTATTGAAAAAATTTAAAATAAATAAAAAAACAAAACTAAATAATTGGATGTTATTTTATATACAAAAAATCTAATACTGATTTCCTAGTTTTAATTTAATTTAATTTTCTTTTTCAAGCTTCTCGTGTTTCTAATTTACAGTAACATCAGCTATAAAAAAACAAAACACAACAATTTTTGTTTCATAGACCAACTTAAAAATTATTAAAATTGCACACATGTCCTAGTTAATTTTTTTTTTGCCTTGGTATCTCAAAAACAAGTTTTAATTTTGATAATCATCTTTTATGCGTCTGTTATCATTTTTTTTTTTTTCGTACAAATGTAAACAATAAAACGGTTAAAGCCCTTACAAAATTTACTCAACAAAAATTATCGCTAAAGATAGACTTCCGTCTTATTTGAAACTTGAAGTTGTAGTTGTTGTATGTTAATTAAGAAAATTCGAAAGTTTATGTCTAATATATTTCTTTTTTAATATTTATTATTTTTCCTTATGAATATGAATGTTTATATGCTATTTAGCATTTTTTTGTTGTTGTCTTTTTAGCGTGAAAAAGTGTTTTGTGAAAAATTAAAAACATTTTTATCATGTGTACTAAGAGAAGAATTGAAATTAAATAAGAATCGGTTGTTGTTATTGTAAACTTGGCTCTAAAAAACTAAGATTTTTCACTAGAGAAGGTAAAATGAAGAAGTTTAAAGCGTATGACAAAAATTATTGAATTAAGATTCCTGGAGCCATGGTATTCCTTTGCGAGAAACAAGGATGACAAAAATTTTAAAGACACCTATGAGTAAAAAGTGAAGGACAGAAGGTGTTCCGGTGATAGTTTAGAAAAAAGAAAACTTCTTACAATGATCTTAAATTAAAAGTTCAATTTTTATGATTTGAAATAAATTTCTAATTTCTATAAATATTCTTAGTATATCTTATTGGATGACTCGCAAAGATATGTTGATGCGAAACCCGTAATCAAAATTTTTGTATATTTCTATACAGTTTTATACTGTTTAGGCACTATTTGTCAAAATCCCGCATACTCCATTTTCCTGAACTTGACTTTTCTCAAATATTGAAAAAATTTGAAAAGTTATGCAGTGTTTGACATCTGTAAAATTTTTTACTTTTACTCTTTAAGCCATTGTTAAAATTCTTGAGCTTCGTCCTAATTTGGCAAAGAAAAGCTAAAATACCCCACCAGTCATTATTCTTTGAAAATTTTATAATTTTCTAGTAAAAATGACTTTTCGGCGTGAAAAATAGCTTTCCAAAACCTTACCTCTGTTAAAAGGATATTGCTAACCACTTCCACCAAAAGGCTTTTAAATCTTCTATGATTCAGTTCTGAAACTCTAATAAAATTCACTATTGTTATAACGTTTCCCTTACGTATTATAATTAAGAAAGAACATTATGTGAGGCTGAGCCTTATTTCCAGAAAATGATCTTTATTATATCTAACAAACGGGCTCAATAGCTCGTACCATTTACAACTAATCCATGGATCGTAAGTTAAATATATCTGGTCTTGAAACACAAAACATCCCTTCTTAATATCTAATATTCCACACATTTTCCGGTTAATAAACCATTGTACTCACGTTAATTTGTAAATTAAATAACTTTGCTGCTTTATTTATACGGATGAGCACTGATTCTGAAAGGATAAGCACGTGGCTGGCAATCAAATAAAGAAAATTTCATTGATCGTACCACTATATCACCCACGAGTTGACATTTATGTAAGTTTCATAACAATAATTTCGGTCTAGCTTAAGATTAAATGTTCAGCTAAGTTAATAATATTTATTTGAATGACGTGAATAATGAATATTATTTATTTACTACTACATTTATAATATAAAATTATACAAGTTTATTTTTAAAATAAGAATCAAAGCTTCGTGACAATTTTTTTAAAGCATTTTTATTTTTTTTGAATTTTTGAAAAATCCGATTATAGCTCTAGTTCAAACAAAGCCAAAGGCCTAATTGGCAAATAACATTAAATTCAAAAAAGTAGGTTAAAGTCATGCCATGACCACATCCAATTCTAATGAACTTTAAGATTCTTAGACGTATTTTATAGAGAAAGCATTTTAACTCAATTTATTTTCAATCCAAGGAATAAACATGAATGGCTTCTGTCTGAAAAATATAACAAAAATAAATAAAACTACCGTAACAACAACTACAACAATAAAATATGCTAAATCGCATTGCTAAGATCTTTATTAGCTCTGGTTGAGTAAATAAAGAAATCAAGTTTCTTACTTCTCAAACTTAAAAATGTCTGATGAATAAAAAAACAAAACTGCTTTAAGGCCGTATCAAGTTTTCTGTTATATATGTATTTTACAAATGAAACCTCATAAATCGCCTAGTCTTAAATTTAGACTACAAAATGAAGAGTGAATGAACTTGTTGACCTGTCTTTAAAGGGAATAAATTTAGCGTCCATTGGGACAAGGACCCACTACAGTTGAAAGATTTTTTAGTTGACAAAAGAGATAAAAATAAAAAATAAAAATTATTCAAAACAAATGCAAAATCTTGTTTGTCTTTTTGTTTATGAGTAATTGAAAAAATTTAATTCATTACATAAATCTTTAAATCTTTAAATTGTAATTTTATCTTTTAAAAATAAAATATAGGATTAGATTAACAATTTTCAGTTTATTTTATTTTTAGAAAATATTTTATGAAATTCAAAATGTACGGAAGGTTTTAGTTTAGTATTTGATTAATCCATTCATACCCAACTATGTTTCCATGGTACCTTAATTAGCAGAATGCCTAATAATTACATTGATCCCATAGTTTTCTGCTTAAACCTAATAAAGCTATAGTGATAACCAATTAAATCCATATTTAAACCGAAAACAGCACCTTTCGTTCTCATTTTGTTCTTCCAGTTGTACCGCTTTTTAAATTTTCTTTTGATACTGTATTTATTATGTTTCATTTTACAAAGAATTTTGACGTAAAGAATAAACCCAAAATTCAATAACATAACCGTAATGCATATTTACTGTGTTTTTCAATAAATAACAATAAATTAAGGGGGAAGGTCCAGTCAGCATTTCTGGAAAAAAATTTCCATTTTGTTAGTTGATTTTTTTTAAAAAAAAAGCCTCTGTGAGGCACGAGATTATTTGATAATAAAACTAATTTTTTGTGTTCGATTGATTTTAGATGACTTTTCAAGGATTTGTGGTGATCACCGCAAAGGACTTCTGTTTGGAACTGGGTCAACATAAACAACCATAACTTTTAAAATTAATAAATTTTTTTTCAATAATGGTTGATATATATTTTTTAAGGCTGTTGGTCGCCCTTTTTTTAATGTCTTTTTAATGAAATGTAGCATCCTCGTCAAAATTATATTTGAACTTAATGCTGCTTGGGTTTGATCTTTCTAGTTTTATCCATCGCATATTAAGCCAATTGGTTGTTAAGTCTCTACTTGTTGTGTTTTTTCTGTTGGTAATAGCCAATTCCAATGGCTTTGTGGACAGGAAATCTTGTTGACTCATTTTAACAAGGCTGAAAGGTTTTTTTTTTCCTATTTTGAATTATGTGATACCAGTCACTAGGATTATAAAATTATTTAATGAATTTGATAGCAAAATAATTATCCACAAATACTTCAGCGTAATATTTTTATTTTTTATCCAAAGTTAAAAGAAAGCACGTACATAAAACTCAATGATAAATGTCGTTTTTTTAAAATCTGTGTCTTGAACAGCTCTAGAAAGTGGAATTAACAGATAGTAGTTATTATAAATTTATGTTGTTTAATTGTTACTAAAATATATCGAAAGAAGAAGAAAAGTTTCGTTTTAATTTCAAAGTTGATGTGAGAAAATGATGATAAGAAGTGGACTTATACTCAATGGCTTCTGAAATTATTATATAACACATTCAGAGGCTATAAAAAAAAAGGTTGTGTGACCTACAAAAAATGAAAAAATGAGTAAATCCTTTTAAGACTAAGAAATATATTATTTATTCTATTAAAATTTGCAAAAATCAGAAAAAATGAAAAAATGGACTTATCTACAATGGCTTGTGAGCGTCTCATGTAATGATGCCATATTTTTACTTTTATAAAATAAAATAATTTGCTGGGAAAAAAAAAATTATTCAAAATGATCATTTTTTCATGTCTCTGACTGGACCTAACCCCTTAACAGAGATTTTTAGATCAATTTCTTTTAACAAAAAAATATTAAAAATTTAGATCACAAAATTTTTTAAAATTTCCGTAGATATGAATAAATTTTTCTCATATAAGTGGAATTTTGTGGAAAAGTGCACATATGAAAAATTCATAAATAATTAGTAAAAAAAAATATTATTCTTTAAATTTTATTGTCCATCTTTATTATCCTATTTAAAATAATCAGGATTCAACTAAGCAGTTGAATATTTGACAATCTTCGAATTTTATGTTATGGTTTTTATCAAATAAAAACGCTTTCCCTTTAATGGCAACGTGAATTGGAGAAACAACAAAAAATCACACGTAACAATGTCTGGTGTTTTGTTAAATGTTTAGCCATAAAAAATGGATAAAATGTTGTAATACATGTTAAAAATTTGAAGAACATTTTAAATTTATTTATTGAATAAAAATCATAGTAAGGTTCCGCTAGTGTCAGCTAAAAACAGAGCTGGTAAGAATGCGATATTGTTGACAAAAAAAAAACATAGTTAGAGTAGCAGAAGGGGGAGAGAGGTTGTGGAGAGGGCTGTAATATGGGAAGACATGTTATCAAAATTTGTATTTAATATTATTGCATGTATTTAAAATTCATAGCGTCATATACACTCAGCTTGTGATTTGTGCTACCAGATGAGTTTTTGATACCTTGAAAAATAATTCAAAATTGACATTGAAACAAATTTCATCAAATAAAATCAAATTAATTATTTTTATTATCACTTACTATGGTTTATAGCTTTATTTTTACTTAATTATTTTCATTATTGTTGGCTACGTTATTTTTTGTTGTTCATTTTTCTTTATTTTTTATTTTCTGTGGCGTTATTTTTTATTCTTATTTGTTAATTTTTTTTTTTGTCATCAAAAAGCTATACCACAATTGATAACAAGCAATGATAAAAATAAATTAAAAACAAAAATTTAAACTTATCGACACATATATGTTTACCTCAGGGTATGGTTGCCTACATACACATCAATCAGAAACAAATGTGAACAAAAAACAACCTGGCAACATGAGGGTCATATCTAGCTTTTAAAAGACCATTTACACCGAAGCATTTTTTGCGTCGCTGTATTTTCTAGCTGTGACTTTCTTGAGCCAGGGTGCAGTCTTTTACCTTAAGGAATATTTATGAGGGAAAACCGTTTTAGAAGCAAACATTTGACTTACAAGTGAATGAAAAGACAGAACAATAGCTTGAGAAATTTGCAGTAAGAAAACTCAGCGACAGAAAAAAACGCTTCGGGGTAAATGGTCCTTAAATGATGCACGATAACACATTCTTCAAGTAGTTGATAGAAGTAATCTGATTTTTTAATAAAATTTATTTTTTGCTTTGGATTTTTTAAAGTATAATGACTTTAAAATAAATTTTGAGAATTTTAAGTTAAAATAATAATATCTTCTGGATTTATAACGGTTAGTAAATGGCGTACTGACTATTCACAATAGACACACGCTCAGAGTAGTAGAACATACAGAAAATTCCCATCAATTTATTCATGCAAAAATTAGCAAGAACGGCCACTTTCGAAGCCATTTTAGAACAAATTTCATTGACGCTTTCTCCATGAAAGTATAGCTGTATGTACTGAAAAAATTAATAATAATGAATCCCTCCTACTTATCCTAATAGAGGACTTGAGTTTTTAAATCAGCAAATTTCATTTATTTTTGAAAAATTTAAATTTCTTCTTTTTAATTTTATATTCCTAACTTGGTATATATGTAAATGAAAAAATTTAAAAAAGAAAAAAAACTAAGTTAATCTTGAATTCTAGGTCATTTATATTTATCTAAAGTGGACAAAAATAAAAATGGTGAATATTTAAATATTTTTAAGATTTATACAAATTCTTAAAGAAAACATTTTTAAACCTAAAATGATAAAAAAAAAAATGTCTAGAAATCAAATTAATCAAATTTGATTTGAAGCACCCGAAAAAATACAATGCAGCAGCTAACAAATACTTTAGTGCTACTAACAATAAGAGTTTTGTCTATAGTAGCAATAAATGCTTTAATTTAGCCAATTCTAATATAATTTTAAAGCTTTCTTATTTAATGATGATTTCAAAAAGTAAAATTCTTTGGCAAGCATTTAATTTTACTCCCACGGCTTTACTCTTCATATTCAAATGGAAAATCCAACTCCAAGATCTGACACTAATGCAATTTTTTTACCTAAATCTTAATCAGTCTCGTCGTACGTTAGCATTTGTTAAAATAGTTTATGAGTTCTTTCCAACTTTTTTCCCACACCATTGAACAATATTTGGGTATAGATGGTTTTGTTTTATTTTTTTTTTTGTGTAAATAAAAAAAGATGCATAGAACTATCTTTATCTCCACTAATAAATAGAAATACATATTAAAGGCAAGACGATCTGTTAAGGAATGGAAAGCGACCGGCACAAAAAGCAGCTTTCTTTACAATTTTACATGCGTTTTACCTTTTTACTTTTTTAGTAGGCAAAGAAATTTTCTTATTTTTAATTCCAAAATGCTTTTGAATAATGAGCTTAGATCTTTAAGATAATAGATAAGCTGTTGGCATATTTTTTCATAGATTTTTTTTGAAAATAGGCTAGAAATAAAAAAAATTGTGCTAAATGCTCTCACTAATTTTTTTGATTCACTATGTCAAATATATGCGATAAAATTTGAAAACCTTTAAAATGTTCAATTTTAGCATTTAAATAATTTTTGCTATAGTTTTACAGTTGTTGAGGATAATTGATGACAGAAAATAGAGGGTGGGCTTCTTTTAGACATAAAAAATTATTTGTTTTTCCTACAAAATGATTCGTTAACGTTTGATTCGTTTTTACGTTTCCCACTACTTAGCGTTATAAATAATTCAGAGAAGTCATTTGAAAATATGTTTCCTTTTGTAGAAGAAATTAAATCTTTCATTACATTCAGCTACAGGTTCTTAAGGGATAAAATTTTCAAAAATTGCAAATTTTTAATTGCATTGTGACAATGAATTTTTAAGGATTTCATTTTCATTTTATTTTATTGCAACATTTTTACTATAAATTATGATTTTAAGTTAAGACTCAAAAAAATATATTTTCGATTATTGATTTTCCAAAGAAAATAAATTATATTAGGTAAATATTTTTATTAAGTCAATGCTTATTTTTAATTTTATCCATTTTATTATTATATTTTGCACTTCTAATTAATTTATTGATTCTTTAATTATCGCTTTTTCGTAAATTTTATGCATTAATATCTCTCTCTGTTTTTGCAGCATTACTTAGTAAGAAAATCTTTCTAACGTTCTCACAGTCCTTCACATTCCGACAATTCTTCTCATTCCTGCTCGCATGAAAAACTCATTTTCATTCACACATTTAACGAAGACAGATACTTGTTCTAGGGCAAAAATTAAAGAATATTTTGTAAGTACAAAAATAAATAAACGATAAATAACGAAAATTACAAATGTCAAAAGTTTAGGTAGTATAATATATTTATTACTAAATGTCATTATACTTTTGATACACTGAAAATTGTTACAATTCGATAAGATTTCGTCTTATATTTTAATAAATCATCAGAAGGCTAAAAAGAAATTTGCAATTGTCTAACTTCAATTTAGAACCTAAATTAAATAACAAGAAGGCACTGATTATCAGAAATCCGGATTAAAATTCTGATAAAACAAAATGGAGTATAATAAGCCCATTTTCTATATGAGAAATTCTGAAAAAAAATAAAGAAAAGAGAATTTCTAATAAATTACAAAAGAATTTTCAATAATTTATCAGGACTATGTGTAACAATAAACCATCGCAGATTGTTTAGAACTTTTGCGTTTAAACTTCCATTATGTGGTTATTTTTCTTGCGTTTTACATCCTTTTTGTGACTTTTTCGTAAAAAAATCTTAAACTCTATTGGATTTCTCTCATTTTTTTAAAGCATGCATATAGAATATATAGATTTTGTCATTCAATAAAGATGTCAGCTTTGCTACAATAAAAAAAAAATACAAAGCTACCAAATGATAGCAACAACAGAAATTTTACTTGAAGAATCCATTCAGTAAACAAATTATCTCGCCAAACGCAAAAGACATTTATTTATTTCAAAAGACAAAATACAAAAATTTCTCATTTTGCTGTTCAATTTTAAAAGCAAAATTAAATTTTTCCTCCAAAAAAGATCACACATTTGTGTAGAACATTTTAATATAAAATGAAATGAGTGCCATTAATTCCAAAAGGGAATTAAATGCAAATCTCTGCTAAAATTTCAAGTCTTCGCTAAGTACAACAACAAATATTTAATAAAGGAAAAAAGAAAAAAACAAAACCGTAATATTAACACAAGAATTTGATTTTTAGGGAAAAACATTTAAAACCTATAATCAGAATTAATAAGGATACTTAAAAAAAATGTTTAGGTACTCCAAATTGAAGAATACAATTAATTAACAAGAAAGGATAAAATTAACATTTTTCTAATTAAAACAAAAAAAAAAACTATTAACTTTTATAACTAAGAATGCATATGAAACCATATAAAAACGAATAAAACTTCAATTTGGGTCATTTCTTGCTAAAGAAAAATTAAAAACTATTTCACATGACATCGATTTTTATTATGCTCACTCATTCTATTGATGCTATTCGAAAGAAAAAAAGAAATGAGTCCTTAACCAGGACATAAAATTGTGCTATGAATGTTTATGATTACAATATGAATTCCATTGTAGATAAAAAGTTGAAATCTGCCTGTAGGATTGGCTCAAATTCAATTAGATTACACTTAATGAACAATCAGTGGGTTTTTAAAATATAATTGGCATAAATTTTCTATTGTCAAAGAAAGACATGAAATATCCTTAATTAGTATGAAGCTAAATCAATGCAATTTTTAACGATTGTGGGAAATTTTGAAGTCTTTTTCTGAATATGTATTAAAATCAGTCAGTCATTTGTAGGCATTTAAAATTTAGAAATAGTTTAATTAATTAATACATTAGATTAGATGTCTATCTATTTTGCTATTAATTTTATAGCCCTAGACTATCCTTGACCTAGTTTATCGTATCGGTTTTCTTTATATTTTTATTTTTGTCGAAATGAAATTTTTCTTTTTTATGTTATGTTTTAGTTAGTCATCCTTAACAGTTATATTTCGTGTAGATTAAACTAAGAACTTTTGATATGGCTGGTTGAGATTTTGTTTTTAATGTACAATTTTAAGTATTTTTTCATTTAAGGACGTCAAAAATATTTCTAATTGAAGAAAAAAATTCTTGTTCAAGAAAAAGTTGAGATAAGATTTTAAGTTTTTTATTTATTTAGGCAAGGAACACAAAGATACCAATTAAATTGTTACATTTACTGATGAAGGAGTTAAGCAGTTTTAAAAATTAAAAAAAAACCCTTGTTGTTATGTTGTTATGTTTGTGTTCAAATTTAGAAAAATATATTTAATGCTGCTTTGGTTGCTAAATTGCCAGGAGCTTCATTTGTTAAGTTTCTTAGTTAAAAAACTAAAGTCTCTAGGATACTTGTCATGCTGTTGTCATGCAATGAAAGTTTTGGATTTGGCTATATAAGGTTTTTGTTTAAAGAAAATGAAATCTGTGCGAGGAATCAGAAAATCAATATTTGTAAAATATCTAAAAAAATTTTTAGGAACAATTAACAAAAAAATAAAATTTTAAAATGTAGGAGAAATTGTTACAGAAATAAGTAAATACTAGAAGGAAATATTTATGGATTCCTATAGGTATACAAATTATTACCAAAAAATTTTGATTTCAGTATAAAAGAAGCTAAAAATTAAAAGAATGCATTCATCAGGTTTTTTCTAATTGACACAGTAAATCTCACTCCTTATCTGAGAAATGGAAATCAAATAATCAGCTCTTTCAGTAACAAAGAACATTTGACATTAAAAAGTGGTGTTTTCAGTTTTCTTTTAAATGGAGATTACTCTTGAAATGTTTGCACAAGTGATTCAAGCATAAATTTGGTAGGAATTTTATTTTATATAAATCAAATTCGAATAAATTTTTGAGAAAATTTACGAACATTTGGCAACACACAGGAAAATTCTTACCATTTTATAAAAATGAAAATTGAGGAACATAATTCGGATGTAAGGCTGTGCTTAGATTAATGTTTTGGACAGCGCTTTATAGAAGTTTTTATATGGAGTTTTTACAGGAATTTTGAGGCAATTTTACACTCAGATGTATATTAACTGCAATAATTAAAATAGAAAAGTATAATTTGCTCATTTCAACTAATTTTATTGCATTTATAATGCAATATTATTTACGGTAAGTCAATTTAATATAATAAAACTAGTTAGGAATTATAAGTTATATATTTTTTATCAAAGTGTCAAACTCAAACAAACTTTTGAGTATACCCGCGCCTTAAAAATCCCTTAAAAACTCCTATAAAAGTGCTGACCAAAACGCTAATCTAGACACCAAGTGAAATACAGCTTCACAGTTCATATTTTAGAACGTAGAAATTTGATTAATCATGAATTAATTTTAACTCCATTTTGCTCTTATACTTATTCTCCATTGTATTAGCCTCCCGTACGAAAAAAATCCTTCCTCTATTAGCAATAATCTGTATTAGAGAAATTAAGGAAAATTTGATGAAAATGTCAAATAAAGTGTCATAAAAGTATAAACATTTGATCTATAAAAATACACTAAAAATTTCAATGTGCTTACTCCCAAAAACAATACTCAACTAACTTCTAAATATTATATTAAAAGTAACCTAGAAAAAAGATCAAATATGTGAAAACGATATCGATACGAGCATAATTGCGGCTATTGATATCATGGAAACGTTTAGGTGTGAACAATAAAATTAACAGTAAAAATAAAGCTTTTAGCAGTGTATATTTATTAAGTTTTATCCAATTAAATTTGTAATAATTTGGAAATCTATTCCAAAATAAAAATAGATTGAAATTAAAAATTTCACAAGTAAAAGCATAATTATTTATTTAATAAAAATTTTAAAATTAAGCATAGCTTTTATTGATTTTTACTTGAATTAATTTGCGAAAAAAAAGAAAATATTAATAAATAGATAATTATAATTTTGCATTTCTACTCTGTATTTTTATATTTGTCTCCTTTAAAGAGTCAAACATTATTGCGAATTGCTTACAAATATTACAAGTAGAAAATTTCTTAACAGAAGATTGCCGGAAAATCAAAATTAACGGTGAAATCAAACATTTCAAAACACATAATACTATTTTTTTAAAAAAACTTTTGCAATAAAAAACAAACAGACAAATCGATTTTAATTTTTTATTAATTTCCACACATATTAAATTTTTTGTTAAAATTTTTCTAAACAAATTCCAGTTATATTGAAATACTTTTCAGTTTTATTTACAAAAATATATATTTCTTTTATAAATGTATCAGAAAAAACAAAAAACAAAAAAGAAGGAAACTCAGACTATCCACTCATTTCCATATCTGACAACAAAAGGAAATCTTCCACATGCAATGCTCATTGCTTCAACAATTCAAATAGATTTTGAATACCATGATAAAAAAAAGTGGAACAAGTACTTCAATAATAATACAGAAAAGAAATAAGATTAAAAATAATAGTTAGCAACTAGAATATGAAAAAAAGGAGGTTAAAAACTATTCAATAGATTAAAATGATGACAGGGAAAGTTAAGGATCAACTTTTTAAATATGATGAGATGGTCCAGCTTAACAATCTGAAGCAAATATTTGAAAGGTATGTAATGGACTTTGGTGGTGATGTTGATTGTTGATACAATGGAAAAATAGTTGGCTCAAAGTTCGTAGATAAAAACCCATTTTTGATATTAGAATAAAAAGTTTTCAATTTATTTTTTGTTCGATTCAAGATATTTTTTTTTATGTTGTCCATGAGTTTTTTAAAACTTTAACCAAAAAAAAAGGAAAAGAAAATTCATAAGGAAATGAAGTAAGTGTTTTGTTTGTTAGAATTTACTTTTTCTTTTATTAGTTGAAAAGCAGAAAAAGTTTTTTTACATAAATATTTTTCAATTGAAATACTCTTACAAATTTAATTGTTTAAGTAAGAAAATTAAAAAATAACAAATAAATAAAATCAATAGCAGATGCCAAAATCGCTGTGAAATTTTCCCCTAACAATTATTCGAATTGTTCGATTGCGTTGTTTTTGTAAACACTCAATATCCATTATAAAAAATATTGAGCGCTTTTAGACTTTTCTAAGTTTATTAGGAACCAAAATCAAGCTCCCTAGTGAAGGTTTCACTTGCCGTAAGCCAATGCGTCCCTAGGCAGACATATTGAAATATAATTTGTCATCTGCAATATTTGCAATATCTGTCAATAGAACATAATATATACGTAATCTTCTATAAAAGTGATAAAATACATTTATTCAATCGCTTTATTAGCTTTACTAGTCGTGTGTAATAAGATTTATTTTTGGCCTTAACACAGCCAGAATTTACAACGAAGACTTATTTTTTAAGCAAAACCACTAAGTATGAGGAATCTTTTTGAAGTTTGCAAATAGACAAGTAGTCGAACACGGGACAGATTTAGTGATACAGAAGCTACTTGAAGTTATTGTTTTCAAAAACTTTGGTCCTGATGTATTGTTTTAGTGAAACAGAACTTTCTTCTTCTGCATATGGCGTCGTTTTATTGATAATTTCCTATTTTAAATTTAAATATCGGAAAAGAAATAGTCACTCTTGATGATTTTTCCTTTCTGAAGCTAACCAATAAGAAAAATACCGTCAGTATCTAAATTTGAGACAATCATATGTCAGCGTCGGAAAATATTATTCATCTTTCACATTTTGATACAAATTTTGAATTTTGAGCATTTTGCAGCTATGCATGATGCTAGACTCTTTAGCTGTAAGCTGTCTTAAAAAACAAAACACTTTTCTCTGATTTACATCTCATAGTCACATAGTTAATTATTAGGTTACGTTGAGTAGTATGCATATGATTGTATACATTTCTATTATGAAAGACTAAAAGAAATATTAAATAAATTTGAAATCGATATCAATGAAATACTTAGCTGGATAAGCTGGAAATGGAGTTTTTGTACCTTTCACATTTCTATCACAAAAATATTTATTAGAAGCAAAGGAAAATAATTTAGAATATCAAAAACTATTACAAGTTGATCTTTCAGATTTTATAATGAAAATTATGGAAAAAGATGAAAATTATAGAAATCGTTTGTTGGATACAACTGAAGAATTAGTCTTTTATACAATGGTATAATATCTAGAAAAGTTCAACATTATTTTCAGTTATATTTAATTTTTATTTAAAAAATGCAATTATATAAAAAAACGAGTAAAAACATTGATTATTCAGTATGTCAGAAGTAAATTGTATTGAAATAATCTGTAGTCAAGATGAAACTACGGAAAAGACATGAGAGTA
Organism: Acrocera orbiculus; assembly: GCA_947359355.1. Classification (NCBI taxonomy): domain Eukaryota; kingdom Metazoa; phylum Arthropoda; class Insecta; order Diptera; family Acroceridae; genus Acrocera; species Acrocera orbiculus. Next base: position 5,468,772 of record OX375757.1, read on the forward strand.
AATAACTAAAAATATGTTAAGAAACTAATTAAGTCAATTTTTTTTTTTAAATTTATTTATCCTGATATTTCTACTTCTTGCTAAAAACAAAATTTTGTTTATTCTTCATTGCTTGCAATAGGCTTCCTTTTGAAAAAAGCCTTTCAAGTAGCACAGAGTTGGCAACAATTGTCAAATATTTGTACGCTATATTGTGCTACTTTAGAAACTGTACTTTACACTCTATATACGAGTATATATTGAATCGGCTAATAGCATATTAAACATGTTATTAGAAAAATTAAAGAGAACATAAAATTTAATGTTTTAAACTAATCTAATATTTTTATTTACCTAAATGTAAGTATTCTAATTATATATTCTTTAAATTAAATAGAAAAAATACAAATATTGTTTATTTAATTACAAATTAAGTTTTAATTATTAGAGCAATTCAATTCATATCATTAGAATCAGTTCAGATTCTCAGTCACAACATGACGAACAATATAATTATTAAGAGATTATATTTAAATAAAGGTGAAATTAGACTTAAAGGGAAGGCTTACACAAATTTTCAGCCCTATTTCATGTATCTGATAAATTCTTCAAACTTTAAAATAGGATTTGCGGAGAAATTGAATAGAGATACTGTTAAAGATGAATCAACCATTATCAAAGTAATATATTTTCGAACCTTGACTTAAAAATCAAAATTTGCAAATATTGTTCTTATATTTAACGGAATGAGTCTACACAACAAATGTAATTTTCATAACTATTCATTTTAGTTATTTTCATAAATATTTTATTATAATTGAATAATTTTATCTTTAATTTTGGTATTAATCTTAATATGTTTAATTAAAATAATTTTAATAGTTTATAAATTACAGCATCAAACTTTATTCGATAAGAAATATCATATAATATGAAAAACAATATGGAAAACTAATCATTTTCCAATGTATAACATTGTTGCAATACTCGATTTTCGATTAAACACGATATTTTGCGATGGAAAAATTACCTTCATTTAAAACACATCTGTCACTACCCAGCTTGATAATGCTTGTGTTATATAGCTCGAGATAATGTATATTGCTTAATCCTTCAAAATTTTGTTTTATTAGGCCATCTAAATTGATCCTCATTATAATTAAATCTTGTAAACTGTAAGTTCATAAATAGTAAAAAGTAAGTAAATAGTGAAAAGTTCATATTTTCAACTAGCCCAGATAAAATTTCTAACGCTATTAGTTCTTCTGAAGTATTTTGGGAAACCATATTTAAAAAGTTTCCATGATTAATTTCAAGATATTTTATTTCAAATAGAAAAATATGTGGCAGGCAAGAAGCGAAGGTATCTTTAAGTTCCACTGACGATTTATGATAATTCTAATTATTAAGAGCATAATCTCGAAAATTTTTACATGCTATATAGTTATCACCCATATTACAGGATTTACGAAAATATAAACAATTCGCTATATTCAAAAGTAACATGGCAATGTTAGCCGTATCAAAAACCATCGTGAATTAAGGAAATAACACTTAATAATGAACTAATACAACTCTAAATTAAAAAATTAAAAAAGATTTGATTAGGGGTGAACCTTTTGGTCATTTATGGATATTCACCTATAAAAATCATATAATTTGAATTGAAAGTGATATATAATTAATGAAATTAAATTATTAATTGTCGAAACCTATTGATGCTCAAAACTATGTTTTTGAACCGGTAGCCACATTCACTAGAAAACCGCTGGTTAGATTTCAATGAAATTTATACAGCTTTTGGAGACCATGAAAAACTCGTGCCTGATCGAAGAATTTTTTTCTTTTTTAAATTTCGATTTTTTGTAAACAATTAACTGTTGATTTTTTCCCGAAAATCTGGAAAAAAATTTCCCGAGGCCGCCATTTTGTTAGTTTTTTATAAAAAAAAAAGCTTCGATCAGGCACGAGATTATTTGATAATAAAACTAATTTTTTTTGTCTGTTTGATTTTAGATGAATTTTCAAGGATTTATGGTGGCCACCGCAAGGGACTTCTGTTTGGAACTGGGTCAACACAAACAGCCATAACTTTTAAAATTATTAAATTTTTTTTTCATATTTTCGTGAAGTCAAGTCGAAACATTATGTAATGATGGCATATTTTTACTTTTATAAAATAAAATAATTTACTGTGAAAAAAAAATTATTTAAAATGATCATTTTTTCATGTCTCTGACTGAACCTCCCCCCTTAATAAAAAAAACTCGGAGTACTTAAATTTGTTATGTTTCCTGGTGCAATATATCATCTCAAAAGCCATTGCAAATATTAATTAATTTTTTTTAGCAGTCCTTAAAAGGAATTTATATAAAATAAGTTTTATTTAATCTCTTTTATGCTTAAAATTCACTAATAAACAAAACTTCTACCATAGCTGTTCAGAGATTAAAGATGAGTCATAAAATGAATTAACTTTTAACTCATAATCCTCCTTTTTATAGCAATTTTGACATTTACCATTGGTTTTTTTTATTATCTTCTTCTACCTGGGAGCTCAACAGACTGCTTCCTTGTTGGCCTATCCGAAAAACTGATGTTATAACTTTTAGAAAACACTTTTGGCGATATTTTGGTATCACAGTGACATTTTTCACAATTCGTTTTTTTTTTTAAATAATTTTAAAAATTTTTCAAATGTATTTAACTTAATTACTTTCAATTAATGTAAAAGACAAAAAAAAAATTATTAAAGTTCTATTTTTATATTTTTGTTTAAATCTTTTATGGAAGAAAAATAAAATGTGAAAAATGTCAGCTGATACCAAGAGGACAGGAAGTTTTCAAGTCAAGATAAAGCTATGGATATTATGACAACTGTTGGTTTTTTCTTTTTTATTAATAGAAATTGCAGCCAGTAAAACTAATTCAATTAGGAAAATTTCGCATCACTTTATATAAAAGTTTAATTAAAAAATTTTTTTCATATTCCCAGATAGCTAACACAATTTTTTCTATTCATTTAAACTATTATTATTTAATTTGAATTCAATTTTATATAGAGGTAGGTAATAAACAAAAGACTGGCTTTCGACATAGATTTTATTATTTTTGTTAACTTAGAAAATGAAAAGTGTTTTATATGTTTAAGGTGTGGTTTTTATTGCCTCAATTGAGCTTATATGAAAAGCCACAGTTAGTCAGTGATCAAATCTATTTAAGAAACATGATTTTATCTTCCCCAGTTTTTGTTTTTTGTAAGAATTTTAATTAAAGTGATCTGCAGTAACAATTTCAAAACTTTAATTTTAGTGAAGTTGAAAACAACAAATTTTGAAATTGAAAGTTTTAATGTTTTGAAACTGTTGCTTGACTTGTTTTTTCTTTATTCTTTGCATATTATATTAGAAATTTAGTTATTGTTAGTTTTTAACTAAATAATAAAAGAAAAATTTTGCACACTAGGAAAAAAAAACTTCCTTATAACATTTTTTTATTTTACATCCAGTTTTTACCTGATATCTAAATAAAAGTCTTAATTAAAATTCAAAAGAAAACATTACATTATTAAAATATAAACAACGATCATAATATTTGCAGGAATGCTAAAGCAGGAAATAATTAAGTTTTCTTTTATTTTGCAGTAATATAAAATAACTATCCGGAAGGTATTGCTTACTGTTTTCTTTAATTAACATGATTTGATTCATTCTGTGTTTCTTCTCTAGATGAACATACAATGAATAAAGAATATTATTTAATCTTTTCAAAACATTTGTGTGAAAATATCTTACGGATATTACCAGATTTGTGGATGAAAAATTCTTAGATTTTGTCCGATAATAATACGCATTTTCAAAGAGCAAGAAAGCCAAAAACTCAATCAATTCCATCATCGAAGTAAATATTATTTCAATCAAATTAAGCTATGTCTCCTTATGGAAGCATTTTTTGATCGTGTAATTAGTCGATGCCATACATTTACATAAGTGGCAAGTGTTAATCAGTTGCGTATAAATAGAAAAAGTCTCTAGTCGTCACGCAAATTTATAAAGTTGTTGAAAGTAGCTTTCATAAGGTTCATACAACATTACGTGTTTTGTTTTTATTATAGAAATAAAAATAATTATAGCCCCGGAAACAAATATTGAAATTAATTAAAAAATATTAATTAAGACAACTTAATAAGATGCGAAGCTAAAATTATTTAATGTCAAGCATCAAAGCTCTAAGCGACTTATTCATATTATTAATAACAGAATTTTTTTATTCTCTGTTTTGAAATCAATATTCGAAATTCTAGCAAGTGTTGAAGGTCATTTTTAGGTAAAAAAACGAATCTCAATAAATTAGTTCACAGCTCAAACAGAATTTTAAGAAAACAAAGTAAAAAAAAACTTAGCGAAGGTGTATAAAGCTTAATTTTTTAATTTGCTGAGTGGTTTTAATTAAAAATAACATCAAAAATTGGACTTCATTTTTAATGAAAATCAATAAAATGTATTACGTGCATTATTTACTAAATTTTCTTTGTTTTTTTTTTATTGATTGGGAAATCAAGTTCAGGTTCAATAAATCTCTTAAAAAAATAATATTTTAAATAAAAAATTAATAATATAAAATTATTTATAAATAAAGTAATTTTAGAAAACTATAAAGAAAAAATGCGTAAAAAATTATTGCACGTTTTGTAATAAATTTGTGTCTTTCCAATTGATTGAATTTTGGTTTAACAAAAAAACTTTTTTACGTTACGAATGATTAACAAAAACTAAGAACGCAATAGAATTTGAAACGATATTTTTTATTTAATAAATTCATAAGAATTTTTTTTTTGGTTGTTTTTTTTTTTTTTTGAAAATTAGTTTTTAACCATGGTTAAAACGAGGTTACGCAGCAGCTGCGGTGACAACAATAAATACGAAAATGATCAAATATCATTTTATTTTGTAAATTAATAATAAACAATATGCCATAAGTATAAATACATATAAAAGTTATAAAAACAATAAAAGAAAAAAAAAACTAAATGAGGTAATACCTGTTTAATAACCTTTAATACATCAAAGTCGAATATGTTTCAATTGAATTGTTAATAGTTATAGACACTAATAAGAGTTTTTAATTGAAATTTTAGATACACATAATAAAAAAGAGAAAAGAAATTAGAATTAGTTTTGTTAATTTCAAACTTGATTAGTTCCTTTGTAATCTTTTGTGGCTTAAAAATTTATAATTTTTGAATTTTGCTTCTATAAAGCAGAAATTTGTAACCACCAAAGGCGAATAGCTTGATAAAGAACGAAAAATTAACATCAAGACAAGCTTAAATTTTCTATTTGGTTGGTGCTTAAGAACCAAGAAAAGATGATGATGATCCCTGGGAACGATTAGGATGGATGGAAAAAACACTTTTTACAAATTTTTATTTTTTAGAGATCTGCTTAAAGTAAATATTTTGAAGTATTTAAAAATTTTGTTGAATAACTTCGTAACAATATTATTTTGAAGACAAGTGTACTAACATTTGCTCCATACATAAAAATAAGTGTTTATATAGGGCCCTAGTACATTTTGATTAGTACAAATTTCATCTTTTGAAAATTTGCTTATCTTTGTTGTTGTAAAAAATGTTTTACGTCATATTCATGGTCAAACTTAGCCTAACTTCCACAAATTCATCACTCCCAAATAATTCTCGAAAGAGATAATTCGAAAAATTACTCAAAATTCCCCCTCCGTGTAGCCATCATCAGTTGTGAACCAGTGCGACATTCTCGCAACAATACGGCTAAAAGTTAGGATATTGGTAAAAAAGTCTTGAAGATGAAGAAGACTTGTGGGATTGGGAGTTCACGGAATTCTATTCATTAACTGTCTTAAAAAACTAAGACGATATTTTATGTTTTCTTTTTGCAAAAGATTGAATTTTTATATGTCATAGTGCGTTTTAACTGAATCTAGTACCAAGTACTTAGTACTGAAATTTCTCCATATAAAAATATATGTGTTTTCACTGAACCTAGTACTTAGTAAATATTTCATCCGTCAAAAATTTGTTTGTTGTTTGTGGTTGTATTTGTTTTAATTGTGTTAATTTTAGTAATTTTTGTGTTAAATAAAATATTAAATAACTCATAATCATATCAAATACAAAAATTCTTACCTTTTACTCAATAATTGAGTCGTTCAGTGCACAAATCGATTAACTCCATATAACAAAAAGTCGAGAAGAATAGTGAAATAGTATACATATTTTTGTAAATTCTTCTTAAATTAAAAATTCAAAAATACGATTTTGTCATTTAGTGGTATTACTCCTTATTACTAGAGAAATTTGTTTTGAATATGTACACTTTGGAGGCAATTAAGTGCTTTGAAATTAATGTTTAATAATTTTCAAAAAATGGAGTTAGTCGATTTGTGCACTGAGCGGCTCAATTATTTTTAACATAACCTAACTTCAGCAATTATTCACTGTCAAACTATTGCCGAAAGAGAAAATCCGAAAAAATTACTCGAAATTCCCCCTCCGTGTAGTCATGAGTTTGTCTAGTACTTAAGCAAAGAACTAGATTTAGATTAGTACTTTTAAAAAAAATACTAGAGATTTCCCATACAAATTCTAACAAAATAGTAGTAAGTACTAAGTTAAGAGAAAACACACTATAATACGTGTTATTCCAGTCCTACCGGAAAAAATACATATACAAAAAAGAAAATCAAAAACGCAGCATTTTCATAAATAAAATTTTATTCATTCCAATTAAATAAAAATATATTTCAAATGTCTTTTGTTTGTTTTGTTAATAAGTTTAAACAAAACTAAATTTAAAAAAATTTTCTTTAATATAAATTAATATTGTGCTTTTTGAAATAATTTATCAGCTAAGCTGGTTTTTTTTGTAGAATTTTACAAAAAAATGAACTGGTTTTCTTGTTGAAACTTTTTTTGTGGCTTTTGAAGTGTTTTGAAGATAATTCAACACGAGCCATAGCTAAAATGGGACTCAATTTTAAAATTGGTTTATTAATTGCATTTTTCTTCTTTTTTTTTGACAATGGCGTTTAGAGGGCTTAAATATGATCGTTAAGATAACCCACTGTTAGGTGCTAATTAGCTATTTTTATAGACGAATTTGGGTAAATAAAAGTTTTATTATAATTTTTTACTTTGTTTCAGCTTTTTTCTTGTTTTAAAAATAAACGAATTAATATTAAATTCTAAAAAAAAAATGAAAAGAATGAATTTAGTTGTACACATTTAAAAGTTTCATATAATAATAGCATTTTAACCGTTAGTAAAATTTGTCGCTTAGAAAAATTACGTAAATTTGAGGTCTGGTAATTATAATCTGTCTGATCATATCTGTATGTACTAGGATCATTTCATTAAATTGATGAACTAAAAGGGGGAAAATAATACTTAATTACGTTAAATTGCAACAAAAGGATAAATAATACTTTTAACAAGATCCATTTTCAATTTACATTAGCTACTAAAAACTTCAAAGAAGTTAATAAAAGGAAAATTTCTCCATTTCAATGATATTAAGTCCTGAGGCCATTGAATATAAATTAAGCTCAATCCCACAATATTACTCTAATAGGTATTCTGATACCGCGAAAAATGCATTTGCAGCAGGAGCGGAGAATAACAGTTCAAGTTATATCAGGTTATTTCCAACAATTTTCCGAGTGGAAACGGTTGCCATCCAGACTTCTGCGATTTAATGTATTAAGAAAGTGTTCAGGAATACTTGTTTTTAAATTTTTTTTGTCAGTCAGGGACTTTTAAACTGCAAATTTGACTATTAAAGTCATTTTGAGCTGCTACAAAAGCCTCCAGTGCTGGTCATGCAAGTATTGAAGACACAACAAGGCTGTTGTAATACTCTAACAAACAAACTCTTGTTGACACATTTAAATCAGATTTTAGTAAAAATTTTATTAGATTTCATTGACTTCAAATGACAATAGAAGATATCCTTGCCTTTAAATTTTCCAAAAATGTTTAAATCTATTTCAGTTTTTCAAAAAGAGAAATCATTATATAACAGAAAATTCAATTCACTTGAACAACATTTTAAAATTAATGATGCAGAACGTTTTTATGTTTTTAACAGTTTTTTATGCTGCATTATTCAGAGTGTCATAGTCAATGACTAAAAATATTCTTGTGACATAAATAGCCGTCTATTAATTTCATGGTATAACAATTAAGAATTTAGAAATTTTAAGCAATTTTTTTGAAATTTTTCTATATATTTTGTAATTATAACTTTTTTTTTTAATTTGATTTAATTTAGTTTTTAAGAAAATTAATTGAATATTTGATACAATTTAAAAACCAAATGGAGAGAGGAATCGAAGAAAGATATTACTTTAGCTCTAAAGTAGTCAAAAATTTATGAATAAAAAACCAAGACTTTGATGTTTCTTGCATGCTCTCTAGGCTTAAAAACAAAAAATGTGTCAAACCATAGCAAGAACTAGAACAAATTTTTAGGAGTCCTGTTAACAACCTCCAATGCTACGCGTTGCAGTAAATCCTATGCTATTTTGGTTGTATATTTATATAAAAAAAAAAAATGATACCATTAGAGCTTTTTTTTAGTCGAAGAAAAATCCAAACGCAGAAATCATGGTCAATATCGAATAACTGCTCACGCTTTTGAAGAACATACAAAACGATCAAAGTAATACGCTGTGGAAGACATTTTTCTGTAGTGTAGTAAAGACACTAGAGACAATTATATCCATCCCTTCCACAATATGTTTCCACAATATGTTTCCGTACAGAAGGTAGGATAAACTGTTCATTTTTTGAATTCTTTGCAGCTTTTGGAAATGGTCTAACTGTTTTCGAGGAGGAAAACGTCACAATCGAAGTTTTGAACATGTTTAAAAATGTACTCACAAATCGTCGTTTATATGGGATGTGAGAGCTATTTGACGATTTGGAAATTATAATAAATAAGTAGTTTCCCTTTTGCCTGTTTAACTTTTTGAATACGCTGTAATAACCAATTCGATTTACATACCTAAACACTAACTCAGTTGCGGGGACAAGTATTTATATGCTTTACTTTTTGTCTAACTCAATTGGTTAATTACAAGCTAACAAAACACTATTTAATTATTGGATACATAATTTTGACTCAGCTTTTAAGCTGAATCAAAAGTTTCATAGCATTTTTACGGTCAAGGACCCTTTGATAACTCTCTATAAAAGATTAAGAAGAGAACAAAAAATCAGGGAACTACTATTAACTGACGCCTGAGTAGAAAAAAAACTTAGAATTTTGCAATTACAAGCGATCCGTAGAATCTTGCAATGACAGGAGATCTTGGTGTAGTAGACTTCTCAACCTAAGCTAGGAAGCATAATTCATCTACAGGTCGCAGTGCAAATTTGATTCCAAAATTGTTTTAAAAAATCAAATTTTAAGAGAACTCTTACGAATGGCGTGATTCATATTTTAAGATGACAAAAACAAACAAAATATTAAAATATTCTTTTGTAAGTTCCACACTTTGTAGTAAATTTTATAATTTTAATCAGAGACCGAATATGAAGTTAATTGAATTGAAATCGGTTGAAAGTAATAGAAACGTCAATTTATTGTTTTTTGTTCGTTTTAATTTATACGAAATAAATGCATCTATTAGGAAAGAACATTGTTCTGCTATAATTCGGAATGATTTAAAACAACAACAACAAAATTTAATATACAGTTAAGTCTCTGAATAATAAAATAAAATTATGTATTCAACTAGAAATTCTTAGCTTAAGCCTTATTTGAATTTTCAATTTATTGAATTAAAAAGATGATTCATTTTGTTTTATTAATTTTTATTTCAAAAATGAAAATTTTCAATCATTTATTTGCATTGGATACTAAAAACTTGTTGTATAGGGTATCAGAGACGTCATAAAAAGGTGGCTTTTAAGTGAATTATTTACTAAGCTTTTTACATAATACTTAAACTTGGTATAATTTGTATTCAGATCAAACTTATTTTTCTATCTAGTATAAATTTTTCTGTAATTAAAATGTTCTTTTATTGGATTAAAGGAGCCAAATATAGTAGCTTTAAAAGGAGATTCTAAATTCAATTTAATTTAAATTTAAAATCGTTTTCTTGGAATTAATTCAAAATAATTGGTTAGGTTAATCTGATTATCTTTTCACATGAGGCTGCATGTGATTCGGAATTATTTCACAAAATTTTTCAGAGTTCAACTCCTCGATATCTTACATAAATTTCATATAAATGCAAAAAGCCGTTATATAATCCAGGCCTTTCATATAACAGGTTAAAATTTCATCTCAACGTAAGGAAATTCTTAATATTTGTGGGTACCAAAGTTTTATCCAGATTAGATTGGTCCCTTGCCGCATAAAAAATTTGAGTATTATCATAAAATAAACTTGTGATATACTCGTTCTTAATGGTTGCAGGTATCTGATGATAATGAGCATAATAGATCTGTATGCTGTTAGGCTAATATTGTAAACATAAGATCTATATAATTAAAAATTTTAGCTAGTAAATGGTGCTCATATATAAGCTCAAATTTATCTGACAAATATGTTTGTATGAGAGGCAAAACTTATCTTAAATAAAAGTCTTGGCTAAATTAAGCCGCTCATTAATCAAACAAATTTGAATTTAAACACCGATTTATTATAAATTTTTCCTGACATTTGTCTTAATTTAAGTTTGAATGAAAGTTCAAACTAATATTATTGCTTAGTGATCAATATTATAAACTTACACTTTCGCTTTTTATATTTAATTCCTTTTATACTTTCATATTTTTATTTTATTCTGCAATAGTTACAGATTTCAACGCATCATTAATGAGATCAAATATCTCTTAATTTTTTAAGATAATTTTTCTTAACATTTCTATAAGGACCACAGTTTGATCGAAGTCCCAAGTTATTCCTTGTGGAACTTTTAAAGGTTGTATATGTAAAACACATATATTAGGCCTTTCAGTATCAATTCAGCACGAACTTTTAACATATAAGATTATATGTAAAAGATTATACTGATTTGAGTATAAAGTTGCAGGATAAATAGTACGAAATCATCATTAAAAACTAGGGTTGCGCAGGTTAATGAGAAAACCTTAAATCGACGATTGTCTAACACTTTTTTGATGTTTTTATCAAGGAATAAGGACCCTCGTCAAAATAAAAGTTAAGGTAACATATTTTAATATAATTTAAAAATTTTTGTGTTGTTATTTTAAGATTTTCACTATAATTACAGTTAAAAATGTGTTTATACACTTTTAAAATCTTTGCTTACGAAATTCAACTAGAGTTTGATTTTCGATAAAATTTCTTTTATTGAAATAATTGTCAATAATAAATAATAATGATATGTCAAAATTTGCATGGCTTACCTATAAAAACCCCAACTTTATGTTTGTTGTGAGACTACAAAAGAAAAAAAAAACACAAATCCTAATAAAAATCTTTCACCGATGATCTAAAAAGAAACTTTAAATTCTTATGTTAAACATTGTGGAACTAATTTGCATTTCAACTTTATAATAAAAACTCAATTACTAAAAAGAACAAGATATATTATTTACCGTTTTTGTTTTGTTTGGCAAAATAAATCTAGCAAAAATATATATATATATATATATATATATTTAAGTTTAAGCACTCATTGCGTAGAAAACCGTAGAAATCTAACTAACAATCTCTTTTTGATGGTTTAACTATTGTTGTTAACGGTACATGTATAACGTTAAAGCAACTGATACAATTATTTTTCTTTTTTTTCAGATTTTAAATATTGTTTGGAATTACATTAAAATTAAATTACTTAAATTTTTGTATACCTAATCCTTGACAAGAAGAAGACAAAAAAAAAATAAAATAAAATTTTGTTTTCAAGTTTTGAAAAATTACTTCCTCATTCTTGCAAAGCGATATCTAAACTAATACATACACATATCTTTATATATATAAATATATATATATAAATATATGTAATGGATCCATATAGTTTTATCGAAGGTCAAGTATAAAAAATATATTTTCTTATAAGGACACACACTTATATATGATATAACTGACGTTAGAGATATTTTACAATAAAATCTCAAGGCAAATCAAAAATAATTTCTCTTATAAATTTGGCAAAAATATAGAGCAAGCGTAATGCAGGTCATGTTAATGACATTAGAGCATTATATATTATATTCCCTTGATCTCAAATATAAATTCTAAATAATAAATTAAATTTAATAAGAGATGATGGTGCTTACCTTGTCTGCAGGTATATTTCTTGAAGACATTTTCTATTTTTTTTTTGTTTATTGTTTTTAAGTGTTTCTAATTTCCTACGAGTCACTGCAAGCGCTTACTCGACCGAGTTGAAGAGAGCAATAACAAAAATCAAGAAGACTGCCTTGTGCAATCAGTGCAAAGGAATCTTAATTTTTATTATATATATTTATATATATATTTAATTAGATATAAAATATACATATATTTGCATAACTTTTATTTATTTATTTAATAAAATTGTATTTTTTTTTTCAAAATATTATTTATATACTATTCCAAACAAAGTATTTATGAACCTTATATAACACTAAATAGAATTACTTTCACCGCCAAAATATCGTTTGAATTATTAAATAAATATTAATTATTAATTTTACCGTTTTTATTAGTATCGTAAGAAATTAAAACAAATAAAAACAACATTATTTAAATATAATAAATTGCACAATTTGAACTTTTTCATATAAAAAAAATTATATACAGAAAATATGTATAGTTTTATTTAAAAAACAAAACTATTCCTGCTAACTAGTAAACATTTCACATTGATAAATTGTATTTATTCACTTAGCATTTTTATGAAAGTTAGAGATTCACAACATGATTTTTTTTATCATATTAGGCGAAGAAGAAAAAACCACACAAGAAAAAAAAAATGTATGACGAATTTTATATAAAATTTTATCACAAAACTAAAACTAATTTCACAAAAATAGAAACAAACAATTATTTTAAAAACTATATCAAATATTTAGATTTTCTTCTGTTTATAGTTAAAACCCTTTAATGATTTTTACACCCATCAAAGGTTTTTTTTTCATAACAGAAAGAAAATCTGTGGTTTGCCTAAACAGACCTCACTCACACAGTTCGATAATATTTTTTTCCCTGAAATGTCACTTTTTCTTTGTCTTCTTCTTAAGATAGCAACCATCTTGATTATATACAGTACTGCCATATAAAAGCAAATTCCATTTATTTTCTTGTCGTAATAAACATAAAATATGCTGGATAAAATGTTTCGATTTAGTAAATTTTTAAAAATATTTTTATATTTGAAACTTATTGCAATTAACTTTTTATGTTTAATTTTAAAAACATTGTTTTTTTTATTTCTTAATTTGAATAAGTCTTTAAATAATAATTTTATATTATTAAGATGCTAGCACCATCTCTGCTTTCACTTTGACAATTAATTTTTTTACCAACTGGAAGAAATCCTATATTTTTATTCTCCGCAAGTGTCAAAAGAAGCGAAAATTTTTAATAATGTTTTTTATAAATGAAAATAATTAAATATGAAATTTTATATAAAATAAATTTCAATTTAAAAACTAGTATATTCGATTCAACGTTTAGATTTTTAATTTTTTGATTAACTACAATATAAAATGGACGGCAAGTTTGTCGGAATATCTTCTCTTCCATTACTTATTGAAATTAAAAGTGAAGCTAATAATACATTTCCTGTTATAAATGAAGGCTTAATAGCACAACAATTTGAATTATTACTTCAAGATCAAAATGAAATTGAAATTAGTCCTAATCTTAAAAATAATTTTAATATGACAATTATAAATGATATGACAAAAGATAATAATGTTCCTATTCCTATTGAAAAAAAATGTAAAATGGAATATAATTGCATTGATTGTTCTGAAAAATTTGAAAGTGAAGAAGTTTACGATATCCATATGCGAGGGCATGCAAATAATAAAAAATGTTCCATATGCAATATGGTATTAAAGAGTTTAAAAAACTATGAAAAACATTGTCTTCGTTGTAAGCCATATGAATGTCAAATTTGTGGCCGAGTTGTTAGATTTCGTCCAAATTTTATTAAACATATGCGTGTACATACTTCACAACAATCTGAAAGACATAAATATAAATGTGAGGTTTGTCACAAAGAATTTATGAGCTTTGAATATTTTAAGGTTCATAAAAAAATTCATAGTCAAAATGTTAATTTAACTTGTGAAATTTGTGGAAAAGTATTTAGCGCACTTGCATCGTTACGTGGTCATACAAGATTACATACAGGCGTCAAATTGCACAAGTATTTTTTCTTTTTTATATAATAAATATATTTAGCAAAATATAAAATTTATTTTTATCATTTTAGATGTGAAGTCTGCGGTAAAGCATTTGGGCAACGATATAATTTAAAAATTCATTCCAGAGTTCATGGTGTAATATTATACGAGTGTAATGTTTGTAAAAGTAAATTTAGTACATCTGAACAATATAAAGAACATATTGCAATGCATAAAAATGAAAATAAATCAATTATAATTAAAACTGAACCTAATATGGATGTGGTAACAATAAAAACTGAAGAAAATGATAATTTATTTGATGTAGATACAACTCAAATGGAACATAATCTACAGGAAGCTTGCCAGCCACATAAAATTAATAAATTAACAAATGATGAGATTTCAGAATATTTACCAGTACCTGTTAATAATATAGAATCTCAAAATTGCCAATATGAATCATCTCCATTAGATAATGATTTATTAGATAATCCAACGGATGATATATATACAAATCAGGATGTTAGCTTAATTTGTCGTGATCCTAGTATTGAATGTAGTGATAATTCAATGAATGGTACACATTTTTCTACAGCTTTTAATAATGATTTAATTGATCCAAATTGCTTATCGGATAGTCTTTCGTATTCAAATCTATTTGAAACAAATTCATTTTCTGAAAATGTACCAGAAGAAATATTAGAAAGTGATAAATCATTTCAATTAACATCAAATTTTTTAACACAATCACAAAAAATAATTGAAAATGTTGACGAATTCATTTTTATTCAATCTTATGAACCCAATTCAAATCAAATTTAAATACGGAAATACTTTTTAAATAAACGAATTATGTTTTAATAAAAAAATTTTTAAGGTTGGATTAGCTGTAAGAATAATAAAATTAATCTTCCTAGTCGATTTCCAGTATTTTAGATTAATTTTAATTGTCTTATCATACATGAAAAAACAGTTGGTGTAAATATTGTTTAGAATAAAAATAATAATAAGAATCATCAGTTAACTTTCAATTAAACCAGTTTCGTTTTTTTTTTTTGTTGGTCAAACTTTTCATTAATTATAAATTTCTGGAATTAGCTATAACTCTTTTATTTTTAAGATATTACAGAGTTTTTTATATCTCAACGATATTTATTGATCATAGAAGTTTTCTCAGGTAAAACATTACCAAAACGAATCCTCAACTCTTTTTATATTTTTTACAAATGCTCAAATTATTATCATGGTTTTATTTATTAGCATTATTTCACAAGGCGCATTATATGCATTCACAGGCCGCAATGTGTTAGTTTCCTTTTAAGCTGATCATAATAAATGTAAAAAAAAATGGTTTCGCTGAAAGAAACCTAAAAATTACTTTAGAAAATCTTTTTGAACTGTATTTCATTATTTGTACTTAATTTTTTACTATGCTGGTAATAACAATTTTAATACAATATTATTGCATCATTTGAAATAGCTTGAAAATGATGATTAATTGCTTAAAAACTGTTTAATTTTTCATTAATAATGCTTTCTCATTATTTGCTACAAAAATTATGCCATGGCATACTTCAGTTTTAGTACTCGATCATCTATATGATTTCAGATTTAGCACAAAAATGTCTATGCTATAGCTTTTAATTTAGAACCCCGAAAGATAAGAGTCTAAATCAGGGGTGTCCAACCCGCGGCCCAGAGCAAGATTTCATTTGGCCCAGAGAGCTCCAGACGAAAAAAATTATTAATAGTTGGCTTTGGTAGTAAGGTCATCAAAGATCCTGCTTTCTTCATTCGTCCAATTGACAATACATCATTTGAAATATTTTTAATTCTATACAAAATGCCGTATGCAATTTTTGCACATTAACTTCATTACGAAAACAAAGTGTCAAGCTTTAAAACATTTAACTTCTAATATTTGTAAACTAATAAAGTTTAAAATTAGTAGATAGTCGTGTTCTGTCCCTAATGTAAATTATTTATATTTTTTATTATAAGCTAATATGGTCTTAGGTCTTTATGCGATATAACTTTGAAATTGCTCCTAATTTGCAAAATTTTGTTTGTTATTTTGATTTGTTTTTTGTTTATGCCAACTAAACGAATTGTACCTAAGGAACAGCTAAGCCCCGCAAAATTTTTACTATCTACAACTAATAACATTCCCAAATGTAGGTAACATAAAGCTTTTTTAACATTTCTTAAAAGAATGTGACAGTTGCCAAACAGAAATCTCTCCCCGATCGGTCAGAAGTTTTTGAATATAAAAGAAAGTGACATATGGATCTAATTTAATATCTTTTTCCAAAGGTCATTTTAAGCCCAGTTAAGCAAGGCAAGAGTGAAACAAAAACAAAAGGAAACAACCCACTTTTAGACTGGTTATTTAAAAGTTCGCTAGCTTTTTGGAGCATAGCACTTTGGTCTTTTTCAGTTATTTCTTCTAGAGATATTCGATTAATAACTGAAATTAGTTTAAAAAAAAAACACAAAATGTATACTTTTATAAATACTTTTATTTTAATTACGATATCTTCTGTATCAAATAAAATAAATGGCTGGTATTTAATAAATATTATAACCTGTGTTTTATGTTTGGTTGCGTCTTGTAAGAATGCGTTATGTAAAAAAAAACAAGTAAAACTCATTCATACATCTTTAAAACTTTAGCTACTGTTAAATAATTAAAAATGTTTACAGTAAAAGTAAAAAATAAACAAAATGAATATCAATGGCTACTTTATATTAAGATTAAATTTTCTTTTTACATTTGTTCCTTTAATTTTGGTTAAACAATTTTCCCAAGACTATGTGTCCTTCGAAAAGGATTCCAACCATTTGTTGAAAAACTCCCTAAACGTCCTTTGGTCGATTTACTTCGGGTTTTCGTTTTAGATGTTGTACCAGTAGGACTTGATGATCCTGAAGAAACACCAGACGAGCTCGCTGCCGAGAGAGTTGATATTGAACCTTTTGAGGATAGAGGCTACAAAAGAATATAAATTTAATTAATTAAATTATTGTAAGGAGAATTATAATTAAAAAAATTTTAAATGTTTGAGGATGTAAATAATTACTTTTAACAACTTTACTTCCTGAATTACGTGCTTACGAATTTTTGTTAAGATTATGTGTTTCATGTTTAAAAATGGTGGCAATTTGATCAAAAAACAAAATAGTTTTAGCTTTTACTTAATCCGTAATACCCGCAAAATTTCTTCCAAGTTAAAGAGCAGCAGAGTTCTGCTGACATTCAAAAAACTTTCGACACAGAAAAAGTATTACGTAAAAGTTTAAACTCAATTTACATAAAATGTATGAACCAATTATTTTAAGATCTTGTAGAAATATTAGACAATTTGCTTGGTTTACAAGAAATTCCATGGAAATATTATATGGAATTCCTCGAATTTAAATTAGTCTAGGAAATCTACTTTTGATAATTCATAATTACGTTGAAATTAACGACAAAGATGTGTTTTAAACTACAAAACTGCTAACGGGAATGTGCAGTGTATCTTGCTTAAGGAATAATTCCATTTAATTTAATCAAACCATGTATTAAAAAAAAATTATGTATAAAAAGAATGACACACTACCTTTAGGTAATTTTTATCCAATGGAGTTATAACTTTTAGCTCTAAACTACATCCAACTGATTGTATCAATCTAACAACTTGCTGATGTGTATACCATTTAACATCGATTCCAGACACCTCAACAATAAAGTCACCTTCTTTTATACCACCAAGCTAAAAAACATTTTACCTTTAGTTGTTAAAAAAAAAAACAATAAATTCACACTAAATTTACATCAGCTAAAGAATTAAGTTCAACATGTGATATAATAACAGGTGCATCCCCTTTAATATGAAAACCAAAACTTTCTGGTGAATCATCAAATTCTTTTGGTTTGTTAGTTTCTACATCATTTTTACATTTGTTACATGTCCGTTTCATAGCAGGACTTTTTAATTCATTGATCGTATAACAGGTACATTTTGAAGAAGTTTTTTTATTTTCCGACGATATGTTTGATGTTCCCTTTTGTAAACGAACACATCTTGGAGCACTCCAGTGTCGGCGTGATGAAAATATGGCTATGGGTCCCAAACGTTTAAATGGATCTTCAACCTATTTAAAGTAAACAAAATTCATTTTATTAGAATTTTTTAATAAAACAGTAATTATTTTTCTGCTTAACATCACTTCCCTCATACCACCTCACATCAGACAAATCTGAGATCCAATAAAACATAAGAAGGGTATGGAATTAAATTCTGAAAATTTATCGGCATTAAATCGCCTTTTAAAACAATAGTTCACTATCTGTTTTCTTCTTTACAATCATCATCAAGATGGAGAGTTGAAGAATTAAAAATATAGTGGCTGATACCTGGCTGAGAAAAATTGAATTTATTTTTTAGTAGCTACCAAATTGTAAACCAATATTTTATGGATTGCTGAAGTGTCCTGCAACTATTAGGTTTAATTAAATGGGTTGAAATGATGAATGGAATCACAGCTAATGAGGTAAAATATTGCAAAATGTCCTGAAACTAGCTATTCAGCTAAAGGAGCATAATAAATTTTGTCTTTGCAAAAAAAAGAAGACTTCAATCAAATGTCAATAAATTCAGCACAATAAATATTGGGGTTTTATATAAAATGAAAAATTAATTGATAAAAGGCTTCATTAGCTGAAGTCATATAAGAAAAAATCAATAAAAGTGCGGAAAATATATTATATATCAACAGTTTCAGCCGTTGGATTTTCCAAATTTTTTTTTCATGGGAAAGATAATAAAAAGCTATTTTGGTAATTTTTGCACTGAATATATTAAAGCAAACAAGAAAAGTTGTTGTTGAAAACTATTTGCAAAAAAGCGGCATCAGTGTAGCTCTTCCAAAGTAGGTCTTCATCAAGGCGCTCTATGGCAGGCATAGAACTTATGTATAACCGAATCAAACTAAAAAAAACTATAGATTTTTGTTTAGTCGGCAAGTATATAAAATTAAATATCCAATTTTATTCAAAATAGGACAGTTATTTATTAATAAATAATTTTCTAAACAATTTACCAAAAATTATGTGTTTCTAATTGAAATGTAAATCAATTTAGCTTTGCTGCATGCCATTTTGAAAAATTCGCTTTAATTTAAAAAAATAGTTTTACGTAAGAAAAAAAAAGAAATTGGGTTGTTTCCTTTTGAATTTTACCCTTTAATCTCCCATTGTTCATATTATCATTAATATTCTTTCTTTGATAATTTTATAACAGAATATGCCGCTTTTGCCCTGTCTATCAGAGAAAGTTTTACGTGCTTGATGCGCTAATAATATTTCAATTTTTCAAGCCAAATAGTATAATAATCAATGTTAGTTTGCATTTCTGTGACTTTCATGCTTTGTAAAATGCTGGTACAATTAAATTGAACAATACATTCATATTTTTTCTTATTTAAAAAGTTATGTTTTCACTTGTTGGGAGGTAATCCAAAAAAAAAACCGAAAGAATTATATCTCAAAGTATAAAATAAAAATTAAAGCTTAAATTTTTTAAATATATCAATAAGAATTTTATAGCTAGGCAACTCGAAACACACACAGCTCATTTGGGATAATATACGATAATTTGAAAAAAATTTTTGCTATATAATCAAAAAGATTCAAAAAATTCTTCAATTCGGTAAAAGAAAACTAATATTAAGTATCCTTTTAATGGTACTGACCCGTTGAATAAAATTTACAATATAAGCATAGAATATAAAAGTCCTATCTAATTTTATTCGGAGCTAGGTACTCAGCTTAATGAGACCCAAACAAATCAAATTGGATTTGAGTTTAAAAATATGCCTACATTTTAAAAATTTATCATATTTGAACGCTTTATAAAATATTTAAAATATGTTTAAAATTACCTTATGTGCTGTAAAATCTGGTCCGGTAAGATTAAGTGTAAATTTTGAACTTGCTAAAAGTACAATTTAATATTAAAATATAAATGTATTTAATGAAGAGTAAAATTAAATTATACCTTCTACAGATGCTTCAATTAACTCGAAATCTTCATCGATTCCTTTCGTTTTACGTTCATTTAGTTTATCATATTCGTCTTTTGTTTTGAATTGTGCTTCTTTTAATACTTGAGTTAAATAAATTTTATTCTACAATAAGGAATAAAAGAACCAAAAATTAAAAAAGAAAATTATTAAAATTAAAAAAATATATTTTCTTTTTCTAAAATTTTAATATCATGATTTTCAAATTATTAAAAATTCATTACTTTTGAGTGATCTTGGCTATAAGTTAAATATAAATTTATTGATAAATAATGGCTGCACTAAAAGCTCCTTGTTCAATACTAAGAATATGGTCAAAAGATAATTTGTCAAAAATCTTCCCAAAAATGACAGTTTCGTATATGTATTCGTTTCGAATTGGTATTCTCGGATTGCATGAGTTTTTAACTGCTTTCTTCTTTCTTTTTAGAAAATGAATACGAGACCACATAAAAGATAAATCAGAGATTAACAAAGCAGTTTAACGAAAACTTAACAAAATAATCGAAAAAAATTAATTGTAAAATAATTAAATAATTATTTTAGGACTGAAATAGTTTTAAGCGCCTTGATGAAAATCAAGCCTCCTATTGATATTATATTAGGCCACGTTTAAAGTAAGTAATCCATTTATTAAGCTAAAATTTTGCTGTGATGGCATTTTTTTCCATCGAAAAACATTTATTTATAAGACAATACACGAAGTTGATTTGAAAATAACAGACTATTCTAAATTTGTAAACTAAATGACATATTAGAGTTGGTCTACACAGGCCAAATCACAGCAGAAACTCACAGCGATTCTGTGAGTTTTGTATGAAAAAAAAAAACGGTTTCGCTGTGAGTTTTCAGCTGTGAGTTGGCTATATTGTAGACCCGCTCTTAGGGGTACTTTCCATTAAATTGTATTTTTCATAGTATTGTCATCGTTATGTCCCTAGCTTCGAACTTTTATGGATTAAAAAAAAGTTGAAACCTTTGAATTTCGTTAAATTATAGTATTAGGACGTCTATGGTCGTGTGTCTTGTTAAAGCAACTTTAACCCATTTTTTATTGTATCATTTATTGATGCAATATATTTGTGCAACAAGCGTTATCCAATCCCAAATAAACTTAAGTTGACCACAACTTAAAAGTAACAAAATGTTAATTGGCATTAATGTAATAATAAAAGTTTTAAAGACGCAAATTTTTTTTAAAAATTTGCTCACATTATTATTTTAGTAGTACATCAAGCTTTTTTTTAAAAATTTTGTTGAATTTATAAATTTGAATTTTCAAACAATTTATTCAGTTTTCAATAGTAAAAGAGTTTATGGACTATAGCAAGCATCTCAAAAAAATGTTTTATTAATAAGTTTAAAATTATACTTTGTATACAAAACATTATCTTGACAAGAATTTGAAATTAGTTTTATTAGATTGTGGAATTCAGAATAACACAATATGCAAAAATATTAGATGTTGTTTATTTGTTTTCAAAAAGGAAATTCAAATTATTACTAAACAACTGCGCAATACATTTCGAATAATATTATATTATATCAATTTTCTAATAGGAAAAGATACTGTCAAAAAAACTTAAACTATAAAGGAGTAGCAATAATTTTCAAGGTATTTTTAAAATAATATACTTCCTATTTATTGTCATACTTAAAAATTTGAATTTGAATATGAATGTAATGAAGAGTATATTGCATACCTTACGGCTTTATTGGAAGATATAAAAAGACAGCATCAAGATCAATTTTTTAAAACTAAAACAACGTAAGATGAAAAAATTTCAAATTATATTTGTGTACATCGTAGCAATAGTTTCCGGGTGTCTTGCTTGTACAATTTCCGGACAATTGGATCAAGATTCTATTCCGCCATGGAATGCAGTATTACAAATTAATTCAAACTATAAATGTGGTGCAGTCATCATTAGCAACCAAATTCTATTAACTACAGCAGAATGTATTGATTACTTAGAAAATTTGACAGTAACTCTGGGAGCCAACACAAATGTTCTGGAAATAAATGATTTTGTATGTCATCCAGATTTCAATAATATTTCAATAGTAAACAATAATTTAGCTGCATTGCATTTAAAAGTACCAATACAATTTAACACAACTATATATCCAGTTCAGCTTCCTTCGAACCATACTCAATCCACAAATGAAAGTCTTCAAGGATTTGTATATTCTTGGGATCCTTGTAGGATTAATAACACAAAAAGAATACGAGTAGCAACATCAAAAATAGTAAATATTCTACCATCAAAAAATTGTAGCTCAATTGAACGTTATAGTATCGGAACTTTTTGTGCAGACTGTAAAAAATGTTTTTTCAATATTGGTTCTCCATTTGTAGCTAATAACACTTTATATGGTTTAGTTTCATTAGCCTTTTCTAGAAACACGAATTTGAAATCTCTTTTTACTGATATAACCAAGCATTTGGATTGGATCAAGAACATAACTACAAATTCATTTTGGGAGAATAAAACAAAAAGTTCTGAACCTTGTTTAGAGCATAATAGAGACAACAATGATCTCGAAATTTTTTCAATGAAATTAAAAAGTGAAAATGTTACTTCTATATAAGAAAAATTTATTTTGATTTTTCATAAGAATTTGTAACTACATGTAATGTAACGTTAAATATTGTAATGAATTTTAATTATAATAAATTTTTATCAAAAACTCACATTTTTACCCTTCTTTCTTGCAGTTATTACCAAGAAAATAACAAATAAACTTGAGACCAACTAGATGAAACTTGATATATTGAGCACACCGTTTCTAAAACATTAGTTTCGAAAAAAACGCGTTGAAAGTTTTAAAGACTGAACTTAACTACGCACTAAATGCGTCACAAAATAGGCTGTAACGTCGAAAACTAATTGAATTTCAAAAAATCCTCTTGGTAACATTATTTAAGGGGTTAAGCTATGAAAATATGCAAAAAAAAAGTCAATTTTTGAAATATAGTTGTGTCATTCTAAAATATGTTCCATTTTTAAAAATTGGCTTATTTTTGCCAGCTTTAATATCTAAAGTTAACATATTAAGGGATATTTAAGCGAATAAGTTTGTGAAGCTTGAATGATAGAGAAAAATTTTCAAATTTTAATCGTTTAAGTTCAGCGGTTCATCTGTTCTAAAATACATATGCGTGCTTTTAACAATGTGAAGTTAGAAATGAAAGAATACTTTTAGTTCAATTCCATACATTTTTAAAAAATTTAAAAAAAAATTTTTTTTCAAGCCTTTTACGCTCCTTTTTGTTTTGTGAAGTGGTTAAAGTTTTTCTAATTTAACATTTGAAGTTATTGTTTTCAGTGTTTGCTAGTGATGTAGTGTGATCTATTTTTTAAATTTTTCCTTAAATATTATTTATAATTTTTATATACGTGTTAATAACAAATTAAAATATAAATCCTCAGTTCTAAAACAATAATAAATACGAAAAATTTTAATTTGTTTTCAATTCAATTTGCAAGGGAAATTGCTTCATATTTCCGTGTATATAATCACATGTGTGTTCATCTAAAATAGAGAAGACGTAGGAATAGAAAACCAAAAACATCAAAGCTCTCAATTTCGAGAGGTACATACAATTCCCTCTATCCATGCTTTTTTCTAATTTGATTGCAATGTTAAAAATCATGCATGCTGAGAAGGTAAGACTTAGGATTTTTGCATGCGACTTTTATATACTTTGTACGTTACAAATAATTACAGACCACTAAAAGTATAATTTTCACTCATAATTTACAGAAGACTAACTAAAACATTATTAAATCTTACTATTATATTAACATTTAAAAATACCTTTAAATATCTACACATTCTCTGTAGTCGTTGTGCCTCTTCATGACTAGCCAGCGATTCCTTTAAATGTGCTTTTTTTAATGATTTCAAATTTTGTTTTTTATCTGTTTCTGCATGAAATTCATTCATTTTAAATATATCATCAGATTTATTTTTTTCTGGCACTATTAAGTTAATTTTATTTGTATCATTGATACTTTTGGCTGTATAATAATGTGCAAGAGCTGTTAAAAATCAATTAAAATTAAAATTATATATTTATATATGTTATATTACTAAAAAAAAAAAAACCTTTATAATATTCAGCTTTTAATGGTACTACACCAGCCCAACATTCTGGAAGATATGTATGAGTTTCATTTTCTTGTATATTATTATGCATTTCATTGTATTCCTTATTAAGTTTAGCTGCTTCACCGGCTAAATCTCTATATAACTGTTAAATAGAATATTAAAAATTTTATTACTATTACAAAAAAAATATTTATTATATCATACATGACTAGAGTCACGAAGGGATAAAGCTTGAACCTGTAGTTGAAGTTTTTCAAATAAACTTTCTCTTGCTTGTGCTAACATTAAAGATACTAAAACATCGAGCACTTGTGGTTTAAGATCCATTGATGGAGCATTTGTAAATGTATCATAGATATGACGAAAGACTCCAGCTGCACGTAAAAAATTATCAACAGATAAATCTAAACCTTTTTCTGTATTTCTATTGTGTTTAGCACCAATTTGTGTATAGATTGCACCAAGATTAAAAAGTATACATGCTTTTTCAAATGCTATTGTTCTTTGGCATGAAGGAACACCTAAAAGAAATTTTTATTATTATTATTATTATTTTAATTATGTATGTTCAATTAATATTTTTTTTACCTGTCAAAGAATCATACCACTCAAAATATATTCCCAAATTACGATCTGATGGAAAAAATCTTCTTTCTACATAATAAAGAAGATTATAATAACGAAATAATAATGAAACTCCTTGTTGATCACGTTTTGGTGTTCTAGCTGCCTATAATTTAATTTAAAAATTTTTTAGTTTTTCTCTAGTTATAAGTAATATTAAATTATTTGATTTACTTGTCGTGTATCTGTGATATCTGCAATTGCATCTGTAAATGTTGATGGATCTTCATTATAGTGTTCAAGAATAAAGTCTGAGAATGGTTCTATAAAAGTAATTTCTTTTGTTTCCTTTAGTCCAAGTGGTATCATTGGCATTACACTTTCATGACTGAAAAAATAATTTTTGAAAAATATTAATTTCATGTCTTTTTGTTTTTAAATGATAAAAAATAACTACTTTATTAAAAGATCAAACAAATTTAAAACTATAATTTCAAATACGATCCAGAAAACAGTTTTCGGATCAATTGAGAAAGAATATCGATAATAAGTGTACTATTATTTTTTAAGACATTGTTTCAGCTTCAATTCTCAGTTTTACACATAAAAACAGATATTTGCCAAAATTTGATAAGCTTTATTTCTTTCAAGTATAAAACATGCATTTTAACGCATGGCAGATGCCGGCTTCATATGATACCGTAGGATGTATCATTCTCTTTTCCTATGAAAACTTTCTTTGAAGAAAAACTTTTCTTCATCCTTGGTATAGTTTCGTTCGTTCCCGTATTGAAAGCGATGCATAGCTCCATATTGACTGTAAGCTACAAATTAGTATTGATCGGTGCTTTTATATATTTCATCATACACATAAGTTACCACTAGGAGCTTATACGCTTTTGAAGAACGGTTAACCCCTTGGATACTTCGTTCTTAAGAGAAACATTGAAAGCACACTTACTTAGACACATATTTTAACCGATCATCTACCATGATTCACATTAGGACCGTAAATTTTTTGCCGCATTTACGTTTTAACATTCAGGCCTTTGGGGAGACATATAAGGGCATATCTTTTTAATTTTTTTTATTTTATATTTTTATTAACATTAATATCAGATGTCACAAAAAAGTTTGATTTGATATATTTTTTCTCTTGAAATCGGGTTTTCTTGAATTCTGGTTTAAAGAAACCGTAAATTTTAAATAAGTAGAAATTTTTAATTTTCAATTTCTATTTTTTAATTCCTTTTATTAGCTTGCAAAATGTTAAAATTTTCAATTGTTAATAGAATCTTTTCTATTAATCCAATCAAGTTCAAATAAATTTTGTTGTGTTGGCAGTGGATGACAATTGTTATTAATACAGTTAGTTCAAATATTAGTTCATTAATTATATTTAATAAATTACTTTTTAATTTTATATGAGAGAAAACCTTCAGAAAAATGAATGAAACGAGTTCCGAATCAGGAAAAATGAAAAAACAATCTCACAAAATGGGAATGAATTAAAAATATAAGTAGGAATATAATTTAAATAAATTTTTTTTTTTATATTACTTGTTAACAAACGAAGATGACATTGATACAAGTCAACTTTTGGTATTTACAACAAAAAAGTGTACTTTATTCGGGTATATATAATTAGTTTTATTTATATAAAAAAGGCAAAAAAGGCTAATTTTTATTTTAAATTGAACTGAATTGAAATTAGGCTTTTAAAATAGAAAAAGTAAAACAAATATTTAGCTTTGGACAACAATAAAATTAAAACTTGATCTGATCATTCTTGAAGTTACTCTAAAGTTCAAGAGGATTCAATGGTACATTTCTTAGGCAGTATTTGAAATATGAGCGTTAAATTCTTAAAACAACTGCCTTTATTGGACCTCATGCTGTTAAATACTAATAATTCCACATTTAATTAAGATTATAACAGTTTTTCTTTAACTGCTGAATTTTGTAGTATGATAGATAGTATACTAGGAAACTATTTTAGCTTCCTCTAAAGATTATCATGTGTGATTGATTACAGTTACTATAAAACATAAAGTTTTTCTTTTGCATTCCTTATCCTGATATACCATAAAACAAATACTAAAAACTTGTCCAGAATTAGTTGATATCATCTAAAAATATTAATCAGAATTTATAATTTTTAGTTTTTTTTAAAATAGTCTTTCAACTTAGATTAATTAAACGTTTTCGTTCTTATTTTGTTATTCTTTCAAAAGAATATTAGTAATGAAAAATAACTTGAAAGATATTTCATTAAAAAGTAAAATCATTTGATATTAATAAAATCAAGTTTATTAATAGTTTTAATAATATGAAAATAATACATAAAGAAATTAAATTTTCATTAGAAATATTTTACTTTCTCTGAAATCTAACAAATTATGTAAAATAATTATTTAGTATAATTTCTGTTAATAGTTACAAAAAGTCTACTAGCCGATAGACTAATTTGTTAATAGTTAATGCGTTTGCTAGACAAATAACAATTTTATTTATATTTTCTTCTTCGATTTTGCAAATTAAATAGAAATTGAAGAACAATACTTGAATGGCTTCAAGTATTTCCTAAGTATTGTTTTATTGTTGATTTCAAAACATGCTTTGTAGCCGTCAAAATGGCTTAGGCATAAAAGAATAAAACAACAACAAATTATCCAAGTTTAATTAGGTGTACAATGCGATAAGCAGTAAATTTGTTATGGTCTTATAGTTTCAAGACTTTTAGTTCTAGTTGAAATTCCTAATTTGGCATTTTTTTTTGTTTAGCTGATGTCAGTTTTTTTTATTAAAAGTCTATTGAAGGTTTAAAAGGTTCAATGCTTGCGAAGTATTTATTTACTTTGTGTTATTTACTTCTTTTTTTGAAAAACTATAATTTTTCTGTCTTAATCTGGAGTACAAGTATCATTTTAACTTGTTAGCTACTTAAAAGAAGTAAGATACATTTTTAAACTTTTATGAATGAATTTGTTAAGATTGTTAATGCTGATGTTATTAAAATTAAATTTTTTGGTCAGGTAAGAATACCGTCTATATAAATTTTCAACTTTATCCGCTTGCATATGAGGTTTTCCATTTAGTAAATATTGCTTAACATTTTCAGGCCCATAATAATTTACTTTTTATTAATTTAAGCTTACAGTTTTTTTTATAAAATAATAACTCATGAATTAATAATTGAAAATAAAATGTTCTTTCATTGTTTTGCAAGACATAGTTACCCAAGATAGAAATAAAAACCTCCAAAGGAAACAAGACAATAAACATTTAGAACAAAATTGGTGGCAACGTAGAAACAAAAGAACTATTTTTAAGAAAAAAGCTATCTTTATCCTTTAAATTTTATAAACATTTCTTATTTCAGGGAAAAAAACTGTTTTAGTTTTCATTATCAAACTGAATAATTTTTAATGTAAGATAAATTTGATACGAAGTTTAAAACTTATTTTACTTCTTAAAGTTTTTTGGTTTGTGTATTGTAAAGTAAATATTTATTTTTATGATTGCGTGAAGAAAATATTGGCAAAGTGAAGGTCAAAGCAAAGATTGCGTGTTGAAAATGTATAGAATAGTTGTTTTTTTATATTAAATTTATTAAGTCCATAGATTAACATCCTAAAACTAAAACTCATAGTATTTAGCATTTATGCAACGAAAATTTCATACTTAGAAAAAAAATAAAATTATAATAATTGATTAATGTTTCATCAAAATTTTTAGCTTTTATATGAATCAAACAATTTCAAAACCTTAAAATTTATCTAAATGAATTAGTTTCTTTTCTTACATTTAAACAATCATTAAAATTATAATCAAATAAAACACACAAAACAAATAATTATTGTAAATAATTTCACGGTGATGAATTTAGTACTACAAATAACACTGATAATTGCTGGCAGTAATAATTATAAACATTTATTTTTGTTTAAAAGTTTCCTTGTCATTGTATGATTAAAATTAAAATAAAAAACTAATAACAAAAAAAATCAAAAGCATAAATTATTTTTTACTTTAAGTTATTCTGAAAACAAAATTTTCTATACTGTTTAAATTTTTAACAAACAACTGCAAAATTAATTCCAAATTTCTACCCTGATGTTTGAGTTTTTGAGCATTAATTACGATCAATGAAGATTTATATATCTTAATCTGAATTCTTTAATTAAAAGATTTTAAAGAACAATACTTTAAATCTTCAATAATATTAGAAGGTCTTTGACATATTAAAACCTTAAAATTTGCAGTAACTACAAAAAAATAAAACAGACTAAAAGTCGAATAACACCGACAAGGCCGCCCTTGTTGGGTTCAACAGTTTTTAAGACTTGAGTAACAATCACGACACAACTCTTCTAAAGAGTGGAAAATAAAAAAAGGTAGAAGTCTATACTAGGAAGACAAATAAAAGAAACTAGAATGAATGTTTATTAGAACAATGGATAAACAAAGAAAAACTTCTTCCAATGGAATCATAAAGAACGCACACATAGATTTACCATGGCTGGGGTATAGAATAGATTATTTTTTGGTCTCGATAACACTAAAAATTACAAAAATATAAACGTGACACCAACAGATCATTGTTTCTCTTCCCAGACCTTTACCGATCATCTAGGAGTGGCACTGAAGTAAGGTATTAATTTCTCAGCTTAGTCATTAAGCACTTTATCAATAGAAATATCTTTTTAAGTTTATAGGTAAGAAAACAGCCTGTTACCTTTAATTGAGAATAGAACTATTTAAAATGTAGTTTGAATACCAAGCTTAAAAAACTAGAGCAATAAATGCTCATTTTGATTATGAAACTATTTAGAAATTAAAGACATTCTAATTAAATTAAAAATAAAAATCAAATGTAATAAATTAGTATTACCTATTGTAAATCATAAAAAATAAAAAAATATGTTATGTCCATAAAAATATTAAAATACAAAACAAAATTAATTTTCTTGGTAAATATAATATCTTAAAATTATTCTAAATGTTCTTAAATCCATTATTATTGGTATTAAAATTTGCTCTTAATTAAAATAACTTTTATTAACAGGCTATGTACTTGTCCATATTAAATGATAACCGATCTAATCATTATAAACCTTAAATACATTCTATTAATTCACCATAGGATATTTATGAGATATTTGAAATAACATTTCTGGATCACAGACCAATAAACTTTAGACGCAATCATAATATGAACAGGTAAAGGTAATCCTAAATGATTACGATTAAAGGTTGTACACCTAGAAGTATTGATTAAAAAACCAAGAAAACAGCCAACTAACAAGTAAACATGTTTATACTATATATAAATGACCACAACATTTGTAATAAAATTTATTATTTTTGTTTTCCGTGACTGATATTGTAAACAATACTCAATGGCAACTTGTTCCTTTATGGATAGACCAAGTATAGCTTAAAGGCTTAAAAACAATGGATCTTATGACACATCAGTATATATATATATATGTATATACACACATATATTGTATTTGTCAATATATCTATTTGCCGTTTTAAATTTTTAACAATCAACTATAGTACCTCAAGTGTAAGGTAAAATATTTATGTAGTACCACCTAAAGGCTTTAACAATAAGTATTTTGGCTTTGAGCGTTAAATGTTTCAACACTAACATAAAATAATTTACATAACAAGTCTTTATTGAATATAAGAATTTAAACAAACAAAAAATAATAATAATAAACACAAATATTTGTAACGTAGCCAAATACTCACCTGTCATTTTGATAAATTTCAACGGAAGAATTTAATTCAGCCAATTGTTCCTTAAGAAGTTGAAGATTTGAATTGACAAAACTTAATTCCAATGCAACAGTATCACGTAATTTTCTATTTGTTGTTGCCTAGATGTTAAAATAATAGAAATAATATTTAGAAATTTGAAAAAAAAAAATTGAATATCTTAGAGATGAGCTGCTACTTATGCAATATTAAAACTAGGATATGAAAATTATTCTATTGTTCTGTTGATTTCACATAATGATTAAATTGTATTTCATTATGTTGTGAATTTTTTTTTATGTTTTTAATTACCTTATACAAATTTTCAGCACCAGCTCTCAGTCTTAATTCCTTGTTGATTTCTTGATTTAGTTTACAGCGACGATTTTGAAGTTTCCCACGACATGTTGCTGCTCTGGGATCTGAACCCTGAAATTATATTTTTTATTAATAAATAATAATAGTAATAAAAGCAAAAACAAAAAAAAAACAGCAAAATTAAAAATTAAATTTAGAACAATTAAAAATTGAATGAGAATTAAGTATATAAAAAATTTTATAAATTAGTTTTTTGTTTCCAAAATTGTTTCTAATATAGTTTTGTCGAAATTTTTTAAAAAAATTCAAGTAAAACGGTATCAAAGTATTATAGCTTAAAAAAATATAAAAGTCTCAGTAAATTTCTAAATAATAATTCGTGATCAACGAATGAAGAAAATTATCAATTTAGTTGAAAAGAATACAAATCTTTGGCAAATTTTAAAACTATATTCAAAAAAATGGAAATTGGAAGCCACGAAGCTACATTTGGCTACAGCCCAACACCTCCTGCTCTATAAGTGCACTTAAACAATAGTTCAATTTCTAATCTAGTGACTTTAATGCCAAACTATGGAAAAATTCTCCCGGTTTGGCACAGTTCAAGGTATTTTTCAGGTAGATGATACAGAATCTTGATAAGGCAAAGAAGCTGGACACAATGTCCCTAAGAATGTTTAAATGGTTTATCACAAAACATGTTTCTTTTTACTAACGCCTCTATAAATTAGGGAAGTCGAATATTTCAATCTGTAGATTCTGCCACAAGCTCGAAGTGACGTCTATCTACCAACTGTTTGATTATGTGAGTTGATATCAAGGAGAGCGAGGCACAAGTATAGAGGAGATGGAATTAAAGTTTGAAAAATTATCCTGGCTCTGGCAAAAGAGCTGGGGATAAAATTGTTTCTGTCAGGTGACACAATAACCCGATCTTTGTCCCCAACTATTACTATTATTTCAAGTCTGAAAATAGATCTTCTTTTATCTTGTATCTTTCACCAGTACTGGTAGAATATTTTATCACGATCACTAAATTTTTTGTTTTTCAATTTTTAGGAACTTAAACAAACTTAAACACAAATATTTAAAGGCAAACTGCACTATTTTTACTTACTCTAATAATATTTCATTTTTTTTAATTACTAGAAACTTCCAATTGTAGCCCGAGAAATTAATTTTAATTATATTTGTAATATTTGCTTTGCTGAAAACTAAAAATATCAATTTAATAATAAGCTGGAAGATATTAAAAGGCTTTATCAGATTTCTGCAATTTCAATAATTGTTAAAAAATTTTCTTTAAGCATTTCAAACGTGCAAACAAAGAGTG
This sequence comes from Acrocera orbiculus, assembly GCA_947359355.1. Taxonomy (NCBI): domain Eukaryota; kingdom Metazoa; phylum Arthropoda; class Insecta; order Diptera; family Acroceridae; genus Acrocera; species Acrocera orbiculus. The sequence continues at coordinate 5,501,276 of OX375757.1, forward strand.
CAAAATAATTACCTATGATTTTTTTTATTTACTATGACAAAAGGCTTGAAATTTATAAGTTAAATATCAAAAAATACAAATTTGACAGTTGAGGAACTTTGTAAACCAAATGTCATTATTTGGAGTTCAGTGATGTACGCGATTTTTATTTGATAGGAACATCATAGATGACGTACTAGTCCTTCTGTGTGAATGAAATGATCCAATTTCCTAATTTTAATTGAATTGTGCGTTCCGGTAGTATGAATGAATAGGAATGAATTGTTTGCCGGGTAAATAAATTTTTTCTTAAGAACTTTATAGTGCCGTAATTTAAATGGTGTTTTTTTTCTATAGTTTTACTTTTGTTTTTACGATTTGTGATATTTATTGGTGATAGTGAAACAAATTTTTGAATTTTAATGAATATATTCAAGGCAGTGTTTTTATAATGGCGGCTCAGGTAAGCTGTAACTTTATCAAAAATTTATAAAAATATATCTAATACTCGTATTTATGTATTTATAAGTATAAACTGCAGTTATTATTATTATTTGTTTGCATTTTTGGCACTTGCTAAATTATACCTTATTGTAGAAATATGATTTATTAATATTGAAATCATTTATATTAGCCTTGATAGCAACGTGTTGAGTTTTTTATGTGTTAGTTTGTAGACGTTTTAAATATTTAATTGTATCTCAATCAAACTATTTTCAATTTATGTTTTGTATTTGATAATAAATTATTCTTTTAAACTATTTTTTGGATTGTAAAAGAAATTAATTTTTTACAAAAATTTTTGAAAACAAAGAAAATTTGTCAAAGTTTTTATATACTACTTTGTTACATGTTTTAGCCACAAGGAAATTTTATTTTAAAAATGAAAATTTTAAAGTTTAATTTTTGCTTAATTTAAAAATTTAATTGAATGCATGATACTTTAATTTTTACCATCTAAAAAAAAAACTTTAATATAAAACTAAAAAATTAAATTCAATAAAAAGAAACGGAGTTTCAATGAAGTTTGGTGATAATTGTATTCAGGATACATAAATACTTTCAATTTTAAGCCTTACTTTATAATTAAAGCAATTTTCCTTTGTTTGTGTTAAAGTTAAGGCTGAAGCAAAATGCACGTGGTTGCGGAGCGGTAGCGGAATCCATTTGGAATTCCATTTTGCTGTCACCGCTAACACAGTCACAGTCCCAGATAATTTACAAAATTTTTTGCTTTATTTTTAGTTTAAATATTGTGTTCTCTCTGCTTTTAATATTAAATGAAAATTACGTGTATGGATCAGCCTGACAACTTAAAGGAAGGTAATCGAAGTGACCGCCTCCGATTTCGTTTAAACTCAAATTGTATATACATGAAAACAGCAAAAAAGTGATATTAGGAGGTAACTCTAAGGGTGAATTTCACCCCTAGAGCCCTGTTTCCGCCGATAAAAAAAAAACATATTATTATCTTATTTTCTTATCTTATCTTTTCTTATCGTCTTATTTTTCGATGGACTATAACATATTTAAGTTATTTTGTGTATACATAGAGGGCTTTGAAAATCTGCTATGACTGTGTTGACTTGTAAATAAACCCAGTCTGGAAATTGGAAAGTAGTTCTACATCATCAATGAAAGAGAGCTACTTTTCTGTCATAACATGAAAATATGACTGAAAAGTAGCTATGATGGCTACTTTTTGATGCTGTATTAATGTAAATTTCACCATTTTTGCGACATGATTCACGCATGAATTCATGTATGAGAAGCCCACTGATAAGTAATTTCCCTACTGGGAAATCGCCCAATGTATAAAAATCGTAATAGATAATCTTATTTTTAGAAAAACATAAACCTCCACGTACAATATGCAGTAGAAGTTGGTAAATTAGCTATTTCGCATTGATTTGTTTGCACACAACGACAAATAACAAAACTTGATTTTTGTTTTTGTCTTGCAAGAAGCTGTGTTTGATTTAGCTTCTTGTCTCATCTTTTTTACTTTCTAATACTAAGGATTTCTTAATACAGTTTCTTTCCAAAATTGGTACAAGTGCTTTAATCAGTTTTTTTTTTTGTAAATCTTAACACTCAATCTTTGAAGTATTACATCTGAAAATTTAGCTAAACGATAAAGTTATAAATCTGAAAAATATCTGCTTATTAAATATAAAAATATACGTCGACGACCGGTGTTGATTAGAGAAAACTTATATGTATACAGAATACCCAGCCTAATATTACGTAAGTTAACCGGTAAAACGGATTATTTTACCAGATTTGACGTTCGAGTGGTGAAATTGAAACAATCCTTATCAAATACGTTACTCGTCAAATATAACGTTTTGAAAAATTATGTAAACATCCAAATAGATAAAATATTTTTTTTTAACAACTTTCATTAACGTCACGTTTGGTAATAATAATGTCTACGTAAATTATCTCTTTTTATCACCTTTCGTGTGCGTATATTTTCAAATTTACAACTATGGCAATAAACTAATCCCCTCAGATTTAGTATATAGGATTTCTAAGTACGTTTTAAATTTAATATTATGACAGATAAGTGATTCTAGGTTTTACAATTTGCTTTTTTTTTTTAAAGAATTTAGACCTTTTAGTTAAATTTTACTCTTTATGCGACATATTTATAGTTATTTCTTTAATTATATCAAATACCTGCCTTAAGGCTCAAACATAATACATGCGGATACGGAGCGGAAGCGGTGACAGCAAAGTAAAAATTAAAAGATATAAACACAAAACTATTGAAGAAAATAAAACACTTACATAATTAAGTATTACTACTCGTCGGATTGATTTTATGCTAGTGAAATTAAAATATTTATTGCAAATTTAGTTTTGGATTTCATTGATTGTAAGTAAATTAATTCCAAATTTCTTAATATAATAAAATAAAGTCGAATGACTGAACAGAAATAAATGCTAATAAATGTTAATAAATAAATCCAAAATAAAATATACTCCTGCCAACGTTAAATTAGTCACTATCTGTGTTTAGGAAATTAAAATTTTCTTCATTAATGTTGCAAAACTTCATATTAATTTGCTATTATTCATTATTTCAACCTTATTTGCTTACATCAATGAATACACCTTAAAAAATTTGAATAAAAAAAATTTAACCTCCTAAATTTTTCTCATATTTATTTAAAATTGTAAAACCTTAAATTAGTCTCCTAGGCGTTTTTCTCATCTTTTATCTCACAATTTTTTCCTATGAAATACATATCTTTTCTTATTGTATCTTTTTAATAAATATTTCATTTTTTATTTGATTTATTATTTTATTGAATCATATTTCTTATCGTTAAAACCCTTTTTGTTAAACTAAATCTAAACATGCATGCAATCAAATTGATGAGACAAAATTTTGAAAAGCTATAAACATTAAAAATTTTTAATATATACCAAAGATTTGATAGATGCAATCTTTATCATTCCGATAACAATAGTTTCATTTGTAATTAAAGTAGGGTGTGTATGTTTTCCATTAAAAAAAGAAAAAAACTGGAAACATATTCAGAGTAAACATATATTTAGGTAGTAATCTTCTCCTTGACATCTGAAATATATGTGCTTAAGGCTGTAAATCAAGTTAATTTCATACTTTAACCATGTTAGTTTTTATATATATTGTGTATAGTTCATGAGGTGTTGGAATTTATGTTTTAACTGACAAAAATGAGACAACAATAAAAGATAAAAAATAAAAAAAATTTAATTGCGTAAATCAAATGTACATGTAATACTTATGTAGACTTGGACTTCGAATTATGCTGTTATGGTTGAAAATATTTTCTAGGTTATAAGCAAGTTTTTTTTTTTTTTTTTTTTTGTTATTTTATATACTTTGTAAAATGTCGGCGACGTTAAAGAACTTTAGCCTTTCATTGAAGGTAATCAAATCAATGCCCACCTGGCTAGGTAATCATAAAACATTGGTAAGCAATTAGGGCCAAGCATAGTTACAATTATTGTTTAATAGTCAAATTTTCAAAGTTATTTGGTATTTTTTCATGCTGTGTAAGAAAATTTTGAAATTAGTGAGTATACTTTTTGTTTTTAAATAGAAGAAATACTTTTATTATAATTACATTTTTGTTTGTAATGAAACTCTATTATAGAAAAGTGTATAGTTAATAATTTTATCATTTCTTTTGTTTAATGTTTAATGGTTAATGTTTTAATGTTTAATGTAATCTCACATTTTAAACGTAATTGGGATCTATAGATTAACATTTCTTGCTAACGAATTCAATACGTCATGTGAGCTTATGAGCGAATAATTACCGCCAAAGTATAACCTCCATAGGGTGGTGACACACCCATACAATTTGCTTGCCATAGTGTAAAAAAATTAATCAGCACGTGGAATTATTTGATGTTTTATTATTCATTGGTAACTGCATATTATACCCATTAACAATATATAGGTTTTCATTATCTTATATATCTAGAGATAGCTTACGAAGGCTCTTATTTACATCGCTTCAAGCCGAAATAAAGGCCTTGCCAGCACCTAATTTTACCTCTAATGTCGTATGGAGCTATTACAAAACCCTCTAGTGCTTCTCGAAAAGAAACAAAGTAATATTATTGTAGGCCTCTGCTGGGTCTGCAACTGAAATTTGAAGGCAATGAAGAATTTATAAACTTACTAGTATGGGCTCAGGCAGATTTTAGGAACGTATACAGACCAGAATCTTCTACTTGATCAGTCAAGCGAATTAAACAGAATTTGTTTTAGTTCATCACATGACACGATACCGTCTTCTTCAATCAAAGTCGAAAAATCAATAGCACCGAAGTGGAAACTCTGTCATAGGTAAAAAAGACACCTGCTCACCTGGTGTTTGATTGTGAGAGGTTAGTGTCAAGCCCAAAAAACCACCTTATCCTTACCAGTGCTTTAACCGTAGTGCGGGAAGGAATATCATGTAATGCTTAAGTTTTTTCACACCTATATCCTATTTTTATGTTCTTTATAAATTTAATTTAGAAGAGTTTTTTGATAGAAAATAAATAGTTACCAGAATTGATGTAAAACTAATAGTTTACAAGATATCTGAAAAAGAATGGGTTTTTGTAATCTTCAAACTCTCTTAAGAAACTGTTTTTGAGATAAAAATTAAAGGAGTTTCAAAAGAAAATGTTTGACTGGAATATTTTAGAGTTTTGATTTTTATTGTTTATAAAATATTCGAGCTTATGGGGTAAGGAAATTATTAAAATACCAGAATTTAGTATTTCAGCTATATTGGCCAGTTGCCAATATTTAAATTTATATTCACTAAAATTTAACCAAATTTTTGTTATCTTATTGTAATAATTCCGCGACATGCCAGCGATACAAATTTATTCTTAAAAAGCCTATGTCAAAATTGCTAATTGATCGGAATAAAATTACCGAAGTTATGAGCATTTGAGTATCCTTAGCTCTAGACTCTAGCTAGAGGAACAAGTCAGCAAAACTTTAAAGCGTTTTTTGAAGCTTGTTATTTTTAAAGTGGGTGTTCACAATAACTCAAAATCTACTACCGATCGTTTTGAAATTTTGCACACTTTTTCATCACATATTTCAGCAGGTAATGACGAGAGCTTTTAGTGTTTCTTTTTTTTGTAGTATTTTTTAATTTTACAACAACAAATAAGTCGATTTTTTAAGCGAAAATTGGTATTTTGCCTTCCAAAAATTGAAAAATAAAAAACCTCGAAAAATATCTTCTTTGATAAGTAAATATGGATTTAGGGGCTTTAAATGATTCTGTAACCAAATTCTGATGAACACATCTAGATATTCGCGGTTACTTGTTCACTTATTAATATTTTGAAATGAAAATTTAGAAAAATTTTATTCAGATCTTTTGTCATCATATAAAAATTAATTATGTATTTAGAACTACTTATGATGCCCGAAAAAATTCCGGAAAACATGCTTTTTTTTCAGCAAATTAACCGAATTAACTCCCCCTTAATAAAAGTTTCAAATTAATCCATACAATTCACTGTTCTATCTATCACTGTTCTGCTTTACAACTCATAAAATGAATTTTCCTTCATTTCAAAAATTTCAAAATTTCTTCTTTGTGTACTATAATAAGTAACTATATCATAATTTGCTGTGAGTTTTATTTATGAGCGCCCTCTCTGGATAAACTAGATGTAAGACAAGATCAATTGTGTGTTCCCTCGTCTAGACATACTGTAACCAAAAATCAGTAATTAATTTTTAAAAGTAAATTAACAACTAATCCACTACTGAGTGTAGTAGTAGTTAAGTCAGTCAATCAGATAAGAATGACTCATAATAATAAACCTTAATTTTAAATAGTTTTTAATTTGAATAACCTGTAATAATATTTTGGAAGAATTCTGTTAATAAAAATTTAATTGCAAAATTTTTTCTGTAAACTTTGACTTTATGACACAATTAACCAAATTTTTTTTTAGATAAAAAGAATCAATAACCAAAATAGCGGTAAATTTAAAATAATTTCGTTATACTTATTTCAACAGAATAATAAAAATAAACATTTAAATTAGCGTGTCTTATATTAATAAACTTATAAAAAGCTTGCTTTTAGCATAATTTATAATGCAAATGTTAAAAATTTTTTAAATAATAGACCGGTTATTGGATGCGTTAATTCAAAGGTCATTGCATCACAATGACGACAACAATAACAACAAAAACTAGATAAATAAAATATAAAATAACTTTATCTATAAAAATATTCAATCGCGATTAACAGGTCAAATATTTTAGTCTAAAATAATAAAATTTTTGAGACAGCGAAGGTCAATTATCTAACACTTAAGTAATATATTATTAACATTTACATGAAAGTAGGTCACAGAATCTCTAAGAATTGATTTAATGAAAACTAAAAATATTGCAAAAGACATAACACATGTACATAAAAATGTTGTGTCAATTAAAATACTTAAATAAATAAACTTGGGATAACAATAAAATAAATTGATTTTAGTTTTTCTAATGATTAAAAAATGTTATCTTATTGATTAAATATTTTTCTTTGTCATAATTATTCATTATAAAGTTCGATAGATCGATAGAGAAATAATTTTATGTTTCACAGTTCTAATCACTATCTATGACTATGGTCTCCTTGAGTTAACATTCCAATCATTGCTAAATTACGTATGCGAATCTAGGAATCTAATGCTAATAGGAATGTTTGAAAATATTATATAATAAATTAATAAAAACGAACAAAAATAAATTGTGACAAAATTTATTTGATATTGTTTATTTTTTCAAAGTTTTAAGCAAACAACAAGTATTTGCTTAGTTGTTTTGCTTTTAAACTTGTTTAAATGTCGTCTTTGGATTTTTTTGCCTTATTTCTAAGATATTTTTCAAATTTTTTCATATATCAAAATATATTTTTTTGTTTAGTTAATAGTTAGTATTAATATTTAAATAATAAACCTATTTAATATCCATTTGTGGCACTAAAAATAAATATCCATATTTTAAAAAAACAAAATTAAATTTTCAGGCTTTTAAAGTATAAAAAACTTATTTGATAAAATTTCAGTATGATTTTAATTTTTTCTATCTGTCCGGCATATTTTTTCACACCTAAATGGTAGAAAAGTATGAGTTATTTAGCGGTTAAAAGTTGCTAATTGTTGAATTTCACAGTTGTTTTATTATAGTGTAATATGTAGTGGACAATTTATGCTAGCATTTATTTAAAGAGCAACGAAATTTGTTATTATGCTACAAATAAAACTGCTTCTATGAGTAAGTATAATGTTCACTTTATACCCTTTCTTCATTGGGGCTTATACATATTATTATAATACACGGAAATATTATTTCAGTGCAATTAGATATTTATTTTTATAACAATGACATTTCAATCAAACTTCACTAATATAGAATATGCCAATGGAGAAATGATTTTTTTTTTTGTACGGAAGGAGGCTAATACACTGTATAAGCCTCAATGGAGTAAGGATATTAGAGAAAAGTCAAATTTCATAGTTCTTGAGTCCCAGCGGTGAATTTCCCCTAAAACAAGAATGATTGACAAATGTCATGTATTGCTATATCTACTAAATGAATAGGGTTTGATCAAGAAAATTTTCCTAAAGTCCTAAAGACTAAAGAATACATCGTTATGGTGGGTTGGCTATGCTTCTCTCCTCTGTATTTAACTTGTCATCAGCGCGTGGCATGCATAAATTAACATTCATGCTTGATAACTTGATTTCCGCATGTCAGGTAAATGAAAGATTTTTACCGTAGGGATATTGTTATTAAATTCATATCACGACTATTTCCAATCGTTTTAATTTTTAACTTTTTTTCTACAATTCCCACATAAGGTCTGCAAAGTAAAAATTTTTCAAAAGGCTGAAAAGCACTTATTAAAATAAAAATTTCTTTTTTTGTGCCTAAAATTCTTCTTCTTTAATGTGTTCTTTCAATAAAACAATTACACATAGCACATAGTATTGTAGTTTTTGAATTTTTCATAGCTAAACAGAGGATATAATTGATCACAGTAAATTTGGTTATAATCAAAAAATAATAGGAAGGTATTTTTATTGTTTTTCATTCTCTAGAAAATATTAAAGTGTTTTACTATGATGATGATAATAGGTTTTTCGCAATTTTGGTCAGTATACTGATTCCAGTGGCATAAATAAGGATGGAATCAAAAAGATTAATCTCTGTCTTTGGCTAACAATATAGTTGTAAAAAAGAAAACTTTTGAGTGTCCGAAATTTTGCTATAACTCTCATTTTATTCATTTGGTTCACTTATCGAACTTTTTCCTATATCGCTTTTAATCAAAGGAACTTAATAGTGTTTGATTTCTCAAATCAAAAGTAAGTTGACAGCTGTTTTGCCCAATATTCTAACTAATTTTAATAGAATTGTTAACATAAACAGGAATAATAGTACCTCCCTTTTAATTAAAATTAAAATTTGACACTCGGGTTAATTTGTCAAATTCAACAGTGATCTTTAGTTTATTATTACTGAGCCAATTAAGTGGCTCATTTGTTGGGTCAAAGTTTTATGTTTAAAACAAGGTAAACCAGTTAGATAAAGTCTGCTGAATTATTAGAACAAAATACAACACTATTAATTCCACAGCTTAATGTGAGGACTCATACTTTAAAATATCATGAATTGTCAAACATTTCGTTTTCAACAAAACTTAATTTTTAAAAATCTCTTTAATATTTTTTAGTGATTGCGTTATACACAATACAAAACTTTAAAAATGTTCTTAATTTTATAAAAATTAAAAAAATTTATCTTTTGATCTCAAACTGGACAAAGTTTCATAGAGAAAATACTTCTTTTTTCTATTAAAAAGTCGTTTCAAAAATTTAAATATGCATTCAATGTTTCTAATTTTGATAAGTTTCATTTTTATTAAGTAGCTCAGTGAATAAATAAATGAAAAAATAATTTTTCATTTTTCAACTAAACAATTTTATTTTTTCACTCACTTTATTGACTTTTTATTTGCAGTTAAATGTTTCCCACAATCTTATATCAAAATTCTTAGGTCTACTTTTTCAATCTAATTTTCTTTGTGGTTTTTTATGATCTCGATAGCAAAAAATTAAACAAGTTTTTTTTTTTATTTAAAAAATCACTTTGGACAGTTAATTGCATTCAACTTTTTTTTTCGAATGCATGCAACAACAATAAAATTAAAGCACAAACAATTTTTTCAGGTTAGCAAGTTCAAAAAATCAAATCCTCTAATTAATAATAACCCATTGTATTTTTTTATTTTTTTGTTAGTCTAAAATATAGCAATGATGGCTACACAGATTAATGAAGCTATCTCAACAAGATAAATAGTTATAGATGAATGACGACAGAAAAACAACATTTCTCAGGCAGCTCGTATAAGCATCAATTCACTGTAAAATAAATGAAATTGGGACCTGAATTTTTATATAATTATAAACTGTGTAGTGTCTGTAATAATAAAACTCATTTGGCAATTTAATCGAATCCATTTTATTATGGTAGCCTATCAATTGAACAGCACACGTTTCCTATTTTTTCTATGACTTCTTTCTTTTTAAAATAGTTTTTGTTTATGTTGTGTTTTTTTTTTTTAAGTACTTAAAAATGATTTGATGTACCTTTATTTGATTACTAGGATGACTTTTATACCTGAGAAAAAGATGACTTTCATTTTGATTAAAATAAAGATCTTAAAGTAGATGCTAAAATTTCATCTCTATAAATGAGAACTTCAAATCACTCCTACAATTTAGATAGTGAATACTAACTTTTATTCGACTTCTATATGAAATATTTTCATTAATTAACAAGAAAAGAATATTAAAGAAAGGTATATAATAAGGTTTGCTCCATTTTTAATTCATGTGAATCATATAAGGTGGGAAAATACAAAATTTGTGACTCCCAGTGAAATAAAGCCAAAAATAAGTTTAGATAGTTTGGACCACTATTTAGCATCTTTAGTTTTTAAATAATCTCAATAAGAAAATAATAAAAAGTTTGATGTTTATTTAAATATTTATAAAGTTTAGAATGTTGCCATAAGTAAATAGGATTTCTATATGGAATAATGCCGTTTTTTGTGATTCTTTTCTTCAACTACTCCAATAATGCAATGTCTTAGTTGCTGTTGATAATTTTTACTTCTTTGAGGTATTCGATGAATAAAATATGGGTACATATTGTATTTAATAAAATACAAAGTTGATAGATTTCTCAGCTGCTAAAGGTTGCGTTCTTTGTAATTTTGGATGACTTTCACTAGCTTTTTCCTACTCAGCTAACTACTAAAATATCTTCAACAGCTTTGGATGGACCGCATTAAAACTCGATTTTATTTTACGTTAAGAACCGATTTTTTTGTATGAAAGACTACAAGGTGGTATATAGCGCCTGTTAAGAAAATGTATTAGAAGGAAAAAATTGCCACTGACTGGAGTAATTTACGCCATGTTTCGTTTATAGTATGTAACTGCAAGTTATTGCTTTAACCAATCATATATCGGAAGACAAGTTGCTATTCCCGATAAAATTTTTCAAATTTGTATTAAGTAATTGAGCGGAATTAATACCTTGAAATATAAGATTTCAAGAATATGATCATAGGAATAGTGGTTAATGGTAATTAAAGCTTAGACGAACTAACAAATTTGACAAATAAAAATATATCTTTCCCCCGCACGGCAAAAAGCTATCTACGTTACTGTAACGTAACTCAAACGTGTAAAATCTTTAAAAAAATTCCCTATTCTATTGTTTGTTAACTTTAATGAGTGCTTAAATTTACTAAATACTATAAATAAATTATCAAAAGTTGTAAACTAATTCAAATTTTTTAGAAGTATTACAAATATTAAACAATGTTTGCTTTTTAAGCCAGAACTTTGAAAATTTCGAAATTATATCAGTCAGTCAAGTTTTTCTTCAAAACGCTTAAACCCATAAAAGCTTACTATTAAGAAGGTTAAAGTAATTAATTTGAAATGATGTCAGTTAACAAACAATTATTTATCAAAATTAAATCTTAAGAAATCCTACATGTCAAATATAAATGGTATTCATATAACTATGAAGGTGAACCTAATTTTTTGTTTAAAAAAAGTTAATTTTTGAAAGGAAAAATTCAGTTTCATTTCCTGTATAAATAAAAAATCTTAAATATTGATTTTTATTTTAATAATAATTATATTTGGCAGGGTTAAATATATTTTCATATGAAAATAAAAAATAGAACAGAGAAATTTTTATGTTTTGTGTTACTTAAGATACAAATCAAAAAATTTCCCAAGAATTGAGAAACTAACTAAAATTATATATTTTCCAAACAACCAAACAAAAACTAGAATTTTAATGAAACAAACAAACCATAGAAGATATAGTCTAGTTCCCATTCAGCTAATGAAGGGATACTAAAAGTCATTTAAAAACTCCAAAAGAGTCAAAGCAATCAACTGGAACTGTCATCGTTCTGCATTGTTAGGTCATTATTTTCTTACAAACCAAGTAAAAAACTATGAGAAATTGAAAACATAACTGCTAATCCTTAATAGCCGCAATTGAATAAAAGTAATTTAAAGCTATACGCACAAAATTCTTAGTAATAGTTAAATTTTTAAAATAAATTTGGATTCAGTTGGGATCAGTTAATAAGTTTTACAGTTTTTTCTAGATACTTTTGATTAGCTTCAATGGTTACAAGAATACAAAACGAACACTTTTATATGTGTAAATTTTTTATTGTATTTTGTTTTTTTAGTTTTTGGAAACAAAGATTTTATAATACCAACTTTTTGTTCTATAATTTAATTATGAATTTCATTTCATACATCAATTTTACACTTGAACTTTATTAACCGTCAAATTAAGCCTTTTCTTAATATTTTCAATGGATAAAAGTATTTTTTTTGTTGTTGTTGTAAAAATTTAATTTATTTCTTCACAATACCTAAATGGATTATCCTAAGTGGTGTCAATATACTGAAATTTGGTCAAGAACAACAAATCAAAAGAAAAAATTGTCAATAATCTGGGATTGAGTGCATTTTTCTAAAAAAACATATTTTTGTTCTGTCACAGTCAACTTTTTCTGTTGTTGTTCTACTTGAAGTTTTTCTATTGAAACATAAAAGGCTTATAATAATTTTTAGCAACAACAAACTACCAACTTGTGTCCAAAAAAAAGTAACTAAAAACCGAGATTTATATTTAAGGTTTCTTTTTAAATACTTTACTAAACTAAACTGAATATGAGCTAAATATTTTACAAAAAAATTTTAAAACTATTATAATAATTGGCTTTAAGTAAGTGATATCATTAAAAAAATGAAAAGAATTTAAAAAAACAGATAAAAAAAAAACTTTTTATTTGATATAGAAACCCAAGAAAGGTGTAGTTTTCGATTAGGTTATCTAGTTCACAAAGATAGTGTTTTGGTATGACATTCCTACGTGCAAGAATGTCTTTAAAATCTTTTATGTAATTGCATTTGCCATTTATTGCATCAAATCGTTCGTGTAGGTACTTTTTCAAATATTTTAAAATTAAAGATCAAATAAACAAACAACAACAAATATCTAGAAGTTTTATTTATTTTCAAAGATTTTTTTGAATAAAGTTAAAAAAGAAACAAAGAAATTATATCTAATTTAAGTTTTTTTTTTTCAATTTTTGTTTTTTAGAAAAAAAATATTCTGCGTTTCACACTGGCATCGCGTGATACTCAGCATCGCTCTAATTGTAATTTATAACTCAGGTGTTTAATTTTTCTGAAAAAAATTTCAAGTGCGTTTTCTAAGGTTTTATTTGTCTATATATCCAATCAAAAAATAACCTAAACTTTATTTCTTTTCTTCTTCTTTTCTTCCATTAACTTAAGAAAACCAACTTTGACTGTTTTTATTTGTTAGAAAAATATAAACTTAATTATATAACTTTAAGGTATGAATGATGCAAAACTTCCTTTTTATTGTAATTTGAATCAATTAGTCGTAATACTAGTGGCAGAGAGGGGACAAATGCACCATGACCAGACTAGGTCTATTGTGCTCCTCGTCAGACAGACTATGATGGAAACCTTATATGTAGTTCCCTTGCTGGAGCTAGGATATTTCTCACACCTATTTTCGCCCCCCCCCCCCCCCCCCCCCGCATACAAGCCATACAGGTTTCTCATGCGTGAATTATGTCGGAAAGCTCCCTTGTAAAATATTCATTAATGCAGCATACAGAAAGTAGCCTTGATAGCGACTGAAAAGTAGCTCTCTTTCATTGATGAAGTAGAGCTACTGTCTCGCTGAGCAAACAACGCAGTACACAATCGTTGGATGAGATAAATTTCTATTTATTTATTTATTTTGTACCTTTTACTCATGTAATAGATTTTGTTGTTGTTATTTTTATAGAAAAAATTTTCATTAGCAAAACAAGACTTATCATTGTATAACAACAACAAATTTAGTGTAAAGTGTATGAAGTTATTTTTTACTTTTATTTTTCGTTGTTTATTAAAATTAACTTTAAAAATATGTTTACGAAAATAGACTGCAGGCAAAAGGTTTGCTCGTTTTTATATATAATTCATTATTGATTGGTGAAAAATTCTAATTTTTATTTCCACTTTTCATGAGGTTGACATTTCACCCGTATTCATTACAATAATCTTCACGAGGCTGAGAAAGGAGAATATTTGAATGCGTCAAAATGTAAAAAGTAGAACTTCCTTCTATAATGCCTGGGACTCACTAGCGCTTAGCGTGTGGAGACGACTTAGCACAGTAAAAATGGAGAGTTTTTTTTATATACAATTGGAGTGGAACATCAGTGGAGACTAATGGACCCATTAGCATTTAGCACTAAATTTTGTGCCGCTAAGCGCTAGTGAGTCCCAGGCATAAGAGAATAAAATTTAATTTTTGTCTTAAAGACGTAATTTAGTCTCAAAGTAAACCTTTAAGTCCCTCCATTTTCATTTTTCCAGCTTAACGTATCTATTTATGGAATAAGGCAATATTATACTTATCAAAATAATTAAAAATATGACCTCCTTTAAGCAGAATAACGGAAGAATACATATCATAACTTAAGAAGCTTAGCATTTAGCTTTTTAGTTTAAGCTGAATTAACATTAATTTCCAGATTATTTCAAAAAATGTGCTTTGTTAAGAATTTTTTTTTTAATTTTGATTTTTTGAACACTAAATAAAAAATAGTAGAATACTTTTCTTTTTTTATTACTTTTGTTACTTATGGCAAAGCATGATTTAATTATAGACATAGTAGATATTAATTTACTTTATGAAGTTAGATTTTAGATTTGGATAACGTTATTTTTTTTATTTTTTTTAAACAGTTAATTAATCGATGCTATAAAACTGCTTGGAAAGCTATCAGTTTATATTTGGTTTTATTGAAATATACAGACAAAGGAACAAAAAAAACAAAACAATTGACTGTTTACTTGGGTTATACAATAAATTCAATCTTAAATTCCAAACAGCTTTCTCCAACTTTTTATATACCAAGATCTAAATTACCTTCTTGTTTTTTTTTTATCATTAATTTTTTCGTGTTTAATAATATAGCTGCAAAAACTGATAAACGGGAATTTAATAGCCTTAAGTTTAAGATAGCCGACAGGAGTTTATTGTAGGGCAGTAATTCCATAAAATTATGTAATTAACTACCAAAGTAATATTACGATCGGGCTACTACTAGTTAAACACAAAATTTTTAGCATATATATTACATATATATATATATACATATATATATATATAACGTGTGTAAAAACATAATTTGATTAACATTTCTTTAATGTAAAACATCTCGTAATATTATCTGCGTCAATTTTCATAAGTTGAAACATTATAGGTGTACAAGAATTAATGCCAAGGTAAATGCAAATTTTTTTAAAACAGTTTAAACATGCAATAACATTTATATTTAAAATTAAATTATAATTTTATTTATTAGATTATAATTATCTCCCACAAGTATAATTTTTCCGGACCTAACCTAAATTTTACTTAATTTTTGATTGATAGCAATCTCTAAATATTTATGATAGAAAAATTTCTCAATAAAAATGTGGGCTTTGATTGGTGTCAATCAATAAATTTTAGTAAAGGATGACAAAGCTTCTAACTATTTAAATGTATGATTTTTAACTTTTCTTTCTTATGTTATTTGTTACTGATTTTAAAAAATAAATTTATTTTCATATTGCCTACGCTGAATTTCAATTAAAAATAATAGAAAATAATAAATCCCTTAAAATATTTCGAAAATAATCTGTTCTTAAATTTCTATTGATTTTAATGCATGTAAATGTAAAGCTTAGTAGAATGACTTTTGAATTCTAGATAAGAGTATATTGAGAAAAAAGATTTTAAAAATTTAGTATCTGTCAATTTGACTATTCGAGAAATTTACATAAGCTGCAAGTGTATAACATAAAGTGTACTTATACATTATTGTTCTATAAATACATTTAAAATATTTACTTCATTTAGTTTTAGATATTATAGTTTTGATTGTCAAGTCATAATAATTGATTGGGACCAAGGTTTGATTTGTCTATTGTTATTTTCAAGTTTTGAAAATAATATGAGTATGCTTTATTAGACAGTATTTCTTTTTTCGTTTTTTTTTCTCTATGTGATAGAGTCGTAAAAATTATATACTGTCCAAAGTTAAATAAATAGAACTTTAAAATATCCTATTTTGAGCTGCCAGTGATAAATTTCGCCTAAAGTGCTTTAATACAGTATTATATATCGGTCATTTTTTTTAGAAGTTTTCCTACAGTTATACAAATCGCGAAGAAGTTTTTTTGTTATTGAAATTTATTGTTTTTTATTTCTCCTTCACTGTTTATTTTGTATACTTCATGGTAGTGTAAAAGACTAGCCCGGAGTAATATTCTGCCCATCATCTCTCCTAAGCATTCCACTTAACGACCATTTACATTGAAGTTTTTCAACTTAAATGTCCTTTTAGTCCGGGTGCTATCTTTTCATTCACTTCTAACTGTAAGTCAAATGCTTGTTGTTAACGAAAGCAATCCCTTTTTGAATAATCTTATAAGGAAGATACAGTGACCTTCTCTGTATTCCATATTACAAGTATGTATTACAAATATTACGAAAAATAGTATAAAAAAAGCTTGGCTACCGAACATTAAAACAATTTATTTCTTTATATAGATCACTTTTGTAAATGCTGTGGCACTCAATTTGAAGATAGAATTTAACGTCATTCTGATGTATATTTGGCAGTGTTTCCAATAATAAATGGCGACCTTAAGGAGTATTGATAAACTTAACTCAAACATGAGTTGTTTAAATGTTTTAATCAGACTTTATTACTTTCTTTAAAACCGAATACTCAAATTAATCCAACTAACTATTGATCGATTTTGATATAAACTTATGAAAACACCTATATTCACTTGAGCTAAGGACTATAAATAAGTGAAAACAAAAATGACGAAGAAGAAAATAACAAAAGGAAACCCTTGATTGAATTTTAGCTACTGTGATTGTTTATTAATAACTTTATGCTTCTATCTGAGAAGATTAATTTTGTTAATAAGTGTTGGATAAAATTAAATGGAATTTCAATAGGGTTTTCCAGACAAGTTTAGAATTTAAATGAAATTTTTAATTTTTATGCAAATAATATGTCTACTTATTGTATGTACCTCATGAATAATAATTTGGGCTGAATCTTGCATATAAACATCTTTTCTTTTTTCTAGGTATATTTATTCGATGTATCTTGAATAAAAGAATGGAGAAATTTGTTACTCAACTTGAACAAAAGGCTTATGACCTATCATTTTACTTAATTATAATTTCACTTGTTTTATTTACCGGAAGACACTTTAAGTAATATATTTATTTATGAAGAATTTGAGTAGAAGCAATTATACTTTTAATACTAATAATAAATCGCCTACATATCGTTAGTAAAATATTCCTTTTTGGTATATTCAAACAATATTTATTGAATTTTTTCTTATATATGTAAATATTTTTTTTTTTGGTATTGTGTTAGGTACTTGAGTTATGAAACTTGATATACTTATACTAAAGCTAATAATGTAGGAGGTACTCTTGGCTAAGCCCTTTTCTATTGTATATTTAAGTGTATAGTACTTGTTGAGTTTTCCAAAGGTATCAGGCTTGGTATTTAGTGTTTGTTTAGTCAATTACATGAATATTATATAACTAACTAGCTTAAAAGTGGATAGATAAAATAAAAATAATGATTTTATTTTTAACTTTTATATTTTTTAATTTGTTCACATAATGTCAAATTGATTCGATATCGAAAGAAAAAAGAAAGATTAAAAAAACTCATTTTATCTGTTCTTTTTCTCTCTAAATTTAATGCAGGAATGTATTTGCAATTATATAAAATATTAACACGTTTCGGATGGCGGAATTTTTTCCATTTCGCTTCATCCAGCGGCAGTGAACATCGTACTTTGCTTTATTTGCGACGCCCTGCACAAAATGTTGTTTAGCGCAAACGATGGTACCCTCCATCCTCAACATATTAAGGATTGTAGCAAAATCTTATAGCTAAATACATAGATTCAAAATAATGTCGTATTTAACAAACGCAATCCGTGATATTATATGAGGCCTGGCCTGTTTCGAATTTTAGCAAGTAAAAAATGGTAAATGCTGGCTACGTGGGAAACCATGGAATGAAGTCAACCAACGACTGTTTTTTTATATTTTAACTTTCCTTTACTGTTACCTTTTATTTCATTTCTTGTGGCTCTAATCAATAAACAGAGTTTGGTAGTGCTTTTTTTTCAAATTTAGATTATGTTCATATTGAACACAACTCCTACTTTTCTCCTTTGCATTTTTAGTATTGCTTTTTTTGTTTTCAAAAATAAAAGCTTACCAAATTAAACCAAATATAAAAGCAAGTAAACGTCTGCCTGCAGGATATATTCTCACACATATTGTGAAAGTAAGTTTAACAACCACGAAAAATAAAAATTAAAACTAACTCCCTACACCTTGAACTTATTATTCTTACTCAATGCGATCGATAAATTCAATAATATCATTTAATTACAACAACAACAAAGAGAATCAATGCTATACCTAAAAAAAATAGATTGCAGGCAAATATTGTATGTTATTTAATTGTTGATTAAGACTTGTAAATATTTTGCTTTGCAAAAAGCAAAGAAATTAGACATACAAAGATGGAAAACTAGTGTTATTATTCCTATTAACACAGCCTAAAATAAAAACAAATCTGCTAAACTGTTTTAGTTTATCACAATAGTAAAAAAAGAGAAGAAATAGAAGCCACAAAAAACAATTACAATATAAGAACAGTTTGTTATTTCTGATGCTAATCATTGCCCCTAATGAACGTAATGCCATTGCAAAATCTGTTCGCCTGTATTTGCTACAGTGAATCGGCGTCTGATTGGACAAAATTACCCGTTTTGAGAACTAGCGTAAGCCTTAGGGGTAGGATCATAATATCAGTCTACGTAACTTTTCTTTTTTTTAGCACTTATGACGGTTATAACATCATAACAAGAGCTGCCTGCTCTGGCATGATACATGTTATAAAATAAGTCTTAACATATTTTAACACGTTAATCGCCATGTCAGTCATATATGTCTGACACAACAGTTTCGCCCTGTGCCATGTTAGACACCGGTGTCTGACACTCGATATTTTATTGAAAGCCGAGTTCCGGCACTATATGTACAAATTACCTTTACTTTTTGAAAAACTTGGTTATATAATGCTATATTGTTATACAAGAAGAAATTACATTCTAAAAAACTACAATAATTATATTGACTTATTATGTTCTCCAATACAGTCTAAGCAAAAGAAGGGTTGTTGTTTGCAGTCCAAACAGTAACCAAATAATACCTTTTTTCCCTTTTCTTCTTGCCACTTGTCGACCTTCTGTTTCTTTTATTTTTGCCTAACATCCAATGCACATTCTTCTTATTTTTTTCCTGTCAGAATCATACATCGTTTTTAGTGTATGGTAGGAGACAAAAATTGCTCCACTATATGACTGACACCACGGCTTATGGAGAAATAAAGTTTCATGCTAGGCCATGTCAGTCATATATGATTGACACGAAAACTGCCGTTTTTCCGAAATTTTTTTTTTGCAATAAAGCATTTCATTTCTTTAAGTTTAAGTATCTAAAAAATTTAATAAAATTATCATGGCCCAGGGGGAAATATGTATTGTTGAAATTACCGTGGCGATTAACGTGTTAAAATATTTATCTTTTCTTTGAAATTTTTCGACCACAGTCAAACTAATTAGAAAAGGATTTAAAATATTTATTTCTAAAATAGAATTTTTGAAAAGCGTCACTTAAGAATTTATGACACGATTTATTTATTATATGTTATTAATTGGTTTTAAGATTAGCATTTCTTATAACATTGATTAAGAAATTCTTCGGAAATCAGCAGAAAAAATAAGAAAAATAGAAATATGTGGGCAGATTTTTGTTTTTATTAAATTTATAAAAAAAAGGGGCATAGAAAACAGTCATTTAAAGGTTTTCCCAATGACAGCTAACCAAAGTCAAATATTCATTTTTTAATAAACAACTACCATAAAAGATGAGCTTATAAAATGGTCTTGGGATACTTATGAAAAATAATATCAAATTAAAAATAATCTTTACCTAAAAATTAAAATATATCTTAGGGCAGTAAAATAGAAAAATAAAATACTTAATATAATTAATATTTTAGCTTGAATCATCAACCGGTTGATTTTTATATGTTTTGTGAAAAAAGAACTATTGTACAATTATGGTCAATTTTTTTAATTCATCTTCAGTATTTCTAAAAACCTCTCTTGTCTCTTATGAAATTGCGTTTTTATTTAGGGTTCAAAATGTTTGTACATCTTTTGATTGTGTAAGATGACATGAAAAGGTGTTTTTGTTTTGTGTATTAAATTAAAAAAAATAAATCAATAACGTTGACCTCACTGGAAGTGTTTTCCTTTAAAAACAATTTTAAACTGGTTGATAAAAAAATTGAATTGTTTTTCTTCTTCTTCTTACATGAAGTACCCTCTAGAAATATTTTTTTTAAACATTTTTTATTAAACAAAATTGAAAGTTTTTGAATTGGTTGAAACAATGTGAAAAATTTCTGAGAGAAAGAAAAAACCTTATTAAAATAATTTTGTAAATTTTACTTTTGAAATCAACTTTATTAAATTTTTATTTTTTATTTATAAACAGCCAAATGATGGAAAAATAAATTTTTATATCAATTTTTAAACGCAATTGATTGAATTATTGTTTTTTTTTTGTACAAAATACAAAAATAAAACCTTTTGAAAAAAACTAATACAAAATTTAAAAAGTCCGCTATTTCATGCACTAAAAAGAAATACAAAACAAAATAAAAGTAGTTCGAAAAATTTATTTCAAATTCTAAACACAGTTCTCATAATATTTCAATGGATAGCTGTAACTTGAATATTATTCACCTTTAATAACAAAAAGTTAATTACAGATGCTGGGATGCTACCCATGTTTATGTCAGTTAATTATTATAGTAATCAACTTTTAGGTTTAGTTGACCCCCTAGGACTGACTGTACACCTGATTAATTTTCAAATTCTTGCTAATGTTGGTGAAAGTCTTATTAGTATAATTAACAATTTTAATATTTGTTGTTAACTTTTATTAAGTAGTTGGAAATGTGTAATATCCATTCAGTAAGTTATATTAACAAATGCAATTTTAGATACTACGTAAATGGTTTGTTATACAGCAATAATGTTATTTTACACTGGAATTTAGTAATAACAAAAAACCATCATAACACCTACACAATATGACGATGTGCAGGCATAGAGGTGAAAAAGAACTCAGTTGAGTAAGTAGCTTACATTTAACAAAATAATAATTGAAAATATTTTGTAGAATAAAAGGAGTAATTAAAACTTTTATACAAGAATCTGAAGTATGCTAAAAAAACATAAGGAAAATTATAACAAAATGTGAAACCCTTTAAAAGCTGCTGTTGAAACTATAAAAAATTATTTAACCTAAAATTTAACTTAGCTCTTCAACGATGCAAATATTAAAAACATTTTAACATAGGAAATATTTAAAGTAAATTAAATATTAAAACTTTATTCAGTTGTTTGAGATTTATAAATTTATTTATGTCAGAGTCACACATGCAATTAGTCATTGTTTAGAGCTAACTATGTTGTTTTCCTTAGTTTGATAAATTTTGCTTGTTATTAAAAACATCACGTTTGTGTCTATCGGAAAAATTCATAATATTAATTTTTCCTTATGATGTTGGTTGGTTTGTAGTACGATTTGTACAACTGACAGTTTTATCCGTCTAGTTAACAATTTTTATGATCAAGAAAAATATTAAACAAAATAATTTTGTGTTAAGAAAATAATTTTTTGTAAAAAAAACTATTGAAACTCTTAGAAAATGCTGACTAAATTGAACAAATTTATTATAATCTTTCAACCATTAGAGTGCGGTTTATTTTAAATCATCGTGGTTCCTGTATAGCACGTAGCAAAATGTAATTTTGTAAATTTCATTAAATAAAAATAAATCAATTTTCAAAATGTATAATACATGTGGAAAAAAGTAATTCTTACTGCTTAAAGTAACAATTTTGTAAGTGCTAAAAAACAAAAACTGAGGTTAAGCGGCATAAAGCTAAAGAAATCAATCATAAAAATAAAAATCTGCGAGTGCACACGAGGTCAAATAGTGTTTCAATGGACAATAAAAACTCAGCGGGATAATAATAATGACCTTTCACCGGGAGTAACAATAGAACTTTGCAAATAAAATTCAAAAGGGGAAAGAGAATAAAGCATTCGGCATTTCGGCTTTGTATACTATACGTGGAAAAATCATTAATTTATATATATATATATATATATATTAGATTACCATCAATTGACAATGCAAGGAATCATGCTGTTCATATAGAGAATCCCTATTCTACTGCTAAGTAATTAGACTCAAAAATTCTAATGTAGTGTTAACTACTAATAAAATGCCTTTGTTAAAAGAAGGCCTTAAGGGTGTTAAATGGAAAAAAGTCTTTCCAAGAGTAGAATGGAAAAAGTTCAGTATTCCCCATATTTTCCGTTGAGAGTACTGCATTGAAACATGTAAATTTACTGCAGTAAATATGGATTGGTAAGATTTCAAACGAGAGGAAATAAAAATTAATACCTCACGGAGTTGTTTTAAAATTTACTTCGTCTTACCTTCCATATCTCTGACCTATATAAATAGCTGTAGCGGGCCAGATCTGGATTAGTCCAATAATAGCACTATAATTCATTGTGAAAAGAGTCTAAAGATGTGGGTTTCTTTTATGTTTCATTGAAAGTACAATGAATTATTTGAAAATCTCGAAAAAAATTTATAGAAACCTCAGCAAAATTAGATGTTCAAAGTGATTTTTATTTTTACCAAGGTAAGAATACAAAGCGTAGAGCTGGACATGTTTCAGGAACTTTAAAATTGCGCTCATGTGATGGAAATACTATCACAATGTCCTTATTTCAATCCAGTATAAATACATAGGGCTTCGCGATAGCCTTACCAATACATATAAACCAAATAAATACTAAAACTTATTTAATTGACACTTGAAGTTTTATTTTAGCAAATTTATTATTCATAGTTTATTTAGTACATATACACAAGTAATGTTCTTACATGTATGCATGGACGTGTTTTTAAGCAAGACGATCATTGCTTCTTGTTTTGTTTTTACATAATTTGATTATTTGATGTTGTAGCAAGTAACTGACACTTAACCCAAGAAATTTTTTAGTTAAAAACGGAGCAACGGAAAACCCTTTTCTGTGTGAATGGACCTTAAGAACGTTAGAACCGCTTAAAGTGAAGTTTTTTCGAAAACTGTTCCACACTTCTTAATTTTTTAAAAAATGTTTTCATTTTTAATTATAACACTGGTCAACAGTGGTTTAGCCACACGAAGTTTGGTAAGTAATTTTGTTAGAACTACCTACCCATATTGCGAAAATGAACTTAATTTGATTCAATCACCCTCAGTTTTTTTGTGATAACTCTAAGTTCATTTCATTTTAAAACTGCTTATTTTTACTAGTGGCAGCCTCCATTATAAAAAAAACACCAGAAAGTTCGTGGGGCGCAAAAAAAGTTAAATTTTGTCGACCAGTGTAATTCAATATCTTAAATTCAAACCTCATTTGAATGCTATATAAATTAATAATGCTCTGTTTTTTAATGGTCAACAAGATTTAATTTTTGGCTTTTCTTTTTAAGCATAAACTTAAACTTTTATTTTATATCAATCTTACTTTTCCATCTCACCAGTTCAAAAGTATTTTGAGTGAAAGATGTATTTATCCAACTAATGTAAGCAAAAATTGAATTCCTTACCACCAAAAGTAAATTTAATTTCTTTTTCTTATAATTTCCGTTTCATTTAACTTTTCCTAAAGCTTTAATACTTTTAGTATTGATATCTTTGATTTGATAGTAATAACTTCTGTGGATAAAATATCTTTTACTTAGTTATTGTTTTTTTTTTTTCTACTTTCCATTTTGGAATTACACTTGATCAACATTTTTTTCTTCTTTTCAAATTGTAAATTTTCTAATAAACAAATTTAATATGTACTGTTTTTACTTTGAATTGAATGCAGTCTCACTACATTTTTTTGCGCATGTTTTTTGCTTACTAGCGACTTATAGTATTAGATTTCAAGTAAAAAAAAGTAACCATAACCGCATTTAAGACGCGTTTTTCTATCTCTATAGTTAATTTTTTAGTTTTTATTTTTGAATTGTATGAAAGTTATACGTTGCATTGAAAAATAAATATTTCCGCTTTTACGTATCGTTTAGATAAAAAACTAAAACCCTGAACTTTTTATTTTCATATTTTATTTCCTTAATAAAAAATTACATAGTATAAATTTTGTTTTTTTGTTTTGGAGGCTTTCGTTTATTGTTTAAGAATATTTGTTGGTAAAGAAAAACTTATGTATAAAAAATTAATCTTTTCTTTTCAAGAATATGATGCTTACTTTTGAGAACCTTTTACATTAAAGTAATTTTTACCTTACGTCTATAATAATTTGCTTACAATGTGGTAAATTGTAGTGATGGAATTTGAAGTTTGATTTTATGCTCAAAGCAAAGGAAATTGATTTGTTGATGTAAAAGATAGCTATAATTGATTTTTTGAGCTAATCAAAAAGCAGGTCAATAGGAGTTATATGAGTATTATTCTTGGTTTAAATCATAATAATAGTTTTTTTTTTGTTATGAATATACATTCGTTTTTTCTGCAGAGAATCGAATGAAAAATATTTAACGAAGCGATTTGCTTTTATTTAAAAATAGAGGTTAATATATTTGTTGAATTTCTAATTCAAGTTTTTGCAGTTTTATTTCTAATTTTAGTTTATTATAAATTTCAGAACTTCCAAAATATGCATATCAATGCCGTTCTTAGTTTCTTATGAAGATTTCTGATATTTAAGTATTTGCTGAACAAATTAAACAATTACGTAATGTTTGCTAAATCCAATGAGTAGTAAAAACATCTCTTGTGTTTTCACTTCCTTTTTGTTACTGATATTCTTTTCATTTCTTGCTGTTGTGACTATTGAAGACATTTTGTCATTGGTTTACTTTATTTTGGAAGTTTTCTTAATAAAAGATTTATCAAAGCCGGTAAATTATTGGTTATAAACCAATCAAAGTGTCTGTTTGCAATAAAACCTTAGAAGTTTGTCTGGTTATTCGATGATAGTTTAGCCGCCAAAATTATTAACAAAAAAACATATTAAGATAAAGTGGAGTAAAAATGAAGAACTTAATATCAAAGGATATGTCAAAATGACGTTATCCTGAAATCTGTTTGACAATGTTTGCTAAAATTAAGCCGCCCTTTTACTTGGAATTGTTTTTTTTAAAGCAGCATTAATTCTTAAGTATTAAATAAGACTAAATATTTGTTTTTTCGACTTCACGTTACGGAGGATGTTTTTCAATTTCAAAATCTTTAATTTTATCGTAAAATTAAATAGTTAGTTAAGCTTTTAAAATTTTACTAATGTAAGTAGATATATTTTTGCAGTTTAAAAATATTTTAATTTTAAAGCTAAAATTTCGTAAATTTATACTGCACTCTTGAAAACAATGACACATACTCATATAATTAAACGTTATGAAATAAGTTACTTAGTTTTTTTTTCAGTTTTATAGTCAACTTTGTCATTCAATTCATGTTTTAAATGGTACTTATGCAACAGTAGTACTAAAATTGATATCAACCAATTGGATTTGTGATGGTGATTATACAATCATCGTAACCGAATTTAAAGTATAATACTTTAGATCATTATTTAAACAAAATTGGAATTAGTTGCTATATCGAAAGTCTTTGTGTTTTCTTTAAGTTTTTTTATTTCATTTGCATTCGTATTTGTACGTGACCACCATTGTGTGTTAATTTATTTATATCTTTAATAATTAAATTAAAATTAATATTTGGCCAAATTATTGCATTATATTCCTTGTGCATAATATGGCCTTGTCCTTTGGACGTTTTTACTCTTATTAGAAACAGAAGTTTCAATATTTGTTTTTTATTTTTTACTTAAAACTGTATCGATAGAAATTATTGTCTTCTAAAATAAGAACAACAATGAATTTGTAGATGTTTCGGTTGCCCCAACTCATTGTCAAAAACTGAAAATAAAGGTCAACCGCTACTCTGACAGAAATGTAACGCATCCAATTGTTTAATTTTATCAGTTTGAGAAACTTATATAAATATCTGGTCGGGTAATATTACGTGTTTCAAAAACTGATTTACTAAATATAAATGTACGGTCGGGTAATAATACCGTCTGTCTAAGAAGGTATCTGTTTTGAAATTACTGGCCATTTTCATGTCTTTTCGGATTTAAGTGTGATGGATATAAGTAAATAAAGAGTATGAGATTATTATCCTTATTAAGATATTAAGATAAATAGATGCTTTTGACAGAAAACGACAGGCAATAGATGGAATATCATAACTTCCTTTAAACATTAATCAATTTCTATATTTCTTGCACTTTAGACTTTTTTTTTCATAATTTTTGATCAAAATCAAACTATAATTACAGGCATTAAAATTTAGATCATTTTTGTTACTTTTAAGATTTTCCTTTTTTTTTTCAAAGCTTTGCTGTTCCTTGAAGAGCTTTTTAAATTGTGAAAAAATTTTATTTAAGGCGTGTGGTGTAATTATTATTTTTATTATAAAGTTTTCAAGTTAATAAACTTTGTCAATATAAAACGGAAGCTATTCCTGAAATATATTCTACTAATACAATTTTTTCAATGAAAACAAAACTTTGAATTTTTTTGTTTTTTTATTTCAACAATTATGCTTGGTATTTTGTAATACATTTTCGCTGTTCTGTGGTATTTGCGGTTGATGGCTAATATATCAACATTTTATTAATTGTTTTGGTTTTAACATCAGATTAATTAAGTCATTATATACAAATATAACGAAAAACAGACAAATTCACATAACCAAAATGTGTTTACTTACTTTGAGTTCAATGCTTCTAATATATCCCATTTTTTTTGTTCAAAAACTAACATTTATAATTAAATTAATTCACTCAATATCTACACTTGTAAATATTTCAAAATTTTATAAATAGTTTTTTTTAAAAAAAGATCACTATTTAATAAATATTTTTGTGTTAAAGAATTTTCAAAATCATTTCGAGATTAAAATACAAAAATATGACAATATCTTTTTACTCTAATGAACCGCTGTGATGTGATTGCTTCGTTCTACTGAAACCAGATTACCTGGTAAAAAGAAGAATCTTAAGAAAATGTTATATAGTCGTAACAGCATTAAACAGCGGGATTAATATTCTTATATATATATATATATATATATGCTAACGGTTTAAAATTCAATGTCTTCAAGAAAGTAATTTTAAAGTAATTTACTAATACAGGAACATCGATGCTGTCAAGCGTTACATAACAATTAATTAGCGGCTGAATGTTAAGCTCTTCAGCTGTTACCATTGATTATAAGTTGAGGCTTTGAAATGACAACAAAAAAAAAACATATAAAAAACTTAAAATTACAAAGAGAAAGAAATAAACTATTAGAAATGATTCTAGATCATGACATGATGACATGAAAGTTTTCACTATGAACGGCAATTTTCAAGCAATTTTAATTATGGGGCAAGAGAAAAATGAAATAATTAAAAACACCTTAGATGGTATTATAATATTAGTAAATATTTTTGAAGTTATTTTATTTGCTTATTAAGAATTCAAACAAAATTTTAGTGACAGCCTTTATTCTAAAGAAGATATTTTCTTTGCATGGCTTAGCATAAAAACAATTCAGCTGTCTAGAAAGATAAAAAAAAATTCATGCATGACTAACTGTAATTACTTTTCACCTGCCAACAATTGCTAGTATTATATATAAAAAATTTGGTCTTTAAGGGTTTAATGCACTTTGCAAAAAATTTAAAAGGAAATAATTATTTCTTGATGTAATATAAAACTTCTTAAAACATGTGGACATTTTAATTCATAAACTTAGGATTTACCTGAATAATGTTTTCGATAAACTAAAATTAGATTTGTTATTGATATTTAATAGTGGTTTCAACTTCTTTCTATATCGCTTTAGAAAAAATGACCATTAGAAACTATCATTAATTTCAAAAGTGATAGTTTTATGTATTCACGCATGCCTTTAATGCAAATTATCTTATTTATTGTATTGGTAACATTCTTTTACATCAGGAAAATAACTTTTTATCTTGTTATTTGTATCATTCATAGGAAAAATAGTAACTTAGT
This sequence comes from Acrocera orbiculus, assembly GCA_947359355.1. NCBI lineage: Eukaryota > Metazoa > Arthropoda > Insecta > Diptera > Acroceridae > Acrocera > Acrocera orbiculus. The sequence continues at coordinate 5,529,751 of OX375757.1, forward strand.
TTATATTGAATGGGAATTGCTTTTGATATGATTAGAGAAAATTCTTAAACTGTTTTATGAAATTTTCTTTAAATAGATTTTGTACCTTTGATTTATATTTTCTTAATATTATTATTTTATTTGCTTTTCAATTGTATTTCCGTGGATAAAACATAAATAAGAAGATTAATGTATATTGCTTTATGTATTTTGTTTTTGACTTGTCTCATAATTTGTTTTTTATTGTTTTTTAGCTTACAAATTTACTTGTCTCACTTTAACTTGATTTATAACTAATATTAATTATTTTTTACATTTACAAATACTTCCAATATTTATCAAAAAATTTTTTAATAGTTTTCAATATAAAATTGTCAGACAAATTTTAGATTTTATTTATCAACTTACAAAAACTTGTACAAAAATGTTATCCTATTATTCATACCTATATCTTGAATTAGAAATTAGATTTTATTCCTTAAGCATCTGAGAGTGCTTAATATGGGTATGCGCGGAGACAACAATACACTAAATCCTAAAATGTATTAAAGAACCGGTAATAAAATAGTAACTAACACAGTTGGTATTAGTACCAAGCCCGACGTAAGTTTTTGGGGTGGATAACACTACCTAATCAGACAATCGAGTGTTAAATTGAAGTTAGTAACTGAATTTGAAGTCAAAGTTTAATAGAATTTTCGCGACATAAAGCCAAAAGAAATTGAGGTTATCAACGAAATTGGGAAGAAAAAAATAATTCCGAATCACTAATCTTCTATCAGCCCTTTGGTAAAGAATCGGATCTTATGTAAATGTAAGTAGCTAAAAGGAGCTAAAGCGCAAATGAGAGATTTAAGCCTCATCAGCCCCCTTATTAAGAAGGTCAAAAGGGCTAGAAAATGTAAAATTTCGACTCGAGTAGTGTATAAAGAGAAGTGCTACTCATTAGTATACTAGTCAAATTTGTGTTCAAAAAATTTGAAAGTGTTCAAATTTTTAATCCCAGAAATGACAAGAGCGCAATAAAAACTGTGACACATGAATCTTGGACAAGAGCAGAAAAAGAAACATAGCCAAAATGTTTCTAGAGTATATTATTCCTTCGTCTGGGAATGTATTAAAGAATAAAATTATTTGATGCTGGCTACATATTTACGTGTATGGAAATTCTACAAAGGATTTGATTTTTTTCATTTTAGGACTGTTTTCGCATTGTAATATATAACAAAATTCATTAGCTTGGCTGTAGAAGAAGTTGACCTCTTATTCTTAAATACTAAAATATTAATCCCGAATGGACAAAATTTTACTGAGCAAAATACTTTGATTTTTAAAAGTTTTCACAATATTTGAGCTTTACTTGATTATAGTTGTTTTGTTTTTCGTCTGCTTGTATCCTACACATGCAAACAAATTTTTTTTAACTAGTAATTAAACCAAAAATAAAATAACAGATCTAGTCAGCAGTTAATGTCTTATTGTTCATCTTGCTTCAATACCTACCAAATTACCAAAGTTTTGCTAGTGAGAGCGGCAAATTTTTTCCCTTATTATGTTATTTGCTTTGTGTGAGTATCTACTTTAACCTTCAATCAATTAGAGAAATATAACGGCATGCTATTAATGAGCATAACTTTTTTTTTTTAAATATTTTGTACTTTTTTCTAGTTTTAAGTTGATTTTATAAATTTTTAGAGGGCTTATATTATCGATAGACTTTTTGTTTATCCAGCAATTCAGCTGTTAAGAAGAGCTGGGAGTTAGAAAGTGACTTAAATATGATTGCTCTGATTTTAAATTTGGCATTAAATTGGAACGTAGTCGAAATTTTAATGAGTTGTCGAATATTATTTGTTGAATAATTTATTATTCCTTGGATTCGATATTCCGATTTTGCAAAAGTTTTAGCAATTTAATGAAATTTGTAATTTCATTGACGAATTTTTTTTTCTCATGAAAACAAAACTATAAAAAAAAATACGCTAATACATGTCAACACATAATTTATTTAAATATTAATCATTTGATAAGGTATTATTTGGAATTTGAAAATTAATTATTTAAGGTCAAAGTTCTGTCATTAAGAAATTAATAATAACTTTGATAAATTACTTTATCTAACAGTTTTTGAATTTAGGCTGAAAAACTAGCTAATTAAAAAGTTAAAAACTTTTAGTTTACCTCGAGTATTGTCCTCTAGAGATGTTTTCAAAGGTCATGGAATTGAAACTTTTTTTTTCTATTTTTTATTGCACTAGTTTTATTATGAATTCTAATTTTTGTTAGAATTTTTAGGCTTTGATTTATAATTTAAGGCTATCGGTAGAGTGAGTTTTTGCTTAAAAGAATACATGCATTGTCGTTAAACAAGTGAAATTTAAAAAACTTTTTTTTTGGTGTGACATTGAAACTGATTTAAACTGACCAAACATAAATTTTTATTTCTTATATAATAACGTCGAACCATAAAACCTTCTTTCTCTTCAAACTTCTCCTCTGATTATGATATTCAATAGACGAAAAATTGGAGTATTGATGTGCTCCTATAATCTAGTTTCGTGCCTTCTGTCAGTTTTCTAAATTTTTTCCTTAATATTAGTGAATTCAAGATCTCTGAGCAAATTATAATTATTTAATAATTTCAATATATGTGCAATGTTTGTATCCTTCTTCAACCCTTACAGTTGGAAGCTATAAAGCTCTACCCGTCCAAAAAGTATTTAGTTTTTAACGTCTATTTTGATAACTAAGAGTTTTTTTCCAAACAGTAGATTTAAAAACTACATTCCTAATTCCTTTTTCTTTTTCATGATAGACTTTTTCAGTTCAACTTCTTGTCTTGTAAGGCTCAGAAACCTACCATTATTCTAGACAGGAATTTCTTTCTCATTTTTGTTTAACGTAGAATAATTCGTAATTTTTTTGTTTTATTCAATTCGATCTTTTATTTATTGAATTGATTTATTGAAGTACTTTCAAGTTGGAGTTGGAAAAATAATGTTTTCATTTACAGTCAACATTTATAAAACAAAAGAATGTAGGAAATAAGAAAACTATTATTAAAATAGAAAGTTAAGTAAAAAGAGTTTTTATAATAAGTATTTAATTTTTATTACTAATATTAATTGAAATTTTAAAATCCCCGAATACAAATATTTTTACAATTGCAAAAACCCAAATCGTACGATTGATTTACAATCAATTCAGATTACGAGTTTTTTGGTACTGGGAGCACTTTCTATACCATTTACTTTTTCGATTGTCTTATTAAATATGTGGAAAATGTCGATCAATCCCATACAAATGGGATTTTTGATAGTTGTTTGAGCTACTTGCTTAAGCCTAAGCTTCTGCCTGAATAACTAAAGTGAGCCATTTCCTAGATTTTAAAAAAATGTTTTTACAATTTAATTATTTTTATTTCTGCAAAATTTCTTTATATTTTTGTCAAAATAAACGATTTCACCTTTTTATTTACCGTTAAATAAATATAAAATATTTTACCAGCTGCCCTAAAAAAATTATTTTTTAAAAGTTAAATATTTTTCACGATTAGCAATTTAACTATTCTACATAAATTAACAGCAGGTTGATTAGAAAGAAAATAATTGAAAATATTGTGAAAACTCAAAAGAAAAAAACTTCATTTTCTCTTTAGTAATTCCTTGCATTGTATTATTTAATTGAATCAATTATCAAAAAACAAGGCCTTAACAGATGATGCTAAAACACTTTTTTTATTACGAAAAGTGACCAATAAAATTCGATCCAGGGGTGCAACAATAATCGATTTTACGCAACAGACTTTTTATTAAGAAATTTGTAAAGGTATTCTTTAATTTAATGAAACATATTCAAATTTTTAGTAAAAAAATAATGTGTACATTCGATATGTAATAATTTGATGTTATTATTGTTTCGAAAGTCGAAAGGTTGTTGTCTTCTTTTAAATATTTTCATCGGTTATAAGATTTTATCACTTTTAATAGTATTTCCTACTAGCAAATTTGTCCTTTCTAAGTTTTGATATCATGAACCCTGTGCAAAAAAATACGCAAATGTGTAAAATTAGTGCAATTTATCAAAAAATTGGAAAATAATTGTTGAAAGTGTTTCAATGAAGAATTTTGCAAAAAAACTTTAGCTCTTGTTTGTATAAATTAATTAATTGGCAAAGCAATACACATAATAACCTGTCAATTATTTGGAAAATTATTACATATAATTGATTTGCCAAATCAGATTCTTTTTCAGAAAATTTCTTGACAGCATTTGGTCATTTATCTTTTTTTTTAAAAAAAAGTAGTAAACATCATGTCATAAAATAAAAAATTCGATGTACAAGTAACAGTATAGTATTCGGCTCTTTTCTACAAAGTGAAATTAAAATTGAAATAAAAATTTCCATTATTTTTGTATTTTTTTAAGTTTTTTTTACCAAGGCAATGTACTAAATTGTGTTTTTTTACATAAAAGAAATCAATTTTTTTTGGCCGGATTTTTTGTAAAAAACTGTGCTGTTAAGTGGTTATAATTCTACTTCATTATAACTATTTCAAAATTAAATTCAAGAATGATTTTAAGCTTTATAATACTACTTTCAAATACCATCATAATTTAGTTTAAGAGTTTTGACCACAAAATAAATCAATCAATACTGATGAGATCTTACAGAGGAAATCAAAGGCTCTAGCACATTAAATTTATATTAAATAAAAACTTAAATCTATGTTTGCATCAAGTTTTTATAACTCAGCGTCCTTTAGAGTAAAAACATTTCTTAAGTTATTTTGCTTTAAAATCACTACCAATAATAAAATGATTTTTAGGAAAAGCAAAATCATTTCTTTTATGTAACTTCTTTTCTAGTTTTCATTGAAAATTTTGTATTTTCTAAAAAACTGTAAAAAAACAAAAACAAAGGTAAAAGGAATAATATCTCATGCCAATGAATCATTTGTTAAGGCTTTTATTTTCTCACATAAAATTCAGAAAAACTAAAAAGAAAATGATCATAATCATTTTTAATTATAACAAATTAAGGTATATTAGTAGCCATATTAAAAAGTCAATAGCCTTTGAATGTTTGTATACACATATATAGAGGTTTTTGTTTTTATATATGCTTAAATTCAAAAACAAAAACAAAACATCTATAATAATAATAATAATAATACGTTCTTTTGTCTCTTTTGAAGTATAATTTGGATAAAAGATTTAGGTTTATTATACTCGAGATAGTTATAAAACACAAAAATAAAACTGGAAAAATTAAACGGCATTTTGTTCATCGGCTTTAATCTTTAGATAAAAATCATATTAACGGTTATCTTATCTAATTTAAATCTAAAGCAATTACTGACTAATTATTTTATATCACTAAAAATTACAGTTATAAAATATAAAACACTTGCCCAAATATATATGAATATAAAATTTAAATATATATTTTATTATTATAACTCTTTATTTTAGTTTTTTGTTATCCCTCTCTCTCTCTCTCTGTGTCTTAATCTATCTAACAAAGTTTAGACTAATCATAAGTGCTAACAATAGCTGTAATTATTTTATTAGTTAAACAAAAATCTTAAATGTGTAAATAGTGGCAGTAATTAAGTTTTTTAAATGACATTAAACTTAGATTTTTAATAAGACGACGACAAAAAGGAAAAAAAATTAAAATAAATAAAAAGCAACTATGTCAACAATTTAAATTTTCTTATATTTAGATATGGAGTTAAGATAAACAAAATTAGTTAAATATATTTATTTAATTTTCGGTTTTATTTTTTATTTTATTGTTTTTTCAGTGTTCATTTAAAATTAACATAAATTTATGATAAAACTTATGTAATGGATGACATAGTTACGCCAATTTTAAAAGCAATCTCTTATACTTTAGCGGTGATCTTTTCTTCTAATTTATTTTTGTTTTTGTATTTGCTTTTGTTCTAATCTTCAACTAATATATATATATATATATATATATATATATATATATATATATATATATATATATATATATATATATATTTTCTAACCCCCTAGAGTTTATAGATAAAGCATAAAATATTTCATGATTATAATGAAACAACGTTTGGATATCGATAAAATTATAAATAAATCAAAATATTTAAAAGAGGTCTTCAAGTTTTTGTTTTTTTTTTTTATAAGTAATGAACCAAAATTTCGAATTCAATGATTCAGTAGTTAAACTAAGGAATGTTTTTCTTTTAAATGATGAGAAATTATTTTCTTTAACAACTTGATCTTGGGATATGATGATGATGTTGGGTGAAAGTCATTTAAGTAATATTTTTAATGTTTATTTTCTTTTTTTTGATTTTCATCTTCTTCTTAGCTTGACACACCTTATATAGAAAGATGGGAAAAGTATTTTTCAGATTAATATGTACCAAATTGAAATTTAAAATATGTTGTTGCCTGAAGGCAACTAAACTAACCTTAAATATTTTATAAATGAAATTGAAGATACATGTTCTTTTTGTTTTTGTTTTTAATCATTTGGAAAATCATGATTATACAAAATTTCAATTTGGCTAATATAAATAGAAACAATGAAAAACATAAATAAAAACACAACGTTTTCGAAAATTTTAAATGAAGTAAACAAACAGCTTTAAACAAATTTTCTTTTAATTTTAGGATAGTTAATTAATATTTGTTATTGTTAGTATAACAGCTCAAATTCAAAATCTGTTGTAAATCTGTTATTTTTTTAGCTTTGTTAAAATTTTAGCTATTTTCTCTGACAGAAAGATATAAAGCCTGTTGTAATATGGAAAAATTTAATTTAAAAAAAATTAGAATATAAAGTGTAGACGCCATTTTCATTCAACTTTATTATGTAGCCCTGTTGAACATTTTTTGATAGAGTTTGAATTGTTTTCTAAGTTTTAAAGTTTTCTAATATTCTTTGAACTTAAAAAATTTCAAAGCTTAAATTTAAAATATTCACATAAAGACAAATAAAAAATAGACTTTTATTCATGAAAATTTTAAATTAAATAATTTATATACGGTTGAATGGAAACAAAAGGAAAAAACTTTAATATTATGGAAAATACAAGTGTGAAATTTTAATTCCTAAGCATAACCTGTAGGAATTAACCCCTTAACTTGCACGCTTGAGTTAATTCCAACACGCTAAACTGTTTTCAAAAAAACTATGCATTAAGGGGTTAGTACAATTTATAAATTTTTACAGAACTTTTTGAGGAATGATAACACATACTCGTACATTGTTATTTAATGCAGCAATTGGTGGTTACTATGAACAATATCTCCTATTTTACTTTTCATGGTATAAAATTGTAAATGAATTTTCTGAAAAGAATTATTCATCCCTCTGCTCTCAAACAACCATATAAAAAATTATTTTATTCCTTTTAGTTTATTAATTATATGAAATTATCATAAAGGGAAGTCTATTTCATTTTATTTTTATTTTTATATTTTTTATAGTATAACAATTTTTAAATTTTATTATTTCAGTAGAAACTTTTTAATGAAACTAAATTATTATCCAAGCAATTTCTTAATTTAATTTCAATTTCAATAAATAAGAATTTGGTTGCAAGATTTTATTGCATACTTGATTATAGCTGGAACAGTTTAATTTTTTTGGTAAAAAATCTTTCACCTCTTATGTTAGTAAAATTTTAAGGAAAGAGCAAATCAGCAAATACTTCAAAAATCCATCATGATCTTCTATAAAAACAAAAAGCAAGGAAAATAAATACTTATAATTACTGTTTTTTCTTGTTTCAATACTTTATACATATATTTCTGAAGCCTTGATTACATCTACGCGTCAGACGGTTTTCAGATGTGCATCAGATGTTTTTTCAGACGCGCGTTAGACGCCTGATATTTAAAATTAGTGTTGGGATGAATTTTATAAATGTAAGGATCGGTTTCAGCCTCTTTTAGCAAACAAAACGCTGCAGTTAATATAAACTTGAATGAAATTTATTTCTATTTCGTTTTCGAAAGGGATAGAAATCTTTATTTTGCTTTTTGTCTTTTTTACTTATTGTTAGTTTTTATTTGATGAATCATGATCATTTGTTAATTAATTAGGTCTCTAAGATCATTTGACAAAAACAAAACTTGAATATTGTTTATTAGATTTTTCTTACTGCAATAAAATAAGCATAAATTTGCATTAACCTTTCCTCCCTAAGATCTTTTTTTTGAAATTCTTATTTTAAAACTTAATAGTCCAGGAATTGAAACTAAAAATATTCATAAATGGTTAAGGGCTTAATCTGAAATGTATCTAGATGTTATCTAGCCATCTGTCGCTAAAAAGAAAAACTTATTTAGAGGATTAATATTACTCGAGCGAAGGCTTATGTAAATAAGTAAATTTTTAATTAAAGCAAGTAACATACCCCGATACACATCTGCGTTATCTACTAAAACATCCAAAAATAAACAAAAATTTCGTCCTTAACTTTGACTATATATATGGATTGTTAGAATTTTCTGACAGTTTAACCAGCTAACTGTTTATAACGTGTATAGATGTCAAACCAAATCTCTATTACGGTGCGTTCGATGTGTATACTCGTCGTCGTTACCATTGCCTATGAAAACTATTTTATTATTTTTTAAGAATTTTTAAGTTTATAGTAACAAAAACTTTTGCAGAAATAAATTGTTAAGTTTCTCTTAAATAAAAATGTGGTTCTTCGTTTTTCATAAAATTTGCAATAAAACCGTTTTGCCCTGCGTTCGACGTCTATAGAAGTCATCGCCTGATTTTAATTCCGCACACTGTGAGGGGTTTTTAGAAATAAATTTGACAGTTAACTGGTTAATATTTAATACCATCATTGATTACTACTAACTTGCGTCTGCTTTTATTTTACGGTATGGGAATTCAGGTTCAATTTAAATTATTGAAACTAATAATTTTTTGTGTATATTTTCTATATATACATACATATATATATATGTATATATATAATTAATATTTTGAAACTGTAACTTTCTCAAATCACATACACCTGCCCTTCAAACTTGCTACTCATTTTAAATACCTTGAACATATACCCAGTCAAATGTTTTCTTGACCTGTTCATTGGTTAATTTATTTTAAAATGTGGACAATTGATAGAAAACCCGTAAGTACCTCTTACGTTAACAACATTGTTTTTTTTTTAATTATTCAAGTGACAAAAAGATTAACTGTTGAGGATTGGTAAACTCTTTTAAGTAAAATATTATTTATTAAGGTTGAGAAGACTGTTATGCAGTATGTCTTTTCTTTCGAAAACTTTGCCTTTTTTTTTATTGTTATTATTTCTATAGAAATAATTTATTATATTGTTTTTGTTAGGAGGCCGTTGACAGTTTTTTATTATTCACATATTTAGCCTTGCCGTTGGCAAACCTTCGATAAAAAAAAACTTATAAATATTATGTAATATGTTTAAAATGATATTAGCTATATATTGTTTTCCGGTGTATATATATATATATATATATATAATACTTGAAAACTATTTATATATGTTTTTATTTTTATTTAATAAACTGTTTATAGTCTATAAGCTATGAATTAAGCTAGACACAGTTTTTATCACGCCTTGATTATCTTTTTTAGCAAATATCCAAAAACATATCGATTTTATTATTTTATTAATTATGTTAAAATTAATAACTAATGAAAATATTCAAATTTTAAGCTGTATAATAAATCAATAACCAATGAAATAAACAATGACGTTCCCCTATAAAAATTAGGGAATTTAACTCTGGCGAACTCAAGATACAACAAAAGATTTTAATTTTTAATACAAATAAATTTAGTTTTGTTGAAAAATATTACTTACAATTTGTGCTATAGAGAAAGGTTTGTTTTAAGGGGTAAACTTTGTGGGTAGTTTTTACCACTTTAAGTGAATGCCAGTCGAAAAGAAAAATTAAAGGTCTATTAGTTTTTGATAAACTATAACATATCTGGGTTTCAAGAAAATCGAACAGTTTGGGTTCGCGAAGTTTCCTTCTTAGTAGCACAGAATAATATTTTATGCCAAAAACTAAATAAACATTAATAACAGCCATATAAATGATGTTAGAATAAAAATTTAAACTAGTAAATATTATTTATTATGAGTAGATTAGAAGAAAATAGATTCAATCGTATCGAATACCTTTTCATCTAATACCTTTTCTCCATTGAGGCTTATACACATTTTTACAATTCACGGAAAGAAATTTTGTATAGGAGAAATGTGTAATACACGTGTATTAAGCATGTTGCAATTGTGTCTTGAATACAGAGTTTAAAAGGCTGTATAAGGGAAATTTTGGCATCTGTTATGAATTTTAGTAAAAATTAAAAATTCCTCTATTTCTTGTGTCATTCATTCATTTGTTTTGTCTTTTTATTACTTGATTAATTAATTTAAACACCCTAAAAACTATATTTTAGTACAATTAGATGTGTCAATGTTTATTTATATGTCAATTTTTTTTTTGACATTTCCATCAAATTTCCTTAATACAGATTATTGCCAATGGAGAAACGATTTTTTTGTACGGGAGACTAATATACTGCACTAGCCTCAATGGAGAATAGGTATAAGGCAAATATATTAACTTTTTTAAATTCCTTAATGACACAAAAATTTATTAAAGTCAAAATTATTATAAACTCTCGGTTCTAATATTCAGGCCTTATATTTTTCCATACATGGCACAAAAATTTGAACTTAATATAAAATTAGAACTTTGTTGAATACTAAACCTAAATTTTGGTTGCCTTTTTTCACATTTTTTGTAATTTTGATAACAATTTCTAGAGAATTTTCTATTAATATCTCTGTAGTATATGGGAATGAATAAATTAAGTATAAAAACTCTACTAATAGCTTGAAATTTCTTAAAATTATTAGATTGAAAATATTTTACTAATTAGAAATAAAAAAAAAACTTGAAATTAATTTTACAATCCATAAAAAATTTTTACCTACATATAAAATTTCAACTTATATAAAAATTATATTTGGGCAAATATATTTAGACAAAAATAAATACTACTTTACAACAATCATTAAACTCGGAATTTTTAATAGATCCACTAATTAAATAAAGCAAGGTTATTAAATATTAAAGGAAAAAGAAGAAAACATAATGATTTATTTGTTTACCTAAAACTATTTAGTCATAAACAAATCAGAAATTTACTTATTAGATTGGACCGGAAGAAAACAATATCCAATACATGATCAGTATTTCCTGTCAATTGTAAAATGCATTCATCCATGACATAACGTGTAACCAATACCAAATGAGGCGACAATAAGTCAAAAGCAAAAAACAAAAACTAGATAGGCTCGTTACCAATTTTGAACATTAGACGGGAAGTAAAAAATGTCGAACATAGTAAAGATATCCGTTCACTTGATTGATATTTCATTATTTCTATTTGGTCAATTCAGTGTTGTACGGTATCTTTAAGGTAACTAAAGGTCAGGTAATTATTGATTTCTATCTAGAACAACGATTTTTTAAAAAACTTTGATAAATTATATATTTATAGTTTTTTATATCTTAAAACGATTTACATAGTTTAGGAATTTTAATGTAGATCACTGGCTTAATTGACGGTTATCTATGAAACTCTAAGTTTTGGTTTTTATTTTTTATTTAAAATAGCCGTCATTAGAGATAATGGGACATTAATTTGAAATGAAAACTAAAAAAGCAAAAAAAAATAAAAAATTATCTTCATATTTTATGATACTAGAAAGTCAGATAAAAGAATCAATCTTAATCTGACAGTTTTGAAAAGAAGTTAAAAAAAAGAAGAAAAAGAAAAACGAAAAACAAAATGTCTCTGACTAGGGAAAATATTTGTGTTTCTTTTTTTAAAAAATATGTGGCTTAAAAATTTAATATCAAAAGGTGTGTTTTTTTTTAGAAGAGCTCAAAAGTCTGAAAATTCGGGTGAGACCGCTTTTAAATGTATTCCATGTAATAAGATACCGGAATTTTGTTATTTAAAATACCATCTTTCATGTTTCTTGAAAAATCTCTTGACAGTTGAGCTGTCAACTGATTAAGCTGGGTATTAAGAAAAGTTTGGGTCGACAAATGCCTTTAATTTCCATGAAATTAAATTCCTTTGTAGCGGTAACATCTTTATAATTATTATTTTTTTTTATGAAAATCTATAAAAATGAATTGCTTGCTAGAACAATTCGTATAAATCTATTCCTATGTTTTTGAGATCTCAGTTGGCTGGAAAACCAGATCAGGTGAATAAGTGTTATTTTTCCGTTGTTCGCAGTCGCCTGTAACTGAGATCTTGGACAGTAACCTGAGCGTTGATTGAGCGGAATTCGATAAATTCCAGTAGTTAAATTATTCATCAGTGCATGAATTCATGCGTGAATCATATTGAAAAGCTGACTTATAATACATTAATTAATACAGCATGCAAAAAGTAGTCATGATATCGGGTCTCAGGGAATTTATTAACAAAATTCATTCAATTCCATCAATTGTGCTTTCAAGCTTCTAAAAATAAAATATGTTAAACATCTATCTCTCAAATTTCCTTTTTTCAAGCATTTAAGAGACTTTGGATATGGTTCACAAATCTAGCAAGTTGCTAAAACGACTAAAGCTGCTAATTTAGGTGAGAGGGATGACAAATGCGTTCACAAACTCTAGGAAAATTATGACAGATATCTGCAATAATTTTTGAAAGAATGTTATAGGAAAAATTTTGGTTGCACTTTAAAGTGGAAAGTATACATGACTCTTTCATAAGAAGCAATTATACATTTTCAAATGATTTGATGTAGTAGTTTCTGGATGCCAATAATCAGAGACTTTTAAAACGTCATTTCGAGAAAAACGCGTTTAACGTTTTAAACTCTGAAAAATGTACAAGAAATGGGCACAATATTTTTAAAATGTTTTGCCAATAGTAAATCCTTTTGAAAAGTACTACCCCCCCCCCCCCCCCCCCCCTACACACACACACACACCCTTTTAGAAAATTATATTTTTTTCTATCTAGGCTCTTCGTTGGAATACAATTTAAAGTCAAAAGTTTAATTTAAAAAAAACTGGTGGATGTTAGCAATTTCAAACAGTGTTATCCTTAACCCCCACCTTAAATTTTTATTAATTCAAATATACTTCGAGTATATATGAAGTAATCCTTTAAGTTTAAAAAACTTGTTCTTATTTATCAACTAAAGTTAATATCCTTCAAACTATTAAAAATATTTCAACTAAAAAATTGTTAAAAAGGAGAATCCATAGTCATAATTAATTTTCTATAGTATTTTACGTATATCCATCTTTTAAACACTAAAATGTCGGGTCAGATACAATTTTCTAATTTGAAAACTTATCTAAACATCCAGTAAATAAAACAGTTACAAAAACTTTCCTCTTTTATACGTACCACAAGGCATTTGAATATGATTACAAATTTTGTACCACGGCAGTTAAAACGTTAAAATTAGAACTGTATTCACTTTATAAAAATTACTGTTGATTACATAAAAAATAAAACAAAACTATAAAGAATCAAAATTTTAATTTAATTAAAAAAGAAATTTAATAACTTACCCTTATAAAACAGTATGATAATGGTTCTTTTTCACTTTTTGTATCCATTTTAGAATATTTCAATTATTGAAATTATTTAAATTCAACAACAAGCAAAATTCACCAATTTTCTTCAATTATTATATTTTTTTTGTTGAGTCACATCACTTTAATTTTTTTTTAAACAAATATTTCTCTTTTTGTTAAATATATAAAAAATTTTTAAATTCGATTTTAATTATGATACATAAAAAACAAAAGCACTTTCAGTGCAAGGTTTCAATACTAAAATATAAAATTCACCCACTTTTTATATATAAACAAAAACAACACAAACTTTTTTTTTTTTTTGAAAATTTTAGCAAATTATTATCACCCAAGATTTTAATGTTAAATATTACAATTTCAAATAATTTATATTTTAAATAATAAATCGAAATTTTTATGTCCTACCTCAACCAGTTTTGTCTGATATTTCACCGCAACTGAATTTCCAATTTCACTTGTTCCACTAAAGAAGAATATTTCTTCTTTAACACCAAAAATGAAAAAACAAAAAAAGATAAAACTAAATAAGCGAAAGAAAAGAAACAGAAAAACTAAAGAAAAAGGTAAATAAATATATAAAAGTGAAGATCACAAATATACTATGTTGCTACCACTATCTTAAAGTTTAAAGTTTTTCTATGATGGCAATGAAAACATAATCTTTTGTTGTGCTCTAAGGTAAGAAGAAAAAATTTTTAACAAAAAAATATTATATATATATATAAATCAACAAAACAAAATAAAGAAAGAAATACAAAGGCAAAGAAATTAAAATAAAAGAAACTCAAGGTAATTGTAAAAGGTTTTCCACCTGTACACAGGTGTTCAAATGCATACAACCAACTGACCAACCGAGCCCCAGCTAATATAGGCCTTATATACATATATATAAACAGATCAGATTTGGTAAATTTTAAGGACACAATTAAATAAAATGGGTCAAATTTGGGTGTACAAAATTGAAATTTTTTAAGGTGTTTCCTAGTTAAATATAATTAAAGTGTACCTGAAGTATATTTACTAATTTCTATTTGATTATAATCACATTTCTATAGTTTTGTGTCACACTTGACGATTTCAATTTCGCATAAACAATTCAAGTGGGCAAGTTTAATCAAGATAACACCAAACCATAGTTATAACATTGAAGGTCAAATTATTATCTAGTTTTTTGATTACTATGCATATAGCTTTATTTTATTTTATTTTTTATGAATTAATGTCAGTATTCAATTTAATTATAAAAAATCTGATGATCATAATATATTGCTAGGTATTTTAATATATTTTTTGTCTCTTATTAAATTTATCACACTTATTAGTGTTAAAATTTCTCTTAAGAAAATTTTTTTAAAGAAATATGTTTTATATTTTTATTATTTTTAGGTTATGTTGCACATTACTCGAAAATGTTCTAATGATGGCTTTTTTATTTTGAATTTTATTTTATGTTATTTATGTTTTTTTGCACCTGACACTGCAACCTCAATTTTCGCTGTTCCACTTTTATTATTATTTTAATTTTTTTCTTTTGTAGTGTTTGATAATTTATGATTAGGAAAGCTTTCAACTATAATATTGTAGATATGTTTTTTTTTTTAGAATCAAATACAATTTTAATAGCAGTAAATTTTTATTTATTTTTTAAATTTATTTTCGTATTTGAAGGATAATTGATATATTTTGATAAAGTTTTTTTTTTATTTAAAAAGATAAGTAGTATATTTATTAATCTTTTCTATAAAAATGCAATTTCAGACATATTTCTGTTTTGAATTTTAACTAATTTTACTTCTGTTAGGTTTAGTGGATTTGGAGCCTATAATACGTAGACTCGATTGAGGCTTAAACAGTGTATTAGCCTCGCGTACAAAAACAAAAAAAAACGTTGCTCCATTGGCAATAATTCGTCTTAGAGGAAATTTGATGGAAATATCAAAAAAGGTGTCATAAAATTAATCAATAAATTGTTGAATCTGTGAAAATACATAAAATAATTTTAATGTGTTTACAAAAATTCCACAATTTCATTCAATTTTTGAAATAATTAAAAGGGGAATTCTTAATTTCGTTTTGTTGAACAACAATTGATGCTCAAATTTTCCCTTCTACAGCCTTTCAAAATCTGTTTGCAATATGCTTAATACACGTCTATTACACAATTCTCCATACAAAATTTCTTTCCGTATATTGTAATAGTGTGTAAGCCTCAATGGAGAATGAGTTTAAGACGTTTACATAACTAAATACAACTATTTGCTTTTAACCTGCAAATATTTTTTAAAAGATCCTTTCAAACGAACGGAATCTGGAAGGGTTTGAATAGTACAAAAATTACAAAAAAGTGAGAAACAATTATATACGCTTCTAAGTTTAAAATGAATGGGGAGGTTCGGGTAATTCATTAATTCGTTGTTTTAGTCGTTGTTTGTTTATCCAAATTTTTATTCCAAAATATAAATATGTTACCGAGTGACAGCAAATATCTGCAAACACTGCAAAAAAAAGTGGTTTTGCGGTATCAGAATTCGTAAAAAATCATCTAAAATCAAAATATCAATATTTATTTATCAAAGAAGATGTTTTTTGAGGTAATGATTAGAATTATTTTTGATTTTTCAAAATTTGAAAGCCTTTGGTAGCCGAAATACCAATTTTCGCTTAAAAAGTTGACTTATTTACCATTGTAAAATTAATAAATAATTACTACAAACAAAAAATAAAAGCCTACGTCAGTTTCAAAACGATCATTTTAGTAGATTTGAGTTGTGGTGAACATCAACTTCAAAAATAAAGAGCTTCAGAAAAACGTTTTAAAGTTTTGCTCACTTCGGTTATTTCACTGTAATCAACTTGAAATTTTGACACAATATTTTTAAGGTGTTATACGAGTACATTAATTTAACAAATTATTACTCTCACTCTGTTTCGCCGAACTAATATTTCTAGAAACTATGCGAGTCAACGATGTGATTTTCAAAGTCACATGATGCATAATATATGTAATAAAAATATTCATGTAAAGAATGTAATGTTTTGTTCTTTCCCAAATCATTCACTGATTCGTTCTCGATATATTATTCATTGGAAGGACGTAAGTAAAAAGCTAAAATATTTGCACGGTATAGACAGTTGGTTTTTTTAATTTCACTATCAAATAGCAAATGTTATGATCTTATGTTTGGACATTTTTTAAATAAAAACTTTTGTAAATTTATTCATTTATTCTCTAGCAACATTTCGTTGAATGCATTTTATTAACTAACGAATTTTAGTCGTTCGAAAAAATTCAGCGATCTGTATAAGTTAGATTCCGGCATAAACGCGATAGAGAAACCAAAATTCTTCAACGTTTCAAAGAAACTGTTTCTGTGGAAAGTCGAAGAGTATATCACCATAATCGATTTGTTTTTACTTAACAAAGTATATCACTGTAAGTGAAATTGTGCACTTCATTACATAATTCAGGATCATTCACAACAATCAAATATACTCTGAACTATTTTACACTGAATTTTGTGAATAGATTGGATGAAATGTCGACAAGTTGTAGAAAAATCGTTAAAGAAAAAACTTTATTGTAACTTTCATTTTCAATAAAGAAGATAAAATGTCTATGTTAAACCAATGAAAGCAAAAAACACAAAGCTTCTTATATGTTACGTTAAATTTATTTAAATTTTTTTTCCCTGATATAAAACTGCTTCATTACTCCTGCTTCCCAAAGAAGAAGTTAAATTTGCGTACTGGCAACGAAGAACAAGAGAAACTGATTGACTTTGCAATTGACATAGATAGTCAAGAAAGCATTTTAACAACGGATTAATTCGTCATTTTAAACAATTAGGGGAAGTATAAAATTGTAATTGAAGCTGACAAAATAAGGCCTAGTGAACATGAAAGACGTTTCAATGCATTGCAAACTGATGAAATGTCTATTATGATTGGCACCTACTTCAATCAGTTTGACATTACCTTTTAGAGATGAAATACAATTTTTAAATGTAATGCCAGAATGTAACGGTCATGTAATACATTACAATATTCAATTATGTTCTGGGAAGTAGAACATAGCTTTCATTATAATATGATGAAGAACAACCTAGATACAGGTGACCAGTTGACAAAAAAGTTGGATGTTAATTTTAGGCCGTGACGGAATATTTAGAACACCCTCCATTAAATTGAGAAAGAAGAAATGAGAGGTAATAGTTTAGTGTAAGTTTTCTTTTTATGTAGATGTGACTTCTAATAAAAATAAATGTAGTTGTTTTATAGACTTCAAAATCACTATATTAATTGAGTTTAAATTTTGAATATCTCTTTGTGAAGGTTTTTGTGAAATTCGATCAGGAAATCGAACAATTACCCTTTAAATGGCATAAGATTAAAAACTGCAGTAATAATTTTCAAATTTTAAACAAATGTCATATTGAATTGTTAAAACTTTAACAGCAAAATAGCTAAGTTTTTTGTTTTGTTTGTGACAAAGTCCGCTAGGCATGAACTAGCTAAATATAAAATACAAATTGTAATATTTTTTTAATCTACTGCCATCGAATGATTTATAATTTCTATAGAAGTATTTTTTGTTTTATGTTTATTTCAATGTCAAATTAGAACAAATATTGATCAATAGTTTATTGTTCTCAATTTTATTCGATAAAATTTTACTATCTTTCTCAATGCTACATAATATCTCTAAAAGAAAGGCTTTTTCTTATCGCTAAAAAATTAAACAAAGTGCAAATTTACAAACTTATCGAAATTGAGATGACGCATATAAGTAGTGACAATAGCCTCAATGGCCATGTATAAACTCAAGGATATTTGGTTTGTGTAATTCTGACATAACTAATCTTAGTAAGAAAAGTAAGAAATGAAATTTATACCTAAACTTTTTAAAGATTTTTATTAAATACAGTAAAATTAATGAAGCTTAATAAAAACAGTGTCTGGCAGTTTTTAAATATTGAATAATTAAACCTGCTAGAGACGGGAAAACAAGGAAGAAAAGTACTTACTATACTGAGTAAGCTAATGAACAGCTGTTGTGCTTAAGTTTTCTTTATGCTTGTGTTATGTTTCTTAGTTTTTACTATGATTAGATTAAAAACTTTGATTCAAATTTTACAATGCTGCATAAATTTTTTGTTTATTCAAAAACAAAACTTTTTTTCTTTTGATAGTTATATAGAAGAAGCCTTTAATTTAGCCGTCGATAAAAAGCATAAACTTAAGGAGATGCTGCAACCCTTGCAAATACTATATCGATCCCCTAGCAAACGTTACGGTGTAAGACCCAAAAAAATGATTTAATATAACCCTGAAATCTTTTTTTAAAGTTGAAGAAACCGTATACCATGTACTCCCTAAAGTAAATTTTAGAAATTTAAAGCAAAACACGCATTGAAATTATGGCACTTACCTAAAAGTTTCAAAGCAAAGACTGTAAAAAAAGAGAATTTAAAGAAGGAATGTTAAAAAATTTAAAAATAAAGTCCCTAAAATTCCATTTTTAACTCATTTAGTTCAGACACCGACTGGAAGTCGTGAGCGGTATTAAAAAATTAATAAAATAAAATAATTGCAAAATTGATAAAAGATGGCCTGGAAATGATTGACTGACATATCGTATCCTTGTTTTAAAAGTGGTATTAATCGTGTTTTTGGGATTTGGATATACCGTAAACAGTCCAAAATTTCTTATTAATGTGAACAAATTATGTGTAATTATAATAATATTATTTTAATTACTTTTTAGTGATATTTTAAAGTGGTTGATAGCTGCCTTTAACATATTTTGAGAAAAATGCTTCATTTAAATGTGAAATTTTGTTGTTTTTTTTTGGATTAATTTGAAAAAATAAAATCGGTTTTTGAAAGAAAGTATAGATTTACATGGATTTAAAGTGGTTAACAAGTAAGTAACAAGTTTCTTCAGTTTCAACCAATTTTTTTCATCTTTTTTGCTGTTCTTTTTTTACGATGGACTAGATATGGACTAGATATTATTATATTGTTCTTTTTCGTTGATAAAAATTTAAAAATTATTAGCCAAGATGGAATGGAATCCATTAGTCCTATACGTAATTATGTTACTACCTTTTTTTCACTCCTAAAATGTATTTTAAATTCTATCATTAGGACTTGAATATCTGCTTTTATTGACATTCAAGCCACCTAGAAGGTAATTTTTAAGCATGAGAAACTGAGCAGTCCTTTTTGAAGAAGACAGACAAGAACCTGTGGATTAGAAATATAATCCTTTAGTGAATACTTTTTTTTTTGCTTAGAAATCATTTTTGGTTCATATAAAGATGCATCAGGTGAGTAAACAGGATCCTAAATCCTTTATAATTTTCATATGATTTATCATGAATACCTATAAAAAATAAGAAGACAAAATCGGACAGATTTTACCAGGAGGTTGATGAGATAGTTAACTTTATTCTTTTCAAATAAATTGAGCTGCTGACAGGAAAATTAAAGAAACTCATTTTATACCAGATGCTGGCAGGAGAGCCGTATAGTTTCTGAAAAGGACATGTCATCTTTAAATTGATTTGACTGCTGCCGGAAGAGCCGTATAGTTTCTAGAAAGGACATGTCATCTTTAAATTGATTTGACTTCCGAAATAAGTCAATTGGAAAGCATAAGAGATCTAAACATCGTAATGTGTATTCTATCCTCAGATAATAGAAAACGAAATAAACTTAACAAAGATATTTTTTAATTTCCTTTTAGCCCGGTGCAATATAATTGGTATAAAATATTGTATTTCGCAGTATGACATGCGATATGATTTTTTTTATAACCAAAATCCAAAATGATCTTATAAGTAATATTTATTTTTTTCCCCCAAAATTTCATAGTTTTTTGTTTGTTTTTAAAGAAGTAGGTACTTAAAGTACTTTTTTATATATGGAAATTGTGAAAAAATACCAGAGAATTTTTAAAATTTGTATTCTTTGCTTTTTAATGAAAATAATTTCATTTATTGACTTTTATTGGTTTACCTCATCTTAAATTTTGTTCCCATTATATTTAATTTTTTCAAAACTCTAAAATACCGATAAAGCTTTTAATATATTTTTCTTGGCTTATTTTTTTACCAATGTTGCATGATTAATTCAATTTTAGATAAAAATTTGGTTAAATTTATACAATCAAAATAAAAAATACAAAAATTAACTGACAACGTCACAACAAAAATGCTAAAACGCTATTTAATCAAGAAGTATTTATTGAATTTTACCATTAAAATCTATTTGACGTAAAAATGACGAAAATATTACAGAAATAAAAAACTAGTAAACTGGAAAATTATGTGTTTTTATTTTTAATTTGTATAATTATCAACGAAAATCCCGTTCTTTCATATTTATTTCTAAAAAGTTAAAAAAATATTTCATTGTTGAATATATTACATCAGGTTTGCAGAATGAAAAAAAGCAAAAACAAACAACTTTATTTATATTTGCATTAACCTTCATAAGGGTCATAGCCACAAACCTATATAATTAGATATTTAACTACCCTAAGTTTTTGGTTAATCGATATAAGTCACAAAAATAACTTTGAAAAACAACAACAAAAAAAGCGCAGAATGGCAAAATATTTCACACGCGCAAAATTAAGTAAAAAGAAACAAAAATAATTTCTTCTCAACACAAAAACAATTAGATTTAATTTTAAAGATAGTGGTATTAACATAACATAATTAAGTCAACCTTTAATACACTAATTATTACTTACAAATATTAAAAACACGAAACTATTTTATATTTTTGGAATATAAGTTAATCCGTTCTAACCGTGAATGCTGCTGATTCAAGACTAAAGTTTTAAATACTCTTTACCAGTGCCTCAAAGCAAACAATGCTTATACGAATCAGGTGAAAAAATGAATATTGCTAACCGCTAATGTGTCGGTGTAATGTATATATATATTTATATGCATTTATATAGCATCAGCTGTTTCCTTATGTATTTGAAGTTATAATAACATAATTTTAATCGTTTACCACTTTTACTGGCATTATTTGTCATTTATTTCACTCTAGTGGCTAAAAAACAGTGGTTTTGCTTAGTAAATTGATGTTTTTCAGGAATCTTAAGTAATAAGTAAATTTTACACTTTTCCTGCACTTTTTGTACAAGCAAATTTGAATTGGAAAAGAAGAAAAATAAATTTTATAAAATACTTGTAATCAAATTGTTGTTAGAAATTTAATTTATTTTTTATATAAAGTTTTGAAGAAACCTTAAAAATTATCCAAGGAAACTGTAACATTTTTTTAATGAAGAATTTTTGAACTCCAGTAGAAATGAGTGGAAATGAGGAGATGATAAATTAAGAAATAGTTAATAGTTTTCCCATTTACTAATACTATCCTAGTTTTTTAACCGAGGTACATGAAAACATATTGAAAAATAGTATAATAGTTAAATTACAATTACATATCGGGAATATATCCTTATTATCTAATTATTATTTCTTAAATTTTTAATTATGTGCAAAAGCAAAACAAAAAGTTTTTCATATCTCTAGATATATTGAAGTCATTTAAATAATATGTATATAATTAAGAAAATGATCAAGTATGGGTCCAAGAGATGGCTTTGCTAACTATTGCAAGTAGCCAGAGCATCATATCCTTTTAGCAACTTAAACGCTATCCTTTTATTTCGAAATATATCTGTTTTCAAATATTGTTTAATCAAAATCAAATCAAAATTAGAATTTATCAATGACTGCAAGATAAACAGGGTAGGGATTGCTAACCGACAAATCAATTAAATTACGTACAATGATCAAAAAGTTTTCATATATTGTAAATAGAACTTCATGTACCTCGTGCTGAAAGAATCATAAATAAATGTTTGGTGCTTTCTGTTAAATTTTAAGTGTAATTCTACCATTGTTAATGTTTTCACTTCTGTTTGTATTGGTCAGAAAGATAACGTTCTTTGATTTTCAACATAGATAATAAATTCTTATTCAATTTTAATGTATTTTAAGGATACTGTGTCAAAACTTTACAGCAATCAGGTCCAGACTTTCATAGTTATTGATATTTTATAAAATCTTTCCGCCTCTTGTAAATTTTTCAAAGTTTAAAACTTTAAACGTGTGTTTTCTAGAAACGTTTTAAAAGTCCATGATCTTAGGAATAGTTTTTTTATTTTAGATATTTTTTCGTTGAGCTATGGTGATCACCGTAAGTTGCCGTTTTTGAAAGACGACTTGGGAAATACTTTGCTACTCGTTATTTCTAAATATTTTCATGCAAAAATTTTGTACAAATATTATTTATTAACTTGCAAAATATTTCAATACATTTATGCTAATTATATTTCTGAAATAAATACGTATAATTCGGGGCTCCCACCCCCTCTTAAGTGGTTCATGACTAGTTCATCAAAAATCTGATATTTTTTGACTTGATAATAAAGATATACAGTAAAATATAAGAAAATTTGTTGGTTTTCTACAAATCGTTGAAACTGGTTGATTGCTCTGTCGGCTTCTAAAATTCTTTTAAGGATTTCGGTTTAAACTTTATTATGACGATACATTTATCAATGTTATTTGTACTTTTCTTGGTGTCTAAATTAGCGTTTTAGACAGCGGGTCCAAATAAAGTTCTAAGAAAAAATTAAAAGAGACATTTTATTTTTTCAAAAATACTTGTTTATTTTTCTACTGACAACAAAAGGATTTTTTTTTCGTTTTTAAACTCAAGCAAAACAAAAACATTATACAAAACTGTCAAAAGATAAAACAATAGATATATAAGTTTGTACAATTTTTTTTAAAGAAATATTTTAAGATTATATATTTATTGGCAAATATGTAATTTAAGATTAAAACAATATATAAAGGTAATGGAGTACATAAAATCTATAATATAGTCTTTAAAAACAAATTATGCAAAAATTTCATTAAAAATTACATTTAATATTATTACATTACAGTCTGATGTTCATATAATAGTTAATAAATGAGATAAAAATCAGTCAGTGGTTTAATTAAACTGTAAATAAACAAAAAATTTTTATTAAAATTATAAGATTCGAAATATAACATTGTTTGTTTATACCTTGATCAAAACAACTAGGATTAATATATCTTATTAAGTCTTGATCAGACATTGTTGTTAATTCTTGTGGTATTGTTGTGGCTGTTGTTTGAGCTACACCAGTCTGTCCCATATTTGATGATTGCCCTAATGTAATTTCACCAACACCATTGCTAATTTTAGTAGTTTTCAATTCGTTTTTCGCTAATGAAACAGCTGACATTAGAGATTCAGGGGCAGCGGATGATCTAAAAATAAATATTTTATGAAAAACTATGATATATTATAAAATTATATTATTTTATTAAAAATCAATTAATTGGGCTGTTGTTGCCCTGTCTTTTCTGATAGATGTCAATAATAGCTGCGTTGTGAAAAGCAAAAATCTTACTAGAATGAAAAATCTGCATTAAAAGTGTAATTTCAGAAAATTAACGATAGCTAAATGGCTGCACCTAGAAAATTACTTTTTATTTACGTGAAGAAAGAAAGATTTGCTAGCTTAAAGTGTAAAAGTAGTGCTTCTTGAAGGTATGGTAAAAATAACTTCATATGTTATCCATTGATTCAAAAATAAAATTGGCTGCAACTATTGTTTGTAACTTTTTACAAAAGAAAAATGATATCTTGAATCAAATAGGAGCTTTCGATGAAGGGTAGATCCACGTCAACATAATCAAATAAAAATACATTAAAAATAGTGGATGGAATTCAATACAAATGTCCAGAAGCCAATGTTTCTATTTTGTGATAATCTATTGCATATTGCACAGTAGCTATTTAAAGAAAAAAAGTATACACTAATATTGGACAATTTCCACTATAATCCAAAATAAAACAAAAAAATTTAGCAAAAGAACAAATTCTTTCTTCTTAAGCATAAAGAAATGCTGCTCAAAATTTATTCAGTTTACATAAACAGTCATTATTACAGTAAAATGCTACAAAATCTCCCAGTTTAGAGTTTAATTAAAAGTTACATATATTAAAAAGAATTTTTTATATATTACATAATTCAAAAAATTACACAAAGTAATGTAGAGATTTAATTAAATGAAAATTACAAAGAAATTAAGTTAATTGTGTGTGGTTGGCATCCAATTAAAATAAGTACCCAAGTTAGGATTTAAAATAATGCAATTTAAGTAAAAAGAATGTGGTTTTATTTTCACGTAATACTTATTTTCTTTTGAATATCAAAATGAACAGTGTTATGTATAAAAAAATAGATTTAACTTGAACCAAAATTACATTAATGTTTTGTAATTTTAAGAAAAAAATATAATTTAAAAAGTTTTAAAATATACTTTTGTTTTTTGGCTCGTTTATAATTTCTATATAAACGAGATTTGGACCAAAATCAATCTTTATTAAAAAATTTTCGTATAATCTAATTCGAAAAGTAATTAATTTCCATAAAAATGAAAAAAAAAAAATCTTGGTCGTGAAAAAGAAATAATACGAGAGAAAACGTTATGATGTATATTTGGTGAGATGAAAAATTAAAAAATTACAATCGAAAACAATAATTAAAAGAATTTATTAAATTACAGTAAGTTAGAACAATTTTTTTTGGTTTGCAGAAGCTAAACGGAATTTAGTGTAACGCTTGAGATTTTAAGATTTCTATAAGAATTTGTTTTTAATAATTAAATAAAATGGAAATCATTTCAATGTTTATTTATCGTGTTAACAACAACAAATGGATTCTTTTAAACTATATTCTAGAGTATAATATTTATTTTACAAATTTTAAATATTCTATAGTCAAGGTCGTTTAAAATAAGCAAGTGGGATGCCTCAGACGTTTAGGCTGTTGTAATGATCCGCCGGAATAAAAAAAAGCTCGAATTTATTATTATTATATAAATTTTTGCTCCAATATGAAGCAGAATTGGACAAATTCTTGGTGGACTTTTAAAAAACAAAGTTCAAAATAGACTACTTTTTTTTAAAAAACTGGTAAAATAAAAGTATAAATTATTGCTAAAAAAAATAAAAATACTACTGCTTCAAAAGAAAATTACACTGTGATAGATTTTTAAACTTTTTTTTTTGTCCCAAAGATGAGATCTATGTCACTTACTTAATTCTGGCACGCTGAATTCAATGGTGTAATCAGTTTTTTCAAATTGGCTCCAGTTTTTGAGATATTTCAAAGTTTCAAATTGAGGGTCTTAGGGGGTTATAACCACTTAGAATTTTTTTAGTTCATTTTCGTATTGTACATATATTTAAGTACACACACAGAAAATTTCAACTTAATCCAACAATTATTCTAGAAGTTACACACGTCTTTAAAAATATGTGTATTTTGAGCTGTATTGCATAACTTAAGGCGAGTAGTAATAACCTAAACAGCCACAGTAGGAAAAATGTCATTATTAAGTTTTTCTTTGTGAAATTCTTTAAAAAAATATAATAGGAGCGTGAATAAAAGAGAGCAGAAATAACCGTCTAGGCTACTTTGCAGTTAAATGAGAATTTTTTGAAATGATCACATATTAAAAAGAATTTTTTTGTTTGAAAATTCTAAGTGGCTGAAATTTCGATTTGAAATATCTCAAAAACTGGAGTCAATTTGAAAAAACTGATTACACCATTGAATTCAACGTAGTCGAATTAAGTAAGTGACATAGGTCTCATCTTTGGGACATTTTTGAACTATCACAGTGTTATTAGTGTGTACGATGATGTTTAAAATTTTACCCTAATCATTTCAGTGGAGGCTTTAGAAAAAGGTTTTCTTGAGAAAAGCACTTTGAATGATTTAAGAACAGAATTTTCGCGGAAAATTTTAACTTTAGACTAATAGAAATAAGTTAGTATTCCGTTAATGCTTTTCAGGTATTATTTTTAACAATTTTTTCTTTATCTGTAGCTTATCTAAGATAGTTCTATTATCTCAAAAGTGACATACATTGAATGTGATCATCATACTTCCTTGGATAAGTTACAGTATCCTGGATGAATTGAATGCCCATCTGTTTCATAATTTTTAAAAAAGGCATAAGCTTTGTTTGTTACGTTTACATTTTCTCAAAATTAATTCGCGATAAAACTGCTGATAGAACTCTTTTTCGGCGTAAATTTTGCTAATATAAAATTTGAATTTTTATTCAATTTTTTTCCAGTAAATTATCAATCTATACGCTAAAACAACCAAGGAATAATAAAAACAAACTTTATTCACGTTACAACAACAACATTGATCGCTTTGCGTTGCTAATACTTAACTTTATGGGATATAACTACGTTGATAATTTAAATTTTGGCCTGTAAATTTTACATAATATTTTTAACAAACATATTATTTTTAATTAATATAATCTTTTTAAATACAGGAGAAAAGCTCCTTAAATTTATTTTAAAAAATTCATCAAGCCTGTTTTTCTTATTAAAATGCATAACGTACGGCGTAATTTAATTCAAATAACTTAAGCCTTTTGTAGACCTTTGGATATTGTTTACAACAATGTCTGAAATAGGCCATGTTGAACGTATAATAAACCTAAACAAGTGCACTATATACAAAATTTAATCATTGAATGTAATGTCTGAGTAAATCAGATTTAACCGCAGACAAAACTGACCTATAATAATAATTTTTTATACATTGAAGCTAAGAATATGTCTACACGTTAGAAATTTTTTTTTCATTTTGCTGCATGTTTTTTGGTTGTTATAACATAATTATTTACAAAATTAGAATTTGAAATGTAAATAAAAACTAAAAATAGTAAAATAAAATTTTATTTTTATGTAATTAATAAATTTAATTGAATTTAAAGTAGTTTCAGTTACTTGGCGTTATAAATAAAATACAAAAAAAACGACAAAGGTTTAACAACACTAAAATTAAAAAACGAGTTCTTTCGGATACAAGCAAAAATTGAAAATTAGTTTTTTAAAAAAAATCAATTCAATCATTTAGATATTTGAAGATGTTATTTTGATATATATTTAGCATAATTATAATAATAAATGTCTCCATTTAAATGTTTTTGCAAATAGATGCATGTTTAATTAAAAACTATTATTTTGTATAATTAAAGTCTTAAATGATATTAAGCCCGAATATTTATCCGTTGAATATCAAACTCAAGCCTTCTTGAATTCATTGAGATTTATTAAGTTGTTATTTTTCTTATATTTTTAAAAATAATATTTTGTTTTGCTTTTAAGGAAGATATTTTTACCTGCATTTATTTTTAAATTTTATTTTATTTAACGCCAGTAATTGTCTATAAATTTATGTTTTGTGTGGTTTAATTAATGAATGAATTAAACTTAAAATAACTTTTCTTGTTATAAAGCGTTGTCTGAAATTTTGAGACAATTAAATTTCCATCATAACTTATAATTAATTATGCAATAATATCTAGTTTGGGATAATACGAGTTCACATCACGGTTTTGAATTTTGGAAAAAATTTGCTAGGCAGTTAACAGAAACAGAAAAATTTGACAAGAAAAAATATTTTTGGAGCACATAGTGTAAATGATTTAATATGATTTGAATTTTTTGTTTAAGTATTTTTTTTTGGTTTAAATAATGAAAAAAGTCTCAAAAATAAAATAACAATCAAAAATAGAGAGTCAAAAAAGGTAAATTTCTCAATTAATCTTAGATTATCCAAAATGCCTTTGAACTAGTGTCTATAGTAGCAGCCCGTATAAAAAGATTAAAACAAATAAATTAAAGTGCCTTGGATTTTTTTAGGGCAGTTAATTTTTAGCAGCACGTACTAAATTAATTTAAAAAATTTGTATGCCTTTTGTCCGAAACCATATTTTTCATTTGACACAGTACACATTTAAATATTTTAATGATAGTTAAACAATTACAATTTTAATAAATGTTATCGCGAAAATTGTTTGGTAAAATAATGACAAAAAAAGAACAAATTAATGTAAATTTGCTAAAAAATTTTTTTTTTATAACTGCGTTTTCTTTTCTGATAAATTTATGAGTTACACCAGGGGTTCCCAAAGTGTGCTCCGCGGAGCCCTGGGGCTCCGTAAAGACCCAGCAAGTGCGCCGCGATGCCCTTTATTCATTCCTTAGTTTTTCAAAGCTGACAACGTTTTCCTTTCTATTAGTAATAATATTTCCATAACAATATTTTTATAATTTTGTTGGTACTCTGAGGAAATAACCTAGTCAACGTGGCAGCTCTACATTTAGAACAACAGTTGGCAACAAGAGGCACTTGACGTCTCTTGGCTATCATTATATTTTCATTTTTCTATCATAGGTCGTTACAACATTGTATCATTGTAATACATCAATAAATCAGACAATACTTCCTCATATTTTAAAAAATGGAAAAGTTTTTAGTGCATAATAAAATCGACACTTCGATCAGGAGTGACAAAGCGTCGACAAGTGGCGAGGAAACCAATACGTTTTAATTTCGTAAATATGATGACAGTTATTTAGATTTTGGCTTTAACTCAGTAGTAGTCAACAACGATGAGAGACCACAATGTGTGATCTGCGCAAAATTCCTTGCAACTGGGAGTATGCATCCAAGCAACCTCAAGCGATATCTGGAAAGCAATCATCCCGACATGGTCGATAAATTCCGTGAATTTTTTAGTAGAAAGCTACAAGGCTTACAAAAACAAAAAAAAGTCTTTACTAAACAAACGTCCGTGTCAAGTAACGCATTATTAGCTTCTTTTAATGTAGCATATAGAGTAGCAAAGTGCAAAAAACCACATACTATCGCAGAAGAGGTTATTCTACCAGCTGCACTTGACCTAGTTGATAATAATTTCGGAGAATCTGTGGGTAAACTAATTGCAAAGTACCTTTGTCCAACAATACAATTAGTAGAAGAATTCAGAATATAGCTGAAGATCTTAATGATCAATTGATAGAAAAACTGAAAACAAAGGAGTTTGGCCTGCAGCTGGATGAGCCTACAGATAGTAGCAAAGATGCACAATTGTGGGTAAAAAAATTAAATGAAGATGGTGGTCAAGATTGTTTTCCCTTGCTGCACCAGTGTATAGACTCTCATAAAATTGTGGTATCCTAGGACTTATAATCTCTCTTCACAAAACACCTTTTAGAGCTCACCAACTGATTCGCGAAATATTTTGCGGAAAATGATGGTGGATTCAAAACCCTTTTTACACTCAAGCTCCAGTAAAATTCAGTTCAGAAGAAGAAGAGAGCCTAATTGTACTTTCCTGTGAAAATAGTCTGAAAGCAAAATTTGCTTGTTCTGATTTAGTGAAGTTTTGGATATCAATTGCAAATGAATATTCAACTTTAAGTAAAAAAGCTTTAAGAATCTTGATTCCCTTTTCCACATCATATCTATATGAAACTGGATTTTCTACTGTTGCTGTAAGAAAAACCAAATTTCGATCGAAAATCAATGTGGAACAAGAAATGAGAATAGCTGTATCGAGTCTTATTCCTCGGTTCCAAAAACTGTGTGATACTTATCAACCTCATCCGTCACATTAATTTGCATTTTAATAGTTTTAACAGGGTAATAAATTCAAGAAATTTTTTAAAAGTCTAACTGACCAAATATGTTTTCAAAACGAGTTTTAAAAAGTAATTGATTGCCTCCAAATTTGATGGCACAAAAAAGTAAGTAAAAAGACAAAACATTTTAAGGGGTTGAACGCAGTTAGAATTTTCCAAAAATCAGCTTTTTTTTTAAATTTTCAGGGTTTAAGTATATTCTCTCAAAATATCAAACCAATCCACCTTCCAGATATATTTTTCAAGTATTGATCGAAGGAATTAGATTTGCGATAATTTTTTTAAACACTTTTTCGTGAAAAGTTTTGCCGAAAATTCAAAGTTTTATCCACCATTTTCTCAAAAAATTAAATTTTGACTATTTCTTCGATCAATACCTGGATTCATCGATTCACTGAAAAAATCTATATGCTCAGTGCCCAACGCCCTCTTTGGAGGAACTTCGGGAGATCGTGTATAGGAGCAGTATCCTTCAACATTTTTACTCCATCTAAGTCCTATTAGCTAATCAAAAGAAGATACTATTTGGAAAAATATCATTTGTATTTATTCAATAAATTTTGTAAAAAGGTGTCATTTTTCGATTTCACAACTGCATTGAAAGCATTTAAAAATAAATAAATAAAAAAAACTTACGTGATATTTGTACAAAGTTGTTGTGGTACTTCATGATTTAATAATAAATTCCTTAAAGGCAAATTATTTTCAGTATTTAAGTCTCTTCTCTCATTGATTGAATGATTTGGTATACAATTTGTATCATTAAAATGCGTAGAAATATGTTGTTGTCCCTGGCATATATCAATTTGTGTATGTTTTGGTGTTACATTATCAACATTTGTTGATGTTATATTTAACATTTGTGAAACAGTTGTACGTTCATTTAATAAACGATTCGAGTCAAGTGAGATTAAGGCATTTATAGTATTTTCTGTATTTAAATTTGGTTCTTGATTTGTTATAAAATCAGCTGCCGCTTTTAATATCATATTATTAACATTAACTGATGTTGTTTTATTTATATCATCTGATGTTGTATTCATAATCATATTATTTAATAGATTTTGTTCTTGAGCTTGTTGAGCAATACTAATATCACCTAATATTGAATTACCGATTGGTACCTGATTTGTTATTAAATTATTTGTATTATTTGATGATGGGCACATCATACTTGGTGTTATAGTTGGATTTAAAATCATTTCAGATGGTATTTGTTCACTTGATGTATTATTATTATTAGAATTTATTAATTGTATATTAACTGAGTTAATTGATGCTGCTGGCTCTGAATTTAATATAATATCTTGTGTTATTGGTGAATGTAGACCATTTGTTGTTAGTGAAGCTGATGATGCTGATGATGAAGAAGATGTTGATGATGATGACGGTGATGATAATGAATTTGATGATGGACTATGAACTGATACTGGTGAATCATTTTGTGTTAAATTTAATATTTCATTAAGACTTTGTGTTGTTGTTGTTGAATTTGTTATACAATTTTGTTGAAAATTATTTTCAATTACATTTGTTGTATTTGATGTTATTGAGTTAATATTATGTTGAAATAATAATCTTGTATCATTTGTTTGATCATTAACAAATAATGTATTAACATTTTGTGTATCAACTTGTTGTTGTTTTAATGGTGACATATTTGTTTCTAAACTAGATAAAAATTTATTAACATTATCTTGATTTTGTGTTGCAGATAAAATTTGTTCAGCTAATTGATCAGTTTTAACTTGTATATCAACAACTGTTAAAGAATTTTGATTTTCATGTGTTGTAAAATTTGCATTATTTAATATTGGTAATGTTTGTATATTAATTGAATTATATTCTGGTTTTTGTATTTGTGGAAAATTAATATGTTCAATTGAATTTGTTGTTATTGTTTCCTGATCTAATCTTTCATTTTGTACTGTATCTGATATATTATTATTTGATGTATTATCATCATCAATTTCTGATTTAAGACCAATTGATTGTATAGTTGTATCATTTATAATTGAACCCGATATAGAACCACGTCTAACACCTAATGGCATTGTTGTTGTTGGTGGTGGCATCATATCTGAATCAACTTCATGTTTTGTATCATGTTGTACATTTGAATTCCATAACATTAGCTGACATTGTGGATTTGAAGTGTTTTCAATAAATCTGATATCTAAAAGGAAAAACATATTAATACTCCTTAGTGGTATTTTTTTCTTTGAATTTTAAAAATAAATTAAACTAAACTTATAAACTATATCATCAGCTACATATCCTGTTAAAAATAAAAATATAAATTTTTTCCAATCATCTCATCAGCCAAACATTAACTAAATTTATTGATCACAATAAAAATTGTCAATTAAAAAAAGTTGTTAAGAAAAATTTCAGGTTTTTCATTTTCTTTTGGATGATGAGAGTGACCACTTTGAATTACATTCATTTCTCTTAATTACTAGTTTTACATTAAATACTATTATAATAAATATATGTAATTATTTCATACATCCCAATATACTTTCATGTAATTCATTCTCACTTTCACAGGTACACAAAATTATAATTTATAGAAAAACTAAAAAAAAAAAAATAAATTAAGAATACTAAAAACTGAATTCGCTTTAAGAAATTATAACATGTAAGGAAAAACAAACCTAATCTGAGGTGTGATATTTCTTAAATCCCAAAAAATTTAGCATCTCTCATACTCGAAAGAAATCAAATATTAAGTATTAGAATCAGTTTTTGGTAAATTTGATATTTGGCATGAATATTGCAAAGTGTTAGTGTAGATTTTCTTAGTTGTTATCTTTGTTGCCGCATTAAGAAATTATAAAAACTTTTATGACCATATTGGCGAAACAATGACATTGATTTTCATTTGAACTTCATTTGAATAATATTATATATTGACTTGTATGAAAACTTATACAAAAAGCTGGCATAAGTTTCATTTTTACACCAAATTTTTAAAAATTTTTAAGTTCTTTTCGAGTTAATTTTTGATCATATGTCGGATGAAAATTTAAAAAAAGTTTATTTTATTTAAAATCACAATAATTTTTCATTTTAAACTTTTTAACTGCAATCAAGATAGATCTATTGTGCACATACACACACAATACTACATCAGTTGTGTTGAAAAACTCATTCCAAAATATCTTGCCAAAGAAAGATCTGGTAAAACCTAGTTACTATTTCTTCAAATGATTTCAAATAGAACTTTCTCTTTTTCAAACGAAAAAGTTTATATTAAATTTTGAGAAAATGTGTTAAAGGTGTATTTTTTGCCTTTTTTCCGTTATACGAAATAACATTTTATTGTAATTCCCAAAAAAGAATTCATCAAGAAATTATTAACGTATTAACATTAAAATATATGATTTAATAATTTTGAAACCGAAACGAAAATGTTAGAAAAAATAATTTAGTAATTGTGAAATTAAAAATAATTAAAAAAACAAAATTTTCACATTCAGTGCGGAAAATTCATGCCCATATTCACTAAATTCATTCACAAATATTCAAAGTGATCAAAATCAAAAAAAAAAATAAAATAACTGTTTCTGCTTTGGATATCTGAAAATCAAAAAGTGAAATTGAACAACCAACGATGTCTCCTGGGCCTCTCATTGCAAGTCTCGCTAGTCATAAAAGAAAATTTTTATGATAGGAACAAGTTTTAAAAATAATAATAAAAAAAATCCGAAAAAATAATAATATTAAATTAAAATAACGCGAATTCAATTGAAAATTAAGGTTAATGTCGAAAACTTGTTGTTTTTTTATTTTAGATTTAATTTAAAGCTTTGTTTTATTTTTATTTTTTTTTTGAAAATCAGAGCTGCAAAGATTTTTATTTGTTTGTTATCTGGAGGGTATGCTCCTTGATAGCGCTTTAGTTTTAGTCCTTTAATTATAGCAAAAAAATTACATTAATTAAAATTGCAGAATTTAAAAATAAGTAAGACAGACACAATGATAAAAATAACAGAAAACTTCTTATAAAAGTAAAAGAGCTATTCTGTAATTTTTAATTCAGAGACTAAATTTTGTTCAATCGAAAAGGGTACCATAATTAATAATTTTATTTTTAGTTCTCATTAATATTTCCACGTTACGTATACGTTTTTCCAGTAGGGAAAATTCCCATAAATGGCAATCTTCTGGAGGAATTCGTATACAGTTATGACAAAAAAGTGTATGGGTAAAAAATTCATCAATACAGAAAGAAATCATCAAAGCTACTTTTTTATGCAAAAAAAAAAAAAAAATCAGGACGGCTAATTTCGGCTTTCTTTCTAAAGAAATTAGTCATTATGATTGAAAAGAAGCTCTCTTTAATGTTTTATCCTTAATTTCCGTGTCAAACATTTCACTTCTATCCAATTAGATAGAATAAGTTCATTCGCCCCTCTCTACTCAGCTACGTATATGCATCGTTTTGAATATTTTTCAATGGGATATAACTTTTTTGAATTAGTCCTTTTAACAGTCATAAATTTTAATTGTTATATAGCAGAAAAACTCGATCTTTGATCTTAACTTTTATTACATTGAAATACAATAAATTTAGTTGAATTTTTAAGGAAATTTAAGGGATTTAAGTTGTAAAAATATAGAATTAATCCAACAATATCAAACAAAAAAAACCTCAAAAGAACGGAAGCCAACAAATATTTTAACCAAGTTTTTTTAATCTGACGAATATCAATTAATCATTAATTTTTTCTTTTGCTTTTTTATGTTTTATTTTGGTATATTAAAATTGAATTTTGGGACTGTATTACAGTTTGTTCCTTTTTTTCGTTAATTTAATGAGAAAGCCAATGTATATAATACCGTTATTGAAGTTTATTAAAGAAATAATGAAATTATCATACATGAAAGTTTTTTTTTTGCCTTCCCTCCATTGACATCGTAATGTTAAAAATAAAGGCCCAATGCAAGGTGCTTTATTCTAGAGTGAAAGACCCCACAATGAAACTATACCCACTGGGTAATGCCGGAGACACATAAGCATCTTAAACCAAATTTAGTTAATGTGTATTTGTCATTTATGGACTATCTTTCTATGCAAAGCCATTAACTGCACCTTAAGTCTGCATCAAGAGGATGTATGTCTCCGTTATAATTAGTAATTTTTCGTTTATACTGATAACTAACTAAATTAATTTTGAAAAAAATTATTAAGTCGTATCATAACCGGAAATTCTCCCTGGTTGAATACTAGCACTTATAATTGCTGACATATAAATCAATAAAAATTTCTGACATTTCCTTCAATTTTGTAATAATTTCGTTCTATTTCTTTGTAAGTTTAACATGAGCAAAATACAAAACAATTTAGTAGAATAAATTGCTTTTAAATACAAAATCTAGAAAAAGCTAGTCACATGAACAGGTTCATAGGACAAAATTTAAATGTAATTTGTTATACTCGTAAAAATAGCTTTATTTCAATAAATTTGAAATTCTTCTTTCATTTAAGTATTCAAAGAAATATTTTTATATTCTAGAAATATTATGAAGCACTCAAAATTTGTTCGCTTTATTAGTTATTATGGAAATGAGTGCAGGTTTCTTTTTTATCAGTTATGTAAATGGTTAGCAAGCCAAAAAAAAATCTTGACAACTCTTTAATATTTTCAAAGTAAAAATTACAAAAAAAATGATTCATAAATTTTCCCGATCAAATAAAATAAGTGTTAAGAACTTAAGCGTCGAAAAAACGTGAAAAAACCGAAAAGAAAGAAAACAATAATTAAAAATAAAGTTCGGCAATTTTTTTTTTTTTTTTATTAAACCAGTACCCTGATGATTCAGTTGTTGAGATGATGATGAAGAAGACGTTGCAGATTATTAAGTGAAGTCCAAAGATGTCCATCATCATCACCACGATAACTGATGATATCCGGCCTGATGATGGGCAAATTTATATTTAGTGAACGCACCTTGTTGTTGGTACGTTAGTCATCTTTACTGTTGGCTTATTATTATTATAACTTTTGTCACCTAAATAGCTATGAGAAGGAAATAAAGGAAAACAACATTTATTTATTAGTACTTGATAATCAAGTAAGTTGTTATTTGTAACTTATTTCTTCCTTTAATGCTAACACTTGCAAAGGGGGAAAAAGAAATAAAATTAAAAAAAGATAATAGTTATTTAAATGAAATAAACAAAAAATAATAATAAAAAACAAATAGTAAAAATAATAATAATAAATTATTCTAGGCATTAATATTATAACTATTACTAATAATACTATTTTGATTTTAAGAAGTTTGATTAAAGCTAAATATAGTTGGTCTATGTTTTAAGATCACAAACTAATATTCTTTTTATTATTGTTATTAGGTTGATATATCCTACTTATAATATAATATGCAACCTAAAATCAATTCTTTTTAGAAATAATTATTGAATATAAAATTTTAAAAACGATCAATTAACTATCAAAGTATTCACACAATATTTTCAATCATCCATCAAACACAATTAGGTTCATTAAATACAAAATGGAAATTTGTGAAAATTCAAATGTTTAAATAAATTAGATATATCTAAAACTTAAAGATATTCAAAACTTGATTAAAGTTTTATAATCAAAACATAAGTAAATAAATAAATAAATTAAAAGAAAACTCTCTCAATCGATGTGAGTCTACTTTGACTATATTAATATGCTTTTCTTTTTTGTTCTTTATCGATTTTCCTTTTAAATAAATAATTTGATTTAAGTTGCAACTATTTTTCAGATTTTTTCTTTTAATTGTTTTTAGAAGGATATAAATGTTTTCTAAAAGATTTTTTGTTATAAGAAAAACCATAGTTTTAAGTAGTAAAAGTCTTTTCTCTTTCAGACAGCAAAAAATTAAAAATATTAAAGAAGAAAAACAAAAATATTTTAAATTAAAAACAAATATTTTTTTTTGTTTTTTTGTTTTTTACTTTAGAATAATTTAAATACCTTCTTGGTTTGTTAATGTACTTTGTAGAGTACCTAATGTTGTTGACGATGATAATATTGTATGATAGCCTTTTGGGGTATATAAAAAATTATGAATTTCACTTTTTTTACCACTTGACATCACGAAAAATTGTACCGTTACTGGTTTTATTATATTCTGGTTCATATATGGTGGCACAAAAAATACTAAATGCGTCTGAAAATATTTTAGTAAAAAAAGAAAATAAATAAATAAAATATATTACTTTATTTTCAATTAAATAATATTAAAACAATATTTTGAATCTCGTGAATATATAAATAGGGCTTTGCAAAGCTCAAGTTATAACATTGCATGGTCACGCTAATTTTTATAATTGCTTTAGCCTTAGTTGAGCTTCATTGCGAAAAATGACTGATTTTACCTACCAACCTTCTTCACATATTTTACCAGGTAATGACGAGAGCTTTTATTTTTTATTATTGTTTTTTTATATTAATTATTAATTTTACAATAACAAATAAGTCGATTTTTTAGGTAAAAATCAATATTTTGGCTTCCAAAGGCTACTAAAAACTGAAAAATAAAAAAATAATTTGGACACCTTTTTTTCAAAGCGCCTCAAGATATTCAGTGCAACTCGCTCACTAATTATTATTTTGAAAATAAAATTTAAAAAAATATTGTTCAGATGTTGTGTTATTGTAGATAAAATTAATTGCATAAACTAGAACTATCTGTATCTATATTGCAAAATAAAAAATTCTTGTAATCATGCATTTTTTTCATAGAATTAACCGAATCATCCCCTTCAGGGACACTTAAGAGATCATTCTGGTTTACAATTTTCGAATTTAAAGGTTTGTCAATTTTGAACTGCAAATTGATGATCTGTACCCTTTCGTAAAGAAAGTTTTGAATATTACAAAACTTCTTGCGCTGATACTGTCACACATTCATTTCATTGTTTTTGTGAAGAAATCGCAAAGTAAATGAGGTTGTACGAAGTTGTAGGGAGTTCCATAAATTCGGTTTATATAAGAAATGCTTGAATTTTCGATTAGCGAAAATAGAATTGTTAATCGAATTCTATAAAGCTGATGATTTCGAGTTAATGTTAATTGAAATATTAAATTTTTGCTCCAAAAGTGTGTCAAAAGTTTTTTTTTTTTATTTTGCAAAATGAGCTTAATATCTTTTTAATTTTACTTTTTAAAAATTAATTTGAGACGCTTTTCTATACTTTCATATGTAGCATGTAAAAATGTTTTTTGTTTTATTTCTTCAAAACTGTATTTTTGAGAATTTTAGACAACACAAAAATTCGTAAGAAGCTTTTTATAGCATGATAGCATGAAAAAAATAGTCAATTTGACTACATAAGACTACAATTGCTTCTTATTACATAATAAAATCATATTGGCGCATATAAGTAGGAAAGAAGTTAAACTTTTATGGGGAAATAATCAATCATTTAGATCAAATTCTAAAAACAAGTTAAAAAAAAACAAATGCTTGAAACCCTCAAAAAAACAAAATTTAAAAATTGTTATATATTATATATTCCCTAAAAATTACTTTAAAAAGCTTGGAAATTGGCCAAAAAATGTTCATAATTCTTCAAAAGTAACAGTTACTTATTTATTTGGTCTAAAAAATATATAAAAACGTTAGAAAAAAACAAACCGACAATTCTATATGTAGAAATGATCATTTGATTGATGTTTAGGTGTAAAACACGATAAAATATATTTAAGATGGATCAACTAAAATAAAACAAGGCAAATTTAAGTAGCACAAAGTGAAAACTGTTAAAAATAAAATTCCTTTTTATCTTAACTTCAATTAAAGACTAACCTGTTGTAAATATTCTTTATCAGGGTAAACAGTTTCTTCCCAAATTGTTTGTAATTGTCCGATTTCACCTTGATTTTGAGAATTTTCCATACAACTTTGAAATACTATGCATGTATCTTTTAAAAAGTTTTTGCCTAAAATATAAAATTCTAAGCCACCATCAGCTGGACATGATTTTAATGATTTCCGGCAAACTTCAGGTACACCAGGAGGTTGTGCTATAAAACAAAAACAAAATTAAATTTTTTTTTGTTATTATTTTTTTGTTATTTAAAAAATCTTACTGCAAATTATAGGCTGTGAACAAACTTGTAATGTTTCTATGGTACCATCATCATGTGTTAATTGTGTACGAAAAACCATACGGCATCTAGTTGATTTCTTTTTATTCCTTTGTCCAGAATGATCGGGAAATCTATGTTCAACATCAACATTTCTTTCCTAAAATTTAAAATGGATTAAATAGTTTTTATTAAATAAATCAAGAATAAAGAACAAAAAACAATTTAGAATAAAAAATAAATTTACTTTTAATATTCCAACACAATCACATGTTACTGTCATATCTGTTTCAGGTTTAAAATCAATTTCAATTATCATAGTTCCATCTTGTTTCTTTTCATTACAAGGTGTTGAATTTTTTCCAGCTACTTTACATGCTTGATAAAACATATGTGGTGCAACTCTTCCTACATCAGTTCCAATAAATACTTCAAGTATAGCTGATTTATTATAACCAATTAATTTTACTACAGGAAAACCATTTCCACTTCTATCTTTAACAGCTCCACGGCTTCCTTCAGTTTGATATCTAGTTTTAATAATTAAAAATATAATTTTTTTTTTGTGTTTTGCCTTAGGTTTCGTTATATTTTTAAACTATAATTTACCTTGCCCTATGTTGTTGTTCAGGCTGTAATACAATTTGTAATTGAACAGTTCCATCTTTTGATGTTGTACTAATATTATTTTGGGCTGAATATGGTGGCCGTTTAAGGCATGATCTTATATTATTTCTAGAAACATTCGACCCAAATCTGAAAATGACAATAAAATTTATTTAATATTTAGTTATTTTTTTTTTTTATAGATAAAATGAAATATGTTCCGGCAATGATAAAATGAAACTTTTGAAAAATGAAATGAAATGTACTGTGATTTCTAATTCCTTTATAAAATATCGCGGGTATAATCAGTATAAGTCTTAAACAAAACAAATGTAAATCGTTAGATTTTAAATTCAAACTGAAACTAAATTTTATGATTTGATAAAATTTCTTAAAGTTAGAGTTTCTTTTTATTATGGTATTTAGTAGTCTAATTAGAAGCACCAAGCATTGAAAATCCATTCCTAACAGAAGAATTGAAAGTCTATTAAGCAATTAGTAATTTTTAGTTTTCGTTTTTCAACTTCGAAGATTGTTTAGGATTGGTATCAGATTAAAATATCAGACATAATTTTTTGTTTTTTACAAATTTTTTACAAAGTTATTGTAAGAACTAAATAGCACAAAAATATAAATAAATTTGTTCAATAACATTTAGAAAAATTAATTTAAATTATCTAAACTGTAATCTAAAATATTTTTTAAAAGTGCTTCCAGAATGTCCAATTTACACATAATAAAATTTAATATTTAATATTTTCATTTTATCTTTTGGAATATTGGATTCCTTAAGTTACGTCAAATCTTCTCATTATTTTAATTGAATGAAAATCTAACATGTAGAATAAATAATTTATAAACTTGACTACTGTTAAAAACTACTTATTAAAATTATCTAATTAAATTCTTACTTTATTTGTGTTGCTGGTAAGCTGTTAATAATCGGTTGTATAATTGACGTTGTAATTCCACTTGTTGAAATTTTTTCATTAAAAATATCATCGCTACATGCATCATCAGATTCAATTTGAATATTTTGTAATTTTTTACGTTTTGATTTTATTAGCGATTTATTATCATCATCTTGATTATCATCTGATATTTGATCATCAATTGATTCTGGTCTATTAAAAAATTTATATTAATTGTTTAATTATTTGATTAAATCTAATAAAGACAAGAAATTTAAAATTCTTAATTTAAGTGTAATAAAAAAGATTTGTTTTTCTATTTTTAATAAGTTTTAATTATCTTAATTATTTTTTATCTTTCAACAATTAATTTTTCAATAAAAACTAAGCATTGTTAGTTGAGATATTTAAAACAAAAATGAAATTTTCGTTCATTGGGTTAAAATGATCGAACTGAACGACGCAAATCAATTTTATTAATTTCGTTAATGTAGCTAGATCCTAAGTTTTTGCTACTTAACCACAGAAAAAAATCAATGACCTACCACAAAAATTAAAAATATCTTCAACAAATTTTTCGTAACTTCTTTAATAATATTTTTATTATTTTTTTGAAAGCTTTAAAACAGAATTTCAATTTTAATTTTAAATAACTAAGCGTTAAATTGAAATCACTTTTTAAACATCCAAATATAAAATAATAATTAACCACAGTACAAATAAACATAACCAAATGATCAAATGAAATGATTTATAAATCCCAAAAGCAAAATATTATAAAAACTTCATTGCTAAATTACCTTGCAATTTGAATATTTCGTGTTAGCTGTGGAGTATTTTGAATTTCAACATGTTGATCAAAACCAAATCCACTATCATTAGAATTATCACATGGTGGAGGATGTGGTCTTGGATTAATCCTTTTACCAGGAACAATTTTACCAGGACCAATCTAAAAATAAATAAATTTTTATATATTTAATAATATTTCTAATTAAAATTCAAACAATTTCTTACTCTGGACATTGAATGTAATTTTCCAGGTAAAACTTTTCCTGGATGACGTTTAGATGGAGTTCGAAATCCTTTTCTGTGTATACGTGGTGTCATTGTTGATGCTGTTGACATTGTCATGCGCATACCTTTAAAAATCAAATCAAAACCAAAAAAAAAATTACTAAAACCATAGAAAAATCTTAGTATAAAATAAAATCAAATTCAATTAATTTTATATTTAAGTAAGTACAGGCAATCTTCAAATTACACGGTAGATTGGTTCCATTAAAACACTCACGGCTCAAGGTTGTAGAGAAAAATAGATATTCTTTCATTTTTTTCAACCGTTTTAAGCCGAATATCGTCTAAATCGAGGGTATAACTGCATTGGATGAATTTTTATTAATAAGTTTTTTTAGTTTTGCGAATTTTAGCTAATTTCTTTTAAAATTTAATTGGCTGTATACCACAATCTAAGCAGAGTTACTGCAAAGAAACTCATGTTGTGAAATTTAATATGTTTATTATAAAAGAAATTTTCGTGACACATGTTTTACATGTGTTTTCCTCGCTATGTACTTAATGCTTGTACTAGATATGCTCATCACAGCAATTCATAATTTTATGCTGTCTTAGCAAAGTTATATTTTATTTTAATACAGGGTTCGACAGGTTAAGTGTTATCAACTTCTCACATATATTTCAAACAACTAACGACAAACCACTAAACTACGTCATTTTGTTTTTTATATCAATTCATTTGGTTGAAAAATCAGAACCATCTATTGTTGGTGAACTGAGCTACTTCAAAATAAATAAAATGTTTGTATATAGCATTAAACATGGCCAAACGTTGTGAATGTAGACTAAAAAAAAACCTTCCTAAATAATTTGAAGAGTAGAGATGTGACTTGAGTATAATTCTCGACGCCCTGCAAATTAAATTCCATTAAGAACTGAAAATATCAGAATATCAAGTCTTTGAAGTATAATGAAAAATGTACTTAAGTTCCAGCTCTAAAAGTTTACATTGCAACCAAAAAAATAAAAATTTCCTAATTTAACAATTACCCAGGAGGGAAAGTAGCTCTACTTCATCAATGAAAGAGAGCTACTTCTCAGCCATAACAAGTATATTCTCGGGGGAAACATCAATTAATTAAGTTAACAAATGGCCCCAAAACTTGCCGTCATGACGGCTTTCTGCATGAAAAGATGACTGAAAAGTAGCCATGATGACTATTTTCTGCATGCTGCATTAATAAATATTTCACAAGTGAACTTTCCGACATGATTCACACATGAATTCATGCATGAGAAACTCACTGATGAGTAATTTCCCTACTGGATCACAATATAATCGGATTTACTTGAACAAACGTATATACATACACGAATTTCAGTCTTTGAATGGACACATGAAGTAATTTCCCAAAGCAAGTAATGGTTTGGTCAGTACTGATCGCCTATAGATGCTCTTCAATTATTTCAATCATATCTGGGTGTCAAAGTCAATGCAACATACTCGTATATTGAGAAAATACTTTGAGGTTTTGATTATGTGTTTAAAATCGTTCAAAATTCCTCGAACCTGAAATCGATGTACTTTTCTTTTTGATCAAGTTTGGAGGTCAAGGTAAAGACTTCCAAATATGCCAGCCAATATTAACGCGCTGAAAAAAGCTATTAAATGCGAATAGCCCAAAATATTGCAAGATCAAATTTGTACAGTATTTAACTCGTTTTTTCACCGCCTGAAGGTGATCATATTGAGCTCAGACACAAATTTAAATTTAAATTTGTCACTTTATGTTTTTGAAACTTTTAGATTTTTTGCAATTTGTTGTTTTGTAGGAACTATTGTAATTTTATTTATTTAGTGTTTCTTCATCCTTTTATTTATTTAGTAATAACATTCTACAGTTAAAAGTAATACAATGTAATGTGATACTTTTTAAATCAATCTTAGTTTCTTTCTCAAATTTTTCATCTTCTTTTTTCCTTTGATTCAATATATGATTTTATAAAGGTTTATTTTATTGATATCAGTTTTTGTTTATAATAATATCAAACTTCTTATGTGCATATTAAATAAAAATACTCAATTACAAAACTGAAAAATTTGAAATATTTGAACTATTGGATAGAGACTATATTAACCCACATACTAACAGGTTTCGAATATTCTGAAGTCATTGATTTAATAAATTGTTATATTCAAAACAATTTTTAAATGGCATTTCCTGCTTTTTTTCTTCATGGTTAATTTTTCAATTGATCAGCAATTTATTTTATAGTTGTAATATATTTATTTGGACGCTTTAGTTAAGCCGCTACTATAGTTTGATTAATATTATAACCATTCTCTCATATTAGGTGTGGCTATTTGAAAATATTTTCAAAAGATAATTACATAATTAATAGCGTTTATTTTATGACAAAATATTTAAATATTAAACTGGTTACCTTCTTTTGTATATATATATATATATATATATATATATTAATGCATAGTATTTTTGATCTCTTAATAGGGAATAAATTTCGGTCTTATTTTTTGAATTAATTTTAGTGAAAAAATTTAAATTAAATATATAAAAAAAATTTTCCACTATTAATATAAAGGAAAGTAGGGTCAGATCTTTTTCTAATTTTTTTCTTAATTTGTTTTTATTTTCTAAAGCTAAAAAAAGGGTGAAAGTATGACTCTAAGACCAAAATATTTTCTACAATTTTAAGCCTAAGAATGTAAAATACTTTTTGTAAGTAGTAAAAGTAGATTGAAAAAAAAATCAAATAATGTGTTTTTCTTAAAAATACATTTTGAATACGGATTTTCCTTAGTTATCATTGAATCATTAATTCTCAAGAATTTAGGTGTGTATAGCCTTATGTTTAACTTTTAAAAACTCGATAATTTT
Source organism: Acrocera orbiculus (assembly GCA_947359355.1). Classification (NCBI taxonomy): domain Eukaryota; kingdom Metazoa; phylum Arthropoda; class Insecta; order Diptera; family Acroceridae; genus Acrocera; species Acrocera orbiculus. Next base: position 5,574,502 of record OX375757.1, read on the forward strand.
TTTAGTTTATTTTAAAAGTATAACACATCAAGAATATACTGCCACCATTAAAGACAGAAATTTTTAATATTTACAAAGTTATAGCAGTTAAACAAAAGTGCTTCGTATACTGAAATATTTCAGTTGCAAGAAATTTAAATGTGTTTTCCTTAGAGTTCGGCCAATAGTATAAAAAAAATCTGACCATCCCCTGACTTGATCTCAGGTTTAAGAATATTAATATACACAATAGTAGTAGGAGCTAGGATTATATTTTTAACAAAATAATTTCCTAATTATTTCCTCAATTAAGAAAAAAAAATTGTTATTTTTTTTAATTTTATATTTTACAAGTACGCCATTATGTCACTTTTTAATAAAAAATATTCTATCTTAGATTTCCTACAAGGTTGACAAGTCTGTAGATCAATTATATGTATAGATTTTTTTGTTATAAATATTCACATGTGACTTCTACGTCTATATGCCTAGCTTTTTTTTCAAACTTTTTAAAAACAAGCTCAAAAAAGTTGTATTTAAACATTTATAGCATATTTTAAAATCAAAAATACCGCATTTTGTTGTCTTATAAATAAGAAATCCCCAAAAAAACTTTCAAAATGTTTCCAGAACATAAGACTATATACCCTTAACTAATTTTAATTTTTTTTTATAGCTCAAGAAAAAATTTAGATTATTTGCTTAAAAAAAAAAACGAAAACCATCCAATAACCACCGGTGTATCCTGTGATTTCTTTCTGTTCAATCGAATTAGAAGACCACCAAGAAGAACGCGTTTCAACAGCCGACAGGAGATAATGAAAAACTCTCAGAGGCACATGTACTCAATTCGACGTAATTTTCACAACTGGTAATGAAATGACGCCAAATCAGTGACAGTTGAACAACATAGTGCGAGGAGAAGCACACGGCGATCATTCCGGAACTTTTTGATCAAAATAGTATATATATTACTTCTGTTAATGTACTAGTACTAAGTACTAGTTAGGTTCAGTGAAAACGCACTATTAGGAAGAATGAATGAAAAGACAGCACCTGGTTTTAAAAAATTTACAATTGGAAAGTACAGCGTAATGAAAACAAGAAGTTTGGTTTTCAAGTAAACGCAATTTACTGGATTATCGATGGAATCGATGAATCAAAACCATAATTCTTGTGTCAATACTATAAATACTCAATTCAAGTAAATTATATACATATGTACTCAACAATCAATATATTTACTTCCCATCAGTGCGACGGCGAAAACGCTTCAATATGAATTGTTCTTTACTAAACAATGTTTTGAAAAGCGTTTTATAATTACCTGTTATTGATTCGTAATAAGTTAAAAAATAAAACAATTGAATATTTCTTTTTCATTTCCAACTTATTACTGGTACTAGGTATTCTTTATTAAGGTTTTATGATTTAAACAAAAGCACTAAGAATTAAAATGAATAATATTCTTTTATTTGTGTAAGATAAAAATTTTTTGCTGCCATCGAGGATTTTTGTTGTATTAATTATCCAATCATGTTATTTACGTCGTATTTTATATTTACAAAGCAAGTATTTAAAGCCATTTTGAAATCATTCAATTATTTCATGGTTTTAATTGTGCTTACAGTTGATAATAATATTTTTGTTTAATATTATTAATAAAGTTTGCGTTGTAATCATGAGTTTGAAGTCTAAAGGATTACACAGTCGTTTCTTTTATTTTTTTGTTTTTTAGAATTCATCACCTTATCGCTTTATTAATTATTTACCCTAAAGATATGATAATACAACTAAAAAGTGCAAAATGCAATTAGACATAAATTGCTGTTTTCTTTCTTTAAAAAAAAAATAAAAATACAATTAAGTTTTGATAAGAGTTTTAATAAGGTATATGATTATTTTCTTAAATTTATTTATCTTATTTATTAAAAGTTTATTTATAATTTTGTTTAAAATAAAAGGGGAAATTATATTTCATTGAAATTTGAGAACGGATAAAAAAACAAATATTAATTTATTATTTGATTTTTACTATTTTCTTTATATTAATCTATATAGATTATAGTTTATTTACATTTTAAAGTTTTCGTTATTCGAAACACAATTGTAGTAGTTTCTATAAAGTTCAAAGAATTGAAAACCAACTGATGAACTTTAATGAACTTTGGATTGGTTATCATGCGTTTTCTTCATGAATTATTCTAATCTTTGTCGTTCTGTTAATGTAAAACGATAAATAAATATTATTTGTTGTCAAGTTAAAGGTCCACTATAGTTATTTAATTTCAGATAATTAAGGGCAACCATTAAAACAAATGGATAGGAAATATATATTTTATTAATATAGTTTTTTTTTGAATGACAAAATATTAATTTTGATAAAAAATATACTGCTTTTTATAATTCAAAAAGATATAAAAAAATTTATTATAATATACTACTAATCATCAACAAGCAAACTATTTGATCAATGCTCTTGTTTTTTAATATTTCAGATGGAATAATTTATATGAAAAACCAACATTATAAGGGTAAGAAAATTATTTAATAATTTTTAAAATTTTAATGTTTTCCACATAATTAAACATAATATTTCATAAATATCAAGCAAAATCTGATTTACTTAGAAAATAGAAAAAATAATTTTCAATATTTACTGTCTTTGTTCATAAAAATAATACCAGGTATTTCGTTTTGATCTGTTAAAAGAATAAAAAGTCAAATATCTTTTTCGATAATCCTTGGGTTTCGGGGAATGCAATCAACTGTTTTTTTATCGTTAGTCTTTTCATCATTTTCGTAACACTAAATTGAGATTTAATAAAAAAAAAAGGATGAAAAGAACTTTTGATTAAAAAAATCTATTTTGAAAATAGACTTTTATATATAATCATGTTATATATAGATGCAGGTCTATTTTGACGCGGTAGGTGCGTACTGTTTAAAAAAGAAACCACAAAAAAAAAAGACGTAAGAAATCCCATATAAAAACAGACCCTAGGTACTTAAACAAGAAAAATAATTTCTATGCCGCTGAATGGAGACAAAAGGACAAATGATACTTTTCATATATTCAGGAATTTACATCATCATTAAATTCTTTTACTTTTAATATTTATGTTAGAATAAAATAGCTGCGTAGATAGCTTTTTGAATTGGGAGGGATGTGATTATGAAACTCAACCAACTTAGGCTGTTTTTTTTCTGTTTTGATCCCAAATCTATATACGCCATTGTAGTAAAACTAAATAGCTCAAAGCAAAATATTTGGCAATTTCATCAACAAGTTCCATTGCATTCGTGAAACTAGAAATGGGAGTGCTGTAAAACAATTTTTTAATACACTCTTATCTAAGCACTTTATGATTTTTTAATAGAAATTTTATTATTTCATTTCAAAGTACATAATTCAGAATTCAGTCGAAAAATTTCCCTAAGTCTGTGACTTGAACTAGGTAAATCTTTTAATAATTATATAATTATATACTTCAAATGTCACCAGCTTATCCTTTAGTAGTTGAGAATTTGGTGACAAGTACTCCTAAAATCGATAACAAGCCTCTAAAGCAGAGGTCGGCAACCATTCATCGGTGAAGAAATATTTTTTTAAAGTTCAATTTAGTTTTTAAATTATATAAAAATACTGAAAATTAATGTGACGCTTGGCAGTAAACATTTTCAACATTATATCTTCATAGGGCGCCTAAAAAACTTGTTGCGGGCGCCTAGTTGCCTATCCCTGCTCTACAGCATAAAAATCAAGGTAAATAAAAGTCTATAAAAAATAAACTTTCATTTTGAATTTTTGAGTATAATTAATGAACTAAAGTATAAGAAATAATTGTTATCCTTTTTAAAAGGGACATAAAAATATCATGAGAAATAAAATGGTTTGGTGTCCTAAATCATAATTACCAATTGTTGCATCAAATTTAGTAATTAACAATTTATTAATGATAAATTGTTAAATAATTTTTTTTCCTGCTATTTTTGAGTCATACAACTTTAAAATTTTTTAGGCCTTTTAGGTATAAGGCTAAGGCCGTCTCATTTAGAGGACCGGCTGAGAGCGGGGCTGGCAGGATTGCAAGAGATGGTTTGTATAAGCATAAAAACAACCAACTGGAAATGGCGGTTTTAGTTTTTAAAGAAAATTTTCAGAATGGTTAATGGTATCTAACATTATTTGCCCATGGTTTTGTGGTGGAAACATATTATGCCAATGTTAAAATATGTTTACAAAGGTTTAGTAAACTTTTCAATGAAAAAACTATTTATGTACTAGTATTATTCCAAGAAACAGAATATTATTCAGAAGAATGTGTTCTATATGAGCCTTTGAACTCGTAAACAAGCAACAAATAAAATTAACAATAATAAATGAAAACTACCACAATAAAACCATAACTAGCAATAATGAAGAAGAATAAACAAGAAAAAACAATGCTAAAAACGATATTAAATAATAATAAGATTGATTGATGTCTTTTTATTTGGTAGAATTTGATCCACTGTGAACTTTTAATACTTTTTTAAGTATATAAAAATATTATATCAAAAACCCATCTGGTAACGTATATCACAAACTGATGGAATAATAAATGGATATGAAAAGCATTATGACCACGCCATGAATTATTGAGACAGAGTGTAAATAATCTCAAATACATATATGTGAAATAAACCTCTTTTGCTTTACGCTATTACTCTTAATATATTTTTCTATAATATCATCTTGTATTCCTACTTACACCGCCTTTTACCGGCACTCTAAAAAACTCCTAAGAGCAACATAGATGCCTAAATCTTGACGGAATATTTGTTTTTTTCTTAAAGAATCAAATGCAATATCTACAATACTCGATTGTATTTTATGTACTATTGTAGGCCATGTTAAAACCAAAAGAATCTTCCTTATATGAAAAATACAGTAATTGAATTTTGGAGATTTGCCCGCAAGATTCCACTTCCAGAACTAATATAGAGTTAATTCTTTGGCCAATTTTTTTTTATTCATATTAGGTAGCAGTTTATACGCTATCAAAATTTAAAGCAAATAGCTCATCGGGAAGTACTACAAAAATCGACTCCAACAGAACAACAAACAAAGTAAATAAAAGTCTATTTAAAGATAAGATAATTTCTCTGTTGTCTGTTACGCTGTTGTCCACAATTCAATTCAAACACAAAAATTCTAACTTTTAATTAATCTTGTCATTTTTGTTTGATTTATTTGTAAAACGTTCTACACGCATGAGAATATGTTATCATCTCAGCCTTTCCGGGCTGGCGTCAAACAAGGCTAACGCCCGGTTTCACAGTATAGACTTAAGTTTTGAAAGAAATTTAAGAACTAAAAGTATTTCCCAGCTCATTTTTACTATTGGCTTAAATCAGCTATTGGTGCTGTATTTCGTAAGCCACTTTTACGTCAAATGACAATATTTTGTCACATTTTATGTTATCCATTAACATAGAGATATGTTATAGTACAGTAAAACTGCGATAAACTATAAATAATTCTTTTTAAAACAATATTCAAGCAATAACTATTTATAAATAAGAATATTCCTTGATTGCATTTTCTTTTCAAAGGACAAAATGATTTAATTTAAATAAAATTGAATAATTGATTTTATTCGGCTAAGGAAGATAAAGTAATACGAGTTTAAGAGCTAACCTGAGAATCTCCATGACTCTAGGATATTTTTAAAACCATTCCCAACAATATGTAAAGTCACTAGTTCTCATATTAAAATTAGGTTTAAGCTGTTTAATTCTTTTAAATTGTTAAAGTCTTTTTTTTTTTATTAATATTGTTTTACAAATAAAAGACTTCAAATTTTATTTGTTTGCTTCTGTGAAATTAATGATTATACTTTTTAGCAATACTTTTTTATTTAATAATACTTTTACAGCTATTAAATGTCAAACAATTCTACATTATACCGTTTTTGTTCAAAAAACAAAAAAAAACAAAAATATCAACAAAATGGAAATTTTTTGTTAATGTTTTTTATTCATATTTCTCTGAAGTTACCGAATTCTTAGACAAATAAATTGTTTTGACATTACTTGAATAAATAATTAAGTTTATTAAACTTTTGATAACTATAGAATTTATGGTTTGTTATTGAAACTCAATCCAAGATAAGTAAATTTCTCTTTATACAAATGTTAAACAAAAAACAAAGAAGAATTTATTTAAGTACTAACTGTACTAAATTTATCGATTTTATTGTAGAAAAAAAAGGAAAAACACGAAATATTTAAGTCCTGTACTAATTGCATCCTAGCAAAAAAATTTTACGGACTAGAAGAATTGCGGATTTTAAGAGTACATGAAAAATCCTTGTATTTTAATTTTTCACGGAAAATAATGTCAAGAATAACGACGGATTTCAAATCAGGAAAAATTATATAATTATGAAATGCCAAAATTATAGTGTCCTTTGTCTACTTATATGGCATTAATGGTTATAGCCAACTTTGAAGAAAAGACAGCAGCCAATTTAAAAAAAAAAGATCTGTTATTAACTAATTAAGGCCTTTGGATATTTCTAAGGAGTCAGCTTTCTCTTACGACTTAATTTGCAAGTTTGTTGCCATTTATATGTTTTTAGGATTTAACATATCAACTAAGTCTAACGCAGAACTAAGCAACAGTTGCCATAATAAGATTTTGGGCTTAGCAGAAATCACGGCAACAGCCCTCGATTCAATAATTTTTGCTGCAAGAAAGAGGGTATATCCTTTTGAATATAGATTTTTAAGTTAAATTTTTTTTCTCGTGCGATTTATTGATGCAATATATTTGTGCAACAACCGTTATTCAATCCCAAATAAACTTAAGTTGACCACAACTTAAAAGTAACGAAAAGTTAATTGTTTTGGCATTAATGTAATAATTAATAAAAATTTAAGAGACGCAATTTTTTTAAAAATTTGTTCACATTATTTTAGTAGTACATTAAACTCTTTTTTAAAAAATTTTTTTGAATCTATAATTTTGAATTTTCAACCAATTTATTCAGCTTTTAACAATAAAAGAGTTTATGGACTATAGTAAGCATCTCAAAAAAATGTTTTATTAATAAGTTTTAAATAATATTTTGTATACAAAACATTATCTTGACAAGAATTTGAAATTAGTTTTATTAGATTGTGGTATTAAGAATAACACAATATGCAAAACAATTAGATGTTATTTATTTGTTTTCAAAAAGGAAATTGAAATTATTACTAAACAATTGCGCAATTTATTTCGAATAATAATAATTATATCAATTTTCTAATAGGAAAAGATGCGGTCAAAAAAACTTAAAATATACAGGCGGAGCAAAAATTTTCAAGGTCTTTTTAAAATAATATGCTTCCTATTTATTGTCATACTTAAAAATTTGAATTAAAAGTATATTGCATACTTCACGGCTTTATTGGAAGATATAAAAAGACAGGATTAAGATCAATTTTTCAAAACTAAAACAACGTAAGATGAAAAAATTTCAAATTATATTTGTGTACATCGTAGCAATAGTTTACGGGTGTCTTGCTTGTACAATTGCGGGACAATTGGTTCAAGATTCTATTCCGCCATGGAATGCAGTATTCCAAATTAATTCAAATTATAAATGTGGTGCAGTCATCATTAGCAATCAAATTCTATTAACTACAGCAGAGTGTATTGATTGCTTAGAAAATTTGACAGTAGCTCTGGGAACCAACAGAAATGTTCTAGAAATAAATGATTTTGTATGTCATCCAGATTTCAATAATATTTCAATAGTAAACAATAATTTAGCTGCATTGCATTTAAAAGTACCAATACAATTTAACACAAATATATATCCAGTTCAGCTTCCTTCGATCCATACTCAATTCACAAATGAAGTTCTTCACGGATTTGTATATTCTTGGGATCCTTGTAGAATTAATAAAAGAAGAAGAATACGAGTAGCAACATCAAAAATAGTAAATATTCTACCATCGAAAAATTGCAGTTCAATTCAACGTAATAGTATCGGAACTTTTTGTACAGACTGTAACGAATGTTTTTTCAATATTGGTTCTCCATTTGTAACTAATAACACTTTATATGGTTTAGTTTCATTAGCCTTTTCTAGAAACACGAATTTAAATTCTCTTTTTATTGATATAACCAAGCATTTGGATTGGATCAAGAACATAACTACAAATTCATTTTGGGAGAATAAAATAAGAAGTTCTGAGCCTTGTTTAGAGCGTAATATAAATATCAAGGAATTAATTTTGAGATTTTTATCAAATTAAAAAGTGAAAATGTAAATTTTACATAAGCCATAAATATTTCAAATAAACGTATTTCAGAGAAGAGTTTTTGATTTTTCAAACAAATTTCTAACTATAACGTACCTTTAAATACTGTAATGAATTTTAAATAAAAGAACCAATGAGGACGAGGACCTAGTGGGCAAAGGTGGTGAGCGGAACACAAGAGCTCCTTTATCTAGAACAATGATAAGTAAACTTATTAATCAAAAGAGCCAAATATGAAAAAAGCAAGCAGTGAAATTTCTTTTAAGACCCAAATCATTTAATCCTAAAATATATTAACAATTTACCTTTTTATTAATTTAATTAGGATATTCGTAAGCTAGCTTTTACTAAGAACATCATTAAACAGATTGGAGTATGTTCTCTGAGGTCGATATCTTTCAGATCTTCTTTTCACTTTTTTTATTAACAGCTTGAAGTTTATCTATATGTTAAAATAAATAGCGAAAAATTTCTAAAAAGGACCAAAAGTCAACATTCAACGTAAATGTCTGAAGATAAAAAGAGCAAAACAATTAAAAATGGGGACAAAAGTCCTGGTTCCCAAAAAACTCAATTGAATGGCATCCCTTTATTGGTAGAAGCATTGGATAAAGTGCATTGATGGGGATTTTGTAGAAAAATAAACTAAAATTGTAAATTTGAAATTAATTCAGAGTGTCAATGTGGTGCAATTATTATTAATAATCAAACACTATTAACAACTGCAGAATGTATTAATAGTATCGACAATTTAATAGTTCGTGTAGGTGCAACTAATTCTACAACAGGAGAAGTTTTTGTCATCCAAATTTCGAGAGTATTGACAGAGTTGTAAACAATTTAGAACTTCAACTAGTAAATATCCCTTATCCACACAACTTTTTAGGTTTTTTTATGTAGCTAGTACCTGATTTTAATAAAATATTTTTGGATTTAGCGGAACGGATTTGAGCGTGAGGGCTCAATCGGGTTTGCTTCCCAAAAAAGTGAGAAATTTCCACTTCAATAATATGGATTTGTCAATTCATAGATTAAATGTCATAAAAAAAATCCAGTGAAAATTATTGCACTATTCGCAAACTCCGAGGTTTGTGCCTTATTTTGTCTAACGGTACTTAAATTCAATGGAATGTTCTTTAGAATTCTTACGCATAGGAGGCATTCTTTTACAAGCGGAACAGGTTTCGACATAATTTGACCGACACATTTGGCTGAGTTTTTTTTACGAATTTTTGCATTGCGTGTTTGAGAATTTTTTTTTATACTTATTTTAGAAAATCGAGGGGATTAAAGTTTTGAGAATTGCGTGATTTTTGCTTGAAGAGGAGTTTTTAAAATTTGATAACTTCGATTTTTTTGGGGCTAGGGGCAAATGAAAATTCCACCATTGCACATGAATTCATATCATTCATGAATCTATACCAATCTAACAGATAAAAATAAGTTTTAGTCAGAAAATAAGGAGCACAAAAAAAAAATGTTTAAAAACATAAGAAGTAAATAATTCTTTAGCAATATTACTGGTTTACGATTAGTACAAAAATGGCAGGACAACTAGGCTCAAATCACCAAGACCTGCCTAGTCAAAAATTAGAAATCGCATCTTTATTAGTAGAATCAATATGAAATTTGGTTCAGACCATAGCAATCAGGCTGAATCATGTTTAGTTCCTCCATTCCAACAGATTGAAAGGATGAAATATTCCTATATCGAGATAGGAAATTCTTCCAATTTTTATCAAAAATATTAGGTTATATTTTTGTATTTCACAATGTCCTCTTGTGTACATTATTTTGGTTAATAAAAATAACTAGAAAAAATGTTTTCAAATTAATGGGGAAAAGGAAAGAATTAAAGATTTTAAATTAATTTTTCATATCTATAAAATTTTGTTAAGAATTTGAATATTTCTGAGAACTAGAAAAAATTAGAAAAAAATTTATTTGTTGAAAGTAAATATTCATGAAAAATATAATTTTTAACCCTAGTTCAAAAATACACTTCTATCATCTACAAAAATCAATGAAAAACTGATAGAGTACGGTATATCATTTGCTATTAATAAAAATTAAACTAGTAAAAATACCAAAAAGATTATGTTTTGCGTTTAATTTAATTACAATGGTAAAGAAAAAATGAGAATTTAAAGTTGTTAAATTGTCTCATTAAATAACACTGGTTTACAAATTATAAAAAATTTTTGTATCCTCAACATTTTACAGTCATTTCTTATGTAAAATGGCACGCTAAAGCCGAAAATGAGGTCCAAAAAATTTAAAGTAGAACGGATTTTGAAATATTTGGGAAAACTCGTTTTTGGCATTTTGAAAAAAAAAAAAAACGGTTTGACCTTATCGCGGTTAACTAATCTGCCACGTGGCTGATTTTTACGATTTTTAAATTTATCTGTAGGTGACTAAATTCTGCATTTTTCACTTATATACAACTTTCCCATAAACTAAATAGGGTAGGAGTTATGCATGAGTTTAGGGACCATTTTCCGCTATTTTTACCAAATTTTTCAAAAAAATGTACATTTCACTAGGGATTACACTATGAAGAACTACTTTTTGATCCTGTTTTATTTTTGGACATTAAAGTTCAATTGATTACAAATAAAATAAGGTATAACTCATTAAAATCGATCGAAAGTTGCGGATATAATAACAATTTAAGCCCAATCCGACTACAACAGGTAAAATTGACCGGATAACATGTGATATGACTATTTCAAAAATAATTATGTGTAGGTTTATTTTTTATATAAATAAATAAGATTATATTGTAAAAAATGGTGATTCTACCCTTTTTACTGGTAATTTCCTCAAGCAGGTAAGTAAACTACATTTAAGTAACCTGAAATACATAGAAATTCTGAGAAATTATCCAAGGAATTGCTAGTGTATATGAGTAATTAAAAAGCATCAATCTACCTAAACAAGAGAGGTTTGCATATATATATTAAAAAAAAGATGGGAATTTCCTATTAAACTCCATAGAAAAACCTTTATCTTATGTGGAACTTTTGTGTTTTATCACACTGTGCACTATATAAAAAAGAAATTTACTAGATTTCCAATAAATCACGGTTGTGTTTTATCAAAGTTAGTTATATTCGCTAAATTAATATAAAATGTTAAATGTAAAGCGGGAGTTCAAATGCAAAAACGATCCAACAAATTCTGTTATGTTTGTGCAAAATATATATTTGTGACAACACGAAATTTTACACATAAATTGCAAAGTGCATATCGTTTATATTTCAAAGTGTCTCCTAAAAATCTTGAACAATAATAAAAATTATCAAGTGATGGTTTTGAATAAATTTAATCAACAAGTCTAAATTACATAAAACATTTTCGAAGAAAACTAATTATTACCAAGTTCTTCTTAAAAAAACACATTAAACGTATTTACTGCCTAACTTTTAAAAAGCGAAACATTACTATCATACAATTTTTTTTTATCTCTTTCCAAATACAAAAACTAAAAAATGATTTTCTAATATTTTTTAATTATAGCAATAATAATTTATTTCACATTCAAATTAATTAACAAAAAATTTAATTTAAAAATACTCTCTCTTTACGTTAATATAAGTTATAATGCGCCTGGGACATAAATTTACCGAGAAACATAAATATTAAATCGCCAAATATAAGGATATGAGGTGGGGAAGGGTACGGATTACTAAAGCAGTTAACTGTAATCCGGGACCGGTGCAATATTTTCTTAATAGTTATGATCCGCAAACCTCTATATACAGTACCATCAGGTAAAAATGAAAATTAAATTAAACAAATTTTATTTTTATTGTTGTTTCTAATTTTTTCTCTAAGGAGTAGTGTGTCATTGGAGGATATAATAAGCCTTCAAAGCACAAAATGATGTGCTCTTGCTCCTTTTGGGACAAAAGGAACAAGAGCTGAAGGAAGAGAAAAAAAAAGTAAATAAATGAATTTAATTTAATTTATTTTTTATTAATCCATACACCAGATTTTCTTTCGTTTCAGAATGCAGATTTAAAGGACAAGTGGCAGTTCTCTGATCCACCAGAACAGAACAATGAAGAACAACAGCCAACAGAAAAGAAGTCAGAAAACCAAAAAAAAACACAGAAATGGAAAAAACTACGTTTGGTGCGAAACGTGTAAGAAGGATGTATCAAAAGCTAACCTAGCATGGCATAGGAAGTCGCGTCCATATGCAAAAAGGTAAATAAAATAATCTTTTGATTTTTTTCCAATACTAAAAAAAATATTCACAGATAAACAGATTTACAAATTACACATAAATTACAGATAAATCAATAAATAATAAAATGTAAATAAAGTCCTTTAAGTTAATTTTAATTTTCCAAACAAAATATAGTTTTATAGTAATATTAAATAAAATTTGTTTTAGTTCGGCCAGAGAAAAAACAACAAAAAAAGGAATTGAATATCACCACAACACACAAAATTATCAAACATCTGTACTAGAAAAAGGTAAATTATTATTTAAATCAGGTAAATATCAAGAAGCATTAAATATATATACTGAAGCACTTGAAATTGATCCATTTAATTCTGATATGAATAGAAAATTATATTATAATCGTGCATTAGTTAATTCAAAACTATGAAATTTTCTAAATTAAAAACAGAATATTTAAAAGTATTATTTTTACTTGCTAAATGCTATTCAGATATTGAAAATTATGATGAATGTGTTAAAGATTATGAGGAAGCATTAACATTTGAAAATACAACATATATCCGAAATTTATTACGTGAGGCTAAATTAAATAAATTATATTTATTTCTAATCAGTTTTTAATATAGCTACAAGCAAAAACCAAAAAATAAATTAAATTAAATAAAAAATCCAAATATACTGGTTTCTACGCACATAGATTTATTTTAAAATGTTGTAATTGCAGTAACAAGAAATGTTGTTAAACAAGATATGCTAAAAACAAATGTAACGAATGTTGATTATATCTTAAGTATGATAATGAGTAGTAGTAAAATTTTTTTTGTTTTTTTTTTTATCTTGTTGACATCATAGATATTCATTATCCTTGTATTGTAATTTATACTTATAAAGAAATATAAATGGCGATAACAATTTTTAACTTTGGTTTTAAATACTGATTAGCTAATTACATGAAAAACTAAAAACTAAATTTTAGTATTACATTTGATGAATATATAATGATAAGAAATAATAAATAGTAGCTTGGTATGAAATTATTTGCCGATGGGGTTAAAGATAACGATAATATTGTTTTGTTACAAATATTACATAAAACCGGTTATTATTTAAAAACTAGTTTTCTGTACATTTATAAAAATATTTGTAGAATTTTAAACATTTTTTTTGTTAAATTTAATTTTGGCATTTTGTTAGATAAAACTTAAATATTTTTTTTCCTTTCTTTGCAATAAAAATTACAATTAAAAATAACTTCTTTTGAAAAATTACGGAGTTATTTAATGGCATATGTTGTGTTATTCTATGAAAATATTTTTTAAATTTTTCTACAAAATCTAAATTTACTTCACTTTGCACTTTGTCTAATAACTCTCCAATATAAATGAATGCCATTTTTTGAATAGTTTATTGAAAATTCTACAAAATTTCCTCTTATAGACGCTATCGTTTGAGCTAAAAATTTTTCAACTTAGGGAAGATATGAAAGTCAGAAGGAACTTTTCCCAGAATCAAAACAAATTTTCCAGCAGATGTATTTTCATAGGTGAAAAATTATTTTTTTCTTCCAAGCCAATTGTCTTATCAAATTAATCAAGAAAATCTATAACAATATTCTCTTGTTAAAAGTTTCGTTCTATTCCTTACACCTACCTAAAAATTGATTTTTCCTAGCAATAAATAAGGAATATTAGATAAAATCAAAACTCACTGGACATTTTATTTTATTATGTTGAATAAAAAAGATTTTACACAGAACTTTAAGACTAATGTGGTTCTTATCTTTCGTGGACAGACTGTCTGTCAAGGATAATAACATATCGAAAAAAAATTATAAATCAGGGAGATTCGGTATTTCGATATCTTAAAGAGATGCAGAGAGCCATTACTTGGATTAAAGCGATGAGAACAAGAAAATAGATTAGTCAAGACTTACTAAGTGAATCATTAATCCCACATATAGAAAAAAAACATAAAAAAGCATAAATCATTTTTGAAAAATATGTAATATAGACTTTCCTTCTCCTGTTATAAATATTACGATTATTATGGGTGCGGGTTTAAACTTTTTATCCCACTTCCTAAGATCTTTTAATATTTTTGATAAAAAAGCTATCATTTATAGCTTATATAAAAAAATTGATGGTAAATGTTATATTAATTAAATTATTTTTTTATTTTTCTCCTTTTTGTAAACAATTTAAGTTACAATGTTATCAAATTATCTAAACACGTGTATTAAAAAGTTTTTATATAAATAAAAATAGATTTAGATTTTTAATTAATCGTATTAGAGATATACGCATAAAAAAATTCAATTGAGTACTAAATTTTTAAATTAGTTTTTAAAAATAAATTTAAATTATTAAAAAAATGGACGCAAGAATTTTTTTCTTTGTTAAGAAAAGTTTTGATGTCGTCATAACTATTTTTGGGATTTGTTTTGACATTTCAAATACATCCGAAACAAACGTGATCAAAAATTAAACTATAAATATTAAACGAAATATTGTTTAAAAATAAATATATAAATATTTTCCCCTATGTTACTTTCAAAAAATTGAGAGAAGTTTAGATTTAAGAAGTTACATATTTTTGAAACGTTTCTTGGGATTCATTTTTCTCTCCCAAATAATAAAGTAACCAAAATGGAATTTTGAGGTTTTCTAAACATTAAAATGGGGTGCACAAAACAATTGCTTTGCATTTAATTTTACATGATAACTTAATGTAAATGTATTTTTAAATACACATTTTAAAAAAATTAGAATTTAACTTTCTTCTTAATAAAAAGTTTTATAATGCACAAAATAAGTGAAAATTATTTGAAGCAATATCCGGGGATTAAGTAGGATATGTCTACCTGTTTTCTAACAGTCTAAATATCTCTATTTCGAAGCACGGTAAAAGGTGCTTCGGTAAAAGGTAAAAGGAATTTCAATTAAATAATTGAAAAATAAATAATACACACATTAATTTTTAAAAGAAAGCGCTTCCTTTATTAACCTTCATTTGGTATAAAAGTTACTATTATTGCATGTTTTCATATTATAATAATTTCAACTACAGTAATTTCATATAAATTTAAGATTTTTAAGACGATAAAAAAATTTAAAAGCACATCTATAGTATAAAAACATCACATAACAACTTCTAATGACATGCATAGAGTCTGTTATTTAACATTTGACCTTAAAAGCAGCTGTTTCGATAAAAAGTGGTAATTGTTAGAATTTATGCTTTCAAATACTTTAAGAAGATCAATATACAGTTCGGTAACGAATTTATTGATACATGTCTTAATAATTTTAAAGACAAATTTGAAATTAATCCTCCTTAAATATTGTAATAAGCCCCGTTTTACACTGTTACTCTAAATATGTTTTTGACAACAATCTCGCATTCCTACCAGCTCCACTTTCAGTCGGCACTATGAACGAGGCCAAAAAATAAATGTGATAAAGATACATGTGTCTCCTATGTTTTAATGTACTACAATATACTGCAATTTTCCCAAAATCAGGGTCACCAGAAATATCTTCCTTATTAGTTATGGCTTCAGCTGTGCAATATTTAATTTTGAATATTTCATTATTAAATTATTTAGTATTAAATTCAAGTAGTTTATTTTATAAAAAAAGAGAAGGAGAATAGCAACACTTTAATTATTAACTGAAACAAGTGCATTTTAATGCAGCATTCGGCTTAGAATCAAGATTGATTGATTGTGTGCATTCATCTGTTCAACAACTACAAAAATGAACGATTATCTGCTTTGAATTTTGCAGACGACTAAAGGTTTTTATGTTTAATGTTTAACCTCTTTAGTAATAATTTTTTCCTGGCGGAAAACCAAATGACTGAACTTTTTCTTTCTTTTTATAAAAAATTTCTACTTCTCTTATTACGGGATTGAGTAGTCAATAAATTGTTATATTATGTTCTAAAACTGCTCTAACTATGACTAATTTAGCAATTTAAAAATTTGTTTTTATATAAAGCTCATGAAATTAAATTTCTTATAGAATTATTTGATAAAAATTTGTTATGTTGTTACATAATGCGAATTATTCAATATAAGCAAATTTTAATTATTTAACTAAATTTAACCTTGAAATCACCTATAATACTAATTTGAAAAACAAAAAAACGAAACGAAAACAATCTGAATTGCATTTAACAAATCCAATCCTCATACCACTAATGAATTATCTTTTTGAGCTAACAAAATGTTAACTGATAAGATTGATAGCGATGCTTTTGATTTTATACCATAGGAAGTCATTCGCCTCTGAATATTTTATTAAATTATTTCTTAATTTTGTGATAAGATGATCAGGTGTTGACATCATAAATAAACTAACAATTAGGTTGCTTTGGATAATAGTGATTAAGAATTTTAAAAGCAATTATTAACTATTTGAAAATAATTTAAATTTCCTTGTTCTAAAAACAATATACAGTAAAAGGTGGAAATGTTGATTAATCATTCTTAAATATTTTTTAAGGTTTAAATCTTTCTTTGTGTTTTGTTTTTAATATCCCATGACTTTTGTGTTTTTTCATTTACCAACTAATATTTCATTTAAAATCTTAAGAAAATTTGAATTTCACTATAGACATCCAAATGTTTATTTAGGTTTTTGGTTAAGAGAAAAAAATTGTTTATACATTATTTAAAAAACAAAAAAAAAAACTCAATAAAATGAGTCAATTGTATTTGACTTTAAGGAGATTAATTTAATGCAACTACATTTCATTTGTTTTATAGGTGCAACTAACCCAATTGTTTAGTCATGGCCTTGGAATAAAAAAAATTTGATTATTGCGGATAAACATGAACTTTTTTAGCGGCGAATTGCTCTTTCCCAGAAAGAAAATTCCAATCATTGAATTTCTCATGTACTAAAGATGGTAAAGATTACATCACATTTAGAATTTTTCGGAATTACATGTAAGAAATATAAAGAGAAGAGAAAGCATACATTATGCTTACTTTTCAACCATATTCGCAATGGCAGAGATTTCTCCTTAGATTTGTTAAGAAAAGTACTGATTGAAGGAATAACTACATAACTACATACTCGGACAAAAATACTAATGACTTTTCCCTACTCGAATTACATTCACGAAAAAACCTTCATATATGAATATGAATAGATAAATAGCAAATGATTGAATAATTAGTTTAAGACTTTAAGAAATTTTTAACATATTTAAATCTAGTGGAATCCTAACATGCCATATCAGACCCATCTTTTTTATTCATGGAATACAAAAAAAGATAATAATTATTATCTCCATATGTAGACCACTTAAAAGGAATAAATAGTTGTTTGTTGTGAATATTTTTCTTTTTAAAACTCTTAAT
Source organism: Acrocera orbiculus (assembly GCA_947359355.1). Classification (NCBI taxonomy): domain Eukaryota; kingdom Metazoa; phylum Arthropoda; class Insecta; order Diptera; family Acroceridae; genus Acrocera; species Acrocera orbiculus. The sequence goes on from OX375757.1 coordinate 5,592,345, forward strand.
TCACTATAGTCATATGTGTATCTTTTCGAAGAAGTAACAAATTTCATTCACTTAAAACACTGACAAAAATACCCAGTATAAAAATAATTTTAAAATTTGCAAAAATTGAAAGCCGCTATAAGAAATTCCTGAGAATAGAAAAACCATAAGTAGCGACTTTTATATTCCGTTATTAGTGCGTTTGGAAAAAAAAACGTCTCCATATAAAGATGAAATAAAAAAACAAAAAAATTCGTGACCTTTATCCCTTAACGGAGAAGGTAAAATGTCACTTTTTTTCTTAAATTTTGGTTAAAATAGTTTTAACCTGATTAAGAGGAGAAACCGAAAGCAAAAATTTAAACAATTAATTAACAATTTATAATTTTTGTAAAGTTGTTTAACTCAATTGCAAAATTAGCAATTTGCTAATGAAAAATGACGAAAGCTTTTTATTTTTGGCTCTTCGAAAAATGTATTCTTAACGATTCTTTTATGTAATCATAAGACATTTAAGGAGAAAAAACGTTCAGAACAAATAAATCAGCTTCAAATTTTAACACAAGCTTTTTAAGTATATTTTTTAGTAATTAATCGAAGATTTCTTCTGAAAAATAATTATTTTTTTTATTAGAAACCGCTATTTTATCAAAAAAATTTATTATGCTTATTCCTTCGATTAATTACTAAATTATACATTATTTTAGGACCGCAGGGGTCGGTAACCTGCGGCTCTTTGAATGTGAAAACGCCGCTCTTTAGTTCTTGAATGAAATAAATACATTCCTCAATGAAAAAGGCATTAATCACCCTGAATTAGAGAACAGCAAATTGCTGCAAAAATTTTACTTTCTGGTGGATATCACAGCGAAATTAAATGAGCTGAATCTAAAACTGCAAGTAAAGGGAAACCCAGCCTATGTTTTTGTTGAGGAATTGGTTTTCTTCGAAAAAAAATTAATTATTTTTGCAGAAGATATTTAGAGCGGTAAATTACTTCATTTTCCATTTCTTAAGCAATATCGCGATAAAACCAGTGCAACTGTTGCAACGAATTACTTAAGCACAGTTATAAGAAAGAATTAAAGAAAAATATGCTGACAGATTTCAGCAATTCAAAAACACTCTATAGCATTCATAGTAAATCATCTCAACACAAATAGTAACGAAATCCACATTGAACCATTTGGAGTTGATACTGGATCTCTAGAAATGTAATTGATCGATTTAAAAAGTAAAGCTTTGTAGAGTAGAAAATTTACAGAGTTGAAAAGCAAGTTGAAAGATTTGGAAATCCAGAAATGTATGTACGTAACGCAAAAAAAAGTGGACAGCTTTAAAAGAAATGCCACGAGTTGAGGCACTTGTATTCGACGCATGGAATAGTCTTCCAAATTGCTATAGTTGGCATTTGGAGTACTGACTATCTTTGGATCGACATATTCCTGCAAGCAAGCGTTCTCTTGCATGAATATAATTAAAAGTAAAGTAAGAAGCCAACTAACAAATGGAAATTAAGAGTCGTGTTTGAAACTTAAAACAACAAGTTATGAGTCAAATTTATCTAAACTTTCTAAACCCATGCAAAGCCAACGCTCCCATTGAATTTGTTTGCTCAGATGTATTGTTTTTTGTTTTGTTTTTAACTAAAAAGTTATACTTTTTGGTATAGTTTAAATTTTCTACTACGATGCAAAGCCATCGTTCCCATTGAATTTGTTTGCTCAGATGTATTGTTTTTTGTTTTGTTTTTAACTAAAAAGTTATACTTTTTGGTATAGTTTAAATTTTCTACTACCATGCAAAGCCATCGCTCCCATTGAATTTGTTTGCTCAATTGTTTGTTATTGAAGCACAAGCAAGTGTTGTAATTAAATGTATAATTGTTTTAATTTTTAACTTAAATAATAAGTGATTATCTAATAATACCATATATATATTATCTAATTTGTTGTGAGAAAACACTACTTATATGGTATATGAATAGATAGATATTTTCCTTATGAATAAAAAGAATAGTTTTTTCTATCAAAAAGCTTTATTTATGCAAGTACTATTTATTGTTGGCAAGAAAAATTTTTGTGGCTCTTTAAAAACTTTGAAATTTTGTAAATTGTAATTTTTGACTCTTCCGACTCAAAAGGTTGCCGACCCCTGCTTTAGGTGACCCAATCCAGAGATATTGTGGTCACCACAAGACGTCTTTTTTGAGTGCAGCTCTAAGTTATAGCAGCTTTAGAAGATCAGCTATAGTAGCTTTGAATACTATTATTGTTACATAAAAAAAATTTTAAAATACAGTTAAGAGTTACTATAATATGTGTATAAATTTTTACATTAGTAAACCTAAAGGCCTTTTAGGAAAATTTCTCAAAAAACCCCTATTTTAGAGACTTCTAATTGTATATAACCTCTTAAAGGAAACGAAAGCCCAATTTAAATATTTACAAATTGTAATAAGTTGCTGCTTGAAAAAAACTCAAAGAAAAAAAAACCTAATTCTTTCATATTCTAAAGAAGAATTTATTTCATGGGGTAAATTTTGGGAGTACTTTTCACCCCTTTAAAGTGAATGTAAGTTCATAAAGAAAAAATACCGGTCTTTTACTTTTTTTCGCATTTTTCGATAATTGGTACTTTTTAAAAGAAACATATTAAAATTTCAAATAATTTCTGAGTTACATTTTTCTAAAGAGGAACTGCTCCTCTCTTAGAAAATCACGTTCTAGTGGGTCTAGACAGGACAACTCACAGCAGAAACACACAGCGAAACCGGTTATTTCTCATACAAAACTCACAGAATCGCTGTGAGTTGTCCTGTGTAGACCCGCTCTTACTTGTCTTTGAAGGCGTTTTTCTCAAAACTACATTTTTCAAAATTGCGGCAGTTGTAACTCGATAACAAATCTTTTCAATCGATTTGATTCTTGTTTTAGCATATTTTGTATTTGTTTCTCCATATAATGAAGTGCTAGTTTTATGATTGGATAAAAAACATATACATATATATATATATAGTGTTTATACTGGGCCCTAGTACATTTTGAGTAGTACATCTCACAATTTACTTATCTTCGTTATTGTAAAAAGTGTTTTACGTAATATTCACCGTCAAACTTAACTTAACTTCCACAATTATTCACTTTCAAACTATTGCCGAAAGAGAGAGTTCCAAAAATTATTAAAAATTTCCCCTCGGCAGTAGCCATGAGTTGTCTAGTACATTAGGAATGAACTAGAAAAACAAACTAGAATTAGATTAGTTTTATTTGAGAAATAAACTAGAGATTTCCTATACAAATTCTAAAATGGTAGTATATTTGTCTTGTACCTTTGGCCACTGTAAACGCACTTTTAGCGATCATTCTTGGTTTTTTTTTTTATTTCAAGCAATCTAAAGGCCTAAATCAATGCAGCAGTAGGAGAACATTTTCTTTAGAAGACTCAAGGGATGATAGATAACTTGCTGAAAAGCGGATATTTTAATTTCAAAGAATTACTTTGTATTTTTCATTTATTCAAAAATATATCTCCCAAATTTTGAAACATTCGGTGCTGTAATTTTCTAAAAAAAAAAAAACTAGTTAAACCCCTTAAATAAATCTCTTATTGTCTTTTTCGTATATTTATTTATTTTTCGTGTTTTTTGCTATTTTTATATTCTTTAAAATGCTTAAGTAAGATTCATAATAAATTTTTAGTTAGTGAGCTACCATGATGTTAAAAAAGGAAATATTTTCCATGTTCTTGTTTTAACAAGTTAAATTTTGAAATGAAATATTTGATAAAATTTATTCCATTTCACGTGAAATAATTAATATGAATATATTTTATTAAGCCAAATAGCACACAAATTCCTACGACCCGTCTCAAATTTCATCTTGAGCAAAAGATTTATCCAAGTTTCAAACCTTAATATATTTATCAGATGTAAAAATATTATATATTTCCTTACCAAAATTTTTATGTTGATAAACCATTGGACTTTTTTCTGGTATCCGATACATGGATTCATAATTATTATATTGAGGATAAGTAAATCTCATATTTAAATAATTTAGTCTTCTCTATCTTTTTTATATGTGAAATATTTCACGTTTTTTTATTGAGTTTTCCTCTAATATAATACATTTGTTTAAAAGTCAAAGATTGATTTAACAATTTTTTCTAAAACTATGGGCGGGATACTTGTAATAAAAAATAATTTGAAATAAAGAAAAAACATTAATTATTATATTAAATAGATAGAATTATTAAAAAACGTTAAAATTTCTATACACATTTTTACTAAACTTGTAAACGAAATAATTTCTATTCATGTACTAGGAATAATTATTAATTTCATCAAAATAATTGTTGCACTTTAAAATAAATATTAATCATGAATATTTTATTATAAAAAAATTTTTAATATATCATTTTTAGTTTAATTTTTATTTTCTTATCAGATATAATAACTTAAATTTTTTTGTTTTTATTTAATTATATCAATGCAACACACACACACAATCCATATAAGCGCCCATATATAAATGATCTATTTTCAAGATATTAAAAATAAATGATTCAATTTAATATAAATTTATTCTGTTATAAATTGTTAGCAGTGCTTATTTTAATAAAGTCGTCACACATATGAACGAATATGAAGAGTCAAAACAAAAATTAAAACTAGTCAAATATTCACATATAGTAAAATTTTGTCTACAATACACATAAAATTTAAAAGAATATTGGTTGTTTTTTTGGCAAGTTATGTAATCCAAATAGATCACTAAAACGTTGTATTTGTTAATGTTTTTTCACAAAATATTTGTAATATGATCATCAAATTTTATACAAATAACAGTTTTAAATAATATTAAATTACACTGATTTTTGCAAAAATGAAAAAAATTGTTAAAATTAGTCGTTGAATAAAATAATTTAATTATTTCACGGTAAAAATAAGAAAAAATTAAAAAAAAAAAACATATGTTTAAACAGAACAGCTGAAAATAAAATTAAGAGCTTTATTATTTATATCTATGTGTACGACGGTACACGCGCACTTATTATCATCAGCAAATAGTTCACATAAAAATTCTATGGACACAATTATCCGTAAATACCGATGAACGCGCACGATTAACTGATTTCATTTAAATCAAAATAATAAAACAGAAGTAAACAATTAAAACTTAATAAAAAATATTTATTTTAGATTTTTTTATATATGTATAACAATAAAAAAGGTAAAACAAACAATAAATTTTCTATTTTATAATTAAAAGTTAATTATTTTTTTATAACATATATATATATAATTATTATATTTATAAATAAGAGGGTGCTAGTGTATCACCAATAACTATAATAATATATTTGCCAAGTGTTTAACAAAACGAATGCAACTAAAGACGACGGACGCTACTGGATGTCTTCAATTTGACAGCCAGTGTAACAAGCTAATGGCAGATGAGACTTTTTATAATAAAATGTAGAAATTTTAAACAAGTCAACGACAAATATGATAATAATGGCATGCGATATATAAATTTTGTATAAGAGAGAATTCTATAGTGCATATATACATATACAGTAATATGTAAATATTTATTTATATATGTTTGTGAACTGCACTTAATGTAATCTAAAAAAAAAAAAAGAATATATATATATATATAAAATAATTTATCAGTTTTCTTCTGGTATTTTTTGAGTATTGTAAGTGAACAAAAGTACTTAGCCAAGGTTGAAGATTCCAAAATTGTGTGTAAATGCAATTTGTATTTAAAATAGTTATACGAATTCTATAATATATATATATAATTCTATATATATATATATAATATATACATAAAATAAATATAACTGATAATATGCTACTAAGCTTAAAGCCTATACGCAGAGCTGATAAAGATAAATATATTTATATGCATAGTTTTATACAATATATTTCATGAATACATGGATCCATACATATATATATATATTTATATAAATACAACCCACATCTATAAATATATAGTTTATCAAATTTGATAAAACAAGTGCTTCAATATTAGACTGGAGTGATCATATTTGATATTCTTCAGATTTGAATTTTTGTTTTTGTTTTTTTTTTTTTTGATTGTTTTGAAAATTTTTATTATAATTTTAATAAATTCTCCTTAGAAAATAATTTAAATATAATAATTTATTTTTTATTTATTTACATAAATAAACTTTAAGTTTCTCTGTATTTTAACTTAAGAAAAGTTTATTTGATTTTAAATTTACATTTCTATAAATTTTAATTTAAATGCGAATCAAAATCAGATGATGTAGCATTTACACAACGCAAAAAAATATTTTGAATAAATTTAGATTGAAATAAAATTTATTACTTATTTCATTTAAAATTAAAAACAATTTTTTTAATAATTTTATTCATGAAAATTTAATTAATTTATAAATAAATTTTTAATTGTATGAAAGTTATTCGTTATTCGTGCCCTATTTTACTGTTATTTTGAAAAAGTAACAGTAGTGGAGAAATTATTAACAAATCTTTGATAAAAAGAGAGCTAGCTAAATCTAAGCTAGTTTACTTTCTCGGTGAAAAAATAGATAAATTTTGTTCAAAAATATCTATCAAATTCATAGTCCTTGGTATTTTCTACATAAAATGTAACTGAAAAATAGTTAAAACAGTTACTTTATAGCTATTTGTTTATTGGTTTTCTCACTAGTACACTTTATGATTGACTTTATGCAAGAGAATTTTTTTGAAAGAAAAAGATATTAAAGAATATTGACATCGATTAATCTAAGTATAAATTATTGTACCAGCATAAACGGCATAATTTTAATGCTTTGAAATTAGCAAGTGATCGGTAACCTAATTTAATATTTATTAATCTATATAATTATACAGCAAGCATTTAAATTTGTCTACCTTTTTTCCCTGCTGATATACACGTAAATATAATAAAAATTATATACTTAACTAGCCCTTGGCACAGAGATGTGCAGAATGTCAATTTGATTTATATCTTTCACTTGAAAGTATAAGTAAAAATATAAAAACAAATTCCTTTAATTTTGACACTCTACAAAAAGGTTTTATTCCTTACTTAACGAATTCTTACTAAGGGGCTACAGAAAAATCCAGCCAAATCAAATGAAATAAATGTTTTTAGCTTAATATATTCATATAAATTTGTGTTAAATTCCGTTCCGCGATATTTTAAATTCTCAAAACTTAGAGAAATGAATCAACTTTGTTCATTATGTAGAACAAAACATTTTAAATCTCGGATTACTAATCGGGATAGAAATATATTCATTCTTTGTTTGCATAAGGGGTAAGTATCTTTGCCTCCCTTATCACAAAATTTATACTTTCAAAATCTCTGTGATGGTATTATTTCAACTGACCTTGTAGTGAAGATGGAATAACGATGTTAGATTATACTACAAGATAATTAAAAAATCATAAGCTACAAAGGAAGTAATTACTAGGAACTTCCATAATTTTAGAATGTAGGAAAGTTGCTCCCAAATTTCGAGAGCTGAACCTTACTAGTATAGATTATTATTAGGTCCACGCACACCATAACTTTTACAAGTGAAGGCAGTACAAGGTTTTTGAACTTTGCGAAAATTTCAAACAACTCTATGAGACAGTAATTTTGTTACAATTTGTTTGACATCGCTTATACTTATTTTTGGATTTGAAGTATAGCGAGCTGTTGTATCGAACAAAAGATTAATTATTTGTCTCTTTATAAAATTTCTATGCATATAGCCTAATTAGCCTAGATGTTAATTAAAAATTGCATCATTATTTTCCATGTGTGATGGCATAATTGCAAAATATGTCCAATTTTTTGTTGATTTGAAGTAAAAATCCTTAACATCGTCTACTACGATAGTCATGATAAAATAAAAAATATTAAATATAAAAAATATAAATTGCAAATTTAAAATGTGATGATCTCATTCATTATAGCAAACACTGCCAAATATATTTGGGAATGAAGACAAAATTATTAAAAATAGGATTTTTTTGTCAAATGATCGCCACAGCATTTGCTATAGCGAATATCATCTATTTGTGTTTAAACTTATTCCTTAGTTCAACCTTTTACAATAGATTTTCTTGTTGTTGTTAAGTTCAGATATAATTAAGCCAATCTATTGACTCTAATAATTTGAGTTACAAATGGAAAAAGCCGCTTATTGCCTTAAGATACATAATTTTTATGAAGTAGCTTGCCCAAAAACTGTAGCCTTATTTATACTTAGGTTTAATATATCACAACTTATAAATTATATGAGAATACATACTACATTTTATACGCTTTTGAGACTGAATAACATGATAAATAACGCATGTATGTAAACCTCCGGTTTATTTGACAGTAAAATTTGAAAACAAAAGATAAATTTTTTTAAAAAAAATTAACTTTTATTCATTAAGGCTACTTATTTGATAAATGTTCTAAAACGCAATTTTAAAGTTAGCAGAAGCAAAAAGATAAATTTATCGTGTTATAATAGTGTGAAAGAACTTTATAAAATTTTTTTTAAATATAATACTTTTTTGTGGAAAAATATTTTATCTACTAAAAAGCTAATAGGTATCTAGAAAACTTAAGCATGAAAAGTACTTTAGACAGTTAAAAACTAATATTGATTAAAAATTTAAAAAAATTATGTTAAAGAATTTTTACAATTATACAAAATTATTGTCTCTGATGTTGTTAACATTTTTAAAGTGCTTAGTAAAAAAAATATATTCAAACTTTTAAATGGTTTTTTTGGCAATTTAAGTTCTTTTAAAGTTTTATTCATGGAGTTTGTTCTTTTTAAAGAAAAACATTATTTTTTTTACGCATAATTTTTATTTTTTTTGTGTATAATTTTACCTACCCAAAATAAATAACAACTTTAAAATTGTTATTTTTTTAATTTAGAAGCATTCGTGGTAGCACACGTAAAAACCAAACTGTTAATAATAAATAATAAAATCCACAATCTTTCACACATTTTATCTAATTATAATATCACGTCTGAGACATACGTTTTTTCTTATATATTCTCTATTGACAGAATCAATCAGCAATGTTCGAAGGCTTGCACCTTGGACAAAGGATATATCAAATATATGAAATTGGGTCTAAAAACATAGTAAATATACATCAATAAATAAAATGTAGAATTATTATAATTAATAATAAAGTTCAAAAATACCAAATTTCATGATTTTAAAAAATTTATATGAAATTTTCCTTTAAGTTTTACTAAAATAATTAAAAATTACAGTACATTATTTTTATATTTATTAAGTAAATTTGATGTTTATTTTTAAAATAATAAATCTAAAATTAGTTTCAATAAAATTTTATACATAAGAATATTTAATTGTTTTTTATTATTAAGATCAGAGATCAGTGCCTATAGTCAGATAAGAAATAATTTTTTTAGTAATATTCTTTATACTAATTTAGTCCATTTTTCAACAGAGATTATTTTTTTAGCATATCTAGGACAAATATAACTTAATTAAATTTATTTGTTTTCACTTTAACTTACTAACAAATGAGTTTGTTTTTCTTATCAGTATCACTTTTTTAGTTCTTTGTGAATTTTTTTAGCATGATTGGTCCTTAGAACAGTTCTAGACAAATGCAATTCTAGGAAATTTTAAAGACAAACCTAAGGGCATTAACTTTATATTACAAAATATAATATTACTAAGGTCTCATATAATCAATAAAATTAAGGAATTGAATAATCATTGTTATCTGTCTATTATTTGTATGATAAAACAAATCAAATAAATTTGTTTGCCCTTTGGATTTTGACTAAAAAATAAATAATAATTCAATTTGGACAATATCTTTTGATTTGGTACACAAACTTAAAATTCATAATAGATGTAAGATTTTCGCGGAGTACAGCGTTTCAAAGGCTGTACTGTGTACACGATTCCAACAAGTGAAGTACATGATTTTTCCATACAAGTGTCTTTTTTCGAACTAAATGCTGTGTACAGGCTTGTGTTAAGAAAGAGTCTTACCAGAGCTAGAGTATCTCTCAAACCTATTTCAGACGCCCCCATACAAATCACTTATCGAGTGAGAAGATGCCGTGCTCTTCTTGAAATCCAATCTCTCACGATAAAGTGGGTGTTTGTGAATGCTGATGCGGGCAAATTTAATAATAAATGGAAAGTAGAGTAGATGTAGAATTTACCTTTGAAAGCCTGTATAAGGGGATTTTGGGGCATTCATTGCAAATTTACAGGTACAGGTTTAATTATTCTTTGTTTCTTGTTTTTGTTAATTTAAGCACTTTTGAAACTATACTTCAGCACAATTAGATTATTAAATGTTAATTTTTAAGACACTTATTTTGACATATCTATCATATGTTCTAATACAATGTATTAGCCAATGAAGAAGCTTTTTTGGTACAGGAGTCGTCTAATAGAGTGTATAAGCGTCAGTGGATAAAAGTTATAAGACACTTGGTTTGTTTGTTCTTTTCTCCATTTTAGTGAAAAAGTAACAAAAAGCCAAAAGTCTATAAATTTTATTTAACTATAATTAGTAGCAGAAAAATACTTCATATAAACAAAACTTTAATGTATAAAATAAGAAACCAAGGAAAAAAATTTCGAAATTTCAATTTTAAATAACTCCAAAAAAAATTCCAATTAGAAGATTTTGACCCAGTCTACCTTAATAAATGGGAACAAGGTGCCAATGATACTACAGATGTAAACCATACATTTAATCATATATCAAAAGCTTTATTCATTTTTTATAAACTACACTAGTGAAAACTCACTCATATATTTTTAGTTCTACAAATAATTTTTCAGTCAGACCGGACGTTATAAAAAATATTTCCTTCTTCCGTTCCAAAGAAAAAAACGAAAAAAATAGACTATAGAGATAACCCGTGGCTACCACCACTTTTGTTTGATTTTCTTCTTTCAATATTTTTTAAAGTAAATTTTTGTTTTTTTATTTTACTTTAAATTTTTTAGTAGCCACATTTTTGATCAAGAAAATATCTTTCTTACTTTAAATTTTTAAAGTCATAAATAAAAATGCCAACATCAAATATTTTAATGTTGCTGTTGATAAACAAAATAAAAAACAAAACAAATTCTTAAAATACTCAAAAATCCCTTCAGTCTATAGATAATATTACGCCATATTTTTGAAAATATATTTTTATAAAAATAAGAAAACAATTGAAGGGCGTTCGATTTTGTCATCAGGGTCAGCTTGCTTTATCTTTTAAGTCGAAATAATTTAAAGTTTGATTAAAATATTTTCCACGAATTGTTACTAGAATTAGCTGCAATTTTCTTGTTTGATTTCCCTGAGAATTTTTTTACATAAAAATCTTAACATAAAATAAATTCAGGATGGTGCTTTTAGGGGTAACAAAAATGCTTATTATTATATAAATATCTCTTTATATTTAAAGATATATAAAAGATTTTTTGAATTTTCTTTTTTTTTACATTTTTGAATTATTTAATTCAAATTAGTAATTAGTTAATTATCCTTAGCAGTTAATTAATACAAAGATACATAGCTTTGAACATTTTTCAACAGATTTTTGAGATATGCAGCCAGTATCACAGATTAGTTGACCAGTTAAATTGCTCTAGAAAGACATATTTAAAGTAGCAGACAAAAGTGTATTTTACAAATTCATTGTAAAAGGAAATTGGTTTTAATGCATTTTTATTAAATGTAATATATGATCTCATTTTTACGTCACCTCTTGTTCCAACTGTCACTCTGAACTGGTAATTTACTAACTTTCAAGTTAATAGTGAACTTACAGTGGCCAATAATACTAGTTAAAGTACTACCATTTGCTCCATATATAAAAATAAGTCTAGTACTTTTTGATTGGTATATATTTCATCTGTCGAAAATTTGCTTATCTTTATTGTTGCAAAAAATGTTTTACATCATATTCACCATCAAATTTAACCTAACTTCCACAGTTACTATCAAATAATTCTTCAAAGAGAGAGTTCAAAAAATTACTCAAAATTTCCCCTCCGTGTTGCCATGAGTTATTTAGTACTTTTTGCAAAAGACTAGAAAAGAAAACTAAATTCAGATTAGTATATTTGAGAAAAATACTAGAGAGTTTCCATACAAGTTTCTAAAATTTCAGAATACTAGACTAGTATTTTGGCAACCGTAAATAGCTGTGAAATTTGCTGATAATACTTTATAGGAATATTTCTGCTAATTTCCTCTTATCAATTTTAAAAATATTATTTCTTAAGTAATGAATTTAATGAGTACTTTTAGTCTAATGCTAAATTTCTATAAATTTGTTTGACTTTACTCTTGCAACACTGATTGGTCTCTTCAACTTTCTAAACAAAAAAAATCGTATTTGAAATTTTTACATTAACTCTTATAACGCTCTTTTAAGTCTTTTCGAATAAGAGTTTGAGAATATCTGATTTGCAATGAAATATTTTCTTTAAAAAATCATTTTACAGTTGCTTATGTTTTAATTTTACGCTACAAGTTTTTAAGTCGTATATAATGTATGAAAAACTCGAAAAATTACTATATTATAATTTTTTTTCTCGACTTTTTTATTTGAACAAAATATTTTCTTAGGTTACATATTTCTTGATTTGCTTAAAATATTTATCGCATATTCAATTAATAACCTAAAGTATAAATAAAAGTTTAAAAACCGGTCAAATTAATGCATAGCGAACAAATATTTATCTACAAATTTGGGACGCCATATAAAATAAAATTTCTTAACCTTTTTTTCTTTGTGTATTTCATTTCATTTGAATATATTTAATTTTATGTGGACTTATTTAAGACTAAAGTTCACTTCCTTTTTCTTACCTATATCATAGAATAGTTAGTAAATGATGAAAGAAGGTCACAATTTGAAGTTTATGATTTTATATTATGGCAAAAAATCAATTTATTTAAAAATTTATAGTTATATTAAAATTATCATTTCGCCAATATTTAGTTTTGTGCTTGGTAGCCTTAAATAATTATAATAATGATAATGCAAATATTTATACATATATATAAGCATTTATTTCAAGGTTGGTTGGATTAAATTATATAGTTTTGTGTTTAATATCCTAGACTAATAAAATTAACCAAATTTTAAATATATCATTTTATTTTGGGCTCTTTTTTGTTATAAAAATGAATTACACAAAATATTTCGATTTAATTCATCACAAATATGAAATATTATCTATATTTAATGATCAAAAAATAAATAACTTGCAGGAAAAACAGACCCATATTAATGTTTCATTTGTGATAAAAGCCGTTTAGAATTTTGAAAATTTCTCTAACAAATGTTTCTATATTACCGAGAAAACAGCTTTTTTTACAGAGAACACACTCTTTTTCTCTTAAAATAAAAAAAAAAATTTTGTATAACTTTGAAAGTAAGAGCTGATTTTTTATCTATTACGACCAAAATGCATTTGATTTCCAATGGACTGTGTACGTTACTTTAAGGGGCATATACTTTTATTTTAAAAATAATTAAGCATTAAAATACATTGAAGATCTACACTCTGACAATATTTTCACTTAATATCGACAAAAATCTATTGATAATTTTTAAAAATATTTGGAGCCTTACAAATTTGTTTGGTGATTTTGATATCCCGTCTTATATTGCAATTCGCTGTAATGTTAAAATTTACCAGTCATGCTTTCCTCCTAATATTATGTTTACACAGACACCTGAAAATGGTGGCTTACATAGTACTATTGCATGTTTGATATGGAAATTTTAGGCAAAACTACTTTTGGAATGTAGTTTAGATACTAACTAGCAGATATAGAAAGCACTATATTTGTTTTAGTTGCCGAATTATTAACTGTATGAATGTAGCCCAATATATTTTCTTTGTTAACGTTTTTCTACTTAAACTTTTGGCTGCTATCATCGTAGGTATGAACTGTCAGCTACACGTTTGATTGTGTTTGCTATGCTGGCAGGTGCAGGCATGCCAATGTTAAATTCGATAATGATTGGCATTAGAAAACAGAAATCTATTGCTTCTATGACAGAGTAAAAACCGCATAAAGCTTTCATAGTTTTTTCCATTCGATTGGAGCTATTAAAGTGACAGAATGAGATGTAAATAAAATTTATAGGGTTATATTTTCCTTAATACAGTCCATTCGTGTTTTTCTTTTTTCTTTTCTAAAGGTATCCAAAGATTTTTAACTGTCATTGAGGTGTATCACATAAGGCCAGCAGCTGCCACTTTTAAGGCAAGCGTGGTGAAATATAAGAAAGTTTTAAAAATTTCATTCCCCTGCGTGGGGTAAAAATTCTACTGCCTCTTATTTTGCACTCTACCATTATATATTTAAGAATTCCAAGTGTAGTGAACTTTTTTGTGTATTTTTATTGTTTGTATATGTATTTCTAAAGCTCGAAACAGTCATGACCTCGTGTAATACCGCGTATTTGTTCACCCGATTTGCATATACGCCAACCGGTTATTTTCGTCTTTTCGGGTAAGCATAATCATATCTGCTAGAAAAGACAACAAAAATGGTTTTTTATATTATTAGTGGTAGCTGTATATTTATTTGAACATTTCTTTCTGGAATTACAGAGCTAAATGTACCTAAACCTTAAGATCAAAAGATCGTTTATTTTCATGTACTTCATAAGACGTACAAGAAAAAAGTTATAGTAATTAATTAACTAGAAAACGTTCTTTTATGTACATATGTATAATTTCTATTATGTAGTATTCATTTTTTTTATACAACATACTATTTACTTGGTGATAAATAAAACTATGTGTTTTTTTCATATAGTTTTTCATGAATTTTAAATTAATAATATTAAAAAAAAAAACCCTTTTATTTGCTAATATCTGAATTTAACTTTTTAGAATCTGTCATAAATCTTTTTATTAGAAAATTTAATTGTACCATTTCAAGCATAAAGTACGCAATTTAATTTAATTCATATCATCGTAAAATAATACAAGCGAAGATAATTACTAGTTTAATCTGGTAAATTACTTCCACTAAAATAATTAAAAACATTATAATAGAGTTAGTTCAATTAATAATTGCATTTTCTTTAATTGTAAAACCAAAATTATATATACATATAACTATGAGCATCAATAGATACTGACGTCAGCTGAATATAATTTTTACTTCATGATATGCAAGAAAAAATGTTAAGAAAAATAGAGTAAATTAAAGTCAATAACATGTAAACAAACAAACAAATTTGCTCATTCTCGATATATACATATTGATAATTTTTTCATGTATTTAAATTATTAAGAATTCAAATAATTACGAATTGAATTAAAATTAAAATTAGACAAACCTGTTCCTCGAACAGAAGAAATTATTTTCTTTTCGGCATTTGTTGTTTTTAACAACATTTTATTAGAATATTCTTTCATTCAGTTTGATGATTAAAATAAGACACTAATTAACAGTAATTAATAATATTACACAATAGATATTTTTGTTAAATAATGTTAAAAAAACAAAAACGTTTCAAGACAAATAGTTTCAACACAATTTAATACTTCTAGATAGTTTTCGCTGGGCTTATACTTAATATTTTAAACTTCACTACCGAGGCTACGTTTGTAGCTCAAATTGTCACTAATAAAATTAACCTAAACGCTTACCTTTATAATTGAATAAATTCTTCTTTAAAAAAGATTTTCCGTAATTAATCTCTCACCCTATTTTAGGATTGTAAATAAGAAATCATTTATTCCTATGTTTACAAATTTGTCATGCTATTTCACTAATTTAAGGATATATATCTTAAACGTATAATATATGTTAATGATAAATAGCCTTTTTTAAAATTGTTGCAAAAACGATGCCATAAAATAATTGAAGTGTCAAAACAAATTTCTGATTTAACCTATATAAATTTTTGAGTAAATATTTTTGAAAATTTAGTAAACATGACTTCAAAATATGCTCAAAAATGTTTGCAATGTGAAAAAACAGAAAGTCTTTTATGGCGTCCTACTGGTTCTGGTAATATATGTCAAGAATGTTATGAACAAAATTCTAATAAAATAAAAGCTGAAGACGATAATGAGAATTCAAATGGTAATAATGCTGATGAGAAAAAAGTAAGAAAAAGTACACGTAGTACTAGATATAAGCCAAGAATTGCAGTAACTTCAAAAGCAATTACAAAAGGGAGAAGTAGGCGTTGCATTTTTAAGAAAACTCCAATTAAAGCACCAGCCGCTACAGCCGTAACGCATACAGTCCGCACTGTTTTTTATAAAGTAAATACAATTGTAATCTTACAATTAGTCTATAAGTCAATTTAAATCTGAATTAATGTTTGTTAGAGTTAAAAATAATTACCTACAGAAAAGTGTAAGAAAAAAGCTAAAAGTGTTTTCTAACTTACTGAATGAGGGCCTTAAAATTTCAATTCTGAAACATTGTTAATAATTCAGATTCAAATTGTCTTTTGAAAAATAATGATTGTATAATATTTTTCTTATAATATTTCCATTCAACAGGGTTCATATTTACAAATAGGGGATATTGTATCTTTAATGGATGCCAAAAATAATCTTTATTATGCTCAAATTCGAGGTTTGTTAATTGATACTTATTGTGAAAAATCTGCATTTCTTACTTGGCTAATACCAACAAAATTTAGTCCGCCATCAAATAAATGTTTTGATCCCAGTACATATATAATAGGTATAGAAAAACATTAATTTTAATACAATTGAAAACAACATATTATTAAAAAGGTCCCGATGAAGACCATCCAAGAAGATTATCCTGTTTGGAATTTGTTATGCATGCACCAAGTAGTTACTATCATGATAAAACTAATCCATTCCCTCCTCCAGGGATTCTAGATTTTGATTCAAGTCCAATAGGTTTTATATGGACAAATTTAAATGGAAATGAAGGAAAATGGGAGTAATCAGATTTCATAAGAAATTATTTATTATTATTAAGATATAAATATCAAGCTTAGGTTTGAAGAAAGTTAACTATTACATTTGATATTGAAAAATAGCTATTTTAATTGCGCTTAATAATTAAGGCTTTATTGAGGAGATCGTTAAAACAATTTATTCCTTAATAATGTTAAAATATTTTGAAATAATATATTTATAATTTAATAGTCATCAATTAATAAGTACCAATATAGGATAATATTTAAATAAAATTAACTTTTAATTTAATTGAAAATATGTATTTAAAGCTATAAAAAAATTAAAATTTAAATAAGGGCATACGTAAACATCGTCTAAAATACCCATAAATATACGGATGTGTATATTTATGAGTATGTGTATATTCATTTCTGAATATGTTCGAAAAAGGCCTTCGATTATTTATTTTTATGACAAATACATATTTATAAAACTGAAATACAAGAAGAAAAATATTTTGCGACCAGAATAATTTTAAAATACCTATTTAGATAATAGTAGTTAAGTAATGAATAATAATTTAGTCTAATATATTTCCAAAATGGAAAAAAAAAATTATTTTTTTCTTTCACTGAATTTTCATCCATTAGTAAAAATAATTGAATTACAAATTAAGTTTACTATTTGAGGGATTTTTGAAGAAATTTATAATTAAAAAGTGTTTATTTAAAAAAAAAATATAAGCACAATATTAAGGGAAAAAATAAAGTTGTGTTCAATATGAATACAACGACGCCAAACTCTGTTATAACAAAAAAAGAAATAAAATAATGGCAGTTTCAACAAGAAAATAAAAACACAAGAGCTGTTTGCGTTGGCTTTGATACCATGCATTTATTGGGCCTGTTTACATTTAGGGATAGAAGCACTAATAGTAAGAGCTGGTATATTTTGGCTAGATAGGTAACGGGCAAGGCGGTAGCTCCAAGCATTTGGAATTATAAGGCACACAGCAAATACCCTATTGATATCCTATTTATTTTCCGTGATACGAAATTGTAAATATATTTTGTTAAAAGTATTATTTATCCTTCTTTTCTATTCAATGGTATTAAATATTATTTTTTTTCCTTTTAGTTTATTAACTTAATTAAATGAACATAGATAAAAGCCTATTTTTAAAAAGTTTATTTTATTCTTTTTAACTATATTCCTCCCTTACTTTGCCATACATTATCATCAAAACAATTAACAATTTTCTAATTCAAATCTCAATAGCTTATTCCAAAGGAGGTGAGCATTCAGTCGTAAAATTCAATTTGTTATATGTTGTATTTGTGCCCAAAATTTGAAAAGGGTTAATTTTTTGACAAAAATTTTTCTAACAGATTATACTCTTATACAATCGACAAATACTTCAAATAACAACCACAGGACTCTACAGCTGCGTTACGCTAGCTGCAATTTTGAGGATCGCCAGAAACTCACAAAATTTGTTATTTAAAAAATATAAGACTTTTTTTCATCGAGTATCAGGTAATATAAAATAGTAGTACAAATAAAAATAGAACTTTCAAATATACATCCAAATATAGACGAAATCATGAGCAATTTACAAGCGCATACTTCTCATTAATAAAATTATTATTTTATAAGATTAATATATTTTATTTAAAACTCTAATTAATCCTTATTATAACCCTAAATAGCAAAATGAATTATAGTTTAACTGCATTGAAGAAGGTCACGATAAAATTTTATACGAAAAGGGGGGTCAGCAGTGAAAATAGTTTGCGCGCACCACTGCTCTACAGCACAAAAAGCAAGTTAAATAAAAGCCTATAAAAAAATAAAATTATCTTAACTTTTTTGAACTACTTTCAAATATGTCAAATATGTTTCTAATGAAACTCACATGCAATTTATGTTTTTTTCTGTGATTTTGTTTAAGATTCTAAATCATCTGAAGAAAAAATTTTCAATTATTTATATTCCTACTATTAGGTTGCTCAAAAACCTTCAATTGTTAATAAAATCTTTTCTATTCATCCAATCAAGTTCAAATAAATTTTGTTGTGTTGGGAGTGCATGACAATTGATGTTAATACAGTTAGTTCAAATATAATTCTTACCGTTAGCTCATAATGTCCAATATTTTTTACAAATTTTCAGTCGTTAATAAAACCCTTTTCTAATCATCCAATCAAGTTCAAATAAATTTTGTTGTATTGGGAGTGCATGACAATTGATGTTAATACAGTTAGTTCAAATATTAATTCATTAATTATATTTAATAAACTAATTTTAATTTTATTTGAGAGAAAAACTTCAGAAAACTGAATGCAACGAATTACGAATTCTGAATTCGGAAAAAAGAAAAAACAATCTCAAGTAGGAATATATACTTTAAAAAATTT
The DNA here is from genome assembly GCA_947359355.1 of Acrocera orbiculus. Classification (NCBI taxonomy): domain Eukaryota; kingdom Metazoa; phylum Arthropoda; class Insecta; order Diptera; family Acroceridae; genus Acrocera; species Acrocera orbiculus. The sequence goes on from OX375757.1 coordinate 5,611,677, forward strand.
CTTTTTATATTACTTGTTTTTTAATTAAATTTCAATTAATTTTGTAGGTAACTGTAAGAATTTAACAATTAATTCAATGCTAATTACTGTTATTTCATCAAATTAAGTTAATTATTCTCTTAATTTCTTGTTACATTCATATTCATACCTTTGGGTTATTTTAAATATAATTTAACGATGTGTAAATTGCAAATATTTATCAGATATCGTGTTTGTAAAACCAGCATTAAAAATATTATTAAATTTTAAATTTCTTATGGTGTTTTTTTAATTTTTTTATAAGCATTTTGAGGTCGTATATAAATAATTTCTAGCAATCAAGCATAAATTTATATTTTAACAGCTTTATATAGCCTCAATTAAACATTCACGTAAAATAAAAAATAAATATTAAAAACGTCAGCTCTGTCAAAGAAATCGTGTATATTTTTCAACTTTCTGCGTTGAAGTAAAATAAAATTTTTAGATATAGGTGTATTAATTATAGATTCCATTTTGAAGTCAATATAATCAAATTATTTTGTTTGAATTTTTATCATCCTCCCTTAAAAAGAATTTTATTAGATATGAATTCAATTATGCAATATTATCTAACTCAAATAACGTGTAATTAGATATTTTGCTTTAATTTGACCTAGCTAATAATAATAACCATTAATTATCTTTCTACTCCTTTGTTAAAAAATCAAAAACCTATTATATGAATTTCCCTACCATATTCACAGAATTTTCCAAGTAATCAGTTTCTACTCAGCAACCTGAGTCTTGGAGAACTAACAATAAGACAACATCATACTTTACTTCAAGTCCAATAGCCTTTAGAAGTTCACTAAATTAAATAAAAATTTATTTCAAATTAAATTTTATTGGTAGTATGAAATATAGAGTTTAAGTTGAGTTAAAAAGATTTTGAATTATTGTTCAAATATTTTTTCTAAAGGAAAAAATTTCATTATTAATTTCATATGAGAGCCAAAATGCATTCTTAAATTAATTCAAAAAAAATTTTTATTATTACGTGCGTCATATTAAGTTAATTTTATGGTTCAAAAAAACAGTTAATAAATATATATTTTTTTAAATAGGATAAAATTTCATTGTAGAATTTGCATAAATTATACATTCAACATATTTTCATTTTATTTCAAAAGAAAAAAACAAAAAATTAAAAATTCTTTAACCTTTTCATATTAAAAATACAAAATTTTTCTTTAGAAAAATATTTACTTAATTTGCAAAGTTATTTTGAGTTTTAAGGGCATTTTATATGAATTTTATTTTGCATATTTCAGGGGTGTGTTCAAAGTATATAAGAAAAGACTTATGGTTAATTTTTAATAGAAGTAAAACCAATTAAGATGCAATTCTTAATAACATTTTTATACGTAATAACATTTTTTTGTTGTACCAGTGCTTGCTCTTTAGAGCAATCAAATCAGAATCAGAATGCACCATGGTTTGCAATTCTCCAAATTAACTCAAAACATAAGTGTAGTGCTATAATTATCAATACACAGACATTGTTAACTGCTGCAGAATGTGTTGATCGTCATAAAAATTTAACAGTCCGTGTTGGGGCTAAAAATTCTACCTCAGGAGAGATTCATAAAGTATTTGATATAAGCTGTCATCCAAATTTCGACAAGACTTTTAGAGTCCGAAATAATTTAGCAGTTTTACGTTTGGAAAGACCACTTCAGTTTTCCAACAGGATATCGGCAATAAAATTGCCTTCATTTCAAAATTTCACCAACAAAGAATATCTTCAAGGAACTACTTACACATGGAATTCATGCAGAAAAAATAAAAACATAAAATATTTAAATTCAAAATTGATGACAACTTTGCCAATACAACACTGTAGAAAGATTGTAAATGATAGGAATGATACGATCTGTGCCAATTGTACAAGCTGTTTTAGAAATATGGGATCTCCATTTGTAGTTGATGAATTTCTTTATGGTGTAGTTTCAATTTCATTTGGCAGAGGAACTATATTAAAGACTCTTTTCACTAATATAACGGTACAATACGATTGGATACAAAATATAATGTCTGATTCATTTTGGATTAACAAAACGCCAAGTTCTGAGCCATGTGTAAAACGTGTTGATAATTTTGCTGAAATATTTGCAAAATTAAGAGAAGAAAAGAAAAATTGGGATCTTTTAAGAGCAGAAAGAAAAAGTGAAGTTTTTGCACGTATAAAAAGAGCATTTGGATATTAATAAGTTGTCTATAAATCAATAAAAAAAATAACAAAATATTTTTTTTCTTTTATTCAAAGTTTTAATTTTTAAATAAGTTTATCAGTAATCAAAGTAATTTTCGTTGTTTCCGAAAATTTAAACTTTTCGTTCATTATTTTCAGGGAATTGAATGTATTTTTAATAGTAGGATAGCAGTTTTTTTTCCTATAGATACAATAGTTTTATTTTGATATTTTTAACTTTATCGCTTTTCTAGTACTTGAAATTTCATATGAGATTACTAATTTCTAGTGAATATATAATTCTAGTGTTTATTTCTACATCAGAATGAGCCACTTATCTGCCTTTGCTCATTGACATCAAACTTTATGAACATTATTGCTATTTTTATTTTTGATTATACCCATTCGGTTATTATATCGCTTATTAGTAAAACGTCCCAAACTAAAGATTCGACTTATTTAAAATTTGGCCACATATTTGTAGCACATATCATAAAATATCAGCTTTTTTTTGATTATGCGCATTATTCAATCCCGACTGTTAGTTCGCTATATACATATATAATATGGTTCAAATTTCAATCGTTAAGGGAGGAGTTAGAAAAAGCGTAGAAAAAATCACTTATTTCCTGATTAAGGGGGTATTCTAATCTAGAGACATGAACTTTAGGTACTTTTTGAGGAGCAATAAAAAAAAACAAACAATATTTTTAATATTCGTTATTTTCTATAATATTTATTGATTCCTAAACAATATACAAAAGAACAAAATTAAAAAATCAAAAATGAAGTGGGGGTGTAAAAAAATGGTGCTCGATGGTCGCCACTATTTCAACCCTCTGAGTAATCTGAAGTAAAAAAAAAATGAATAATTAATCTAGAAGAGTGTCGCTATGGCAAGAACTAGGATAAGTAAAAAAAAAATTTTTCGTGAGGTTGTGGCTGCTTGAACTCAAGAGACGTGTTTTTTACTACTTTTTTACGTTTCCGAATTTTTTTAAAATAGTAAAAATTCAAATTTATAATTCTAGTTCCTGTGATAGGGAAATATATAAAAAAGACTCACACAATTTCCAAGAGAATCGGTTCTCTTGAAGTGGAACTTGAGAAATCATGGCGACCGCTTCGAAAAAAGTAGTTTCGAGAAAAACGCTTTTAAAGTTTCGGATAAAGTTAGGCCATACTAAAACAGCTATATCTCCAATAATAATTTGAATTTTGAAAAATCCTTTTAGGAGCGTTTTCTCAAAGGCTTATGCTTTGAAAATATGAAAAAAAATCGATTTTTTGAAATTTATAGACCAGAATACTCCCTTAAGCAAATTTATTCAAACCTTTGGTACATTATATTAAACGTGACTTTAGCAATATTCTGTAATGTTTTTGTTAAAAAATATTTACAAACTGGTGACACAGATTTTTCTAGAGCATTTTTGGAAAAAGATGATTTGCGGTGATCACTGTATCTCAGCCGGAAATTACCTGAAATCAAAAACCCTTACAATTTATTCAAAATATTTTTTAATGTTCCTCTCAACGTTGTCTGATTGTTTTTTTTTTTTTCATTTAGAAAAGTGAGAACTGCTATTCCGCCATTTTTTAAGCGGAAAATCCTGTTAATAAAAAAAAACTTCTAAAACTCGACGTTGGGGGAGGTACTTTTTGTATAGAAAATGTGTACCAAGTTTGAAGTGAATCGGTAATGTACTTTTTGAATGACAGTGACCACCGACTTTGATAATATAGTTTTGAGAAAAATTTGAGTCATGTAGTTACGCACTATACACGCCGTTTCTCTAAATTCTATTAATTCCCAACAACAACAAAGTTGCATTCCAAATTCTATTTCTCTCCCCGCGATAGCAAGAAAGTTGCATTCTAATTGTAATAAAACAAAAGTGTCGGGCTATAACGGACTCCTATGAAGTCAACCGAAATGCAAGCGTAAAGGCCCAAACACAATGCACGCGGCACGCGGCAGCGGCGCACAAGCGGTAAAGTAGAATCCATACAAACAAATGGGAGCTGACACAATGCGCGCCGCGCTGGAAGAAGACCGCGTTAAAAGTAGACCAAATTTCTACTTTTACGCGTGGTTTTTTTGAGCAAAATTTAAATAGATGGCTCTGCTTGTGTAGCTTTGAAAATTTTCTAACAGGATCGCTCATCGTTCAAAGATAATTACTTTTATGCCGACATATTTGTTGTTTACTTTTCATGTTGTGTTTAAGAAAATATTTTCGATGCTTTTTTCATTAAAGAGTGTAATAAAGTGTTTTAAGTGGACTAATTGGATGTTTATTGCAAAGCGATCTTAAGGCCATCTGTTCACTTTTGATAAAATATACCAGCTAGATAGCAGAGTCATCTCTTTTTTTGCTATAAAAGTCGGTAATATATGTCAACCGCGCCTCGTGCATTGTGTTAGGTAACCGCGCTCTGGTTTTGTGCACAACTTCACAAAAAACCGCGTTTGCGCGCCGCTTGCGCGCCGTGTTCATTGTGTTTGGCCCTTAAGCGTCTATCTGCAAATATAATTTTATCAAATGCCTTTCGCGAATTATAAAAGGGTCACTAAATTTAAAAGACATTAGTTTCGATTTTGGATCCAACTTCGACCTAAATGGTCGCATACAAAATTTAAAGTCTATTTTACTAGATAAAAAATTATCAAGTTTTGTTAATGTTATTTACCTTTTGTTTTAAATATTTGTGTTAAATGTTAATTGACTATAATTTTTTATATATTTAAATTTACTTATATTAAATTATATAAGAAAAGGGGATTTAATTTAATAATGTAATTAACCCTTTTTTTATATTTTATATAGCTTGCAAAAAGTATGTAAAAATCTTAAATTGTTAATAAAATCTTTTCTATTCATCAATCAAGTTCAAATAAATTTTGGTCTATTGGCAGTGCATGACAATTGATGTTTATACAGTTATTTCAAATATTATTCTTACTGTTAGCTCATAATGTCCAATACCTTTTTGGAACTTTCCATCGTTAATTAAACTCTTTTCTAGTTATCCAATCAAGTTCAAATAAATTTTGTTGTGTTGGGAGTGCATGACAATTGATATTTATACAGATAGTTCAAATATTAATTCATTAATTATATTTAATAAACTAATTTTTAGTTTTATATGAGAGAAAAACTTCAGAAAACTGAATGAGACGAATTCTGAATTCAGAAAAAAGAAAAAACTCACTGAATGGGAATGAATGAGAAATATAAGTAAGAATATACTTTAAAAAATTGTTTGTTATATTACTAGTTTTATTTGAAAATTGCAAATAAAACACGGAATTGTTTTCAAGCTCGCGTATTTTGTTTGAAGACTTATATTGCTTTTTTGTTATTAAATTTTAATAATTAAAAATTATTTTTTATATCAGGTTCAAGAATTATGCCGATATTTCTGTACAAGATACATAGCTTGCCTAAGGGGGAAAATGCAATTCGAAAACTTACTAGTACTATTTTTTTAGAATTTTTATGGGAAATCTCTAGTTTATTTCTCAAATAATAGTGCGTGTTCACTGAACCTAGTACCTACTCAATAATTATTATTGACATATTTAAAAACTAAGCTAGAGATTTCCAATAAAAATACTTTTAAAAAAGTACTAAATACTATAAGTACTAACGTCAGTGAAAACGCACTATATGTCAACATGATTTAATTATATCCTGAAAGTATGCAAATAGGAATAATATCATTTTCGATTTTTTATAAAAAATCGAGGAACTCAAATGTATTTGAAAAATTCTGCTGTTAAAAGTCATGATATTTGAAATTTTGGTACATTTTTGTATAGGTTAAAAACAGAAGAGGCCTTGTATATTTTGCTTTCTTCATAGCACAGTTTTACTTATTATTGCATAGCTACAGATTTCAACAGAGAGTAAAAACCACCTACAACCAAGTAGGTGCAACTACTTCACACGAGGAGAGAATAATCTGCTCATTTGGCTGTAGAAACATATGGCTTTCTATTTTTCAGACGCAAACAAAGCCGGCGGCTGCTATTTTTATGGACCAAAAAAGTGAAAAAACTTTCCAAAGAACTATATGTAGCAGAGGTTTATACCTCTTGCTTGACACTAATGCATATATTTACAGGTTTAAGTCAAGTGAGCTTTACAGGGTATTCACATTGAGGCCAGTATCATTCAATTTCTAGGTAAGTCTAGGTGAAATGTAAGACGGAGTTTCGCAAATTTCGAAAAAATTTTTACCTCTTCCTGAGGCAGAAATACTTTTTTGCATCTTTTGGTTCAGTGAAACACTTATTTTTTAATATGGAGAAATTTTAGCACTAAGTACTAGATTCACTGCAAACGTATTACTATCCTTATGTTTCGTGCCTTTTACACCCTTCGAAATTTCAACATTTCTCAAGCGATTTTTGGAAAAATATTTGCTGTTCACTCGTTCTTCAGGCCAAAAGTTATTATTGTAGTAAGCTTTGCATTTGGAACTTGTATTTTTGAAATATATAGTAGCTAAACTTTTAAGTAAATAAAGAATAACAAAAAATATAAGTTATGTAATTTTTTTTTCTTTTTCTGAATTTTTCTAAAATCTTAATTTTTATATTTATAGTCATCCTAAGAGTATGCAAAGTGAGATTGTTTTATCATTTTTCCAAATTCGGAAATCGTTTCATACATTTTTCTGAAGTTTTTCTCTCATAAAAGATTAAAAAGCGCTACAAACTCAAAAAAAATTTATTTATTTGAACTTGATTGGATGAATAAAAAAGATTTTATTAACGATTGAAAGTTTGTAAAGGATATTGAACATTATGAGCTAACAGTAGGAATAATATTTGAATTATGATTGGATATCTTTATGGTGCCAATAAAAGCAATAACTTCCCGAGTCGAAATTTTGAGCCTCATTTCATCTTCTTCAACCTCAAAGATACAAACTTTTGTATACTTTGAATCTCCCTTCATCCTCTCCGGCCTAGTTTCAATCTTAATTGGGACCTTTGCTGGTCTCATGATGTTGTAAAATTTTGTAAATAAACTTAATTTATACAGAATTATGTTAATGTCGTTTAAAGTCTTTACTATGTACTAAAACCTAAGTTTTTAAGTATTTAAACGATCAGCAGAATAAAAAAGTTTTCAGCATGCAATATTTCAGTTTTTTATATAAATTATTACCAAATTTATGTAGTTTTTCTGAATTTCAATTAAATTTTTAAAGGGCTTTAAGATCTTAAAATTTCGTGTTATATGATTTTATAAGCCTGAAATTATTTTAAATAAGAATTTATTTTTTTATTTTACTTAATACAGTTACAAAAAAGAAAACGAAAAAATATATATATTATAATTGGTTAAGAAAAATATTATCATAAGAAAATTCTAAATTTAATTTATTATTCCCATAAAATTTCTTAGTGATAACTTCAAATGAACTTTATTTGACTTTTTAGCAAAACAGAAAGTATCTTTATTGCATCATTCAGTCTTTTGTGTTTTATATCTGCACAAGTCCTAGTATAATAACATTTTGTCAATTTATTTAATTTTTCTTTAAATGAATACAAATTTTTCAGTTGTGCAAATTTTGGCAAACAATAACGATAGAAGCAACCGAAAATGTTTAAATATATTCAATTAAAATTGCTTGCATTAATTTTCTTTTTTTAATTTGGAATACCGTAGATGTAAATGTTTAGTAACATACATTATTGTTGTTTTTACAGGATTACATAAATATATTTGGTAACATCGTTACTATCAATATTTGCATTTCAACACATTAAAATTGCAGTTACCTTGCAGTGTGAAATGTAAACAATTGTTATAATTATGTGCAGGCCATTAATTTACAACAAAAAATTGTCAATTTTTACAGATCAGTCTAAAATTTTCTACATTCCATTTATGAAATTTATACCAAAATTCTTATAGTAAACATTTTTTGATCGGATTCACTTATGTATGAGCACCTTAAAAATTTTTTTGAATTAGAAACACTTGGAAAAAATTTTATTATTAGGTATTTTTATGACTATGATCGAAGTAAAAGCTCTCAAGATTTATTGCCTGCTAATTATAAATTTTAATACAACACGAACATTTATTTAAAATCAGTTCGGAATTATTCAACGAGGTTATTTATTTATTTTTTAAACCAAAAACTTTGTCATTCGGAATTTCAAATACGTTGGGTTTACCCATCATACGTCGCTTGGAAAATTTTTAAACTGCTAGAGAAATGCTCTATCGAACAAAAAATAAATAATATTTTTGGAATGTACTAACTCTATTTTACATTACTTCGATCATTTGTTAATTTCATTATAATTATTTGTAATTAAAGGCCTTTTCTTGAAACCAACTTATAATCGGACTGTTTTAGGTTGTATTAATCTGTGTGTTTGTAGTTTTGAATAAAGTAAGACATATTTTACCAAAGAGCTGTTAACTCATCTTTGATTTGATTTTAGAAAAACACTTTTATTTTTTGTAAAAAAAAGAAGCAAGTCATATGGTTGATCATTCCTAAGAAAAGCTGTTGGTTGTTTGCTGAGTAGAATCAGTCGCATTGAAATAACAGTGACTCTAACAACTCCAGTCATCAAAATGAAGTAGTTGGCAAATATAATCACACATTTTTGGATTCGTAAAAGAAGAAATCAAGAAATGCCAATGGTAAAATTAAATGGTTTAAAGTTTGAATGATTCTCAAGTCCACCATATTTTACAAATTTGGTACAAAAGATTTTTAAAAATCTGAAGAAGATACTCTGAAGAAAATAATTTGGGTCGTATTATGAGGTTATTAACAAATATAATCTAACTATTTCAATTCTTAGTTATCTATTTAGATTTTAGATGTTTATAGTACTAAACCAAATATGTATGTAACCAGTTCAGTTGTGCAATACTTCTTGTCAAGTACACGTTAAAGAAACTCAACCCTGTTGAAAATCCTCCCAAAGGCAATGGGTATTTTAAAAAAATTCAAAGTGTCCCTTTGGCCATAAAAAATTTCATTGTCCAGTTCGACTTTGACCAATGTAACAGTCAAAATCTAAAATAATATTATCAAAGTTGTTTTTAAACATTTTTTGTGTGCATTTAACCACTGGTTTAAAACAGCAGATCAGGCTTCAAGAAAATTTCGCTCATTCATATTTTATCGAAAAATGATATTTCTGTATTTAAAATATGAAATTTTTGTTTGAATTTACGTAATTTTTATTTCAAACATTGAGGCGCATATGTAAGTACAGCGATAAGTGATAATTTATTTTTGGAAAAACGGCTATTTACCTTTAAAATTGAATATGTAATTACTAACAAATTATATTTCACTGTATAGCAACAATTAAATTAATTCATTTCTTGTTCTTATAAATATGAAAATGTGTTCCGAATTTAAGTTTAGCACAGCAGAAATGTTCTATGTATTTTTATTTATTATATTTTCACTTTTCCACATAATAAAAGTTAAATTTCTGTATTTATTCAAGTTTCTGCTATACTTGGCAACAAGGATTGATAAAAAATTAATAACAATAAATTAATTAATAACATAAAAGAATAATAATCCCTTTTAAATTTATAAAATTCACTAGTATTAGAGAGCATGTACGTCCATTTTTTTTATTTTAAGTGTGTATTAAAGTGTATATAAAGGCAAGACCTGAAACATTTTCATCAGTACCAGAACCAAGTAAGATGGAGAAATTACTTAATACATTTATACAAATTGTTGCACTATTTTGTTTTCACAATACTTGGGTCCTAGCACAATCTAGGGTTGGACCATGGAACGCATTGTTCAAAGTAAATTCATCTATGTCATGTAGTGCTGTCATCATTAACAATCAAACTTTACTGACCAATGCTGATTGTATTGATACTCTTCAAAATTTAAATGTCCTTATTGGTGCAGTTAATTCTACATCAGGAAATATTTTTGAAGTAGATGATTTTACATGCCATCCAAATTTTGACACTCAAACATATCTCAAAAATAACATTGCTGCTTTACGTTTAAAGGTACCATTAGAGTTTACAGAGAGTATATCAGCAGTAAAACTACCTACAGCGAACCACCAATCTCTTGAAGAAGGTAATAAAGGACGTTTATATACGTGGAAAGTATATGCATCCGATCCAACTACAAAAATATCATCATCCACATTACATAAGATTCGACCCTTAAAATTTTGTAACAAGATTACAAACAATGTAACTGGAGCTTTTTGCGCAAAGTGTAAAAATTGCTTTAGAAATGCTGGTGCACCTTTTTTAATTGACGATGTTCTATATGGTTTGGTTTTGTTTGGACTTCCTTCCAATAAAAACCCAGTTGCACTTTTCACTGATATTACTCAACAATTGGAATGGATTCAAAATGTGTCTACTGATGCATTTTGGGAAAATAAAGAAAAAAGTTCAAAAATATGTTCCGAATTCAGTGAAGATAGTGTATTTGATTTAGTTGCCAATATAAAGGCATATTTAAATTCAACAAACACAACACATGCAAGAAGTAATCTCTAAAAACAATAATTTTAAAATAAAATAAAAAACAATGTCTTCGAAGAACTAAAAAAATTTAAATTCTAAGTTTTTAATAAATTATTTTATACAAAAATTTTCTTATTCTTTTAAAAGGTTTCCTAATCCAATCGCATTCAGAAATCTTTTTTTTTTTAATTTTATTTTTAAGTTTTAGGCAAAGCTTTAGCTTTAATAGTATAAATTGACTAAACTAAAGTTCGACATTCTCAAAAAAGTGAATAGTACTAATTTATTAACACCACACTTTTGGCTGTTTAGTGTTATTGCTAGGGCATCTCAACTGATACCTGAATTTAGTTCTTTTGTGATAAACTCCATTCTACGAAAATTTTCACTTTTATTGTTTTCTTTTCTTGCTTTTCTTGTGTTGACAATTCCAGCTGTTAACTAAAACTGTTCTAGTATATTGTGTAAGAGTTAAAGTTTCAAAATTGGCGTATAGTACAAGAAATTAGAAAGGACTTGTTTAAAGGCTATAATAAAAAACTTCAAGTCAAAAATTTATTTAAGGGGCTTATAAGGGATTCTAATAGTTCAGGTTTAGTATATTTATTTATATTAAGGGGCACAACTAGTGTGATCATCTAAGAAAAAGAATAATTTTAGAGAATTTTTTGAATGTTTTGAAATTTGACAGATATGTTTTTGCATAAATGAAAAATACAAATTTTTTGAAATAAAAATACTGCCATTTCCGCAAGTTGTACACCATCTTCTGAGTCTTCTAAAAAAAAAACAAGTTCTTCCACTGCTCCAGTGATTCTGGCCTTCAGAGTGTCCGAAATCAAAAATAAAAACAGAAAGATCGTTAAACTAGAAGATATTTCTCACACAATAACCCTCGATTATGAAAAAAACTAAAATAGCACAAAATGGCGCATTTTAGAGAAAACAAGTTCAAATTTTGTAACAAATCTGATGGTTTTTTGCCTGGCAAAATTATATTTTTATCCAATCACAAAACAGAGGAGCACCAGCTCTTTAGAAGAATGCAATTCAGAAACTATTTGAGATTTTCACTTGAAATTTTAATATGTTACTTTTAGAGGTACAAATTATCGAAAAGTGAAAAAAAAATCGAAATTTTCACACTAGTCATGCCCCATAATTTAATTGTGAATATACAAAAGTTGCTCCAAAATCAATGCTCCTAGCCCTAAATTATGGATAACTTCTCAATAGGAGAATTATGAGGGCTACTTTTAATGTTCGCTATATTAAAATTATATCACCAAAAAAAGGGAAAGTTTTTAACTTTTGATCATTTATTGGGACATTGTTCAAATGTGTGCATTATTCACATAATCAATATATATCCGTGAGTAAAATATAATTGCTAGTATTTAAGAAAATGGTGACTTAGGGTGCCTGCAGACAGCCGAGCTCACGCCGATTCCGATACCGAAGACTATAATGTCGTTAGGGGTGAATCAATATGAATATGCTCAAAGTGTTCAGAGTGCAAGCTAACCAAAGATTATTTACAAGATTATTACAGCTTAGAACTTGTTTTGTAGCTTGTTTTGAGGGATTAGGATGTTGTATATATATACAAATAAAATGAAAATCTCGCGATAACATACGAACAAGTTTCACTTCGGTTGTGCGTCAGCTTGACACACTCACTCTTCTTTGAAACTTGCAGCGGTAGATAAAATATTGAGCTGCCTGTTTATATGAACTATATTTAGAGATTAACAAGAATTTTCAGGTAGATCATACTTTTGCAAAAGGAGCAATAAAAGAAAATCACATTAACCTTTATCCTTGTATCTGTCTATATATTTGAAAAAGTAAACAATTTTTAGTTAATTATAGCTGTATTCTCTTGAAAATTTTATTATCTTCGATGAAAATTCCATCTTTTATTTTTATCTTTATTTCAATCTTTTATTAAAATTAAACCCTGAGTCACACATAAAATGTTTTAAGTTATTTTTTAATTTCAAATTGTTACGTTTTTGGAATATATGCGATTTTATATAAGAAAAACAGACTTAACAGGTAGATTTAAAGGGTAGTAGGGCATTTTTTTTTTTGTATTTTTTGTTTTTCATTTTTTTTATTGATGTACAACATCTTAAGATTATTCGGTGAAAATTTGAAAGCAATTGAAATAAAACTAACGGAGATATACACTTGCAAGCCTTTTATTTCATGTACCTACTTTATAAAATAAAATTCAAACTTTCAAACGCGTTTTTTTCACACTTAGCTTTTTCAAAGTCGGTGAACTCTGTCAACAAAATATTGTAAATTCGCATACAATTAGGACGCAAAAACCTTTTGTATCCTCTCTTACCTTACCGAACTATAAACAACAACAAAAATGTATAATTCTTCAAACGCTAATAAGAATAAAAAAATAACTTCCGAGTTGAATTTAAAGACTCTGAGATTTCAATATGTTTGGTAATTGCTGTTATGTTTCAAAACAAAAATATTTTTAAATAAATATTAATTGAAACCTGAATTCAGCAACAAACTTCAATCCAAAAAGCAAACTTGGTCGTAAAGGTCATAAAGTTTAAAATTACAATCAAATTTATATGTATTTAAAATTGAATTAAAAAAATATTTTTATATATTAAATAATGCAAAAACACATTGAATTCTAATTTAAGCCCACCAAGCAGTAAATAAGGATAACATTTCATGAGCCTACCCCGTCGGCTGATTTCAGCCGACAACATGTACGGAATAAGCTAATAATCTACAGCCATCTCAATCAGCTTTAATAATCTTTCCAGCCAATCGCAGTAAGCTTGCACTCTGACCACTCTCAGCCGATTCCTATTGATTTACCCATATCAACTTTATAGTCTTCGGCGTCAGCTCGGCTGTAAGAAGGCACTCTGAATATGTTTTTTACTGTAATCTCTTCAGGCAGCCTTACAACACTTAGTGAAAATTAAATGCTGCGAAATGATTTTTTTTTAAATAATAGCCTAAGATATTGAAGAAAAAAACGCAACAACAAAAAATATGAAGGTGAGATAGTGGTTTTAGCATCGGTAAAGGAGGTACTTGAAATATTCCATTATGACAGAGGAAGAAGTTTTAACATATTTTTAAAAATCTCAAGTACATTAGCTTACAACTAATTAAAAGGCTATTCGTATGCAGTTCAAATACTAAACACTTACGTAATTGAATTGTATTCTTTTTTTCTACTCCCAAACTTCAATATACAGAGCTGGAAATAACTATAGACTCAAGGTATTATTTCTGGGTTTTTCCATATATTTGATTACGAAGTAAAAAAAATTGTAATAAGCACAAATATTTATAATCATACTAAAAGTGTGCAAATACTTTTTTCTATATGTAAAACGAAAATAAATTTTTAATTAATAACAGCTTTTTATTTGAATTCGTAATTCATTTTTCTCTCATATAAATCTAAATAATATTGAACTAACTGTATTAACAACAATTGTCATCTACTACGAGCTCAAAAAAATTTATTTGAACTTGATTGGATGAATTGAAAATTTGTAAAATATATGGGCATTATGAGCTAACAGTAGGATAATTTCATAACTATTGGAAATACACTTGAGACTTCTTATTGGTTCTTAAAATCAAAACCATCTGAAATATAAAAACAATGTATTTTTAAATCTAATGATAAGAAGCTCCAAATCTAGCAGCTTTTTCAAAACTTTCGAAGTTTCCCCTCTCCGATTTATAGTATCGGTATATTTGTACCAAGTGTAATTTGCCTCATTAACATTAAACGCTAAAAAGTTCAAAAAGAAGATTTTATGACCAATATACATATAAAAAATTCATGCAAGAAGATACATAAATCTATAAGTAAAAGTGTAACATATTTTCAAGGGTTTTTTTGAAATATATAACATCATTAAAATTCTTTTAAAAAAATGTTTAATTATTCAGTAAATTATTTAGCATATAATTTTATATTTATTTCATTTTAATGTACATATAGCAACAAATAAATGAAAATGTGTTTCTAAATTTTTAATTTTATCCTCATGTTTTTAGTTAACAACATATTTCTTTTCAAGAGTATCAAGGAAATTATAAATTAATTCATGTTTTATTGGATACAATAGGGAAGAACACATTTTTGAATTAAATTAAAGGAAATGATATCACTATACAGTAGTTTGCAAATAAATATTCATTTTACCAAACAATAAGCCTAATATCAATTACTGTCACCATGCTAAAGATATTTCAATTAGTCCAAACCTCATTCATTTGAAAAATTATTAATGAAATTTTAAGCATTTGTTAGATTTTCTTTTAATTAATAATCATTTTTAAATCATACGTAATAATAGCAACTTCTACGAAGTAGAAATAGGATAAATTTTTTGGATATCTTTCGCAGGGTGTAAATTGCCAATTAAAGCAATAACTTTCCGAGTCGTAATTTTAACCTCCTTTCATCTTCTTAAACCTCAAAAATGTGAACTTTAGTATACTTTTGTATACTTTGAACCTCTTTTCATCCTCTTCGGTCTCCTAAGTGCAAACTTTTCACTATTGGAGGTTAAGGAGGCCCAAAGGGTGTTAATCTTACTTTTAAATTTTTTGAACTTTGGTATTTATTTCAAATGCACTTATTAGTTAGATTTTTGTAAAAAAATCAAATGCTTAAAAGTAAATTTTTTTGGAGTTAGTATAAAGATATATTTTATTTTAATTATTAATTCTCAACCTTATTTTTTATTATTAAAATACACAGGAATATCTCACAAACAATTTATTTATTTCTTGTCCTTGTATTACAGTTGATCGCCGCAAATGCGCAAAAAACGATTTAACATATCTCTTTGCATCATAAAGAAAAAGCAAAAAGCTTTTAAAAAAAAGTGAAATCAATTTAATTGAAATATTCTATTTAGTAAAAATCTTCTTCAAGATCTTTTTCATTATTTTGTTGATTTTTAATTTGATCTTGATTTCTATACATGTTAGCTACTTGATTAGATGATGTTGCATCTTCTACAGATTTATCATCTCTTACTCGTATGAATCTAGGAAATCTTAATGATATCCCTTTTTCTGGATCAATTATTCCAGCAGCAGCTTTATGTACTGGACTTAATGATAAATCAGCACATTTTATTTCCCAAACTTGAATTGCTTCAAACCATTCATCCGGTTCATTTGATGAATCATATCTATAATATGATTTGCATGTTTTTAAAATGTGATCTTTAAAAAATTCAGTATGCTTTTGTAGATCTTCATCACTAAAACCTGAAATAAATGATTTTAATTACATCAAAATTTTATAGTTGAAATTAATTATTAATCAAATAATTACAAACAACTTTTTTAATACGATTTTTTAAATATAAAAAAAATTAAAGAACTTGGTCTTATAAAATTATACTTTTAATTAATCAATATTGGAAATATAAAAAATTAAATAAAATCATATAAAAAAGCTTACTTTTCAATACCAAAAATTATACAATCTAACATGATTTTAAAGTAATTGCGGGGTTATAAAAAAATCCCGTAACATTTAGGCTGCCTGCAGAGTGGCGGCTTACAGCCGAGCTGACGCCGATTCCGATACCCAAGACTATAAAGTCGTTATGGTAAATCAATAGGAATATGCTCAAAGTGTTCAAAGTGTTCAAAGTGCAGGCCTACCAAAGATAGACTATCACAATGGGAATCGGTGTTAGCTCGGCTGTAAGCTGGCACTCTGCAGGTAGCGTTATGCATTATAGATTATTTTTTTCTAGTGAAGAAATATGAAAGCCTCTTTTGAATAATGAAAAATCATTCAACAGTCATTGAAATAAATGAAAGCTTTCATATGTATTTTAGTATCAAAATAAAAGGAAAACTTCCCAATCTATGATGTATGAAAAAAAATATTAAATAATACTTAGTAATTGGGCAAAAGGAAGCTAAAGGTATCAACTAAAAATGATTGCTGGAAAGCAATTTTAGCAGAATATATCAAGGGGGTATCTCAGTGCCCATAATAACGATAGAATCTTATCATTCAAAAATGGAAGAGGGCTTGAGCACCAATCTATGGATTTCAATGATTGTTAAACTTATTGAACAAACCTTGGGGACCTTCGTTGGTCTCAGGATGTTGTAAAATTTTGTATATAAACTTAATTTATACAGAATTATGTTATTGTCGTTTAAAGTCTTTACTATGTAGTAAAACCTAAGTTTTTAAGTATTTAAACGATCAGCAGAATAAAAAAGTTTTCAGCATGCAATATTTCAGTGTTTTATATAAATTATTGCCAAATTTATGTAGTTTTTCTGAATTTCAATTAAATTTTTAAAGGGCTTTAAGATCTTAAAATTTCGTGTTATATGATTTTATAAGCCTGAAATTATTTTAAATAAGAATTTATTTTTTTATTTTACTTAATACAGTTACAAAAAAGAAAACGAAAAAATATATATATTATAATTGGTTAAGAAAAATATTATCATAAGAAAATTCTAAATTTAATTTATTATTCCCATAAAATTTCTTAGTGATAACTTCATATGAACTTTATTTGACTTTTTAGCAAAAGAGAAAGTATCTTTATTGCATCATTCAGTCTTTTGTGTTTTATATCTGCACAAGTCCTAGTATAATAACACTTCGTTCATTTATTAAATTTTTCTTTAAATGAATGCAAATTTTTCAGTTGTGCAAACTTTGGCATACAATAACGATAGAAGCAACCGAAAATAAGTGTTTAAATATATTCAATTACAATTGCTTGCATTAATTTTCTTTTCCTAATTTGGAATACCTTCGAATAATTATAAAATGTTCGTGCATTAATCATATGTAAATGTTTAGTAACATACATTATGGCTGTATTTTTTAGCTTTAATAAACAATGTTTACATAATTACATAATTATATTTGGTAGCATCCTTACTATCAATATTTGCATTTCAACACATTCAAATTGCAGTTACCTTGCAGTGTGAAATGTAAACAATTGTTATAATTATGTGCAGGCCATTAACAAAAACTTGTCAATTTTGACAGATCAATCTAAAATTTTCTACATTCCATTTATGAAAATTATACCAAAATTTTTATAGTAAATTTTATGCAACACAAACATTTATTTAAAATCAGTTCGAAATTATTCAACGAGTTTATTTATTTATTTTTTAAACCAAAAACTTTGTCATTCGGAATTTCAAATACGTTGGGTTTGCCCATCATACGTCGCTTGGAAAATTTTTAAACTGCTAGAGAAATGCTCTATCCAACAAAAAATAAATAATATTTTTGGAATGTACTAACTCTATTTTACATTACTTCGATCATTTGTTAATTTCATTATAATCATTTGTAATTAAAGGCCTTTTCTTGAAACCAACTTATAATCGGACTGTTTTAGGTTGTATTAATCTGTGTGTTTGTAGTTTTGAATAAAGTAAGACATATTTTACCAAAGAGCTGTTAACTCATCTTTGATTTGATTTTAGAAAAACACTTATTTTTTGTAAACAAAGAAGCAAGCCATATGGTAGATCTTTCCTAAGAAAAGCTGTTGGTTGTTTGCTGAATAAAATCAGTCGTATTGAAATAAGAGTGACAAGAGTAAACAATTGTTATAATTATGTGCAAGCCATTAATTTACAACAAAAAATTGTTAATTTTTACAGATCAATAAATAATAATAAATAAAACTTTGGCAGTTATTCAAGATCAACTACATGAGGTAGCTGTAAAATTTTTTTTTTTTTATCATACAAGGGAACATGAACATTAATTGTAGTTTATGTTTGAACTTTATATGCTATAAAAGTTGAAACTAGTGTTTACAAGAACCTTCATGTATTTCCATTCATCTACTTATTAAGTTTCAAGCTTCCTAACAACATATACATGAATAAAGCGAAGTGCAAGCGGTTAATTGGATATTTGTTGCTCCTTTGCATCTACCAAATTGTTTATTCTTGGATGAATCTCATATTCATTTTTCATATTCATATTTTCATTTCAAGAAAGAAGGAGAGCCCGCAGGCTTTTGCATTCAACCAGAAACCCAGCTCACAAAACTGACTTCAAACGAGTCAGTAACAAAACAAACCAACTCATAAAAGCATATAAACAAGAATGTTTCAACAAGTACCCAAGTGAGTTAGAGCCTGATAAAGACAAGAACTACTCCTTGTGGAAGGCAACTCGACATCTTAGACACCCAGTTGTTAGAATACCCCCATTGAGGAATCATCAGGGTGGGTGGGCACGTAAGGATTATGATATAGCTGAACTGTTCGCACAACATCTATCCTCAGTATTTCAACCACATGACATCCAGTCTGGTACTCAAACACAACCAAGGCACCAACCATATAAAAAAATCAAAAAGATCACTACCTTTGAACTTGCCAGTGAAATAGACAACACCTTGAATATAAAAAAATCGCCAGGAATAGACCAATTATCTCCCCGCTTACTCAAGGAATTACCGGCTAAAGCAATTAAAATGATAGCATACATATTCAATGCCTGCATCAGACTACAATACGTTCCGGACAGCTTTAAAGTAGCTGAAATCATAATGATAAAAAAAACCAGATAAACCAGCGGAGGAAGTTACCTCCTATAGGCCAATATCACTCCTCCCAACACTCTCAAAGTTATTTGAAAATCTGCTCCTAAAGAGACTAGAACCTTTAGTGACCATCCCTGACTATCAATTCGGATTTAGATCCAAACACTCTACAATTGATCAAATTCATCGCGTCACTGATAAGATAGAACAGGCGTTTGAAAAAAAGAAGTACTGCTGCGCGGTATTCCTTGACGTATCACAAACGTTCGATCGAGTCTGGCATCAAGGGCTTTGTAATAAGTTAAGCATTCTCCTCCCAGGCAACTTCTATAAACTACTGGAATCGTACTTAGCTAATCGCAAGTTCCAAGTCAAACATCAAGATGCTAAGTCAAGAATATACCCAGTAAAGGCAGGTATTCCCCAGGGTAGTGTTCGGGGACCACTTCTATACCTAATATACACTGCGGACATTCCTACCACGGAAAATACATTCATCGGTACTTTCGCTGATGATACTGTCCTACTCTCAGCGAATGAGTCTCAAACCAAAGCAACTGAAAACCTTCAAAACTCACTTAACTCTATCAACAAATGGACATCTAATTGGAAGATAAAAATTAACAGCTCCAAATCTGTGCACGTAGTATACACATTAAGAAGAATCAATAATAATCTCCACTTATTCCACAATGGTAAGCTAATTCCAAAAGCTGAGTCGGCAAAATATCTAGGCCTTCATCTAGACTCTAAGCTAAATTGGAAACATCACATACAACAAAAAGCTAAACAGATAAAGCAACAATTAATCAAACTTTACTGGCTGCTTGGGAAAAATTCTCCCCTAAATCTCAAAAGCAAAAAGGCAATATAGACCTCTATCATTAAACCCGTCTGGACTTATGGAGTGCAGTTGTGGGGGTGCGCGCGTAGCTCAAATAGAGCTATCATCCAGAAAAATCAAAACAAGGTACTAAGATTAATTACCAACGCCTATCGCTTCATCTCAAACAAGGAACTTCACGATGACTTGAATATCAAGTGGGTAGAGGATGTTATCCGCGATTACGCTTCTAAGCATGAACGAAGACTTATATATCATCCAAACATTGAGGCCATCCAGCTGATGGATACATTTGGCAAAACCAGGCGCTTGTGCAGACTAAAACCACATGAATTGACAATCTAGTATCAATTCTACAATATCAATGCGTTATGGGTGTCATCACTGGACGATAGCCCTCACACATCGAACCTACCTCAACACTACCAACTCACTAATATCATAAGTACTAATAAATTAATAAGAATATTAATATTGTAGTAAGCTAAATAATTAAAAAAAAATTTTTTTCATTTTATCCAAAATTCAATTATATTTGTCGATTCAAACGTAGATTTCATTCCAAGATCTGATGAGAGTTCGATTAATTTTTCTTCTTCATCATCTGTTAATTTGTTACTTTGGTGTTCAACAAAAGGATTCAATATCCAAATTGCCCACACGTGGATCATCACGTGGATTTGGGTAATAATCCTCAAACGATTTTGAAAGGGCTTCAAGATGTTCACTTATTATATTTGTTATACTACAACTATCCTGTCCTATCCTAACTATATTTTTCAGAAATTATATAATCTGATTGTGAGTACAATGAAAACATGCCCAAATTATTTTCTTTTATTTGATCCCTCCATAATCTCAACTTTCTTTCAAATGCATAAATTTTATTGCTTGTATCAAAAATGGTGCACATAGCAAATTTAAATTTAAGGCATTTATATGCATAAAAATATCAGATAAATATGCGAGCATAGCGATCCAATCCTTGTTGTCAAAACAAATTTGCAGATCTGACCTATTTTCATTGAAAAATATTACAACTTCAAGTTTTAATTCAAATAATCTTTTCAAAATTCTACCCCTTGATAGCCACCTCACTTCACAAATAAAATTAACAATTTGTATCGAACCTATAAGAACTTCATTAAAAGCTGGGGATAATTTTTTGGTGCTAAAGGTTCGCGGTGGATAGAACAATGAGTACATAATATTCCTTCATGAGCTACTTCCTTTTATTTTGATGCTGCTACACCTGAATGTTTTCCTACCATAGATGCAGCACCATCCGTTCATAAGCCGACACAATTCTTCTTTACTTTAAAGGATTGCTTTATTTGAGACATCAGTTGATTCATCTACTTGAATTGCAAACCAGTTTGGTTTTATGATTTTTTCAATCAACTGGTCTTCAATATCTGCAGACATTTCAAAAATCCTGCGTTCAATTGTGTCATTGGACAGAGGTATAGGGTGGTCCAAATAAGATTTGTATTTTGATGTATAGGTTTTTTTTGATATGGTAACACTAATGTCAATATCAGACCGACATAAATTTAGTTTGAAGTCTGAAGCACAGGAAAATGGTCAAATATACACTTGAAGAACGCTGGAAAATACTGAAAAATTACTTTCAAAGTGATTGTAAAGTTTCAGAAATAGTGCGAAAATCAAGAAAAATTTTCCGACGAAGCTCATTTTCATCTTGGCGGCTACGTAAATAAGCAAAATTGCCGTATTTGGGGTACAAAAAATCTACAGGCGACTCCAATGCACCCAAAACGAGTGACTGTATAGTGCGGATTTTGTCGGACGGCATAATTGGTCCATTTTTCTTTGAAAATGACGCTGGCGAGGGTGTTACATTGAATGGCGTACGCTATTGTGATATGTTAAATGAAAAATTTTTTCCCGCAATTGAAGATATTGAATTGGATGATGTTTGGTTTCAACAGGATGGCGCCACATGCCACACAAGCAACGTTTCAGTCGACTTAGTGCGCTCTAAATTTGAAAATCGTATTATCAGCAAAAATGCTGATGTGAATTAGCTACCAAGAAGTTGTGATTTGACACCGTTGGACTATTATTTGTGGGGTGCCGGGAAAGGCAAATGTTATGCCAATAATTCAACAACAATTGAAAAGCTCAAACACAATATCATCACCGAAATTGGCAAGATATACAGCCGCAAACAATCGAAAATGTATTGAAGTATTGAAAAATTGGATTGACCGAATTGGCTACTGTGAGGTCAGCCGTGGCAGTCATTTGAATGAAATTATATTCCATCATCACAGTACGAGGATACAGCTTTCCAATAAAAGAAAAACTTTGAAAAAATATTAAACCGTTTTGTTTTTATAACCATTTATATCATACAAATTTTATTTGGACCACCCGCTATATTTTTCATTTCATCTCCAGCAGTTGAACCCAAAACTTCTGAACATTCTTCCACTAAACATGGCCCAATTAGCTCCTCGCCAATTGAATACAGCTTCTTACATTTAGCAATACGCAAGGCAATTACATATGATGCCTTAAGAAGACACTTCTCAATCTCAAAGCTTTTTTTGAAGGTACTTTGTTGATTTTTATATTCAAGGCTTTTTCTTTCTTTTTGTTTAACATAGAAACATGCGACACATAACTTATAGAAAAAATAAAGGAATCAAATAAAAGCTTATGATTTTCAACACGCGCTCACTTTTACTACACAAGGCAACTTTTTCGGTGAGAAATGAACAAATAAAATCTATTTATGGCTAGATATATGAACATCCTAGTATTGCAAAAAGATTTCGATCAAAGAAATATCAAAGGAAAAAGACTCAGAAAGAGTTTCCTATGTCTGTTGTCTACACAAAAATTGTAACCAGTCAACAACATTTTAAATAGTTGGTAAAATAAAAAAGTGCTTAGTATGTTTTGCTGATATTTCACGGACCGTCATTGGTCCGTTGGAGCGATGGAGAAACAGTGCTCTAGTCCACAATACTTTACAAATTTGGTACAAAAGATTTTTAAAAATCTTAAGAAGATACTCTGAAGAAAATAATTTGGGTCGTATTATGAGGTTATTAACAATAAATATAATCTAACTATTTCAATTCTTAATTATCTATTTAGATTTTAGGTGTTTATGGTACTAAACTAAATATGTATATGTAACCACTTTAGAAAAAGTGGTTCAGTTGTGTAATATTTCTTGCCAAGTACACGTTAAAGAAACAAAACCCTGTTGAAAATTTTATGAAATTTTCTCCCAAAGGCAATGGGTATTTCAGAAAAATTCAAAGTTGCCCTTTGGCCATGAAAAATTTCATTGTCCAGTTCGACTTTGACCAATGTAACAGTCAAAATCTAAAATAATATTATCAAAGTTGTTTTTAAACATTTTTTGTGTGTATTTAACCACTGGTTTAAAACAGCAGATTAGGACTCAAGAAAATTTCGCTCATTCATATTTCATCGAAAAATGATATTTCAGTATTTAAAATATAAAATTTTTGTTTTAATTTACGTAATTTTTATTTCAGACATTGAGGCGCAATTGTAAGCATTATGTATAGAGCGATAAGTGATAATTCATTTTTGGAAAAAAAAAACGGCTATTTACCTTTAAAATTGAATATGTAATTACTAACAAATTATATTCCACTGTATAGCAACAATTAAATTAATTCATTTCTTGTTCTTATAAATATGTAGTTGTCTTCCGCGTTTAAGTTTACCACAGTACAAATACTTTAATTATCTGATATCTGATATTTATCAAAAAAATTGCTTCTAAATTCAAAAATGAATTTTTAATTATTATAATTTCACTTTTCCACATAATAAAAGTTAAATTTCTGTATTTATCCAAGTTCCTGCTATACTTGGCAACAAGGATTGATAAAAAATTAATAACAATAAATTAATTAATAACATAAAAGAATAATAATCCTTTTTGAATTTATAAAATTCGATAGTATTAGAGAGCATGTACGTCCATTTTTTTTATTTTAAGTGTGTATTAAAGTGTATATAAAGGCAAGACCTGAAACATTTTCATCAGTACCAGAACCAAGTAAGATGGAGAAATTACTTAATACATTTATACAAATTGTTGCACTATTTTGTTTTCACAATACTTGGGTCCTAGCACAATCTAGGGTTGGACCATGGAACGCATTGTTCAAAGTAAATTCATCTATGTCATGTAGTGCTGTCATCATTAACAATCAAACTTTACTGACCAATGCTGATTGTATTGATACTCTTAAAAATTTAAATGTCCTTATTGGTGCAGTTAATTCTACATCAGGAAATATTTTTGAAGTAGATGATTTTACATGCCATCCAAATTTTGACACTCAAGCATATCTCGAAAATAACATTGCTGCTTTACGTTTAAGGGTACCGTTAGAATTTACAGAGAGTATATCAGCAGTAAAACTACCTACAGCGAACAACCAATCTCCTGTAGAAGGTAATGAAGGACGTTTATATACGTGGAATATATATGCATCCGATCCAACTACAAAAATATCATCATCCAAATTACATAAGATTCGACCCTTAAAATTTTGTAACAAGATTACAAACAATGTAACTGGAGCTTTTTGTGCAAAATGTAAAAATTGCTTCAGAAATGCTGGTGCACCTTTTTTAATTGACGATGTTCTATATGGTTTGGTTTTGTTTGGACTTCCTTCCAATAAAAACCCAGTTGCACTTTTTACTGATATTACTCAACAATTGGAATGGATTCAAAATGTGTCTACTGATTCATTTTGGGAAAATAAAGAAAAAAGTTCAAAAATATGTTCCCAATTTAGTGAAGATAGTGTATTCAATTTATTTGCCAGTATAAAGGCATATTTAAATTCAACAAACACAACACATGCAAGAAGTAATCTCTAAAAACAATAATTTTAAAATAAAATAAAAAACAATGTCTTCGAAGAACTAAAAAAATTTAAATTCTAAGTTTTTAATAAATTATTTTATACAAAAATTTTTTTATTCTTTTAAAAGGTTTCCTAATCCAATCGCATTCAGAAATCTTTTTTTTTTTTGAATTTTATTTTTTAAGTTTTAGGCAAAGCTTTAGCTGTGGCTTGGCTTGTGGCTTGTGGCTTGTGGCTTGTGGCTTGTGGCTTGTGGCTTGTGGCTTGTGGCTTGTGGCTTGTGGCTTGTGGCTTGTGGCTTGTGGCTTGTGGCTTGTGGCTTGTGGCTTGTGTAGCTTTGGCTGTTTAGTGTTATTGCTAGGGCATCTCAACTGATACCTGAATTTAGTTCTTTTGTGATAAACTCCATTATACGAAAATTTTCACTTTTATTGTTTTCTTTTCTTGCTTTTCTTGTGTTGACAATTCCAGGTGTTAATTAAAACTGTTCTAGTATATTGTGTAAGAGTTTCAAAATTGGCGTATAGTACAAGAAATTAGAAAGGACTTGTTTAAAGGCTATAATAAAAAACTTCAAGTCAAAAATTTATTTAAGGGGCTTATAAGGGATTCTAATAGTTCAGGTTTAGTATATTTATTTATATTAAGGGGCACAACTAGTGTGATCATATAAGAAAAAGAATAATTTTAGAGAATTTTTTGAATGTTTTGAAATTTGACAGATATGTTTTTGCATAAATGAAAAATACAAATTTTTTGAAATAAAAATATTAGCATTTCAGCAAGTTGAACACCATCTTCTGAGTCTTCTAAAAAAAACAAGTTCCTCCACTGCTCCAGTGATTCTGGCCTTAAGAATGTTCGAAATCAAAAATAATAACAGAAAGATCGTTAAACTAGAAGATATTTCTCACACTATAACCCTCGATTGTGAAAAAAACTAAAATAACACAAAATGGCGCATTTTAGAAAAAACAAGTTCAAATTTTGTAACAAATCTGATGGTTTTTTGCCTGGCAAAATTATATTTTTATACAATCACAAAACAGAGGAGCACCAGCTCTTTAGAAGGATGCAATTCAGAAACTATTTGAGATTTTCACTTGAAATTTTAATATGTTACTTTTAGAGGTACAAATTATCGAAAAGTGCAAAAAAAATCGAACATTTCACACTAGTCATGCCCCATAATTTAACTGTGCATATACAAAAGTTGCTCCAAAATCAATGCTCCTAGCCCTAAAATCTGGATAACTTCTCAATAGGAGAATTATGAGGGCTACTTTTAATGTTCGCTATATTAAAATTATATCACCAAAAAAAGGGAAAGTTTTTAACTTTTAATCATTCATTGGGGCATTGTTCAAATGTGTGTATTATTCACACAATCAATATATATCCGTGAGTAAAATATAATTGCTAGTATTTAAAAAAATGGTGACTTAGGGTGCCTGCAGAGTGCCGACTTACAGCCGAGCTCACGCCGATTCCGATACCGAAGACTATAAAGTCGTTATGGGTGAATCAATATGAATATGCTCAAAGTGTTCAGAGTGCAAGCTAACCAAAGATTATTTACAAAATTATTACAGCTTAGAACTTGTTTTGTAGCTTGTTTTGAGGGATTAGGATGTTGTATATATATATATATATATATACAAATAAAATGAAAATCTCGGGATAACATACGAACAAGTTTCACTTCGGTCGTGCGTCAGCTTGACACACTCACTCTTCTTTGAAACTTGCAGCGGTAGATAAAATATTGAGCTGCCTGTTTATATGAACTATATTTAGAGATTAACAAGAATTTTCAGGTAGATCATACTTTTGCAAAAGGAGCAATAAAAGAAAATCACATTAACCTTTATCCTTGTATCTGTCTATATATTTGAAAAAGTAAACAATTTTTAGTTAATTATAGCTGTATTCTCTTGAAAATTTTATTATCTTCGATGAAAATTTCATCTTTTATTTTTATCTTTATTTCAATCTTTTATTAAAATTAAACCCTGAGTCACACATAAAATGTTTTAAGTTATTTTTTAATTTCAAATTGTTACGTTTTTGGAATATATGCGATTTTATATAAGAAAAACAGACTTAACAGGTAGATTTAAAGGGTAGTAGGGCATTTTTTTTTTTTTGTATTTTTTGTTTTTCATTTTTTTTATTGATATACAACATCTTAAGATTATTCGGTGAAAATTTGAAAGCAATTGAAATAAAACTAACGGAGATATACACTTGCAAGCCTTTTATTTCATGTACCTACTTTATAAAATAAAATTCAAACTTTCAAAAGCCTTGCGCAGACCAAGGCGTCTGTAGCCGCTACAGTAGCGGCTACAGACGCCGATTCAATCATAATGAATGGGTGTATCAAAATCTGGTTGACAAGTTTTTCTTGATGTAGGTTGCTTTTTTTAGCTTGTTCTTGAAAGGTTTGAATGGGTCGGAGAAAATGCTAGTGAAGATTTTGCAAACTCCATATGTTCTGCCCATTGCCATGATTGTCTTCTTTGAGCTGACTGCCCCGATTTACATTTTATCGAACTCAAATACCTCCGATAATTATCTCGCAAGTGTTTCCACTTTCTTTTTAGTTCGCAACCTGCAAAAATATTGCAAATTATATTAAAAGTTCATATAAATAACAAGTATATCAATTCTAGGTAAATTTTAAACCTTTAATTTATTTCTAAAATATTTCAGCTTCTAATTATAGATACAAAAAGTAAAATTTAATTACTTACCGTCTTTATTTAGACTATTTCCAATTTCATCCCAGATCTTGTCCTTCATCCTTATATTTTTATAATCTCTATGATCAACATCATAGAGAATGCTATATTTTTTAACGCTTTCTATTAGTTTTCCTGTAATATCAGTCATTTTGAATTTTTTTTCACTATAAATTACACAAGCAAACTCTATCACCACACAATATTTTCGAATAATTTGCATGTGCACAAGTCTATACCAAAAACAATACTGGACAGAATTTCCTCTAATTTAAGGATAGTTAAAAGATTCAAAGCAAGTCCCGCAAGAAATAATCCTTTATTACTTGATTACTCATATAGTGTAAGAAAGTGCAACGGAAAAAATTTTTTGGATTTGGGTTTTTCTAAGCCATAAAATACTTGGAAACATAAAACTAGTAAAAATGTGTTTCTGTTTTATGACTTAGAAAAACCCAAATCTAAACAATTTTTTCCTTTTTACTTTCCTGCAATATATGAGTAATAAAGTAATAAAGGATTATTTCTTGCGGGACTTTCTTTGAAAATACATAACTTACCTGACAAACAAGAACATCTTGATAGGTCCAATCAAAATCTTTACATAATTTTTCCAATAAATGTGTTTGATTTATTTTAATTTTCAATTCTTTATTCAATTATTTATTATTATAATAAAAACAAACTGAAAATTATTTTTACGTTGAAGTGTAGCATCCCGTTTACATAATTCAATAAAACAATAGCATTTCAAGCGGATCAGCAAATAAGAAATTATTTGGCTACAAATAAGATAAAAAGATAAAAAAAATTTACCTTTCTTTATCATAATTGAACTTATAATTTGTTAGATAATTAATTGTTTGATGTCCATTTTCCATTTCTTTATCAAAATAGCTCAAAGAAGATTCTGGATTTGAATCCGTTAATAGCATCTTCACAATATTGAAGAAAATTAATTAATAAAATAATATTTAGAATTTAAGTCTTATTTAGAAAAAGAAAAGATCTATAAAAAAAAATAAATTCAACAATTGCTACAAATCATAGCAATTATTAGCAAAAATAAAAAAAAACTTAATAGCAAGAGGCATAAATAAACACTAAATATCAACTGTAAACAGTAATAACAAAAATTAGCAATATTTAAGTTTAACTCACAATAATAATCAAACAAAACTAATATAGTCAATAATAATAGAGAATATTCCACTAAAAAAAGCAACCTACATCAAGAAAAACTTGTCAACCAGATTTTGATACACCCATTCATTATGATTGAATCGGCGTCTGTAGCCGCTACTGTAGCAGCTACAAACGCCGCTACTGTAGCCGCTACAGACGCCTTGGTCTGCGCAAGGCTTTATTCGCTGTCATCGCTGTCATCGGCTCATTTTATAACATATATTAATGAAACTTTCACAGAATATTCTTTAAATATTGTACTATAGTTATGGAAATAAATAAATATTAATTATATCCTTAGAAAAAATTGTAGAAAATATGGTTTTTTTCGGCCGAATTAACCCACTACCCCCTTAAAAACAGAATTTTTATACAGTTGTTTATGGTAATTTTATATATAAAAGTTTTTAAAAAACTGAGGCATAAGGTTTTTTTGTATATGTTTAAATGAATTATCAAGAAAAACAATTACACTTAATAATCTGGCATCAAAATATTGTAAATTCGCATACAATTAGGACGCAAAGACCTTTTGTATCCTCTCTTACCTTACCGAACTATAAACAACAACAAAAATGAATAATTCTTCAAACGCTAATAAAAATAAAAAAATAACTTCCGAGTTGAATTTAAAGACTCTGAGATTTCAATATGTTTGGTAATTGCTGTTATGTTTCAAAACAAAAATATTTTTAAATAAATATTAATTGAAACCTGAATTCAGCAACAAACTTCAATCCAAAAAGCAAACTTTGTCGTAAAGGTCATAAAGTTTAAAATTACAATCAAATTTATATGTATTTAAAATTGAATTAAAAAAAAATTAAATTAAAAAAAATATTTTTATATATTAAATAATGCAAAAACACATTGAATTCTAATTTAAGCCCACCAAGCAGTAAATAAGGACAACATTTCATGAGCCTACCCCGTCAGGCTGATTTCAGCCGACAACATGTACGGAATAAGCTAATAATCTACAGCCATCTCAATCAGCTTTAATAATCTTTCCAGCCAATCGCAGTAAGCTTGCACTCTGACCACTCTCAGCCGATTCCTATTGATTTACCCATATCAACTTTATAGTCTTCGGCGTCAGTTCGGCTGTAAGCCGGCACTCTGAATATGTTTTTTACTGTAATCTCTTCAGGCAGCCTTACAACACTTAGTGAAAATTAAATGCTGCGAAATGATTTTTTTTTAAATAATAGCCTAAGATATTGAAGAAAAAAACGCAACAACAAAAAATATGAAGGTGAGATAGTGGTTTTAGCATCGGTAAAGGAGGTACTTGAAATATTCCATTATGACAGAGGAAGAAGTTTTAACATATTTTTAAAAATCTCAAGTACATTAGCTTACAACTAATTAAAAGGCTATTCGTATGCAGTTCAAATACTAAACACTTACGTAATTGAATTGTATTCTTTTTTTCTACTCCCAAACTTCAATATACAGAGCTGGAAATAACTATAGACTCAAGGTATTATTTCTGGGTTTTTCCATATATTTGATTACGAAGTAAAAAAAATTGTAATAAGCACAAATATTTATAATCATACTAAAAGTGTGCAAATACTTTTTTCTATATGTAAAACGAAAATAAATTTTTAATTAATAACAGCTTTTTATTTGAATTCGTAATTCATTTTTCTCTCATATAAATCTAAATAATATTGAACTAACTGTATTAACAACAATTGTCATCTACTACGAGCTCAAAAAAATTTATTTGAACTTGATTGGATGAATTGAAAATTTGTAAAATATATGGGCATTATGAGCTAACAGTAGGATAATTTCATAACTATTGGAAATACACTTGAGACTTCTTATTGGTTCTTAAAATCAAAACCATCTGAAATATAAAAACAATGTATTTTTAAATCTAATGATAAGAAGCTCCAAATCTAGCAGCTTTTTCAAAACTTTCGAAGTTTCCCCTCTCCGATTTATAGTATCGGTATATTTGTACCAAGTGTAATTTGCCTCATTAACATTAAACGCTAAAAAGTTCAAAAAGAAGATTTTATGACCAATATACATATAAAAAATTCATGCAAGAAGATACATAAATCTATAAGTAAAAGTGTAACATATTTTCAAGGGTTTTTTTGAAATATATAACATCATTAAAATTCTTTTAAAAAAATGTTTAATTATTCAGTAAATTATTTAGCATATAATTTTATATTTATTTCATTTTAATGTACATATAGCAAAAAATAAATGAAAATGTGTTTCTAAATTTTTAATTTTATCCTCATGTTTTTAGTTAACAACATATTTCTTTTCAAGAGTATCAAGGAACTTATAAATTAATTCATTTTTTAATGGATACAATAGGGAAGAACACATTTTTGAATTAAATTAAAGGAAATGATATCACTATACAGTAGTTTGCAAATAAATATTCATTTTACCAAACAATAAGCCTAATATCAATTACTGTCACCATGCTAAAGATATTTCAATTAGTCCAAACCTCATTCATTTGAAAAATTATTAATGAAATTTTAAGCATTTGTTAGATTTTCTTTTAATTAATAATCATTTTTAAATCATACGTAATAATAGCAACTTCTACGAAGTAGAAATAGGATAAATTTTTTGGATATCTTTCGCAGGGTGTAAATTGCCAATTAAAGCAATAACTTTCCGAGTCGTAATTTTAACCTCCTTTCATCTTCTTAAACCTCAAAAATGTGAACTTTGGTATACTTTGGACCTCTTTTCATCCTCTTCGGTCTCCTAAGTGCAAACTTTTCACTATTGGAGGTTAAGGAGGCCCAAAGGGTGTTAATCTTACTTTTAAATTTTGTGAACTTTGGTATTTATTTCAAATGCACTTATTAGTTAGATTTTTGTAAAAAAATCAAATGCTTAAAAGTAAATTTTTTTGGAGTTAGTATAAAGATATATTTTATTTTAATTATTAATTCTCAACCTTATTTTTTATTATTAAAATACACAGGAATATCTCACAAACAATTTATTTATTTCTTGTCCTTGTATTACAGTTGATCACCGCAAATGCGCAAAAAACGATTTAACATATCTCTTTGCATCATAAAGAAAAAAGCAAAAAGCTTTTAAAAAAAAGTGAAATCAATTTAATTGAAATATTCTATTTAGTAAAAACCTTCTTCAAGATCTTTTTCATTATTTTGTTGATTTTTAATTTGATCTTGATTTCTATACATGTTAGCTACTTGATTAGATGATGTTGCATCTTCTACAGATTTATCATCTCTTACTCGTATGAATCTAGGAAATCTTAATGATATCCCTTTTTCTGGATCAATTATTCCAGTAGCAGCTTTATGTACTGGACTTAATGATAAATCAGCACATTTTATTTCCCAAACTTGAATTGCTTCAAACCATTCATCCGGTTCATTTGATGAATCATATCTATAATATGATTTGCATGTTTTTAAAATGTGATCTTTAAAAAATTCAGTATGCTTTTGTAGATCTTCATCACTAAAACCTGAAATAAATGATTTTAATTACATCAAAATTTTATAGTTGAAATTAATTATTAATCAAATAATTACAAACAACTTTTTTAATACGATTTTTTAAATATAAAAAAAATTAAAGAACTTGGTCTTATAAAATTATACTTTTAATTAATCAATATTGGAAATATAAAAAATTAAATAAAATCATATAAAAAAGCTTACTTTTCAATACCAAAAATTATACAATCTAACATGATTTTAAAGTAATTGCGGGGTTATAAAAAAATCCCGTAACATTTAGGCTGCCTGCAGAGTGGCGGCTTACAGCCGAGTTGACGCCGATTCCGATACCCAAGACTATAAAGTCGTTATGGTAAATCAATAGGAATATGCTCAAAGTGTTCAAAGTGTTCAAAGTGCAAGCCTACCAAAGATAGACTATCACAATGGGAATCGGTGTTAGCTCAGCTGTAAGCTGGCACTCTGCAGGTAGCGTTATGCATTATAGATTATTTTTTTCTAGTGAAGAAATATGAAAGCCTCTTTTGAATAATGAAAAATCATTCAACAGTCATTGAAATAAATGAAAGCTTTCATATGTATTTTAGTATCAAAATAAAAGGAAAACTTCCCAATCTATGATGTATGAAAAAAAATATTAAATAATACTTAGTAATTGGGCAAAAGGAAGC
The DNA here is from genome assembly GCA_947359355.1 of Acrocera orbiculus. Lineage (NCBI taxonomy): Eukaryota > Metazoa > Arthropoda > Insecta > Diptera > Acroceridae > Acrocera > Acrocera orbiculus. Next base: position 5,644,817 of record OX375757.1, read on the forward strand.
TAAAGGTATCAACTAAAAATGATTGCTGGAAAGCAATTTTAGCAGAATATATCAAGGGGGTATCTCAGTGCCCATAATAACGATAGAATCTTATCATTCAAAAATGGAAGAGGGCTTGAGCACCAATCTATGGATTTCAATGATTGTTAAACTTATTGAACAAACCTTGGGGACCTTCGTTGGTCTCAGGATGTTGTAAAATTTTGTATATAAACTTAATGTATACAGAATTATGTTATTGTCGTTTAAAGTCTTTACTATGTAGTAAAACCTAAGTTTTTAAGTATTTAAACGATCAGCAGAATAAAAAAGTTTTCAGCATGCAATATTTCAGTGTTTTATATAAATTATTACCAAATTTATGTAGTTTTTCTGAATTTCAATTAAATTTTTAAAGGGCTTTAAGATCTTAAAATTTCGTGTTATATGATTTTATAAGCCTGAAATTATTTTAAATAAGAATTTATTTTTTTATTTTACTTAATACAGTTACAAAAAAGAAAACGAAAAAATATATATATTATAATTGGTTAAGAAAAATATTATCATAAGAAAATTCTAAATTTAATTTATTATTCCCATAAAATTTCTTAGTGATAACTTCAAATGAACTTTATTTGACTTTTTAGCAAAAGAGAAAGTATCTTTATTGCATCATTCAGTCTTTTGTGTTTTATATCTGCACAAGTCCTAGTATAATAACACTTTGTTCATTTATTAAATTTTTCTTTAAATGAATGCAAATTTTTCAGTTGTGCAAACTTTGGCATACAATAACGATAGAAGCAACCGAAAATAAGTGTTTAAATATATTCAATTAAAATTGCTTGCATTAATTTTCTTTTTCTAATTTGGAATACCTTCGAATAATTATAAAATGTTCGTGCATTAATCATATGTAAATGTTTAGTAACATACATTATGGCTGTATTTTTTAGCTTTAATAAACAATGTTTACATAATTACATAATTATATTTGGTAGCATCCTTACTATCAATATTTGCATTTCAACACATTCAAATTGCAGTTACCTTGCAGTGTGAAATGTAAACAATTGTTATAATTATGTGCAGGCCATTAACAAAAACTTGTCAATTTTGACAGATCAATCTAAAATTTTCTACATTCCATTTATGAAAATTATACCAAAATTTTTATAGTAAATTTTATACAACACAAACATTTATTTAAAATCAGTTCGAAATTATTCAACGAGTTTATTTATTTATTTTTTAAACCAAAAACTTTGTCATTCGGAATTTCAAATACGTTGGGTTTGCCCATCATACGTCGCTTGGAAAATTTTTAAACTGCTAGAGAAATGCTCTATCCAACAAAAAATAAATAATATTTTTGGAATGTACTAACTCTATTTTACATTACTTCGATCATTTGTTAATTTCATTATAATCATTTGTAATTAAAGGCCTTTTCTTGAAACCAACTTATAATCGGACTGTTTTAGGTTGTATTAATCTGTGTGTTTATAGTTTTGAATAAAGTAAGACATATGTTACCAAAGAGCTGTTAACTCATTTTTGATTTGATTTTAGAAAAACACTTATTTTTTGTAAACAAAGAAGCAAGCCATATGGTAGATCTTTCCTAAGAAAAGCTGTTGGTTGTTTGCTGAATAAAATCAGTTGTATTGAAATAAGAGTGACAGGACTAAACAATTGTTATAATTATGTGCAGGCCATTAATTTACAACAAAAAGTTGTCAATTTTTACAGATCAATAAATAATAACAAATAAAACTTTGGCAGTTATTCAAGATCTACTACATGAGGTAACTGTAAAATTTTTATTTTTTTTTTTATGATACAAGGGAACATGAATATTAATTGTAGTTTATGTTTGAACTTTATATGCTATAAAAGTTGAAACTAGTGTTTACAAGAACCTTCATGTATTTCCATTTATCTACTTATTAAGTTTCAGGCTTACTAACAACATATACATGAATAAAGCGAAGTGCAAGCGGTTAATTGGATATTTGTTGCTCCTTTGCATCTACCAAATTGTTTATTCTTGGATGAATCTCATATTCATTTTTCTTAGATGAATTCTCATATTCATTTTTCGTATTCATTTTTTCATTTTATCCAAAATTCAATTATATTTGTCGATTCAAACGTAGATTTCATTTCAGGATCTGATGAGAGTTCGATTAGTTTTTCTTCTTCATCATCTGTTAATTTATTATTTTGGTGTTCAACAAAAGGATTCATCATTCACATATTGCCCTCTCATCATTGCTTGGATAATAGTTCTCTAGAACCGAACAATTTTGAATTTATTTATTTTTTTATTTTATTTTTAACTTTTTCGAATAGAGTGCAATATTTCGTGCAGAATCGGATGAACTTTTTATAAATAAAAAAATGCTAATGGCAAAATTAAATGGTTTAAAGTTTGAATGATTCTCAAGTCCACCATATTTTACAAATTTGGTACCAAAGATTTTTAAAAATCTGAAGAAGATACTCTGAAGAAAATAATTTGGGTCGTATTATGAGGTTATTAACAAATATAATCTAACTATTTCAATTCTTAGTCATCTATTTAGATTTTAGATGTTTATAGTACTAAACCAAATATGTATGTAACCACTTTAAACAAAGTGGTTCAGTTGTGCAATACTTCTTGTCAAGTACACGTTAAAGAAAAAAAACCCTGTTGAAAATTTTATGAAATTTTCTCCCAAAGGCAATGGGTATTTCAAAAAAATTCAAAGTTGCCCTTTGGCCATAAAAAATTTCATTGTTCAGTTCGAATTTGACCAATGTAACAGTCAAAATCTAAAATAATATTATCAAAGTTGTTTTTAAACATTTTTTGTGTGTATTTAACCACTGGTTTAAAACAGTAGATCAGGATTCAAGAAAATTTCGCTCATTCATATTTCATCGAAAAATGATATTTCTGTATTTAAAATATGAAATTTTTGTTTGAATTTACGTAATTTTTATTTCAAACATTGAGGCGCAATTGTAAGCATTATGTATAGCGATAAGTGATAATTCATTTTTGGAAAAAAAAAACGGCTATTTACCTTTAAAATTGAATATGTAATTATTAACAAATTATATTCCACTGTATAGCAACAATTAAATTAATTCGTTTCTTGTTCTTATAAATATGTAGTTGTCTTCCGCGTTTAAGTTTACCACAGTACAAATGCTTTAATTATCTGATATTTATCAAAAAAATTGCTTCTAAATTCAAAAATGAATTTTTAATTATTATAATTTCACTTTTCCACATAATAAAAGTTAAATTTCTGTATTTATTCAAATTTCTGCTATACTTGGCAACAAGGATTGATAAATGTTAAAAAAATTAATAACACTTATCTTTTTTGAATTTATAAAATTCGATAGTATTAGAGAGAGCATGTAGGTCTATTTTTTTTTTAAGTGTGTATTAAAATGTATATAAAGGCAAGACCTGAAACATTTTCATCAGTGCCAGAACCAAGTAAGATGGAGAAATTACTTAATACATTTATACAAATTGTTGCACTATTTTGTTTTCACAATACTTGGGTCCTAGCACAATCTAGGGTTGGACCATGGAACGCATTGTTCAAAGTAAATTCATCTATGTCATGTAGTGCTGTCATCATTAACAATCAAACTTTACTGACCAATGCTGATTGTATTAATACTCTTAAAAATTTAAATGTCCTTATTGGTGCAGTTAATTCTAAATCAGGAAATATTTTTGAAGTAGATGATTTTACATGCCATCCAAATTTTGACACTCAAACATATCTCGAAAATAACATTGCTGCTTTACGTTTAAGGGTACCGTTAGAATTTACAGAGAGTATATCAGCAGTAAAACTACCTACAGCGAACAACCAATCTCCTGTAGAAGGTAATGAAGGACGTTTATATACGTGGAATATATATGCATCCGATCCAACTACAAAAATATCATCATCCAAATTACATAAGATTCGACCCTTAAAATTTTGTAACAAGATTACAAACAATGTAACTGGAGCTTTTTGTGCAAAGTGTAAAAATTGCTTTAGAAATGCTGGTGCACCTTTTTTAATTGACGATGTTCTATATGGTTTGGTTTTGTTTGGACTTCCTTCCAATAAAAACCCAGTTGCACTTTTCACTGATATTACTCAACAATTGGAATGGATTCAAAATGTGTCTACCGATGCATTTTGGGAAAATAAAGAAAAAAGTTCAAAAATATGTTCCGAATTCAGTGAAGATAGTGTATTTGATTTAGTTGCCAATATAAAGGCATATTTAAATTCAACAAAACCAACACGTATAAGAAGTAATCTCAAAAACAAAAATTTTAAAATAACATATAAAACAATGTCTTCCAAAAACTAAAAGCATTTAAATTCTAGAAGTTTTTAATAAATTATTTTATACAAAAATATTTTTATTCTTTTAAAAGGTTTCCTAATCCAATCGCATTCAGAAATCTTTTTTTTTTTTGAATTTTATTTTTTAAGTTTTAGGCAAAGCTTTAGCTGTGGCTTGGCTTGTGGCTTGTGGCTTGTGGCTTGTGGCTTGTGGCTTGTGGCTTGTGTAGCTTTGGCTGTTTAGTGTTATTGCTAGGGCATCTCAACTGATACGTGAATTTAGTTCTTTTGTGATAAACTCCATTCTACGAAAATTTTCACTTTTATTGTTTTCTTTTCTTGCTTTTCTTGTGTTGACAATTCCAGGTGTTAATTAAAACTGTTCTAGTATATTGTGTAAGAGTTAAAGTTTCAAAATTGGCGTATAGTACAAGAAATTAGAAAGGACTTGTTTAAAGGCTATAATAAAAGACTTCAAGTCAAAAATTTATTTAAGGGGCTTATAAGGGATTCCAATAGTTCAAGTTTAGTATATTTATTTATATTAAGGGGCACAACTAGTGTGATCATATAAGAAAAAGAATAATTTTAGAGAATTTTTTGAATGTTTTGAAATTTGACAGATATGTTTTTGCATAAATGAAAAATACAAATTTTTCGAAATAAAAATATTGGCATTTCAGCAAGTTGAACACCATCTTCTGAGTCTTCTAAAAAAAAACAAGTTCCTCCACTGCTCCAGTGATTCTGGCCTTCAGAATGTTCGAAATCAAAAATAATAACGGAAAGATCGTTAAACTAGAAGATATTTCTCACACTATAACCCTCGATTGTGAAAAAAACTAAAATAACACAAAATGGCGCATTTTAGAAAAAACAAGTTCAAATTTTGTAACAAATCTGATGGTTTTTTGCCTGGCAAAATTATATTTTTATACAATCACAAAACAGAGGAGCACCAGCTCTTTAGACGGATGCAATTGAGAAACTATTTGAGATATTCACTTGAAATTTTAATATGTTACTTTTAGAGGTACAAATTATCGAAAAGTGAAAAAAAAATCGAAATTTTCACACTAGTCATGCCCCATAATTTAATTGTGCATATACAAAAGTTACTCCAAAATCAATGCTCCTAGCCCTAAATTATGGATAACTTCTCAATAGGAGAATTATGAGGGCTACTTTTAATGTTCGCTATATTAAAATTATATCACCAAAAAAAGGGAAAGTTTTTAACTTTTGATCATTTATTGGGACATTGTTCAAATGTGTGCATTATTCACATAATCAATATATATCCGTGAGTAAAATATAATTGCTAGTATTTGTGTATAGATGAAAAAGGGGTGACTTATAGTGTTAAAAAGTGAAAATTAAATGCTGTGAAATAAATTTTTTTAAATAATAGCCTGAAATATTGAGGAAAGAAACGCAACAACAAAAAATATAAAGGTGAGGTGCCTGAGTAGCATTTTGCAGATGATTCATTCTATGTATATGGATGGTTATTTACCTTAAATAGGTTTTATGACTAAATACCTACTCTGAACCTGGAATTATCTATAGATTCACTTCAATTTCCAATTTCTTTTTGAGCTTGTTTGTAGTCCAGATTAAAAACTTTAAAACTTTATAGTTTTTATATTAAAATTTTGAGCTTGAATTGTTGTAAATATCCTTTGAAAAACAAAGGATATTCAAATTAGAAAATGTTATATTTTCGCAGAGACAAATCGCTATAAAATTGAAGCAAAGATGTATTTTTGCTAATTATTACCTAAATTTTTAAAATATTATAAAATATTTTAAAAATCACCCATTGGTATTATAAAAAAAAATGAATCCTAAGTAAATGATTAATTTACTACTTACCAGTTCCTATTTTGCATATGCTTTGGTATTCTTCATTTTCTGCATCATAACAGGCCAATAAAAATCCACCATAAGTACCAGTTCTTTTACCCTTCCCCTTAAAACCACCAATAACTACTAAATCTAAGGAATCACCAACTCCTGATAAATAATCTTTTTTCAACTTAAGCCAGTTTCTAGAACGTTTTGCAATTTCATAAGTAGCATCTTTTTCCAATGTTTTTACCATAAGGCCCTCACAATTACCTTCAAAATAATTAATTATATTTAAAAATTGATTCATGTTTTAATTACCTTTGATAGATTCTTCTAAAAATTCTTGAACTTCATCCGTATCACTTGTATCAATTGATGTAGCAAATTTCCATTGACCTTCAATTTCAATAAATTTTTCTTTTAATAAATTTCGTCTTTTACAAAACGGTTTGGTTACAAGTGGTTTGTTATTCATATAAAGTAAATCAAACATATAAACACAAACTTGAACTTTAATTTCAGATTGATCGGCATCTTTTCTTTTTCGAGTACTCAACACTTGGAATGGTAATATTTGTTGTTTTTCTACATCCCAGGCTACAACTTCACAATCCAAAATAAATGAAGATACATCATCCTTTTTTATATTATCAATACGAGATATTAAGTCTGGATATTTGCTAGTATTGTTTTCCTGATTCCGACTGTATATGCTAATAGCTCCCGATTCAGACCTGTGAATCTAAATATAAAGGATTTAGAAAAAAAAACATTCTTTTTTAATTTTTTGATTCTTTCGAAAAATGTTTTATATTATAAAATAGCTTCGCAACGATTAAAAAAAATTCTACACAAAAGATATTGCCTGTACTACGAATTAAAATTTGGAAAAAACATTTATTATTTTTCAAGAATGTTTAAATTATAAAGAGAATATATATATAAAAAGAAAAATATTTCAAAAAGCACATTTGTTAACCACACAAATATTTTGGAGTTGATAACTCGTCAATAAGTCCCAAGGCTGGGACATAAAAATACAATTGTCTGGCAAAATTCGAAATAAGTAAAAAAGACTATGCAGTATTGGCCTTTTAATAACCTCCAGTTAAGACGTATAGGTCATACATATAAATCAAATCGCTTTATTTATAAAAATTATTTCTTCTATCCCTTAAGATACTTAAAAACATTTTCATAAAATTGAAAATAACAAACCTGAGCACGTTCTCCATCATATTTCCATTCACATGTAAATTTAATTCCTTCAAACCTTTGAAGAACTTCATGAACACCTTTTGTGGGCTGTGCTAACATTGGTTTCAATGGTGTTCCTGGTTCCATTGGACACTTTTCATATAATTCTTTAAAACCATAATTCAATAGGGCAGGAATTATTTTATTATAATTAGGACATTGACTAAATAAAATTATATTAAACTCTAATATGTATTTATAAAAAAAAAAACAACAAATTTACCAGTAAGTTGTCTTTAGTATCAAGGCATTTTCCTCAACTTTAGATTTAAATTCATTTTCACCTAGTTTTTTTGCTAGACATAAAATTTTTGGTGGATAATCTTTTTGATTGGATGGTGTATTTGTAAAGGCTATCGCTAATGCCTGTAAAACGGATTGCTCTGCAAGTCCTATACGTAATTTGCCAGCCAATGATCTAATGAAATATCTTGCTTCTGAATGACGACAAGCAACAAATATTGATTGGATTTTATCAACTTTTTTATTCATTGCTGAGCTACCGCTCATTTTTGCAATATCTTTTAGTTTATTAAATACACCATCAACGGTTAATGGTGCTGGTGTAAACATCATTCTTTGGTTACTTTTCGATTGTTCTGCAACAATTCCTAAATCACCACATGAATGTACTTGATTTTTTATTTGTGCAATACTACGTCCTGTTGTTTGAGCAATTACTTTCATTAATGATGTTTCAGCAATTCCAAGTTCGATACCTTTTGAATATTTTTTAATAAAAAAAAAATTGAGTTTTTTTTAATGGATAGATCTTAAGATTTACCTTCATAGGCAGGTGCGAGACTATTTAAGCATAAATATACACAAGCTAAGAGATCTGATGGACTTAAAACAATTACTGATCGAATAAAATTACTTAATATTTCTATCATTTTCAGTCGAGCACTAATTTCTTCAATTAATTGAAAAGTACGGGAAAGTGCTAAATAGGGAACCCTGAAAATAGATTTTTTAAAAATCTTTTCCAAATTTAATTAAAAATTTCTAACTTTTCATCCTTTTTCCAAAAGGCGTCAGCAATCGGATCATAGTTTCTCTTAGATGGATCATAATCTGATCCTTTCAGTCCACTACTAGCCGTTTGTAAGGTAATAATTTTTTTTGCCGGTTGTGAATTCTGGTTTTCTTCTCCTTTCCTTTCATAACAAGTTTGTGGATTTTCTAATGAATTTGTAATATTATCTTTTTTTTCGTTTTTTATTTGTTTTGGACTTTTTTTTGACACTTTACTTTTCTTTGAACTTTTTTTCTGTTGATATTTTGGACTTTCTACTTTAAATGAATTATTTAGCGTTGTTTCTTTAGGGCTTTTTGGTTCCGGTTCATGTTTTAACGGGCTTTAAATGAATAAATAAGTGTTCTATTAAAATTCAACTTAAAATTATAATTTACCTTTCATCTTCACTGCTTGATATACGACGCCTTTTAATTTTCCTTACTGTAGTTTCACTATCACTAGAAAATGATTTAACAAAATCATTAAATGTAGATAACACTTTTGTTGTGATAAATATGTGCTCAGATTTTGAAATTGATTTTCTAACCAGACTAGTTTTAATTCCACGTATTGCTATGCACCACATTATTACATTATTTTTTATTAATTTACATACCTTTCTTGTGAAGAACTGCTATTGTTATCATTTTCCGGGTTTTTTGTTTCTTTTCTAATTGGTGTTTTGCAAAAAAATGAGCTAAAATATAAAATATATCCGTCAATCTTGTTTTTTACTTTATTAGTTTCCTTACGTTATGGTCTTTTGAGACATTTAAATTAATACACTCTTTATAATATCAAAACAATATTAGCGCCAAAACTTTGACATCTCTATGATTATAACAGAAAGCATATTGTTTTTCTTCACCAAGCCACTGCTGTACTGCCATATTCTGAGTTAGTTCGTTATAGCAGATCCAGGTGACAGTGTCCAAGCAAACGTTAATTTAACAAAAAAAGAAATGTGAAACATTATGAAATGTTTTCAATTTTACATAAAGAGAAAACACCAAGTTTTCATTAATGTTTCAAGTTGTAAAACTACTTATTATTAGTTTTACTTGGTGTCTACATTAGCGTTTTGGACAGCGCTTTTATAGGAGTTTTGAGGTGCGGTTATGCTCAATAGTTTTTGGAGTTTGACATTTTAATTGAAAATATATAACTTATGCTTTCTAACTACTTTTATTGTATTAACTTGACTTGCCATAAATAATAATACAATAAAAATAGTTGAAAAATACAAATTATACTTTTCTAAAAGATTTGTAACGAAATTATAGCAGTCAAGATACTTTTCTCCTTGCCACAAAAATCTCATAAAAACGCTGTAAAAAACGCTAATGTAGACACAGCCATGGCACTCATAGAAGGTTTTTACACAAGAATCCATGCATTGATAAAAATGCATATGTACACATATAAAATTTTATTTTATTTTATTATTGTTCATTGTATTTTTTTAGTCTGGTAAAACTTTGCATGTTTTCCTTTTACTTTTTGCTACTTACTTTTAAATTCTAAAGGTTCCTGTTAATATAGGGTCCTTAATTGGGGTTTCTCTAAAACCCACTATACGTATAATTTTTTTATTTTGATTACGGCATATGTTAATATCAAAATGAGATCATTATTCCTCGGATTCTGCTATCATGAGTCTAGAATTTGAAAACTAGTGATATAGACCACCCATGTATGTTTGCTGGTTTGATTTAACAGATTAATCCATAAACACATTAAACATGTCAGCATCCTAAAATATTGTGATGCAAATTATTATCTTTTACCTATATTACTTTTATACATTACGTTTAGTTCTTTTTACTTATATTTGAACAACCATTCTGTTATTAACTTTTAGTAAACAATGTTCTAATTTAATTTTTTTAAGATATGCTAAAAATATTTTTAAAGCATACATTTTCAATCAAAAAAATGACTATTCTTTTACTTATTTCAGTTTCATTTTGGTTTAGAGTTATACGTTGTTTTGTATGGTATTTTCTAAGAGTTTTCGATTAGCAAAACTCGAATTGAAAAATTAAAAACAAAATAAATACGTAAAAAGTATATATTATTATATAAATATAAAAAATATTCATAGGAAAAATAATCCTAGTCAGGGTTTGTTGGGATTTCTATGAAGTAAGTGTTAAAAATATCTTCAAACCGTGTATTTTTCATTAAGCTAGAATGTAAAACGCTTTTTATAAATAGACCTTTGCGGCCACTTTCTAAATTTTTTGATCGTTAATCCAAAATTAGAAAACTAGAAATATTATGTTTATCATCGGAGAATAGCCCAGTCATTTTAGCAGTTTTAAAGGCCAATCTGTGGAATAATTCCTAGTGAGCTGAATTTTTGCATACACCTTAATTTTGGTATGTTTCTGAATATGTAAAAAATCTGCATTGATATCGTGCCGGCTAAAAAAGTTATTGGGGTCAAAGGTCACGAAAACGAGTTTTTCCCAAATATATCGCTTCCTATTGCTCGGAGGTGAAATAAGGTAAGGATAAAAATTATACGTCGTCCAACTCTATAAAATAAGTCTGGGGCAGTTTTTTGTCAGACTAACCGTTTTCGCCATAGAGAGCCGAGAAAGTACATATAACTAAAGCAGTTAACCCTTTCATTGCGAAGAAAAATTCCTTAAACTTGTACCAAAAATGGTACACGCTATAAAATATTATAAGAAAAAGTTTTTTTAAGAGAAACATATACTTTTACGTAATTTGTTGAAATTAAAAAAAATGTTTAAAATGTTTATTATAAAATGTTTATTAAATGTATATTATAATTGAATTATTTTTTTATACTTCCATCCTTTCGTCGTCGGTATCTTCGTTTACTCTGTCATTTGTATTTGCTAACAAAAAATCTAGTGCACTCATATCTATATTTACATTAACATCCACATCTTCAACATATTCAGCTTCGTTTGGTTCAGCATTTAAACATGACTGGCCTTGGCAATGTCCACAAGCTTTAGAGCACTTTAAACCAATTTTTTTACAATTCGAGCACAATTTTTGGTTAAAAATATTTGTGCTAAGCTGCATAGATTTGGTCTTTTTTCAAACATTTTCATTATTTTAATTTTCCCTTTTCCAAATATTGCTGAAGTTGTATCACAACCAATCATAGCATGTAGAAATAATATATTTTCTTTACAATGAGGATACTTGTTCAGGCGATCCGTCGAGTATATTTTTGTTTCAACATTGTTCGTGCCTAGTTTTTTGAAGAAAATGGATCGTGTAGATTCATTGTTTAACTGCGTGCAGGCAATAAGAAGAACCAACAGATCTATGTCTTGTCCTGCTATAATTGTATTATAATTGATTGATTTTTCAATCGCTGTTTCAACGATTAGAACGTCAGCATCATCTCGTGATTGCTTAATGACAATATCAACTTCTTTGAGCTTCCGAATAAGCATTTTTATTAATTTTCTTTTATTCGAACGATTAGATAGAAATTTTTCTTGACTGATAGGAACTTCCATAGATTCGTTGAAGCGTACTCGCAAGATGTAGCAAAAGCAGCAGTTCGTCTTAGTTGCTCCATGGATTTGATATTTTTACTGTTATCAGAGTAACCGTCAAAAACGACAAAAGTATTTGTACCAAAATTGCTTAGTAAGTAATTAATATATTTGTTGATAATAATATTAAATGTTTCATTCTTCTGCCATATAACACGATCCATAAGGAATCCTCCATCAATGATGTATGCTGCATTATCGTAAGGTACTTGAGAATTAATTGGCTCAAAGCAGCCATATATTTTTGATTTTTGAGTTTTCCTCATCCCAAAATTATCAAATAATACTGTAGGATATGGGCTAAGTTCGTATTGTAAATATTTGCAAAGATTTCCCTCAAATTTTTTATTCAAACTAATACGTTGGAACAGCAATAAAGGATCGATGGTAACCTTGCAGTCATGAACAATGATTGAAGTGTTCATTGATGATAGTGGAAGAACTCTGTTAGAGCGTGTTAATTTTATATTGCTGAATGCCCCTCCTGTTATATTTTGAATTGACTGCATACCGATTTCTTTGGCTTTATAACAGTTGATTTTATTATCTCCAACAATCCCTATCGATAAAGAAACTATTTGATTGGATGTCGAGAAAGGATCATGTAGAGCAAACCACTCAATGTCAGCATTATCCCTTTCAATACGTGAATATCTAGAATCGACATGTTGATCCGCGGTATCAAATGAAAGGTCACAAAATCTTTCAATTTCGTGACATATAGCATTTGTGGCATGCATACCATATATCCACTTACATAATACGCTTCTTGTTTTACGTGGCGATGATGTACTTGGTTTCTTCTGACTTCGTTTGGAAGCCACTATACTAAAACTGTTCGTAAAGGTTTTGCGAGAAGTAACATGAACTTTCATAGAACTTGCATCATTTAAATGTTCAATATGACCGTCACCTCAATCAATACTGGAATTTTTTAATGTTTTTAAACCACGTTTTACTGTCACTACAGCTCCATCCGAAAGCAATTCATCACATATAAAGCACTTATTACTCATGATGAAAAACATAAACTGCAACTGTAACCTACGTTACAAGACGAATTATTTTTGATACACGTGCCATTCAATACAGTTCCAGGTCTTTTTGGCTCTTTGAAAATAAATTTTCTTGCGATGTGTGTATATATACAAACAATATCTATTAGGACTTATTGTTGTATGACTAATTTTTCGTTATATGTTTCAGCTATTTGATAGTTCGATCAAATCCAATTTTTGTGTAAATTTAGAAACTTTTTGTTGAAGCTTTTGTTTAAAGTGAATAGGGCCTATATTACATTCTAAATTTAGTCAAATAGAGTCCAATATAAATTTACTTTGCCATCCCAGCTACAAAAAAAGTGTATTGAGTCGCTATTGTGGATACGCTCTGTGTGTACATTATGCATTAGCGTACGTGAATGATTAGTGATACTTTCTCGGCTCTCTATGGCGAAAACGGTTAGTCTGACAAAAAACTACCCGATACTTATTTAATAGAGAATTGGACGACGAATAATTTTTATCCGTACCTTATTTGACCTCCGAGCTATAGGAAGCGAGATATTTGGGAAAAACCCGTTTTCGTGACCTTTGACCCCTAATAACTTTTTTAGCCGGCTTGATATCAATGTAGATTTTTTACATATTTAGAAGCACACCATAATTAAGGTGTATGCAAAAATTCAGCTCACTAGGAATTATTCCGCAGACAAAACCTAAAATGACTGGGCTAAAAGCCGGCTATTATAGTGACTTAATAAAGGTAAACTATATACATCTAATATTCAAACTTGAGATGCAGATTGATTTCTCTTAAATTTATACAACTGATTTTTCTTAGTTTATTTTTATTTTTAAAAAAAGTCCTTAATATAATAATGCACACATAACAGCTCGTTCGATACTATACTATTAAAACAGAGAAAATTAAAAACAAAATTTTCTTCTTTTTTCCCTAATTTACAGTTTTTTGTCAGGCCACCAAATCACTTGAAGATGTTATTCCAAAATAATTTAAATTGAATTCATCACTAAATAAAACTTCCTCCTCAACATTTGACATTGTTACACCCAACTCAATTGGATCAATATCATCAGCATAAAAAGATTCATCAGTTTCACTTCTATAGTTAACTAAACGTAATCCACTTTCACAAACAACATCTTCTTTGCTAATTGGATTCAAGTAGTCACCTAAAAGTAAAATTTTTAATTATAAAATTATTTTATATTACTTTATTTTATTACCATCACTAATAGTTTCAACACAATATTTTGAGGGACTAATACAATTAATACGTTGTACCTCAACATTACGTTGGACACCGTTTAAAATTTCTCCAGCTGTTCGTCTCAGTTCATCTTGTTCACTAGACTTAAAGTTTTGATCATTATTAAATACATTTGTATTATTATAAAGTGGAGAATAACATGGATCCACTGATTGCGGAGAAAGATTTTCAATTTGCATTTGTTGCGTAAGGGTAGCTACAGCAGTTGCATCTTCATCATATACCTGAGTTATGTTTGTTGTTTTTGTTACCATTTTTTCCTGCCGTAAGCTTTCTAGCTTAAAAAATAATTCAAATCTTTGTTTTTTCTAGATGAAAATCCTTTAATTAATATATTCATTTATTAAATTATATAAATTTTTATTTACATGCTCCCAGGCTAATACATTTTCTTCTGAATCACGACTAGAAATTTTCCATAGATGTCCAGCACCTTGTGAGGCTTTTGCTCCTTTTCTAAAGTGAGGATTAATGGAAAGATTATGTCTTACGGAGTTCTTCCATCGATCATCATTTGATTTATAATAAGGAAATTTATCTCTGTAATAATTTATAGGATATTTTTGAATGACATTTTTATTTATCATTGATATTTAATTTAATAGTTTGATTTTGCATTTAAATAAATATTATGATATTTTTCTGTTAAAAAAAAAAAAAAATCAGTCAAAAATTACGATAAAAAACTTTAATGGTTGATTAAATATGCAAGTCATATTGATATATTTGTAAAAGTAAAAAAATAAGGGTTTACTTGCATGCAAGGTGCACGCAATTCAAATACCTCTATTTTACCATAATAAAACCATTCGCAAACTAAACAGTACCCATAATCGCTAACCCTTAGACCGTATAATTTAAATTTCATCTATTTGCTATTTGGATAATTATGGTAGTTTCAAAAGCAATCAACAATTTGCCACGTGACAATTTATAAAATGCACCTTTTACATGGTTCAGTGATTTGATTGAAGTGTGTGTGAATTTTAGCGAAGAAAAGGTCTGGTTAATCAATGGTGCATGAATATATTATGCAAAACCTGAGATCTTTTTAAATGTATTTTTTTTGTTTTGAGTGATGATACTTTTTAAACTCAATTATTATTTTCATTAATTTTGGAATGGTGTTTTATTTTGTCTTTTTTTATTAGTGTAATATTAAGTACTTGTTTCATGCTTTCACAATACAATTTATTAGGAACGATATTCACACCGATATTATCGATAAGTCGTATGATAGTCGCTTTCATAAGAACCATTGATCTTTAGTTGAATTTAACCCAATAATATTTGGATTCACTGGACTCTTTTTATCCGTATATGGAGCCTTATTATAAACAATTCTTTATTGGAAAATTTAAAACAAATTTACCGCAAATTTCTGATTGAATACCAATCCAATGAAAGTATTTCTTGATATTTGATAAAAAGCTATTTCTTTGTGTTTTAGTGTTAAAGCTATAAAATTTATTAAAATGTATATTTTCCAATCAAAAACTATAGTGCTAAGTAATTTTTTATTATATATAGTAATAACTGTAAATTGGAAAAGCTGACTAATACATTTATTTAGCTATATGGATGGATAATAAGTTACTTTGTCACAATAATCCCATGGCCAGTTCCACACGAGGCCATTAGCTGCGTGAGTCAGAAGTTTTGCTGCCTTATATTTGACATCTTACCAAGCAATATTTACGCATTCAAGTTTATTAAACTTTATGGTGTTATTTTATTGTAAATCACTTCGTAAAGTTCGACACGGCAGCTTTCCTCGATAATTCGCAACAATTTCAATTTAAGTTCTAGCTTATGAGAAACTCAAAAGAAATCCTTTTAATTTAGTTCAATTGTCTCTTAATATTGGAAGACTAGTTCATTTAAGGTGACAGACCTTTCCAGTTTTTTTAAAGTAAATCACTTGCTATCTTCTATCATTCTAAAAGCAATTTCTTTATCTTTCTAGTCAAGTTAAACAACCAGAAAAAATGCGAGATATATCATTTTTTTTTGTTATACATTGTACTTTACTCAAAAAGGCCAAATATTTCTGTAAGTTCAAGTATTACAAGTTATTTCCAAAAATCAAACCAAAAGTTGCTTGTGATATTTTGTAAAAGAGATAACAAAAAGCCGCCAAAAAAGTATTTCTTGAGTTATAAATTTTGCTGAAATATAAAATAAAAATAGTCAAAAAAGTAATTAAAGCATGATTAATATTTGACAATCATACGTAAGGAATATGCATGTAAAATATGTATGAAGTTCTTTTGGGAAGTTGATTTAAAATTGGTAGAAAAGTTGTTCGTAATTTGATTTACACAATTTTTAAACAACGATCTTTAGATTATACAATTATTACTACAAAATATTACATTACTATCAACTTTATAGTAATATTTGATAATTTGGCCAGTTAAATATTCAGCCATTAAAACGTCATCTACAGTGATCAAAGCCTGAGATTCGATTTTTTAAATTCTTTAATAAATCCTCAACCTTTTTCCAGGTAAAGAAACCTAAAATACTACATTAATATTCTAATACGGAATTAAAAAAATATATAAAAACGATTTCTTTAGCAGACGTTATAACAAATAAATCACCATAAAAGGAACCTACACAAATATATAGCGTGGCCACATAACTTACAGTATATCATAACAAGCAACAATGACCATCACCGTCAATTATAACTAAAAATTTCTCAAGCAGATTGCGTGTCCCTAATTACTGCCGCCCTTGTATTTTTGAAAGCAACCCCATGGGAGCAAACACAAATCAATTTTATGAGCTTAAATTGTCAATTCTGTTTTCATGGCACCCCAATTGGTGGATAGATTCCCTTATTCATTGCTGTATTCATGTGATTTTGGTGCACGAAGGGTGGTTTCATTTTGTGTCCATCCCTTGAAGGAATTCTGAATGGCGATTGGTACCAGGCAAACGGGTGGTACAATCAAGACCAAGTGAGTTCATAAATTTTATACTTAGTACATTAGTCCAAAAAAAAAGAGGAAGAAATATATAATAACGAAAAAATAAGCCATATAAAAAATGACTTAAGGAAAATGGAGTAGTTTTATATTTAAAAGATTTATTATTCTATAAAAAATAGCTTTTTCACACGCTGATTGTAGGATTATTAATGAGAAATAATTATGATGAGTATTTTTTTTTAACATTCAATTAAGATAAAAATATAATATTCTATACTAAATTAAATATTTACGCTTTTTTTTTTGTAAATAATAATTGAAAATTTCTTGGTTTAAATTTTATTTTTATTGGAATTCTATCCCTATTTGTCATTTTAGTAGATATACAAACTACTTCATTTTGGTTACAAAAAGTTTAAAAATATATTTTAATAGAATCCAATTTTTTATTACAAGAACAAAAAAGGAAATATTGAATATTGGACCAGGAGAAATGAATAAAAAAAATTTTCCGAGTGCATTTTTTAATACACATAATATACTTTTTTCCTTTATTATACCTTTATTAAAAGATTTATCTTAAATCCTGGATAGAATTCATTTAAAATATTTGAGGTAAGCCCATGTCACTGCGAAAACAAGTCTAATTTTTCAATTATCTGGAACTGGTTTGATTATCCTTCGTAAAATGAATTGAAAGTTTTTCGGTACTTTTATGGATTGAGACAGTATTTTATTTAAATTTCTGCTATCAATAAAGAAGCGATAGTTCTTTAAGTTATGTTCTTCTTTCCATGCAGAAAACAACACATTTACATTATTATCATACCAAAAGTTTGCTCAAAAAATTTCTGGATCTAAATTTTTATTTTGGGTTAAGGTAACGATCATAAGTCATAAATTGCACTCCTTAATTTCAACCTTCATCCACTCTCCGTGGGTACAGGAACCTATTTCTGAATAATCGCATGAATTATTCACCGTAGATTTTGGAAATATGTATTATTATTAGTGTTATATTTGGGACTAACCAACTTCTTATGAAAATAAGTTTAATTTGGTTCTAAATATGATGTTTTTTGAAAGCGTAATCCTTGACGTTTTTTTTGTAATCAAAATTTGTAAAATACATTTAAAGTTTTAGTTATGATGCTAAAAATTAATTTTATAAAATTAAGTGCCATCATTATATTACCATCCGTGGCAGACTTTAAAAATGAAACGTTTGCATTTTTTTAACCATATTTACAACTATTTAAGAAAAATAGTTTTTAAACCGCAAAGAAATAGATGAAAATGTGTGTTTTTTAAAAACAATCAAAAAACTTCCTTTTAAATACGAACATATATAACTTATATATGTTATATATAACATATATAACATATATAACATATAACATATATAACTTTTAAAAAGAACCAAAATGTTTTATCATATTTATACTACAGAATTTCTTTAACTTTACTTTTTTAAAAGTAATTTTCCTTTTGTGCAGTAATTTATTCTTAATTAAAAAAATTGTAATTGTTTTCAAATTGATGTAGACAGTTTATTGTTGCATACATATGAAAATCATCAAAAATGTTTAAGCATAAAAAGTCTAAAGCACCGGTGATACATACGCGAATGTTTCACCTGGCGAGTTTTGTAGATGGAAAAAACTTTATGCGGTTAAAAATAATTTTTTCATTAAAATCAACTTTTAATTTCTTGCTAAACAACATTTTATGCCAGGCGCCGCCAGATAAAGCAAAGTACGATTTTGACTGCCGCCGGATGAAGCGAAATAGAAAAAAACTATGCCACCTTCAAAGCGTTAAGTTTTGATTTAAAATATAGCTCAAATATTTATATTCAATTCAAAAATTATTTAAGTAGCCAATCTCTTATATTCTTTTTTATCGTAATTATCTAGGGATAGGATATGCACTTTGAGTTATAGATCTTTTATACTCAATAACCAACAAGAACAAGATGAAAAGTAATTTCCATGGCCTTTCCAAAATCTTCCTCAAGTATTAACCTTGACCTTCTTGACATCAAAACCAAGCAACCAAAAATTAAGTGTTTAGGTGTCTTTTAGCATAATTTACACTTTTCTGTTGTTGTCTTTATTATCTTGTATAAGGATATTCAATCTAATACTATTATTCTTTCTATATTAAATTATAACAGTATTTTAAAAGTGAAAGTAACACAGGAATGACAATTTACATTTTTCAACACTTTAAGAAAATTCTTAAGTATACAAAAAAATTTATTAACTTTTAGTTTAGAGTTATTTCAAAATTACTTTGTTTAAGTTAAAGACTTTTAGGTATGAGTTCAAAGAAATTATTAATCATATTGTACCAGGTACCAATTATTGATATTTTATACCTCATTTGTAGTGGTTTAACTACTTTTATATTTGTTGAGTATATAAATAGAGTATGTCAAGTCAAGTTTTGCAATTTGTTTATCTAATTAGCATAAAATTCTTAGTAAACAAATATCAACATGTTTTGTAGACTAACTAACAACAATTAATAAAATTTCTTATTGGTTTGTTTTAAAAAAAAAAGTTTTCAACTACTTACGAGATCCAATGATAAATACCGGAAACAGTTAGTTCACCTTTTTCTTCGAGAGCATATTCAATTAATTCTGTATATGTAAAAGGAGGTTTTTTGGGCCTGAAAATAAATTTTATAGAAAAATTTTTGTTAATTAAAATTATAAATCATATAGAATCATTTTTCTTTTAAATTAAAAATAGTTAAAATTATTAATGTCTGCTTTCTAGTTTGTAAATAATGCAAAATTTAATCTAAATGTAAGTTGAATAAATTAAACATAAAATATATGTGCTTAGGCCTCCCCGGTAGAAGTTGTAACTTTAATATATCCACAAAGTAAATTAGTGGTAAATCATCAATGAAAGAAAATAGCTATGCTCGCTTCTTTCTTACTTCTCCATTGATGAATACACTTTTCTGTCGTAGTAGGGAAAGTAGCTCTACTATACTAATGAAAAGAAGCTACTTTTAAGTTATAACGTCTACTTTCTTTGGGAAATCATCAATGGATTTTGATAATAGATAGCTGCAAACGACTTTCTACATGAAAATATGACTGAAAAGTTGCTATGATGGCTACTTTTTGCATGCTGCATTAATGAATGTGAACTTTTCAATATGATTCACGCATGAATTCGTTCATAAGAAATTCACAGATGAGTAATTTCCTGGCAGGGGTACCTAAAGCGAACATTTCTTGAAGGAAACTCATTTGGCTAGTTTATATTGAGCCACAAATGACTTTTAGGGAAGTATTTTCCAGGAAGTTTGAAACAAGAAACAATGCAATATTTCATATACCTACATTTGTACATTTTTAGTTGTATTTCAATTTGCCGTCAAAAGAGGCAACAATTAGAAATATAATATTTAGATAAATTTAACTAATTGCAAGTAAAAGTTGATACATACATGACTAACCTGTCCACACTAAGGCAAAAAATGCAAGATAAAACTATAAGATTAATTTAGGAAGTAAATATTTTCATGAAAAATACAAAGTTGCACATTTATCCAGCTACAATGGGCTTCCGAATCAAACCGATATTATCGACTTTCTTGTTACCGATATATCGAAAAAATCGATGTTTTCTGCCGCTTGTCATTTGTAACTATAGTTAGTCGCTTAAAGTCGAAAGTAAAAGCACTCTTAGCTCAATAAAAGTGAGGCCACAGTAGAAGCGATTTTTAATCGTATGCCATACATTTGTGTGGTAGGTGTCGATCAATCCCTTGCAAATGGAAAAATTTGTAAGTTGCTGGTAGTCGAGGAAATTTATGCAGTGCCCACAGTTCAAATTTTATTTTAAAAATTTATTTTTTTAATTTGAACATTAGAAAAGTTGTTACAAGAAGACTCTTAAAATTTGTTCCTTAATTGTAAAATTTTTGAAGGTATATAATTATATTACCTTTTTGTAAAAATTACTATGATATACCCAGAAAAAATAATTATCCGTTTATTTTTTTTAACACAATATCCATTTTCAAGCTAAAAATGTTCTGGGAAGTCATTTTAAATGCTTTTCAAAAAATAACGCTATGTAACAAAAATATCAAAACTTTCACGGGAAAAATTACTTGCCTTAGATTGTTGAATGAATCTTTTACAAAACATTAATTATATCCCTTGAACATGTAATTTAATTTCAAAATTACTCGTTTTTACAACTAGGGAGACTAGAAAATTTTAAATTTTAATTTTAAGCGCATATTTTCAATTTAATCCTCTATATATTAGAGAAATTTTATTGAAAAAAAAATTCAATCGCTCCACATCAATTATAGACACAAACGTTATATACCAATTTTGCTAGATTTTACAAAACGGTTATAAAGTAAAAGCTTTTTAAACTACTGAAGCGAGATTCAATAATTAACGGCTGAACATTTATTTGGTTTTTGATTGTTAAATAAAGGAGGTCAAAAAACCACTGGGAGTCGAAAAATGAATACTTCAAATACATGTGTATGGCTCTTTAGAAACTTAAATTTTAAGTTTATTAAGCTTTTATGGTAATTTTTATTAAAAATAGTTTGAAAGACAGATAAGTTTTAGACCAAATATTATATTTCATTTAAACACAGCAAATTCAAACTTTGAATCAAAGGTTTTGAAAATCAAATTCGAGTTTTTTATAGATTACTCTTTATATATGATTTAAGAAAAAAGTTGAGGTGTTTTTTTTTTTTTGGAAACCATAAAATAATAAAAAGTTCACTTACATATAAAGAGTATCATCCTGTGCTGTTGTTTCTTCTGTTCCAATTTGATTTTGTATCTTTTCATTTGTTGTTTCCCGTAATTTGTCATTAATATTTTTATTAGATTTAATTTCATCATTTGTTTTCCAATTTTTGGACACGGAATTATGAATGCCAGGTGAAAGATCAGGTAACTCATCCAATTTAAAATTATAAAGCCAAGATAAATTTTTATCTTCAACATCAGATTCAATATCTGAATATATAAAAATAAAAATATTTTAATATTAATTTCTTTTGTTAAAGAAAAATTTTTATTTTTAATGATTTAAAAAAAAGTTTAGAAAGAATTTTAATACCTGTGCTTATAACTCTAGTTTTAGTCTGTTCAACATCTTCTTCAGTTATTGTTATAGTGGCGCTAGCATTGTAACGTTCATCTAACTCCAATAGATCTGTATTATTCCAGTTATTATTATCATATTGATTACAACAATATGTAGCTGATAATATTGTTGAATTAAGTGGAATTAATTGTTGTGCCAGATCTAACAATTCATCAGTCTCAGAATCAACATTATATAAATTATTATTGAATGTATAAATCTCATTGCATGTTTTATTTGAATTATTTAAAATATTTTCAATATGTGATTTTTTTGGTTTATGAAAATTTTCATCCAGATTATCTGTTGTCTTACGCTTAAGGAAACTATTTTCACAATTTTCTAGCTCCATTTTTGTAAAATTAATAAAAGAGCTAAAAAGAATTTCATTTCACTCAAATAATATTAAATCTTTATGAACACATACACAAACTTAATATATATATATATATATATAAATATTAAGGCAATAAAAACTGTTTATTAATTTTGAAAAATTTAAAACTTCATTTAACACATTTTAATTATTTAGAGTTCTTCTCTTATCTAAGGTAAAACACTACACAAATGAACCTCGTTAGTCCTCGAAATCACTAGAAATATGAAATGTTTAAATAATTACAATAATGCACAAGTCTGATACTTTATTTTACTGTCTCCTTGATTCAAGCACTTTGATTGGCCAACATAAAAAGTGTATATAGTGCGCAGAATCCTTGACGGTTAGTAGGGGTTTTAAATTATTGACTAAAAAATGATAGGTTTACTAAGGAATATTAGAATATTATGGATGTTAAGTTTGATCTTATAAATATCTTATTTTACTAGTTGTCATTTTCCAATTTGATAATAATGCTATAACAGAAAAAAAACTTCATGATGGCATGAATTTCTATAGCATGGATGTTACAGTTACAGCATGGATGTTGGATGTTAAACTTTACCACAATATTTGTAAAAATTATTGCAAAAATTGTATCAAAAGTGCAATGTGCTGAAATAGAGAAAACTATAAATAAAAGTTTGTATGAATAGTTTGGGTCCTACTATATATAATTATATTAGGCCTAAAAGCTAAACATTACTTATGCTTTAAAAGTTTTTCTTTTTCATGGCAGTCAAATTTATAAAATTATTGTGAGGTGAGTATAAAATGTTACTCTCCACATTTCATTTTTATTTAATCAAAAAACAATAAATTTTTTTGACACTAATTTTATTTTTTATCATAACAAATTTTTTAATATTTATTTTACTTTTATTACAAAATAAAATCTTTTAATATCGTATTTTACTTTAATCAAACAAAGACTTTTTTATTTTTAGACAAAAAGATATAACAACTTTCAAGTCAGTCAAGCGGGTAAACATGTAAAAGCTTGACTTAAAAGCCACTACGATTCATATCGTATTTTTACTTTTAAATATAAAATAAATACAAAATTCTTTTTTCGCGCAACATGACTTCCGTCACAATATAAAAAAATTTTGAAAAGAACAAGTTTTTAAGGCAATTCTAAGAATTTCCAGAAAAAATAATAAAATTATATTTTGATAAATTCTGTTGAATGTAAAATTTAAAAACTAGTTGAATATCGCTTTTTAAAAATATCAGACTGAAATTTTCGTAATATTTTGTACAGATGTTTTCAATATCGTTGTTAAAATTTAGATTGGGAATGCACTGTAATTGTGATTTCTATTTAGCTTACGGAAGTTTACTGATTTATCAAGAGTAATTGTCTTCAAGTTTCTCCAGTTTTAAGAATTTTTGGTATCTACTATGATAAAATTGTATTAAAATAAGTACTTTTCACCTATACCTGGATCTTTATATACTTGACGTAAGCTTCTCTATCGGGAAGCCAAAAATTGCAATACGTATTCTATCGCCAAATAATAAATTAATAATAATTCTTTTAACTATTTTTTTAGTATTATAATGCAAATTATTAAATCTCACAATTATGCTTCATCCAAAAATGATTATTCTTTAAAAGACAATCAATGTCACAAAACATTTGTAAAAATATTTCCTTGATTATTTCTTGGTTTTTCACTCTGTTAAATGTTCTTTATTTGTGTTCATATTTAATAATATTAATAAGATCTCGAATTGTAATTTTTTGTCAGGTTTTCAATCTATGAAGCCATATACAAAATTGAGTCTTTTCTAATGTTTTGCACCAAGTAAAAAACTGTTTGTTTGTTTATCAATAATTTGAACAAATTTATCTTAAAAAATGCAGGATTAATCAATTTATTTGGTTCACTAATTTTTTGAATTGGCTTTTTTATAATAATGGTAAAATATTAGACGCTGTCTTTTAGTAGTATTTAATGAAAAATTTTTTTATTTCGAAGAGGCAAAACCTAAATGGAGAATTAGATATCTGCGATTTTATGTCTGAAAAACTTAAAATGTTTTGAAAGAAATTCAATAACACCACAAAGTTTAAGCGTACCAAAAATAAATAAGTTACACGATAATCATATTAGTTAATTTTTAAGTATTATTGCAATCTTTCTGTTATCACAGGAGACGGTAGTCTCCGGTGTGACGCAATTATATAAAATAAATCAATACTATATTTTACTTTAACTTCAAACTCTTTTAATTTTTTTAAGAGTTTACAATAATTTTTCTTTTGTGTTGCATTTAAATTACTTACACTTCATTTGATATAATCAAAATATTTCCCTGGTTGTTATTTAAAATCTACAAAAACTTATGTGACATACATTCATTGACTAATTGAAATTTTCTATATAAATAATTGTTTTCGTTCAATGAAAATTTGTTAAAAAATATTTATCAAAAGTTTTTATTTGATTAAATTAAAAATTATGTACATAAATATTTTTATGAATCTGAATCTTGTTTTGCTAATTCAATTAAAACTATACTATTTCTTGCTTCTTTAATACGCCACCAACGTCCTAATCTGTGCTCTTGTCCGATCCCAGCTAATAAATGTCTTCCATCATTTGTAAATGCTAAACTATTAACAAATCCATTAATTGGTATTTCAAAAAGTTGAGTTAGATTTTTTCCATTTTCATTTAAGCTCCATATTCGAATAAACCCATCACATGATCCTTAAATAAAATAAAGGTTATTTTAAATTAAAATTGAAAAAAAAAATATTGCTAGTATAGTTTTATTGAAGAGAGTCTAATATAGTTTTAAATTCACTAACACAAGAGCAAGCTAATGTTGCAGATTGGTAAAAACTGACGATATTAATTGATTCAAAGAAAATGAAAAAAAGAAACATCCTACTTTAAGCAATTTTAAAACATAACAATCATCATTATGAATACTTTTATACTGAAGAATTTAATTTAAAATCATTAGCGAGCTTGTGACTATGTATTTTTTCAATAAAAATTACCAGAAGCAATTAAATCAGTATTAAGCAATGTAGCTATTGCTGATATCCAATTGGCTTCACTATTATCTTGTTTACCATGTGTTAAAGGTTTAACACAAATAGGTTTCTTTTTTAAAGTACTCCAAACACATAATGAACTGAAAACAATTGTAATTATTAGAATAAAAATAATTTTTGTTATTAGAAAAATATCAATCTGAAATTATTTTACCCATCATCTCCACAGGATAAGAAACTTTCATCATTGATAAGTTTAACATTTTCAATACTCCCGCTATGTCCATTATATATAAGTTGGGATTCTTCTGTTATTTTCCATATTCTTACACTGCAGTCAATCCCACCGCATGTGATTGCTCTTTCTCTTGATAAAGCATCAATACCAGTGATTTCAGCTTGATGGCCAAATCTATAATGGTGTTATTTAATTATTCCATTATCGAAACTAAATTGTTTAAGTTTTTATATGTTCTATTTAAAATTATACTATTAAAAGAAATTTTAAGAAATGTAGTATAATTTTATTAACTTAAGATTGCTTAACATATAGATAAGTGAAAGGATAAATAGCATTTATTTTTACAAAATTTTTAAATCAAATTACTTTCAAAAAGATTATCGGTAACACTACAAAAAATATATAAATTTTAACAAGTGTTATATTAAGCTTATCGACAAAAACAATAGCTAGCAACTGTTGTAGTGAAATATTTTACATACTTACAAGCTCTCTACATATGCCATATCATCTAGAGACCAAATCTTCACAGATCTATCTCTACTTCCTGAATACAATTGATGAGTATCTTTTCTAAATACTAAACATGACACTATATCCCTATGACCATTAAAATTTTTTAAATGTCTTAGTTCTTGTGGACACCAAATTTGTATGGTATTGCTACCATCGGCTATAGCCAAAAATTTCATATCGGAAGATAAAGAAAGTGCCAATATATGACAGCGTTTTTTAACTCCATTTAAATTTTTTTCTTTAGCGGAATCACAATTAATAACCCCAAGAACTTTAAGTTCTGGTAATTTCCACTTTGTTACAATGGCCGATTTACTTCCAGTAAACATAATATCACTGTTTTCAGATAATATTATAGTAGTTACTGGTTCTTTCTGCCTTTTTGTAATAATTGTATCCTTTTTATAACCTTTGTAAAGTGCAGCAATTTTTTTCCTCAGCTTACCAATACTATCCAGATAGCCTTCTTTAAGTCGGTGGCTAACATGATCATGAAGTTCCTTGTCTTCTACACGACGTTTTTCTTCTTTTTCAATTTCTTCTAAGTATTTTTTTGCTAATCGTAATCTTTTGTCTTGTGCTGTTTCTTCTTCGTTTTCTGAAATATCTTCGGTTGATTCAGCTCCACTACTTCCAATATCATCACTATCAATTTCTTCATCATCGTTCTGTTTTGAACTAATTTCGTTTTTTCGTTTAGCTGTATTTATCTAAAACACACATTATAATTGAATTATTATAGTTAAAATGAAATACCTTTCGCTTACTGCCAGACTTTAGTTTAGGTTTAATAAAGAAAGTAGACATTCTTTGAGAACTTGTACTATATAATATTTCAAATATTCATTTAAAGCACGTGGGAAAACATATTTTGACAATTACCAAGATTCTATTCACAGTGGAAAAAATAAAACATGTGATTTGAGTTCAGTGCTTAGTGTCTAAATTAGCGTTTTGGACAGCGATTTTATGAAAGTTTTTATAGAAGTTTTGAGGCGCCATTATACTCAATAGTTTGTTTGAGTTATTAAAATTTTGGTTGAAAATATATATAACTTATGACTTCTAACTATAGTTTGACTATATTTAATTGACTTACCGTAAATAATATAAATTTTAAATGCAATAAAATTATTCAAAAGTTACAAATTATATTTTTCGAAAGGACTTGTAATTATTGCAGTCAACAAACTCCTAAGTGTAAACTTGCCTCGAAAGCTTCTATAAAACCGCTCTGGAAAACGCTAATGTAGACACCAATCAGGGTATTCACATTGAGTCCGGTAACATTTAATTTCTTGGTAAGCGGAGGTGAAAGGTAAGACGGAGTTTCGCAAATTGCGAAAAAGCTTTTACCCCTTCTTGAGACGGAAATATTTCTGCCTCATGCTTGGTATCTTACTAATACACATTTACATATACACGTTATCTGTAATTTTTACCAACACATAATCACATATTTTAGTAGAGTGAGAATTGTAGGGGAACATTTCCGATTTGATACCGGCCTCAATGTGAATACCCCCAATAGCTCTCCTAATTTCCTACTGGGAAGTTAAAAACCACGCTGATTGAAAAAATTAATATTTTTATGTGAGTATTAGATAAATGTAAATAAAAATTACATCACTTAATATAAAAAACGATTTATTCAACAAAGTTCCATATTTTAACATTTCCATCATCACTTGTAGATAAAAGTTGATATTTAATACAAGGATTCCATATAACAGTGTTTACATCTTGTAAGTGAGCTTTATTAACTGTATAAATTAAATGAAAATTTGGTTCATTTTTATTTGAATTTTCATCTTCCATAAAAATTCTGATAGCATCATCACCACAAGCCGTTGCAATCATTCCTTTAAAATAAATGGTATGTAAATTAATAACTAAAATAAAATAAGTAATTCATACCAGTTAGTTTACACCATGATATATCATATATGCTTCTCGTGTGGATATCAGAAATTGTACAAACACATTTCCATGTCACATCATTATTAGGTGTTTCAATACCTTCTTTATTGCCTGGTAAATAACTTTGCCAAATTTTTAAAGATTTATCATCACTACAAGATGCTAATCTTTCACCAGTTTCATCAAAAGAAATACTCCATACTGTAGATGTATGTGATGCTAAAGTTGCACAACATTCCCAATCGCTATCAAGTGGGTTCTCTTTGTAAATTTTTATGGAATTATCATAACTAGATGATGCTAAAATGTCTTCTTTAGGATGCCAAACTACCTGAATTGAGGTATATTCGAAAAATATATTTTACTTATAATTAAAACTAATGTATACTTTTTTGACATCTTGTGTATGTGCATTTAGTACAGCCATACATTCAAATTCATCTTCATCGGCTTTTTCCCATATCCAAACTGATTTATCTCTGCTACAAGTTGCTAATAAATTACCTTTTTTCGACCAAGAAACACTTTTAATTTCATTTTCATGTCCTTCTAATGTTGCGTTACACTCAAATTCTCCTTTAAATGTATAATTTAAAGTGAAAATTTCTTAAATAATAATAATTACCTGAAGTTTTACTCCAAATGGCTGTGGTCGCATCAAAACTTGCTGAAGCTAAGTATTGTCCGCAAGGTGACCAAGTGATATCTCTAATAGCTCTTGAGTGGCCATCTGACAATATTGTTTTAATAACAAAATTAGCACCGTTCTGTGCCCAGACACGTATTGTTTTATCTTCACCAGATGTTGCAAAGGCTATACCCTTCGGATGCCAACTGGCACCCCATACTCGTCCTTTGTGTCCTGATAAAATTTGTTGTTCTATTAATTGCCCCATGTTTTAATTGGAAACTATAAAAAAATCTTAATGTATGTTTCTAAAAGTTTTAAGAGTAAATTATTTGTTTTTGGCAATTCTTATGAACTTCATTTTAAAGGAAGCAGTTTTATCACTTTGTGTTCTTTATCAGATTTTATTCGTATTCAAGGTTACAAATTTTATCCTGCTTTATTTATTTTCGTTGGAAAATATCTTTTGTGATTCTTTATTTGATCTATTCTAAAAGGAACTTTTTTTATTTTTAAAGCACTAAAGCAGTAAAACTGGATATTTATAACTTCTATCTCTTCGATGAAACTTTGAAACGTCAGACCAAAATTTGACAGTTTCAGTTGATGCATGTCTACCGTAGAAACTAAAGCTGTGGCTGGAGATATTACTTGCTTTTGGCCGTTTTGCCCTAAATTCTGGAATTGTGTCCAATGTAAAAGATACCACGGACATTTTGCATTATGAAATTACATTCAAAAGTTCATATTATACCAAAAAAACACTTTTAATTAATGTGCATTAGTCGTCAACAAGCGTCAGCAACTAGTTCAATTTGAAAATTTTAAAATGAGACAAAAATTTTTGCTGGCTAACGTTTGTCATCGTACAAATAAATATTTCCGGATTCAAGTGTAGTGAGTTTCATATTGTAATTTTATTAAATATCATTTACAAGTTCAAAACAGTCATGCTTTGAACCTGTTGATATTATTTACGACCAATATCGTATTTTGACAATAAAATAAAAGCTAGAGCATAAACTATAGCAAAGAAAAATTATTTTTTGCTAGAAGAGCATGTACAGTTCAAAGAAAAGCAACCCTTATGACTTTGACGTTTCAAAATAATTTTGTGATGACTGGCAAAAGTTGAAAATAAATCAAAATATTAACAAGAAGTTATATTATAGATAATAACAAAGGAAAGTTTTAAAGGAATATGACAGAAAATGCTGATGGTCAAAACCCTTTTTTGGGGTTAATTGAAGCGCAAAGCTCTCAACATTTCGATAAAACTCCATCAGAAACAGAACTATGTAACAAGAAAATTAATGATCTAATTGAAAAAATATTTCTTTTTACAATTAATAAAAATGGATCAAGCCAACAGCAGGCTGTGTTTTTGGAGGAAATTGCTAATATGTCTCAAAAAGACTTGATTGATATAGAACTATTAGAACAGGCCGTATTCGAAAGACTTTTACTCAATTCACCAGATGATTTCTTAGTACCAAGTAATAAAATCGATGAACATACAGAAACTGTAATTGAGACCAAAGTTACTAAATATTTATATAGAGCATTTGAAGTATGTGAAAATTCTTATAATAATTCTGATCCAATAGTTATTGAAGTTTGTAAAGCATCAACTTCTTTAATTATTAGAAATATGTGTACAGCAATTAGACAGCCTGAACTTTTTGCAACACAAACACTTTCAAATCAATGGTTAGAAATTTTACGTGATCCTGACAATGATTATGATATACGTCAAAAATTTCTAATATCAGTAACAAAAGAAATAGTTTCTGATAATTTTATTCCAGCGATAGATTGCTTAAAGACATTATTTTATCCAATGTTTACTGAAATTAAGAAAAGTATAAAAAATGCTAACTTAATTAATTTAGGAAAATGGGTTTTACCATTATTAACTATGTTTGTTTCCGATAAACAAGTTCCAGAACTTGGTGAACTACTAATTGATTTTATAACTCCAAATATTGAAGCAGATGGTGTTAAATATACTGAAACTTTACTTGGCCATTTATTGAATTTATCAATTTTACCTAAATCAGATACAGGACCTTATGAATATTATGAAAATCCAAAGGATGCATTGATTGCAAATATGAGTTCATCATTATGGAATCATTTAACACTTCATTTAGATAAAATTCATACAATATTTAAATCACTTTTACTTTTTGGTGGTTCTGTTAAAAACAAAACATTAAATTGGTTTGGTAATTGTCTTAATGCAAATAAATCAAGAGGTCAACTTTGGAATGCACATAGTTTATCATTTACATTATCAAAAAATGCTAGTGATGGATTTATGATTGGATTATGTGGTATACTATTAAGGCTTTCGATTCCATTAAATAAGCCAAGTTATAAAGTTTTACTTGTTGATCCTACTTATTGTGCTGTACCGGATGATTCTACAGTCGCAAAGAACATACATATGAAAAAATTATCCGAAGAAACATTCTTATTACCAAAAAATGACGATGAAAAATTACTTATGTCTGAGACATATAATTTTATTACAGAATGTTTCTATATGACTCATAAAGCAATCGATTTAGGTAAGTCATTTTAATAATACTACATAAAAATGGTATTTTTTGTTTTCTACATAAATATTTTATGAAAATTGAGAAAGCAAACGTTTAATAATTTAGTTTCAAATTGTAGCAGTCGTGTGAAGAAAAGTACGCGTCGATGTAGTTTTTGTCTGAAACTTCATTTTAGAAATACTAAAATTTATATATTTTCAAACTCCAAAAATTTTATATCTCTTCCTCAAAATTTGAATTTATTCCTCATTAAAATCTTTCTCAATAAGAAAACAATTATTTCAATATTTTTTCAACATTTCTTTTTTTGTTTAATAGAATATCTCAAAAGTAGATATTAGTTTCTATGAAATCAACCACTCTCCGAGGGCCATTCTTTTTACACCTCTTGCCGTAATGGTACAAGTTGTCGGTGATTTGCTGTTTAATGTAGATTATCCCATTAAGTAGATGGGGTTTTATTGGACCAAAAGAAAAGCTTTTAGCCAATAAGCAATCACGACTCTTCTTTCTAGTCTATTTTTTGCACTTTTTATATGTTCAGAATTAGCTGAGACTGTTTTTTTCATGTTATAAGATTTTAATTATTATCTTAAATGGTTTTAAAAAAAGATTTAATATTTAAAAAAAAATATGTAAATAAGAAACGTTAATAATTAATGTGTGTAGCTTAAAAAAAATAATCAGAGCCCTTCAATATCTTAAAAACTTTTCGTATTGACTAAAAATTTCAACAAGATATTTTTAAGCTTATATTTAGCGAAAATGACAATAAAATTAATTATTTAAAAATAAAGCCAAAATAAGAAAAATTATATTTTATATCGTTTCATAGAAAGTTTTAAATATTATTAAATTTTTTCGCTTTTATTTTTAATATTTCAACATATTTATTTATTCATTGAGATTTAACTAAAAATTCTATTTTTTAAATAATTAATTTGTTATTTCAAAGGTTTTAGAGTTTGTTTCGAAAAATTCATACGTATGAACCGTGATATGCATCGTTTTCAGCTTGCCTATCAAGATGCAGCTGCCCAAGATCCAAATGGTATGGCTCAAAATATGTTGGATATGTTGAAAACACAACAACAACAATTTTTATGCTTAAAAACTTGTATAATGGAACCATATAATGAGTTACTCCTTTTACAATTTTATGAGGCAACTGCATCATGGCTAACAGAAATATGTAATAGGGAACAATTAGATATTGACGAAATGGTAAATAATAAATGTTTTGCTCCAAAACAATTTAGAACTACATCTCTTCTATCAACTAGCTATGTACCACAGTATTTAAAGTAAATAAAAGTGTTTTTTATTCTATTATTATTTAATTTTATTCTAATTTATTTTATTATAGATCCATACCAGAATTTGTACTTGAAAATATTGTGCACTATTTAACATTTATTCGTAATTTTGAACAGCAAGATATTGAAGTTAATACAGATGCACAAAATGCAATATTTCGTACAATATTAGTATTTATGGGAAGTGTTGAAAGAGCCAGAAATCCTCATTTGAGAGCACGTTTGGCTGAAGGTTTGGAAAGTTTCTTACCAATAGACGTAAACCAAGTTTATAATAATACACTAAAGACCAAAGTTTTTGATCAGCATCCTGATCGTTTACATATTGTTCCAAAACTTCTTGATGTATTTGTAAGCATTGAAATGACTGGTCAATCAGTGCAGTTTGAACAGAAATTTAACTATCGTCGACCTATGTATTCAATAATGAACTTTCTGTGGAAAAAGGAAGAACAAAAAGAGTGTTTTCGGTATTTCATTATTTTATTAAATTGGCTATCAAGAAGAGTGGCATACAAAATACTGATAATTGCAATACTGTTATTTATTTTGATTCAATAACTTGTACAAATCTGTATAGTAATTTAACTTATTTAAATTTATTCTTTTAAAAATATTTCACCCTTTTTGATAGCTTCATTATATAATTTTTATTAAAATATAAATAAAATCAAAGCCTTAAATGTACAAACTTAAATAATATTTATCATATTTTTAAATTATTTAAATTATTTCAGGGCATTGGCTTTAGAAGCAGAAAAAAATATGGAAGCCGTTGAACCACCAATTTTTTTAAGATTTATTAATCTTTTGATTAATGATGCTATATTCCTTTTGGATGAATCTTTAACAAATCTTCAACAAATACGTACTTTACAACATGCTCAAGACAATGGTGAATGGACAAATTTACCAGAAAATGAAAGACGACAAAATGTAGCAAATTTACAACATATTGGAATGATGGCACGTTTTGATAATATACTTGCAAGAGATACAATAAATATTTTAAAATTAATAACATCGGAAATAAAAGAAATATTTTGTCATGCATCAATGGTTGATCGAATTGCATCAATGTTAAACTATTTTCTTTTAAATTTAGTAGGACCTAAAAAGGGAACTTTTAAAGTAGTTTTTTTAAAATTTGTTTTCTTGTTTTAAAAAAGCTAAATATAAATTTTTATTTATTTCAGGTTAAGGATAAAAGTGAATTTAGTTTTGATCCAGCTAATACAGTTTTAGAAATATGTCATATTTATATCAATTTAAAAGAAAACGAAGATTTTTGTTTAGCTGTGTCACAAGATGGGCGCTCTTACAGTAATGATCTTTTTGAATATGCAGAGCAAGTTTTAAGTAAGTAACGTAAAGGAATATACTGTTTTATATTATACTGAAAAAATATTTTAATCAAAATAGAATGAAACCTTACAAGTCCTTTCATCTTTAATATAAATTCAAACCGCATTATTTTATTTTGTTAAGTCAACTAGATTTTTATGTAAAAAAAAATAATTGTAATCTATTATTTAAGAGCTTTTATCAAAATTTTCAAGAATTTAAAGTAATTAAAACTTTTTCTTTTAGTAAGAATTGGTGGAGGTCAAATGATTGGAGAAATGTCTGAACTTGCAACTAAAGTTAAACGTATTGAAAAGGCACATAGAGAAAGTGAAGAAGCATTGGCTGATGCTCCCAATGATTACTTAGATCCAATTATGTCTACATTAATGGTAGATCCAGTGATTTTGCCAAGTTCAAAAGTGACAGTTGATAAAACAACTATTGTACGTCATTTATTAAGTGATCAAACTGATCCTTTCAATCGTTCACCTCTTACAATGGATCAAGTAATACCAAATGTCGAATTAAAAGCAGAAATTGAGCAATGGATTCTACAAAAAAGAAAAGAGTATCGAGAAAAAAATGAATTATAATAACGACAATCATAAAAAAATTAAATATTTTGTTTCATTCCATGTTATTAATAATACAAATTTGTTGCCCTACTTATAAAGATTTTAAATTAAAAATTTTGCATTACTAATTGGCCAAATACGGCATATAACTACACTTTTGATAAGACCTTGAGGTACAGGTCCATAAAATCTAGAATCTGCACTATTTTCATGATTATCACCTTCAACCCATATATGTCCGCGTGGAACGATAATTACATTTTTTATTAATGTTGGCATAGCTAAGGTATTTTCTATTCCTTCAATATCTAATGTTTTAGTTTCTGAGACATTTACATCATTTTTATTAAATTTATTAACATTTTCAGGACGATATGAAGATTCTGAGATTATTTTATCACCTGGTAGGCCAATAATTCTTTTGCATACATGCTGTAATGGATTTGTGGGACATTTTGCTATTATTAGATCACCTCTATTAAAACGATGTAGCCTAGGGTAAATACGATTTGTTAGTAGTATATCATTTGAGTGCAAGGTTGGTTCCATTGATGGTCCATTGCACTTAAAAATTAGTATTAGTTTTAATTGAATTATTATTCTTATTATTAATGATAAAAGTTTAAAAATTACCACCACAAAGTCTCCTACAT
Source organism: Acrocera orbiculus (assembly GCA_947359355.1). Taxonomy (NCBI): domain Eukaryota; kingdom Metazoa; phylum Arthropoda; class Insecta; order Diptera; family Acroceridae; genus Acrocera; species Acrocera orbiculus. The sequence goes on from OX375757.1 coordinate 5,680,365, forward strand.
ATTCAAACATACAATGACTAATGCTTCCATATTGAATAACATATCCAAGGAGTCCTAAAGTTTTTGCTATAATTTTTATCATACTTTAAATTGAGAAAGTTACGAATAATACCAAAATATCATTTTAACATTATTATTTATTTGACAACTGTCAAATTAACATCTTGAATATTAAAATTATTGTAATAGATTTAAGTGTACACCAAAACAAAAATTTTAAGCATTGCAAAGTTTTTTATTCAGAAAAAAATTAGTTAGAAGTTAGAAGTTAGTTAGAAGAAAAGGGATATAAAATTAAAACTTTGCAGGTTATCGTATTTTTTACTTGAAATATTAAGTAGCTTAGTAGACTTGAAAATAGTTTAAGTTTAAATCATATTTGCTTCAATTGAAAATTGTACTAGAGAATTTATTTACTCTTCTGTTCCACATCCACAATCCAAATGATATTGACGTTTCTCTGACAAGGTGTCGTCAGCCGGCAAATTATTTCAATAATGTTTTGGCTTTTATTCGTAATAGCTTCTGCAATTAAATGCCTACTGATACCAGCATAGTAATTAAAAATTACTCTGAAAGATTTTTTTTCTAATAATTATTTTTCAGTTATTCAACAGATTTTGAAGTTCATAGAAACTGGTTGGCTATTACACACTCATTGCCTATATCAAAATGGTACACGGACCAAAAAAGTCAATGGACACTAGACTATCCTCCTTTTTTTGCATATTTCGAATATATGCTTTCTTATTTTGCTAAGTACTTTGATGTTAAAATGTTGGATGTAAATAATTTAAACTATGAATCTTATGAAACTGTACTTTTTCAACGTTTGACTGTAATATTTGCTGATATTAATTTTGCAGTTGGTGTTCTTATGTAATTTTCTTAATGCAATAAACTATATATTTTTCTAACTTAAGTTTTTTTAGGTGCCTAAATGTCTTAAAACTTAAAGGAAAATTTGAATTTAATATAGCAACAATTTTACTACTGGGAAATGTTGGACTTATTTTTGTGGACCATATACATTTTCAGTATAATGGATTTCTCTTAGGATTTTTACTGTTAAGTATTGGAAAACTATTACAAGAAAAATATTTACAAGCAGTCTTCTTATTTTGTACATTATTAAATCTAAAACATATATTTTTATATGTTGCACCTGTTTATTTTGTTTACATATTAAAACTCTATTGCATTGATAGTAAAAATCCGTTAAAGAATTTAATTAAAGTTATATTAGTTGGCATAACTGTCTTTTTTGCATCTTTTGGACCTTTTATACATCAATTACCACAGGTAATATAATTATTTACATTTGAAAAATTATTTTGTAGGTTTTTTCTAGATTATTTCCTTTTAAAAGAGGTTTAACTCATGCTTACTGGGCACCAAATTTTTGGGCAGTTTATAACTTTGTGGATAAAGTTGTTTCATTATTATTACATAAAAGTACAATAAAATCAAATACTTCTGGAATTGTAAAGGAATTTAATCATACTGTGTTACCATCAATAAATCCTATGGTTACTTTCTTGATAACTGGTACTTTTATGCTACCATGCTTAATTAAGTTGTACATAGTTTTAAAAAATAGGTAAATAAATGAAATTTAGTTAGTTACGTTCAAATAATTTAATATTTTTAGAGCTAACGAAAAAAGTTTAATTAGAGCTATTGTAATCTGCTCTTGTACATCGTTCATTTTTGGCTGGCATGTTCATGAAAAAGCAATTCTTTTGATTTTGGTTCCACTAAGGTAAATATTTGATTTATAAAAAGCTAATAAAATAATATTCTTGAATATTTTTGGCAATGGGAAAAGTTGAAATATTATAAGTTTTCAACTCTTAACCTTTTGAATATTTCAGGCTGGGATATAACTTTTGAATAAAATATTTTCTTGTTGATGGACATATTTTAAAAATTTGTTCTTAAATTATTGAGAGATTTTAACTTAATTCTTAATGAATTTTAAGTGAGATTTATTCTCCTAGCTCAGGCTAATTTCAGCTTAAAATAAGTTATAGAATTAACTGATATAATTTTCTGTTTTTTGAGGTTTCATATATTTCTACATGCGAAAAATTTTGCAACTACATATTTATTCATTCAAGATGGGCTTATATTTTTGCAAACGTTTCTTACTACTAAAAATTTATGTTTTGAATAATATTTTTGTATCGATGTATTTTGTACTTGTAGAGCAATGCATATCAACTATAGTAATTTTTATAGACACCAAATATTTGAATAAACTTTCCAATACCTCCATTTCCAATACAATCAAGTAAATAAAGATAAACTTATTATGGCAATTGCTTATTCTATATAAAAGCGCTATTATTTCTCAAGAACTATGGTTTATTTTAATTTTAATTTATGAAATGAAAACTTCTCTGATGCCATAAAAAAATCAATTATAAGTTTGAACCAAATTTATTCAATGGTTTTGGATATTTTAAAGCTCTGCAACAATGATGATGTTAATTGTTTTCCATGGATATCCTAAAAAGCAGAGGCCATATTTCAATCTCAAAAATTTTCGATCTTGCAAGTTATTGTGATTTCGAGCATTTTTAATTCTTTTAATTTTTTTACAATTCTTCGTTTTTGTTTTACACTAAAAACTTAATGCAATTAATAGTTTTTTTAAATAGATTCAAAGCGTAGATTTCTAACAAGTATAATATTCAATCTTTTCGGCCTTATTTTAGTGTCAAGGTTCACAAAAAATTATATTTAGGCAGATTGAAAAGTAATTCAATTAAATTTCTAATTGAGGTTTCTTTTATTTAAAAGCAGAATATGTTTTTATTTTTTCTAAAAAAATATAAAAATATAGTAACTCAAATATTATTTTAAGAACAATCTTCCTACTTGCTTTTTTCTTTTTTCTATATTGAATATAATGTGTTTTAAGGCTTTTATTTTCTGTTTTTATACTTATTCGTATTTCTACCTACAGTAATACTTTCACAGACCACAACGGATTACCTTTTTCTTGTTAAATATCTTATTCTTCTAATAAGAATTTATGTTTTTTTTTTGTTTACAGTTTGCTGGCCGTAAAGGAAAATTTTGAAGCGAAGCAAACATTGTTTATGAGTATTGTTGGGTACTACTCTCTATTTCCGCTTTTATTTAGCCCTAATTTATTAATTGTCAAATTATCATATTACTTATTTTATATTATTTTTGCATATTTACGCTTAATAGATATTCATCGGGTAATTAATTTTAAAATTTATGAATTGATTTACATTTCTGGTTTTTTTATACTTTTGCTGTACACTCACTTGTTACATTATTTGTTTCGATTAAATGAAAAATTTGAGTTTTTACCATTGATGCTAACAAGTGTATATTGTAGTATTGGTGTTATTTATTTTTACATTACATATTATATAGAGTTTCTGAAAAGCAGTAAATATGATGAAGTAAAAAAAGTTAAGAAAAAGAAAAGGTCAAACATAAAATTAGAATAACAATTATATTAGCAAATATTATTTTGTGTATATTCAGGAGGCAATAAAAAGTATTTATTTTTGTCTAAAAAATGTTATATAGTTTAAGAATAAAACTATTTTCAGAAAGTCTTGCGATTCCGAAAACATCAATTTTCTTGAAAAGAATTTTACGAATAAATCCAAGTTATATGAGTTTTCGATTAACTATAAATATTACTTTTTATTTATAATATGAATCTATTTAATATATAATAATTTAAAATACTATTTTTTGATTAATCGCCAGCCGTTGTATTTATAGGAATTTAAATAAATGCCTACTTTGATGAGTAAATACCAAACACCTACCCATTCTAAATAACTTGAGTTCACCACAAAGTATTTCCAATATTTTCCTGCAAATAATTACTTTTTCCAAATGAGTGGTGTATATTGAACCTTTTTCTAAGCATATTGACGGATTTGAGGATATTTTTTACCATTCTGAGGGGATACTTCTCCGCCTAATGAAATTTTGTCTAAATATAAATTGATAATTAATTAAAATTTTTAAAATTCAAAACAAAAGAACAATAACAAAGCAAAAACTAAGAGTCTTCCCACATTAAAATTAAGGGATGCAGTTCTCATACAACAGAATCTTTTACTTTCATTACACAACTTATTATCTTGAATTTTTGAAAATCAGAAAATATGATGAACTAAAACAGTTTAAGGAAAAGAAAAAGTCGAACAGAATTTAATTTTGTAAATAAAATATTATTTAATTGGATAAAAAATTAATTTTAACGCATCACTAAACATATATTCATAAAATTAATAATCACATAATAAGAAAATACATTTTATTTAACCTTTAAATAATTTCTTGAAATTTCTATGGTGAAAACCTATTACGGTTTTTTTCTAAGTAAATTCAATCTGAAAGAGGTAAAAAAAAATAAAAGCTTATTGTTTTAAATGCAGTAAAAATTACCTAAGTATGCAAGAAGTTTATTGGAAGAACACAAAAAATAATAATACAATAAAAGTATTATTATATTAAAATAAAAATGGAAGAAATCCAAGATTAACTTTATTCTATTTCAAGGATTATATTTAATGGAAAAACTAGTTGATACAATTCAATACAAATAGAATATTTTTTCTGTCATGGATTATGTCTAAGGGCATAATAATAATAAATTGATGTATGTATCCTGACATAATCTAGACACTATTAAATGTACAAATAGAGTTAGCTATATGGTAACCATAGAAAGGTACACCTACGGTAAACTACCCACAATATTCTTAAATCAATTATCCTATTGCATGTCAAAGGAGGTGATAGTAAAATAATAAAAAAAAAAAAATGTTAGAAAGAGCTCAAAACCGAGATTTGAACAAAATAAAAAATAGATGAAACTAGGTACTTTACAAAACTACATAAAAAGTTACTATATGTTCCATAGTAAGCAATAAAACGGAAATTGTAATTGTAGACCATGAATTTATGAATTAGAACGTAGAAAAATAAAAATTTTGATTTCATTTTAATTAATGTTTAACACAAGACTAAGTGATTTTCTTTTAATTGCATAAATTAAAAGTCAATTAAAAACAAGTTTAATGATTCTTCAAAAAAAATAAAACGGAACATTTATATTGCTAACAATTTTTTATTATCATTTTATTTCATTCATTTAATTTTTTTGATTTAAATGAAATTATATTAGCTTTAATCGAGATAATTATTTATATTAAAGAAGAAAACAGCAAATTACGATTGATCGTTTAAATTTAATAAATCTCATAATTCTTGGCGACCACAAGTCTCCATAGTTTGCAATATTTTGTCGTTCCAATCAAGTCTTACAAGTTCGGTTTTTTTTTTTTTGAATCAATAATTTTTTTTTGTTTTTGCCATAGAATAACATAAGGAACTTAATACATGATTTGTTATTAAAAAAACTAAATTTTTATTAACCGATATTGGGTTACTTAAGAAAAACTGCTGGCCCCAATCCAGAATTTAAAGATATCAAAGTATATGTATTGAAATTTCTAACATCTTAAATAGTAGTAGATATTTTTAAATGTATATATTTAACCTGTAGAACTGCTTCAGGTGAGTTATATTAATATCTTGCATATTGCAGTTATAATGGCCATGAGGTGTGAGGTAAATGTGCTTCTTGAAAGCAACAAAATAAATTTTTTTATATATGAGTACAATTTCTATGTTAATATTAATGAACCTTGTCTTGGCGTTCATTTATTTTTCGCGTGTCTACAATTTGATTTCTTTTGAAACTAATAAATTCATGTGTTCGCGTAATTGTGTTTTTAATTGGTTGTTCTTGTAAGGTTTTTTTTTTTTCTTTTAAACAATGATGATAAGCTAAATATTAAACATTCCAGAAATTTTTTTGGTAATTATATATTTCGGCTTTCTTTAAAGAGTTTTAGATTTTCGAAAAAGTGATAACTATTGTATTTCTGATAGGAAATCTATCTAATTATAACTTTTAAACTAAATATTGATTAAATATAAGATGCGTTAATTTGATTTGAATCAAAAACGAATATTAAAAAATTCCTGAAACTTTTCTTACATGACCCAAAACTACAAGATGAGGATTACATCTTGCAGGCTGTTTTTCATAGATATAGAAATTGTATAACAGTTTATTTGGCAAGTAAAGTTTTAAGTAAATTTCTTATGTTTCAGAGGATCGATTTTTTTTGTTTTAATTTTTTGAATTTATTTTATTCAAATATATTCTGGGAACTTTTCATATCGATCCAAGCATATTTTCTTTATGACATTTACGTACTTCATGAGCGCTGTTTAAAATAAACAGTAATTAGTGGAAAAAACGTTTTTTTACTAGATCTTTAATGCAAAAAAACTGAAAAATACTGTTTAGGTTTTTTCAATTTAAACTATTTTGTTATTCATGGGTATAACTATAGCCTTACTGACAATATTAGTTAAAAGGCTTTCGTATTATTGCGAATTCATGGCGGAACTAGTGACTTACCGACTTTTCGATGAGTTGAGGGATAATTTCTGAAGAACTTTCTTAGAACCAATTTCAGAATTATATTCTGATGATTATGAAATAATTCACTCATACCAGAGGCGTAAATAGGGGAGAGGGAGATCAATAACTTCCCTTGGCTAAAAATTTTCCAGTGGTAATCAAAGAAAAAAAGATAAAATGTATAAAATGGACTAGTTCAAAAATAGTTAAAATTTGTCTTATGAAATTTTATATTTTAAATTAAATTAAAATGGTAAAAGCTGTCAAAATATCTGGTTGTGTTAGTAAAGCTGTCATATAGTGGGTTCAGACAGGGCGCTCACAACCAAAAATCATAGCGATTCTCTGATTTTTGTATGGAAAAATGACAAATGGATCACTGTAAGAATCTTCGTTCCCGAACGTTGATTTTGTGAGTTATAGCAGTTTACTCATGGCAGCACTAATAGGAATTGTGACTATTGAAACATATAAACATATAATGACAGTGGAACTTTTGAGGAACGAAACGTTAACTAACGGCATTGGCGCTGTGAAAACACCATTTTTTTTATATGAACTCAATCGTTGTGAGTTTCTGCTGTGAGTTGGGCTGTCTGAACCCACTATTAGAACCCAGTTTTGTATGGGTTTCTTTTGCCTGTAATTTTGAAAAGTTGTTAATGTGAGTCATTCCCCATTATCTCTACTTAACATAGTTTTCACATGATTTATTTTGCGTGGAAGAAATTTATTTATGGAACTTCGGTTTAAAGGGTTATTTTATCTCGAGCTCTAAAAACATAGGTCCTGGAATTTTTAATTTTCCCTATTGAGAAATATTTGATTTCAATTAAAAGATATCTGGCGATTAATAAATACGTAAAACTTATTATAATCTTGACTAACTCAGTCCCTTTCCAAAATGGTGTAAATTAAAATTTGCATTATTTTCTAAGCTACTTATCAAAATAATTTATAATTTTTTTCATATTTAATTCTTGATTTTAATAATATTTTTCTGAAAAGATTTAATTTGCTTGATACCGAATTTCTAATCTATGAGCTGAATCTTACATCTCTTTTTCAAATGTAAATTTAGCCTGAAAATTAATAATCAAGACCCACTTTTCTTAAAAACACAATACACCTTAGTGGCTAGTTTTTAAAAAATAATAAGTAATTTGTATACTTTCTTTTCATAGCGGATTTAATTCGAGCTAGGACCTACACCCTCCAAGTATGTTAGGTCTTAAGTACATGCTAAATAGCGACAATTTTGCTAATGGGGTAGTGTTAATACGTTATACTATTCGCCCTATGTAGGTGTACTAAAATTAAAACAAAACGGAGCCAATAAAATTTTTAGTAAAAATCAAATTTAAAAAGGAAAGTTTTTTAAAGTCAAAATTAAATTAATTGCTGATTATTCAATTTGACCAAAGTATATGCTTTGAATACCGTAAGACAGAGTTGTCATTTTTTCAGCTTATATTATTATTTTAATTTCTCGGGTTAAAGTATCATGGCAAATTGCTTTAAAATGACTTTGGTTGGAGTAATAATCTCAGTAAATCTGTGAGACTGAATTAAAATTTCAAGTATATATTATTATACCACTAATTTACTTTTAAATATTATTAATTACTTTATTTTATCAGAAAACAAACTTTTCCACGTTATAAATATTGTTTGATTAATCTGAGATTTGATTAATCTTGCGACAAACTTTTGTTTTCGTTTCAATATGTAACATATATGATTATACTTTAAAGTTTTCTTTATTTTATAGTTTGTTAAACTTTCTAAAAGTTTAGCTTTCGAAATGGATATTTCTTTACTCTACTTCAAAAGAAAAATTAAACCCAGACACGATGGTGTCAACACAATTTAAATTTTAAGTGAAAAAATATGTTGTTTCCTAAATTTATATATTCAAAAGATTTTTTTTATTGAATTTATTTATCAACATTTTAATATTCAAGTGAATTAGCTTAGAATGATTTATTTAAAACTCTTCTAAATTGAGATAAGAAGCTAATAGGTCTATCGAAAAATTCAAGTTTTTTTTGGTTAAATCAATGGTAAAAAATATTTTCTTAATAGAAAAATAATTATGAAATATTTTCTTATATAAATATTGCGGAGGGTTAGCTCAAAAAGCAAGTAATTAACTCTGACTACAGAAATTTTTCTGCTAATTATTTGTGTTTCCTAAATATGCTGTCGTTAAGTAAATTACTGGTTGAACAATTAAACATGAATTTATTGACCATCTGACTTTAGCTTAGAAATTCTTTCGGCCTGACATATAGGTACCACCATTAATAAAAATCTTTCGAAAATAATTTGAACTTAAACAAATTAGATTTAATAAAAATACACTATAAAGCTAAATAAATTTCAATTTGTAAATATCTAAGAATAAGGCTTTCTACTAACGAGAGGCAACAATATTTCTGCCTCATGTAGATGTTTAAAATTTTCAAAACTTCGTCTTAGTTTTCACGGTTCTCACTCTAAAAAAAGCAGCTAGTAGAAGTATTTGAAACTGTTTAAACTGTATTTGTTCAGCAAAAATTGACAAAAACACTCTAAATTTTCACTGGACTTAACTTAAGATATGCATGCAAATTGACACAGAAAATGTGCAATTTTCTTTTTACACGATTTAGACTTAATACAATCTAAAAACTTAATTTTTTTACAAATAAAATGATCCAAACTAAAAATTTACTGAACTTAACTCAATTTGAAGTTATTTTTCCTTGTTGTTTTTTCTATAGGAAAGTCTTTGCTATTTGCTCACATTAGGAGGGAGATTAATTAAAATTTTATTATTAAGAATAAAAAGTAAACTTATTCTGATTTTTTGCAATAAGAAATATGAATTTAGGAATTTTTTTACATTTACACAATTAAAATAATACAACAAAATTTCACTTTTTCTGATTTTTTGTGTCTAGAACTGAACTTATTGTAAGTTTTTTCTACAATATGAATATATTATTTTTTTTTACACGATTTTCTTTTTAAAGATTTTTTCTAGAACAAATTTTTCGTGCAAAAATAGAATTAACTGTACGAGTATTTGGTGAAACAATTTTTCTGAAGTTGATTATACACTGCTACTCTGATTGATTCAATATATTAATTTTACTAATAATATTATCGTTAAATAGAATTTTTTTGCTGTAATTAAAAAATTCTATTGTAATAAATTTTTTTCTCTACTAATTAAAATTTGTATTAAAATATTTTCATTAATTATCCTCTAAAAGATTCTATATTTTAATATCATTTTATTTCATTATATAATTACTTAAAAATAGCAAAATTATTAAAAAATGTTAAATAGTAAACAAAGCAATAAATTTAAAAAAAAGCTTAACTTTCTAAAAGTTTCTCGTAAAAAATAATAAAAAATTTTTTTTACTAATATATAAAACTCACCTGGCAATTCCCTCAGCTGTCCAGGTGAATCAAATCAACAGGTCTACCTGGTCTGCTAACCTTCAGTTTTAACTTCGTTTCTCACTATACTTGCGCAGTCGCTCAGTGAAAGAAGTCGGTTGTATATCAGCTACAATAACTACGACCCTCGTTTAATAAGTTTCATAGTTTTCATTCATAGAATTTTAACTAAAAAAATCTAAAAAGATATTTTTTAACAGTGATTAAAGTGAATTTTGTTTTGCTTTTTTTTGTGTTTTTTTTTTGGTTTGAATATATTCAAGTGATATTTAAAATATAATTTAAAGCTATCTAATTAACGCTTATCGGTAAAATTTTGTGATAATTATTATGCACCTAGATAGGTGAATCTAGTGATAACAACAATGACAACAGAAACTGAATTGGATTAAACAAGTACCGACAAAAATTTTACTAAGTTTTTTAACAAAAAAAAAAAAAAAACAACATATACATATTGGGTAAGTTGATTATTTGAAAATTTTTAGACTTTTATAACCGTGTGAAAATCATATCCCCCTGGTTTAGTTTTCTTTTTAACAAAATCTTTTATTCCCCTTCGTTTAACAATTAATTCTCAGTTTGTAGAACAGAAACGAGTTCTCTCAGAAAGTAAGGCGGCTATTAACTTAAGAAGAAAATTACCTGTAGCAGCTGCTTCTGTAATTTTCTAACGAAATACAGATAAGAAAAACAACAAAAACAACAACAAAAGTAAATAAAAAAAACCTTATTCACAAATATTTTGAACAGAATAAGAAGGTATAAAAGTATATAGAAGTGTACTTAAATGAAAGGTTTAGCAAAGGAGATGTACGGTCAGTGTTTTACTTTGGTTCCAAAAGGCTTCAATGCAATTCTTTATAGTACTGTTACGCTGCAAAAATTTAATGATTCGCTTTTCTTGCCATTCAGGTCGACTGATTCTTATTGCTTGATATATATCTTCAACATATAAAATATATATTTACAGTTCTTTGGTGGTATGTTTTTTGTGATGGATTTTTGATGAGCACAAAAACCAAAAAAAAAAAAAAAAAAATTTATAGAAAAAATATACATGTCTCTTCAGGTGGAAACTTTTATAAATGAGAAGCTAAACACATTGAAAATAATTCATTTTATTATGTAGCTTTCTTTAATTTATTAATGTTTTTAATACTAAAGTAGGTTTTATATACTATTAAAACAGTTCCCTCTAATTAGAAGCAATGGCAATGAATAAATTTATTTTACTTAGACAGCTTGGCATTCTCATGCTTTCCATTGAGGTGCAAATAAAGAAAATAAAAAACGAATTGTACACGGTTAACCTGTTTGTAAAATTACTTTGAATATTGCTTCCTAATAGAAAATGAAATAAAAAATAGTTTTTTCTTAATCAGCAAACAGAATGTTATTGCGCTAATATATTTTATTTATTTTTTTTAAGTCTATAAAGAAAAATTTATCATCAATACTGGCCAAATTTTGCTTTGTATATATTAAACTCATTTTCCAAAAATTTAATAAAGAAAAATTATTTTCATATTAGGCTGCGGAAATTAATTAATGTGAATTGTTTTAAATAAGATAAACAAAAAGATTTTTTTTCTTTGTTTATATTAAGGGATTACAAATTTTCTAATCATTGCTGCCATTAACGAAAAAAGAAATTATATTTTATTTTATTTTAAAATTAAATTTCTAAAAGCAATATAAATTGTAATAGGTGATTAATATGACAATAAATATTTATTTATTACTTTGACTATATTATTTATGTAGAATTTTATCGAAAGTGTAAACTTTAATTGATTTTAAATATTTAAGTATAATAAAATGTAAAATAATCCGATTAAAATATGGAAATGTGTATTTTATTTAAAATATTCAAATTAATGGTAATTATTTTATATTGCATTTCCAAAAATTGAGTTAATATCTGAAGTTAAAACATCAGTATTAAAAAAATATGTAGTTATTAATTATGAATTAATTTTGATATTAAAATTAAACTTTTAAAAACGAACCTAAAGGGGACTATTCACTATTTTTCCCAAGTCGCCAAATGGCTCTCTCGTCCTGTATAAAGTGTATGGAAATGACGATTTGTGAGCAAGTTTTTAAACATATGTTTACATTGCCATATATTTAATATTGGACGACAGAGCCATTTGACGACTTGGAAAAAATACTAAATAGTCCCCTTAAAAGTCAAATAGACTTATAGAAATATTTTTCTAAGTCCTTTGTATTTGTATGAAATTGAAATGTTCTTTTATTTCTATTTTCAAATTCTTAAAAACACGCATACGTGTTTTAAGAAAGCTTAATCGCTGGATTGAACCAACTTTGAATAATGATGTGCAGCTAGTTCCTTATCACGGATCATTATAATTTTCAAATTTGTGTTTTTTATTACATCGCTTCTCAATTTGATCATATGCGTCATGATCTGCTTATAGAATAAGCGAACTACCGTTCATTTGAACCTTCTAAGGACGGCTCAATAAAGCGCTTGTAAATAAAAGTACAAGAAAATTATGTTATGGAAAAGATGTGCATCAGCATCAGTAGAGTAGCAAAATGTATTTACTATGATGCATCAGCATCGGTCTTTATGATATTTTAGAAAAAAAAAATATTTTTCTTCAAACAATATTTTGGCAAGGTCTTTGAAACCCCTAAACTAATCCTTATGATAATTCATGTATTTTAAACGCACATATTTACACAAATTAGCGAAATACTAAAATTTATAATTACAGTTTTCCTTTTTTGACAAAAACTGGTAAAGAAAAACAGGTGTTTTCGTAAAAATTACCGGAATTTATTTATGTTATTTACGCATATATTAGAAATTGGCTTGCGCGTTAGCCAAAGTTAAACTGAATTTAATACTATATTTTCCCTTTTCTGTTTTCAAAAGATTTTTTAAATGACGTAGTCATCGATATTTTTTCAGGAGATAAATTAACCTGATAATTCAGTTAAATGTAAAAAAAGCAACAAACAAATTTTTTCTTGTTAATTTATTAATTCCAACATGTTTTATATAATTAATTATAATACTCGTAACAACTTTGAAATGAATTAATTGAAACACCCTTATTCTCAAGGGTCCTGAATAGAATGAACCCTTAACACCAGTGACCGCTTACATGTATTTTCAAATTTAGTACTCTGTCTTCTACGTAAACCTTTAGGTCACGGTATTTGAACATTAAATTGAAAATGAATTTTTTTATAAGTATTTATTTATCCTTCTACTTTCATTAAATGAAATAAAAATTAATTTTGAATTTTATTTGCAATGTTTTTTTAATATGATTCGCGCTCTCAAATATAGCTTATTCATTATAGTGCACATAGTAACTGTAATCTACGTAAGTCTATCATGCTTCCAACAGATAAGAAGCTGAAATAACATTTTTTTTTTGTATGACAGATAATAAAGTAAACATAAAATGGAAGCAGGCATAGAATATTTCATAATGCAACAATAGGTATAGGCTCTTAGAACTCTTATCGTTCATAAGCAGGCATCTGTTTTAATTTTTGTTAGCAGAGTTGGTTGTATTTTTCGAATATTTTTTTGACCCTAAATCAAAGTTTTCATATGTTAAAATTGTTACCATTTGATTCTACTAGAGATATTATTGTATAACATTCCTTGCTTAAATCCATTGCACATTTAAATCAGAAAATTTATTTGACTTTAATAAAAATGTAAATTAAATTTGAATTTTTGGAAAAAATTTATTTTAAGGACTATATTTAATATTGTAAACAACAACAAGTTAAAATTAAGTTTTTAATGTATGTTAAAATAAATCTTTCAATTTCAATATGTCTTAAACATATAAGCATATATAGGAAAGGATTGATTTTACAGTATATAATTCATGAAAATAATTTATTTTGTCATCAAAGTTTACAGATAAAATAGTTACAAGCCATTGTCACCAGAAATCTCTAAAAATCACTAAAGATAAAAAGCAACTTCCATATGGATCATAGTCTCTAGAACATACTGCAATTTATATCCCTATATTATTTTTCTGCGTAAACATGACGAAAGATTTTCAATGTGTTTTTTTAACAAAAAGTCTTATAAAAGTGAATGCAAATTTGCCCAATAAATTTTCTACTTACATTTTATTCATTATTTTTTATTTTTTTTTAGTTTATATAACGAAAAATATTTTATCTATATGAAATAATATATGAATCTTTAATTATGGTAATTTATTTAATATTATTACTATAGTGTATTAATCGTAAGATAAAGTTTCTTTTTTTTTAATGCTTAGGCTAACAATAATTTCCACTTAAAATTAAAATAGAAAAAAATTCGTTAGCGCGGCTAATCAAGCATATCAAAGCAGCCACTAACACTAAATTACCTAAATTAAACTGAATTGGTCTGCACTGATCCAAAACATATAACTCCCTAAGCTCTGTAAAATATGTTTAAATTTACCAGTTTTAAGTCAGGGCTTTTGTTTATAGCCCACTTTGGATGCCAACAAAAACATACCATGATAGCCATTTTATTGAGGTACTTATGTTTCTATAGTTTAATATAGTTTGATGCAAATTTACATGCTTATCGACTTTTTAAGAGGAAAGTTGTACAAAATAGAAGAATATAATCGATAAATAAAAAAGTCTGTATTGTTTAGTTTTTCTTTTAATTTTAATGCTGTTAAGAAAAATTTTTTTTTTGGCCAAATTATACAAGCTATTAAGGTTTTAAATACTTCAAAAAATTCATTACAGCCACTCAAATATCAATTGATTTTTTTTTTTATAACTGATAAGATTATTTACTTTTTTTTTATCAAAGTGGGTTATCAATTAATTGAGTCCTTTACTGGAATCAGTTTCGTATGTTATTTAAATTAAAAGATTTTAAAGACTGTCTGACAATTTTATAAAGTTTTAAGGGAGTGTAATATTGTTGGTTATAGTTTTTTAAAGAATAATTGTTATTATAGACTTTTTATTAACTTTTACTTACTTTTTGTTTTACAAAACTTTATAGTAGATTTGAAAAGCTAATTGATATAAATTTTGGCAGCATAAATTTCTCATGTGACGTCTGAAAGGATAAAGAAAAAATTGGAAATAAAATGAACTTTTTTACAAGTTTGTGTACAATGGAATCAGTGGAGTGTGGAATGAATTTTAAAATTTAACAATTTGGTGCAGTCATTTTTTTTCGAAATTTTTGTATGTACCTTAGAAACACTAAAATGCAATTTTTTATTCTAAAATTCTAAAACAAAAAAATCAAAAGTTATTTATTAAAGAAGATGTTTTTCGAGGTAACATCGAGGGGTTTTTTTTCAATTTTTATATTTTTGGTAGCCTTTGGAAGTCAAAATATCGATTTTCGCTCAAAAAATCGACCTATTTGTTATTATAAAATTAATAATTTTTTTTTTTTTAAAAAAAGCTCTCCATGTTACCTAGAAAATTATGTCAAAAAGTAGTGTGCAAAATTTCAAAACGTTTGCTTTAGTAGATTTTGAGTTATCGTGCACACCCACTACGAAGATAACAAGTCTCATCAGAAAAATGCTTTAAAGTTTTGCTCATTCGCTACTTGCTCTAGAGTCTAGAGCAAAGGATGTTCAAATGGTCATAACTTCGTTAATTTTACTACGATCGACGAAATTTTGACATAATATTTTTAAGATGCTACATATTAATTTAAAAAAATAAAATAAAATTAGCAAAAAACAAAAATTAAATACCCTACTCCCCCCTTAAATAAAAGACTAACCAAGAGTGTTTCTTAATTGTAATATACATATCTAAGCATTATGTTGAAAGTTAATATTCCTGGAAAGTTTAAATAAGGAATTATGTTATTGCTTCTAGAACCAATTTTTTAAAAAAATTACTCTTCCAGATTACATGAAGCTGTACCAGATTGGAAGGAGAGCTTATGTGTCTTCTTTGATAAAAAAAAATAATTTTAAATGTAAAACAAAAAAACATTAAGATTTAATATTCTCAAAAAACCTTAAAATACACGTAGCAAACTTTTATATGGATCCAAATATCAATATAAGTAGTAATATCACTAGTTTTTTATTAGAATTGTTTTTATAAAATAATAAAATGACTAATAAATATCCTTGGATCAGCATCCAAGCTTACTATTTTATGGTTTCTTTTGGATTATGAGATTTATGAAATAGTCCATTAAGAGTGTCTATTTCATTAGGTTTTGTTCTTTAAAATGTAATTAAATTTACTATCTCCCTTTTAATAATTTGTTGGAGACTCATTTATCTATACCTTAAAAAACTGTCTGCTATAAAAAATACTTTGAGGATCCTCTTTTTATAAATTTTTGATGCGAGTAAAATAAGATTTTTTCTAATTCCATGTTAATTTTGTAATAAGCTCTGATTTATTTAATAATAATTGGTTCTTTTATAATTTTATAATTGATAAATCTCAAGGGCAATCCTTTTTACTTTTTTTATGATAAATATCAAAATAATTGACTTTTTCTAAGAAAATATCTCAGATATTAATATTCAATATTAAATCATTATAAAAATTTTGCTATATAAAATAGTTTTAAATTTTTTAATCACTTTCACTTAAATTCCGCTTAATACAAAATATCCATAAATAAAAGGGAAGTAATTCACAAGTTTCTCAACAGGCATAAATAAACGAATTATAAATAAAAGTATTTGTCACATATTTCGTTAGTAAACATGTTTATCTCTTTGTAGGTTCATATTATATCACCCGGGATATGATCTTATTTCAGCTAAATGTCGTAATATTTATACCCATAGTGTCAGAAAAGTAAGCATAGTATTACTTTATATGTACTGTTTGCACAAATGGTGATATGTAAATAAAATTACCATATATGTAACACAAATTGAATTGATTTTATTTATAACATTTCAAAATCTTTAGTCTATAAAACATTCCAAGTTAAAATAAATTTAAGTTTCTGTTTGAATAAAACTAATTTTGATTATTTCTAGCAATATAATAGTTTTTGAAAATATTTACCACATATCGCCCCATAAGTCTGACAACAAAACGTACAATTTTTTAGCAAAAATCGACTTTGTTTTCATCGTTTTTTACTTAAAAAATGATGCATTCATTCCAATGGGTTTCTAAGTTTTTCATACTGTATGTAGAACAATTTAGTTTTAACGAGGATTTTTTCTTTTTAGTCAAGTCTTGCCCTAGAGAAGTTTTTTAAAATTCTCGAACAGATATTAAATGCTAGATGCCAGGTTTAGCTACTAAAATGGATAACAAAGCAATTTTAAGCGGAATTCTTATAGTATGGCCATTTTTTCCGTTATTTAAAACACGATCTTAGAGATCCAGCACTTCATTTTATTCATATGGTGCCTTTTTTACGAGTTTTATTTATTTAAGTGTCTTATTGAGTTATATCCTACAATAATCTTGCTAGCTGACTGTAGGATTTTTGGTCTGCATGAACCTTAACCATTCAGATGACTCTGAATTTCGATTTGGGTTGTAGTGAAGTACTTTGTTTCATTTATTGACCAAAAAAATCCTTTTTAATATTAAACTTAATCTAAATTATTGACGCACGTTTATTTTGATCAACTGTGAGCAATAGCGAGCCCAATTTAAGATAAACTTTCTCATTAACAAATGTTCATGCAAAACAATCAATCTACTTTCTCCTGACACTCAGCTTAGTCATTACAAATATTAATTTCTGAAACATTCCCAAAAAAGACTTTCTATCAAAATTTTTTCGTCAAATACTACGTTTACTCAAAACTCAATAAGGCCAAACGGTGAGCTTAGAAAGATGGAACAGTTTAAAAATCATAAAAATCAGTTTTTTCGTTTTTTATGCGTTAATCTACCTAAAAACGCCACAGTATTTCTGTAGAGTCATTAGTTTTTAAGAATATAGGACCGAGAAAAATTAATAATTGCACCGCACCCGTTTCCATATCACTTTTTAGGTAGAGTGCAAGGCGTGGCAATTCAGATATGGACTTCAATATCATTGATAATTATACTACAATTGCCATTTTTGGAATTATAAATATATGATATCTATAAAATGCAACTATCTATAAAGAACAAATAAAAAAATTTAATATAATTCCAAATACAGAAGATTTTTTAGCTATCGCACACATCACCTTTGAAATATGCGAATTAGGGTATGTGGATTAAATGAAATTAAATCAAAAGTTTTTAATTATTAAGAATTGTCTGAGGTGTCAATTAAATTAATAACATAATTAATTTATTTTGGATGTCTCAAAAGACGAAAAATGTTTCTTATTCTATCAATTTTTCTAAGTTTTATATTTTATTTTTATTCTCATTCGGAAGTAATGCTGCACTGAGCTGCAGAATATTTCGTAGAAATAAAACAAGTACAATCACTTTTGATTAGTTGTTAAATATAGAAACTTTTTTAGCTTACTATTTGGCTTTATTTATGAGAAATTTTTTTCGATGTAAAAATAATGTAAAAATTACTATTAAGTAAAAAATCTCTTACTGGAATTTTTTAAAGTTTTTTCCTTTTGTTTTATGGAGGAAGTGTTAAACTTTAAGCAGTCAGCTATTTCTTGCGATCGTAAACATCCTTTAGCACTTTACTCTAAAAGAAAGCTTGATAAAGGTCAACAATGACCGAATGTATTGTCGGTCTGCATACGATGAGTGTGAATAAAATAAGACTTATGGAAATAAAACTTTTGAAAGGATACAGTCACAAGCCGCGAAAACTTATTTTGAAATAAAGTTTTAATTATAAATTTTTGGTATTTTTGATATTTTCCTTTGCTTTGCTCTACTCTAAGTAAAACCCTGGTTACGCCGATGATAAAACAAAATATTTAAATTAGATATCAAAAATTATATTGTTTCTTAAATTGCTGCTATTTTGATATCCATAATATTTGCTAGGATGGTTTTTTCCTGCAATATGCAATTAAAAGTTTCGTTGTTTAGACTATTAAGCTTTTAAGCAATTTAGGAGTGTAAAACATTACATTTTTTAATACTAATGTAAAATGCTATTATACATAATCATTTTTCTCTACTTAATTAGATTTCACATGTGTGCAAATAAAAAGCAAAATTATTAGAAGTATGCCAAATTGAGAATCTGCTCAAAAATTAATGGTAGAAACTTAATGAAGTAATTTTATGCAAATATATTTATAGTGCTATTAATAGATCTGCTAAGGATAGAAATTTCATGAAATCAGGTCATGATAAAATTAGTCAAATTAGTTCAGAAGTGTTATAAAAAATTTATAAATGCTCAAGAGAAATTTATTAACTATAAAAATTGAAGAGGGTAGCAAGAAAATTATTATAATATTAGCCATAGGGGTCCTCAGCAGTGGTTTTTTTATTGAATAATTTGTAAGAATAATATCTAAAATTGTTAGAAAATAACTCTCCAACAAAAAACATATAGTAATAACTGCCTACATGACTTTATAATCACGTGAAATGTTCTTTTCAATTAAATAGAAAATATCAAGTGGTCGGAGAACGTTAAATAAATAAAGATCACGAAAAAGCAATTGAAATATTTCAAATATTGAAGACTGATCTTTAGTGAGTATATCTAAAAAATATTTGTTATTCAATTTTATAAGATTAAAATTTACAATGTTACGGATAATTGAACAAAATAAAAACATGCGATGAACATTCCAACTTTTTTATTTTTCTCTAATCGAGAAAAATATCTTTAGGTTTCAAATATTAGAGACTAGATATATATCTTTTGAAAAGAATAAAATATAAGGGGGAAAAAATTAAGTTAAACGATTCCAGACTCAATTTCAATAGTGCTGATATTTATAAAAAATTTTATTTTACTAAAATGTTGAACCTTTTGAAAGGTTGGGTCATTCCAGCTAATAATTTATTTTTTTGCTTTGTTTAAAGAAAGATCTATGGAAGGTTGAGAAGGTTATTTGGCATAAATTTTTTAATTTGTGAAAATAAGTTGATAGAGACACATCAAACAAATTTTTATAAACATATTTATATTATGCTAAAATTACTCTAAAAAAATAAAATATATAATCAAGCTAATAAAATTAATTTATTAAATAAGAAATGACAAAAACAAGAAATAAAAATTTTTGGCTATGAGATGTTTGTGAAAAGTTATGGTTTTTAGTAAACAAAAAAAATTTCATGATAACTATGGTGCTTTTTGCAGATTTGGATATGAACGTCAAAATTTGTGATAACTTTTAGGAAAATAAGTGGGATCATGTCCATGAAGTATTGGCACAACCTTTAATTTCCAAAACCATCTCATGGAAAGCAATCTAAAGGATGTTAAATCACAAGATCTGAGAAGCCTATTCACATCAGAATCACCAAAAATAAAACGATTATCAAACTTTGATCTTCAAAAATCGATTATTTCACGACTTATGAGTGGTGTTGCTCCATTTTATTGAAACTTTTAAATAGTATCTTTTACATCCAATTCAATTTTGGCCATATGTAGTCGATTAACAAACACCGATAAAATCTTCAGAATTTAGTATAACTTCTTTTTCATATTCATCTTGAAAAAAAAGCTCCTTCGGTCAATAATACCCTTGGAACAGTTACCTTTTTGGTATGAAGAATGTCTTTGTTAATAATGTAAAGATTTTTTGATTCCCAGATTGTGACAGTTTTGGAAAAAAATAATTAGTGAAAAATGTGTTTTTTTTCCAACAATTATCTTCTAATTATCCTTTACTGAGCTTCGTTGAGCTAAGTATACAAATTCAGAACTATAGTCGAACTAAGCACCTTGAGATTTTCTCTGATTAAAGTCTCTTGACAAATGATCTTTCTTCACCGGACCAAACCCAATTCAATTAAAGTCAAATCAATTAACTGTGTCTAGATTTTATATTTTAGTGACAATCATTGATTAGCACATTTTCTATTAGGAAATTATTTGTTTAATAAAGTAAACAAGTCGTGACAAGTTCATATACCGCAAAATTAGTTAAAACAAATGAAAACCTTACTAGGTCAATAATAAAATTTAAACTTAGATATACTTTGAATCTATTACCTTGGATTAATATTAAAATTGTAAAAGTTGAGGCTTGCCTTTGAAAAACATAACTAACTTTATTTTTAATCACAAATTCATTTATCACGTAACAAAACTGAATTGCTTAAATTTACTTAAGAGAAGTACACGATTAATTGAAAAATTCTAGGTTTGGCCTGATAGCCAATCTAATTCAATGTTTTTGTGTAATTTACTTTAATATTTATAAAAGAGAAAATTTGTTATGTGATCTAGGAAAAAGGAATGCAACATGTATGTCACAATTTTTAGTGTGACCTAATATATTTCTAATGTGATAATTGGCTAGAAAGTTCAATTCATAGTAGGCTTTATGTCTCATTTTGAAGAAGTTTTAGAAAATAGAATTTCAAAAGGAATTCCCTAAAATAAGATTTTTAGAATATTAAAATTCTTTTTTTTTTGAGCTTTTCTTGCAATGCAGAAATATTTTTTGTACTTGAGATAACAAATATTTTAAAAATTTAAACATATGTTGAAATGTAGTTGTTATTGCGGCTTAAATAATAGCTCACTAGTTTTTTAATATTTATTTTACAATAAGTAAGAATTTCTTTTGAATAATTATTTACCGTTATGGTTACAATAGAAAAATAAAATATGTTAACAGTCTGCGTCTTTGTCCTGTTTTGTTTCTGATAAGTAAAATGATGTACTATATGTTGTAAATAAATTAAATTGAATTTTTTATGTGTTTTAAAATAAATAAAAAAATAATCGAAAATTAATATAATTTTGAGATAAAATTAAAACATTAAACACAATAATGAATTCTTAAGTAAAATTGTTTATTAAAAGATAATTGTATAAATGTGGGGAGTACTTAAAAGAAATAGATCCACACTATAAATAATTTATAACAGGTATTTTAAAATTACATATGGCGATAGTTTTAATATGTCTATAGAAACATTTGTTTTTTGTAAATTTTACAATGTGAATTTCAAAAATGGGAACACTAATTGTATGAGATAATAATTTTTCCGTACAACTAACCTAGAAATGTATCTTATGAATTTCAACGGGTATTTTTACAGAAAGATCGATTCATTCAACATATAATAATTTACCTTTGAGTTTCTTTTACATAGAAAACAAAGTTTTTTTGAAAAACTTAAATTTTGTTTACAGTAGCAAAAATACTTAAGTTTGAAGCTATTGAATAACTTTTCAACAACACTTTGACAAATTTTTGTTGAAAAATATTTAAAAATAAACCAGTGAAAAAGCATTTCTCAATTTCCTCTCTCGCAAAAGTCAATTTACGGTGATCAACATATTAAAACCTAGAAATAACTGAAATTTCTAAATTAATTTAGTTATAATATAATTTTTTCCCCACCTTTTAGATTTTTAACAAAAAATCCACCGTCTTGTTAATTTTTAGCCCTCTGAATGGTATAAAAACTAAAAAAAAATAAGGATCGGTGGTTGGGTTATATGTAAAACATTATAGTGTAAAATTTTAAATGAGTATTGTAGTTTTTGACTGCTGGCGATGACGGACTTATAAAAAACGGGTTTGACAAAATGTACAAGAGTTGGAAAGATTACAAAACCTCAATAACTGTGAGGGTTTTGACTCGATAGCAAAAGTAAGGTCCGACCGAGAATGATTTTTATTCTCGGCCGATACCGAGACCGAAAACGAGAAAAAATATATTCAAACAGTAATAACAGTAAAACAGTAATTTTTCTGCATTTTCACCTTTTAAGTTGTACCGCCTCTCATCATATAGCTGCCCAGCTCTACAAAAAAGTTGCTCGCTTGCAACGCTAGTCATTGGAGCTGATAGAACTTTGTTGGCTTATGATAGCTTACTGATAGACTGGCACCTGTGCAGTCTTGACTATGGCCGAAAATCTCGACAAATTTAAGGCGAGAACGAGAACCGAGATCTCGGCCTAGATTTCGGCCGAGAGTAGGCCGAGACCGATTTCTCGGTCGGACCTCAAGCAAAAGTATTATACTTCTGCTATATATGCAATGAGTATTGAGAAATACTTCTTTTGCTTATGTACTTCCATATGCATTTCTAGAACATTCCAATGTATTGTAGCATTAACCCCGATAACTTTCTAATTTGAGAATAATAACGATTCATAAATCGTTTTTACGAACAAATATTTCAAAAAAAAATGACAAAATAATAATTCAAAACGTTGTATTGATTATGATATTTCACCTGTAGAGTCTTAGAAAATTGCCAGGGGATTATTAATGAAGCCACTAATGAAGCTTGTTCATCTGAGGTGAACTGCAAATCGTAATATTTGCAGAGATGAATTAATATACCATGCGATTTTGAGAATCACATCGTTGACTTGTATGGCTTTTAGAAACATTAGTTCGTCGAAACGATTTAAAAATAATATCTTTTTTGAATTTTAATGTTGATAGGGTTATATACACTCAATGATATCACATTTATGGTTTTCCTTTAGGCATACAAAAATTATATACGTTAGTAATATATATACGAGTGCGTGACTTGAATATATTTATATGAGGTATACATATTTGATTAGGGAACTTACGCTTATTGGAGAAGTGATGTATAGCAATTAATGTATTTTATGTGTATTAAAAACTATCAGCTGAGAAATAACATACTTTTCTAATATATAAACTGTAACAGGGACGTAGATAGGAGCATTGAACAAATTAAAATTATGTTTAAAAACTTCGATTTGGGTTCACTTACACCATTCTCAATATAGAACCACGTTATAACAAAATTTGAAACAAATACTTATAAAAACTATAAATTATCGAGCACTTTACTCAACTTCATCCTATTTTTCTTCACGTAAAGCAAACCTTTTATGTTATGTTTTTATGCTGGCTTAGATTCCTAAATTTAGCTGTAAATGTAACAGCAGGAAGTTTCTTGAATTTTAATTTTAATTAAATCACATTAAACCAAATTCAAAACATTTAATTATCTTCATGGTATTATAAACTAGATTTATGAATTCGGCCACCAAAACATCCCATAAAATCAACGAACTTAATTTCCTAATTTAAATATTTTAACTCTACAGGTGTTAATTTTTTATAACAAAACATATCCAATTTATGTTTAATGTTACCTTAATTTCCTGTTAACCTGTATTTATTTAAGTTTGAGACTGAGACTGAATTGCGGTTGTCTTCCGTTGAACCACATATTAAAATTGTACAAAAACAGATTAAATTTCTTATTGAGAAACAGTTAAAAACTCGGTTTTAAACAAGGTGCTGGTAAACTGATTAGAAATTCTTTATTAATAATCTGTCAAATACATCGCAATTGTCTTTCGTTTTTTGAACTAGCAAAAAGAAATATTTTCATTTAATTAATTCGCTCTTGATCAATTTCGTATAGAAAATAGCCCAACTTTTATAGTTTCATAATCAAAACTAATATGCATAAACTTTTCCAATGAAAATATTTGTTTTTCATTACTTGTATATTAGTTTTACATTCTGTTTAGAGTTCAATGTTTGAAAAAATCAGGTCAAGACTTTACTTTTATTCACACTTTTAATAGAAATACAAACTGAAATATTATTTTACACAATTTTTCGAAATATTGGAGATTGTATTTTGATCGTAATGCTTTGTATAAAGTTATTTAATTCTCAAACTCTAAATCAGAATATATCCTGGAAATTTTCAAGTAATAAAATACTACTGTTTTTTAATTTAAATATGTAATAAATTGAGAAATTAGTTAAGTTTGTTAAACGTAATTTATTTTCAAAAAACAATATATCTTAATTTATATTTTCTTTATTAAATTTTTGTTCAGGAGTTGAGACATGGTGAAAAGTATGCGTAGGCTTGACTTAAGGACACCAGTATTTGTAAAAGTTGAAATCATATTAAAGTTACATGGAATATTAGTTAGGCTTTAATTATTAAAAAAGAAAAACATTAAAAAAGTATAAAGCATAAGTATAGGCAAACCAACAACTATAAACAACAGAATAAATAAACTACGCAAAATGCCAATTCAAATGCATGTTGTTCAAATGCGCAACAAGGTAATAAATTCTTTAATTTACAGCATTCTTGGAGAATAGGGAAAGGTTCTGCATAGAATTGTCATGAAGGAAATACAAGCTGCATATATGATTGCTGTTTAAAAAACAAATAAAATAGAATATAGCTCTTTTTTTTGTACTTTAGCTTACAAATTCTAAAAATGCATTCAAGACAGTAAATGTGTCACAATTAAGTTAAGTCCAAGGTATGACGGGCTACAAGCTCCCAATCAAGCAATTATGAGGAGCGTAGAAATATTTATGAAATTCTTTTTTCACAAATTTGATTCAATAGAAACCAAATTAATTTAGTTATATAATTTTTTGTTGCTACTTAATGGACTAAAAATTACTTAATTAATGCTTGATGAACCATTTAAATCATTTCAATGGCATTGTCTAGTTTTTTGTTATATCTTAGAAACTATTTCTTGTTTAGGCAGCCAAATTGGATTACATATGAAAAGTAAAAACTTTACGCCTTATTTGCTACCTTGCCTTTTTTTTTAAGGTAGCTACCTTTGATTATAAAAAAATGTAGGCTAAGTCTACTTGAAGGACAAAATTTTTTATTTATGTATATATATATATATTGGTCGTTGTTTCTAATCTTAATTCTACTAGTCTAAACTATAGTGCTTAAAAGATCTCAATTACTGAGGAAAAAACTCTCAATTAAAACATTTTTAGCTCACGATCTAAAAAATTGGTTGATTGGTTTTCGCAACCAGATTTTTACGTAATATATTGTTATTTAAAGCAAAGACTAAACCTTTAAATTGTTTAGGAGATAAAAAAATATGCACATTTAAAAGGATCAATAAAAATAAAAGCGTTTTATAGTCGGAGAAAATAATATGAAGAGCCAGCCATAGCCGTATAATTCGTTAAAACATTTCATTTAAAGTCACAATTTCAGTAATAACCTCCATTAAAGCCTTGTACAGACCAATGCGTTTTTCATTCGCACGACGGACAACCTTTTACAACCTTGTCCGTCGTGCGAATGAAAAACGCATTGGTCTGTACAAGGCTTAAGGGGCACAACTAGTGAATATCTCAAATAGTTTCTGAATTAAGTACATCCTTCTAAAGAGCAACTGCTCCTCTGTTAGAAAGGCACTTTACTTATCTTTAAAGGCGTTTTTCTCAAAACTACATTTTTCAAAATTGCGGCTACACCACAAATCTTTCAATCGATTTGATTCTTGTTTTGGCATATTTAATATTTGTTTCTTCATACAATGAACCTCCAATTTTACGATTGCATAAAAAATATAATTTTACTTTTTATTTTTGAAGCCTCAGGAGATGGTTGATAACTTCCAGAAAATTAATATTTTTATGTCAAAAAAATACATTGTATAATTTATTTATGCAAAAATATGTGTAAAATTTTAAAACAAAATTTTCAAAAAAAATTTACAAAAATCACTCCTTTCTAAGAACGTCAAACTAGTTGTGCCTCTTAATGCTAGCGCATAATTTTTGCATATTATATGCCTCACCACATCATCTTTCTAAGAGGTTTAACATATTTTTCTAATTATAGTTTTTGGCAAATAAACCCAAGCATGATTAAAGGTAGTTTTTATTAAACGATCAGGTTTTATATATCAAAAGGAAGCAATATTAAACCGTCGTCCATATGAAAGCGGCTTTAACTGACTTCTGATTTATTTATGATTATTTATTTATGAAGTTACCTGTCAGCTTCAAAGTTTAGCATTTCTACAAACAAAAAAATCTTTCTAAAGTATAAAGCTTAAATCTTTGTTTTTTTAGTATTAAAATTCACTTCTTGTTAAAATAAAAATTTAATAATTAATTTATGTTGTTAATAAAATCAGCTTAGAAAATTGAAGCTTGCAATGCATTTTCATTATATAATTCATAATATCTACGTTTAATTTTCTCTAAAAATGCCCAACTTTGATCCACAAATGCTTCAAAATTTTTCTGGCATTTCCCCCTAAACACATAGTTATGAAAAACTATAATTTTTAAAATTCTTTCAAATATTTTAATAAATTTTGACAATTTAAAATGAAATCATCATAGCAAACCTGTAAAAATTAAAGAAGTTTTAAATTTTTATATTCTAAGATTTGTAGCCTTTAGTTAGAATGGAGTTTGGATCAAGTGAAAATTCTGATGAATATTCGTTGGATTCAGATAATGAATTACTTAGAATTGAACGAGATTCTGAAGAAATTGCCAATCGCTTGTATCGAATTTTAAATAGTGTAGAATCAATTTCTACTTTAGAAGAATCTTATCAAAGAATTTGTCGTATTTGTTTAGATACTGATGAACATCAAAGTATAGTTTCATCACCCTGCAATTGCCGTGGTACAATGGTAAATAAAAATTATTTTTCTAATATCATTTTCTTTTATGATTTCCCTAATTAACAGGGAGATTTTCATATGAACTGTTTAAAAACTTGGATACGATTTAGTGGTAGTAATAAATGTGAAATATGTAAATCTCAATTTAATATCCCTAGTGAAACTAGAAATTTTACAGTTTTTTTATATTCATTTTTTCGACAAATATATTTTGGTTCTATTGTTCAAGATTTTATAGTTACAGCACTTGTATCAACATTTGCTATTTTTATAATAATAAAGGTATTAAAAAATTTGATAATATTGAAATATAATGTATATTTAATTAAAGTTAATTTTCTTAACTAGTTTTATGGTGTAATACAAGAAAAATCCAAGGATTCAATAGTAAATTGGTTTTTATTAACTTTGACGATAAGTAAAGAAAATTAATTAATAATAAATTTAATTAATAAATAAAAATAATTACTTGCAGGTATTTATTTCACATTATATTTTGATTGGCTAATTACACGATTGGATAGAATAAGGCAAATTCTTATACATTGGTGGAATTTTGGTGATCAAAATGAATATTTTGAAAATGTTGATTTTGAAAGTTTTTTTGATTCATTTTTTTTTTAATTATTTCAAAATGAAAATTTATATG
Organism: Acrocera orbiculus; assembly: GCA_947359355.1. Lineage (NCBI taxonomy): Eukaryota > Metazoa > Arthropoda > Insecta > Diptera > Acroceridae > Acrocera > Acrocera orbiculus. The sequence continues at coordinate 5,708,457 of OX375757.1, forward strand.
CATAAGAAATTATTAGTATATATAAATATACTTTATAAATAAATATATATATATATATATATATATACATATGTATATATTTATATATATGAATATATTTATATATACAAATTGTTGTTTGTGCTGGGAGCTTGCGATTTTGATTTAAATTGTAAATACAGGAAGAAAATATTTTTTGTTTTAAAAAACAATTGTTTACTGTTTGTATGCAGCAATTGAATAAAACTTTTACCAGAATTTTAGCGTGAAAAAAAATCTCTTTGACATTTAAAAAACTTTATTTGAATGAGAAAATTTCTTTGATAAATCCTTAAATACTTAAAGCATTATAGGTATAGTAAAAAACTATCTATAAATTTTAGACAGTAATAGAACAAATTGAAACTTTTTAGAGCTTGTAAGCCTATGACTATCATCAAAGACATGTTTAACTATTCCTTAAGAAACAAAAAATTTTATTATGCTTTTGATAGGTAAAGTAGTATTTGTTAAGAACATATGGTCGGACTGTTTTATTTATTTTTGTACGTGGAAAAGTAATTTAAGGGGTTGTATACACTTAGAAGCCTCTAAAATAGGGATTTTTCGAGAATTTTTCCTGAGAAAACCTGTAGGTTTATTAATGTAAAAATTTATACACATGCTATAGTTACTCTTAACTGTATTTTAAAATTTTGTATATGTAAAAATAATAATATTCAAAACTGCTATAGCTGATCTTCTGGAGCTGCACTCAAAAAAGACATCTTGCGGTGACCACGATATCTCTGAATTAGATCATCTAAATTTAAAAACCAACTTAATTTCGTTAAAGTAATGTATACTCCTGGGACTGATCGTGAGGAATAAGCAAAAGAAACTTTTTTGACAAAATGGCAGCTTCTCAAAATCGATTTTTGACAAAAAATTTGACCTTAAACTGTTTATAAAAAAAAAAAATTTTTCAGAAAATGGCCACGGCCAGACCCTGAGAAATATACTTAAAAAGCTTGTGTTAAAATTTGAGGCTGATCGGTTCAGCCATTTCCGAACAATCGTGGTCACCGACTTTGAAAACACAGTTTTAAAAAAAACGTATTTAGAGTTTCAAAAGCACCTTCTATCGCTCTGACACCTCTTTATAAATGGGTGTGTAACTTCTAGAACGATTGTCGGATCAAGTTGAAATTTTTTGTGTGTGTATTTAAATATATGTACAATACATTTTTTTTTTAAAAAAGCAACAGAATTAAAAATATTTTGGAATATAAAAGTTGTAAATAAATGAAAGTGCACATAAAAACAGCATCAAATTTTGATTTATTTATTTCACTTCATTCAGCTAGCCTTTGCCGTATTATTTTGTTTAAAAATTTTCCTTGGCTCTGGTAATGATGTGATGTCAATTACTTGGATACTAGTTTGCTAAAGAGACTTACATATTTTTTGCGATAATTGAGAATGAAGACACTTCTTCTATCGACTCCAAATTGAATAGTCATCAAAATAGAAAGAAAAAAAATAAGAAAAAAGGAAATCTAGCCTGAATTCTATATCACACATGATCATGATTATAATGATTGATAAAAGTTGGACTCAAGGGAAAAAGGTATTGGGTTTTTTACTAAATACCACACTATTGAATGTGAAGTACACTGAAATCTTTATAAGAATGCTTGGAAAAAATTTTGACTAATTTTAAAGGCTAAAAGTTATCCAAAGCTTGAAATATTAATTCTAATTTCCGTACCAGAATTCATTATGAATCCAAGAGGAGAAAAGTTTAAGGAGGGATGTAATTTTTTTCCTGATGGTTTGAAATTTATTTTATTCTAAAATTTAAGTAAATGTAAATGTATGACATGGAGCATGGTCTGTGCTTATTATATTGGCAACTGTCCCAAATTGTCTTAGAATGCTATTAGATATAATTTTATTTTATCCAAAATGTTCTGATAATTTTGTTTCAAATTAATGGAAGCCAAACTTAATAAACTGAGGGGAATTATTTTGAAGAGAACAAAAGATATATTAATGAATATATAATTATTATTTGAAAGAAATAAAAATTTCATTTAGTTTCTGAACGAACAAGCAATAAATATATAATTTAATTAAACAAAAATATAAAAAAACAAAATCTTTCAGTGGTTAGCCAGTTTAATCACAGTCAAACCTTTTTAAAATATCCACAACTTTCAACGATTTCAAGTAACCACAAAATCAAACTATATTTGAGCCAAAGGTATCCTTCTTTTCTGAGATTTACCTTAGTAAGATTTACATTCATTCATTTAGCTCGATAAAAGATTTCTTGTTCTTTCAGGTAGAAGTGTAATGGCCTCTTTTAGCTTCTCACAAGAATTTCATATATAAGTCAAAAAGAGAAAAGGTGAAAGAAGTATTGTTATGCCGGCAGGTGTTAGATAATTTATTTTAACCAACTTCTTGTCTGCCTGCACCAATAGCTTAGAAACTTCAATATATAGGTATATATATATAGGAAAAAATATAATCTTCTCCTTGGCCTGGATATAATAGTTACAGACTTTGTGTTAAGACTTCAGCTAAAGAATTGATTGCCTCATTTTTTTTTTTTTGTTTTATTTAAAGGTTTTTCAAAAATCTTTTTTCTGTACATCATACTCGTATAATAACCACAATAACACACATTTGTTGTTAAAAAGAGCGGTCATTCTTGTTTTCTTAGCGTAAAATCATCATCAGATCAAATGGATGGAGATGATGATTCAGAGATTTCTTAAAGATGAAGTTTTGTATTGTTTATCTTTTTTCTCTTTTTTGTTTTTTTCTTAGTCTATAAAACGAAGAAAAAAAAAAAGAAATTATTACCGTGTTTTTTATAGCTTGAAATATTTTTGTTTTACCTTTTTAATGGTCATAGATTTTAAATTCCTGGAACTATATAAATGCTTTCAATCTCGACGTCCTACTAATTTCCTCTTTCGAATCCCGCGTAATTCACAAAACATCAAAATCGAGAAATAATTGGATATAGTCTGTGATTAAGTGTTGTTTTTTCATTTCTATTTGGTAATTTTTCTTATACTTATACTGACCCCAAACAAAAAACAAAATTTTATACAGGATTTTTTTAAATGTATATGCTCCAAGATATACCAGCAATATGAGTCATTTTTGATGGTACCGGTTTTTTAATCAAGAAATTTGTAATAAAAAAAAACAATTGATAAGAATAAAATATTTACAAATGTTAACAAATTTTAATATTTTTTATTATGGTTTTAATGTTTGTATCTATAGTAATAATTAGCTTAAGTAAATCAAATTTTTATATTTTTGATTATATCTCAAAATCTTTCAACAAAAATGACTAATTAAAGGGGATAATTTGTTAATTTAAGCAAAATTATGAAAAAGCAAAGAAAGTTTAATTAATATTTGGTGCTCATTAACAATACTCTGATGTCAGCTTGTACCAAAAATATAATTTGCCAGCAAAAAAAGTTGAAGTTTCTTAATTAATTAATTCGCTCTCAATTTTCTAAGTCTTCATATTTTAATTTTTTGTTGTTGTTTTAGTTAATGTGGAAATAAAAATGTGTTTAAAGTTCTATTTTTGTGCACTTTTAACGAGACTAGAAAGGGTTAGTGACTTGTATAGATGTGTTCTATGTGTGAAATGGAAATTAATATTTAGCAAAAAATATCAAAAAAATTGCCTAAAAATGGACTTATAATAAAATTAAGTGAAAATATTGTTTTACAAGTGTAAAAATGTTCCAAGAAACTTTAGAATTTATTATAATAAACAATAAAAAACTTTATTTTTTTCATTGACATCTTCTTCCTTTATAGTAAGTTGAATCCTGAGGTCTAATTGTGAAGTATGGTATTGTAAATACATTTATTCTTCTTTAAAGGATATGTAATAGACTTGTCAATTGTATAAAGTAACATCTTTGTATTAATCTCATTATTGTAAAAACCTGTTTAAAAAATTCAGCAAATTTTATGCTGCATTCAAAAAAAGTTCAAAAATTCAATACAGTAGGGTCTTAAGTATATAACAAAACAAAAATTAAAAGATATTTCCTAAGAAACGAAAACGTATACATGCAAATTTTTTTCATTTTGACTGAAAAAAAGGAGTATTCTTGAAATATGACCATTTATTTATTCTTTGATTGAATTTTAAAATAAGTTAATTCTTGTTGTAAAAAAATTTTCAATTTTTTATAAAACTTTGGGTATGCTTTGACACAGTCAAATAAAATAAAATTAAATATCATTTAACCAAAAAACAAAGGTAAGGAAGTGTTTTACAAGATGGTTTAGATCATTTCAGAAAAAGCACGAATGATTTTATTACTTAAGATAAAATTTTGGTCAGCTACTAAATGTTAAAAGTAAAACCAGCAGTGGTTCAATGTTAACAGTTGTGCACCAAAAAATCCGAAGCCAATATCAACTACCGCCAAAGTTATAGTTAGTGATTTTTTAATTTAGAATACCAAAGCAGGTTTTTTCATTGATTATCTTATTAAAAGCAAAAAATGACAAAATATTATTCAAGATTTTATTATCAATTAAATGAGAAGATTAGTGCAAAAAGGGTTTTCAAGTACAAATCTCATTTTTCACTAGGGTAATGCACTTGCCCACAATGTTGTTATGGCTATCAGAAAATGAAGAGATTTAAAATAAGAAGTGCTAGAATATTCACCTTATTTTTTGGACTAAGCCCCCTTTGGCATCTCTTTGCTCCAGAAGTTCTTGCTGGAAAATATTTTAGCTGAAATTATAATATATTTACGGCCTGGAATGGATATTTTGCAAAGCTTTCAATAAGAAATTTAAAGGGCAATTCCGTTTATTGGGGAAATTTCAGTGTATTGAATTCAAGAGAGAGAGAGATTGTTTTTAGAAAAACAAATGTAGTTTTTAATTCAAAAAAAGTGTTCTCTGACTAGCTGAGATCTTTTTACCTTACCTTTGTAAAAGCACTGATTTAGATACTTTGTATGAGAAATTTATGGAGGCAACACAGTTAATTTTCATTTTAATAAAAAATTCACTGATGATTAATTGGAAGCATGAACCGGACAACTGTTTAGGACAACGAAACTTAGCAAAATTAACATAAAGGGACATTGTTTTATATTAAATATATTAAATATTTAAATATATATTAAATATTTAATAATTAAATATTTAATAAATATCTAATTATTTAATTATTTAATATATTATTTGGTATATTTTTAAAATAACTAATAATTATATCAAAAATGGCCATTTTCGTAGCTAAATTTTTAATAAAATTATGAAAACTAAAAACTAACGTTGATAATATTTGTTTCTTTAGTTCTCATTATACTCCAACTTGATTATCCATCATAATAATGTTATAACAACATAAATGTACTTTAAATTTTATTTTTGCATACGGAATTTCCTTCGGAAAGGAAAAAGCTTCATTTAAATGCAGAAATAAACTAACAAAACAGAAGAAATATAAATAAAAGATAAAGCTAACATATTTATTTCTGTTTACATACTTACTATTAAATAAAAACACTATACATTAAAACTTTTGAGATATCCGGATATTATATTCCAGTGAATTCATCAATAACCGTCCTCTATGAATTATATAGTTTAATTTTCTATTTAAAAAAAACTAGCTACCCTCTTCTCGAAATAATGATTTTTCATGTGGCCGTTTTTCAATTGTTTTGTCCAAAAACACAGATCTAATCGTTTCTAAATGTTTAAGGTGAAGCAAAGTGTAACACTCAAAACCAAAGTCAATTAGTATATTTAAAATGATTTCCAATTGGTCTAAGGTACATACATTTAATTATCTCCTTTTGAAAATATAATTACCTAAATATCTTTATTCATTTAATACAAAGAAAACAAAAAAGGTATCTACTAAGAATAATTATTGCATAGCCAGTTGTCGTATTAATTAAATAAGCGTGGGATAAAATTTATTTGAAGTTCTCAAGATATGCATATCTGAATCCAGCTGTCACCGACTGGTTTATTGTTAAGTGGAAGTCAAGGCATATTCATTCATCCAAGCATGCGTGAAGTGTATCTTTGTATTATGCATTACAGCTATGTACACAAATGTCAAGAATAAATAACAAAAATATAAATTTTAATCAATATTAAAAAATTTTTCATTTAAAAAATAATAATTCTGTTATATATTGTTTATATATTATATTTTTTTTTTTTTGTTATTTTTTAGATGAAAATCTCATCATTATTAAAATATATAAAGAGTAAAAGAAAACAATATTTAAAATAAATGACACTTAAAGTAATATCTTCATTATCATCGACATTACAAATGCCAGTCACAACAATGTCATCAAGGGATCATCCATTTAATAGATCAACCCGTCCATTGTTAGCAGAACGGAAACCACAAATGTTACTTAAAAAAAAAACCGAAAATAATAAAGTTCATGGTTTTAATGATTTTGATATTATGTCACAACAATTTAGAAATTTAAATACACATATCGGTTATCCTTATGGTAGCCCACCATCACCAAGTATTAATTCGGATGATTTTATATTTTCTGATAATGAAGATAATATTTATAATACGTCAACACCAAAAATATATAAAACAGTTGTAGGTGTTGTTAATAATAATATTAACAAAGATTTAAATACAACAACATCTCGACTTAATCATGATCAAAATTGGTTAGATAGACAGCATACAAATGGCCGGAAAGTATTTTTAGATCATGATAATACAAATGGACCATTCATATTTGGTGTACATACAACAAAAGGCAATTATGGTAAAGTAACAACTGTGATAAATGGTACAAAGGCGTATGCAACAGAGCTTAGATATCCTCTGAATCAAGTGAGTACATTCAATTAGTAAAACTAGGTGACATTGATCATATAATAACATAGCTAAGGTTCCATTAAGGTTATTTCCACAGTTGGTGGGTTAATCTGAATGCTTCTTTTTTATATTACGTAACTATAAGTTCTATTTAACATTTTGACTTGAAAAAGAAGTAAAAGGTAAAAAGATTTATATAATTTTTGCTTTTATTTTCTTTCCAGTTGATATTTCTGTGAAAAACCTGGTTAACTTTTTATAGTGATGTAACCTTAGAAATTTTAACTCCTTAAAATGTTTTTTTGTTTTGTTAATAGATGAAATTTGAACAACATCCTACAAAATAAGTTTTGTGGCTTGTTTAATCCCTTGTGAACCATTTAAGTAAAACTTGTCTCATATGAAGCCAATGAAAATTTTGCGGTTATTTTATCAGTTTTCAAAATAACAAAAGAAATATAATCCCATCAATTCTTATCATCCTATGTCCAGTTTTTCTCAATTCTTCTTTTTTTCTTTGCCTTTTTTTATAGTATTTTCTAATATTTATATTACCTTACATTCTTCTGAAAAACTTTTGAAGGCTAAATTCTAAAAATTATGACTGTGTGGTCTTCTCTAGTAGTAAAATAATAGATAATCTGAATTTTCTGTTTAAAATAAAAAAAGATAATTGATTCAGCTGTCAAAATAGAAAAGTAGTGTAGGGTTTAGAAGAAATTTTCAAAAAATACTTGCAGGGTATATCATATATAAATAACCAATAAAAAAATCAGTTTCAGCTCTAGTGATATTTAATCAATTGATATTAAGTTCGTTGATGCCGCCATTACATAAAATCGTAAATCTCCGGGGGTGTAAATCAATTGATACACAATTTGGAACAATTGAAGCCAACTTTTTGAGTATTATTGACATAGTTTATATATATAAATTTTTTAAGAAGAAATCCCTTTTTAATAGTTTTAAATAGCGCAAAATGGTTATGTAAAATTTAATATTAGCAAAAATTATTTTGTTTTTACTCTCATTTTTTGAGGAAATAAATTGCTACTGGTTCTAACAAAAATGAAGCACATTGTGCAATGTTACATAATAACTCTGTAAAACAGCCATTAAAAACCGTTTTTTTTTTCTTTGTAAAATTTTGCCCGTGGCGTAGGTAATAAGATCGACGACACCCAGAGCGGAGTTGAAGGTGTCAGATCCAAGAACAAAAATAGTTAATATCAATAAAAATCTGATAACCTGAAATTGCAACTTCAAATTTTTTGTATTATATAACCTCTTGTTAAACCCACTCCTAATTTTTTTATTAATTTCAATTGACTGGAACTTCTCGCATAGGGGGCAAATAAAAATCAAATGTAAGCTAAAAATTTGAAAAAGAGTTAATAAAATCAAATTTGGCGCAGAGTTTTACAAAGTCTTCTCTATTTTGGTATCATTGATAATAGTATTGTTTCTGATATACATCAATTCTTCAGTGTTTGCCAAAAACAAAGTATACGTATACCTGCGCAATCTCAAACAATGAGTTTACATTTTGAATGGTCTTTCATCTACCTCAGAGCTCAACACTAAATCAGTTCATGGGTGTCTAACTCACCAGCCATTAATTTTTTTTTATGGTGTACTAGTTTTTCCATTGGGATGTTATATTCTTCCAAATTTTCGTAGCTGAACTTATTACTCCTTTAACAATAAGAGCCCGTTTTTCATTATTATAATTACAAAGTGCCTCTATTTTTATGAAAAAAGGCTGAAAAGTCAAGCCTTTATATTTCATTACATTTTGGGCACAAATTATTTTGCTTAGTCGACAATTCCAATAGAAAAGTTAGCAAAAAAATGTGATAAATCTCTAATTTTATTTAATTGTAACTTAGGTCCATCAGAATTTTCTAATAATTCTTTAACTTCATAATAGTGAGCACTCCAGCGTTAAATAATGCTTCCAAGCAAAATCAGAGCTTTAGAATTTAAGTGAAAAAACCTAAAACTTTTTAAATACAATCTCATAATCTTTTTATTTTTACCTATTTATCATATTTTGTTCATCACATTAACAATATCAGCGTTCATAAACACTAAAATTTTAGTGTTTTATTGTCTGAATGGATTAGTTCAATAAATTTTGTTTTTAATTATGAAAAATCATGTCTTGATTACTTATTGTTTTGCCAAATTTTACTTTGTTACTATAATTACTTAAAATTTTTTATGTTTTCTTGATTAATTTGACCTTTGATTCTTTTTTCTATTTTAAATTATGGGAAAACAAAAGAGTCAATATTGAAAACAAATGAAAATTTATTAGTTATGTGTGTGCATTTGAAAGAACTATTAATTGGTGTTTTTATGTAGAGTTAGTTTCGGTATCAAGATGTGTGAAATGTTTTCATTAACAAGGATAAAATTTATTAAATAATAAATACATATTAACTGTCAAACCCTGTCAACCCTGTAAAAATTATTATTTTAATTTGATCGCAAGAGTTAAATAATTGATTGACAGTTATTAAGATTGATCCTACTCTATTTCGTTTTTGTAAAAATAAATTTAATTATAAAAACATGTAAAATGTGAAATATCCTAAATGAGATGGATGACCTAAAAAACTTTTATTATTTATATCATATCAAGTCATATTCCATATGTCCAACGTATTTATCGCATACAATTAAAAATGCTGTAAAGGTACAAAACATCAACTCTGAAAATTTTTCTGCATTTAAAAAATACATGACTGAAAGACGTTAATTTTAACCTTTTGCTTAATCGGCAGTGCCAAAGGGTTTCATTAATTATTAAAACTTTTTTTCTTGTACTTGTTTTGCTTTTACTTCTGTGCACTACCAGTTTAGGTGTTACTCAAAAACACTTTGACTTTGACTTTATATACTTAAAACCAACCTATTTAATGTTTGAGAGTGATGTACAATAAATAGCTGTTGGCAAATTTTAAGAATGTCTAAGAGTTAAAAAGTTTTTATGCTATTTAAATTTTCATGAAAAAATCTATAGAGTTTTTTTTTATGAATGGAAAATATTATTTCAGATAGCATCAAATGAATTTTATCTGGGTTATGTTTCAAATTTGGACAGTTCCAAGTATTATTTAACTACTGTTACTCGGAATAAAATTATAAAAATTCGAATTGGTGAAAAAATGCTTTTCACCTTTAACATTTAATTTGTAGTATTTTGTTGAAGAAAAAATTCCATTTATTGCCACGTCATGGGATAATATAATTTTTGTATTTTATGTTGGTTAACGTACCCATAACTACAACTACCCATAACCCATAAAATACCCATAAAATACAACTAATAAAACATATGTTTGTTATATAACTTTGGTAATTTAAGGGTGTTCCTAAAACCTTCCTTAATTTACGATATTTGACTTATATATCAGATGCTCTGATACATTTACATTTGTACAATTTGAACATTTATTGGAAAATATTCAATAATTTTGATTTCAATCAAATTTCCTTATTAATTTTCAATTATTTTAGTTTCAGTCAAGAAATGGTATAGTAAAATTTTTTGGAATGTTTGATTTATTTGAATATTTTTTGAATCAAATGAAATGAAGTCAAATTTCAATATTTATTAATTTACCAAGTTTTGAAATGTATTAGTAATGTCAAGTTTTAATAGACTTAAAAATGCTTAGTTTTATGTCTTTTTAATAATTTTTTGAAGTATGAGCTTCTAATACTATAATTAATAAAATTAAAATAGAACCAAATTGCTAGTTGGCTAAAGACCTGTTGTTCCTGAAAGTTCCAATTTAATTAACATAAAAATCAGGAAATGGTTCCTGACGGTGAATAACTAAAAGCCAATTATAATTTTGAATATCTAACTCTTTATTTAAATAAAAAATTGCCATTTTCTCTAAAGTACTTTACGAGTTAAAAATTCTTTTATCTTTTAAAACTGATTTATGATTTTGTTAAAATATATACCAAAGGAAATTTCTTCATGAATTCTATTTGCTAAAAGGGTTAAAACTAAGGAACAATTTCAGTAACAGGGAAAAATAAAAATACAGTCATTACTATTATTGCATTTTCGTGCATGTTTGCAGAAGTATTTGATTTCCTGAATGTAGGTATATTTACTGAGTAAATATTTTTCTGAAAATAAAAATAATTTTCATTCTATATCATGAACTAAACTAAACCATTTTTTTTAGTAGTTATATATGATTCGCGGTAGGATGAAGCAAACAAAAATTAAAATTCGAATTTTTAAAAGAGTCGTGTACAAAAATGGCTCTAAATTTTATTCTCATTGACTTAAATTCTTTGGAGAATATTCTAAATAAATTGCACTATTCAATAAAAAAGCAAAAAGATCGATTTTTGGGAATTCTGAAATTCCTGTAACCCGTATATCTCATTTTCCAAGCGTACTTAACTTTTTGTAGCCCAATTTGATAGCAATAATTTCTGAAATAAAATTAAAGGCATTTAAATCTGGTTTAGAATAAAATAAATCAAAAAATTTTAATTTATACAAGGTATAAAATTTCAAAGCATCTTCTAATAAATTATGTAATACTTAAAACTTTTGAAGTATACATATACATTATTTTTTGAGATCATTTGTTCCTCAACTGTGTCATTATGATCAACTGACTTAAGTTAAAGTTAATCGGACAGCGGTGATTGACTTAAAGTTTACATATTTTTACCATTATTGCCAAATTCCATACCTTCCATACCTTTGTATGATATAGGCACACCTTAGGGGGTTAATATTAACTTGAATCAAACCACCATGAAGCAATTGACGTAAGGAAGTGAAATAAATTCGCATTTGTGACATTTTAAATTAGTTTTATGCATTTTAATTTTTGTATAGAATGGAAAGACCGTACTAAGCTCGTGTAGGCTTGTGTAGAAAATTCAGCAGGATTCAGCAGGATCTTTTATACTTCAATGCTATTTTAATTTCGATCAGATTAATAATAATTTAATATATATATATACAATGCTTAAATTCGCAGAAATTAATTTAAATGTAAATTCCTCATGATAGTAAAAGAATGTATTGTGTGGTATCAATTTTCAATGGAACAGAATGTGTTACACATTCGTTTAATTGACTTTTATTTATTTTAAAATGGGAATGAAAAAAACATGGCAGTAATTATGATCCTTATGCAGTAGCTAAAGTGCAATAATTTCATATTTCGAAGTAAATTTGATAGTTTGAGTACAGCTCATATAATGATTTACTGTTAAGGAAGCTTTCGAGTTAATTTATTTTTTGAATATATGTTAGTCATATTATACTTGAAAAAAATTGGACTTTTTTCATCCTGAGTATAATGAAAATTAAACCGTGCCACAAAGTATTGAGGAACTAAAACACAAAATTGGTAAAATAAGTGAATAAGCGTCACAAACAATTTTAATAAAATTTAAAAATATACACTTTATAATTCATAATTTATTTTATGAAACAAAAGATTGTTTATTTTTCTTCTTTTTCAAATTGTTGTTGTATAATCATTTTACATTTCTTAATTACATCAGTTCATTCTGAATGCATATTTTTAGATTTTGATGCAAGCCATATTTGAAAATTAGTCGAATAAATGGATAGCTACAAAATCTGTAGCTATATTAATATATATTTACTTTTCTTGATCTTTAAAATACATTTTAGGTCACGGATTAAAACAAAACAGTTTCGACTTGAACTCTTAACCCTAAAATGTTATTTTATAATTAAAACGAATAGAAAAGGTTCTATTATCAATTACAAAAATAAGTTTTCTGTAATGTTTTTCCTCTGACAGCAAACAAAAAATGGCATTATCTAATTTATAAAGTTTTATCAAAATGTTAGATTTTTTTCACTATTCATTCATTTAAGTCACAATTTTAGATTTTATCAATCTGGCTATATTTTCTACACAGCATTGTAGTTAAAGCATTTTGTTAAATTTTGAAAAATGAATTTAACCTTAAAAGAATTTTCCTAAATGATTTATTTAAAATATTTTGGCTAATGGAAGCTGATGGAACTATAAAAATTTTTAATACATATGACTATGGATATAAAAAATTAATTTTAAATAAAAATATTTCAGCTTAGTCATTTGATATTTGAATGTCGACTGAACTCCTACTGTTAGTTACATAAAATTAATAAAAAATTTCTTAAAACTGTCAAGTTATTCAGCTTGCTAAAATGGTAGTTGAAATTTAGTACAATGTCATCGTACCTGACTATATATGAAATGCAGCTTTTAAAATAATTTAGGCTGAAATGGAGTTTCAAGATTTATTTTGTTTCTCAGATTTTTGATAAGCATGACATTAAAAAAAATTTGAAATAAACAAAGTGCTCAGAACTAATATTAAAAATTGACAAATCTTTTTAATATTTTGACATTCTTGAATTGAATAATTGTTTAGATATTTTGTAAAAAAAATTATCTTATTTTTTCATACTCTTTGAAATATAAAAGAAATCCCTAAAATACATTTAAAAAAATAAATATAAAAAAAAAAACATTATATTTAAGAACCTAAGATTAGTAGTCATCCATCATTAAGTAGAAAAAACTCCAAGCAAATAGTTCCAGTTTCTACTTCAATAGTATAAAGATGCAACAAAGTTTGTAAAATTTTTAACCCAGCTAGCAATATTAACCATCACATAATTAAATGTGTTACATAAATAATGTTAAGAAGAAAAAGAAAAAATAGAACAGAAACAAACATAAAACAACTTTGTTATTATATTGTCTTTTAAGGAGTAGCTAAAACTATTGAAATAACACAGACACGTATCCATTCGGAGTACATTTATAGGCATCTAAAAATATCTAGAAATAGCATGTGGTCTCGGTTTGTTTATGATCTGCAAAAATTCTATTAAAATATTTATCCAACGGCTATACTTTTTCACATGTATTATATAAATATACATATATACATATATAACTATGTATGTAACCATATAGGTTATATGTTTAATGCATATAAATATATAACAAATTTCTCGAAAATCTCTAATTAAAATACGAAAAGTAATTCTATTTAATTAGATTAAGAAAAGATGAGAGCTTAATCTGTGTATACATAATTAATATGATGATGGTAAATAAATTAAGACCCGGAAGGATATGGCAAGGATTTAATTAATTTTCTTCATTTTATAATATTATGGTAACAAAATAGAAGCCCTTAGTCAGGATAAGTGATATATGCTCTGCACCTGCATTTATTTAGTTTTAATAACTGGAAACTAGAGCTATATATATAAGTTTGTTGAATTTTTATAAAGCCATGTGTCAAATTTAATTAAGTGTTTTTTTAAAATAAATATTCTATCTATCAAGCTCTTAAATTTTTATAGATAAAAGCCCAACTTTAATATTCTACCAATTCAAGTTTAAACCCATAGCTATGAAAAATTTTTAAGCGCCTGGAACTATGCAAAACGTGTAAAGCTTTATAGAGATATTGGGAGATTTTTTATACTATTTCTCATTTAATTGTCGTTTCCTTTACGCAGGGTTATCCGTTACGGAGTTACGGAGTTATCTTTTAGTTAACATTCAACAAAAAATTGGCATGTGCTCAAAAAAAATTTATTATTTTTCTGTTTATTATACTATACTATATAAACGCTTACCGTAATAGTAATAATTTTGCAATTATCCATTTTTATTCATATTAATTTTATTTTTATTTAAAAGGACTATCTTATTTTTTACAAGAAATTTATGATAATAGAATTAGAATTTCATTTGATTATCAGAAACTAATATGAATTATTTATCACTTTTCGCAATAAAATTTTTCGAAATTTATAAATTTTAGAAGATTTGAGATTTTGATAAAATTAATCAAACCATAAATAGTAAAAGCAGAATAAAATCTTTAAAAGAATTCAGTAAAGGCTAACTGAGAAAAGCAAAGAATTTAATACATGCTCGTGTGCAATTTTCTAATTTTTATTCCATAAAATTTAATAGTCATTAATAATGTTCCTTGGAAGGTTTTTTTAAGAAAATGTTTAGTATGTTATCCTGTATACGTCTTTTTTAAGTAAGATAAAAATGACTTGAAGATTATCATAATTAATAAATAATGTAACTACAAATAAGACATTTTTCTTAAAGGTTTTTTACCAATTATTTTTGTTATTAGGTTGAACTCATTATTTGAAGTATCTTTGACTGTGAAAGTTAGCTTTGAGGTGAAATTTAAATAAATGAAATATAAATTTTGTAAAAACCGGGAGCAGACTACATCCTCATTTGTTTGAATTAAATTTTATTGAATTAAACTATATAAAGTCTAAAAAACTAAAATATTTGCTAATAATATTACTATAAACAAAATACACAATTTAATGATTTTTCTCAAGTAATAAGTTTTAATCCCTTCTTTTTATATTTTAAGCTTCATAATAAAATTTGTGTAAAATATATTAAACCATGTTTAAAAACTTTTTGAGACTATGAATCAAAACTTTTCAAAAGTGGTAAGAGTTAAAAATAAAAGATTTAAGCATTTTTCTAAAGTTTGTTTTTTATGTGCTCATTTTTTGTCTCACGGGTACAATAAATTTATAAACCTGATAGGTTTTGATAAAAGTTTGTGTTTGTGTAAAAAAATATTACAACTAGAGCAATTATGTTAAACTATCCTAAAAACTTTCTTACTTCAATTTTTTGTCATATTACATAATCTGATATTTGAATATTAAGATGAGAATGTAAACTTTACGTAATGTTAATAAAAAAGTTTTAAAGAAATTGATCAGTGCAGAAAATTCCTTGATTGTTTAACTGTAAGTCAAATAACATTCAGTTTTCAGTTTTTCCTCTAATTTGCAAGTATATTTAGCATTGTGACTGGATAAAAATATTAGACATATTTTGTTTTTAGTCTTTTTCAGTTGAAATCTTAATAGTTAATAATTCTGATAATGTTTGGTTTTAATGCATCGTGAACGTTTAATATTTTTTTAAGTAAAAGTATTATATTAAAAATCTATCACATGCATTATCACCACGCTATAAATTATTTAGAAGAAGTATAAATAACCTCTAAAAGTGTATTTTTAAATGTACTATACTTAATAGATGTCTGATGAGGACATTGGGTGAGTTTTGCATGCATTAAAAGAAGCAAATTGCGGACTTCCTGATAAAAACGTTCCTAAGAAATGTGTCAAGATATAAAAAATACATTTTAGTTGGCAGTTTTTACTATATATCAGTTTTGATACATTGTTGTCACAGCTATCACTTTCTGTGTTTCTTTATTCACACTTTATGTCACACAAATTCCAAAGACAAAGCAATTTGACCCATTTGAAAATTTTAAGATGCAACATTATTGCTATGTCAGGTAATTTTACTTATTGTTAATCTGTATTATAAAATTGAAAAGTGCTGGAAGAAGAGTCTAAGTAATATTTCATAAATGAACTAAAAGTACATTATTTCCTTCTATTTTTTTTACTTTTATATAGAAAAACGCTAGACAAACCTTTTGCAATTTTCTTTTTAAAATTATTCACGCCTAATTCATCTGCATTTAAAGCAATATTCATAAGATTTTGCTCAATTTAATATTTATTCTACGGGAAAAATAGGGAAATAATTATTTTTTGTTTTACACAGTCATACATTCAGGGCATTTAGTGGAACTCTTTCTTCGTGAGTTTTGTTAAATACGTCGGAAGTATTTTTCAAAGTTTTTAAGCAAAAATATGTATAATGGATTTGGATTTTTTGAACTACATCTGAATCATTGTCATAAGAAGCAAGGATTATGAATGGAAGCTGAATTTATATGATCTAACTTTAAAATTTTTATTCTTGTTGTTATCAGCCTCTACATTGAACTCAATTTAGAATTTAGTTTAACGCTTAAATACACATACAAATACGAATATTTAGAATCAAATACCATTTATGTTGTCAATTTATTTTATATATACGAGTACGTTTATCAACTAAAGGTAAGCTTTCCACTTAACTAGTTTTTTTTTTTTGAACTTGCTTAGAACACCCATAATTTATTTATATTGTATCCCTTTGAATTATAAATTACCAAAGAATCTCATTTCATTTATTTAAATGGATTTCTCAATTTATTGGCAAAAATAACATGACAAAATTTAAAAAAAAAAACTTTCTTTTTTAGTCAAACAGTGATTCAAGCTCTAGTTCACGGGGTACTGATAAGGATAGCAGGCAACTTGTCAAAACTCGTTTAAAGAATACAAAAAGAAGCTATAAAGGTAGAAAATGATTTAGGAATTTAAAAAAGACATTAAATTTAATTTTTAAATATATTTGATTTTTAGATAAAAAATTGAATAAGGCAAACAAACCAAACATAAAATGTGTTCTAGTAGGAGATGGGGCAGTTGGAAAAACTAGCTTAATTGTATCTTATTTAGAAAATAGATTTTTAAAAGAACACATTCCTACAGCATCAGATATTTACAATGGTAAGCTATAGTTTTCTTTCATAATTTATCAAATAAATCATTTGAAATGTTTTAAAGATACATTTTTAATAGATTAGTTAAAAAGGAGGGATGTTTTTCTAGTAGATTTAAAAGTTTAGGGCAAAATCTGTCCTCTTTTTTTTTTTTTAAGAAAAACAAAAATATTGGTCTCACATTTTTTTAAAATCGAATTTCAAGAATAAATTTTTTATGATTCCATAAACTGTTTGACATTGTGTGATAGATTTGGGCACATAGGAGACTATAATTGCTATTTTGACTTTATCATGATTAAAATGTTTATTTTCATAAGGAAAGCCCTGCAAGGATCGAAAAATAAGGCAAGTCATATATTTAAAACAAAGAAATTATTAAGCGCTCGTTCTACTTAAAGGCATTTGTAAAAAGCTAATTTATTTTGAAGTCCCCATTATAATTATTGATATAAAACTTTTTCAGGTTAGCAAATACACTTTAACGAATACAATAAAAATAGAAACTTCTTTTTTTATCATATTTTGTGCTATTTTTCAAATAGTAAAAGGTCTAAAACCGATTCATTTTTGTGATAAGAAAAACGCTAGCCTCATTCGAATCGCTTAATACTTTGATACTCAAACCCTTAGTTTAAAAATCGGTTAGAAACTGATATGAGAGAATAATTTTATTTTCTTAAATTAAGAAGAAAAAAAAATTAACAAAAAATTCATAAGGAAACTTATTTAATCTCTAAAATCCATTTTAAAATCTTAAAAGATATATACATTTTTTTTCTTTTTATTTTGCCCTTTTTATATTTTATATCAATAAAAATGACCTTTTTTGATTACTTTACGAGACATAATAATTTTACATTTATGTTACATTTTTGAAAAAATTACTTTCAGACATTAAATACAGGCCATTTAAAGTAGAAACTTCCACATTCTACTAGTTTTATCTATTGATTCAATCCGAAATCCTCATTTTAGTCGTCTTTAGGATATCTTTTTTATAATATTCAAAACATAAAAATAATCTTGAGAAAAAATTCAAGAAGGGTTATTTACCCTTTTTCCTGCAATAATATTTCTTTGGATTATATAGAAAATATCCTAGACTTACACTACTATCAATGTCAAATTTTGTGAAATTTTAATGAATAAATAACTGCGTATAAATCTTCATTCCAAAAAGTATAAACTTTTGAATTGATTTTTGTGACATAAATTCAACTTAATATTTTTTTGACGTATAAAAATATGAAAAAATAAAATCTTGAACTAAACACTTATAAAATATTTAAAAAATACACAATTATGAGTTCCATAAAGCCTAGCACAAACTAAAGATTAAATATAAATAAAATTAAACAACCTTAATTTAAAAGAATATTAAAAATTTTTTGAATTTTGATTTTAATGCCTTTAAAGGCATGTTAAAGAAATAACATATTAAAACATTGATTCCACAAACTTTTATCTTGGACCCTGGGAAGGCGATATAGTTATATGATGTAGAACTATTTGTGCAATAGTCGATTGAAGTTTATCTGGAATAAATATTTAGTATTAGGATCACAGAGCCATTTATGTATCTATGGCGAGCAATTTTATTTGACTATTGGCTTGTTTAAAATTCTTGAGAAATTTATTTAGATTTTTATAATAGTGGACCTCGGGCTATGACAAGGGCAAATATCCAAAGTTAAACTGTTGCATTCAATTGGATAGAAAAATGCTAAGGGAATATATTAAATTTTACAAAAAATCTTTAGTTGGGGCTATCAAAAGGTGTTTGAGAATATTGAACCCAAAAACTTTGTTTTATTTATGTACTTATATCATTGGATTTATGGTAATAAAATTTTAGTTTTTTTAAGGAAAAATGCTGATTACTAAGCCAATGCTAAGAGTAGATATGTATTCATATCCCAAAAAATTCAGAATTTTTCCTACTAAAGGATACACATTTTTTTGAATGTAATATCTTTATTATACTCTTCAAAACCAACACCATTATAGGCCTATGCCAACGTTTAATCCAATTTTCAATGCAATTCTTATAAACCGTTGAGGGTACGGTAATTACTTTTTTCTTGGTTTTTATAGTTTCAATCAAGTCAAAAATCTTTTTGGAATAATTGAATTACACACCCAGTAACATATTGGAGTATATAACAGGAACTTTATACAATATTATTTCTTATTTTTTATGAATATTTCATTACCACGAAGCAGATTTGTAAAAGTAATTTTACTAAAAATGTAGAATAAAAAAACGTTTGTCAAGATAGGATAATCTAGTTTTTATATTTTTTAAAAAAAAATTATTTAAAGGATTATTTTTCTATAACCACGAGACACATCACATAAGAATCAACTTGTTTTATGTTATTAGACATTCACGTGTAGTAGCAAACTTATCCACATAACGTGCATTGGTAAGAAATTTTTTTGTATCCTTATGCTTGTGCTTTAAACTTATTCTTTGTGCAAACAAGAAAACGTACATTACATAAATAAAAATTTTGACTTTGTTTCTAACCAGAATTTTAGTCAAACAAAAAAAAGAGAAAAAAATAAATTATTGATGCATTCTCTGTTTGCAAATGTCATTTTAAACTATTAATTTATTTAACAATATTTTAATTTTTACCAAGGATGAAATCAATTTAATTCGAAAAATACTAAACAAATTACTTTCTAAATGAAGTTTCATATTGACTCTAGCTGTACCCGGCCACACACTGCGATGGATTAGTCAAATCAAAAGTAAAATAAGAGAAAAACACTTTTCACGTTACTTACGAATATACGATATTTCAACACTGCTTTTGTATATAAAGTCACTGTATTGGGTGGTAGCCTGGTTCTAAGCCACACAATCTCTTAAGTGACTAACGGCTGCTTCTATGTCCTTACTCACTTACTTATTTAATTATTTTAACGTCCTTACATACTTTCAAAGCAATAAAACTAGCAAAATAATGTCCAAATCATAAAATATAATTATTAAAAATAAGCTAAGTTTTTGGGCAAATAGAAAAATTCTGTTAATTAATTAAAAGTTGTTTAGAAATTAAAAAGAAAAGAAGAAAATCTTAAAAATTTTAACCTAAAACCCCAAGGCCAAAAGTTTTTTCAATACATTCTAAAATTGTACCTGCATTTTTTTATTAAAAATTTTACTTTTTATAATCAATGAATATGAGAATTTAATTTAATTTTTTTTTTAGCTGAAGTTACAGTAAATGATAGTCCTGTTGATGTGACAATCTGTGATACAGCTGGACAGGACACATTGGATCCTTTAAGAGAACTATGTTATCCTGATAGTAATGTATTCCTTTTATGTTTTTCGGTCATCAAACCAGAAACATTTAGATCAATTAAAGCTAAATGGGCACCAAAATTTTCAAAAACAAAGGCTGCGCTTATTCTTGTTGGTACACAATCTGATCTTAGGACTAATAACAGTATTTTAAGCAAATTACAAGTAAGAAATAATTTAATGCAATTTATATTATTTAAATTATATTTAAAAATTTTTTATTTCATTCTAGATTAAAGGTGAAATGGCTATTTCATTTGCAGATGCTTGGGATTTTGCTACTTCAATTGGAGCCAAATATATTGAAACTTCATCCCTAACTCAGGTTTGTTCAAATTGATATTAATATTGAATAAATTTTTTTCCTCTTCTCTTATGAGAGAAAATTTAAACAAGAAACTTGATAAAAGTAGGCTCAATTATGTATTTTAAGTACTAGCCCAGTGACATAAAAATTCTAACAAATATTTCCTTTTTCAAAGTTTTAAATAGGCCTAGCTCCATAAGTCTTCAATAAAATACCTAGAGTTAAGCTTAATTAGAGATTAAAAATTTTTGATAATATTTTAATAAATTAATTTTATAGGAAAAAATTAAAGATGTATTCGATGCAGCGATTTGGGATGCTCTGGTACCCACTCATTACCCACCAACGCCGCCACTATGGAAAAAATTACTCTGTCTAGTATAGAAGACAAAAATGATTCTATGGTTAATAGTAAACTTGACTGAAAACGCTTTACTATGTAGTTAAGTTTGTGTACAAATAATAAAATTATGTTATTATTTATATTAAGTTGTTAATTTAAGTTGAAATATCAGCAAGAAAAATAAATTTTCTAGAATATTACACTTAAGTTTTATTTCCATTACTAGTATTACTTCTAATACTAATACTAAAATAAAAAATAAAATGTGTTTTGTTATGTTTCAACTGCAATAATTTCGTAAAATAAGTTTAAATAGACTTTGGTAGCTTAAAAAACCCCTTTATTGTTTTAGTTCACTGTTTTTTTTTTCTTAATTTCACTCAACAAAATAAAAATTGAGCTTATTATTGTAGTCCAAAAGAAGTAAGTCAAAATAAAATTTATGCACGTGCAGGGCCTACAAAATTAATTAACAAATAATTTCATTTACTTCTAAAGATAGATATAATTGTTTTAGGATATGTAACGTAACAGAATAGATTAAGCCATTAGATTTCTTGAATATAATCTAAATCAACATTTAACCCAAAGATCAGTAGTGTCTGCAGTATCATTTGTATTTTATATTCCAATAACATGTCCTTGGCCACAATTTCAATCATAAACATAAAACTAACAGTCTCTTCAATATTTTTCTTTTATTAAATACAAAGCAAGAAAAAAAACCTCAAACAGTAATTTGGCATAGATATAAAATAAAAAGGTTTCTTTGCTTTAGTATTGCTATTACAACACAAAAGGAACCACCACAGTAATTTCATTTTAATTTTATGTCAAAGGGTTTTTTTTATCATTTTTTATTAAGTCCTTTTTGTGAATTATTCAATACAGTTTTTTCAAGAAGTATTGGTTACTCTAGCTTGTTTTTAGTTTGATTTTGGTTCATTTATTACATTTGCTACCATTGAACCTAAATTTTTTTCAAGCTGTTGTTGTAGAAATTATTTAGTATGCCTTTTTTTTAATATATCTTTTACAAGATATTGTTCTTATATTATTTTATTATAAGTATAATTAAATATAACCTTAAGCCAATATTAACCATAAAAGGATTCTTTAAATTCCTATTTTACTCTTAAATTTTTAGCTTCACCCATTTTATATTAACATATTTTTATCTTAGCAAACTATTTAGACAAAACTAAATCAATTTTGCTTACTAAATTCAGAAATTTTCTGAACCAAATTTTTGTTAGGTGCTATAAGCCTTTAACTAGTTATTTTAATCCTATAAATCCAATTATTTGTTAAATTTCTTGAAATCTAAACATTTCTGTAAAAAATCATGCAGAATTTACAAGAAACAAGCATAAATTTGAGTTTAATTACCCAAATTTATTCTGTCTCTTTTAAAGTATTGTGTGCAATATAATAATGACAACGTCAAACCCATACGTCTATAAATGCTTTGTAACCCAAGAAAGGTATTATCTTCCTTTCATGCTGCGAATTCTCTTTGATGTCTATATAGTTAGTACAAACGATTACGAAACGAGTACAAATGAGTTCAACAGAGCGGCATTTTATTTTTTTGGGGGAACGAAAAAGCAGTTACAAAAACAGTAAAAAATTAGGCGAATATGGCAGGCTATTGATGGTATAAATTGAATGTTTAGCTTTTTATTTGGTCACAACCATTTCTCTGTGAGAAGCTGCGTTACTGTCATGTAAAATTCAAGAATTATTCTATAACAAACCTGGCCTCTTACTTCGAGTATTTTCCCTGTAATGCCTCAAAGCATTTCGATAATATTCTTTATTCAACTTTATTCAATTGTTGTCCTGTAGCGAAATTCATTGCAATATTATCATTAAGTATTTTTTTCTCGCTATAAAAAGTTCAACCATTAAAACTCTCCTACTTACTATAAGTCTCTTTTGTCTACTATAAGTTTCTATTCCCTTTGAAATATTCGTTCAAACAGACCAAAAAAATAGAATTTTATTCAATTCAACAATTCCGAATACAATTTTTTCTGAATTTTACTCAACTTTGCCATCAAAACAAAACCCAAATCTTAAAATTCCTTCTTTTTTTCAAAATACTAATATAGAATCAATGAAGGGTAAAGACTGAAGCTTTTTAAAATTATATTTTTCACAAAAAGATAATCTCTTGAAAGTATGTTAAGAGTTCTATTTGTTCTGATTCTGAAAAGGCGAATTCAATGAAGTGTTAAAAACTTGCAAACAATCTATTTAAGTCAACAAGCTATTGAAAAATGGTTTTAAGTATTTTTAAAAAGCTACCGGAAAGCAAGATTCAAAACAATTTCAAGGCTTCTATTTTTACCATTTCGATAAAATTGTTAAATAAAAATTTGTTTCAAGTGGTAAAATTCCTTTTTGATTTCATGTTATGAAGATAATGAATTTTAGGTTTTTTTTGAATCAAAATTTAGAAGGATATTGAGTGATTAATTTTAAGTAATTTTTTTTACAAATACAATTATTAAGAGTTAGTTCTGTTCATATTAAAACTTTTAACAGTTCTTGTCTCTCTTTTGATAGTTTTATTCATTGAGCATTTGAATTCTTCAATTACAATTCTTTCATCACCACTCAAATATATATTTCTATGGGGCAAAGACTCAGTTCTTCTATATATTTCTCACTTGAATACACCCAATTTTAACAATTAACTAATAAATCAACTCACAAATAAGTACACTCTATTAAATCTACATTTGCTAATCATATTTTGTGAATAATCGTAAGACTTTGAAATTGTTTATTTAATTCAAAAGTTGCACTTATCTTATATAAGTCGCAGCGCAGTTTCTTGCCAAAATTTCAGAAGTTCTACTGAGGTAAAAAATTCTTTTAATAGAAAAAGATTATCAATAAAGACAAAATACTAAAATTCTTTAAAAATTTTCACCTCCTTGAGAATTTTTTATTGTTTCAGAATTTTACCTTATTTATTGTGAAAAACTAATCATCTTAATAAATCATATTTTTTGCTCAATATCTCAAAATTGACAAAGGGAATCACTTATTCCAAATATGAGATTGTAACAAAGAATTTTTCTCAATTATTTGATTTTCATAAGTTTAATAGGAAAAAAAAGAAAATATACTTTTCTTATTACTTTGGAGCAATTTATTTTTTCACTTTTGATCTTTTCTAAAGAGCTTACATAAATATCATAATTATTTTCCTAAATAAATATCTATCAATAACAGTCATCATCCATGATGATAATTAAATATCAAGAAATGATTGCCCAAATTTATTTGGCAAAAGCTATATTATTATCATTAATAGAAAAAATGTTGAAGTTACTTGAATTCGAAATATTTCTTTTTTCATTTTTGAGTTATTTTACTTTTAGAAACTAATTCTTCCATGAAACTCAAACCTAACCATACACCACGAAATTTTCAATGAAAATTATTAAACCAAAAATGTAAGCAAGTGGAAAATTTAAATTTAGTTTATATTTGTTTTACATTAAATTCTCTCCACACATAATGGAGACATATTTTGGCTCCAAAATATCTTTTAAATTTACCCCTGTTTAACACAATGCGCAATTGCATTAAATTTCTCTATCAAAATTCTAGTAACTTGCTAAATATCTCTGTTGGTGTTCTACCTTCAGTTTAGTATATTTCTAAATTTACCGGTGATAAGTCCAAATAGAATATTTTCCTTAGAATAATTATTAAACGAAACTCGTTTTTGAATTTTACTCCACATTATTTAGTCATATTCTAGCATTCGGTTTAGGATTTCAGTTCAAGTGAACAATTTTTAGTGAAAGCAAAACTAATTAGTGTGAAATGGACAATGATTGACATCAAAATTGGAATTTATCAGTTTATCCTTTTGGGAAGCTTATGCCAGCAACAGAATATAGCATGGGCTAGAGGTTAGTTAATTTTTGTATTTTGCATCTAAAATTTATATCAAAAGTTTGATTAGCACAAATAAAATCAAAACTTTCTAGTACTTAATAATATCCTGTAATCATGATTTTATTGAATGAGAGGGATTTGCTTAGATCCTCTATGAGAATATAAGCTTGTTTTATTATTATTTTTTCCCAAGTTTTATTAAGATTTAGTTTTATTTGATTTTAGTAATCAAGTAAAACATAGTTCTGATAGCGTTTAATGGCTCGAAAGGAAAGATATAAATATTATAACTTTGAATGTGGTATTAAAATAAGAAAAAATACCACTAAATATGAATTTCTTATATTATATTTTTTTTCTCATTTAATTGAAATGAACTTCATAATTAATTATTTTGGTTTTATTTTGTTCTAATTAAGACAAACATATACAACTGAACCCATCAAAATATTGGGAAAGGCCACATACAGAGATATATCTCCATTTCCTACATATTTTGATATTTTTATCAATTGTATATGACTCTAAATAGCAGATATTACAATTTTATGACCAAAAATCTTCTATGTAGGCACAATTTTTCGAAAATTTTTGATTAGCAACACTTATAATAAAGGGAACCGCATGGTGTTTTGAAATTTTTATTTTTTCAGGTAAAAAAAATACTATAAAATGCTAGACCCCAATTAGTAGAATACATATATTTTAATTTAATTAACTTTATTTATTTTGATTTCCTAAACATTTGTTTATACAGTTTACTTTACAATTATTTTTTTTTTTAAATTTTATTGTTTTTAATTTAATTGTTTATATAATAAAAATTATTAGTTAATCAATTTTACAACAAATCATTCAACAATTTGCCACATTATTGTATAAGAAAAATAATTGAAATTTATTATTGGCATTCTGGCTGTGTTCAGTTTTTTATATAATTATTTCTTAAAACCTTACTTTTGCTCATAATTAAAGCCCTATGCTTTTATTTTTATATCTAACTACTTTTACAGACATTATTCAAATATTGATTTATTAAAAGTAAAATTTTAATCTCTCCGTTTTAAAGGAAATTAACAATGAAATCATATTTTTAATTTTTAACCATAATATTTTTTTTCAAATTTTAAGCTTTTAGCTATTTTATATGACTTTATATATATATTGGTAATTTTGAACCTCGAAAAATAGATGGACCCAATCAATCAATTACTAGGAGTTTTTGACATCAAAACATAAATGAAAAGTATTAAATTTCTAAGAATTGATTTAGTTCCCTCAAAATAGAATGTGATGATTTCATAAACTAAAGCCATAACTTTCTACCTAATATTTTAAGTGAACAAAAATATAATTTTATTTTATTGTTTTTATCATTAAATAAATTCGCAAAATTTTAGATGTTTTAAGAATCCTTAATTGTG
The DNA here is from genome assembly GCA_947359355.1 of Acrocera orbiculus. Taxonomy (NCBI): domain Eukaryota; kingdom Metazoa; phylum Arthropoda; class Insecta; order Diptera; family Acroceridae; genus Acrocera; species Acrocera orbiculus. The sequence continues at coordinate 5,735,118 of OX375757.1, forward strand.
TCGAAATCGTACGTAAATATGAGAAACAAACAAAATAAACCCAATCGAAATATTTATAACTTTTGTTAGCCTTCTAAACTTGAAAACTATGTAGTTTGTTATATTTTAAACTTTCTTTCTTAAAGGAAAAAAAAATCAGGATTATCAGGCACATCTTTTATTTGGTTAACTTTCGTATACCTTGATGTACTTTATCATACATTACATTTTCTATTGTACTAAGCAAACGTCATGGAAATAACATATTTTCGCCTGTTATTTTATAACAGGCTCAAAACATGTTCATATTCATTAAAATTTGATTAACGTTTGCGTAAGCCTTTAAGAGAGAAAGGCAAACTTACTCACGCATGGCATAAATTTTTTAATTTAAGGAACTAAGTAACAACTAAAAACTATTATTTCAGTTATTTAATTAATTAAAACGTTTATAAACATAATTCTATGTTATTATATTTTAGATTAAATGATAAGTAGTTCTTAAATAATCATTTATAATACCTTTTATAAGTTTTCCTGAACAATTTTGGACCAAAAGAGGAGATAAAGCTTAACCTCCTAAATAAGCAAGACGAAGAGAAAACTGAGCTGTCACGTTCGGGTATATTAAACTGAATCAATTAAACCCAGCTAAATTCAATTATTAGTTACAAATTACACAATTAAAATTGTATTACAATAATAAAAAAAACAATTGAATAACAAAAAATACCAGAAATAAAAACAAACGCAAAGTTTCTTTTGTTATCATCCATAAAACTAAAGTAATCTAAATAAAAAATTTCCTTCAGATATTTGATTTAGAAATATCTCCTTAAAAACATTATTATAGAAAAATATCAGCAACAAAGTACAACAAAACAGCTATACATGAAATCCTTTGGGGCAACATAATAAACCATCATATATCTTTATCTATGATATAATAAAAAAAATGTATCAAACGTCCCCAAGGAATCTGTGATTGATTGACTAATTATATTGATTACAGAAAAGTTATTTGTGATGATATTAATAATTTATTTATTTTTGAATGTAGTTTAAATACATTTCTTAACTACATTCACGCATATACTAAATAAATAATTAGTTTAAAATAATGTTCGGTTGTGCGCACTTTAATTTGAATTTATTTTCGTATGAAGCTCTTTTGAATCAACAACAACCCAATTTAATCATAAGTAATTCAAAAGGAACAAATAGATACTATTTCCTACATTAAATACAGCCAAAGTAAATAATTAAGAAAATTGATTTTGATTTATAAATAATGTAGTGAATTCTAATATATTGCTTTGAAAAAACTAAAATAAATCGTTTTAAGGATTATATAATCAATTTGATCTTATTTAGTTGAAGCTTCTCTAAGGATTTAGAAAGTAGAAAATTTTCTAATAACTCTTAGGGGAACATAAACTTTTTACAAATTAAATTTAATTGAAAAAAGTAATTTAATTCATTGGATAAGCAACGTTCAATTAAATACCAAAAATATAAGAGAAAACTATACCTTTCAAACTATATAATGTAAAATAAAGTCAGCAAATGAATTCTGAAGGCCAAATTTAAGGAAAGGACACAAAAAATTTATGCCTTATTTAAAGTTAAAATTCATGTTTGAAATCAAGTTCAAGCCTACTTCTGAGAAAACTTAATAGTTTTAAGAACCAATATGTTTTAAATTCCACGTAAATTGAGACCAAAAAATTGAAACAACAAGTACATATTTCAGGAAATGAGTTATTATAACTGCCGAATGATTCAATGAATTCTTAAAACATTTAAATTTAAAGAAATTTAAAAAAATATATATTTTTTTCAAGTTAAATAGGCATTGATGTTGTAGATCTTCAGGGTTTTAGTTATAATTGTAGAGCCTTAGAGCATAGATAATAGCTTTATATAACTCAACAGAACTCTAATTTATATAATTATCTTTTGAAGAGAGCACATTAAAATAAGTCACAGAAAGAATTAAATGTGTTGAAATAGCTTTTTAAAAACGCCGAAAGGTAAAAATAGCTCAAATTTTGGAATATCCAATTGATTTTTTATTTCAGGTTATCCAATGATCAAAATATAGCTGAAATTTTCATATAAAATTCCAATATTTACTGAAGTATTTACTAAATAAATATCAATGAAAAATTCAATTAAAATGACAAAAGTTTTTAGATATTTAATTCTTTGTTTAGTTGTTTATGAATAGCCAAAAGTTTTCTTTCTATCATCTCTAAACAAAGTAAATTAGTCAAACAAGCTAAGAATTTAGTTCTTAGCCAACCACTTTCTTTCCCAAATTGTTCGTGTACTTGAAGGCTTATCCTCTAATAAATATAATTCTTTGTTGTTTATCATTTTAATTTAGCAATTTATATTTAATAGCAATAATAAATTAACATTTTAACTAATTTTTAGCTTCAAACGAAATTAAAATTATATAACCATGCTCGATATTTAAACTAAATTATCAAATTACAATGAATTATTATTTTAAATGTAAAATAAATATTTATGGAGCTTGTAAAAGAGTATAAAGGTTAAAATAAGATTTATTTTGTAAATTTCTAAATAAGAAGAAACAACGCTAACGTAAAACTCATAATCTTCAGGGAATCTTAAGCATTAGATATTCATTTAGGAAAGTGCTAATTACAGTAAAATCAACCGTAAGCAATGTTTTTACAAGCTTGCTATCTTTTGATAAAATTTCTTATTGTTGTTATATATATATATATATTTCGTAATAATCAGCACTTGGATAGTTAGCAAATAAAAGATTACTTGATTTTAATAAATATTTTCCTTTTAAAAAAAAAGAAAGCTGCTAGGGCTCTTTTTAATCTTAATCTTTTTAGGTGTTTATCTAGCACTTGTCTCTTAAGTTTAAGGATACATTTTATAGAGAAAAATATACACGAATTTCGAATATGCTTCGAAAATTTCTACTTTCAACGTAAATATTACCTTGACTTACTTTCCGGAGTTTTTTTGTGAATGATAAAAGCTTTAAGGGTAATTAGCAAAATGCATATTTCTTCCAGCTTTTATTGTTACTTAAATTACTTAAATTACACAGGATATAGATAAGTAGTAAGTTATAAGTCCCTTTAACTTAATTGCTTTAAAACTTCACGTAATAAATTCAAGACAATCTTGTCTTTATATGTGATATATATGTACATGCAATATCTAAGACAATGCAAACTATCACAAATTGTAGGAAATGTAATATCAAACTACCCTAAACAGAGCTTTAATTAGCTTCTGCATGCACTTTATTTACCAAATCTAACCCCAAGTATCCACCATCTGCTCACAAAGATATTCAGAAAATAAAGATTTAACTCAAATAAAGAAGTCAATGCTATTATAAGGCCAAAAATAAATCATTCTACTCACCAAGTATTGAAAAGTTAAAGTAGCGTTGGCAATTAACGAATCTCTTGAAGGATATTATTTAGGTTGATGAATTAAGTGGAATTTTTATGAAATTGTGTCAGCTTTGAGACTAATTGTACTATGAGTTATATATACATATTCTTGTATATATATATAGTTAAAATACTAAACAAAAATAACTATGTTAAAATCAAAATTAAGGGAAAGTGTATCGAATTTTGACTTGTTTTGTTGTTCTTGAGTTCTGAAAAAGTAGCTCATAGAAATCAATAGTAAATATTTAAAATGTTATTATTTAATAATATATGTTAAAAGCACTAAAGCTTTTAATGCAGGCTTTAGTGTTTGCAGGACTTCCTTTCTGTTATCCTACCTACCTTTTGAGAATTTATCGAGCACTTCTATTTTGCAATGTTTTCAACGGCAATTTCCTTTTTTTATTTTAATACATGCCCAACAACATACTACAATATCTTTTCACTAAATACCTTTCCTTGCATTACAAAAAAAAATAATAAGCAAAGCAGTGCTACCTTTTAAATAATAGCACGCGGGATTTAAAAATTCCTTAATGGAATTTTTTGACTGTTATGCTTTTGTTTGTTTTAAGCCGTTTAAAGATATAATGTTTATAACACAATACTTTTAACTTTAGTTATTTGCTTGCAGGTTTTGTGTAATTTTGTGATATTTCACTTATTTTCCAATTAATATCTTTGCTATAAAATTTGATGTTTCAATTATTTCATAACAAATTAATAATTTATTACAAAATATTTTCCTAAAACCCTTTCATTTTTCATGATAATTAAATTAAATTCTAAAATTCCAAAACATTAAAACAATTTTCAGTAAATCAAGAAATTATTTCAAATTTTTGAATAAATTTCAACAAAACCTTCATAAGGTTTGATATTTACTTGAATGTTGAAAAACAAAAAATTACAACAGAATTTATTCCCAAAGGAAAGGCGTCAATCATGTCAAAGAAAAACAAAATTTATGTAAGCTTAAAATATTAAAATTTCAATATTGTTAATGATAAAATATTTACCATGTGCTTCCAAACAGAAACTTATAAAACTAGAAGTGACATTTGCAAGGATGTAAAACAAAGAAAAAGTGATGTCTTATTAGACAATATTTCGAATTTCAATTTCCATTTCATTGCCAAAACAAAGTACTTGCATCTAAAATTTCTTTACAATTTTCAGAGTTCAACAGTGATAATCCAAGGATATACAAACAATGTCAATTTTTTGGAAAAAAAAACTTGAATTGTGATTTTAATAAGTTTTTAATAACAATAAACACACATTCATTGAGATTGTAATACACTTTTTACTTTCATATTTCATGTTGAATTCTGTGAACAGCTAAGCTTTCAGCAGCTATTTTAATTTCCAGTTGGCTTAAGTCAGGCTTTTATCAGTAATCATGCCGTGTATACCATAGAGCCGTCCAGTCCAGATATCTTGTTGCTTTCTTCTCTTTTTCATCGTGGTGAGTGTCTAATTTAAAGTCAATAAATATAGGAGCAGTTTTATTCTCAATTGCTGCAATTAAAATATTTCTAAAATTAGGAAAGCACTCTTAGCTCCTTTATGGCATTAAGGTTAGATGTGCTCAGTTTTCCATAAATGAAGATGGGAAACAAGTCTCAAGTGATGATGTTGTGATATTCTTGATAAGATATATGCTTGTTATTATTGTAAAGCTTCTTTCTTGAAAATGTGACTTTGCTGCTAAAAATTAGAATTTTGGTTTATGGCATCTTATTTATGTTGAATATGTAGTCAATTGTTCTTTTTTTTTCTTCTAAAACACAACTGTTAAGTATTTCGTAAATAATTTGTGTCAAAAATGTGGTTTGCAAAAAAAACTCACTAGAAAGTCTTTACTTTTTTTGATAGTTTGTGTTACCCTAGACGCAGCTATTATTTTGCTGTTTCTTACTTGTGTATAACAAATTCGCACTTAATTATTATCTATATATTAATACGCAAGGCTTTATTTTGTACTCCCTTTTTAAGGCATTTATGTACTTAACCGATTTTACTTAAAATGGTTTCAATTCAAAAGGTGACGTCGCCAAGATGTGCGGAATGGATAATTTATTTCAAAATTTTACACATGTCACTCACAAATGAGTGATGTTTGTTGCATATTTTATCCCATATAAAATGTATAGGAAAAAAAAACATTATTATAAGAACAAAGCAAAGCTTTTTTCGATGTATTGTTGAAATTTTCAACAACTGGGCAATCCTAGTCTTTCTAAAAATGACACATAGGTGGCTAATTTTTCAAATAATATTAAAAATACATAAATTTTGCCTTTTTTATTTTACATATAAATTTGCAGATCCTATTTCGCTAGCGCTTTAGTCAAAAAACTTAAATGTTCTTCAACTTTAGATTTTGTAGCTATTGAAAAACTTAGTGAAAGTATTTTTAGTTTTTCGTGGAAAAGATAATTTAGTTTATCAAAATTTACAATTCCTTGCTTCAGACATAAAAATATACTACGAAAATTAAAATAATATATATATAATCGTAAAAAATATGACAGTAAGAGTTTCATTTCCTTACTAGCCTGACTTAATTTTCTGTTAAAATGATGCATATGAAAGTATCTTATTTCCAGTTGCTTGACTACTTTTTATATTCCTACTATTAGCTTGCTCAAAAACCTTCAATTGTTAATAAAATCTTTTCTATTTATCCAATCAAGTTCAAATAAATTTTGTTGTGTTGGGTGTGCATGATAATTGATGTTAATACAGTTTGTTTAAATATTAATTCATTAATTATATTTAATAAACTAATTTTAAGTTTTATATGAGAGAAAACCGAATGCAACGAATTACGAATTCTGAATTCAGAAAAAAGAAAAAATAATCTCAAGTAGGAATATACTTTAAAAAATTTCTTTTTATATTACTTGTTTATGTTGAAATTACGATTAAGGCAAAAATTTTTTGCTTTCTTAGAATTTTTTAATTTTTTAGAATTCGTTAAACGCCTCTTTTTTGCTCATTTATTTCAAATATCAAACTCGGTCAGTATCTTAAACTCTTTCCAAGAAAACTCTTTACTAGATTTCTTTATACTTAACATTAATTTATTCATAATTAGGTCAACATTATCATCCTTAGCATATTTTGAAGAAAAAAACTTTCGTCATTCAAAAGAAAAGCGCCTGCTTTCTCTTACCATATCCAGCAATATATGTATGTTACAATAAATAACCAAAAAAAAACTTTAACCAACAAGGAAATGAATTTAAAGGATTTTAGTATTCAGTTTACTATACCTCTAGGTATAAGTCAGAAAAATAAAATAAATCTAATACTAAAGCATATATTAATATTATATAAGATTCTATATAACTGCTGAATAATCTTCATTACCCTCACTAAAAAACACGCGATGCTATTTGACCTTTTAATGTTAAAAAGCAAGGATAATTTAAAAAAAAATTTTCCTGATTTTTTCAACTTCACTTTTGACTGTATTTATAAATCGTAATTTTGCACTTCATATTATTCCACATGATAAAATAGACAAACTCTATACTTCATTTTACTTTTATATAATATATACAAAATTAATGATAAAGGTTTATTTTCATTCACTGGTGAAACCCTTTAACACCACTTGAATGAATATAACAAAGTCGAGATAAAAATTCTGCATTGTAGCTGTTTCATATGGTGAGATTATCCTATATATTGCTTTTAAAATGAGATTTACTTTTTTTCTCTAAAATAAAATTTTCTCTTGAAAGGATGCATTCACGTATGCTGTATGTATTTGCCTTTTGGTCTGATGTAAATTATAGCTACTGAATTTTTAACAATATATATAGTATATATATATGTATGGGGTAGATTATTGTAGATTTTTGAATGAAAATAAAGTTAAAAGAGCGATATTTTAAACTTATAAACAAAAATAATTCGACAGCGGATTGTTGATGAGTTTTTAATTTGAATATATCAAACATTTGGGATATTATTCTCAAAACGCTACCCCTTAATTACTTTATAGGTGACGAGAGGACCGATTTATTGATTCCGAAATCATAATTAAACCCGGGCTTAATGTTCAAAACTAATTATAAGAAAATTCTTATTTGAAAAAATAAAACACATGGAAATATGTAATAATATGGTAAAAGCTTCGATTTTACTTTAAAGTTCAATATTTTCTTGTAATGTTAAATCAATATTTGCTTGAAAATTTGATCTACTTACCTCTTGAAAGGCGTAATTCTTGAAGGATTTTTGAGATTTAAAATTCTTCATAAAATTGTGTACTTTTGCGGAGTTTAATTTTTTATTAACAAAATTTATCGTCTTTGCAAGGAATAAAAATAAATTTTTTTTTTAAATTCAGAAAAAGTATTTATTTGAAAAATTCAATTTTATATCAAAAACAAAAACTTTTTATAGTAACGTAAGTAATGATTTCATAGTTCTTATGTTTCCATGTTGGTAAAAAAATAATTGTGGTTTTGAACATTTATCAGAATCGTCCTTTTTTGAATGGCTAACGCTGGGTATAAAGTTAAATTTTTTTGGTTTCTGGCAGCACTTTACTGGTGCAATTATTTAACTTGAAGAAATAGTAGTGAATCTTTCACATGACGGCTACCAAAAAGTAATTACTTTATTTGATGCTGCTTTGAGTACTTACTTTGACAGCTGTGTAGCCCATCATAAAATATGATAGAGGATAACTTTTTTCTTAACATGTCACAATACGAATAAAAAATCACAGAGCGTACTTAATCGTAATGACAAATTTTTTGGCTTTAATTAAGACTGTGTGGCATTTGTTTTTTTATTTTCGTATTTGGTGCAAATTTCAAACAAATATTTCTTGGCATCTGTTTAGTTTTTTAGTTTGCATTTATCTGTTCAAAAATGACCCATATTTCCCAATGCTTACCCAATGCTTAGTTATTAATAATAATTGTAAGTGAAATAAATTTTTTAATTTTAGAGTCAACCATTAATAAGATTTAATAGTTTTAGCATTGCATTTTTCTGTTATGTGAAACTTAGTTTGACATTTTCTAAGTTTCTAAAATAGACACTGAGAAATTTTCAAAAAATTATAAAATCTATCTTTGATTCTATGTAACTCTGTTTATTTCAAGTTAACCAAGCCAACCAAAGAAAGTCGGAAATATAAGATTGATTCTGGATACCAACTATCATTTTCAGTCCAGCACCAGCATTAAGGAAATTTCAAAACTATTAAAAAAATAATACACCTAATATAATCCTAAGAACGCTTATTTAATTAACATTTTATGCCCCTAATGCTTTTTTAAAAAAAATAAACTTTGCAAAAGTAAATTACTCCATGAATAACGTAGTCCTGGATTTAAAATAAAAAAAAATATATAGAACTGTTGATATAGGAAGAAAACTAAAGTTACCTAATTAAAATTTCATCTTCACTATATTCAGGTGTTACCTACGAGGCATTAATTGGTATAAAAATAACTTCTTTTATTCAAAAATTCAATACTCTAAAGAAAAATCTCTGACGCTAGTTATGTATGCCTGTAAGTACATAGTATATGAATTGCGTTACCTGGCATATTTCTTGAAAAATATATCTGAAATCAGGTTGGTTTTACTGACGTCTAATTAAACTCTTCAACTGTTGAAAACTGAATTGAGGAGCTATAGCCCAGTTTGCTTGAATGCTTAATTGAGTTTGATTACTCCGTAGTTCGATATGTTTTATAAATTAGATTCGAGCGTGCTCATTCAACTGATTTAACAAATGTTTTTTTTTAATTTAAGGACTTCAAAAACAAAAAGAATTAAATCAATATTAATTTTTAAGGTACTGTAATCAATGAACCTTTTTATGTTGTATTTAAAAAGGAATTACTGTTGCTCTAGTGAGGAAAATAGAAAATTAAAAACTAATATTTTTCTTACTTATTTCTTTTTATAGAATAATGTAATTCTTACCTATTTATCAATATTCTTCTCAGATTTTAAATTTAAAAAATTTACATGCTTCTTAATACATTTTGGATAGGGAGACAATTTTCACTTTATGTGTCTAAAAAAATTAAAATTAAAATTAATAGATAGGAAATACTTATTAAACAATTTGAAAATTTGTCAATACTAAAAGGAAAAAAGAAGAAAGTATTTAGAATATTGGTTCTTTGGACAACTTCTAAATAAGAAAGTGAACAATTTGTCCACGAAAGCTAAAGTGTATCTCTTCTTTACAATAACCTATTTTTATTTTCACTACTATATTCTTCATTTATCGATTTTGATTTTAAATTAGATTTTAGGCAGTTTTTAGCTAAAAGGAGCTAAGCTCCTATTATCTAGATTAAATTACTTTTTAAAGGAGCTTTCAAGAACAAGAAAATAATTTGTATTTAAGTTTTTTGCAAAGAAAAATTATCCTTATTATTAGTAATATCATTACTTTAAGTACTTTGTAATAAGTAAGTTTCCGTTATATGGTTATTATTCTTATTTTTATGTTATATTAGACTTGTGTAAAAGTAATTCCCATTCTGCAACTGCAATTTAAATCTAAATGTTGCATTTTTAGATGAACTTGTTGTATGTTTGAAAATGTGTATGTACCAATGCATAATTGTACATTGATTATATTTTCTTTTTATAATTAATAAAACATCAAAGGTAATAACTCTATCAATACAATCTAGTACATTTTATAAAACTGGTAAGATGATTTTTACGCCGAAGTTACTGTAGTAATTAAAACATAAATTTTACTAAAGGTATTGATCGAACTTTAGGTAACTTTAGGAATATAATTACAAGTAATATTATATGATCTAATATGCAATGGCCCTTACTAAGCAATATGTTTTATTTAAAAACTGTATCGGGTAAAATCACTTGTTATGAAAACTTATGTAAAGAACAAGTAAAATACCTGTCTATTTATATATGATTAAAACTAATATAATTCAGTTGTTAACGTACATTTCCCCGATTATTACTCAAACATATGTGCAATTATTAATATGTGAATTGCAAAAAACTTTTATATTAAACTCCGTATAAAAAAAAGAATACTTTACGTTTGTCTCAATGAAAGAAACTAGTGATATGGAATACATTTCAAACCGAAAGACGTAAATAGGTCACATGAAATTCGTAATGACGCCTTAAAAATCTTTAACATGATCCACAAAGAACTTGTTTTTTTACAGAAGTTTTATATCAATTTGATTTTTGGGTTTTGGAATAATTTTTATGAAAAAAAAACTTGTTTTTGATGATATTGTTAAGCAAAAACTTCAAAGAAAAATGATTTTCTTATCAATTTAATTAGGTCATATGGTGCTAAATATGTCATGAGTGTTTTGTCAGAATTTTTAAACTCAAAATAAATGACTCTTTTACGCTTCGTAACAAGCATTCAAACATTTTACTTCCCAAAAAATGTCATTTTCAATCAACCATGTAGATTGTAGATATTTGGCGGTTGTACCGTGGCAAAATAGAATAATTGGGTTAATAGTCGTTTATTGTGGAAACGGTTGTGTTTTCAGGAGTTTTTTTTTATATATAAAAGAAATAATTAATAGATTTGATAAGGGGTTTTCTCTATGATTGTGATGGTGTTGGGCTTGTGGTGGTGTAGTTTGTTTGATAATGGGGTGAGTTGGAGGTATAAAATTGTCTGTTGGAAGTAGAGTAGTTGTTTAAAGTGTCCATTGAAGAAATTCTGGACATGTAGTATTTCCTTTTTTTTGTTTAGGGAGTGATTTGGTTTGAATAGCCTACCAATGTCATCTGTCAAGGGGGTAGAAACTTGAGAGTTAAAGCCTACGCTGCATCTTGTCTAACCAACAAGAGGCAGTTTCGCCGAAATCAGAAGCATAGGCCGGCTGAAGCTGGACTCCAAGGTTGAGGCTTTGGATATACTATACTGAAGCAAGGTGGTATCCAGTTTTCTGATCGAGACTTAACTTTGTATGCAGAGTTTAGGAGACTGAACAGCCCAGAAACTGCTTGTTGTTAGGAGTTTCTAGTTCAGTCTCAGCACTCTGTGGCTCCATATGGCTGACAGTCAGTCAGTATGAGCCTCTATTGAAGAAAAATGGAGCAAGTGTTGTAGAGGGACTCCTTTTTATCGTTCCAACTGCTTTGTACAATTAAATTTTTTTCTATAGTGGACTAGAAAACTTGTACATATTATATCTTTTAACTAACCTTTTTATTTTCAGCGATTAAATAAGTGCTGGTTATTTACTTAAATTTCTATCACACACAAATAAAACTAAAAAAATGTTGTTTACTCAAAATAGTAAATTTGATGAATGCTTTTAAATATACTCAACACAAAAATTTTTATACCCAATATCTTTAGTTGAATTGAATTTTCTGTGCTAAGGTTATACTGAAAAAATATTTTATTATTAAATATTTTTATATTTTTAATATTTGAATTAATATGTATATCTTTTATATTTCAGATAAATTTAATTATAGTTTGGAAATAGTTCACCAAGTAAGTATATAATTTAACAGGTTGTGAAAATCTCAAAAACAAGGATATAGTTCATACTTTAAGTGCATTAAACTACTTTCAAGCAAAGCGCTGGCTGACCCTTCCAATGCCCACAATACGCCTTAACTCTTGTAGTTTTGTTTGCGGCCTTTTTTCTTGGAAAATTTTTTATAGTATTCCCTGTATCATTTACGGGACTCTCTTACAGATCCCGCATATGATTGAAGAGCATGTATATGTGACAGTATATGACAGAATATTTCTTCATTGGCCAAAAGTTGATCAATAATAACTTCCCCAAATCGTAACATATTCATATTTTTATTGTAACATATTTAGTGCCACATCTTTTATGAATATACCAAGCAATTACGAGAGAAATTCCGCATATTTATTGTATTATTACTTTTCGGTACCATTTGATGTTTTTCTGTAAACAATTGTAATACCCCCCATAGGTGATCTGATAAATCAACACCTTTTTTGCTATAATCCAAAAGCGGATAGATGGAGAGTGATGTTATTATTTATATGTAAATATTATTTTTTTTTATATTACAAAAAATTTAAAAGATTATTTTATGTTTGGACTCCCTGCGCGTGCATCTTTTTATACCTTGCAATATTAGCCCTTGATATTTATGCAAGTATCATATACTCAACACGAGTATCTGTAATTTAAATTTTTACTTGACCTACTATATGGCGAGGTTTGTGTATCATATGTTTTTAAAAAATATTGCACCGCACCCTGGTTGCATTTTGCCTCCTTGGCTATTCTATCAGAAGGAAGGCCATGAAAAAATATTTGATACCTCAACTTTGGCACAATTTTGATTTATATTTTCCTTTTTTTCTAATATGTTATCTAAAACTATAATTTCAACTTTGCCATATTTTTGTCATTCGTTTATATTTTCCAATATTTTAATTGAATTTAAGGACAGTTGTATGAGTATTATTTTAATGAATTTAGATAATAACCATAGTACAAGTAGTACAATTTTGGTCAATTTTATACAAAATTATTCAGAAAAAAATAATGAAATTTTAATGAGATTAAGTAAGCAAATAGTTTTAAATAGTCAAATATTTTCAGGATATTTTCGAATCAAATTAAATTGTTTGTAATTATTTTGAGTTCTTAATATCCTCAAGATATTTTTTTTTTTGAGGTTTGAATAAAAGTAAATTTATATTTTATTTTTAACAGATGGAGAATTAATTTGAATTTTTTCTTGTTGACCGTTTTAAACTTGTTTTTCAGACAGCAAGCACGATTCCAACGGATATAAACTTGGAACAAAAAGTTTTAATAGATAATCCCAAATTTTCAAAACAGCAAAAACATTTGAGTACTTTTACGGAAGTTGAAAACTCTAAAGCAGACATCAAACTCTCAAATGAAAGCAAGAGCTCAATAAAAAATATTAAAAGAAATGGTAGGATTTATTTCTTTTTGTTTTACTACTAAACAAAAATTTTTATTATACAATTGTTAAAATAATGTTCTACAGGATATCATCTAAATGGAAGGCACAAAGACATTATAAGTTTTTATAAGCAATATGGTCACAGTAATAACGAAAAATCATTTTCTACCCTTGAAAAGTTACATAAATGGAAATTATCGAAGGATAACACTCAACACAATTTACATAATCATAAACCTTATAATCATGGTCATATAAACTATTATGAAAATTTAAATACAAATGGAAATCAATTTCATTCAGGCAACAAAATTAGAAGCTACCACCATAACCACGGGCATCATATGTATAAATCAAATGAATTAAATAGAGGTAATAAATGGCCACATTTATCACGTGTTCAATATAAATTATATGAAGATGAAATTGAAGACCAATTACCACCATATATTAAGAAATATATTAGACGAAATAATCAACTTTTGAATTTGCTTGAAGGAACATTACCATCACCAACAAAAGCTTCATCTGAACGAAAATTGAGACGGCAACACCACACACATTATCATAATCACAAAAAGAGAAAATGGATTATCGAAGATTTATTTGAAGAACAAAGATCTAATCCAAATGATCCCAATATGCAGAATGACCAACAACCGATAACTTTACATAAAGGAAATAGCATTTCTACTAATTTGAGAGATGAATATAAATCAATTAAGGAAAATGAGCTACCCGGTCAAGATATAAGTATTTCAAGAGAAGAAAATTTCATCAACTACAACAATAATTTAAGTTCACATAATTCTTCTCAAACTCTTCCAATAGAAATAAAAACGAACAATGATACAAAAAATTTGGCAAAAAATAATAATTTCATATATCATCGTATTGCATCACCAAGAATCGTTGGCACTGGAGAAATAAACTTACCTGGTATTAAAAAGCAAAGATTACCTTTCGTGGCAATAACCGATAGACGACTTGAAACATCAAAAACTAAGTCAAGAGACTTTAAATAAGGATTTTTTTTATCATATTATTGCCTTAAGGATTGTACAGAAAGCGATTTCACAAATGATGTAATCATGTAGACTACTGCAATAGTTTTTTGAATAGTGCAAATTAGGATTTTATCGATTCTTTGTTTTTTTCTTTCTTTATTTATAGTGTCCTAGCATAAAAGCGTCACAAGTTAAAAAACGATGCATTCTTTGATAATTTCTGTTAGAATTTGAAAAAAAGTTGAAAAAAGAATCTCTTTCGTTTTTATTATTAAATCTTATCTATAACTAATTTAAGTACAAAAATATTATATACATTACATATATAAAAAATTTATCTTTTTCTGCATGAAAAATATCCTATTATCCTGTCATAATACTTTCACTTATACTTCGTACAGGAAGAACTTTTATTTGGGGTCATGAACTAAAAAATAAAAGAAAAGTTGGTTTGTTCAGGAAATGTAGATTTATATCAAAATTAAATAACATCTTGAAGTGCACTCAACTTTGAAAAATATCCTGCAGCTTGTCTGAAAATAAAGCTATTCAATTACAATTTTTTATATGAATATAAACTAAAAAAAGAAGAAAATCTTTTTAAGTAAGGCATTTTTTTAGTTGAGAAGTTCTTAATATGATGATTAGTATAACTTTGACCGTTTTTTTGAAAATTTAAAAATATTTGAATATAGTCTAATGATCAATATTAAAATAGTAAGCAAGGAACAAGGCAGGTGGCGAGCTAATTATATAAAGGGAGGAATGTCAGAGTTTAAAGCAATAAAGTCTGAAAACCAGTACAGAATAAAGCTGTATTTATATTATGTTTGTTATTTAGAATAATAACGGATTATTAGTATTTAGTTGGTGTTGTTTCTGCATAACTTCTTGCATTGTACGCCTAAGTTCACATATTCCGTTTTTCTACTAGCATCTATTCCTTACAAGATTTAGTCTTATTTATCTAGTAAGTATTAAAATTCCTATTACGTAAAATTGATGTAATTAAAAAACTAGAAATACTTATATTTTTAACAAAAAATTAAAAAAAAGATTAATAATAAAAAAATGTTGTATATCATATTATAAATGCTAATAATCATCTACCGACAAATAAAAAGAATATATTTATATGTTTATAATTAGACATATATGCATAAGTCACGAACTAAATCCTTCCATTTCAGCAAACATTATAAATAACTTAGAGTAAACTCTAGAGAATTGTAGTTTTTAGGTCAACTTAATATTTAACAATGCAGGGAAGAGGTATAGCGAAGTAAGGAATGGCATAGTAACACCAGTTCGCGTGTCAAAACTCTTTCATCATAGCAAGAACCAAAGTACTATTTGTACCTGAAGAGCCATTGATATAATGTAAGAAATAAGTTGCAATTTTTTTTTTGAATAAATTTTAACGTAACTGAAAGGGTTTGCTATGGGCTTTCAATTAAGAAAGGATCACGCTTTAATACTTATAGGGGTATTATAATATACTTTACCAGCATAGTAAAAAATAAACAGAAATAAAAAGACATACAATCGCAATGCTGGTGTTATTAATTCATTCATTAATAAGTTCGATTTCCTGATTTAGCTTTTAATATTCCTTAAGGAGTAAAAAAACTAATTGTTTCTCAGCACGTATTTTTCATTTATGTATGGCCAAATTATTTGAAACATTTATCAAAGTACATTTAAATAAATTTAATGAATACTTTTTGGTGCTTTTAAATAGAACGTGAGTTTTATATTTGTAAGGAAATTTCCCAGATTAATGATAGATAATTAAAACAATAAGTTTAATTCCATGCACATTTTAACTATAGATGTTTTCTTTTAATGATAGCAACTGAATGGAATATTTAATTTGTGTCCTTACATCAGCATTAGCTTAAAACTTATCTTTAAAAAGTCGTAAAAAATAAATCGAATAGTACTGCTTGTTAAGTTATATATTTTTTTTATTGATCTTTAATAAAAATTCAAATAAGGTTAATGAAAAGTCTTAAAAATTCTTCTAATTGTAAGTGAAAACGCCTTTTGAAATTCAGACTCCGGTATTAAATTAATACAAGAAAAAAAATCAATATATATATATATATATTGAGAAATTAGGATATCATTCTACTTAAAACAAAAAAGAAGCTAATTTAATAAAATTTATTTTAAGCTTCTTTGTTGATGAAATCTTGAAAAAAATCGCAAAACTAAAAAAATGTATACGAATTGAATTTTCTTCACACTTTTGTGTCAAAAACAAAGAAGAATTTAAATATTTCCGTTGTCTCTTCAGAGCTTTTTTCTAGTTATGAAATCATTTTCTTGTCACAGTTTTGTGATGCTGTCGCAATATTAACAGCTGACGATCTTCTTATTAATCTTTTATCGCATGGTAATAAACAATTTATTTAATTGCTATTTTGTAAACATTTATTTACGTACGCTAAACATTTGTTACGTACGCTATTCGAATAGCAAATTGTGTATAGCTTTGCTATGTTGTGTTGTCCGTGAATTACCTGAAAATGCTGACAAGTTCGAGTTTTAAGGAATATTGAATTTATATTAATATATTTTGCTGTGCAACTTTTTTTCTTAACTTAGTCAAAGTTAACAAATTATGGTAATTTGTAATGGCTGCGAGACCAGAAGAAAAATAACCCCGTAGCTCTAGTTGTTCGCTATCTGCAGGAGATTTCAATTGTTTTGAAAGGATTTTTGAACACTAGCTTTTGAAGCCAATATAACGATAGAGAATTGTCTCAATATAAATTTTGCTGAGTTACTAAAACACCATTCTTTGTATTACCTACAAGGAAGGAAGGACTCTCTTACTATTTTAATACATGCGGGTTAATTTTAAACTCAAATAATAATAATAATAATAAATAATAATAAAATAATAAATTTATCTCATATTTAAATAACTTAATTTAAATCCCTATAGAAGTGGTAATGTTATATTTATTTTAGAACTCGCTAATGAGGAGTTTTTCCCACATATTTAAATGCAATTGCTAAAAATGCAATTTAAAAGCTAAATAAATAAATAATTAATACTTATAATAAGAAATCTAATAATAAGCTAACTTTTACTTAAAACTGACATTTATGGTTGAGAGTTGAACGATATCGTGAAATAACCCTTAAAGCTGTTTCATTTTCACGTGTACTAAAATGTTTAATTTTTCACTGTTTCATATACCAGCTGGATAACTGTCAAAAAGTAAACAAAAACCGCTTTAGAAAAATGAGTACCGAACAAGCAGAACGTTTTATTGAACAATTAAATGCATCAAATGCAAAAAAAATCGCAGTAATAATAGTGTTTGGTTTTATTTTATATCATGGTTTTATACATTTAAAATTTGGTAAATATAAATTAAATAAATTAAAAAGTTTATCTTATATAACCTTAAATTTACACCATATAGGCACAAACTCATGTCAATGGTTACTTTCTAAAGGACGATTTAAGGGTGATAAAGAATGGCAACCTTATGGCTGTATGATGCACAAATATACACAAACGTATATTAATAATAATTTTAAACCTTAATCAAATTAAGCCTTTATATATATATATATATATTTTAAGGGATACACGACATTGTTATCGTTACCTAGCATTTTGGGGGAACAACAATTATTTTGTTTTCATTGGAGATTTACGTTTGAAATTATTATTCAATTATTTTATTAATCATATACATCCATCAGATGATGATGAAAAATCAATAATTAATATTAAAAATAATGAAAATCAAGAATTTGTTAATCCTAAATTAAAATTTCGCGCAGCATTTATGTATTGTAATGAAGCAACAAGAAATATAATTGATATAATCAATGGTTTTGCAAAAGAAGAATATCCACCAGCATTATTAATATCAAGTTTTACATATTCTAATTTTTTTAATGGAAATTTAACTGATGATATAATTAAAAATTATGTTTATAATATGACATTATTAGCTAAATCATTTGATAGCCTTAGTACTCGAAAAACAAAAATTTTATGGAAACTTCAGGATAGAATTAAAGAGGATTCTCTTACATTTCATTGGAAATATGTAACGAACAAAGATATAGATAAATTAAATGATATTAGCTTAAAAGTATTTAAAGAAACATCTGTCCAGGTTTGGGAGTCATCATTATCTATTGGAAATGGTTTAATAGATCAAATAATTGAAGGCTATAAGATATCACAATTAGCACTTAAACATAATACACAAATTTTACTTAATATGTATTGCAATGATTACATGAATTACAATGATGGCACCTGTTGCAGTAGTCCAGAGCCTTATACAATACTCCAACTAATTTCTTATTCTATTTTTGGTATATTGTAAGTTTTTCTTAAATTTTAATATTAAATAAAAAATATATAATAAAATTTATTTTATATTTAGCTTAATATTTACCTTTTTGATATTTATCAGACGTGGAATACTTTATATACAAGGTCATACATTTTATACACCGGTTAGTACAAAAGGTACAACAAATATTACTGTTACTGACCTAAGTACACCAATATATTCTGTTGCTATACTTGGCTTAATACTTAGTTATTTTTATTTATGCGATAGAACAAATTTTTTTATGAAAGAAAATAAATACTATTCAGAATTTAGTTTTTGGTTACCAGTCGGTTATGTATTTGCTTTAGGTTTATTTTTTACTGAAGAAAGTCGATTTACTAAAGCACTTAATCCTGATCAAACTGATGAACTTAAAGGATGGATACTTGTTGTTGTTTTAATTTATTATATGACTGGAGCTGATCATATTATATCAATTCGCATGCATGTAAAAGTTTTGATTAGTATATATATATTTTTAATTGGTTATAATAATTTTACATATATATGGCAGACAGGAAATTTTAGTTTAATTAAATTTTTTGAAATAATGTTTCGTATTAATTTTTTAACAGTAATACTTTGTTTTTGTATGAATCGTCCATATCAATTTTATTATTTTATACCATTAATATCATTTTGGACATGTATTATTTATATAACGTTAGCATTGCCACCGCAAATTACTAATAAAACAGTTGATAATAATGTTTATCATTATTTATATTTAGTTATAAAATTTATTATATTATTAAGTATTATAACAATATTATATATATCTGAGGTATTCTTTGAACGTATATTTGTAACAAGACCATGGAAAGCATTATTTGTTACAACCGATGATGATATACATGAATGGTGGTATCAATGGAAATTAGATCGTTATACAATGATATATGGTGCTATATTTGCTAGTATATTTCATATTGCACAAAAAAATAATATATTTGATGATAATAATCATTGTAATTTATTTTCTAAACGTATATCATTAACAGCAATACTAGCAGCTATTATTGGTATTGGTTTTTATACTTGTTTTACATTCTTTTGTGGTAATTTACAAGATTGTGAAGAAATTCATTCATATATTGTATTTATACCAATCATTAGTTATATTATATTAAGAAATATTTCTGGTATATTAAGGACACGTTTTTCATCATTTTTTGCATGGTTTGGTCGTATATCATTTGAATTATTTGTTTGCCAATATCACATATGGCTTGCAGCGAATCGTCATGGTGTCCTTGTTTTATTACCTGGCTATCCCACACATAATATGATCATAACTAGTTTTATATTTATATGTATATCACATGAAATAAATAGGCTTACTAATATATTATTACCATATGCAATACCAAATGACTGGAAATTAGCATTAAGAAATTTTGTGATTTTTTTAATTATTTTACTTCCAATAGGAAGATATGATGGAATGCTTTAAATCTTAAATAAGAATTGTTTAGCAAATTGTTTATTTGTACATATCATTATCAAATAAATATTTAATACACTTTAGTGATGGTTTTTCTCTGTAAAATTCCTATACCAGCAAATGAATTTAAAAATAAGATTACTCAAGAGATCCTAAAATTTATATAAATCCATCATAGAAATGAAACGTTAATAAAAAAAAAAGCTAAGAGCTCTCTTTTTAACCAAATACCTTATTCGAAGCCTTTTAAATTTTTTTTAAGTAGTATTTAGTTTTAAACTGTCAACAGGTATTATTTTTAATACAAATAAAATGATATTGGTGCTATAGAAAACGCGTATGATTTTATATGACCACTAGCTGTACCAGCTTCCATGCATTGCTGTGACCTAGCCTAATTGAATGTAAGAAAAGAAAAAGCATACTTTTCGTATTTACTTCATATTACAATGCTTTTAAGTACATAATATTTATATTCTGATATCTAATCTTTCTACGCTAGTAATAGTAACGCTTTACAGCAAGAAATTTCTAAAAGAAATAATAAAGCAACAGAAATATGAGCTTGGTAGCAGAATATGCCAGAATACTCGCTTACATAAAAGTTGAATCAATAATTAAGTGCTTGGAAGTAACAATAAATACAACAGCAAAAACTTTCAGAGCTCATGTCTACTTGCTATACTTTAAATGACAATTAACACAAGACTAGCTCTTGAAATAACTCGATTTTCTTTAAAGTTAAAGTCTTCTCAATCCTAGCGTATAGAATGGAATTAGTCTAAGGAAAGTTGAAATGAAAACACTCCTACCATCGAGCCGAGCAACTCGTCAAAGAAAAAACAAGGGAAAATCTGGCCTTAATTCTATAGCACATAGGTCATGTCCAACAAAAACTGGAACGGAGGTTGAGCTTTTCACGGTTTTTCAATAAAGTAGGGAACGTATTTTTTTGGTTTTGATGTTGACAGTTCTTTTGAACCTAGTTAAAATATTGAATTAAACACAAATTAACTCTCTTTTGGTATGATTTCAAGAAAACACATAGGAGTCTGGGAATTACAAAATGGTTAAAATTTTAAAGAAATTACGTTTTATAAATATAATTCATAAATAAAATGAAATTTATAACAATCAGTATAAGGATGTTTATAAACAATATTCCTGATATCAAATACAAAATAGTTTGTTCTTTTTAAAACAAAATATTGTAATTATATCATTGTTCAACTATTTACAATTTTTTCTTCATAAACAAAATTTGAATTTTTATGCTTAACACGAGAAGTAAATATATCATATCCTAATGATATCATACAATCATAAAATATTCTAAATTTTGTTGGCAACCAATAAAAATTAATAAATTGTGCTAAGGGCCAAATAGTCCACTCAGCGAGATATAATTTCCATGCTTTCCCTTTGATTTCGTCCATAGTATCTTCGATATTTTTATTTTCAAGAATACCTAACGTAATAAAAAACACAGCAATATATGCTGGGGAACATATTAATTGATCTAAAATAACTTTTTTTATAACTATTTGTATTGTATTTCCCGGTAATCGTTTATCTAAGAAGTTATACCAGTAATGGCAGATAATTCCAATCATAACACCGGAGATTGCCATATTTGTTGTCCTCTCCACATTATAACTTCTAATGTAACGGTTAAGTTTTTCATACTTTTGTTCAATAATATCACCAGTTGATGACAAAACTAATGAAAGAGTGATATTTGTGTATAAAAGATATTTGCTACTGAAGGCTTTATTTGATATTATTCTTAGTTTATGAAAAATTTTACTTAGTTTTTTAGTTTTTAAAATAATACAACGTAACATTTGATTAAAATAGAAGCCTTAATTGAATTTAGAAACACTAAAAAAAAAGAAACTAACATTTAATATTTATAAAACTAGCAGGTACATTAAACTATGACATAATACTTTTGACATAATAATCAATGCATTCAAAAATAAATATATTTGCTATTTCCAGAATTAGACCAATATAAATTAGACCAAATCCCACTGGTTGTTTAGAATATATCGTATATATTTGCCTTGAAGTCATCATTGTAATTTATCAAAACTCTTCCATACATTTCAATTGAAAATATATATAATTAATATGTGCTCAAAATATATTCAATTAATACTACTGATTACTACCTGAAGAATGTAAATTCAAATTATAAATTATTTTATTAATAAATCTATTGTGAATAAATCTTTAAAATATTCTCTAATACTATAAAAGCTTTAAGCATTTTGCTGTCATATTTTCCCAGTGTGGATTTATAAAAAGCGGTTTTAAGTTTTGTTTTTAATTATACTTTATTTATATTTTGCTAAAATGATTGATGGCTTCAATAGACACACATTTTGTATTTCTGTCTTATTGGTAAGTTAATCAATATTATAAACTAACTAATTAAGTTGTTATATCCAGTTTTCACTTTTTGGTATGTGATGTGCACATAAATTATTACATCTCTAATTAATTCTAATTTCTCAAAAAAATGGTAATTGATATAATATGATGTTTCACTTACCGAAAATGTAAACAATATTTATATCCCGGTATTTTGTAAGATCAAATTTAAAAAAAAAGATATTGAAATGTCAAAGCCTTGTACCTACCTGTCCGGGTTAAACATAAGATAAAAAAGATGACGCGTGTCGTATATTTTAATTTTTTTTTGAAATAAGTTTCATACTATTAAGGATTAAATTATGAAATTGTAACAGCACTAACAAGTAAAGACGAATAAATATAAAAGAATTGTGATTATTCAATAAAAGTGCTTAAACAAATAGCCCGTCATGGTAAAATGATTTCTTTAGAAGAATATACGTGAAGCCAGCAATATTGTTCCAGGTTATTATTAAATTTTGGAAGTTAGCAGCGGAAAGCAAGAAGCTTTTACAACATTTTATATACATCTACATCTAATCAAACACTTACTTCTTCTGACTTACTTTCTTATGGCTGGCTCAAACAATTTTCGGCTAAGCAAAAAAATATAATAATATTAGATATAAGTTCCATGTACATTTTTTTCCTTATTATTATTATTATTATTAAATTTTACACTTATTATTAGAACTCATTAACTTAAGAAACAACTTAACTTAAGAAACTAAATAATTGTCTAGCACTGTCGTAATAATCTAAGATAAGCCATCCTGTAATTATTAAAATAAAAATTTTCAATCTTTGGTTTTTCACAACCGTTATAAAGAAAAGCACTAATCGATAACAAATATACAATTATCAGTTAATTAATTTCTTTTATTTAAATTCAAGTTCTTTGCGCACAAAACATAACTTATAGCTAATATATTGGCCTGTGGACATAAGTCCCTACTATATTTAGTTACTCAGTTTAAATTAATAACCAAATTTAATTTACATAAGAACCTACACCGAAAAACAAAAAAGAATTTTTATCAACAGGATGATGCAGATTCATAATGATTAAAACTTATTATGAAAAATTACAATAATCACAAAATACAAAGTTTTCAAAACATTCCCTCTAACCTCTTTGACAAACGAACGAGATTCAGAATAGAAAATTTGGTCACATTTCAAAAAATATTTAATGATACTTATTTTTTTCGTACTTCTACTTTATTTTTTAGTAGTTTGAAATTAAATAGAACTTGTAAAACTATCTAAGTTTATTTTAAAACAATTTAAAGAAAGTCTAACTTGTTATTCGAAATTATTACTCCTTAAGAAAATTCAATGAGGATTTTTGTCTTTTTAGGTTATTGATTTTTTCTATAACCCAACCGATAGTGGTGCTGTAGATATAACAGAGAGTAATTTAGATTCAATTATAGGTAAGTTAAATTAGATACAAAGTGAAATTGTAAAATTTTATATTTTGATGAAATACAAAATCAATTGAAAAAATGTTGACTTAAATTAAGGAAAATGCTAATAAAAGGAATAATTTAAAATACATGTGACATGATCACAAATACAAATACGATAACTTAATTCTTTCTGTATTTTTTATTTTCAAGTGAATTTTTCCAAATTCTCCATAATGGCAAAAAAATGTACAAAACAAAAAAAAACTAAACTAAAAAGTAACAATTAAAATAATGAGAAGCTATTAAATGTTTGTATTCGAATTTTGTGTTAAATTTTTAAAATAAAATTTCGTGTTAGCATTCCTTTGATGTCATTAAAAATTTTGGCCAAGTTCTTGTATAGAAACTCGCGATCAGGGGTTTAATTCCAAAATTTTTAATGATTTCATCAACGTTTCGAATTATATTTTTTAAAGATTTCGCTTTGCTTTTATTATGGGATACCACATCTATCTATCACAAAACTTGTTGAAAAATTTTTTTTTTGCATATATTGTTGTGAAATTTGTGGAAAGCTTAGCTTAGGTGTATTAATTCCTTGTTGGCTTGGGTTAAGCTGCTACCATGGACCGAGTGCCATATTATTCAAACCAGACATTATTTTGCTTTTTTTTTCTTCTGTTATCGACTTAAAATTGGATCTTCTAACTATGATTTTACTTATATTACATTTTCATTTACACTTTTCATTTTATATGGTTTAAAGTGTTCTCTGTAATCAATTGTACAAAATTTTATTGGCTAATTTCAATAAAATATATTAAAGCTTAAATATAAAGTTCAATGTTGAAAATTATTTTTATTTCATGCAGAAAGTTTAAGTTGTTTTTTCGTATGATTTGTAAAAGTGATAAAATACTTCTAATTATGACTTTTTCATGCACTAATAATTATTTTGAAATAATTTCGCGGTTAATGTAATCACTGATTTATCATTTATTCAACTTTTAAAGATTAATGAAAGCGTTTGCCGAAATATTATAGAATATATAGACAAATTTATAATATTTCACGAGGAAGTACACCCAAATCTCTTTTAGAAGTTACACGGTTCAAAAATATCGCCCTTTTGTAAAAAAAAGTTTATGAGAAATATCAGTGGCCGGCAAAAATAAAACTTTCAAAAGCATATTTACTTTTCACAGAATTTACAGCTAAGATACAAATACTTTATACCAGCAATTGTATAAGTTTGTTTTATTCAGCTATTTAAAACTTCGTAAAAAATATCTTTAAAAAAAAAATGATACATTTTAATTTTCCTTTTTTATTACAGCTTCTAATGAATTAGTATTTTTAAATTTTTATGCTGACTGGTGTCAATTTAGTAGAAGAATGCAGCCTGAGTTTGATGATGCTGCAGATCAGGTATTAATTTTTCTATAAATAGCTTTAAAGTCATGGTTCTTATGGAAGCGAATTTCAGCGACTTCATGAATTTGCACGATTTCGTTTACATAAGGATTACAGCTTAGTTAAATAAAAAGTTTAAATCTCAATTTATTTTTTATTTTATATATGTATAGGTAAAAGCAATATTCCCTGAACCAGGAAGGGTTGTTATGGGTAAGGTTGATTGTGTTCAACAACCAAATATTGCATCTAAGTTTCGTATATCAAAATATCCAACACTCAAAACTGTTTTGCATCAAAATATATTGAATCGTGAATATAGAGGCGGAAGAAGTCGAGATAAATTTGTTGAATTTATCAATAAAACGTTAGTAGATCCAATTAACGAATTAAATGAAAATCGTCATATAAATCAAATCGATCCAAAAAAGAGAATTATTGTAGGATATTTTGAAAGCAAAAATTCTTCTGAATATAAAAATTTTAAAAAAATTGCCAATCTATTGAAAGACGATTGCGGATTTTATAGCGCATTTGGTGATGTTGCAAATATTATGCGTCCAAATGGTTAGTAAAATATCTTTCTTTTCAGTTTTTACAAAAAAATTATCTCTTTCAAACGAATTTTAGGACAAAATATTATTATGTTTAGACCAGAAGTAATAACAGTAGGTGTAGAAAATGAAGAAATATTTACTGGAAATATTAGCAACTTAAATGAATTAAAAGAATGGGCTAATGAAAAATGTATTTCTTTAGTTAGAGAAATAACATTTGAAAATGCCGAAGAGCTAACAGAAGAAGGTTTACCATTTTTGATATTATTTTATGATCCTGATTATGAAGAACCAATCAAACATTTTAAATCAGTTGTGTATAATGAATTAAAAGACGAAAGACGTATGTTTTAATATTATGAAATATTTTTTATTTTTATTTCAATATAATTATTAATATTTTTAGAGAATTGCAATTTTCTGACTGCTAACGGATTAACCTTTGCCCATCCTTTACATCACTTAGGAAAATCTAAAAAGGATTTACCTTTAATAGCAATTGATTCCTTTAGGCACATGTATTTGTTCCCTGATTTTAACGATTTAGGAGTAAAAGGGAAACTTAAAAGTTTTTTGGAAGATTTAAAAAGTGGAAAATTGCACAGGTATATTGAACTTATATTTCTAGTAGCATAACAATATTTTTTGGATCAGATAAATTTAAATTTTTTTTTTTATTTTTTAAAAATCAAAAAATACTAACATACCCAGATTATTGTATCGATTTTTACTAAATATGGTAAAATAATTGCAAATCGAGAGCTTGTGGAAACTATTCTCAAACAAAAAAATTATCAAATAAAAAAAATAAGAAAAAGAGATATAATATCTCAGAAGAGCTATTTAATTTAACGTCTCAATTCAGATGCTAAATCAAATTGCTTTTTGACATTTTTTATGTATAACACTGGAAGTAATGTAAATATTTTTACTATAGCCAAAAAAGTATTTGTATTTGTATTAAGATAAATGACTGCATGATATCTTCTGAATAAAAATAACCCGAAAGGTATCGGTAAATGTTTTCTTTGACCACCGTAGTGTAGTTCCTTCTTAACTCCTTTGTAAAAGGCATGACTTGTGGAAGAAAAATACATAAATTTTGAACGATGATAATGTACTTTCTCACATAGCAACAATTTTAACCGAATACAAAGCCAAAATTTCAATTAATTCTCGTTTTAAAATTCGCGGTGTCAATTGAAGGGAATACTTTCTTCGTCTTACGAAAAATGCATGAAACAGACATTATTTTAATTGGTATTGAACAGAATTGAGACTACTTTGAAGAAGACACAAAAATTTGGATGATTAAATTTAAATTTATGCGTTTTTTTAAAATAATTCATCTCTCATCAAACCTATCTTCGAATGATATAAAAAACAAAGATTGGACTTCAGTTAAAAGAAAAATAACATGAAATAAAAATATTTTTTATGATTTATAGTGCTCTAAAAAGTCGAATATATACTTTTAATAAAAGAATAAAAAAATGTATGAATTTGAGTATGAATTTGAATACTTTTTAATATTAAAACTTTTGAGGTAAACTCAGAATCTAGAAAAGATTAATTCCTATCTAATAACGAAAATAATTTATGTAACCACAAATATTGACCAAACTTACGACAGAATGTAATGATTACAAAGCAAAACTGTATAATGCTTAATATTTTTTAGGAAAATTTTAAAATCTTTTTTTTTAAAGAATAAAAAAACAATATCTAACATTTCGATTTCAGGAAAACTAAATTAATAGATCCATTTTTTCGTTAACTCATATAGTAATTGAAATTGTTGTTTTTACCAGACTTGTAAATGGATAAACATTTTTATACTACTTTGCAAGTAGTCTTTTATGCATATCAAAAACATTGCAAACAAAATCCTGAGATATCACAAAATATTAAGACGAAATTCTAAACAAATTTTTGTAACTATTATTAACACGCAACTTGTTTTAATTCACAGAGAGTATCACTATGGTCCCGCAACGGATTCAACATTTAAAAAATTGGCACCCTCCAAACAACGCTATACATTTTTGAAAGATGAATTGTAAAATTTATATTATTGTAATTAAATTATAAAAAACTTTTGTAATAAAAATAAGAATTCGGAATATGTGAACTAAAGTTTTAAGCTTGTATACACCCGTAAAATTAGTTAATTTAAATTTTTATATTTAAGGTAAAATTAAAAAAAATAGAAAAAAAAAAGTTTTGAAAATTTACCAAAATTTAGTTATTTTTTGTTGTTATCTTGTTTATGTACAAATTTAAACAATATCTGTATTATGAAGATTTAATATAAAAATATAATTCGATCTAAAGAGTTAAAGCTTTTTATTAAATTAATAATTAAAATCTTAATAAAACATTATTAAAATTATTTTAACCTTCAAATATTTTATTGTTATAAAATAATATTATATCTAACAAGTTTGTAAAACTAGATTAGAAAACGTAAAAGTTTTATAAAGTTCAGTTTAGAAAAAAAAATTTTTCTACCTTTTTTGAAAATTAAAATCTATGTTTTAAAAATAAATTTTTTTATATTTTATTCATGTCTTATAATTCAGTAAACGAATCACGTTGTGAATAATTGGTTTTCGAATGTTTATTATAATTTATAATATAAAAATGGTGGTACACCTACATGAGTAAGACGAATTAAGTTATAATATCTATGAAATAGTTTATTACATAAAGTGCAACTAAATTTCGTTTTTTCATTATGTGCACTACGATGCCTCATGTACTCGTGATTTCGAGGTAAATTATTAAATTTAACTATTCAATTTTTACATAATGCTTTTTTCAAGTGCAATTTTCAATAATGAATTTTTTAAAAGATTTAGTTAAAAAGTTATCTTTTCAGTTTTTATGTCCACATTTGGAAATATTTTTGTGTTTGTAAAATATTTTAGTATTAAATAAAATCATTACTTACAATTAGTGGTAATTATTCTTTTCATAGGAATTTTTTTTTAAAATAATGATTTTTTTGCTAATCACAATTGGAAAGCACTCTTTACTCTTATAGAAGCAGTTTATATAAACAAAATTTGAAGCAAACAACCTTTGGCATTTATTGAAGAAATTTGAAAAGACTATAAAAAAGTCCGTATTAGTCCGAGATATACGAAAAATCTACGAAATTTAAAAATTTCATTCTCTAGAACTGCTTAATAATATTAATTTTAATTATTTTTGATATTGATGCAACAGTAAGTCTCAAATAAATTAAAATAAGCAGAACAACTTAAAAAAATTCCTTATTGAATCTAATTAAAGAATTTTTATTGTTATTCTGTCAGCAAATAATTTTGCAGAATAAATGGTATTTTTTAAGTGCTTTTTTAAATATACCCGTCGTCAACTTCTACACTTTAATTATAAGTAATGTACTTGTACAGCAATTACAGTTATAGAATAAAATCCTCCTTTAATTGATAAAAAAAATTTTAAGAAATAAGTACAAAAATTGTTTTGTTTCTTTAGAAAAAATTTTATTGTTTAATTTTAAAATCTGAAAAGGTACAAACTTTTCAATTTTTACTTAATATAATTAAACAACTAGTTGAGATATTTTGGTTGAAAAATCTGCAATACTTTTTTAATTTTGTATATACTAATGGGACAGCTTAAAAATTAATAGATCTAACATATAAAATTTGTATGTTAACAAATTTTAAATTACATACATTAATAAAAAAAATTTTTATTTGAAAACATACGATTTAATCTTTGGCAAAGCATAATTCACATAAATCATATGTGTAACTTATAAGCCCAATTTCTTCCATATTTTATTTATTTTTGAATCTATTTCAAATATACTACGTACCATTACAATTTGCATAACACCCGTACATAGCATAACAAGAATTTGACAAATTGACCATGTATTAACTTTAAAAAAATTTTCTTCAGCTATATTTCTATCTCGTGCTTCAAGTGTCCCAAGTAAATCTTGTATATGTCGTGCTTTATTGATATGTCCTCGTATTTTAGTAATATAATCCCTTATATCTTCTACTTTAATTTCATACAATTCTGCAGGTGATAGGTCTAATCCAGCAAAATCAGAATCCCAAGCATCTTCGTCAGTTCCAATTATAATTGAAAAAAATATTTCTTTTCTATTAAATCGACTTATGGTATTATCAAAGCAGAACTTATAATCACCCTCAATTTTAGGATCATGACGATGGCTTTTGTCTGATTCTTTGTAATCAGTTATTATTATTTTATTGTGCGGGTCAATTAATTCGAAATTAATATCTAAATCTCCATGTTGTCCGTCGACCACTTGATATTCAATTTCAATGGTTTCACCTAATTTGACTGCTTGAAAGAAACATTCTTTTTTCCCGGGTTCAATAATTACCGTAAATTCTTTATCAAATCCCTTACAATCGACTTGAAGGCATGTTATTATCGCGAAAATGTAGCATATATATTTACACTAAAAGAGATAAGAAACTTTATTAGTTTGAATATTTTTGATAACAAAATGAGTTTTATTACCTTATACATGACGTGTAAATAAAAAATAAAAAAAATAAATGTGTTACGTTTGTGACACCGGCTTTTTATATATTTACACATTTAATTCACAATAATCAGTTGAATGTCTATATTGAACACTTAATTGTGAATTTTATTTAAGTGTCAAATTTTGTCAAAAAAACGGCTTATCTTTGTGAATTTTTTTACACATAAAGGCCCTAGTAGACGTCGGACATTGTCCGGGTAAATGCACTGTAGACGTCGGACATTCATTTGCCCAGACTTGTATCATTTTTTACTAAATATATAATTCATAGTAATAATAACATGAAGTTGAACTTTTAATAAAAAATGATTAATTATGAAAACTTTAAACTTTTGATATCATAATGAATAGCAATGTTATTTTGTGCTGTAATCTTTCGTGGCTATCTTCGTGCTATTAAAAATGTTATGTCCGCGTAAGCACATAATTCACTAGGACATTTGTAGCGGACCTTCATATTGGTCCGCGGACGTTACTGTAGACGGGTTAAACTACCCCGGACACGTACCATGTTCCGGACAATGTCCGACGTCTACAGGGGCCTTAAAAAGCGTCACTAGAAATAGATATCAGTAATTTTCTAGTTATGATTCAAATAATTGCGTCACTCTTTTTGTTACTGCGCAGAAGTGTTTTTTATAGGATTGATTTTACAGGAATTTGAATTTTTATATTATATATCCATCATGTTAGAAATGTTTTCCAACAAAAACAAATTACAATTATTTATCAAAACTAGAAAAAGAAAATGCAATATATCTATCATTTTATAAAGTAATTGTCGAAGCAGACAATTTTTGGGAAGGATATAATCAGTTATTAAATTTAACAACTATTGAACATCCAAATAGTGCAAATATTTTTAGTCTTTTTCATATATTACCAGAAGTTTTTATAGGGTATATAGGGTTGTTACTATTTAATCTTATTTTCATTATAAGTCTTTCTTTTATAGATTCTTATTTCATCCCTTTAAGCATTAAACATGTTTAATTTTCTACTCTCAAGCCGCTATCGGTTTCTTTTGTTTTAGATGTTCACTAATACATATATGCCAAAAAATTATTTTAATTTTGCCTTCGGGAAGTGCACATCTAAGAAAACATATGAAAATGCCAAAACAAGCTGGGTTTCTACAGCAGAGCTTTGATGTATGCGCTTATACGTCAAAGTTAAAATCATATTTAAAATACAGAATCTGAGAAAAATATAATTCTTTCTTTCTTTTGCTTTTTTTAGAAACTTTAAGAATTTTTATTTTAGTCTTACCCTATTTACCTGCAAAATATGGCAAATATTACTGGAAAATCCTTGTGACATTTTTGTCTCGGTGAGAAGTTAGCGTGAGAATGAGAAAGGCGTATTTTGATATATATATATGGCAAATAGGTATGTCAAATAGGTATGTCAAAATTTGACATTCTCATTCTCAGTCTCAACCCCAGTCCAGGGCAGAATTTTTCACTCATGAATAGGCTTATAAACCTTCAACGGGCCACTATCTCTCAGTACACGTTTAGAATCTAAGAATCTAAATAATTGTAAACCATTTGTAATTTAAAAGTCTCAATAAATGAAAATTGATTGATTGATTGTTAAATCGTTTTCATTAATATCAGATATGACATATATAACACAAAATGTTGTTCGTCTTGCCCATGCTTAATTTACAATTGTATTACGTAAAAATAATGCAATATTAGCGGGGCGTATGTTGACTATAAGTAAAATGTTTGAAAGAAAAATGTGGGATTTTGAATCTCCTTTACGTCAATTTCCAATATTTCCAATATTGCTTCAGGATAGATATTATTGATAAATTAGAGAGCCGAAATTTAAATATATAAACATTACGTGAGACAAATGTTAAAGAAATCGGTGAACTCTTACGTAATCCTAAATATGGAGCATTGGTATTGAAATGTGCTGAAGAATTTCCACTTTTATAGTGGAGTCAATGAAGCTTTTAACTTGGAAGTCCGCTGGAACAGCTCCGATTTTGATGATTTTTTTTTAAATTTTTATTTTTCTATATTATTTAAAATCAGAAACCTCTGGGAGGGGGGAAATAAATTTTTATATTGTTTAAACAATAATTTTTAAATTATACAGGGTGACCCAAAAATATATGATCAAATGCTTAGGATAATAAAGTAGATTAAATTTCATGGACAAAAAATACAAAAGTGGGGGTCTAAAGTTTTTCGTTTTCGAGTTACAGCTTCTTGAATTTTGCAGGCGTTGTTATTATCCCTACGCACTCTATCACTTATAACTTTTGAATCTATGCGACAATGAGTAAGAAAAAAATTATTTTTTAAAGCTTGCAACATTGTTTTATTAATAAAATAGTAAAAATTTAAAAATAATAATAAATGACAGAGAAAAAATTTTTTAAATGGAACCGTTGGTAAAATCCCGGGTATTTTTTGACGTTTTTTGCTTTTTTCTTAGAAAAACGTCAACCTTATGTTAATCTTTTTTTTATTTTAGTAAACTTTAAATGTTTTCCAATGAAAAGTTGGTACATTGTAATTGCGTAAGTGTTTTCCATAGTGCAATAAAAATATACCAAAGTAAGCTTTTCCCGATAATTTGATAGGAATTTTCTACCTAACTGTCTTTAAGGGCTTATCAATATTTTCACACCGACGTAGAATAACTGTTTTCGAATACAAGCAGAATATATTTAAGTTTTGAAGTGGTTTAGTGCAAAATATGAAGTAGTTTAGTGGATAAAAGTTGGAATTCGTTGTATTTTAGGAAATTGATTTGATGGCATATTAATTCTATACTAAGAGATAAAAGATAAAAAAATTGTTTTTCCACTACTGGACTTTAGTAAATTCTTTTAATATGTTGTTTTGCTGCATTTTCTGTCGTCGGTAATGTACCAAGTTGTATGCCTTTATCCTTAAACTTTCTTCTTTTTTTTTTCTAGCTTTAATTTTAGCGACCTTTTTCTTATTTAAGTTTTAAATACTAACTATATTAGGGCAACAGCCCGCATATATTTGACTTAAATTATTTCTTGTAAATATTTTTTCCCTTGTATCATGAATGTTTTTAAATTTCAATTTATTTTTTAATTTTTTTAAATACTGAAATTACTATATTTACAAGCAAATGAGAACTAATTCTTTATTATAGTTATACTGCACTTAAATTATTTACATAAATAAATACAATTATAACTTATTTGACTTACTCGTAAATTATTAACAAAAATAAATACTATTATAAGCTATTTCACTTAATTATTAGCACAAATAAATACAATTGTAGCTTTAACTTATTTTACTTAAGTTATTAACAAAAATATATACAACAGGCTGGATAACTGAAAGTGTAAATATTATATCATGTGTTGGAAAAAGATTAGAAACCTTAAAACAAGATGAATCAACATTATTAATGCGATTGGATTGCTTACAAAGGTTTAAATATAATAATATTCTCAATTTCTGTTTATTTTTTTCTGTAGATTACTTCGTTCGGAAGCTGAGCTATGTAATTTCAAAACGGGAGAACGCACTTATAATATATTACATTTGATCAACAGGATAGGAATTGATAAAATCCCTGATAATCTTTTAGCTATAATTTATAAACAATTTTCAATTCTATTTTTTGTACGGAGTGAATATAATAAGAGTCATGAATGGAGTGTACTAGCATTAGAACAACTTAAGCCAACTCCAACAGAAAAGTATTTTTATTTTCAAAGCAGTTTAAATATTTACGACCTGAAATTGTCTTCCTTTTTTTTTAATACTTATATTTAAGGATAGTAATTGATATAATAAAAAATAAATAAAAGTAATAAAGTAATAAAAGTTTGTGAAAGCAAAAAATTAAAATTGACAATTTATCAAAATTTCCGTTCAAAAAAATTAATTGTTTTTAACTAATAGCTTGAATTTGCCTTTACTAATGAACAATTTGCCAGGATAACTATAAATGTTTAATTTACTGATAATGTATAAGGATAACAAATATTTGAAGTACAAAAAAAAAATTAATTTGTTAGAATATTTCCGTTGAAAATATTCAAATGTTAGAAGCCAATTGTTACTTTCATATTTGTTAACAATATAAATATAATTCACGCATAGAAAAATTAGATAATGCGGGTTAAAAGATTCAAATAGTATGCACGGGAATCATGCAAAATTGATCTGCTGTATTTACTTTAGGAAATATATTTTATTTTTTGGAATTGCCTATTTCATCATATTCATTGCCAACATAATAAAAAAATATACCAGTCTAATTAACCACAATCAGTCTTGTTTAATCTTTAAGGCAACTTTTTTGTAAACGTTTTTAAGGTGCGTTTATACTAGATAGATAGTAGTAATTACAATAATTACATTACAAGTCTTTTAGAAAATTTGTACGTTATGAAAATTTTCATTCTATTTATAATTCATAATTTCTTATATTAAATCAATTTTACGTTGGAAAGTGCGTAAATAATATTTTTCTAATAAAAATGTGAAATAATTTTTCTAGTCAGTATACAAATTAGTGTTAAAGGCCTTTACTTTAAAGTTTTTTATTTACACATTTCATTCACAATAATCAGTTGGATGTCATATATTGAACACTTAATTGTGAATTTTATTTAAGTGTCAAATTTATTTTTGTACAGACTCAAAAATAATGTTATTTAGTTATATGAAAAAAAATATCTAAAATGAAAGAAAAAGCACAATATTTACTAGTATTTGCAAATACATTAATTGGTAAACTATAATTAAAACTAAACCGGTCAATTATACAAATTAATTTTAATTGATTTTACAGGAATTGGAATTTTTATATTATATATCCATCATGTTAGAAATGTTTTCCATACAAAAACAAATTACAATTATTTAACAAAACTAGAAAAAGAAAGTATATTTCGTAAAGAAAATGCATTATATCTATCATTTTATAAAATAATTGTCGAAGCAGACAATTTTTGGGAAGGATATAATCAGTTATTAAATTTAACAACTATTGAACATCCAAATAGTGCAAATATTTTTAGTCGTTTTCATATATTACCAGAAGTTTTTATAGGGTATATAGGGTTGTTCTTATTAAACCTTTTTTTTGTTATAAGTCTTTCTTTTATAGATTCTTATTTCATCACTTTAAGCATTTAAGGAAAAATTTAGGTATATCCTGCTTGGCAACATCAAAAAGTGATATCAATAATTTTAATCATATTACTCAATGTGAAGGCTATGAAGACCCATATTATCTTTATGTAGAAATTGTTTGGTTTTTTGGTGGTTTAACAGTATTTTTATTATACTCATATTCATCTTTGATCAGGTGAGTAAACTTAATATACTGCCAGTAAAGAGCAAGGCAATATAACGTTGTTGTATATTAATTAAAATATTTCATGTGGGATTGTAACAATTTTTTTTTGTATGTATTTTGATTTTGGGTTAAATTTTCTTAGAGCTAAAAAAGTTTTAACTAAATCCACTACATCAAAAAATCAAAGGTTCCAGTGCATATTTGTGCTTAAAAACACAACACAAATCTATAAAAAAAATACAAAAAGAAAATGCATGTAATGAAGTGCTAGTTAATATTGTATAAAAGTGAAAATATAAAAAAATTAACTAATATAACAACGATATCTACAATGTGCGAACATAAAATAGGAGAATTCCTATTGAATGAATAAGTTAATAGAGTTAATTTGACCTAAATTTTATTTCTTGTTACCCAGTTTGTCTTTAGATTTATCATATTTTCTAACTGGTTTCATTTTTGCGTAACTAAAGGGAAAATCCAAAAAAAATTTTCATACTAATCGTACTAGAGAGATGTGTTTTGTTTTTATTGTAATTTTTACCAAGGCAAAATCTACCTTTACAATTAAAAAATATTTTATAAGAATAATCTTAATATCCAAGCCCAATTATATTTTGAAAAATTTACTAAAAAATTAAAATAATTTCTCTCTTTTCCCTTTGCCAATGAAAGTTAATAAAAATGCTTATTTTTTTATGGTTTTTATATTATCTTAAACTGTTAAAATTAACAAGTCATTGAATTGTCCTTTTCTCTTTTGGATTGATTTTTATGATTTTTTGATTTATTTAAACTTATCTTTTTTTATTTTTGTAGGGAATTTGTTTAAGTCATAAAAATAGCTTCGGCGTGTATGATTTTTCTAGTGAATTATATATCGTTTATATTTGGTATGCAGAACATTTTGTTTAACAAAACAAAGCTGACTTGGCAGTTTAGCCAATTTTTCGTGATGTGGATCGGAAATATTAAATTTAATTTCAATTTAATTTAATAAAATATTTTTAAAATTTTAAATTAACATTTTAACTATATTTTACAAAATATTTTAACAGAACTTTTATTTATCATTTTAGCAAAAATAATTTTGGAGGTATATATGCTGTCGTCCTTTATATTATTTTCCATAAAAATGCTTCAAAAATATATGAAACACCAGCAGCTAGAGAAAATTTTGCATTTCCTTTTATATTCTGGCAAATGTTTTATATTAGTTTATATATGGAAGGAATAGAAAAAAATAAAAGCCGAAATGTTTTAGAACGAGTTTTATCGGTAAGTTTATAAAATATTTCCGAATTTTAAAAACTAGTTTTTTATTTCAACGCATTGAATTTTTTTCTAAAACTTCTTTTATTTGACTAACAATATCAGAAAAGAGAAGTTATATTTTATATGAATTCTATAGAAAGTCAAAAGAAAAGAAAAAATGCAGAAAGCCTTTATTGATCAGAACAATAAAAAATGGAAAAGGATTGGTAGCAAAAAAAGTGCTGTATAAGAGCAAAAATTGTACCATTATTCACTAATTAAGTCTGGCGAACATAACGCCATTCCGAAAAGTGGTCGCCTCTGTTTACTAAACCGAATGGAATAAAGAATAAGGAATTCAAGGAACAAAACCGAATTTAAATTTAGAGTATTTCTTTATATTGGTAGTTAAGATAAATAAAAATTTCCTCATTGGCCAGCATGATTTGATTCAAATGCAAAAAATCCTAGGCTGACCAAATTTTTAAAGAATTTGAGACGGCAAACAATTTAAGTTATTCCATTACTATTATAACTTTGGAAAAGTTATTTAACTATTTTTCAGCTAAATACTAATGCTTTTAACTACTTTTAATTTTTTTAGATAATCAAAATAACCATCTTAACAACAATATCACTTTTATGCTGGCAATTTGCTTCAATTATTTATATGATTCAAATATTATTAATAATAATATTGGGGGGCTTAGGAAATTTATCAAATTGGTTTTGTATTGATTATTCAATTGCGCAGTTATTATCAACTTTTGCAGCATTTTTCATAACATATGGAAATAAAAAATTTTTTATATCATGGCAGAACGGACCAGCAATAACATTACTATTTGTTAGCATTCAATTATATTTAAAAACTAGATTGAAATTGGATACATTATCATTTACATTGAAAAATGTTATATGTACATTATTGCTATCATTTTCATTACAATTTCTTATAGTTGATATATTACAAAAATCTGGATATATCAGACCAAATGATAATCCATTTTATTTATATGGTGATTTATTTATAAACTGGAGTTTACAGGCTAAAACAAATTTTACAACAAATTTATTAGCATGTAATCCAGAATTTGGTGAATATGATTTTGATGATATGATTGAATTACTCAAAACATTATTTATAAAGCCATACTGTTTATTTAATGTTGTATTGTTAGCTAAATTTTTACGTAAATGGCGTTTTAGTGAAATTATAGAAAAAAATCCAGCTGATATTGAAAGAATTAAAAAATATGTTTTAGAAGATTTTATTGAAGAAAAAAAAATTAAAATGGATGATATAACAAATAAAGAAACAGAAAATGATTTAACTTATTGCTTCAAATTGCTAGAAGAATGTAATTATAATTATGAAAAATATAAAATTGCTAAAAGAAATTTAAAAAAAAATGATAGTAATGATCTTGAAAATTTTATGAATGATATTAAAAAACTTAAAAATGAAATTAATGAAAATGAGAAACAATCTTTAAAAACAAAAGAGGAACAAAATCAAGAAAGAAGCACATTAAAAGAAGAAATTAGAGTTAAAAATAATGCACCAAATACTTGTAAAAAAACTCTTAAAGAAAAAAAATTAGAATTAACAACATCAAAATTAAATTTCATTGAAAATTGTAGCTCATCATATCTTTATAGTGCTATGCAATTATTATGCTATTTAATTATCGGATTACCTATAAGGAAATTATTCTTTTTATGTTTTACTCAAGGTTGTGTAATTGCACCAACATTATGCTCAAAATTTTGGTATCGTAAAGAGAGTAACATCTTTTGGGCAATATCATTTGTTGTATTTATTACAAGTATTATTTCACCAGGATATCAAGTAATATTATTAAATAACTATATATATATATATTTATGTTTTTTAATAGAATTAAAAATATTTATAGAATTTACAAAATGAGTATATACAAACAAAAGATAATTCAAACTATTTAGAAAATATGCTGGAATGGATACAATATAATACTGATAAGAATGCAGTGTTTGGAGGTTTATTATTATTGTTAAATTAATTTAAATTTATTTATAAATTTGTATTATATCAGGTCCAATTGATGTTATTAGTAATGTTTATTTGACAACAGGAAGGCCAATTATTAATCATCCTCATGTTGAGATGCGACAAATAAGGTAAAATAACTTTTTGAAATATACTCTAATAGCTTTGAATATTTTCTTTAAATTAATTCTTTAGTTTTTCAACAGAACACGTTGCTGTGGGTCACAATGCTCACAATTCCTGTGACTATACAATATGTTGGCTATCCATTGTCTGTCATTTTCTGCATAAAAATATGAATCAAATAGCTTACTGACTCTTAAACAATGAATGCTTAATTGTCTATGAAAAAAACCGTGCACTTGTAGATATTGCCTTTCTGCGTTAAAACAATTTATCTGAATTTCAAAAAATTGTTCTAAAGATCGCCTCATGCATATTTGTTTTGGAAATAAAAATATACGTAAGCCGTAGTTTTTTATATACAAATACTAAGGCTGGGTTTTGACTGTTTAGTTGGATGCTTGTCATTCTGTTGTGATCCTTCCAAAAACTATATTTTTTATGTTTTTTTTTTAGAAATAACTGTGGGTATAATTCTCGGTTTCTGACAATGAAGTTACAGAAAAAATTGTTTTTGGTAGAAAACTGCAATTTTTGTATAGCTTTGCAAATTAAATTCATCTTTTTCCAAATTGAGCTTAGTGAATACTCAGACACAGTGATCTTAGTGAAATTATTGCTGTATGTTGCTCAAAAAATCTAATGACGACAAATAATTATTATTTTTTTCATATCATAAGTCTAATAAAAATAATCTGTTATCCCCTGATATACCAATTTTAAATGAACATCTATAAGATGTCGCTGTTCATTATACCCTTGAATTATAATAATAAGGCCAAGAGAATCTTGTAAAGGAATAAAAGACATTAATTTTTCTGGACAGGTTTTTGATAGGCTTTATGAATTTTAGATCTCTGAAATGTTTTATTATTTTACTGCTAATACTTAAAAAAAATTTTTTTTTCATTTTATAATAAGCGAACGAACGGAAATTGCATACTCAGTGTATAGTAGACAACAGTCTTCTGATATTTACAATCATTTTACTCAAATTAAATTGGAATATTTAATTGTAGATCTAAATGAGTGCCATAAAATATCAAGGTTAGTAATTTCTTATTATTAGTTTGTGACAAAGTAAGTAATTTATTCTTTTCTCGTTTTAGCAGAAATATATGTGATATTTTAACCTTTTGGGATGAACTACAACCTGAGTATAGAAAAAATCATCAATTTTGTGCTGAGCTTTTAAATAGAAATGTACCTAGTTTTTTGAAAGTATTTTCTAATAAGCATTATGTGATAATTAAAATGTTTTCGCAAAGTATTCAGATAAATCTTAAATATAAAAAATTACCTGAAAAAGGTATTTAAATAAAATCTTATGAAATATCAACGATATTATATATTTTTTTAATTAATTTTATTTAAATGAATGTTTTGTATTTTAGTCCATAAAGAGAAAAGAAATCCTTTTTTTTGTGATCTAGCGGAGAGTAAAAATGTTTTTTATATTCAAATCATAAATTTTTCAAAATTCAAAAATCTGTTAAAAATATAATTAAGGGATATTAAGAAACAAAAATAAATTTAAAATATATTTATAATATATTCTAAATTTATTTTATAATACCCATAAACAAAACACGAAAACTTATGGACCTTGATTATGTTAAATTCATTTAAAAATTGTTAAAAATTGTTATATTCGCTCCCAAGTTTTGGGTTTCAGAGTGTTTAGATTGCCGTCGGCTGATTAGAATGTGAGATTACTGCGAATAATATGATTTATTTTTCAAATGATGACTGATGATAGTGAAACAAAAAATATGTAAAGATGCATTTATAAATTTGTATTTGAAAATATTTTGTCTAAAGGGATTCCTCTATGAGTTATATTATAAAATATATACATATGATAAGAGTTTTTCCTTTCAACAAAGGCTTTAGGCTGTGTCTAGATTAACGATTTGGACAGCAGAATTATAGGCAATATAGGAGATCTGAGGCGCGGTTATACTCAGAAGTCAATTGATAGCAATAATTACATTACAAGTCCTTTCGAAAAGTATAATTTGTACTTTTCAACTAATTTAAATGCAATTATAATTCATTATTATTCAAGATAAGTCAATTTAATATGTAGAATAAAGCTAGTTAGAAAGCATAAGTTATATATTTTCATTCAAAATGTCAAATTCAAACAAACTATTGAGTATAACCGCTCCTCAGAACTAGTATAATATCACTTATAATTCTGCTGTCCAAATATCGCTAATCTAGACAAAGTGATTTCCGAAAAATATTATAATTTAAAAAAAATAATATTAAAAAATATTCTACAAAAGTTAAACTAAAAATCATTGAGTATAGCTAAAAATTGCAAAAGGCTGTTTTGAAATATTTTGTTGGTAGTACTGTTCATATGATTCGCCTGATAATAAGTGCTATAAATTTTTTTGCTTGTGTTTGAAAGTTATAAATTTTGAGGTTTGCGGTATTTTCTCAATTAGTTTACAATAATTAAATTGATTTGTCATGACTGCTATTATTAAGTGCTATTAATAGAATTATTAAATACGCTTAATTTAATTTTTGCGATACTATTAATTTAATTTTATTAAAAATTAACAAGTTAAATTTTATGTGGTTTGTTTATTCATTTGTCAGCCATTTTTAACCGACTGACGGCTTCTTAAAAAGCGGTAAGAACTTGTTTTATAAAAATCTTAATATTACTTAAAATATAATTTATTTTTAAGTAAAATGTTTAAATATGAAACATTATTTAATAATTTAAAGTATTTTATTATTGTCATTGTAAATTAGTTTGATTTTATGTGATTTATTTGATATAGCAATTTGGCGTCTAATAAATTTCGGAAAAAACGTGCAAATTTTCAAATAGCCAGACCATGTAATCGAGGTCAATGTAGACTTATTTGAGGAAATTATTCGAATTTAGTGATATCAATGGAGATTTTAAGTGTGTTATAATTTTTTTTTTTATTTGTTAAGCATATATTTATGTCAAAACAAGAAGTGTTGATTCAAGCAAATTTCATCTTTTTTCAGTACGCTTTGTAAAATATAATATTAAGCTCTTTCTGTTTCAATGAATAGATATCCGAGTTAAATATGTTATAATAGTGTTTTTATTATATTTTCTTTTTTTTCTGCAACACTCCAAAATTATAAAGCGGCCGCCTTAAACGTTTAAATATATTGTAGCTTTTTGCTACTTGGACAAAACACACATATGTGGAATTTCAGAACTCATGGTCACTGCTAGCCAATATGATTATATTTTTTAAATTTAATTTTTCCTTATAGAAATATAAGTATATACATATTATATATTTATGTAAAAATTTATATCTGTGTATTTTTCTGCTATAGTTTATGAGGTATTTAATACAAAAAACGTGTCGATTTGTCAATTTATAAAATATAACTTTTAATGTGTGATAAGAAATGCTTTCACTTTTCACAGCTGCAGTCAGGCACGCACGCACGCACCCACAGATGCATTGATTAAATTTAATATGTAATCGCCTCAAGGTAAAGTGGATAAGAAATTATTTATAATTTTTTTAGTTAATTTAATGATTTTTTATAAAACGAATGTAATCTTTGAATTAAAAAATTTTTGAAGTAAAAGTGACTATAAAATTTTTTTTAGCAATTATTGAAAAAAAAAATTCTTAAGATCTGAAAATAATATGACATATTCTAAATTTAACCAATGCAAAATCTTCATGTTGCATTTTCATGGGCTTTTAACAGAAATTAATTTAGTTGATTCATTAATTTGAAACTCTGTCAAATCGTCAAACTTGGCCCCAAATAACGCTATTGATGCATTGTCAAAGAATCTCCTGAACAATTTCCAACCTCTAGATTAAATTGTTAAATATTGCTTAAATATTTTCGCTTTTAACTATTGGACTATTATTAAAAATAATACAAGGGTTGTCTTGTCATCTATGTGCTAAGCTTACTGATCTATGTTTTATATTTGTTAAGAAAATTGTCGCATAGCTCCATTCTATATAAAATTTTCGTTATGATGTTTATGATGGGATCGAGAGGAATGAAGAACAACAGGAATGAAACTAGGAAAGCAATGTGCCGTACCCTAAGTTCAGTTTACTTTATTCAATTTGCATACTTGATCACCACATTATTAACAAAGCCTTTAATTCTGTCATAACTCGAAACTTTCGGTTGAGTTTAAAGGAAGCCTTTAAATGTGAATTAAAGAATATTGATGATGAGTTAAAACCCATGAAGATTGTGGTAATAATTCAATATCTTGGAATTTGTTTTTCGTTCTTGCCTTGTACCTCGTCGTGCATAATAGTCCTACAGGTTGTGATTATAATATTATCCCCAAATTGAAAAAACAAGTACTAAAATTAAGATTGTCTTTTAGCTTTCGTTGTCCACTATTTAACATTTGCAGCTTAATCTGTACAAATATTTCCAATATGGTAAAAATCGTTAGAGGATTTTCTTTCAGTTGGTCACACTAAATATTAACTAAGAAACTATAAATTATTAAAACTTTAAGAACAAAAAAATCAAAAATATCATTGAGCTAAATAATATTAATAAATTAATTTAATAATATATTAATTTTGTTGTTTTTTTTTTCTATATTTTAGGATGCCCTATCATTATTTTAAATTTTGGTTGCAATGATGATTACATAAAAACCGTTTTGTACAAGTGAAGAAAACTTTTTTCTACATATCATTCTAAT
Organism: Acrocera orbiculus; assembly: GCA_947359355.1. Lineage (NCBI taxonomy): Eukaryota > Metazoa > Arthropoda > Insecta > Diptera > Acroceridae > Acrocera > Acrocera orbiculus. Next base: position 5,779,118 of record OX375757.1, read on the forward strand.
TAAAAAGATTAATTTTGCATCAGAAAAGATGTTTTCATTCCACAAACCGCGTGTGTACAGGTCCACAGAAGGGTGTTGTATTTGTAGAGCTAAATCAAGCAGGTATGTATAAAAATTGGGCAAATTCAAAATATATTGTAATGAATTTTGATCTAAGACTTTCATAAAAAGAAAAACAAATGTTAATATATTAATTTGTTCTCCTCCTATCAATAATCAGTTGGCGACACATTAATATGACGCTATTGAAAAAGCGTATTTTCCTTGTAAAAAATTATTTTTATCTTGCAAACCAGATCTTTTTAAGTAATATTTTCATCCGCTTCATACAGATACTTTGCTGCCGTTTTTAAGATAATAAAATAATAGAATAATAGAAGCAGAGTCCTTATACACTTCAATCAACTTTGGATGAAGAACCAACTAGGAATTTTTTTCACTGCGAGTATTCCAGTTTGTACATTTTATAAAACGCGACCCTTTAACTTTTAAAAGTAGTAAACTATTGGATTTACCAAATTACCATCATCGGTCATTAGAAATTATAACAAATGTTCCAACCTTTCAGACCTTTACAACTGTCGCAAAGCAACGCTATCTTTTAATCAGGCAAAGAACTTATTATCTTGTCTTCGTAGATTATTCTTAGCAGACTTCGAAGACTGATATTTAAAGAACTGTTCCTTAATGTTAAAACAGTCGCGAACTTTAATGTTCTAGTCCAATATTATAAGTGTTGCTTCCATTTACTTGTTTAAAATGTTTTTGTTTTGTCCTGGCTAGTACATTTTTTTTTCTAGTTTAACGAAGGCAAGAAGCACACAGCATATTATAATCACTCATTTGAGTAACACAAACCAAGTAGTAATAGCTAACTTTTTAGTTCAAATTCTTAACGTTCTGCTAACTCTGCTTAAATTCCAAAATATAGTCTCTAAATTAGAGAAATTTTCCAGGATTCCATTAAATTTTAAAATTTAGCCTGTACATTCCTAAAGTTAAAAATAAACCATATAAAAAATAATATTCTCATATGTTATCCAAAATTTCAAAATTTTTATATTTGATTGTACAGTTCCAGGTTCACTGATTCAAAAAAATATGAAGATGATTCGGTAAAATGTTTCAATTTAGAAAAACCTCGTCAAGGGGAAATATGCAATGCATGCGTTTTACTTGTTAAACGTTTTAAACGTTTGCCTTCGGGCAGTAATCGTCACTGGGGTCATGTAAGTATAAAAGAATGTCATTGAAGAAGAAGAAGATGAAAAAATAATTACAATATTTATTAGGTTGTCGATGCTAGGATAGGCCCAGGAATGAAATCCATTTCAAAATTTAAAAAAATGAAAGAAGAAATGTTAAATCAACAAAATTTGGAAAACGGAATTAAGCCAAATGTTAGCAAAGTTCAATCAATACCAGAAAAATTTTGTAAAATATTTAAAAAAATCAAAAAGAAGCGTGTAGATAAATTGAAATTGATGCATGCAAGTAGAGGTAAATTTTTTAATTAGATTAAATCTTTTCTTTCTTTGAGGATTATAATAGGAGTTCATTTCTAGCTTCTTGGTATGATCATCCTGAAAGTCCTGAATCGTTTAATAGTGACATCGATGAAAATCATCATTATAATAATTTATTTAATAATAATGGTTTATTGACAAAATCTAAAAGAAGAAAATCAGTGAAACCATCAAAATATATAAAACGTGCACGTATTGGAAGCTTTTTAGATGAATTTATTTGGAATCAAATATTTACCTGTTGTGGTATAGCATATGAAAATAAGCAATTTGGTGCTTTATTAATAGATTCTGATAAATGTTCACCATGTTTTGATCATATTAAAGAATTCTTTAAAGTAGATTCTAATAACATTTCAAATATAAAGACTGAATTATTTATTGGTAATAATGAATTATCACGTCAGAAAATTATGCCCAGTACAACACATTCAAATGGAATAAATAATACATCACAAGCATTAAAGAAACATCATATATTTTATAAAAGACAAATGGAAAATTTTCCAAAAGTAGAACAAAAAATGGAAAATTTATGCAATACAACAATAAAAGATAATACACTAAGTAATAAAATGAAATTTGATAAAGCAAAAACTGTGAGGCATTCACTTGAAAGAATAATACGTGCAAAATTTAAATCTGTTGATATTAATCCAATAATAAATGGAAAAATTGATGATAGAAATTTAAAAAAGCCAATTATAGCGGAAAAATATACACAATCAGATGGTAATAATACTAAATTTAATGATAATTCATCTGATTCAGGATTTGATGAGAATTTACAAGATCAAAAAATTGTGAATGTAATTTAAAAAAAAAAAAATTTTTTAAATTAAGTCAATTTAAGCTTTTATTTTAATTACAGAATGAACAAGAAGATAATAATAAAAATTTATTATTGAAACAAACTAATAAAGGTTTTACTGAAAAAAATCAGTTGGTTCAATGCAATCAGCCACAAACATCAAAGTTAAATGGAATAACACGCCAAACCTATGTAAGAATATGTAAAAATTTAAAATTAAATAAAAAAGTAATATTAGTAAATGTAAAAGATAAAAAAAGAAAAGGAAAAGGGAAAATTTTCAAAAAAAACTAAGAAAAACAGGGATCTACTTTACTTTAATTATAACTAATTGAATTTTTATTGTTGATGTAGAAATCATTTCAAATGTCTAACTAATATTTTATGCTTTCAAGAATAATTATATTTAGTTTTTATTATTAGTTATTATTACGTTATTAGAACACTTTAATGTTAGTTCTTATGAAGCTATATAAAAGGAATAATGGTAAAAACTTTTCAATTGATTCAAAAAGAAATAATTCTTTAAATTGTGATAAAATGACCAATGTATTAATTTAACTTATCTTTATATTAATACGCAAGGCGTTTTGTTGTCCTCCCTTTTAAAGGTATTTACACTCACCCAATTTCCCTCAAATAGGTTTCATCAGAAAGGTGATGAGCAATCTTTCTACTTTAAAATGTTTCTAGCACTGAGAAATATCATTAAAACGTTAAAATATTACTGCATTAAAATTTAGTTTGTTTTTCAAGAAATGATGTAATTAAAATTTGTTAAGAAATATTAAAATTATTTTAATTTAAAATACTAATTTCCTTAAAATTATTTTCAGGCTCAACTTAATTCAAAACTTGCTCAAAACAATGAAGCACAAAAAGTCCGTGCAATATTGAATTCAAATTCTGAGGGTTTGCTAAGTATTGCTGCGAATTTATCAAAAACTTCAAATAACATGATAAATAATACTGTATCAACTGCAGCAAATTTAAATCAAAAAATAATACTAGTTAAGGCTAACTACAACAGTATCCATTCAACAACTAAGTGACACTTAGTTTCCTTAATTTAGTTAAATTTTTTAAAAAAAATATAATATGGAACATTTTTTTTAGATGTAACTAGTTTTTAAGATTAAATATTTTACAAAACTTGAAAATTGTATAAACAAAAAAAGAAAAAATTGTTTAACTTATTAATTTTTTAATAGTTTAGGAAATTAGAAAACAATTTTTATAGCGAGCAGCTTAAATATTTTATAGTAGAAATTTTTATTTAATTAACTTAACGTAATTTGTGAATTATCATAAACACAATGTTTTTAAAATGATCATAGAATGATAAAGTGAAATCGATTTAAAATAATCATCTCAAATGTTATTTTATATGTGGTATAAAAAATTAATAAAAAGTAGATAATATTACGTTCTAAATTTTTTTTTGTAAACAAATTTAGAGATATTCTAGTTTTCAGATATTTTCAAGCTAAATTTGTTTATGTTGAATATTTTTAGATAAAGAAAATCAGAAGAATACGATTGTGCCGATTGGCGTCCTGCGATTTCTAATGGTTATTTTTAATAAGCAAAAATGGTACATTGTACAAATGGAGAAAAAAAAATAGATGGATTATTCATATTCCACGAGGAATAGGTTTTTAAGACAGGTTTTATAGGTTTATTGCCCTTTTTAAGTGTTGTACTCTTAAATGTAGATCACTGATCGCATATTTGAGTCGTTCAGTACCTAATGTGGTTAAGTCCAAAAAATCAAAATTGAGAAAATTAATGTTTCTTAATACATTCAGAGGCTATAAAAAAAGGGTTGTTTGAGCTACAAAAAATGAAATAATAAGTAAATCCTTTTAAGACTAACATAAGAAATATATTACACCTATCCCCCGATTTACACGGTACTTTTTTTACACGATTTCGCTTTAACACGGTTTTTTTTATAGTCTTATCCTCCGATTTGCACGGTAATTTTTGCTTTTACACGACTTGAAGTGAAAAGGCAAAATTAAAAAGGGTAAAAAAAAAAATTTATATGGTTACTGGCGACAATCAAAAATTCCGCGACAAAAAGGGGCCGACAATCCTCCTTTGTGTAATGTATGTATATTTCATCTGGAAGGTGAGGAAGAAAAGATTAATTGCTTATAATAGTGACGATAGCGATTATACTTTAATTTTCATTAACTTCGTATTTAATGTTTTTTGTTTTTCAATTTTATTTTATTCTTATTTCACGTTAAAATAAATGAATTAAATTTTTAAAAACCTGACTAAACTATGCTTAATATAGGTTTCTTTTCGATTTACACGGTTTTTAGTACAAAAAATATGATTTCGATTTACACGATATTTTAGGGAACCGATCTATCGTGTAAATCGGGGGACAGGTGTATTTATTCTATTAAAATTTGCAAAAATCAGAAAATATGAAAAAATGGACACATTGGCTTCTGAACGACTCAATTTTTACAATGCTCTATCGTTTGAATTTAATACTTTACCTAGGTAAATTTTTCGTTGAGAAATGTAATTCATTATGGATTTTATAACCGTATAATTCAAGTTAAGTCAAATATCTTTCCATTTATAACTTCTGTAATACAAGTAAAATAGTAATTAAAAAGCTATATTAATTATTACTCATTATTAAATAAAGTGCAAACTATTAATTAGTAATAAAAAACTTTTATTTTATTTAAAACTAAGAACAAGAATCGATATCATCATCAGAGGCATCCGAATCATCTGAGTAATCTTCAGATTCATCTAATAAATCTGCACCTATTTCAATAGTTCTTGTATATTTTTCTTTAAGCCGATTTTTGCTTCGAATTATTATTTTTTCAATAGTATCATTATTTTTTTTGATTGAAAATGCATAAGAATATCGTTTGCTATTATTATTAATGATTATTCCTTTAAGCTTATTTTTCATTTGTTTAATGTGTGTACAGCACGAGGTGTCATAATAAAAATTTCGGCTCATTGATATGACTTTAAATTTTGAGATATGTGGTGTAGTGTCTTTTATTGCTTTACTAAGTTTTTCACATTTTTCTGCCAATGGCTTTACATAATTTAAACATTGTAAATATGTATTGTGAAGATATGCGTTTTTGACTAAATCTGTAACACTTTTATGAAATTTTTTATATTCAGAAAGCGCTTCCGAGTTCTTTTTTGTTTCCGTTTGCATAGTCCTTGAGGATATATCTAAAGTTTCTTTGTAGCGTTCGGCTAGTTTAATATACAACAATGTATTGATATTATTTACGTAGTAATCAATTGATTTTGTAGCGTTATCCATGTTTATTGTCTAAAAAATTTTTATTGGTATTGAATAAAATAAAATAAAAAAATATTTGGTAGTAATTTAAAAAATTATTAGCATTTATTAAAATAAACACTATAAAAGAGGTATAAGTTTTGAAAGTCATGTGGACCATAATTACCATAAATTATTTAAATTCAAACTCAAACTTTTTAAATTATCCAACGGTAGTCTTGAAGTTATTTTTGTTGGTTGCAAGTTAGTTGTCACTTTTGACTCATAAAATCGAAAAATAAAAGTTTTCGAAAGTTTTCGAAAAAACTTTCAATAGAAATATATTATATATTATACACAATAATATATTTCTATATATTACATTATATATAAACCGTTTTGTTACTAGTAAATATTTGCAACAAAAAGCTCTCATTAATCCATACAGCCATACAGCCTAAGTTCTTAAGAAACAATAGAAATTTTCTATGGTCTTTCTGTGATACGCAACAAAGAATCAGTTTCAATTTTTAGATTAGAAAGGTACCAGTTAAAAGAAAAATTCCATATGAAAAAATATTTTAGCGGTTGTTAGAGGAGTCCGTGTGAAATATTTTTTAAAAAAGAGTACTTTTGGGGGATTTTATCATCCAGACTTCATCAGGGCTCAATATTAAATGAGTGTTTACACCAAAAGTAGTATCCATCAGTTATACTACTCAGAGGAACAAAGTGAAGTGAAATATTGAACACTGTGAAATATCAAACTTACTAAAAAGGTTAAACCAACCCTAATAAATTTTCGAATAATTAGTGTAATAATTACAGTAATAGTTGCCTGTGTTAAAATAGATAAAATAAATAAATACGATTTTGATACCTGATTTGGATCTGTCAACAATTACAAAATGGCTTAATGGGTGTTTCCACACGAGGCAGCATGTTACGCGTAACACATTCGTATTTAGGGAGAACGGCAAGAAGTAAGGTGTAGACTTATAAAATTAGAAGAAAAATGTGAATCCCAAACCATTTCTATTTCACAGGCAATAAAATAATACATATAAGCAAAGATTTATTATGAAATGTCAAAAGGTAAAAAATTTTACACATTTAAAGTTATCTAAAATATTTTTAGTTTTAGGAATAATAGTGATTTAATTTTTATTCAAAAATTGGTTTAGTGTATTTGCGATATTTGTATTGTATTGATATTAATCAATTTTTCGATATGGAAATGCACACACATACATTTGTACTCTCTATCTGTGCATGAAAATGTTTCCAAGCCTCGAAAATCCTTGTGTGGAAATGATAACAAACCAGTTTGTTACGCGTAACATTGCGCTTTAGTGTGGAAACACCCAATCTATCTTTTAAACAGCTGATTTCGAAAAGATTTTGGGCTGCATTTATAAAATATGCTGAAATTGAAAAAAATATGATACATACCACCTTCCGCTAGCTTGCATGAGAATCATATTGCGAAGTTAGTACCGTCTGAAATTTCCATACAAAACATACAATGGTAGTATGGGGACCAAGTTCCGAGTCAAAAGTAATAAATTGAAGAAATTTTAAAAATCAATAAATTTAATGTATAAGTAATGTTTTTTAGAGGAAAGTAAGTAAAATAAAAACCCAGTAAATAAATACAAAGGTTATCAGATATTGATAGTCCTAATATTTAATTTTAGTGTTTTAATTTTTCCCAATTTTTAATTTCTTTCTAATTTCTACTTTGTAATTAACTTTCTTTAGTAATGCGACCATTTGATTTTTTTTTTCAGATTTATTTTTTTCAATAAATTCAATACTACCACAATATAGTCTCCAGTGAGTGTAAGATGGTAAGCCAGCATTCTTGTATATCCTCTTTATATGAATACTTAATCAGAATATAAATAATGTTCCAAAGACTCACATGGTAAGTTATGGACTGAATCTTCCCGCTCGCATTTATGTTTTTCAAAAGAAAGTAGGCATTACGACTGAAAAGTAACTATCTTTCATTGTTGAAGTACAGCTACTATCTCTAATGCAAATTAAATTCAGATAAAAAAAATGAATTGATTTAGAGGACAGCATCTTTGTTCCTTAAATGATTCTTAAATTTTCAGCTCGAAAAGTGAATAATATTAGAAATTCACTTATTGTTAGAGTTAATGAACTTCCTTTACACAATGAACGCGGTTGCGGAGCGGTGCGCGGTTTCATTCCGAATTCTGCTTTACTGTTATAGCTGAATTTCGGATTTCTAAATAAAACCGTGCTCCGCTCCGCAACCGCGTTCATTGCGTTTGTACCTGCACCTTATTTTACTTCTTTAGTTGATTTTAATGAGGGAATTGCGTATATTATGTGCCTTTATGAAAATTTCGTGATGCCTATACATAAAATCAAAAATATACTTTTATAATTAATTATTACTTAAAGACAATAGCACCAAAGTTATGTCATTTTAAAAGAATACTTTCTGGTATTTTTGTAGGCACTGGGTAAATTATCTCTCATATATACCAAAACTCTACATTAAAATATTCAGAATCATAAATTGTACAAAGCTAACAAATATTTCGAGCCTTGTTTGAATCTAGCTATAAAATCTATCATTTTACTTTAATAGCAAAACAATACAACTAAATAAGTTAAAAATTTTTAATTCATTTCTGACTTTTTAGTAATTGATCCTATCAATCAGATTAACAAATATTCTTCATTTTATTTCTTAAAATTAAATTTGTATAAAAAAATTAATAAGCAAAAATGTATACCGTTCTTTCAATGCCATGTAAAAACGTACCTAATCCTTATTCTTTTATAACCCTTAGGGCATAATAAGGATTTTCAAAATTTTAATAACCGATGTTCCTTTAGCAAATGTTATCTGATGAACATATGGTCGCTTTCAGGCTTTCATGGACATCATATCCATAAAAATAAACTATTTCTCTGGAAAATTATACTGAGTATTGTGCACTATACTTCTTGTTTTATATATGCCTTTATGTTCATATAAATATATATACATACATATACATGAATATATTTTATTTTTTACCCTGAATTTTGCTTATAATAAATTCTAGTCAATAAGCCGAAAGGCCAAATGGAATTTATACAACTAATCTAAAAATTTTGGGTTTTTTTCTCATTAGCAAAAGAACTGGCTTTACATTAGATATTAAGCTTTAGACGGAAGTGATTACATCATAAAACAATTATCGACAAAGGGAAACAGGAAGAACGTGCTTGCAACCATCTCAACAGAATCATCATATGAATGTCGATCAAATATATTTTGCTAGATATGACCTAGCAAAGGTTCATTGGATGATGCCTTTACATATATAAAAATGAAAGGAAGTTTATCTTTTCATTGCGGTTAAGCGTAAAAACTCATCTGGGATTAATAAAAATGTCAGCACTGGACAAATACCTTAAGGCGGACGTACCCCAAAAATGGGTGTATACTTCTTTTTCTTGTTAATAAGATATGTCTCCCAAGAGATAAAATTTATGGGCATACATGGAAGATTTCTTTTGTTATCATAGTAGTCACGCAATTCTTTCATGAATCTCTTTGATTACCATCCATAAAGCTAAGAATGAGAGATATTCAGATATGCTACATGAATATCTATCTATCTACACAGATTACTATAGAAAACTTAATCGACCACTTAATACTTGATTACAATAATTTGAATATTATTTCAGCTTGAAGTTAGTGTATGGAGCTCTATGATTATTTTCTCCCTCAGAGAACGTGAGTTAAATGGTTTCATTTTTATGAAATTATGAAGGGACAAATAACAAATCCGTAGTTTATTTATAAAACTAGGAAAAATTTATTCTATTTATTATTTATTCTCAACCTATTTAAAAACTTTGGGTTTATATAATGAAATTATTCAAGGATAATTAATTAAAATTATTATAGTCTTTTAACAAACATGCTCTAAAATTTTGAAATCAAATAATCCTTTTGGGTGTGGTGTGCTTAAGATGAAAAGTTAACATAAAATCTCTTTTCTTATGAGTTTTCTTTCGTTTTATTGGTTTTTAGCTTTTTTTCCAGAATTTTTTTTTAACATCAAATATTCCAACTTTCGTTGGCGGTATTCGGTGGATAGTTTTGAAATTCGTGGTTTGTATTTTGATATGATTAATCTGAGTCTACCTACGTTTCTAGCATAGTTTGCGTGGTGAAGCCAGTTTGCTTCCAGTGATCCAGTTCAACACACTCATTGTTCTCCTTGAGCTTTTTTACGAGCCTTTCACCTAATGGTGATGAGGTGAACATACTAATTTATACTTGGTCTGAAGTATTTCTAAAGGCTGAAGAAGCTACTTCTTAAATCTCAATTAGTCGGGATTCAGACACACTTCCTGAACTAGATAAATTCTCTTCCTTGTTCAATAGGAGGATATTACGAAAACTTCACTTCTTAATATTTGACCTTTTTTTTCTACCTAGTTTTTAAGACTAAATATGTCAGGTTACAATAGGGCTTCGAATCTTTCTAATCATTTTTCTCTATATACTTAGCACTTTAACTGGTTAAGGGATTGTTAAGAATTTTTTGGTCATTTTATGTGCTCTAAAAATACAACAGCAATAGTCCATTACCGTCATGACAAATTTTAATCACACCTAGTTTCAACTACTTTAATTGATCCTCAGCAAATTTGTTTGTATATTTCTTTACATTTTTATATCATCAATTTAAAAAAAAAATTGGCTACAAAAAGAAATTAATTAATTGCAAAATTGTTTTATTTATTTATTAAGTAGCATTAAATTAACAAAACTGGCACGGCAAAGTAATTACGGACAAATAACTTGTCGTATCTGATTATTCCTTAGGGTGTTGATTCCGTCATACAAATGCTGCGTAAATGCTATAGCACTACGAAAGGTATTTAGCACATGTTTTACATAAACTTGCAATAAACGCAGCTACGTGTAAAATGTGATCAGAATGATAAATCAACTGTTTGAAGTATGTGATCTATATATGCAATCATGTGGAACAATATTAATTCAGTACAGCTTTTTTTAAATATAGTTTTGTTAATGAAATTTGAAATGTTGTGCATAGAAAACATTTTACAAGGGAATTAAGAAAAAATTAAGGACAAGGGAAATTGTGAGCAGATTTTTGTTTTTCATGCCGACAAATTCCAATTAATAAAATTTTACTTATAATTTGAAATAAAAGCTTAGGTTATTGTTTAGGTTATACTTGGGGGTTGCTATTGCTGGTTTTGAATTAAACAAGATTTTAATCGACTTATAATTTGGACTTTGGCGAGTTTTAATATTTTCAACATCAGCCCAATTGAAAGATATCGACAACATCCAATTTCAAAAAACAATTTCTTTAAAACCAGAAAACCTTTTTTTGAAATTACCTTTTAGATAATGAACAATAACATTTATATAGCTGTTTATATACATACTTTCATATTTTTTAGGCAATCAACTCTTTCAGTACTCAACCAAAGCTCTCATTAGAGAATTATTAAACGCCTATTAAGCGTTTAAGCACTAAGTTTTTACTATAGAATAGTCGAAGAGCTTTAACTTTTGAAAAAAAGTTGAAAATAAAATATATAGATCGGAAAAATGCAATTATCCATATAAGCTTTAAGGTTGTGGTACAAAATGGGTTCGAAAATGGCGGAATTATTTAATTAAAATTAATTTCAAGTCGCAGTTATAATTCATAATTCAATTTATAAACTCTTCTTTGAAAAAATGGTAAATTTTTTTTGAAAAAGTGCTGCAATTATTAAATTTGAAAGACCTTTGTTTTGCTGAAGTATGAAATTAATTTACTGAAAAAGTTTGATTCAATATGCAAATGGTTGAACTTAGTTATAGTTAGCAAAATATTACTCCTTTCCTCGCTATGTAATGACACTTAATTTCCATCAGACTTTATGTAAAGCTTTTTGGTTGGGAACTTTATTTTACTTCTTTTTCTTATAGTTTCTTTTATGAAGTAAATATTTTTTATTTTGAAAATTTTCGTCGGATTTCGAAGACAGTGTCAAAATATGACTATAGTGTCATATTTCATGAAAATATTTTTCAATTTTCAAATGATTTCTGCAGCTGCAGTAAAGTTGCTAAAAGCCTAATTTTTTTATCAATTTCAATTTTACAAAATATTGTCTTTGGTAAGATTTAAAAAGAACAAGAAATTTTTCATAAAGGATTCTAATTACTTCTTTCAAAACTTTTTTAGAAATGTTTTTGATTATTTGTAAGTGTGTATCGTCTGGTATCAAACATTTGCTTAAGGCATAAAATTTTTAATTTAGGTCCATTTTGTTTTTGGGGGAGTTCACATTAAACTTTTATGCGTATCACACAAATAAAATCAGACTTCTTCTTACTCATAAAAAATTTTAAAGGAAATATTTAATCCTAGTTAAAGTAAAAAATCTTTGTGGATATTTAAAATTTCAATTTTTCCATTTTTTAATCAAACTTTTTCGAAAGATTAAATAAAATTAGAAAAGTTAATTCATAAAGAAACCTTTTCTTTGTTTTTCAGTTTCTTCTTTTGCAATTTCACCATAAAAGAATTATTATACGCCAATACTCTCTAAGTTTTTATTATTTATTTCCGTAGTTTACCTCTACCTCTATTCAAAAAATTGAAAATATTTTTCTAGAAATTGTAAATTAGAGTTTATTATTTAAGTTATTTAATATTATTTAAGTTTTAATTAAGAGAAGAGAGAGAAGTAAGCATATTTTTTATTTCTAAATAATTTTTTAAATTGTTACCATAAAAATTTATAAAAAATCCGCTACATTTTTTTGTTTCTAAAATAAATGCCAACATTTTTGTTAGTCAACTGAGCTTTTTAACTTTTTTTACCGCCATATTTATAAGCAAAGTCTGTCTACAAAATTTTTCAATTAATTTCCACCACCTGCATTTTCCCAAAGCAATTTATTCGCTACTTTTCCTTATACCATTGAAAATATACCACGTGCCACTAAAACTTTTTATTTTCAGTTTTTCTTTTCTTTTGATTCCGTGTTTCGAGAAAAAAATGAAAAAGAGCTTTGCCGTTAGCAATTTGAAAAAAGTCCCTAGGACTTTTATTTTCACCATTTGATGATTATTTATGGGTGAATATTTTAGTTTTAACTGATTTAGAAATTTTTAAATTTTAAAAATATATACGATTTGTTAAACAAGAAAAGAACTCCCATCACAATTTTTATTGGATATGTTCTGCTTTAAAGATAAGTTAAATTTATTACTAAATAAAATTTGAATGTTTATAAAATTGTCGAGGAAAATTGTCGCCAGATTTTTTTGCGAAGGCAGTTGAATAATGCGTAATAGATTGTATTATAATACTATACTTACTTTATTTATTGTTAAGTGATATCTTTTCTATATCTGGCGCATAAGTATATAACGTGTTAATATATATAGAAAAAAGTTTTCAGTAAAGGACAGATGAACGCACAAGAACAATTTAAGATTTTTACTTCTAAGAATTAATTGAAAAATCTGATTGGAATAGTAGTTTCTTTCGGTGATGTACGGTGATTCGTTACTTTGGTGATCTTCATTTGAGTCAAATTTCTTTCTTTGAAAGGTGTTTTCAAGATATACCAACATTAATAGTCGCTGTGGACAAAATCTAGCAGGTGCCGTAAATGACGAAATAATTTAAAGCTAAGCTTGAGAGATTTGTTCAGTGTTATTAACAACTTGTAACAGGATGCAACAGCACCTTTTTTGTGATAGGGGACATTTTTTTTGGCTTAAGTTTTTACTGTAATATCCACAATAATCCAAAGCAATAATCACTATGGATAGTTTTTCCTTTCTCAAGAAAGTCTTTCGAAATGAAGCGGTAATAATTTTATAAATTAATTTTTGAAGCTTTTGTTGGCTGTTGACAAAAATCAAAGGTAAGACGTTTTACTTCATTTGGGTTTGTGTATTATATTTAATGCTTCTTTGCTTTATTTTTAATGCATAAAATAAAACAAAAGCTAATACAAAACTTGAACTTACATATTTGTTTTTTTGATAAATCCTTTTCGATTTTTGGGCTCCCTCAAAAATTTCTCCGTCCCATTCAATTTGAAAAAGAAGCTACAGTCTGCATGACAGTTTGTAAGATTTCTTACTACATATTTGAAAATAGGTGCCTCTATTAGTTTTTTCAAAATTGAAAAACAATTTATATGTTCAGAATTTTAAATCGAAGTTTGTTTTAGCAAGAATTTGAATTATAATAGTTTAAGGATTACCGGAAGAATATTTTGAGTGTTTTATTTTAAGAGAACTTAGTGTATTGAATGATAAAATATGTATAAAATTATATATTGTTGAATGATGGAATTTATTGAAAAGTCTGGTATGTGCAATAAAAGATACAATTCTAAATAAAACTTTTAAAATTCAAATATCTAATTGCACAGGCATTAATATATATAGTTTAAAAGTATCAAAAATCCAGATTGTAGCAAAACTATGCAAATATGTTCTCTTAAAAGATCCGAAAATATATTTTCTATTAAGCCATTTAAATTTCATATACTGGTGAGTCCAGTATTGTGCATCTAAAGAGAATTAATTTTTGCATAACTTCAAATAGATATTTCAGTTTTAAAAATATCCTTGAGGTAAAAGAACTTTCAAAATGACATCAGCTAATGAAATCGATTGAGGTTAAAATAAACAAAAGAACCGATATTGCTTTATTCTGTTAGTCCAGTCAAAAGAAAGTTTCTGAATAAAAACAGATTTTATAAATTAATGCCCAAAGCAATGAAAAATAATATGAGAGGTATTTATTGATATTCCTACCAAAACTAAATATAATGGAGTACTCTGAACTAAAAAAAAAAACAAAACAATAAACATGTATTTATACATGGAAAACATAAACAATAAAAAGGGATAATGACTGCTGATTTTTAATTTAATGTAAAAATGTCTTTTTTCCAAGCATTAATATCTCATAAAGTTAATCTTGATATTTATTTAATATTATACTAAGAAAAACTTGACGGGTATCTAGTTTTAATCCAAGCATACAAATTAAGCTGAAATAATTTCAAAAAGATATGTTAATAACATAAAGATGGATTAAAAGTGATTTTAGAATAATTTGTTGGCTATTGTAAGTAAAAATACTTTTTTTATGTGTAAATTATGAAATACCATAACTAAAACTTAAGAGGTTTCTACAATTTCTGTATGTAAATTATTAAAGTTATATTACTTGCCAACTTTTACAGTTATTTACAACCATTATTATACATAGGCAAAAAGCTTTCCTGTTTCTTATGAAGTCATTCATCTTTCTTCTATAAAGAATGTTGGTAGACGGATAAATTAAATGGTTTAATATTAGCTGACTGGATATTTAAGAAAGTAAATCTGTACTAGACTCATAAAATGCACTGAAATGACTTCATAAATATCGTAAAAACTATAAGAGCAACAATATTTTAAGGGTATACAAATTTTTAGCATGATGTTAATTTTTTAATGGCTCATATATATTTTGTTTATGATCGTTAAAGTGCATTTTTCGAAAAAACAAAAGTATTTAAAAAATATACTTGAGAGTTAATATTTTTTCTTAAACTAAAAAATGTAGAAATCGAATGAGAGACTCATTATTCCCAAAGATTTTTCTTCTAGTAAAATGCATTTTATTAAGTAAGAATATAGTATAAATGTAGGCAATATTTTACTGAAACTTTAACTGTGGTGAAAATTCAAACTTAAACTCTTGCAAATCCTATTTTCACTAGAGCAAAATCTTCCCTTTGGTAAAAAAAGTTTGCTTTACCCTTCTGACCTCAGCCCATTAATAAAATAGATATCAAAATATATACAATAAAACATTCACTTACATTGAAATAAAAAAAATCTAAACTTAGATAAAAAATGTTTTTGACCGTAATAAATATAGCTACAAAGAATGAAAATATCGAAATTGAGTCCAAGAGAACTGACAACAAGTATTCGTAGATCTATAAGATCTCCTTCGTTTTTAGGGTTGACATTTTAACTATTTGAAAGGAAATATTCTGCATAATACCTAAGGCTCAAATATATGAAGATAAATGTATGTAATTTTGTGTGAATTTTAGATTGATGAAAATCAAAGAGAGTATATAAACTTTTATTATGTAAACAGGTAAATATATCAGATATTTTGCATTTGTGTTCGTTAACCATGAAACAGAATGTATAAATATTTATCACATGAATTTTATATTTTCGAAAGGTACAATTGAAGGGAATACCATAAATGACGAAAAAGAAATTACATTTTGGTATAGAAGTCCAAGCATATTATTAAAGAATTTCAGGGTTTAACCTCTTAACTTGTACGCTGGGGTTAATTCGAGCACGCTAAATATGATAAGCTGTATGCACATTCGATATAATTCGTGCGGCGTTGTATTAAAATTTTGTTGTATTTTTTTGCCATAAAAATGTTTTAAATTATGTTTTTTTTGTCAATTTTTTCAAATAAGCTGTGCGTTAAGGGCTTAAATTACAATTACTACGCTGAGTAGTTAGCATAATACATCTACCATAAAGAGCTCAGTATAAAAAGCTTACGTGTTTTACACATAAAAATTGAAATTTAATTTATATTTTTAATAAGGCTCGAAAATGTATGCAAAAATATTTAATGATAGTGTAAATGAAAATAAGGTTTATGACTTTTCGTAACTTATCCAATGAAGTCGTTTTTTAACCTAAATTCAATTAAAGGCCATCTTTTGGCCTACAGAAACGATGTAATTCTCTCTAATGGCAGCGATTGATCGTATGTGGCCATAAAAACTAAAAAAAAATGTTGGATCTTTTCTAGAATTTTATATTTAGACTTTTTAGGTCACTGTCAAAATTTTCTTGATTGAAACGAGTACTTGAATTATGAAGGAGTCCAAATGGCAGTGGATAACTATTTCGGCTCTAAAAGGGAGGAGCTTTTTACCAAAAGATTGAATAAACTACTTTGGAGTTTTGGAAAATAGCTGTATCTAACGAAAGAAATCTTATTATGGATTAAGTTTCAATTAAATCTGAAAAAACAAAAGTTTGTTTATTTAAAAAGAATGACAAAACTTTTTCCTACACCTAATATTATAGGAAATTAAACTAAATAAGATATCAATGAGCTACTTCAGCTGCCAACAATGTATAAATCAAGGCAGAGATTCAAAAATTCAAAATATTCTTTTGATACTGCCAAATTCGCTTCTTTGGCTAAAAGCATAGTTACAAAAACATATTTACTTATTAAAAATAAACAATTTTTTGACATATGTGAATATCGTGCATGAATACGTAATATATTTTAGGAAAAAGTTTAATGAAAAATAAATATTTGGATCTAAAATTAAATTAATCAAAAAGAAGAAAAGGTTGTTTTATTTTCACTTTTGAAACTTGGTTAAAAAAACTTTTCAGAGTCTCTGCAGACAAATTTAGAATCAATATTTTTCTCTATACATTCTTTAGGCATTTGAATTAAGAGACCACCAATTTTTTGATTGATTGTTGTTTGTATTTAGCTTACAGATGTTTGGCTTAGAGTTAAGATACTTAGATAGCTCGTTAACTAAGTGACTGCAGCTATAAGGCCAGTCAACACCTAATTTTGTTTATATTATATGCACTTCTTATCAACAAATAGTGTAAATGCTTAACATAAATATAAAAATAATATAAACAAGTAAAAGTTGAACCTATTTTCTCTTTTGAAAAAGTTCAAGCCATCCAGATCTTAAGTCAGGTTATGTCTATAATATATATATATATATAATATACGTATAGATTATATTTTAATATTTTAACTTTCAAGTGAATTTTTTATAAGCACAGCCTTAGGTCAGGGTAAAAAGAATTAAAGATATGAAACGATTGATATTGAAGTGATCATCTAATTTGTATTCAGAAGGATTCTCATATTTATTTAATGTGGGAAATGTAAAAAAAACAAACAAAAAAACAAACGAAAAGAGTTTGAAAAATTAAAAAAAAACAGCAACGAAAAAATGAAATTTTTATATATCTCAAGTCGATCAATTGATGGCATTTCAAGAAGTTTACTTATAAGGAGAACATCATGGACGATATACACGCGACCAAATGGATAAATATTCTGTCTTCAATCTATTGAAGCTATAAATAAGATTGCGTGCGGTTGGTATTTTGTATTTCTTTGCGCCGCTTTAAACGGGTGGACATCATATGAATTTCCATACAATTACATGCAATTCAGTCTGAAACAATCGAAAAATTTATTGATGTCCTCCTCCCAATGTACAAATATGTGACATGGAGACATTGTTTTTATCCCATTGGTCATGTCTAAATCTTTTTGATATATCCAGTTTTTTGTATTTCTGTTGTTTAACTTTTATTGTTATGTTTAGTTTGGTGGTGAAATACCAAATAAGAAATTTGTTACTTACCATTTTTGGTGGTAATGTCAAGGCTATACGTTTATCTCAAAATTCCATTTGTAATGTATATATTATATAGGTGAATGTATCTTATATATATATATATATATACAAAAAAATGTCATTTGAATTCTTGACTCTGATATTGAAAATTATCCTAAGTTAACTGGTCCATGCGATAATTTTATATTTCCGATTGATTTATGATTCTAAAGTTTTATTTGTTACTTAGAGAACAGAAAAATTTAAAATTTTCAAAAATTAAAATGAGCTAATAAAGGACGTTTTTTAAGTAGAAATATGAAAAATTTATGAAAATTAAATTGGTAAAAAGTTTAAATATAAATTATATAATAATATACCCTTTAGGCTGAATTAGAAATTTGAACTAAATTGCGTCAGGAAAAATACCAGCGAATATCATTAGGTGCAGATGAAATTTCTGTAGTTTTACTACTTACGAAATAATATACAAGGAAATTAAGTTTTCTCTAAAACTCTGTAACTCCATAATTGATAATTTATTAATATATTAAAGAAACGATTAGGGTTTAAAATTTAACGCGACTGATGTACGAGTATTTTGTCAATAAAAAATAAAAATGAAGCATTCAGATGAAAACTTAGATTTGCAACCTCAAAAGATCCATGAAGTCGATGCCATCATAAAAGAGCTTTGTTAAGAATTTTAAACATTTAATGAAGTATGAACTAGAAATATTTTTAATGAAAAGTTTTTGATTATAATGTTAGTAAATTTGATGACTTTAGAAAAAAAAAATTCCTGAACTTTTAATTTAATATCAGGGAATACATTTTTGGCTGATGCAAATACCTAAATTGACTTTTCATCCACAACCAAATATGAGTTAGTTTAAGGTTTGATTGCTTTTTCTGAAACTTATAAGTTTTATCAATTCAACTAATGCTAAGTAACAATTAAAACCTCATTAGGAGAGTATTTAGAAAAGAAAAACAATAGAAAATATTTTTTTCTTTAATAATTTGAAAGATAAATAATGTAAAACTCTTACAAAATGTGTTTTATCTTTTATCACTAATAACTTCCAAGGGAAGCTAGAAGAGCGTTTCAGATAAAGCCAATGGTTTCTAAGGAATTCTACAAGCCTCTTATCCTTTAAATGTTGAATATTTAAGGATCTAATGAGGACTTTGTATTAGGGTAATGCACTTTAATGACATTAAGTCAAAGTTCAGACTACAGTATTTTATTAGATTATAATCTAAAAAGAGTAAGGATATATCTTTGATGAAAGTGGCAAAAGTTTTAATTTTTTAAATTTACAAAGGTATAGATATAGATAGAGATACCCTTCTTTTTTTTTTAGAATAGATATCATTTTTGAATAGAATAATCTTACTAGGCATCATTTTTGTTTGAATTTTAATTAAATACTCAAGCTTGGAATTAATATTACTTAAGAGAAAAGATTTCGTTTTATTATGAAGTTTTCTTTCAAGTTTAATATACTTCATGATAGTGGAAACAGGATGAAGGTACAAGATGCAAAATTTAATAGATAAATGTAGGTATCTTTCTTTTTATTTTTTAAATATTTCTTCAATGTTATTGTATTATTGTCTTTTTGAATGAGTTTTATACCTATTTTTAAACAAGAAAATTACTATCGTTACATACAAAGAAAAGAAATTAGTTTTTATTTCATTTTTCCAGTTAAACCAAAACAAAACAAGAAGATATTTAAATGAAATTCGCTTGTTTAGAAGTTTGATCATGATTTGGTAGACAAATTCTATTTTCACTTCATAAAAAACAATATGTATAACCATGATCATATTCGAAATTTTTATTTTAAAGCAATTCGTAATTTAAATGTTTTGGAAGAATAGTGTCCTTGAAAAGGAACCATTTATTTTTCCTTGGATTAGATATTGAATTCATCTGAAATGTTATTTCCTTCTTTCTTCAATGTTATTTCGATTTATCATTCTATTATGTGGTTCGAGTTTCTTAACTCTTAGCACAAATGATCCTGGAAAAGAAGTCATTCATATTCTTTGTATCCAGCATATAATATGATTGTTTCAGAGAATGTTATGTAATTCAAATGTTTAAGCAACTAAACACACATATAGGATAAATGTGTCAGTATATTTAAAGTTTTTTTCAAATGATGCTTTGCATAAATCAGTATTTATAAAAACGCCTACATTCAACCCACATCCAACATATCTATACACAGTACGTCTTAATATTCATTGCCTATATTCAAAAATATAGCACTGAAAAATTATTAAATTTAGTATTGTAATCACTTGTTGCTTATACATTGTCTGCATGCTTCCGATTTATTGCAGATATTCAATAACAAAAATCACCAGCTGTGCTTAAAAATCTTAGTAAAAAATGAAAACAATTACTATGCATTTAATTAACCTTCACAAAAAATCTTTAATGCTAATTTAAACAAATTATAAATTATAATAACCTTATTATAATTTTATAGAGCTTTATGTATAGCTCTTTATTACTTAAAAATAGTTAATTAATTTAATTTTATCTTTATTCTAAGGCCTGAGCAATTTTAGAAATGAACTAGATCAAAATCTCAATAATATTAAATATAAATCTTTTTCTTCTCATCAAGAGCCATATCTTACTTTAATTTTTCTTTTCTTTCCAGAAGGAGTCGCTTGCATGCTATTGCAATCACTGCTTCTTGTCACGTAATCAAGTAGAAATTTTAAAAGTTACCTAGAAATATATCAAAAGTATAACTTCTCACAAAACTTTTCATATCTAGCATGTATTTAAATAAAGTTGATGGTAAAATAATTATCCTAATATAAGGGTGGGTTTAATGTAGTATATCAAATTCAAACATTTTTAATTTAGGAAATCAGCTGTTTTTCTAAATCCAATTGAATTCATTATCTTAAATGCTTGGCATAGGGTATAAAGTCCTTCATTTAATAAAAGGATCAATTCATTAAGCAAATTGCTTATCAGAATGCACTCAAGTCATTAATTTCGTATTTTATTATAGAAATTCTTAAGAGTTTTAAAAATTTTCAGTTTCTATAAATCAAAGAAAACTCCACTGAAACACTAAAAAGTATTTTAATTGAAATGAAAATGATTTGCTATTGTATTTTATTTACTTTTACAATGCTTTTAAAGAAAATGTGTAAAATATATTTCTCCGTAGGGAAAATGCATATATGTAAGAGAATTTCTCATATATATGAATGCCTGTAGGCTTAGGATGTGGTGAAAAATTTATCAATTGGACATATAGAAAGTAGCTAGAATGGGAAATTTGGTTTTCCTTTATGAGCAAAACTCAATAATGATTTCTCCAAGAAAGTAGCCGTTATGGATCACTACTAGTTTTCTTTCATTGATATTTATTTCTGATTTCCGTACTGGATTTGACTCTCTGCATATATTTGCTAAAAGATCTGTATTCTAATATATTTTATTTACATCTGAAATGATATCATATATGGTCCATATAAGGACCTATCCGGTTCTTCTGCGGTCCATGGCTTACATTGTGTGAATTTGGCTGTAAACATAAAAATTCTTTGCTCTTTTCTTCATTTTGATGACATTATCTTGTAACTGAATGGATCCTTTAAAGGTTTTACACAATTTTTAATATTTTTCTAATTAATCACAGCTCTTTTGCTGTTATAGACTTAAAATTCAATTAATTTTGCCATAATTTGTAGCAAATACCTAAATGTACACAATGCAAAAATGCCATAATATCTTTCATTCAGTTCATATTTTGTTGATGCATGAAATTTTCAAATCCTTTAATAGTCTTAACTTTTTAAGAATACAAATTTTCCGCAAAATTACGGATATTCGCTTGAGTTACATTTTAGCTACCTAAATGACATTTCGGCATCCTTTTAAGTCATAAATTTAATGAACCATACTTAACATAAAAAAGAAAAATATGTATTTATATATATATATATGTATGTATATACATGTATCTTATTCTCTTTCCGTTTTTGAACAGATAATATTTTCAATCTTATTATCGTGTATATTTTCGATTTGAAAGGATACATTACTTTGTTTCCATATCCATTATCGCTTCACAAAATAAATTGAAGTATCATTTGAATGTTTTTTTTTTATTTTTAAAGGAAAATAAAGACATTTTGCTAGTAGAAATTTCATGTATGGATGAAAGTTTTCTTTTGAATTTGAATTTTTAGCTAAACGAACTGATTTTTTGCTTTTAAAAGATAAAATGGAATCAGCTTTCTCAATTTCATGTTCTAGTCCTGACTTAATGGTAGATGAAAATAAAAAAAAATTTTTTTTGTTTACCCCAAATATATATTGCCGTAGACTTTATCTATTCTTTTTTGATATTTTTATTAACATATCTCAATTTTAGAGTTGGTGTATTTTACGGATTATTTCAGTATCCTGATTTTATAGTTTTAAGGAAATCCGAGTAAAACAAAGTAAAAGTGGGAAATTTTCTATTTATTTTTTATGTCTTGTTGGGATTTTCAGTTGTATAAAATACATTGCCAAATCAATTAGTTGGTTTGTTTTGATAATTTAATGTTTTATTATAAAATCTGGATTGACTGTAAGCAATGGAAGAATTTTAGTTAAAGCTATAATTGGAATTATTGAAATTTAGCTTAAACAGAAGTATCTATGTAGGGAAAGGAAGTGAAATGAAAATTTAGATATTACTCGACTAAAATATTTAATGACGATTTCATACTGTTTATCCTGCTACATTATACTCAAATCAGTACAATCTTTTACATATACTGTTATGTTAAAACTGAATTGATACTGAAAGGCTTGGATAAGTCACGATTCAACACTACTTGTATCATATCAGTACAATACAACTTTTGTCTGTTACTATTCCTAATTTTGTAAATGCTTAGGTTATTTCAACTATTTTATCATTTTTAATGCTATTAAATTTATTCCTACTATGTCAGTTTATTATTTTCTTATTTAAACTTTTCTTCAATTCATAGCCAACTGTTGTCTAAGAAAAAACTTCAAATTCAGTTACAACAATTTTTAGTTACCAAAGTTCAAGTATATGTATTTGTTTTATTTTCATATTCACTAATTGTGAGTACCATTTAAAACTAAGCAAAACAATTTTAAAATTTTTTAGGATAGTGACTTTTACTCATCTATTATTCAATTATTTAGTTGAAAAATCTCCATAAACCTTAAAAATGCGAAGAATAATTAGATAGATTTTGTTTGATTGAGTATTGCAATATGTATAATAAATTAATACAGGGCTTAATAGATTTTAAGAATTGGGATTAAAAATTGTTATTAAATCTCCTTATTAATATGTGTCAAATGCCTCGAGGAAATTTATGCCAAAGATAATGTAATAGATATTCACTTCAATAATTTTGAGGCAGTGAAAGCTTTAGGAAATTTTTAATTAATTAAGGGTCAGAAGCAGCTAATAATGTATCCTAATTCATTAATATATAATGCTAATGGAAAAAATTAAAGTTAAAACCTTTTGAAATCGTTATAGAAGCCTGTGAGCCGAAAAATGGAAAATTTGAACATAAAAAGTAAACTTAAAAAACTTGATGACATTTTAACATAAAATAAGTTTTAAAAACTTTTTTTTGTTTTGACAACACTGGCTGAAATTTTTTATTTTATCATACGACAATAATGCTTCGACTTTATTTTAGTCTATTACTAACAATTTAATTTTATTTCTTTGTTTGAAGATTTGTTGCATTTTTGATCGATTTCCTAATCTTATCAAATAGTTCAAGTAAATTTTGAATTTGTTTACATATTTGAGCTAATACTTTCACAAAATTAGGTTTTTTTATAGTACATACATAGTTCAATAGAAATAACTTTTCTCTGTTCCCTTTTTTTAATTTTGTAATACTTGATTCACTAAATTTTATTTGATAATGAGAAGTTTTTTAAGCTTTCAATTTTCTTGACAATAGAATTTGACCCGGATTTAAGATTACTATAGTTTGAAATAAAAAAAAGGAAAACTATTGATGGCAAGGATAACTTATTTTGAGAGAATAATAAAAATGAAAGGGTATCAAATAGCTGAAATATGAAGGATTCAGGAGTAGCTGAGCTCTTAAAATTCACTTTATGTGCAAAAAATGATATGAAATTCAATTTTTAAATTAGAAAATGTTTTTATAGCATTCAAAGTAGTAGAAGAAAATTATTTAAAAAAAATATATTACCTCAATAAAAATTGAGTATTTGTATATGTCTTTTAGGATATCTTACATTGAATTTGTCAGAAACAACATTATTTTTGATCATAAATCAAATTGATAACATGAAATTCTCTTCCAAATTTATTATAGTTACTTCAGCAAATAAATAGAGATACGAAAAATATCCTGGTTATATCATTTCGACATTTTCAACCTTTTCATCATAAATAGTTGAACTGCGGCAAATATTTAAAAATAAAAAGTTACTTCTGGGTGTTCTTTTGGTACGATTGTTTTGAAGAGAGCAAAAAATTGCAATTAGTATAGGAGTAAATGAAATATACTACAAAAATCTATGTAACAATCGTATTTATTTCACTTAATTCAATGGTTTACCTTTTAGATTAATAAAATCCAAAATTTATGCTTTAGAGCATATAAATTATGATTCATGACTATGAAAATTTTGATGAATTACCCTAAGGGAAAAATATGTTCCATGAAATTGAAGATTAAATTGTAATAATTGGAAAAGTACAAATATTTTTTTCCAAATTTAAATCAAGTAAAATTTATTGTTTGTATTATATGGGAAAATATATAAATATTTTATTTTCAGACTATGAGGGATTTCATATTTACTGTAGGGAAACGGGGTTTTTTATATTCTATCACCTTTATGGACTGATTTCAGCTACCTAACCCTATAGTATTTTTAATGTAATAATATTTTCTCGCAATTTCTTTTATTATTTACTAGAAAGATATATATAATTTTTGAGATTTAGTAGACTTATATTTATGGACGATAGTTATTGTTAATAAAGATTGCTTTCAAGCAATATTAAACTTAATTTTTAAACATTTTGACTAAGTATTCATGCTTTTTAAATGATCTATCTTTGTAACGGCTTTTGGAATTGTAAGGTTATAATGTGATATTAGGACGCACTATTAAACATTCTTATCTACCGAATAAATAGAACATCAAATTATTGGTTAAAGCTAAATAATAGCATAACTATATCATAGATATGAAAAAAATAGTTCTTTTATGATGTGAAGCATTTACTGGCGTGCTTGAGGAAAATTAAATGAATTTTGAGATGAAAACATTCAAGACGCCAAATTTGACTATATACAAACTTTCTTTAAATTAATGTAACAAATTTCAAATCAAAAAGCTCAAGAATTAAACCAAGTAGGATAATAAGTTGCTTAGAGCGGCTTCGAATTCACCAAACTTGGTTGTTTCCAGAGGTTTTCAAACCGATGTAATATTGAACCTATACTATTAGAGAAATTAAAAGAAATGAAACTATCCACAATCTTATAAAAAATTTGTAAGTTGAAGTGTGACATATTTTTAGAAAATAATGAAAACATGTAATGCCTTTATTTAATAAAAAATTTTCAATTAATGTATTAATAAAAACATAACTTTATTAATTTTATTTACCTTCCACTCTGACACCATAGTAGCTTAAAAGCTCACTTTGAAAATATATTGTGATATATTACGTACCATATTTGCTAGGCAGTATCGAAACCACATGGTAAGCAAGGTTTCGTTTGACAGTTTTCAAACAAAGCAAACAATGGTGGTATAAAAACTATGTTGCTGGGGTCAGGCTAATCGCTATATAAGTCGTCAGAAGAACCGACAAACTGATTGTCTAAGTCAAAATATCTAGGATTATCTACTATATCAGCTGGAAGAAGCAAAACAAATATACGGGTTTTAATCCAGAAGGACAAAAAACAAAAAGCACACCGAATTAGCCAAAACGTCAAAAGGTTTGAAAAATGAAATAAATTTTAACAGGTTTTAGGTTAAATAAGCCATGACTTAACTTACCTTCTTGGTAAAATGACATTCGTTTAATAAATTTTCTTTGTACATCGTTTATACATTTGATTAAGAAATATTCTTTGACTGTTGAATCGAACGCATGCTATTTCCCAGTAGGTTTTCAATAGACTGAATTTTTTTATAGGTTTAATTTAATATTTTAAATTAAATAAACTTTAAAAATTGTGATTTACTTTTCCTAAGTTTACCCTAAATTTCATTTAAAATTGGCATTTCCAAGATTAGTATAAGAATTTTAATTTTATAAATTACAATGAAATTTACCCACAGTCACGTGATTCTCACCTATGTTTGTTTTCGCAATCTCATCATAAAATTAAATATGATACAAGTTTCCATGTACAGAGCTGCAAGGTTATATATAACATTCATAGGCGACTTTATACATTACATGGTACAATCATTAGGTTGATTGCCGCAGCTGAGGAAGTCCTAAAGATAATTTTTACCACTAATAACAGTACTTGGTAGCAGAACATTTTTAGTATTGTCATAAATTATTAAATCTAGGTTGATTTACCAATGAAATATTCAAATAAAGTCTAAAGTTTTAGCTAATTATATATCGTAAATCTATCACACATAGATCTGCTTTTTCACTAGCTTTTCTCAATTTCCGAAATTCTGCTTTCAACAGTTTCAAAACTGTAAAAGTAGTTTTATCAGTATACAAACTGAATATATAAACTTTACAACTTCTATAATACCTAATTTTGATATCACTATACTGTAAAACGACCTAGCTAAATTTCATATAGTCCTTCATAATAATTACTAATTCCTGCATCAAATACATTAATTAACAATTCATTTATATCATTCTACAAAAAGTTCAGTAAAAATTTATAGATTGCATCAAATGCAATAGTTTCAGGCAAATTATAATCTCGCACCAACTCTTCTTTTTTATTTTGCATATTGTGAAATTAAAAATGAATCGTGTAAAAACCATCATTTATACTTCTGTTCCCATTTCACGGTCTAAAACATTATTTTTCTCCTTTTCGTTCATTAATTGCATGAAATTATTTTAATAAAAGTCTATTTTAAAAAATTTATTTTTATTTTATGCCTTATTGCTATATTTATTTCTTGCCTTTAATATTTATATTATATTAAAATTAAATAGCTCATTGCAAAATATATCCTTGCATTATTGGCTAGATTGAATGTTCTATAAGAATTTTTATAATGACTTTGCACTATTTTTATTATAAGATTTTTATGATTTCTTAATCTAAATATCACTAGCTCATCCCAAATTAGTTAGGAGCTCAGTTGCAAAATTTGTCTACATCTGAGACTGGAATTGGGAATGGGTTGATTTTTTTGTATAAGTTTTTTAAATATAATTTATTGTAATTAAAGCAAATACCAACAGAATATTTTGTTTTAAATATTTAATCCAAAACCATTTCTTATAAAATTTTATTGTAAGAAGAAATCTGCAGTTAAAATAAAATACTTTTTTTTTGAAAAAATGAGTTTCATAAAATATCAGTAAACATCTTTCACAATCTCAACATAAACCTTAAAAGCCCATTATAAAAAAATATCTCAACAACTATTAGAAAAGTATTTCAATTAAAAATTTCTATTATCAAACTATTACTGAGAAATTTTAACTCATTTTCTTTAAGCTAAATTCATGCTTCAAACTTGCTTTTTTAAAGACCCAAAATGCTTAACAGACTAAAGTTGAGTTGTTTTATTAAAAGTTATTGGTTTCATTTTCATCTAAATACAGCCATACTTAAATTAATTGCACTAAATATTTACATAAATTTTTAATGATTATTTGTTTATCTTTTCGCTTTTCAAGATAAGATAAAATACTCCATCTGATATTTACGAGTATGAGAGAATATTTTATCTTCATAGTTTGATTTGACTAGTAGATTAGTGTTATTTTTTTTATACGGCTATAAATGCTGTATTTATTTTCTTAATTTTATCAATGACGATAAGAAATGTGATTATTAAAAAGCAAAACGCCGGCTATATTTAATTTAAACTTTTATTAAACTCAATAGTGTAAAAACTTTGTTCTTGATCCGAAAATTTCTTCCTTTTTCATTTTTTGTATATTTTATATAATAAAAAAAAGGTGTATTTAATTAACCTGTCAAAATTTTATTTTTTTACATTTTATACACTTAAGTGAAAGTTTAATTCTAAGAAACTTCCAATTGAAAACATGAAAGTGAAATCCTTTCAAGGATGTTACATTTTGGAAATGATGTACTCAACTTAAATTTTAACAAGATTTCAATATTAGAAGACAACCAATCAAAAGCAACGCATTATGAAAGTTAAGTGAACTGGAAAATTAAATAAGGAAAATTTATTAAAGTAAATTAAATGTAAGTTAAGCAGATAAAAGAATATAATCGTTCATTGGAAAATATTTACGATATATGATATTGATATATTAGATTAAAATAGATGTAAGATTTTTGAAAATTTCACCAATTTTCTTTTTGAACAAAAATGAAAAAGTAAATTTTGGTTTTAAGTTAGATTTTATTTATAAAATATAAATAATATTATAGTCCTTGATTTAATTTCATGATGTGTAATAATTGAGATATTAATGGAGTTGGAGTGTTCATACTTAAAAAATTACTAAATTGATATATTTCGGGTTGTCTCGACATTTCATACAAAAAGTTTTTTTAGGATGATACAGAGATTCTTTATAAATCAGGCTATGGCATAACGAAGAATTTTTTCAAATTTTTTTTTTTAAATTCTGAAAGATGAAAACTGCCACCACTTTGTGAAAAAAAAAGTTTTTTTTAAAAAATCTCTACGTAATGTTATAACTACATTCCTCTAGTTGAATGATTAAGAAAGATTTTTTTCTTCAGATTACTGGAAAGGACACAACCTTTTTCAAAGAGCCCCCACTTTGCCAGCCTGTAGTATTTTCAATTTTTTGCTTATACTATTAGTTTTTTATATTGTCAACACATCAATAAATAAAAAACAGAAAAATTTTTGCTAAAAATATTTATTGGTTTTTTTTTATGGCGTCCGAAAAAACACCCAAAATTCAAGCGTCTAAACCAGAAGACCCCCTTAAAGTAGTTCCGAATTTCAGGGAGATATCTACATATGAAGCAAATATCATTTTTCAGTCCGGTTAGTAGTTGCTGAAGCTTAGAATTTATTGAATATGACGGATTGAAGCCTATTAATTTTCCCAAAAGTTTTTCTTAGCAATTTGTAAGACGAGCCAATAATTATATTTAATAAATATAAGGCCATATTTTTATGATTTTTTTCTTTAAATTACATAATATAAAATTCTACTTTTAATGGTTTCCGTCTCTCAAACAATACAGTCAATGAGCAAAATATTGCAAGCGTTCAAATATTTATGTCTATAAACTCGGAAACATGCAATTCAACTTGCAACTCTCATTGGTTGAGAAAATGTAATCCCAAGAGAATCCTTAACGCAATAATTTATACAAGTTTCAAACTCTATGTCTTCCAAGAAAATTACATTTTAGCTTACTGTAAGAAGGATGTTTTTTAATTTGGAATTTGATATGTAGTTATTTTGGAAAAAGTAAAATAATTTGAGCTTACTTTATAAAGAAATAGTTCGTAATTTAAACTGCTAACTTTCGGCTTTGTAAGTATTGTATTCATGCAAATAAATTTTTCTGTAGAAGAATTCTTTAAAAATAGAGTTGCGTAAGCCTAGCTTAATTACAATAACTAGGAATAAAAATTAGACTCTAAATATTAGACCACCAAACCAAAAGTAATTTAAAATTAGGAGCATTGTAAAAAAACGATAGAAGTAAATGATTCGAAATTAATGATAAATAGTTTAAAAAGTTAAATTCAAAAAAATATAAATCTTGCAGTCGTTTACTAATTAGGTTAAACATTAA
Organism: Acrocera orbiculus; assembly: GCA_947359355.1. Lineage (NCBI taxonomy): Eukaryota > Metazoa > Arthropoda > Insecta > Diptera > Acroceridae > Acrocera > Acrocera orbiculus. The sequence goes on from OX375757.1 coordinate 5,809,222, forward strand.
CAGCAAAAATCTAAGCGGAAATTTTCTGTAATAATCTAATATAAAATTTAAATTTATAGCTAGAAAAAAAAATTAGTATGTTTTAAATTTAAATCATTAACAATTAATTATATTAATAAAGTTTCAATTATTAAGGACATAGTTAAATTGTCAATTTTGTCCAAAATGTCGCTCTTGGAATCAAACAAAATTTATAATCAATTTAATTATTAAAATTAGCTTAAACCAAATTGCAATTTCTTATCTTGCTTATTTCGAATTTAAGTAATTAAAAGCTAATATATTTAATAAAGAAACTGTTTCTTTTTTTTCTATAGAGATAAAATTATATTAAAATTGATGGGTTTACACATAAGCTAAAATGATGGCAACAGAAGAAATTCTGATAAGAAAGTCTAATTTATGTTTACAGCAACAAGGGATGCTGCTAGAATCTATAGCGTTAGCATCATCAAAGGCAGCAACACGCGTTCATCAATTCAATGAAATAGTAGAAATTTTCATATCAGTTCGTATTCGATGCTTGTAGTGAACGGATGTTTGTTTAGCTTGGAAAAATGAAAGAAAATTATCGTTGTTTTTTTTCTGTAGTACATTAATAAGTACGCGAGGATATATAGCAGACGACGGTTTAGCCTGAGGGCAAAAATAGGGGTAGACCTATCGCCGCCAAAAATCTTTGTTTTGAAATTTGAAATTGTGTTTTTTTTTGCCTTTGGTTTTTATTGAATTTTTATATAATTGGATCTAAATTAAATATGATATAAAAATGTGTTTAGAATTATTAAAAGGTGTTTGGTTTGAATATAATTTTAAGCTTGAACATTAATTCAAATTTGTGAATTCTTATTAATAGAAAAAAGAAAAGAAAGAAAAAGGATAAGTGCTACAAGATGTTTTATGATTTAATTGAGTGACGTGATTTATTATTTGTTAATTTTTGTTATTATTATAAAAATTGATATTAATAAAAATCAATTAAAATGAAAGAATATCATATAATTTGGTTTTTATTAGCATTATGTAATGCTATACCATCTGATACATATTTGAAAATGTTATCAGTACAAGCATCAATTGATCCTTGTTATAATGATGACAAAGCAAGAAAATGTATACCAGATTTTGTAAATGCAGCATTTGGGACACCGGTTATTGCATCAAGTACATGTGGTTTAAAAGGACCAGAAAAATATTGTGAACTTAATGATAATAATGATAAAGATAATGATATTATTTGTCATATATGTGATGATAAAATTATAAATAAACGTTTTTCAGTTAAATCATTAACTGATTTAAATAATCCAAATAATGTAACTTGTTGGCGTTCTGAACCTATATTACCACCAACTAATATTAATTCACCACCTGATAATGTTACTTTAACATTATCATTTGGTAAAAAATATGAATTAACTTATGTTAGTTTACAATTTTGTCCAAAAACAATTAAACCAGATTCAATTGCTATATATAAAAGTTCTGATTATGGTAAAATATGGCAACCATTTCAATTTTATAGTTCTGAATGCCGTCGTGTTTATGGTAGACCAAATCGTGCTACAATAACTAAATCAAATGAACAAGAAGCTAGATGTACTGATTCACATCGTCATATGGGTGATAGTTTATCATTACAAGGTACTAGAATTGCATTTAGTACATTAGAAGGTAGACCATCAGCACATGATTTTGATTCATCACCAGTATTACAAGATTGGGTAACTGCAACTGATATACGTGTTATATTCCATCGTTTACAAATGCCAAAAGAAATAATTGATGATAATTATTATGATAAAGAACATAATATTATTAATAATAAATATAATAATAATAATAATAATGATAATAATATGTTGGGTACTAATATAATTGATACATTAACAACATCAACATCAACAATAACAAATGGACAACATTATGCTGTATCAGATTTTTCAGTTGGTGGACGTTGTAAATGCAATGGACATGCATCAAAATGTATAACTGATAAAGATGGTTTATTAATGTGCGATTGTAAACATAATACAGCAGGACGTGATTGTGAAAGATGTAAACCATTTCATTTTGATAGACCATGGGGAAGAGCAACAGGACGTGATGCTAACGAATGTAAACGTATGTATAATATCTATGTGTATTATTTAAATAATTTTAACAATATATATATATATATATATAGATATTAATATAATTTATTTAAGTTGATAAATATTTTCGGGGTAAATTGTTCAAATAGTACAAAATTTATTACAAAAGGATCATCTGCCTAACCCTCTGTATTTCCGTTTCAATTGATTTTAACTAAACTTCTTTGACATCTGGGAAATTATTTGTTGAAGGGCTCTGATAATTTAATTACTTTGTTGTTATATCTTAATATTTGTATTTATTTTAGAAACCTTTTATGCTTAATTTTTTTTTGAAAAATGTGCAAAACAAAAACAAAACTTGCTTAACTACCTATATTAACAGTTATTTTTATTAAACTTTCAATACAAATTTAATTTCCTTTTTAAGTTAATGTATTGCAGTATGAAAAAAGAAAATAGTATTATACATTTATGGAACTTGATTAAATTTTTTTTTTCTGTTCTGTTCAGATTTATGAAAAATTCCAAGTGATTTTCTTTGTATATGGAGGATAAACACTTAAAAGATTTTGCTTAAGTTGCCGCTAGGCAATAAGATTTAAACGAAAAACAAATAAACAATTTCCTGAGGCTACTTACCAACCAGGTAAACTCATCAACATGTCTGTCGGTTGGTTTTTTATAGCATTGGAAATACATATATATATATATATTTATATATATGCCATATATATGTATATAGTAAAGTACCTTCTTATAAGTAAATCTTGACAAATAACAATTAGACGAGACAATAAAGACAAAAGGGAAAACTCTTTACCTATGTTTCAATAGGTTTTTTCCTTGGATTATTAAACATACTAGGACACTGAAACAATTCACTTTGGATTCTTGTCAATAGAATTTTATATAGATATACCATTATTTTTTATGTTGTATAATGGTTTCATTTTTATCTCTTATCGGTGGGTTATAGAAGCTTTTTTCGATGTCAAAGTTAAAAAACTATTTTTCAAAGATTTAGAAGCTGAGCTTGTTCAAGATTTTGGTTGAAGATGCTTAAAATTACTATTAAAAGACAACATTTTTTGATTTTTACTTATATTTAACTAAAATTAATTTAGTTGAATTTAAAAATTTTTTATTTTATTTTTCTTAAAGAATTCTTAAAATTGTTTTGGTAGTGATCGTAACAATAAATGACATTTTGTAATTTATTCTTTAACTTTTCTAGTTAAAAATAATACGTCACCTGAAAAGTTTAGGAACTAAAGTGAAAATATTTTCTCTAACATGAATCCATATTATTTTTAGAGTTTAAAAGTTCTAAAACAATTCACACTGTTTTGATTAGAACAAAATATGTAGTCGTTTTTTCAATTTTCTGTACTCAATAGCTCAATTTAATTATGTTAAATCTTTTATTTTTATCTTTTTTGTTTTTGAGATGCAGCTTCTTTAATTTTATTGTTTTTCTTACCCATTAGAATTTGATCACTTACACATTATTTTTCAAATTAAAAAAATATTAAGAGAAATCAATGTATTTTAGAAATAGAATTTTTTTTTTAGTAAAAAGGTTCATAATTATGTTGGGATTTTTTGAGTTTTCTGCTTATTGCTTTTTCTGAAAATAAATTTTATTTTGGTGTAATGTATATAACCTATTGGAAAAATTATTCTTGCCAGCCAAAAATTTGTGGAACTCATCATTCATCTGTTTTACATCGCATTCAAAAATATAGCATTTTTATCCGAAGATATTTCGATCAAAGATTTATATACTACAGAAGAAGTTCATGTTCGATAAGTACCTCATATCAATCAACATTATACAATTTTAGAAGCAACTTGTTCATCTCTCTGTGTTTGATTCTGACACAGTCGAATCCCCGGTTTATTTAAAATTTATGAATTTGATTGATCTACAATGCATGACCAATTAAAGTCAAAGATTTTGTCGAACAATCTGACTACTTTTGCAATTCATTGAAATTGTACAAAAGAAAATAAAAATGAATATTGCTACTGAACTTTTATTAACACTTACTATGCCCAAAACTTCCATGATAACCCCATTTGCTTATTATAGTAAATGTTAAGCTACCATCAAGAAAACTTGTTGTAATATTCCTAAATTCAAGTAAGGTATAAAATAGACGTTCAGCTGATTTTATCTAAAATTGCTTGAAGCTTGATTTCTGCATGCATATATTTTAATTTTTGACTAAAATTATTTTTATATTAATTTTTAAATCACAATCACGTCTTTTTTTAGGAAAAGGAAAAAATCCTTTTTACTAATTTTTATATTTTTAATTAAATTCTATAACTGCTTTAAATATAAAATATTTTTTAAAAACAATATATAAATATGAAATAATCCATCTCTTCTCTTCCATCTATGTGGACTTTATTTTAAGAGTAGTTTTGTATCCTTCATTGCTGCAAATTTCAAAATGTATGTATCATGAAATTATTTTTTAAGTCCCGTGATTTCAGATTCAGAAGCTAAGAAGGTCATATTTTTGAGCATACTGTCAACTAAAACCTAATTATCTTCGGAATTAGAAACCTAACCTGAAGACGCATTATTGATTTCGGTAAAGATTGTTTGCTCTTAAATCTAATCAAAATAATTGCACATGGAAATCTTCTTTTCTGCAGTATTGTATTTGAATTTGCAGTATTCATTTTTAATTCATGACGTTCATCAGGCTAATATTCTTTTGCTTTATAGCACGTGCTAGGGAACGTGTAAAAACATTTAAGTCCGTCTACTTTTGATTGCAAGTAGACGTTATAAAAAGATTAAGACAATTGTATTTTTGAATGTATGTCATGAAGTTTTGTGCATATTTATACATGTTTCTGTTTTTAGGTTGACAGTTTTTTGAAAATTTTCATTGAAATTTGTTGTTTACAATTTTTTAATATTTTTCCTTAAAACTTGAGTTGCAGGAAAATAGTTATTTCAAATTTTAACAAACTGTACTAAACTTGTTTCAGGTATAAAACAAATTTTTTTTGTTTAAAATTTGAGCTTAATCGGTTCGGTAGTCTTATGGAAACTAACAACGGTATTCTTACGAGAGCGACTTTTAGCTACCTTCCACGACTTCCTACATTTGCATTAATCTAAAAGAAAGTGACTTTTCTAATTGGTATAGATCTGATCGATACTTGTAGCTCGAAGTCATTCCCTTGGTCTATGTGATTTCTTCCATCTTCACATGGCCGGAAACTGGGAGTGGATTAATTTTTTTGGCCAAAATTTATATTTCATTTTAAAAGTACCTTATTTTGTTAATATTTACAATATTACAATAATTAATTGGGATGTTTTTGGAAAAAACAAAGGGTTCCAAATTAAAATTATTTTCTGGCAAAAATTTCAATTGCAACTATTCTACTTATTGCACAATGTAACATAAATGCATGTATTGTGTTTTGTAGTTTTGTTCAAAATATAAAACTATTTTTAACTTTTATATAAAACTTACATCAATATTATTCCTCCAAATTATAAAATCAAATCATTAAAGCATCATCAGAAATAATTAAAGTGAAATTATATTAGCCATAGTCAAAGCTTTCAAATTTTTTAAATTTGTTGATTTCTTTAATGCTTTAGTCCTTTCAAAATATTTATAAATCAATTTATATTTAGTTTTAGATAAAGTAACTTTATTCAAAATATAATATAGTCTCTAAGTCTCCAGGTCTACAGGACTATAAATATTAATAAAGCTAGTCAACAAATATTCCAAATATTTGCTTCATTTCAGAAAATGCATAGCACAAAGCTTTTGTCCCTTTATGTAAGTAGCCTAAATTAGTGAAGTTGTGCATTTACTCTGTATGTTGCAAAACTTTTAATTAAATCTCTAGATATAATAGATTGTAGCTAATACAAAACTTTATTGCAATAATTAAATTTGTAACTACATATATTAAATACATACATAAATCATATTACAGCCCTTCTGGGTATAAATTTTCAATTAGTTCTGAACATATGTAGCTTTAGTTCAAAGATCAAAAATGTTTTGGTGAACTTTTACTAACATCCCCTTATATAAAACAGATTAAGTTAATCTATAGAAAAAAAAAAACAAAATATACAAAAATTGAGAAAAATTTTGACAACTAAAACACCCCAATCTCCTATAAACTTACACTTACATACTCGTTTGTTATATTTATCCCATTGGAAAGTTTATTCTTCTATTCATTTTGCTCTAGTGAACTTCATTTAATGCACGTGTTGCGCCTGGCCGCTTATAAATATAATATACCTTTCTGGCTTGTGCCTAACTAATCCCCGGATATTTTGAGGGAATTTATAATAGTAAGGATATGGTTTTATCCAAATGCTGGCAGCAACAGCCTTATATGTATATATGTATATAAATACGGTATAAGATTAATCATTTAAACCATAGATTTTCTACAGAAGGGATAGGAGGAATTTTGAAATATTTGTTTGTTTATTTAGTTACTTAGCTAGTTTCTCAATGTTTTACCTATCTCATATTCAGCATATTTTTTCCTATCTTTTTCTTTACTTTTATATAGATAGCTTAACATTTATCATTTCATTTGTATACGCATCTTCCTACAGACATGGGGGAGAGATATTCTAACCAAATTTGATAGATGTACCTTCAGTTTTCTTTAGGTCATAAATGTATAATCTAAGATGGCAGGATGATATAAAGGAAACGATTCTATGCAATAATAAATCTATTATCTTGTATAGAAGGTGACTTTGCTAAAGTTTTGATCCCTACCTTAGGTTACCGACCCTTCTTCTTCTTCATCGTTTTCTTATTTTTTCTTTATTTTTTGTTTTTGTCTCGAGGAGTTTCAAATTCCGGGAAGTGAATTTTATCCCGGTTTAATTACTTCTCGTATAAGAATCTGGACAAATATTTTTCCATCTCATTGGGGGAATACTCCCTCAGTTTGTTTAAGCTTTTTGCCGCTTCAGTTAGCTAATCCCCTCAATAACTTTTTTATTTTCGTATTCTTTTTGTGAACAGATTGAGCGAACATTTATTTTAAGGGTTACTTTCGATTGTTCTTAGAAAATTTGAAATTTTTATGCTTGAGGGCTTAAGAGATTTTAATTTATTGCTATTTGTAAAAATTTAGAAAATTTATTGAAAAAATATTATATAACTTTAAATGGATTTAATTGCAAGCATTTGGTTTCAAATGAAAAAAAACTAAAAGTGTAAGTTATTCAAAGCACAAAAACTTTCAAAAACTCCTTTTGTCTAATATTCATATAAAAATAATAAACAAAAGGATTTCTAATATGAGCTTTTAACCACTAAGAATAAAACAAACAAAAACAAAGTGAGCCTAGATTTGTGGTAGTAAGATATTTACCAGTTTGAGTTTTTTATCAAAGTTTTTTAATTTAGCTTTAATTAAATAAAATTTTTCCAAAAAAATATTGACAAAACAGTTGTCATACTTAAAAATTATATTGCTCGAAATCGTGCACCATAAGACAATTTTTTCCTTGTTTGTTTTAAACATTTCAAGTACTTGAACTCAATTTTGTTAACTTGTTTACTTGCCTTAAATTTAACCCTTCAAATACACGAAGCTTTTTAGCTTTAAATAAAAAATGAATTCTTTTTATTGTATCTCAACAAATATAAAAGATAAGAGCAAAATGTGAAACAGATACGATTTATCCTTGCAGATATTGCAATTAACTTTAAGAGGTTTCACTAGTTAATTCAGTAGCAACCCAAAGTAAGTCTCAAAATCTTCTACAGATGAAAATCTCATCAAATTTTAATTTTAATTATAAAGTTGTTTATGAAAAGAACTTAACCTAACTTAGAATTTACTTTAATTGAAGAATGGTAAAATTTTTTTGTAACATTTTCCCGGGGAGTATGTAAAAATAATTTTGAGAAAAATGCCCTTGAAATGTAAATGAAATTCAGCTTTAATTGAATTTGATGAGGATACTACTCTTGAAATATTATATTTTCAGAATTTTTTAAATTAGAACTGTATCTCACCTCACATATCTAGAGTAACAATTCGTTAAATGTGCCATTCTTGCATTATCTAAGTATAAACTTTAAGGAAAATGTTAAATTTAAATTTTGTTCTCTCAAGATTAAGATTACTCAATTAGTAGACAAATAATGAAAAATTCTCCCAGCTTTTTGGACGTTTAGTGTAAACTTAGAGAGCTTGTACTTTTTTCTAGACGCTTGAGATTCTTTTTATTTTCCTTTCCTTTATAGGAAAAATATTTTCTGTCTAGTTATTTAGTTTTCTTTTCAAAATGTAAAATGCTATTAAATATTTTATATTGACCATTATTACAATTTTCCACTAAAATCTTAAATCATTTTTAATTATAACATGAAGATCCCTAAGAAGAAATGTAATTATAGTTAGTGATATATCTAACAATAAAATGAGCTTGAATCATATTTGTCATTTCATAGCAAAAATCCTGCAAATAGCTTAAGAATCAGAATTAATAAACGAAACCTTTCTTTATAATATTTCTCCCTTAGTGGGGAACTTAACAGAGTGGAACGTGACATGGCTCTAAATGATTATTTTATTCTCGACACCAAACCAGACTATTATGAATTAAGGGATATGATTGAGTCAAAATTTGATTTATTGCAAATTTTTTACTCGTTTCTATCCAGCTTAATGCTCATAGTTTACCATTAATTGCTTCAGTAACTCATTTAGTTAGAAAAGACTTAAGTTTAAATCCTTGTATAAAATATTACTTTTGTACAAGGATTTTTAATTTTTCTTCATTATTAAACATTTTGAGCATTTTGAAAATTTTTATTTTGCTTTAATTATTCACTCACCGTACGCAATGTTGCATGTTTAACACCTTGAGCTCCAATTTACAACTAGTAAGCAGGGTAATTAATCAGTTAGCTGCGAACTTTTAGTATAAAACTCTACCGCCCAAGAATGTGTTGTTTTTTTCAGTAAAGCAGTTAAAAAATAAATTCATCATTTCTTTTAATAACTTTATAAAATTTTTTGTAGTTTATTGCTTTTTGCATTCCTTTGAAAAGTTGAAATAATCGAAAATGTAAAAGCTTCAATCCTTCTATTTTAACCACTACAAGCTAACCTAGTTTTTAATCAATCAAATCCTTAGAATATTAATAAATTTGTTTTTAAAATATATTTTTGTCAAAGTTATCGATCTTAATACCTACATTATCCGATAATCACTAAATTAACATTTACTTCATCGTGCTACTCAGATTTAGGTAACAAGGTCATATGACCTAATCACAAAAGATTTAATCAAATATTTCAAAATTAGTAAAAAAAACAGCCATTAATCTGAACCATCATATTTTATTCAGCAGACATGCATACGCCTTTTAGCATTAATTAAAAGTACTAAAGGCTACTGGCGAAAATTTTACAGGTTTTTGAAAATTGTTATTTTTAGTTATGGACTTTTTACTAAGGTTTGCTTTTTGGTTATGTCTAAATATTATGTTATCTTTGGTAAGATATTCTTTATGCCACAATTACTTGGAATTTATAAAGATCCATTTCAAATACGTTTTCATTAGATATATTCAATAAAACTCCTAGACTTAATTTTATGCTTTCGTTTGTTACAATATGATAGAGGGTCAATATGAGACTCATTTATGTTAAGTGTAGTAATTTTGTTGAAAATGCACTATATTTAGTTAAAAAAAGTACGAAAATCATTCATATATATGAGTAGGTTAGTTCTAAAACTAATCAAAAAAAGGTAAGCCCACGATTGAGCTTTTAAAAATCGTTTTTTATCATTTTGAAGGACACTTAGAATCATTTAAAGAATGCAGCAAAAGGTAAAATGAAATTCCATGAAATTGCGTGATATTATTATGAATACTGATAATATTTATTTATCTGGCTACTATAGATATTTAATATTTAGTTGGTTCACTTACATAAACAATGCATTTAGCATTGATAGAAACCTTCTCTCCTTTTAATATTTCTAAACTGAACATGTGTTTGCATAAAGATACTTTGCGATCAAGAGGCTTTCGTAATTTGCAAAAGAAACACTTTTCTTTTTACTTTTTTCCATATTTTTTTTATTCTCTTTTTATTCGTGTTTCAGCGCTTAATCCAATTTTTCATGTATTTCTTGTGTGATATCAGCTTCAAAACTTCAATTGAGTTAAAACAATTTCCTCTTAATGGTGACTTAAGTCAAGGGAATAAAAAGAAATCACACCAGACTATATCTGCTGGATACAGTGTTTGCGTAAGGTGCAAGATAAAAAGTGCAACCTGTGACAACACCTTTTTATGAATATGTTATGATATGTTAGTGCCACTATCTGATTTTTTCTATTCTACTCTATTTCTATTCCATTTGCCACATTCATTTGTTGCTTCAGTTGTAAAAACTTAGCTAAGAATTGTCATGCTGACAAACACAAACTTTCAAATTACTACTAATGGTTGCATTATATGCTTAAACTTTGATCGAAAGTACTCGGAGTGTTACTAGTTTAAGAAAAAATATTCTAAATATCTTCTAAGTTTAATTAATAAATTAAAAAAATCATTGGTACCATATTTCATACTTTAAACAAGCCAAACTTTTTCTATTCTTCTTACAAAACTTACATATAACGGAAGCCAGAGGCTAGGGCTTATTGCTCAACGTTAAGGCCTGTAATCTGACATCTATGGATTCATCGTTGTTTCCAGCATTTATTCTGTTACCATAAATTGAATAGTATTGCCTTGGAATTCCAGTTAAGTCATAGCTTTTCCTGTTGGACTCATTGAATTTAAGATATATGTTTCTAAAGATATTCGTAGAAAAAAAGGAAAAACAACTTTTTTCCAAAACTTCAAATTTCTTTTCTTTTGTCTAAATAAGCCTAGAGTATTATACATGAGACATGGATAATTCCCATAAATTTATTGTAATCACCTTCGAATACAGGTTGTTTAAATTTTTTTCCACTGATTTCTTCTTTGAATTACGTTTATTTTATTTGCAGCTATTCCATAGTTGAACACTTCTCTCTTTTGTTGCTTTCTTCTCTAAATGGTGATAGTAATATTTCCCGATTTTGTAAATATTTATACTTATCCAATTGTAGCTTCTGTTTGCGATGCTGTATTTATGGTTGTTATATTTTATACCAGTTAAAGGTATTTGTTTATCAAACAGAGTTATTTTTAATGTATTGCTTTTATAAAAATGTCCGTAAAACTTCGCGCTAAATATAACAAAAAGCTAAGTACAAAAAGATTTTATAATTTTTTCTAATAATTCGTTCATAGCGTTTTATAAGCTTATCTTAAATACAGCTAGGTAAAAAGTAAAAGGCTTTTTGAAATGTGACATTATATCTTTGATGGCACCAATTGCAAATGCTTCGAATATGAATCACTCGATGAGTATAATGATGAAAGTATGAAATACTTGATTAATAGTTTTAAATTATGAATAAATGGAGTCAATATGGATCAAATTTCATAAATAAATATGCATTTTTTTGCCTGTTTTATTTTCAACGAGATGAAAAAATAATGATTAAAAAATTAAACCTTATACATGACTAAGAAGGAAATCGGAATTACTTTTAAGCAGTCAAGAGCTTTTTTCCACTCAAACTAAAAGAAAGCAATTAAAACTCGTTCTTTTAAAATAATTCCAATCGATCCTTAATGTGGTCTAACCGAAGATGTAGAGCTTTTCTGTCTGAAAATAATGTGTTAAAGAACAAAGTGAATATTTGTGGCCTTCCTGTGACATATTTTAGTTGATTTTTCGATTTTTTACAAGGCTTGGAAGTCAAAATACTGATTTTTTATCAAAAACTTTAGAAATTTTGTTGCTTTAAAATAAGTTAAAATTTAAAAAAACAAACATGACAGTGTTACCTTGTAATTTATGTAAAGAAAAAGTGTGCGAAATTTCAAAAGGATCGGCTCAGTAGATTTTGAGTTACAGAGATCATGTTGTACTGTACATTAATATAAAAAAAAAAAAAATATAAAACGAAATTTAAAAAATACCTTACTACCCTCTTAAGGCTTGTCTATGACTTTTTTATGAAACTTTTTATATATTGTCAACAAACTTTCTAAGTTCTGCTTCTGATTTTATTCTGTTGAAAATTTCGTTTCTGAGAAGGACTCTTTTTTTGTAAATTTCAACAACTAAAATTGTAGTTGTTCGTACTATTTAACTCCAGGTTTAAATTAACATTGTGGTTCATTTACCGTTCAAATTCCTTTTAAAAACTTTGATATTTGTGAAATAAATAAATTTGACTTCAAACTGTCAATTCAACACTTTCCCTTAGTAAATAATGTGCTTTAAATACAAAAAAAAAACTTTTCAGCATTATATATTTAAGAGCACGATTGATAAATAGGCTTACCATATACTTTTGACCAAATTAAAATTTACGTATTGTCAATGTAGAATGTCAAAAATGAAGAAGTCGTAAATTTAGATTTGTACACATGGAGGTAGCACAACAAGAATCCATTCTTCTGTATTAAACGTTACTAAAACTACCTCCACAAAATCCGTCCATGTACAAATATTTTTGTAAAATATAAAAAAGAAATTGATTTCTAAAACACAAAACCACCATTAATTTTATCTAATTTATTAAATTTATGAGATATATCCATACAAAATTTGTATTTAAAAAGTTGTTAACACAATAACCTGAGTAACTGTAGGGATTTCAATTAAAACATGAAATGTTATCATATGATTACTATATAAATAATCAGATAAGGCTAACAATAAATCAAAAACTAAATTGTGTTAATCCAATAAATCGAATTGCTAAAACTTATTCATTACCAATCAAATGACTACTGAGTATAATTCTTCATAAGGTAAATACCAGATTTTGCAAAATGTCCATTATAAAGGAAATCTTGAAGTGGGTAGGCGTCTCAGCATTGGTTACAGCCTACAGATAACTTACATATATTATATATACATAGGTATATATAAAGAAAAGTATTTGTCGAGAGTTAATATCGTACAACAACGTTAAAACCCACACGCTGTTAAAATGAACATCGAAGACTTTGGCCAGGCCGTCAAATCGATAATGATTAACAACATTGACACCTGGATAATGTAAAAAATTTGTCCTTTTTTTAAGTATCTGATGAAGCTATCAAATTAAACAGCTTTCTTATCATTTAAGTGTGTCGTCATGTCTAAGCAAATTACAATAGAGCAGGTTAGATCAAAGACTTAAACACTATAAAAATAACGTGCGATACTTTCTATATAACTAATCAAATGGTGCTGGCGGTAAGCGAAATTACAATTCAATCTAAAAACCAATTTGAATATATTAAAAAATACGATAGACTGGAATTTTATCATTTTCATTAGCATGCATAACGTAAGTTTGCTCTCCTTTTTCATTAAATCATCAAACATTCATTGAAAAGTTTTTTGTTTTTTCATTTTTTTATAAAGAAATAAAACAAAAAAGAATAATTTTTCTTTAGCATCCTAATATCAACGGCTTGTATCAATTTGAGCTAGAATCGATTTAAAAGATTTTTATCAGATGACTTGTCAGAAAAATGAATTTTATTAGTTTACTCCCTTTTTAGTTGCCCTCCTGATGTTTTATTTACACTTTGATAAAGACGACACTGGATAGATCTTACCCAAAAAAAAAACGAACTTTTAGTTTATTGGTTTTAAGTTAATATTATAAGAGAAGTAAAAATAAAAAGAATATACTACATATATATCTCATCGTATGTGCAGACACTTCTATTCTCTTTACTTGACCACAATTCTGTTCTAAATTCTTTTACGTATGTAATACAGAAAATTTTTCTTATTGTTAAAATGCACTTGATTGCCATATACCTACATATATGTATGTATATATAACCTTTAATGGGTAGCTAAGATGAACGGAATTTATAAAGAAAATTCTTGGTTATATCTATATAAACTAAGATATGTGGCTACTTATGAACTACTTTGGTGGTCGCTTTTGTTATTACAAGAAGCCCTTCCGGAATATTACTGAAAAATAGGTGTGTGCTGACAATAGAAAACTGTTGGTTAGTCTCTTTCAACAAAAAAATAAATAAATAATAAAGTTTAATGTAAAAGAAAATAAAACAAAAAGAAAAAAAGAAGAAGATATTAATCTCATTAAGGTAACTTTATTGGATGTCACTTTCAGCGGGTTAGATGATAGAAAAGATAAAATAAAATTTAATAAGGGTTGATGTTACTTTTGATTTTGGAAGAAAAAAAATTAAGGTTTAACTTTGCTTCTTTGTTTTTGTTTTAATGAAGTTTTTTTTCTTAGTATTTATGTAAAAAAAAACAATTATTTAATGTTACTTTCTTTACACTATTCAAGACAAATAAGGCTAACAAAGCAAAAATATGAGTGAGCTTAAGATTATGGTAAAATTACGACTAAATGTCTGTAAATTGGGTGATCTCAAATTCAACTTGAAAATTACATTTATTTCATCCTATTCAGTTAAATTATAGCATGTACAATAAATAATTAAGATTTTACTGTCTTGTTCTTATTTGGTATTAGTTTTGGATTGAAATAATTATTGAAAATAATCAGCAAAACATTAGCACTGTATTAAGAGCTCTTTAATGGATATTTGCTCAAATAAATCCTACATCAAAAACATTGTGCCCAGGTGTGCTTGACATTCAGTATTTAACCGTCGGGATAGTAGCTTTGAAAGTGTCTTTAAAAACTTTACAAAAACGACCACAATCAGCTCTACTTTTACATGATGTAAAACAAGGATAAATTTGCTATTGAAAAATTTATAATAGTTCTTGCGATAAGGAAATGTATAAAAAAGACTTACACCAATTTTCAAGTGAATCGGTTCAGTGGAGCTTGAGAAATAATGGCGACCGCTTCAGAAAAAGTCGTTTCGAGAAAAACGCCTTCAAAGTTCCGGATAAAGTTAGGCGCAATACGTCACTAAAACAGATATATCTCCAATAATAATTTGAATTTTAATAAATACTTCTAGGAGCGTTTTCTTAAAGGCTTATGCTTTGAAAATATGAAAAAAAAATAAATTCTTTCAAATTTCTAGACTAGAATACTCCCTTAATTATTCACTTAAAAGTAAAAAATAAAAATTACTTCTACGTGAACCACGACTTAAGCCACACCTGCTTGAATAAAATCTATTTGCAAAATCCCGATCTGCCATAAGAAAAACTATAGGTTTTTTGCCATAAAGAGGAGTTCATGCAGTTTCAAACTATGCAAAAATATACTTAAATAAGCTTTGAAATTTCTGATATGAAGTTTCATTTAGAAATAAAACTTTAAAGCAATAATTCAAGGATAAACAATTAGTTGGCTGAAAAAATCAAAATCTCTTAATTTGAAAATATTGTAATCGATTTTTATATTGAAATATGTTTAAAAAAATCTGCTTAAACGTAATTCCTCCACTATTGGGTGTGCTTTAGAAATACAATTTATTTTCTCTGTACTACAGAATTCCTTAGACTTAATTCGCTTAATTTTCTTATCGGTTATATTGTATATTTATACCTGTTTTCTTACAGATTGGTTTACTTGATTTTATTTCTAAGTTCTTTGATCTCCAATTAATTATAATATAAACACCATTCAAGCTGTTGATTGAATCAATCAAAAATTATTCACCATTATTTATTCAGCATTTTTGAAAAATTAGACGAACTAAACCAGTCGTTTGCGTAAATGCTTTATTGTTTTTTCTCGTTAACATTATTATGATCCGCAAAACGTCTAGTGGTTTATTCATTTTGGTTTCTTTGACGTCTTCATGATGATGAGCGTAAAAATATCAATAAGGACAGCATTAGTAGACTCTCTAAAATGAGCTTAAAGCCTTGTTCAAACCAATGCGTTTTTAATTGGCACGACGGACAAGGTTGTAAAACGGGTGATGCATTTACTCTAGCCATAGCTAGAACAAAAATTTTTGTTTCATAATGGTAAAAGGACACTTTATGGCCCTCAAAATTTTTCTTTTACTTTAAATTTTTGTTGTTTTTATTCTTGCTGTACCTCAGATTTTTATTTTGCTTTGAATTTTTGTTTTATTTATATGAAAAGGGATAGGAAATAATGATTTTATTACTTTTAGAGAAGTATTTTGTGGCCTTCAAAACTTTTGGTGTACCTCCAAAAGTAATAAAATCATTATTTCCTATCCCTTTTAATATAAATACAACAAAAATTTCAAGCACAACAAAAATTTTGAAGGCCATAAAGTGTCCTTTTACCATTACGAAACAAAAATTTTTGTTCTAGCTATGGCTAGAGTAAATGCATCACCTGTTTTACAACCTTGTCCGTCGTGCCAATTAAAAACGCATTGGTTTGAACAAGGCTTAAACCAATATTGGTAGGCCCAATGATCTTCTAATTTTACGGTTTGAATACTATTGTTCTCCTTAATGGATAAAATCTACACGCTTCGCAAAATCCAAGATGTTTTACGAATTTAAGATAAAAAACTTGGTAATCTAATATTTCCATTAATTATATTTTATTCAAAAGCCTAAGCTTTTAATGCTTGTCTGTTATATAATCCCATATGTTTGAAAAGCCTAAAGATACTTTCACAAGCCAAAGTTTCTACAAATTTTTTTGTTTAAAATTAAGATATTCAAAGTCACACTAAGTCTAGATTATCTTTAAACCTAAAATATAATAGCAAATTTAACTATTTTATATATCATAAGTATTTTTTAATTTCTTTATTTCATAATTAATGAAACTCATAACTTAGGAGCTACAAAGTATCACATCAGATTTTATAAACATTTTAAAATACTTTCAAAAAGAAGAAGTTAGAGATAACACAAATAAAAACAAAAAATATTTTGTTTTCTAAAATGACACATAAAAAATTACCTTCTGTCCCTAAAACCCAGTTTAAAAATATAAAACAAAATCAGTTTGATCTAATTTTTTGTTGGTTATTTTATTTTTATCTTCAAATTTTCCTTATAAACCATTATTTTTAATTAAAATTGCCGCTTGATTGATTTGAGGCTACTTGTTTTGATCCCCTCCTGCTGATTATATAACTTCTTACATTTATCTTAGAACTATACCGCGAAACAAATATCATTTTTATTTTTATCTTAAATCGTAAGATAAAATATATCTCGCTTAAAGAAAACCACAAATATAATCATAATAATTTTTCATATTAAATAGGTATATAAAAAGTTGGAAGTTTTAACTATTTTAAGCACAATAGGATCACATTGAAATAAATATCAAAAGACAAATTACAAAACTTGTGGTAACTGTCATAATGTCAGTTATAAGTAATTGCAATTCTTTATGCGAACAAAGTTGTAACGAATCGTTTTGTATCTTTAGCTAACCTTAAGCTTACTTTTATGATGGAGAAAAAGGAAAAAATAAAAAAATATCAAGTGAATATGATATCTTGGCGAAGACGAGAAGCTTAATTACAATTAATAAAATGTCTAGAAGGACATTAAGTTTGAAATTAGTACTTAATGACATGGGTGTGCAGCTTTGAAGGTTTTCTCCCACTGATAATGCAATCAAAAATATCATAAATTGTCAATTTTTTAATATCAAGGCTTTACGTATGTATGATGCCATAAAAAACTTAAATATAGTATTTATTTATTGATAAAAATAATACATTTAGCTTTTAAAGATTAATTAATTAAGTTTTACTTAAGCAACAAACCCCTCAAGGTTTCTCAAAAATTGATTCAATATGATTTCTAAATATTGTGGAACAAGGACTTAAGTGAAAAGACAAGGATGAAGAGATACTTCAACGGGGTATAAATTCTTTAAGTGGAGTCATATATTGGATTCCGTCTTTATTCTGTAGTTCTAATAATTTAAATCAATGAATTGTCCAACGCAATCAAAACAAATTTTTGCGAATGATTACAAATACGTTCATCAAACAATCAAATCCATGAAAACCAAAAAGTAAAGTGGAAAAAGGATATCATGCATGGATATCTTTTCTATAAATTTATGGTACCTTTAAATACAGAAATAAATTTGATTCGAAAATTTGTATACTTGTTTTTTTATTAGACTTATGATACTTTAAAAAACGATAAACTTGAAACTTTTTACATTAGATAGCTTGAAAAATTTCGAGTAAGTTGTGACACTTTCATTTGCCTAGTTGGAAATCAAGAAACATTAATATCTCTTTCAGTATCTCTTTCAAAAAAAGTAGGCATCATCTATTACATATTAATTTCTGCAGAGGCATAGTTTATTTGGTGCTTAAGGACTAAAGTAGAATGAATTTCATTAAACTTTTGTAGAGACATTGTTAAGATGACATTCACAATTATAATAAAAAACTAAGGAAAACGTTAAAGTTTTGTTAAATTAAATATTTTCAGTACTATGGAACGTCCAATGGTTGAAGTATCACATAAAAACACTTGATTTAGATCTAACAGGTCACATCAATCACAAAGCTTTGAATTTTGTTAAAATATTTGCAGCTGTCACCCATGTTGCTCTTTAATGTAAATAATTGGTGGAACACCTGGACAATTTAATGGTCTCAATTTGTAAATTAATAATTTATAATTTGAGGGAATTGCTTTAAAGAAATTTGAAAGGTTTTAATTAAATATCTGTAGTTGTAGGAGTATGCAAATATTACGAGTATATAAAAAATCTTACGAAGATCAACTAATTAATCTGCTTGTCTTTCTTAAATACTGAAAAGCTGAAATTGTGCTGACTAACAATAAGTGTTGCTGTGGAATGACTGTGAAAATTAGGTAATTCAAAAAATTAATTTTTCACCACAATAAAATTACCTAACTAAATACCTTTTAAAAATATTTGATGGAAATTGTCTTAATATTGATATTTGGTGACTCACAAAACATTTTTTGTTATTTTGCTTTCATCCTGCAATCTAGGATCAATTTTATTTGGTATAAACGGTGTTATGTTTTTGATTTTACTCATAGCAAGAAGTATAAAAAAGATAGAAATTTAATTTTAAATTTTGATTTCATTTAAAATAATTTCGTTGAAAAATGTTTTTAATAATTTAATAAACAATTTGATAAAATTTTAATAAAAACGCTTCAAAGAACTTTAATTTTTACATGCCATTGTATCAGAATAACATCTTTTATGGAACAAAATCTTCAACCAAATAATACTTACCGTTACTTAAAATTAATCTGATGTACTTATAGAGTATATTGGAAGTATTTGTATGATTCTTTGACGCACCCATTGAAAACTGAAACTAAGCAACAACAAACCACAAAAATTTTCTGATTGAAGAATATTTGATAAAAATTTTCAATTGAACTTTTAAAACTGAAGAACAAAAAAATTAATAGAAGGTAAGGCAACACCTATTATATGAGTGAATTGCATTCCTTAAGATTACACAAAGAGACATTATTGAGCTCTCATGAATTTTTTCCGCCTCATTAAGCATTTACTTGCTGTGGGCTTACATTTTCTACAGTTTCACGATATATTTTATATGCACTAAATCTTATTTCTTATCGATTTCATTTGAAACCTGATAAAAGCTTGCTTAACATGAAGAAGATGTTTTTACATTTTTATAAATATCTAAAATGTATAAACAGCTTATGGTAGAAGTATTTATCTGTTAGTTTAAGAGTGACATGATTATGCTACTTAACAAAATGCTTAAGAAAAACATAATACAATAATATTGCTGGTATTGTTTGTCCAGACGTGTATAGATTTGCATGAATGACCATATGAGTAGCCGACATCAAAACAAATAAAATAAAAAGATATTAGTTTGCATTACGCGGTAGTCGTCTTCTTATAAAAAAAAAAAAAGATCTTATGTTGCCCATTTTATTCAGTACTCTTTCAGTTTTAGTATATACTTGTATATAAAAACGCACTTGTCCTAGTATAAAATGTCTTCTTTTCATCGGTTTTAATGGTATACCGCACAAATGGCAGGTAACAGATTCAAAACCTTTAAATAAAAACGTGCATCCATTGTTTGCTAGAGGTCTTAGAATTATACCTTCTTCTTCTTTTTTTTAATAATATTTTTCATGTTTAAATAAAAAAGATTATATTTAACTGATAGCTATTATGACTAGAAACTTGAGGTTGTAAGGATACCTATAGGTTAGAGGTTAGCTATGAATTTCATTAAGAGGGAGATCTTTTGGTAACATCATTTAAGGATGTACATAGTTTTATTTATTTATATTTTTTTTTGCAAAACTCTTAGACGCATATATTTATATATTGGGATTATAGTCGTGACTTATGTTTTTATTTATCAAAACAACAACAACAAAAACAGAAGGAGAAAAATAAAAGAAAGAAAGGATTTGCTCTAAGCTCACCTGCATTAGGGTCGTGTGAATTTACATTAAATTAAATTCACTTGTATTGTGTTTTCAATTTGTTAACTTTTTGAAACAATAAGTAAAGATATTTTTTTTGTTTTAAAAAGTAGGAATACAAGGAGTTACTCTTGATTGTCGAAACTAAGAAACATAATGCTGAATATATCAAGCAATATGCTCGCTTTTTAATATTAGCTTTATTAATCCAGAAATCAAGCAATGATTAAAAAATCTTTAACTTTTTAATTAATGTTTAAACTCTGTAACTAAAAAAATTTTTCAATAATTCGCTCAAAGCTCATAGCTTCAATAAAATTCACTTTGAATAAAATTTCGCTAGCACAACCTAAGAAATGGTCAAAAAAAGACACTCTTGTTGCTTTTAAATTTAAAAATAAAGATTTCTGCAAGGACTTTAAATACTCAAGCATATATCGAGATGCAGCTTAAATCATATTTATAAACATTGCAAATATGTACTTAATATTTTTCACACGTCCAGTTTCACACGTCCTCTCTTAAGAATTTTATAAAAGAAAGAAACAAATATGCATAATTTGTTCACTTTTTACTTTTTTGCCTAAATTTATATCATTATAATCAGTCAATAAATTTTGTCATAATACTCAAAAAGCCATAAAATGCTGAAAATTAGGATTTTTAACTCTTATAAACTTACTTTAACTCCTCTTGTATTTTAGAGAGAGAGAGAGAGAATGTTGCTTTCTGAAAAATTAGCACTTCTCAAAGTTATGATTATTGAATCTTCAATTAAAATAGAGACAAAATAAACTTCAGAATATATATAAGCAAAACTTTTTGTCTCTTCCTCAGTATACAAAAATAATATCTTAATTATTTTTATTTCTCTTTTTTATTTATGTATGTTTTAGCTTATTTAGTCTGATTAAAAATGAACTCTTGTAAAAAAAGACTAACTTAAAAGCAAACAAATTGTTGCTAATGATAGGCCTTTCCTTATCCATCTCAATTAGATGTAGTGTCATATTAAATAAAGTCAATTTTTCTTAATCAAAATATCCACATATAAAATAATTTTTGTTATCCAAATAATAATAATTAATCGAACGCCATATCTGGGCATCTTAAGGAGGTACAAACAATGCCTTTAAAAGACTATTACCCTTTCTAGAATGAGTGCATTTTGATTGTGCGTTGCTTAGCATTTAATTAAATTTGCAGCCATCAGCCCACTTTTTTATTTTACATACATATTATATATATATGTAATATATAGAGTAAATGAGAAGGTTATAAGGTCATATTATGGGAATCTATGGTGGTTATAACAGGCTATGTTTATATATACCTATATATATATAAGATTATACATAAAATAAAATTGCTTCGAGGTTAATTGTTCAATCCAGAATTTATGTTCAAATTAAATGGAATTGTATATGCTATAACCAATTATGAATTTACCCATTAGGGGTTATGACTTAAATCACAGTTTGTAAAAGTTTTGATTTAATATTAAACAAAAGCCAACTAAAAAGGGAATAATGTTGTGTCGTCTAGAGACCTTGAAAATTAAATTATTAAATAATTTCTTTATAAGTTAAGAAGTGCTTTGAATATTTGAAATTTGAGTATCAGAATGCAAAATAAACAATAGCCATAGCGCGTGTATCAAGAATATATTCTATATATAAAAAAGTCAGCTGCAACATGTTAACTTTTTAGCAGAACTTTAAATGACTTGTTCCTGCATATTAATTTGTTTACAAACTAGTCACCGTTGCTCAAGAATAAAAATTTTGCATTTTTTTTCTTATTGGCCTACGTCTAATGGAACCTTTTATTTTTTTTGTGTTTTGGAATTCTCTAAACGCTTTTCTAAAGAATCCATTTAAATTTCATGCTTAACTTATAAGTATTGCCATAGATAAATTTTTATTAATATAAAAGGAGATGATAAAATAAAAAACTTTGTTAGACTGAAATTCGTTGTAGAAAAAATTATTATCTTTTGTTTTTCACTGTGAATTATGGAATAATTTTCGTTGAATTGAAAAACTAAACACTAAAAGAATTTAAAAATAAAACTTTTTGATCCTATTTTTGATATTTACATACCTCGAGTTCTTTAAACAACAAGTATAAATAAGTTAATAAAGTTTAAGTCACTATTGTAATTTACATATTTTAATATGTCAAAAATCTTAAGCTTTTTCAAAGAAAAACTTTAAAAAAATAAATTTAAAAGATTTTTTATTGTAAAACTTTACTAAAAAACACGCTGTACTATTTTAAACTGAACGAGGAAGATATGATTCAATTCATTGAACATAATGTCTTGGTAACAACACAGTATGAATTCTTTTTATAAATGTATCATTGACCTGTGGAAGTGTCATCAACGAACTTTCCCATTTGTATTAAATTGGTCAACATTTGTCACTTAAATATTTGAAGCCGATCAAAAATCGTGTAAGTTTTACATTCACACAGTGAAGCATAAGCTCAAAATCTTATTAGTCATTATTAAAGCACTTCTGGGCTCATATAATGTTTTATTTGAAATTTGATTTGTAAGAATCAACCTGGCTGAGATATTTCTTTTTATTATATTTATATATTTTATTATTATTCTTTTATTTTTCATTATTTTATTATTCTAAAGCACGCGTTTTCTATTACAAGCTTACTTTGCTTTTAGTATAATATAAAATATTTATTTTTTCCTTGTTTCCGAGTTTCAAACACAACTATTACAGTATTTGTTAATTTTTTAATCCTTATGCTGTAAAACAGCTAGTTCAATATTCCTTCAAAACTTTTAAAATAATTAAAGAATGAGGCTTTTTAACCTCACCACCCAATGTCAATATGACAATATTAAAGATACACAAAACTAAATTAAAATAAAAAAAAATATTAGTAGGCCTCATATATTTTTCATGAACACTTTTTTGAATATGGGTTAAAGCATAATGATATTGAATGATATTGATAAGTTCAGTGTCTGTATGCGAATGACTGATATCGTCCAAAGCACCCGAGGCACCTCAATATATCCATCATTTTCCGCCAAAGTATATATTGATTATAAAATAGAATCTTTCATATTACATTCCACTTGATTCAAATTTGGTCTTTAGAAAAAGTGCAAATGAGATTGAAAAAGTTGGACTTTGATATGACTAATTCCAAATTTTTTTATTCCCAACATAACAAATTATCAGTCTTCATTACATTTAGATAAAGCTACTGAGTCATGATATTTATCTGTTTTTAAGAATAAGCAACGTTGCAAAAGAACTCTTAATGATAATTTTTAATTAAAGTTGTTAATTACTTTATATAGCCAAGGGATTGATTGATTTATCATAAGGTGAACTGGTGCTGACATTAACAAATAATCAAATGAATCAGCATTTTTTACATAGGGTTACAAGTGTAAGCAGATAATAAGGAAATGCTTAAAATATTATATTCTATACAAAAAAAATTAATAACGTTTAAATAAAAAGATTACGTTCCATGTTCAAAATAAACTTGTGTTAAAAGAGTATTCCTTGAGACAATTGACTTTGATCATAATGATCTCTTTCGTTTTACTGCTTTATTCTATGTATATTAAATAGATTCTTGAATGGAAAAATTAATCTCACTGATTTTCTTTAAATTCAAAATTTATACTCCTTTAGAACAAAACAGAAGAATTCGCTTGCCTTTTATCAGTAGACAAGTAGTATATGTATATCATATGTTGGAAATTTGATGGTTCCAAAAATGCTTATCATCGTTATTCAAAAATAAATAATTCGTGAACTAAACCAATCAAATATTCCATCTGAAAAATATGACAGAAAACAAAAAATTGAAATTTATTTGAAAGTTAAGTGCTTTACAACAAATTCTTTTCAAGCATAAAACAAGCAAAAACTTTATCTAATGGACTTAAACATAACAAAAACACAATATACAATTTTGCCTTTAATATTTCAAACTGGAGATAAATTATTCGTGGACGAATAAAAAAAGGATATTCCACAATTTAATCAAAATTCGAAAAAGACAAAATCAATTTGAATTATAGTATCTAAAATTGTTAAAGTTTAATCGGTAACTTTTTATCAATTAGCAATTTACTTTTTTCATATCATTTTGATTTCTTTTTAACATGAATGACTGAAAAGCCAGTAATATAAGTTCAAAAGAACCAACAAAATTTGCTGAATATCTTTGACATAATATATTTTCAGATATTAACATTGATGTTCTAAGAGCTTTTTATAATTAATTTATATGTATAAACTTTATTAAATTTCTCTCTGAACTAAGTTCTTACATTATTATTTTTATAACAATAGTGTTGTGGGAATTATGTATACATAGCTACCTGTATATATCATATTTACCATCATAGCTTTGTTTAGGATGAGAAATTGAACCCAAGATCCCTTAGGCTATTACATACTACCCTAGAGTCCAAAAATCAATTTAAACAATGGAAACTCATTTTTTGTTTTTACTTCTATGATAAGCTGACTTAAGGCAAAGTTTTAACAATAATCTCCTGGGATTACAAGGAAAAAAAAGAACTGACTGTTTGTCATCTAAAAACATAAGTATCAAAAATATGTTGCTAACCTATAACATTATGAAAAGAAAACGAAGGTAAAATAAGAATTACATGTAAACCTATTCACTTATATATAAACAAATAATAATAAAAATTTAATAACATTGTTACATATGTAAGAGCTTATGACTTTCACATGATTTCAGTTTTTTAGATTACAATTAAAAATTGAATGGATAAAAAGATTATTACTTAAGGTTTTGATTCTGTTCAAACTGCCAGTAGGAGCCAGTGGACTTCTTAAAAAAGATGATTTGCTATTTTGCAGAGTATTTTCAAGTTATGACCCATCAAATTTGCTAATTTTCTATGAAAGTTTTATGTAAAATATAATCCTCATGTATCATGTATTTTTATTTAATAATGAAGGTGCGAATTTACCATGCATTTACGTATTTTAATACGTCAAATTTGAATATTTTTCACAAACAAAATTTGCTATGGATATTTTTTAGATTTTTCAAGTAGAACTTTATTTTATTTACCAATAAAAATACTTCACAAGTACAAAGGAACGAAACTGTAGTTTTTAAACAAAAGGCAAATAGTTAGAAAAAATCCATACAAAAATTTCCCTGAAAATTTGTCAGAAAAATTTTTCCTGATTAAATCAAAACAAATAGCTACACCTAATTTGAGGCCTAGTTTGAGCTTACGAGGCCTATATTAATAAAAAAATACTTATATTGGTAATGGTAAATGTAAATTTTGGCATTTCTTCTGTAAGAAAGGATTATTTTTCAAGATTAGTAAGATCCCACCTAAAAATTATTGCCAATTGAATTATATGTGCTTGACAACTTAGGTTTATATAAGGAAATTTTTTTCCATACTTCCTTCAAATTCTTTGTGTAAGTATCCCTATATATTTATGGAAATATTTGTAGCCATATGTTAATTGTTGATAGATGAACTAAAGAAAAAGTGGTTAAAAATTACAACTCGTTATTGTTAGCAAATTCCAATTAATAAAGAAGTTAGACTTAATGATTTAAAACTAACACATATATCCTATAGAATCTTCCGATTAAAGGGAATTCTTTTTTAACCTGCGTTTGCAAAAAAATGAACAACCAATCCATCAATAAAATAATATTTTCAGCAACTTACCTCAAGCAATTTGCAGCCGGAAAACGCGGCGACGAAAAAATTGCTTCGGTGTGGATAGTTCTTAAGTTGTATATGGTGTAATTCTTCTAGTTTGAGCATCAAAATGAAATGTAACTAGTGATTGTTCCTTTCCTTGGAGGTTTGTAGTGGTGGCTTCTATTAAACATAACTTTTCTCTTTCATTTATATTGGTCAAATCACAGGTTGCTGGGCCTTTCTTCTACTTCAATCTATGCTAAAAATTTTTAAACAGTATTGTACCACGATAATTCATGCTAATAGTTTAAGGAGAATTTCTTCCAATTTCCTGGATTTGGTTTACTTTTTATGTTAATAAAATCTTTTCTATTCATCCAATTCAGTTCAAATGAATTTTTTTGAGTTGGCAGTGGATGAAAATTGATGCTAATATAGTTAGTTCAAATATTAATTCATTAATTATATTTAATAAACTACTTTTTAGTAGAAAAAATCAGCAAAATGGGTGAAACGAATTTCGAATTCTGAATTCAGAAAAAAGAAGAAACAATCTCACTGAATGGGAAAGAATGAGAAATATAAGTAGGAATATACCTTAAGAAATTTCTTTTTATATTACTTTTTAATTTGATATTTGAGTATTGTGCCAATTTAGTAAGCTAGTTGGTAGCTTGGTTTTAGAGGCTGGTATAAGAAGTAAATCAATTTTAGTTTTAACGTTGCCATTAAGGAAAAGAAAAGCAGCTCAGTAAATTTATTTTGACAAAAAAAGGTTTCAAATTTAAATCTAGGAATTATACATTTCATATTTTCAAGGTTGTGATTTCTTAAATGTTATTTTGGCTAAAAAAAGTATAACTGTTTGATATTAAAAACTAGAAAAACAACCAGAAATAATTGTAGAAATCCATTAATGGTTTATTTCTAAGAATATATTTTCATTTCGAAATGCTTTGTTACACTTCTTGCCCCATGACTACATTGTCTACATGATGTGGATTACGCCGCACAACGCTGTTTATGTCTAAATAATTTTTTTAAACTAGAATTCCAAAGTACTATTATTTACCTATTCGTAGGAGAATAGTTGAATAAATTTTGAAAAAGACTGATTATAATCACTAATAGAACAGATTATCCGATATTATCCTACAGTCCATTTTAGTTCAAAAATATTTTCCCCAACTCTATATCAAAAATAACTGAGTCCCCAGAAAAGTCTAAATCTTTTAGATAAATATTACTAAATCCATATTTTCAATAACAAAAATTTTTTATTGTAACTTGAATGAAAAGCTAGCCAAAGGACAATCTCCTGGGATTTTAAGGCAATTGTCACAGGTGTCAGCCTAATTGAGCGGGTGTCTTGTAACTAAAATTTTAATCCATATCAGGCTGATTGATGAGAATATGTATAGCCATTAGAATCCTATGTTGAATACAGAGTACACACATGGCTCTGAACTTAAATACAATTTGACTAATCGCCTTATGTGAAAATGTTCAAGAGCAGGGGAAATATGACAAATTGTTGGATAATTTTCATTATATTTAAGGTTACACAAAAGCCAACAAATTTCATACTAAGGCAGATGCTGTGCGGTTTATTTTCACATTATTAGTGGAAAAAATTTTAATCTCGATACAAGAATTAATTTTGCTTATTAAGCGAAATTAATTCCGTTTATGATTTTGAATAGTTCTTTTATGTATTTTAGGGATAACAAGGAAACTTTTATTTTTCTGAGTTGAACAAAAATTATCCTTTATTCATTGAATATTAATAAAATTTTTTACGCTTTTGCAATTAAAGAATTATTATCAATTAATAATTGATGTGCGTTTGAAATGCATAATGATACGTTCATAAAGATTGGAAATCTTGTCTAAGCGTGGTGTATAAAAGTTTTTCTCAAAAAGAACGCACTTAAAGTTTAGGGGTAGGCTGATTCGGGTACTAAAGTGCTAGTGTAAAAAAACCAGAAAAATAGAGTCGTAATATTTGGATCATCTTAAAATTTTAACACAATATTTTTGAACATTTTTAAAATTGTCTAAGTAGAATTACCCTTAAAAAACTTAGGAAAAGGTTTTCCCGACATTTTAAATCAAACTTTTGGAAAGATATAGAATTTTAATTGGGTAAAATCCGGTAAAATTTTCTGTATGTCCAAGGCCTAAGTAGGTTTAGTATTCAAACGATAAATCTCAGTTAAATACAGTTTTTGTGTATTGAACTGAAAATGATTAAACTATTCTAAAAAACTTCTTGGTTTAAGTCCCTTAGATTTTGCCATTACAAAAAATTTGGGTTTTTAAAATTTAAATTAAAAAAAAAATATATATATATTTTTCAATTGAATCTTTTGAAACTTTTTCATATACAATTTTAGAAAATTTTATTTAAAACCAAAAGAGAAGTGATGTCTAAAGACCAAAGAGAATTTTTTGATTTAATAATAATTTCAAGAAACTGAAATTAGGAAACTCAAGAGTGAATAGTATACTAACATAAAAAAGGAAGATAAATTTTCTTAAATAATAATGATGACTATTATAACACATAAATAACGAAATTTTTGATTTGTGTTTGAAATTCAAACTCCACCTTGAATGGATTTTAAACATTTTTTTAATTATGGAATAGTAATAAAAATTACGAAAAAAAACTAACATTTGGTCTTGGAAATAGATAAACATATTTCTAAGAGTGATATAATTGCAAAATTTTAAGAATCCTATTCTCTAACTTAGCCGTAAGTGTTTTAATTAAGATTTTACAACGATTTTCAATTAAAATACTCCCATAAAAGTGTCGAACTTAATACTGCCGTAGGCTTTCTAGCTTTATTTATGTCTTCGCTTCTGTTTTTTTTTTTTTTAAAGTAAATAAAAACAATGACAGAAATTTAATTCTCATATTAAATAATTTTTTCAAAAAGTTCAGATATAGAACTACTTTAAATATATTTCTCTAGAGACAACGAAATTAAATATATTTGTTTATTTAATATGTCAGAAGTATACCTAGAGAACTGAAAGGAATTTTTAAAAAATAGGTAAAATAAGTTAAACTATTTAATAAAAAATAAATAAAACAGTTAATTATAGTCTATTAGCTTTATCAAAACATTTATATCTTTCTATGACATGGAGAAAATCTAAGGTGTATATTTTCACACTAATATGTGATATTCATCGTAGTCTCATGGCCGATCTTCAACAAACCAACTAACTATTTACTAAAGACAAACTTATGTGAAATATCTCTTGATCATCATATATTTATTCATTATGCAGATAAATCTCATAAATCTAGATCAATCTTCAGATGTATACTGTATTCTATAGCTAAACTCTAGATTTAAGTTAGATTTTTAGTAATGAACTTGAATAGAAAGAATTTTACGATAGATATACAAGTAGTTAAGATTTAAGCACGAAAATTTTTAGTGTTGATAATTAACTGGCTAAAAACTTAAAATAGCTTCTGGGTCTGTTTTAATCCTTCTTGGCTCCAGAATTAATAAAATTTACGCTAATGGATGACTAAATACCGAGACAAGTTTTTATTTTTATTTTATTATTATTTTTTGTTGTTGATAAATTAACAACATCGGGTAAAATAAAATGAGTAGTTGTGTTGTTATTTTTTTCTTAAGTATGGATATGATATAGTTAGAGTCAGACATGTTTTGGGTGTCATATTAAGAGTGCCAATTGTAAATTCAATAAGTAAATGCGATAAGTGTAGTTTAGTTGACTTAATCAATTGATAATAGCTTGAAAGAATGTTGCATTTGTACATCTAATACTACCATAGAAATTTATAATTTGACACGTACATATTTAAGTATAAATTACGTATTGCACAGGTTTGGTAATTATGATTAAGCCACCGATAGTAATTAGCAACACTTTAATTCTCAGTACATATGTAGATATCGTATATCACACAGTATTTGCATCATGATAAGCTAAAAATAGATGGAGTTGTTTAAAAGAAAAACCAAAAACATATTTCAAGCTGATGTTGCTGGATTTATGATCATGTTTCTATGAAACTCATTTAAATCAGTTGAAATGAGGAAATAAAGTGATTAATATTAGAAATTGGTCTTAAAGAGTTTTTTATTTAAATTAATTTAACATGTTACCAAGCGAAATTTCTATGAATTTAATTATTTTCTATAAATATCTTGTCAAAGTTAAACATTTAGCAAAATATAAAAGTAAAAAAGTATTTTTTATTATTTTGAATTGAAGTTTTAATACATATTCGTTTTAAAAATTCAGCTTAAAATTTTATTTATGAAAATTTGTGATATTTCTAAATATTACGTCCATTAAAAGTTTAATTTAATATCTGTAGGTGAGGAGAGTTTTAACAATTCATAAATTTTCTTCATTGTATATATGTATATATTTCTTTCTTATTATATAAAGTATAAAGGATGATATTGTACTGATTTTTAAAACTATTTTAAATTTATCATTTTGACGTGAGAACACTTGCTTAGCTGTCGTATTTTATTATGGCTCTTTATAAATGATCACATTATGTTTTACTTTAAAATTTTAAAAACCGAGAACTGGGTTATAATCATATTATTAAGTTTACCCTAATAAACTGTTTTTGCCATTCTGTAACTTGATCTTATTTAAACCTTAAGTCTTCGTTAAGCATGAATATTAACTTATATTATATTTTAATAGACAATTAGAAATACTAGCTTCACCTGGATTTTAAGAGTCTCCTGAAAATCAATCTATTCAGATTTTTCATGGAAAACAATGAAATGTTACATGTTGTAAAAGCTATTTTCTAAGTTTTATAATAGCTTCAATTTTTTTAATAAATTGGTGTCCAACTTAAACGACACAATAAATATCTTAAAATATTTTAAAATAAGTTTAAAAGGCATATAGTATATAGTATGGAAATACATGTTATATACATTAGTAAGCCTTGAATTTTTTCTAAAAACAAGCAAAGTACCGAAACGATCAATAAAGTACTCAACCATTTATTTGGTTTTGTAAATTTATTTCACTTGAAATATATATTTTTTTTTATTATAAAATAGATTACTGACTTTTAAAACTTTCTGCTTTGCTAATTCATTTTCATATCCTCAATTTGCATGTCAAAAACCCTTGAACCAAATTGAGGTTCCAATTTTTTTTTTCTCTGGCAGACCTTCAGAAAATCTTTTCTCACCATAATTTTATTTGCCTTTTTCAAAGCTCAAATTTTTACTTTCAATTCTTCAGCTTTATTGCTTACCTTATGCTCTGTAGCGGTGATCCTTTTTTTAAAATAATTCATATCTACTTTCAGGCACTTATGCACTTTCTCTTTCTACAAACCATAGAAATAATGAGTCAGGTCTTTAAAATTTTCTTATTTTACTTCTTCTGTAGTCTTTTTCGGACTCTTGTAATTTCTTCCACGTTTTCTTAAGATTATTTTTATTTCTTGTATTTGCTCTTCTATTATTCTTGTCAAGGTTCTTTTTCAATTTTATATTTATCTAGTGTCGTTTTTCTTTGCTTCTTTGTTTTTTTTTGCTCATAATACATACATCTGTCATTAGTTTATTTATTGTGCATGACTAATTTCCGCTTGAATTTAGGTTGATCGAACACATGCTTTTTTGGGCTCATTGCTTCAATTTCCATGAAATTCGCATAACTACTGTCTTAGTGTCTCGTGTTGCGGCTTCACATTTATAATAATTTTATTTGATATTAAATTAATGAATCCTTTTTTTCTTTTCTTTGAACCATTGTCGTATCTATTCTAGTTACTGAGTTGCAATCCTTTTTCTGACACAATATGTTATGAACTTTTGGGAAGAACTTCACAATAAAGAAAAAAAGAAAGCTAAAAGTTTTGTATAGAAATTATAAACTGTCTTTTTTACTTAACTTTAGACTTGGCTGAGTGTCTCCTTGCAATAAAACCTCTCATAAAATAACATTCCTGAAACTTGCCTCCTTGCTCTTTCAAAGCTAGATTCACTTGAAATTCATAATAATATAATAACATTTTATAACTAATTAAGTTTACATTTTATTTTAAGGTAAAATCAGTTATTTTAATGAGTGTTTAATTCTGCTAATCCTTTTGATTCCATCCACAGACTTTAGCGTTTATAAGTGACAATGATCCCAAAATAATTTTTCTGGTAATAAATAACCAAAAATATGTTAGAAGGATATAAAAAAAAGAAAAGTCTATAAAAAAGGATAAAATTTAAATATTAAAACCAAATTTAGTTTATTTTCTTAGTCCTGTTGTAATAAATTCTTAAGTCTTTGACTGCTTTCAAGTTTAAAGAGAAGCTAAAGAACGAATTTAAGAAGGAACATTTATTTTTAGTTTTGAAAAAAATTTTTAAATAAAAAATTCAACACTCATTATAAAAATCAAAAATGTTTTCATATATTTATTTTCTTCTAAGAAATAACATGTCTACTACAGGAGTTTTTCTTACAAAAATTTCAAGACTTCCGCTCAAATTGTGCTGATTTATGTGCAAAAGACAAAAATAAAAATCAGCTTGCTAAAAAGAAGTAATTTAAAAATAAAATCATCTCAGAAGAACTTAAATAATTTAATGAACTAATGTGACAAAAAACTTCCTGTTTGAAATCCAAAAAACATGCAATTACTAAATTTCATCTAGAATCAAATACCAGAGCCAATATAAGGAGCTAACATTCTTAGGAAAATAATTGGCTTCAAATCAAATTTTATTATTCTTGTCTAGAGTTCTCACTAATTGAGTTATTAGTTTCTTATAATGATACACACTAAAAAAACAAGTTAAGCTTCTCGTTCAAGTAAAATCACCAACCTTTGATTTATTTTATGTTTCAATCACTATAAGAAAAATATACTTCTACACTACAATAAGCCTTAATAAATATAAAAAATACAGAATTATTTGATTTTCAACAAGGTTAATATTTGAAAAAAGATGACCTAACTAGATAAATCTTTGATATTTCATTAAGTCATTCATTTGATCCTATTCAATCCTTTCGATTAACAATAAACTTTAATCATTTACAAAAAGTTTGACGAAATTTCTTATAACCAAAGTCAAAAATTAATTTGTACTGATTCATAAATCTAATATTACTATTGAAGTAAACTTCATTATTTGCTCATCCAATGATACAAATATATATATATATATAATATATATTTGTATCTTATTCAATTTCAAGACACGATCTTCTGCAACAATTGGAAGCCGTCGCAATTTTATGTTTTTCAATGATGTCCAGGCTAAAATAAATCTTCAAAGCCTGAGAATCATATATCAGAAAAGGTAACTAACAGAGAATCATTTGTCATGTTTTGTGAAAATTTTTATTTTTAAACTGCTTTTTTACTTTGTCTTTCATTTTGATTTTATTTTCCTTGACCATAGTCAGAACGAATGATCGATAAAAGTATTTACAAAACAACAAAATAGCTAACAGCCTACACTTAAGTTGTAGCTCTTCTTGAGGTATTCCCAAACCATTGAAAAATTCAATTTTATTTTTTGCAAATATAAAAAAGAAGACAATTTGGAAATTTTGCAATAAAAAAATTAAAATTCTTTGTTATGGATGATTTTAGTGTGTGAACTTATTTGTCAATAACACTAAACTCAATTGGATGAATGAGTTTATTATTTAATCTATTGTTTAATTGTGGTATGTTTTTTTGAAAGGAAAAAAGGTATTAGTATTTTTTATTCAAGCACTAGTAGTTATTTAGAAATTCTTTTTATCCTTAAAATTTTAAAAGTAAACTAGAGTTGCATCTCAAACTTTAAAAATTTGCTGTGAAATTTAATATTGAAAACAACCAAGTATGCAAAAAGTTATATTTGCATAGTATTGTATTGAGCTAAGTCTATTCAATTGGATTTTAAGAGCTTAAAGAATTATACACTACGACAAGAAAGCATAATTTACAATTTTTGCACCGTAGAAAACTATCTAAAAATGATCTTGATTTGTTATCAGTTTGGTTTTTAGTTCTATCATCATTACTAACTCTACTTCACTCAGGTGACTCTTAACTCTGATCTGAGTCTAGATATCTGGTTCTGGACTTTAGCTTTAATTTTTACCCAAAATCCGCGGTTTACTTAAAACTTATCACAGATTGAAATAAGCTTCCAGTAAATCTACGATATTGAATTCTATGCCGTACTTCCGGATTTGCGGTTTATCTTTATGTTTAATTTTTTCTTTACTTTTACCCCCAATTTTGAATATTTTGAATGAGTATTTAATATTGAATATTGAATTCTATTTTCAAAGCTAATATTTATGTTCCTTTTGCCGCTTACATTTATTCTGAATTCTTTTTTGTTTTAAAAACTATTCTCAAATTCAAATTATGCTTCAATTTTATTTTTTCTTTTAATTTTTTTCACAATTTTCATAATGAAATCAACGAAGGATTTTATTTTTTTTTAAATTAACGGGTAACTGATTTCAAAAGGAAAATCAGACGTTAATGCTTTGACTTAGACTCTGAATCATATATAACTTAGACACTTAATTTTACCTTTTAAACTCCAATTCCCGAATTTAGGTTAGGTTATGTGCATCTTCAATTTACTAAATATCGACATCATCAAAAAATAATATCTATAACTTAAATTAATCTTTGTATTCCTGTAAGTTGTTCTAGCTATTCTGATTCATCTGGCCTTCTTTAATTTTCTAAGGCCTTCAGATTCACTGCCACAGGCAGTTCCAAAATGGGAATCTATTTCTAAAACTCATGTCATTGCAACAATCTTCCTGAGATAAATATTACTCTTTTCTTGGTAACAGTTTATAAAAAAAGCAGATAAATTAATTTTAAAAACAACCGAAGAAAAATGCTAAGAGCATGTTCAGCTACCTATCTTATAGATATATTGATTAAAAGTCCTGTAATCCATAATGAAAAATGTAAGAAAGTTAGGGTTTTATTTCGTACACACATTTTCAAAAATTTTTGCCTTAAATTTCAAATTTTGCTTGGACTAAAAAGTTCTTATTTCAGTTTTTAATGTTAGAGTTAAGTATTAAAATGAAGCTTGGGAACTTAGATTAAAGTAATTTATATGATTTTCTTGACTCTTTTTAGTCAAATAATCTGCTTCTTCATATCAATTTGTTTTTCAATTATTAGCGGTCGTAAGTTGTATCATTTTATTTCGTTAATTTGGGCACATTATATTACAAAAACTTCTTTTTATATATGGACCAAAAGGTAATATTCTCGCCTAGTATTCTTGAAATTGAAACGGTGTTTTGAAATGAAAAACAAGTACTCAAGGTTAAAGTAAATATTCCTTTACAGATTCCTTTCAGTACAAGAGGCTGTTTGAATATAATCTAATGTACTAAATAAATGCTAAATAGAAGCAATCATTTTTCCATATAGAAAGAAATAATTAAATAAATAAAAATATTTATAAAGTTTTTGTTGTTTAGATTTTATGCTCAATTAAAATTATGAGATTAATATATAAATATATTTTACTTTCCAAAATTTTACAAAGTTTTTTTATTTCAAAATAATTACTATAATATTTGACTTATATGTAAAAAAATTGTTTAAATACTTTTCAGTATTATGTACTTTTCTGTAGTAAAAAATGTAATTTTCTTGGTTATTACAAAGCTAAATTAATGATTATCAGATATACAACATGTACAGAATATTAATTAATTTTCTTTTAATATCTCTCGGACTAAAATACCAACAAGCCTCAGTAGCTTATTTCTAGGGGTAAACTGGTCTGAGCTAACAAATCTTAAAAAATAAATTCTAATACTATCCACTTACATATTAATTTTCTAAACAAATTTGGTAAGTTCAAAGGAAAACGTATTTTTAAAGTTTCTTCTAAAAAAAAATTAAGAATCTTTTTAAACGAAACTCTTTGACCACTTTAATTAAGGTAAATGTAATCTCAAATGAGGTAATTAAAATGCTTTCATCTTAACAAAGCTAAAGACACTTTGATCCAAATTTTGATTATACAAAAGAATTGCAAAAAAACAATAACAAAAAAATAAATTTTTGTTGCAATAATGCCAGTGAAGTTAAACCATCATTTTTATAGCAGAAAAGGATATTTTTATCTTTTAAACATTCTATTTTCTTTATGGTGATTTTGAAAAAAATAAAATAAATAAAAAATTTAATAGACAAAATTTTATTTAATGGATTCTTATCACTTCAAGTTTAACGAGTCTCATATATGCAACAAAACCTGTAAATGTTATCATAAAATTAAAAAAGTAAACATAACAAGTAGCCAGCTACTTTTATCTTGGATATTCTTCAGTTTATAATTCGGATTGATTACATAAACAATTAGCACTGTAGAAACGCTAAAATGAAGTCCAATAACCGCAAAGTACTTCCGAATATTTAAAAGAAAAAAAATATATACTAAAATTTTTTTACAGCTTTGTTCTATATATTCTGTTTGTTTTTTTTCTTTTTGCCTTGAGGCATGTTGAAACTATCAAAGATTTCAGCACTCTTTGGCTACTGATTTATCAAAGATCGAAACTGATGAGAGATTTATTTTCTCTACCATATCGCGCCTACTCATATTGGTTGGCTTCCTCTATTTAAGGAAACACAACATATGCCTTGGTTGTATTTAAGATTTTGATTTGTTATTTCTTTTTGTACACCTTTTGCATTGCAGCCGCACCCGCCAATCACTTAGTTCCTCTTTTCGTCTTTCTTTTATGAATGCCTTAAGGCGATTTAATGAAAATTATACTCTTTAAAGTGGTGGTGACTGAAAGAAACCAGCACATTTTAAAGATGATTTTATATATTTATATTTATTTTTAGGTATTAACAGATTTAAGTATAATCGAAGTTTTAGTAATAAATTGTCTACTTAAATTGTTATACAAATAGAGGTGACATATCATTTGTTGTTTCAATTTCTCTGAAGGGAATAAAATTGTACATGGTTAACTAAAGGAATTCATTTAATGATAATATACAATATATTTATGGAAAGCTAGCATCTTATAAGCTGTTAAGATATTCGAAATGAACTTCAAAGAAAGAAGATTGTTTAATATACAAATTTTCTAGTAAATGGCATAAAAAGATAAACTACTGAGAGTGTTTCACTTTGTTTCACTTAGGAATTATTAATTAAAACGTCAAAATAAAAGAAAATTATAGACAAATATATATTTTTAACATTACCATGTTTTATTTTTAATCATATTTTTATATAAATATACAAACAAATACTGCAAATACTATGCAAATGGAAAAATCTCTACAAACGCCACAATTTGCTACTGAATTCATAAGCAATTTATTTCAAGAACCTTTGCAACCCTTTAGCAATTCACTACTTTTCTCATAAGTTAATCATGTAAAAGTTTCCATTCATGGTAACAAATACTGCCGAACAGAAATCAGAATGACGAGATGTTTGCCAAGTGCAGTAATTTATGTAATATCAAAGTTTGCGAATGAAATGACCATTCATACTGAAGCGTTGCTTGCAGAGTGGTGTTTTTTATATCTAAAATATTTGAAAAGAAATGCTATATTTAGAAACTAGCATTTAACTAAATAATAAATAAATACATAGCACCCTGCCTCAAGAAATTTACAGTTACAAAATATACCGACGGAAAAAACGCTTCATTGTGAATACTGCTTAAGGATTTTAATTCCTTTTTGTTGTTACCATTCTTATCATTTCTTCCTGTTATTATAATTGAAAACAGTTTGGCATTGATTTTATTTTATTTTTTTGTTTTATATGGAACAGACTTCTTTCTTTGCCTTTTGCTCAATATAATTTCCCATAATTTTATTATTTTATTTAATTACAAGTAGCTCACAGCTAATGACATTAACTGCTACAAGCTAAAAGCCTATTTTTATTTTTATTTGTGGATGTAATTTATGGATTTCAAACAAAAAATGTCCACAAATCGTTCAGAATTTGTACTAGTTCAACGATTTTCAATATGACTGTCAAAATCTGCATGCAGGCTGCACGAATGTGAGGTTCTGAAATCCTTTCGCATTCCTGATGAAAGACTGATTTCAGAGTGCCAATAATTTTGTATATAACCTTTGCCTTCAGTATCTCTTAAATACCAATAGGGTTGCATTAAGATAGTCAGCCAGCGATTTTATCAAAGAAATTAGGTAGAGAACATCTGGGATTCTGGCTTAATTGGTGGCAGTCACTATAATAAATATTTTCATATGTGGTAATCAAATAAAACAAAACTTAAATATCAAAAAACGCAGAATTGTTATATATATACTAGTAGAGCAATTTTTTCACTTTTCTACTTTTTATTCCCTTAGACGGGAAGAGTACTTTAGAAGCTGTTTTTCCTATAAAACATACTTTCCGGATTTCAAATGTATTCTGCATAAAATAATAATTTTCCTCAAAAAGGCAAAAAAAAACCTCTTTGGTGTATAATTTTTTCAAAATCCCTGCATTCATTGTTTTGCGTCTAACTAAATTTTATAAGATAAATAAAAATTTTCTTTATATTACTAAATAATTTTAATTATTTTCTTTTTTATAGTTTGTAATTGTAATGGACATGCTCGCCAGTGTCGATTTAATATGGAACTGTTTAAACTTTCGGGACGTGTATCTGGAGGTGTTTGTCTTAATTGTCGTCATGCAACAACTGGTAGACATTGTCATTATTGTAAGGAAGGATTTTATAGAGATCCAACAAAACCATTGAACCATCGTAAAGTTTGCAGACGTAAGTAAACTTTTTTTAATAATAACAAAACAAAATCATTATTATGGAAATCTTTTCTAATAACTTGTTTAAGTTTTTGAAGAGTAGTAGTAAAGCTTATAAGTTATCATTTTCCAATATATTTGTTTGATTTTGCAATAAAAATAATTTTGGTAGGTTAAAAACTGTAAGAGGATGAGATATTACAGTTTCCAGACAGAATTATGGGAAAATATTATGAAAATTTTATTCCCTTTTACGTATACTTAAAAATTTTTAAGTGATTATTGGGACTTCTAATTTTTATATTGAATCCATTTAAATTGGGTGACTTTGTAATTTTTTATTGGATTTTGTAACAAAACCCTTGCTCCTATGTATGTATATTTTTCGAAAAAAGGCTATTCTATCATTATATTTGGCTACAAATCAATTAGCCAGTTAACGTAGTAGACAACGAGCTTGCTTGTTAAAAGGAGCACTGTCAGATTTGAGGACAGTAGAGTTGGAGACTTGGAATAAACTGAGGTTCAAGGAATCTAGAAAATAATTCTTGAGTAGTAGTAAATTCAAGTAAATTATATACTCAAAAATCAAATATATTATTTGTCATCCGTATTTTTTTTTGTTTTTTTCAGTGTAGTTAATGTGCATTAAATTTTTTATTTTTATATTCCTACTATTAGATTGCTCAAAAACCTTCAATTGTTAATAAAATCTTTTCTATTCATCCAATCAAGTTCAAATAAATTTTGTTGTGTTGGGAGTGCATGACAATTGATGTTAATAGAGTTAGTTCAAATAATAATTCATTAATTATATTTAATAAACTAATTTTAATTTTATATGAGAGAAAAACTTCAGAAAACTGAATGCAAAGAATTACGAATTCTGAATTCAAAAAAAGGAAAAAACAATCTCAAGTAGGAATATACTTTAAAAATTTCTTTTTATATTACTTGTTTCTACTAAAGTAAAATAACATTAACTTTAAAAATGATTTTGATATTTACTTCCTTATAGATATCGAATTTTTAAAATTTGTTATAGATAGCTTTATGGGTATACCTGCGCAAAAATATTCATGTAAAATTAAAATAATATAAAATTTCAATTTGAAAAAAAAAAAATGAAATCAAAAAGACATGTTTTGTCAGGCTAGTGTAGATCTACCTATTATGTCATAAAAGTCATATTTCTAGCACCAAAAGACTATTAACTAGTATTATTTTTCATTTTCTTCAATTTTTGTCACCTTTATTTTCCTTAAATCTTTTTACATGGTTTCAAATAAAATAAAGAACATATTTTAAATTTTGTGTTAAGTACTGTTTCGTTTTACTAAACTTCAGGTTATATGATTTTATTAAGAAAAAATTTAAGGCCTTAAGTGTGAGATGATTTTACTATAAATTAAGTATTTTGTATGCTTGCAACTCTATAATAAAATAAATCCAATAACATAAGAATACAGTAAAATTTAAGAAGAAGACATGAAAATTTTATATTTACCTAATGAATATGTAATCATAACAAAAGGAATAAAATAGTAATTTATTTGAAAAAAAATATTCAATGAAATTGTGATCATAATAAACATTCATAGTTTCTATATTTGACATGAATAGCTCTATATAATTTAAACTGTATATAATATACATACATATTTATATTATTGCCTAATAATTCAAGTAATGCACCAAATGAAAACAACAACAAAATATTACTATATTATGCTCATGACCCCATATAATATTTCAAAATTGACTACAAGTCGAAATATTGTCACAAACGTTTCAATTTTCACATAATTTTATATGACTACAACGAATGGCTCTTAACATTTAAAAGTTAGAAAACGTGTGAACTAACGTAGTCTTGTTTCACTATAAATTTATCGGCGCTTATAGAATTTAATTAAGATAACAGATAGATAAATCGAAACATGTATAGATGTTTTCTAACCTAATTTACTGTCCTTGACATCTATCAAGTGTATATTTGTATATGTAAAATATTGAAAAAGTTATAAAATATTCATCTTATCAATTTCATCAATACGAATTTATAGCAAAGAACCAGATCTTGGTATAAAGAAGATTTTACGAAGCTAATAGTGATTTATTTCTTATTAAAAAAACTAGTACCATTGGCATAGGTAATAAACTAATGTAACGAATAGTATAGAAATTTCATATCTGATTAACCCTTTTTATATGAAATTTTAGTATATGATTTGAGAAAAATTTTAAAAGATGATATTTATATACATTAAACACACAAAAAAAAAAAAAGAAAATCAAAATTAATTTTATGATATTTGAATAGTTTTCTACACGAAGTAAAATTTTTATATAACAGTCTTTTAGTTAAAACGTTGATTGAAGAAAAACATTTAATTATACAAGTTTTTATATATAATTTTTTAAAAGGATATAAACCATCTGAAGGCATTAAAGATTTGTTCTTTTAATTCTTTTTTTATTATTTATCGGATCCCCATAGTAATTGTCAAACAGTCTTTCGGAAAAAATTTTATTGTTTGACATATCATTAGAAAATTTAGTGATTTGCTGTTTATGGAATGAGCTGGTAATCAACATCAACTCCATCTTGGGAAATGCAAAAGTTTATGTCATTGTGTTTTAATGCTCTGAAGTTATGACTTTTACATAATGTAAATATGTATATGTTGGGTGATATCGAGACATACAAATTTTTGAAATGCTTTGAAACTATGAAAAAGGAAGAAAAGTGAGAAGTATAGTTGAAAGTCCAGTATAAGTTCTAAATTTGAATGTCTATGTCATTAAATGGGTGCCTTATTTATTCATATTTTTCGAACTATTAATTTTACTATCAAATAAAAGTTCTTCAGACTAAAGGCCTTCTGATCATTTGTTTTGATATGTTTTGAATAAAAATCAAGAGCAAATTTGTCCTTGGATTCCTTACTAAAAAATGTATATTAGTATTCGAAATAAATTACAAAAAGGGGTGATATTTTGTAAAATTTGTGAAAATTTTAGCCAACATAATCATCTTATAGAAGAAGCAAACCGTAAAATTGTTCAGTGTTTTAACAATTATGATCCCATGTAGAAAAATTCTTTGCTGAAGCTGTGACTGAAGACATTGTAACTATTGTAAGTAAATGTCCTGGTGGTGAGCTATAATCATCAATTTAGGTGTCATTCACAACAACTAATACTTAGTTTTAATCCTCGGTTCAATTTACAACCGAATTTTGTGCATTGATCTTAATTTATTTACATCTATACAAGACTTAAACGACACAACATTCAAATTTAGTTACAGCGTCGATTATGTCAATATGAAAGAAAAAGAATAAAAATTCTTCAGGTGAAAAAATTAATATGCATATTAATTGTCTATTCTTAAGGTTCAAAGATTTTTAAGCTTTGAAAATTGATAATCAAGTTAAATTTGGACATTTATAAATTCCGAAATAATAGTTCAATAGAATATTATTGTTTTTCTGAGTACTAAATATTAAATTGTTGCAAAGTAATTTTTTGTTTTATGGAAATAATTTCTTAGATTAATCAATTTGATTGTCTTTTGATGTAAATCTAATCATGAAGTATTGTAGTAAATGAGACTGATATTGGCTTAAATATTAAAATAATAAACAGATGTTTATCATTATAAACAAAAATTTTAGATTCTAGTAAAAGATATCCTCTAAAAAAACCATAAAAAAAAATAGATAACCTCCTCATATCTCAATAACTAATACCACACAGTTTTTGTTTCTTTTATGTACATCTAAAAGGAAACAATAAATTTCTGCAAAAGATGTTTTTGGAATAGCATAACAATAAAACTGAACAAGCTTGCTTCGCACTAACATCGTTTAGAGTAAATCTTGTACAATTTAGCTATTGCAACTTTTTATCAGAATATTCAAAGCACA
The DNA here is from genome assembly GCA_947359355.1 of Acrocera orbiculus. Taxonomy (NCBI): domain Eukaryota; kingdom Metazoa; phylum Arthropoda; class Insecta; order Diptera; family Acroceridae; genus Acrocera; species Acrocera orbiculus. Next base: position 5,852,193 of record OX375757.1, read on the forward strand.
TTAAAAAATGCTTCTAAATGCACTTAAGCTGCTGTGTTTCATTAGCGGCATTGCTCTTTGTCTTTATGAAAGAGGAATAATGGAAATTATTGATACCATCCACATTGTTAAGAGGTTGATTTTTACCTTGAGTAATATAATAATGTATATGTATAATTATACTTTCTAGGGGTATATAAAACAAAATATTGTACATACTAGGAGCACACAAAGTTTCTATTCTATTGTTTTGGATAATTAAATTTAAAATATAAGTTTCTTGATTAGTTAAAACTATTTGTAAATATTGCAGCAGTTTATCTAATTTCCTAGAAAATAAAAGTTTCAACTAACAAGAAATTTTCATCTACATAAAAGGTTTTGCAGCATTTTTAAAATACAATAACCTAAAGGTATGTAAATAGCAGGGGACATTCTAAAGCTTAAAAGTGCAATCTGGGGAATTTTTTGTGTGGTTTCGGCAGCCTTATTTAATACATTGTAAATAAAAATGCATGATTTAAAAGCTGAAATTTTATCAATATTACAAAAAAAAAGCAATCAAACAGGCACCAAATAATTCTGCAAAAAACTCTAATGAGATCGCAAAATACCTCGCTACAATTGAGCACTTAATTAAACCTCGAAAATATTATTTTTAGAATTTTTTATCTTCATAACTGATCTTCAAGTTGGTATTTTTTAAAAGGAAAATTAAATCAAATTTTCTAATTACAAATAAACTTATTAGTTTCCATAATAATCTAAAAAGTAATTTGGATTAAGTCTTAAAATTATAAAATATTCAAAATGAAATTTCTTAAAAGTTATTAAACCACTTTAAAATAAGAAAACTTTGCAAAAATATTTAAATATCTTTTAGTAACACTAACAAATCTATAAAAAGATTCTGAAACGATGAAGTCAATTATTTGGTAGTCTCTATAAAATTAAGTCTATTCTTGAACATACAGGAATGTATTTTGTACCACATAAAATCCATTGGTCAAGGTGGAAGTATTCAATTGTTATAATTCTTAAGAAAATTTTATTTGGATGCATGGCAATAAACTTCTAACTTTGAGAATAAAACTATATATTTCAGCCTACACAATATACAAAAACTACTAACACCATTAAATATTTTGGTTTTCGTATAAATAACAATAATAAAGCGATTTTAGATTATTTTACACATAAAATCAATCAAAAGTAATGAGAAGTCATAAAAAAATCCAAATATTGGTAATAAAATAAGCCCTTAAAATAATAAACAGCAAAAATAAAGTTTTAATCTTTAAATGAAATGATTTAGACTAAAATTTCAACTTTATTATTTTCCTTCGTTTTTTTTTTTTTTTTTGTAACTACAAAGTTTCAAGATTGCGCTACTGAAAGCCTCTGAATATTCTGTTTGATAGAATTTTAATGAAATCCCTCAACAATACAAAAAAGAAAAGTCAATAATTTATCGGATGCATTTTTAACTTTCGCTTAAATATTTAAATAAATGGTCAGCTTATATCAAGATGTACATATTACCAACATTTAAGAAGGTAATATTAAAACAGGCGTGGGCTATATAGTTGCTGCATATTAAACTCTGTCTCTGATTATGCTAATGAACCATTCTATGTCGAATACACCGGATAAGGCTTGGTTTGGTTGAAGCTTTTAACACTTGTTTTCATGTCATAATTGCTTTTTGTATTCAAAAGAAAAGAAAATAAAACAAATAAATTCTGTGTTAAAATTATATCTAAAACACCCTCATGTATCTAATGATTTGCATAAAATAAATTACATAAATTAAATGCAGATAACCATAACCTAATTTTATTTCATCATATGACTAAAACTAGTTAGAAAACTCCTTAATATTCAGGTGATTCTAACTTAGGTTTTTACGTAAGAGATAATGATTTAGAATTATTTTTTAATTTTATACTGAATTTACAAAAAATAGAATACTAGATAAAACATTTCTATATATTTTATCTAGTTTTTCATTTTTTAGTTCAAAATAGTTATAGTTTATAAAAACTGTATAGTAAATTAGCCGTCTTGAATTAATTTTCAATGCGATTACCACGAAAATGTAAATAAAATCGATTTTAATATCCATGCAATAAAATAAACGAAGTAGTAAAATTCTCTATTGTCTGTACAATATCCTGTAATAACTTCATTCTAATACATGACAAGTGTAACCAAGTGGTCAGCTATTAATGTTAAATGCTCCCTTCCAGTCACTAAGGACATTTAACTTTACAATCGTATTGATAGGTAAGTTATAATTTTAATATGCAATTATGTTTGCATTGATGCTGCTCTCATTTTAAATTGAAGTCATCCTTAAAATTTATGCACAAGCATTATAAATATGAAATTCTGCAGTAAGAATTTTGTTGGTGATAAAGAAAAAAAATAATTGAAATAGACTGATGAATAATTAATATTAAAATAACAATAAAACTAAAACACTATCAGTAAACTTTTAAATTTTGAAAGTGTAAACATATTAAAAATTTCAACGACATGTTAACAATATATGCGTAAAGATTTGAAAAAGCTGTGCCAATCTTTTTTAACGTGCTATCTACGTATCAATCACAACTAAAACTTTTCTTGTAGACCACAATTGAAGTGGTTCTCGTAGGCTAAGGCCAGTTCAAGAGCAAATTAACCACTGAGAACCCACTTAGCACTGTTAAATATTCTTCTTATGGGGTCATCAATGTTTTTTTGCAATTTCACATATATGTATGAGTGTGTTCGTAGTAATGTAAATGCAACATGAAGCTTAATGCTTACGAGTTATAATCCATCAAATTTGCACATTTTTCGAGAAAAGAAATTTTTGTGTAAATGCTGATATTTGATTGATTCGCTGTAGTAGAATTTAATTTTAATACTTAAGGAAGATTGTTTTTATGATACAAAATGAGAAATTATGACAACCTATAATTTGCGAATCCTTTATATAATAGCTAAACAGGTTTTAAAGACATGCTTACATAATGTACCGTTATAAAGAAAGACTTTAAAATTAATTAATTTTATTTCACTTCCGAGAGTTAAACACCTAAAATATTCACTATTTGATAGAGAACAGTTTTTCATGCAAACTACAACTTTCTTGGATTAAATTATACATAGTGAATATTTTTTCCTAAAATTATGTACATTTATTAATGGTAAAAACAAATTTTTTTTGAATGATGTGTACTAAAAAATAGAAAAAAACGAATTCTTGTCTGTTTTTCATACTATCCCGTAACTAGTAAGTAAGTCAGTAAAAGAAAGGGGACAAGTTGCACCGCGACCAGTCTTGATCTACTGTGCTCTCCGCCAGAAATGTTATTATGGAAACCTAATACCCAGATTCCTTGCCAGAGCTAGGATCTCTCTCAAACCTATTTCCAATCCTCCTATGGAAGCTACTTGTCGGGTGAGAAGATGCTTTATTCTCTTTGACATCACCCTACCACAGTCAAAGAGTAGATGAGTGGGCCTCTCCTCTACCTCATGACAGAATCTGCAATTAGAGGTTGTTGAACTTCCCAATTTATAAAGGAACTTAAGGAAGGGACCATGTCCTGTGATGAACCATGTCAATATCCTAAGGGACTCTTTGTCCAACTTGCTTGCCTCGTCTAGGTTCCCGTAACTAACATTTGTTCTTAATATGGCTTTTTATTTTGTATACAGAGTAAAATTTAATAATTATATTATAAAAATACCAAAAACTGTTTTTAGAAATACTTGCTGACTACTTTGTTTTCAAATTCTCGGCCAAAGGATGAAAAATATATACCAACACGAGTAAGAGGAATTATTGAAAAAAATTTGAGAGAAGCTACTTGTGCATATGGCAAATAAAATATTTTCTTTAATGAGTCCACACTTTCAAAATTGATTGAGAACAAAAACTTTTACGCTTATGCCAGTACAGGTCTAATTAATCTCTTAAATTATTGAAAAGCTAATAATTAATATATTAAAAAACAGCTACATAGTTTAAATGAGTATAAAGAACTCATATAAAGTTCCTTTTAAAAACATCCACGAAAAATCCAAAAATTTACAGGTTTGTAATCATAGTATCCAGAAAAGGCATTTCTGACAAGCTAAAACTATTGGAAAAATGCTTTTAATAAACTACAAAATGCCTTAAGGTGTGTTCATAAACTAAATTGATGTCAGATTTTTATTAAGTAAGTCTAGTCGAACATATTTTTAAATCGACATTTTTATTAGTAACCGTCATTGAGTACTACTTAACCCATCTGTTCGTTTTTTTACCATTAAGCCAAACAACTAATAACGATTTTGACTTGAGCTTATGTGAAATTTCTTTAGTTATAAGAAAATTCATTTTTTGGGCCTGGACACTTTCCCTTATAATTGAAACAGTCAAAAAAAAAAAAGAAGAAAATCTTATCTCAAATTAATTTTGTCTTTTGAACTATAAAACATTAGTAACAAAAAAAAACAAACATGTCAAAATTAAAAACAAATACAAAGTAAAAAAAGATATCCAAGAGTGCTATCTATCTATTGAAAAATATCTTAAAACTTAAACCAAAAATTTCATAATATTTACCTTGAATATATCCACAAGTTTCTTATTTAATTTTTCAAAATAAAATAAAAAGCAACAAAATCGTCTATTGTATACAAGAACAATGTATCTCCTGCTATGCTCCTTACATATATACATATATCCTAAGCAATCCAGAAATCTTACAGAAAAAAAAAGTTTAAAGACCCTGCGACAAATGGTTTTAGTTTATTTTGCAAAATATTCAGTCATTTACTACGATTAGGGTAGCCCTCTTGTTCTCTCATCTTGTAAAATATCCAAGAATATAAATCTTTGAGTATCCTGAAGTAATGTTAACATGTCTGTTATGGATGAAAAAAACACGTGTCGATATCTTTTTTTGTGATTACATTGTTATATCTTGAGAAAAATGAAAAACTAGAAACCTTTTTAAAATTATTTCAAAACAATTCTAAAACGAGACAACATTATGAAAAATGACATTTCTGATTTTCCACTCAATTTTAAGGCCACCCAAGTTGTAAGGAATATTTTGTCTCATTATAGACAAGGATTTATTTCAATCATAATTGCCTAGTTATAATGATTAAAAGTTTTCAATTAGTTTTAATTAAGAAGCAGTTTCTAGTTAACATTTTATATTCGTGTCTAGTGTGCAATTAAAATTACTGCATAAAATCTAATCACAAGATCAATTCTTTCTTGTTGAATAATTTTAAGCAATTCATTCTTGTTTTTATGTTAGATTTGAAATGATCAAGAATATATTTTAAATATAATATGATCCAAAGGAGGTGTTACTAATCTATCAGCTTTAATCCATTTTATTCATAAATCATTGTTAGATAATACATCAAATTTTTATTAATCCAATAAATTGATAGCATAAATAATAATATCAAATGTGCAATTTACCTAAAGGGATTTACAATATTTTCAGAAGTGATCGTTACTATAATAGCTGCCAACACTATATCTATCCATTGAATATGATAAGTTCGTGACCGTGACAATAGTTTAGCTAAAGGATTTCATTTTATTATTTTTTACTAGACCTAGCTCGATCTATAGATGTAATCATAACATTCCACTGTCTATTTTTGAATATCATTAATCATATACAAACTGTTGGAATGTGGGAGAAGTCTTAAGATATATTAATACCGACAAGTACAAAAGAAGAACACTGATTGAATAAGAGTGAACAGTGTTGATTGATATGTGTATTTAGTATCTCAAGGTTGGATAAGATTTAAAGTTGACATGACATTTAGTTACAACATCGATAGTGTCAAAATGAAACAAAATCTACAAAAGTTCTTCGGATGAGAAAATTAATTTGCATATTTGTTATTGGTTCTTAAGTTTCAAAGAATTTAAAGGTTTGAAAATTGATAGTAAAATTTTAACTTCGACATTTATTTATTCGATAATATTTAGTTGAGAGGGAAGTCTTTGTTTTGTTATTAAATATATTTTGTATTACGGAGGGCTACTTGTTTTTAGAAAAACTTAAGGCAAATATGTTTTTAAAAATTCAGTTCTCATTCGATATGAGTCTAAATATCAATTCAAGCATTTATATTATCTCAAAGAATCATACTTAATCCATACCTTGTCATAATCATTAGTAATAGAAATAGTTATAGGCTCCTCATGTGTCAGTAATACAAAACAATTTTAGTTTTGATTTATATTTGCATTAAAAAGGATGTTTTCCCATTTTTATAAAAAAAAAGAAAATAAATTTCCATCAAATTTTGAACGTTTTTATTAATAATACAATTTTGTTCTTTCAGGGTTACACACACACATTTTTAAGTGTTTTTAAAAGCACTATTCGTAGGTTTTGTTGTTGGACATAAATTTGGAAATGAAAATTTTATGTATGACAGTGTAAAAATTTCAAAATGAAAAATCTATTCTTAAAATTAGTAGAGAATAAGCTCTATCTGTAACTACTATTATTCGTTTAGACTCTCCTAGACTTAGCAGTCACTTTTATTCTGGGACATGAAAGTATTTTAGCACGTTAAAAATTATCTTATTTACTTGATTTTGAAACAATAACCAGCATTCAATCGTACTTTAGAAGACATTGTAAAAAACAATCAGAATGGTGTATGTGTGTGTATGTGTGCCCGGCAGCAGATATGAATTTATTTGTTGATTTGCTTTAAAAATATCATTGTGAGAAAATTACGTTTAAAGCTTTTAATATGTTTCACGTTTCATTTTAAGCTGATCTTAAAATATTTATATTTTTAAAACCTATGCACAAATTAGTTTTCTGGACTTCAAATTCAGATAATTTAGTTCAGAAGCATTTCAAAGAGATTAATCTTAATTAAAGTTAGAAATTGCTTTAATTTTTACAAGCAAAGGTATTCCAGGGTTCACTCAGAGTCATATATCCTTGGAAGTATTGCTTTGATATTAGTGAAATTTTAAAATATAGTTCTTAAAAAATGCAATAAAACATTTTTTAGTAATTGCTAACTAACTCTAACATTTTTAACTAAATTTGAAGTTAATAAAATAAATAATGTATAATGAAAAGTAATTGAAATTGCATCGCAAAGTAAAATTTTTCTTTAAATAGACACATGTTTAGCTAAATGGATAGCTAAATTTCCCTTTAAATACATAACCATATAAATATATAATCTTGTGCGAAAGTTTCTTGAAATAAATTTTTCGACATGATATATAAGTCAAAGAATTGAGTGATTCTATTATTAGTTAAAATTATTCCCATAAAACAATAGTTATCTAATTTGTTTACTTTGGTAGTGTTCTTTTCATGTATTTACTTAGTTTGAGTTCAAATGAAAGGAATTAACTTTGAACATACTACTTCTAGGCCAGGCGCGATAGGGGTTGAAGAAGGAAATAATTCGTTACAGTAAACTGATGATGCAATGTTGTAAAGCGTATTATTAGCAATAAAAAAAACAAAATCCGAACCACTGGAAATGTTCCGGGGCGTAGAGGGGTGGGTTTTTAGAGGGGGGAAACGGTTTTTTGATGTTTCTGGCTAAACTAAGCGTCCAATCAAAAAAGTTTCAAAGTAAAAGTTGTAGATAGTAAAAAGATCTACAACTTGTCTATAGAACATTTTTTTATTTACCCTATGCTTTGATGAGTAAAAAACTAAAAACGCTTTTTTTTGTTTTTTAACCGTTTTTTCCAGAAAAATGATTGGATTTGGATCAAAATTAGTAATAACGTATCTTTTAGTATTCTAAGTAATCTGTATTTTTTTTAAAAAAATTAATGCAGGATTGTTGCTAAATTTCACTAAAATATAAAAAAAAAAGGGTTTTTTCAACTGAAATTCCTAATAAAATGAAAAATCCGATAGAACTCAATCTAGCTTCATTTTTTTACTTCATACTTTGCCTTTTAAAAAATAAAAGAAAAATAAAACTTTTAATGAAACAAGCCCCAAAAAAAGTGAAAAAACTGAAAATATGACCTTTTCCATTGCACATTTTCTGATTATTTTCTAAAAATTTTTATTAATAATTAAAATTATTATAATTTTGTAATATAAATATATACTAAAAATAATTAGTAATTTATTTATTGATTAATTACATCGTTCAACCACGCTGCGCAATAAGTAGGCTTTGGTTTTCTATGTCATCCCCTGTAGTAGGTATAATTGGCTGCATGGATAACACTTACAAATTTTTAAATTTTTTCGTTAAGTTCGACAAAAAGATGTTTTTTAGGGTAATTTTAGATCGCTGAATCCGAAAATCACAATCATTTTTTTATTCAAAGAAGCATTTGTGAGATATTCCCAAAAAATGTGTTTTTTGGGTGTATTTTCTTTTATTGGTCTGTATCCCAGAAAATAAATTTTTGATTGGCTAAAGCTCACCGGTTAATAAAAGCTATTATTTTTTTCTTTTAATTGACATATAAAACGTGTAAATCAATATATATTTGACAAAGTTACAGGAAATCCAACTTAAAAAAAAGTGATTTTTTTCACCTTTTTTTAAAATGGCCTATTTTCATTTGCTTCTTTTTGGTTGGAAAAAATGTTTAAGTGAAACTTTTAAGACTTTAAATAAAGGAAAAATTTGCTTCAAATATTTTGGTGTTAAAATCTTCAATATCCAAAGAAAAATAAAATAGTTATAGATTATTAAGTGGGGACGTGATTGTGTCATTTTTCAGGTCTGATACGGACGCTCACAAAATTCTGCCAACTAGTTCAATGAAGTTAACTAGTTGCAATTTTCACCAGTTTGCAGAGCGGATATATAAAATACAGCTCTTTTTTGAGTCTATGGGATAGCAGATCAGGTGGGAAGCGATATATTCAACGCGATCGGTCATGGGGGGAAAGCCATGTTGTAGAAACGAATAATTTTATTCAGAAGGCACTTGTGGACACAGAAAATGTAATTTTTCCTCAATTATATATTAAAATTAGAGAAATGAAAAATTTGGCAAAAGTATTGGTAAAAGTTTCGAAAAAGAGATGGCACTACTATTCATCAGAAAAAATGTCGATTTAGTTGTGTGAATATGACCTTGAAGCCATGCTTTCTAGTATTTCAACCACAAATTCGAAGTTTTATTTACACAAGTTATAAAAATTACATACTAGATAAACATTTAATTTATTTCTCAATTTCCATAAGTTAACTTCATTGAACTAGTTGGCAGAATTTTGTGAGCGTCCGTATCAGACCTGAAAAATGACACAATCACGTCCCCACTTAATAATCTATAACTATTTTATTTTTCTTTGGATATTGAAGATTTTAACACCAAAATATTTGAAGCAAATTTTTCCTTTATTTAAAGTCTTAAAAGTTTCACTTAAACATTTTTTCCAACCAAAAAGAAGCAAATGAAAATAGGCCATTTTAAAAAAAGGTGAAAAAAATCACTTTTTTTTAAGTTGGATTTCCTGTAACTTTGTCAAATATATATTGATTTACACGTTTTATATGTCAATTAAAAGAAAAAAATAATAGCTTTTATTAACCGGTGAGCTTTAGCCAATCAAAAATTTATTTTCTGGGATACAGACCAATAAAAGAAAATACACCCAAAAAACACATTTTTTGGGAATATCTCACAAATGCTTCTTTGAATAAAAAAATGATTGTGATTTTCGGATTCAGCGATCTAAAATTACCCTAAAAAACATCTTTTTGTCGAACTTAACGAAAAAATTTAAAAATTTGTAAGTGTTATCCATGCAGCCAATTATACCTACTACAGGGGATGACATAGAAAACCAAAGCCTACTTATTGCGCAGCGTGGTTGAACGATGTAATTAATCAATAAATAAATTACTAATTATTTTTAGTATATATTTATATTACAAAATTATAATAATTTTAATTATTAATAAAAATTTTTAGAAAATAATCAGAAAATGTGCAATGGAAAAGGTCATATTTTCAGTTTTTTCACTTTTTTTGGGGCTTGTTTCATTAAAAGTTTTATTTTTCTTTTATTTTTTAAAAGGCAAAGTATGAAGTAAAAAAATGAAGCTAGATTGAGTTCTATCGGATTTTTCATTTTATTAGGAATTTCAGTTGAAAAAACCCTTTTTTTTTTATATTTTAGTGAAATTTAGCAACAATCCTGCATTAATTTTTTTAAAAAAAATACAGATTACTTAGAATACTAAAAGATACGTTATTACTAATTTTGATCCAAATCCAATCATTTTTCTGAAAAAAACGGTTAAAAAACAAAAAAAAGCGTTTTTAGTTTTTTACTCATCAAAGCATAGGGTAAATAAAAAAATGTTCTATAGACAAGTTGTAGATCTTTTTACTATCTACAACTTTTACTTTGAAACTTTTTTGATTGGACGCGTAGTTTAGTCAGAAATAACAAAAAACCGTTTCCCCCCTCTAAAAACCCACCCCTCTACGCCCCGGAACATTTCCAGTGGTTCGGATTTTGTTTTTTTTATTGCTAATAATACGCTTTACAACATTGCATCATCAGTTTGCTGTAACGAATTATTTCCCTTTTTTCCTTTTTTCATACCTATGGCGCCTGGCTGACCTATTAAAAACACTTATTTCTTAGCAACAAAATCTAATTAAAGAAAATACTTTTCAAAAGTATCCAAAAATGACACTATTGAAATCATTTAGTTAGTATTATTATTTCTAGGAGATTATAAATACAGTTAATATACCCTTTTTTCAACTCGTACTGATATTTGCAAGGAAAATTTACATGCAGTTAGTGATCTATACCCTGTTGAATGAGTCCCTAAAGGGACTTTCTCTATAATATAATCAGTCTTTTACTAATCTAGAGTTTTTGAGCAACATTTCAATATAATAAAAACAATTTTATTCTAGTCATTTCAGATCTTCCAACTAAATATAACGTTTAATATCCTTCAAACAATTACGATATCAAAATTAGCTCAATTAAAACATAATTTATTTAAAAAATATCAGAGTACATATAAAATATCCACTAAAATGGGGACATATATTAATATAAATTTTCTTTTTTGCTAAGTAATAAAACGTGATAAGAAAGTAAACGAACTAAAATTAAATCCTTATTGAATAAATTTCTATCCTGTTTTATCTCACAAAATCTACTGACAGAATTTCGTTAGCACCTGAAGAAAAACTGATTTATCTACATAAATATATTCATGTGTCTCAAGTTGGAGAAAATAATACCATTATGCGTTCAGGATATTAATGAGATATCAATAACCTTGAATTCATGCTTAGTTTTGCAAAAAGAATTATTGATACTGAATAAACGTTAGTAAAGATTTATTAGGAAAAATTTATTGTTGATTTTAGACACGTGCATTTGGTCCTTAGTGAGAAGGCTAATTTGACATAAACAATTTTTTAGCAAATAAATTAGAATAATGTAGATGAAAAGGGTTAATTTTTTCCCATGTTAGTTACCATTTTGAACTGTTGTATGACTGAAAAAAGTTATGCGCACGAGATTAAGGACGAAATAATTTATTTCAAGAAGAGTAAAGTAAAGTAAAGAAGTAAAGTGCTTGGATTGTTCCGAGTAAAAGCTCAAATAGATTAAATATAGCTTTCAAAATTTCAGTCTGGTAATGATTAATCCTATCAAATAATCAAATGTTAATAACTCTAAAATAACTTTTCACTGACTTCCATAGATTTAGGATTTACGCTTTAAAATAACTTGATGAATTAGCACTGTAGAATAAACATGTCATAAATATATTAATTTCAATGTTAAAACCAGCAACCAATCAGTAATACCCGAGTCGAAATATTTGATGATGATTTCATACCGTTTATTCTTTCTCTACTCAAATCAGTATAATCTTTTACATATACTGTTTGTTAAAAGTTCATACTGAATTGATGCTGAAAGGTCTAAATAAATCACGATTCAACACTACCAGTATCAAATCAGTATTAAAGTTACAAAATTTTCAGTACATTCAGTATAAAATCATAATCATTATCAAATATTTCGACTCAGGTACCCTTTCTACACAGGCGTCTAATACAGTGTATTAGCTTCTAATTGAAAAATTCTACCCAAGCTAATTTGCATTAATGGAGCAAATGAAGAAAATTTCTAGAAAAAGTGTCATAGAAATAAACATTGAATCGTCTAATTGCGCTCGGATAGAATTTGAAGGGTATAAGATGCGGTGAGATAGTAGAAGAAATAAGACAGCTCCAAATACAATGAGTCCACGAGATATAAATCAATCTTACCATTAGAGATCAAGTCATTAGTTTTTACGAAATCTTTTAACTTATATTACTGTCCACTTTTTCGTCAGTTTCAATAAGTACTTACATAATAATTTTTAATTTTATTTTAATTAAAAAGCTAAATCTTTTTAGTTTACTTATTTTGCATTAGCCATCAAAAAGATTTGATGATTACGGCAAAGTGATACATCTTAAAAAGTGCTATTAAATCCAGCTCCTAATGAGCTTCTATTGAAGTATTTTACTTTAAATTTCTTTTCATCCTTAAGGGGGTATTCTGGTCTAGAGACATGAATTTTAGGTACTTTTTGAGGAGCAATAAAAAAAGTATTCGTTATTTTTTATAATATATATTGATTCCTAAGCAATACACAAAAAGAAAAAAATGAAAAAATCAAAAACCCAGAAAGTTACAGGCTGATGAAGTGGGGGGTGTAAAAAAATGGTGCTTGATTTGAACCCTCTGAGTAATCTGGAGTACAAAAACAAAACGAGTAATTTATCTAGAGGAGTGGATAATTGAAAAAAAAATTTTTCGTGAAGTTGTGGCTGTTTGAACTCAAAAGACGTGCTTTTTACCACTTTTTTTAGGTTTCTGAATTTTTTTAAAATAGTAAAAATTGAAATTTTTTTACAATCCTAGTTCCTGCGATAGGGAAATTTATAAAAACGACGCCAAATTTCAAGAGAATCGGTTCAGTGGATCTTGGGAAATTATGGCAACCGTTTCAGATAAAGTTAAGCACATTATGAGCCATACGTCACTAAAACAGCTATATCTCCAAAAATAATTTGAATTTGGGAAATCCTTTTAGGAGCGTTTTCTTAAAGGCTGAAATATCAAAATCATTTTTTTTTTATATTTCTAGACTAGAATACTCCCTTAAGATTACCAATTAAATAGCGATAATTTTTTTAATCTTATCAATAGTTTTTCTAACTGCATTTCATTTCCTGGATATTAATTATAGATTGTTTTGATAAAAATATTGGGACATATAGAATTCAATTAAAAATAGAACTTATTAATTCCTAAACACTTTTGGCTTAACTTATTTTCTTTCAAAAAAGGTCTTCTTCTTTCTCTGTTATTTTAATAGAGTCTAATAAATACAATTGATAAATCGAAGAAATCAATATTTATTATCGATTTATCATATAATATTGATGCAATATTTTAATGTATCACATAGTAAAAAATATTGGTGCTTTTTTTATGTTAACATCCCTATTGAAAATCATATTACAACTACATCTATTTCAATGGTGTAAACTTTTCAAAATGCATTTTAATAACTTCTTTAATGAACGATTCATTACTGAATTTATTTGTTACTAATGTAAACTAAATAGTTATTAATAAGGGTAATATTCGAAAACTAATTGATGTATTAATTTTTATTTGATTAAAATCTTATTACAATATATCAAATGAAATTAATCTATGAATGGGATTTCCATAAATCAACTCTAGAGTAAAATAAAAACAGGAAAAAATATAGTATATTAATATGTTTTTACATAATTCTATTTCATTGTTTCCTTATTAGCATAAAAAACAATTTTCTTTTTTTCTTATTATATAGCATTTCATCAATTTAGTGAATATTCTTGTAAAATAGACTAAAATTAATTCTCATTGTGACTAAGCTTATACTTTATTCTCAACGGGGATAAAGAAATTAATACGAACAACTTATGCAGGAAAATGCTTTTTAGGTTCTTAGCTAATGCGATGCTAATGCTAACACGCCATGAAGAGGATTTAAATGAATTGAAGTTTAATCATCAAATGACTTCTTAGTTTTGGAAGAGATTTTTTTAAATTGTTATGGTTCGGTTTTTTCTACTTAAACTTGATTATTTTTTTTCAGCTTTGAAATTTTCATCTTAGCATTTTAAGATTTTATATAATTTAGACTCAAGGAAGAATTAATTTAATCAAGTAAATGATATTTTGTTCTTTAGTAATAAGACAAAAAAGAATCCAAGAACTTTATTATACTTCATTTATTTTTTGAAAAATTATATTTATCTTTGGTTATATTTTTTCCAGATGACTATTTTGTTGATAATTTTAAGAACCAAAGTCACGTTTATCTATTAATTTAGTTTAATATGACTGAATGAAAAATTATTAATCAAAATATTAAACAACAAATGAATTTTTAAGCCGATTTAATGGCTCAAACTTATTCATATTAGACAAATTAACCAACAATTTTACAAGTTTCTGTAATAATACTGTAAGAATAATGACGGTTTAAATTAAGAGGATAAAACTTTTACTGAAATTTAAAAAATGTCTAGTGTAAAACTTGCAAAATTTTGTTCGGAAAAAAATTACTGTCAATCCAATTAGACTACTTTAATTAAATTTATTTCCTAATATTCTGAACGAAACCCCGATAAAAATAATTATTAGTTTTTTAGATAAAATTAAAATACGAACTCTTTTTTAATCAAAAATATTTTTAATTTGAAATCTCCTTAGAATCACTAGGGGTAACAAATCCTCAATTATAACTTCCTTTTGAGCTCAGCATAGTAAAAGAAAAAGTCTTATTCTAGCCTAGTCTTATAAGCAGATTTTATGTTTGCCTACAAAAATGTTTAAATCCCTATAAAAAGGGATATCTAAAAATAAATGTACAAGAAATAATCATTCAAAATCTTATCCATATATCCTTTAATCATTACTTTTAAAAAGGAAAAAAAGGATTTGAAATAAGAACATCCAAAGAAAAATTTGTTTCATCAATGCCGTTAATCTGGAAAGGATTCTTAAATGTAGAATCCAGGAAAACAAAAAAAACAACCAACAGATGCCATTTTGGTTTTTTTATTTTAGTAATATGTAGGTCTGTTTTCATACAAAAATACAAATTCAAGGATAGCAATATTTTTCATTGATAAAAGGCGAACTCTTTTTGTAATTTTTAGTAACTATTATAACTTTTTCAAGCCTTTGGAAGACAATTGCAAAGGCCCAAACACAATGCACACGATGCGACGGCGAATTTATTTGACAGCTTATACCCATTCTCCATACAAAATTTCCGTCGTTGTATTTGTAATGGAATTCACATATGTATTCTATTTTTTTTTTAAACTTTTTTATATATATTCATTCTCTTTTATTTTACATAAAAATATAATTAATTAATAAGTAATTAAAATGTATGTTAATATAGTTCATTAACTTTAAGTCATAATGTTCTACATTATGAAATTGCTAATACTACAATTTCATAATGTCGAGAATTGGCATGGGAATTACTGTCTCAGCAGTAATTACCCATCAATGAACTATTAGCATGGGAATTTGCGATCTCATGCAATAAATCTCATACTATATGATTAGTATAAATATTGTTATAGAAGGTAGTCAATTAGTCATTAGTTATTAGAAGCTCCATTAAGTTAGAGCTTAAGTTAATTAAAGCTCCATTTAGTTTGAGCTTAACAGTAAAAATATAGCTCCATTTAGATTGAGCTTATGTATAAAAAAAAGAGATAATTAATAAATTTTCTTGTTAAAGGGAAATCATCTTTTCTTCCTTTAAGCTAGGCCTTGTGGCCATCAGGTAAATATGTTGGCCTCTCTGGCCCTACCAAATTCTATCTAAACCTTTAATTATTGATATTTAACATGAGCAGTAGTGCGACCTTTTACTTTGTCTGCATCGACACACGTCGGCCTGCTCAGGTCTCTAAGAAAGGATTATTACATATTGTAATAGTGGAGTATAAGCTTCGGTGGAGAATGAGTATAAGTAGAATCTGTATATTTCAATGGGAGTTAACACAATCGTTTCGCTTACGCGTCGTTTGAGTAGACCTACATTCTACTTTTCAACACGATGACATGCGAATCGCTTTGCAGTTTCGCCGTCGCATCGCGTGCATTGTGTTTGGGCCTTAACAGTTAAAGTACGCTTACAAATTAAAAACATTCTTTCTAGAAATATAACAGTACGTAAAGTTTTTTATTATAATGAAGTTTATAAGGAAAATATAAATGAAATGAAATGATAAATGAGTAAAAAGGACAACAAAATTTTGAAATAAGTAAAGAAACTAAATTTTTGTAATCGAACTATAAAGCAAATTAAAACAATACAAAAATATCTACGATAATTCTTTCGAATAAACAATCCATGTATGCCATATTTAGAACTTTTCCTTCTTGAAAAATTATTACTCCTCTGGGGGCTGCATATCTCGCACATTTTCGGCAGCAGTACTCTACATCTTTGCTAATCCTATAAAACTCATTTTGAGTTGTGTCCAATATCTTGTTTAGACTACACTTTTTTACCAAAACATCTCTTACTTTTATGCAAAGTATTACTATTTTTATTTTGCAAGAATTTCATTCTACCCATTCCTATTTTCGCATTAGGATATGCTCTATATTTAGTGACTACTATTGCACACCTAGCTTTCATCTGAAATCCTGCTTCACTCTAGATATTATTGGTTTATCTTCAATTTCATCATCAATAGAATTTTATCATCATTTTAGTACAACTTTTAAAATTTGTTGTTGTTCCTGCTATCGATTGTTTCTACAACTATTTTCATTACATTTATCTGAGCTTTTATTTCAACGGAAATATATTGCCTACTGCCTGGCTTACAAAACCTTACTACGCATATTTGTTTTTTACTTTGCTATTTAAAATTTCTAAGAAATATATATTTTTCATCCTTGTGATTGTTCCATCTGAAATCATATTTTTCAACTGTTAAATAAATCAATAAATAAGCAAGTACAACTGAATTTTTAACACTGTTTTGTTCTGCTTCTTAAAGTTGATATGGCTTAAAACACTTGATTTTCCTGGGCAGAACAACTAATCTTATTTTATACAAGACTCTTAATACCAAAAGTGTAAAATATGGTAAAATATTTATATTCAAATTCTAGAACTGTGTAACTTTTATTGTTTTCTAATTAACTTGTAACTAATACCAAAGATTTCTTGATTTAAATTTTGATTCTTATTCATATTTTTTTATTTTGCTTCTGCCAATAAAAAAAGTTAAAACAAAATTATTTACAACAGATCAATAAGCAAGTATTCTAGGGTAGCTCAAAAATATTTGAAAATATTTCTCTAGGTAAGCAATTAATATAATTAATGAAAAGATTTGAATATCACTTCTTGGAGTTTATTGGATAAAATTTCCAACTAGTATAAAACTATGCAAAATATTGCAAGACAAAGAATAGTCAATAGTCTTAAGTTTTAAATTGTTTTCAAAATGAACTCCTTGGAAGTCTATTAGATGCTAGAAAATTTAATTCAAACTTATATTTTTAATTTTGTACTCAACTGGCAAATCTTTAAAGCGTAGATATTTCAATCTTTTGAATAATTATTACAGATGAATTAATTCAGAATTACGTAATTTGAGAAACGTAATATCATGCATCTAAATTTAAAATAATATACGTCTGAAAATCTTCTTCAATTTGATAAACTGTGAAATCATGCACAGGAAATTAATTCTTTTTTAAATTGAGCAAAAAATCTAATAATATAGTTTTAACAGCTAAATTATATCTTCAATCATTTCTCAAAGATACTAAAAACTAAACTTGTATCCAATTTGATTTAAAATTTTTTTTAACCAAAACTAAGGTCATTTTGAAGGCTCACGAGAAAAACATAAAAAGTCACTCACTAATGAATAAAACTATTTGTTTTTAAAATATAATTAATATATATCCAAATATTTTTAAAATGTAAAATTCTGTTCATTTAAGATTTAAGCATAAATTTTCAACATCAAAAAGAAACAGATGCTAAGTTTTAAAGATTTTTAAAAATAAAATTTTATGATATCTTTCATATTTTTCCTTTTATTTTCATTTCAATTTGTAAAATAAATATTGTTTTTTTTTTGAAGTTTTAAGGAAAATATTATAAAATAGATTCTGATATTTATTATTTGTAAATGCATGTAGGTGGTTTGAATAAAATAAACAGATCCTGTTTTATAATAAATTCAAGGTTTTTATTTCTAATTTTAGTGATACAAAATTTGGAAATATCTGAATTAGAAAAGATGAAATTATGTCAGTTTTCTTTTCACAAGATGCTTACACAGATTCAGTTTCAGACTGTATTCAAAAATTCGATTTCGTAATTGTATCAAATTTAACTAACTTTAATTATATTATAAGTTTTTTTAAATTTCCTTTGATCCTATAGGTTAGAAATAAATTACTTTCAATGCCTGTGTGCCATGCGGGTATCTCTTTTAGAGTATGCCCAGTTTTCAAAATCATCTTTATTTCAAATATTTCTAGCCTTCCTTTATCAGGACTCTAAAAAGTGTATTTTAGCCTTATATAATCCAAACAATCCACAATCATAGATGTGCAATTTTAATATATTTGCCTTTGGAAAAATTATTAATAGATATTATTCTATCAACCGCGAAACACTTTTATTCTGTTTTTGCAAGAAAAATTACAAAAACAAATAATAAAACATTTTCCTATATTTTATAGTTCTGGTCATCGTAATATTATCTCACTTCAAGTTGTACTGCTTAAATTGATAAAATTTAATTGATGATATATTATTGATTTTACCAATACCAATCAGGATTTAAAAAATCATTACATTAATAATACATCTTGCCTATAAACAATTTTTGAAAAAATGTTTAATTTTATCGTCTTCTCTGATTTGTTATTAAATTGACAAGAAGAAAAAGAGCAAGCAGACGAATGCAATGCATTTCTCAAGAACTCTACTAACTTTTATACACCTGGTAGTTCCAAAATTTGTAATAGTATATTTCAATGGTAAATTATAAATGATTAATTTATTTGCGGGAAATGAGTAGAGTTGCAGTTGAGTTGAGTCAAAAAATTGAAGAAAATAATTGCGTTATAGAAAGTAAAATTATTCTAATTATAAGCAGTTTAGTGGTCATACCTCACAGCATTCAAAGGAAATTTTATATTAATAGCAGATATTGAAAATACGGTTTCAAAGTGAATTGATAAACTAGAACAGCGGTCATCCTTTGCTTTGCGACATCTTTTTATCCACATTTCCGGTTGACTCATTTTGAAAAATTCACAAACAAAGTAACAAAGTTGGCAATTATATAAATAGCTAAATACATTTCATAAACTTCTTTTTTTCATAAACTTTAAACTTTTTTGATTAACTTCAAACTTTGTCTTTGTATTCTTTTTGCACAATATGAAGCTAAATATTGTGAATTAATTTGCGATGCGTTGTATGAAATGATAAAACTTAATGTCAAATTACTGTGTTTTTTAGTCCTCTTTAAATTTGGTGGAAGATAAAAACAAATTTCTGTGTTAGTATGCTCCAATAGTCTTAGATCTAAGATCATGTAGCTAAAAAAAACTGGAAGTCTACTTAGTGGTGAAACCTGCGAAAAACTCATCAAAAAGTACAAAAATTTAGCGCTCAGCCAGTAATCTTTTAGTCTCCTTTGGTTCGGATACACAAAATATAATATTTATTGGATACCTTGACCAGCAAAAAATACCAAAAGTAAATATTTTTGTGCATTATTGAATAATTTAAAAGACATTATAAAAAAAATAACTTGACCACATATGCCTTGACAAATATATATAGTGTCAATAGCATAATTCTATAACTTGCCCCCACAGACTTCTATTTGCTGAAAATTCTCAAAAATATGCTACTTGGAAGAAAATTTAGGTCAAATAATGAGGTCATTTAGTAAACGGAAATATTTTTTATAGGAATAAAAACTTCCAAAGAAGCGCTTGAATAATTGTCTTGATCTTGAGAGGCATTATATTAAATCTTGTAGAAAACATTCAGATTTTTTTCCTAAGTTACTCGCGGGGCTTTATAAGTGGCGTATTAGATGGCAAAAATGTGGCTTTAGCCATGGGTATCTTATTGCAAATTAATATATTCTAGTTTATTTAATAACTTGATTAATTACAAAGTTGGATGAATGAGATATAGTATGAGATTTCTTGGCTAGCTGAGTCACTACAATGTATTTGTTTATGGCAGTTGATTTGTTTTTGTTTTAAATATTTCTGGGATGCGTAAGTAATTTCAAAGGTTTAAAAAGTATTGTTTTACTTTTAAATTTAATATAAATTAAAGTTAAAATTTAGGGCAATACTCTCCTCGTAAGCTTCTTGTATAATTTTCTGAAACTTTCTTAAATTTTCAATTTTAACTGTCAGAAATTTAAGTCCTTAACATATATTTATCAGAAAAATATTAACATAAAACACAAAATTTATCCATTCAAAACTCATTCTAAGATTTAGTAATCAAGTTTTTTTATATCCTTGTTTAAATCCATTTTTTTAAAAACAAAAATCTAAATCTGTTTTCTTTACTTTATCATGCAAGCTGAATATTAAACTTTTTCTCAAGCTAATTAATTAATTTTCCTTAAACTATAAATTTTTCAAAAGTATTCAGGCATGTTAAGTCTTTGTTGCTACTTTTTTTTTTGTTCTCTGTAAAATTTTTTGATTAAAACAATATATAAAATCCAAATATTCTTTTAATACCGCCTGTTGAGTAAATATCCAAAAGTGAGAATTTAAACACATAAAACATGCGAAAATTGATCGTTTAAAGATTTAAGCGTTTTAAATTTCGTTTCATTGATATTCTGGGATTAAAAATTGAAAAAAATTACAATTTAAAAAAAAAGGGCCAAAAATTCATTTCCTTTTTACAACATTAAAAAAAAATAAGAAAAAATGAACGACCTTAAAATTTTCAAAGCTCCTTTGCCTTTTAAGCATTATATATATACAGATCAAATGTATATGTATAACTGTGTCTGCGTTTAAAACAATTCCTAACAAGTTCGTGACTTAATTGCATTCTAAAGCATGAGACGTTCAGACGCCATTATTCATACCACGCACGGATAGCATCATCTTAAAATTCAATCTTAGCTCAGGATGACCATAAATTAACCAAAAATATATGAAGGTTATGTATATTTCTTGTTGTTTTTTTACCCAGACACGAAATATAGTATTTCATTGCTAATATCAAAATTAAGTAAAACCAAAACTCTTCACCGTTTTTTTATCGTAATTGACTTGTTATAACTCACCTAGGCTAAAACTTAAGACACAAGGTTTCATTTCAATATGGTGATTTATATATATATATATATATATATATATATATCTATATATTTGGGATTATATATATATATATTTGGGATGGTAACTGAATCGATAGAAAATTGCCGGTAGAATGGAATCAACGGCCAAATTAGCTGTCGTCTGCTATTTGTAAAATAATATGTCATTTTCTTTCAAACATAAATTATATTAAGAAAAGTTTCTTTACTTTTTTGGGGGAACAGACAATTTTGAAATCAATTTAAAGGATTTCAATTAGGCCCTAGCCTTATGGCAGTTAAAGGAATTAGGGAATATTTTTGTTGGCTACATTATCTCCCATTTTAATTTATTAAATATAAAGGTAAGAAAATAAAATGTTTGAAATTTGATTTCAAAATTATTTTAAGTCAAAATATTTATTACCTTAATCAATTACGAAAGTAAATTTTTACTATTTTGTTCTTCTTAGCAATTAAACTTAAATTAAATTGATTATATCCTTGTGAATGATGTATAAGCTACTAAAACATTATACACAATATATGAGGATATATTGTGTGGACTGCCAACTGTGCAACTGCCACAATGCCACAAGAATCAATAATCTATTTATCAAGTATAATCATTTCCAAAGTTTTAATTATTAAAATTAACTTGTTTAATTATATTTATGTAACCTAAGAAACAATATTGATCCTTTGTGCACAAATTTTGACATAATAATGCTACAATTCACACGATAGATCCCTTATTGTGGTTAAAATTGTAGTGAGAGAAAGAACTTTAAGTTATCAATGGTAAACATGTCATGCCGTACAAGCACCAAACATATTAGATTCGTAAGCTATTGGTAGTACCAAGATAATTGTTCGCATACCACTAATTCATCATTCTACCCTAAAGTAAACAGTTTTCGGAATGAATGTCTTTTCGGAGAGCAAAATGAGTGGTGTCAGAGCTAACTGATAACTCATTTCATTTATTTTTGTTTTAATATGTTGCCATTCGTTCAATGAAGAGAGTTTGACATTACTCCTAACGTAAATTTTTTATCTTATTTTCGTTAATAAATTGCTAAAATTATTTCCACAAACTTTGGTAACCAAAAACAAAATTACCCGATAAAGTCTATGCTAAATTTGTTATTGTTATCCACTGATAGTACTCAAATTTACTATCCAAAAATTTTGACTAAAAGAGTAACACGAAAAAAATGTATTACGAAGATAAAAAGGAAGCATAAATGAAACTAATTGTTGTATTATCACTAGATATAGATCATCATGAAATCATTTTGAAATCGGTTATACCCATTCTCCACCGAAGCTTATACTCATTATTACAATACAACGCCGGAAATTTTGTTTGGAGAATCCATACAAAATTTCCGTCGTTGTATTGTAATAATGAGTATAAGCTTCGGTGGAGAATGGGTATTAGGTATGGAAATGATATATTGACTGAACGACAATGTTTTAAAATTGTTTTGCAAAATTTTGTTCCGGCAATTTTGATGTTAAAAGTGCACCACGTTCTAGAAGGCCTGTTAGAGACGAAATAAAAACATTGATAGATACATTTTACTGAATAACAAACTCGTGAGATTGCTGAGAGGTTAAGACGTGAAACATCTTGGCTAAACTTGATATAAAAGTTCTAACAGAACGAAGTCAAGAAAATGATCAATTTTTGAAGCGAATCATTATTGGCGACGGTAAATTTTTTGTTTACAAAAATGTTAAGCGCACGGAGTAAGAAAGATGAACCAGCTCAAACAACTTTGAGGGCTAATATTAACCAAACAAATGGCTTATACCAATGCCACGATTAGCTCGATTAACATGAACAGAAAAAGCCAAAATTGAGCAATAGAAAAGGTATTTAATTCCACAAAGATGCAAAACCTCATATACGTTCGGTCATTCACAAAAAAACTGTTTTAACTTGAATGGGATATCTCATATCAACACCTCATCACATTCTCCTGATTTTGCACTTTTGGACTTTTATTTGTTCCGATCTCTGCGAAATACTTTGGACGGAAAGATTTTAACCTTTATTTAAAATGTAAGATCAGAAGTTTTATGTATCAATCTCCTGCCTGCAGGATGGCAAAAGATATTCAATCAAAATCTAGAATATATAATTTGATAAAATGTTTATACACCCTAAAAAAATCGTGTTTCATTTTCAGCAAAAAGAAATAAAATGAATTTCTTGAACAATCCAATAAAAACACGGTGCAATGGTTGCATTTATAAACCCTTTCTTAAGACCATGATCATCCTCTTATGTTAATTATATTCTCTCTAGGTTAAAACTTTTGCCTTACTTTCGTTCATAATTGAGATATCATGCTTTTATTTTTAAAAATACTTTTTTTATTATTATTTAAACTTTTCAGGATACTATAAGCTATGTATAACAGGGTACTTTTAAATTTATTAGTTATTATTTTATTTTAATCCTGAACTTCAAGACATTCCTAAATTTGATTTTTATAATTCTATTAACACAAATCCATACTTTATTTTAAAAAACTGTTAAGCAAAGCAAAAGTTTTAATAAAAAACAACTATTTATTTATTTATTCAAAAATAACAACTTGACCAATAGGTATAATAAATTTAAACATAGTCTATACAAAGTCTCGGCAATTACCAATTGCTTCCTTATATTGAATATATTACTCTCAAATTTACACCCACAGAAATAATTTTCTCACAGTGGGTGGTCAACAAATGAAATCTGATACATGATTGAATAAATGATAATATTTTATCCCCAATTATTCTATATTAAAGCTATTAAATTTCTAATGTATGCCCATCGTCCATCAACACTTGTGCCAAAATATATTTCAGCTTCAAATGTTATTTAAATTTTTATACAACATAAATTTTCTGCATATCTTTATTAAATTTTTTAAATGTAAAATAAATGGCAGGTAAATGTGTAAAATGAAACCAAAATTTTAAAGTGGTCTCAAGATTAAAATGTTTGTTTTTTTTTTTGCTTTTTATCTAACTGGCCACTGGTAGACACAATTTCATACTGCTTAACTAACCGCAAGTGTTTTACCATCTATAATATATTATTAGTGATTAAAATCTTGGCAACAAAGACATTAGAGAGTATAATCACAGTAAACAACTTTGGCAATTTCAAAAGAAAAACATGAAACAACTAATGTTTAACACTCTCAAGTTAAGATAAATCGGTTCAATGTATCTTTTCACAGTATACAAAATTATGGTTAGTTGAATATTTTATCTTTAATCACAAAAAGAGAAAAAATAGAATAAAATAAAATAAAAATCTTAACTAAATTTACCAGACAGAATTTTTAATGAGAATATTAGTGGGAATAATCAACGGCTATAATTGGTACTCAAAAACCAAATTTTCCTGATATAATAGCTAGATAAAATGAATAACTTTCCCCTTCAAATTAACATTTGCTAAAATTCAAACCTAATGATGTTGTTGACAATTTCAAGAGTTGAATATTTAATTAACATATTCTACGGATTCCAATTTTATGACATTAATTACCATTTACCTAAAATGTCTTAACACGAAATAAACCAAATGATGGTTTGGTATTTGCTGTGAAATTAGAAAAAAAAATGTTTTCCTTATTTAAGAAGAAAAACTTCATTTAAAAGGGTAGATAAGAGATAATTTTGGCTTTACTGTATCTGTAAAGGGGTTACACTAATTTTCGTGCTAGATTTATTATATACCTCCACCATCCACTATTCAGCCACTCATAGAAAAGAGTAAAAGGAAGAGGCCGTTAGAATTTGAAAGTGGAAATATTCAGAGCTAGTCGTAGTCCAACTTTCACTCCGATACTCGAGCTGGATGTACATTTAATTCTTTGTCATGTTTGTAGGTAAGACTTAGAAGTTAAATTTAAACTACTTTAAAGCAAAATGTTTTAGTTAAATATTTAAAATATATTTTGATATCTATTTTCTAAGATCATTATTCTATTATCTGTGCCTACATGGCTTGATCAACGATTCAATTAAATTAGGTCATCTTGAGGTATTTTTTATGGAAAAAAATGGCTTATATTTGAATTATTTTCAAATAGTAAAAGACATTTTTTTTAAATAAAAGTGAAAAAGTTAATGTAACATTTATTAATTAATCATTGCTAAATCTGTGTAAAAATGTACCTACTATTTCTTAAGTAAGATTTTAATTAAATCTTTAATACTGTTATTAGAAACTGAATGAGAATATTACTGTCGTGCTTTCTAAAAATCGCAAATGAACAAATTTTTAGTTTAAATAAATGAATCAGTTTTAAGTGACGCTGATGCTCTATTTGATATTATTTACGTAAGTTAAATTATGGAGATGATTTTTCTCAAGACTACTGTGCTGCAAATCATTGTAAAGGATCATTTTTTCCAAAAATAAATATACATATATATTTATAATAGGCTAAACAAATTGCTTGATGTCATTCAAATGATGAAAATTTTCCAATTATGATTGAAAAGAAAAATTAAAACTGGAGAACAATAGAAATCCAATGTACATATATAATCCTATTGCATATACTCGTAGATAACTTTAGCAGCTAAAAAATATTTACCCTGTTCCAAATATAAACATCTCTTGAAATTATTTGGTGGAAAATAAATCAAAACCCGTTTCATATCGATACTTCACGGATTTTTTGGGCAACATTAAAAAAATACATTTATATGCTGTTAATATTTAATGGTAAAGCATTTCTTTAATTATTTTGTTAAGAATTTTGCAAAAGTAAATTTATAAAATAAACAATTCCAAAAAAAAATTAAATTCTTGTGTTGACTTGACTATTTACAAAAAGAATTTTAAAATGTTTAATTATGCTTATTATTGCCAATCATCTAAAAATTTTACCTTTAAAATTTTGTGGCCTAAACAATGAAGTTTTTAATATTCAAAATTATTTATAACTAGCAACTGACCCAGCAAAAGTTGTTTTGCTAAACTTCTGTCAGTGCGTGGGTGAAAAAGGCATGAAGTGCTGGGAACGATGATAGAATATAACAAATATAGTCCAAGATAATCCAAGTTCATACTTTAAGGCGTCTTGCAAGGCGTTTTTGCTTTTTTTTCGCACTTTATTCACACTTTAAGGTGTCTGGCTGAACTTTTAGCCCACGGGAAGTCAAATAAATAATTTATATTTAAACTAACTTAAGAATATAAGTTCTATGATTGGTTATAAAAAATAAATATAATTATTAAAATTTACTTGAAATTAATCTTGTTATGAGCTTCTTTTTTTCGTAGTTCCTTTTTCTTCTGAGTCTGAAAATTCTTTCTTTTTTATTTCTTCAAAATTAATTCAACTGTTAAATTATATTGCAAGCAAATTCATTCAAGTATAATATCAATGCTTTAGCGAAATTCTTGTTAATATTTTAAAGATAATCTGAAAGCGGTAAATGTAATTTATATAATTTTTTTGTTTAATTAATTTTGACATTCAACTTTCTAAAAAACAAAAATATTATGCAAAAAAAAAATAATCGAAGAAACACTCACCTGTCAAATTGAGACAAAAAGAAGTTAGGTTATGTGTTAAACACTATATTTTAATTAAATTAAGGAAAAGTAATTAAAGTTTTTAATATTTATTTCGTGGTAAACCTTCTTCAGATCAAAACAAATTTTGTGGTAAATTTTCATTTAAAACTGTGCAGTAGTTTTGATGTCCATTGGCTTCAAACACAAAATGTTCGAGTTTTATATACATATATATAGATTTCAAGTAAAAGCAAAAGCAACATAGTCAGCCATTAAAGCTAAAAGTGCCTTTTCTTGCCGTTTTTCTTGAAACGATTTTTGGATCTATATCTAAAATCGAAGTAATCCGAATAGCTACAATTAGGAAGTTTATAAAAAATTCTTAAGTCATAAAAACCCCATCTAGTGGTTTGAATCAAAAGTTATAAAATAGAGGCTTATATTTATAGTTGAAAATCTAAATTGAATTCAATTTTTTCTTATGAAAAAAATGTTTCTGTAAACATTTAACTGTCCAGATATAAAAGCTTTGATAACAAATTAGAAAATATACATGCAAGATAGCTGGGAATCTTTGACTTTTACTATAGTAAAGTTTAGGCTTAAAGTTTTTAAACTTGCCATCGTTGCCACTAGCAATTTAAAATCCTTCTTCAGGGAAGCTTAAAAGAGACGAAAATTAGTAAAATCTCTACATATTTTTCCATGTTTAGGCTTTTATACTGAATTCACATCAACTACTGAATGATTTTTTTTTTTAATTAAAAAATATTCCAAAAAAAGTAAGTATTAAGTATTAAGGACTAAGCAGATTTTGGAAAATATTTTATTAAATTAAGTTTGCTTTCAGAAAATTCAAGCACTTAACTTCGTTGCTTATGATGCATTCCTATTTTTCAGGTTTTTCAAAATATTTCATAAACAATAATCGATTTTAAAGTGCATTAATTTTGTATATTTTTAAAAATAACGAAACAATTAAATTAAAAATATACATCAATATGAATTTTCACATTTTCATCGCTTAAATGTAATTTAAAAATAGCTTTGCACGAAAAACGTCAATAAAAAACTTAACCCATGAATATTTGTGTGTGATTCCAGTTAAAACGAAAATCACTTCTAATTTAGCTCATACAACAAAATATTTCGGATTTATTAATTGAATAAATAAAAAAAAAGGAAATTTATTTAAAAATTAAAAGCAAAAAAGTAGTCTTTCTTAAATTTAAGGAAATAAATTGTTTGAAAAAAAGTTTCTCTGTTGTATGATCTATACTAAAAAAACTATTTTTTTTGTTCATTTTCAGCCTGTGATTGCCATCCAATTGGATCATCTGGAAAAACATGTAATCATACATCAGGTCAATGTCCTTGCAAGGATGGAGTAACAGGCCTAACATGTAATCGTTGCGCTCGTGGATATCAGCAAAGCCGTTCACATATTGCACCATGCATAAGTAATTAATTAAAATCTTTAATTATAATTATTATTTGAATAATAAAAATATTTATTTAATATTTTTTTATGAAAAAAAAAGACAAACACAAAGCCAAATAACTTATTTTTGTAGAAATACCAAGAGTTTTGAGTCCTATACAACCACAAAATACAGCACCAGAACCGAGTCAAAGTGAAGCAAGTTCATCCTATCGTCCTGAAGGCGGGAGGGGTAAGTAAGTGACTTTCTGTTACTTTTGGTTTGGTTTTTGAGCTGGTTTCAATTTGAAAGTTTTTTATTACTATTATTATTTTTGAGCTGCATTTTAACTAAAAGAAAAGCAAATAAATGATTTCAGTACTACATACTATATTTTGCTTGTGTAAGACTAAAATCAGAAATTGAAAATATGTATATTTAATTTAACTTAAATTAAAAGTACAGTTAAATAATTTTCTAGTAAAATTGATAGATTGATTTACACTACTTTATATTTATTACAATAAAAACCTGCTGTAAAGAACCTAAAAAAATTATAATATTAATACTTAATCTTTAACTCTCTATTTGCAACATTCTTTAAATGCTAAATATTGAAATTTTTTCTTAAAAAATTAATTCAATAAATGTAAAACAATAATTAAAATGTCTTCTTGTCCAAAATGAAAAGTAAAGAACCTTTAAGGTAAATATAGAAATATTTAACTTAAGCTATTCCTTATGTTTTTTCTAACTTGGATGCCACGATTGGCATTAATTTAATAAACCCAGTAACCGCAGCCCCAAAAGCTGTCTATATCCACCAAATATCATTACTAACACTTGTTGTTTAAACAAGAAGTAGCGATAGGCTATTATACATACTCTCAATTCCCAAAGTTTAAGTTTAATAACTATTATGTATATGAAAGGCGTCAGAATATACCTTAAAATATCACGTGATACAATTTTTCCATAAATAGTAAAAGAATTTTGTAAAACTTTGTATTTTTAGGATCGATATTTAAAGTTTTCAGTATTAGTTATTCTTGTTCTCTCTTTAATAAATTGAAAAAGCTCTGGCAAAATTTTCCTTTTTATCTATCGGCACAATAGGATACTTATAATATATATTTGAGTCTGTACTTGTATTATTTCTACATTAATAAAATATTGATTTCCACAAATTTTTCATTTCACTTTCATTATCACAAAAATAATTTCAACAAGACAAAGTAAAAAATACTGATATCAAATTTCACCTAGTTTAAAGTCTATATTTCTGGTTTTTGTGAATCTAATAATTTCATATTTGAGCCTATGAAAAGAAAAATTTAAAAAATGGCAAAATGTTGCTATTCCTAAATCATAGATGTTCACAATTTCAAGACAAATAAAAAATATATGATATCAAATAATCAAAAGTTATAACTAAATTATTTGTGTAACTAAAAATATTAAATTTTTAAAGTAAACTTTGGCTAGACGCTTAAAATTCAAATTAGTCTTACTTAAAATTTTTCAAAACTAAGAATATCACTGTCAGCTATCCACTAGTCATATCAAAACTTTAAATTATACAAAAAAAAACAATAATTCAAAAAAATCTGTATAGACATCAAGACAAGCATGGTAACAACAACAAATCCTTTTTGGTTATATACCAATGATATATCGTTTTATGTTGATTTTTGATATATCGGCTACTGAAAGGTTAACTACCATCGTCCAGTTTTGTATCATCAAAAAACTTGTCTTAATATCAACTGGACTACTGTGCACTGAATGGAATCTAAACAATCCTATTTATGGATAAGTATATAATAGTCGCCAAAGTTTATCTTTGATCTTCCGTCCTCAATAACAGCAACAAAATCCAAAAACGAAAGAACAGCAAATATAGATATATGTAAATAAAAAAAATATTTGAATCCTCTTTTAAGATGTTTGTCTTACACTAAAATGGAAACAGCTCAAATTTTGTCAAGTTAGCAAACAAAAGTTTTTATTTTGCATTGCAAAATATATTCAGAAAAATAAAAAAAAATTGTTTTTTTCATCAATTCTATTACAACTTACATATAAAACCATTTTGAAAAAGATATAGTTTTCATTTTCTATATATACCTGCATATACATATATATGTGTGTGTTAGTATAAGTCTTTTTAATGAAGTATTTAGTTAAGAAATTAAACAAAATGTAGAGGTTTGATTATCAAAATGACTGATTTATATAATCTCTAGCTGTTAAGGACGATATTTAAAATTGAAAATCTTTCGCTAAATTCTACTTTTATACTTTATACATATAAATCAGAAATTTAGTTACCTTTTAGTTAGACCCTTTTTTTATATTCCTACTATTAGGTTACTCAAAAACCTTCAATTGTTAATAAAATCTTTTCTATTCATCCAATCAAGATCAAATAAATTTTGTTGTGTTGGGAGTGCATGACAATTGATGTTAATACAGATAGTTCAAATATTATTCTTACCGTTAGCTCATAATGTCCAATATCTTTTACAAATTTTCAGTCGTTAATAAAAACCTTTTCTAATCATCCAATCAAGTTCAAATAAATTTTGTTGTGTTGGGAGTGCATGACAATTGATGTTAATGCAGTTAGTTCAAATATTAATTCATTAATTATATTTAATAAACTAATTTTAAGTTTTATATGAGAGAAAAACTTCAGAAAACTGAATGCAACGAATTACGAATTCTGAATTCAGAAAAAGAAAAAACAATCTCAAGTAGGAATATACTTTAAAAAATTTCTTTTTATATTACTTGTTTAATTGCTTCCTAATTAAAAGTATAATTTTATTTTGTATTTTTTAGCGCATTATAAACCATAAAACAATATTTTTAATCCTTATAATTTTTATTTTTATTTACTTGTAAAGAAATTTTTTTTAAATCTGCTTAATTTATCCTTTATTTATAGAAATTTCAAAAACATTCTTAAAAGAAAAATCTAAAAAGAGAATTATTGAACTCTAACACACACAGTGACAGATAATAATTTTATCCAACTTTTCAAGCCCGTTGTAAAACCAAATTTCTTTGGAGAATAGAAGCGGAAGCTAAAATATTTGTTGGTTATAAATGATGGACTTTAAAAGAACAAGGTTTTCCCTTGATTTGATGATGTCGTTTTAGCATACAAAACTTGCAATATTATCCCTTTCGAAAGCTGCTTACAAAATGGTAAACCGTGAAGCTAGAAATATTTTACTTGAAGGCTTGACTAAAGAACTGATTTTCACTTATTAAATTAAAATAAAATACGATATCCCGTAAGAAATTCATCAAAAAGGCCAAGTGACGAAAAGAAAACCTCTTTTTTGAGCTAAAGTATTAACTTTTTACAACTTGATAATAAAAAATACTAATTAACATTTATAATACTAATCAGCTTATTAGGAAAATATCATTAAAATAAATTGCTAAAATGATTTTTTACATTCACTAAGCTGGATTTTTTCTTTCATTAATTTTGATTGAAAGTGACTTCTTGATATTTTAGTCTCTGACGGGTAATTTGAAATTTCAACATTTTTTCGTTTTTTTTAAGCTAATATACAGAAATTTGTATTATTAAATATGAAAGCTGCAAAATGATAAAATATAAAATGGAAAACGAAAATGAACACATTTCAAATAAAATATTCCAGGCTAATTATTTGAACTTGAAATAAATAAATATTTCTAATAATAACACATAATTGCTTGACATGAAGAATTTAAATATTTTTTGGAATAAAAAAGGCTTATTTCAATTGAAACTATCTTCATATATCAATAAAATTTTAATCATAATTGGCAGAATAAATAAAATAATTATTTTCATTTAAATAAGTCTTAAAAAAATTTTTTTATAAAAATAGAATTTGAGTACGAATGAAGGGTGTCAGTGCCAATGGAGGAATTCAATGAGAAGAGTTACAGTTATATCTGGTCAGAGTCGAACGACATTTCCATAAATAACATAGACTTTTCCTTATTTCGTTTTTCTTTTGTTTTGTTTTGCACAAACAAGTTTTGTGGAAATGCCTAACAAATTACCATACAATTAGATACAATTCAGGGATATAGAGAAAAGAATATTTTTTTCTCTTTTTTTTTGTTATATTTTTATTTAGCCAGGCTAAATGTGAGAATTGGTGACGGGAATTCTGACTGTTTTGCTTCTATAGATTTTCATAGAAATTGTCTCATTTTTAAATGTTAATTTAAGAAATATATGTCTGATGTTTATAAGGTTAATTGAAATGGAAGTTTCGTTTTTCCTTTACAACTTTAATAATTGTGTGTCTGAAATATGGCGTAAAATAATTAAACAAGTTCATAATCATTTAAATAGAAGGAAATTGTTTTTTAATGTGTATTTTTGTAAATACATTTAATATATACATATTTGGACAAAAAAAATGTTTTGGTTTTAGTAATATTATTTTGTTTATTTTTAAAACAAGGAATTTAATTGTATTGATTTATTATTCCTTAAATTCCTTATGGGTCGCGACCCCCTTAGGAGTTGCAAGAAAAATTTAGAGGGTCGCCAAAAAGTCACAAATTTATTTGTTATTTAAAAAATATAAGACTTTTCTTCAACGAGTATAAGGAAATATGAAAATAGTGACCTCCAGGGGTCACAATAAAATTTTACACGAAAAGGGGGGTCGGCAGTGAAAATAGTTTGCGCACCACTGTACTAGACAACTTATGGAAACACGGAGAGGAAATTTTAATAATTTACTCAAATTCTCTCTTTTGAAAATAATCTAACAGTGAATAATTGTGAAAGTTGGGTTAAGTTTGACTGTGAATATGACGTTAAATATTTTTTACAACAACAAAGATAAGCAAATTTTCGACAGATGAAATATGTACTAATCAAAATGTACTGGATACACACTTATTTTTATATATGGACAAATGGTAGTACATTTGTCTAGTATACGCACTATAAAGGTGGGCACTCACTTAGTGCGTCAAAAAATTTATCCGCGGAGATATGTGCACTAAGTGAGTGCCTACCTTAAGATATAACGCAAGAGAACAACAAAATATTCGACAAATGGGTTAATAATTAAAAATATTTAAATTTATTTTTGGGTAAGTTTCGCTCGTAATGTAAACCTTATTTGCTGTTAAACAAAAGCAACCACGTATCAATGATTCAAAAATAAATGCCCACAGTCATTTAAGAACAATATAGTTCCTTGTTTCATTTTGAATAGCTTTAAAACAAACTTGGAAAATATTCTGAATTGTACAATAGAGAAGTCATCTTTATTTACAGGAATTTTTGTGGAATGTTGGAAAAAGAATTTGGTTCGCGCTAATACCTTGATCCTTATAAAAATGACTTTTAGTCATATATATGTATATATAGTATATATGTATATGCAACGTCAAGCGACTTTTGGTATTTATATAAAAATTTATCAACACTCAAATTTCTAAAATTCATAAAATATACATCATTAAAGTTCGCTTGAAGTTGGTTCAATAAGGACCACAGACTTAAATTTCAGTTTTGATGTCAAAGTTTTTGACTGTTTGTGATATTTTAGATACAACATTATTTTTATGCCTTAAATTTGTCAAATATATTTTAAATTGAACACTTTTTATCCAAAGCGTAAGATAAATTGTGATCCTTATGAAATCGATTTCAATGTACTTTCAGCGACTTGATATGCTTGCGCGACATTAGATGATCAGAAACTTTTTTTATTTAAATGGGACCGGCAAGTATGACCGCTTGGAGTCACTTTTTCACAGAAACCTTAGGATACAGTTACTCGAATGCAAACGGATAATATCAATTCTGTTAACTTAATTAGCTTTAAATATAGTAATAATAATATTTTTATTGATATTAAAAATAAAGTTTGGTAACTGAAAATTTTAAAAGTGCCAAGGCCTATAAATGAGTCATCGCGTCAAAAATTGCATATAAACGACATAAAAAACTTTTTTGAAGTTTAGTGCGTAATTCTTAATTTAGTAAAATATAATTTAGTTTTTCATTTCCTGAAATGCAATAAAAATTAATTATTTTTATTATATTCGAAAGTATCAGTTTTTTAGAATTTAATATTTTGGTGCATTTTTTTTCTCTCCTGGGATGAGAACTAGATTTGCCATCTCAATTATTTTATTTTTCTTATCAATATTTTAAATGAAATCTTTTATCAAAAATTATCTTTTCTAATTTAAATTTCTTTTTATAGATTGCGGAAAGTGCAAGGCAGGTACAAAAAGACTAAACCTAAACAAGTTCTGCAGAAGGGATTACGGTAAATATATATTATTTCTTAAAAAAAAAAGGTTAATATATATATATAAAATAATTAACTTTTATTAAAGCAATAATGGCAAAAGTGATAGGACGAGACACAAGCTCAGAAACAAGCAGCGAAAATTACATGAAAGGAATCAACGAAGATATGATCCGATTCGCTATCAACGTTCAAGCAATATTCAAAAAAAATCCATCACCAGTTGGAACAACAAGCGCACTATTAAAACGTGGCCCGATGACATGGATTATTCCGATAAAAGATCTGGAATGTCGATGTCCTAGAATCAAAATTAATAAGTAATTAAAATATAAAAATATAAAAAATTAATTTTAAATTTAACAATTATTGTTTTTGTTGTTCTTTTTTATCAAATTAAGATCATATTTAATATTGGGTAAAGATTCAGAAGCACCACCTGGCTATATTGGAATCGGTCCAAGATCAATTGTTATTGAATGGAAGGATGAATGGTATCGACGAATGAAACGATTTCAACGACGGGCACGTAGTTGCGACTGAAATTTTTAATACAAAAAACAAAAAAAAAGCAATTAATTTTGATATTATTATTACCTTGATATTGCATTTATTTATTTGTAAATTTTATTTATGTTTTATATAAATAAGTTAAAATTACCATAGTTATAGGTTTGAAAAAATATGAAAACAATACAAAAATTAAATTATTTAAGAGCGGCCATGTTTTAAAAGTAGTCAAGTTTTTGCAGGATTTCATTCTGTGAATACTTAAAAAACTATACTAATATTTGTAATGGTATTAATATTATTCGAAAGAAAAGAAAAATTAATCAAAGATATATAAAAATGTTTGTGGTGTATAGAATTATTGTAGTACCTTTCAGGACAGTAAAATATAACAGTATTTAGTTTTAGGTAACTCAAAAAATCATTTTATTGACGTTCCTGAAACAATATCCGTTTTAGAATTTTAATTTTACTAAAAATACTTCTCAGAACTTACAACTAACCAACGTAATGAAAATAATTACATTCAATGGCAAAAAAATCAAACAAGTCAAATATATGTTTTATATGCGTACATCCTGGCATAATAGGTATAAATTGATCTATTAGTAAGTACTTAAGAACAAAAAAAACCTTAAGTGTGTCTGCAGTAAACAATTAACTTATTTTCAAATACAGAAATTCATAATAGAATTACTTCTCGTTTCTGTATTTATTACAGAATTGGGAAAAAAATATTTGACTGATTGGTTTTATTTAAAGTTTCTTACTTTGAGTATTGTATTTACCTCTATTTAAACTAAAGAACAACGTCTATTTAAACAATTTTTATATCACTTTGGGAGCATTTTGTGTTTTGGAAAAAAATATAATATTAAATACAATCGATGGATAAGTTTTTTTCAAAATCAGATATTGATTTAAGCAACTGAAATTTTTTGGTTTTCTAATTAGTAATCTGCCCTTAATGCAGTTGTTTTTGAATAGTAATCTCTCTAACTACGATTGAAAATTAAGCCAAAGTCTACAACACTACAATAAATTTAGTTAAACAATCTCTTTTCCTCCGCCGTCTCTGTCATCATTTCACAAATGATTTTTCTTTAGAACCTATTTTTAAATATTTTATTCGTCATTAATTAGAAAATATATTAAAACTTGGGTCATAACATTCACTAACTGAGGAAGGCCTAGAAAATAGCTAAACAGTCTTCTAAACATATTCTTGGATAAAAAGAATTCGTTTGCTTTTTATGATTTTGAGACATATTATTTATGTGAAAATTATGCATCACACGTCTCTCAAAAATTCAATCCACTTCATAATATTCCTCCTACTTATATCATGTATATACACATATATGTATATACATATATATGTATACAGCATATTTAACAGTTAAAAGATACAAACTGTCACTTACATATAAATACTAAATTGTAAAATAATTAATATTCTATAATTTTTCGCTAAAAGTTCTTGGTTTTCTAAATCATGAAAATTTTAAAATTCAAAATTAAATTTTTACTGTAAAATATCTGAAAAAAACTTACAGAATTTATATAGAATGGAACTTAATTGCCTGACGGAATAGTAAAATTAAGTCTTTTTGTAACTTTTGTAGTAAAATAATCCAATATTCAACTGCGGTTATCTTTAATCCAGTCTCAAAAAGTGTTTTCATATCAAAAAATAATTTCTCTATTTAACACTGATTGATTTAGCCGATATTTAGTATTTGATATCATTAACTCCGGCTGTCTCTACAAAAAGTTGTATTGATTAAAAAGTCAACCTGAAATTCATCTTTAGTAAACTATTTAGCTATTTTTCTTTTAAATTTTCATCCTTATTACAGTACTACAAAACATTCTAGCAGCTTTATATAGCATTGCTCTTTCTTATTTAAAATTTATTAATCGATTACTAGTACACATCTTTTTATAAAACAATTTTGAAAATGTTTTTGTTGCAACCATAGCACAAACTTTTGTTCATTATTCATAGAATATTTATAATTTTACCAGAAGTAAAGAAACTTTTCCTAAACATTTTGTCTTATTTATTGAAAATCTTAGTAAGCACCATTTTTTTCCAAGAAATAAGAAGACTTATCTTCCCATGAGGTAAGCGACATACTTACTCGATATTTTATATTAACTTTGTTTTATTGCAAAATTTCTGGTGAAACAATTCCCATTAAAATAAATAGCTTTATATAAAGAAAAAAGTGTTTTTCTTCAGACAAGCTTTTTTCTCGACTTGCAAGTGATTTCTATCCGAAATTTTGGTTATAATCTTTTTCACTCCTTTTATTCTTTAATTTATTTACAATTCTGTTATTGCAAATAAATCTTTTGAATTAGAATGTCAAATATTTTTAAAACTTTTCTACTTTTTCCATGCATTTGTTTTTTTATTGAGTAAAAGCAAGTACAATAAGAAAAATAAATTTTATTCCGTTTATTTTAATGACATTCAAAAAATAATATAAAATAAAACCAATTGCAATATAGAAAATTAAGAAAACAAAATATTTACATTGGTTTTATACAGCAGAATCATATGTGAAGGAAATAAAATTCTTTTCTTATAAACACAATTTTTCTTTACTGACAAACAAAAAAGAAATTATATTTAATAGTTTGTACATTTGTAAACACAACTTGAGGGTTACATATAAAATTCAATTAAATATACACCGCAACATTTAACCCTCGTAATAATTTGTTTTTTTTTTAGACTTTATGCTGTATATATATAAATTAATTATTAAACTATAGAAAACTATCAAAATATCTTTGAAAAAATGCAAATCAAAAAAAATATTAAGAGTATAAAATGCAAAAAAAAAAATATGTCAACCTGATAAATTTTAATTTTAATTAATTGAGATAGTAGCAAGTTGCCAAAATTTTTGTTTTTTAGTATATATATTTATTAACGATTCAAAAAAAAAAAAGAAGAAAGTTAAGTAGCGCAAAAAGAAAAAATTTTTTTAAAATTTTATTAGTATTATTAATAAAATAATAATTCATATCAATAATACTTATGTACAGTATTGATTTCTATATATTTTGTCCAAAAAACACAATTAATAATTTTTTAACTTTGTATAATTTGTAATATCCAGCGGAATTAATGAGCACATTTGGTTATTTTGTCTTTTTATTGTTGTTTTTATAAGCTTAACTTAATAAATTGTGTATAATTTAAGTGATAGTTTTCAATTTTAATCAACAAATATTTAAAGTATTAAAAAAAAAAAAATAAATGAATAAATAAAATAAAAGAAAAAAGTAATTTAAAAAATATTATTAAGTTCCGCTTGTAATGTTACATCGAATATATCAACTACTACTTATTCCATTTTGTATCAAAACAAAAAGAAAATTTCATGTTATCCAATTTTCGAAAATTAAAAATCTATAAATGTGAATTTATGAAAAATTTTTTACTTATCTTTATGCAAAAAAGAAAAGCAATTATTATTACCTTTAATATTCAAATTAAGTTCATTTAGGTGAATTAAATAATGATAAAAAACAAGTGATGGAAAAATTAGTACTAAAATTTATCCAGTAGATCTTTAAAAAATACATGCAAAGAAAAAGCAAACTAAGAAAAAGTATTAGCACCCTTAAGGATCAGATATTTAAATCGAATATTAGATTGGATGAAGTGATTCGATCGAGGGATCTGCTCAAATTTGAAATGGAAAGTTTCAGTATGGATTTAAGAGAAATAAAATGCTAAAAGAAGTATTTAAGTAGTATTAGATGAAACTATGAAATGGCTATTAGACCTTTGGTAAATGCCTTGATCTGGATAAAAGCCTCTTCAAAAATATATTAGGATAAACTAGATTAAGAATAGCCCCAACCCATATATAATTTTTTATTATATTACTAGCGTATGGTAATATAATTAATCTAATACTTGGGGCTATTACCATATACAACAATCTCAAAAATGATGCAGTTAGGAATTAGAAAATGCAAATCAATATTATGTACAAACTGCATCTTCATTGTTCGCAAGGTATACATTTATAGTTCTAAGGTCTTGTCTAGAGTGTCAACTTAAAGTGATTCTTCCGAAAAAGTCTGCAATAAATATAGTTTATATAAAAAAAAAAAAGCAACTTACTTGTAACGCTCAGTTTGAAAAAAACTTGACTGATAAATAAATACATACATACATAAGGACCACTCCCTAAAGAAAAAAATTCGTCAAAGCATTGAATTGTCAGAATTATACAAGAAGTTTAAGGTCGCATAGTTTCAGTTTTATCAAATAAAACTAGTCTAAAATTAGAAAACTACAAAAAGTAAATTGTTTTCTATATTTTTGTTTTTCATAAAATATATTTTGAAATAATACAAGTAAAAGGATTCAGGTTTTTTTGAAAATAAAAACAAGCCGAAAGTGCTGTTTTTGTGTAAAATATCAATATAATTTATTGTTTTATTTTCATACTAGAATTAAAAGAATCAAAAAATTTTGACAGCAATTTTATTTCATAAAAACTATATTTTATGCAATACCACATCTGAAAATGTAAATATTATTTCTTTACTATTTAGTATAAATACAAACTTTAAATTTTATTTTTTTTTTAATCGTAAATGATCCAATTACAAAAAAATACTAACGAAAAAATGTACATAAATGAGAATTCCATTTTGACTGGCTTTCAGCATAGTTTGGTAGACTTTAATAATAATTTAAAATTTCAATTCTATAAATATATCGAAAATATTTTGTCCACAGCCATCTAAAAAAAACTTTCAAATTGCTTATTTAAAAGTTGACTTTATTGTAAATTCCCTGCTGAAGTGTAAAATAACCAAAATAATTTCATTATCAAAAATATTAATTGAAAATACAAACTAAACTTTAATATCGTATGTTGGTAAATAAAATTTTCCATTTAATTATAATAATTTTTCACATCTGTTAAATTCACTGATTATAAAATTTTTGTTATTCATTTTCCATAAATTTTCATCCGACCTAATTGAGAGAATACTATGACTGAAGAATTTCCTTCATAGCACGTTTTTGCTGTCGCCAAGTTAAATTCAATAAATTTAAATGAGAAATTAGATTTCAGTAAATTTGTGTACAGCTGTTGGAATTTCTCTTGAATTTTTCGCAACTCCTTCTTTTGGTACATGTCAGGAAGTAAATCATATTTTTTTTTTTTGTTTTTTTTTTTTTGGTTTTACGTATTTATGGTTGGCTGACTTCCTTCATAATTCCCAAGGTAATGCTAAAATTTGTTTATATATTACGAATAGATGTATACATGTCTACCGAATGATTCAACGTACACACCCACTTGGGATTAGTACAATATATACATTTAAAAAAGGCAATAGGTTATTATATTTTATAAAATATTTTTTGAACATAATTTCTTGATATTAACGATAAGTCTAAAATAAAATTTTCTTTAAATTCTTATACGAACTGTTTAATTAAGGTTATTTGGGAAAATATCCTGCATCGATAGATATACCAATACAGGACAGATAACATAAGGAAAAAGTGGATTAAAATTAAAAGTATTCAATTCAAAAGCTATAAAATGCTTTGTCTAGTATTTCACTAAGAAGAAAAATCCTTTGTTAAATTAAGCTAAAATTACACTTATTTATGATATTTGTGCTAAACAAGAAAATTTAAATGGTTTTGATTTAAAGTTTTTCTTTAAAAACTCAAAGAATAATTTATTTCATAATTTATGTAAGTAAAAATTTGTATATCTTGAGATATATTCAAAATTTAAGCCATCGTAGTACAATAAAATTGATGTAAGAGCAAAGATTTTTAAGGTAATATTACCTATCAACGGATCAAGGAATGTATATTTATGATAGCTGTTGCTGATTTCACTATTTTTGCTGGATGTATCAAAACCTGGTTTTTTAGGATGTAAAATGGAAGTTGCTTATTTAGTTAAATATTGTTTGTTATTGTTTATTTTTATTAGTTATATACATAAATGGATCAAAATTTCACAGATAGTTAGAATATAAATATTAAGGGAGGGGTAAGGTTGTCAGCGTTAAAAAAACACTTTTTTCGTGAACGTTTGTTTAGAAATATGGATGAAGCAAATTAATTCAAACCTTTTGTACATTATTAAGCATGACTTTAACCACATTCTGTAATTTTTTTATAAGTAAATATCTACAAACAAGGCGATGACACAGCTTTTCCAAGACACAGATGATTTTTGGTGTTCAGTGTATCTCAGCTGGATATTACCTGAAATCAAAAACCCTTAAAATTTATGCAAAATATTACTGATTTTGTCTGATTTTGACGGAAAATTCCCCAATTTTGTAAGTGGAAAACCTCCTTAATATAAATAGGAATTCTAAAACTCAAACTTGGGGGGAGGTATTTTAAATGTAGTGGTTATTATTTATTTCATTAAAAAATTTTTGGTGCTCATTAAAAGTGAAATAAAAGCTATTTTTGACGTAGAATTCTGCCATTTTGTAAGTGGAAAACTTCCTTAATGTAAAACTGCAAAATGTAAAAATTTTAGTATCAACCATTAACATATTCTAAAGAATATATTACTCAAAATTTCCAATATATTTAAAATTTAAAAGTTCGTTTTCAACTTTGTTATCTACAATTGATCAATGCTATCTATTTTAAATTTTTAATAAATTTTATAAAATGTTAGATGAAGTGCAACATGTAATTATAGCACTTACGGCCAAGAGTGGATTTACACAGGCCAACTCACAGCAGAAAACTCACAGCGAAACCGGTTATTTTCATACAAAACTCACAGAATCGCTGTGAATTGGACTGTGTAAGCCCATTCTAAGGGAGGAATGGGGAAATCAACTATATGCACTCAGCTTACTTTTGCGCTAAGCGCAAAAGGCTATAAGATCAGTTATTTTTAGTTCATAATCTTCACAACTTCAAACATAAAAGAAAACCGATAGAAATTTTACAGATTATTATTGCATATTTTCAGGCACAAAAAATTACTAAAACAGTAATAAAATGTTTTTAAATTATTGTTAAGGTAATTTACAAATCAAATTATGAAATTATAATTAACTCATACCAAATTTATTATTATGTGGTTTTATATTGTATATAAAACGTAACAATATCATAGGGAACTGATCACTGGACAGAACTCCCACACTTAACAATAACTTAAGTAACAAATAGCCAATATCAATAATACTAATAAATTAATTAAGATTAAGATTGCAGTAAGTAATGGAATGTTTAAAAAAAAAAAAAAAAATGTGGTTTTATAAATATTTGCCTCCAAATGGATTCAACTTTTTCTTTAGCCGTTTTTCGGAAAGACACTGTTCAACAACCTAAACTAAAAAATTTTCTAAAAGTCTTGAATTTTAACAGTGTCATAAGGCCAGAAATTCAGTTCTCATATTAATCTCAAAAGAACTCATCTACATATATCGTAGAATGAAAACGTTTCCCTGATTTTTGAGCAGTGTTATAATTTTCATCGTGGATGCAAAGCAAACAAAAATATACTTTTTGAATTAAAGCATCCTTTTTTTAATTAAATAAAAAACTAAGAAATCTCGTCTGAATTAATCTTAGGGATAACACGAATGGAAAATAATGTTAAAGTAGGGGAGACATTTGCAGGTTGAGACGCTTTGCAGGTTGCAACACCACCATTTTAAAATTTTGCGGAATAGCTCTCTCAAATGTTTCGACTGTCAAAGTAATGTCACATGACATGTTCATTTTTCATAGTCATTCGAAGAAGCAAGTCGCATTCCGTGCTATTGTCCGGAGCATGCTGTTAAGAATTGTGCTTTCGATATAATTTCTGTAGTATTTTGCTTCTACATTAAGTGATCATTTTCTGTTTATTCAAGAAGGTGAGTCAACGTATTTTCTTAGTGTTTAACCATGAAACATGAATTGGTAAAGAAAAAAAGCATGGATTTCGGAAATGTTACTTTTTTGCAGGTTAAGACATTGTCGTTGTTCGTCTCCATTATCTGCTGACGTCATTTTTATGATTATTTTTCATTGAAATAGTTAATCCAGTGACTGCGAAACCTTTAACTGGGATTAATTGATTTTTTTGTGGAATGTTCATTTGATTTAGAATGACTGCTCGCCAAGAAAGGAAAACAGATCACGGCATTCCTGATTTTAATGCGCTAGTTGGAGCAGTGAAGGGAATAAAAATTGAGAAAAAATCTATTAGGAGAGAAAAGATCATCGAAAAGGAAGTCGAATCTTGGTCGAAAAACATTGCGTGGTTCTGTGCTGACTACAACACAAAATTGAGCAAATCTAAAAGAAAAGCGGCAACAGCGAAATGTAAGAAAAGGGCAACTGAGAAAAAACAAGCTGATAAGCGACAAAACAAAGATACAAAAAACCAAGCAGATTGAAAAACGTAAAAAAAAGAATCCTGCGAAGTGTGAATCGGATGACCAATGATTTCTTTCCATCGATTTCTTACTAGATATTCAATAAACAGAACATTTTATTGAATCAACGATTCATATCTGGTGTATTTATTTCATTTTTTCACTTTTCTAGTAGACTAATAATAGTGGCTCAACCTGCAAAGTACTTTTTTTCTGTCTCATTTTTAGCACTTTAGAAAATCGTCAGCCAAAATGTGTTTTTGGTCTTAATCAAAAAAAAATCTTCTACAAAATTTTGCTCTGGTTTGCTGCTTTCCAACGATATAATGTAGTCCTCATAATTTTGTTGTATTGAAAAGTTATGGCCCAAAATCAAAACCTGTCTCAACCTGCAAATGTCTCCCCTAATTATAAGGAAATATTTAACTATTCAAAAAAAAAATATTATATAATTGTTAACTATTTACATAATTAACTTTAAAATTTTTTTAACCTCTTTTTATTAAATTGTGCGCTGTTAACGAAGAAACACGGAGATGCCTAAGAAAGTTAATAAAAAAAATCATATGCCAACCCATCGCAAAAAGCTATCTACGGCACTGCTACAATGAAACCATATGAAATTAAAATTATAA
Source organism: Acrocera orbiculus (assembly GCA_947359355.1). Lineage (NCBI taxonomy): Eukaryota > Metazoa > Arthropoda > Insecta > Diptera > Acroceridae > Acrocera > Acrocera orbiculus. The sequence continues at coordinate 5,896,433 of OX375757.1, forward strand.
ATCTACAACTTTCTAATTGTAAGTGTAAAAAGTGATTTAGAAAATTTTCTATTTTCTTTTTGTCATTAGTTGAAAGTATACAAAAATTCCATTTCCTATCATGCACTCACCCTATTATTGTGCTGAAGCAACTTGAAGAGCTAAATCAGAAATAGTTTTTTAAACTCTATTATAAAAAATAACATATATAATTAGTATTAAACCTTTTTCAATTATTATTATTAAGCCTTTTCTTAAGTGCCTAAGTGCCAATTGTACTTAAACGACAATTTCATATTTCTTATATTTTCTCCATTTTTAAAATTTCCTTTAACTAAAAAAACAAAAACCTACGCCTCCTAACAGTTTAAGTTTTTTTAAAAAATTTAAAAAAAAAAAAGTACGATTGGAATTTAACCAAACAGCACAAGCAGAGTACGTTGTAATGTTTCTTCTATTACAATTACAAGTACAAAAATCGTTCATTCCGTTACCAAATGCAACAGAAGGATGAGGAAAATTCCAATGAAATAAGTTCTACAGAATTCAGTCAAATGAAATTTTATGATTGTTGCTGTGGGCATATAATGTTCAGTAGTATAAATATCTATATATATATTTGTAGGATAAAAAAATAAAGGATTTCACATCTTGTTTCCGCAAATGATTTACGCTTGACTGCATTGAAAAATCTCATTTCGCCTTGGCACCTTAGAACGTGCTTTGAATTACAGCAGAAGAAAAAAAAGTTGAAAATTAAATATATTTATACATAGGTATAATAAAGCAAGGGTATTAGAAGGGGGTCAGAGGCTAACCTGAAAGAAATCTAAATGGTAAAGTAGAAAAACAAAACACACAAAAAAAAACAGGCCTTATAGTGAAAGTTAACCATAAAGGATTCACATTGACGGCGTCTGACTTCCAAGTTTCTCTTCAACTTTACAATTTACGTCTGTTTGTTTGTTCTCTATGCTTCAATTTAACTTTGTGTCTGAAGGAAGTTTTGAACGTGGTTACAATATAAATTCCCGTTGTGTTCAGTTAATATTATATAGTTGCTTAGTATTCGCTGTTCTCGTTTGTGTTCTCTTGCCAACAATTTATTTAATTTAATTACATTGTTAAGATGAATAATTCTATAAATTGTGATTCTATACCAGCTTCCAGTTGTCGTAGGATTGAATATTTGCTTTTAATATTAGAAATTAAGCAGGGCGTGTTTAAAGTTTTTCCTATCAAGTTTTTAAGAATGTTTAAATTTTTTTTTTATATTTCATTTTCTCAAATGAAAATATAAATAGTAAAAACCTAAAATAATGTCAAAAAAATAGTGCAAATCACAAAAATAATTCTCAAAAAGAAAAAAAACAAATAGAAAATTTAAAATTTATTTTTTGAAGTTCCTTAAAAAATTTTTTCATTAATTTCTACAAATGAAAGTCAAATGATCAAAATTATGATGGATGAGTTGGAACTTTATTATCAAGATCCTCTGTACTCCCCATTAATTTTTAAAATCACAAAAGACCTAACATTCCCTTGTTAGAAGAAAGCGCCTTTTTGCTGAACGAAGTTTTTAATCATGTTGGTTGATCACCGTTCCCAAGGTTTTACAAGGGTGAAAGGCTGCTTGCTTTAACTTTCGCCCTATTGGTTATTAAATTACTATGTTCATTTACTATCCCTTAAAGGAAAAATTTACTGGTACTGATAATAAGTAATTTTCAGGTTCATCAGAGTAAATATACTGAACTATTGTACCGCTTTTAGTGAAATTATCTAAAGACAACAATTATTAAAAAATAATTGTTCCCTTCAAGAGTGTTTTATTTTTTGATTATGTCCCTCCACTTATTTCAAAATAAAATCGATTACAATAATTAAAATATGTTAAGTATTGTATGTAGCGGAGAGTCCCCCAAGGTGGACACCAATCTTTTAAACAATCGTAGAAACAAAACAACATAGCATATCTTGTATAATTATACATTTCCTGAAACCATAACTTATTAAGATAATTTTTCATCAAATACAATTTTGATATCATCAATATAACCAAAATTATAACTGATTTTAGAAATAGTTCAAAATTGCGACCTTCAAAAAAGGTCCCGCAAGGTGGACACCTTTGAGAAATTTATTCCCAAAGTTGGAAAAATAATCCAAAATGTCATGTTTTCATTATTTTATTTATTCTTTAATGTATTTTATTTGAAATTACTTCGAATGCTTAAAAAGAAAAATTTTATTCCAAAATAAAGGAATACCAAGCTTTCATTGAACCAAAGAAAAGGTTTTAATCGGAGTCATGGGAGTTGCACTGAGAACAAGTGTACCAAGAGTCACGCATTTTGACACATTTCAAGTGCACTTCCCTTTTACATACGTCGCACGGAATCGAATTGAATTTTGTAAGAGTTAAAGGCATATTTTTTAAACAAATAATACAAAAATGTATATCTTCTTCTGAAGATTCTTTCTTAGCTGGTGGTTTCGACTTCCTCATAGATTTTCGTGTTGTTTTACATGGCAATGGCTGCTTTGAATTTTTCGCTGCCTTTTTCACTTAAGATTCAGATCATGTTCATCACGCTTGCGTTTTTTATCTTTCAAAGCTGCAATATTTTCTGGTGACGTAAGGATGCAACTTTTCATTGGCTTTCGACCTCTGTTGCTTTTCTTCGTTTCTCCTTTTTTTTGCAATCGACCAACTTCTGTTAATACTTCAAATAAATTTGAAGCAGGCACAGAAGTATGAGTTGAAGGTTCTGATGAGCCAATTTCTTCAACAATGCCTATTGACAGTAGCTGACAGCTGAAAAATAAAAATTTTTGTAGTACCTACTGACAGTAGCTGCCCCGTTGACACTGGCGCTGCACTCACTGTGTGTGTGACTGTGAAGACTGTGTGAGTCACACATATGTGTCTGTATTTCTTTTAACCTTCATAAATCTGAATTGATATCGTTTGTGCACAAATTTTAAAAGAAACTGAAAGTGTCCACCTTAGGGTAAAAAAAGTGTCCACTTTAGGGTCAGAACGCACTTTCCTTTGCAAAAACGAAAAAAGTTTACTACTCGCAATATCAAGTAAATCTATTTAGAATATTTTTGTTTGAAGTGTAAGAAGAGTCAAAAGGATATTTACCTTTTCGGGAAAACTCTTTTTCATCATATAATGCCATTTATTTGAAGCATATTTAAAATTTTCGGAGCAACTTTCTCATGCCGTGTTGTGCAGCGGTCAAACAAACACGACTTGTCACTTCGTGATATATCCAAAAACTGTGTCTGCCCAAACTGTAATACCAACATAAAGCGCAAAGTGCTACCACTTAGTACAAAAAAAAAACCCGGGGTGTCCACCTTGGGGGACTCTCCCCTATGTATTTTGAAGAAACATTACAAGATTCAAATAAAATACCAATAATAATACATCAATGAAAAATGTTCCTACTCTTTTTGTTTAATTAAAGTTCACAGATTTTATAACCTAAAAATTTATCTAGTAGTATATGTATATATAACTACGCGAGGCTCTCAAAAGAATAACAGTAAAGCTGACTGCGTTATATTTTAATACACTTTTTTTCAATATTTATATAACTTCAGTATGTCTTACAAACTAGAATAACAAAAATTATACCATCATATATATACTACATATAGAACAATATTGCTTTTATTACATTTACGCTATAACCCTAGTGTGAAGAAACTTTTACAAACCGCTGTCATAAGAAAAATCAACCACTTAATTACTAGAAGTAATTCATAACTCACAACAATTTTAATTCAAATGTGTACAAGCTATTCTCAAGTATACACACTTCAATCTGTTAATTATAGCATGCAGTCTCCTACATATGATATGAATATATTTAGTTTATTTTTCAAGGCTTTTTGGTTAAAATAAAATTCTATACAAAATACTTTTATAAATAATAAACTGTTGTATACTTGAGAAATATGAAAGAAATAATTTTAAAAAAATAAATCAATTAAATTAAGTCACTATTAACCCATTAGCAACCATGGTTGTCAAATGACGACTTTTGGTTTATATTTATTGCAATATATTTTTTAATTATAAAATTTTCTAGCACAATCATTGCATTGGTATTTGTTGTGTATACAAAAAATGTTTTTCTAAGATTTGAGCTTGTATGTAAGGTGATATACTAAGATAACTAAATGCGTGTCATTATTGTTAAATATTTTATCATTGGTTAAGTTTAGATATCGCTCCTATGCTCTTAACATAACTTTGTTCTAAATTTTTAATTATAACATATAATATACTCTTCTGCTACCTAATGCATAATATTTGATGCTTTATTTACACTAGTATTAGATTTATTAAGAAAAACAGTGGTAGTCAATTGACGACCTGGGGAGGATATAACTATATTTGGTAAGCTCAAATACTTAATAAATTAAAGTATTTTTTCATAACTATACGTTTGTAATTAATATTTCAATGTGAGAAGATGGTCCAAATACGAAAACAAGGTACTTTATGTGGATCGTCCATTTATTTTAATGCAGTCTAACAAATTTATGGGAGGGGTAGATAAATTGGACTGGAACGTTCAAAAATATCGAATAAGCTTCCGAGGAAAAAAAAAGGTTTTTCCTGGTATTTACAAACGCAATTGACGTTGCGCTTAACAATGCGTATGTACTGTATATTTCTACAAATAATCCAATGACATTATTAGATTTTCGAAGAAGTATTGCTAGGACATATTTACAACAGGATTCGATTTCCAATCCAAAAATGTCAGGAAACCCTCCAGTAATAAGGTCTTCAAGAGTTACATATATCGGAGGTCCTATTTGACCCAATAGGGCAGTTTTAGAAAGAACCAATGAAGGAAAACAAAGAAAGTGTTCGTATTGTAAGCGTACAGTGTGTTAGCAATGTAAAAAGTGCAACGTTGGTTTACATTTAGAATGTTTCTCTAAATGGCATAGTAAATAATTTTATAGACAAATAAAACAAATAAACTTTCTTTTGCACAAGGTCAATAACATTAATTTGTTTTAGTTACCTTTGACTACCACTGACATTATCAAGTTTATCTCCACAAGTAAGTAAAAAAAAATTTATTTGGCAATTCTTAATTCATTTTAATGATCAAATAAAGTTATTTCGGCAAAAAATTTTGAAAAAAAAAATCTGGTCCTTAATGGGTTAATACAGATAATTACAGAACAGATAATAACTGAGAAAACATCTAAATTTGTGAATTTAAAACTCAATATACAAGGAAAGAAGTTAGATAAAATTTCATTAAGAAAAACACAAAAAATGTGGCTCTAATTTTTTTCATTTTTAAACTACAGAATTTTGAGTTTTAATTCTACGCAGCCAATTATTTTAACTTTATTAATTGAAATAATTTGCAATCAAAATGTAATTTTTATATTTTAATTTAAAATTATAATAATAATAAAAAAAACTTTTCAAATGATATTATTATCAGGCAGAAACAAAATTTTATTTGATGCTTAAAATACTTAATTTTTATTAATAAAATTATGTTGAGAAAAAAATTAGAAACTGTAGAGAAAATAAATTATTAATTTGGACGTTCGCATAAAACTTTAGCATTTTTGTTTTTCTAAAAAACGTGCTCATGTTTGTTGTAGTTTTTAATATATGACGGCATTGTAATGTTCCTAATATGAAGCGCTATCTTCCCTTATGCCAATATTTTTCCGTTCAAGTTAACAAAAGAGAAAGATAAGAAAAAATAAAATGTAAATAAAAAATACATAAAATAAAATCAAAAGTAAAATCTTATACTTGTCTATATCTTATTGTGAGAATTTCAATTTTAGCCATAGTGTTTTAGCCATCAGTTTTCATTCTTCTTCTTCGTAGAATTTCTTTTGTAACTTAACATAATCTGTTTTGCACGGATGTCTTCCACAAAACGAAACTTGAAACCAATCAATTTGTAAGTCTAACGTGCACTAATTATTGTAAGATTTTTACGCTTGTTTATTACTCAAAACTTACTCAGCATTCTTTCAGGATTATTAAAAATAACTGCAAGAAATGCAACTTTCTAATTTATATGTGCTTCTTACCTTAGATTGGAAAGCATCTTACGCAAAATTTACTAATCGTCTAAGTCTAATGAAAAGCATTATAAAAAAATCCATTTGAATAAATTTTTTCTTCTGGATCCTATATTTATTTCTTTCGATCTAAAAAAAATAGAGTTAGCTGCAGATATTTATATAAAGAACAGTTTTTTATTTCTTTGGTTTACTACTGCATACTTCAGTATTCATTCGGTATTTTTTTTAATTTCCACGAATTTAATTTCCTTAAATTTTTAGGTCAATTGAAAATTAGTTTTTCTTTTTTTCATCGAAGCAAGATGTAATTTTATAATTGCTTTTGCTGGCTTACCATATTAAGCACAAAATTTGAAAACAATCAAAAATACCACTAAATAATTTTCCACTAATTACCATAATGAAAATACATAATCTCATAGCTGTAATTTTTGCAAATATCAGCGCTGTAATATAACTATGAAATTTTTATGTTTAAATTAATATAATTAATTAAGGATAGAGGACACTTGCTTACCATAACCCAATGGTTTGATGTATTTTTTTCCTAGTTCCTGCTAGGCTAGTGATATTTAGGCTAAAAAAATACAAACATAAATATAAAAGAGAACACCAAAATCATAATTCAAGAAAAATACGCGAATACATTCCCTGCAAGGAGACACAATATTTATATAGAACTTCACCAAATAGTTTTTAAAACTTATAATAATGAAATTACATTTGAAAAAAATTTGTTGTTACAAAAAAATGGCTAAGCTAAGATTGTTATAATTAAAAAATTATATTCTTTTTGGAATTTATAATTTATTTTTTTCTTATTGAACTAACAAATGCGTGATGCAATTTGCGTTATACATTTTGATATTTAAGCTTGGATTTGTTTTCTTGTGTTTTAAATAATTTTAATAATTAATATTTTTTTCTTAATCTAAATGGATTTTACATATTTTATTTATAAATAGTTGAACTTTTGAAAATTTATTATAATTCCAAACTTTTTTCTTTAATCTTAATGACTACATAATAAAACATATATTTTTTTATCTAAAAATAGTTAAAGGACTTTGGCAAACAAATTTTTGTGTTAATGTTAATTTACTATTTTTAAGTGGCACAGTTTTGTATTATTTTGTTTATTTTACTAACCACATTTTGTTCTTTTAGCAAGGATTTAGTGTATATGATTTAAGTACCTACTTATTTAAAAAATAATATTTTGCGAATAGTGGATCACTACGCAATTAAAAGTATGACCTTTAATTAGTCAACATTATTATTTTTATATTAATAAACAATTTGCCAGCCTGCAGGTTTTTAAATTTTGATGTTTTTAATAATATTTTTAATATTTCATACTCATAAAACATCAATAAATAACAAGTAAAAAATGAATAGTAGAAATATTTATTGGTTATTTTTATAACATCCGAAAAAATACCCAAAATTCGGGCGTCTAAGCTCCTTAAAGGATCAAGATTTTAATGGTCTTTTATTGTTTAGAAAAATTTATATCTCATTTCATTTCTTTGCTATTAAAAACTTTGTGGATTACTTTAATAAACATTATAAATAGATTAAAACTTAGAATAACATTAAATGCTTAAAATTATGTAATCAGTTTTGCTATTTCTATATATTATAAAATATTTTCAGGTTTTAAAATGTGTAAATTTAAATTACTTTTTGAATATCATATTATTTTGGGAATACACTTTCAGTTTTAGATACTTGGCTTCATAGTTCTCCATAGCTTAAAAACATATAAAGCTAAGTAAATATAATAACTTTGACTTTAGGGGTTAGGTGGGTTTCAACGACTCAAGACGTGTACATTTTTACGATTTTTTTTTTTTTGTCATATCAAATGAAATATTTTATTAAAACGATTTACCATATATTTTATTTGTACTTTGTGAAATTTATATCCAAAAATTTTGAAATTTCAACCATTGGGAACTGATTCCCTGTAACCCTTAAAAAAAGTTGTTTTTTCGTGGTCATGATAATCTCATGACAGATTCATTTTAGTTCGTGTTTGAACGAAGGCGAAAAAAATTTAAATTTGCATTTTGACGGAGTTGTGAACCAATTTTGAGTAAAATTTGTACCTTTTATAACCTTATAAAATCCTTCATTCAAGCAGTAGAAAATATTATATAGAAGAAGTGTGCAAAATTGGAAAAAGATCGGTTCATAACTTTTTGAGAAATTTTGAATACCAATTTCAAAAATAGAGTTTCGAGAAAAAAGTGATTATACTTTTACATTCAAATAACAATGTGGCCTAAAGGGCAAAAATTCCAAAGACCCTATCTCTTAGAATTTACTCCGATCATTTTAAAATTTTGGGAGAATATTCTAGACATATTTTATTAATAAATAAGGAAAAAAAATTTTGAAACCCACCTAACCCCATAAAAAGAAATAAAATTTCTCAAATGGATATTTCAAATACTCAAAATTTTTAAAGGCAGAAAAGGTGTTTATATAATTATGCATTGCTTACTATGATGATTTCTTTTTTAAATTTGTTAAATTCAAATTGATATTTTGAAAAACGATAAAATTCTTTTACACATTTTAATTTAAACTGGGCTTCATATATTTCTTGTAATATTCCTACAATTTTTAAGTATTTTTTTAAAAACCAATCAAACCATTACACACTAAAAATAAAACAAAACCAACAAACTAAACAGCTAATCTTTTAGAGTTTGTTTGTGAATTTTTTTTTCTAATTCTTGCTAGTTTCATAACATTTAGAATACAAATATACAACATAATTATGAAAGAAAACTCCAAACGCATGATCAAAAATAAAATAAATAAATAAAGATGCAAATAACTTCGTAGAAAAGAGGCTACAGTGTTTATGTAGAATTTGACTAAATACTTAAGAAATTCTTGACAATAAATTTAAACAGTTGTTAAGTTTGCATCTTCAGGATTGACAATATAATTTAAAAAAATATTTAAATTTATTTTTTATTTTATTTTCAATATAAAAATTACGTGATGCAACTTTGATTTTATAATTTTATATTTATGTTTGGAATAGTTTTTGGCTTTATTATTTTAGTAAATAATACTTTTTTCTAAATTTAAATAGTTTTAATATATATTACTTGTAAATATTTGAATATACGGCTTTTAAAATTTTAAAATTAGCATCTTTATACGATATATTGAGCTAAACATTCAAAAGTTTTTAAAAGCATTTCTCTTTTAACAAACTATATTTCAACCTTAATAACTATATAATAAAACATAGAATTTCTATCTAAAATATTTAAAAGACTGGATAAGAAATTTTCGTATCAATTTTAATTTATTATTTCTAAGTGGCACAATTTTGTATTATTTTGTTCATTGTACTAACCACATTTTCTCTTTTAAGCGCAAAAATTTATATCTTTATAAATATATTTGTATATATATATATATATATTTATATAGATATTTACATACATATATATTATTTATATGTTTGATTAATAAACTATATTGTTAACAATATATGACACAAAAATACTATCAATTTTTGAATTAAAGGAACAATAGTTTATTTGATTTTATTGTTTTTAAAAATTTGGTAAATTTTTAGTTTTATTTGCTTGTCTTTAATAAATTTATGAATTGTTATATCAAACATTATGAATATAACTATAATAATTTTTGGTATAAAGGTTAATATTTAATAATTGCGTGACCTAATAATGTAACACAGTCAATAACATTGATGATAAATAAAAATAAAACTATATTTATGTTTAAAAACAAACAGAAAACAAAATATAATTTAAATATTCTGCTTAAACTTTTATGACTAATTGTACTCGAACGTAAAAATATTTAAAAAAAGACTTAACTACAATTAATTATTTTATGTTCAAAATAAAATATATCGATAGAAAAATAACATAGCTACATACCATGGTTGGATTAACATCAGAAGCAATTTAAAAAATTTTAATATTATTATTATTGTTTACGAATAACAAACAAACTAAATTTAACTATTTTATAAAAACTGATCATAATAGTTAAAGGAAATTGTTACATATTGTGGCGACAGCACATTTTTTATTATTTGAAAAGACACGTAAAATGTGTCAATTAAACTTAATCTAGTTTTGGCCGAAGTTGAAGAAGCATACAAAGTGCGCTGAGACTGAACTAGAAACTCCTGACAACAACCAGCTTCTGGCCTGTTCAGTATCCTAAGCTCTGCTTACTAATTCATACATATATCCCAACCCACCGCACCTATTAAAACATCACACTTCCATTTTACAAATTATATAACCAAAAAACCGGATCCACCCAAACCATACACAAAAATTGCGTAAAAAATCCTCCTTGTTCCAAATTTTCAAAAACCAAAACCAAAACAAAAACCGAATCTTAAATCCAGATTATAAAACGAAATATTCCAACAATTTTGGAAAAATCAATAAATTGCAATTGAAAGAGAAATTGAGATTAAAACTGAATTGAAATTGAAATTGAAATTTGAAATTTTTTAATCTAAGCAACCCAGCCCAATCAACGTCAGTGATTCACTCATTTTTCACATCGAGTGCAGAGCTCCTCGCGAAAAAAACTTTGGATTCAAAATCAATTTCAAACTAAATATATATGTATGTATACTATCATCGAATATATTTGTTTATTTATATAAAAAAGAAGCCGACTTAATTTATCAGAGCATATATGAAACTATTTGCTCACGGCATTAGTCTCTTTACCCTCACAAGAAATGATAATTTTTGAATAATTATACAAACTATTGATTCAGTATAAAATTTTAATTTTATTTTTGAACAGTTTGTTCATAACAGCTGACAGTCTGTAGACACATTGCGTCTTTGGTGTACCAGACTGTGGATTTATGTACAGTATTTGAATGTCTCAGATAATTTTTTACATAGTAAATTTGTTAAAGATTTAACAAAATCAAATGGGATTGGAAATATCAGTAAGGAAAATGTTGCGATTTGACTTTTGCAATATCTTTCGTTTCGCACGTGAGCTGAAAATTTGTTATCAGGTTGTAAAACTAAGCATAAGCTTATTTTCCTTGAGTTTTTCTACGTCAAAGGACAAAAAACTCGACAAATTAGCTTATAAATGACTCAACGTGATAATTTTTACTATTATTGCCGGTGATTGTATTCGGTGTAAAAAATTAATTTGAAAATCAAAGAATAGCGTTAAACACTGACAAGTTTCCAAATAAATTGTTTAGTTCATCGGCGGCGGCGTATGTACATATTTTTTCGGGACTAGAATAAATGGCCAGATAAGCTTCCTACGGCTATTTTGATTCAATGCTGAAGAAAATTGTTTAAGTCTTTTATGCTTTGGATCAAAAGGGTCAAATGAGATGCTGGAAGTCATCGATGTCTTGTTGTTATATCTAAATAATGTTAAGGCTTTTCCAATAAATTTTAAAATTAGTTTACAAATAAAACATTTCTTTCTTTACCAGTTCGAATACGTATGGTTTTTCAAAAGCATAGTTACCATTGGTTAAGTTTTTCAATATTCATATTAAATTTCAAATTCCTAGTTTAGAATACGTTAAAACTAAATTTATATTGCAACAGATTCGGCCTTGAAAATCTACGCACCTTGCTGGCGCCATATATGGCACGTGTCAAGGACAAAGTTGAAGTGCATAATAGGCGGTTGAGTTGGCGGAGATTTATCAAATTTTTCGATATAACGCAAAATGCATAAAAAGAAGATACAAAACGCATATTTCTGAATATGCGTAGAAATAACTTTTCTCTCGGTTGGCTTTAGGATATCCTTCACACTTGCAATTGATCCTTCATTCTTTGATATCCAATAATTAATTAATTCCAATTTTACGAATTTTACGCGCGAGTTATATATGATAATGATAATAAAGTAATGTTTTGGTAAATAGTTTTAAGTCCAAATTAATGAATATGCTAAATACAAATAAATAAGATAAAATTATAGTTCTAAGTTCATATTAATTAAATAAATATTTTATATAAATTATTTAAGTCCATATACAAATAATCAATGAATATAAATATAATCAATATTAATGTAATCAATGAAAATTAATATTAAATAAGTACCAAGTCCATGATAAGAAATGTAATTAGTTCTAAGATAAAGAAATATATAAAAGATGAATAGTTTAGAAAGTAGGCAGTTGATAAATAAGTGTTATTGAAGTGGTTTAGTGTGAATAAATTCTTAATAGTTTCAAAGTGTTTTATTTTAAATTATTTTTTTTATAATATTCAGAAAGGAATATCAAAGTCGCGTGACTTCTTTACTCCTTTGCGATTCACCACCGTATAAACATGGTTCGGCCAAACCTAAACGGATTCTTTCTTTGCGCACTTCCATATAATGTGTCTATAAACTTTCTACGGTTTTCAGCATTACTAGAAAATGCCATTTCTAGTGCCTTTCTGTCTTCTGTACCACTTGGCATGAAAGTAATTTTGTAGTTTTCCATTTTTCCAAAGAAATTCCTTGCATCTTGTACAGTGAAAGCAGCTAAACCCTTGTAATACTTAATTCCAAAATTCTTGTGATTTGGTGTTTTTCTCTCCCATTCATCACACTCCGCGTCACTGTAATATTCAAAATGTTTCCCGTCGTCCCCCGTGGCTGTTTTAATTGGTGTTATGAACTGATGCAGGAAAGGAAAACTGAAAAGTCCTGGCGTTATTACATCGAATAAATTCAGTAGCAATCCTTTAATGTGCGAACCGCCAAAATCATAACTTTCACATAGTTTAGGCTGTTTAATTCTTCAATTGACCCATAGTTCTTTCCATATTCCAGACCAAGAATTTCTATAATATTTCTCACTTGGTCATTCTTTAATATTTCTTCCTTTGTTAAACCTCTCACATTTACAAAGTACTTTGTATTGGAAAGACACCTAAGTAATCCTGCTCCTTTTCCTCAATAGCGGTCAATCCTGCCATCGCAAAAGCTTTTCCGTAATCTCCGTCCGTTATTAAAAGCGTGCATTTATAGCCATTTTCCACTCCTGCATAGTAGGCATCCTTCAGCTTTGAAATGTTTTTTATCGTTGCATTGGTTTCACGAGGTGTAACCATGGCGTTACGTGCCCTTAGCGCCTGTTGATATCCACGTATTTCATTGCCGTCTAGAAACACTGCGACTCCGGATGTTGATGCGGCTACATCGTGAACTCTTCGGTACATTAATTGAACTGCGTCATCTTCAAAGTTTGTCATATCCAGTCTAACCAAATCCGGAGAATAAGTTACTGTTGGTTGGTTCACATCAAAGGTGGTTTGGAGCTGTTACATGAGTCTTCAGTGCTTGGCAGAAAGAAACACAGTTACCTTAATGTGGGCCCCTGGCCACGAGGGAATTGAAGGTAACGAAGAAGCCGATAGTAAATGAAATTGTACATATTGATTATCTGAAAATTTATTTTATTCTAAAATAAACAACGATATAATTTCATATTTTAGGAGGACCCCATCATACCCTCATTTTGAAAGAAAATGGTGATATGTATGCAATTAGACGTAAGGAAAACGGCAGACTGGTCTAGGGAAGTTAGGAATCGATGCAGAAACACCTATTTTGATTGAAGGTGATTTAAATGGGGAAATTGTTATTGATATATGCTGCGGAGAAAGTGTATCATTTGCATTGAGGGATAATGGTGATATTTATGGATGGGGAATGGGTTCTAACCTCATTTTCTTCATCTTTGAACGTTTTTCCCTTGGGTTTTCCAACCATTGACATATTGTTTTTCCACCTTTGGACGAAGCACCCTCCCGTCTCCTTTGAAGCAGTTTCTACTTTAAATGAAGTGCTGAACAAATTACACAATTTTGCTCCATATCCTCCAATAATTTTTTGTTCGTCCTGATTTAATGATGTAAATTTGCCAAATTTCATTGAAGGTATAAAATCCTTGGCTGTTTCGATAAAGTGGTTAGGTATGCACCAAACTTCACTTTATATTATATTATTTTATATTATTTTTTTTAACTTTTATTTAATTTTTTAAGTCTAGCACATGTGCCAAAATCAGAAAATTAGAGAAAATTAATGACAAACAATACCGTCACGCTGTACCAAAAATTTCACCTAAAAGTTGATAAACATAGAAAAACTAAAGGTAGATGCACATAGAGTAAATACTTTTCTTTGACATCTATTGCTGAAAACTTAATTTGAATTTTATTTGATGAAGGATTTTTTAATGAAAGAAATTCATAGGGCTCTTTATACTTGCGTTTGTACGATAAGTTATAAATATCACGACAACTAATCTATCACCCCCATTGTGCTTGCACCCTTAGCATATTAATAACCATTCAATTTCGTTTGACAGTTCCCATTTTAAGCGATTGTTTTAACCTTAGTTTTTGTTCTTTGTTATTTGTGTTATTAATATCTGTGTTATTTCTTATACTTTATTAGTTGCAAAAGCAAAAAAAAGTTTAACTTAGAAGATATTATTTTTTCGGGTTATATATTTTCTTAAAAAATGTGTACTATAAATCGGTACATTAAACATTACTACAGCAAAGCTGTGAATAATATTTTAAATGGATTCACCAATGAGGCACATGTTTCATTATTTATCAGGTATTTAATTTTATATTCACACTTTAATATTTTTTAATATCCTATTATTTTTCTATTTCTTAAAAGCCTTGAACATTTGCATGAAAAACTTCCTGAATTATTTTTGGAGACTATACAAGATATATGGAAACCAAAAAAAAATGGACTTCATGCTTATTAAGCACTCAAAAAGAATTCATCGAAGGAAATAATATTTTTTTTGAATCTGGATATCAAATCAAAGAAAATTGCCATGTACGTTTTCTGAAGTTACCTCAAAATAAGTTTAAATTAAATACATGCTTTCCTAACAATAATGATGTTGGTCAATTTGTTCAAATTAAAGGTATTTAATAAAACACAAATAAATTCCAAAGTTTTTTTTTTGCAATTGCATACAAAAAAGTTTCTAAAATCTCATCAAGTGCAGGAAAGGGGCCAGTATCAGGCTGATAAGTGGTAAGCGATGATCAATGTTAGTTTGTATTTTGTTATTTATTATTTTTTAATATATAATACTTAGTATTTTCTGACTCCAATAATTCGCATAATGCTCACCTATTTCCACCTTTGCATGTGCTTTTCCCATACACTCAAAATTAGTTGGCCATACACCGGAATCTGTTTGTTATCTACTTGCCCATGATTCGTTATTTTTAACTTATATAAAATTTATTTACCCATTCATTTGCTATTTAATTTGTCACTTAGCCATTTATTTTGTTATTTATTTATTAACTCATATCTGATATTTGCAATATGTGCGCTTTCCCACAAGCCTTCAACAAGGTTTAGGTTTAGTATTGTTATGGAAAATTATGTTTAATGAAAATATTTTAGATCACCCACGTTTTAATTACTCTTTTTAATACTCTTTAAGAATACTATTTATATAAGAAATATTCTATTTTTGATAAGCTAACAGGGCATTATAAAAATTTAAAATTAAAGAATAAACACATGGTGTGAATTGGAACACCATAAAGGATTTCATGAAATAAAATAAAAGATGTATCAACTCAACGCGAAGGCATACTAAAAATTTATAATTAAAGAGTAAACACATGGTGTGAATTGGACCACCATAAAGGATTTCATGAAATAAAATAAAAGATGTATCAACTCAATGCGAAGGCATACTACAATAAATTAAATAAATTAAAGAATAAATACATGGTGTGGATTGGACCACCATAAAGGATTACATGATATAAAAGGATAGTACATGCTAACGCAGTGGGTTCTTTTCTTCGCGAGTTTACGGCGAGCACTTCGTATAAGATTATTTTTCTTGTTATTTGTAATGTGTTTAAATTTATTAAAATAAATTTGCTTTGTATAGTTATAAATTTAATATTTTAATCGCTATAATTAATTTGTGTGAATTCGAATTTTATAATAATAAAATTAGACAGTTAAATTAATTAATGTGTTTTAATTAGTTAAATTATAAGTGATCAAAAAGTTAGATCTTAATTTCTCTGGATCTAACTTGCTTACCAGATCACAAACTAATTAGTGTTGGTGCTTAAGCATAACAGTATCTTCTTTACATATGACATTCAGTTGACTTTGACTTGTCAACTCACCACTCATTTCAATCCTTCAACAATCACTTAACTAAATGCCGGGTGGATACCTTCTTTCCCAATGACAGTCCTAAACTAGCACCGAACTTGTTTCCAAAGAAAACATAAAGACGGGCCGAAGGAACGAAATTTCAGCCTGCATACAGTAGGCCAAAAAAAATCATTGGGACCAAGATAAATAACATACTAAGAATGATAGCATACAAACCATACGGGTGCAAACCCCACCAAATAAGAAGAATAGCAACAAATTTAATATGGGCCAAAATAGATTATGGGCTCAATCTTTACGGAACAACAAGCAAGAACAAAGATCAAACAGCACTACAAATAAAGATAAATGAAGCCATGAGAATCATAACAGGAGCTGAAAAAACAACAAAAATAACGGACCTACTAGTCGAAACAGGCTTCCAAACACTTGAGGAAAGGATAAAAATGACAAAAGCAAGGACAGCACTAAAGATGAAAATGATAAAGGATAGTAAAATAAATACAAACTACTTCATAGGAATCAAAACGGAAAGAATGATAAAAGGAAAAAGGGAAACAGGCACAGCAAAGAACAAAATAACATCCGCTCTGGAAGAAGGGAATAAAATACTAGAATTATCAATAGGAGGAAATATCAACTACCTAGGCAGGAAAATGGAAGATGAAGAAAGATGTGACACACCATGGAGGGAGGTTAAGGAATACATAGACACCTCATTAGCAGATTTTAAGAAAGAAAGCACTACCAATGAAATGTACAGGAAACTATTCGAGGAAATGATAGAAAAATACAAAGAACACAAAATAATATATACAGATGCTTCAAAAAGAAAGGAAGGAACAGGGTTCGGAGTATACTTAAATGATGAAAAGGAAGACAACATATTAAGAACAACATCTAACATATATGCGGTATATTACGCGGAAGCGGCAGTCATAAACACAGTTCTACAATACATTTCCAAAAAAAGAATGAACATCGAAGAACACAGAGGAAAATACCTGATAATAACGGATTCCTTGAGTAGCTGCCAAGCAATCAAAAAGAGCGAGCCAAAAGATCTGGAAATACGGATTATAAAGGAAACTATTATCAAAGAGGAAGGGAAAACTAGAATAGCTTGGTGTCCAGGACACGCAGGGATCAAAGGCAACGAAAAAGCAGATAAGTTAGCAGAAGAAGCAGCAATTAACAAACAGGGGGAATAAGAAAGATATAAACCAAGGTTCAACGAGTTCATAAAAAGAATACAAGAAAGCTACTCAACATGCCAGAGGAAACTACAATGGATAAGAAGAGAGAGCAGACTCAAAAAAGCATGGAACTCATTCCAACATCCGGAAATGAACGAAAAACTAACAAGGAGATGTCACGGCCTTGGGGACACGGACTTTGATGAAAGTTGGCACAATGGTAGTTCATGGTTGGGATAACTTAAATTTAAACTACTAGCATCCAACTCCCAAGCGTTTTTAAATAAATCGACCTCAAAGTTTTGAAGGTACCTTGTATTCTAATCATTTTCGTTTTATTTGCAAGCGGATGGTGGCATAGCGGTAAGGTACAAGGGTTTAAGAATTGGTGGGCATGGTCTCGATGCTGCGTTGAGGCGATTTTTTTATATATATATATATTTTTTCTATTTATTTTTTAATTAGTTTCATATTGAATGCTCTTTCTCTAATAATTTTATAGTATTTTGCATCTTTTACAATTGTAAAAGAGTAAAAAGGAAAATAGAAGCGTTACTAGGAACAAACGGAATAAACAACTCAAAAGAGGAAACTGAAGATAAGGAGTATCTTCAAGCGCACAAAAGGAAAAAAACTACAAATAAGAAAATACAAGAAAAACAAATAACAAATGAAAATGAAAAAGAGCAAGGGGAAAGTAAGGAAGAAACAAATCAAGAAGAATTTATCACAGAAGATAATGAGAGGACAGTAACGAAGAAAGAAAAGAAATACAAATGCGAATGCATGGAAGAACCCACAGTGGAGCACATCATACTTGAATGCAACAATTACAAAAAACGAAGGGAAGAGACAAACATGGAAAAAGACTTAAAAGAGGTTCTTAACCCAAGGATAGGAAAAAACGACGCAATATTTAAACTTATAGAAGCTAAAGGACTGGACATCTAAGTAAAGGGGGGGGGGGGCCTCCTAATACTAAATAAAATCCTAGAATTCTATTATACAGGTTTATTTCAGGCTAGAAACACCACAACGACAACAGCAAAGAAGACCAAAACCAGGAATAAACCACAACAAAAACATAAAAAGGATTGAAGAGTGACAGGAAGGTAACTCAAAAACACAATACATAAAAAAAAAAAAATAAATAAAATAAAATAAAAATAATAATAATAACAATAAATTTAAAAAAAAAAAAAAGTAAAGTTGTAATATACCTGTAATAAATTGTTAATACTCGCAAATTTTCGATACTTACCTTTTAAATTTCACTTTTCTAAATTTTCATGAAATTCTGAGTTCCGTTATAAATATTTCTGATACTTAGTATCACGCGAAACTTTGTATCACGCAAGTAAGATGTTCAATTTCTTATCTTTTGTGAAATTGGATGCCTTGCACATGCGAGTTTTAAAGGCATGATATTTTGACTGCATAGTCAAAACATGCAAGGATATGTGCATGTGAAATATGATATTGCACTCATGTGCTTGTTAATTTTATTTCACTGTGCAATGATATATTGCACATCTTGTTTTTTTAAGTCACAGAAATAGCTACAAATATGATATTGCACTCATGTGACTGTCAAATTTATTTCACTGTGCAATGATATATTGCACATCTTGTTTTCAAATCATATGCACAGATCTGGAGAAATACGATATTCTAGATTATACATCGTGGGAAGTAAAAATTCTCATGCGATTTCCTATGTGATATCTTCGATATAAATATAGGAGATATTTCATAGAGAAATCAGTTCCCAGTTATACCTTAAGATCGGCGCTTGCGCCATTCATAATTTTCAGTGCTTGCGCTTTTAGAATAAGAATAAATTTAAGAAAAGAAGTCCTCAAATTTTTATAAACTCTTGACTTAGAATTATTTTGCTGATCGGCTTTTATCTCAAATTAATTTTGAATAACTTAGATTTAATTTTTGAATCAATTATTAATTTTAAGAACAATTTTGTATTACTCATCATATAGGATAATATTATTATAACATTACAAAGCACAATAGTTTTGTAAAAACAAATCAGCAAAATAACAAAAATAACATAGAATAAGACACACATATATTAACCAAACACTAATAATCAAAACACACTAAAGATCCTTCCCTTAAAGTGGATTATCTAAAAGGGAAGAACCCTTGACGTATCAAAAGGGAAATATAGTGTATAAAATTAAAAAAAAGGGGAATAATAACCCAACAGAAAATATTCATTCAATCAAAGAACTAAACGATCCATAGTAAAAAAAGGAAAAAAAGGAGAAACAAAAAGGAGAAAGGTAAGAAAAGAAAGGAATAAGAGCCAACAAAATAAACGAAAGAAAAGGAGAATGGAACCACTAACAACTCCCAAAATTTCAAATAATACAGCCCTTTTCCACTATCATTAGACAAAAACCCTAGACAAACTATTCACACACGACAAAAAACGACATAGAACGTAGCCCGGTCCGCAGAGGTCAGTAAAATGTACCCAAAGGGCAATCCGGAGAGTTACACGACGACGTTTATTTTGACATAAAGGACGACTTTAACAGATAGCCCACCCTTAAGGCCAGAATGTCCTTGAACAAGAAACGACATTGAACGTAGCCCGGTCCGCAGGGGTCAGTAAAATGTACCCAAAGGGCAATCCGGAGAGCTACACGACGACGTTTTTTTTTTTGACATAAAAGGAGACACAATCAAGCAGACCATCCCCCGAAGACCTTTGTAAACAAAAGTAAAATACTCCATTTCCTCTTCCACTAACACAACAAGAAGCTAACAAAGTAGAAAGGTTTAGTCACCAATAAAAGTAGGGAAACTAACCGCTTTATAGTCTAAAAGAACCCTCGGATTAGGGCATTAAAAGTCTTCTAACCTTTCAACCAGCTAAACTAATTTTCCATAACTAACTAGGAGATAAATCTATAACTACAATTTCACTGACTGACTACACTATAGGATAGGACCAAACTAACATATCCCCAGTTATAATCTCCAAAGAATAGAGAAGCTTAAATGTAGTGAGCAAGATAGGGCTTAGAAAGAGAGTCCAAACTATCCTATCAAACAACTTTAAAGAAAATAGTAAGAACATCCCAATAATCAATAACAAAATCAAACTAAAAAACTTTTTTTATACTTATGATTTCTTAAGTACTCTATTATTTTTTTCTTAATTTAATTGGTTTCAGCAAACCCCTGCGATACTAGCTTATCTCTGTGGGGTCCAGACCACTGGAGGAGGCTGCTTGTCTCGTATAGGCGGGTGACCTTGTTACCCACCTTGCGTTGAGAGAGCCAATCCCAGGGTTGAAAAACAAACAAACAAACAAACATTATCTTAAATTTAGATGAAACTGAATAATAATTTATTGTTTTAATTTTTTCTAGCTAATACAACTTTCGATTGGTCCTCCAAAAAGGGATATCATAAAATTTTTATTTTTAAGTATTTTTTGTTCCTATTATTGTAAATAAACAAAAGTTTTTCATCATCAAAATATATTTTTTCTTTAATCTGGATCCTTAACATCAAAATATAAAAATGTATATAATTTTAGTTTTGCAGGGATACAAGCGCTCAAAAGTGCTTAATTTAAATCGCTCAAAAGAGCATAAATTCAAGCGCTAGAAAGAGCTTAATTTAAATCCCTCAAAAGAGCTTAATTTCAAGAGCCTAAAAGAGCTTAATTTAAATCCCTCAAAAGAGCTTAATTTCAAACGTTAAAATGTGCTTTTTTTTAAGCACTGAAATTTGCTTAATTTCAAGCGCCTTACTCCAATGCTATCGCGTGTTAAAAGACTACATAGATTACATTGGAGTGTTGGCGCTTCGAGCTTCAAAACAAGCGCGCCTAAAGGCCTTTTCGAGCACTTTTTTTCCCGCTGGTTAAGGACATTGATTTTTTTATTCATCGCTATTACATTCACTATCACACGAACTAAAATTTTGAAAAAAACAATTAATATCTTTTCTTCATTCGATGACATATGCTTACCGTATATACACCTTTTCAAATTTATTGATATTATTTATTAAATTTATAAGTATTAATTATACTTGAAGAAAAATATATTTGTTTTGCTTGTTCTGTCACTGTCACTACAAAACTTGATATGGCGGTAGTAGTAAAACTTGATAGTCCGATTTTAGTGCCATCTATAGTTTCGTTGTAAATGTAAATTTCCACTTTAAAATTTTTTCTATTATTCATTGGTAATTTCCACTTTTACTAACTATATTATATATGTCGTGATTAAAGCATGTTTTATTTGAGCCGAAACTATTTTATTAAAATCTGCTTAACCAAATTGACTTTCAGAAACCTAAAACTTTTCAGTATTGTGGGATTTCGGAATCAGTGCGGAGGTGAGGAGGTGTGGAGGTTTTGAAAGCTTTTTAAGCTTTCCATATGTTAAGTCCGAAATAACGGACGATAGAATATCGAGTAGCAATTAACAAGTTTGCAAGCTACTTGGAGTCAGTTGTTGTGCAGCTACCGACCGAGTAGCAGTTAAATCAAATTCATCCACTTGAGATAATTAATTATATTACAATAATAAAAAGTTGTTGATCCACTTGTAGTAATATTTGAATTAATTATATTATAACTATTAATTAACTAATTTTTTAGTAATTAACTTTAGTCGAAAAACAATTCAAATACGGTGAAAAAGATCATCGTATCAAACATTTTTGTTGTATTAAATACAGGTGTAAAGAATATTAGATTTAATAAAATAAATTAAATCAAAGCTATTGTAGTTGGAAATATAATTCAATTTCAGTGAAAAAGATCATTGAACCATACATTGGCGAGTGTGACAGGACAACTGTAAAAATGCTAAAAGTAAATCGTGTTCTCTAACCTCGTTTTACGGTAAAAACATTTGTTTGCACTCGGATTGAAGTGACACCATTTAAGTTGCCTTGTGATATACATATTTGTTGATAATTAAATAAAGCAATTAAATATATATTTTATTTAACCTTAAAACTCAAAAAAATGACTTGTGTTAAATATTGCTTAGAAATAGTTGCAGTACAAAATTCTTAAATATCGAATAGTTAAAGGTGCTTTAAAATTTATTTGGTTAACATCAATATATATTTGATAGTAAATATTGATCTAAGATCTAAAACTATTTAAAACATTATTAATCGAAATACAATAGTTAGTTGGTTAATAATCCAGAGATGTATTAAGACCTCAAGCAACCACTTTAACAATAAAAAGATGATTATAGTTGTATTAATCTTTTCGTTAATCTTTTTTAGAGTTTGATTTCATTAAAGAAACCAATACATAAATTAAATTGCAGTAAAAGGAAACACGCAAAGTCCACAAACCAATTTAATATCAAATTAGGCTTCTATACAGTAGTAGATATAATCCAAGGTTCTGCAAATTACATACAAGGTTTAAACCGAAAGGAAAAATAATATTTAGTGGACAATTCAACGTCAGAATTTTCATGGTCAATAAGTTGTATCATCATATGTTGCAAAGGCACGTCGCGATACTTTATAAGAAAGGACAGCCACAAAAATTATAAATATAAAATTATAAATTTATATAAATTGTAGAAACTATTTTGTGTGATCAACGATTCTATAATTTTAATAAATAACATTTGGTAGGCAAATTCACCGCAAGCGCATACTCCAACGTTCACAGTAAATCAATTTATCAATAACAATTTATCAATAATTCATTCAAGATGCAAGAAATCGACGAAATAAAATCGCAGAGAGCAATTGCGAAACGCTCGATAACCAATTTGAAGAACTATATCGTCGGAAAAGCAGAAACCCTTATCATCAACGAGCTCCAATGTAGATTGGAGATTTTAGAGTCATACTGGAAGCTTTTGAATACCCATCAAGCTCTTTAGAAAAACTTGCTCCCGATGATGAAGCAATAGCAGCTGCCAGAGGGGAGTTAGAGGAGCTTTACTGCGAGACCAAGGTCAAAATACTGTCGTTGATGCCTAAACCACGACACAGCTTACCTTAGTTAAATTTAAAAGCATGAAACTTTTACAGTAGGTACTTGAAATATAATTCAAGAAACTTGCTGCTTTATAATAAGTTTAATTGTGCTGGAAGCAACGGATGAATCATGTTAGGAAAATGATACCAACATAGTTTGAAAGGTAATCCTTCGATAGAGTCGATTAGTATAAATTATGTTCGATTTGGAGAAAAAGCTTTCAGTGAGCCTCTTAAACTGTATCAGGAAACTGCATCAGAGGATACAGTAATAGAACATAATATATATTAAATGAAATTACGACTTGCTATTTTTTATTTTATTTATACAAAACTATAGGTAACATAGGTATTTATATAATTACCAATGAAACATATATGCGACACCCGTGTACACAACTCGTCAGGTATATGATGCCGCATATATTAGCATATGCGGCGCTTGGCGCGAATTTATTAATTTGGTTTAGAAATTTTGCAGTGAAAGTAACATTTTCTTCTCAATGAACTCATCTTTTAAATTCACCAAAAGCAAACCAGATTACCCCTTGTAGAATAGCTTTTAAAGTTTTGTAATGATTTGCATTTATTTCTCTTTGTCTGGTTTAAAAACGATAATGATGTAGTATATCTTTGTCGGCATATAATTTTGTCAATTCTAAAGTTCTTCTAAAGTTTATTTGATTTTTTTCTTACAAAAAATTTCCAACAAAAATAGAATTGAATTTGTCAAATATTCAAAATAAATTAAACTAAGCCAATTCAAAGAATAGTCAGCAAAAAAAAAAATTAGATTATGATATTTTGTAAGTTTTAAAGGAAGTTTTTTAACCTTTAACTTTTATCACCTAACTGGACTTTGAGCAATGGCGGATCCAGGGGGAGGAAAAAAGAATAATATGACTTATGCATTATGAAAGTACTGTAAAGAATCTCGAGTTAAATAATCCGCTTTCGAGTATAATAGAATATTATTAACAATTTGAAAAAAATTTTGCTTTATATAAAAACACTTCAAACGTTTTAAGGATTAAAGCAATAAAATGTCGAAAAACAATCACAATCAGAACTGCAAGAAAAAAACTCAAGTTCGATCCCTGCAGCAGACAATTTAACACCCGATGAGATAGATTCATCATTCTTCATACCATCCACTTCAAACACTTTTGCACAAATTTCTCAAGGGGATGTTTCTAACGATGTTGGTAATTTTATAGGACAAAAAATTAATGATCACGTGAAGAAAATTTTACTTGAAAATCCTTGGATGCCCCCGAAAGATTATACTTTTCCATATTCTACAAGAATCATTTCTAGCAAAGAAATTAAAAATTACATCTCTTCCAAACACTTGGTGGCTTACAAAGAATGGCTTGTATTGTCTGATGTACAGAAGGGCCTTTTTTGTAAATATTGTCCATGGTTTACGCCCCGAAATGAAGGAGGTTATCAGAAGAATGTCCCTTTAGGAGTACTTGTCAGTCAGCCTTTAACAAAATTCAAAAATTTATTTGGAACGAAAGGTGTTTTAGAAGTGCATGCGCTAAATGACTATCACAAAAATGCAATGGCTGCAGGAAAAGACTTCCTGAAAAACTATTCCAATCCTCAGTTTGATGTCAATCATCTTCTTGACAAAAATTATGCCATGGAAAAACAAAGGAATAGATAAATACTATCTCACATTGCAATGGCAACAATTTTTTTGGGCAGACAGAATATTTCGTTCCGTGGTCACAGAGATAATGGGTCAATGCAAGTGGACAAACCTCCTATGAAAAATGAAGGAAATTTTAGGGCGACACTCAAGTTAATGATTGCTTCGAGTGATTTAATTTTGAAGTCACATCTCGGAAAAGCGTCTACTAGAGCAACTTTCATTAGTAAAAAGACTCAGAACGAAATGATTGAGTGCTGCAGGTCTATATTACAGGAAAAAATTTTGAGGAGAGTTACTTTGGCTGAGTTTTATTCACTTATTTTCGATGAATCTCCAGATCTTTCAGGGAAAGCTCAGGTAATCAAACAATCATTTAACAATCAAATTGTATGAAAGTACATAATAATCGAACTGATTGTTGCAGATTAGCCTTATACTACGTTACGTTGATTTTTCTGCAGCTGGACTTTGCATAAGGGAAGACTTTATCACGTTTATAGATGCTTTTGGTGAACTATCAAAGGATCTTGGAGAAAATAGCGGCTCTGAAGACTCTGAAGTAGAAGAAGAAAACTCATCTTCTAAGAGTACTAATGATGTGGAATTATCTCTCACAGGGGTCGCCCTAGGAAAAATTGTTTTGGAAGAAATGAAAAAAATGAATCTCAACTTGAAAAAATGCACCTCCATAGGGACTGATGCCTGTGCTGTTATGCAGTCGGATCGTGGAGCTGTCAACGAAATTCGGAAAGAAGCGGGAAACGCTGTAGTGACTCCCTGTTTTTCTCACAAAGTGAACAGCACTATCTCTAAATCAGTTAAGGTTCGAGTGATTGAGATGGTTTGTAGTACTATACGAGAGGTCGACAAGTTTTTCAAGAAGTGTTATCCTAAACGTACGACTGCATTGGGAAAAATTCTTGGAGAACAACTTGTTAAACTATGTGAAACAAGATAGGCAGAAAGGCATGACGCTGTGATTCAATTTGCTGCAAAAATTGTGTTAATCGTAAAAGCTTTGACAAAAATGAGTGAGTGGAAAGAAAAGGAGACAGCAGGGAAAGCAACAGTCCTCATCGCAGCTTTGTGTAAATTTGAATTTATTGTCGGGCTTTTTTGCCTTTGTGATATTTTATCTCTTACTCATTCACTCATTTTTATGCTCCAGAAAGAGAATATTGATTTAGCAAAAGCATCAACAATGATAAATACGCTGCTTACAACGTTCGAAAATCGGAGAGAGAAAGCTGGCGGAGCAACTCGATATCATCGAACAAAAACCCAGAACATATGGCCGACAAACGAGACGAGAAAATTTTAGAGTAGAAACTTACGAAGAGTACTACAGGGTCTACATTCCTCTTTTGGATATTATTTGCGAAGATCTGAAGGCTCGTTTCTCAAAGGAAGTTTTAGATGGCTTTCAATTGAGTTTATTGCTCCCGGAAAAAGTATATACTCTGGAAATAACTGAAATTGAAAATTTAATTTGTTGTTTGATTGAAAGATTCAAAGGTCTTTCGAATAATGACAACATTGTGCAACGATTAAGATTTAGATGTGAGTTGAACCACTGGCAGTACTATTGGCAGCAGCAGCAAAATAAGGCAACTAAAAAACTACCAACCACTGCCCTAGAAGCTTTAAAAAACTGTGATGTTGACATAAACCCAATTATTCATACTTATCTTCGTATATTCTACACACTACCCGTAACAAATGCGAGCTCTGAACGCTCTTTTTCAACACTTCGTCGCATGAAAACATGGCTAAGAACGGCAATGCTACAAGAAAGATTAATTGGTTTGGCACTACTTCATACACATCACGACATTGAAGTCACTCCCGAGGAAGTATTGAACAGTTTGCGAAACTTGGGGCACAACGTCTTATTTTATAAATGTGTATGTATAAGAGAATATTTAATTGCAATAAAGTTAACAGTATTTTAATAAACTCATTTGCTTTTTTTGTTCAACTTGCTAAAAATCAATTTTCTTAGAAATAGGAATGACATCCCTCCAAGATTTTTGACCATAACAAAGTCTTTAGGGCTAAAATTATGGGCACTGGTTTTGAAATGTGTGGAGTTTCATATGTTGATTTTGGTAATGAAGATTGGGTTCTCTTTCATTATCCTCAAGTATGAAATAAGAAAAATGCCAGAAGCATTTTTAAATATAAAACCATTAGCATTTCAATGTTCTTTTTCTGTAATACCTTGTAGCAGCAAAGGCACCCAAGCCGATAAAGCAAACGCATCCATTAAACAGTTTTAACAATATCGAGTTGACAGCAAGAAGAGCCGGAAGTAAGGAGTAATGATAAAAAGTGGCATTCAACAAGCGTTAAGAATTTAGATATAAATTAATAGTAAAAGTGTAATTGGGATGTAAATAAATAATTTGTTGAACATATAAGACATTTATTAAAATGAGGTATAAACAGTTTAATTACCACCAACCTCCACAACCTAATGAGTTAATTGATTGGTCAGAGAACACAGATGCATTATCCATAGAGGAAGTTATTGATAAATTTTACCAACTATGACTGTGTTATGTAAACGGTTTGCGTACCCTGATTTAACGCAATTTTACTACCAATTACCCAATTTTCACTATTCAGTCTTTTGTTCGTACCAATTCCCACATTTTCCAAAATATGCTAATTTTCAATTGTTAGTTGTAGAAAAAATAAAATACATATAGTAACAACAACTAAATTTGAAATATAAATGAAATATAAAGAGATGCAAAACTATTCAAAAATAACAGCACTTAAGAATATGATATTGCAGACATACTGTTTGCAATTTTGATAATGTGTCGATGCAATTATATGCTGAGGATGCATTTTTGCTCTATATATGTAAGAATTTGTTATTTAATAAAGTTAGTTGTCTTCTGGATGTCATGCTGTTTAAATCAATTGTACTAACGAATTATCTAGCGTTCTCTAGATAATTTTAACTCTACAAAACAGAATCAATATTGACTTAAGGAAACTAGCGTTTTCTAGTTCTGCCTTAAGTTCACTACCATTCACTTATATCAGAATTTGCTTAACTTAAAGAGACTAGCGTTTTCTAGTCTTCCTTAAGTTGAATACCAATTATTTTACCTTATAAACTAGCGTTTTCTAGTTTTTATAACGAACAAACTCTTTTAGTTATATTTTTTGTACCATCAAATTGAGCTTTATTATTGTCCACTTTGAATAAAGTTGAGTTTGTAGATCAAAGAATTAAATTTTATGTACTAAAAACACTTATATTAGTATATTTTCTTGAATTTTGTCCTTCTGTAAAATGTGCGCGATCACGATAAAAAGCAGTTAGTAGTTAGAAAATAATAATTAATAGCTAAACAAAATAATAATGTTTGGAAAAAGTTAAAAAAATAATTAAAAGTTAAAAAGTTAGTAATGTTAAAAAACATAAAAATAATTACTGTGAAATGTTGAAGAATAAAAATAATAAAATAAAAAATATTTAAAAATTTTAAATAAATTAAGAGAAACCATTACATCCCAACAAAGTGTTTCTATAAGCACAAATTCATGCATACGGATATAAGAAAACTTAGCCACTATTATTAGTTGACCGCGAATTTTATTTTAATTTCCATATTTTTGCCTGCACATGAATTTGATTCAGTATTAGTGTTCGATTATTAGTTGACCGCAACTATTGGGCCATATGAATTTTATTTTATAAATACAGGATTGTTGTTACATGGTATAAAAAAATAAAGGAAATCATAAAAATAAAAATAAAAGTGAATAGTTATATTGTGAAAACAAGGAAAATAAAAATCTATAAAACTGAAGAGTGAAAACTAAAATTTAAAACACTCCATCCTTGAATTTTATGTACTGTATTTAACTGTTACAAATCATAAATTTTTTCCCATTGAGATAATTAAGAAGACAAAGCTTTTTGCAAAAAGTTAAATTTAAAAATTAGTTAATTTATGTTTATATATATTTCTGTAACTATACACGTGTAACTAAATTTTCTATACCAATTGATTTTAACACAATAAAATGAGTCAACCCCTGAAATTTTTGAAGTGCAAGTTCTATAGCCGGGGTTTTAAAACATGTGAGTAAAACCAAAGCGCTACCAAAATTGGCGTACAAGAGACAAAATTTTAAAACTCTGAATATAGGAATATTAGGGAGGTTCAATTTTTTTTTGGAATTAAGCGTACCCCCTAGTTGTGTTTTATGGAATATTTTAAGCAACTTTCACCAAGAAAGTATGGTTCTATTTTGAATTTCGAGCCTGCTGATTTTTTAAGAAAAGTGTTTTTTCAGCATTTTCAAGATTTGACCTTGACACATCATTACAAAAACCAGAAACATGTGTGCATGGGTGTATTTGGGTAAGAGGAGTTTGAATCTGACATTGTTTTGGTAATAAATTTATGTTTTGATGCTCAATTTGTACAAAAAAGACTTAAAATGGCAAAAAAAAACTCAAAATGGACCAAAAAAGCAAAAAATAGACAAAAAAATTGGAATTTTTGTATGGGAAGTACCCTTATTTATAATAATCTTTTTGCTAAGATTATATATTTTAATCAAAAAATAAGATTAACAAGTTCATATTACAACTACGGAATCGGAAACGGAATCCGCTGGAAGACGATATAAATTCTTCAATATAAATTTGCTTGTTATTCCTTTTTAAAATTTTTTATGAAATGTTTTATGTTAAAATAACTTTAAAACTAACTTTAACTTGTACTGAAATAAAGTAAAAATGCATGAACTATTATGTTTTTTATTTAAAATTTCCTTTTATCCCTTTTTTCGCTAAAAAGTCGTTTTTTCTGAACTTCTACTTCGATTTTCTTTCACTTATAGTTCGAGAAATGAAGCAGAGAAGAGCTCTATATATCATATATCATCATAAGCGATTCGAATATAATTCGTATAAGAAACAGTAATAACTATAAGCGCTGATAAAAAGTGTTTACACACAGGCAAAAATTCGAATACTATTGTATAGCCTCAATTATATATTAATATATAATATTATTAATATATATATGGTATATATATAGTTATAATAAATTTATATTATATATAAATATATTTATATATGTAATAATATAAATCATTTAATGTTAATATCATTATACATATTAAATTATGATTTTAATATATTAATGTATTATTGTTATGTATTAACAATATACATATATTAGCAATACCAATACCGGCCAAGAACAAAAAATTTCGCAATTCCTCTTCCGATGAAAAGAAGACAACTGAAATAGCAAAATTAACTCTTCGTGAGAATAGTTAATACCCATACAATCACCAAAAAATCAAGTGATTTATATAAAAAGATAAAAATATGTGTGCCTATTTTCAAAGTATTATTAAAAAGTTTATGTGTTAGAATAATATCAAGTAAGCCAATAAAATCCTCTTCAACCAGCTATCAGCGCTTGTGCAATTTCAAGGCACAAGGTTTTTTTATTTTTATTTTATTTCGTTGTATTCATTGTACACAGTATGTCCCAAAAATAACCGAACTTTATATTTAAATCCTATAACATGAGGCGCCATCTATTGGCATTATTAGAAAGATAAATTCATCTTCTTTCAAACGCACCTACATTCATGTAAATCGGATGACAGATGTCAAAGTTACAGCCATTTTAATAACAGTAAGTTAAGTGCTAAGGTTCCAAAACAAGAATGGAACAAAGAGCAAATATAAAGTTTTGTGTTAAACTTGAAAAAAAATTCGCTGAGACATACGAATTGATGAAAAAAGTTTATGGAGATGATTGTATAATAGGCGGTTTACACCAGCAACGAAACCACGTTGCGGAAACCACCATTGCTTTTTTTGTATGAAAATTTCATACGAAACTACTTTTGCAATGTGGTTTCCAGACTGCATTTGAAAAGTAGTTTCCGTAGTCTTGTATAACAAACGCAGCCCAAAAATTTTCGAAGTCAGCTTTCGCAATTGCTCTTTTTCATTTTAGAATCATTGTCAAATCAATAAATAAATACAAAAGCTGTAATAAAAATTTATAAAAGTTAAATAAATTTAGTGAATTTAACCAAGCAAATGGTTTATATGTTTATTTTCTGAAATACTACCAACATCAAATCTGTCAAATCTAATAAAAATTACAAACCAAGCAAAAAAATGTTCCGAAGAGTGATTCACAAACCAAAGGCTGCCTTCCAGTCAAGCACTCAATAATAAGAACGGATATATAAATAAAAATTGATTACCAAGTTGTTAAAAATATGTTCCATATAACTGTGATACAAACTTAAGTTTGAAGCTTAAGAAAACAAAACTATTTTATTTTAAATAAAACATTACTTGAAACACTTATTATTATTTATTTGAGCATAAAATCTGTAAAAACATTTGATTGGAGTATAATAATGATTATTAAGTAAGTTTAATATTTCCTAAACGAGTTCCGATGACGAAGTGCACCATTTCGAGGCCTTGAAAGTGTAATATACCTGTAATTAATTGTTAATACTCACAAATTTTCGATACTTACCTTTTAAATTTCACTTTTCTAAATTTTCATGAAATTCAGAGTTCCGTTAGAAATATTTCTGATACTTAGTATCACGCGAAACTTTGTATCACGCAAGTAAGATGTTCAATTTCTTATCTTTTGTGAAATTGGACGCCTTGCACATGCGAGTTTTAAAGGCATGATATTTTGACTGCATAATCAAAACATGCAAGGATATGTGCATGTGAAATATGATATTGCACTCATGTGCTTGTCAATTTTATTTCACTGTGCAATGATATATTGCACATCTTGTTTTTAAATCATATGCACAGATCTGGAGAAATACGATATTCTAGATCACTGTTTCTCAACCGCCGGTCCGCGGACCGGTGCCGGTCCGTATAATTTTTTTGCCGGTCCGCGAAAATTTAGCAAAACATACTAAGAACTTTTTTTTTTACCAACTACTTAAAATGTTTTTGACTATAGTCACAATTTTGGTCTAGACAACAGACATATGGAAACTGTTTCTGATTCTTTTTCCTTTGATATTTTCCTTTGATCTAAATCTTTTTATGTTTTAACCGTAGTAAGATGTTCATATGTCTAGCCATAAATACACTTATTTTGTTTATTTCTCTCCCAACAAATCGCCTTGTGTAATAATAAAGGGCACGTGTAAGCTGAAAATCATACGTTTTTATTTGGTTTCTTTATTTTTTCTATTTGGCGCATGTTTCTATGGCAAACTAAAAAAATTTTTTTGATTGAATTGTTTTTTTTTTTTTTTTTGAATTTTGACTTGCAAGTCTAGTAAGAATCTGTAAAAGTTGGGCACACGTTTTTACTAGTATGCTCAAGAAATCGGCTGAGTTGACATGTTTTTTAAGTGAGTGGTTAGGTTTCTAAGCTCTGTTGTTGTCTGTAAGCTCTATTGTGCTAATGTGGTGTTACTGTGTCTTTGGATATTTAAATTTTTAAATAACAAGGTTTGTATATTATAGTAAAAAATTACGTTACTTTTTTTGAAATAATTTACTTTTTTTTATAGTAATGAATAGAAAAAAGAAACAAAATACATTGGATGGCTTTTTTTGTAAAGCCAACATTAACGGTAAAAAAGCAGAAGTAAAATCGATTAAAATAAGGAAAAACACAAAATCGTTTATTCGAAGATATAACCAGGACTACTTAAAATTTGGTTTCAACGTGTATCGAGAATCAGAAGAAAATTCGCCAAGGCCTCAATGCATTATTTGCGGAGAAATTTTATCGAACGAGAGCATGAAGCCAGCTAAACTTTCACGGCACTTGAAAACGGTACATCCTCATTTGGCAAAAAAGTCGATTGATTTTTTCAAGAGAAAAAACCTGGAATATCAAAATCAACAAAGTACCTTCAAAAAAAGCTTTGTGATTGAAAAGTGTCTTCTTAAGGCATCATATTTAATTGCCTTGCGTATTGCCAAATGTAAGAAACCATATTCAATTGGCGAGGAGCTAATTATGCCATGTTTAGTGGAAGCAGGTTCAGAAGTTTTGGGCTCAACTGCTGGGGATAATATGAAAAATATACCTCTGTCCAATGACACAATTGAACGCAGGATTTCTGAAATGTCTGTAGATATTGAGGACCAGTTGATAGAAAAAATCATAAAATCAAACTGGTTTGCAATTCAAATAGATGAATCAACTGATGTCTCCAATAAAGCAGTCCTTTTATGCTACGTAAGATTTACTGATTTTGAAGTAAGTGTTATGAGAGAAGAATTATTGTGCTGCGTTGAACTACCGTCACGGACAACAAGTGATGAGATATTCAAAGCAATAAATGAATATGTAAAAATAAAAAATCTTAATTGGAAAAATTGTGTCGGCTTATGTACGGATGGTGCTGCATCTATGGTAGGAAAACATTCAGGGGTTGCGTCAAAAATAAAAGAAGTAGCTTATGAAGGAATATTATGTACTCATTGTTTTATCCACCGCAAACATTTAGCAGCAAAAAAATTATCCCCAGCTCTTAATGAAGTTCTCAAAGTTTCGATACAGGTTGTTAATTTCATTAAAAGCAATGCTCTCAATTCTCGGTTGTTTACAATATTATGTGAAGAAATGGGGTCTGAATATAAGCATTTGTTGCTTCATACAGAAGTGAGGTGGCTATCAAGGGGTAGGGTTTTGAAAAGATTATTTGAATTAAGACTTGAAGTTGAAATATTTCTGAATGAAAAAAGGTCAGATCTAAAAAAATTTTTTAACAACAAGGACTGGATCGCTATGCTCGCTTATTTATCTGATATTTTTATGCATATAAATGCCTTAAATTTAACTTTACAAGGTGCTTTGTGCACCGTTTTTGATACAAGCAATAAAATTCATGCATTTAAAAGAAAGTTGAAACTATGGAGGGATCGAATAAAAGAAAATAATTTTAGCATGTTTTCATCGTACTCAGATTATAAAATTTCTGAAAAATGTTTGGATAGTAGTAATATATCAAATATAATAAGTGAACATCTTGAAGCTCTTTCCAAATCATTTGAGAAGTATTACCCAAGCAATGATGATCCACGTGTAGGCAATTTGTGGATATTAAATCCTTTTGTTGAACACCAAAATAATAAATTAACAGATGATGAAGAAGAAAAATTAATCGAACTCTCATCAGATCTTGGAATAAAATCGACATTTGAATCCACAAGTATAATTGAATTTTGGATAAAATTAAAAAATGAATATGAAGAACTTTATGGAAAGGCAATGAAAATTTTATTGCCTTTTTCAACTACTTACATGTGTGAAATCACTTTTTCATCTATGACTCTGATAAAAACAAATTTAAGAAACCGGTTAAAACTGAACCCTGCCTTGCGGCTTGCTGTAAGTGAGATTCATCCAAGAATAAACAATTTAGTAGATGCAAAGGAGCAACAAATATCCCATTAATCACTTGCATGTTGAAAATTTTGAATAAAAATAATAGGATGAATTAATTAGCAGTTTTTTTTTTTAATATAAACACACAAAAATCCTTTACTTTATACTAAAAACTGACAATTAAATTGCTATGATTGATCTAACATTGCACTCTGTTATATTCATGTATTTGTTGTTAGTAAGCTTGAAATTAAATTAGTAGATGAATGAAAATACTTGAAGGTTCTTGTAAAAACAAGTTTAAACTTTTATAACATATCAAGTTCAAACATAAACTACAATTTATATTCATATTCCCTTTTACATTTTTGACAACACAATTTTGAATAAAGACCACGTTTACTTTCACGGTTATCTCATGTAGTAGTTCTTAAATACCTGCGAAAATTTTATTCCTAACAAAACCACTGGTCCGCGAAGCGATTTTTATAAATTTCACCGGTCCGCGAACTAGAAAAGGTTGAGAAACGCTGTTCTAGATTATACATCGTGGGAAGTAAAAATTCTCATGCGATTTCCTATGTGATATCTTCGATATAAATATAGGAGATATTTCATAGAGAAGTCAGTTCCCAGTTATACCTTAAGATCGGCGCTTGCGTCATTCATATTTTTCAGCGCTTGCGCTTTTATAATTAGAAAATAATTAATCAAATCCTCATATGAAAAGTAAATTTTTGTCTTAGATTTAAGAATCCCAGTGTCACTCTATTTTGACTTAGAATAAGTTTAAAATGTCTTTTGTAATAAATAAAAACTATTCTTATATTTTTTGTCATAGGATTAATTTAGATATATTATAAATTATTTTATTTATCATTATTATACTTTGTAAGACTAGAATTAAGTATTAAGAATAATTTCTTGTCTCAAATTTATGTTAAGAGTATTTTGTACTATTAATAATTAGTATAATAAATAAATAATTTAAAAAAAGGAAATCATCTTGGTAATATTATCATAACATTACAAAAGGTTTGTATAATTTTTCACTTTTACTGAATATTTTCCCGATGGAGGCTTGTACACCTTTTGTTCAGTTGCAGATTTTTTTCTTTTTATGTCGTCAGTTTTGCCATTACCTGACTCAACACCAAATGTAATTAGAACTCTTCAAGAATTATCTGAATCCTTAGGAGTTGATTTGACAACAGTTAGCAAACGCCTTAAAGCAATGGGAATGATTCCTAAAGAAGGAAATTGGGTGCCGTATGAACGAAGCCGAGAGACGTCGAAAGGCGACTTTTCGCATGTGAACAACTGCTTCAAAGTCAGAAAAGAAAAGGGTTTTGCATCGCATTGTTACTTGCGATGAAAAGTGGATTCACTACGATAATCCGAAGCGAAAAAAATCATAGGTTAAGCGTGGCACATCATCGACGTCCACACCAAAACCAAATATTCATGGTTTCAAAGTAAAGCTGTGTATTTGGTGGGATCAGCGTGGTATCGTATATTATGAGCTACTGAAACCCGGCAAAACTGTTACAGGCGAACGATATCAACAACAATTAATGCATTTGAGCCAAGCATTGTGTGAAAAACGGCCGGAATACGAACAAAGACACGACAAAGTCATTTTACAGTACGACAACGCTAGACCACATGTTGCGGTAGCAGTAAAAACTTACTTGGAATCGCTTTTACCCCACCCACCGTACAGCCCAGACCTTGCTCCTTCGGATTACCATCTATTCCAATCGATGGCACATGGCTTGGCTGAGCAGCGCTTCCGTTCTTTTGAAGAAGTGAAAAATTGGGTCGATTCGTGGATAGCCTCCAAAGATGAGCAGTTTTTCCGATGCGGAATTCGTATGCTACCAGAAAGATGGGAGAAAGTAGTGGCTAGTGACGGACATTATTTTGAATAATATTCATTGTACCATTTTTTCAAAATAAATGTTTAAAAATAAAAAAAAAAAACCCTTTAAAATTAATTCAAACACCCAATACTTATAACGTATCTGTTTGTAGTAGCGTTTTGTTTGTAGTTTAATTTAATTTAATTTTTTTAATAAATTCGTGCCGTGTCCCCATACTGGAAAAATTCAACCACTTGATGTACACTACCGCTCATAAGTATCGGGTAGGCAACTAATTGTAAGTAATTGCCGATTTCACTTATGGATGTCTCTCATTCTCATTTTTATGATATCCGTAAATGTTATGATCTTCTTCTTCTTATCTAAGTCAGATGTCATTCTTACCTAGTTTTACAAGTTAATTTCGTAAATATTTCCCCACAGTTTTTTGTTTTACGTCAATATTAATATCGAGTGCAAAAACGAACATTTTCGCCATATTTTGTTTTTAATATTTCCGTAAAGGAAAGAACGCAGTGCAAGCCGCCAAAAAGTTACGTGATGTGTATGGTGATGAAGCCCTTCAAGAAAGGCAATGCCGAAATTGATTTAAAAAATTCCATTCTGGAGATTTTTTTCTTAAAGATGACAAACGTGCAGGTCGACCAGTTGAGCTTAATGAGGATGAAATCAAAACCATAATCGAAACGGATCGTCATATAACTACACGTGAGATTGCAGGGAATGCAATGATCCCAAGCACACTTTAAAACTTTGCAAGAAATATTTGAAGGATTTAGAGAAGAAAAAAAGTGCTAAAAGTTATGATCTGGCCATCCCAGTCTCCTGATCTCAATCCCATAGAGTTGTTATGGGATAAATTAGATAGAGAGTTGAAAAAACATTGTCCAACTTCCACCGAACATCTCTGGGAAATACTTCAGAAAGAATGGCGTGCAATAGAACCTGATTACATATCAAAGCTGATTAGCAGATTGCCTAAACTGTGCGCAGAAGTTATTAAAGTAAAAGGTGGATATATTGATGAAACTAAAATTTAAGTAAAATATAAGTAATTCTACACTTTTTTTATTGTAATTTATATTAGCTTAAAATACGTAATAAAATTAATGAAAAAAAATTTTTGTTTTGATTCAATTGTTATATATTTAACATTTTTTTAATATTTTTTTATTTAAAGGCATTAAATCCAAATCGACTTATAATCTTCTAAATAAAGGCATTAGACCGAAATCGACTTATAATCCTCAAAAATTAGTATTCAACTCTTCGCCCACTTCATGCCTGGATGATGGTACTTTAATCGAGACTGATGATATTACTTCATGATTGGATGATGGTACTTTAATCGAGACTGATGATATTATTTCATGCCTGGATGATGGTACTTTAATCGAGACTGATGATACACGTTCAAGCCAGGACGATGACTTGGGAATGACTTAGTTGTAGGAGCGAAATTTAGTTATTTAATAGGTGGGCAAATACTTATGAGCGGTAGTGTATATAGATTCCTTGTGTGGAAGAACTATGTTCGACATTTTTCAGATAGTTTATTTTAATAAATTATGATTTAAATTTACATTTAAGAAATAACATTATTAAACTACAATCTCTTGTACATAACCAACTTTCTTCACCACGTTATGAAAATCTGTTTCAATATTCCTGGTACAAAAGTGGTTACATCGATGAAAAACCAGATAAGTTTGATAATCCAGTTGAATTTAGTTTTAAAGATTCTGACACTATTAAACATTTAAACATTTTTATGAAGAATATCAAAAGCTATGCATTATTCAAAAAATAAAGCTTTAAATGTACCCCTACAATTTCATTTATTATAAGTATGACATTGAAATTAAGAAATTTTTCTGTGTACACAGATGTTAAAAATATAATATCATGGAAAATCATAAATGGACTTTTATCTTAAAATTCTTCAAAAAATAGTGAAAGTTGAATAGAGGAAAACGGAAGAGTTTTTATTTAAATGTAATATGTCAAGCAATCATTGATTATTTACGTGCTTCACATATTTACGAATCAAGCGTGACATAGTACGAGACATATGACAATTATGTCATATTGACATAATAATATGTAAAACAATATCAAATTCAAAGAAAATAAATCCAATGAATTGAAAAATAAAAAAGATCTTTCACTTATGGAAAATTATAATTTACTCTTCCATCCATTTCTAAAAACATATATGCTACCAAAAACCAGAAATTTCCGCATTTGAGCTGATTTGGCGAACACCCAAAACATTTAAAATTAAATTTTGTTTGTAACGAGTAATGAGTAATGAACTTTTAGAATTTTATTTCCAAGTATTTTAATGTTACCCATCTTCGCAATCTTGACCTAGACTTATGGGTGAATGGTGTATTTTTAGAGGATTCTTTTATGTTATTCCGTTCAATTGAATATGTGGACTTTGAAATTAACTAGATATTTTATTTTAATAATACAAGCGTTCATTTAATATTAAAATACGATTAAAGAACGTAAGAAAGAAAACGAGTGTTATTAATAAATCTATAAATATTTGAATTATACTAGAGAGGTATCATTCCCAGTAGGAAATCACGCATCAGTGAGATTTTCTTCGAGAAATTCTTGCGTTAGATTTTATATGAGAAAACTATAAGTCACTTCAGTAAATTTCAGTAAATTTACCACAGAAATTTCATCAGTAAATAGGAATTCACTGAAGAGTCATATGGCAGCACGCAGAAGAATTCTTATCTATTTAAGAACAACGAAACTTTTTAGTCATTCTGACAGTAGTCAGAATATTTTGTGAGGTTAAATTGTGAACTCGTGTTTCAAAATTAAGAGTTAAGTTTAATACAGTGATTAATTAAAAATAGCCGTAGTTGCTTTACATGCAAAATAGTTTTAAGTGCGCATGCGCTGAAATATGTCGCATGTTATGTAACTTAATAAACGCACCCTTATTTTCTAACAAACAAACGCAGCCTAATCTCATTTTTTTTCCTACTGACTATGAATGTAAGAGTCAGTCCGGTCTAGTCCAGAGTCACGAGTGAAACTATTTCCAATTTTAAATTTCAAATTCAAGTTCAAGTAATAAATAAAACATTAAACTAAGAATAAAATATGTTAAATAAGTAAATATAATATAAATTAAATAAAATATATAAAAATATTGAAAGTGGATTTAATTAACTAAAAGAACCCTTAACACGCATCTACGGGCCCTCTTCGGTGATCAGTCTACAAACAGACGCTTCCAATCGGTTGGAATTCATTTTTTAAAATATGTTCACGGTTCACGGTATCCCAAATTCGTATTTTACCAGACTGATCTAAAATTGTTAAAAATGTTAGAATAAATAATAAGACTTTGCAAAAAACAAACAAAATTAATATCCATAAGCATAAGGAGTACCCAAATATCCAGCGGAGACAACAACAAAGAAGAATGATAATAAACACTATTCAACAACAAAAAATATATACAATATATATAATTCCTTATTTTTTTTTTTTCCATAATTTTATTATGATCTTACCAATTTGAACATTTTAAATAATTAGTTTTTTCCTATTATTTTATATTGAAAAAGCAAAATTGAATGACTTTTTAATGAGATAACTCTTAAAGACAGAATGATTATATTTTGATCTGACATGGAATATTTATACAAATCAAGGTAGTTAGAAAATGTAAATAAAATTGGTATTTGACTAATTGTAATAGTAAAATGTTATATGTTCAAATTTGTAGCATGGTGGCGAATGCCATTCTTTAATGCTGTAAAAATAAATTTTACTCATTAATTGTGGAAAGGATTTTTACTCATTGCCATGACTTAAATCTAAATATCGGTGGACTTTTTATTCAAAATCTAACTACGCTTTCGCATAAAGTGAGACAAGAAAGTAATACAACTATGGAAAATTTCCTGAAAGTATCCTTATACTTTTCTATACATACATTTGGCATTTATTGTATGCATTCATAAGCCGCAAAAACGAAAATTATTATAAACAGCTTAGATCTAACAAAAAAGTATTATTACTAGTAATACAATGTCAATGTCAAAATTTTTTTCTTTCAGGTTGGTCAACTTACTTTTGTTTATAAGTTGGTGTTACTGTAAAAAAATTATGTAAGACCTAGGTCTGACGAGAAGCCTCTTATATGAATTTTATATATTATGCATATATATTAAAAAAGTTCACACACACGTCTGCCTCCCTCTACCACAATGCAATGTACCCACAAAATCACTAATCCACTTGCACGATTAACTTGTTGCTGTTTTTTCATTCACTCTCGAATGGAAATATACTCTGTGAAGCTTTTTTGCAAAGCATTTATCTTTTTTACTCATATGCATCATCTTGCATTGTAGACAAGGCGGTTGAAAATCATTTGCAAATAACTAAATTATAATTTTAAATTAAATACTCAAAACTTTTTTATTTATTGAATATTTAACTAAAAGTGTGGTATTTGTGCTTTATTTAACTATTAATTGTGAACATTTATATACTTTATATATTAATTGTGAACATTGTGAAAATTTGTTTCATTTGTTTGTGTTGCAGTTTAAAAATTTTGGTAAGTTCTCCTTTTATAAAATTAAAAAATACTTTATTTTAATAATTTTATATAAATTTTGACCATTTTATTTTAATAATTTTATATAAATTTGTTGAGGCTCCCTGACTCCTGACATCTATGTGGCGCACACTCGAGGTGCGTGTTCAGAATATTTTAGAATGTTCAGAAAATATTCTGATTATAGAATTTAACATTTCTGAATTCTAATAAATAATCGAAACAAGAAATATTTAAATTCTATATTCCGGAATCGGAATCTGAAATCATGCACATAATATTAAAATTCATCAAATTTCAAAAACTGCCGTGAAAATTTTTTTTCTTGTCGATATTTATTTTGTCCTTTAAATATTTTTAATTTTTTAAATTTATATTTTTATTATTTCTCAGCACAAGTCATAATAATTTTGTTTGATCACAAAATACCACTGTATCACTATCATTTATAATTGTTGAAATTTATATGTCTTTCAAAAAAACTTAGTTATAGCTTTTCCCAGTTATAAGTGTCCGGTTCTCAATTATAAGTTTTTTTTTTGTGTTTTCAAAAGAAAAATTCCACTTGAATGTTTCACGCAATTCTTATTTTATTTGTACCTGTTAATTAAATGATTCCTTCATTTATACTACTTTTTAAATTTTTTTAGTTCTAAGCTATTTAACTGAATATCCAAGCAGTCCATAACTTGTGTCCTTTTGCAAATTTCAGGTGTAATATGAATAAACCAGAAATAGAAATAGAGGTAGAGCAAGAAGTCAGAACCAGAAGGAACCGAAGAAACCAAAAAAAGGTTTCATACCCGAAAGGTAAGTGAATATTATTATTTAGACAAAAATTTAATGAACTTAAAACTGTTCTATTTTGTTTATTTGTTAAATCTTTTTTTTAAGCTAATGAGGAACTTCTTTTTTAGTGATTCAAAAAAAGCCGAAATTAACCACGGAACAAAAATTCATCCTGGCAAAGGCAAAGGATGACAATCTAAGCCGAAGTGTTGCAGGAGGATTAGTCAACTGTAACATTGGAGCAGTCCAATATTTTTGGAGCAGGTATGATCCGCTGACGTCGGAATTTTCAAGTCGCAGGTAAAAATTTATATTCCTTAATTTATTGATTATATTAAAATTATTCTATTACAAGAAATCATCAAGCAGAAATAAAGAAACTAGTAGAAGAGAACTGCACTTTGCGGAAAAGAGTGCAGGATGTTGAAAAGGTAAATACTTTAAAATTGTTTTTTTAATTAATCATGTGTTTAACTTT
The DNA here is from genome assembly GCA_947359355.1 of Acrocera orbiculus. Classification (NCBI taxonomy): domain Eukaryota; kingdom Metazoa; phylum Arthropoda; class Insecta; order Diptera; family Acroceridae; genus Acrocera; species Acrocera orbiculus. The sequence continues at coordinate 5,938,710 of OX375757.1, forward strand.
TTCACTTTTTCAGGAAAATGAATCTCTGACAGAAAGAGTGAAACACTTGGAGAATGAATTAAAAATTGCAAAATCAAATGTAATTCTCTCTAATTTTATTTTTTATGTAATATATTTTGATTCCTTTTAATTTTTAGATTACCGCATATGAGTCCTCACAATGGGAAATCAACCCAGCTATGGTTATTGATGAAATAAATATTGCAAAATTAAATGTAATTCTCTCTAATTTTATTTTTTATGTAATATATTTTGATTCCTCTTAATTTTAAGATTACCGCATCTGAAGACCAATGGGAAATCAACACAAGTATGGAGAATTTGCCAATCTCCCAGATTGATGAAATAAATATTGCAAAATCAAATGTAATTCTCTCTAATTTTATTTTTTATGTAATATATTTTGATTCCTCTTAATTTTAAGATTACCGCATCTGAGGACCAATGGGAAATCAACACAAGTATGGAGAATTTGCCAATCTCCTAAATTGATGAAATAAATATTGCAAAATCAAATGTAATTCTCTCTAATTTTATTTTTTATGTAATATATTTTGATTCCTCTTAATTTTAAGATTACCGCATCTGAGGACCAAATGGAGATTTTGCCAGCACCGGAAGGATTCAAGTGTGATGAATGCTTGAAATATTTTTCTACCAGATGGCACTTAAAACGACATAAAGAAAGGAAGCAAAGAAGAAGGAAGAAGGAAGAGGGGAGGACACCGGAGGAATGCCTAAAATATATGTCTAACAAATCTAACTTACGAAGACATAAAAAAAGGAAACATAACAAAGGAAATATAATAGGATCGCTAATAATCTCGATCAAAAATTACGCCGGAAGTGATTATCGGGGAGCCTATTTCGAGATCACCAGACAGGTCTAGTGGAACACAAATGAGGGGCCTGTAATACAGTCAACATTGCAGGGAGGTGGTAGTAAGAAAGATGCAGATATGCGATGAAAGCAAATTCAATGTATTTGGTAGTGGTGAAAGGAGTTACGTATGGCGTGTCCCAAATACAGAACTGCACCAAAAAAATTTAAGCCCGAGAGTCAAACATGGAGGTGGATCTGTGATAGTGTGGGATTGCATGTCTGCCACAGGGGTAGGCAGTTTATAATTCATAGAAGGAAATATGGATAGCAAGAAGTATTTAAATATCTTAAAAAGAAATTTGCCCGAAAATTGAGAATTGAAGGAAATTTCAAATTTTACCAAGAATATAATCCTAAATATAAAGCCCATTTGGTAAAGATGTATATAATTGCCCAAAAGTGATAGATACGCCTCCCCAATCTCCGAACTTAAATCCTATTGAAAATCTATGGGACATTCTTGATCGAAAAATTCGTCAGCACCACATTGAAAACACTACAAAATTAAAAGAAGTAATTAAAGCAAAGTGGTGCAACATAACAACTAGTGTTTAACATACGAATATATTCGTCGAATACTATTCGAATAATTCAGTAAATATATAGTATTCGATATTCGATGCTGTCTATTGATAATTAATTAATACTATAATAATTGACGAGAACTTAAATGTTGACAATGGGACAATGCGGAACTAATCGGCTAAATCTAAATCAATAGATACGTGTGAACACTACGCGTTTAATTAAAATGTGATCAACCTTAACATAAACGTTTATGTCAATCAATCAAAGTGACATAAAGTCAAAGTGAAAGTGAAAGTAAGTTTTTATTAATTTTAAAATATATTTAAAATTAATTAATTAATTATAATTCTATTTTTCTTTCAGATGACGGAATGTCATATTTGTTTGGAACCGTATAAAAATGAGGGCGATCACTTAATCTCCAGCCTGCCATGCGGGCATATTTTTGGATATGCCTGCATAAAGGCATGGCTGGAGATAAGATTGATATGCCCAATATGTCGGGCAGGCTGTCGCGGCCTTAATGATGTACGCCCCATTTATGGGGCGTCATCATTAATGGCCGTAGACAAAGCGAATATCAAGACTATTGAAAATTTAGAAGAAAAAATTAAGCAGATCACTATATTGAGTAGAATTTTAGCAAAAGAATTGGAAAAAACTAAAGAAAAAAATAGAGTATTATCCAGGATGGTGACAAATATTCCTGATACAGGTACCGATTGAGGACCAAATGGAGATTTTGCCAGCACCGGAAGGATTCAAGTGTGATGAATGCTTGAAATATTTTTCTACCAGATGGCACTTAAAACGACATAAAGAAAGGAAGCAAAGAAGAAGGAAGAAGGAAGAGGGGAGGACACCGGAGGAATTCCAGTGTGATGAATGCCTAAAATATATGTCTAACAAATCTAACTTACGAAGACATAAAAAAAGGAAACATAACAAAGGAAATATAATAGGATCGCTAATAATCTCGATCAAAAATTACGCCGGAAGTGATTATCGGGGAGCCTATTTCGAGATCACCAGACAGGTCTAGTGGAACACAAATGAGGGGCCTGTAATACAGTCAACATTGCAGGGAGGTGGTAGTAAGAAAGATGCAGATATGCGATGAAAGCAAATTCAATGTATTTGGTAGTGGTGAAAGGAGTTACGTATGGCGTGTCCCAAATACAGAACTGCACCAAAAAAATTTAAGCTCGAGAGTCAAACATGGAGGTGGATCTGTGATAGTGTGGGATTGCATGTCTGCCACAGGGGTAGGCAGTTTATAATTCATAGAAGGAAATATGGATAGCAAGAAGTATTTAAATATCTTAAAAAGAAATTTGCCCGAAAATTGAGAATTGAAGGAAATTTCAAATTTTACCAAGAATATAATCCTAAATATAAAGCCCATTTGGTAAAGATGTATATAATTGCCCAAAAGTGATAGATACGCCTCCCCAATCTCCGAACTTAAATCCTATTGAAAATCTATGGGACATTCTTGATCGAAAAATTCGTCAGCACCACATTGAAAACACTACAAAATTAAAAGAAGTAATTAAAGCAAAGTGGTGCAACATAACAACTAGTGTTTAACATACGAATATATTCGTCGAATACTATTCGAATAATTCAGTAAATATATAGTATTCGATATTCGATGCTGTCTATTGATAATTAATTAATACTATAATAATTGACGAGAACTTAAATGTTGACAATGGGACAATGCGGAACTAATCGGCTAAATCTAAATCAATAGATACGTGTGAACACTACGCGTTTAATTAAAATGTGATCAACCTTAACATAAACGTTTATGTCAATCAATCAAAGTGACATAAAGTCAAAGTGAAAGTGAAAGTAAGTTTTTATTAATTTTAAAATATATTTAAAATTAATTAATTAATTATAATTCTATTTTTCTTTCAGATGACGGAATGTCATATTTGTTTGGAACCGTATAAAAATGAGGGCGATCACTTAATCTCCAGCCTGCCATGCGGGCATATTTTTGGATATGCCTGCATAAAGGCATGGCTGGAGATAAGATTGATATGCCCAATATGTCGGGCAGGCTGTCGCGGCCTTAATGATGTACGCCCCATTTATGGGGCGTCATCATTAATGGCCGTAGACAAAGCGAATATCAAGACTATTGAAAATTTAGAAGAAAAAATTAAGCAGATCACTATATTGAGTAGAATTTTAGCAAAAGAATTGGAAAAAACTAAAGAAAAAAATAGAGTATTATCCAGGATGGTGACAAATATTCCTGATACAGGTACCGATTGAGGACCAAATGGAGATTTTGCCAGCACCGGAAGGATTCAAGTGTGATGAATGCTTGAAATATTTTTCTACCAGATGGCACTTAAAACGACATAAAGAAAGGAAGCAAAGAAGAAGGAAGAAGGAAGAGGGGAGGACACCGGAGGAATTCCAGTGTGATGAATGCCTAAAATATATGTCTAACAAATCTAACTTACGAAGACATAAAAAAAGGAAACATAACAAAGGAAATATAATAGGATCGCTAATAATCTCGATCAAAAATTACGCCGGAAGTGATTATCGGGGAGCCTATTTCGAGATCACCAGACAGGTCTAGTGGAACACAAATGAGGGGCCTGTAATACAGTCAACATTGCAGGGAGGTGGTAGTAAGAAAGATGCAGATATGCGATGAAAGCAAATTCAATGTATTTGGTAGTGGTGAAAGGAGTTACGTATGGCGTGTCCCAAATACAGAACTGCACCAAAAAAATTTAAGCCCGAGAGTCAAACATGGAGGTGGATCTGTGATAGTGTGGGATTGCATGTCTGCCACAGGGGTAGGCAGTTTATAATTCATAGAAGGAAATATGGATAGCAAGAAGTATTTAAATATCTTAAAAAGAAATTTGCCCGAAAATTGAGAATTGAAGGAAATTTCAAATTTTACCAAGAATATAATCCTAAATATAAAGCCCATTTGGTAAAGATGTATATAATTGCCCAAAAGTGATAGATACGCCTCCCCAATCTCCGAACTTAAATCCTATTGAAAATCTATGGGACATTCTTGATCGAAAAATTCGTCAGCACCACATTGAAAACACTACAAAATTAAAAGAAGTAATTAAAGCAAAGTGGTGCAACATAACAACTAGTGTTTAACATACGAATATATTCGTCGAATACTATTCGAATAATTCAGTAAATATATAGTATTCGATATTCGATGCTGTCTATTGATAATTAATTAATACTATAATAATTGACGAGAACTTAAATGTTGACAATGGGACAATGCGGAACTAATCGGCTAAATCTAAATCAATAGATACGTGTGAACACTACGCGTTTAATTAAAATGTGATCAACCTTAACATAAACGTTTATGTCAATCAATCAAAGTGACATAAAGTCAAAGTGAAAGTGAAAGTAAGTTTTTATTAATTTTAAAATATATTTAAAATTAATTAATTAATTATAATTCTATTTTTCTTTCAGATGACGGAATGTCATATTTGTTTGGAACCGTATAAAAATGAGGGCGATCACTTAATCTCCAGCCTGCCATGCGGGCATATTTTTGGATATGCCTGCATAAAGGCATGGCTGGAGATAAGATTGATATGCCCAATATGTCGGGCAGGCTGTCGCGGCCTTAATGATGTACGCCCCATTTATGGGGCGTCATCATTAATGGCCGTAGACAAAGCGAATATCAAGACTATTGAAAATTTAGAAGAAAAAATTAAGCAGATCACTATATTGAGTAGAATTTTAGCAAAAGAATTGGAAAAAACTAAAGAAAAAAATAGAGTATTATCCAGGATGGTGACAAATATTCCTGATACAGGTACCGATTGAGGACCAAATGGAGATTTTGCCAGCACCGGAAGGATTCAAGTGTGATGAATGCTTGAAATATTTTTCTACCAGATGGCACTTAAAACGACATAAAGAAAGGAAGCAAAGAAGAAGGAAGAAGGAAGAGGGGAGGACACCGGAGGAATTCCAGTGTGATGAATGCCTAAAATATATGTCTAACAAATCTAACTTACGAAGACATAAAAAAAGGAAACATAACAAAGGAAATATAATAGGATCGCTAATAATCTCGATCAAAAATTACGCCGGAAGTGATTATCGGGGAGCCTATTTCGAGATCACCAGACAGGTCTAGTGGAACACAAATGAGGGGCCTGTAATACAGTCAACATTGCAGGGAGGTGGTAGTAAGAAAGATGCAGATATGCGATGAAAGCAAATTCAATGTATTTGGTAGTGGTGAAAGGAGTTACGTATGGCGTGTCCCAAATACAGAACTGCACCAAAAAAATTTAAGCTCGAGAGTCAAACATGGAGGTGGATCTGTGATAGTGTGGGATTGCATGTCTGCCACAGGGGTAGGCAGTTTATAATTCATAGAAGGAAATATGGATAGCAAGAAGTATTTAAATATCTTAAAAAGAAATTTGCCCGAAAATTGAGAATTGAAGGAAATTTCAAATTTTACCAAGAATATAATCCTAAATATAAAGCCCATTTGGTAAAGATGTATATAATTGCCCAAAAGTGATAGATACGCCTCCCCAATCTCCGAACTTAAATCCTATTGAAAATCTATGGGACATTCTTGATCGAAAAATTCGTCAGCACCACATTGAAAACACTACAAAATTAAAAGAAGTAATTAAAGCAAAGTGGTGCAACATAACAACTAGTGTTTAACATACGAATATATTCGTCGAATACTATTCGAATAATTCAGTAAATATATAGTATTCGATATTCGATGCTGTCTATTGATAATTAATTAATACTATAATAATTGACGAGAACTTAAATGTTGACAATGGGACAATGCGGAACTAATCGGCTAAATCTAAATCAATAGATACGTGTGAACACTACGCGTTTAATTAAAATGTGATCAACCTTAACATAAACGTTTATGTCAATCAATCAAAGTGACATAAAGTCAAAGTGAAAGTGAAAGTAAGTTTTTATTAATTTTAAAATATATTTAAAATTAATTAATTAATTATAATTCTATTTTTCTTTCAGATGACGGAATGTCATATTTGTTTGGAACCGTATAAAAATGAGGGCGATCACTTAATCTCCAGCCTGCCATGCGGGCATATTTTTGGATATGCCTGCATAAAGGCATGGCTGGAGATAAGATTGATATGCCCAATATGTCGGGCAGGCTGTCGCGGCCTTAATGATGTACGCCCCATTTATGGGGCGTCATCATTAATGGCCGTAGACAAAGCGAATATCAAGACTATTGAAAATTTAGAAGAAAAAATTAAGCAGATCACTATATTGAGTAGAATTTTAGCAAAAGAATTGGAAAAAACTAAAGAAAAAAATAGAGTATTATCCAGGATGGTGACAAATATTCCTGATACAGGTACCGATTGAGGACCAAATGGAGATTTTGCCAGCACCGGAAGGATTCAAGTGTGATGAATGCTTGAAATATTTTTCTACCAGATGGCACTTAAAACGACATAAAGAAAGGAAGCAAAGAAGAAGGAAGAAGGAAGAGGGGAGGACACCGGAGGAATTCCAGTGTGATGAATGCCTAAAATATATGTCTAACAAATCTAACTTACGAAGACATAAAAAAAGGAAACATAACAAAGGAAATATAATAGGATCGCTAATAATCTCGATCAAAAATTACGCCGGAAGTGATTATCGGGGAGCCTATTTCGAGATCACCAGACAGGTCTAGTGGAACACAAATGAGGGGCCTGTAATACAGTCAACATTGCAGGGAGGTGGTAGTAAGAAAGATGCAGATATGCGATGAAAGCAAATTCAATGTATTTGGTAGTGGTGAAAGGAGTTACGTATGGCGTGTCCCAAATACAGAACTGCACCAAAAAAATTTAAGCCCGAGAGTCAAACATGGAGGTGGATCTGTGATAGTGTGGGATTGCATGTCTGCCACAGGGGTAGGCAGTTTATAATTCATAGAAGGAAATATGGATAGCAAGAAGTATTTAAATATCTTAAAAAGAAATTTGCCCGAAAATTGAGAATTGAAGGAAATTTCAAATTTTACCAAGAATATAATCCTAAATATAAAGCCCATTTGGTAAAGATGTATATAATTGCCCAAAAGTGATAGATACGCCTCCCCAATCTCCGAACTTAAATCCTATTGAAAATCTATGGGACATTCTTGATCGAAAAATTCGTCAGCACCACATTGAAAACACTACAAAATTAAAAGAAGTAATTAAAGCAAAGTGGTGCAACATAACAACTAGTGTTTAACATACGAATATATTCGTCGAATACTATTCGAATAATTCAGTAAATATATAGTATTCGATATTCGATGCTGTCTATTGATAATTAATTAATACTATAATAATTGACGAGAACTTAAATGTTGACAATGGGACAATGCGGAACTAATCGGCTAAATCTAAATCAATAGATACGTGTGAACACTACGCGTTTAATTAAAATGTGATCAACCTTAACATAAACGTTTATGTCAATCAATCAAAGTGACATAAAGTCAAAGTGAAAGTGAAAGTAAGTTTTTATTAATTTTAAAATATATTTAAAATTAATTAATTAATTATAATTCTATTTTTCTTTCAGATGACGGAATGTCATATTTGTTTGGAACCGTATAAAAATGAGGGCGATCACTTAATCTCCAGCCTGCCATGCGGGCATATTTTTGGATATGCCTGCATAAAGGCATGGCTGGAGATAAGATTGATATGCCCAATATGTCGGGCAGGCTGTCGCGGCCTTAATGATGTACGCCCCATTTATGGGGCGTCATCATTAATGGCCGTAGACAAAGCGAATATCAAGACTATTGAAAATTTAGAAGAAAAAATTAAGCAGATCACTATATTGAGTAGAATTTTAGCAAAAGAATTGGAAAAAACTAAAGAAAAAAATAGAGTATTATCCAGGATGGTGACAAATATTCCTGATACAGGTACCGATTGAGAACCAAATGGAGATTTTGCCAGCACCGGAAGGATTCAAGTGTGATGAATGCTTGAAATATTTTTCTACCAGATGGCACTTAAAACGACATAAAGAAAGGAAGCAAAGAAGAAGGAAGAAGGAAGAGGGGAGGACACCGGAGGAATTCCAGTGTGATGAATGCCTAAAATATATGTCTAACAAATCTAACTTACGAAGACATAAAAAAAGGAAACATAACAAAGGAAATATAATAGGATCGCTAATAATCTCGATCAAAAATTACGCCGGAAGTGATTATCGGGGAGCCTATTTCGAGATCACCAGACAGGTCTAGTGGAACACAAATGAGGGGCCTGTAATACAGTCAACATTGCAGGGAGGTGGTAGTAAGAAAGATGCAGATATGCGATGAAAGCAAATTCAATGTATTTGGTAGTGGTGAAAGGAGTTACGTATGGCGTGTCCCAAATACAGAACTGCACCAAAAAAATTTAAGCCCGAGAGTCAAACATGGAGGTGGATCTGTGATAGTGTGGGATTGCATGTCTGCCACAGGGGTAGGCAGTTTATAATTCATAGAAGGAAATATGGATAGCAAGAAGTATTTAAATATCTTAAAAAGAAATTTGCCCGAAAATTGAGAATTGAAGGAAATTTCAAATTTTACCAAGAATATAATCCTAAATATAAAGCCCATTTGGTAAAGATGTATATAATTGCCCAAAAGTGATAGATACGCCTCCCCAATCTCCGAACTTAAATCCTATTGAAAATCTATGGGACATTCTTGATCGAAAAATTCGTCAGCACCACATTGAAAACACTACAAAATTAAAAGAAGTAATTAAAGCAAAGTGGTGCAACATAACAACTAGTGTTTAACATACGAATATATTCGTCGAATACTATTCGAATAATTCAGTAAATATATAGTATTCGATATTCGATGCTGTCTATTGATAATTAATTAATACTATAATAATTGACGAGAACTTAAATGTTGACAATGGGACAATGCGGAACTAATCGGCTAAATCTAAATCAATAGATACGTGTGAACACTACGCGTTTAATTAAAATGTGATCAACCTTAACATAAACGTTTATGTCAATCAATCAAAGTGACATAAAGTCAAAGTGAAAGTGAAAGTAAGTTTTTATTAATTTTAAAATATATTTAAAATTAATTAATTAATTATAATTCTATTTTTCTTTCAGATGACGGAATGTCATATTTGTTTGGAACCGTATAAAAATGAGGGCGATCACTTAATCTCCAGCCTGCCATGCGGGCATATTTTTGGATATGCCTGCATAAAGGCATGGCTGGAGATAAGATTGATATGCCCAATATGTCGGGCAGGCTGTCGCGGCCTTAATGATGTACGCCCCATTTATGGGGCGTCATCATTAATGGCCGTAGACAAAGCGAATATCAAGACTATTGAAAATTTAGAAGAAAAAATTAAGCAGATCACTATATTGAGTAGAATTTTAGCAAAAGAATTGGAAAAAACTAAAGAAAAAAATAGAGTATTATCCAGGATGGTGACAAATATTCCTGATACAGGTACCGATTGAGGACCAAATGGAGATTTTGCCAGCACCGGAAGGATTCAAGTGTGATGAATGCTTGAAATATTTTTCTACCAGATGGCACTTAAAACGACATAAAGAAAGGAAGCAAAGAAGAAGGAAGAAGGAAGAGGGGAGGACACCGGAGGAATTCCAGTGTGATGAATGCCTAAAATATATGTCTAACAAATCTAACTTACGAAGACATAAAAAAAGGAAACATAACAAAGGAAATATAATAGGATCGCTAATAATCTCGATCAAAAATTACGCCGGAAGTGATTATCGGGGAGCCTATTTCGAGATCACCAGACAGGTCTAGTGGAACACAAATGAGGGGCCTGTAATACAGTCAACATTGCAGGGAGGTGGTAGTAAGAAAGATGCAGATATGCGATGAAAGCAAATTCAATGTATTTGGTAGTGGTGAAAGGAGTTACGTATGGCGTGTCCCAAATACAGAACTGCACCAAAAAAATTTAAGCTCGAGAGTCAAACATGGAGGTGGATCTGTGATAGTGTGGGATTGCATGTCTGCCACAGGGGTAGGCAGTTTATAATTCATAGAAGGAAATATGGATAGCAAGAAGTATTTAAATATCTTAAAAAGAAATTTGCCCGAAAATTGAGAATTGAAGGAAATTTCAAATTTTACCAAGAATATAATCCTAAATATAAAGCCCATTTGGTAAAGATGTATATAATTGCCCAAAAGTGATAGATACGCCTCCCCAATCTCCGAACTTAAATCCTATTGAAAATCTATGGGACATTCTTGATCGAAAAATTCGTCAGCACCACATTGAAAACACTACAAAATTAAAAGAAGTAATTAAAGCAAAGTGGTGCAACATAACAACTAGTGTTTAACATACGAATATATTCGTCGAATACTATTCGAATAATTCAGTAAATATATAGTATTCGATATTCGATGCTGTCTATTGATAATTAATTAATACTATAATAATTGACGAGAACTTAAATGTTGACAATGGGACAATGCGGAACTAATCGGCTAAATCTAAATCAATAGATACGTGTGAACACTACGCGTTTAATTAAAATGTGATCAACCTTAACATAAACGTTTATGTCAATCAATCAAAGTGACATAAAGTCAAAGTGAAAGTGAAAGTAAGTTTTTATTAATTTTAAAATATATTTAAAATTAATTAATTAATTATAATTCTATTTTTCTTTCAGATGACGGAATGTCATATTTGTTTGGAACCGTATAAAAATGAGGGCGATCACTTAATCTCCAGCCTGCCATGCGGGCATATTTTTGGATATGCCTGCATAAAGGCATGGCTGGAGATAAGATTGATATGCCCAATATGTCGGGCAGGCTGTCGCGGCCTTAATGATGTACGCCCCATTTATGGGGCGTCATCATTAATGGCCGTAGACAAAGCGAATATCAAGACTATTGAAAATTTAGAAGAAAAAATTAAGCAGATCACTATATTGAGTAGAATTTTAGCAAAAGAATTGGAAAAAACTAAAGAAAAAAATAGAGTATTATCCAGGATGGTGACAAATATTCCTGATACAGGTACCGATTGAGAACCAAATGGAGATTTTGCCAGCACCGGAAGGATTCAAGTGTGATGAATGCTTGAAATATTTTTCTACCAGATGGCACTTAAAACGACATAAAGAAAGGAAGCAAAGAAGAAGGAAGAAGGAAGAGGGGAGGACACCGGAGGAATTCCAGTGTGATGAATGCCTAAAATATATGTCTAACAAATCTAACTTACGAAGACATAAAAAAAGGAAACATAACAAAGGAAATATAATAGGATCGCTAATAATCTCGATCAAAAATTACGCCGGAAGTGATTATCGGGGAGCCTATTTCGAGATCACCAGACAGGTCTAGTGGAACACAAATGAGGGGCCTGTAATACAGTCAACATTGCAGGGAGGTGGTAGTAAGAAAGATGCAGATATGCGATGAAAGCAAATTCAATGTATTTGGTAGTGGTGAAAGGAGTTACGTATGGCGTGTCCCAAATACAGAACTGCACCAAAAAAATTTAAGCCCGAGAGTCAAACATGGAGGTGGATCTGTGATAGTGTGGGATTGCATGTCTGCCACAGGGGTAGGCAGTTTATAATTCATAGAAGGAAATATGGATAGCAAGAAGTATTTAAATATCTTAAAAAGAAATTTGCCCGAAAATTGAGAATTGAAGGAAATTTCAAATTTTACCAAGAATATAATCCTAAATATAAAGCCCATTTGGTAAAGATGTATATAATTGCCCAAAAGTGATAGATACGCCTCCCCAATCTCCGAACTTAAATCCTATTGAAAATCTATGGGACATTCTTGATCGAAAAATTCGTCAGCACCACATTGAAAACACTACAAAATTAAAAGAAGTAATTAAAGCAAAGTGGTGCAACATAACAACTAGTGTTTAACATACGAATATATTCGTCGAATACTATTCGAATAATTCAGTAAATATATAGTATTCGATATTCGATGCTGTCTATTGATAATTAATTAATACTATAATAATTGACGAGAACTTAAATGTTGACAATGGGACAATGCGGAACTAATCGGCTAAATCTAAATCAATAGATACGTGTGAACACTACGCGTTTAATTAAAATGTGATCAACCTTAACATAAACGTTTATGTCAATCAATCAAAGTGACATAAAGTCAAAGTGAAAGTGAAAGTAAGTTTTTATTAATTTTAAAATATATTTAAAATTAATTAATTAATTATAATTCTATTTTTCTTTCAGATGACGGAATGTCATATTTGTTTGGAACCGTATAAAAATGAGGGCGATCACTTAATCTCCAGCCTGCCATGCGGGCATATTTTTGGATATGCCTGCATAAAGGCATGGCTGGAGATAAGATTGATATGCCCAATATGTCGGGCAGGCTGTCGCGGCCTTAATGATGTACGCCCCATTTATGGGGCGTCATCATTAATGGCCGTAGACAAAGCGAATATCAAGACTATTGAAAATTTAGAAGAAAAAATTAAGCAGATCACTATATTGAGTAGAATTTTAGCAAAAGAATTGGAAAAAACTAAAGAAAAAAATAGAGTATTATCCAGGATGGTGACAAATATTCCTGATACAGGTACCGATTGAGGACCAAATGGAGATTTTGCCAGCACCGGAAGGATTCAAGTGTGATGAATGCTTGAAATATTTTTCTACCAGATGGCACTTAAAACGACATAAAGAAAGGAAGCAAAGAAGAAGGAAGAAGGAAGAGGGGAGGACACCGGAGGAATTCCAGTGTGATGAATGCCTAAAATATATGTCTAACAAATCTAACTTACGAAGACATAAAAAAAGGAAACATAACAAAGGAAATATAATAGGATCGCTAATAATCTCGATCAAAAATTACGCCGGAAGTGATTATCGGGGAGCCTATTTCGAGATCACCAGACAGGTCTAGTGGAACACAAATGAGGGGCCTGTAATACAGTCAACATTGCAGGGAGGTGGTAGTAAGAAAGATGCAGATATGCGATGAAAGCAAATTCAATGTATTTGGTAGTGGTGAAAGGAGTTACGTATGGCGTGTCCCAAATACAGAACTGCACCAAAAAAATTTAAGCTCGAGAGTCAAACATGGAGGTGGATCTGTGATAGTGTGGGATTGCATGTCTGCCACAGGGGTAGGCAGTTTATAATTCATAGAAGGAAATATGGATAGCAAGAAGTATTTAAATATCTTAAAAAGAAATTTGCCCGAAAATTGAGAATTGAAGGAAATTTCAAATTTTACCAAGAATATAATCCTAAATATAAAGCCCATTTGGTAAAGATGTATATAATTGCCCAAAAGTGATAGATACGCCTCCCCAATCTCCGAACTTAAATCCTATTGAAAATCTATGGGACATTCTTGATCGAAAAATTCGTCAGCACCACATTGAAAACACTACAAAATTAAAAGAAGTAATTAAAGCAAAGTGGTGCAACATAACAACTAGTGTTTAACATACGAATATATTCGTCGAATACTATTCGAATAATTCAGTAAATATATAGTATTCGATATTCGATGCTGTCTATTGATAATTAATTAATACTATAATAATTGACGAGAACTTAAATGTTGACAATGGGACAATGCGGAACTAATCGGCTAAATCTAAATCAATAGATACGTGTGAACACTACGCGTTTAATTAAAATGTGATCAACCTTAACATAAACGTTTATGTCAATCAATCAAAGTGACATAAAGTCAAAGTGAAAGTGAAAGTAAGTTTTTATTAATTTTAAAATATATTTAAAATTAATTAATTAATTATAATTCTATTTTTCTTTCAGATGACGGAATGTCATATTTGTTTGGAACCGTATAAAAATGAGGGCGATCACTTAATCTCCAGCCTGCCATGCGGGCATATTTTTGGATATGCCTGCATAAAGGCATGGCTGGAGATAAGATTGATATGCCCAATATGTCGGGCAGGCTGTCGCGGCCTTAATGATGTACGCCCCATTTATGGGGCGTCATCATTAATGGCCGTAGACAAAGCGAATATCAAGACTATTGAAAATTTAGAAGAAAAAATTAAGCAGATCACTATATTGAGTAGAATTTTAGCAAAAGAATTGGAAAAAACTAAAGAAAAAAATAGAGTATTATCCAGGATGGTGACAAATATTCCTGATACAGGTACCGATTGAGAACCAAATGGAGATTTTGCCAGCACCGGAAGGATTCAAGTGTGATGAATGCTTGAAATATTTTTCTACCAGATGGCACTTAAAACGACATAAAGAAAGGAAGCAAAGAAGAAGGAAGAAGGAAGAGGGGAGGACACCGGAGGAATTCCAGTGTGATGAATGCCTAAAATATATGTCTAACAAATCTAACTTACGAAGACATAAAAAAAGGAAACATAACAAAGGAAATATAATAGGATCGCTAATAATCTCGATCAAAAATTACGCCGGAAGTGATTATCGGGGAGCCTATTTCGAGATCACCAGACAGGTCTAGTGGAACACAAATGAGGGGCCTGTAATACAGTCAACATTGCAGGGAGGTGGTAGTAAGAAAGATGCAGATATGCGATGAAAGCAAATTCAATGTATTTGGTAGTGGTGAAAGGAGTTACGTATGGCGTGTCCCAAATACAGAACTGCACCAAAAAAATTTAAGCCCGAGAGTCAAACATGGAGGTGGATCTGTGATAGTGTGGGATTGCATGTCTGCCACAGGGGTAGGCAGTTTATAATTCATAGAAGGAAATATGGATAGCAAGAAGTATTTAAATATCTTAAAAAGAAATTTGCCCGAAAATTGAGAATTGAAGGAAATTTCAAATTTTACCAAGAATATAATCCTAAATATAAAGCCCATTTGGTAAAGATGTATATAATTGCCCAAAAGTGATAGATACGCCTCCCCAATCTCCGAACTTAAATCCTATTGAAAATCTATGGGACATTCTTGATCGAAAAATTCGTCAGCACCACATTGAAAACACTACAAAATTAAAAGAAGTAATTAAAGCAAAGTGGTGCAACATAACAACTAGTGTTTAACATACGAATATATTCGTCGAATACTATTCGAATAATTCAGTAAATATATAGTATTCGATATTCGATGCTGTCTATTGATAATTAATTAATACTATAATAATTGACGAGAACTTAAATGTTGACAATGGGACAATGCGGAACTAATCGGCTAAATCTAAATCAATAGATACGTGTGAACACTACGCGTTTAATTAAAATGTGATCAACCTTAACATAAACGTTTATGTCAATCAATCAAAGTGACATAAAGTCAAAGTGAAAGTGAAAGTAAGTTTTTATTAATTTTAAAATATATTTAAAATTAATTAATTAATTATAATTCTATTTTTCTTTCAGATGACGGAATGTCATATTTGTTTGGAACCGTATAAAAATGAGGGCGATCACTTAATCTCCAGCCTGCCATGCGGGCATATTTTTGGATATGCCTGCATAAAGGCATGGCTGGAGATAAGATTGATATGCCCAATATGTCGGGCAGGCTGTCGCGGCCTTAATGATGTACGCCCCATTTATGGGGCGTCATCATTAATGGCCGTAGACAAAGCGAATATCAAGACTATTGAAAATTTAGAAGAAAAAATTAAGCAGATCACTATATTGAGTAGAATTTTAGCAAAAGAATTGGAAAAAACTAAAGAAAAAAATAGAGTATTATCCAGGATGGTGACAAATATTCCTGATACAGGTACCGATTGAGGACCAAATGGAGATTTTGCCAGCACCGGAAGGATTCAAGTGTGATGAATGCTTGAAATATTTTTCTACCAGATGGCACTTAAAACGACATAAAGAAAGGAAGCAAAGAAGAAGGAAGAAGGAAGAGGGGAGGACACCGGAGGAATTCCAGTGTGATGAATGCCTAAAATATATGTCTAACAAATCTAACTTACGAAGACATAAAAAAAGGAAACATAACAAAGGAAATATAATAGGATCGCTAATAATCTCGATCAAAAATTACGCCGGAAGTGATTATCGGGGAGCCTATTTCGAGATCACCAGACAGGTCTAGTGGAACACAAATGAGGGGCCTGTAATACAGTCAACATTGCAGGGAGGTGGTAGTAAGAAAGATGCAGATATGCGATGAAAGCAAATTCAATGTATTTGGTAGTGGTGAAAGGAGTTACGTATGGCGTGTCCCAAATACAGAACTGCACCAAAAAAATTTAAGCTCGAGAGTCAAACATGGAGGTGGATCTGTGATAGTGTGGGATTGCATGTCTGCCACAGGGGTAGGCAGTTTATAATTCATAGAAGGAAATATGGATAGCAAGAAGTATTTAAATATCTTAAAAAGAAATTTGCCCGAAAATTGAGAATTGAAGGAAATTTCAAATTTTACCAAGAATATAATCCTAAATATAAAGCCCATTTGGTAAAGATGTATATAATTGCCCAAAAGTGATAGATACGCCTCCCCAATCTCCGAACTTAAATCCTATTGAAAATCTATGGGACATTCTTGATCGAAAAATTCGTCAGCACCACATTGAAAACACTACAAAATTAAAAGAAGTAATTAAAGCAAAGTGGTGCAACATAACAACTAGTGTTTAACATACGAATATATTCGTCGAATACTATTCGAATAATTCAGTAAATATATAGTATTCGATATTCGATGCTGTCTATTGATAATTAATTAATACTATAATAATTGACGAGAACTTAAATGTTGACAATGGGACAATGCGGAACTAATCGGCTAAATCTAAATCAATAGATACGTGTGAACACTACGCGTTTAATTAAAATGTGATCAACCTTAACATAAACGTTTATGTCAATCAATCAAAGTGACATAAAGTCAAAGTGAAAGTGAAAGTAAGTTTTTATTAATTTTAAAATATATTTAAAATTAATTAATTAATTATAATTCTATTTTTCTTTCAGATGACGGAATGTCATATTTGTTTGGAACCGTATAAAAATGAGGGCGATCACTTAATCTCCAGCCTGCCATGCGGGCATATTTTTGGATATGCCTGCATAAAGGCATGGCTGGAGATAAGATTGATATGCCCAATATGTCGGGCAGGCTGTCGCGGCCTTAATGATGTACGCCCCATTTATGGGGCGTCATCATTAATGGCCGTAGACAAAGCGAATATCAAGACTATTGAAAATTTAGAAGAAAAAATTAAGCAGATCACTATATTGAGTAGAATTTTAGCAAAAGAATTGGAAAAAACTAAAGAAAAAAATAGAGTATTATCCAGGATGGTGACAAATATTCCTGATACAGGTACCGATTGAGGACCAAATGGAGATTTTGCCAGCACCGGAAGGATTCAAGTGTGATGAATGCTTGAAATATTTTTCTACCAGATGGCACTTAAAACGACATAAAGAAAGGAAGCAAAGAAGAAGGAAGAAGGAAGAGGGGAGGACACCGGAGGAATTCCAGTGTGATGAATGCCTAAAATATATGTCTAACAAATCTAACTTACGAAGACATAAAAAAAGGAAACATAACAAAGGAAATATAATAGGATCGCTAATAATCTCGATCAAAAATTACGCCGGAAGTGATTATCGGGGAGCCTATTTCGAGATCACCAGACAGGTCTAGTGGAACACAAATGAGGGGCCTGTAATACAGTCAACATTGCAGGGAGGTGGTAGTAAGAAAGATGCAGATATGCGATGAAAGCAAATTCAATGTATTTGGTAGTGGTGAAAGGAGTTACGTATGGCGTGTCCCAAATACAGAACTGCACCAAAAAAATTTAAGCCCGAGAGTCAAACATGGAGGTGGATCTGTGATAGTGTGGGATTGCATGTCTGCCACAGGGGTAGGCAGTTTATAATTCATAGAAGGAAATATGGATAGCAAGAAGTATTTAAATATCTTAAAAAGAAATTTGCCCGAAAATTGAGAATTGAAGGAAATTTCAAATTTTACCAAGAATATAATCCTAAATATAAAGCCCATTTGGTAAAGATGTATATAATTGCCCAAAAGTGATAGATACGCCTCCCCAATCTCCGAACTTAAATCCTATTGAAAATCTATGGGACATTCTTGATCGAAAAATTCGTCAGCACCACATTGAAAACACTACAAAATTAAAAGAAGTAATTAAAGCAAAGTGGTGCAACATAACAACTAGTGTTTAACATACGAATATATTCGTCGAATACTATTCGAATAATTCAGTAAATATATAGTATTCGATATTCGATGCTGTCTATTGATAATTAATTAATACTATAATAATTGACGAGAACTTAAATGTTGACAATGGGACAATGCGGAACTAATCGGCTAAATCTAAATCAATAGATACGTGTGAACACTACGCGTTTAATTAAAATGTGATCAACCTTAACATAAACGTTTATGTCAATCAATCAAAGTGACATAAAGTCAAAGTGAAAGTGAAAGTAAGTTTTTATTAATTTTAAAATATATTTAAAATTAATTAATTAATTATAATTCTATTTTTCTTTCAGATGACGGAATGTCATATTTGTTTGGAACCGTATAAAAATGAGGGCGATCACTTAATCTCCAGCCTGCCATGCGGGCATATTTTTGGATATGCCTGCATAAAGGCATGGCTGGAGATAAGATTGATATGCCCAATATGTCGGGCAGGCTGTCGCGGCCTTAATGATGTACGCCCCATTTATGGGGCGTCATCATTAATGGCCGTAGACAAAGCGAATATCAAGACTATTGAAAATTTAGAAGAAAAAATTAAGCAGATCACTATATTGAGTAGAATTTTAGCAAAAGAATTGGAAAAAACTAAAGAAAAAAATAGAGTATTATCCAGGATGGTGACAAATATTCCTGATACAGGTACCGATTGAGAACCAAATGGAGATTTTGCCAGCACCGGAAGGATTCAAGTGTGATGAATGCTTGAAATATTTTTCTACCAGATGGCACTTAAAACGACATAAAGAAAGGAAGCAAAGAAGAAGGAAGAAGGAAGAGGGGAGGACACCGGAGGAATTCCAGTGTGATGAATGCCTAAAATATATGTCTAACAAATCTAACTTACGAAGACATAAAAAAAGGAAACATAACAAAGGAAATATAATAGGATCGCTAATAATCTCGATCAAAAATTACGCCGGAAGTGATTATCGGGGAGCCTATTTCGAGATCACCAGACAGGTCTAGTGGAACACAAATGAGGGGCCTGTAATACAGTCAACATTGCAGGGAGGTGGTAGTAAGAAAGATGCAGATATGCGATGAAAGCAAATTCAATGTATTTGGTAGTGGTGAAAGGAGTTACGTATGGCGTGTCCCAAATACAGAACTGCACCAAAAAAATTTAAGCCCGAGAGTCAAACATGGAGGTGGATCTGTGATAGTGTGGGATTGCATGTCTGCCACAGGGGTAGGCAGTTTATAATTCATAGAAGGAAATATGGATAGCAAGAAGTATTTAAATATCTTAAAAAGAAATTTGCCCGAAAATTGAGAATTGAAGGAAATTTCAAATTTTACCAAGAATATAATCCTAAATATAAAGCCCATTTGGTAAAGATGTATATAATTGCCCAAAAGTGATAGATACGCCTCCCCAATCTCCGAACTTAAATCCTATTGAAAATCTATGGGACATTCTTGATCGAAAAATTCGTCAGCACCACATTGAAAACACTACAAAATTAAAAGAAGTAATTAAAGCAAAGTGGTGCAACATAACAACTAGTGTTTAACATACGAATATATTCGTCGAATACTATTCGAATAATTCAGTAAATATATAGTATTCGATATTCGATGCTGTCTATTGATAATTAATTAATACTATAATAATTGACGAGAACTTAAATGTTGACAATGGGACAATGCGGAACTAATCGGCTAAATCTAAATCAATAGATACGTGTGAACACTACGCGTTTAATTAAAATGTGATCAACCTTAACATAAACGTTTATGTCAATCAATCAAAGTGACATAAAGTCAAAGTGAAAGTGAAAGTAATTTTTTATTAATTTTAAAATATATTTAAAATTAATTAATTAATTATAATTCTATTTTTCTTTCAGATGACGGAATGTCATATTTGTTTGGAACCGTATAAAAATGAGGGCGATCACTTAATCTCCAGCCTGCCATGCGGGCATATTTTTGGATATGCCTGCATAAAGGCATGGCTGGAGATAAGATTGATATGCCCAATATGTCGGGCAGGCTGTCGCGGCCTTAATGATGTACGCCCCATTTATGGGGCGTCATCATTAATGGCCGTAGACAAAGCGAATATCAAGACTATTGAAAATTTAGAAGAAAAAATTAAGCAGATCACTATATTGAGTAGAATTTTAGCAAAAGAATTGGAAAAAACTAAAGAAAAAAATAGAGTATTATCCAGGATGGTGACAAATATTCCTGATACAGGTACCGATTGAGGACCAAATGGAGATTTTGCCAGCACCGGAAGGATTCAAGTGTGATGAATGCTTGAAATATTTTTCTACCAGATGGCACTTAAAACGACATAAAGAAAGGAAGCAAAGAAGAAGGAAGAAGGAAGAAGGAAGAGGGGAGGACACCGGAGGAATTCCAGTGTGATGAATGCCTAAAATATATGTCTAACAAATCTAACTTACGAAGACATAAAAAAAGGAAACATAACAAAGGAAATATAATAGGATCGCTAATAATCTCGATCAAAAATTACGCCGGAAGTGATTATCGGGGAGCCTATTTCGAGATCACCAGACAGGTCTAGTGGAACACAAATGAGGGGCCTGTAATACAGTCAACATTGCAGGGAGGTGGTAGTAAGAAAGATGCAGATATGCGATGAAAGCAAATTCAATGTATTTGGTAGTGGTGAAAGGAGTTACGTATGGCGTGTCCCAAATACAGAACTGCACCAAAAAAATTTAAGCCCGAGAGTCAAACATGGAGGTGGATCTGTGATAGTGTGGGATTGCATGTCTGCCACAGGGGTAGGCAGTTTATAATTCATAGAAGGAAATATGGATAGCAAGAAGTATTTAAATATCTTAAAAAGAAATTTGCCCGAAAATTGAGAATTGAAGGAAATTTCAAATTTTACCAAGAATATAATCCTAAATATAAAGCCCATTTGGTAAAGATGTATATAATTGCCCAAAAGTGATAGATACGCCTCCCCAATCTCCGAACTTAAATCCTATTGAAAATCTATGGGACATTCTTGATCGAAAAATTCGTCAGCACCACATTGAAAACACTACAAAATTAAAAGAAGTAATTAAAGCAAAGTGGTGCAACATAACAACTAGTGTTTAACATACGAATATATTCGTCGAATACTATTCGAATAATTCAGTAAATATATAGTATTCGATATTCGATGCTGTCTATTGATAATTAATTAATACTATAATAATTGACGAGAACTTAAATGTTGACAATGGGACAATGCGGAACTAATCGGCTAAATCTAAATCAATAGATACGTGTGAACACTACGCGTTTAATTAAAATGTGATCAACCTTAACATAAACGTTTATGTCAATCAATCAAAGTGACATAAAGTCAAAGTGAAAGTGAAAGTAAGTTTTTATTAATTTTAAAATATATTTAAAATTAATTAATTAATTATAATTCTATTTTTCTTTCAGATGACGGAATGTCATATTTGTTTGGAACCGTATAAAAATGAGGGCGATCACTTAATCTCCAGCCTGCCATGCGGGCATATTTTTGGATATGCCTGCATAAAGGCATGGCTGGAGATAAGATTGATATGCCCAATATGTCGGGCAGGCTGTCGCGGCCTTAATGATGTACGCCCCATTTATGGGGCGTCATCATTAATGGCCGTAGACAAAGCGAATATCAAGACTATTGAAAATTTAGAAGAAAAAATTAAGCAGATCACTATATTGAGTAGAATTTTAGCAAAAGAATTGGAAAAAACTAAAGAAAAAAATAGAGTATTATCCAGGATGGTGACAAATATTCCTGATACAGGTAAATTAATTGAAAATAAATAAAATTAATTATTAATTTTTTTTTTTATTTTTCAGATACAATTGAAATAGATTGAAATAGAAATAGAATAAATGGAAAAATAAAAGTAAAATTATTATTGTTTATTATTTAGTTTTTTTTATATGTAATCCTTTTTCTTTCCACCTCCTTTTCATTTTCGGGCTTTTTGTTTGCTGCATCCACTTGATTTATATATGATTCATGTTGAAAGCAACATTTTAGAGTGTTGAATATATTTCAAAATATAATTCTTCATTACTTTGGGTAACACAAAAGTCATTAGAATGTTACAATAAAATATTATTAAAAGAAATCAATAAAAAAATAAATACAATAAGCTGTATTTCAAGGGAAATAAGTACTGGTGAAATAATATTAGCCCCTTTTAAAAACCTATATTACAGGGCAGTAATTTAAATGAATATGTAAAATAAATGCAATAAATGAATATGTAAAAATAAAAAATCTTAATTGGAAAAATTGTGTCGGCTTATGTACGGATGGTGCTGCATCTATGGTAGGAAAACATTCAGGGGTTGCGTCAAAAATAAAAGAAGTAGCTTATGAAGGAATATTATGTACTCATTGTTTTATCCACCGCAAACATTTAGCAGCAAAAAAATTATCCCCAGCTCTTAATGAAGTTCTCAAAGTTTCGATACAGGTTGTTAATTTCATTAAAAGCAATGCTCTCAATTCTCGGTTGTTTACAATTTTATGTGAAGAAATGGGGTCTGAATATAAGCATTTGTTGCTTCATACAGAAGTGAGGTGGCTATCAAGGGGTAGGGTTTTGAAAAGATTATTTGAATTAAGACTTGAAGTTGAAATATTTCTGAATGAAAAAAGGTCAGATCTAAAAAAATTTTTTAACAACAAGGACTGGATCGCTATGCTCGCTTATTTATCTGATATTTTTATGCATATAAATGCCTTAAATTTAACTTTACAAGGTGCTTTGTGCACCGTTTTTGATACAAGCAATAAAATTCATGCATTTAAAAGAAAGTTGAAACTATGGAGGGATCGAATAAAAGAAAATAATTTTAGCATGTTTTCATCGTACTCAGATTATAAAATTTCTGAAAAATGTTTGGATAGTAGTAATATATCAAATATAATAAGTGAACATCTTGAAGCTCTTTCCAAATCATTTGAGAAGTATTACCCAAGCAATGATGATCCACGTGTAGGCAATTTGTGGATATTAAATCCTTTTGTTGAACACCAAAATAATAAATTAACAGATGATGAAGAAGAAAAATTAATCGAACTCTCATCAGATCTTGGAATAAAATCGACATTTGAATCCACAAGTATAATTGAATTTTGGATAAAATTAAAAAATGAATATGAAGAACTTTATGGAAAGGCAATGAAAATTTTATTGCCTTTTTCAACTACTTACATGTGTGAAATCACTTTTTCATCTATGACTCTGATAAAAACAAATTTAAGAAACCGGTTAAAACTGAACCCTGCCTTGCGGCTTGCTGTAAGTGAGATTCATCCAAGAATAAACAATTTAGTAGATGCAAAGGAGCAACAAATATCCCATTAATCACTTGCATGTTGAAAATTTTGAATAAAAATAATAGGATGAATTAATTAGCAGTTTTTTTTTTTAATATAAACACACAAAAATCCTTTACTTTATACTAAAAACTGACAATTAAATTGCTATGATTGATCTAACATTGCACTCTGTTATATTCATGTATTTGTTGTTAGTAAGCTTGAAATTAAATTAGTAGATGAATGAAAATACTTGAAGGTTCTTGTAAAAACAAGTTTAAACTTTTATAACATATCAAGTTCAAACATAAACTACAATTTATATTCATATTCCCTTTTACATTTTTGACAACACAATTTTGAATAAAGACCACGTTTACTTTCACGGTTATCTCATGTAGTAGTTCTTAAATACCTGCGAAAATTTTATTCCTAACAAAACCACTGGTCCGCGAAGCGATTTTTATAAATTTCACCGGTCCGCGAACTAGAAAAGGTTGAGAAACGCTGTTCTAGATTATACATCGTGGGAAGTAAAAATTCTCATGCGATTTCCTATGTGATATCTTCGATATAAATATAGGAGATATTTCATAGAGAAGTCAGTTCCCAGTTATACCTTAAGATCGGCGCTTGCGTCATTCATATTTTTCAGCGCTTGCGCTTTTATAATTAGAAAATAATTAATCAAATCCTCATATGAAAAGTAAATTTTTGTCTTAGATTTAAGAATCCCAGTGTCACTCTATTTTGACTTAGAATAAGTTTAAAATGTCTTTTGTAATAAATAAAAACTATTCTTATATTTTTTGTCATAGGATTAATTTAGATATATTATAAATTATTTTATTTATCATTATTATACTTTGTAAGACTAGAATTAAGTATTAAGAATAATTTCTTGTCTCAAATTTATGTTAAGAGTATTTTGTACTATTAATAATTAGTATAATAAATAAATAATTTAAAAAAAGGAAATCATCTTGGTAATATTATCATAACATTACAAAAGGTTTGTATAATTTTTCACTTTTACTGAATATTTTCCCGATGGAGGCTTGTACACCTTTTGTTCAGTTGCAGATTTTTTTCTTTTTATGTCGTCAGTTTTGCCATTACCTGACTCAACACCAAATGTAATTAGAACTCTTCAAGAATTATCTGAATCCTTAGGAGTTGATTTGACAACAGTTAGCAAACGCCTTAAAGCAATGGGAATGATTCCTAAAGAAGGAAATTGGGTGCCGTATGAACGAAGCCGAGAGACGTCGAAAGGCGACTTTTCGCATGTGAACAACTGCTTCAAAGTCAGAAAAGAAAAGGGTTTTGCATCGCATTGTTACTTGCGATGAAAAGTGGATTCACTACGATAATCCGAACCGAAAAAAATCATAGGTTAAGCGTGGCACATCATCGACGTCCACACCAAAACCAAATATTCATGGTTTCAAAGTAAAGCTGTGTATTTGGTGGGATCAGCGTGGTATCGTATATTATGAGCTACTGAAACCCGGCAAAACTGTTACAGGCGAACGATATCAACAACAATTAATGCATTTGAGCCAAGCATTGTGTGAAAAACGGCCGGAATACGAACAAAGACACGACAAAGTCATTTTACAGTACGACAACGCTAGACCACATGTTGCGGTAGCAGTAAAAACTTACTTGGAATCGCTTTTACCCCACCCACCGTACAGCCCAGACCTTGCTCCTTCGGATTACCATCTATTCCAATCGATGGCACATGGCTTGGCTGAGCAGCGCTTCCGTTCTTTTGAAGAAGTGAAAAATTGGGTCGATTCGTGGATAGCCTCCAAAGATGAGCAGTTTTTCCGATGCGGAATTCGTATGCTACCAGAAAGATGGGAGAAAGTAGTGGCTAGTGACGGACATTATTTTGAATAATATTCATTGTACCATTTTTTCAAAATAAATGTTTAAAAATAAAAAAAAAAAACCCTTTAAAATTAATTCAAACACCCAATACTTATAACGTATCTGTTTGTAGTAGCGTTTTGTTTGTAGTTTAATTTAATTTAATTTTTTTAATAAATTCGTGCCGTGTCCCCATACTGGAAAAATTCAACCACTTGATGTACACTACCGCTCATAAGTATCGGGTAGGCAACTAATTGTAAGTAATTGCCGATTTCACTTATGGATGTCTCTCATTCTCATTTTTATGATATCCGTAAATGTTATGATCTTCTTCTTCTTATCTAAGTCAGATGTCATTCTTACCTAGTTTTACAAGTTAATTTCGTAAATATTTCCCCACAGTTTTTTGTTTTACGTCAATATTAATATCGAGTGCAAAAACGAACATTTTCGCCATATTTTGTTTTTAATATTTCCGTAAAGGAAAGAACGCAGTACAAGCCGCCAAAAAGTTACGTGATGTGTATGGTGATGAAGCCCTTCAAGAAAGGCAATGCCGAAATTGATTTAAAAAATTCCATTCTGGAGATTTTTTTCTTAAAGATGACAAACGTGCAGGTCGACCAGTTGAGCTTAATGAGGATGAAATCAAAACCATAATCGAAACGGATCGTCATATAACTACACGTGAGATTGCAGGGAATGCAATGATCCCAAGCACACTTTAAAACTTTGCAAGAAATATTTGAAGGATTTAGAGAAGAAAAAAAGTGCTAAAAGTTATGATCTGGCCATCCCAGTCTCCTGATCTCAATCCCATAGAGTTGTTATGGGATAAATTAGATAGAAAGTTGAAAAAACATTGTCCAACTTCCACCGAACATCTCTGGGAAATACTTCAGAAAGAATGGCGTGCAATAGAACCTGATTACATATCAAAGCTGATTAGCAGATTGCCTAAACTGTGCGCAGAAGTTATTAAAGTAAAAGGTGGATATATTGATGAAACTAAAATTTAAGTAAAATATAAGTAATTCTACACTTTTTTTATTGTAATTTATATTAGCTTAAAATACGTAATAAAATTAATGAAAAAAAATTTTTGTTTTGATTCAATTGTTATATATTTAACATTTTTTTAATATTTTTTTATTTAAAGGCATTAAATCCAAATCGACTTATAATCTTCTAAATAAAGGCATTAGACCGAAATCGACTTATAATCCTCAAAAATTAGTATTCAACTCTTCGCCCACTTCATGCCTGGATGATGGTACTTTAATCGAGACTGATGATATTACTTCATGATTGGATGATGGTACTTTAATCGAGACTGATGATATTATTTCATGCCTGGATGATGGTACTTTAATCGAGACTGATGATACACGTTCAAGCCAGGACGATGACTTGGGAATGACTTAGTTGTAGGAGCGAAATTTAGTTATTTAATAGGTGGGCAAATACTTATGAGCGGTAGTGTATATAGATTCCTTGTGTGGAAGAACTATGTTCGACATTTTTCAGATAGTTTATTTTAATAAATTATGATTTAAATTTACATTTAAGAAATAACATTATTAAACTACAATCTCTTGTACATAACCAACTTTCTTCACCACGTTATGAAAATCTGTTTCAATATTCCTGGTACAAAAGTGGTTACATCGATGAAAAACCAGATAAGTTTGATAATCCAGTTGAATTTAGTTTTAAAGATTCTGACACTATTAAACATTTAAACATTTTTATGAAGAATATCAAAAGCTATGCATTATTCAAAAAATAAAGCTTTAAATGTACCCCTACAATTTCATTTATTATAAGTATGACATTGAAATTAAGAAATTTTTCTGTGTACACAGATGTTAAAAATATAATATCATGGAAAATCATAAATGGACTTTTATCTTAAAATTCTTCAAAAAATAGTGAAAGTTGAATAGAGGAAAACGGAAGAGTTTTTATTTAAATGTAATATGTCAAGCAATCATTGATTATTTACGTGCTTCACATATTTACGAATCAAGCGTGACATAGTACGAGACATATGACAATTATGTCATATTGACATAATAATATGTAAAACAATATCAAATTCAAAGAAAATAAATCCAATGAATTGAAAAATAAAAAAAGATCTTTCACTTATGGAAAATTATAATTTACTCTTCCATCCATTTCTAAAAACATATATGCTACCAAAAACCAGAAATTTCCGCATTTGAGCTGATTTGGCGAACACCCAAAACATTTAAAATTAAATTTTGTTTGTAACGAGTAATGAGTAATGAACTTTTAGAATTTTATTTCCAAGTATTTTAATGTTACCCATCTTCGCAATCTTGACCTAGACTTATGGGTGAATGGTGTATTTTTAGAGGATTCTTTTATGTTATTCCGTTCAATTGAATATGTGGACTTTGAAATTAACTAGATATTTTATTTTAATAATACAAGCGTTCATTTAATATTAAAATACGATTAAAGAACGTAAGAAAGAAAACGAGTGTTATTAATAAATCTATAAATATTTGAATTATACTAGAGAGGTATCATTCCCAGTAGGAAATCACGCATCAGTGAGATTTTCTTCGAGAAATTCTTGCGTTAGATTTTATATGAGAAAACTATAAGTCACTTCAGTAAATTTCAGTAAATTTCAGTAAATTTACCACAGAAATTTCATCAGTAAATAGGAATTCACTGAAGAGTCATATGGCAGCACGCAGAAGAATTCTTATCTATTTAAGAACAACGAAACTTTTTAGTCATTCTGACAGTAGTCAGAATATTTTGTGAGGTTAAATTGTGAACTCGTGTTTCAAAATTAAGAGTTAAGTTTAATACAGTGATTAATTAAAAATAGCCGTAGTTGCTTTACATGCAAAATAGTTTTAAGTGCGCATGCGCTGAAATATGTCGCATGTTATGTAACTTAATAAACGCACCCTTATTTTCTAACAAACAAACGCAGCCTAATCTCATTTTTTTTCCTACTGACTATGAATGTAAGAGTCAGTCCGGTCTAGTCCAGAGTCACGAGTGAAACTATTTCCAATTTTAAATTTCAAATTCAAGTTCAAGTAATAAATAAAACATTAAACTAAGAATAAAATATGTTAAATAAGTAAATATAATATAAATTAAATAAAATATATAAAAATATTGAAAGTGGATTTAATTAACTAAAAGAACCCTTAACACGCATCTACGGGCCCTCTTCGGTGATCAGTCTACAAACAGACGCTTCCAATCGGTTGGAATTCATTTTTTAAAATATGTTCACGGTTCACGGTATCCCAAATTCGTATTTTACCAGACTGATCTAAAATTGTTAAAAATGTTAGAATAAATAATAAGACTTTGCAAAAAACAAACAAAATTAATATCCATAAGCATAAGGAGTACCCAAATATCCAGCGGAGACAACAACAAAGAAGAATGATAATAAACACTATTCAACAACAAAAAATATATACAATATATATAATTCCTTATTTTTTTTTTTCCATAATTTTATTATGATCTTACCAATTTGAACATTTTAAATAATTAGTTTTTTCCTATTATTTTATATTGAAAAAGCAAAATTGAATGACTTTTTAATGAGATAACTCTTAAAGACAGAATGATTATATTTTGATCTGACATGGAATATTTATACAAATCAAGGTAGTTAGAAAATGTAAATAAAATTGGTATTTGACTAATTGTAATAGTAAAATGTTATATGTTCAAATTTGTAGCATGGTGGCGAATGCCATTCTTTAATGCTGTAAAAATAAATTTTACTCATTAATTGTGGAAAGGATTTTTACTCATTGCCATGACTTAAATCTAAATATCGGTGGACTTTTTATTCAAAATCTAACTACGCTTTCGCATAAAGTGAGACAAGAAAGTAATACAACTATGGAAAATTTCCTGAAAGTATCCTTATACTTTTCTATACATACATTTGGCATTTATTGTATGCATTCATAAGCCGCAAAAACGAAAATTATTATAAACAGCTTAGATCTAACAAAAAAGTATTATTACTAGTAATACAATGTCAATGTCAAAATTTTTTTCTTTCAGGTTGGTCAACTTACTTTTGTTTATAAGTTGGTGTTACTGTAAAAAAATTATGTAAGACCTAGGTCTGACGAGAAGCCTCTTATATGAATTTTATATATTATGCATATATATTAAAAAAGTTCACACACACGTCTGCCTCCCTCTACCACAATGCAATGTACCCACAAAATCACTAATCCACTTGCACGATTAACTTGTTGCTGTTTTTTCATTCACTCTCGAATGGAAATATACTCTGTGAAGCTTTTTTGCAAAGCATTTATCTTTTTTACTCATATGCATCATCTTGCATTGTAGACAAGGCGGTTGAAAATCATTTGCAAATAACTAAATTATAATTTTAAATTAAATACTCAAAACTTTTTTATTTATTGAATATTTAACTAAAAGTGTGGTATTTGTGCTTTATTTAACTATTAATTGTGAACATTTATATACTTTATATATTAATTGTGAACATTGTGAAAATTTGTTTCATTTGTTTGTGTTGCAGTTTAAAAATTTTGGTAAGTTCTCCTTTTATAAAATTAAAAAATACTTTATTTTAATAATTTTATATAAATTTTGACCATTTTATTTTAATAATTTTATATAAATTTGTTGAGGCTCCCTGACTCCTGACATCTATGTGGCGCACACTCGAGGTGCGTGTTCAGAATATTTTAGAATGTTCAGAAAATATTCTGATTATAGAATTTAACATTTCTGAATTCTAATAAATAATCGAAACCAGAAATATTTAAATTCTATATTCCGGAATCGGAATCTGAAATCATGCACATAATACTAAAATTCATCAAATTTCAAAAACTGCCGTGAAAATTTTTTTTCTTGTCGATATTTATTTTGTCCTTTAAATATTTTTAATTTTTTAAATTTATATTTTTATTATTTCTCAGCACAAGTCATAATAATTTTGTTTGATCACAAAATACCACTGTATCACTATCATTTATAATTGTTGAAATTTATATGTCTTTCAAAAAAACTTAGTTAAAGCTTTTCCCAGTTATAAGTGCCCGGTTCTCAATTATAAGTTTTTTTTTGTGTTTTCAAAAGAAAAATTGCACTTGAGTGTTTCACGCAATTCTTATTTTATTTGTACCTGTTAATTAAATGATTCCTTCATTTATACTACTTTTTAAATTTTTTTAGTTCTAAGCTATTTAACTGAATATCCAAGCAGTCCATAACTTGTGTCCTTTTGCAAATTTCAGGTGTAATATGAATAAACCAGAAATAGAAATAGAGGTAGAGCAAGAAGTCAGAACCAGAAGGAACCGAAGAAACCAAAAAAAGGTTTCATACCCGAAAGGTAAGTGAATATTATTATTTAGACAAAAATTTAATGAACTTAAAACTGTTCTATTTTGTTTATTTGTTAAATCTTTTTTTTAAGCTAATGAGGAACTTCTTTTTTAGTGATTCAAAGAAAGCCGAAATTAACCACGGAACAAAAATTCATCCTGGCAAAGGCAAAGGATGACAATCTAAGCCGAAGTGTTGCAGGAGGATTAGCCAACTGTAACATTGGAGCAGTCCAATATTTTTGGAGCAGGTATGATCCGCTGACGTCGGAATTTTCAAGTCGCAGGTAAAAATTTATATTCCTTAATTTATTGATTATATTAAAATTATTCTATTACAAGAAATCATCAAGCAGAAATAAAGAAACTAGTAGAAGAGAACTGCACTTTGCGGAAAAGAGTGCAGGATGTTGAAAAGGTAAATACTTTAAAATTGTTTTTTTAATTAATCATGTGTTTAACTTTTTCACTTTTTCAGGAAAATGAATCTCTGACAGAAAGAGTGAAACACTTGGAGAATGAATTAAAAATTGCAAAATCAAAAGTAATTCTCTCTAATTTTATTTTTTATGTAATATATTTTGATTCCTTTTAATTTTTAGATTACCGCATATGAGTCCTCACAATGGGAAATCAACCCAGCTATGGTTATTGATGAAATAAATATTGCAAAATTAAATGTAATTCTCTCTAATTTTATTTTTTATGTAATATATTTTGATTCCTCTTAATTTTAAGATTACCGCATCTGAAGACCAATGGGAAATCAACACAAGTATGGAGAATTTGCCAATCTCCCAGATTGATGAAATAAATATTGCAAAATCAAATGTAATTCTCTCTAATTTTATTTTTTATGTAATATATTTTGATTCCTCTTAATTTTAAGATTACCGCATCTGAGGACCAATGGGAAATCAACACAAGTATGGAGAATTTGCCAATCTCCTAAATTGATGAAATAAATATTGCAAAATCAAATGTAATTCTCTCTAGTTTTATTTTTTATGTAATATATTTTGATTCCTCTTAATTTTAAGATTACCGCATCTGAGGACCAATGGGAAATCAACACAAGTATGGAGAATTTGCCAATCTCCTAAATTGATGAAATAAATATTGCAAAATCAAATGTAATTCTCTCTAATTTTATTTTTTATGTAATATATTTTGATTCCTCTTAATTTTAAGATTACCGCATCTGAGGACCAATGGGAAATCAACACAAGTATGGAGAATTTGCCAATCTCCTAAATTGATGAAATAAATATTGCAAAATTAAATGTAATTCTCTCTAATTTTATTTTTTATGTAATATATTTTGATTCCTCTTAATTTTAAGATTACCGCATCTGAAGACCAATGGGAAATCAACACAAGTATGGAGAATTTGCCAATCTCCCAGATTGATGAAATAAATATTGCAAAATCAAATGTAATTCTCTCTAA
The DNA here is from genome assembly GCA_947359355.1 of Acrocera orbiculus. Lineage (NCBI taxonomy): Eukaryota > Metazoa > Arthropoda > Insecta > Diptera > Acroceridae > Acrocera > Acrocera orbiculus. Next base: position 5,971,418 of record OX375757.1, read on the forward strand.
TTTTATTTTTTATGTAATATATTTTGATTCCTCTTAATTTTAAGATTACCGCATCTGAGGACCAATGGGAAATCAACACAAGTATGGAGAATTTGCCAATCTCCCAGATTGATGAAATAAATATTGCAAAATCAAATGTAATTCTCTCTAATTTTATTTTTTATGTAATATATTTTGATTCCTCTTAATTTTAAGATTACCGCATCTGAGGACCAATGGGAAATCAACACAAGTATGGAGAATTTGCCAATCTCCTAAATTGATGAAATAAATATTGCAAAATCAAATGTAATTCTCTCTAATTTTATTTTTTATGTAATATATTTTGATTCCTCTTAATTTTAAGATTACCGCATCTGAGGACCAATGGGAAATCAACACAAGTATGGAGAATTTGCCAATCTCCTAAATTGATGAAATAAATATTGCAAAATTAAATGTAATTCTCTCTAATTTTATTTTTTATGTAATATATTTTGATTCCTCTTAATTTTAAGATTACCGCATCTGAAGACCAATGGGAAATCAACACAAGTATGGAGAATTTGCCAATCTCCCAGATTGATGAAATAAATATTGCAAAATCAAATGTAATTCTCTCTAATTTTATTTTTTATGTAATATATTTTGATTCCTCTTAATTTTAAGATTACCGCATCTGAGGACCAATGGGAAATCAACACAAGTATGGAGAATTTGCCAATCTCCTAAATTGATGAAATAAATATTGCAAAATCAAATGTAATTCTCTCTAATTTTATTTTTTATGTAATATATTTTGATTCCTCTTAATTTTAAGATTACCGCATCTGAGGACCAAATGGAGATTTTGCCAGCACCGGAAGGATTCAAGTGTGATGAATGCTTGAAATATTTTTCTACCAGATGGCACTTAAAACGACATAAAGAAAGGAAGCAAAGAAGAAGGAAGAAAGAAGAGGGGAGGACACCGGAGGAATTCCAGTGTGATGAATGCCTAAAATATATGTCTAACAAATCTAACTTACGAAGACATAAAAAAAGGAAACATAACAAAGGAAATATAATAGGATCGCTAATAATCTCGATCAAAAATTACGCCGGAAGTGATTATCGGGGAGCCTATTTCGAGATCACCAGACAGGTCTAGTGGAACACAAATGAGGGGCCTGTAATACAGTCAACATTGCAGGGAGGTGGTAGTAAGAAAGATGCAGATATGCGATGAAAGCAAATTCAATGTATTTGGTAGTGGTGAAAGGAGTTACGTATGGCGTGTCCCAAATACAGAACTGCACCAAAAAAATTTAAGCCCGAGAGTCAAACATGGAGGTGGATCTGTGATAGTGTGGGATTGCATGTCTGCCACAGGGGTAGGCAGTTTATAATTCATAGAAGGAAATATGGATAGCAAGAAGTATTTAAATATCTTAAAAAGAAATTTGCCCGAAAATTGAGAATTGAAGGAAATTTCAAATTTTACCAAGAATATAATCCTAAATATAAAGCCCATTTGGTAAAGATGTATATAATTGCCCAAAAGTGATAGATACGCCTCCCCAATCTCCGAACTTAAATCCTATTGAAAATCTATGGGACATTCTTGATCGAAAAATTCGTCAGCACCACATTGAAAACACTACAAAATTAAAAGAAGTAATTAAAGCAAAGTGGTGCAACATAACAACAAGTTAGATAAGATAAGATAAGATTACAAAAATGATGCTGATAATCCATTAAAATCAATTTATAAATATTGTACTGATAACGAAAAATGTGAAATATATGTTCTACCCTCTGATTGTGGTTTTCAACAGGTATTCCTTTGTAAATTGTGTAGCAACAACTGAAGGTGGTAAACATGTTGTACACGTTGTGAAAAACTTAATGAAAGCTCTTCGAAATAAACAAAAACATGTAAGAAGAAAAATAAACCCATTTGAAATTCAAGACCATTTATCTGTTTTTATAAATTGCTGTATACCGCAACCGATATTCAAATCACCTTTGAATGAATATATGAAAGGACCAAAAACATTAAACTACAAAGAATTTATAAAAAGTTTATTTGAAGCAAATATTGTTGAATCTATAATACGTAAAATAAACCGAAATTATTGCGGGCAAAATATGCCGGTACCGAAAAGTCTAATGAATGATCCCTTATTTTGTGTGAAGGACAAACAGCTGCAAATTTAGTAATATCGGCGTTGAGTCCTAACCAAAAAAATTACTATAGGGTATTTGCCTTATGCGGCAGAAACATCAAAAAAGAAGAAATAATTAAAATTCTAAATCTCCCAAAAAAGAACTTAACAGAAGAAGACATTTCAAAATTAACTTATGGCAAGATAATGATTATGAGTGATCAAGATCCGAATGGGTCACATATAAGCAGCCTGGTTATTAAATTTTTTAAACGTTGTTATCCTGCTATTTTGCATTTGTCTCTAATTGATATATTTATGACGCCAATCGTTAAAGCCATTTATAAAGATGATGAAGTTCCTTTTTTTCATTACCAGAGTTTGAGGCGTGGGTAGATAAAGCCAAAGAAGAAGGAAGTATTGATAAATACACAATCAGGTATTATAAAGGTTTATTTTGCACGAAAGTACACGAAATGAAGGATTATTTTAAAAAACAGAGACTTCATCGAGTTTCAATAAAGTATGATGTAAGCACGGATGAAAAGAAACTTAAAATGGCATTTGGTGAAGATATGGCATGTGATGACGAACGCACAAAGTGGCTCTCCGAATATGCGGAAAATTTTTGCAATTGACAACTTGATGCCTTATACGAACCATATTCATATGAAAAAGGTACAAAAGAAATAAGCTATGCCCAATTTATTGTTTTGGAATTGGTGGGATATTGGTTCTACGATACTTTGCGAAGGATTCCATGTTTGATAGATGGTTTGAAATTAACGGAGAGGAAAGTACTTTAATATTTTTTATTTATTGGTGGTTCTAAAGAGATTAAATTGTCAACGCTGGCTGGAAATATTTCCCACCGGACTCATTACCCTCATGGTTGTGAGTATATCTGTAACGCAATTATAAACTTTGGCCTGAATTTTGTAGGTACAAATAACATCAATATTATAGAGCCTGCAGCGGACTTTGGTTCCCGCCTAACAGGGAAAGTTTCAATGAAGGAATCACGTTACTTAAAGGCAATAATTTCGGTATTAGTACGAAATATTTTTCGCGCTGAAGATTATGCCAATTAAAGCATACATTTTTTGGATTAGAAGAAATTGAACCCTATTGGTTTATCCCCACCATTCCAATGATATTAATTAACGGAGCTAATTATTTTGCGAAATTCTGTAATTCCATAATTCCAAAATATAACCCCATTGATGTCATAAATAATATTAGAAGCTTGCTAAATGAATGAGGGCTTGATGAAATGACTCCGTGGTACACAAATTTCAAAGGTCATAGTGTTCCAGGAACACCTTAATCGATATGTGACAAAAGGAGTTTATGAAATTGTAGGAGATATTGTTGATATTGTAGTAACTGAATTGCCTATTGGAACATGGACAAATAATTATAAAGAAAATGTTTTGGAAAAATTAAGTAACAGGACAATAATTGGTTATGAAGAAGAAAATACGGATAAAGCAGTAAAATTCATATGTAAAATTTATGCTAACAAGTTAAAAAGCATGCAAATAGAAACTAATGATGGTGTGTACCGAAATTTTAAACTCTTAAGTTATATAACTATGGATAATATGTTTTTAATAGATGAAAATTTTAAAATAAAAAAATTTAATTCGGTATATGAAATAATTGAATATTTTTACAATCTACGATTCAGTTATTACGAAAAGAGAACAAATGAAAAATCAGTAAAAGAGCAATGGATGTTAGAACTGGATGAAAAGAGTTTAAATTGCGATTATAAAAAATTATCTTCATTCCCAATAATAACAAACACTGCAAAAATTAATACAGAAGAACCTGAAAGTTCCAAAAGCACTAAAAGAAAAAATACAGAAGAACCGGAATGTTCCAAAAAGACTCAAAGAAAAAATACAGTAGAAGCAAAAGGTTCTAAAAAAAAAAAATGGAAAAATGTAAAACTTTACTGCTCATGTAGGACACCGTATGATAAAACGAAATTTTATATTCAATGCGATTAATGCAAAGAATGGTTTCACGGTAGTTGCGTTGGATAAAAGGAATGAAAGAATGTTTTAAGAAAGGAAAGACATCATATTTTATTAAAGTTCGACAGTGAAAAAGATGATCAAAATTTTTAAAATTGCGTTTGATGAAAATGAAGGTTACAAACTTTTTTAATTTTATATTCAATGCGATTAATGCAAAGAATGGTTTCACGGTAGTTGCGTTGGATAAAAGGAATGAAAGAGTGTTTTAAGAAAGGAAAGACATCATATTTTATTAAAGTTCGACAATGAAAAAGATGATCAAAATTTTTAAAATTGCGTTTGATGAAAATGAAATGAAATATGAAGAAGATTTTAACTTGATTTATGATTATGATCCGCATGACCTAATCAACATGAAACGTGACACGATCGAAGGAAAGAATCTCAAAGAAATTTGAAAGACATCGATTACTTTTCTTATCAAAGATATTTAAGTAGGGGAAAAGTCAATATTAATAGTGATGAAAATAAAATTGAAATAACGGAATTACCTACCGGTGTTTGGACCGAGACTTTTAAACTACAATTGCTCGATAATTCAGTAATATTAGAATATAATGATTACAGTACAACTACTATGGTTCGGTTCGTATGTAAATTGTCTAAAGATAAATTTGAACAAATTCAAGAATCAAAATGTGGCTTTTATGGTTTATTTCACCTTAATAAAGTCAAATGATCATATCACCCATATAACGAGTACTGACTTAAATGATAATGACAAATATCTTCCTGAACTAATTCTTATTTCAAACAATGAACAAGTTCAGAGCTTCCCTCATTAGGTCCGTATATGTATCCAAAAACATTAAAACTGGTAAAAATATAAACCTTTGTTTCATAAAAAATTATCATTGGGAAAAAGCTTCATACGAAGACTTACCATCACAATGATTTATACATTTTTCATAATCTGTCGAAGTCAAAACGTAAGTCAAAGTCTACATTTTCATCATGGTAAAGTTCACGAACCAACAACGTTTGGAAATTATTAAAATTAATTATCGAAATACTGAGTCAGTGGCCTTAACTTTAAGAGCGCTTACTCCAATTTTCAGCCGTAGTAATCGTCACACCCGAAAGGTTGTGCGTGTTATAAATTTGGGTCCACATTTTCAATATTTGATGTTCCAGCTCCAAAGAGACACCGCTCCGCTCGAAGTGCCGAAAAAATAGCAGCAGTAAGTGAGTCGATTCAAAATGAACCAAATGTGTCGATTTCAAATCGTTCTCAGGAATTGGGCATCATCACATTGTGGCGTATATTGAGAAAAGTTCTTGGCCTACATCCTTACAAGATTAAATTGACTCAAGAACTGAAGCCACTCGTCCATTTCAAGCACGGAAATTTCTCCACTTGGGATTTGTTAAATTATAAATTAACTAATTTGTTAAAAAAATAATGTTAAATTAATGAGTATTAAAATCAAGTCATAATGGATTTATTTCAAAATGATTGTGAAGTTAACAAAACATTAAACCACCCTTTGATTGATGTAAAAACTACGAACTTTCTTCGGAATGATGAGACTTTCGGTCAGCACAATGAATTGTATCGGAGCTATCGAACAGTTCTTTTGTTTTTATTTTGCTACTGAAAATAGCTAACCGTTATTTTTTTTCGTACATTTTGTTTTTTTTTTCTACAGTCTTTTTTCGTATACGTTTGGTTAAAGTCAATTTTACAAACCATGAAAAAAAATAAAAAACAAAGCCCCTGCCGTCTATATTTAATTTATTGTTGTAACACTACTATACTCTTGAATTTTGAAAATTGAATTATTTGCTACTTAACAATCATCAATTCCATTTTTTTCATAACTTACTTTCATTCATATATGGAAATTTTGATTATTAAAAATTGTGCTGCACAGCAACAAGAGAAAGTTTCCTTTTGTTGCACAGCAACTGTCACAGAATTTTTCTTGATATCCAATATATTTTAATAATACTTTCTATTTGAATCAAGTTTTAAAGTTAAAATTAAATATGTTGCTTTAAAAAGACTCCACCATAATGAAAAGATGATAGTACGTACTGAATTTTTTACCTACCATTTTTTTAATCATTAATATATTACTAATATTCCACCTTGATAACACTCTGCCTTTGCTAGTATAATTCATTGGCTATAAACCGGAGTAGAAATAAAAAAAAAATAAAAAATAAAAAAATAGAACATTTCCCCTAAAAAATATCAACCAGAAACCATCCATCGATCATTATTTTTAACTTTCATCGTTGAATAAATTTCGTTTTTCTATATAAAAATGAGTAGAAAACCGATATGAATTTTTAAACGTAAACTTTTAGCACTCAAATTAATTGTGTTGAGGCTTTCAACTAATATGTAACATTTTCCTTTAAACTATTGCTAACTATATAATTTAAATATATAAAATTTTTGCACTTTCTACCTTATTATTATTTACTACATTAAATAAAAAAAATTAGAGCTTACCAGACTAAGCTTTGAAGATTTGTGAAAATTCGTTTGCTATTTCTCGTACCAATTGTTGATCCATTGCACTACATTCAGTTTCTTCACAAAAAATTCTTGTGAAAATCTTCATTAAATCCTGTTTTCGATGTGTATGTTCAGCATAATCTGTATTCCTTAATATTCTTCGGCATAATTCTAGATATTGACGTCGTAACTAAAGAGAAAAGGAAAAAATTTTGAATAACAAAAATCTAAATTTTATTTACATTTATTTTAAAAAAAAATAATAATAATAATAATTTTACATGATCTCCTGGTGATAAATCTGACAATTGCCGTACTAATATATCAATCAATACTTTATTATCGTTTGTATAAAACAAGGATGCAGTTTCCGGAAGACTAAATAAATCGACAAATATTTTTAATACTGAATTTGTGTTGTTTGATGTGTGACGAAAAGCTTTAACAGGATCTTCTAAAATTTCATAAAAATAATTTTTATAATTGAAAATATAATTAATAAAAACTTAAATTACCTTCACGATTAAGATATAATAAAATTTTTTCAGTAAAAATTTTGGCTGAAGTAAGTTTTTGCATTGCTTCAATTATAAAATTTTGATTAGATTCCGTGAATTGTAAATTAAACGCAAGTACTAAAGTGATTATAATATCGATTAAGGCTTCAGGATAATTCCCTTCAACAATATCAATTAAAAATGTTATAAAGCCAGCACCAAGATGTTCTAAAAATTAATTTTTAATTAAAACAAATGTGAATATCTTCTATTCTAGTAATAAAATAAATTTTTTATACGAAAATATAAATAACCAAGAAGAAAAGCTATAAATTTTTTTATATATATTTCATTATAGTAAAAAACAAAAGATGAATACAAATATTAAAATAAAAAATTTTATTAAATGGAATAAAAATAAAAACTGATATTACACAAAATTTGCTAATGTTATTTACCTTGATGATTAACAGGCATTTGTTGTCCCATTGAAAATATTACAGTTAACATTTTTGCAAAATCTTTCATTTTTTCTACATTATTTACATTATTTTTCATATCTTCTATCTAAAAAATTTGATGAAATTATATTAGTTACACAATAACTTTAAAATTAAAATTTTATATACAAAATAGTTTGGACAAATACTGAAAAAAGTTTCAAGTCAGCTCACTGACGCTTTGTGGGTGTGTGACTTTACACTAAATATACATTTTCATACTTTCTACCATTAAATTAACAGTATAAATTTTACCTTTTTCTAATTAACGAGCAAACGTGAAATTTTATTTTGGAATCAGTTGATCTATTAAGTGTAAAATCAGCTATTTTGCCTACTTCAGCCATATTTAAATAAACAACTGGATGTCAACATTAGCGTTTTTGACAGCCTTTTTATAGGCGCTTTTGAGGCGCGATCATACTTAATAGTAAATTAACCGCAATAATTAATATAAAAATCTTTTTAGACTTAGAAAGTATAAATTATACCTTTCAAATAATTTTATTGCAAATCAATTTAATAAAATAAAACTAGTTAACCTAAAAAGCATAGTGAGCCAGCTTCATGATGGACCGTCAAATATAGCTGAATGTAAAAGTGGGTATTTACATTAGGCCGGCAACTGTCAAATCTGATTCGGAAAATTTCTCCTATAAATCTCACTCCACTAAAATATGTGAATGTGTTGATAAAACATTACAGAAACGTGTATATAAAAATGTGTATTAGTAAGAAACAAAGCAAGAGGCAGAAATATTTCTGCCTCAGGAAGGGGTAAAAATTTTTTCGAAAATTTCGAAACTCCGTCTTGCCTTTCACCTCCGCTTACCATTGAAATTGACAGTTGCCGGCCTAATGTAAATACCCCCAAACTCAAACAAATTCAAGCATAACCGTGCATCAGAACTACCATAAAATCTCCTATAATAAACCTATCCAAGACGCTACCAAGTGTAAGATTGATTAAAACCCCATTTTCATACTTTTAGGAATTTTAAATTCAAACAAAAATATAGAAAAGAGGAAAGAAAACTTTTCTTTTTAACAAATTTTTTTTATTACAGATTATTCAAGTCTAAGATATAGTGGTAATTATCTTAAATGTGGTTTTTTAAAAGATAGCTTGGAAAATGCTTTGCCACAATCCTATATCTTTAAATTTTTGTAGAAAAGTTAACATATAGAAAGTTTTTGAAAATTTTTATTGTATTTTATTTAAAAAAAAATGTTTTTTTTTCTTAGCGTTTTTAAGATGTGTTCATAAATTCAATTCAAATTTTAAATTTAACTCCAATTTCAAATTTATATTAAGTAGCTCTAGACGACCATACTTTAAAATTGACGTTTCAACTAATAAGTATTTTGTAATATCAACCAACGTCTTCAATTTTGAATAGAATTACTTAAAACAGCTTTACTTAAAAGTTTTTATATTAATTTATGTCTACTTTTAGATTTTAGTAATTGTTACTTATAAAAAAAAGAAAAAATAAGTAAAATTTACTTACAATTTCCAAAGGCAAAACGGATGTCAATAAAATATCTACAATTATATGATCTAATTGGCAAGCAGCTGTAAATGCTTTTAATAATAATTTCTTAATTGGCCATCTAGTTTCCATTTGATAATATTGAACTAAATTGACAAGACTTTGATAATGATCACATGACATTTCATAGCAACTAATATTTTCATCAGCATTTCTTAATATATCAACTAACTCTTCTAAAAATTGTACAATATCGTCTTCATCTTCATATAACATCCATGTTCGTTGTTCTGAATCATTTTTACAATCAGCTAATTGTGTAAAAATATATTGTAAACGTTTTGAATCATGTGTGCTACCTAAAAATTCAGCTGGTATTTCTAAATTATCATTAACATGTACAGCAACTGAATTTAAATAATCTGTTATAGAATTTGGAAATAGTTTTTCTAAATTAACTATAACAACACGTAACGCTTCACAAGACATTTCATAGCTTAAATTTGTATTTCTTCTTATATTATCAACAACTTCATAAACATCACCAGCCCCAATTGAAATTTTTTCAATATGACCATTAGCGATTTTTGAAATATTATTTTCCGAAATATTCATATTTTGGTTAACTTTAGTTAATTGTAATGAATCATTTTTAACTAAATTTTTATCTGTTATTGTATCATTTTTAGAAAAAGTTATAGCATCCTCACTTGTTGTTGTAGGAGTTGTAGTTGTCTCTGATTGTTCTGGTGTTACAGTATTGTCTGGTATATTATTCAATTTAGTACATAGAATTCCTAGACTGGGACTTTCTTGTATCATTTGTGGAACTCCTGTACATACTGATGGACTTGATACAGATTTTTTATTTGATTCTAATTTTTTATGTTGACTATTATTGGCGAATGAATTATTATTTGAAATTTCTGATTTCTGTTCTAACTTTGGTACCTTAAAAATTTTACAAAAAATAAACAAAATATTTCTAAAAATTAATTTATATACCTCAATGAATTCTTGTAGAAATTTCTTTTTTTCTTTTAACCGTTGAATTAATTCGTCTTTTGAAATAATTCCATTAATTTCTTTTTCTTTTGATTGTTCTAATGATTCAATACTGGAATCGAGGAAGCTTAGAAGGAAATTCGGCTCTACCTAATAATTAAAAACATACTCATAAACTTAAAAACAAAATTTGCATATCTGGTTTCAAAATTTAAAAAGATTTCTTACTAAAAGACAAAAAATCTTTAAGAAAATTATAAACTAAGGTAAATTTAAAGGCAAACGTGGATTTATGTCAGGGTTGTTCCCTAATATAGTAGAAACCAAAAAGGTATGTTTGATTGATTTATATAACACAGAGGCAATGGTCGAGAAAAACTGTAACCGAACGAACGTTCAACTAACTTTCCTACAAACAAATCTAATTATCCATTACTAAATCTGTAAGGAAAAATTAAATTAAAATTCAAACAAAGGCTTTATATGTTCACCGTTTGAAGATTACAATTTTTCTTGTGCCAACTTCTCATTCTATGTAAAGTTATAGAAATAACTTTGAACAATTCATAAATCCTGTACCTCCAGGCGATAAAAGTCTTCGATATTAATTTTTAAATGGATATTGGTAATTTAAAAAATTATTGAATGTTAATTTTAATAATAAAAAAAAAATTGTAGACCATAAAATTAATTAAAAATGTAACAATTTGATTAATATCCATTAAATCTTAAACTTGACATTTCGCGTTAGCAAATGTAAAAAATTTATAGCATATTCTACAGTCAAAAAGCTTAATATTTCAAAAAATTAAAGCTTAAAATAAGTAAATCTTTCAGATTTTCAGATTAAAAACAAAAAAATTTGTAATTTGAATGTTCATAACCTTAATAAAAAACAAATGAATTTTTAACAACCAATCAATTAAATAATAAAAAAAAGCCAATCATAATTTTGTTAATAACCTTTTCTTTAAGGGGTTTAAAAAATTTTTCATTATGATGAGGAAGCAAATAATTATTGAGTTAAATAACAAGCAATTCTTTTTAACAAAAGCGGTAAAAAAATATGGTAGAATATATTTACTTTTAATCAAAAGTCAAAAAAAAAACAAAATTAATTATTATGGAATTACCTTCAGTTTCATTACGTAATTAGATGGAACAAAGCCGATATAACCCTTCATACTTATAACTTGCCACCAATTTCTTTGCCTTGCACTAGTTTGATGAAGTATAAAATATTCTCCTTCATCAAAACTAATTGTTTTTGGATATACTGCTTGGAAGTCATATAATGCTTTCAGCATTTCAAAATCTTCTAAAATACCACGTTTTTATATATCAACTTTGAAATACTAAATTAGTTAATGTAAATCACTTACCAAAATTAGCAGAACTTTTATCTTGTTTTTCCGACATTGTGAAAATATACGAACTGAATTCTCTTCAAATTTACAAGGCCATCAAAAATATCCATTACACTGACATTTCGATTTTCTTAGGCTGTGTCTATAGATTAGCGATTTTTACAGCAAATTATAGGCGAAATTATGATAGTTCTGAGGAGCGGTTATACTCAATAGTTTTTCAAAGTTTGACATTTTGATTGAAAATATAAAAGTTCTGCCTTCTAACTAGTTTTATTATATTAAATTGACTTACCTTAAATAATAATGCATTATAAATGCAATAAAATTAGTTTAAAGGTACAAATTATACTATTCGAGAGAACTTATAATTTTATGATTGCAGTCAATATACTTCTGAGTATAAGCGTCCCTCAGATCGCCTATAAAAAATCGCTGCATAAATCGCTAATAGTGGGTTCAGACAGGGCACTCACAGCCAAAACTCACAGCGATTCTCTGATTTTTGTATGGAAAAATGACAAATGCATGACACAGAAGTTGTTATGTTATGACATGCATATCTTTTCGAAGCTACGGGTGAGACGTATAAAGTACTCCCTGCAAACTCCTGCTATTTATATGTACATCTCGCCCGTAACTTCAAAAAGACGGCAGTCAATATACTTCTGAGTATAAGCGTCCCTCAGATCGCCTATAAAAAATCGCTTTATCGTTTGAATATTCTGGAATTGATAAATTTAATAGTATTGTCCTTCGCAATAAAAAGAAGTCTATTCATATACAACTTGAAAATGTAGACAAATATTATATAAAAAATGATATTAATTATGCTAAGCTATTTACTAAAGGAAAACAAAGCTTTTCTATTAATAGCTACTTTGATAGTTTTGTTAAACATCTAATCTCTAAATCAAATAAATTAAAATATCTTGTTATCTTTACCAATTCAGGCTTCAGGGAAGAATGTGTTATTTTAAAAGACTTTTTGCAAGAAGAAACAAGAGAAGAACTCTTCAAGCGACTAGAATTTTCATCTGCCGCACAAAAAGTAATAGAAGATAGAAAATTTTATCAAGAAAAAGTAAAAGAAAAAATTTTTAGACAAATTAGTATTTGCAGTTAATCAGCCTAATAGAGAAGAATTGAGTGGCGTTATTAGAAATAAGATAGCTAGATATAATGTTCCATACAGTTATGAAGAATTACATGAAGCGTTACGCTGGTTAGAATCTCATGAACTTGTTTCTATTACAGAAAGAAAAATAAAAGAGCTTTACGAAGATATAAAAAACAATCGAACTAGTTATCATGAGATTCAAAATAAAAACAATAATGAGGAAATTAAATTTGCTAAAAGTATTGCCGTTAGGGAAGAAACACCAAGGTTTTGTTAGGTAATGTTATCTTTAATTTCCCCTTTTATTTTTTGTTATATATGTATGCATATACTTCACTTAACTATATATAAGAATCAGTACTTATAAAATAGTAATAATGCAAACCTGTTCCCCTTTTGATTTTATAACCTCTTTTTGCTTTATTTAAGAGCATTTGTTCACAATATTAATCTTAGTTCAAATACATTTCCTAAATTTATTTCTTATTTGAAACCTGTTATTTTTAAAGGGTTTAGATACAATACTATTTGAAACTATTGACTTTTTTTTCTTTTTATTTAATTTTTTTTTCTTTAACTTAGAATATTCCTTTTCAAAAATACATTTGTACAGTATATAATATTAATTTTAATCAACCCCTTTTTTTTATTTTGAATTTTTTACTTTAGATTCTTAGATTTTTTAATTAAAGGAAAAGGAAAAAAATGTATGGAGGTTCTGATAAGGGAAGGAATAAATTTAACTTATATGTCTAGTATTTTAAATAGAGCAGGAGCTAATGCAGTAAAAGCCTTTACAGACTTGTATGACCTATGGTTAGATGCAGAAGGAAAAAAAACACACTATTTTATAACTTTAGAAAAAGAAGGGACAAATGTATCTAATATATCCAGTATTTTACATGGAGTACCCGAATGAAGCAGAAAGTTTTAAAGACTTATATGACCTTTGGTTTGATGAGCAAGGAAAGAAAACAACGTATTTTAAATATTTTGTTAAGAAAAAAGGTTTTACAATTCATAACTTATCAGGTATGTTAAGTGGGGTAGGCGTTAATCCTCAATATGCTTTTGAAGGTTTGTATACTGTTTGTTTTGATGACAAAGGGGAAAGAACAAAACTTTTAGATTATTTCTATGATGCGGATTTTGAGCCAGGTAATTTATCTTGTATATTATATGGAGCTTTAAAAGATTTTCATGATATTTGTTATGATGAGGCAGGAAACAAAACGCAGCTTTTATTTGATTTCTATAAAGTAGATTTTACACCAAGGGATTTTTCCAGTATATTATCCATTGCAGGAAATAATGCCACTTCTATTTTAAGAAATTTTCATGAGTTTTGCTTTAGTAAAAAAAATTATTTAAATCATTTCTTAGCCGAGCCAAACTTTTTACGCCAAAAGTTTTATCTAAGTAGGAACTAAAATTTGCCCTACCTTTAAAAAATTACCTTTGTTTTGATAAAGTAGGAAACAAAATCAATTATTTAAATGATCTTATAAAAAATCACCCGTCCCGCGAGATACTTAATATATTGCGTGAAAAGGTTAGAAAAGCTCTTTCTGCTTTTTCAGATGGACAGAATGTTAATGAAGAAGCCAAAGCAAACAATACAGGTGTTAGATTTGATTTTTTATTTATTTAAAGTTATTTTTGTTGATGTTATTTAATTTTTACTTTAATGTTAAATTAAACTCTTTATTTAAGGTTATTTTTACTTTTTTTTATTTTCACAATACTTATTTTAACTTAACTTGGAACAATGTTTTAAAATTAGAAGTAGTACTACAAAACCTTACTAATAAAACTAACTTTCAGAACTAAGTTCCTACTAAGAATTCACTCAAACTACTCACTTGACTAAATAACACATACTCACTAAACTTCTACCAAAAAATTACTACTTATTAATCTAAAACAATTTGTTTTATACTAATTTTTCCGGTAGTAATTTTGCCGGAATTAAAATAACTCTTTACACAATTATGTAATGAAATATGGAAATTGCAATAAGTGCAATTTCCAAATTTCATTTTTTCTTTTGGAATTTTATATAATTTACTAAAGTAGGTTACAAATATTTTGCCACCAAAATATTTGTAACCTTCAATATTCAATTACGGAATTTGCATGAAGTGCATTTTCCGTGTTTTAAAATAACTAGGTTACATTTGAAATATTTGTAACCTAGTTATTTCATTTAAATATTTTAATGACCTTGATCTGATTTTAAGATCAGATACCATAACATTCCTCCCCCTTTTATTAAAAGTGTTCCCAAAGAAAGGAAATGTTTTATTCATTTTAGAAAAATTTTTTTTTTTTTTTTTAATTAAAGATGAGAAAAAATAATTTTCTACTGTAGTTTTGTGTGTTGTTTTTTTTATTAACGATATTCCTTAAGCTATTTTTATTTTAATTATAAAATTATTATAATTACATTTGTTCGAAAAAGAAAAAATTTTAATTAATTATTTTTACATCAAGGTGTTTTATGTATTGAAAATATACGTGAAAACTTAATAATTGGCTTTCTACAATATGTATCTAGTACATTGATATTATTTTGTCGTTATAATGCTACAAGTCCACCAAATTTACTATTGATTTTGTCAAAAACATGTTTAGAAATGGGAAAAAAAATGGATTTGACTTTCAGGGAAGGCTTTGAGCTGTGTGCTTGCTATTAGGAGAATTTTTATAGAACCTGATCCCTCCTGGGCTGGGAGTTATTTTGATCATTGGGCGCTTGTTGAGTGTTACACGTGGGAATCGGTATCTCGTAATCCTGGAGAAATTGGTTTCTTCTCGGTATTGTTATTGGGGATGAAATAACCTTTATTTGAGGGGGTTCTGAAGACGGTGTTGATGGTGATTTGTTAAACAGTGGTTTGACAACCAGTAGTATGATAGCTAGGAATAATAGGCAACTGCCACTTCCGAGTACTGTGTTTGTTTTGATATTTAGTGATTTGACTTTTTCGGAGGTTTCTAAATCGTGTAGAGACTTATCAAGATTTTCTGCGGTGTGACTTTGGGCTTTCAATGTTTTTGTTAGAGAGGATGCATCTAGTATTTCTAGCTTAGTCTGGTTTAGTTTGTGGATTAACTTAGAGAAATTTAATTGGTTGCTGAGTGTTCGTGGTTTGTCGGGAATGTGGAATTTCAAGAAGTTTATGGCATTTCTTTTAAAAGGAATGAGGATGTCTGTTAGTTGAAAATGGCAGGGTTTTTGTAGCTGTAAGATACCCAAACCGGAGAGAGTTTTGACTGATTCTTCGTCATCATATTGACTATATAAAGTGTTCCTGTTTTGGAATATGTAGATCCAGGCATTTGATTGGTGCATAGGTATCAACATGTCGTTGATATTGCGGATTATTCGATGCTCGCAGTTAGGAGGATTTAAAGAGGTTTTCCGGAATAAGTTAAATAAACATCCAGCTTGGTTAGGGATGTGAGTCACTAGTTGGTCGTTTTTACATATAAATGTGGTTTCGTTTACCTCTACACAGTTTTTTTGAAATTGGGATTCGGTCATCTCGAAACTTCTTTGAGATCGGGTAGAGTTAGCTAAATAAACTGTATTGGATTGGATTAGTGAATATCCGCCGTTCTGTAAAGGGATAGGGACAATATATACTTTGTTCAATGTCACTGGATGGCTCTCTAATAAGGGAATTATAATTTTTATTAGTATTCTCCCATATTGTGGCTGTGAGTATACTTTTGTTGCCATTCTTATTAGTGGAAAAGAGTAATCCAAATTTTCATGAGGAATTTCGGTAGTTATATTTTTGTAAAGGTCTTCAAAATCTTTTAAAGGGATCATGAAAGGGCTGAGCTCATGTCGACTTGCTGCCTCTAGGGTAAAAAATAGTTGGGTGGTAAGGTCAGAAGGTTTTTGTATTTCGTTTAAAACGAATAACGCTAGTTCATTTATTTCGGTCTTCAAATTTAGATAGCTTAATTCTTTTGTTTGGTTGTTTAATACCTCATTTAGGAGTTTATTGAATTTGTTTGTTTTGTTCGCTAAATGATTGTATTGCCATGTTAAATTTGTAATGGTTTCACTTAAAATTTTGTTATTTGTTTGTAAGAGGGTAAGTTGTTGCTTACCTAAATTTATATGGTTTCTATTTTCTTTTGTGATTTCTTCTAACTTGGTGTTGATTAAATCCGAATCTTCGTGATCCATAGTTCCAAATAAGAATTCGGTAATTTTTCCTCCTAGATCCAACAATCCCCTTTTATTCCGAGGTTTGGCTTGCGTTAAAAAGTCAATATCGCTCATTTTATTTTTTAACTTTCTGATTTGGTTATTTATTCCTTGTTTCCATTTGATACAATTGCTTTCTGGGGTTATAACATTTACTTTTTGGCAAAGCGTCGTAATTGTGTCTTCACATGATTGTAGAAAAGAAAATAAATCGTCCCATTTTGGTATTTCTATATTAGTTATAACTGTCCAGTGGTCACGAAATATCTTAATATTTCCAATATTATCAAAAATAATCCCTGTTGAATTTAATTGGTGATTAATTACTGGTGAGCTTGTGACTATACTAATCAAGGTGGTGCAAATGATGAGAAGCAATCGCATCCTGTGGAAAGTAGAATCTCTTTTAGTTGAAAGGTTTCAAACGATTGTTGTGGACGCGAAATTTTCGCTTCCCTACTTTGATAGTGCTATTGGCTGGACTATCGATTTGGACAATATTATAAGGTCCTAACCAATATGGAGAGAGTTTGTTTTTTCTAACTTCATTTCTAATTAGAACTTGGTCTCCGAGTTGAAAGTTAGCTGATTTGGTATTTTTATCATAATAATTTTTTGAAACCTCTTTGCTTTTTATTAGATTTTCCCTTGCTATTTTATGTGCTGTTTGTAATTTATTTTTTAAGATTAGAGCGTAGTTTTCTACGTTATACACAGGTTGTGGTTCCCTTTTGAGATTGTTAGGCATCCTTGAGGGAAAACCGAATAAAAGTTGTTATAATTCCTTTAATTTAAAATTTTTTTATAATTAGCATAAATAAATTATTATAATTTAAACTAATAATATAATATTCGAGTGCGATAGTTTTTTATATAAAATCGTTTGTAATGTTTAAATTTAATTTTTCAAAAAATATTTTTATTAAAAACTTTTTCCATCATCATAGAAATAAATTGTTTTCAGCTCACAGATATTGACTTTAATTTTTCTTCAATCAATTAATAACATAAAATTAATTTTATTTCAAATGGAATTTTTATTTAAAACTTCAACGAATCTTCAAATAATATTTATATCTTAAATATGATTCAACGGAAAAGTGTGCAAGTAATTAATATACTTAATATTGCAAATTATTCTAATGTTCATGTTTGGGACGAAAACTCAACACCAAGTACAGTTAGACACTATTAAAAATATTGCAGATGGAGTCATGAGTTATTGGGATATATTTGACGACGCCTCAAGAACCTCACTCACTTTGGTTTTTAAGCTAAATATTTCGAATTTTCCCCTTAATTTTAGATTCAATTTGTTGTAAAATATCCAAGCTTTGTACTTGCTCCATCATATCGGATGATTTTCTCGGTCTAAGACTTGCATTCTTCCCTTAACTGACTAACATTTTGTTCACCTTAGAAAGCAGGAGAAGCTTTTCTCACTTTTTTATATAATATATCATTTATCTTATTCGATGGGTTATCTTTGATAAGATTATTTAAATAATTTGTTTTGTTTCCTGCCTTATCAAAACAAATATCATGTAATCTCTCAAAAACATAACAAATTTTCATTCCTACTCCTTTTAATAATATAGATAAATCTTTCGGTGTAAAAAGTTTTTTCTCGACTAAAAAGTGATTTAAATAATTTTCTTTATTGAAACAAAATTTATGAAAGTTTCTTAAAATAGAAGTGGAATTATTTCCTGCCATGTATAATATATTGGATAAATCATTTAAACTAAAACCTGCCTCATGGAAATCATTTAAAAGCTGTGCTTTGTTTCCTGTCTCATCAAAACAAACATCATGAAAATCTTTTAAAGCAAAGCAAATATTAGCTCTTGCTCCATGCAATATGTTAGATAAATTTTTCAACGTAAAACTTTTCTCATTTAAGAAATGATTTAAATATTTTTTTGTTTCTCCGACAAAACAAAAATCATGAAATTTGTTTAAACTATCCACAGCTCCACTCATTATATTGCACAAATTATCTGGCATAAAACCTATGTTATAGAAATCATTTAAAAGTTTTGTTTTTTCTCGTTTCTCATTAAAACAAATACTATGCAGTCTTTTTATAATAGAAGAAGCATGAACTCCTGCTCTACATGATATACAGGATAAGTTACCTGGCCTGAAACCTGCATTATATAAATCATCTAAAAGTTCTGTTCTTTTTCCTTTGTCATCAAAACAAACACTATGCAATTTTTCAAAAGCATCTTTAACATTAGCTCCAGCTCCACTTAAAATACTGGATAAGTTATGCAGTGTAAAACCTTCCTCATCTTTTTTCTTTAAAAAATCCTTTAAATGCTGTCTTTTATTTCCTTGCTTATCAACAAAAATATTATATAATTCTTTAAAAGCTTTAGGAGCATGAGCTCCTGCTCCATTCAAAATACTGGATATATTAGTTAGGTTTATTCCTTCCTCCTCTAGAGTTTTTAGATATTCAGTTTTATTTCCTTCTCTATCAAGCCAAAGATTATATAAGCCTTTAAAAGCTCTAGAAGCATTAGCTGCTGCTCCATGCAAAATACTGGATATATTAGTTAGGTTTATTCCTTTCTCTTCTAAAGATTTTAGATATTGAGTTTTATTTCCTCCAGAATCAAACCAAAGATTATATAACTCTTTAAAAGCTTTTGCAGCATTGGCTGCTGTTCTACTTAAAATACTGGACATATGAGCTAAATTTACTCCTTCCTTTTCCAGAGTTTTTAAAAATGGTGTTTTATTACCTTTCACATCAAACCAAACATCATATAACTCTTCAAAAGCTTTAGCAGCTTTAACTCCTGCTCCACTTAACATACAAGACATAGTAGCTAGATTTACTCCTTCCTCCTCTAAAGTTTTTAAATATTTTGTTTTATTTCCTTCTACCTCAAACCAAAGATCATATAATTCTTTAAAGGCTTTTGCAGCATTAGTTCCTGCTCCATTCAAAATGCTGGACATATTAAGTAGACTTACTCCTTCATCTTCTAGACTTTTTAAATATTGTGTTTTATTTCCTTTCACATCAAACCACAGATCATATAAATCTTCAAAGGCTTTAGAAGCTTTAACTCCTGCTCCATTTAACATACTAGATATACTAGCTAGATTTATTCCTTCCTCCTCTAGAGATTTTAAATAGTGTGTTTTCTCTCCTTGATCATCAAACCAAAGGTTATATAAGTCTTTGAAAGCTTTTGCGGCATTAACTCCTGCACCATTTAAAATACCGGATATATTAGGTAGACTTAATCCGTCATCTTCCAGAATTGTCAAAAGATGTGTTTTATTTCCTTTTACATCAAACCAAATATCATATAAGTCTTTAAAAGCTTTCAGAGCATTATTTCCGGCTTTATTCAAAATGCTGGACATATTAGGTAGATTTATTCCTTTTGATTTCAGAACTTCTAGATATTTTTTTCCTTCTCCTTTGATTAAAAAATCTAAGAACTGATTAAATGTAGGTGTCCCTTCTCCACCAACTACACTTTTAGCAAATTTTATTTTTTCACCAATGTTTTTATTTTGAATTTTCTGATAACTAGATCTATTATTTTTTATATCTCCCAAAAGCTTTTCCATTATTCCTGTTGTAATATGGCCAAATTCATGAGATTCTAACCAACGTAACGCTATTTCATGCAATTCTTCGTAATTATACGGAACTTCAGTAGACTTATTTTCTATTTCATTTTTTATAATGCTGTTTAGTTCTTTTCTATTAGGCTGATTAACTGCAAATATTAGTTTATCTAAAAATTTCTCTTTTATTTCTTTTTCATTCTGTTTAGAGAGTCTTCCTTCTTCTTTTTCCCTTTGTAAACAAGGCGGAAGCTTTAATAAAGTTAAAAGATTTGTTGTTTCTTCCTTTGAAAATTTATAAAGGCCATTTTTATCTATACACGAACAATCTCTTAAAATTTTATACTTCTTCTTTTGAATATCTATACTATTAAATTTTAAAGGATGAAAATCCTTGGATTGACGTTTTTTTAATCTCTTATCTTCTGTAAGATCTAGGCATCTATTTGTATAGATAATTAAGTATTTTATATTCTTATCCTTTTCCAATTCTTCAATGAAAAGAGTAAAATGCTTATTAATAGAAAACTTATTCTTTCTTTCCTGTGGTCTAGAGGGAAATAACTGACTATAACTAATATCTATATCTGAAGTATGAGCCTTTACGTAAGTAATTCTATCTTTATGGTTAATAATAATATTATTAGACTTATCAGGGCTTTTCCCTTCAGAGTTTATGAAAAACACATTTCTATGCAAAAACATGTCATGCAAGAAGGACATTATTAAGTTCAATTCATATATACTGTCAGATCCAAGTTTTTCTGAAGCTGTTAAATCGCATAATATTCTTTCTTGTAATGCTATATAGTTGTCTTGAACTTTACTATCTTTAATTTCACTTTTAACAATGCTGTTCAATTCTTCTCTATTAGGCTGATTAACTGCAAATATTAATTTGTCTAAAAAATTTTGTTTTACCTTTTCCTTAGAAAATTTTCTTTCTTCTATTACTTTTTGTGCGGCAGATGAAAATTCTAGTCGCTTGAAAAGTTCTTCTCTTGTTGTTTCTTCTTGCGAAAATTGATAAAGAGCACAACCTTCCTTATTATCATTTGTAAACAAAAAGTCTTTTAAAATAACACATTCTTCCATATTCATGCGATCAAATTTAAAAGGATAAAAACTCCAGGATTGCCCTTGTTTCAATTTCCCTTCTTCTGTAAGATCCAAGCCTGAATTTGTATAGATAACAAGATATTTTAATTTATTTGATTTAGAGATTAGATGTTTAACAAAACTATCAAAGTAGCTATTAATAGAAAAGCTTTGTTTTCCTTTAGTAAATAGCTTAGCATAATTAATATCATTTTTTATATAATATTTGTCTACATTTTCAAGTTGTATATGAATAGATTTCTTTTTATTGCGAAGGACAGTACTATTAAATTTATCAATTCGAGAATATTCAAACGATAGTGATAATAAAGGGTATTTATATTCATAAGTAGACTTTCTAAGTGAGCAAAGCACCGACAAGTCTAATTGATACATAAATTCAATCAAATGAAGAGGAATGCTTCGACTAGTTTGATCATTGCACAAATCATCATGTCCAGGTTCATCTTGTAAATCTTCATTACTAGTGACGTTGACATCCATGCGAATCCTTTTTGATGCATTATTACCTTTGTCTGTAACTGAGTGTCCCCGCTTTCCACTCATTTTATTATTTCCTTTCCCTGGACTTCTTTGTTTATGTGGGGAGTTTTCAGTATTTTGCAATTGCACCATAATAGCCTCTTATTACCACTAATAGCAATAAAAATCATCAAATAAAGTTATTTTTTTATAGCCAATAACACTACTTTTCACTAGATATACATTTTCATATTTTATCATTAAATTAACAATGTGAAATTTAATTTTTTCCTAATTAACAAGCAACCGTTCAAGATTAAAGTTTCCCGGGTAGCTGTCACTTATTCACTCTGCTACTTCATTCATTTTAACTCTTCGCTTGTGAAAGCTTAGAAATTATTAATTTTTGGGTTATGGCTCGACTAGCGATTTGAAAAGCGATCTGAGGCGCGGTTACATTCCGAAGTACATTCAGCTATATTTGACTGTACCTCATGAGACAGCATTAAAACTGTAAAAATTAGAGAATGGCTATTTCACGGTACCTCATGAGACAACATTAAAACTTTGTGTACATGTAGGTTTTCACATGAAATAGTTATTCGTAACATTTTAAAGTTGTGCCTAGTATCAAAAGTGTAAATATGTAACGAACTCTGCCTTGATTTTGGACATAAAAATTTCATTTTTCTGTTCCCTTTTTTATATTCCTACTATTAGCTTGCTCAAAAACCTTCGACTGTTAATAAAATCTTTTCCAATCATCCAATCAAGTTCAAATAAATTTTGTTGTGTTAGGAATGCATGACAATTGATGTTTATACAGTTGGTTCAAATATTATTCTTACGGTTAGCTCATAATGTCCAATATCTTTTACAAATTTTCATTTGTTAATTTAACCTTTTTCTATTTATCCAATCAAGTTCAAAAAATTTTTATTATGTTGGGAGTGCATGACAATTGATGTTAATACAGTTAGTTCAAATAATAATTCATTAATTATATTTGATAAACTAATTTTTAGTTTTATGTGAGAAAAAAATTCAGAAAACTGAATGAAATGAATTACGAATTCTGAATTCAGAAAAAAGAAGAAACAATCTCAAGTAGGAATATAATATGTACTTTAAAAAATTTTTTTTTATATTACTTGTTTTTTATTCGCTTACTACTATCAAATCCAAAAATAAAGAAAATTTTTTTTTTTGTCTACTATTTGCCGGCTTCAAACGCGCACCGCATAAGGGAGGATAGTTGATTGTTTTGTGGCTGAATTTTCAATTGTCGCCAACCGAATATGTACATATGTGCGCGTAGCAGAGGAAAAAAACAGAAGTTCATGGTCCTCGAAAGGAAAAGAAGGCACGTGGCAAAAGGCGATTGTGATTTGATTTTTAAAGAAAGGGAGTCAGTCGGTAGTAGGCAATGAGACAGTGAGTTGATCGATAACATGACAAAGGAGGGTTAGTGGAAATTTTTATTTTGGTTTGCTTAATAAGTTATGTGAGCAAATATTAATTTTTTAAATGAAGCTTATAAATTTTGTTTTATTATTAATTATTAAAATTAAAAATAAAAGAATTTGTTTTTGAAAAACAAGGAAGGAGCGATATCTAATTAAAAAAAAAAAAATTACACGATTTTTTTTTGTTCTTTTAATGAATGCAACAATAAACATAGTAAAACGTTAATTAAACAAGCTGTGAGGGGAGAAGTGTCTCGAAAAAAAAATGAAAAATTGAGTTTGTGTAATTTTATAATTTACCGTTTAATTCATATTTGCAAAAAAAAAAACAAATTTCTTTTATTAAGTTGTGCAAGTGATAGTAGTAATAATGTTGAAATAACATTGGAGTTATTGAAAAAAAAAACTACAAATAGAAAAGCTTTTTTTAAAAGGTAAATTTTTTGGATTTTCTTTCTTCGTTGGAGTAAACTATCATTAAAGAAAAAAAAAACAAAAGAAACGATAAAACTAAAGTTTGCGGAGGGACAGAATTAATTTGATGAGAGTTTGGTTTTAATCGCATTGGAATGAAATTTTTACATAAAAGTCATCAGTTAATTGAAGACTTCAATTTGGATAGTTTGAATGCAAACTAATTGGGAAAAAAAAAAAAAACAATTTATGATGATAATATTTGAGTTAGTCACAATTGTCTATACATAGGGCTAGATGTATGTACATATATGTATATCTGAACATAAAAAGTGACAATTTAATTATTTAATAAAATAAGTGAGAGTTTAATTATTTAATAAGCATAAAATTAGTGTCATTAAGGAGA
Source organism: Acrocera orbiculus (assembly GCA_947359355.1). Lineage (NCBI taxonomy): Eukaryota > Metazoa > Arthropoda > Insecta > Diptera > Acroceridae > Acrocera > Acrocera orbiculus. The sequence continues at coordinate 5,995,730 of OX375757.1, forward strand.
TATATATGTATAATAAGAGTAGAGAACATTGAGTGGCAATAAGGATATTTAGTGACAGCTTATTGAATGCTTGGAGAGGTTATTTAATCTCTATAATCTAGAGAAAAGAAAAACAAAAAAAAGGTTCATCACCATAGGTTACACCCTAGTCAAACAGGCAAAAGAACTTAGTTCTTTGAAATCTAATTTTTTCAAAGAACTAAGTTCTTTGAAGCCGTGTCAAACAGACAATCTAATTTTTTGTACTGAAATGTCAAAACCTGATCAGCTGATCATTGATTATTTGACATTCTTCATGTGCATTTCATTTTTTTATTAGTGAGAATTTAATAAATTATTTAATTTGTTTTTGTTTTTAAAATATAGCCATTTAGTCTTTGCATATAGATTTATATATTATATTGCACAAATAATATTTTGGAAGGTTGTATTTAATTTGAAGTATATTATTATCTTATTAATTATAATTTGTGTTTTGGTTTAAAGTTTAAAATGAGTGATGAACGCTATGCTTTGTTGGCATTGTTAATGTCAAATCTACCGAAAATTGCTTATCTTTCGATTGAACTTAATCGTCTTCGCCGAAAAAGAAGAATTTATTTAAAAACAGCTCTATGTCATTTTTTAAGGATGCGCAGGCATTCGCTTAAAAAAAGTCGAAGATGGTCATGTGTAAGCTATAAATTATATTAAAATTAAAGTTATTAATACAGTAATTTTAAGGTACGGATATCCAAATTCTGGGAAGAGGACGTTCCCAAGCTTTCGGACGATGAGTTCAAAAATAATTTTAGAGTATCCCGTTCCACTTTTGACCTTTTTGTGGAAAAACTGCAATTACTTAGGAAATCCGATACAAATTGGCGCAAGGCCATACCAATTAAAAAAAGGATTGCCATAGCGTTATACGCGTTAGGTACTTCAGCGGAGTACCGAACGGTCGCCAAGCTATTTGGGGTTGGTAGAACAACTGTTGGAGCAATTCTATTATCGTTTTGCAAAGCCGTTGTTGAAGAATATAAAGACATTTACAGGCAATTTTACCCAGCTTCCAACAGTAAAATAAAAGAAAACGTCAACGCATTCTTAAAACTAGGCTTCCCTCAATGCTACGGGGTAGTCGATGGCTGCCACATTGAAGTAAAACCACCAAAGAATGAAGCACCAGACTACATCAATTACAAAAAATTTTATTCAATAATACTTTTTGCAGCTGTCGACTACCGCTGTCGATTTATGTATGTGGATGTTGGAACGCCTGGAAGGATGAATGATTCGAGCATTTGGGAAGCCTCTCCGTTAAAAATTCACCATATGCAAAATAACTTATTTTCTAGAAACTCTATTAATTTTAATGGGGTAGATATACCTGTCGTTTTAATAGGCGATTCTGCGTTTAAACTATCTGAGTACATCATGAAACCATACGCTTTTTCTGCTAACCAACCTGAAGAAGAACGCAATTTTAATTTGAAACTATCTAAATGTAGGCGGCTAGTAGAAAATGCATTTGGCCATTTGAAAGCCAGATTTAGACGTCTCGGAAAAGGTTTAGAAGTTAATCTCACGAATGTCAACATTATCGTTAAAACTTGTTGCATTTTGCACAACATTTTAAACGAATGCAATGATCATATTAATCAAACCTGGTTAGACAACTTAGTGGACAACGGTACACAAGTTGCACGTTGCAGTGGAACACATCACTCTGGCAACCAAACGCTCAGCTCTGGAGGAATAATAAGGAATATAATAAAAGCATATTTGTGTAAGGCAATCATATATTTGCTTAAACTACGCTATAAAATTAACTTATATGTACTTTAATATTCTTACATCTATTTTAATATTCTTATATCTACTTTAATATTCTTGCATCTACTCAATTCTGCGAAGAATTTCTTTTACGGTGTTGTTGGTGTCTTCAATTGCACACAACACTCGTTGCTGCAAACGGAGATGCTCCTTTTCGAGCTCGTCGCTCTTTTCTAACCTTTCCATCAAAAGATGAAATTCTTTTTCACCCTTTACTTTCCTTTTAGTTCGTCGCGAAGTCGAAGGCGCCGGCGAAGAGTGCCTGGATGAAGGCGCTGGTGCTGGTGATGCTAATCTGGGTGGTGATGCTGAAGATACTGATGTAAATGGTGATGCTGATGTGAATGATGATGCTGGTGTGGATGGTGGTGACGGTGATGACGGAGGCATTTCCAGTGGATCTGCATATTTTTGTTAATGATAATTGTTAAAAATATTTCATTAAAAATTAGTAATATAATATTTAAACCTTTTATCGAGGGCTCCGATAATTCGGACCAACGGCTTGACTTAAAGCTCCCAATCACTTTATCCACAGCATTATAGTATGGCCAAGTGGAAGGACTTCCGCCGCTTGGTCCAATTTTTCTTCTTTCCAATCTGTAAATAAGTTTATAAGAAATAAATAAATAAGTTTTTTAAAAAAAAAGAATAAAATTTAATACCTATATACTTTTGTTAGGTTGTTTATTTTTGTGCGAATTAATGGCACATCCAGCATTATGTTTTCATCTTCATAGAGTTTCTTTTTAAACTCTATGAAGACGGGAAAGTTTCTTTTTTTCGCCCGGATGTCGCCCACAAAACACTGCCACACATCAATAAATTTAAAAGTGTCCACCTCATTTAAATTTTTTCTTTTGCCCTTGATTTCTGAAAAAAATCAGTGGAATTTCATAATTAGCAAATTCAAGAAGGTTTATATAAAAACTTAATAGAATTTTAAAAACTTAAAAGTCTATGTCTATAAGACTTTCACTCTAATAAATAATAATAAATAAATAAAAATTCACTCATATCGCTACATGATAAATAAAATTATTTAAATTCACTCATTTGACTTTACCAATAACTCTAAATATGCAAAAAATAACATACCAGTATCCATTTTCCTTAAAAAATTCTGAAAAAAAAACCATTATCAGAAAAAACAATCATAATAAATAAAGCAAATACTTACAAGAAACACTTTCTGCAATTCGAAAAACTAATAAATTATAAATTATGCTTCGCTTCTAATCTGTCAAATAGCTGTCAATAGGTGTGTTGAAGAGTAAATTTTCACCTTTCAGCATTGCCAGATTGAAGAAAAACCAAAAAACCACCGTCGTATTGCTAGTTAAATTAGATTAAATTAAATTAGATTATAAACTAATATACCACGCACATCGCGACTCCTGATTGGCTAAAGCGAAAAACTAGATTCAAAGAACTAAGTTCTTTGCCTGTTTGACTAGGGTGTTAGCCGCACTGTCGCTGTAGGCCAAAGAAGAAAAGCAAGTGAATTGCAATAAGTGTACCATTTTTTTTTTGATAGATTGATTTTATTTTCTTATTGTATTAAATTTGACAATTTTTTTTGTTGGTAGTAAGCTAGAGGTAGATAGAGAGAAAGATTATTTAATATCGTTTCAGATTTGTGCATCGAGATGCTGGGCCCATCAACCTGATACGATCATACACTGAAAAAAAAAATATTTTGAAGGTCAGTGAAAAAATTTAACTTTTAAATTGTTTTTTCTTTCTCTTTCTCTTCCTGGAATCTGGCATGTTGTTTAGGACTTGGTTGGAAACATAAGAAAAAAAAATATTTTATAATTGATTCTAAGTACTAAACAGATTGTTCTAGGCTCAAGTAAAACAAACAAAAAGAAAAGAAATTTTTTTTTTATTGTAAATGAATATGAATTATTTTTTTGTATATATGATTCGTAATGTTTAGTCCTAATGTCAAATGATTTTCTTTTCCCCTTTTAGTATATATATATATATATATATATGTATCAATGAAAAAGAAAATATAACATGAAATATGTGTGAGTAAATAAAAATTATTTTTGAGATGTTCTAATCCACCTATCTCCTTATCCTTTTGTTTTATTTTATTTTGATTTTCAGGTTGTGCCGGCCCCCACCATCTATTGTATGGCCTAAAGGGCTTCTCTCTTTAGGTTGAGAGGGAGGTAACAATGGCCTATTCCCTCCATGATTTCTTTTCATCTCTTGGTGCAGTCTCTCCCCTGGACGCAGTTTTTTTTGTTTGAGCCATGTGCTCCGTCTGCTGCATAATGCATTTTGACCTTTTTGCGAGATATGTTTCCCAGGTGCTGTGACAAGACCCACCCCTACACTCTACCGCTAAAGCCGCGCATAGCAACCAAGTCACAGCCAAAGCAACTGGTGAATTGTACGTGTCTTTCGGTCACCATAGGGGTAGGGCCTCGAACACGAAAGAACGTACAATATTACAAATATTTTATAAAGGAAAAATAATTTTATAATTGATTATAAAAATTAAAACATAATTCATAATTAAAACGACAAAAACTACTGAAAAAAACTTTATGGACCTTCGCCAAGCTGATTCATAAATGTCAAAACAAAACTTCCTTTCTGTGCATTGGTAAATCCACCTGTGAGTCAACCATGCTTTCTGCCTCAAAATTAACTTCGAAAATTCCGAATTTTCCCCTTACCATTGGTCTCGCTAGCCTTAAAACCAAAATGAGGCTGTCTCATGAGGTACAGTCAAATATAGTTAATTAGCAATTTGGACAGCAATTTTATAGGTCATTTTATATGCGCTCTATGGCGCGCTTACACAGAAGAATTATGACTGGAATAATTATTTGACTGTTTTATTGAAAATATATATATGCTTTCTAAATAGTTTTATTATATTAAATTGACCTCAAATAAAAATGCAATTAATTAATTTAAGGGTACAAATTGTATTTTTCGAAAAGATTTGTAAAGTCTAAATGTACTTCTGAATGTAACCGCGCCTCAGGTTGCTTTTTAAATCGCTAATGTAGATACCAAGCCTAAAATGAGTAATTTCTAAGCTTTCACAAACGAAGAGTTAAAATGAATGAAGTAGCAGAGTGAATAAGTGACAGCTACCCGGGAAACTTTAATCTTGAACGGTTGCTTGTTAATTAGGAAAAAATTAAATTTCACATTGTTAATTTAATGATAAAATATGAAAATGTATATCTAGTGAAAAGTAGTGTTATTGGCTATAAAAAAATAACTTTATTTGATGATTTTTATTGCTATTAGTGGTAATAAGAGGCTATTATGGTGCAATTGCAAAATACTGAAAACTCTCCACATAAACAAAGAAGTCCAGGTAAAGGAAATAATAAAATGAGTAGAAAGCGGGGACACTCAGTTACAGACAAAGGTAATAATGCATCAAAAAGGATTCGCATGGATGTCAACGTCACTAGTAATGAAGATTTACAAGATGAACCTGGACATGATGATTTGTGCAATGATCAAACTAGTCGAAGCATTCCTCTTCATTTGATTGAATTTATGTATCAATTAGACTTGTCGGTGCTTTGCTCACTTAGAAAGTCTACTTATGAATATAAATACCCTTTATTATCACTATCGTTTGAATATTCTCGAATTGATAAATTTAATAGTATTGTCCTTCGCAATAAAAAGAAGTCTATTCATATACAACTTGACAATGTAGACAAATATTATATAAAAAATGATATTAATTATGCTAAGCTATTTACTAAAGGAAAACAAAGCTTTTCTATTAATAGCTACTTTGATAGTTTTGTTAAACATCTAATCTCTAAATCAAATAAATTAAAATATCTTGTTATCTATACCAATTCAGGCTTGGATCTTACAGAAGAAGGGAAATTGAAACAAGGGCAATCCTGGAGTTTTTATCCTTTTAAATTTGATCGCATGAATATGGAAGAATGTGTTATTTTAAAAGACTTTTTGTTTACAAATGATAATAAGGAAGGTTGTGCTCTTTATCAATTTTCGCAAGAAGAAACAACAAGAGAAGAACTTTTCAAGCGACTAGAATTTTCATCTGCCGCACAAAAAGTAATAGAAGAAAGAAAATTTTCTCAGGAAAAGGTAAAAAAAATTTTTTTAGACAAATTAGTATTTGCAGTTAATCAGCCTAATAGAGAAGAATTGAACAGCATTGTTAAAAGTGAAATTAAAGATAGTAAAGTTCAAGACAACTATATAGCATTACAAGAAAGAATATTATGCGATTTAACAGCTTCAGAAAAACTTGGATCTGACAGTATATATGAATTGAACTTAATAATGTCCTTCTTGCATGACATGTTTTTGCATAGAAATGTGTTTTTCATAAACTCTGAAGGGAAAAGCCCTGATAAGTCTAATAATATTATTATTAACCATAAAGATAGAATTACTTACGTAAAGGCTCATACTTCAGATATAGATATTAGTTATAGTCAGTTATTTCCCTCTAGACCACAGGAAAGAAAGAATAAGTTTTCTATTAATAAGCATTTTACTCTTTTCATTGAAGAATTGGAAAAGGATAAGAATATAAAATACTTAATTATCTATACAAATAGATGCCTAGATCTTACAGAAGATAAGAGATTAAAAAAACGTCAATCCAAGGATTTTCATCCTTTAAAATTTAATAGTATAGATATTCAAAAGAAGAAGTATAAAATTTTAAGAGATTGTTCGTGTATAGATAAAAATGGCCTTTATAAATTTTCAAAGGAAGAAACAACAAATCTTTTAACTTTATTAAAGCTTCCGCCTTGTTTACAAAGGGAAAAAGAAGAAGGAAGACTCTCTAAACAGAATGAAAAAGAAATAAAAGAGAAATTTTTAGATAAACTAATATTTGCAGTTAATCAGCCTAATAGAAAAGAACTAAACAGCATTATAAAAAATGAAATAGAAAATAAGTCTAATGAAGTTCCGTATAATTACGAAGAATTGCATGAAATAGCGTCACGTTGGTTAGAATCTCATGAATTTGGCCATATTACAACAGGAATAATGGAAAAGCTTTTGGGAGATATAAAAAATAATAGATCTAGTTATCAGAAAATTCAAAATAAAAACATTGGTGAAAAAATAAAATTTGCTAAAAGTGTAGTTGGTAGAGAAGGGACACCTACATTTAATCAGTTCTTGGATTTTTTAATCAAAGGAGAAGGAAAAAAATATCTAGAAGTTCTGAAATCAAAAGGAATAAATCTACCTAATATGTCCAGCATTTTGAATAAAGCCGGAAATAATGCTCTGAAAGCTTTTAAAGACTTATATGATATTTGGTTTGATGTAAAAGGAAATAAAACACACTTTTTGACAATTCTGGAAAATGACGGATTAAGTCTACCTAATATATCCGGTATTTTAAATGGTGCAGGAGTTAATGCCGCAAAAGCTTTCAAAGACTTATATAACCTTTGGTTTGATGATCAAGGAGAGAAAACACACTATTTAAAATCTCTAGAGGAGGAAGGAATAAATCTAGCTAGTATATCTAGTATGTTAAATGGAGCAGGAGTTAAAGCTTCTAAAGCCTTTGAAGATTTATATGATCTGTGGTTTGATGTGAAAGGAAATAAAACACAATATTTAAAAAGTCTAGAAGATGAAGGAGTAAGTCTACTTAATATGTCCAGCATTTTGAATGGAGCAGGAACTAATGCTGCAAAAGCCTTTAAAGAATTATATGATCTTTGGTTTGAGGTAGAAGGAAATAAAACAAAATATTTAAAAACTTTAGAGGAGGAAGGAGTAAATCTAGCTACTATGTCTTGTATGTTAAGTGGAGCAGGAGTTAAAGCTGCTAAAGCTTTTGAAGAGTTATATGATGTTTGGTTTGATGTGAAAGGTAATAAAACACCATTTTTAAAAACTCTGGAAAAGGAAGGAGTAAATTTAGCTCATATGTCCAGTATTTTAAGTAGAACAGCAGCCAATGCTGCAAAAGCTTTTAAAGAGTTATATAATCTTTGGTTTGATTCTGGAGGAAATAAAACTCAATATCTAAAATCTTTAGAAGAGAAAGGAATAAACCTAACTAATATATCCAGTATTTTGCATGGAGCAGCAGCTAATGCTTCTAGAGCTTTTAAAGGCTTATATAATCTTTGGCTTGATGGAGAAGGAAATAAAACTGAATATCTAAAAACTCTAGAGGAGGAAGGAATAAACCTAACTAATATATCCAGTATTTTGAATGGAGCAGGAGCTCATGCTCCTAAAGCCTTTAAAGAATTATATGACCTTTGGTTTGAAAAAAGCGGAAAAAAAACAAAATACTTAATTAAACTAGAAGAAAATGGAGTAGATCTAGTTCGTATGTCTAGTATCTTAAGTGGAGTAGGAGCTAATGCTGCAAAAGCTTTTAAAGAATTATATGACCTTTGGTTTGACACAAAAGGAAATAAAAGACGATATTTAAAAGCTCTAGACAAGGAAGGAGTAAATTTAGCTCATATGTCCAGTATTTTAGGGAAAGCAGGAGCTAACGCTACAAAATCTTTTATAGAATTATATGACCTTTGGTTTGATCTAAGCGGAAAAAAAACAAAATATTTAATTAAACTAGAAGAAAATGGAGTAGATCTAGTTCGTATGTCTAGTATCTTAAGTGGAGTAGGAGCTAATGTTGCAAAAGCTTTTAAAGAATTATATGATCTTTGGCTTGACTCAGAAGGAAATAAAACTCAGTACCTAAAAACTCTAGGAAAAGAAGGAATAAATCTATCCAATATATCCAGTATTTTAGGTGGAGCAGGAACAAATGCTTCAAAAGCTTTTAAAGAGTTATATTATCTTTGGCTTGATGCAGAAGGAAATAAAACGCAATATTTAGAGCGCTTCGTTGAGAAAAAAGAAGGCGAAGAAAGTTTTACATTACATAATTTATCTGGTATGCTAGGTAAAGCAGGAGCTAATGCTAAGGAAGCTTTTAAAAAATTGCATGATCTGTGTTTTAATGAAAAAGGGGAAAGAACAGAACTTTTAGATGATTTCTATAAGGCAGGTTTTAAGCCAAGCAACTTATCTTGTATGTTATGTGGATCAGGACTTCAAACTTCTTCGAATTTAAAAAAGTTACATAGTGTTTGTTTTAATGAGAAAAGAGAAAAAACAAAGCTTTTGGATGATTTCTATAAGGCAGGTTTTAGACCATGTGATTTATGTAGTATACTGAGTGGATCAATTGATAGTTTAAAAAAATTTCATGATTTTTGTTTTGTAAAAGAAACAAAAGAGTATTTAAACCATTTTTTAAATAAAGGAGGTTTTACAACAAGTAATTTATCTGGGATATTACACGGAGCAAAAGCGAATATTTGTCCAGCCTTAAAAGAATTTCATGATGTTTGTTTTGATGAAACAGGAAACAAAACACAGCTTTTAGATGATTTCTATAAGGAAGGTTTCTGGCCTAATTATCTATCAAATGTATTATGCCTGGCAGGAAATAATGCCTCTTCTATTTTAAGAAATTTTCACACATTATGTTTTAAAAAAAATTATTTACATCACTTTTTCGCAGAGGAAAAACTTTTTACGCCGAAAAATTTATCAAGAAAGATATTATATGGAGTAGGGATTAATATTTGTCACATTTTTGAGAAATTACATGACCTTTGTTTTGATAAGGTAGGAAATAAAACAGAATATTTTAACGAACTTGTCACAAATAATCGATGTGATATATTGAGTATTCTATATAAAAAAGTTAGAGGAGTGCCTTTTACTCCCTTGGATGATATATCTCTTCAAAAACATAATATTAATGGAATGGGGAAAAGCAAATAAGAAGATATCAATGATCTTGTGTGGTAGACCAGCCGATTCCAAAACGAACACCTCTAACGCTTACTGGCTTTGATGGCTAAAATGGCTAGATTATTTAGGTTTTTAATAGAATACATTAATAAACTAATATTATGTCACGTGCAAATTCTTTTTATTAACACTTGTATAAAAATATACCAAACTCCTCTACAATTTTTTCTGGCTGTGTTCTACAATAAATATTGGACATATACAACGCATCTTACATTTACTGTGAAGGTTGAGCATTTTAAAGAGTTTTGTGAATATACATCAATAGCTTATAACAATATACTCTCTCATTCCAAAAGTCGATGACTTTCTATAATTTCAGCTATCAGACGCTTACTAAAACTATGGGTGCCATTGAAAGAATTTTTCGCATCTGAAGAGAGCCCCAAAAGCTTTAGTTGACTTCTTTGCTAATCCTTTATCAGCACTTTACACTCTATTTGCACACAGTCAAACATTTCTAATTGAAAAGCAAGTTAAAAAGATTGAAAAATCTGTGATTACTATTATTGAAGTAAAGGGTATTTTAGAGGATACAAATAAACAATTGATAGACAGGCTTCAAAATCTATATTTGGGTAGCCAAACAAGAAATGAAAGCATAATTAATATAACACAATCAAAAACATTTGACCAAGAAACTCGAGATTTTTTCAGCACTGCCATTTTCACACGAGGAAAAAAGTTTCCGATAGCATTTTTGTTTTTAGGAGAGAGCGGCGAGAATTTGTTTTCAGAAAAATTTGGGTATCAAGAGAAACATTTTAACATATACAAGAAGTAATTTATTTAAAAGCACACACACAAATATTATAATACTCTATCTGCACATGAAATGTTACGAGGAACCTCTTTTCCCCGTGTAGGCGATCCAAATTTGTTCGAAAAAAAACCAGTTTGGAACGAAATGTTACCGGAAACTTGTTTCCTCGTGTGGAAACAGCCATTGGGTATTTCGAACAGTGGACTAAGCAAAGGACACATTGGAATGCTTTTGCTTGGATGATTTCAAATGATGTTCCCCAATGGTAACAAATAGAAAAAATTACAGAATATTTAAATCAAAAGAGTAGGTATAATATTAGATGATTCACTGTATGAAGAATTTATCTACTTCAAATCATTTATTGAATGTGAAACGTCGGATGAATGGAAAGAAAAAGATATGCAGGAAAAGTGGATATAAGTTTTCATAAAAACTAAAGAAGAAAGAAAAACAAATCTTCGCCAAACTTGTCAATATCTGTTTGCAATCCCAGCCCATAATGCTCATGCGGAGCTTGTGTTTTCCTTGATTTCGTCGCAATGGACAAAGAACGTAGCTCACTAGAAATAACCACAATGGAAAGTTAATATTATTCAATGCATATATAATTATGAAATAACTTGCATAGAATTTTATAATTATATCAAAGGTGAAAAAGAGTTAAAGCATCCGGGAAATATGAATGGGCAAATAAAAATAAATTTCATTGATTATTGGAGGTTTTTTTAAATTTAATTTCTATGTAACCAAAATTAAATGTTTTTGAATTATCTCCATAATATATCTATCCTATATTTATTTTAAATGTTTCGGTCAGTGTTCTAAGATTTATGGCAGGCCTAGCCTAGTGTCAATAGTGTATACATTTTATAGAAGAAAAATAATTTTATAATTGATTATAAATCAGGGTAAGAAAAATGAAAAAGTCTTAAGGTGGAAACACAATGCACGCGGTTCGCGGCGCGCAAGCGGTGACAGCTGTCACAGCTATAGGATCTTATATGGCTGAACTTCGGAATTCTGAAAGAAAACCCTTGCGCGCCGCAAACCGCGTGCATTGTGTTTGGGCCATTACAAAATAATATAGTAAATAAGAATTATATAAAAATAACGCCTTCTAGATATCATAAAATTCAAATTAAATAGTATATTGGTCATTAATTTTTCTATTTAACTTGAAACACTCATTACAGATATTATTTTATTGAATTAATTGAAAACAAATTTGATTATTTTTACAAAGTTTATAAATGTCAAAACAAAACTTGCTTTCTGTTTATTGGTAAATGTACCCGTGAGTCTATTATATTTTCAGGCTCATAATTATCTCCGAATATTTCGAATTTTCCCCTTACCTGGTGTTTCTCTAGCCTAAAAACCAAATTGGAAAGGTTGTTGAGGCGCCGTCACATATTGACAATCTTTAAATTTCAAAATTTTTTAATATAAATTTCACAAACTACAAATAAAATATGTATCTTTTAAATGGTAAATCGTTTTAATAAAATATTTGATTTGATATATGAAAAAAAAAAATCGTAAGAATGTACACGTTTTGATTAGTTGAAACCCACCTAATCCCTTAAATAAAATAAATTCTAAAGTACACATTACATCGATAACAAAAAGAAGAAGATTTTTACTAAATGTTGCCGTTTGTTATGTAAACATTAGACTGGAAAAATACTTAAATCTTTAGATAATTTAATAGTATTACCTCAGAATTTTTTGTAAAATGATTGGAAAACACGTATTAATTGGTAATTTTTAATTTTACAAATTTAAATAAAATGAGTCAATATAAAAGTAAAAACAAAAAATGTCTATTAGTACATGGATTATTTCCTATCAAAGATTAGTATCATAATTATTTTGATCCTCTTTTTTGGCAGTAAATAACATTGTCTAGGTATTCGATAACATCAAATAATGAAGTTTAAGTAAACTAGATATGCTTGTAATATTAATTAAAAATTCATTAAAAGGTGGTGGAACAGGTTTTATTGGATCTCACTTACAGCAGTTACTAAAACAAAAGGGATATGATGTAACAATTGTTTCCAGAATGCCTGGTTTACGTAGAATTACATGGCATGAGCTAACTGAAAATGGAGTACCCGAAAATGTAACCGATATAGTTAATTTAGCTGGACAAAATGTACTTGATCCAACTCGTAGATGGACACCAGGGTATTATAATACAATGAAACAAAAATAGAAAAAAATTTTAACTCTCCCAATAGATTCAAACAAAATGTATGGAATTCAAGGATAAATTCAGCCTTAGCAATGAATAAAGTTATTGAAAAATCTAAAAAAATTAACACTTTTATTAATATATCTGGTGTAAGTCTTTATAGACCAAATGATCAAAAAATTTATACTGAAAATGATCCTGGAGAAGAATTCGATTTTATGTCGAAATTATGTATAGAATGGGAAAAAGCTGCAACAATACCAAACAATTATAATTGTAGAAATGTAAAATACTTTTTTTTAATTATATTTTTGAAATTTAAATGTTTAACTTATAAATTCAATTATTTAGATTAAAATTCGTTCTGGTGTTGTAATTGGACGTGACGGTGGTATGATACATAAAATTTGGCTACCATTTTGGTTAGGATTAGGTGGACCAATGGGAAAAGGAAATCAAATACTTCCATGGATTCATATAAATGATCTATGTAATATGATATTATTTTGTATTGATAATAAGAATGTTAATGGGATTTTGAATGGTGTTGCCCCCGAAATTATTACAAATGCACAATTTTCAAAGGTATAATTTAAAATATCAAAATTAATAATTCTATTTAATAAATAATTTTAAAGATTTTTGCATCTACACTCTACAGACCAGCAATTTTTCCAATACCAGAATTCGTTGTTAATTTATTGTTTGGCAAAGAAAGATCAGTTTTGCTACTAACAGGCCCAAAAATTAAGCCAAAAAAACCATTAGAGTTTGGTTATAATTTTAAGTATCCTACTGTACGATCTGCTTGTGAGGAAATTGTTAATAAAGCCTAAATATTTAAAATTATTTTATTCTTTAAAACATGAATCGTCTAATTGAGCTAAAATAAAATCTTAAAAGTGTTTTAGTTAGTTAATTAAATAACATAAAGACAAATTCACAGTAAAATTCAAATTTTTCCAGTAGACAGGCTTTAAAAGCTAAGTTTATCTGGTTTAGAAATCCAGCAGTGATTTTTGGAGCAATTCAATTATATTATGATATCCTCAAGGATCATCACCTGTATTTAGTCTTAATACCGTTGGGGCAAGATTAGCTTAAGTAAGAAAATAAGACCCAATCGTATTAAAATTTCATAAAATAAGATAACGTTAATTAAACGAAGTCTTTTAATAATTTGAACGTCATTTTCGTTCGTCAATTATTAAAAATTCGATTCCATTCAATAAATTAAATTTAAACTTTAATGTTTTATTACTTATTTTATGTAAGAAAAATTCATGAAAAGCATTCACCAGGTGGGCTTTGTAATATGTAATATAAATGATATGTATAAAATTCTATGTATTTTATTTAATTTAAGCATTTTACCTTCTTATATGTCCATGAATGTAATTATTTATAATTAAAATTTATTTCAATCTATTTAACATGGACACTTTATTTGTATAAATAATAAAGAATTTTCAGTTAAAACTATTATCATTTCATTTTCAACAGAAATACCTAAGACTTCATTTGAATTATCTAAAGTTAACAAATGTTGTTTACCTATACTAAAATTAGATACTGAACGGTTTCTAAATTCATTTACTGTATCATAATTACTTTTATATATAAAAATATGTCGATAAGATTCACAAACTACTGCATAACTTAAATCAGGTGAACAATTAACAAACTTTCTTTGCTGTTTAGAAGCTAAAACATATCCAAATGCATTTATATTTCTTTCATGTTGCCAAATCCATTCATTTTTTTGTTTATTAATTTCATTATTTTCTAATGACCATAAAGAAGCATCTACATCCTGTCGTATTGCGATTGTTTTAACTGACCCTGGTTTTAAATATAATGAAAATAATATTGGATTTTTACCAATAATAATTCTATCTGTGATTTCTTTTATATCAACATTGAAACGATCTAAAATTTGGAAAAAATTTTAAATTAATTATTAATTATTCAAAATTTTCATACCTATATAAAACTCTTCTTCAGTTAAATTAGCAGGAAAGTCACATTCCTCCATTTGAGCTTCAATTGTTGAAATAGTTTTACCATTAATAGGAATTGGATCGCTAACATTTTGTTCACTTTCATTTGGACAACCTTGATATAAAATTGGCCATGTTAAATTTGTTTTGTTTTTGATTAATATAATTCGTAAGAATTCATTTTCCTAAAAATAAATATAAATAATAATAAATATAAATTTTTTCAAAATGTAATACCAAGCTCCAAGTAGTCAAACCACTCTCAATCTTTTCAAAAAGTTCAGCTTTTATAAGAATTTTATTTTTAAATTGAACAAAAATAGACTTCTGAGTTGTAGTTATTTGATAGTCCTCCAATTTCGATGTTTTCTCAATATTAATATTTATTGTGATATCGTCATCTGTTTGGCTCCATGATAAGCTATTATCCCCTGATGTATCTACTTCTTTATAATTTTCTGATTTACTACCAAACTTAAATTCTTTAGACGTAGAAATTATCAAATTATTTTTGCTTGGTTCCCAGTCACAAAAATATATACTACTCTTTCCTTGAATAATACTTTGTATATTAAATTCCCATGATTTTTCTGATATATGCTGTTTTATTTCACATAATATTAATTGTACTTCATATGAATCATAATTGTTAATAATATGTTGTAAAGCACAACGAATAGTTTTTTGGCCCTGTATTATATTAAATCTTGCATTTTGAATAATAAACCCCTGATATTGATCTGGTATAACAAATTTTGTTATTTGTTTCCATTCACATTTCTTAAAACGATCTCCAGTGTCAATTAGTAGCAATTCTAGTCTACCATCTCCAAGAATACAATATTTTTCAGATAAAAATTGAAATGATATATTATAATCTCCATTTTGTTTTTCCTTAAAAGAAATTTTAAAAACATTTGTTATTTTTCCTGGATATCCTATGGAGCTATCGTAATAGCAGCGATTTATAAAACCTGCGTTATCTAAAAAATAAGCAGTATTTTGATTCCATTCATCTTTAATTAAAAAATTATGAAGGAAAAACATTTCTGTATGTAAGAAGGAAAATTGTTCTTCTGAAGGTGTCAATCTATGTGGTTGAATAGTTAATTCCTGTTTTATGATTGGAATTTTATCCAAAGATAACTTGTAACCATTAAAATTTGGATCAACAAGGGTAGGATTTTGTCGTAGCTCATGAATATTTGGCGGCATTTTTAAACAATAAACCTTATTTTATTTTTTAATATTTTGATATAATTGAAATCTGTTTGGTAAAAAAACAGCTAATAATTTTAAAAGTTTTATTCACTGGATTTTAGGTTAATTTAACAAATTGTCAAATTGACTTCCCTTCAGACATATGAAGCATAAAATAAGAAATAAGACAAATTTTATTAAATATAGTCTTTACAGCTAAAAACTATAATTATCAAGAGGAAGAATGTATGTGCCTTATATTAATTTCATGAATAACAAAATATATATATATAGAAAATATAATTTTATTCAAATGAAATTAGACTGCTATTAGACTTCATCCAAGGACAATTAAGCTAAAATACTAACGAGGAAGAAGAAGATCTTCTAAAGCTATCAAAAGTGATTTGAAATTATTTTTTTTCTAATATACACAAAATGAGTACTCCACTTGAAAATCTTGAAACACAATTAGAAATGTTTATCGAAAATGTAAGACAAATTAGAATTATAGTAAGTGATTTTCAACCACAAGGTCAAAATGTTTTAAACCAAAAAATGTAAGTTGCTAAAATTCCATATGGAATAGTGAAATATTTTATAATTGTATTTTTTCAAAAGTTCTTCTAGGATACATTTCATTAATTATAGTAAATATGTTTCTTTTTCTTTAATTTTAAAGTAATATGACAGATATATAATTACAATATTCACTCAACTTAACACTCCCTGTGTTTCGATGCAAACCACTCTGTTTAAATCATTCTTTAGAATAAGTTATCAAGAATATTCATAAATGTGCTGAAATTAGAATTGTAATCCTGGGGAACTTGAGCTTTGGCTGTAGACCGTGCTTTAGTCGATAAAAATAATTTCACATACCGAAACTTTTCGTCATTTACAATTAACTTAATTGGGGTTTCATGATTTACTTATTTAACCATTTTTGGCAACTCTAAACTACACATGTTATTCATAGCTTTTAGAAATGTTTAACAACAATATAGACGAGACAACAAATTTCAAAGCATTTATTATTTCTATATTTTTAGACAAGGCCTTGTAACAGGACTACAAGAAATTGATAAAATCAAAAGTCAAGTACAAGATGTGCATGTACCTTTTGAAGTTTTTGATTATATAGATCAAGATAAAAATCCACAATTATATACAAAAGATTGCATTGAAAAGGCATTGACAAAAAACGAAGAAGTTAAAGGTAAAATCGATGCATATCGTAAATTTAAAACTAATTTGATGGTCGAATTGCAAAAAACTTTTCCTAATGAATTAAATATGTATAGAGCTATAAGAGATGAATAAAATTTGTACATTATTTAGTTAAATTAAATAAATTATATTAATTTTGCTTTTTTTTTACTTTTAAAAAATGTTTTTTTAAATTGCAAAAAATTTTTGATGAGTTTTTTTTTAGTAAGATCAGCGACTTTTTTATATTGTAAATAAATTTTTACATTTTCTTTTGCGTTTTGTCTGACATATTTATAATTTTTAGTAAAAAAAAACCTTTAAGAGATACAATTTGATGTTAAGATCAAAAGTTACACTTCTTTTGGTAATTTTAAGATAGTGAATACGAAGGATTATCATATATTGATTTATCACTGCATTTAGATGGAAAATAAAGTTGACTGTTTTCAATCTAAAGTAATAATTAAATATTGGTTTACTGACTTCAAACATGGCCATATAATGCTGGACGCTTGGTTTGTTCAAAACGCTAAACAAAACACTTCACTACTGAAATTCGTATTAATCGTTCCACAGAAAATATATCATGTATTAGCTGAAGTATTTAAAAATGATATATCATTCTGTGAAAATAAAATTTGGGATAAGCTGTGCCTGATTGCTACATATTTGCCATTAACCTTAACTCCATGCTTCTCAAAAGAAGTTAAAAAAAGGCCTTGTCTCACTGCTTCGATGTATGATACGAAGTGTGAAAACATTTTTTGTTTCTTTTTGTTATGGTATACTGACTTTATTTGTTTTAAGTTATAAGAGCTATTTGCTAGGATGTCTGAAACTTTATTATTTTACCTGTTCTGATTTTCGTTTACGCGGTGTTCTCTTAATTTTAGAACCACTTTGTTGTAAAATATTTAAGCTTTGTACTTGCTCCATCATATCGGATGAGTTTCTCGGTCTAAGACTTGCATTCTTCCCTTAACTGACTAACATTTTGTTCACCTTAGAAAGCAGGAGAAGCTTTTCTCACTTTTTTATATAATATATCATTTATCTTATTCGATGGGTTATCTTTGATAAGATTATTTAAATAATTTGTTTTGTTTCCTGCCTTATCAAAACAAATATCATGCAATCTTTTAAAAATAGAACAAATTTTCATTCCTACTCCTTTCATTAATGTAGATAAATCTTTCGGTGTAAAAAGTTTTTTCTCAGCTAAGAAGTGATGTAAATAATTTTCTTTATTGAAACACAATTTATGAAAATTTCTTAAAATAGAAGTGGAATTATTTCCTGCCATGTATAATATATAGGATAAATCATTTAAACTAAACCCTGCATCATGGAAATCATTTAAAAGCTGTGCTTTGTTTCCTGTCTCATCAAAACAAACATCATGAAAATCTTTTAAAGCAGAGCAAATATTAGCTCTTGCGCCATGCAATATGTTAGATAAATTTTTCAACGTAAAACTTTTCTCATTTAAGAAATGATTTAAATATTTTTTTGTTTCTCCTACAAAACAAAAATCATGAAATTGTTTTAAACTATCAGCTGTTCCACTCAGTATACTACATAAATCACGAGTCATGACGACTCGTGTATCACCCATCTATAGGGGAAAATTTTCGAATCAGATTTGGCAGATGCCGGCCTCAATGTAAATACCCTCATAGAGTTACAGACGATTTACTTCGTTCATTATGGCTCCAAAGACTTCCAGAAAATATACAAGCCATACTAGCCTGTAATCCAGGTAACTCGATTGAGCAAAATATAATGAGGTGTACAATAAACCTAATATTTTTCCCTTACAACTCAGCTAACACAAAATTCTTTGAAAACAAACTCTAATTTTTAGATAAACTCATTAAGTGAATTGATCAACTCCTGATAACCATTTTAACATTTATGAGAAGTCCTCTGGACGTAAATTTTTAGTTGACATTGGAGCTGATGTTTCAGTGATTCCAGCACCTTCTACATGTAAGCCAACATCAACTGAGTTTAAGCTTTCTGTAGCCAACTCTACAACAATCAATATCTTCGGTTGTAGAACACTAGCCCTGGACCTGGCTGCACTGAAATTTCACATGGAATTTTTTTATTGCAGATGTTATTAAACCTATCATCGGTGCAGATTTTTTGTGCCATTTGGGATTATTGGTAGATTTATCCAACAAATTGATTATTGATCTTTTAACATCTTTAAACGCAGTATGCAAAATTTTCAAAATTCCTAGTGCCAACTTGTCATTAGTATTTGATAACACTGGATATCTGCATTCAAAATGGTACACTTTAACTTTGGATTCAAATTTTTCTTTGCTAATGAAACATCAACTCACCGTATCATTACTAGCGGGAATCCAGTTGTCAAGGTATTTGCCACCCCTCTCATAGCCTTTGGTCTTCGCCTCTTAGCGATCATGTGGAAATTATAGACGCTTAAGCGCTCTAACTATTCCTGATCGCTATCCAATTAGACACATTCCTGGTTTTGCTCCAAATTTACAAGATTGCAAAGTTTTCACAAAGCTTGATTTGACAAAGGCTTATCATCATATTCCAATTAAACCCGAAGATATATCGAAAACATCTGTACACCGTTCGGACTCTCCGAGTTCATTCATATGACCTTTGGACTTTGTAATGTAGCCCAGTCATTCCAAAAATTTTTTTAATGGGATTTTTTAGAATTTATCATTCTGTTTCGTTTACTTGGATGATATTTTAATAGCATCTAAGTCAGAAAATGAGCATATTTATCTTATTAATCTGGGTTTTCATAAATTAAAGGATAATTTATAAATATTGATAAATGCATTTTCCTCAAACCAAATGTAAATTTGGTAAATTCAATTAGCTCAGAGGATGTCATCCCCTCACTTTTTGTAGATGCTTCAGATTCCACTATTGGTACCGTAGTTCAGCAACCAATTAATAACTATTGAAAACCATTAGGTTTCTATTCGGTTAAACTTAACCAAGCTGAATTAGAATATAGTACTCATGATCGAGAGCTCTTGGCCGTCTACAAAGGTATCAAATGCTTTAGGTATCTTCTCGAAGGACAAATTTTTACAATTTATACCGATCATAAACCTTTAGTTTTTGCTTTTGGACAAAAACCGGATAAAGACTATGCAAGACAATTTCGACATTTGGACTTTTTTCATCAATTTTCAACGGACATTAAATATATTTCTGGTTCAGAAAATGTTGTGCTTACACGCTCTTTCGTTGGAGTGAAATTTCATGTTCTTCTACAATAGATTTTGAAGCAGCTATTGGACTAGGAATTTAAAAAATTATTACATAAAAAATCCTTTAAATTTGCTAAATTTCCTATATTTGGGTCGGATTTTTTGTGAAACATCAATAAATAATATTAGACCATATATTCCTTCTGATTTTCGCATTCAAACAAAACCAAAATCTCTCGCCAGGTTAAAAACAATGTTGGAACTTTTGAATCTGTTTCTTCTCGTTTTCTACTATCCATGTAGGTTCATATTTTTATGATTTGAATTTTTTTTAAAATCTATTACAAATTTTTTATATATTATTCTATTTTATCATCAATTAAAAGGAAATAACTTTTGGATTAATTGAATTTTTTATTTACGAGTATTTGTTTGTTTCAATTTGTCCTTACTTGCTTAGCTTTTTGTCCGTTTTTGCTCCAGTTTTTGGTATCCTTCCGGATTTTCCTTTTAACTTTAGAACTGCCTTTTTGTAAACTATCTAAGTTTTGTTCTTGTTGGGACAAATTACTCGATTCAAGGCTTGCATTGGTTATTTTATCTTCTTCGTTAATATGCTTCTTATTTAAGAAAATAGAATGAATAACTTTTTGATATAATATATCAAGTATTTTGTTCGGCGGGTAATTTTCGATAAGATTGTTTAAATAATTTTTTTTGTTTCCTGCTTTATGAAAACAAAGACGATACAATTTTTCAAAGGTGGGACAAATATTAAGTCCTATTCTATCTAATATCTTAGATAAATTTTTCGGCGTAAAGAGTTTTTTCTCACCTAATACCCTTTCTTAACACAAGCCTGTACACTGCATTTAGTTCGAAAAAAGACACTTTTGTATGGAAAAATCATGTATGTACTTCACTTGTTGGACCCTTTGAAACGCTGTACTCCGCGAAAATCTCACATCTATTGTGAATTTTAAGGTTGTGTACCAAATCAAAATTAAAATTCGCCTTATGGGCTTATGTCAAAATTATAATGCAAATTGGCATTTTGTAAGTACATATATTAGATTGTTTTGTTTTAAAAGTATATTTTAATTAATTACAATATAGATTAGTGATTTATATATCCTGATAGTATTTGATTGAAAGATCCGCGTAGACACTCCGATCATATGTTTTAATAAGCCGCCATGTTGTACACGGTTTCTCTGTTAAGAATCGGTTTTTTTGAAGGAGGTGTACAAGCATGTACACAGCATCAGTCAAGAAAGGGTATAAGAAGTGACTTATTGTTAGATAATTTTTTTTATTAAAACAAGACTCATAAAAATTTGTTAAAATAAAAGTAGCATTATTTCCTGCCATACATAATATATTAAGGTGGGCACCCACTTAGTGCGTATATCTCAGCGGGTAACTTTTTTGACGTCAAAATGACGTACAAATGAATTTCACGCTGAAGTATCCACATATGAGGGGGAACTTTAGCGTGAGTCTATGACGTCAAAAAAGTTACCCGCTAAGATATACGCACTAAGTGGGTGCCCACCTTTATAGAGATCATTTAAAAGCTCTGTTTTTTCTCTATTCTCATTAAAGCAAACACTATGTAACTTTTTTAAATTTGAAGAAGCACGAGCTCCTGCTCCACACAACGGATATATTACATAGATTTATTCCTTCTATTTCTAGAACTTTTAAATATTGTGCTTTATTTCCTTCTTCATCAAACCAAAGGTCATATAATTCTTTAAAAGCTTTCAATCAATCAATTAATTTTATTGAGACTTTTGATTACAATCATATACAAAACTTTTGAGTCTTAAGGTGGCTATAGACTACAACTAAAAGTGGACAACTTTTGCTTCCTTTTCCATATAAAAACCTGTTTTCTGGGACTTTTCGGGTAGATATTAAACATGTTTGATATTTTTCTGATTTTTACATGCCCTCAACTAATAAACTCAAAGAAAAATTCATTTTTCAATTTTTCTTCGAGTTGTGCACATCGGTCTCTTCCATATGAATTATATCAAATGGTGGGATTGCACTATGTGTACTTGTACTGCAAAGTTTTTTTTTCAGGTTAAATAATAAGCACATTTATATTGTATTTTTTCTAATGGATTAAGTTAGTATGCAAGTAATTATTCAATTATTTAATTAAATAAATAAAAATTATTACATGATAATATTGAAGAAGATACACATAAAAATATATTCAAAGAAAATAAAAATTTGAGCAGCTTAATTCATTACCGATAAATGAAACAATTACATTTAATATTAAGTTTAACCATTAATATTTAGGAAAATAAAAGGAATTCTGACGACTAAAAATTATACAAAAAATATCAATAATAGTATAAATATACAAATATTATAGAACCTATATTTTTTTAAATTAAATATATAATTATATATAATTTTTTTATAGTAAAAGGTTTGAAAATTGAGAAAAGTTGTGAAGTTATAAAAGAAACATAAATAAATCAAATTAAAATAAAATAAATTACATTTGAATATAAATAATAACACAAAATGATGTGGAAGTATCCACATTTTTAATTTTTTTTTTTAAATCTACCTTTTTATATTAATTTAATTATTTATTATTTACACTATTTACATTTTTGAATTTCATATACAATTAAGAAGAATATAATATTTAAACTAAAAACTACTGTAAAAACTTTCAACTAAAAATTAACAACCGTACAACTATTGTAAATCTAACAAGTAAACTTTCTCGGCTTGCTTGACATATTACAATTGTTTAGAAACTACTGCGATTTATTTAATTCCTTGGTAAAAAGAATAACTTCCGCCACATCACTCCCCCACCAGATGGATCAAAGATCCAACGAAACATAAGGAATAGAAATAATGTCTGAGAAAAGAAATTATAGCCATCTGTCATCTTTCTTTTTAAAGATGAAAAAGATGGAGACTATGAAAATGAAAATCCCTTCAACAGCTAAAAGTTTTCTGGGAATATATACCAAATATATGATATAGACCAATTTTGGTAAAACTGCAGTAGGTTGCAGGTATTTAAAATAAACCAAATTTGATAAGGCTGCAGTGGGTCGCAGCTATTTGGTGTAGACTAGATTTAGTAAGGCTGCAGTGGGTCGCAGCTATTTGGTACAGACCAAATTTTTAAGCTCAAATTGAGTTGTAATATTGTACAACTAGTACTGTGGAATATTTTTCCAAAAGGAGGAGGTTTGAAGAAACAGTGGATACGGAAGTTATTTAACAAAATTATAAATATTAGAAAAAAAAAATTATATAAAACGCTTACAACAAAACAAGAACTTAAATTACCAAAAACTTAAATTACAAATTATTTAAATAAAATAAAAGAGTATACTTGTTGAAAGATGGTAATAGCTGAAAGTTGATTGTTGCTAATCTTCCAATCCATTCCACTGAAGCATAAGAAAAATGGAACAGCAATTACAATTATTGGAGCTATTCATGATGATTGTGACTTGCGACATATTGCTGAACATGATAATGATATACCAATAACTACATGGAAAGCTGCAGCATAAATTGCGGCAAACGCTTGTGGAATTGCACTTTATAAATTTTTATAGTTTGAAAGTGAACGGCAGCTTGTAATAACTTCTCGCAATGCATCTTCATTCTTTGGTTCATTATCTTTTCAAACGAAGCAGCTGTAGGTGCAGGAGAGCTTTTACAAATTAGGCCAGTGTTAAATAAACGATAAATAAGCTGACAGTTGCCAGTTGTTGCCAAATGTCGGGTTCCAACTATTATAAAAATGTTCTTTTCAATCTAATGTTGTCGATGTATTAAACTTCGTAATGGTACTGAAGAAATTTGTATAGATGGTTGATTTTTATATTGCTGATGCGGAAATGGTCCGAATCCAAAATCATTCATATAAAAATTACTTCATAAATTTTCAAATTCATCAGCAATACTTAATAAAAATTTTAAACGATGTTTCGTTGTCCGGTTTATCACTTGTGCTGACTATACTGGAAAATGTCTTCTTATTCTTTTAATGATAGTATAAGGCACGTCTGATGCAGCCTCGCATTAGAAAATTAAAGGCTTTGTCCCGTGCACAATATTAATTCAATGTCGGGTTCCCAAAAATAGGGGTTTTTCCGACTGTCGGGGTCACCAATATGTGGAAGTATCCACATTTTTAATTTTTTTTTTAAATCTACATTTTTATATTAATTTAATTATTTATTATTTACACTATTTACATTTTTGAATTTCATATACAATTAAAAAGAATATAATATTTAAACTAAAAACTACTGTAAAAACTAAAAACTAAAACTAAAAACTAACAACCGTACAACTATTGTAAATCTAACAACTAAACTTATAACTGCAATATGTCAAGCAAGTAAACTTTCTCGGCTTGCTTGACATATTACAATTGTTTAGAAACTACTACGATTTATTTAATTCCTTTCCAAATAAAATAAAATAAAATAACTTCCGCCACAATGAAATGAGTAAAAATAATATTTAAAAACAAAAATAGCACGAAATATATATTTATTTAATAAAACATAATCAAAAAGTGCCTACAACTTGGAAATTAATTATTATAATAATTATAAAATAATAATATTACTTCTTTTTATAGAAAGTATTTTCTTTTGAAGTTCCTTTCTTCAAATAATGCATTTGAAATTCTTTCATTTCCCCAAATATTATTATTATTATTAATATTAGGTGTCTTAATTTTTATTTTCTTTTATAATATTTTCATATGTATCTTCTCCAATGTTATCATTTAATAAATATATATTTATTTAATTAAATAATTGAATAATTATTTGTATACTAACTTAATTAAAAAAAATACAAAATAAATTTGCTTTAACCTGAAAAAAAAACTTTGCAGTACAAGCCCACACATAGTGTAATCCCACCTTTTGATATATCATATGGCAGAGACTGATGTGCACTACTCGAAGAAAAATTGAGAAATAAATTTATCTGCGAGCGTATTAGTGCAGAGCATGTAAAAATCAGAAAAATATCAAACATGTTTAATATCAGCCGGAAAAGTCCCAGAAAACAGGTTTTTATATGGAAAAGGAAGCAAAAGTTGTCCACTTTTAGTTGTAGTCTATAGCCACCTTTACGATCAAATAGTGCTGAGAGATATTGGCCCGATAATAAGTGTATAAGTAGCCTATTCTGGTGTAACAGTAAAACCCACGTTCACAAAGTGAGTAGGTAGTGCGAAGTATTAATGATGTCTATGTATATAGACACGAAAGAACGTACAATATAACAAATATTTTGTAAAGGAAAAATAATTTTATAATTGATTATAAAAATTAAAACATAATTCATAATTAAAACGACACTGAACACTGAAAAAGCTTTATGGGCTTTCGCCCAGCTGATTTATAAATGTCAAAAAAAAACTTCTTTTTTTTTGTGTTTGGTAAATCTACCCGTGAGTCAACCATGCTTTCTGCCTCAAAATTAACTTCAAAAATTCCGAATTTTCCCCTTACCTATGGTGTCTCGCTAGCCTAAAAACCAAAATGAGGCTTTCTCATGAAGTACAGTCAAATAAAGTTAATTAGCAATTTGGACAGCAATTTTATAGGTAATTTTATATGCGATCTATGGTGCGGTTACACTCAGAAGTATAATGACTGGAATAATTATTTGATTGTTTTATTGAAAATATATAACTTATGCTTTCTAAATAGTTTTATTATATTAAATTGACCTCAAACAAGTAATATAAAAAAAAATTTTTTAAAGTATATTCCTGCTTGAGTTTGTTTCTTATTTTTTCTGAATTCAGAACTCGTAATTCATTTCATTCATTTTTCTGAACTTTTTCCTCATATAAAACTAAAAATTAGTTTATTAAATATAATTAATGAATCATTATTTGAACTAACTGTATTAACATCAATTGTCATGCACTCCCAACATAACAAAAATTTTTTGAACTTGATTGGATGAATAGAAAAGATTTTATTAACAATTGAAGTTTTTGAGTAACCTAACAGTAGGAATATAATAATGATGCATCATAAATGCAAAAAAATTAGTTTAAGGGTACAAATTTTAGTTTTTGAAAATACAATTTTTTGTGTCTAAATGTCTAAATTTTTTAATGTCTAAATGTACTTCTGAATGTAACCGCGCCTCAGATTGCTTTTCAAATCGCTAATGTAGATACCAAGCCTAAAATGAGTAATTTCTAAGCTTTCACAAACGAAGAGTTAAAATGAATGAAGTAGCAGAGTGAATAAGTGACAGCTACCCGGGAAACTTTAATCTTGAACGGTTGCTTGTTAATTAGGAAAAAATTAAATTTCACATTGTTAATTTAATGATAAAATATGAAAATGTATATCTAGTGAAAAGTAGTGTTATTGGCTATAAAAAAATAACTTTATTTGATGATTTTTATTGCTATTAGTGGTAATAAGAGGCTATTATGGTGCAATTGCAAAATACTGAAAACTCCCCACATAAACAAAGAAGTCCAGGGAAAGGAAATAATAAAATGAGTAGAAAGCGGGGACACTCAGTTTCAGACAAAGGTAATAATGCATCAAAAAGGATTCGCATGGATATCAACGTCACTAGTAATGAAGATTTACAAGATGAACCTGGACATGATGATTTGTGCAATGATCAAACTAGTCGAAGCATTCCTCTTCATTTGATTGAATTTATGTATCAATTAGACTTGTCGGTGCTTTGCTCACTTAGAAAGTCTACTTATGAATATAAATACCCTTTATTATCACTATCGTTTGAATATTCTGGAATTGATAAATTTAATAGTATTGTCCTTCGCAATAAAAAGAAGTCTATTCATATACAACTTGAAAATGTAGACAAATATTATATAAAAAATGATATTAATTATGCTAAGCTATTTACTAAAGGAAAACAAAGCTTTTCTATTAATAGCTACTTTGATAGTTTTGTTAAACATCTAATCTCTAAATCAAATAAATTAAAATATCTTGTTATCTATACCAATTCAGGCTTGGATCTTACAGAAGAAGGGAAATTGAAACAAGGGCAATCCTGGAGTTTTTATCCTTTTAAATTTGATCGCATGAATATGGAGAAATGTAATATTTTAAAAGACTTTTTGTTTACAAATGATAATAAGGAAGGTTGTGCTCTTTATCAATTTTCGCAAGAAGAAACAACAAGAGAAGAACTTTTCAAGCGACTAGAATTTTCATCTGCCGCACAAAAAGTAATTGAAGAAAGAAAATTTTCTCAGGAAAAGGTAAAACAAAATTTTTTAGACAAATTAGTATTTGCAGTTAATCAGCCTAATAGAGAAGAATTGAACAGCATTGTTAAAAGTGAAATTAAAGATAGTAAAGTTCAAGACAACTATATAGCATTACAAGAAAGAATATTATGCGATTTAACAGCTTCAGAAAAACTTGGATCTGACAGTATATATGAATTGAACTTAATAATGTCCTTCTTGCATGACATGTTTTTGCATAGAAATGTGTTTTTCATAAACTCTGAAGGGAAAAGCCCTGATAAGTCTAATAATATTATTATTAACCATAAAGATAGAATTACTTACGTAAAGGCTCATACTTCAGATATAGATATTAGTTATAGTCAGTTATTTCCCTCTAGACCACAGGAAAGAAAGAATAAGTTTTCTATTAATAAGCATTTTACTCTTTTCATTGAAGAATTGGAAAAGGATAAGAATATAAAATACTTAATTATCTATACAAATAGATGCCTAGATCTTACAGAAGATAAGAGATTAAAAAAACGTCAATCCAAGGATTTTCATCCTTTAAAATTTAATAGTATAGATATTCAAAAGAAGAAGTATAAAATTTTAAGAGATTGTTCGTGTATAGATAAAAATGGCCTTTATAAATTTTCAAAGGAAGAAACAACAAATCTTTTAACTTTATTAAAGCTTCCGCCTTGTTTACAAAGGGAAAAAGAAGAAGGAAGACTCTCTAAACAGAATGAAAAAGAAATAAAAGAGAAATTTTTAGATAAACTAATATTTGCAGTTAATCAGCCTAATAGAAAAGAACTAAACAGCATTATAAAAAATGAAATAGAAAATAAGTCTACTGAAGTTCCGTATAATTACGAAGAATTGCATGAAATAGCGTCACGTTGGTTAGAATCTCATGAATTTGGCCATATTACAACAGGAATAATGGAAAAGCTTTTGGGAGATATAAAAAATAATAGATCTAGTTATCAGAAAATTCAAAATAAAAACATTGGTGAAAAAATAAAATTTGCTAGAAGTGTAGTTGGTAGAGAAGGGACACCTACATTTAATCAGTTCTTGGATTTTTTAATCAAAGGAGAAGGAAAAAAATATCTAGAAGTTCTGAAATCAAAAGGAATAAATCTACCTAATATGTCCAGCATTTTGAATAAAGCCGGAAATAATGCTCTGAAAGCTTTTAAAGACTTATATGATATTTGGTTTGATGTAAAAGGAAATAAAACACATTTTTTGACAATTCTGGAAGATAACGGATTAAGTCTACCTAATATATCCGGTATTTTAAACGGTGCAGGAGCTAATGCCGCAAAAGCTTTCAAAGACTTATATAACCTTTGGTTTAATGATCAAGGAGAGAAAACACACTATTTAAAATCTCTAGAGGAGGAAGGAATAAATCTAGCTAGTATATCTAGTATGTTAAATGGAGCAGGAGTTAAAGCTTCTAAAGCCTTTGAAGATTTATATGATCTGTGGTTTGACGTGAAAGGAAATAAAAAACAATATTTAAAAAGTCTAGAAGATGAAGGAGTAAGTCTACTTAATATGTCCAGCATTTTGAATGGAGCAGGAACTAATGCTGCAAAAGCCTTTAAAGAATTATATGATCTTTGGTTTGAGGTAGAAGGAAATAAAACAAAATATTTGAAAACTTTAGAGGAGGAAGGAGTAAATCTAGCTACTATGTCTTGTATGTTAAGTGGAGCAGGAGTTAAAGCTGCTAAAGCTTTTGAAGAGTTATATGATGTTTGGTTTGATGTGAAAGGTAATAAAACACCATTTTTAAAAACTCTGGAAAAGGAAGGAGTAAATTTAGCTCATATGTCCAGTATTTTAAGTAGAACAGCAGCCAATGCTGCAAAAGCTTTTAAAGAGTTATATAATCTTTGGTTTGATTCTGAAGGAAATAAAACTCAATATCTAAAATCTTTAGAAGAGAAAGGAATAAACCTAACTAATATATCCAGTATTTTGCATGGAGCGGCAGTTAATGCTCCTAAAGCTTTTAAAGAACTATATAATATTTTTTTTGATAAGCAAGGAAATAAAAGACAATATCTAAAGGATTTTTTAAAGAAAAAAGATGAGGAAGAAAGTTTTACGTTGCATAACTTATCCAGTATTTTAAATGGAGCTGGAGCTAATGTTAAAGATGCTTTTGAAAAATTGCATAATGTTTGTTTTGATGACAAAGGAAAAAAAACAGAACTTTTAGATGATTTATATAATGCAGGTTTTAGGCCAGGTAACTTATCCTGTATGCTATGTGGAGCAGGAATTCATGCTTCTTCTATTATAAAAAGACTGCATAGTATTTGTTTTAATGAGAAACGAGAAAAAACAAAACTTTTAAATGATTTCTATAACATAGGTTTTATGCCAGATAATTTGTGCAATATAATGAGTGGAGCTGTGGATAGTTTAAACAAATTTCATGATTTTTGTTTTGTCGGAGAAACAAAAAAATATTTAAATCATTTCTTAAATGAGAAAAGTTTTACGTTGAAAAATTTATCTAACATATTGCATGGAGCAAGAGCTAATATTTGCTTTGCTTTAAAAGATTTTCATGATGTTTGTTTTGATGAGACAGGAAACAAAGCACAGCTTTTAAATGATTTCCATGATGCAGGGTTTAGTTTAAATGATTTATCCTATATATTATCCATGGCAGGAAATAATTCCACTTCTATTTTAAGAAATTTTCATAAATTGTGTTTCAATAAAGAAAATTATTTAAATCACTTCTTAGCTGAGAAAAAACTTTTTACACCGAAAGATTTATCTACATTAATGAAAGGAGTAGGAATGAAAATTTGTTCTATTTTTAAAAGATTGCATGATATTTGTTTTGATAAGGCAGGAAACAAAACAAATTATTTAAATAATCTTATAAAAGATAACCCATCGAATAAGATAAATGATATATTATATAAAAAAGTGAGAAAAGCTTCTCCTGCTTTCTAAGGTGAACAAAATGTTAGTCAGTTAAGGGAAGAATGCAAGTCTTAGACCGAGAAACTCATCCGATATGATGGAGCAAGTACAAAGCTTGGATATTTTACAACAAAGTGAATCTAAAATTAGGAGAAAACCACGAAAAAGACCAGTAATTGAAGTAAAACCAGGTAAAATAATAATGTTTTAGCAGGATCAAAATAATTATGATACCTACTTTTATTAGGAAACTATCCAAATTATCCATTATACGACAGGATGTAGATGCTTCTTTATGGTCATTAGAAAATAATGAAATTAATAAACAAAAAAATGAATGGATTTGGCAACATGAAAGAAATATAAATGCATTTGGATATGTTTTAGCTTCTAAACAGCAAAGAAAGTTTGTTAATTGTTCACCTGATTTAAGTTATGCAGTAGTTTGTGAATCTTATCGACATATTTTTATATATAAAAGTAATTATGATACAGTAAATGAATTTAGAAACCGTTCAGTATCTAATTTTAGTATAGGTAAACAACATTTGTTAACTTTAGATAATTCAAATGAAGTCTTAGGTATTTCTGTTGAAAATGAAATGATAATAGTTTTAACTGAAAATTCTTTATTATTTATACAAATAAAGTGTCCATGTTAAATAGATTGAAATAAATTTTAATTATAAATAATTACATTCATGGACATATAAGAAGGTAAAATGCTTAAATTAAATAAAATACATAGAATTTTATACATATCATTTATATTACATATTACAAAGCCCACCTGGTGAATGCTTTTCATGAATTTTTCTTACATAAAATAAGTAATAAAACATTAAAGTTTAAATTTAATTTATTGAATGGAATCGAATTTTTAATAATTGACGAACGAAAATGACGTTCAAATTATTAAAAGACTTCGTTTAATTAACGTTATCTTATTTTATGAAATTTTAATACGATTGGGTCTTATTTTCTTACTTAAGCTAATCTTGCCCCAACGGTATTAAGACTAAATACAGGTGATGATCCTTGAGGATATCATAATATAATTGAATTGCTCCAAAAACCACTGCTGGATTTCTAAACCAGATAAACTTAGCTTTTAAAGCCTGTCTACTGGAAAAATTTGAATTTTACTGTGAATTTGTCTTTATGTTATTTAATTAACTAACTAAAACACTTTTAAGACTTTATTTTAGCTCAATTAGACGATTCATGTATTAAAGAATAAAATAATTTTAAATATTTAGGCTTTATTAACAATTTCCTCACAAGCAGATCGTACAGTAGGATACTTAAAATTATAACCAAACTCTAATGGTTTTTTTGGCTTAATTTTTGGGCCTGTTAGTAGCAAAACTGATCTTTCTTTGCCAAACAATAAATTAACAATTAACAACGAATTCTATATTAACAACGAAGTCTATAAAGGCTTACACCAGATATATTAATAAAAGTGTTAATTTTTTTAGATTTTTCAATAACTTTATTCATTGCTAAGGTTGAATTTATCCTTGAATTCCATACATTTTGTTTGAATCTATTGGGAGAGTTAAAATTTTTTTCTATTTTTGTTTCATTGTATTATAATACCCTGGTGTCCATCTACGAGTTGGATCAAGTACATTTTGTCCAGCTAAATTAACTATATCGGTTACATTTTCGGGTACTCCATTTTCAGTTAGCTCATGCCATGTAATTCTACGTAAACCAGGCATTCTGGAAACAATTGTTACATCATATCCCTTTTGTTTTAGTAACTGCTGTAAGTGAGATCCAATAAAACCTGTTCCACCACCTTTTAATGAATTTTTAATTAATATTACAAGCATATCTAGTTTACTTAAGCTTCATTATTTGATGTTATCGAATACCTAGACAATGTTATTTACTGCCAAAAAAGAGGATCAAAATAATTATGATACTAATCTTGAATAGAAAATATCCCAAGGCAGAAAAGAACGCAAGAAAATATCTAGTTTGAATTCCATAGAACAGATGTTAAGCATTCAACTAAATCAAAAACTAAGGATCCTAGACGCAGTTTTAATACCCACAAACTTCATCATAAAATATAAAGGAAAAAAGTATATTATCGTAACATTGATTATTTCTGTATACTGGTTGATGAATTTTGTACCAGATACAATACCTTTCTTTAAAAGTTTACCGAATATTGAGTGTGAAGATAAATGTATAGAATTTTTTGCATGGTTCTGCTCAATACCTGATTATTATCATTACTATAAGTGTGCAAAGGACTTTAGCTTGCTATTGAAAAGTGACATAAATCTAGACATTGTCAGAGTAAAATGTACTATAGACATTTTTTGGTTTTACTTTTATTTTGATTCATTTTTATTGAAATTTGTAACATTGAAAATTTCCAATTTATAC
Source organism: Acrocera orbiculus (assembly GCA_947359355.1). Classification (NCBI taxonomy): domain Eukaryota; kingdom Metazoa; phylum Arthropoda; class Insecta; order Diptera; family Acroceridae; genus Acrocera; species Acrocera orbiculus. The sequence continues at coordinate 6,028,614 of OX375757.1, forward strand.
GTATTTTCCAATAATTTTACAAAAAATTTTTGGTAATACTATTAAATTTTCTTAAGATTTGAGTAGTTTTTCAGTCTAATGTTTACATGACGAAAGGCAACATTTAGTGAAAATCTTGTTCCTTTTGTTATAGATATCATGAGTATTTATTACTTTAGAATTAATTTTATTTAACACCTAGGATAAGCCCTTTAGAGAGCAGTTTTATAAGCATTTTTTGGAACAAATTAACAATAACTACTTATCGATTTCCTTATTTCTGATACTTAATAAAACATATTTTTAATATTTCTAATGTATTTTACTATACAATTTAATTACATGTAAATAATAATAAAAAGTATTAAAAAAAAAATAGGTAACACAAATGAAATTTTTCTTTAACAAATTATATATTTAATATCGAGGTTAATAGTTATAAAAAACAACAAAAAGTATCTAAGAAGTAGACCTTAAATTTTAAAATGAAAGGAATTATATACTGAAATGTTCTTGTTTGCATCTAAAAATTTAATAAAAATCTTATAAAATTCTAGTTAAAATATTGTCAGTGTATCAACTATTTTATTCTCAGCCCATAGCAAAGCTAATGTTAACTATAAATTTAAATCAACAATTGTCCGCTATCGTTCTCTTTCTCTTTTTGATTTTAAGATCGCTGTCATTTTTAAAGTACACGTGCTGTCAACTAATGGTTTAAAAATTTCTAACAATGTTTAAAACTAATTTTTTTAAATATACTTGTTACACTTTAATTAGTATTGCAGTTTCAGAAATATTCTATTTAACTTATGTAAGTAAAAAAAATAAAAAAAAGAATATAAATGAAGTTATATTTGTGAATAGTTTAACACAAATGTGTTATGGAAAACATAAAACTAAAAATGATGTTTGCAAAAATAAATATTGTTATATCAAAAATATAAATAGTTTATGCGAATATATTGATAATGCTAAATATACTATTGATTTATGTATGTATATATTTAGTGCAAACGAATTAGCTGATGCTTTAGAATCTGCACATAAAAAAGGAATAAAAATTAGAATCATTTGTGATGAAGGGATGGTAAATAACAGCAAATCACAAGTGACCAAATTAAATAACTTGGGTAATTCTTTTTATTTTATTAATTCTTTTTATATTAAAAAAAAAAATTTGATTAAAATAATATATGTAGCTAATTAAATTTCCTGAAATTAAAGAAATTATTATCCTTGTAACTTATTGTCATCCTATTTGCCTCTGTAATAGCGCGTTCACACAGGCCAACTCACAGCAGATACTCACAGCGATTACATAGAGTTTTGTATGAAAAATAACCGGTTTCGCTGTGAGTTGGCCTGTGGAACCCGCTATAAGATAACAAAAGTGTAAACTTTTTCCTCTATTTATGCATTTAATTTGCATGATTATCCATGTTTGAATCTAATAAACCATTTAGGTAAATAGCAAAAAAAAAATAATACTAAAGTATTATACTTAAGCCATCAACAACAAAATGAACGTTTATAAAAAAATTCAAGTAAGAAATTTAGAAAACAAAATAAAAAAGTACTGAAGTGAAAGCTGACAATTTTAAAGCATTAAAGACAGTTAACAAAATTATATTTATACTGTTTAATTGTAAAATAAAATTGTCAAAGAAATTAACAAATTTTGCAGAACATAATTTTATTATGGGTTAATTATTTCAAGATGAAGTTTAATTTTAAATTTCCAACATTACGAAATTTTTATATATATTTAAAAGTGGTTAAACATTTTATTTTGAAGTCATAGTTTAAAATTTGCTCTCACGAGAAATTTTCCTTAATTTTATGTTAAGTTTTACTTAAGAACTATTTATTCGTATTTTATAACGTAAACTAAATTTCTAGTTTCAAAATCTAAAAGTTGAATCTTTGTTGGTTGCACACTGTATATAGTGTTATTAAAGTCTTTTTTAGTAACTAATGCCAAAAAACTATTAAAAAAATTACCATGTCTCAAAAACTCTTTAACTCTATCGAAAAAATTGTTTGTATGATTAAAAATTATTATAAAAAGGTTAAGTAATTAAAAGTAATAACTAGATAAAAGATAATTTCACATCACGGTAATTCATGAAAAAATATTATGATCCAGTAAACAAATTTATATATCTATATATGTACAAGTAGCACATATATCTACATAAAAAAAAAATCAGTCGGCCTGAAAACTTTCAAACAGGAATACAATATTTTAGTTAGGTTATCTAAACAAAATTCTTCTTATCTAATATCATTCAATGTGATTAAAAATTTCATGCTACCATAATTATATATGTCGCTTTGAATAAATACGACAGATATATTTTTTTTAAATCCTGCATGTATTGTGTACAATATATGATAAATTAAATTTCGTGTCACAATTGTACTAAGCACAACAGGTGACACTTTTGTAATAAAAATTTTGATATGGTTTAAATGATGAAAGCTAAATAATTAATATATATATATATATATTTTTTTTTAACTTTTGATTTTTGTTAAATCTTCTGGAAACGGTAATATTTGATTAATTCAAAAAGTAACATAAAAAAAAGAAAGAAAAGATGTTTTTGAATTGATCAACAATTTTTGTTTTTTCTTTTTGAACATATCAAATATATACAACGAATGTGTTAAATTGACGCTCATTATAAATTTTTTTCAAATGATGACAAATAAAAATATCTATTTTTGACAATAAGAGAGCATTTTACAGTTTTGAGTTTATATAGATGTCATGTCATAGCTCAAAAATATCGTCAGAGCCTGAGAAAACTGGAACCAATATAAAAATATAATTTGTTATGGATATTTTATATATATAACCGGTATATTGTTAAAAATAATTGATACCAAATACTACAGTATATTTGTGAAAAATAAATTACTTGTTCTTGTTTCTGTTGTTATCAATATTCCGTTAAATCAACTGATTTTGTTAATAACAAATTTAATTTCCATAAGCCTATAAAGTTTGCTGAGAGAAATATAATTTAAAATAATAACTGTTTTCTGATAATATCACAGTTTTAAGTCGCTATTATTTTTTATTTCTTTGAAAATAAATATATACACATTTATATATATATCAATAGATATATATAAATCTTTAAATTGGCATCTAGGTGTCTCTGTGCGTTCTAAAGTGTATCACAAATGATTTTGTTTTAAAATTAATTTTAGATAATTATATTTTAAAATTAAATAAACTATATTCAAAATTTGATTATACTGAAAAATAATTTGCTGTTAAATATGATTTTTATTTTAAGTAAAATAACAACGATAAAGATTATTTTTGGTTTTATTTTTCTCTTCTTTTTGGAGCTATTAATTTTATTTTGACATTATTTCAAGTAAAAGCAATGAGTTATGAATTCCCTAACAACGCAAGGATCCATTTTAGTAGTCAAAATTTATTACGAAAATGGACGATCTGTTAAAGTTACTTTTGGCAAACTTAGTGAACAGTTAAATTGATAAAATCACCTTACAGAGCCTGGAATTCGTAAAATTATGCAATTTAAAAAAAAAAAACAGGTTTCTTTCAAAATTGTAAAGAATATCATTAAGTTTAATCAGCTCGAACATAAAAAAATCTGATCGGTGTAAGTAAGAGTTTTTCTGGTGGATCGTCGATGTCGTTTACTACAATAAAATATAGCCTAATCGACTTTATACTGAATTTACGAAAAAAATGGGGCACAAATGACATAAGAAGTAAAGTCACAAGTCTATCAACAATGTCATACATTTTGATGGTTGATAAAGGTTGATAAAGAATTGGCTTCAAAAATCATTTTTGCTGATGAAGCAAAATTTTATCTAAATGGAAATGTCAATAAACAAAACTGCAGTATTTAGAGCTCTAAAATATATCACACTATTCCCGAAGAATCACTTTATTTAATTTTTTTATAATCATAAATCATAATCCTCATGATTATGCGCCGACAGATTCAATGGACCATTTTTTTCGAATATGAAGAAGAAATGGCTGTTCTAACTGTCATCGGGGCATATTTACTGCCTATTTCTAAACGGAATTGAATGTGAATGATACTTGCTTTCAACAAAATAGAGCAATATTGCACAACAAATCCTGAAGTTCGGCGATCGTTTCATTTCTTATAGTTCTGATGTAAATTGGCTTCGAAGATCTTGTTCTTTAACACTGTTGTTCTTGAAAAGAGAAAGTTTATATCAATGATCCAATTCAATATTTTAAACATTACAATTTTTAGCGTTTTTATGCGCCAAATGTATGAAATTTTTGAGATAATATTATAATTTTTTATCCTAAAACTTTGTTAAATGTTTTTTTTTTTTGTTCCATTAAATTAAGATGAAAGTTTGAATGACCCAATTATGATTAATTTTGAATAGAAAATTTAATTAAAAATTGAACTTTTTTGTTTTTGTATTTGATTGATTCAAGTAATCTTGAAGTTATGTTAAATTTGAAGTTTGAAAGTAAGAAAAATTATGCGTAAAAGACGTTTTTTTTCGACACATGATTAAGTGATATCAAAATTTTTTTGATTATATTAATTAATACGTTTTTTTAAATCTTTTTTTTTCTATTCAAACATGAAAAAAGTTGATTATGTAGTAATATGCATCTTAAAAGAAAAGTGAAACTTTAGAAAAACTGGCACCATTTAAAATATTCTAGGAGCAATAACTATTAGTATACTAAATAAGTGTTTTTGTTTTATGAATTCTTCTTCAAATAATTTTCCAAATTTTATGTGTTGGTGAAATTTAAAATTTTTTTAGTTTTTTGTTATTTGGTTTTATATCGTTTGCATAAAGGATAATACCTATAATCTTTAGAATACAATTTTTGGTATCGAAACCCTTTGCAAAAACAATTAAAAACCACTTCTTTTTATTATTAACTAGTAGGCTGTTCTCCCTGCTCGCTCCGCTCGACAACTCCTACTTCGCACACCCAGCTCGCCACAGGCCTCGCTTCGCTCAGCCACTACTTTTTTTTTAAATTTTTAATTGCGCAATGAATTCTTAATAGTCTGCTGTCTAAGACACTTTTTCAAATAAATTTTTCCTTTTATATTAGAGAAAGAGAGAGATTAAAGTAAAATTCTCACATGGGCACAGAAAATTATTTTATAAAATAGAAAGATTTTATTATTGCGTGGAATATAAAATTCTGACAGTAAATCAAAACTAAATTATTTTTTAAAAATACAAACCTTCAAAGGACAACTGTCAAAATTTCAATTCGTTTTGATAATTTTTAATTAAATTTTAGAGCTTTGAATTATGTTATTTTTTTCTTTTCAGAAACAGTGGAGTAAACTAAACACGACTTTTTTAAATTAAAAATTATGGTTAAAAATTAACATTAACTGGAAATATATTATGAGAGCTTTTCACCGTTAAAATATAAAAGTTTTTCTTAATTTATGTGAGGTCGTACAAACACAAATATTGTTGAGCCTTTGAAAAAATTAATTATAAAAAAGTTCACAAAAGTGTTTCTTTCTTCATAAAATGAAATTATGGAAGACATTATTGAAATATCAATAAATTAATTTGGTCATATCTTACACCATCCACTGGCAATTAAAAAAGTTTCCTCTCTTTGGAGTTGTTCAAATGAATTCTCTTTAGGGTGTATATGTCTATCACTTCACTCTTAAATTAATTGGCAAATGATAAAGACACGATTAGAATGAATACAATGGCAAGATGAAAAGCTCTAATCTTAACAGTGAAAGACAGCTTTCTTTTGTTTTAAAAATCATAACTTTGGAAACAAATGGAAGTTACAGTAAGCTAAATCTGGAGAATCACTCAATTTTTCCTAATCCATACATTTTTGTTTGTGTAAATCAGGCCTTCTCTCATTTAAGTCTTGAATAATATTCTTTTGTAGCTTTTATGTCCCTTACAAGGTAATTAATTAACAGAAAACCTGTGGGACTCCAAAAAACATACTAACCATGACTTTGTCAGAAAATAAAATACACTTCGACTTTTCTCGGCGACTGTTTGGTTTCTGGTATATAATGAGGGACCCAAAGTTTCATATTTTACTACAAAATCATTTGGATCTTTTCTGAAATGATCGAAATATTCTTGTGCAAGTCGTTTTCGGATTATTCGGTCATTATAAGATTTATCCAACTAGATCTTGGGATATATCTATAGTTTCAGCTATTTTATACACTTTTAGTCAGCGGTCTTAGAACACAATATTCTATACATATTCGATATTTGTATCTATAGTAGCAGCTCATGGCTGTCATTCACACAGATCGCATTCAATGGAAGTCAGCTCCCATTTTTAACTGTTGAAATTGAAAAAGTAGATACTTACTTATTCGCTTTCGATTAATTTGTTCTAGCTTTAAATAAATTTAAAACTAAGAATCTTATTATTGCTCGCAGTATTCCATTTTTTTTAATTTATAAAACCCTGAAAATACGTTAATTTGAAGAAATTAATAAGAGAAAACTAATCCATTGATCAAGTTGACATCTGTCATTAATAGTTATAACAAGTGCACCAGCCTGAAAAGAATAAAATATTTGCGTAAACAACGCTATCTCTATGCCAAGCCGATAACTTTTCGACTTGTTCTCGTAAAGCATTCAAAAATTCAACAATCGATAAGTTAATGGTTGTCACTTTTTGAGATTCCCAAGATATATATATTTATAGATAACTTTGAAAATGGAAAAAGCATTAACAGCAAGTGCTACTTCTCATCACCTCAATATTTTAAAGTAAAAAGAGTCTTTCCAATAAAATAACGCACAATGAATCACCAGTTGATGGTGCCCCGAAGACAAAATTGAACTTCTTGAAGTTTAATTTGATTCAAAGATAAAAACAAGTGCTGCATGGGAACAAATGATGAGGTGATTGCATAAATTAAACCCTGTTTTCGAAGCAAAGAAACAAAGTTTTGAAAAGCTTTGGACTGACCGTTTTTATTGCTTTTCAAAAAGATTATGCTTTAGAATAAATTTGTATAATGAAAATAAAAAAATTTTGTTCATTAATTAGATTCAACACTTTTCAGACCATGTTTTAGGATGAAAATTTTTAAAGTTATTAAAAGCACAAAAATTATTTATCAATTGAAATTATTGATCCTATAATCAAATTTTGTAATATATTTTTAAAAATGGTGCATATTTCCTCTTGGTTATAGTATTTATCTGTAATTATCATAACTAATAAATTTCAATTATTAAAAAATGGTTTAATAAAAAATCTTTGTCTAATTTGGGATTTGTATTTAGAAATTGTTGAACAGTGAAATAACTTAATTTTATTTTTGTTTATTTTATATTTCTACAGAAATACCACTTCGTTTTGAAAGAGGTTCAGCAGGACTTATGCATCACAAATTTTGTATAATTGATGGTCCAAAAGCGATTTGTTATCAAATCTTACAAAAAAACTTAAAGAATTTTAAATGGCCGGAATTCAATACACCTTTACTTTTGAATGGCTCCATGAACTGGACTACTCAGGTAATTATATATTTTTATATTAAATCAATAAGAAATTTTTGTTTTTTGTCCCCTTTTATTTTGTTGCTTGCAAATCTGCAAGTTTTTTCGCACAAAAATTGAATTCTCTTTTAGTCTTTTACTAATTTTTTTTTTTTTTATTTATTTATTTAGTGATCTTTGCCAAGTATATCCTTTTTATAATTTTTTGAATTAATGTCCCGAAAGGTGTCGCTAATTATTTCCTTTTACTTTAATTTATGTGTTTTTTATAACAATTCCGGGTAATTTTAGTCGAAAAAAAAGTAAATGCTGTTATAAATGCTCACATGCTTTTAAATAAAAACTTAAAATCAAAAATTTATTAAAACTATAAAGACTTTTTTTTATTTAAAATCAAATTTTGATTTTGTGGTGTCTTTTATATTTTTGATATGCAATTCAACGGAAATTCAGATTACTGAAAACCTTTACAAAAATTTGAAGCTAAAAATTAACAAATTTGTTTTTTGATAGATTTAATATGATTTTTTTAAATATAAAATAAATAATATTATTTATAGGGACTTAATACAAATTGGGAAAATATTGTAATAACATCAAACTCAGAACTTATTAAAAAATTTGAGGAGGAATTTCAGAGATTGTGGATTGAACTCCGTCAGTTCAGTCCTTAATAATATGATAAAAATATTTTTTTATATTAAATAAAATTATTTTTAGAATAGTTTTGTAATTTGACTGGTTAAATAAAATATGTAAAATTTGCTATTTGTATTTTATTTGATTTTTACCTTTCAATCAAATTTCGATCAGCAGTCAAAAATGTTTAAATAATCAAGGAGGTAATGTAATATTCAGTCATTAGGAGTTGTTTTAGATTTAACTAGAGCATGATATGACAATTTTTTCTGTAGAATCACTATGGCAAACAGTCTAGAAAATAATTTGCAAATCCGAAATGTGTTTATATCTTATCGAAAATTTGCATTGATTTTTTGTGATTACATTTAAGTTACATGGCATTTACGTGAAAAAAATCCCTTTAAAGGACCATTCATTCAATTTCTTGAGGCAAGGTGTTGTTTTTTTTTATTCATTTCTAAGTCAAATGATTGTTTCTAAAGAGATCATTCCACTTCAAATAATCTCACAAGGAAATGATGGTACCTTACCTCAAGAAATTGTTCTGTAACTGCAGAATAGAATTACTGAACAGACGAATTTTCTATTTGTCAAACTTTGGTGTAAAAAAATAGATAGAGCTACTTGTCAAACAGATATAATTAATTAGACTCTTATAACATAATTGTCACGCGGTGGACAGCAAAACGTAGCCGAGTACGACAGTACTCTACATACACCACAGCTAATTCTACAACTAATAGAATCTTTCTTTTTTATCACATATTAATGTTTTATATTTTAATATTTTTGATAAAAAGTGACAATTAACAAACCAACAACAATGTTATATTCAAAATTTTTAACATAATTTTAGCTAAATCTTCATAATTGTATTTCGCAAAAGCATAAGCTTTTGTATAAATTAAATTGTTTAACAAATTAACTAAACTTGTTTCCATAATGCAAAAAAAAATTTAGAATAAAATAATTTCTTTAAATATTAAATTTATTGATTATCTAATTAATTTTTAATATTTTCTTTGTGGTATGCATATTATGGAACAAAACCTTGACCGAGTTATTTGAAATTTTTGGTTTCAGTTTCTTAAAATCAAGGTAACACAATGATATTTTTATTACTCAATTATATTGATCTTGTAATTTAAGATCTTTTAGCTAAATAAAACTTAATTTCATTCTTAAATATAAAATCTTAAAACTATTACAGCCACTTTTGTAGACTAAAAAAAGGAAGAAAAAAAATGTTGATAGTACAACTAAAATATGACATTTAGAGGTGTCATTTACAATAAAAATGCGGATGTTTATTTACTTAAAATACTTGCAACCATAAAATTTTCATTATAAACTATTTTGGTTTTTGTTATTTATTTTTTGTTTTTTAAATAAATTGAAGCCAAATTACAAAAAGAGATAAACAAAACTCTAGGATATTACCAAGCATAAAAATTTAACCTTCAAAAGTCAAAGATATATGCAATATAAACAAAAATGCAAAATAAATTTTTAATATATCCTATATATAATTTTTCTTAATTAACAGCAGAAATATTTTTGAGAAAAATGAAACATACAAAAAAAAAGAACCTTATCAAGTTGACCAAAGTATCCAATTTATTGATAACAAAGCAAATTCTTTTAAAATACTTCGAATCAGACTCAGCTGTCATCATTGGTGACCAAACAAAAAACAACACTAAAAAGAAATTTACTAAAAACAAAAACAAATATAAACCTCTTTAAAATGCAATGTTAGTAAATAAAAAATCTCTGTCTTATTTAAAATTCGAGTTGTCATAGTCAAATTACAATATTGTGCGCATTTTTCTTAGCTGATAACTGTTAATTAGCGGCTAAATCGCTTTTCCTTTTGTGGTCATTATGAAACCAATAAATACTTAAAGGGTGTTTAAAATTTTCCAATATTATTATATATTTTTTTTTGTCTTCTTTTTTTTTTCATTTCTTTTTAGAGTATTTTAAAATTTTATCTTTCTACGAAAACAGAGAGAATTATGGTCATCAATTAGTATAAATCTTTCCAAGAAGAAGAAGAAAAAGAAGAAATTTTCTAGATATGAAAGTAATAGTATCTCAGGGACCGATATTTTAACCAAAAAAAGTTGAAAATAAATACAAAAAACCAAAACAAAAATGAAGCATCAACAAAAACAATATCCGAAAGGGTCTTGACCTGTTGTTCATGTCGAAAGATAAAACCAAAATTTTGGAATAACATAAAAAAAATAAAAAAAAAAAATAAATATATATATATATATAATATGTAGGAAAAAAGAAAAGAAAAAGTTACAGCAAAAACCCGTTGCAGTGAAATTAGAAACATTGTCATTTGACACTATATTTGGAAAGAGGAATACACACATTCACCCCCTAAGTACATTATTACGGAATTGTCGCTTATACTCACTCAGCTGGACTTTCTTACATGAGGTGCGTTAAACATGATTTAATGATAATAAGAAAAAAAAACCACTCTTAAAAAGACTCTACACATTATTGATGAGAAAAATATTCAAAACAAATTATTTTTATTGTAATTATTATTGTTGTTTGTATTGTAAGAAAAGTGATAAAACACAAAAAAACAATTTTCAATTTAATTTAAGATTGAAAATAAAATGTTGATGAGGTATATGCGTATTAATCGTATGTGGTTAATGTTGCTTTTTAAACAAATGTAATTTCTCGCTAGTAAATTATCCATGAAGCCTTTAATTTAATTGTAGTTAAATCTTTATAGACACATCTAGTTAAACAAAAAATGATTCTTGTCTTTCCTTTTTTCTATATCAAATATTTCTGTAATTAGTTTTCAATTTTTTTTTGTTTTTGTTCTTCATCTTTTATTTTTTGGATATTTTTAATTAAAGCTGGATTCATATGCTTGTAAAAAAATCTTATGCAAAATTAACCTTAACCAGTTAACTGTTGAGTTTAATTTATAAAACCCTTCACAGTGCGCGGAATTAAAATCTTGCGATGACGTGTATACACGGCGAATATACGCCAAAATGGTCCTATTCCAAATTTTATGAAAAACCAAGAACTACATTTTTATTTAAGGGAAAGTTAACAATTTATTTTTGCAAAAGTTATTGTTATTATAAACTTAAAAACTCTTAAATAATAATAAAATAGTTTTCATAGTCAATGGTAACGACGAAGGGTAAACATGTCGAACGCAACGTTTTACAGATTTTGTTTGACGTATATACACGACAAACGCACTTAACGGATTAAGAGGCCAAATTTAGACAGCAAATCACTAAAAAATTTAAAAGCACTTATAACTAAAATGATGTTGAGCTGTTAAAAAATTTGCAGTTCTTTGCTTCCTCTTCTAAAGGTCTTTTGTCCCAAAGTTATTAAAAAAAGGATAATAAGTAGAAGACATAATGACAATAATATTTCAAGGAAATCGTATACTTGTATAGGGCACAATTTTAGTCTATATTAAACTCGATTTGCGCATACTCAATTGCATATCCCAATTAACAACTGAGTCAAGAAATTTTATAACAAATAAAGAAACCCAATCATCGTACCAAACACTCAAGAACTGATTTCGGAATAGCATTACGGTGGCTTTTTTTTCAGACTCTTTGTCATAGTGATCCTTTTGAAATGGTATGATTTATTATTACATGCTGTTCGCTAGGTAGCTTTGTTCATAGTCCTATCCTTCATATTATCTTTTTTTTGTTATTTTTTTACGCCAAAAATTTATAAGAGCAAAACTTAAGACTATCATTGGATAACAACAATAAACTTAATGTCTACCAAATTTCCAAATAAAAAAAGTAACCAAAAAATAAAATACCAATGTTAAATTTTTTGCCCTGATCATTTACCAGGCGTAACCTCATTCCCAAATCTGTTTGGCTATGTTGGCACAAATAGATTAGAAATTTTTGTGAGGCGGTGATTAGGCGCAAAAAGGGTACGCCGAACTTCACACTTGCGCCTTAAAAGGCAGCCAAACTAGACCCAAGTCTCGAAAATAATGCAGTTGCCAACTTGTGCCTAATTAGGGCCTAATGGATTTTGTTGCATGCCTCACTAAATTTCTAGTCGGGAAATAGACTATTTTAACGTATCATAGTATAAGATTAACGCATTTGTCACCATAGTCCCTGATCTGTACCCAAAACTTCAATCGATTTTAATCGCCAACATTCTCCTTTAAGTCAAATATAATTTCATCGTATTTTTGTATTTTTTCTATATGGAACTGTGTAGAACACCTATTTCCTTAGAGCATTTTTTCGATGATCTGCCATTATCCAGTAATCTCGAAGCTGTAACAAACTAAAACAGTGCATATGGACATAGCTTGAACTTTAATTCGTGTATAATGATTAACATTTGCAGTAGTTAGTCCATTTTTTTGCTATTTCTTCCTTTAATTGATACAATAATATAGAATATATTAGTCCCAGTTAATTGTTCTTCCTTTTCTTAAAATTATTGGGAGTATGGCCATTGCCATGTAAAGCTGTTGCATTTTTCCTTGGGTCGAATGACTTTCACCAGTTTCTCCGATCTAATTATGGGATCATATTTTAACAAATATCACAAAATGATGCCAAAAAAAAATCTTTTTATTACGCCCAAAGACTGTTTTCTATCATAGATGCGATCTTGTTATATCTGGTTAACTGAGAGAAAACAACGCACCTACATCGAGTGCAAATTCTTAAAGGATAAATTCCTACCAATTTATAAATAATAAATTTTCCTTCATAAAATTCTTGTCAGTAAATATGTTTAGTATTCAAGTGTGTTTATTTTTTGTAGGAAAAAAGGTCTTAAATAAAAAAAAGTATCTTTCTCATGAGACCTACCCTCTCAACTGTTCAGATTGAACGTTGTATGCGAAATTCTGGCACAGGTATACCATATATAGTGAATTCCGGTTATTATTTATTAATTGTATTAATACTTTATCCAGTATTCGAGAGTAGCTAAAATTTATATCGACTTTTGATTTCTTCTGAGTATTTGCCATTCAGTAAAATGAGTTTTAAATATTTCTATGATTAATATGTAACTGAACGATTTTTATAGTAGTAGTATTTAGACGTGATATTTTTGTGGACTAGAGGATGTACTGAACCTCCCATTAATTATGCTTTCCAAATAATTTGTAGATAAGTATTCTCTCTACCTCCAAATAAAACTTGCAATTATTGTCTTTGACTTCTTTATTTATTACAGAAATATTTGCTAAGAGTACTTTTCCCGTAATTAACAATGTTAATATTTAAGATGACATTTTGTGCGCATCCTTTACCTCATTTAAATTCCTAATCGTGAATTTGAAAGATTACTTAGTTTGTGTCAAGCTTGATTCATAACTTATCATTTATAGAGTCCTTTTATACTTGAGTCAACTTATGTAGCATGTATTTGAGCCAATTCAATTTCGTTGTGATTTTCAATACCATGATAACTAGTGGCATACATTAATTTTCTAACTGACTAGTACTGGAGGCTCCTATAATCCTGGAATTTGGTGCTGCTATAAACCTTAAATGAGCTTGACTACAAAAAAGCTTTTTTGAATTTTTCTTAACGACAATATTAGCGTTTATTGTGTAGTTAAAAAAACAACAAAGAAAAGATATATAAAATACATAAAATTTTTAAAATTTTATGTGATTGACTATCTCGTCCTTTGCTAAACTAAATAAATCCCAATACATTTTACCTGAATACAGTAATACTACAAAAATCAAAAAAGCTTAAAAGTTTTGCAAATCACTTAAATCCTTAAATTGTATCTTCTTATTATAACCTTTTTGTTTTGGTATTTTCGTCATATCCCGTTATGCATATACTATAAACACGTATATATATATATATATTTTTTTTTAAAATGTTATTTACTTATATTATTTAAAAAAAAATAATAGTTACTTGCAATATTGTTAAAGGATCATAAGCAATTTACAAAAATAAATCGAAAAAGGGATTACACTTTGTTATGGTATGAAATTGAAAGCAATCATTACTTTATTCCTTATAACTTATCTTTTAGTATAAAAATTTAAGCCAACGGCAGATGCGAATACGTAAGAAATCTATTATAGATTTCTTATGGTTTTGCAGCTTGTGATTATGCCCTAAGGGTAAATACAGGTAGACACATGTCAAATCATGTTCGATCCTAAAGAAAAAAAAGAAAAAGAAATTTCGTTTTTGAACCTTAAATTTTTTTTCCCTTTTTAATTGTGTGATACCTTTTTTTCTTTTAAGCTAAGTTCCTTTTACCTGTTTTCTTATGATTTACTTTTAATAAATCTTTGCTAAGGACCCTTGGTGATGTGTGATCCTGATATGATTTCTTCCTGCCAAAAAATCTATATATTAATGCCAATAATTTTGTATTTAATTTTTAAACACAACGCTTAAATTGGCTTAAGTTTTATATATATGTATTCAATTTTTCTTATTATCCTGTGTTATACTTTTAAAAATATATCAATGGTATAAATGAACCAATTGTTCCTTTAAGTAGGGTGCAAATTATTCAGGACAATGTGTATTTTATATATATTTAATTAAAGTTTTTTTTAGGTGAAAATCCAATAATTCCAAAATTAGGACAGTTTATTGAAGTGATATCTCTCAATATCTCTTCATTGTGAATTTTATATAAAAACATATTATTTTTTAAGGATGAAATATATTCCAAATGATCCAATAATGTCAATTAGGCATACAGGTGTGTTGTTAATATTAAAATTATTTGAGAAATTGTTGCTAAAAAACCCCTCACTCTTTTTTTCAATAAATCGCTAGCTTTCAAGAGAGTATGAATCAAAATAAACAAATTTTTTTCACAAATTTCTGACTCCTGAAAAGAAGAACAAATATACATTCAATGTATTAGTTGAAAGCAGATTTGTGAAATAGGAAATTTTTCTCTTTTGTTTCTTGCAAAATTAACTGGAGACAAGTCGGATTATATGCATTGCATTTACAGTGGCTAGAATACTATACTTTTGCTTATTAATAAAAAGAAGTATTTATACTGGGTTTTAGTATTCTTAGATTAGTACAAGTTTCATCTTTCAAAAATTTGTTATCTTTTATGTGGTTTGTTTTATCATATTCACAGTCAGTGCTAACCTAACTTTGTAAATTAATTACTATGAAATAATTCTCAAAAGAGAGAGTTCAAAAAATTACCTAAAATTTCCACTCCATGTTGCCATTAGCTATCTAGTTTTTTTTGCATAAGATTAGAAAAGAATACTAAGTTTAAATTAGTTTCCTTGAGAACAATACTAGATATCTCTCATAAAAATTTTGAAAATTGAACACTACCAAACTAGTATTCTGGCCACTTTAAACGCACTATTAGGCTGTGCACAAAAATAATCTTTAAAATCATAAATAAAATACTTAAAAAATATCAGAAAACAATGTTCAACTAGCTCTAAACTAAGGAGCAATCAGCGATTTATTTCAAATCACTTTCACCAACATAAAATAACAGATTTTCAGCTATATTAGCCATTATGGCACACGTTTTGCTTGATAAATTCTCTTATATACGAGTATATGCTGAGATCGTTATTATAACCCAATCGGAACTATATATTGAATCCTATGCTTAAGCAAATTTGTATATCAGGTAATAATTAAACCAAACCTGATGCTTGTGTAAGTTTTAGAAAAGGTACTTTTACCCAATTCGATAGTTAAGTGTTTAATTTGAAAAATATTTTTTTTTGTCCAAATTTATTGGCTCATATTTTAAAAAATTGGAAGTGTAGATAATTTTTGAATACACACAAAATCCCTTGAATAAAAAAAACAATTCCTCTCCTGTGATAATGACGAAACTAAATACGAAAAGATCTTTTATATTAGTTTTTAGATTTAGCCAAAGAAATGAAGAATGAAAATTTAAAATGAAGATGTAATTGTTTACCAGTACTTAATCCTTTTTCTAAATCAAATAATACTCTGTAATATTACTAAAAATATTATAATATCAAATTAATGGTAGCTGCTATTCAAAACTCTGAGAATAGGATTAAATTTTGTTCACTTAATTTTAGTGGGCACTACTATGGAGCATGAATTATGACAATTTCAGTTACTATTTTTTGAATTAATTTCGTGGAATTTACTTTTATTATAAATTATTTTATTTTAAAGAGCCAACTACTTAGAATATTTGTTAATAATCTTCTAACCAATTAGGAGAGAATAAACTAAATATGTTATGTATAAAATTTCCTCTTTTTTTTTTTTAAAATACACTGTATGTACAATTTTAAGCTAAATACATATCTATTTCAAAGAAGGGCAAATATATCTGGGAGTACTCAAGCGATAAAGGGGTGTAAACCATCAAAGCTTCACCTTGCTATAAGTTTTTAAGTATTTCTTAAATAACATAAAACAAGTGTAAAACAGTAAAACTAATAAATCAATTGCATACTCATTTCTTAATTTAAAATTTCATTGATCTTTACAACTGATAACCTTCATATAAATAAAAGACAAAAATTTACTATTGTGGCCATAAAAATCAAATAATTCACACTTTTAGTTAATATTCACACATATTGTGGTGAATAAAGTTGCATTAATTTTGTACATTATTAATACAATCGTATATAATGGGAGCAATAATTCGACTCCTCTAATGTCAAAATATGTACTAAGTACATTGGAGTAATTGTGTATATATACACAGGATTGGCAAATGTAGTGGAGTTTAATCCGAAAAAATTACAATTTTATTTAACAATAATTTGTACTTCAAACCATATGAGAAACTTTTTGATAAAATGTTTGAAAAGTCATTAAATATTAATGAAAAGGATTTTTAATGTGGACGAGATATGCGTTCTTTTTATGTTTTTACAAATGAACTATTGCTAGCAAAAAATTTTCAAAAATCGCAATTTTAGCAATTTTCTTATTGTACAATATTTTATTTCCGTATTATTGACAACTAAATCTTCTCAGAAACATAATACGCGTTTTTCTCGAAACAATGTTTAGAATGTCCGTGATTACCGTCATTCAAAAACTACTGTACCAATTCATTTAAAATTTTACATTTATTTTTTACACATAAAAAACCTCCTTCCAACGCTCCTTTTTATTTTTCAGTAGAGATCACTGTTTTCACATCAAAAGACTTAATTAAAAAGAGATCGTTTGGGGAGGAAAAACTAATCTTTAACTTAACAAATTTTGTTTTCTGATTTCAGTTAATTCTAGACTAAGATATGTTGATCACCAAAAAATGATTTTTTTGAAAGATAACCTGCCATTGGTCTTATATTATTGAAAAGTTATTCAATAACTTGCAAAATATTTCAGTATATTTACTTGAACCATATTTCAAAAAAAAAAAAAAAAAAAAAATTCTTAAGAAAAGTGTTTATTTTCTAATGATTGCGCTTTAGATCTTCATGACATTCCAAAAATTACATTTTAATCGCAGAAAATTTTTTAATTTTAAGACTAAATTAATAAATTATCATCACTAAGAAAATTTTTTTATTTATACAAAAAATTATCATAAAAAAGTGATTTAAAGTAATCGAAAAATATAATCTAAGTCATAATATTTGCTTCAAAATTATAAAAGCTTATACAAATATACTACAGAAAATTTTTAATGTAAGTGAGACTTTTTAATAGATGTCAGGTATCCTGTTCAATCTTCCTTTTATTTTATTGTTTTTAATATAAACTTTTAACCAAACTACTACACATAATCTTTTATGTGTAGTAGTTTGGTTAAAATATAATAATTTAATATAATAGTTTCTTTTAGAATTCTATTCAAAATAATAATTTAAACAAAAGTGAAAAAATTTGTCTTAAATTTTTTTAATTAGACATGAATTAGCACAAAAACTTGCCATTAAAACAGTAAAATTCGAATAGTTCACCATTTTGCTATTATTAACCTTTCCCTTCTTTTTATTTCGATGAACTAATATTGAAAACGAGTTCAAACAATTAGAAACTTTTATTATTTTGATGGAGTTCATAATTGCTTTGTTACCCAAATATATTAAAAACGTTTCCTGCAGGACTACATCATAAAGTTCTGGTCCTTATGGAAATGACTTCAAGCTACTTATACATACATACATAAATATGTATATTAAAATGAAAAATTGTCAGCAAATCCAATTCAAATGCGAAAAGCCGTTTCTTCCTTAAGAACACCGGCCTAAAGATAAGCACCTAAATGCCATTTGAAGATTACACAATATCAAACTTCTTAAGTTGCTTAAATCAAAAAGGAATCATTGTAATTGAAGGAGTCTATACCAATTTCTAATTACTTTCTATAAATATAAATAAAAGCGAATTAATTACTTTTCTAAAGTGAAATTCAGAATATTTAAAAGAAAAATGTAAAATAAAAAATTCTTCTTATTTTCTAATAATTTAGCAATTTTTAACTTTAAAGTAAACATTAAAAATTTCGAGTTTAAATATTTGCAATTAACAAAAAAATATTTTCTCAAACTCCTTAACTTAAAATATAATCCTACGCCACTGCTTTCGCACCGCTAACAAAATTGTATAAATACGAATAAAAAATAAAAAAAAAAATTGGATTTGAGTGATTTGATTCGTTTCCATTTTTCGTTTCCAACATGAATTTTCTTCCCAGCAAATACGATCATAAAATTTTTTTTGTTCTCTTATGGCTAGGCCATGAGAAGGCATTTTATATACTTGCAAAAATTCTTGCAAACCTAAATTTTCAATGGGAATAATATCACGTGAGAACCTAATGAGCACGCTGTTCATCAAATATGCACCAATATATATATATATATATATCTGATATTTCAACATAGAAAATTTTTTTTATATCAAAAGTTGTAAAAAATTGTATGCGTAAGAATATAAAAACAAAAAGTAATCTGGCGCCTTTAGATTTCTAAGTATTGAAATTATTTAAAAATTTAGGGAATAAATTAATTTATGAGAATACTATATATATCACATTGATTATTTATGCATATATTAGATAAAGGCAAAAATAAAATGGTAAATTTGCAATAATTGCAAATGCCGGTTACGCCTTTAAGGAGAATTCGTGTTATGCATACATATATCGCATATGTATAAGTTTTATTGGGGAAATGAAAGGAGTATATAAAAGAGCAGCATTGCCAAGTTAAAATTTGTAATTATTTTTTTGTAAAAATTTAATTTGTGACAAAACTTATTCTTTTTATATATGTAAAGAAAACTAGAAGAAAAGTTTAAAATATATCATGAAAAATGCATAAAAATTTCCAAATTCTATATTTTTGTTTACCTAAAAATATGTAAATATATTTTAAGGGGCAATATTACATTCGGCTAGCAACGGAATGTGAGCGTTTATGCAAGCATATATAGTGGGGGGTTTAATAAAAAATGTGTATGCATATAAATGTTTGATAATATTAGTATTAGTAGAACCGTGAGAGGAGCAAAAGGCATCAACTTTTTTTTTTACATATACATGCATTTATATAAATATATATATATATATGGAAAAAGACCGGTACCGGCTAAAAGCCGGTGTATAACTTAATCATTTAATTTCAGTTGCTGTTAGTACTACTACGTGATAGGACGTTTGGAGTAATTTGTGTTCAGTAATTTTATAAAGAATATAATATTTGAATTAGTTGTATATATATATATATATTTATATAATATATATAAATAATACATAATTTTATGTATATATTTTTTTTAATTAATAAGGATACCTATATATATAATAAATTATATAGTAATATATATATAATCAAGTGTTTTTCATATTATGTGCTGTCAAATTAATATAAAAGTTTTTAATGTTACACTCTAAAATATATTAATGATAAAATTGTGAGTTTTTTTTTTTTCTATCTTCATCTAAAAATTAGTATATATATATATATATATATATTTAATAATAAAAAACAAAAAACAAAAAATTGTTAAAAACTCTGTGTCATGCATACTGCAGCACATATTGGAACTAATTTACAAAAATATATTATAAGAAGTTTTATAATCAATTTAAATTTAAGTGAAAGTGTAAAAATTAGAACAACAGTTAAAAACAGAAATAAAAAGAAAAGTACTTGATTTGACTTAAAAATTTCAAAAAGAAAAAAAAAAACCAATAAGATTAAAGAAAAAAATATATATATATTTTACGTTTTTTTATTATTATTTTTGTTATACTTATAACTAAATTTAAGGATATTTAGTGACAATAGTGATAATATAGTGACAATATAATTCATCCTTAAATTGGATATTATTTACATAATAAGAATTTTTATGAATTTCATAAAAATAAGGTAAGTAATAATACTCATTTGATAAATTTTCGTAATATGATGAAATTGAAAAATTGGTGTGTTTGGTTTAGTGTATTTTTTTTTTTTTCGTGTAGTCAAAATAGAGAGTGGAATGATTGTATTTGGCGCTTCTATACTTTAATTTTATTTCATAATCAATATTAAATTTAATTCATAGCAAATAAAGTTATATATTTGTAATAAAGATAAATTAATTAAAGAATTAACATCAGTAAAATTTTTTTTTTATATAATTTTTCTTTTTGCCGGTAAGTTAAACTATATCAAATTGACAAAATTTTTTGAATGTGTGCGTTTTATATATATATATACATAAAATATTTTTGGCTTCAAAGTATGTGCATAATGCGTGTATACGCGGCTTGAATTTAATTTAAATACTTTAGCAATTTTTTTTTTTGTGTTGCTAAGTACTATTGGAATTTTTGTGTCTATTCTAAAATATTTAAAGCTAAACAACAACAACAAAAAATACATATATATATAGATATATATTTCTTGTTTGTAACTTCTGTTTAACTCTGAAAAATTGCACAATTCGCCCTTTACCTGAAATAGTTTAGTTATTGAATAAAAAATAATATTTCGTTTTTTCTTAATATATATATAATATATATATATATATAGCTGTTCTACATTTGAACTAGTTTCAGTTTAGATTGTACGTGTGGCACTATAAATTTGATAAATTAATAACATTAATTATTTAACTTTCTACTTTAAAAAAAATATAAAAAAAGAAGTATTATTAAAGTTATTTCCTTTTACTTGATTTGAATTTAAACTAATGATTGAATATCTTGCAACATGTATGCAGATAAATTTTGTAGGACGGAGGTGTAATGTATGAAATCAAAGAGATTAAATGCGCTTAAGTTGGCGTCGTTTAAGAGAAGCTGACTGTCATTTTCAGTTGCACTTGCAACAGTTATGTATATATATATATATATATATATATGTTACACCCATTTTAATTGATTTTATTGAATAGACTTTCATATCAATGGGCGGTAATTGTAAAATATAAAGAAAGCATTTTTTCAGTATATACATATATATATATATTTTCCAATTTATTAATATGTTACCGTTTTGTTTTATGAATAATTTTTTGATTGAAATTGATTATGAGTGATTTTCACCATCAGATATGCAATGTAATTTCTCTTAATTTTTTTTTCCCCTCTTTGTAGTCTTTTGGTTTATTTATTTTTCTTTCCAAGAATTAAGCCGGGTATTTATAAAATTCCCGCGCATATTATATTCAAGCAATATATTTTACATTTTAATTTTATTTTATTTTTTTTGTAGCATTTCTCTTTTTAAATATATTTTATTTTGATTTTGTGAATGATTATCACCCACTACAGATTAATGCCCAACTTAAAGGTGTGGAGGCGTTTTAAATATTGTAAAATTATAATTTTACAAAAAAAATATTCAATGGTATTTTATTTTTGAAATATGCGTAAACCAGTGTCTATTATTTAAAGTTTTTCTGTTCGGTAATGAGCAAGGAGATTTTCAATTGAATAGAACTAAGTACTACAAAAATATTGTTAATTATGATTCATGGTGTAAAATCATCGATTTTTTGAGTTTTGTGGAAATTTTATATTGAAGCTGTTAATAATTTAACCTTTTTTTTTTACTTAAAAGGAATTTGAATCAATAATTTTTTTTTAATCTGACTTTGAAGAGGGAAAATATCAAAATTGTATTCTTGTACTTTTCAAAATTTAATAAAAAAAATGATATCATTTTAAAAGTTCATTGACATTTGAATTGGATAAAATTTTATCAGATCTCAAGTCTGTTTATTTAATATTACGAGATATTCGGTTTGTTTTCTTTTAATGTAAATAATTCGAAAATAAAGAATATGAATTTTTCTTTTGGTTGTTTATGAATTAAAATATTTTAACGAGTTGAATGACATTAAATAACAATCTAGAAATGGTTTCAATGGAAAACAAAAAATTTAATCATATTCATAAAAATAAGTTTTTAATTTTTCTTGTTTTTTTTTTCAAATAAAACTTTAACAATTAATATTAAATTTAAAAAAAAAAATCTATAAAATTACTTTACAATTCTGAGCAAATTGCAATAGAAAAAAATTAAAAATTGTTCAATGTTAAAGCTTTTGAATGTATCAAGTGTTAAATTTCAGTGTCAGTAATTCTTACAAAAAGGATTGTTATAGCCCTTTTTACTTCAACCATTTGTAACACAAATTTTGTTGATATTTATATTTTCAGTACAAAATTTGTCAAAAAAAAAAATTCAAATGTTATAAAAATTAAAAATATAAGAGGATCTTTTTAGTGCTAATTATTACTCATTGTGTCACCTTTAATCCTAACCAAATGTAATCAGAAGGAGACTTGTTTTGAAAAAAGAAATACAGTAGAAAATACAATTTGAAATTTTCTATTGAATTCTTATTTGTTTTGTTTGTTTGTTTTTTTTTTTTTTTTTTTTTTTTTTTGTACTGTAATTTCAACATTTTAGATTTCAATAAGTCAGTTTACGGTACTTAAACAAGTTTTTGAATTTTGAGATATAAAGTATTAACCTTCAACTGTGATTTTGATCAGATACACTTTTATGAGGATTAAGAATTCAGATTCAAAATTACTGTTATATACGTAGGGGAAAAACAAAAACAAATATTTAGTAAATTTTTTGTTTGTTTTTGTGATGCTTTGTAGTTGTAATTGTTTTAATGCTTTTGTTATCTTCTTAATTTGTTGTAAGTTTTTTTTTTTTTTAACAGATCTTTTGGAAAATTAAATTAAAATTTTTGTACTTTATTTTTATGCTACCTTCAACATTTATTATTTAACACTGTAAAAAAATTTTTACAGTGCTTTAATTTAGCTTATACGGAAATTAATAATAGTAGAGCACATTTGCGAATTATAAAACTAGATAAGAATAATTTATAATAATAAAAATGTGTGTTTTATATAAATGAAAAAAAAAAACTTCAGATGTTATTTAAATTTTTGACAATTCCAGTAATAATTTAGTTTATGTGTATAGTAGGGATATCTCGATGGCCTGCTTATTTCTGAGGATGTTATTAAAATATGTTTCTGTTGTTTTATGATATTTTTGTTAAAAATATTCTGCTTTGAAAAGTTTTACACTTTCGAAAATTTGTATATCCTAAAATTTCTTATCATCATTTTACAATTAAGAGTATGTATTATGTATATACCTTCAAATTTAAAAATAAAATTAAATAAAAGAAAAAAATTTATAGTCTTATTGAAAAAGCAAAACTTGATTATTGTTTTTTTGCGAAAAAGAACTTAATGAAAGGTTTTTCAGGTATTCAATTTTTTTAACTAATTTTTTTGAGAACTAGAAAAAAAATAGTGTTGTTAATTACATATGATAAAGTGTGTACTAAATTTTTTTTTTCCTCGTATATGTCAAAAGGCTAAATTTAATTCTTTTTTTTTTTTGTATTTTGCTTCTTTGCATTTAACAATAATCTTTGAAACTGTTACACGCCTGTTTTATTTTTTTGTTTTTTTTTTTTATATATATTACGATCAATGATTACAATAGAGGCTAAACCGGATAATTTTTTTAAAAAAAATGATGTAAAGCATTTATCTTTGCTTTTTTTACTTTTTTTACTTTTTAAGTTTTTGTTAATGATAAGCATTTGTTCATGCCAAGTTTAATTTGTGCGCAATTTTCACATTAAGTAAACTTAGTAGAAGCTTTGGTATAATAGCAAAAATGTATTTGATTCCATAGAAATAAGTTTGAGAAAAAATGAAATTTATGGAATTGTTAGTTTTTGTTATTTTTAAAATGTAGGTGATA
Source organism: Acrocera orbiculus (assembly GCA_947359355.1). NCBI lineage: Eukaryota > Metazoa > Arthropoda > Insecta > Diptera > Acroceridae > Acrocera > Acrocera orbiculus. The sequence continues at coordinate 6,053,006 of OX375757.1, forward strand.
AAATTAAATTTTATTTGAAATATTCCTTTTCCTACATGATTCTAATTTTTCAGAAAGTGTTGATCTGAATATAATTAAAGTGTTTGAAGGGTTTTTTCTTATACATATATAGTATCCATACATTGGCAAAATTGTCTCTAAAGAATGGTAAAGAAAAAAACCTAGTAAAAATATTTATGCAAAAAACACGCTCATACATAAAATCCAAAAACGTTAATCATTTAAAAAATATTTAAAAAAATTTAAATAATTTTCACGAATGTCAAGACAATAGCGAAAATAAAAAAATGATGACAATTGATATATTATTAAAATTTCTTAATGTACAAAAAAAGTTACTAACATTATCTTAAAACATATGCAAAACTCTAATTTCAATTATCTAAAACTGGTTTAAAAATTGCAAATAAAATATTTTAACCAGAAAATTTTGATTGTACAGTTAATAATACAAATCATGATTTATATATATATATATATACTATATGAAAAATATATTCCCTTGCCTTATCGAAAAATTAAAAAATAAAACAAGTTTTAAAATTTTGATTTTGCTTCAAATAAAATTCGTATTGTTTTCAAAACTTGGGATTGCTTTTAGTCAATTAAACCGTTATTAGAAGCTTGACCAATTTCATATACAAAAATTAAACAGTTATGAATGAAATTAAATTATCCAACAGAAAAAGAAAATAAAATATACAAACACACAAAACTTATTTTAAATGGTATACAAATTATTTTATCAAGATAAAGAAAAAATTTGAATTTAAAGTTGTTAAATTATCTCATTAAATATTTAAAAAAAAAAAACTAGTAAAATATTTTATTTATATCAAAATAGGACAAAATAATTTCTAGTTAATATGAGTAAAATTTAACAATTAAAAAATTAACAAGTTTTTGGTAAAACAAAAAAAAATTCTAATTTTATTTGTGCTATTATAATTCATAATCTATATAAGTGTTAATGGAATCTCAGATGTGAATCGAAGCGACCTTGAACTGAATGTATCAACAAAAGAAAAAACAAAAACAATACAATAATAAAGTAGTTACCGAATTCAACACCGTGAATAGAAATACAATTTTTTTTATTATGTCTAACTCTAGTAGAGACACTCTCAATTTTATTTTGGACTCGTAATTGGAATTTATGTAAAAATTTTGTTTTACGTGTATCGTGTGTATAAATTTACACATAAAAAATTTGTATACACTGTAAATTTAAATATATTGAAAAGTTTTTCTTTTATTTTTGATTATTATTGTAAATAATTTGATTGATAAGAATTTTTTATATTTTGAATTAATTTTTGTTTTTTTGGATACAATTTTTTGTAAAACGTGTTTAAGGGTGTGATGATAGTGTGAGATATATTTTTATTTATTTTTTTGTTTTGTATAAATTTAAAATAAGCGATTTTGGCTACATTTTTACAATTATCCTCAAAATTATTTTTATTTCACTGCAAAATTCTGGTTGGTCTTAAATCCTTAAGATTTGATTTACAAACATAATGGGAACAAAATAAAGGATAAAATGAGCGCTAGGAAAAGTTCAAAGAATCACCTTTTCTGCCTTTTAAGGTGAAGGTGTTAAAAATATTATAAATTATTGTTCACTTTTCCTTAATTTTCGTTAACAGTATTTTTGTATTTTTAAAATTGATTTTTATAAGTCATTCTTATGAAATTGTTTGCATTAAAATATTGAGTTTAAAAAACAAATATTGGTCATAAGATTTAAGGACCAAATTGAGAAGCTATCGAAATTAAAACACGACAATAAATTGGTTACTACTGACAGAAAATGAAATAAAAGGAATATGGAAGTAAATAGCGACTCTTTATATTTTACTAAGATTTATTGAAGTCATACGAATTAAAGCCGCTTCAAACTGCTTTCTTAAGGACCAGAGGCTAAATAGAATACAGGGATAAAAAATGAGTACTACTTTCAGTTTTAAATGTGCTCAAATTTTTGAGTTATTCTATAACGTTTATTGATCCGCTTTTTTACAATTATTTGTCATAAGCCTTTCAGTTTCACGAAATTAAGGCAAAGATTCTTATGGAAGTGTGATCTCAAGCTACATATATATAAAATAAACCAGGAATAAAAATTTTAAGAAATTATTTTCTTTCATTTTTTAGGGATCGTTTTGGAACGATCCTAATTCTAAGTTTTCGAAAAAGACTGCAAAATGTTGTTGTTGTAACATAAAACTTAAAATGTCTGGGAATAAGAATTTAAATTATTTTTCAAATTAATATCTCAAAAGAAATTAAAACTTTGGGGCGAATTTTGAGATCCATGCAAATACAAATTATTTATTTGCTTAAATTATGAATTTCGATCTTGTTGCTTCTAACCTTATTTTTTTTTGTTTTGTTTTGTTTTGACTATTACCAGAATCTCTTTCAGACACGAAAAATAAATACATAAAAGCAAAATATTTAAATATTATTTAACTTCGTCATATAAAAATCAAAATCAAAACAAAAATTTTTTGAGACGCAAATTAAAACCTTCAAATAAATATAGTTAAAATTACAAATTTTTTTTCCGTGTCGTAATCAAATTTACATTTAGGAAAAAAAACTAGTAACAATTCGGTCAGTAATTCGATTAATTTGAATTTTGCTTGCCTGGATGGATTTTATGTAAGCAGCAAAATAAACTATTAAAATTTTTGCCTTCGATTAGTAAATTTATCTTTAAACTTGATTTTTTTTGTTTGTTTGTTTGGATGGCAATTCAATTTAAGTGAAGAGTATATGGTTAAATTCTTAAAGCATTCTTAAGTATTTTAACAGTTTTTTGTTTTTTGTTTTTGTCCATTTTTTTCTATGAACTAAGCAGAAAAATAAACACTTAATCAAATTCCAGTTTTGTACTTCTCTAGGTAGCATCAATTTCTATAACTTAACGAATCAATAGCCAAAGTAAAATAACAAAATATTATACCACAAAATTTACTATGAAATTTTTTGTTTCTTTGTTGTAAATAACATAAATTTAAAATATTTGACAGAAAAATTGAATTGGTATAACATTCGTTGACTTTAAATTTAATTTAAAAAAAAAAAAAATCTGTGTAAAAGGAGCTTTTTTAAGTTAAGACGTTTTTTGTTTATTTACAAAAAAATACGACATTATTAGATAAAAACTAGAAATAGTAATTAAATAAATTTAATGTTTTTCAATTAAAATAGGAATTTGGTGAATGCTAAATTTATCTGAAACGAAAAATTTGTATCTACTCTGATAATTATTAAATTAAATTGATTAATTTTTTGCTATACTGTATGTTAAAGACACTCTCAAGACGGCGGTACCACTATGGTAGAAAGTTCTTGAAAATTGACATGAATGGCTTAGGTACAGCATAAGTTAGCTGCGGGTTTATTAAGAAGTTATCATACAACTATTTAAATTATTCATAAAATTCCAACTTCGTTACAATTCTAAAAGGGATTAATTTATCCATATAAGCTCGATCGAGATTGTTCATTCATTACATATGATTTATTTGCCTCGAGTTGAAAATTCTCTTCTGGTTGACTTGATTTGGCTCAATATTAAATGTATCAATATTCAAATGTTAAATATGTTTACAAAAACAGGAAGCGAAATGTAGATAGTGTTGGCTAAGATTGTCATGTTAAGATCGAATTTTTACCAACAGAAAATTATTTATACTTTCTTTGTTCCAGTATGAGTTTACTAAATTTTCAAGTACATTTTTAGTCGAAATATGTCAAGTTTCCCTTCTTTTTTTTTCTAATTCTAAAGGAATTAGAATGAAAGAAAGAAAAATGAGTATTAGCCTAAATAATTACATGCAAAATAACAAGTTCATTTTTAATAAATCCTTTGGAAATAAAATGAAATTTGTGTAAGAATTGATAACTTTTGTTTACATTTAGAAAAATAAAAACAAAAAAAAAATCAAATTCATACAGGAGTCGTGACACGGCATAAAAAAAAAGAAGTAAAAAATATTTAAATTATTTAAGCAAGCAATAATAAGATACCTTAACAGGCCAACAACCTTTTTCTCTTTTCAACGAATTATTATATGAAATTTAAGTAGGGTTTACCAATATTTTTCAAAGGACGCTTTTTAAGAGTTGTTTCAAGATGTGAACATAAAATTGTTTAAAAATAAAAATATTGTAATTAATTAACAAAGATTTAAATAATGAAAAATTTGCCTTTAGTAGAATCCCAGAAGGGATCAGAAATTCTTAGGCAAAATTCACACAAAAATATACATTTCATCCATTAGCGCTTAGCGTTTTGGACATTTTTGAGCGCTGAACACGTATTATTTTGCTTAAAACCAGCCAGAATAAATTCATTAACGTTCTTTGTTAGCATTGCAACAAATATAATTGAAATTTTGTTTTATTTAATTTATATTAAGGTCCGACTGAGAAGGATTTTTTATTCTCGGCCGAGAACGAGACTAAAAACATAGCAGCTAAAATGGGTAAGATAGTTAAAAGTTAAAAGTGCAAAAAATGCAATAAATTGTTATATTTTCTGTGTATATGGACATTTTTAATACTCAAAATTAAATAAGCTAATATTATGACACAGAAACAGTAATTTTTCTGGATTTTCGCCCTTAAAGTTGTGCCGCCTCTCACCATATAGCTGCCCACCTCTACTAAAAAGTCGCAACGCTAGTCATAGAATTTGCACAAAATTGATATTACAATTTCGATTCCGCCATTTTGTAAATTTGTATGGAAAATTCAATCTCCTCTAATTTATTGTAATATTTCAATTGCAATATGAGGGCCTGTGTGAAACGCCTATCAGTGGAGCTGATAAAACTTTGCTGGCTTATGATAGCTTACTGATAGACTGGCACATGTGCAGTCTCGGCTATGGCCGAGAATCTCGGCAAATTTAAGCCGAGAACCGAGATCTCGGCCTTGATTTCGGCCAAGAGTAGGCCGAGACCGAATTCTTGGTTGGACCTTAATATTAATACATGTCACTATTCCAGTAGGGAAATTAGCTCTACTTCAAGAATGAAAAAGAGCTACATTTCAGTCAGTCATTCATTGTAAATTTCTGCTTTGAAAATATAACTGAAAAGTAGCTATGATGGCTACTAATGAATTTTTAATTTTTCAAAATGATTAACACAGATTAACAATTTCTCACATGCATGAGAAATTCACTAATGAGTAATTTTTCTACTGGATATTACAATACTTACCTCCGATTTTATGTAAACAAATTTCTTTTGATCATATCTGCAAAACTCACAAGTTAGCGCTAACTATCTGCAAATTCAGTCTGTTAATCAATTTAGTATAGACCACTAGCCTTTTGACGTTTAGTATAAAATTTCTAGCCGCTATATCCTAGGGAATCCTACATATTATAGATATAGAATATAATTATCAGATATCATCGGAATAAAAATGTGAAAAGAAACCTGGTTTTTATTTTCTACGCTTTGAGATTGCTCTCAATTTCAATTTTTTGAGTACAAGTTTCTAAACTAGACTGGTTTCAACTAGGATCTTTTTTAGTTTGCTAATCTCTTCGAGGAACTTATGTTTCGTGTTAGAAAAATCAATCTGTGATTTTGGATGGTATGGAACTCAACTGACAATTTTTTGAGATTTAATTTTTAATTTCTCAAAAAATTTTCCGAAACTTTTCAGCTTGCGAGTTTTTTTTTGACATTTTTTATCACTCTTTTTTACTTATGGGGTGAATACAGTTTCGATATATTTTCTTTTATTTTTACAAAACTTTTCTACAATTATTATTAGTTTTTTGTAATTTTTGCAAATGTTTTATTGATTATTTTAGACTTAGGAGTAATAAAATAGTTCGCTTTTCTTTTTTTTAACAAGATTTTAAAGCTTTAACTTTAATAAATTAGTGACCTAAGCTAAATACAACTTCAGTTGATTTTGTAAAAAAATTAAAATGTACAATTTTATCTTTTTAATTGTTATTTTCTTATACAATTTAGTTGATTTTCAGATAATTAAATTTTTTAATAGCAAAAAGATCACTAAATTGAACTCTAAATTTTTTCCTAATATACTTTGTTGTTATTATTTTTTTTTTTTGTATAAAAAAATTAATGGAAAATCTATTTTGAAACATAAAATTTTTTTTATGATAAATTATTATCTCAAATAATAAAAAAACTAAAAGAATGCATCTGTAATATTAAAAAGAAATGAACAGCTATAAATTAATTTTTGAAAATTTTATTATTTATATTATTTATATGACATTTTTTTAGAAGAATTATCAAGAAAAGGAATTAACTAATCTTATTTAAATAAAATTTAATTATATATTTTTTCTTTGGTACGGTATAATCAGACCTTTTTTCTGTTTTTTTGATGTTTAGCAAATTAGATCTCACCTAATTTGATTAAAAATAACCTTGGTAAATTTTGATTTTGTAATAAAATATAATTAGATATAATTTTATTTGAATTTGAACATATGTTTTTTTTTATTATATTTATCTTGATATCAGATTAGTTAAGAAATAAAAGAAAAACAAATTAATAACAAAAATAAGTGTAGAAATATCTCAAAACTATGAAATATTTAAAAAAGTCTATAGAGTTTTTAAAATTTGCTTTAATGACAAATATAAATGTCTGTAGTGAATCCAGTCAATCCTTTTCTTGTCTTTTTTTTTTTTTTTGTAAATTTACTAAAAACGTATATAAAATTAGGTCTCATATTCAAGTGCTTTGACACTTAAATTAAATAAAATTGCAGTTAATGACTCTGAAAATATTTCATATCATTATTTTTATTATGTTAGCTCAACAAATTATTTTGTAGTAGGTTTTCTTTGTTTTTTATAAATTTTTTTTTTATGAAAAATAACGCAAAAGTTAGCATAATTTTTTTTTTGTTTTTTTCATTAACATTCATATACTTTTTGCATTTAAGAAATTTGCAAATTAATAATTATCATGATTATTATTATTTTTTTTTGTTTTCAATGAAAAATTACTATTCAAATATTTGACTTTTTTTGACTAATTTTTCCTCAAATTCCTGTATTACCTCAAATAAAATTTAGCATTGTTTTTTATTATGTTTTTTTATTATTCTTGTAAGGGCAAGATTTAATTCAAAGTTCTGATTTTAATGTCATTTCATATTGTGATCATTGGCAGCCAATTTATTTGTTTTGCAAAATTTTATAAACTTGCCTGGCATATAATCCAAATTGTAAATTTTATGCCCAAGTTTAACTATCATAATTAGCACAAATTCGATGGTTAGTATAAAACAAAAAAATGACCTTTTCTTTCTTTTTTTTTCACAAATGTATATTTGAATTTTGGGATTGATTTTTTTTTGACACCACTTCAAATGAAAACTCATAAAATTTCTATTTCTATTTATTGAAAAATAAGTATAACTAATTTTGTTAGTTTAAAGAACCCAAAATTTCTACTAGGCCTCTATAAAAATTCTAGTAAACTATACAAAAACGAGCTAATTAGCTCCGTTTAGTGAGTTGTATTTGTAGAGCCACCTTGAAAATAAAAATCGATGGGTGGTCGTCTTCTTTTGAAAATAGAAAAACAAAATTCTTCCTTAACTTATCTTTTACCACTGTAAATTATAAGAGTTCAGGATCATTGTTAATTATAATTAGTTTAGCTTTTTTTTTGTTGAAGTCATTTTTCTTTTTTTGTTACGGTTCCTTTGTTAATGATCTGTTAGTAATGTCCTACAGTGCAAATAAAAAAGAAAAAATTTAAAGAGATGCTAATTTTTCTGGGCTTGTTAGAAAAAATTAACTTGTACTCAAGGTAAAACAAAATTGTGTATTTATTCAATTGGGATTGATTGATTTTTAGAAATAATATATTTTTGTTATATTTCCAAAACAGTTACTGCTAACTATTTTCATTAGGATTATCAAAATTTTAAAAGCACTTTTTAATTTAATAATAAAACCAAATATTACGAAAAAAATATTTTAAACAATTAATTAAATTTCAATTTTTTTTTTCTTGTATTTTTTCAGAATGCGAGAATCAATTTGCTTCAAAGGTGTTGAATATCAGAGTCATATATCAAAAATAAATTAATTGACTAAATTTTTAATATTAATTTCCTTTTCTTTTATTTATTATTTTTATTTTCTTATTATTTTTTAATTTTTGATTTTGGAATTTTTAATTAAAACAAAACGAAAAAAAAAAAATTCCAAACAAAAACAAAGAAAGAAAAAGACTATCAAACATTTTTAAAAAGCAAAACAAAAAAGAAAAACCAACAATATTAATAATGTCGCTATATGCAAATCAACCGTGGAATTTTTCACCATTTGATCAAATTGATATGTCTGATAGTTTTTTACTATCAAAAGATTTTACATTCCTTAGTCCAGAACCAACAGAATTTGTTTTACGTCCAGAGGATCAATTAGGGCGTAGTATACATAGAGATTGTAAATTACTTGAATCAAATGAAACAAAAATACCACAATCAGATATAGCTGAAATATTTGAATTTAATGAAAATTTACCAAAATATGAAATACGAAATCATGATTGTATGTGGTCTGGATTATGTAAAAATGATAATAAAAAAAATCCAAATATATATAATAAAAGATTGACAGCAACAACAACAACAACAATGACAACTATGAATCAATTAAATAGTAATTCATCAATAGTAAAAACAACAACAACAACAACTTCTATATCATCAAATACAACAACAATATTAAATCAAAATACAAATGGACAAAAATTAAATACACAAATTAAATCGACATTTATTAATAATAATAATAATAATAATATAAATAATGCACCACCAGGTACATCATTATTAATTAATTCAAGATTAAATAATGATAAAAAAAATTGTAAAATATCTATACCAACAATATTGACATCTGATTTTCTTAAAGAACGTGAATGTTTATCATTAATGAGACCAGATACACCATTAAGTTTAGACGATGATCCACCAGAATTTAAACATAATGTTGATTTAGCTGCATTTGTAATGGGTTCAAATAATATATCATTATTAGAGCATGGTTTAACAACATTAACAAAACCTTTAATACCAAAAACGACAATACAACAACAACATTTATCCTTATATGAAAAACAATCAAATGATATTGATAATGTTATTATTAATAAATTAAAAGAACAATTAGAGGATACAACTAAAGAAAATATTGATATTAAAAAAATATTACCAAATGGTAATAAAACAAGATCATTAAGTGAAGTTTTAAATGTAATTGGTAATTATGACGATGATATATTAGATATGGATAGTGATGAAACAGATGATGACGATGATGATGATAATGCAAGTACAACAATTGATTATACATCATCAGTTAGTTACAGTAGTAACTATCCACCTGCTAAGCATAGTGATCATAGTTATACTAGATCTAAAAATGGTGTTGATGTTATCAGTTTGGGTGTTCAGACTCCATCAGATTCTGGTAAGTTGTTTATTTATTTTAAAAATGTTCAAAAATTTTTCTGTTCAGTTATTTAGTAGGATTTTTTTTTTGCTATTTATAGGAAAAAAAAATAAAAATTTTAATTAGGGACCTACTAACTTAGAAAATATTTTCAAGTTGAATGTGATGATGACGTTCAGAGATTTTTATAGAAACTAACGAAAAACGAAAATTTAAAAAAATAGAATAACAATGAAAAAAGAAAACTAACGCTAACAACCATAATAATAGATCTTAAGAATAAATAGTAGAAACGTATACTTACAACAAATAATGAAGGATGTATTTTTATTAAAAGTTTTTCATTAAATTTGATTTTTTATTTGAGTCAAGCTCCTACGATAAAAAACCCCCTTTAAAAAAAAAGGAACAAATGTGTTTTTATGTATATAAGAATAACTGGGGGGTAACCAGGGTGCCTTAGTCACACCCAAATAAAAGGAAAATTTAACTTACATTAAATTATTGCCTTTCATTTTTTTTTGTTTGATATTATATTGAAGGTTATTCTGAATTTTCTATCATGGGATAATGTAACAGGATTCTGTCTTATAGTGGGTCTAAATAGGGCAACTCACAGCGGTTCTGTGAGTTTTGTATGAAAAATAACTTGTTCCGCTCTGAGTTTCTGCTGTGAGTTGCCCTGTGCATACCCACTCTTAGTGAGAAGTCAGTGTGAGAATGAAAAAATTTTGACATATATATGCAGTAGAGAAAGTAGCTCATCAATGAAAGATACATATCTACTTTCTCGGGGAAAACATCAATGAGTTTAGTTAATAAATTGCCGCAAAATTTGCCATCATATGACGACTTTTCACATGAAAATATGACTGAAGCTACTTTTTGCATGCTGTAATAATGAATATTTCACAAGTGATCATTCCGACATGATTCATGCATGAGAAACTGACTAATAATTAATTCCCTGCTGGGATAACGTATAGCAAATATGTCTAAATTAGACTTTCTCATTCTCACGTTAACTTCTCACCAAGATAAAATCCCACTTCTGTTAAGGGTAATAATTATTAATTTCCGTCAAATTGATACCACCACTTCTTCTTTATTCAAGGTTGTAGCTTTGATGCGACTTGTTTTGTTGAAATTACAGCCATATGATAATATACTTGCCAGAATATAATACAGACAACATTTTAGAATTGTATTTCAACTTTGAATAATATTTTCATACTCAAGAAATTCGATGGTAAACATAACAACCGACATTTTGACAATTTGTGGTCAACTGATTTGTCAACAATACAAATAAGTTGCTTCATGGCTTTACAAAATAATTTATCAAAAATTTTCAGGTATCTTTATTAATATAGCCAAATTTTTTAAGCTTTATCTGTCAAATTAATGTACACATTAATTGCTCTATATTTACATTAAGTAAAAAAAAACAACGGATTCATGCATTCTCGTGTGCCTGCCACAATAGCAACAACAAAAAATTGAAAAAAAAAAATTATTTAAAAGTACTAAAATTAATTTAATTGCTCTATAAAAAAATTTGTATTACAAATAACCCTAAAATATCTGTTATAACGACGAATGCATACAAATCTTTTGTTTTTGGTCTCTATTTTTTTTTTTATCCAAACTCAATAAAAAATTTTATAGCTAAAAAATTGCACACAACTACACAAATAATTCTAATTGTAAAACTATTTAATGACACTTATTTATCATTATTTTTAAAACACCTTACATTTTAACAATAACAAAAAAAAAATGATTTACTAAAAGTTTATAAACAAAGTTCTTAAAAAAAAGAAGAGTAAAAAAAAAACAATATCTTTAGAAAAGAGTTCAAATACTACGCAATTACGTTAAAATTAACTAAAAGTTATTAGGAATGATGTTGTTGTTGTTGTTATTATTTTGTAGTACTTAAAAGCCTTGAATGAAAAATGATAAAAGTAAAAAAAATAAAAAAAACGCTTAAATATTTGAGTACCTATGTCACGTTATTACGCATTAAAAGGGATGGAGACAAAAAAAAAAAAATAATATATAAATTTTACTACCTACAAAAGTTTTCATTTCGATGTTGTTGTTATTGTTTTTTTTTTTAGTTTCTTTTTCTTTCGAATTCTTTTCAATTATTAAAATCAATATTGGAACATGTGCTGCTGTCAAAAAAGAGAAAATTTCTATAAAAGCTCTCGTGTACTTTTCTCTCTAATACTTGATGATTATTTTTGTATAAAAACAAGAATTAAAAGGGCGTTGATTGTCTACTAAACCGGCTTTTATGTTACATATATGTACATATATATTAATATGTATGCGAAAATTTTTAAATTCATACATATAAAGCATATTAAGTTCTTGTTTTTTATTGAGAAAATCTTGTTACACCTAAATCGAATAATTTTAATCTTGATTGATAGAAATTTTGCTATATATTTAGCAAAAATGCGGCACTAAAAATTCTGCAGTATGTACATTATATACATACATATATATATATGTATTAAAATCTATTGTACACATTCTTTCTTGTATTTGCATAGTATGCGGATACACAAAACAAAAAGAATTAAGTACAAGCTTAAATTGAATGCTATAGAGAGACTTTGGCTAGCCGGCAACTATAATATTTCATGTACAATATTTTTATATATATATATAAAGAAAAAAAAGAAAAAACACATTCACCTGAAAATTAAAAAGTTTTCTAGAAAACTTCTGATTATATAATATAAATGTATGTATATATATGTAACTATAAAAGCTAGAAACTCATGGGGTTATCGTATTAAATATGACGTCACGAGGCAAGGCCCATAGTTTATATATATATATATATATAATAGCTTTATAAGAAAAATACTATACAACGAGTTAAATAGAAAGAGATAAAAATTTATATGGATCGGCGCAATGTTGACTACAAAACACATTTCACAAAATTATTTGGCGGGAAATATAAGCTTTTTTTTATTATATTTTGTATACCTATATTTCTACATTTACAAGCAGCTTTCTGACTGCAAGCATATATCGGTTATATATATATATATATATATATAATTCGGTATTGTCTGTCTACTGCTGCCTTTACTGGTGGATATTGATATTGCCGGGTGATTGCCTATTTTGCCGGTCGATGCGGAAGTACAAAGTCTAATATTTCTCTAGTATATTGTATAAGAAATTTTTTTTTGCCCCCTTACGTTTCTTTTTTTTTTTGTTTTTTATCAATTATACATATCTATATGCATTTATGTTGTTTCTAAATTTATAGTTGATGTAGGATTTAATTTTTCTTTCTTTTTTATATTATAAATAAATCCAAAAACAAGAAAAGTTTTAAGTAAACAATTATGTTATTTTTGAAGGAAGTTTAAAGACTTCCGTCCAATGAAAAATGCAATATTATGTCTTGCTGAAATTATTTCAATAATACCTTTAATATATATATATATCTATAGATAAATGGAGATATATAGATACTTCGATAGAATATATCTGTGGGCTATAAAAAAAAATAGTATAAATTGTGGTTAGTGGGCGATACATGACTGGCGCCCACTTTACTATTAGTAAAATGTCCATTTATGATAGAATTTATATATGTATATAATAAATATGGATGTATGTGGCACAAATTGCATTAAAAGAGTGTTTATAGCATGTGTCATCGACATCTTAATTTAACTAGAGAAAACATAAAAACAAAAAGAAGAACAAAAACACGATTTTTCATTTATAACAACTTTCAATTTGATTGCATTTAGACTTTAAATAACTTTATAAACCGCTAGATGTCATTTTCGTGCCTACACTTTACAAAATATAAGTACTATATACATATATATATTATTTTTACAATTGATGTTTAACCCAAACATATGATTGATTTTATACATTAATTTTAAAGGAGTTTTATGTAAGTTTCAATTGAAACTATAATCAATTATGTTTTTTAAAATTCTGATAAAGTTTTTGTAACTATAAAATCATATATATATATACAGGTTTATAATCTTTGGTTTTTCTTTTGGTTTTATTCATTGTGACGACAATCGACAAAACTTGAACATGCGCGTAATTACTAAAAAAACAGTCTAAATGTAGAAATTATTCGTCGCAGATAGAATACACAAAATATATATGTATATATATATAAAACAAAAAAACTTCGTCTCCGTATCTTTTCAATGGACTACACGTGTACGAAATCAAGTCTTAAGCTCAAGGTCATCTAGTTCAAAGATCCATTTTCCGCATTATATACATAAAGTAGTAGTTGAAAGTATAAATTTGTGTTAGTCATCATATTAAAAAGAATATAAGGAGCAGAGGGAGCCTTGACACACCCAATATTGATGAGTATAAAAACAGGACTTTTACTACAAAACTTTAATGGTTAAAAATTGTTGTTCCCACTAAACATCCCATTTATGTATACGTATATCTAATTCCATATTATGAATTTTGTAGTCAAGGGTAGATTTTTATACAATGCACCGTATCCATGGAGGAAATAAGATATATTTGAATGGGGTATAAAATACTACTATAGTGTTAGATACTAAGCTTTAAAAGGAAGAAAATCCATAGTAAAAGGGGAAAAATCTTCCACATACTTTAATCACTATAAAAACGATGAATAAGAGGATAATTTTGTTGCTAAGAGGTTGAGTATGTCTCGACAAGGACTAGTCTAATAGATGATGGTTTTTTGATAAAAAAAAAAACACAAAACGAAATAAGGCGGGTAGGGTAAGTATGGAACTTTTTAGTGATGCCAATTGCAGACATTCCCGGCACAATACAATTGAGTCAACTTTTATTAATGTAGATTTTATATAATTTAAAATTGCTATTAAAGAGGATTTGCGCAATGCAGTATTAAATCATAGAATTTAAATTAGTTTTCATTTCTAAAATATAAGACTAATACTTTTGGTTATTTAATTTAAATTAAGACAATAATTTTTATTGTAAATAATTTGAATTTTTATTTACTACTAAACATCTTGTAAATAAATTCAGAAAAAAAAGGCAAATAAAAATCTTAAGTTTTTTTTATAAGAAATTAACATAAATAATCTTTATTGTTTATCTTTTACAAGTTTTGAAATTTAATTTTCATTTTGTCTTTGTTTTTATTTTTTTCGTTTCTTAATTATTAGCGGAAGGAATAATTTTTGTTATTCCTATAAAAATATAAATAGGAGCTAAATCAAGAAGATACCCGAGTGGAAATATTTGATGATGATTTCATATTGCATGTACTGAAAAGTATGTAACTTTAATACTGATTTGATACTGGTAGTGTTGAATCGGGACTTATCTAGACCTTTTTAGTATTAATTTAGTATGAACTTTTAACATAAGACTATATGTAAAAGATTATATTGATTTGAGTATAAACTTACAGGATAAACAGTATGGAATCATCATTAAACATTCCGATTAGGGTATGAGACAAAAAAAAATCTTTTACCGGCTTTTCTGTTTCAAATTAATGATGTCCTGTTATTTTTTGATTTAAGTATGAAAAGAGAAGAATAATAAGAAAATTATATGCAATATTTTGGTTTATTTTCAAATGGTTTTTCAGATAATGTCTTTTTTTATTGTTTTGATAAACTGTTGGTCTAACATCTTATTCGACCTGTAAATAAATTGTACTTTCTGACGTCTAGAATTTCACTATAAATTGAGGAATGGCTTCCTCTCCTGAGGCAATCAATTGAGAATAAGCCGCCTTGATTTAACGGCCTTAACACAGTTTTTTTTTAAGAAAATGGCAAAAAAAAACTTTTTTTTAATGTAAAAAAAATACAATTTGGAATATTATCTTAGCAAACAAATTAAAAAGATACAAAAATAATCAAAATTTTTATCCATCAATTTTAAATTGATTTCTACTAATCAAAAATTCTCATTTCGTGAGTCCAATTAGACGAAGCTATTTACAAGTGCTTAAATGTCTCATTTTTGTGCCGCTAGATATAACAAGACAATTATTTGATCAAATAATTTTTTTCATTTATTAATTTTAACCTTTTCAGTATAATCAGCAAAGAAAAATGTAACGAAAAACAAAAGGAAAACCAATTACGGTTTTTCACTTAATTTAATTTTTTGCTTTATAATTTCAAAAATTATCTAGTCCTCATTTGTCAAAAGTTACAAGTGTCATCCTATGTTCACAATCTCTGTTGCCTGCACGTTGAGAACCGATAATCTCAATTGTGCACACAGCAAATCCTTATATAAATTCTTGCTCCTCTCTTCTCCTTTGTTTTTTTTTGGGTCAAAAAAGGAAATCATTTAGGCTCTTCCAAATAGTTTAATAATAAAGCTGATGCCATAACTATGCATCTTTAATTATGTACATTCAGCAGTTCATCGTTAACGATCTCAGTTTGAGTCGCCTGCTAACAGCTGGAAAAAGACATTTAATCACTAGATCTGATTTTGCATGGGAATTGAAATCTTGAACGACGCAAGTACATTTAATACCATTAAACAAAAATAGACTTAATTCTGTGTAATTCACACAAATAAAAAATAATCAAAATAAAAAATTTACATAGCTAATGTCTCTTTAATTAAATTTTTTATTTGACCGGATTCAAAATGAACTTATCACTAATTTCAAGCAGCTGCCATTGTAAAATTTAAAATATTCACCTCTAAGTATTGTTCGATTAAAAAATTTTTCATGGAAATAGATATGACCTCATACTCTCACTCAGTAAAACTCAACTTTTAGGGGAACCTTAAGTGTGTATTATTTGAAATAGTCGATTCAAATATTAATAAAATAAAATAAATAAATAATTTGGTGTTGAAAATAAAAAACCGTATGTATAACAAAGATTTTATTATAATAACCAAAAATACAAAATAAAAAAGATAAATTTTTCAATAATTTCACCACCATCCACTTGAGACTCATGATCGCCTGTTTTCGTTCAATAAAAATTTTTATTCTATAAATGCTTAACACGAGTTAGATGAACCATTTCTAAAATTAATTGTATATGACCTTCTAATCAGCCAATTTCATAATTGTTAACCTTCAACTTTAAATACAGTCTCGTGTTGAATTTTAAGGTTGTAAGGATATTAACCTATCTACTATTGAAATATTTAGTACATTTTTGCCAATGGATAACAATAATAAGTAAGAAATAGAACAAATTGTTCTAATATTCCATGGAAATTATATTTCAAGTGAAATTATTGTAGTGAGCTTTGTGTTGTTTCAAGAATGTTAGAAAGTAGAAGTTTTTTTTTACTCATTAAAAGCAAATTTTATTCCATTGATTTTTTTTTATTATTATTTTGTTGAATACCTAAAGATTAATCAATACTAAAGCAAACATATTCTATTGATTATTTTCAATATTTGCCCTAAACTTTAGTTTAAAGCTTAGAATCGAACAATACCGGACACCATAAAATCTGTTTGAAATTTGTTACACACCACTCCTGTAATTTTAGGGTTGAAACGGATGTGATCATTAGAAATATATCTTGGAAGTGGTAAGAAAAAACAATCGGAATTAATATTTATTTAGTACTATTTAGTATTTATAATAAACCTCTTCTCACGCTTTGTTGCTTTCCTGTTTAATTTGAAAGCCATCATAATCAATTAATTGTTTGAATTTTCTTATTTATACATTGGTAACAATTATTTTATTGGGCTTCAATATTAAAAATATTTATAGTTGGACCGGAAAGGCTTTCTATGTATATATGTATATATATTTGAGTGATTAAAAATATATTTGTTGATCTAAATAAAAATATGCACCGCCTTTTGTAGTTAAAGTCAAATAATTAAATACATGTGTAGCCATTCGAAAATATTTTACCATAGCGAACTTTGAAAATTTTTTCAGTCTTGAGGAATAAAAAACAAAACATCCACCATCTATGCATGTTTTTATATACATATTGAATTAAAAATAAAACCTACCATGTCTGAAATATTTTAAATTCATATTTTTATTTTTAAAATATTCACCGTGTTAAATGCATAGTATCGTCGCGACTTAGTACTCTATGCGGTTATGGTGTACATTCAAGTACAAACCTTATAAGTTATGCAAGAATAAAAACAAAAACTATGTTGTTAAAATAAATGACAAAAAACCGCTTATTGGACAGACTAAATGAAATATCTTTTCCCGCGCATACAATTTGCACTTAGCTGCCATAATATTAGTAGCAGCAACAGCTTAGCATCTGTGTAAAATGGATGCATCTTTTAGAAAATTCTTTGTGTTTTTTTTTTTTTTGTCAAACCAAAATTTAAAATGAAGAAGAACTAAATAAGGTTATAACCTCAATCCTTTCTCAGTCATGTTTTTCGCTTCTTATTCCCCATGTAATTCTTTATATTGTTGATGCAAAGAAAATGATTCAGAGGATAACTTTTAGCAATGATGTGTACGCAAGTGATTCTTGAATAATTTCACAAGAAAACGTTATTGCTTTTTGTTCGTTTTTTTTTGTTCTGTTTGAAAAATTAAGTCATAGTTTTTTCCATGATTTCAGTAGTCTTTCGTATTTAAATAAACAAAATTAAATTAAATGGATACAAAAATATATATTGCTTGAATATTGTATGAAATATAACAAAATAAATACTCCTGGACATGTATTTAATATTTTTATGTGTTGTGTTAGGTTTTGGTTACAATAGATCAATACTGGTCACGGTGCAATTTATCCCTTTTCTGTACTTCTGTAGGTTTTGGTTTGGTTTGATCTCATTTAATATGTATCGATATTAAATATATCCACATTAAATATGGATAAAAATATCCGAAAGGCCACAAATTGATCCAAGTACGTTGTTCCTTACAATAGAGACATTTACTCAATAATATTTTACCGAGTAAGTGAATTTAATCCCATTGCTACACTTTCCATATAAAACTTTTTAATGCTTGTAAATGTCATAAATTTTGGATATGATGCTCCGCTCAATAGACATTTTTCCTTTTTTTTCGCAATCTTTTTTTTGCTTCTTGAGGACCAAGAAGCGTTTTTTAGGTCGCTGTATTTGCTGGCCGTAAATTTCTTGTATTTTTCTTCTAAAAGTATTTAAAGAGGAGTGCTCTCTTTAAGGGACAAGCATTCGGCTTTAAAATGAATAAAAAGTATGAACCCGGCCTCAAGATATTTACAAATGGAAAACGCAGCGATGCAAAGAACGCTTTGGTGTGAATTAATTTTTTAATTGTCTCCTCCGTCACTAATTTCACGCATCCCATGTTTTCTTTTTCCACTTATTTGAACAATTAGCTGCTTTTTTAAACTAGAAATTTTATTTAGTAATTAGACAAATATTACTTTTCTTCAATTCAAATCGAAATATTTCTTCAAATATAGAAATTATTTCAAGTTTTTTTTGTTGTTGCTGTAATTAATAATTACAAAATTGTCTGGTTTTAAATGAATAATAATCAAACAAATCAACAACTGTGAAAATTGAACCTAACAACGATCAATAGAAATTATAATAATATCATATTTATAAAGAAAGATTAATTAATTAATTAAAATTGATTTAAAATGACAAAAGACATTCTTTTAATTATTTGTCATATCCACAAAATCACATATAACGTTTTATATAACTGAGCAAACATCTGAATTAAAAAATTTTGTTCTTAACTAGAAAAACATTAAAATTCTTTCAGTGTCGATTATAAAAAGGTCACCGCTGCTATGGTTACTGTCACATGTTAACCGCTTTCATTGCAATACTATTTCAGACCACCAAGAAAAACACGTTTTACACCAATGGATCAGTTTGGTAGTTAGACAGTTTTATTAGTTAACAACTCTTCGTTGGACAAAAATTGAATAAACAGAAGAAAAATGATTGTTGTAAATTTAAATATAAATTTTTATGATTTTCTTTTGAAATTTTTTGCTACTTTTTGTTTGAAGAATTTTAGTTTATTATAACTCTTTATTTCTATGATTATATTCCCAGAAATTGAAACTATATTTTGAGGATATACATATAAGAATTTATGGCTTTGATAGTTTTAAATACTTTTTTAGCCTTTATTGACTGCCAAAAATTTCATATAAGTAATCAAAGTAAATTTTTATTCTATTTTGGTATCCTCCTGTTGAAAAAATTTTATAAATATAATTTTTTAACTGACTTAATTTTATATTTATATCTAGAAAAAAAGCGATCATTAATGATTATGATAAATTTTCGAATGACTTAAAAATCGTTATTACCATCATTATCGTTAGCCAGCTCAAATCAACCTGTTGAAGTATAGTCCGCACCTAAGGGGGCATAGTTCATAATAAAAAAATTACTACTAAAAACAAAAAAAACACCCGATACAATTCATGACTTTAATAACAAAAGTAATTCGTCAGGACTAGACAAACTTGTTAATTTTATGTTACCAAAAATTCAGGTACTTTATTAGGAAGATTAAAGTTAACTTGGATACACGCCCTATTCATATTTTTCAAAAAAAATTCATAATAAAACTTCAATTCCCTTTTCTTTTCTTTTTAAATGCTTCAATCATTAATTATATTTATAACATATTAATATTGAGGATCTATAGACTTCATTTATTTGCTAAATGAGGTAATAAACGTTAATGTTATTACTCGTTTCAAATATTGAATTTCAATTTATTTAAATAAAGACAACAACAGATTGCTCAAAAAAAAAACGTCAATGAAAGTTAATTATATTAATGAAAATTGATTTGATTCGCACAATTTATTGTTGATACATATTAACCAAAAATTTATCTTAATAATGGAATAAAAGGCAGATTATCGTGTAGCCTCAACTCAACCCTCATTTCTTCTTCTAAATTTTTTTAATTCATTAAATACGAGGAGACGGGTAATATTATTCTTTGGCTGACATCTATTTTAAGTAATTGAAAGCATCCTAAAAGGTGATCCTTAAAAGCAAGCGTTCCTTTTTGCCCTGAGGTTTTTTGTTAATTGGAACTAAATGCTTAAAATCAAGGCTTATAATATGTATATATATATAAATATTATAATTAGGACTCTTATAAGGATAAAACTAAAAGGATATATTTTTTTTATATTAAAACTTCTCGCTCGTTCCGAGCAGGGTTTAAATCAAAAAAGCTGACAGCCTTTCTCGGAAGTAGAAATCACATTTTTAATACTTTATAATAAAAATTAAATTCCTAATAATTAGCCAGTATTAAAATTGGGTTTAATGGCTTCAAAATGAAGCCAATACTAATGAAGATTACTCTAACTAATTCGAAAAATTTAATTTTTTACTATCAAATTTAGCAGCATAATTCATTTGTAGACTACTATCCATCATGACTCTTGGGCTGCCCTAACAAAAAGGTTCCAGTGCCCTCCTCCCATTGGGAATGCAGCATGCAATAAAGAAGCCATATGGAGGATGACTTTTTTTTCGCAACATTTAAACTCAGAAATGTTTTCATACCACAAAATGGAATCATTTCAATATGAAATTTAAATCAATTTTACACGATGACATTTGTCAGGTAAAATTTATGACAAATAGTTATCGTGTTTTATTACCTTCGGACCTGCAACTTTGCGATGTATTTTATCATTATTTAAATCCATATAAAATAATAGCATTTACTTTTCCCACATAAAAATTAAAAATAGCTTTAATTGAATTTTATGTTTACAAAATCTTGGAATTCCTGTTAGTACTTCATGTGATCCACAGTGAATTATTCAATTACTACAAGAATTCGCGTCATACTCATACAAAAATTGTATTTGATCGTAAATTTTCTAGTAAAATATGTCGTAAATGTACAGGTCCCAATATACCACTACTTAGAATTGAAATGTAGTAAATTGAGGAAAAGAACTTTAGGCTATACTTCTTCTACATTTGTGCGACAAACGTCTTATCCACTTCTCATACATTTCAATTAGAAGTATCGATTAATCTCATGCAAATTAGAAAATTCGCTAATCGCTCCCTGTATAAAATCACTTTCCAATGAATTTGCCCAAAATTTCAGTCCAAAGTCTAAAATCACGATCCTCTTTTCTTTTGGAGTGCAACTTATCACTGCATTTTAGTGAAAAATATTAACAACCTTCACGTTAATGGAAAAAATCGGTATTAACATGTAGTTGATGAAGAAAACTTAAATTTGCTACTATAAGGATCATAGTTGTATATCCAATCATACTAAATTCTTGTTTAACATTTATTTATAACTAGCAACTGACCCAGCAAACGTTGTTTTGCTAAACTTCTGTCAGTGTGTGAGGATGTGGTATATATGGGTGAAAGAGGCATGAAGTGTTGGGAATGATGATGGAATATAAAAAATATAGTCCAAGATAGTCCAAGTTCATACTTTAAGGCGTCTGGCAAGGTTTCTAAAAAACAAAAATATTATGCAAACAAAAAAAAAATAATCGAAGTAACACTCACCTGTCAAATTGAGACAAAAAAAAGTTAGGTTATGTGTTAAACACTATATTTTAATTAAATTAAGGAAAAGTAATTGAAGTTTTTAATATTTATTTCGTGGTAAACCTTCTTCAGATCAAAACAAATTTTGTGGTAAATTTTCATTTAAATCTGTGCAGTAGTTTTGATGTACATTGGCTTCAAACACAAAACGTTCGAGTTTTATATATATAGATTAATAATTTTTGTCTATACAAGAAATTTTGTATATATTTTTTGTTTAGTAATACCCTTTCTTGACTGGCGTCAGACTTGTAGCGGTCCCATGCAAAAAAAAAAAACGTTTCTTGACTGGCAAAGTGTGTGTATGACGCCATCTTTAAACATATGGTGGAAATGTCAAATTAGATGTCAGTGCTAAAATACTGTTTTAAAAGTGTTTGAACTAAAGAAAATAACTGTAAAGTTCATAAATCATTTTTGAAAATTGTTTATACAAAAAGTTAAGCCAGCATATAATGTATAATTTTGACATAAGCCAATATGGAGCTTAAATTTGGTTTTTTTGTACTATTAAAATTCACACTAGATGACAATTTTCTCTTTATAAAGGCTTTGAAAGATTGTACTTTATACACATATCCAACAGAGGTAATATAATACACAGTTCTCCATACAACAATGTCTTTCCGTCTGTCAAGAAGAGGGTATAAAAAAAGAAAATGTTAGAGGACATTACAGTCAAAACCGCTTAATACGAGATCGGTTAAAACGACCCAAACAAAAGGTCCTGACGGAGTTCCATATAATTGCACAATTAATTTACCGCTTACTATATATATTGCATATATTGCATATAACGAGATGCCGTTTTGAACGACCACTTTTTCTAATATTTTCAAAAAACTTAATCGGTTATAACAACATGCAGCATTTTTTTTACATTTTGTGTGTCTATTTTCAGAAATTTTATGTTCATAATTAGTAAAAGTGTAGCTCAGTTATAGTCAATAGGCGTTCCTAATAGATTTTTAAAAAATTCACTGTCTGCACAAGATATGGTATAGTCGTCAAATGAAATAAGAAAAAATTGTACAGGAAATTACTGTAGACATGGAGTCATAAGCGCTCTTACTTTACTTTGATTATGAAAAACACGAATTTTGACTGTAGCTTTTCATCCCAGTAAATGACTAGAGTCAGTTTGATGCCATACGCAACGCTTAACACATCGGCTTAATTTTTTATAATTTTTTATAATTTTTCTCAAAACTTATACACTTATACTTATCCTTATAATAAAACTTTACAAATATGGCAATTTTTAGGCAAAAAATAATGGTACCGCTTTTTACGACTATCGGTTATTACGACCGAAAATAATGGTCCCCTGGATGTTGTATTAACCGGTTTCTACTGTATTATCTTCAGACCTAAATTAAAGTTAGCTAAGATTTTTAAAAGGAAAATTCTTTAATATCGATTACAATTTCTAATAATAAGATAAATAAAATATTTTTAATTAATTTAATTAGAAATTGATATTTTAATTTGAAGGTGTGTAGTAAAAATATCTATGTACATATTTTAATTTAATTCTTAATGAATTTAAAGATCAAATGTAATTTACAAATTATGCTATTAATTTCAAATAATGATAATTTTATAATAATAACACATCAAAAGGTGACACACGTAACTCCCAAGTACAATGAACTTTTTTCATTTTTATCCTAGCAATAATCCAAATAAAATCGTGTAAATTTAATTTACTACTTATAATATTTTCATTCATTATTTATACAAATTCAAAGGATAGAAAAAAAATATGAAAAAAGCAAACAGAAGAAAAAGTATACTGTAAAAAAATACAACTACTCATAACCGATTAAAGTTTATAATATATAAAAAATGATTATTGTGAACTAACAAAAACCAGAAGTGGTGGTAAAGATTTGTGGTATTTGACATGTTTGCAGCTTTTTTATTTTATTCACCCGGTTGTACCGGTTCTCTTTTATTTTATATATATACATTAATATTTATATGCATATATATTATATATATATATATATAAATGTAATATTCATTTTATTAAGCTTATTGAAAAATTATACAAAATTCAATTTTTGTTAGTGTTAGCACTAGATTTATTCATGTTCTCCAATAGTATCAGTGATAATTATGAGGACGGAAAGATCTTACGGATCAGACAGAATGGATTATTATCACTTGAAAGTATCTTCTTGATCGAATATTGAATGAAAAATCAATTGTGTGTCATTGACATTTAAGAAAGCATTTCTAAAGTTGTTTTCTTTTTTTTTTTGTTTTACTTTTTAATAGTTTTTTTTCGTATTTAACAAGATAAAAATTTTGTTTTTGTTATTTTTGCTTTGATTGAAAAAAAAAAATATCTTCCCACTTTTTTTCTGTCTTTTTATTTTATTATTTTTTTCAATGGGATAGTTTTCAAAGTTTAGTTTGATTTTATTCGTTTTTTATTTGTTGTTGTTGCTTTTTCTTATAATTTTTTGCATTATAAATACTATCTTCACATTCAATATCTTTTTTTGTTTTGTTTTCGGTTATTTTTCTTGTAATTCTTTGATATTATATAAAATTATATGCCCCACTTTTCTTATTCAAATGTACACTAACTAAATATTTGTTTTAAACAAAAGTAGGCCCAGATATAATTTTATTTTATGAACTTTTAATTTCTTATTAGTGTTATTGAAATTTATAATTCCAATAAGAAAATTTCATTCTAATTAAATTTAAACAGTTACTAGAAATTGCTTTTAAGTTATTTATTAAAATTTCATAAGAAATTTTCTTCTTTAAACTAATTCTGCTCGTTTTTTTTTATTTTTGTTATTGTTGTTTTTTTTTAAATGTAAAGCTTACAAAATAAAAACAACATTTATCACTTTCTGTAGGTTTGAATTTTATTTTATAAATAAACTATTTTATTTAGTATTAAAATTAAGCCGTTCAAATTTTACTAATTGAGTGTTCCTACTCAATATTTTCAGCTTGATTTGTTTTACTTGTTTTTCGAAATTTCTTGAGATTTTTTTTTGTGTTTTTTTTTCTTTTGTCTTCTATGCTTCAAATCAAGTGATAAATAGGCGATTGTAATTCCACGTGGATGATTCTTTATAAATTTCCACATCAACGCATAAAGTATTGATTACGTACTTGACAGTGTTTATCCACCAATAAATATATTTTTAAGGTATATCTAAATATAATTTTCAAGTTTTTTCTATTGAGAAATTATGAAAACAACAACAGCAAATATATCTATTATATATATATATATATATAAGATATCTAAAAATATTTAACCATTAAGGAAAAAACTTAAGATATTTATTTAAATATTTTTCATGTGTGATATATCTGTAGGATCATCAATCGTATATCACATTCTTAATAGTGACCCTATTTAAAATTGAAATTTTTTTATTTAACCTAAATTAAATTAATAGGTTTGAAAATGTTGCAAATATGATGACCAGATAAATACCACTAATATGAAATTTGAAAATATTTTTGTTTAATATCTAATTAGAAAGAGGGATAGAGCGTTATTTTAAATCCTGTAGAAGAAGCTATATTTAAATTGATTTAGTATTTAATAATTCTGGTCATTTCCTGTTTTTTTGTTTTTTTAGTAAAATTTTCCAATTAATTTGTGCATGAGACTAAAACAGATGCACTGTAATCTATAATATGGATGTTTTCTTAATTACTAGTAAATTTTGAAATTTGTCAAAAGTTTCACGCTGTGGAAGTGAAATTTTATATAATTTTATTCGATTTTTTTTAATAGATTCTACTAAGAATTTATATGGCACAATTTTCTTATTATGTACAGAATCATAGGATATTTTCTATTTATTTATTTTTTTGTGCCCTTATTTCAATTTAAGCCATATCTTAACAATCTAGTAGAATTTTTGATAACACATTAAACTCTAATTTTTACTTAAAAATGTAATTCACTCAAAGTTTTCTTAAAGCTATAATTCTATATTCAATAATTTTCTATAAATGGTTTTGTTTAAGAGAATCTACTCATTTCTCACCTTACTTCGTTTGAGCTCTAGTATGTTTCTTTGATTATTCAAAAAATATCATACCACACAAAAATTCTAACTTTATCGTCAGTTAGGGGGCAATTTTGGTGTAATATTTCCCCCTATGGTAGTGTGCAATAACTTCCATGTTTTATATGCTGAAACAATCTTGTAAATATATAATATAAAATTTTTTTTAACTAAAACTAATTAATTAAATATAAGTGGGGAAACTATGATTAGATATTACTATTTGTGTAAATGTTCTCCTTGGATCACAATTTATCTAATGTAAAAGTAAACAGATTTTGCTGCCAACTAAAGTTTGTGACTACTTTCTTTAATGATTGGCTCTAAAATATATTAATATTGATATAAATGGAAACAAAAGAAAAAGAAAGCCAAATTATCATATTTAATTTTACTAAGTTTTTATTTATAAAATTCTTCTTCCATGATTAATTAAATATGATGTAAAAAGCAGTTAAAGCAAACAATATTTATTCACTATAAGGACGGCTAATTGTTGCAAAAAGAAGATCTGCAATCACCTGAAACGTTGAAAACTTGGCTTATTGATATTTAAATAGGTGTGGTTGAATAAAAAACAAAAAATCAGGTTCATTGACTAATTTGCACACTGAAAATTATGCTTAACTGAATTTAAAATTAAATTTCTAATGATAAATTAGGACCAAAAAGAGAAAAAAAGTGGACACATTTAACTAGTAGTTTCCGAGAAATGAAAACCAATTTATGTTAGTAAAGTACCTTTTGGTCCATTACAATAGCTCAAATTCGTATAATGGCTTCCTCATTTGACTGGTCTCCAGTTCATTTTTAGACAAACGAAACGGAGGAAAGTTTGCAAAAAAAAAAAAAATGCCACCAACAAATTTTCTATTTGTTATAAGTTGCTTTCAACTAATACAATGAATGCATATTGTTTCTTGTTTTCAGGGTTTAATTATTTTTAGATAGAATGCGATATTGTTAAATATTAAAATACTGCCTAAAAATTACATAAAACAAAACAAAAAAAAAAACTTCACTTTCATTAAAAATCAAAAATATTTTGAAAATTTGAAAAGCTTTAATTTTTGTTTTCATATATAAATAAACAATAATTCTGTGCCTGTAATTAGATTATCAAATCTAATTAATTATTTTTTTGTCTCTTCCTTGGTTTATAAATTTTGTCCGGAGACAAAATTAAAATGAAAAAGTAGGCTAGGATCGATCTTGTTACTATACGGAAATTTCCATTTATTTATTATTACTTATTTTAGTTTTCTTTTTTTGTATCTTATTCAGCTATATATATATATATATATATATGGAGTTGGTATACGTATTTATTTTCTTGACATCTTAAAATACTTTCCTTAATAACGTATAATTCTTATATAGTATCTCGCCCGGTTTTGTCCTCCTAACAAAATCGAGGGGTCATCTATTGAAAAATTGTATTCTATGTAAATTTAGAAATTCAAGTGTCTATTTGGCTCTCGTCGTATCAAAGAAAACCAGAGAATTCGTTTACACTAAATTACTAAAATAGATATTGCTGGAATCTCGATCGCATAGCAGACCTATTTGTGTGGCTAATTTTTGATTACTTGTGGAATAGCTTCTACATATTTTGAATTAATTTAAATGTAAATGAACTCACAAGATTAGCAAAAAACAGTAAAAAAAACAAAAAATTTTTAAATAAATATTTTAATATTTAAAAAATCCTTAAACTCTTTTTTGTATTTATACTGATTAATATTGACGCGAGTTTAACAATTTATGAATAAAAATTCTGATGTAAATATGAAATTTGAAACATAAATCGATTAAAGTCATTGACATTTTAACAGTGAAATAAAGAATTTTAATGGTAATGAATTCTTTATCAGATAATATGAAGCATTTAAGAAAAGAAAAAATAATTATTATTAATTATGCATATTTTTTATTTGTTTTAAATTTTAAATTTTTGAAATATTTATAATTTAGGAAATTAAACCGTCTGTTTCTATGTAATTTTTTATTTATGGGAATGTATTAAAAAGCTTTTTCTAACTTACATACATAATATAAGTTAATCTCTCTAAAACTGAATGGAAATGGATAAAGAGGACTATCATTCATGGTTATCACATGAGTCCAGGCATGTTTTAAACTTTAGCAAAACGTATTCAATAAAAATACCCTATAAAATTCACTACTTTTGAATCCATTTATTTGTAGAATGACAAACGAGATTTAGAAAATTTCTGCACTCGGAGTGATAGTGAAATTTTCGAAAATTTTGAAAATTCGTTTTACCTTAAGGTAAATAACAGATGACGGCCTCGTGTGATACCTCAATATTTATTTAACACATTGAGGGCAGCACAGTTTTTTCTACTCCGCTGCATTTTCCGGTGGTAAAAATCATACTTTGTTTTATCTGGCGGTGTCTTGCACAAAATGTTGTGTAGTAAGAAATTAAAAGTTGATTTAAATATAAAAAATTATTTTTAACCAAGATAAAGTTTTTTTTTCATCTAACAAAACTATAGCCGATGTGTACAACCGATGGTATACGTTGTCCTCAATGTGCTAAAGTAAGAAGTTGTCTCTAATTAGTTCTTAACAGTTCAACAGACTTCTGTTTATCTATTTTAAATCACATTTCTTATAAAAGAGAATTTTAAAAAATAAAAATTTTAATAAATTATAAATTAAATAATTTTAATTTAATTTTTTTTTTTTTATTATTTAACATTACAGATGAAGAAATTGATGTTGTATCAATTGGTGATAAAAAATTACCAACAAATCCTTCTGATCGTGATAGGCGTGCACTACAAAATCGTGTTGCTAATAAAATTTCAGCTAGAATAGTTAAAACTGCTGGCGGTATTAAAACTATTTTACCACGTCGTCGTTGTACAAGACCAAATCAATTAACACCATCAAAAAATTCATATTATTCACCAAAATCAATATCATCATCATCATCATCATCAATAACAACACCATATAATTATCCAAGTACACCAACATCAAAATATTCATCAACAACAACAAGTTCACGTAAACGTTATTATGGATCAAGTTCAAATGATGAATATTTACCAACAAATAAAAGATATCGTGGTAAAAAAAGATCATCAATACGACGTCATATATCTGATTCAGATGAAGCTGAAACAATTGAAAAACGTCATTTACATAATGATATGGAACGCCAAAGACGAATAGGATTAAAAAATTTATTTGATTCATTGAAAAAACAAATTCCAAACATTAAAGATAAAGACCGTGCACCAAAAGTAACTATATTACGTGAAGCTGCTAAATTATGTTCACAAATAAATCGTGAAGAAAGAAATTTATATAGTGCCAAACAGCAATTACAATTACAATTACAACAACAGCACGCTTTATTATGGGCTTTAAAAGATAATAAGCCAAAATTTTTGTAAAATTTTTATAAAAGAGAATTTGAAGAAAAATGATTTTTTTTTTTTTGATAAACACAAATAAAAAATAATAGAAATTGAAAAATATGAAGTAAGAGAAGTAAAGAATTGTTTTTTTTTGTGTTTTTTTTACACTATAAAAATTTTTATATATTATATACATATATATATATATATTTTTAAGAATTCTAAAGGTATAAAAATAATCTTATAATTAACTAAAATAAAGAATTTCTTTTTTACATTTAATGAAAATTAAAGAAACTTAGTCAGGGGATCAATCCTCTGTCTGCTAACTGTCGATGTTTATTAAGTAGTTTTTTTTTTTATAAATAAATTTGTATATATATATATATATATATATACCTAATTTTCTCTATATATATATATATATATATATATGTATGTAAGTACTATTAAAACTAAAGTTAAATATTACTATTAATGTATCGTTTTTTTTTTTTCTAAAGAAAATTTGTTTCTTGAACTCACGATAATACTGTTTATAATAATTATTATTATTATTAATATTAAAACGAAATTAATTTTTTTTTTTGCATTCTTTTTTATTATTATGATGAGTTTTGTTGATATAATTATGTTGAAGATAGTTAAGTTTTTTTTAAGTCAGTGAGATAAACATGAAAGCTAAATTTTTTTGCTGTATATACATATATGCATACATAAATGCTCATTTTCTTTTTTTTTTTTGTTTTTTCTTATGAAAAAATGTTTAGAGGATGCCAGGGATTATTTTTTTTTGTTTAATTTTTGTCGATTTTCAATTTTTTAAAATAAAATAAAAGGATTAAATTGTACATATATGAGTCACAAAATTCTGGCATCTAAATATTTGTTCCATGTATATATATATATACATATACATATATATGTTTATATATGTATGTATATATAAAATAAATATACAATTGTTTATAAAAAATATACATAAAATAGCTTTTAAAACTTGAGATGAGCTCGAAGGCAGTTTATAGTTTACCTCATGTATATATTTTTTTATATATACATATATATACATGTATGTGTGTATATATGTATACTATATATATTTGCATATAAAACAGAAGTTATCCTGACCTCAATTAATGTGTTTTATTTAATTAATTCCTAATATTATACCTTTGTCCTATTTTTTAACCAAAAAAAATAATTTTACAGAAATTCAGTAATTAATAAAAAGTTTTTGAAAGCTATTATGACGAAAACTATTGGGGGCCCTAATTTCAAACAAATCAAATTTTTGGTAAGTTACTTAATTTATTCTATATTTTTTTTCTTAAACTTGATATTTATTATTTTTACTTTATTAAGTGTTGAAAAAATAGGAAAAAACAAAAAAGAATTTTTAATAATTTTTTATCATTTATATTATTTTATTCATGGTTCATTAGGATTTTAAAAAAAATATATAAATATTTTATCTGGACTTAATTAATCCCGTAACTATAGTTAACTGTGTCGCGCCATTTAAACATATTGAGATTTGAGAATATGTTTATTTTTTCCACAAAAATTACAAGTTAAATAACTAAATGGTAACTACTTTTTACGTATGACGTGTATATACACGTCATGACAACAAAATTTTGCCACTTTTCCATGACGTATATACACCTCATACCCATTCTCCACCGAAGCTTGTACTCATTATTACAATACAACGACGAAAATCCATACAACATTTCCATCGTTGTATTGTAATAATGAGTATAAGCTTCGGTGGAGAATGGGTATCAAACACAGTTAACTGGTAGGCTAAACAGGACAAAACTGTGTACACTCCAGATAATTTGTGTGGTGGACTGTAGTCCACAAATTTTGCAAATTGTGCTTTGCGGTGACAACAAGAAACTTCTTAGTTTTATCTCAAATATAAGTGATACAATAAGATTTTATGTTTTATACATTAGCACACTTTAGATTAAAACATTTTTCTTACCATTTCATTGATAGCTCGTTTATTTTGGTCAAATTACTTAATTACTGAATAGGATTTATTTAGTATTCTTCTCAGATTATGAATCATAACATTAGTTTTTTAATTTAGTATTTAAAAAAGAATTTTTTTATTAAGGATTTAAAAAAAATTTGTATAATTTTTCGTAGAATACTTTGAAAAGAGTCAATTGAGATAGCCAGGTTTTTTAAAGTAATGGAAAATACATTTTACAACACAAACAAAAGATCACTGAATATTACAAATACTAAAGTTCAGCATGATTATTTTCTTATATGCAGGAAAGGTCATTTTGATTTTTGTATTTTGCTACTATGGACGCACTATTATGAAACTGAAAAGAAATATTTTAGTTTATTAATTTGTATCGAAAAGAAGGGGAAATTTTGAATATTGCTTAAGTTGGGTTAAATCCAAAGATTGCAAATTACTAAATTACATAACTTTTTCTATATGAATTAACTTTTAAAATTTTGAATGTACTATTTTACTAATGGCAATTTGAAAAAAATATATTAAAGTAACTCGTGTCAGAATGGAGAGGAACTCTCGTTTGCGAGAATCAATTGTTAGTAGTAGTTTAACATTAAAGTCAGGTTAAATTCAGCTATGAATTTCAAAACAAGGCTATTCTGTTGCTAATGAAATTTGAAGATTATAATTAACTGCTGCAAAAATATAACAGTAAACATTGATTGTTATTGCTTAAAATTTGAATTTTTAAAACAAAAAAACGAATGAAACTAAAAATAGCATATAAAAAGTTATTTTCCGGCACAGATTTAAACTTCTATCGGACGTATTATGGCTCGAACATCTTAAAAAATTTGTCTAAAATAGTTCATGTCCTTGCTTTCAAGGACATCTTCTATTTTCTTATACATATTGCATTTACGGACTACAATATTTTTAAGTCATTACAAAATTTCTTAGTATAAATCAGTTGATAAATAGTTAGGATATCCGACTGTTTGTTCCTCTCAAATCAAGATTTTTCAGTCAGGATTTGGGATAAATTGGAAACAGTTTGAGCTTATGAAAAATTAATCTTTAGATTGATAATAACTAAAAAGTAAACATATAAAATTTTATTTTCTTTAGAAAAGGACGACATAGTTTTTAATTGTAAAACCCATTTTTGAAATTTCAAAAAAAAAAAAAAACAATGAAAATTATGTGGAATAACGGTATTTTTTCCAGAAAAAATTCAAGCAATCATTTCTTAAGTAAAATTGTAATTTCGCGACAACCGATTAATCATAGATTTGACTGCCAATTTGGAATTTTCAAACATAAAACAAATATGTATGACCAGAACCATACTTTTTAATAATGCATGACAATTTCTTGGAGAGTTCAATTCCTGTATTTAAGTATTTTCTCTAGAAATCTTGATGACGAAAGCGTTGAGCATGGTGAACGTTTTCTCTTACAAAGGAAGATTATTTAAGTCGCTACCAAAATTTTAGTGATGAGACAATGATGGTTTGTTATTGGAGAATACAAGCAAATCGATTTGAACAACACTCGCAATAAATAATGACATTATGATGGAAAATTGAGTTTTTTTAAAATATTTTTACTTAAATTCACTAAATAACTTTATTTTCTAATCTCAAAACATGACCAATTTTGTTTTTACAAGTGTAATATAGTAAAATGTAAAAATTTTTTTTACAAAATCGCTAAAAGTGACCAATTATGGTTTATAAATATGTAGATAGCCGGTTAATCGCAAATCTAATAAGAAAATAATGTACAAATGAACGATGAAGAATTCAGTTAGCTACAGATAAATATGTATAAAAATAATGATAATTGAGTAATTATAAAATCAGATTATTGTAATTAACAAAAACGGGTTCTTTTTAAAAAACCAAAAAGGGTTTTCTAGGATATCGTGAAAACTGTATTACTGTGAAATATTTTGATATTTTTCCTGATTAATCATTGCAATTCTACCTTAGGAATGATTGGCTAATATAGTGAATACTAAAATTTTCTTAAATTTTTTTAATAGTATAAATTATAAGCTTTTCTTATTTGGTTTTTATTTTATTGATTTTTTAACAATTAATTTAATTGCAAGTAATTAATAAAATATTCAAATCAGTTTTTGGGTAATATTTTTTTTAATATTATCAAGAAAAACGTATTTTTTCACTGTGTGCATTAAAAAATTTTTATCTTGTGCTAACCACAAGAGTTGTATTAGTTATCTCACAGCATTTATTAACCTGATAAAAAGTATAACTAAAGCGATATTCGAATGTCTACATTACCAAACAAAGTTACTGGTTTTATATTTTGTACACTATTCAAGATATCCATTTTAGTATTTAAAGTTGTAAATAATTTTACTTATTAGAAATGAAAATTTTTTATTTAATATTAATAAAAAATTATTTATTTTTCTGTTGCCTTACATTTTACACACTCGAATGAACTCCAATCACTTCTATCTTTTAACATTGTACTAATGAGAGACAATTTTCTTTTTAGCTTTTCCTAAAGCCTATTACTATATAAGAAATTTTTTACTCAATGAACATGAAAAATTTTAATTGCAATTTCAACAATTTATGCAACTAGTTTTCAAGTTATCTCTATAAAAAAGATTTACCTTTTTATTTAATGTATTTCTTGAAGTTTTCTGTTAGTGAATGTCTGTTGTCCTCCTTTCTGTGGCTTATTAATCTTAAATTGTTGCCTATATTTTTTATTATAGTAAAACAGTTATTTTATTATTTGAAATTTCCTAACAAAGTTAATTTATTATATCTTAATTTTGTAATTATTTTTTAGCCTTAAAAATAAATGGGAAATTCTTCAAAAATTATCCAAATATTATTCTTTTTTTAATTTTATTAGAACTGCTGGCGGATTTATATCTGCTAGAGTCAATATCAGTCATCATATCAAATTTTAACAACCAAAATTTCACCAAATTTCAACTTATCTTGGAATTCCCTGGTGTGTTAATAACTTTGAGCTAATGTGATGCTGATAAAGACTTAATGGCTTTAAATTTTTGTATTTTTTTTTTTTGCTGACATTTAATGTGGCTAATTTTTTTATTTTAATAACGCAGATACTTCAGATTGATTCTTGCTAACAAAAATAATGAAAAGGAAATAAGAAGAAATTGATATTCTTTTCTAGAAAAAAAAATTATCCTTAGTTTGATCCTTTTTCTTTACGCCCACAAAAAATTCTTTAAAAGCATAAAAATATACCCTATGGATTTGATATGAAAAAATTATGTCTAAGTTGTTATTAAAGACCGTGGAGATCATATATTCGAAAATTGTTCAATGCAAGCAAATAATTTTAGAAGAAATTTAATAAATTTGATTATTTATAAAAAATAAAATATCTTCAATTTCTTGCACATCTTAAACCCAAAATATTTAAAAAAATATGTGGAAGCAAAATCTAAAATTGAATTGTGTTTAAAAATTAAAGACTAAGGATTGAATGAAATTTTTTAAAAAATAGTTGGAAGAAAGCCTTAAATAAAATTTAAAATTGAAACATTGAAAGGAATTATGAGAAATTATTTACCCAAGAGTATTTGCCACCAGATCAATTAACGACTACAACTGTCGACAAAGGTTTTCTGAGCTATTATTGGGTTCTACTTCTTTTTTTATAGTTTGGAAGACTTATTCTTATTGAAGACTTACTTCTTATTTGTTATTGTTAAATTAATAAATAAAAAGCTCTCGTCATTATCTGGTACAATATGTGAGGAATTAGTGTGCAGAATTATTTTCAGTTCTGAAGTTAACTTTAATTTATATGAATAGAAGGGCAAAATTTTGTTGAAAGCCATTCAATTTTATGAAATTCTGCACATAAATTTCTTATTTGGGGTTTGGGTTTAAGACTTATCATTTTGAAAGTATGTTTTTAATATTTCCCAACATTCTTCAAATATAAAACAACTATTTCGCTAGTTTTATACGTTGTACTAATTATAGGACACTTAATGAATATCATAATAATTTTCTAACTTAAAATAACTGGTAGTGAAAATTCCCGAAACTGGAGATGGACAACCCTATACTAATTCCAAAAGCCTGATAAAGTTAAAATAAAACAAATTCTTCTCACTAAAAAAATTTAAAAAAGAAATAAATTCTCTCTTAAAACTTAAGGTTTAGACGCTTTA
Organism: Acrocera orbiculus; assembly: GCA_947359355.1. Lineage (NCBI taxonomy): Eukaryota > Metazoa > Arthropoda > Insecta > Diptera > Acroceridae > Acrocera > Acrocera orbiculus. Next base: position 6,088,670 of record OX375757.1, read on the forward strand.
ATTTAGCGTGTTCTTTCGGACGTCATAAAAAAGAACCCATAAATATTTTTAGGAAATACTTTTTAACTTATTATTTATTGATATTTTGAGAGTATAAAGTTGTAATAATATTAAAAAAAAAAAGCAAAATTGAAAAAACAAGAGGCTGGCAAGGTGGAGGCTTACTAAAAAATGGCATGGCTTGATGTGCACGATTCTAGCCCTTCCAGTAATCTGAAGACTGAAGAAAAATTAGTTATGGAGTATTTTTTAAAAGAAATTTTTTTTCCCTCAAAATCGCGTCAGTTTGAAAAGACACACTTTATCTTTTTCCCTGTTTTTTTCGCCTTTCGGAATTTTATCAAAAAAAAAAAGAACATAAATACTATACAATAAGAAATCTCTATGACAAATTTCAAGTGACTCGTTTAGGTAAAACCTAGGCACACCGTTTTGAAAAAAGTAGTTTCGAGAAAAACGCATTTAAAATTTTAAAGACTGAACCGAACTGAGACTAAATGCATCACAAAATGAACTGTAACTCCGAAAATTATTTAAATTTTGTAAAATCTTTTTTTAAATTTCTAAACCAGAAATTGTCTATTAATTTGAATTATTTTTAAGTAATACTTTTATCACCTATTTCACAAATATGACTTCTAATTCGAATTTAAATAAGGAATACAAACATTTCCATCATTCATTATTAATTTTTTTTACAAAATTGTTATAAATATATATTTTAAAAAATTTTATAGTCTTGTTTTTTAAAAAAGTATTTAACATGTTCTTCAAAAACATATTTTTCTAAAAATATTTCTATGGCGCCAAATACATTTTCTGGGCGTTATTCTATATTAATATTTAATTTAATATCAACCAATTTAAAATACATAATACGTACATACATGTCTGATAAGTTTAATTCTTGTTAAAAAAAAATTGCGTAACTGATGTTTGTTAAAATGATAACAGCAGTAGCTAAATGCCTTCAGTATTTTTTTTGTATATATTTATGACATGTTATCTTTCAAATAAGCTTAAAATTTATTCAAAAAAAAAGAAGAAAACTATAAAATTATATTTGGCACAGTCAAGTACTAAAAAATTTTTATACAGCTAAACAAAAAAAAAAAACGAAAATTCAATACGTGAATATCGTTTAAAATTTATCCTATTTTTTATTAACATAGACCAATATTTTATTACTACTTATACTGTAGGTAAATATTTCAATCAAAGGAAAGAAAAACAAAGCAAAAAAAAAACACAAAACGATATCAGAATATTTGCTTCATTTGGTTTAAATAAAAATCAGACTGGAAATAGAAGGTCAAATGTCGACCATACGCCTGTAATCATCGTGAGAACCACACTTTTGCCGGAAATAACGACTGGCGGGGCATGATGAACTATTTCAGCATATATATAAAAGCGAAAATTTTGTCTTTTACATCTTTTACCGATAAAAATAACAATAATATTACACAAAAAACAAAGAAAAAAGAAACCTACACACGATAGTTTGCGGTCGGTATTTAATAGTTCCATAGCGGCACTTTATGCATTTTTATTAATGTGAACAGGATGTGAGCTATGCCAACTTAAATAAAGTACAAACAAAAAAAACCCTTACAGGCCTGAGTATATGAAAATTTCAAGTCAAAGGAATAAAAAGTAAATAAAATTCTATTTCAATATTTAAATTGTATTTTCGCTTTTATGGTTTTTATAGTTACCAAGATTATCATTAGAAAAATTTTTAGGTTCTTTAGGTTTTTTGAATTCCTGTATCTTAAGTAAAGTGTAAAAGTTTTTTTTTAAAAATTAGTAAACTTATTAAGGATCTATCTATATTTTTCAAAAAAAAATGAAGTATTTTAATATTTATAAATATAACTTTTGGCATTATTAATCAGCTGACCTTTATGAGACCATTTCAATTATTTAGCTGGAAACCAATAGAAAAAAAGCCGTTATGTATGTATGTGAGGTTTAATTAATCAACGATTTTTAATTTAATTATTAGTAGAGATAATGGAATAATGCGTTAGAACAATTGCATCGTTTAGTCGCCTTTGAAAATAAAATAGCTTTCTACTTTTTCGACTCTTGTTTTTTTAAGAAGATGAAGAGTAGAAGATTATATTCAAATTTGGTTTAAATTTAGCTGTAAAGGAAAAGGAATTTGAGCAGCCAAAGGCTTGCTTAGGAATATTTTTCAAACTTTTTCAAACAGAAATAGCTTTTGTGAGCTTATTTTAAGTCTCAGTGGTCTATGACATGGCATATTTTCGAAATTAGTAACCAAATTTTTTGGTAATTTATATTTGTTAAATTTACACACACATCCCGACTAGAATTTTAATGTATGGCCTCCGTTAGGCCCTCGTCCCAGCAAACATTACCGCGAAAATCCGTATACGGATCCGTGTGCGTACCGTCTCGGCTCAGCATACGGATCAAACGGCATCCGAAATAGGAACGTGAACGCGGAACGTATGCGTACCGCGTTCACGGATTTCACACGGATTTTGTATATGTATTGGATTAATGTGCTTTTCATATATATGCTTGCGTGATATAGCAAGCAATTCCTTGAAGTGTCAAGACATCTAAAAGTTGATTTGGAAAGGAAAGTGTTTAAAAAATTTTGTAAATAGAAACAATGTCCAGATAATTAAAATAGTTTTATTTAATTGTTGGTATATAAAGTGTGTATATAAAAAAATCTTAGATTTAAATAATTTTTTTACAAATAACTTAATTTTAATACATTATATTTCTTAACCTAAAAATTTCCTTGTTTTCACCTGAAATATATTAATATGTGAACTATGTATTTTTTAATAAATTAAACAATTAATTACCTTAACTTTTTGTGTCATTCACTTTATTTTTTTTAATAATGTTAAATAATCTTACCTTTTAATTTTTAATTGTTAAAAATAAGTCGACTTTGAGTCAATATTTTTTTAAAACTTCACTGTTATAAAACAAATACTGAATTAATATCACACAATTTGTTTTTAGAATTGGTAAAAATAAAACCTTATTTTGCTTATTATCTAAATTTCAAAAATATGTATATATTACGTATAAAATTCCAAAAATATGAATATATTGGGTATACTAATGTCTATTTACTTACCAAATTAGTTTTTTTTTAAATTAAAAACTATTTAAACTATTAAAAAATAACTTACATATGAAAATCACTTTCACACGACACTAAAATTTTGACATTCCGTGAAAATCCGGCCTCACGTATTTTACACGGACTCTCGAAATCCTCGTAAGATCCGTATTTCTGAGAGTCCGCATAAATGTTTGCTGGGGTTAGGCTAGCTTCACTTACACATTAGGGCCGAGTGCGGCAAACCCATGAGGGCCGCATGAGGCTTGTAATGCTAAACTAATATTAGGTCCTAATGCGGCATGCCTCACATGGGCCGCATGGGGCAGAAGTGAGGATTGCCACACGTGAGGTCTTTCGCATTCGGGCCTAACACGATATATTTTGCATATGGAATGATGCATCGCATTCAGCACGGCGAAGCCATATGAAATCACCGAAGACGATTTTCAGCTGGCTGTGGGTAGATTCTCTTTGAAATTAAATATCTTTTCTAATTTATGCACTTGCCTGGCATTTATTAATGTATACATAATTTTAGGTTATAATGGGATAAAGAAATAAATAAATTTATATTTTAGTAATTGAATTTATTTAAATATAATATATATAAACAAAAAATTTATTTATTTGATTTTCTTAAATTTAAAGCACTAAAACTATTTAATTTGAAACAATACAACATAATTGACGATATAGTACGATAAGATTTTAACTTAATTTAAACTATATATTACTTTATTTGACTTATATTCTATAAAACATGATCAAATTATATGAAATTTAAATTAATTATAATTAAAAACACTTGATATGTAATAATAAAAACTAAAATTAACACATGATAATCATAGCTCGCGACAGCACTAAGGCAATTGTCAAAAAGTATTCAAATACTGATTGAACTTATACAATAAATTCTTTTATTTATGTTTAACAATATAATTAATTTGAAACCTAAATTAATTATAAGCAAAAATTAAAGAAAACTAATAAATTCTCCGAATGAAACAAATGCACACGATTAAAACGCGACAACTACTAACTGTCAAAGACTTAGAAAATTTTTGATATAAAAGAGATCGCGTATACTATACGAAAAGATTTATAACATTTTAGAAGTTTTTTATGCTTAATAGACAAGAAAGCTTTTAATTATTAAATAAAACTTATCCTAAGTTATATGTTTATTAAATTAAACTAAAAATATTTAACAAAAAACAAAGAAATTATAAAGAAATCAAACTAAAAGACAAAAAGTTGTTATACATCGCGAATAAAATACGAATAAGGAATGCAGCGAATTTAAGGAGCATTTCACCGGTGCTTCAAAAAATATATTTTTTTAAATTTGATTCAATAATTTAGATCAACATAGGGAAGTTATTTGGTTATTTTAAGGCAAAAGTTATTTCGATCAGCTCCAAATTCTTTACATAAAAATAATCTCTTATAAGAAAAAATTAAGTATTATTAGAGGTTTTAGACACGCTTTACTTAGAAAATCTTAGGCTAGCCGCATACTCGCCTTATTCGGCCCTCATTAGCTACTTGTGAGGCATGCAGCACTTAGGCTAGCTGCATACTCGCCTTATGCGGCCCTCATATACTTTTAGGCATGCCTAACTAAAAATTCTAGTTGGGATTATGTAGATTAAGTAGAAATAGACTCATGCACTCTCGTTGCCCAGCTACCAGAAAAGCCAACAGAAACAATTAAAGTATGTCGGATGCCCGATATCGTCGAAACAATACACTCAATTATCATGACAGTTATCATGAACAGATTCTCTCTATTAAGAGTGAATTAACTATCCTGAAAAATAGATGGAGGGATCAACTGCTTAAAGTCATCGAAGGACCTGGAAGTAATGACGCAAAATGCACATCAAAAAGAGCACCTTAGCAGCAATTAGATGTATAAATGCAAATGATCTCTCAAAACAGCCATAAGTTCGTTCGAAACTCCAATTCCTTCAAAATTTTGACTCAATGATTATACTTCGTTTTGAAAAAATTAAGTACAGACTTAAACTCAATATTAAAGGTAAGAGAGCCTTGTATGCTATTTAAAAGTACGACACCTTTAACTTACATACACATACATATTCATCTTAGAAAATTTTTTTTACTGTTGTGCTTTAAGACAATCAGTTATTGACAAAAATTTAGAGTATTTTTAGTGTTTTCGAATTTATCACAATTTTGTATGTTTGTTTCTGTTTTTTTCGTAGGGTAAATCTGATTGTACACTAATCCAATGGTTGGTAAGCAAGCTGAAGCTTTTAATTTGATTCTCAAATTACTTAGAAATATTAAAAACGATTTTTTAGCTTGAGAAATTTTATTTGCTGTTTAAGTTTTTTTTTTTAATATAGACTTGGAATACCGTGAGTATCAGCTGTGAATGGCTTGTGTGGAAGTAAGATTTTTGAACTTGAGAAATTCGGGAATTTTATACTCTAAAAAATATCACAAGTACAATCATATGAGCTAAATCAGAAGTTTGAAAGTTGATGTTTTCAAAAGTGAAAGTGAAAATAAATAAATAAATTATTTTTAATTTAAAAAAGTACTTGTAATGAAATTTAAGCCTTATAAAAAGAAATCAACTGAAGTAAAATAATGCCGTCCTTCATTTATTTTCAATTATTAATTAATAATAATTAATTTGATGGTATAAATAAGAATTTTTCTAAATATGTTAACAAAGTTTGACAAAAAAAGACAAGGCCATATAAAATTAGTATTAGGAAATGTTCAATATTTTTTATTTAATGTTAAAGTTGAAGCACCTTGAAAAAATTAACGAAGAGAATAAAGAGGATTTCAGCTCTATATAAGTGCTATCATAAGGATAAACTTTAAATTTAAAACATTTGGTTATACTGTAAGTTGCCTTACTGCTGAAACTGTAATTAGTAGAATGAAAATCTGACGAATCAGCTTCGTCTTATGTCATTCATATTTTTTATTGATACTAAATCCCTAAAATTAAGACTGAAAAAAAACTTTATATGTATAACAAACAAAATAAAATATTTCTCTTATTTTTTTGTCTTTTTGCCTTCTTTAAATCAATATTACATTTATCAGTTCTATAAACAATTACGGATTTCCAGTGCTGTTATTCAAATCGCTTCTTAACCAAAGCAAAAAAATTTAACATCTCTTCTGACCAGCGTCTAGGACAATGAGAGAAAGTTTTAGCCATTATTGAATTTTGTTGTGGTTTTTTACAAAAACAATCAAACATAATCAACGTATAATTTTTATAGGCAAAAATCCTTTTATTAAGTAATAGAAATCACTATAAAAGTTCCTAAACTTAGAAAACATGATATTCCAAAAATTTTAAATCAATTTAAATAGTTTTTTTAAATGAGATTCCAAACAGTTCCAGATAAATGAAAAATATTAAACCATAAATAGAATTCATATTCAAAATTTGATATTAAATCAAAAACTGTTAAAATACGAACGAATTTTAAGTTTTCAGAAAAAGACGAAAAGATAAATAAAAGTTAGGAATCAAATATTCAGCTTCATTATCTCAAATCACAAACTCTACTCTATCTTTATTTTATTTTAAATAATTATACATCAAATCCTCTGTAAAATTATTATTAAGTAAGGGCATATGCAAATTTATATTTAAATTATCTCCATGTGCAATTTTAATCAAATAAATGGCCCAGAGAATAAAAATTAAGAGCAAAAGTGAAGGGTGTCCTACTTTGGTAATTTTTTAAAAACTGAAAAAAAGGGAAAGGTTAAAAAACTCAGAAATGCTTCATTCTTTTTTTTTTTTAATTCTTTTTATTGAATTTTGGTTTGTTGTTATTTCATTCCATTCAATTTTAAACAGGTAAAACAAAAATCCAATATATATGTATATCTAAAAACAAAAAATCTTCCAAATTACCTTGGAACTGTCTTCGTTTCATTTGCCTTTGAATATAGCCGCCCACTGGATGCTATAGGTCTAATTTGCGCAATAAATTGCCAAATTTTGTATTGCCAAAGGCATAAGAGTGGCATATTCTTTGCCTGGCGTTTACCATACCATTCCATATTATGTGTACGAAAATTTTTGGCAAACAAGATGACTACAAACGAGCCAAAAACAATACAAAAAAAGAGCAACACAAAAAATTGATACTTAACATTACAAAACGAATATAAATACATATACATATATAGAGATATATCCACAAAAATATTCCCCTTCCCTTGAAGACTTAAAGATGTTTTTTTTTGAAAATCATTATAGCCCATTTTAGGTGGTTTTGGTGATTCTTTTTTATTTTTAGTTTGTTAAATACAATTCACAGACGATGAATAAATCCAGTTAAGATAAAAACCAGTTTTTGCAATTCACACATAACTCTTTGGAGACGTTTCAAGACTTTCATAAGTAAACAGGACATTTTCATATGTGGTTAAAATTCCTAAATGAATATAATAACACGAAAAAAAAATAAAAAACAAGAATATATTCAGACAATATCAGACTGTTGTGCGTCTGGTTTGCAATTCTATTCAAATGGAACAAAAAACGTAAAAATTATTGTCTGAAAATTTTACATAAATGCCTACCAATATGCTTATATATTTTTTAATATATACAGCTTTTTGCTTGAAAATAATAAAGAACAAAAAAACATAAATATCCCTTATTTTACCTTTTAAAGGGTAGTTGAACTTATTTCCTGACAAAACATGTCCTTCGTATTTGTTATCGTCTTCAAGTTTAAGGACAAAAGGATTTAAGACCTTAACCTTTCCAAGAAGGTTTTTGTCAGTCGCCCTTGATATTTAAAATCTTATTTTTATTTTATTGTTTTGTTTGAATTCGATTCACTAAATTAAAGAATAAAAAAATTGCATGTATGCTAGCAATTTGAATGAATTTCTTTAGCCTAAAGCTATATATATATATATATATACATATATGCACATACATATGCACATATATACTATAAAGAAATTAATTCGAAAAACAAATTTACCTTTAAACGAGCATTCCTGCTGCTTTCGGCTGAAGTTAGCTTAAAAAATTCATTTAATTTATAAAGAAAAATAAGTTAAAAGGGGGAAGGTAGTTTTGAAATTTCTCCAAGGATATTTACTCTCTTTGCATTAAGTATTTATTTTTGCTTAGTTCGATAAATAAAAGAAAAAAGGCACCGGTAATTCTAAGAATCAGTTTCATGATCATTTATCTATAAGATAAAAAAAAACTGCTAACTTAAAATAAACAAAAAGTCTTCCTAAACTTTGCACTCCACTTGAAAAATAGATAAATCTGATAAAAAAAAACAAGAAAACATTACTATTAAAAATGCTTTTAAAAAAGATTTAATCAGCATTACAATCCAACCACCTGGCTCAAATCATATTCATGCCATTTATCTAATAGTTAGCCATTATATTGAATGAATAAAATTCTATCAGAGAATTAAATAGAAGCTTTTGTTATATTATGCCACTTGAAATTTAATACTGCTTTACAATTTTTTAAGATGACAACATAAAAAATAATAATAAAAATAAGTAAGAGAGAAAAAAAAACAATCAAAATTTTAGCTGATTATATGAGCTTTGAAAAGAATTTTTACGGATCATCTTTTGTGATGATCGCCGCGAAAAGGAAAAATTTATATCATATCAAATTGGATTAGTGAAATAATTTTCTCATCGAATTGAATGGAATCTATACAAAATAAAAAAGAATGATTGCAAATATTACCATCAAATAAAACTATTTAAGCTTTTATTATCTATTTTATTTTTACTTATTTTAATTTATTAATGAAAGAAGAAGAAAAAACTTAAATAATATTTGGGATTAACAATTTAAATTTTACACTTTAAATATATTGATGCTACCCTACACTCTACATACACTCCAGCAGACAAACATGGGTAAACAAGTTGCTACTTTTATGACTTATAGGGGTGAAAAAAAGCCAAAATTTTGAAAATTTGGAGCAACAATGTTGCTTCCATATTTTATCATTTACTAATACATGTACATCTATTTCTCTCATACATAGCCAAGTTTAGAGAATTTACATTTTTTGTGTATGCTTGCGCACTGCGATTCAAAAATGAAATTTCGAATCGAACTTTTTCATACTGATTTCATCGTATATTAAGCTCTGTGTACAACAAAGTGATTTTGCTGCTACAGTAGCGACTACAGGTGCCGCTAAACTATATTTAATGGATGGGTGTATCAAAATCTGGTTGACAAGTTTCTTTTTTAAATTAATTTAAATATTTTTCAAATAGCTTTCCACACCAGCCAAGAGGTTAGCATTAGCCTATTTTTTCTCATGACCGGCTTTCCTTATAGGTATATAGACCACAGTCAAATATAATATATATAATTTAATAAAGAAATAATTTTAAAATATATTTTAGCAATGTAATATAACTAAATTTATTGGACCTATACTATATGACGGGTAATTGCCTGCCACATATAATAAGCCCGTACGTTGTCGCCAGTTAACAGGAAAAACAAGCTTTCGGTTAGCTCATCGATGTTGCCTATTGAAACGATCTTTTAATTAAAACCTGAAATTTAACCAAGCTCTATTTTCACCAAATATCCTATGCATGATTTATTTTAATTCCCGGTATTGTTTTTTACTACACTGATAGACTTATACATTGATTGATTTTTTAATGTGAGTGTTTATTAATTATGCTTTTACTAAATAAGACTATATTATATAATTTTTTGTAATTTACAGTCATTAACGATAATAATAGTAACAATAATTAACAATTATTAACAAATAACAAACAATTATTTGCAGGAATTAAAAATGGTCAACAATATTAACAATAAAACAATTTTAAAAGAAATTTTGATATACATGTTTCTCGCAACAAAAGAAGTTTTATCAGTGTGCGGTAGGCTTTAATCTCAAAAAGGATACATGCATTATTATTTCTTTATATAACCCACAAATTTCCAATCTTAAAAATTCCATATTTACATAATTTTTAAAATAAAAATAAAAATTAAATTTTAGATGCTTTTATCATTTTGTTCTATATTAATAAGCCGCAGGCTGCCACTTTTTTGAATGATAGTATTTAAAAAGTTTCATAAATAATTAAATGAACAAGGCTAAGACTATTTAAATTATTTAAAAAATTAAGCCTTAGAATTATTATAATACTAATTTAAGTATAAAGCTTAGCATCCTAAATTATTTGCATAACAAACCATTTGAAATTATTTTGCAAAAACTGAAATTGTTGTCAATATTTTCTAAAGATCATAAACATTAAAAATAATGGACCGCATGTTCAAAGCTAAAATCGAAAATATAATAATTTAGTGTCATTAAGAAATTGTGATAGTGTCAAAATTGATTTTCAAAAAAATTATTTTCACTAAAAACTGGAAAGCTTGTGTATATAATATTATTATTTTTATTGATATATTTTGACAGCCAAAATACCTTTGCCAAAATTTTTTAACTCATAATTTTCTTTGCTTTTTTTTTTTTGATTAATAATTTTCTGCCCGCGTGACTTTCATATTTTATTAAATTCAGAGCATATAGGGACGTACTGACTTAATAGAATTCGATATACTTTTGACCGCAAAAAACGAAGTAAAAGTTTTTATAACGATAGGAATATATATAGTGAAATGCACGTATTTATATGTAAATTAATATTTTTTTATAAGTTAGGAACGTAAAAAATGTTGTATCCAATTAAATGCTTAAGTTGCACTTTCCATTTCATCGCTATTAAAGTTAAATTATTGGGATGTAATCTGAAAACTTAAAAAAACTATTAAGCATAGCTTTGTGCATTTAAAATTCCAGTTAATTTCCATTTATTCAAATAAATATTTATATACATATTTATGAAAATTTAGGTGCTTAAGTAAATACTGATAGTAGGATCATTAAGGACATCGAAAAGAATTAAAATTATGAGGCAAGCCAACAATCACATTTTTATAGGTTTAAATATGTTCCTTTTTGTTTTTTCTTTGTTCGATTAGTTTCAATGTTTTTTTCTGAAGAAATTCATGAGTGGAATAACATTAATTCTAGGATTGGCTATATATTGGGATTTTATCACATAAAAGAGTCCAAAAAACAGATTAAAACTAAATAGTTGGTACAACCGAATTAATATTTTTGAAATTCAAATAAGTTACATAATAGGAATGGTTTTTTAGTTATCTTTTCTCTTTAAGTTTTTCTTTTCGATCAGTTATTCATTTTGAAGGTTTGACCATGATTTAAGCTTTAAGGTTACAATGGATTTTGAGGCATTTTTCAAATGTTTACTTTTAATTAGGAGTATTTATATTTATATTTTACAAAAAACAAAAACAAAACAACTTTAATGTTAGCATGACAATTTTTTTACCACTTCATTAGCAATTTAGTATTTAAAAAAGCCATGATGGCGACTTTAGCTGAAATCATTAAAGCATGATTCATCGGTATTCACTTGGTGTCTACATTAGTTTTTTGGGTAGCAGAATTATAGGCGATATTATAACCGATTTGTGGCATTGTTCCCGAGTCGAAAAATTGAACCTGAATTGAACTTGATGGGCCTGCTTAATAGCAGGTTGATCAAGTTCAATTCAGGTTAATGTTTCAGATTTACGCTTATAAAGTTGAACCTGTTATGGCCCTGATGGACCTAGAAAAGACCCATTTCGGTATAACCAGGTTCATTTCAGGTTCAAAGAAAGCGTTATTTTTCGGTATTACCAGGCTCAATTCAGATTCAAAGAGAATTTTATTTTTGGGTATTACCAGGCTCAATTCAGGTTTAAAGAGAACTTTATTTTACGGTATACTCAGGACGAAAGCAGATTAATAATTGAAAAAAAAAAAAAAATATGTTAAATGTTGCACTTATTCAGAATTAATTATTTCGAAAATACATTATGAAATATAATCTTTTTGAAATTATTTCTTTGGGAAATACAAATACAATTGAAAACTGATATTTTTAAAATAATTAATTCTGAGTAAGTGCAACACTGCATATATTATATTTCAATTATAAATCTATCTTTATTTTACTTTCAAATCAACCTGAAAATAAATAGCTTTAATAGGAAAAAAAAATTAAACACAATTTCAAAAACAAAGCATTTATTATATTAATTATATATATAGTCACAATAATTTATATATAACTATCACTGAAAAAAAAGCAAGTTTTACTAACAGTAGGAAAGACTAGGAAAAAAAGTAAACAAAATTCCACAATTACATGTTTTATTTCTTTAAGATATATATTTTATTTTACAGAAAAACTATTACACTTAATATCTACACTATATTTTTCATTATAAATATAAATAAATCTTAAATATGAAACAAATCACTACAAAAAATCACATCTTTTGTTAGTTATAGCTAAACGTCAACTAAATGTCAAATTGGACTTAGAAAATTTTTCCATAAAGAGAGATAGAACTACATAACCAAAAAATAATACGACGCGGACATATATATGAACGAAAATAAAATAAATTTTTGATATTTTAACACAACTTCTCTTTCTCATCGTTTCATCTCGCACAATAAAATTCCATACTTTTTCTCAAATATTAACCTCAAATTGAATTTTCGGTACATTCAGTATGAAATCAGGTTCAAATTAGAAATGTTCTGAAGGAAGAAAGTAATTTTTCGGTATTACCAAGTTCATAGCAGGTTCATTTTTATTTAGTTCGATTTCAAAATAAGCAAAAATTTACTTCTTTCGGTATATTAAGTATCAATTCAGGCTAAAATCAGTATATTTAGGTCGAAATCAGGTTAATTTCAGGCTCATCGGGTTCTATTCAAGCACAAAATTTCGACTCGGGTTATACTCAGAAGTATACTCAATATTCAATATATATATTGAATGCAATCATTAAATTACAAGTCCTTTCGAAAAGTATAATTTGTACTTTTCAATTAATTTAATTGCAATTATAATGCATTATTATTTAAGGTAAGTCAATTTAATATAATAAAACCAGTTAGAAGGCATAAGTTATATATTTTCAATAAAAATTTCAAACTTAAAAAAACTATTGAGTGTAACCTCGCCTCAGAACTACTATAATATTGCCTATAATTCTGCTGTTTAAATCGCTAATCTAGACACAGCCTCAACTCAAAATCTAAATAGCAAAGGCTAAAGTCTAAGGGACTTTGGGACATTAGTGGCTTTTAACTAGTAGCTTTTTTAAATACCTATTAGTTTGACCTTTAACTTGACACCATTTTGAAATTAATATGATTAAATTGTGTCATATCGCTCAATTGGTATTAAAATATCACGATCACCCTTCCTTTATATATTTTCACCATGACTGTAACACGTTGTTTTTTAGATTAGCCCATAAATCCTTTATTAGGTTTAGATACGGTAATTTGGCTAATTTTTTCAAAAGGTATATTTTACTATCACGGACTCCATATTTTGCCTTAAGACACTGATATTAGGTAATTTTGGGGTGCTGAATTGGAATATGGTACTGGTTTTTTTCCATCACGTAAGGTTTTTTAGACATACGAAAGATAAAAAAAAACCACTTTTTGGCTCTATAGTGTCGTTTTTATTAAAACTAAAAAAAAATTAAAAACTAATTTGCACTTATAGAATCTTTAAACATCGAAACAAAAGTAATTAAAGAAATAAACTACTAGAAATCCTTGTATGACCTCTTCTGTATCATTCAAGCTCCTTTTTAAAGATATTTGTCTGTGCTCATTTGTTTCACTGCTCCTCTTTAAGATCCAGCATTACTCTGCAATCATGCTAACATTCCGTCTTCCTTGCCAATGTCGTTTCATTGTCTTTATATCTTACCTTGTTCTTCACTGGAATATCCAAGATTATCTGAATAATAATCTAAATGAGATTTCAGAAAAGGAACCTTTAAAGCTCATGTTGCATCCCAACTTCCTAAATATTTTTAACATGTTTATGATTAATGGACATAATCTGAGCTTCTCCTATTGCCCAGAAAATTTTTAATTACTTCTTTCAAAAAAATCAATGCTTCCTTTTCTTTAGAGCTCATTTTAGTTTCGAAGTATTTGTCTTTCATTAATTTTCGAATATCTAGACCTACGAACATTCTTTCTTTAAGTTTAGCCTCTGAAAGCGATGGAATTTTTTACATCTCCTTGCTTTGATAGTGCTTTCACGGAATGCTTCATGAGTCCAAGTTTAATATGAAGCGGGAGAGGGAGCATTTTTGCTGGATCAACCAAATTTACTCTTAGTATATTTTTCATTTCGGTCTTCAAAGATTTTCTTAAAAGTCAGTCCTTTCTTAAGCAGTGTAAATCTTAGTTTCGGTCTTTTCTTAGAGGTTATAAAATTTATTCTAGACTATTTCATTATAACCAGAAAGTATGTATAAGAAGAAAGTATTGCAAGAAAACCAAATTTTTTAGTGCAAGGAATTAGGTTTTTTTTTTTCAAATATTAAAACAGTTTCAATTTAAAATCATAAACTATAAAAGGTAAAAAACATAAATATTCAATTAATTAATTAAATATGTGTATAAATTTAATTCTATTACATAAACTTCACATTTTTGTAGCAACATAGCACTATCTGGAATGCTTGGGTAGCTTTTACCAGGATTTCTAAAAATTCTTACGTGATAAATTTTTTTGAATTATTTTTCCGCTAATAAGTACTTCAAAATCTTTGAGAAATCATTGTTTAATCTTAGACAACTTTACCCATGCTGACCTGTGTAATTCACGATGATTCAATTGCTTTTCTAATGAACATATAGAAGTCACAACCCTATTAAGTAGTTTTTCATTCATAACAATTTGTTTAAAGCTTTTTAATAAGAAAATATCAACTTTCATTAAATACTTTCCCTATTTGAATATTGTCTACATTAACTAATCACTAACGTAAATTAATTTGTAAATGACATCATATTTCCCTAAATTATTTATATTTTTATATCAGAATTTGTTTTATGATCTGTGTCCTTACTTACAGTTCTTTTTTGGAATTTTTTATCAGTGCTGCTTAATTTGTTTTATGCAATTCTTCTAGTTCACCTTAAATTCTATTTCAATGAAAACAAAAACAAATGCATACCTTTAGCATTAATGAAATGCCTTAAGCATAAAACACACTCTCTTATCAGACGATTGTTATCAAAAAAACATTTTTTAATTTATCATTGGAATATCACTCGTGTACAATTTAAGATGATGAAAAGATACCACTAATTTTTTTTCTTTCGTTATTATTTTTTTTTTTTTGTACTATTTAACGTTATCGCTGCCTACATTAAAGGTAGCACCTTCTTAAAGGTCCTTACCCCCAAACAATTTTTTATACTTTCATGAATTGGAAAAAAAGCAACAACTAAAGAAAAAGAAAAGGTCTACACTATCAATTTTCAAATACAAATAGCAGGAAGTAGACTTTTTTGATGGGTATATACATATGATCTATTTATGCTGGCATATTCTATGATATGTTTTATTTTTGTTTGTTTTTTATTTTAATAACTATTCCTTGAAGTAATTGTATTGATAGTTATGAAGAAAAATTGTAATAAAAAGAAATTGTAATAAAAAGGGCAAAATTTAACTACCTTTAAGGTGAAAATATTTCACACGCAAAAGGATCAGAGGGTGAAGACATAAAATGACTAGCCAACACTTTTCTTTTCCTTGTTGGGTATTTGTATATTTTTTTTTTATTTTATATTTGGCTGTTATAATTTTGTTAACCATAATAATAATCACGCACAGGAAATGTAATGTGATATCGAATATATGAGTGTTGTTCATTGTACTCACTTCCGATTGATTAGAATTGAGATTTTATTAATAGAAGTTCTATATTATATAGGATAGTAACTTATAAGCAATTCTGGGATAGTTTTGCCTTCAATATATTGTAATATGAAATAAGACATATTAAATATATGATAACGATCAATAATGGCTTGTTTGATGGTTGAATTTTATCTAATTAAAAGACACAAAAAACATTTTGTAGTTCCATATTTCTGGCATAAAATATTACACCGAATCTTATGGAAGTGTACAGAAATTAAATTAAGTTTGCTTTTTATTTTAAAATGAAAAAAAGCTATCTGAGAGAAGAAAAGGATAATAGTTAATTTATATTAAGTCCGTTGAATATATTCAATATAAAAGTGAAATTTTTTTTATATAACTGCATAGGAAGACTTTATCCATTGAAATTTATATAGATTTAATATGCTTGTTAAATTGTTAAATTTATATTTTCTTTCCTTGTTGGATTTTGGGTGTTGGTTTTTTTTTATTCAGCTTCTTTAAAAGTCAAAATCGGAACAGATTCTTATTAGAAATTAGCCCATACTTTACTTTATTTTCCAATTTTATAATAATTTCGTGTTATTAATTAAGTTCTTAATTGGGGTATTTAACTTCAAAAGTAAAAAGAATTATTTTTTAGTATTATTAAAAGGTTTTTAGGTCATGGCTTAGTAAAAACACAATACAAAAAAGTTTGTAATATGAATTGTCAACTAACTTTTGTCAATATAAGTTTCGGTATTCTTGAAAATATGCCTTTTTTTCAATGAATTAACAGAACTTCCCCGTTAATAAAAAAGCACCATTTTTGAAATGCAAAAATCCACAATGGGCTTGAATGCAACCCTGAAAACAATTGTTTATGGTTTTGAATCGGGTTTTTTGGCGAGTGTATTTATAATCTGATTATAACCAATGTTTTTGAGGGTTTCATGTATATTTCTTTACGTAAATCGCATGCTAATTATTTACTCACAGTTTTTGTATCGGTTTTCTGAAAATACAACAAAGTATATTTTAATATTACATGAAAAATTTCATGACTTCCATTAAATGCTTTTGCTAAAAGGTCCGAGAGCGATTTTTATTTTTTGAACTTTTGCATCCAAACAATCCCAAGATTTATTTTGATCGAATATCAGCAGCGCAAACCAAAAAATAATATTTAAAAAGCTTCAATAACTAAAAAAAGAGAGCACATGTATTTATTTAATGTTTAACAAAATACTACAAAATAATAAGGAACAGTTTGAAAAGATCTTGAGTGAAAGAATACTTTCTAGCATTACTAATAACTGTCAAAATAATATTAATTGTCAAATCCTGCACCATTTCGCAAAATGGCTTTGAGGGGTGTTACCAAATTAAGAAAAACGCTTGATAAATAGATAATTTCATAACGGCGATAAGCTTAATTAATAAATTAACCTTTTTGATCACAAACAACAGTAAGGATAATATTTTAATTGAGTTGATAAAAGCAAAACGTTAATGATAGACCTTCTGAGTCCTTTGGAGAATACAATTGGACGAATTTACTAAGCTTATTAATTTTTACTGCTAGGAAAGCTGATAATTTTGACCTAAAGTTTTCAGCATCCAACCGAAGTAATTGAAAATAATATCCTTAAATAGAGTTTTCATAAGTAATATTAATTTACTCATTTTAATGCTTTTGAAGGATATTAATGCACAATTAAGAAAACTGTGCGGAAATTCTAACTGATAAAGGACAAAGAAGTTTTATTATATTTACCTTTTTGAAATTATCAATTTTCAAGTCATTGATATGGACTTAGAGGATATATTTTTCGAGTTCTATTATATATGAATAATCCTCTTTTTGTACTGAAGAACTTTAAAAACTCTCTTTTCTCGTGTATCAGCTTCAGATTTTGAATTAACTTCCTTTCAGCTTCCTTAAGAGTAATTGAGACTTAATATACTATGTACTATGTAGTCTGACGATATTCAAAGGATATCAAACTTCTAACAAAAGCTTATATGTATCAGTTTGACCTTTATTGATCCTTCGAAATCGGATACGCCTAAAGACGGCTTTTGTTTTGTTGATAGTTTGATAGTTTTTAATACATTTAAAAAAATAACGGTTCGAATAGTAAGAAAAGTATTTGTACCAATTTTTATTCTTATTTAAAGTTTCTTAAAATATTGATCTATATTTTTTAGAGATTTGTGGATAGCAAATAAAAAAAATTTAAAATCATGCATCTGCCATAATTTTTAGTATTAGCGTGATATCATTATCTAAACCGCCAAAGGACGAAATCTATTTATCAAAAAATAAAAAGGACTTCTAAAAAAGAAAATAGAATAAGCACAAGCAATTCGTTAATAATACTTTGGATACTTAAATGTGCTCATAACCTTTTTAATTTTATAATTTTTCTGTCTGTCATATAATTTTTTTTTTTATTACCAAATTGATCATGGCACATGTCGAATATTTCCTAAAAATAAAAAATCTTATTAAGATAATTTTATTCCTTTAAAAGAAATAATAAATGTTAAAAGGTGGTCAAATAAGAAGCACCTGTACAACTTCAAAATGTACACGAACCATAATTAAACAACGACATGGAACAGGTGCATATGATATTATTAAGTCCAAACCACCTTAATCCATTCTGCTTTAGTATTGGACATATTGAATCCTAGATTTTAAGGCAATTAGATACAGTCAAAGTCTTCAATTGCCATTTATTTATGTCAAATCTGGTATAAAGGCACACTCCATAAAATGATTCAAAAACGAATAACCCAAATAAAAAACAGAAAACTAAAAAAAGAAGAAAAACAAAAAGTAATCACCTTCATTTCTTCCATCTGCCAGGTAAGCTGTACCAAAGAATCGTCGTCACCTTTCTTTGAATTTTCAATTACCAGTTCTTTTAAGATGCTGTTTTTCTTTTCAAGGAGATTTTATTTGTATTTTTTTCTCTTTGGTCATAAGAAAGAAGAAACATTTAAAGTATATCTTTTATGGCACACACCAAATCCCTTCCTAGGCTTAAGTCATTCGACCAGAAAGGGTCTCTCTGTTTGAGCTATATTTACCGTCACTTCATTTGCACCGCCGCATATTGTTCACTATTTTTAACTCTTAAAGTTTTTCTAAAGACTATAAATCTTATATTGTCCTTCCAAGAAGTAAGGCTAGAAATTTTGCAATTTCTACTTTATTTGTTTTTGCTAGAAAAGGTTAGCAGGTCGATATAAGAAATTTATACCAAGGTTAGCAAATAATGACTAGAAATTTAAGTTATATTACTTTTGTGTTTGTTGTTTTTCTTCAAGGAATAAAAAACTTTATTAAAAAAAAATTGGTCTCTAATTCGAATTAGTTGCGATACGTTTTCAGGATTTAATGTAAATAGGATAAATTTTATAATCGGATAAGCAACAGTTGAATATAGGAAGCCAAATTTTTATTTTTTCTTTAATGTTATTAAAACTTTTTTAGGATATTTATTTTATTCAAGAACAAGGAAAAATTTGGATTGAATTTTACAAAGTTCTTTTTCATCATCCCAATATAAATCATTAGAAATCTAGAAATCATGATAAATTTTGTTTTAATGAAAAACAAATATTGAAAATATTTGTCATACATAAAAGCAATCCAAATGAAACTATATTCCAGGAGGTATATTATATTCCTTGTGCTAACTGACATGAAATATTACATTTCAAACTAGTAAAAATATGCGGTATATTAAAATTAATTTTTTAATGGATATTGGAAATATTTATAAGAGGGTTAGCAAAACTTATGGCTGTAGTATAAAGAAATTAAATGTGGTTTTTTTCCTTTGATCTTTAAAACATTTCGGACATTATATATAGGGGTTTCTTTTGCATATGCGCTTTTTTTACCTTCTGTGGTTTCAATTTTGCTGTCATAAGTGGTCTTTATTGCTATGCTCTGTTTCAGGAGAGCTCTGTTTTTTTTCTTTCAACAATTTAACATCGTTTTAGTACTGATATGAGGGTATTTAGCATTCTGTTTGGACATTATATCTATTTTTGGTCATTGCAAAATTCTTATTACAATTGAATCACTTATCATATTTATCCTGTATTTAATTAAGCTACAAATATTGTTCTTTTGTGTGTTTTTATTGGTAGGGGCAAATGAATTTAATGAAAACAATTTAAGATAAAATTGGTTGATAAAAAATGAAAAGTTCTTTTAGTTTGTTTAATCACCGTAGACCATTAAAAAAGTAATTCTTGCTGTTAAAAACCTTTCTACTAGTTTTTAGTTATTTAAACTTATTTTACTACAAATCTATTACAAAAAAGTGCAAAATTGTTTTTTATTTCCATACCTAGCTTACTTTATCCACTTTAAAACTTGGTGGTCTCCAAAGTTTAACCGATATTCAAGCACCCAGAACAGAGGACCAAGATTTTGGAGATTCACAAAATTTAGCTTGAGTAAAGTAACTACACGATAAAATTTAACTAGATAAGAGGTAAAATTTATGTCGAATAATTTGGCATAATTTTCCTCTTCGTTTTACTATGCGTTTTGTGTGATTATACACCTACATATAACTGAATATAAGCTATTCACGGGGCATTTTATTACGTGCAAAAACTAGTGAAGCTCTTAACATTTACACATTTATAAATAATGAAATAAATAAACTAGTGATGAGGTAATTAATATTCATTTATTTAAATTCAAGTGACATAAAATACAATTAATTAATATTCATTTATTTTAATAAAATTTTCCAGGAAATTGAAGATGTTATTAATGAATTTGATCTTGATATCGCATCCAGAATATTCCAAAGACGATTTTGATATCCATAATGGCGACACCAAAGATAGTAATGAGGACATTATCACACCAGGAAAAAGATCTACTCGTAGAATAAGTTTAAGCGACTCAGAGAGTAATATAAAAGATTCAGACAGTGCTGCCGATGAGTGGTTAGAAAACGATAAGGAGATATATTTAGAAGAATATCAACGAATTTCAGGTTTAATAGGTATTATTTAAAAAATATAGGTAGTGATAGTAAATAGCGATCAACGAAGAGAAGTGGGCATCAAAATAGTATTTAATATTTTAAAAATCATGTATGCATTACTCAACTGCATTGTTTTGTCGAACGGGGAGATTTGCCCGATCGATAATGCACTGAAGTTTTACAAAAACTTCCCCCGAGTGTTTGCAGTGTGCCAACCACTTTGAAAATTTTTTATTGGCAATGGCACAGTCGGTGTTAAATAAAAGACACACTTTATCCGTGGACAACTTGTAATCTTTGCCAAAATTATTCTTAAGATTAATCCAAAGTGATATAAAAGCAAAACTGACACAAAACCTCTTAATAGAGAAATACTCTCCGTGATTTTAAAATAGCAAAGAAAAAGGTTTAATGATAAATAAGTTTTAAAATAAAAAGGAGATATTCGTGGAGTATGAATACTTAAAGCTGGAAAATCTGATAATTTATAGGTATTATACGGGTATGATTTGAATTGATCCTCAATATTAAATGCTGGCTTGGTTCCCCGTCATGAACAAACATATGAAAGGATAAGGGAATTCATAAAATAAGTTGATTAGACAATACCATAAATAATTCAGGAAATACTTTCAAGCAGCATATGAGTACAAAAAGTGTAAGGAAGAGAAAAATACTATATGCTTAAAAATTTATAATTAAATAGTTTATATAAGAATGCGAGCAATAACCTAATTCTCAAGCTTTACAATTACTTCAACGTCATAATAGACGTCATACCTCCCAGGTGTTAATTCCTTTTTGTCAACTTCTGAGTTGTCTAAGTGTTTTTCTTTAACAACCACTAAAATATTACTCCCCAAAGGGGGGATGTTAATCCTTTTGATCCCACCCTACTCAAGCTAATTGGAATCTATCAATTGGTGAAAATTGAATTTTGGAGTTATAAAAAGCCTGCATTTATAATTGTTAACCTGGGAAATGCATATTTATCAGTGTATTTTTGTTGTCCAATAAAAATGTCTAGTTTTCAAATTGAAAAATGGATTTATCACGGAATTTTCACCAAGTGATAATAGAGTATAAAAAACTAAAAAACTCTACTCCCTTTATTAGTTCATTCATACTTGAAATTTAATTTCCAATCTTATTATGTTCAATGAACAATTAAATACGAAAATCATGCATTAAGCAAAAAACAAATAAAAAACACTACACTTGGTTAGATACCTGACACCATATTCGGGGGATTTAATTTGTTAACACGTTGGTGATATTTGAGAATCTGTGTCAACCACTTGGCACTAGTTGGCTACTAAAGTGTAATCATTTTTTCCCATTGGTGGCTCATTTCTGAGGGTATCACTGCAATTTATATTGAGCAGGTTAGTTACCCCATTAGAGTTATGTACATTCATATAGATAATACATATGTATGCTGAAGCCTTTTAAATGAAGTGATGCTCCTTGTCTTACCCAAACCCACATATTTGGTTTAAATGAATTACAAAAACATATAATATAAAAAAGAGAGGGAAAGGGAGTAGAAAACAAATACAATATACCTAACAAAAACCAAGGCATAATAATAAACAAATAAAATAAAAAAAAACAAAAGCTTAGACTTCAAGGAAAATAACATAACATGAGGATAGTAATATAAGACTTGTAAGGCCAATGACATTTTAAGTATTAAAATGTTCCCGCCAAGCGCTTCTAAATTTAAAGTGTTTATATTTTTAATCCTTTTAAATGGGACATGGTTTGAATATAAGGTATCCCTTTTAAATATTTTACAATTATATCCCTAGGCATTTAATAGATATGAAAGGTCATTTACACTAATTAAATAATTTGTTAACTAATTGATTATTACCTATGGCTTTATCTAAGTATTTATTTTTGTTGTTGTTTTTTTGTTATTTATTTATT
Organism: Acrocera orbiculus; assembly: GCA_947359355.1. NCBI lineage: Eukaryota > Metazoa > Arthropoda > Insecta > Diptera > Acroceridae > Acrocera > Acrocera orbiculus. Next base: position 6,111,581 of record OX375757.1, read on the forward strand.
ATGAAATATTTGATGTTTTAAAATTGTTGCAAAATCGAATAAATTGTGTATTAGGGTATAATACACTAAGAGTTGATACATGAAAGAAATTAAATTAAGTATTTTTAACATAGGAGACAACAGAAAATAACAAGAGAAATATAAATAGTTGTCTTTTTTATTTTTTTTTTTGGGGAAATCTGGAGCACATTTGTTTTCTATTTATAGAAGACCCTTAATTTCTGTTTGGTCCACTTTCATAAGAATTATGTATATTCATTTGGACCTAAATCAGTTGATTCGTTATGAAATTTATGTCAGAGACAAAATTGTTACAAAAATTAGTTTTTCTTGTTTTATTATTATTTCTTTAGGGCTTTTTTTTGTTTTTAGTTAAAATAATTCAAATTTTTAATTATAAAAAAATTTTTTAAAAGCTTTTTCAACTATCATTTGTTTAATTATATTAATATAATTTTATCTCCTATTCAAAAACATAAAAATTACAGATATATTACATAAAACTGCGGATAAAATAAAATTTTTTTAAATATTTATTTTTAATTTTTTGAAAATGTTGCATCCCTACTGGAATAATTGTGTGTTTGCCTGTTTAGAAACTTTAGTATTGCGCTTGAAATAATCATTTTTGGGTAATTACTTAGTGTCAACTTCATATTTGTTATTTACAAAATTAAAAGGAAATATAACTATAATTCTTTTATTGAAAAATTTTAATTTTATTTCAAGTTAAACCTGTGAAGGTATTGATTAAATTTTTTTCAAAACGTCTATTTCAAATTTATTTTTCACTTCCAGAGCTTTTTTTTTTGTATCCAATTATCCTACACTGGCTGACTCAACGGCCTTTTGTTATTATTTACTATAACCAGGTTTTTCTTTTGCTTAAGGGGTTGAGGAATTTTTAAAACCGTTTCTCCCACAGTAAGGTTAGTTGCATTTCTTTTAATTCGGTTTTTGATATATTCTTTTCCTTTAATTGAATGTACCTAGTGTTAAGCTTTACTGAGGCAACAATTTGAAATAATAATAAAAAAAACACTCAGTCTTTTCCTATGCCATATTCATATAGCAAAGAAAGCATTATATATAAGGTGTGCTGAAATGTTTTCCTTAAAAAATCATTGATCCTGCGATATTATTAAAGAATCTCACAGAAGTTAATAAATCATTAAATGTTAAGTGACTTTTGGAGACATGTCAACCCGAAAAAATCTTACCAGATCAATGAAGCTGTCTTATTTGACACGAGGTTCTTACTTAATTTGGCTACAGAGTTTGCATTTCTCGGTAAACTCTTATTTTTGGCTTATTATTAATATATGAGATCTCCTTTAGCGTTGATTTTATTGTATACCAATAAGATCTACATCAAAACAAATACATTAGAAAAAGTAAAAATTTGTAACCCTCTTTCGGTTATTTTTTTATATATAGGAATTAATATGACTCGAATTATTGAAAACAAATTTTTTTCATTACTTCATGGTCAAATTTTCATAAAAGATTACATAAAATTCTATAAATATTCCGTCGTTATTATAAAAGGGGCTCATCAAATACCATAAAATTTAAGGAAAAATTGATTTTCAATTCAAAATACCATGTTTAATTTCCTTATTTACTTTTTGTACTCATATCCTTTTTAATTTTGTATAATTTCTTTCTTGTTTTTCTACGCTCCATTTATCTAATTTGGAAAATTAACACTATTATTTGTTAAAATTTTTCAAAAACTAGATTAATTGCACTTTTAGACAGTTTAGAATTTTTCAACACTTTTGATCCTTTGAAGTTGACTGTCATCATTCTTGCAAAAATTGTTTAATCCTTGGTTTAGATCCAGATGTACAAATACAAAATTCAAAAAAACTATAAGAACTAAAATAATTTTTCATTTTGACTTAAGATTCTTTCTTATTCTTTTCCTTTTTTCATTTTTTTTTGGTATATACTGGGATCTACTGTGGAATCATTGTGAAAGTTATGAATAAGTAGCAAAATTTCTGATGGTCAGGTAAAAAGGGACCACCTTCTCAGATTTTATCTGGAGACATTTTTCTAAAAGAAAATATTATAAGAAGGAGAAAAATACTTTCATGTCATTCCTATTCATCTTCTAATTAAGGATACAACAGCTGGATATCCTGTCAACTACATTATACAACACCTGGCTAAGAAGAGCAAATTAAAGGCATAATATATATATAAATATATATGTACCTATCTTCTTTACAACTGACAATGTTTTGTCTGTCTGATCATTTAAATCTTAGAAAAACGCCAGTTGGAGATGAGAAGTCCTTTTTTTATACCTTGGACTACTTTACCGTAAAAGCAAGAAAAAAAAAAAACAATTGTCTACCCTTAAGGATTTTCCATGACAAAAGGGAATAATATAATATTGCGTTAGGCGAACTATTTCCGGTTTTTTTTTTAAGTGAAGTTTGTTGCATCGGGTTTTTTGCTACCTACAATCAAATCCAGGTAAAAGTTTTGTACCTCGAAAATCTTTGCATTAAATTAGGGATTTGTTGATTAAGGATAAGATGTTCTATCGGGGTATAAAGTGATGTTGCCTTGTAACTTTCTAGGCTAATAGTTATGTGACAAGTTAGCACGCATTGGGTGGATTTCATATCACCTATCAGATCAGGATTAATTGTAGAACAACATTTATTTTTACTTTCTTGGATCTTGTTTCCTTTTTGTTGGTTAGGCTACCTTGCGGCATTATAACGGGTACTATACGTATGTCTATGAATAAATTGGTTTTTTAACACAAATGTCAGCTAAATGGCTTCCTTATTATTTCTATTTTACTATCATTTTTAAAAAGGGTTTGAGTACAATGGCCCTTGTTTACTTAATGTACTTCGACGTTGTTGACATAATGTGTCGATGCCAGTTTTTGTTATCTTTAAGATATCTTGGTGGGCTTCTAAGATGTTTATCCATAATTTGTCATGTTAAGAGATTAAGTCAATCCCCTGTCACTAATAGTAATAAATTTGCGACCCTTTTAAAAGAATGAATAAAAATGTTCATGCTATCCATATTTCAGATTATTATTAATCATTTTTAAATGTTTATGCTCTTTGGTAGACCTATAAGAGTACAAATGTTAATGATAGCAATTCCGCAAATATGTGGTAAAATAATTTCAAAATGATTATTTGACTATAATTTGTAAAAAAAGAGGGCTGGAAACTATTTTTCATAGCTGTAAAAAAAAAATTGGCTACAGAGAATTTTTATGCTAGTTTTAGTTGCACGTAAAAGCTCAACAAATTCTGCTATGATGATTATTAACCTATAAAACTTTTAACGTCTGTAAAATGGATGTTATTGAGGCCAACACTAATAATAGAAATATTATCACAAAGAAATATTTTGGAGGTATACTCGAAGTCAAAAGTTGCTAGATGTAGGAGGCCACGCACTTATGTGTCTCATTTTTTTAAAATGGAGAGAAGGTAAAAAACAGGGAGAGTATTTTTGATATATTTGACTTTACCATGGTATGCCAATTTAAGAACATGCAACATATCCCAGTAGAGGATTTACTCATCAGTGATTTCTCAAGCAGGATTTTTGTCTAAATCATTCTAAAAAGTCCAACCGTGAACAAATCATCAAAGAATAATGCAAAAAGTAGCGATCATGCATACTTCTACGTCATAATCTGATTCAGAAATCCATCATATCAATACTTTTGCGAACATAAGGCGTCATGTGGATATTGTTAAGGGTCTCTCGTGAAACGTTGGCTTTTCTTCAAATAAATACATATAATCTTTCATTAAGGATTGATCAGAAACGAACCCTGTCTGTAGAGACACAAATACCTTTAAGCCTAACTTAGGTTATTTTTGCTAGTTAAGTATTTTAAAAATATGAAACAAGATCAGAGCCTTTACATCTGTCATCATGATTTTTCAGAGAACAATGCCTTGTAGAATTTTGCAGCAACTCATGAACCTGTCATGAATTAAGATGCATCTTAATTATTATCGTTAGTCTCATCAGATATTTTTTGCGGAGTTATAGCTTTCCTGTACAGAACCCAGGGATTTAGAGTGTGTTGTAGAGTATATTTTGGAAATCGCGGTATAAAGTGCTCAAAGAACAAAAAAGTTAAAAAAAAAAATCCTAAAGATAATTTTAAATGGAACTTAGAGCTGTATTTTAGTAGCTGCAACAGTCAAATCTAAGCCCCATTTCTTTGTTATAAGATAAAAGGGTTCTAGATATAGTACTAACAAATAACAAAGTTAAAGAGTGGCCAACCATCCGATTTTATCATTTTAAACTAAAATTATTGACAGAATACATAATTTAAATTGAAAAAACTAGTTTAAATGACTTCTGGTGTGATATTTTTGGTTTTTTTTAATTATAAATTTCACTAAAATTGAAAATTTAAAGAAAAATAACTATAGACGGATCCGGGACTAAAAATTTACATTTATTCCTTTGGACATTTTTATGATGCAATATTCTGAATTTTAAAATTATAAAAACATTGTTAACCTTGCTTTGCCACTTAAAGGCCCTAACTATATTTGATTTGGTAAAACTATCTTTGACTATTCAAAATGCATATTAAAGAAGCTACCGTTGTTATTTACTTTTATGGGAATCGTGTTAGAAAATTGACTTCATACAAAACCTATAGTGTATCGAAGGTCGAGATTAGAAAATTTTGACTTCTGTTTTAAAATTTAATAGCTTCCTTTATTCGTTGATATTATTATTTTTTGTTTGTTTTGTTTTAGATGGTTTATGTATGGGTAATAAGCAATCATAAACATAGCACCTTGAACGGTTGTTGGAAAGTTTAAACTTATTAGTTAGCTCTTTAGTTCATTTTGCAGAAATATATTGCTTTTACGACTTGTTCAACTTATGAAATAAATTATTATTATTTTTTATTAATTTAAAAGAAAAAAAGGAAGATACAGATTCATATATGAAATCAAAGACTTTTTCCTTCTTGGAATTTATGTACATTCAATTAAATGAGAGATTTATTGGATTATTAAATGACCATAATTATGTTACATGGATAATATGTTCAGAAATTATTGACTTATATAATTCTTAGAGTTGCTCCATTTTGTAGGGTTAGGGTTAATTGTTTTTAATACGTTTGAACATTTCTTAATGTTTTAAATGTAAAAACAAATCACAATATTTAAAAGAATTCAGTAAATGAATTTCAGAGTAAACTTTTAGTATAACTTATAACGGTGGTAGCCAATCTTGTCAGAAAGATTGCTGCTATCTGAAAAAGAACTTATTGTGCTCGCGGAGTCGACGAGTGATGATGCATATTTAATTAATCAGAGAGATGAAAAATGAGACAGATTTACACGAAATCAAAACAGCTCTCCCTGGCATCAAATTGGTAGCCTCTTGTTAGATACTTAAATCATAATTTATTGTATCAAATACTACTGAAAATAATTCAGACAAACGTCACGTTTAGCAAAAGCTTCATTTCCTTGGTGCCATTCTTGTTATTTTTTGCATTGTGATGAGTAAAAAAGTCTTACTCTTTTATTTTTTGTTATGTTTATATGGAGTACAACTTTTGCTCTTCGTCTTTACGTACTTACTTTGATTACTTTTTACGAAAAAAAAACTTTTCCAGATTAAACAGAATATCCAAACACTGTCTGCAGTCTACTTTGTAAACGTATTATGAAATTAAATTTCATAAAACACGAAAAATAGAAATAGAAAACAGTACAGTCTACATTTTCTACAGTCTATACACCAATGTGTACAAATTTGTGTGTTGTTGCTCCATAGTTTTGAATTTTTCTATCGAAAATTTTATACTAAAAAATATGAAACCAACACAATCTATTAAAAAGTGAAAGAATAAAAAGTAGGGAACCAAACTAGATGTAATCTAGAGTAGATGAAACGACGTCATGACAACGTTAAATTCTGTTCATTAAGGGCCCCCTAGACTATCAAATATCCTTGATCAAATACGCCTTGTTCAAATAAACTTGATAGTTAATGGAGATTTGGTCAAGTAGAAATGACAACTTTGTAAAAATTTCATCAAAGTTTTTGACAGATATAAATTGTATTGAGCAACACTTCGCATGCTATTTTTAATTAATAATGGAAAAAAATATTCAAATTTTTTTAATATAAAATGTTTGTAACTAAATACATTTAGTTTTACAACAAAATCTATCAGAAATAAACATCAAATTAATGTATCTAAAACTGATCGACATTAATAAAAACAAATTTGACATTAATTAGCTCAAATTTCCTTGATCAAGGATCCTTGATAGTCTAGGGGGCCCTTTACAGTAATCCATATGAAATAGATTGTTATAGTGAACAGCGTAGAATTTTGCTTATGCCTCCTCTTTATTTTTACCTTTGTAACTTGTTTTGTTGTTATTATTTGGTTTTAGTTAAAAATTTGCGATAGCCATAAAATATAAATAAACAAATTTACGCAAAGCAGAACGCAAAACTGGAGAATGGAGAGTAAAAACGAAAATCTGTACGTTATTCCTAAATCGGCTTAGCCTTCTTTGCTACAATGGGGATGGCTTAACATTCTAAAGGCAATCAAACACAAGACTAACGACACTCTGTTGGCAGTAGTCAATTATTAAACAAAATTTTTGAATTATAATGCTTTCTAATAAATACTTACATATGGCACCACTTGCATTGCAATTGAAAATTCGCGTGCCTATATAAGTCGCTCAGAAGCCAATGTGGTTAAGTCTAGTTTTTCATATTTTCTGATTTTTACAAATTTTAATAGAATAAATAATATATTTCTTAGTCTTAAAAGGATTTACTCATTATTTCAATTTTTGTAGGTAAATGTTTTTATTTACAAATTTTGAACATATCTTATTTTATTGTAGAGTCTTTACTTTTCTGATCAAAATAATATACCAGAAATTTTAAAAATGAATGTATTAAAAAACATTAATTTTCTCAATTTTGATTTTTTTTGACTTAACCAAATTGGCTTCTGAAAAACTCAAATTCATATTTCAAAATATTAATCAAGCATTAATCATTAATTTTGGGTGCCTAAAAAATAATATAAATTATTAAGTTTTGTTGTTGTCAAATTTCTATGACACTTAGAGTTTTGGTAATTTTGTGGTTATTTCTGCAGTTTTATGCTTTGTATGAGTATGAGTAATCTTCAAAGCTTACTTTTAAGTTTTGTGATGCTTATTGGTATTACTAATTCTGCAAATAGTACTTACAGTTTTGGCGGGTTGATCTTATTAACAGAACTTTTATGTAAAAAGTGAATTTGTCAAATTGGTTTTAATACAAAATAATTGAATAACAATTAAGAATCTAGCAAAATTTACGTAAATACATCTCAAATTTAAATTTAGTATTATTATTTGATTTATATCTAAGTTGACTATTTTCAGGTATTTTGGGGGTAAAAGGTATGCTTTTGTATCTAATTGTAGCAGGAAATTTAAGGAGATATATATGTACACTTAGAATTTTCAAATTTTTTTTTATTTCGTTTTCGTATTGTAAATATATTTAAATACACACACAGAAAATTTCAACTTGATCCGACAATTATTCTTGAAGTTACACACATTTTTGTAAAGGCGTGTCAGAGCGATTAAAGGCGCTTTTGAAAATTTAAATGTGTTTTTCTCAAAACTTTCAGCTAAACTGATCAGCCTCAAATTTTAACACAAGCTTCTTAAGTTTATTTTTTAGGAACTAATTGTAGATTTTTCCTGAAAAATAAATATTTTTTTTTATAAACAGTTTCAGGTCAAGTTTTTTTGTCAAAAATCGATTTTTCTTTCGAGAAGCCGCCAATTCGTCAAAAAAGTTTATATTGCTTATTCCTACGATCAATTCCTAGAATATATATTACTCTAACGTTTATTTGGCTTTTTAAATTTAGATAATCCAATCCAGAGATATCGTGGTCACCGCAAGACGTCAATTTTGAGTGCAGCTCAAGAAGATCAGCTATAGCAGCTTTCAATATTATTATTTGTACATATAAAAAATGTTAAAATACAGTTAAGAGTTACTATAATATGTTAATTAAATTTTACATTAATAAAATTAAAGGAAAAATACTCGAAAAACTCCTATTTTAGAGGCTTCTAAATGTAAATAACCCCTTAATTTGCAGTCGATTGCTGCATTTGAAAATGAAACTGAAATGTTTTTCTTTATCTTTTTAAGCTTATTACGTAATTTTAGTGTTCAAGAATAACAAATAAATAAGTAAAAATTACATATTTCATGTATATAAATCAAGAAATTATTTTCACAATTTCATTAGATTTATTATAGTTTTTATTAAAAATATTATCGAAACATGATTTTTGTGAAAAATTCCACGTGTATCAATCCATCATCAATTAACTAATTAGTATTTTTATTTTTAAGCTGAGTTAGCACCTAGTGTAGGGCAATAATTTTAAAATAAATAAAAAATAATATTAAAAAAAATATTCTTAAATATTTTCATAGGAATTTGCGACAAAATATAGTTGTGTAGAAAATTAACTTTAAACATAAATAAGAACGATTAAGGTACTACGTTTTCTTACTAAATATATATTTATAGTTCATAAATAAATTTTGTATACTATTTTAAGAATCTTAATGAATTAATTAATTTGTTAAAACTGGCATTGACTGAAAGTTGAAAATTTATGATGACATATAGATCAAAGTTTTGAGGTTTAAGCATATATTCTATCCAACTTGTTCCCTAATAGATAAAAGATCACTGATTGTGGCCAGTTTTTTTTCTTTTTATTATTTAAAAAATTACAATTTTCATGAAGGTAATCTATACAAATCCAAGGAATTTATAATTATTTACCATTAGACCCAGCATGTCAATACTAATATTTAAATTTTTGAAAAATTATATGTTTAAAGAATATTCTACCTTTATTTAGAAGGTAGAAGTTCTTAATAAATCAGTCAGTGGTCCCTATAACGAAATAAAGAAACGAAAATAAATTAAAATTTATTTCATTGAAATTTCAATAATTGTGGGAATTATGTGGATACTAGTGACACAACTAATTAAAATTAAAAATTATTCTAAGCTTCTAGATAATTAGTGCTTCTTAGGCTGTATTTAGATTAATGCGCTTTGATAGGCGTTTTTGAGGCAGCCTAACACTAATTTGTATACTGATTAGAAAAATTATTTGACATTTTTATTAGAAAAATATTATTTACACTTTCCAACGTAAAATTGATTTAATATAAGAAATTATGAATTATAAATAGAATGAAATTTTTCATAACGTACAAATTTTCTAAAAGACTTGTAATGTAATTATTGTAATTACTACTATCTATCTAGTATAAACGCACCTTAAAAACGTTTACAAAAAAGCTGCCTTAAAGATTAAACAAGACTGATTATGGTTAATTAGACTGTTATATTTTTTTGTTATGTTAGCAATTAATATGATTAAATAGATAATTCCAAAAAAGAAAATATATTTCCTAAAGTAAATACTGCAGATCAATTTTATGTGATTCCCGTGCATACTATTTAAATCTTTTAACCCGCATTTTCTAATTTTTCTATGCGTGAATTATATTTATATTGTTAACAAACAAATATGAAAGTAACAATTGGCTTCTAACATTTGAATATTTCCAACGGAAGTATTCTAATATATTAATTTTTTTTTTTCACTTCAAATATTTGTTATCCTTATACATTATCAGTAAATTGAACATTAATAGTTATCCTTGGCAAATTGTTGATAAGTAAAAGCTAGTTCAAGCTATTAGTTAAAAATAATTAAATTTTTTGAAACGAAATTTTGATAAATTGTCGATTTTAATATTTTGCTCTCTTAAACTTTTATTTACCTAATTTTCTTTTGTTTTTTGAAAGCTTATAATCGGATTTGATTTACAAACAAATTGTATGAAAGTATAAAATAAATTAAGAAAGTAAATGTCTAGATATCTAGGAACACCTGGTAGTCCTACTCTAGAGCAACCTGCTTAGAACTAACAACTAAAAGCACTAATAAAAATCAGAAATTGCCAATGAACCAAAAAACAAAAATTTAACCAAAAGTAAATATGTATTATTAACAATAATTAACAAAAAAAAAAAAGAAGAAATTATCTAAAAAGCGCAAAAGTTAACAATACGAAGAAGCTATTGAATTTTTGCATTAGAATTTTGTGTTAAATTTTTCTAATTTCTAAGCCCATGCAACGCAAGGGCTTAGGATTGAAAATGAGTACTTTTAATGAAATCATATTTTTGCCTTGTAAACTATATCAATAAGTATAATCTTTATTTTCAGGTATCAGATAGTCTACACATTACCATGGAGAATCCAAAAGGTGCATTATTAGTCAAATTTTCTTTGAAAATTTAGGAAGAAATTACTGTTATAGTCAAGAGTGTGCGTTTTTATACCGTATTTAAAGAATTTTATTTTTAAAATTTGGAAATAAATTGTCGGATATATTATCTGACATTTCGTTTCAACAGGACATGGCTACTTGCACGCAGCCAACCATTAAATATAGCCGCAATGCTGATGTCAATTATCCAACTTGAATTTGTGATTTTTGACATCATTGAATTATTTTTTGTACAGAACGGCTGAGGATATCTTAAGGTAATTCAGGGTTTAAAACATGAATTTGTAGATCTCATTGACGGAATGGGTTTCCGAATAGTTAAAAATTTAATAAAAAAATTGGTTCAATAGGAAAATTGCTTCAAGCTCTTACACTTTGAAAAATAATCATATCCCTTTTATACACATCCAAATTAAATTCAAAATTTTAGTTTGCGACAGTTCTGTATGAATTTTTTTTCAAAGTTGAAATTTCATATTTCTTACTATCATATTTTAGATAATAAAATTTATTTCTAAGGCAAAAGCAAAAACAAACAAAAAATTTCGTCATTTCTATAAAAATAATAGCAATAACAAAGTTTTGTAAGCGACTGTATAACAAAATTCTTAACAACAATCTTACACTTGCGTTGAACTTCATTACTCAAGCAAGAATTGACAGTTGTGAAATTTTATGTCGTAAAATCTTGTTTTTTTTTATCTTGCTTTAAAAAATGTTAAGAAAAGTTCCATTAATTATTATTCTTGGTTCTACTGGTACTGGTAAAACTAAATTATCAATTGAATTAGCAGAAAAATTTGGTGGTGAAATAATTAGTGCAGATTCAATGCAAGTATGTGTAACATAACCTTAAAAATAAATACATATAGTGGAATTGTTAACAAGTTTCAAGTTTTTATATTTATTTTACTTTCTTGTTAATTGTAATTGCAAATTAATGATTTACTTTTAATAAATTTTGTAGCATTATAGAAGCTTATAACATAAAATTGGAAAGTTAAACTGCGTTGCTATAGTTCCCTTTGCTCAATAAATTCATTCACCCGGCAATGATGGTTTTTTTGTTTTATTAAAAATGAAATTCACAAAGTAAACAGTATAAATGAATATATGTATTTAAAGAAACTAAACTCTTTTGTTTCTTTAACATTTTTATATTGTTTGATTGCAGCTGATAAACTGCACTTGGTAAACTAAACTATGGCGTTTAATTTCCCTTGACAGTTTTGTTTATATATAAAATATAATCAGTATTTAACAATATTTGCATAGCTAATAATAAATATCATAAAAGATTTATGATTTTCTTTTAAGTGATTCACCACAAAATATCTTTAGATGACATTCTAATTAGAAATTTTCTACATTTTCGCCATAAAATTGGAACTGTGGTAAAATAACTCAAGTTTTTTTGTAAATTAAATTACTATATACAGTCAAATATGATAAAACAGGATTTTCTTTTTGAAAGGATATTAACCCCAATTTTCAGATTGAAACGCTATCAATTTACTTCTTGATAAAAAAGTGCAGGTGTTTTTTTTTTTACTTTGTTGTTTTGTGTTTTTGTATAGCATTTTTACACCTGCTGAAATGGTCAGATGTTCGTCTGGTTTAGATTTTGTGGTTAACATTTGCCAAAAGATATTCTTTTATTTTTTAAGTTAAAAAATCGATTTTACAGTTACCCTCTTAATTTGTATTTGTTGCATTTAGGCTTTCTTTTTAAATTAAATATTTTACTTAATTTCTTAACTAACTCTAAGGATTACGTGCTTCCTATTTAAATCATGGGATCTATAGATCTTTTGTAATTAAAAATATCAATTTTTTAATTTGTAATAATTTGATAGTCTCTATTTTTCTAAAAACAATAAATATTATACCTTTATTTTCTGTTTTCTGTTACTCACTTTAGCGTCGTTATATCTTGCGTCATTTCAACGTTGCTAGCAGGTTAAAAAATATTTTTAATTCTTGTTTTTGAAGAGCGTTCACGAAGTATGCGATATAATAATTTATCAGGCCACTCGCTTTTGTACAGACGTTTCACTATGAAAATGTGTTCTTGCTTTAATAACGATCTATGACTAGGTTTTCCATAGTTTTTACTTGTAATATGTCAAAGCAAAAGTTCAAAATCTTCGCTATTTTATGCCTGGGACTAACTAGCGCTTAGCGGTACAAAATTTAGTGCTAAATGCTAATGAGTCCATTAGTCTCCACTGATGTTCCACTCCACAGGTATATAAAAAAACTCTCCATTTTTACTGTGCTAAGTCGTCTCCACACGCTAAGCGCTAGTGAGACCCAGGCATTACAGTCGAATCAATAGTTTTTAGAAAAAACCAACAAATGGGACACCCGGACTGATCATTATTTTTATATTCTAAATTTTTATCAAAAAAGTTTAACATAACAAAAGCACCATATGTGACATGTATTAAAGTTTTCAAAGAAAATTCACAGATAATTTTAAGTGTGTTTTCTTTAACTGAATATAAGAAACTTTAAAGAAGTAAAGTAAATGTCAGTAAATTTTTTTTTTAAATATTTTTCGATACCAAAAACACTAATTCCAACAAATCAGGTATGGCATTAATGAAAAATAATTTTCCTAAAGTAAAACCAAACTAATTAATCACTTTCGTTTTTTGATAAGATTTCAAAAATAGATAAAAATCCTCCAAACATAAAACTATTTCCTGTACTATATCCAAGTTGAATGTCAGGTTCTTCTTTTAATTAATTCTTCAAGTTTTTATCTGGTAGCAGATGAACTACTTTAGAGTTAAATTTATGAATTGTGGAAAGCTTGAAGTTTCATTGAAGCCTATCACTTAATCGAAGGTTTATGGAAGACTCACAATTTATTTTTTACAGACAAGTTTTAAACAATACCGGATATATATCCGCTAATTGAAATCATATGAAAAATACAAGTGAATGGTTTATATTTGTTTGATTTGTTGGTTTATTGATATCTCTGAAACAAGAATACATCAAGGTCGATCAATTGAAAGAACAAGTGTTGAAAAAATCATCTGATAAAATCATTAGAAACAAATAAAACAGAAGAAGCTTTAAAGTAAATAATTCAAATAAACTTGAACGGCATAATTGTGGTGTGGTAAGTTAAATTCTATGGATTTTGCCTTAGTAAAAGTTTAGGTAGAGAATAAAATAAACTAACTTATTCGTTCGGTTTCACAGCTAAACTTATTTCAACAGACGAAAACTAAACAAAGTTTAAACTATCACTGTAAATTTTAGTATTAGAGTTAATCCCAATGGATCTAGTGATAAAATATTCATTTCCATGAGCTGTTACGCAACAGATTTGGTCTTTTGTTACGAATTGCTTTATGCAAGTGCTTTACCAATCGCAAGTAATACTTCTTATTCATTGTTTAACTATCGGAATGGAATTCGTAGTGTTTCACACCAAAATAGTCAAAAAAAAACTATGAGTGAAACTGTGAAGTGGGTATTGTCTTTTAGGCTGCCTACAAAGTGCTGGCTTACAGCCGAGCTGACACCGATTCTAATTGCGATAGTCTAATCTTTGGTAGGCTTGCATTCTGAACACTTTGAGCATATTTCTATCGACTTTATAGTCTTTGGTATCTGAATCAGCGTCAGCTCGCCTGTAAGCCGGCACTTTGCAGGCAGCCTTATGGAACGGCCCTTTTTGTTGATTTTTTACTTGTTAACATATCTTTTTCATAAACTCATGCCCCATCGGAATTTTTTCATGAAAGTAGGATTGTTATTTAAGTTACCAATCATTTCTTTTAATTGATTCAATTAAATTAAAAATCAAAGAAGGCTTTTTTTCCAACCAAGACAAACAAATTCAAAACCAATACTAATAGTCGAATCGAGATCAATCTTTGACAGAAAGTGTCTTTAGGTGTCACCAACTTAAGAAGAAATAAAATGATCCAATCTCTAAAGCGAAGGCAGTTAACTTGTTTACAAGTTATGGCATAAATGTAGCTTTTCATATAACTTGGTTAAGAAGTAAGTTTCATCTTAAAACAATAATTCAAATTTTCTTCTAAAATTATTAGTTATGTAAATTAAATCACTGCCTAAAATATCAGTTAGTAGTTTATGATGTTAATATATAAATAGTACCAGTATTTCCAAATTGATATGAATTTAGCGTGCTTACAAATTTCTGTCTATTTACTACCTTAAATAAAAGAAAATCATCTACAGCGGCTAATATTTCGCGGTATTCCGTCGGTTTAGTTGCAAACGATGCCTAATTATATTAAGCTGTGTTGAAAACAATGGCCAAATTACTCAAATTGATCTTAGAGCTACTACTGGCTGTTTAGAGATCTTAAAAAGGTGTTACAAGAAATTAGATTTGGCTTCAAATGAAAAATTTACCATCTAAACTTCCAACTATTTTTAGACCAAAAAAAACTCGTTTCACATGGCCGGTATGGAACAATTTAAGAAATGTCGCAATAAATATATCACTGTTCAAACCATTGGATTAAATGTATTGTTCCCAAGAGTTGAATTTTACTAAAATAATTGCTACACACACAAATATTTTAATTTTCATGTTGATAGGTCATAGACCGTTTAAACATTTAAATTTTATTTTGCTTTTATTGCATAAAATAAGAATTATTGAATTTTTTCTTACATAAATTTATTGATTAGTTGTTTAACAATTGGTGAGGATACAATCATTTTTATATAGTATTCCAAAAAAAAAAAACAAAGCAATCAATGTCAGAAAGAAATTTAATCCCACATTGAATATTATAATTTTTTCATAAAATTAATTCTTAAAGAAAAAAACAAAAAAATATATACAAATATTTTCAACAACCCCTACTGAATTTATAACTCTACGTTTTTTATACAAAAATTTTATTTTATTGATGTATATCACTTTTGGAAATCTAAAACTATGTTAACTAAAAGGCTTTTATTTTCCCGAAAAAGGGAAAAATAAACTTTAAATTATTTTAGGCTTATTATGAGGAACAAGCAACTAACTTTCCTTACTTGGGATAATTTAAATTTAATTATTTAAGACGACACCCGAATGTCCTTTTTCCGTTTCCTTTCTTTTACAATGATATTTATAACCGTAAAAGTAACTGCACGCAAATGTTGTTTATAACTTTTGTTTAATACTTCCCTATCATTTTAAATGGACATAAATAAATCCTATAGGGTTAACATACTTCCTATCGTCCAGTTTCTTACTATAAATATGTCAAATTGTTAACAGTATAATTATTTTCAAAAATTATTAACTTTGTTATTTTGTTTTTAAATTGCAGGACGATTTAACGTTGAGAGTTATATTATTGCATGGACTTTTTAGAAATTTATTTTAATTAAAGTCTTTTTTTTTTGGCTGCATTTTTACGTTTACTTTTAATTGTTTGGTTTAGGTTTAATGACGTAGTCATGAAAAAGAATGGCTGATTGATTAGAAAAATTGTAAACCTTAATATAAAAGTGAATACAAATAAAACCCACAAAATTAAATAGTTCAAAGAGGTTGGATTAGTAGGAAGAAATTTTTCAATAATTTTGTTGTTGTCTTTTTAAATAAATGTCAAAATAGTTTCAAAACAACATATCTTATTTTATTATTTCTTTTTTGTTTTATAAGCCTTTATTTACTTTGGTTATGCCTCCCTTTTGATCGATTTTTGGAATTTTGAAATACCTACCGTTGAGCTATTTGTTTCAAATATTGGTAACCTAAGCTACTTATAATGTCAATCTATAATGATTCAAAAAATTTGAGGAAAAAATTAAACTTTCTATTTTCAAATTACAACAGGATATGATTTACTTTGGAAATATAAACTGATTGAATAAGAATGTAATTTGTTTAAAAAATTTTTCCCAAACAATTAACCCTTTCCCAAATCCAGCTCAAATGAAAACGGATCTTGCAATCTTCTTCTTTACTACTTTGGGATAAGCTGATATAAGAACTAGTGTAATAGTTTCTTAATTATAAACTGCTCCTATTTTTCATATTATTTAATTGTAAATGAATCTTCCAAAACCAATTCTTTATCTTTCTGTCCTATTAAACGTGAGACAAATTATTATTCAGCTTATTTATTATTTTAAACAATCATAAATAAAGATATATATTTTTGTTGTGTATTTTATGCTTATGCTAAAAGGTGGAACTGTGTATAGCGTCATTTTATAGAAAGTACTCTTTAATGATCATCAAAAGTTCTTAGTGTCTTATTTTAAATTAGTAAAATAAAGCCTTCTTTTTGTTTTTTTATTCTTTAAGGGGGGAGTATAGTTTAGCACTTTTTAAAAATCCAATTTTTTTGTATTTTCTTATAGTTTTATATTTCAAAAATATACTCCCAAATTTTGAAGTCGATCCAAGCAAAACTATCAAAGTTATCAGGTAGTTAAAGCCAGGTAACTAAAGCCATACATATAAGCTTTTAAAATTTTTAAACTCATTTTTCTCAAAACTACTTTTTCAAAGTCGGTGTTCACTGCCACTCAAAAACTAAATTAACGATTCATTTCAAGCTTGGTACACACTTTCTACATAAAGAATTTTTTTTACATTAAAGGTGTTTTCCACCAATAAAATGGCGAAATTTTTCGTGAAAAATAGCAGTTTTCACTTTAAATGCGCACCAAAATTATTTTAATAAAAAAAAAAGTAAGCAGACAACATTGGGGTAGGATTTAATAGTACTTTGACTAAATTTCAAGGGTTTTTGATTTCGGTTAATTTCCGGCTCAGATACAGTGAACACCGCAAATTATCTTTTTCCGAAAAGGTTCCAGGAAAAGCTGTCTCACCGGCTTGTTTGTAAATATTTTTCAACAAAAAAATTACAAAATGTTGCTAACATTATGCTTAATAATTTACAAAAACTTTGAATAAATTTCCTTAATCAATATTCATAAAAAAAACTCTTGAAAAAAGTGATTTTTTTACGCTTAAAACCATACTCCCTCTAACAAAATGGCAGCTTTTGAAACTTAAATCTTGATTTATCAGACAAAAATGATTCGTTTTCTTTAAAAAAAGTATAAGAATTGAACAATAAAAGGATAAAAAAATTAGGTTAAGTCTAAGTTCTTCAAGTGCTATATTAATTATTTATAAACTTCATGATGTATTCTTTCCTTGTTTGTTAGATATAACCTTAACCGTATTTGAAAATGTAGTTTCAAGAAATTTCGCTGAAAAGTCTAACAGCTCCGGCTAACAGAATAGATATCAAAATCATATAATTAACCTTTATGTCAATCCCCGTCTGTTGAGTGTCTATTTGCATATTTTTTACTTACATATGTTATGTGTTTAACAAATAATCACCATTTGCTTTACATACTTGCGCTTCAAGTTCATAGACATTAATTAAACTTAATAATAATGAACTTTATTTAAACTTATAAGTTAAAGTAAAATACAATTTCAGCCAATACTTAGGGTATTCCTAGTGTTATCATTGGCAATGATAGTTAGGTGTAGAAAATATTATTCTGGTTGGCTACAAATAAATGATTTGACAATTAATTGCTAATCTTAAAATCATTTATTCACAAAACTTCATCCATATATAAAACAAAAAATATTCCCTCTGAGTCATAGTGTTATGAAAAATTATTAATAAAAAATCAAAAAATGGAAAATTTATTATTAAAAGCATAAATTGCACTTTGTTATGATTTTTAAATGTTCATCGATTAAATCGATTTAGTATAAAATTTATCCGATTGCCTTGCTTTTCTCCGTCTTTTGTGATTACTGTGAAAAGTACATTGCATGATCCTACGATTATTTCGATATTTTAAAATTTTTAAATTAGACATTCACAATCTTTTACCTTAGGCAAAGGTCCAAAAATGGAAAAAAATCGCTAGTGAACTTGCTGAAAGCCGTTTCTATAGTAGTATGTTCAAGTAAGGATAGCAAAAAGCCGGACATTTTTAAAACATTTTTAAAAACTACGTTTTGGCTATGTCTGGGCATACTAGTAATAATACCAACGCTTTTATCTATCGTTTCTTGTTTAAAAAGTTCCACGTTCTTAATTTTTTCATTAATCTTACTATGGCTGTCCTGTTGTTTAGTTTTCGTCAAGTCAGCGTTGTTCTGCGAACAATTAAAAAAGTTAAACTCACAATAATACATCGGCCTTTTACATACAAAGCTTACAGAATTTACAGAAGTGTGAATTCTCTGTCTAGACATAGGTTGTCCTTGCCTTAATTTTCTTAAAAAACAATTGTTGTTCTCATAGGAATTTGAACAATTTGTGGGTCTCATAGGAAATAATGTAAACTGCAAGACTGTCAATTTCTAAGTTCTAAATTTGTTTTTAAATAAAGAGTATGCAAAGGGGACATTTTTTACAATAAAATATTTTGAATATGTTACTATCAACTGCCATTAATATGTAAATCTTTTTTTGCAATTATTATTCGTTAAAGCAATTGGGAACCAGTTACTTTTTTTATTTTTATTCTGGTCAAAAAGTAAGTACTATGTTTGTATTAAGAAAAGTTGAATGTTCCTTTGTATTATTTTAAATTTTATTTCATAAAAATTTCCTCTATTTACATTTTTTTATCGTTTTATAGGTATACGAAAAACTAAATATTGTGACAGCTAAAGCAACTCAAGAAGAACAAAACAAAATTCGTCATCATCTTTTAAATGTAGCTCAGCCTTCAGAACCTTTCACTGTTGTCCATTTTCGGAATGCTGCACTACCAATTGTATCCTTTTTTTTTCAAAATATTATTTTAAAAAACGATTTAGGTAAGTCCAACTTATTTTTTTATAAGTTTTTCAAACTTAAATTCGAAAATTTAAGACTTATAAGTCATACGACTTGCTTTTAAAAATTTGTTAAATTAGATTACTAATTTTGCAAATGATTCCTTGGTACAGATACAATCCCAAATGCTGTAGGGCATATAAGATGTTCCAGTAGATAAAGTAAGAATCTATTATCAATGAAAGAAAGGAACCTTTCTGCATATGCTATATATTAAGCAATAAATCAAATTAAATAAATTTGTCATCATTAGCAAAAATTTTTTTAGCATTTTCTATGATCACGTCCTTATGACAACGGCTTCAACCGAGTTTGATCATACAACTTATCGAAGACATATATTTGGCAAATTTCAATCACTTTCATGCAAAATCGCTAGTCGCTTGAAGTCGTTTCCATTAAAACCATGGCTAAAATACAAAGCTATAGTAACACTAGGATATAAAATTTTATTGTTCATTAATATCTCTTCCTTACAGTAGGGATACTCTGACTATTTTAAACTTTATTAAAATATTTTCTGTTTTAAACCTATTTTCGATGTGGGTGGAGCATTTGCTTCCAATGGACTAAAAAAAACGGGCTTAGGTAACTGAAAACAATCTTAGGTGTTTTGAGTGCAGTAAACATGATTTTATGCCTCGATGCGTGGCAATTATATAATACGGGGTCACCATTACCATTCGGTAATCCAATTAGCATTCAGCTGAGTAGAGAGAGCAGCCGGTGAATGTCATTTAAAGACACAAAAAACTAACAGTTAGCTTACGAGCTATATTTTAGCTTCCAGTGACTACTGGCTGTTCGCAGATCTTATATATTAAATGCTTCAGAGAAAGAGATATTGATTCAAATGACGAAAGTTAGAAAAGAGTTGAATATGTCCCTACTTTTCAAAGAGATTATGTTGTTAAATAAAGTGAAATATTGGCAAAAAGTGGTATTTTAATGTGTCAAGCAATGGACATACTTTGATCAGCAGAGCTGAAATGTTTCCATCCAATTATTAAAAATTTTTTATAAACCGTAATGGACAATACTTGTAAAATTTTTATCCAATTTTAGTTACTATTTTTTCTTTTTTTAAGTTTATTTGACTTTCTAAGGATATTTTAATTTTGTTTGTAAACTTTTTATGCTTTTATTTATAAATTTTATATTTTTTTAAAACAATTTTCTTGTAAAATGTTTCATTTTTTTACTTTTTGGGATTTTTTTAAAAAAATTTTTAGTTTAAAAAAAAGGTTATATTCTTTTGAACTAAATTTTGAGAATGCTTTTGACCTATTTTTAAAATTTTTTGTATGGTTTGGGGTTTTTTTAATTTTTTTCCTGGTTCGCGACAATCTTTGCTTATGGGAAATGTTTTTTAATTTTCTTAATTTAATTTAAACATTTTATTTCCCTTTGGAAAACAAAGTGTTTTTTAAAAATACCTTTATCAAAACTACCTTTTCTTGCCTTAGAAAGACAAATTTATCCTTATTCTTATCATTGCATAAGAATATATTAAAAATCACGTCTTGTTTTTATTTATTTCAATCATTAAAATGAAGTCATCAAAAGTTATACTTCTATATAAGAAGGTAACCTTCACATTTAGTGATGATCTTTAGCAAGAACAAATTTGGTGTTTATTTATATAAACAGTCCAAGATATTATCATTCTGCAAGATCAACATTTTAATGTGAATATCTGGTTGGGAATATTATATAAATATATCATTTAAAAGTAGATACAAAGAAATCAGATATAATACTATTTCTTTGGGTAAATTTGATTCATTACCATTGATCTACCAAAAAATTTAATTTTTTGTTTTTAAGATCTACTGTCACATAAATATAGTCTACAAAATTTTTAATCATTTTTTTTTTCCGGTTAATAACATTATTTTTGTTTTTCAATTTTTCTTCTTAATTTGCTGTTCTTAAATATTGATCGTGGATTGCTTCAATTTTTGTGTAATTCTTCTAAAAGAGATTTTTTGAATTTTCGTCAAAAGATTTTGATAAATAGTGTTATAAAATAGGCCTGCAAGTCAAGTATGAATAACGTACAACTGCAGGAAAATAATAAAAAGATATTTTCAACGATTCAACGTAAACGAAACCATTTATTGATACAAATGTGCTATTAAGCCTGTTTACACGAAGCCTTAAGCCTTGTTCAAACCAATGCGTTTTTCATTCGCACGACGGACAAGGTTGTAAAACGGGTGATGCATTTATTCTAGCCATAGCTAGCACAAAATTTTTTGTTTCATAATGGTAAAAGGACACTTTATGGCCTTCAAAATTTTTGTTGTATTTGAAATCTCAGTTTTACTTGAAATTTTTGTTGTAATTAGGGATAAGAAATAATGATTTTATTACTTTTAGAGAAGCATTTTGTGGCCTTCAAAATTTTTGGTGTACCTCTAAAAGTAATGAAATAATTATTTCCTATCCCTTTTAATATAAATACAACAAAAATTTCACTTACAACAAAAATTTTGAAGGCCATAAAGTGTCCTTTTAGTGTCATAAATGATCCCCATGAAACAAACATTTTTCTTCTAGCTATGGCTAGAGCAAATGCATCACCCGTTTTACAACCTTGTCCGTCGTGCGAATGAAAAACGCATTGGTCTGTACAAGGCTTTAAGCCAATTCTAGAAAACTAGAAATATTTCTTTTCTTTATTGTTAGGTGGCCTTTGTGTACTTTTTAAAAATATTGACAAAGCACTATTGACACATAACTTCGGGAGAATTTAGTTTTGAGCATAGTGAAACCGATTTTGTATGAATATTATAAAGAATTTCAGCAAATCCATATGAAAAAGTTATATTATTGCTAGTAATTAAATTTTTGTGAAATCAGTTGCATTATGTTTAAAATCTTTTGAGGCTTAATATGATTATAACCAATAAGATCTACATTAAAACAGGATTTTATAGTACAGACAGGCCAAAAGTCTTCGGGAATATGAGTAAGTAACAATTTGCCTTCTATTTTTGCTTGAAATACGTGTAATGCTATAGAAGTGACGTTATAAATTATTTGTACAGAAGGCTGTTTCCTTAGGATAACATGCCTTTTTAAGACATTTTTATTTCCGCAGAAAACGAAAAACTATCATATATAAAAAGCAAAACGTACATGTAACGACATTTTCTTTTATCGAATTAAAAAAAATTTTAAATGCTTTACATCTGCCGATGAAAAAGAGATCAAAGCGGCCATAAAAAACAATAAAATAAAATATTAAGTCTTATTGCACCAGATGTGAGCAAAGTTTTGCACTTAACCAAGAAAAGTTAATATATTTAATTGAAATATTTATTAACTTCCAATGTCTTCGGCTGTGAATTTATCAGGCAGCGGTTGTATTACTTAAGTTTTATTATAATTTTATTTTGTCAACTATTTTCGATGTATTTAACAATTTTATTTGATTTAGTTTCGAATCTTAAATATTTGTTTTTATGTATGTTTATTTTTTTTTTTATTTGTCATTTTTTCATACACAAAGAAACAATTTAAGTATGTATTTCTTAAGTTCAAAAGAATATTCAAAAAATTGATATTATCTTTTTTAGTACATATGTTGGTTTTTTTTTTTTTTTTTTTTTTGCTGATAATCTTTTTGGTAATAAATTAATATTAAAATCACATTCCAATTGTTTAAAATCAAATTAAAACTAAGTAAATTTGTTATCTTCCATACAAAATCCATTGTGGAGCATAAGAGTATAAAAACTAAAAGAATAATAAAAACTATCATAAAAGAACTTAAAGACTTATGACTTACATACAAATTTATTTAATTAACGTATCTTACATATATGCAAAACTTTTATGCTTACAGATTTAAGTTAGTAGTCTAAATATAACTCTAGCTACATAAATTTTATGTTTATTGCTAAATTTTTTAAAATATATAAATATGAAATTCATATTTAAAATTAATACGTGAAGTTTTAAATTTATAACACCACACTTTCTAATTAATAGACATGTATATATGTATATATCAATGTAAAAAGGTGTACCATAAATCATTCATTTCAAAAGAAAAAAAAGGACGAAAAGCTAGTGATATTCAACTATTAAAACACTGTCGTTTTCATTTCACATAATAAATTGTAACAAAATAAGTCAAATATCTTTCTTTGAATATTTATAGCTATACTAAACATACATATATATATATTGTGGCAAAAATTATGTTGTTTTAATTGAAAAAATTGGCGTGAGGAAAACGTTTTAAAGTTAAATATCGTTTTAGTCTTACTAACCAGCAAATATAACTTTTTTAATGAAGACTATATTCTGTCTGGTTTGGTTAAATGGAAATAAGAATTTTTATCGTTATTCAAACCTATATATACTAAAAGTTTTTTCATTTGTCTGTTGCTAACCGTGTGTCTTTTATTTTAATATATTTATTCTTTTTACTACAGAATATTTCAGCTTAATAAATTCATTAGTTTAAAACACACTGAAAAAAAAAACTTCTAACGTGAGAATTTTACAAATTAATATTATATGTCCCCCAATTTATATTGTAATTGGGGTGTGTGTATCTTAATGCCGAAATGTCTGACAAGTAACCAAATAAAAATTCTTCCTCATACGCACTCTTTTATATACATATATTTGCTAATTTAA
Organism: Acrocera orbiculus; assembly: GCA_947359355.1. Classification (NCBI taxonomy): domain Eukaryota; kingdom Metazoa; phylum Arthropoda; class Insecta; order Diptera; family Acroceridae; genus Acrocera; species Acrocera orbiculus. The sequence goes on from OX375757.1 coordinate 6,135,478, forward strand.
GTGTCTGGTAATTCGAAGAAAGCCATTAACCCAACCAATTTTCGGATTTATTTCAAGGTTATATTGATTAATATTTTTGCTTTTAAGAAAAAAACGAAAATACCAAAAAACTTATCGGATATAAGTTTGGTTTAGTAGACAAAAAAAAAAACAAAACTACATACCTTAAATTTTCGAAGTTGTTACAGTGTTAGTAATTTACATAGTATATAACAAGTGTTAGTAAATATATACCAAGGAATTTTAAAAATATGAAAATACTACACAATTTTGCTATCAAAACCTCAAGGTTCTATAGGAATCGAAATGCATATATATTTTGACAATACCCAAACATTGAAAAACTTTAAACTTTAAAGTGTTTAAAATTCTTAACCTTGAAGAAAAATAAGAATTATTTAATGTAAATATTATAATAAGGAAGTAGCATTCATGATACTAATTTTTATGATAAAAAATTGGGACAATGTGATTACTGCTTTGGAATTTATGACTTGGTTATGATTTGGCCAAAATCCTGGAAATTTTTGGTTCATTTGTATGCAGTTAGACTAAGTGAATTTATAAAATTTGGATTTTTTAAATTCCATAATATAATTGCTGGATTGATTCTGAAAATTATTGAAGTAGGTTAAACTTTGTGTCGGTTTTGGTAATTAACTTTACCTAATCTCACTAAATTGGGAGGATATAATTGTCAAAATATCCACTAAAAGATCATTTACATTCAAGCGTTTTTTCCGTCATTGCATTTTCTAGCTGTAAATTTCTTTAGGCAGGGACTCCCTGTTACCTATTTAAAGGGGACAACCATATTAGAAACAAGTATTTTACTTAGGAATCAATTAGAAGACAGCACTATACTATAAATACTACAAATATATGTATATATAAGGTGAACATACGTCCCGCTTTTGCAAGTAGACTAACAAAACAATTAGGAATACTCAATTTATCATTATTTATAGATCTCTTTTATTTTACTGCGGAAATTTTTGTGTAATTATTGAATACGCTTGGAATTTCCTACAGCGTCCCGCTCTGACAAAAAAATAAAATGGTCACGTTATGTATATATAACGTGACCAGACGTCCCGTTTTGAACGGGACTGTCACTTTTTAGAGTTACGAGTCCTGGTGTCCCCGAAATGAACTCTGGGACGCAAAATTGTGCCGTTTTTTGAAACCGTGTGAAAATTTGAGTAGTCGAGCCGGCCGGACGTCATGTGTTAACGAAATTACAATCATCACTGAAAAAGCCATTGATAGGTATTGGATGTGGAGCCCATGTAATTCATAATGCAAAAACATCTGCTGCAGACAGGCTACCCTTAGATTGCGAAGGCATTATTGTGAAGATATATTTATTTTTTATATTTACACGGTTCGAGTTGAAGCTCTAAAGGAGTTTTGCGGCGAAACTGAAACGGAATATCAACAAATGCTCGTCTATAGCAAAACTAGATGGCTTGCTCTTATGTCTGCCTTGGAAAAGGTTTTAAAAATGTATCATCCATTAAAAAACTACTTTTTGAGCAATGAAAAATGTCCCCTGTTACTAGAAAACTTTTTTGAAGATCCGATATCCGAATTGTGGCTTTATTTTTTACACGCTCAGTCAGCAAGTTTTTATCAAGCTGTATTGAAACTGGAAGGTCAGACTGTATCGACAATTGAAACTGTAAAAGAAATCAATCAACTAAAAGACAATTTGACTCAGAAAGAGACCAATCAGTTTCTTCCATTTATGGTTCGTCAATTAATAGTGAAATCAAAAGATAATATTACTGACATAGATGAAGAGTTTGTGAAAAGGGCGGCTACAGAATTTTATCAAACAAGCCGTGCATATCTGGAGCAGTGAACTTGCTTTCTTACCAAAGAAATGGAGATATTTTATTGGGCAGATTTAAAAAAGGTCCCCGCATGGGAAAACGTTAAAAAATCCCCGGATGTATTAATTGAAAAGGAATATATTGACTGTAATAAAGATGCAGAAGTTTTTGACGAATTTTCGTTAATTTGTAACTACATTACATCGCAGAAAGTAACCGAATGGAATAATTTAAATGTTTCCATGGAAACTCGTTGGGTGGAAGTGTTCAAACACTTTCAAAACAACAATCTTCAGCATGAAAACTTTTCTATTTTAATTGAATATATTTTGTCTGCCTGCTACAAATGCTCCAATAGAAAGAGTATTTTCTATGATGAACAAATTGTGGCCATCTGAGAAGACCCAGTTACAAATTTAAGTTCTAAAGGCGATGTTGATAATTAAGGTGAATATAAAAAAACGTGCCAAGAGTTTTATTCTTACTTAAAATCATCACCATTTGTTCCTCTGATAAATATAAATATAACTAAACGTTTCGGGTATACATATATATTTTTTAATTCGTAACTTTTAAGCTAACTGATTTTTCTGAATAAATAACTTTAAAAAAGTGTTTTTTTTTATATTGACTACCTGTTAATTAACCTAAATAAACTAATGTCCCGTTTTGAGCCAAAAAATAAATGGTCACGTTATGTATATACCATAAATACTCTTAAAATAAAATACTTTTCTATAGTTCGCTTAAGAAGGTCTCTCAGAACCTAATTTTATCAATGTTAAAAAAGAATTAGCCTGTAGCTGATCTAAATTCATATAATGGATTGTCACTGATAGTTTTTTAACGCATTTGTTCAATATTTAGTAAAATAGTTTTCTTTAAGAGTGAAACATCTCAAAATTTTAGTATTTTGGCTACTGTAGAGATTGACCAAAAAAAAGCTGTAAATACCATAATAAAGTCAATAATTCTTAATTCAGTATTTTCGTTTACTCATTTTCAAAATCGATTCAATCGATTAATATATTCATAAAATTTGTGAATTCCTAATTTCTTTTGCTTATCACGTCCAATAATAAATTAGTCAAAATAATTGTAGCGACAAACAATCCAATCCAACCGGATTGCCTGTCACCAGGTAATTGCAAGATATTTCCAAGACTATATATTAGTTATATGTATGTGTTTGAAATTTTTATCAAAATGTCATGCATCATCATAATTTATATTAAAACCAAAAAATGGTAGTTTTGATTGTGATTCCATAAAGACAATAATTTGTTAATAATTTTTGCCTAAATTTTCTAAAATCTTTCATATTATAAAGCAATGGATAAAAAAATGAATAATAAATTTTAATTTAAACTTATTTTTTTTTATTATTAATTTCAAAGCATTATTTTCCTTACATAATTTATTAATTTAAGATAAATAATTTATTATCAAAGAAAAAACTACCAATTGTCGTTGGTGGAACAAATTATTACATTGAAAGTATTTTATGGGATACACTGGCTAACCCATATCCAACAGTAATTAATGAAACTTCATCAACATTAAATACAACAACGCCCCCAAATGAGGTAATTCAACCATTTACATGTAATGAACAATTTATTCAAGAAGCTTTAATAGGAATTTTCTTTATCGTTTTGCAGCAGAATTGTGACCTTGATCTTGCGGATGTCTCGACAGGGGAACTGTACAATCGTCTGAAAGTTATCGATCCAAAAACAGCCGACAGACTACATCCAAATAACAGACGAAAAATTTTGCGGTGAGTACAAATTTTGTAATCTTTTAAAAAAAACAATTTTTTTCTTTTTTGATTTGTTTCATTTTTTATTCTTGGGAAGTAAGACTGAATATTTTAAAGTGTTTTGTTGTGTTTTTTTTTTTATTTTTTAAATTCTGGTGGTCTTTATTTGTCCAACATAGCAACAATATGGATTTTGAGCTTTTTTATCAGGACAAGATATGATTTTTCTATTATTAGACTGGAAATACTAGTCTTAAGTATATCTATTGAAAATTTGATATGGGTCTAGAGGGGTAAATAAATTTCTTTTGAGAAAAATCAAGGCAAAGCATAGTAATTAATATGTTTTTTTTTTTTTGACAATTCTAAAATGAGTAATAACATGGCGGCAATTTTATAACTTCCTTTGTGTGTGCTAAATCGTTGATAAGTGTTTATGACAATTTAATTCTCTATTTAGAATAAATTATGATGAGAAATTATATCTTGAGATTTTATTAGCGGAATTTGACAGTTTTTTTTTACTATTAATATTATTAGAATGTTTGCTTCCTGTCTACAGGATTAGATTTTTTTATTTTTTTTCTCTACGTTTAATTTAGATAAAAGAGGAATTTTAAAGGGGTTGATAAACTAATTAAATTTTAGATTGACTAAGAAACATTTATATTTTTGTATGATAGTTTACAGGGAAATTTTGTGCACTAGTATATTGTTATACTTCATTTAAATTTTATGACAGCTTATACCAATAGAATTTGCACTTTAAATAGCGGATGGTATGGAAAAATAGCGGATAACATAATGTATTTAAGTCTATTTTTTTAAAGTGAGTAGATTAAATTCCTATGCAAGCAAATTGTTAATTAACAATTATTTGAATGTCAATTTGGCAACTATAAAAAGTTATTTTATGATTAATGTTTTTTTTTTTAATTTGATTAAAGTAGCAATTTTTGATGATTATTTATTTTATTAAGGTATAAATTTAATTTCTACTATTTAATATTAAAATTTGAATTCCTTAAGACAATAAAAACTTTGCACAGAATACGTAAGTTATGTACATTTTTTGTGAAGAAATTTTAGTAAGTTTTGGATGAAATTAATGACACTTTTCATGGCTATAGTGACTTTTTATTTAATTCAGAAAAAGTTATTGCTCGAAGAATGTTGAAAATTTCTTTTCGAATTACATTTCCTTTTGTATAGCTTAGACTTACTGTGTGTTGTACCCTTAAACCATTTTGTGAGCATATGCACATATTTGGATATTTTTCTGTAGGCAAAAAAATTAATTTCTTTTATATTTATTCTTAAACCCTTAAAACTTAAACTGCTTTAATTAATAAATCTTAGAAGCTAAGATTCATAGTACATTAAAATATAAAGGATTAAAAACTTGAAAGATTTAAGATCCAAAACATCTGCAGGTATTGTGTTAAAATTTTCAATTAAGGATTATATACATTTTTTTCTTTTTTAAAGGAAGAAAGAATAATTTCAATCTAACTCAAAACTATTTTTTAATTGTCATTAATAGAAGAATAAAAATGTTATTGCCAGAAGGAACTATTCTTTTATTGGATTTTTTAATTTTTCTTATTCAGCACATTATCTGAATTGAAAAAAGCCTATTACCCAATTCCTTTAATTATTGTTCAAAATGCCATTTTATTTATTTACTAACGTCTATTATGAAGGTAAAATTTAATCCTTTTTAAGGATTTTAGGGGTTTCGTAGACAGAAAATCAACTTTTATAAAAAAAAACCTAATTTTTTCATATTTTTGATCACAAAATGCAAAAAGGTTTAATGTACTTAAAAATTGTTTATCATGCACTTCTTTTTTATTACCAAGGGATTATCTAAATATCGCATTAGTAATTAAATAATGTTTTGTCAAATAATTTTCTACCATTTATCTTCATCCTATTCACGTGTTTCAGGAATGCCTAACACTATGAGTTTTTCAACACAAGCATCGATTGAAACTATCAAATTTGATGGTGTCTAACGTTTTATTTTAAGAATTACTATTGAATACTTAAAATAGTTGTGGCAAGGAAGTTGAATGAAATCAATTAATCAATGTTTTATTTATAAATATTTCATATATTGACTTGTTGAATTTTGTATGTTCCGATTTTTTCATTTCAATTCAGGAAGATTATTTTTGAAAATTTTTTTTTACTTAATATAGAAATGAAATCAAAAACTTGTGTCACAAATCAGGTCTTTTGAGTTTTTTATAGTTAGTTTTCTAAATTTGTATTATTTCCGAAGATGTTCCAGCTTTGATTCGAAGTTCTTAAAGAAAAATTTGAAATGATACAATTTTAGGTGGCTTTTTTCTAATAATGTTCTCAATACTGTTTTCCTTAAAGATTTTATTTACATAATAAAAAGAAACAGGATATATTTAAAAAAAATAGAGTTCAGCTTTGAAATTATGTTTAAAACAATAATTCTAAGCCTTCCTATAATAATTCTTTTGATGAATTTTTTTTTTTGATATAAGAAGGAAATTAAAACAATAAATTTGCTGTGCAACAACTTCAGTCAAACATTCAATTAAATAATTTTCCTAATAGCTAAAAAAATTTTGGTTGTTTTAAAGGGGAAATAAAACCTTATTTTGAAATTTTTTTCTTTTCGTCGATACAGCAAATGTTGATTTGTTAAATTAATTATTAAACAATAATACAACATTCAAACTATATTCTATTAGCCCTTGAAGCACAAAGAAGATGCTGCCAGCGAAAGTTTGAAGGTGCCTCGTAAAAAAATTGAACCATCGTACTAATTTGTAATTCTTTCATTTGCTAAAAAAAATCAAGAATCAATTCAATTGTGTACTGAAAAATAATTTAAAAAAAAGGTAAATCTCGACAGTATGACCTCTTGATTCACCAGTGTATAAAAACTTGAAAGAATCGAGTGCTTTAGATTTTGAGTTATAGTACAAATTCGATTTTAAAAATGACAAGTTTCAGAAAAATACTTTAAAATTTTGCGGTAGAAAATCCATGATAATTCTATTGTACTCACACAAAATTATCGATGTCTGTTCCATCAAATACAGAGTTTTCAATTCGTGATTTTGACGTTTAATAATTTTCTTGGTTGGCCTGATCTTCTTCTACTCCAGCTGCCCGAAAGATGCCCCAATAGGTATAGACAATCAGCAACAAAAATAATTTTATTTATATAAAAAAATATTATCAAAAATTTGTATTTTGAAGAAGTGAAGGAGTTTTACTACTTTAAAGAGGAAACTTTATTGATATATCTTAATCCGTATTGTGTTTTATTTTTCTATTGTTTTAAATTAAAACTTTAGTTAATAATACTCTAAAATACCATAAAAAAATTACTAGACTTGCCACTCCTAAAAATATTTTCTTATAATCTCGTTCGAGATGAACGAAAAATACAGAAAAGCTGAGAAACAATTACATATCTTGCAAAAAAGTATTAAGGGATAGGTTCGGTTGAAGGCATGTTTTCAAGAGCTGTTTTTGGTAATACAAATAGTTCTTATTTCTTTAATTAATTTTTAAATGATAACACAACATTGGAACAATATTTTTCCAAATTTTAATTTAAAAAAAAAATAAGTAAGCGAGTGGCAGTAAATATTTGGAGTTGCCTTAAAATAAAGGTTTTTTGCGGTGTGGATCATAATTCGTAAAACAATCATTTAAGACCAAAAATTCAAAATTTATCTAACTATTAAAGGAGATGTTTTTCAAGGTGATGAAGAGAGGACTTTATGGTTTTTTTATTTATCAATTTTTGGTAGCTTTTAGAAGCCAAAACCCCTAATTCTATCTAAAATATCGACTTATTCGCTATTATAATAACACTGGTCAACAGTGGTTTTGCCACACGAAGTTTGGTAAGTAATTTTATTAGAACTACCTACCCATATTACGAAAATGAACTTATTTTGATTCAATCACCCTCAGTTTTTTTGTGATAACTTGCTTTTAATATGAAAAGAACTTATGAAAGTATGAAACTATTGCTTGAAAAAATCAAATACAAAATTTGCGGTGATTCAAAAGCTATTGCCCTACTATTTGGACTACAGTGGGGTTTTACTAAATTTTGCTGCTTTTTATGCGAATGGGACAGCAGGGACAAAAAGAAATCATTACATTGAAGGAATATGGCCTGTGCGTGAATCTCTACGCCCAGCATGGCTCAGCATGGCAATGTTTAAAGAATGTATTTGCAAATTTTTTAGGTAGCCATAAGAGTGATAACTATAGAGAACTGACTAATGAATTGCTTTTGTCATATAAAACTTTGGGTTGCAATATGTCGCTAAAAATCCATTTCCTAGACTTATATCTAGATTTTTTCGCTGAAAATTTCGGAGATGTAAGCAATGAGTATGGAGAAAGGTTCCACCAGGACATTTCAAATATAGAAAAACGTTATCAGGTTAGATGTAGTGTAAGGATGTTGGCTGACTAATGCTGGACGATCAACAAGGATCAACCGAAAGCTAAATATTCCACAAAGTCGTAGACTTTAATATATAATAATAAATTCTGATATAAATAAATATTTATACCATAAATTGAACCAGAAAATAATTTACCATGCTGTGCTTTTATTAATCTTTCTCGAAAAATGTTATTTTTTCTTCAAAATCAATGTTCCTCCACCAAATAAAATTGACGGGTGATGAAAACTTTAAAACTGCTTATTTTTACTAGTGACAGCCTCTATTATAAAAAACACACCAAAAAGTTCGTGTGGCACAGAAAAAGTTAAATTTTGTCGACCAGTGTAATTATTAAGAAAAACAAACAGAAAAACCTGGCGTGAACACCGATTTTGAAACGAAGAAGCTTCAGGAAAACGCTTTAAAGTTTTGCGCCCTCAATCCTTGTTCTAGAGTAAGAGACGTTCAAATCCTCATATCCTCGTTAATTTTACTCCGATAATTTTAAAATTTTGACACAATATTTTTAGGATTTTATAAATTAATTTAAAAAAATAAAGAAAAAAAATTAAATACATAACCTCCCCCAGCGGAGCAAAAATTTATTCTCACATCGTTGCGGCGATTAAACACATTTCAATAATGGATAAGGTAGGTAATATTTTGAAAATAATTATGAGAAAAAGAAAAAAATTTTACATCCTTTATGATACTAGAAACATTGTTATTCTCGAAATATCATACGATATCGAGAATGACATCGATTTTTGTATCTTTAACGATTCGTAAGCGCATCATTTCTTATATCGTAAGTAATATGGTTTTTTCTCGAATTCTCATTTTCATATTATGTCAAAAAATTTATATTCCAATAAACTTTTTTATCTAAAATCTAGAAAAATGTTGTTTGATAATCAAATATTCCGAAATGTGGTCTGTTTATTGATAAACCAGGTTTAAGACGCTTTTTTTTTAGTCCTAATTTTCAGGATTTCACTCTTGCTTGCTTCTCTGTCCTAAATTCTTGTTAGTTGTTAGTTATTTCTTTTATGTTTAGTTTTTTTATTCGATCTTGGATTCATTCATTTTAAGCAGTTTAATTTGAATTTAACTTTTTATTGCCATTTTAATGTTAATTAATTAGTTGCAATAATCTAACATTTAGCAAAAAGTAATTTTTATTCATTTTGATTCTTTAATTTTTTATCTGAAGTTTTTTTTGTGTACAAAATGATTTAGATTTTTAATTTTGACATGGGTCGGAAATTTTTCAAACAAAAAAATTCTAATTTCAATCGTTTATGAGTGCTTTTTTTTTTACTTCGATGTCAACTTTATAGGTGCTTAAAGGTGTCAAATTTTATTGGATTCCTAAGACTTTTTAAACTTTTTTATTATAATAAAATTATAATCTATTGCATATAAATAAAATTAATAATATGACTGACATAATATAAAAAGTTTAATGTTAACTTGTATTTCTTTTCGAAATAGCTTTTATGCTATGATACTAAATAGTAAAAAAATTGATTTTTTTTTATGTTTGAAAGGAATGTACACAACCATTTAAAAAAATTAAAATTTGAATGCTAAAGAAATTCATGAACATGAAGTTTATTTGATTTCTTCACACGATTTACGCATACGCAGAGTATTGCTTTAGAGCAGCTTAAAAAAATTTATGAATGAACTTAACTAACTGGCTTAAGCCAAAGGCAGTCTAGACAAAATTCATTCAAGGAATCTATTGAAGGCAAGTCCTATAAGAGTTTAGTCTTTAGTGGAACTCAAATTGGCATGTGTTAGTGTTAGTCTTATAATAACTTATGAACTATATTAATACAAAATATTATTTATGCAATATAAAAATAAACAATTTTTTAAAGAGCTAAATTTTATTGCTTTTATAGATTTTGTTTGCCATGCGAGGTCATTACTATTGAATTAGAGGCTAAGATTTTTTTTTGGATACTTTCAGCGGGTACCGGTCACGTTTTTGGTCGGTTATGCTATAGGGGTATCCAATTCGTTGTGTTGCAAAATCAATGACATACATAGTTTTTTATTTATAGTTTTTTCTTGGTTCTCTTTTTTATGCATAATAATTTTATGTTTAGTTCACGTACATATATACATATTTATATAATTGTGAACAAGGGCCAGACTCCGTTTTTTATACATTTTGGAAATTAAGTTTTGTGCTGGGAATTAATGTCGTGAAATTTCTTATTGAGATTCCAAGTTTTTATTTTTTTCTATTTTGGTTTGTCGTGGAACAACAGTAAATTTTGTTAGTTTTTTTTGTTTTTTTTTAGCATTGAATGCTGATATGTTTTTAAATATGCAGTAAAAAATTATCTTTTAAGCAAACAAAAAATTTTATTTGAATACTGCCTAAAAGAGGAAAGTTTTCACTGTCATTTCGTTTTTTGAACTATGCATAAAGACTGGATATGTATATATTTTTTATTTTGTGCAGGAAAAAAATTGCAGACATAAATTTTGAATAAAAAAGCCCTCAAAATTTTAATGACTCTTTTTTTAAAGAACGTGTAAAAACTTAATTTTTGCATGGACATTTTTTAAACGATTAAAATCTAAAACTTTTGAATTTTTTATTAACCTTGTAAAAAGTTTTTTTTAGCTTTTTTGCTTTTTCAAAATTTATTTTTAATATTACATTTAAAGAATTTAAATTTGATTCAAGTTTTGAATTTAATTTTTACGTCAAACACTTATAAACATCTTTTTTTTGTCGTATTTTGTGACTTGTAGGATGTCAGAAATGAACAATTTTTTAAATATGATAGAAAAGTGGTTTAACTTTTTGATAATTTAAAACATTCGATAATACTTATCACCTACTGTACAGAACAGAAGTTACTGTTGTTAAACTAGAACTGTAAGAAAAAAATAGTTATGACCTGCAAAATCACTAGCCATATACAAAAATGTCGTTTCCAATTAAAAATCGATATTATTTATAAAATGCAGCAAAGTTAAAATAATAGTTGTGGAAATTTTATGTCATTTCAGTCATTCTTAGTTAAAGATAATTTCCGCTTTAAAAAGAATGCATTCTTAATTTGATTAAATGCTTTTAGTTTACCCAAAATTTTTTTGCTAAGTTTATTATGGAGACTTTTCCTTTTAAAAACAGCAATTTGCCGGTAGTTTGTTGAAGGCAAACGTAAATTTCACACTTAGCTTTCTAACCGTCGAAATTTAAAATTTACTAAGAAAAACGAAATCAAAATAATTTATTTTGCTAATGAAAAGATAAAATAATTTAATATACGAGGGAAATGTAAAAAGTTTTCGGTCGAGCAGTGTAAGACGGTTTTTTTTAAATTAAAAAATACATGTTTTTTTTTCTACAAAATCCCCATTTACCTAAATATATTTTGTTTCATGCTTCTCCAAGCTATTATTGAAAATATTTATTGTTAAAGGCCCAAACACAATGCACGCGATGCGAATTTTTGACAGCTAAGTAGAATCTGTATATTACAATGGGAGTTAACACAATAGTTTCGCTTTTACGCGTCGCTTGAGTAGACCTACTTTCTACTTTTCAACGCGATGACACGCGAATCGCTTTGCAGTTTCGCCGTCGCATCGCGTGCATTGCGTTTGCACCTTAACTCTGCAAAATTATCATTTATGGCACTGCTATTTTTCCTTGCGAGAAATTTTTTCAGCTTGCAAACTCATTTAGGTTAAAGGAAGCTAAATTTGTATAATAAAGTTTATACTCCAATACTTCATACTTTCAACCCTTCTATTATCCCTCCGACCAATACCTTTGTGGCCAGATATATTGTTCTGGTGAAAAATTATTTTTTTTTTAGACCAGGCCTTTTCTCAATAATTTTCTAATAAAAATGTGCTAGAAATTTTGTAAAATATCCTCCTGTTATTTTTTTGTGTTTTTTGAAAGATAGTCAATTAAGAGAGTATCACAAAACACAGTTGCAATGATCTTGGCGACAGATAAAATAAAAAACACAAAAATAATCTATGAAAATTTATCAAAAAAGATTATCCAAATCTGTTAAAAAACGGTTTGATTCAGACAAAAGCCCGCTAGGTACTACAAAAGGACAACGGCTAAAGCAAAGAAACAATATGTCCGTTAAATGTAAAGCTAAAAATAATATTGCAACCTTAGACCTCAATTAAAAATTAATTTAAGTCAAAAAAGGTCCTCAGGTCAATACGTCGACTTTTTTGTTGTAGATAAAATTTGACACCTATGATCAAAAATGTTAATCTTCTGATTATTTTTTATAAATAATCTGCATGTTGCATGCAACAAATAATTATGAACTATCAGTCTGTAGAGTTTTTCAAATTTATACAGCATTGCCATTGAGCAAAATTAAAATTTGAATAATTCTATCATCCTTCTGCTTGAATTTATTATTTAGTTTCATTAAGTATTCAGATCGAATGATCATTTTTGTATAGATCTGATCTACAAGTTCAAAGCATGATCTAATTAAATTGAACTTGAATATTACAGTGTTAATTGTATTCTTTTACATTTACTGTTAAATCTTAACCCTTTGAACTGAAATGACGAGTCTAGCTCGTTATGAACTTTCTTGAGCAATTATATTCTTATATATATACAATAAATTTAAACATTCATATAAATGTATGAAAGAAATATTTTTTTTAATAATAACAAATTATTTTAGCAACAAAACCGTAAGTTTCTATGACAACTCCTCCTCGTAAAACTAAGAAAATTAAATTGTCAGCCTGAGCAGTGCTTTACTGAAAATAAATTGCAGTTCAAAGGGTTAATAACCAAATTGTAATTCTTTGTTTAATGACAAAAATTAATCTAATAAATTCAAAATACTACATGGCTCTGTTTTCATCATTTTAAATGTGTATTTCACATTTTCAAAAGTTAGTTTCATCGAGCTATAAGTTTTAAGTAGGAAGAAATTTTACCAAAAACAAGATTTGCTAAATTTTCTACAAAATTTACATGTCGCCAATATGAATCAACTAATTTTAACCATTTTCTTGGAAATTTATTCAGCCAAAGCAATTACAATTGTTGTTATCTGTCAAATCATGAAATTCTATTGATTCTGGCATTAATGCTAAAATAATATGCTTCAGTAATTTGGCTGGTAACATAATTTGTTGCAAGACAACCTATGAAAATTGAAGCTACCTTTGTTTCTACAGCATTTAATAAGATTATGATATATATTTAGATTTTTCTCAATAGCTTTTATGGAATTATTGTTTTTTCTTTTCGAAACACTTAAATTATTTTGAATATTTCCTAAAGCTTGCAATTTGGAAGATTTTCAAATATGTACTTTATTCCAGTAACCAAAAGTTTTTTAATTTTTTCAACAGTTAAATAATTGTTCAGACTTATACTCCTAAAAATATTTTCTACAATTTTTAAATTAAAAAAAGTGAAAAAAAACTTCCAATTTGATAATAAATAATGTATTAAAATTGATATTAAAAGTACAATGCAACAAGTTTAATTAACACATTATATTCATATATTATTATTGCATTTTTATAAAATATTATAAATTATAGTTAATATTTCCTTAGCACGTATCTAAAGTCACCTGAACCTTAGCAATTGACCAGGTGCATTTTAAATAACTAATTTAAGTGCTTAAGAAATTTTTCGTGCCAAATGCAATCGGTTCGGTGCACTTTACGACATCTACAAGTAATAAGCTACCATCACTTTAGAACATTTTTTCAGGCATGAGATCGTATTAAATATAATAATTCAAAAATGAAAACTATATAGTTACCCATCTTCTTTCTATTCAGATAAAGAATTCTAAAACATTTTTATTTTTTTCTTCCTCTGACCACACAATTATTTAAGTTTATTAAAATATAACAATGAATGATGGAAAGAAAAATCGTCACGGAAATGTCTAACTTTGCCACATGAATATAATAATAATATAAGATCCGCCAAATTGATTGCTATGTGTAGGAGTTGATCTCAATTTAAATGCACAGAGGAAGGTGAAAGTTATTTAGTATAGTGACTAAATTTAATTCCGCTATGTCTACCTTATGTCTATTTTATATATTTTAGGTGGAGTTTATATAAAATTAAAAAAACAACTAAACAAGAATCGATATATAAAGAAAAAACTAATTTTTTATTTTCTTTTACTCTCAGCAACAATTGAGATTAAAAATAAATTGAAGGAGATTAAATAAATGAAACGGCCTAATATTACTGCAGAGCATTTTGATAGTTTATTAGTGTCAAAAGTTTTTTCTTGTGAAAATAGAAAGTTTTCGATAGAGAATATATTTTGTTTTTGTTTTTTTTTTTTTTGGTTTTTTTAATTACCTCTTAGAAAGAATATGTCATTTTGACTGTGCTGCCCTGATTAATTTCATGTATTTCCATGTTGACGAAATTATGTTAAATTTTATTTTCTCTATTTTCATTTACTAGAAAAATTTTAAGTTCTACTCATTTAGTAGCCCTAAATATAAGAAATTCAGTATAATTCTTTTGTGTAAATACCAATCACGTAGATCATTAATGATTTTATTTTTCCATTAATATAAGTTAAGATCTTTTGGCTTTGATATGATCGGACAATAATTAATGTGTTACCAAATTATGCTGAAAATAGAAATTATTCCTGGATCATTAAATAAATTTTATGGGCTTTGATTTCAATATATTGACATTTATCTTAATCTTTTTTATTTATTTTTGTTTTCTTTTTAAAAAAAAGGGAATGTGAATAAAAGAAAATTATGTTTTTTAATTTAAAAATTTAAGAGTTTACAGAGAATGATTTTTTAAATAAATTCAAATGAAGTTAATTGTTAATATATTAGTTTTAGCGCAAAGATTGTATTTTAATTCATTTTTGAATTATTATGGTAAAATTTGTATACTTAACGCATTAGTCAAAAATTTCCAAAACTGACAAAATTTGACTTTATTAATTAATAATTGAATAATTTGTCTGTTCATAGTTTAGTTTTGAAGCTTCAAATTTGCAGTTTTTATCTTAGAATCATTTTATTAAATCTTTTCATGAGTTCTATACTTCAAATTTTCTGTTTTTTGTCTTATACGAAAGACTCAAGAGCGACGAATGCCAAAAAATTAATGTAATCACATATATTAACTGAATTTTCAGAATTCATAAAGCTATAACTGTAATGTCGAGATCTAGCCTTATTTTATGAGTCCAGTAGATGTCCAAAAGCTGGATCAATAAAAATGCTTACTTTTTGGTTAATATTTTATAATAATTCAATAAGTCCATAATTTTACAAATAACTGCTTAATTTGAATAAAAAGGATGTTTTCTTTATATTTCTCTAAGCGTCAATTTATATGAATTTAACTGTTAATTAGTTGACTCTTTTCGAAAATAAAGTTAAAAAATATCAGACAAAAGAGTTATCAAGCTCAAATTTTTGAATGCTTTTGCTTTCAATTTCTTAGTTAAGTGTTAAAAGCTTCACGACAATTAAGCTTTGAAATTGATCCCAATGATTTAGTATCAAATATTAAAATTTCTTTAACTAACGCAGTATAAGCAGTATGTGCTTATATCTCATTATTTTTTTAAATATTGGCAAGTGATTCGGCTGATAACTTCGGCATAGATTCGTCTAGCACCCTTGTATCTTTGATATGAATCTTTTAGCAATTATCCCTACAGGAAGAAGTTCATAAGCATCAAACAGGAAAAATTTTTGATTTTTGATGTTATAGAACCTAAAATTTTTCTTGTTTACGATTCCGCTTAGCATTTAACGTGCCTCATTGTTCATGATGATTTTCTCTAAAAACAACATCTCCATTTTTCCCGTTCAGGTGACGTACTTAGTATACATTACGTGACGAGAATTGTTCGCTCCCAACATGCTTTGACTGAATTAAACTTTTTACAGGAATGCTTTACAAAAAAGGCACAAAGACGTTGCGATGATGCTGTTGGAGAAGTCTAAATATTGGCTTATACGACTATAAGATTTGCATCGGAAAGGCCTAAAGGGAGTCTATTTAAATGTTTAAGATTAACAACGGTGTCACAAGACAAATATCTTTAATGCAAAAGTATTATGAGACAATTTAAAAGTGAAGTTTTCATATTATTATTTCACCATGCATATTAAATCTATTCTCAATGGACATCTGTAAAATAACGGTACGTTGAAATTTTCTGTACTGCTTAGTAACAAAAAAAAAATCCTAAAACAGTGCTCTACTTAGCTGCTCTATGACATCTGTCAGGTGAATACTTAACAATAAGTAGTATTATTTCCTTTTATAATAAAATATTTTTCGATTTATTTGCATATAAAATGCTTATCTGTGGCTTGTTTTTCACTTTCCTTGCAAATATATAGATGTCAAGGGCCTGATTTATATAATTCTTTTTTTTCTTAATGAAGTTTATAATTAAATCTAAGATTATTTTGGTCATTTTCCTGCAATCCAAAGCTATACCTCTAATAGAAAGCTTTTAGAAATCTTTATTCAAAGGCTCTACTATTATATATGGTATTTTTCCTTTTAGCTTAAAGTATTTAAATACAGTTGTTTTCAAGGTCTAAGTTGTTATATTTGCTTAAGCTGCGTAGAAACTTATGGGAATTGCATCCCTTTCATAATGGGTAAGAGCCGAGGAACTGTTTACGACCAATATATAAGTGTTAATCATTACTCAATAAAACTAAAATCATCATAAGTTACTAGTTCCCTAAAGTGAAATACTTTTTGAGTCAAAGGATTAAAAAATATCATTGATTTGTTTTTATGTCATATTCATAAAGCAACGTTTAATTATACTTAATGATGCGGTAGGTGATATCATTTTCAGTCAAAATTATATTTTTATCAACTTGTAGAAAATTCAGTGTTCTTAAAACAATTCTCTCATCATCATATATGCCATAAAGTTTTGTCATTTATAATCCCCAGCTATCTTTTAATCTCCCGACGACGTTTTTTGAGCACTAAATTGTTCACTTCTTTGATATTTTGGTTTTTATATATAATTAGAGGACATCCAGCATGAGTTAATAGATCGTTCACTGTCTGTCTATTCTTTTCGAGGTAAACTATATTTGTGGCTATTAAAATTTTCTAGTTTTGTCGCAAAATCAGAACATACGAATGTTGACCTTTAATTTTTTTTTTATTGATCTATTTTGAATCCAGCTGGAGACTAAACGCAAAGTTATTATTACCTTTTATTAATTTTGATCAATTTCAATTTTGATCAAAGAAGAATTTCTCATTTTAGCTTCTGTTTCAAACAAAAATGTCACAAAAGTTCCGAATTACATGATTCAGCTTACTTTTGAGACTTAAAGCAAGTATTGTGGATATCTTTCATAATAATTATTAATTTCAAATGGTTTTCTTTCGGCTTCATTAATGATTCTGGATACCAACAATTGATTGAATTTTGAATCGAATCTTACATTACATCATTTTCTTAAAAAGCTGTAAATAACAAAAATTGAAAATTAAAACACATTCGTAAGGTGATAAATTTCATTTAATATACTTTTTTGTTGTTGATATTTTTAAAGTAATTCTTAGAAAATTTTGGCGAAAAAGTTTTTATAGTTTTTTGAGGTTTTATTATTATTTTTTATTTAATTTCAAGTTGATGGCTTACAAATGTTTGGAGTTTTTAGTAAGGAAAGTTGATCTAAAAAAATGAAGTTTAATGGTGTTATACATAGTCTAGTCTCTGATTTTTCGCTTTTTTATTTTTATTTTTTATTGGAGTTGTGTGCCATTTTTTAGCTGAATTAGTTTTTTTTGTGCAACTAAAATTGTATTGACTTTCTATGAAAAAAACAAGGTTTTTTACGAAAGATGCTGGGATAAAAAACTTGCGAAATCAAATAAGCCCACAACTTCCATACACCCAAAAGTGAATGTAAGGTTTTCGAAAACTGGTTACGCTAATGTCAAAGGATATCTGAATATCGCTATATAAAACATAATAATGTTTAGGGATCAGGCGGAGGTTCGATATTTAATTTTTTTCCGGCATTTTTTTTAGTTTTTCAATTTAATGTGTATAACATCTTAAACAGTAATGAGCATTTGAGCATCCTTTGCTCTAGAGTAAGCAGTTCGTGAGTAAAACTTTAAAGCGTTTTCCTGAAACTTATTATTTTTGAAGTTGGTTTGCACAATAACTCAAAATCTACACTGGACCGATCGTTTTAAAATTTTGCACACAACGTTTTCACATGCTTTGCAAAGTAGTGACGAGAGCTTGTTGTTTTTTAATTATTCTTAGTTTAACAATAACAAATAAATCGATTTTTTAAGCGAAAATCGGTGTTTTGGCTTTCAAAGACTCCCAAAAATTGAAAAGTCAAAAAATCCCATTGTCATTACCTTAAACAATGTCTCCTTTAATAAATAAATTTTAAATTTTAGGTTTTGGATGATTTTGTTGCAAGTTATGATGAACATCGTAAAACAACTTTTTTTCGAGGTGCCTCCAGAAATTCGCTGCCATTCGCTCACTTATTATTAGAAAATTAGAAAATTATTAGAAAATTTAGAAAAATACTGTTCAAATGTTGTGTTATCATATAAAAATAAATCAAATAAAGTGGAACTATGTACCTGCATTGCCAAAAAAAATCTTGAAAGCATGCATTTAATTCAACGAATTTACCGAACCACCCCAATTAAACTATGAGTATTTTTGACTGATTTTCATGGAACTAATAATAATCAAAAAAATCTTGTCCATGATTGTATTCAATGTACCACCGATATATAGAGGTTTTTGAGAATGATTTCTTATCAAATTTTGACTATGGAAACTTCCTTTTTGACTTAATTTATACTTCAAATCACAAAAAATCATTGTACTAAAGTATTTTCGAGTTAAATCCATATTTTTTTCCCCTAGACAATAAACACAAATAATAAATGCGTATGAGTGCGTTATAACAAATAATAATCTCAAGAGAATTGACATTAGTTAAAAACAAAAAATTCAGGGAAAAAATATTTGACAATGGGGCTTTATAAATTGTTAAAACTTATGGAATCCTTTACGTACCATAATTAAAATTAAACTAAAAATAAACCAAGTTTAGAAATTTAGATAAATTGGTAATTAATTTTAAAATAAGTAGCAATGCTGCCATTTAAACTTTGGTTTTCATGTGATATTAAAATGCAGTGAAGAAAAATATCACATGCTCGTATCATAAAATATCCAACCTATATATAAATATATATATTTAACATTAAGAAACCATACATTTGGGTAATTAACTAATTATTTATTATTTTGTCTAAGCACATCAAGGTGCTAACATTTCAAACATATAAATTTTACTCTAATATCCTGCATTTTTTTATTTTTTTAATTTAATTTAAATAAACTCATTCCTAGTTGTCGACAGCTTGTGCAAAGAAAATTCCTTAAAAAAAGAAATGCGGAAGTTGAAAATTATGAGAAACTTCTTTCTTTAGCATTCCTTAGATACTTTAGAATATTTCTTTAAGGAAATATAGCATGAAAATCATTTTATGTAGGTGTTTTATATTAAAATCAGATTTTTAAAGTTTTCGTGCTTTTTTTTTTGTTTGGGATTTGTGTATTTAGCAAAGTATATGATGATCTCTTAATTTCTTTCATAGGCAATTAATAGTTGTATGTAATCTAAAAATGAATATCATAAATTAAATTGAATTTTGGGGAAAGAATAATGCAAATATGTATTTATATGTATGGAACTAAAAAAGATAACAAAAATTATTTTTTTCCATCGTTTATTTGCTATTATAGTTTTATTTGTTTTGTCCATTACTCTACCGATCCGGATATAGAAGTGTGACATTTACCTTCTGTCTGAACTAAGAAAATTTGCTTAGTAAGTGCTTGGTTTCATGGTACTATGGGGCCATCTATTTTCTGCTCAGAGTGTGCTACTAGACAAAAATGTTACACATGAAGTTCATTGTCCCTTTCCTTGAGATGCTAGTTGCTAAGTTATTCTCTGTTTAAGTTTAGGCTGTTTATATATATATGTATATATTTTTTTTTTTTTTTTAATTCTTTCGGCTGCGGTGTATCAATATTTATTGATAAGTTGTATTCCAGTTGTTTAAACAGTTTTTAAATAAAGAAGATATTCTTATAGGAATTTAAGAATACATTTATAACAATTACTTGAGCTAATGTACTCAGTAGGATCAAATAAAAAAAATGCCATTCAATTGCGAGTTTTCAAATCTTTTAATTATTTGTCCACTTATTCTTTTTTTTCGTTTTTCTTTAAATCAATAAGAATGGCATTCCTAAAATACTTCTTTAGATCTAAGCCGAAATATAAAGAACTAAATTTTTTTGAATCCAGTTAAAAAATGTACATATCTAATTATTTAGATAATATAATCCAAAAACTTATCCAAAAATATGTTAAGAATTTAATTAAATATGTGTGGTATAAATTTTCATTACGGTTTTTTTTGTTGTAGGAAAAAAGCCTCTTTTGATCTATAGTTTATTTACTGATCAAGTAATTGTAATTTCTTTAAAAGTTAACTAAGGTACCAAATATTTCTACCTTTTTTTTACTGCCCCTTTAGATTTTGTAATAATTCATTTCATTCCTCTTTTGTACAAATATGCACTGCCCCATTCAAAGAAGAATAAAAATACAGCAAATACTCACATTCAATGTCAGTAATGGTGGATGTTGGTTGAAGTAATGGTTTCCCTGTCGATTTCCAATGACGCTTCATCTGTTTAAGTATTATTACCAGACCGTTTTCGATTTGTTTGGATTGACAGGAAGATTGAATTGTTAGTTATGCAAGTTTTGCACACTTTATTTAGTTCTTTTGTATTTTATAGGATTGACAAAAAAATCAATTTGGTATTTAATTTTTTATTTTTCCATTTTTTTTTCTTTTTATTTTTTTAAAAATTGTATAGGGTTGGGCAATACAGACGCAGGAAAGTAAACGTCAATTTCATAGGGAAGCCATTTTGAATTTTTATCGTTCATATGTCAGTTTGTTAATTGAGTGTTTGACATTTATCAATATGGAATCGTTTACAATCGAACAACACGTTAAAGTTATTCAAGAGCACTATAAAAATGGTGCAAAAATAAAAAATACGTTTCTCGCATTACGTGATTTTTTCGGTTATCATAACCGCCCAAATGAGACATCAATCGGTCGTTTAGTGCATAAATTTGAGTCAACTGGCTCAGTTGGTGATTTACCTAAGTCTGACAAACCAAAAAATGTGTGTAAACCAGAAAATATTGCTGCTGTGAAAGAAAGTGTAAGGAGAATCCAAAATTAAGCACAACTCGTCGATCTCAAGAATTGGGCGATGATAACTGATTATTTTTTTTTTTTTAAATTAATCGTTTCGACATAGAGGACGTCTATTTTCAGCTAGATGGTGCGACATGCCACACCACTCGCCCCAACATCGGGTTATTTAAGTCGAAATTCGAAGAATGCTTAATTTCACGCAGGAAAAATGTGCCTTGGCCTGCGCGCTCGTGCGATTTTACACCGCATAACTTTTTTTTGTGGGGGTTTTTGAAGAGCAAAGTGTACGTCAATAAAGCAGCTACCATTCAAGACCTAAAAAACAACATTACTGCTGAGATAAATGCTATTGAGACGACCATGTTGGAAAATATCATCGCAAATTTTGACCATCGTATCGACGTCTGTAAAACCAGTCGTGGTGAACATTTGAGTGATATTATTTTTTATACATAAATGTCATAAGCCAGTGTTCAGAATAAAATAATAAATTTAGTTGAAATCATATTTCTTGTATTCTTTTTTGGCGTTTACTTTCCTGCGTCTGTATTGCCCAACCCTTTATAACAACCTAGAAATATTGTTTAAAAATTTCAAGTTGATCATGGTAAAATGCATCTAGAGCAAGGATTGAGTGAGCAAAACCTTAAAGCGTTTTTCTGAAACTTGTTATCTTCAAATTCGGTGCTTACGCCAGGTAATGACAAGAGCTTTTTTGTTTTTTTTAATAATTATTATTTTTACAATAACAAAAAGTCGATGTTTTAGATAGAAATCGGCATTTTAGATTCCAAAAATAAAAAAAGCATAAAATCCTTTCTTCATTACCTTGAAAAACATCTCCTTTAATAAATAAATTTTGAATTTTTGGTTTTGAATGATTCTTTGGCGAATTATGATGCACCCTTTTTTTTCAAGGCGCCTGCAGGTAATCAATGCCTCTTGCTATTTCGGAAAAATATTGTTGTGTATTCGTACAAAAATTAATTTAAAAAATCAGAACGTTCTGTATTGCCAAAAAAAATTATTAAAAACAAAAAGATTATTTTTTTTTCAATGAATTAACCCAACCCTTAAAGTTAAAAAAAGCTGAAATTTTTTGACTTTTGAAATATTTTCATGTACGCTTTCTATTCAAACTTCTTAGAGTGTGAACGCAGATGATTTAGAATTTAGAACTTTAAGTTTAATTCTTTTGTTTCATTATCCAACTTTTTATTTGTATTTTTAGAAATTGTTCAACATTTTTTACTTAAATGGCGAAAGACTAAAATCAAACTGACAAAAGTTTAAATCTATAAAAAATAAAAATATAATTATTTATAAATATGTTTTATGAGTCCAGAATAATAAAGTTAAATTTATTTATTAGAAAATTAAATTAAATGATATTCGAATTTAAATCGCTTACAGAATTAATTTTGCTTTAAAAATAAAAGTAAACAAATTGATATTTTGTTAAATTTGGATTAAACTCAATTTACCGTAATTATTTATGTATGTATATGTAACCATAGCATAATCTATAATTATAATAAAGATTTTGCATTCTGAGTCAAAAAAAAAAAACTGAAAATGAGAGAAGTTACCATTAAACATTCAAACTTATGCTAAAAGTCTTATTAGACAATCTTAAAATTGCAGTAAATTGTAATTATATACAAAAAAAAAAACAATAACAGGAATGCCCACTCTGATATTTAAGACGCCAACTTACACAACGCGTGTGTGATCTTGCGACAGAATTATAAGCGGAAATTTCCCGCGTTTACTGCCGATTCAGTTTCAACGGGAGGGCATCATCAATTTTATACATATGCATATTAACATATTTCACGATATGTATATAAATATGTGTGTCTGATGCCTATGCCTATATGCAGCTAATACACCAAAGCTAATGGCATATATAGTCGGAAGATATGAATGAAAAAATCTTAGCTATTTCTTACTATACAGCTCAGAATTGTGCAATAAAAACAAGGGACATTATTAGTAAAAGAAAATTTGCTGAACTCCAGTGGGGTTATATTTGTTAGATAATATATATATGTATAAAACGAATATAAACATTCATTTATTATATTGTGGACAAATGTGGTGGCGGCATTAAAATTACTTAATTCCCAGACAATTTTCAGTCTTAATGCAGAGTACTAAATAGATTTGTAATTTGCTTGTTTTCTCTCTTCTGGTTTACTTTTTGTTTTTTTTTTTTTGCCTTGTTATTTTCAAATCATTTTTTTCCGTCAAACAATATGATGTCCAACAATACTGAGACAATCAGTTCTCCGTTTGGTTTTGTGTTGTCTATAAAATATCCGGTTCTGAATATTTATATTTAGTATATATACATGTATATATATATATATAAATGCATATTATTTATATACTAATGTATATTACAATAAAAAGTATGGTATATATTTTCCCAACTACAGGCTTTGTCAGCGTCTAAATTCTTGACTTCATTCAAGGCAGGTCCAATGCTAAAGGCATTAAACCACCAACATCTTTGGTTATTCATTCATTTTGCATTCTTTATAACCAAAGGAAGGCTTTTAATAAAAATCCTCCTCACAAATTAATTTCTTGGAAAAAAGGTTTTAAAAAAAAAATAGCCCAGATTATATATGATTTTTAAGAACGATAAGTTTGTAGTATTTTTTTTAATGGTTTCATTTAAGGTTTTAAAAATAATCACCATAAAAATGAATACAAATTAAAAGAAGAATGAAGAAGCATAATGATTTTCAAATAAAATTTAATACAAAAGGAAATATGTAATATTAAATCAAATAGTTAACAAAAAATTAATTTACCAATTTTAGGTTAATAACATAATAACATACATATAAAAAGTATTAAAAATTAAAAAATTGTTTTTATTAATATGATTAGTTTTGTCATTGTGTTGATATTTTTTAATCATGCCAACATTTGGGGCATATTTGACGTATTTAAATAAAAATTTTTTTGTCTTTCTTCACTTTGCCTAAGTATTTATAAAGTTGCTGAATTCTTGCTAAAATTCGTTAAACATTTGTGTTTGTTTTATTTTAATGATAACAATATTAAACTTAAAACAGGTGAAAATCTGCTTATATATACATATATATATATATATATATACTCAGTTATACAAATATATATATACATTTATATGAAAAGCAATTAAGATAGTGTAGTGTTAATGTCAATTGCAACCTCAATGCCAAAATAGAATTTTATTTGGGGTTAAAGAACTTTCAATTTCTGGAAAATTAAATCAAAGAATTAAAAAAAGGAAAGAAAACAAAAATTGGGGCGATAGCAAGCACCATTAGAAGAGTGAAATATAAATGTCATCGTATTTGTTAATTTCAATGGGAAAAATTTTTAATAATTAAATTTTGATTAAATTTTTACAGATAAACTGAACACAAATTTCAATTAAAAATTGACTAAAAATGAATTAGAAAATAAAAAACTATAGCAACATATTTGATTTAGTTATAATTTTATTAATACTGCTAGATATATATATATATATATAAGTGTTCACATTAATATGTACTTATGAGCATAAAAATTTGCAAATTTGTTTTTATTGCATTTATTTCCTCTTCCACTCTTATCAACGGAAATAATTTTTTTTTTCTTCTTTTAACCTTGGACATGGCTATTAGCATGTTTTGAATGGATAATGGGCTTTGATTTAAACTTATGCTATACAAGAAGTGACACCAATTTAAAAAATCGAAGCACGTTAATATTTTTTAAAATTTATGTTGTTTAAAGAAAATTTTTTAGCAATAATATTACTCCTTTCACATACAAATTTCGTTTTTATTGTTTAATTCAAATATTGTATAAATTTTATTTAATATTCGTTTTCGTTTTTTTTTTGTTTTTGTTATCTAAATATTAAAAATAAAACTTCAATAGTTTTGAGTGTTAAAAAATGAAATTTTAGAACATTTCTTATTATTAAATATGAATTATATTGTAATTTAGGAATTATTTAAAATTTCATTTTAAAGTAACACAAAAGAACAAAGAAGAAAATTACTTTGTGAACGGTAACTTCAATTGAATTTTTTAATCAAACATTTTAAAAAACTTGTCTAAATGACATTAACAAAGAGTATTTTCTTTATTGATATGTATTTTCCTTGGTATTGTATGATCTCCCGAAAGGCCATCTTATCACTTATGATGCAATAGCCTTCGGCTGTTAAATTACAACAGTTACAAAAGATGCTAAGACCGGAAGTATACAATTTATCTGTGCTTAGAATATCCTGTAAATAGATAATAGTTAATAAATAAATCTTTTGGAAATTACGTGATCTTTTTACATTTATATTTTTTTGCTTCGTACCTGTGATACTTTTCAAATAAAAAGCTATTGATTAATATCAACTTAAGTTCCGATTTAGGTCAGACAGAAAAAAAAGACATTTTACTTTCAAATCATGATTTGATTAAAATTTTAAATACATTTAAAAGGGAAAAATATGGATATAGTTTCACTAACTTAAACTCCCATTATTTTTATTTTAGTTTCGGTTTTAATGTCTCCTTAAAATGTCTTTCGTTTGCATTCACTTATCTATAACTTAAGTCAAAACTTTATAATGTAAATTTTTTTCAGTTTGGCATCAATTATGATTATGAAAATTTACTTAAGATTTGTCTTTAACTCTCAATGAAAATGAAAAATCAGCAAAAACTTAAAAACTTTGAATTTTTAACATAATGTCTACATTTGTTAACCGTATATAAAGTTTTGTTTACATCTTCAACAATTTTTTTCAAAAAAAAAACATTGCTTAGAATTGTATAGATTTTTCACGATATAAAATATATTTCTATACGCTTAACCTGTGGGCATAGTGAAAGTAAATTCAAGCGACTTCAGACAATATGTATGACTTCAATCTTCTACCGAAATTTCCCATTTGTTGATCAACACTTGCATTGATAATGTCCGTTCTCCAGTGTTGCTAATACACTGTTTTACAATACACTGAAACAAATTTTGTATGAATAATCGTGTGTATATAGCAAGTTACACAACCTTTAAAAATCTGTATACAGGGAAATTTGTGCATTTATTGTTAATTTACAGGCTGTCCAACATAATAAAAATTAGGTCCCACCTTATTTTGCCTTTAATTATGTTATTTATTAACTGCCCAAAGTATTATTATTATTTTTTTTTTGCCTTTTTGTTATTTAATTAGTTAATTTTAACACTTTTAAAGTTATATTTCACCACAGATCATTAATTGTTTATTTTTATGACAATTCAATCTAATACAATGTATACGTCATTAGAAAAAGGGTATAAGTTGCCCGATCAAAAATAGCTTCCACTGTGACCATAGGATGATACACTATATTTTTTCATGTTGAAATAAATCGTAAAGGGCTAAACTTTAACCACATATAGAACAAATCATTTGCTTCTATACTTCATTTTTTTAATGGATTGCAGTAGAAATCTCTGTACATGCGGGGGAGGTGAAACAGTCCTAGAGAGAGAGAGACTTGATTGATCTACAAGTATCTATTAGATGGAAAAATTTAAAATATATATTGGTACGGAACTAAAATAAAGCTTCCTCGATTTAGTTGCTTTGGATTATATTACTATTGGACTGAAGCTTTTCAATCAAAACCTGTTTTATATTTCAAAGAAGGTTATAGAAAATCCCAATTGAAGACTTTGTTGTTGCACACCTTTATAGAAAAGTAGTACAGAGCTCTTATCAAGACCTTTAACACTTGGTTGCAAAAAACCAACTGATTCTATTATGGACTAGTAGCCATTAAGGAATCTAGAGAAATTAAGAAGCAGATCTTCGCGGAAAATTTGAATGGGGAACTGTATATATGTAGGAACCAATCCTAAACAACTCGATCTTAATATTAAAATATTACACTAAGAATTGTGCCAAAAATTTCAATGCATATTTGGAAATCATTGGTTTTTTATACCAAGGGAAGACATTTTTTAAATATAGAATAAACAACTTTGACAATGCAAGTAAGCTGACCGTAACATCTGGTAAGATGTTAAATACGGAATTCATGTTAACAGCAGATTGAGTATTGATACCAATTTTAACTTTTTGGAAAATAAAGCCGGTCGCCTCAAATAAACGTCTTAATCATCGGCTTAGTTTATAAAACGTTTAGTTAGAAGTATTTTATGAATGCATTCAACCATAAGAATCAATCAGAAATAAATTGAAATTTATCAATTATTTAATAGGTCAAACACACTTGGCTTAAAATACGTACTGCAAAATTTTAATTGGAAAATAATGTTTTCCAATTATGGAATTATGAGAAACGGACGATGACAACATCAAATAAAATGATTCATTCCTACCGCACCATGTTAATAAGTATCTCCGCCATTTGGTGTGTAGCATATACATATTTTAATTTTTTTTTTGCCACTATAATATCTTTTTTTATTTGTATAAAGCATAACGCGCCAGGCATCAGAAGCGACTTATGTATTCGTTGAACACTTCTTCCAAGGTTTTCGGGCCTTATGTGTCTGGCGCCATACGATCATATTTTACTTACTTAGAAGGCTTTTTTTTTTTTTTTTTTTTTTTTTAAATGATTTTATGCCTAATTGTTATCAAATTTACTATCGCTACTTTGTTGGAAAATTTGGCACATAAGAGGATTTTTGAATGTATAAATTTTAATATGTACATATAAATATATTTATGTAGACAGTAGTGTTACCATTTGAATGGTTGCTGATTGATGATTAGAGTTATCAATAAAAACATGCTTTCTATTTATTTATTTTTTTGATAAGAGGAAATTATTCTACGGAAACGTAAGTCATAACTTCAAAATTTTATCGAGGTTACAATTATCGCGAAATTACATTTATCAATGACAGTCAATTTTATTTAATTATGGATTTAAATGATTTTTTAAATGTTTATTTCCGCATAAGACAGCTTTTGTTGATTTTTCCAAGCTGTTCTTTTGGTGTTGATGTCTTAATTTTCAAGCTCAAATAGTAATTTTATTAAAAAATCTATAAATTCTTTATGAAAATTACAATTTTCTTACATTCACTTAACACCTAATTTCACTATTTTTTTAGATTTTACTTTTATTTTCATTTTTCCTTAGTGGAAATTTTTCGTACTAATTTCAAGCTGGTTAACCCGAATATGTATTGATTTCAACCTGAACGTACTAAAAAACTTGGGTTTTGCAAAATGGTAGAATCGTGCCATGATTGAAGCCATTGTGCGACAATATATAACATCTGCATTTCGGTATTGCATGCTACCTGGACGTTATAAGAGAAAAATCCTTTCCTATTCCGAAAATATTGTGAATTTGTCCACATAAAAGATATCAGTAATATAACTGAATTTTCATATGCTATTAATCCAATGCATCTATAACGCGAGAAAATTTCATGATTTCCTAATTTCGTACAAGGTTAATACAATTTTGATAAATTTGTTGGAAATTGTATGCATTTGAGTTGGAGCATAGCAGTTAGATTAGAACTCTTTTGATACTGCACTGTTGGAAACAACTACTTTTCTTTAAAAATGAAGCTTTAGCCCATATATTCTGATAGATTTTATTTTCTTTGCATGCATAGCCTGGATGCTATTTTGTCTTTTCTACTATCTGAGAACTTACACAAATACAAACTATTTCAAATTTGAATAACAAAAAACTTTTTGTTACTAGAACTATGTGTATTACCAAAAACAGCTCTTGAAAACATGCCTTTTTTTCATGGAATTAACCAAGTCCTCTTAATATAATTCAATCCTAAACGAGAGCAGACAATTAGAAAAAATCAGCTTCCTCTGTCTTCATAGCTGATTTTACACTTGAACATAACCTAAAATGACATCATAAATCAAACTTTCCTTCTTTTTCTACCCGGTCTTTCACTTTTTGCTAAAACAT
Organism: Acrocera orbiculus; assembly: GCA_947359355.1. Classification (NCBI taxonomy): domain Eukaryota; kingdom Metazoa; phylum Arthropoda; class Insecta; order Diptera; family Acroceridae; genus Acrocera; species Acrocera orbiculus. The sequence continues at coordinate 6,164,830 of OX375757.1, forward strand.
ATTTTAATATTGCATTATCTAATTTCCTTTTAAGTCAACAAAACAACAAGGTTTTTCTTATTTTGGTTTTTAAACAATTTTTTCTTTGTGAAAAATGAATTTGATTGGACATCATTTTTTTCACATATCTTGATTAAATTTTTATTTGACCCAATTTCAAACAAATATGAAAAATAAATTATCTCAAAATTTCTATTCAGATCAGGTTTTATAAATTGCGTATCGTTTTGTCCTAAAACTTTTTGCTCTAGCCTGATTTTAAATTATCAAAATTGATGGACCATTTGGAACATCATTGACCTATATCATGACCTTATTGGCCGCCAACGATGAATTTGTTAATTAATTTGAAGACTCATAGTAACAAGCAAAGAAATTTATGGTTATTTAAAAAAATTAAAGTTTTGTTACTTACAAAGCAAAAACAGTAAGTGATTAGAAATTATAAAAAAAATTTTCATTCAATGAATGAGACGATAAATTTTATTTTGATACTTGAAAATTTGATTGCAGAACTGTTGCAGTGAGGCTAATCAACCGCTCTTTCATTTTATATCTCTGCTTGCTTTTATATAGTCCTTGTGTGTATATAAAATAAATGACATAATGACACCTTGAGAAATATTCGCAGTAGACATTAGGGCAAAGTCCACCTAACAATGTCAAATGTAGGCACTGTACACCAGTAATCAAATGAAGGAATTTAAGCTTCTGCTTCTTTCTGTCTTATAACTTCCGTATGACTTTCCTTCCTTGCGATGGACAAAGTATTTTTGGAATGGATCATATCTTATTATTTTACGTTTTTTTCTTAAATTTTGCTTTTTGAATTAGGCTGCTATAAATTAAATATCATTATCGTATTTGCAGCCATTATAATATTAATAAATTAATCATCTTAGGTTTTCGATTTATATTTTTATTAAATTTGTACTAAAGCAAAGTAAGCAAAGTATTAATTTTTAATTAAAATATTTTGATTTAAAATTTTATATAAATTATTGGTACATAAAAGGTTCATCCGAAAATCTTTTCCGAGATAAAGCCAAGGTAGGAATGAAAAATTGTTCAAGTTCCAAAATATTTAATAAAATGGTTTAAAGTCGTTTCGTTGTCTTGGTCAGAAAACTATATTTATATGATAGGAGAGTTACCTCTATTTATACTTAATTGGGTTGGTTTGCATTCTACTACAAACAGATGAACTGATCCTTCTTAAAGTTAATGGAGAGGGAGAAATTTTAAAAATTTAAGGATAAATTTTATTCTCTTTTTTCAAAACGCTATGTTTTCTAGTAAATAATTTTTAAAAGAGCTTTCTTTACGTTAAACTTCAGTAAATCTTGTTTTTTTTAAATTGTTTCTTAAAGGATAATGTTGTTGTGTCAAAAAAATTTAAACTTTAAACCTAGTTTTTTGGTTGTCTTATATCCTTTCTAGGCAAGAGTCTATTGCATTGTATTATAGCTGTCATATAATACCCTTCTTCATAGACGATTGATGCCTCCTGTACTAAAAAAAGAAGCTTCTACACAGGCTTATACATTGTATTAGAACATATAATAGCATTGAATCGTCTAATTGGGCTGAAATAGAGTTTTCTATGTGTTCAAATTAATTAATTAAATAACATAAATACAAAATAAAGTGTGACCTAAATCTTATTTTGTTGGGCAACCTTTAAATTCACAAGAAATGCCCAAATTTTCCTGTACACAAGCTTTCAAAAGCTATATTTATATACACGATTAGAACATACTATATATAAGGAAATCTTCATTTAAAATTTCTTTCCGTGTGTTAGTGTACTAAACAGTTGCCTGGAAAGGGTATAATAGTAAAACCACACATAGAGTTAATGTGCATTTGATAATTTTGAATTAAAATATATGAATTTGTGGTCTAATGCACATTAACGAAAATATGTTTTCAAGAAAACGGTTAAACCTATTACTCTATGGATAGTTAATTTCCCTCGATTAAATGACTTAAGTCTCTAAGAGCTCTGTGATATGCAAGCTGGATTTTGCGCTGATCTACCTATTATTCAATAAACATGACATAAATTTTGAAGAGCCACAGATTCAACAAAGGGAAGGTACCCATCCCAGCAAACAAAATGATTCTCTAATGAATTCACTAGATAATCATCTCAGGTGAAGCGTCTACACTAATGAATTCATCCCGGAATCATTAATGAATTACCAGCTTTACCAGGGGTAAAGAAAAATGTCATTCACTACTGAATTCATTTCAAGTGAATAACAAAAGTGAGGCGTTTGTATGTGGCAGGGCATCCAGTTAAAATTTTCTCCGATAAAGATGTTAGTAACCCCTGAATGTAAGAAAAACTGTAGTTAATGTATTTCACAGCATGGTTTAAATAGTGTGCTCCTTGCCAAGAAGTCGGCTTTCTATAGGATGACTCTTTCTTAAAACTTTAGCATGAAACGGAAATAATAGTGAAATTAAAATTCTTCCTTAAAACGAATTATTCAGTTTTGTTAAAGGTTTCCAATGAGAAAATTTCATGTTAGTTTGGGTCTAGATCTTGGTCTGTTAATTCTGATGTCGGTTTTTATTATTTTAAATCCAGTTCTCTAAATACCTATGAAGCATATTTTTCTCAAACGACTTCAATAATTTAGTAATAGTAGGGAGATTTAAGACTTATCTGAAAAACTTTTTAATAATTTTTTGGCAGAATAATATTTTGATTCCCTTCACTTTGATGTGAGCAATTTTGAAATTTAATTTCAAAAAGAAAACCCAATATTTTACTCTCATTGATTAACGATGAAAAAATGAAGCTTTCCATAAAGATATGTGGATATTGTCTACATTAGTGTGCAAATAACCAATATTGTAAATTTATCCGCTTTATGTCTGTAACCTAATAAGACTAGACTTCCTATTAGATTTCGGATATCGTTGATCAATAGACTATTTTTGGCCCATGATTGATTTTTTACTGATCGTTACAATTACAGGATTAGGTAGAAATAGCTAAATACAATGGATAGTATGCAATAAAAGAAAAAGAAGAAGTACTTCCAAATTATTATACTGTATTAATATATGCACATATAAAACTTAGCTTCTGACGGACTACTTTATAAAGCTTAATGACACGTTTAATTAATTATAAACATTATTGGCGCCAATAAACTAATTTGGTTTCAGACATCGGCAAGAAAGGAATTGCAAATTAGTCGCCAAAATCTAAATAAGATGGTAGCAATTTTGCACCTCAAATAAAGACAAATTTTTGTTTGCAAACGAATAAATATCACAAGGAACAGTATATAATTTTTTTGAAAAAGTTAGTACATATGTATAAATATATATATATATCTGTACATAATGCCTGTAGCAAAAAATTATTTGCACTTTTTTTTTTTGGTTTTTTGTAGTATCAAAAATCTCGGAAAATGTTGCTTCTACAAATAAATAAAATGCAACATTTTAATTAAGATAGTTACTAGGCAAAATCTTTTACCAAAATACACTTATTAAGCTTATGATCCTAATGTTTCATATATATATATATATATATGTATGTGTTATTTAGTTGAAAACATCTTAAGAAAATAAAAAATAGCAAAAAAGAAAAATAATAAAAATTTAATTACAGAAAATGTGTCAAGTAGATTAGATTTGACGAAAACGATCGCTAAATACAAAGTTACTTAATGTCATTCAATTTTATTCGAATGATATGCATACTACATATTTATATAAATATATATATATATATTTTTTTTTTTCAACATTAGCCCCCAAAAAAATTATCTTTTAACATATTTTAATATATGTAATTAAATACAACAAAGTAAAGAATGTTTTTCGTTTTTAATATTTGCATATTGCATGTCAAAGTTATCGAATAAAGTTTCGCATCTAATTTTATTTATTAGATAACTATTTTCAATTAACGAATTAGAATATGAAAAAAAAATCACATTTTTTAATATAATTCACAGCTTAAAGCAAGAAACAGAATTTTATAAAAGTATTTGAAGTGAAACTTAATTAAAAATTATCTTAAAAATCGGTAAAATATTTTTTGATAAAAAAAATTAGGTTGGTTGCTTTAATGACGTACACATTTTAGTTCAGTTTAGTTTAGTTTAGTGCTCTCTTTTTTCACGTAGGAGCAAGCAATCCATTGATTGATTCTATTCAAATAACAAAGTTACAAATTTGAATCCCATTTGGAATTGTTTCATCCATCATATGAGAATTATTTACCTTTATACCTTTACTTAGTTTGCACTTGAAAATATAGTCTATAAAAAGCTGTTCATTGCGTTTTGCAGGAATGACAAATTGTTGTAATAGCCTAGTAACACTCATCTCGTTTAGTTTGTTTGACACATGAAGCCTTTTCTAATTAATTTAACGCTTTTCCAAGGAAAAATATTTTCTCTTGATTAAATGATTAAATGAGTTCGATAAGCTTACAGGAAATTTTTTATTAATGACCAATGTTTAATAAAACTTTCTATAGTCTAGGATAAAAATCACAAAAATCTGCCAAATAAGACCAGCGATATAATTGGGATAGAGTAAAAACACTTTTTTCCAAAATGCCAAAATTGCTTTTAGCAATATCTCAAAATCCTTTCTACTTCAAGATTTTTAGACCCAATTTTTGGTTTTAGCTCCCCATTTTTCAATTGCAAAATGTCATAGCTAGAATTACTTATTGGAATTTGTTACCTAGTGCTACTTCATTCTGAAGATGTTTTAGATCAGTTTTTCCCATTTTCCTATTTTGGTCGTGGAACCCCCAAATTTGTTGCCAATGAACACGGAACCCTGAATATTTTTTTTTACGACCACTTATTATTAGTATTATATTTGGATGGCTCACTTGCCAAATCGATTAACTCCATTTTTTGAATATTTTTAAATTTTAATACCAAAGCACTTGATTGGCTCCAAAGTCTACATATCCAAAACAAATTTCTCTAATAATAAGTAAATGACAAAATCTTTTTAGCCATTGAAAAAAAAAATAATTTTTGTCCGAAGCCAATCTGATTAACTCCATACTATAATGTACAGTAGAAACGGAATTTGCGATAATTTTTTCAGAGTCGCGTCGGCTCTCTCAAAAGTCGGTGTTTTTTAAAATCAAAGAGAAGTAACAGCGCTTGGGCTTATGACTCCATGTCAACAGTAATTTTTTGGAGGAACTACTTAAATCCGGACTTAAATATTAGGAAAATGTATGAATTCTACATCGTGCAATGTACAGAAGAAAACATAGAGCCAGTGAAAGAAAAATATTATTACAAGATATTCTCGACTAAATTTAATTTGCGTTTTAAACAACCGTCCAAAGATACATGCAACACTTGTGATTCTCTACAAATGAAAATTGAGTCTTCAGATAGCGAGGAAATAAGAATGGCAAATATCGAAAAGGACGCTCATTTGCAAAAGGCTGAACAGGTTCGTAGTCATATGGCTGCAGATCGGATGGCGGCATCTGAAGATATTTTTGTATTTTCTTTTGATTTGGAAAAAGCTTTACATTTCCAAAATTGACTACATCGGTAGCTTACTATAAACGAAATCTATATGTTTATAATTTCGGATGCCATGATTTCAATAAAAATATAAGTCATATGTTCGTTTAGCCAGAAACTGAAGGATCTCGTGGTTCTCAGGAAATTTCTTCATGTCTAGTAAAATATATAAAGATATGTGTTAAAAACTGTAAAAAAATAATAACCTATTCAGACTCATGTACGGGACAAAACAGAAATATTAAAACTGTTCTAAGTTTATTGAAATTGCTTCAAAATAGAGAAAGACAAGCTGAATCAATTGAGATGAAATTTCTGGTAAGTGGACACAGTTACTTTCCTAATGACTCACAATTTGCTATAATCGAATCTCAAGCAAAAACAGCCCAGAATATTTTTTCACCAGATGATTGTTATAATGGTCGATTTGGCAAGTTAGCCATCCATTTCAGATTTTTTTGAATTAAACAAAACTCAAAAATGGGAAACAATCCATTATAAGAATAATGAATGAAAATACAAAACATAAACTAAAATAAATGAAAAAACTTTATTGTGAAGAATGCATTTGCTTCTTTGATTCAATGATTATCTTAAAATTGGGCATTATGTTTGATAACTGAACTCGCATATCTGGTGCAGCATCAAGTTTGTTAGGATAATTGGTTTTTGTCGCAACATTGAAAACCCCGTTTCACATAGATAAGTGATTGCAGACAGCAATAGAATTCGCATAGCCTGTTTTGATTAATTTGAATATTCATCGAATACATCTGGCCAGAATATTGTTAACGAAACTGTTCTAAATTTGGTTTCTAATTGTGTATCTGAACTCAACTCAATCGAATTTTCATAATCTATGGAATGAAATCCTTTTGATTTTTCTTTTATTTTCAAAGGATTTTGCATCTCAATTCTATAGGCTTGGCAAGTAATCACTGAATGATTGCTGTAAGCTGGACAGATGTGTTTCTATACCATCACGTATTTCCATATCTAAATCCACCTCAGATTTTTCGAGAAAATCACTAAGGGTCTGGACACACTCGAAATTATTTTGCTCCACAGCTGAAATCCAATATTGCATTTTCTTTGAAAAGGTAACCAATTTATCTTTTGCTTGCAATATGTTGACTTGTTTTTCTTGCAGAGCCAAACATATTGCGGTCAATTTTCCAAATATAGGTATTATTATAATAACGGTCATCATAGGAACAAAAATATGAATATATTAAAAACAATTCTTATTTTGTTTTAATGAAATAAAATTTGCCACGCGAAACCCATAAATTTCTACGGGTTCCACGGAATACACTTTAGGAATCACTGTTTTAGATCAAAAGAAATAAGCTCCCGTATTTAGTTTGCATATCGAATGCGTTAATTTATTGAATTAGATGCACTGAGAAGAAGACTGATTTATTAGCAATAATAGAATCTAGCAAGAAAGATGCTTCATTGGCTCACAGCTCGTGACTACCCTTCGTAAGTGTATAATTAAGTATAGTCTCAAAATGACTAGATTAAAGTCTGCTGGTTTGGTACAATTCAAGGTATTCTTCAATTCAATACCACCGTTACATTTGCTTAAATAATAATACTCTAGCTTTGGTAAAAAATCTTGGAATGAGTTTTCTAAAATGATGTGTCTGCCGGAGTCCGATCTGCTCGGGTGGCTGTGATGCATTTAGCTTCCCCAAGAATTATTATTTTTTAATAAATTTTGGAGAAATTCAAAGTTCATTAAAAAAATTTTAACGTGAATAAAATACAATACACAATAGTAAAAAGAAAAAAATAATGTAACAATTTTACGTTTCATGCGTACATTATATTTTGGCGTATTTCTTCCTTCTCTATAAATCTCGAAAATGTCAAATTTTGCAGATGCCTGTAAAACTGGCTTGTAAGGTTCCTTCTTAGAAAGCTTACTTACTCGTACAATATTTATGAACAAAATAGTTTAACCTGGAATGTGGTTTTCTACTCTCTGCTAATTCCTATTTTCTTATTGTTTAACGGGAAATCAAATTTTTGTTTAATAGACTCTTTAAACCGTGTGTCTTGAAAGTAGCATAAGATAAAGCTGTTATTTTTCTTGCTCGTGTTTTTGGACTACACGTTCAAGCCTTATTTATTTATGTTTTCTGAGCTAGATGGAAAACTTAAACCTATATATATATATATAGTTCTCAGGAACTATGATACAGAGAGTCATTACGATTTGTAGCTTTTAAATACCAATTAACTTCTTAAATAAAAATTTAATAACCAAACACGTACGTTTATCACATTAAATTTATTACGATTAAGTACTATTAATTTTTTATTTGTAAACAATACCAAATTGAACTAAATTCTTAAAGTAAACTTTATATAATTTACAATTAATCGTCATTTAAAATTCAACGAAGCTATTTCTATGTCATATTTAAATAACAACTCCAAATCAGTTATGTTAATAACAGTTTACACTTTGTAATCAAGTGGAATTCAATTAGATTTACCATATTAAATATTATTTAACAAAGTCAGCAGGTGCTAATGCTACAATTAATGTTGATAGTTCGTAGAATTAAAAATGTTGATATCTGAGATTTGTTTATTCGATGCATTGTTTTATGTTTTTTTCGTCTGGTTGGTGTCAATTGAACCAAATTGAGTTTTGTGGTTCATTCTATGTTACCTTCCGCTTAAAATTTTTAGAGTGGCTTTTGAATACATTTATATCAATGTTTTTTTTTTGTTGGATAATAATAATAATAATTTTGTTAGTAATTTGTCAAATGGGATACAGAAAGAAACTGTAGTAATATGTAGTAATAATTTATTATTCTCTTTTAACTGACAATTATTGTAAAAGTAATTTAAGTTATTTTTATTCTTATATACCTAAAACAAAAAATTATTTAGGTTGCGTTCTATGTCCCAGTTTAGTGAATTTTTTACTGCGCATTTCAGCTTTCAATTGCGAATTTTCTCGTGTTATGTAGAATATTTGTTTTTCTTTGCTATGTTGCTCTCTCTTCTTCTTTCTATTTTCTTAGGAAAATATTCCACAAATGATATTTATAGTGCAATAGATAAAGTTTGTTAATTTTTTTACTTATTTTCTAAAGATAACGGATTGAGTAAATTATATGAACAAAAGCTAAGCTACTGAGAATTCCCAATTTAGCTTTTTTACCTAAATGAATTTTTTTTTTTAAATTTATCCCTCATATAAAAAGTTCCTTAAGAGGTTATTCTGGTCTAGAGACATGAATTTTAGGTACTTTTTGAGGAGCAATAAAAAAAAAAACAAACAAAATTTTTAGTATCCGTTTTTTTGTATGATATTTAATGGTTCCAAAAAGTTACAGGCTGATGAAGTGGGGGGTGTAAAAAAAATGGTGCTCGATGGTTGCCACGATTTGAACCCTCTGAGTAATCTGAAGTACATATAAAGAAAAGCGAATAATTAATCTAGAGGAGTGCCGCTATGGCAGGAACGAGGATAATTGAAAATTTTCGCGAAGTTATGGTTGTTGAAGAGAACCACTTTTTTTACGTTTTCAAATTTTTTTAAAATAGTAAAAATTGAAATTTTTTTATAATCCTAGTTCTTGTTATAGGGAAATGTATAAAATAGATTCACAACCAATTTTCAAGTGAATCGGTTCAGTGAAACTTTAGAAATCACGGCAACCAGCTTGAAGAAAATAGTTTCGAGAAAAACTCCTTTAAAGTTTCGGATAATGATAGGCCATACGTCACTAAAACAGCTGTATCTCCAAAAATAATTTGAATTTTGAAAAATCTTTTTCGGAGCATTTTCTTAAAGGGTTATGCTTTAATAATATGAAAAAAATATCGATTTTTTAAAATTTCTACACCAGAATACCGCCTTAAATTAAATTAAATAAAATTTATTTCGGGTGAATCCTGTGTTTGATTGTCATGAACGACGCCAACATCAGTTGATAGCTTACTATGAACATTTTAAGAGTAAGAAATCTATGACAAATTTTTATCTTTACCATAAAGAACACGTGAATGACTTCATTGAAAAACTGATATTAGTTTTTAGTAACACTTTGCTATAAACTAAAAAAATTAATAATAGTGCACAAAAAATCTGAAATATATTATCAGTGTATTATTTATGTTTCTTAATCTTTATGGTGTCATTTGGAGGAACTATCATCTCCTTTGTAGTAGTTCAACAAATTATTGTATCTTATTTATATATATAGTAGACTCTACGTCTAAACCAGTTTTATTGTTACTTTTTTTTTTATTAGATTAAGAGATATTAGTTTTAATAGCAATAAAAGCTTAAACTTAAATTAACCACGTCTTTAATTATGCCGGAGACTAAAACAGTTTATTTTTATGGACATCATTAATAAGAATTTGAAAAGGTACCGAAACGGATCTATTTTTGTACTTAAAACTGATGAGTAATTAACAAAAATTATAATGAAAGGAATTTAAATCAGGTGATATTACTTTATTTAAATTATATTTTTATAAATAAATAAATCTCAAAATTACGGTTTATATTATTAATAAATTATGTTTAACGAAAAACTATCACAGTATAGTTTTTGTCATAACTTCCTCATTTTTTGCTTTTTTTAAATATCTTTTTCAAAATTACGGTTTTATTTTCAATTATATAAACTTCGTTTTCTTAGTTTCTAATTTAGTACTTTTTTTGTTTCAGTAAGATTTAAAAAATTCATCATTTTTAGGCATTTTCAAGATATTTTTTTTTTGAAATTTTGAAAGTCTATCTTTTCAAAGCACTTGATATCTCACGGTTTTGTCATTAAACAACTTTAAACGTACTCCCAACATTTCTACGTTAAAAATGTAATGAACAAAAAAATTAAAATAAAGTCAAAATAGATTAAAATTCTGGGAATCCTTTTGTCATGAGACATGGCTTAAAAAAATTAAAGTTGATTTTAGCAATGACATAAATTATTTAAAGAGAATTTTTTTGAAATATTTTTCAAGTGAATTTTCTTTATTTTTTTCAAAAACCAAAAAAAAAAATTATAGATATGAATTTTATAGTGTCGTGCAAAATTTCTTTAGGTGATAAAACTAAAAACGTTCAACCGATGTAGGTTAATTGCTGTCTAAAGTGGAAGTTATTAAATATGATTATGTTAAAGTTTTGAGACTTTTATATTATTTGGCGCCAATGTTTGCATTGCAAAAATTTTACAATCTTTTTAAAAACTTTCAAAAATTTTTTTTTATATCAAAGCGTGCATGATTAGCGTTTTAAAAAAATTATCGCTACTTGATGTATTGAATGATAATTGAAACTCCCTAAATTTCAGAAGTATTGATAAGTATTATCTTTGACATATTTAGTGTTAACATTTTACTTACTGATTATAGTTAATCATTATATGATCTCATCAGTTTTTTGAAAATTATTATATAAATTGGTACATACTACTTGTTGGCAGGGTTATTTACAAATTACAAGTTTTTTATTATTAATAAGAAATAAAAAAAGACAATACGTCTTTTAAAATTGATAAAAGTAAAAAAAAAAGAAAACCTTCTTAAATCGCCCCGTTTAAATCGTTTCAATTTAAAGTTAGACAATTTGAAAATTAGGATCAAATTGTCTTTTTTCATACAGTAAATAATTCTTCAAAAACTTTTATGGAAATTATTTCAAGTGAAATATTCGTATCTATGGAAAGAAGCGAAGCAAAGTAATTTTAGAGGTCTATATGCTTCTGTCTTATAAATTTAAACAGTCTAGGAATATATTGCCCGAGTCATTATTACAAAGCTCTAGTTATTTTTTTTTCTTCTCAGTATTACACATTCCCTATCTCACGTTGCAAAAAATGTGTTCATGTGCGGACATATCTATATTTATGTGTCTGTAAGAAATAATTCAGTTTCTTTTAGTTGCCAAGTAGCTGATGAGTATGATAAACTTCAAGCCCAATTATTAGAAGGAGTAATTCAAAATTATTCTCTTGCTTGCTTTTCTTTTTAAGTATTATAAACTGTTAGTGACAGTGAGGCTATGTAATCGATATTTAAATAAATAAATAAAAAGAAAAGAAAAGAGAAAATGCGTTCCTATTGCCAAAAATAAAGAATAATTGTAAAAGCTTCTAGAAAAGCGATTACTAGAAATTTTAAAAGATAATATCATTTGATTTTTGACACTTCGATATTCTTAAAGTTAGAAATGAATAGCAGAAAATTCTTCCTTTGATAAAGAAATATCTTAAAAGTTCCTGAAATACCATCTGTTACTATTAAAAATTAACCATAGAGTCGTTATAGAATTATGTAATTATATGATCAGGTCATTATCATCTATGTAAAATTCCCTGGCGATCTTTATACATTTAACAGTTTAGTATTTAGACGTCTAATCAAACTAATCGAACATTATACAAAAACTTTTCTCCAGCTATAAGGAAAAATTATTAAAATTTTTATGCGAAACTTTCTTTTGAATTAACAATTAAAAATCAATGTCACAATATCCTTTGGTAGACTAGTTTTAAAACTAAATGACAGTGATATTAAACGCAGATTCTAAGAAAATCAATGGAAAAATGGAAATAAATCCAGCCATAGGGCTTTAACGGGCAGAATTGAAAAAGTACTTTAAGTAGGTTAGAAATGCTTTAAAGTCGTAATGATTGACTCTTATCACTGGTTATATCCTTCATTTTGGAAAACACAACTTAAGGACATTATATAAAAAGGGTAAATAAATTTTCCTAGCTGCGAGGATAATTATACTTCCTAAAACAATATTTTTTTTGTTATCTGATTTTAAACCTAGTTTACAAACTATTGTCGAAAGGACGAAACAGTTTTTTTATTCTTCTTTCCTTAAGAATCTTTATGAAATAACTGTGATTAAAAGCTAATAAAATGTATTCTGCTTTTACTTACTCCTTAAATATAACTTTAAGCAAAATTTTTCAAAGTAAAATTTAATAATTAATTGAAAATCTAAATATTATACTTTAAAAGGATACCTAATTAGGTATACCTTCCTTTAGGAAGGTTTTTAAAATCTGCTTTATTAGGAAATAAAGCATAAGAAACATAGAGTTAAGGCTGTTGTATTTGTTTCTTACCTGTCTTTAGTATTTTAGCTTTTTTATTACGCTTTTAAATGTTTTCCAAAATCATATTTGAATTTTTTGTATTCTTCCATTTTTGTTAACTTCTTTTCTTTTTTATAAGGTTTTTCAAATTATCTTGAAATATTTTTTAAAATTTTCTACTTATTTCATTAATATTTTCTTTTTTTTTAGTTTTTTTCCTTTTTCTCGCTTCAAATTCATCTCGTATTCTATTAATATCCTCTTTTTTCCCTTTTTTCTGTTTATTTCTATTAATTTGTTGTTTACTATACAAAACGACGAAATTTGTTTTCCCTGTAAAACAAAACAACATAGAATTACCAATAACTTCTTTATATATTTGAACTAGGGTAAAGTTCATAACAATTTAGTCTTATTTTTAGAAAGCGATAAATATTTTGCCAAAAGTATGCAACCTAAAAAATTAATTTTAATATTATTTAATAATTTTTATAAGTAATTTAAGAATGCACTCCTTTACTCACTGACGCCAGCATCTAACTTGTATTGACATTGCGTTCGTTTTTAATTATTTTAGACCAAAATTGGCGTCGCTCTGTATTTACAATTTTTTAAAATTTTGGCTCCAACCATATATTCTAATTTTGATATAAATATTTACAGGTGAATGTTTTAAATTAATAAAAAAAAATTTTCTTGAATATTAGAACTCTGTAAAATTTTCGTTTTTTTTTTTTTTTTTTTGAACAAAAAAAAAGTATAAAATTAATCGTCAACGGCCTACTACAAAAGAATAACAAAGATATCAATCATCTTCAGTTTTGCAGACATATTTTCTTATCTCAGGTGCTTATTCCTCTCAGTAATGCCGCTTTACATATTGATAGTAGGGAAAGTGATGATGCAAAATGCTATTATATAAGATTCCATATAATTAAATTGAAAAACTTTAAGATTCACCAAATTATTTATAGTGAGCAAACTCAAAAGATAAATTATACAAAAATTCATTACTTAAAATTTTCTTATTTAAAATCCAGCTACATTGATCGCACTTGAATAAAAGGGAATGGGAACTGATGAAATCAAAATTTAACGATTTATTGGCTTCGATTGTAAAAATCGAACTTAACTTTTACATTGATTACACAAATTACTTTGTATAGACTGTATTTGTTACTGCCGTAACCCGGGTCAAATAGGTTTAATAAAATACATAATGAGAATATTTACAATTGCTTTTTTAAATATTATTTTATGGGAATTGAAAGTTTTGTTGTGTTCATTGCAATCCTTGAAATTAGAAATTAAACATTAGTTAAGTAATAAAATTATATACAAGGCTAGCCAATGCGTATTTTAGGGTGATATTTCATGTATAAAAAACTGTTTAGTTTTCATATAACTAGATATAGGTTTTTTAAGTAAGTTCTTATGGTTTTGATCAAACATACATTTACAGCTTATAAAATTCTGAAATTTAATATATTTTTATTTGTTTTTTGCTTGGAATATTTTCTAATTTTTACAATTCTTTCGCTCATTTTCATTTATGTAGATATTTCCTACCGATCTGGAGCTAGATTGGGTTTTTGTAAAAAATTATGATAACCACAAATATTTTATAGCATTTATTTTCATTGATTAAAATCAGACACAATCTAATGCAAATTAAGCATCGTTAAAATTAATAACTTTTATTTCTGATCTTATAATTATTATAAGTTTAAATTTTAATGAATTAAATTGACAAGAAGCTATTTATTTTTTCTCTTACAGAGCTGTAGAATTCTTTAGCCAGACAGGTATACAATTAAGTGAAATATTAGATGAACAAAGAAATCGGCCAGGAGGAAATCGTCTTGGTGGACCTCTTCGTTATCCACATAGTATATTATTTTGGATGTCATGCAAACAAGTATGTAAAGTTTTTTGTTTTAATAAAATTTGTTAAATAAATTTCGTAGGAAAATTTCAATATTGTTAAATTTATTTCTATTTTAGATATTTTAGTTATAAAATTTAATTGATTGCGAATTTTAAAAATTCAATTTATTTTTATTTTCTCATTGAATAGTTAAATATATCTTCCCAAATTTTCAAGTCCATTCTCGGAGATAGAGCCTTTGGTCATTTTGCATTGTTAGGCTGGTGCGGAAAGTCTTCTATCATGTATTTCTCTATTTCTGAAGTCGGTTGATATAATTTTTAACAAAATAATTAATCAATACTTGTTTAGTATAAGATTGACTATTGTTTGAATTAAAGATTTTTGTTGTTGTTGTAATCAAAGCTAATTTCAGAAGAGTATTTTATTTGATAAAACTCTGCCAAGAACTTAAATTATAATTTTTGTTATTTTTCTTTGTCCAAGCACGAGCTAATTTTGACTTTGGCAATTTTTTGGAGCCACAAGGAATGAGATCCTAGTGCTTGAATTTTCTAAATTTTAAAATGAAAATTTCGCAAAATATTTATCTTTGTTGCGATCAAAAGTTTAAAGAAAATATTTTATTTATTATATGGAAAACAATTAGAGAAAATATGATTTTTTAAGTTGTAAGATTCTTGTAATCCTTTGAAGGCACTCATTCATTCTATAGCTATTCAGGCGAACAAATTTCGGAATTACATTTCTATTTTTGACTTGAAAGATGATTTAATTAGTTTCAATGCAAAATTTCGCTTTAATTAATCAATTAAGAGTCGGAGTAAGGTATTAGTCCCAATAAATTGCGAATTCATAACCTTCAAAAGCATACAATAAATAGTATTTACTGTTCTTTTAGGAAATACTGAAATTTTAAATAAAGTTTTAAACTTCGCCGTACTCAAACTACTCATTAAAAATATGCTTGAATTCCTGGAAAAGAAAATTAAAATAAAAACAAACTATTCCGTCCGTCAACTATCCTCGCTTATTATTAAAAACTTTTCAATTTTATTTGAAGCATAGCATCAAATATTTTATATTTTTTCACTGATTATTCTATCAGGCAGACGCATAATCATTTTTACTCTTACTCTTAGTTTCATATATTCTTCTGACTGTGTGAATTCATGGTTGTATCAAAATAAATAAATCTAAGGATTGTGATCAATCAATGTCCAATTTTGGTCAATTATTTCTGTATAAATTCTGACATTTTATTTCTTTATTCTACATATATTTATTGCCAGTCATTGATTTGCGTATATTTTAGTTCGAATTGCACAAATAAGATATTAAAATTTTGATTGAAAATCAAAAGAAAGAAGTTTCATAATGATCAATTTAATTTAAGATGTTGGCGAACACACTTTCCGAGTCATAGTCAAATTATCCAATTTTGTCTGCAAAAAATTTTTCATCAAGAGAATTAACTTTTTGCAATCTTTTAAACCAGAATATCTGTGAATTTTTTTATGTTTGAATTCTTTGTCTACTTTATAACTACCTGAGCCACTTGAGTATATATTTTTTAATCTCGAATATCTTATTCCTTGTTAAAAAATTTATCATATACTTAAAAAGGTTTTGCAATCCTTTTAAGTTTCATTTAATTGGATATTTTATTTTCTCTCATTTAATGCACACTATGAGAATTTTAAACATGAATTCTTCCCTACCAAGGTTAGTTTTAATTCTTATCACCATTTATCATCATGTTTACTATTTTTCCTTGAATTTTATTAAAATTATACATTTGTCATGTGTTTCTCACCTTAAAACTTTCTGCCGTTTTTTGTTTTTTATAAGTAATTTAATTTCTGTTAGTTTTAAGGCTTAAGGCTGGTTTCCAAGTGATGGATACTAGAAAGTATAATCTTTGACAAATGCCCAGCATACGTCCAATCCATGATCAACCAATCGTAGAATCCCTTACGTACTGATTCTTTTATATTCAAAAATGACATGCACTTGTCATCAAATTATTTTAAATAAAAGAAATAGCGGGGAGTGCGAAATTTGACAATAGAAACTTTTTAACCCTGGATGACAAAACTTGCTCCAGACGACCACGTAGTTTTCATGTTTCATTCTTCTTTTCTTATGAGTTGTAAAAATTAATTGTAAATAAAAGCTAGTAAAATACATTGTCCTTTTTTATTTTGAAAATTTGATTTTTAATAAAGTTCTTTAAAGTTCAAGAAAAAAACTTAAAAAATAAAAAGAAAATTTTACATATTATACTTTAAAAGGATATCAAATGAATGCATAATCGAATTGACGAAGTTTTGTAAAATCCGCTCTTATAGCAAAGTTCGTAATTTGGGGTTAAAACAATATATGTATAAAGGTGGGCACACACTCAATGCGTATATCTCAGCGGGTAACTTTTTTGACGTCAAAATGACGTACAAATGAACTTCACGCTGAAATATCCACATATGAGGGGGAATTTTAGCGTGAGTCTATGACGTCATAAAAGTTACCCGCTGAGATATACGCACTAAGTGAGTGCCCACCTTAATAAGTAAGTTTTCCTGTTGGCTAGGTTCGAATAAGTATAGCTAAGACATAAAAGTATTTAACAGGGTTCACGCCGGCGCCGATTTTCGTGTCTTCCGCTGTGGGGCGGCGTTTGAATTCATTTGGCGCCTCATCTGGCGGCACGTGATTGTTGTTGTAAAGCATAAATGTAAAATATTTAAAAGATATTTTAACCCTCTGAGTAATCTGAAATAAAAAATAAAAGTGGATAACTAATCTAGAAGAGTACCGCTATGGCAGGAACTAGTATAATTGAAAAAAAGAAAAAATCGATTTTTTCAAATTTCTAGACGCTTTTCGACTTGGGGCCGCCTTATCTGTAAAGGAAAACTGCGTCAACGGTCCCATAATAACCAATTATTATATTTTTAGCTTTCGATGGGGCAGTCTAGTTTGGGCGACCAGTGGTACAGGTCAGCGTGAACGTGTTAGAACACTACTTATTTTCTCTGAAACTCTTTTAAGAAGCTGGAAATCTAATCTTCCACGTGAACTGGATTCTATTTAATTCACATTGAATGGAGAGAATTAATAATGATTGAAATGAAAATTTATTCAAGCTCTTCAATTTTTAATTAACGATTAGTTAAAGCTTTTTCTAAAAAGTTTTTTGAGTAAATCGTTAGAAGCGTTTTGGAGCAGTTTTGAGATGACCAGGAAATTTCGTTGTTTACAATATTCCAATATCTCAAATGATAGGAACTTGGATGAAATTTATTTAAAAAAGTAAGACTTAAAATCCTACTGAAGCTACAAACGGCTGTTTAATTGTCAAATTTTTAAACCAAAACATTTTATAATACTTCATTTTGCTTTAAAAAAAATTTTTTTATGTCTTTTTGTAGTAGTCATAAAATGATAGATAGATAGAAAATTTTTTTTAACGTTATTATTATTATTTTTGTAAAAATTTAATAATTTCTTAAATAATTCCTTTAAAATATAAATTTTATTAAATCACTTTAATTACTTGAGTAATTATGTAGCATGTCATGGTAGATTTTTTATTCATGACTTGCTTTTGACATTTCAGCCTATTGCTTTTATATCGCATAAAAAACTTAAAGTTATAGGTATATAATTCCCGCCTCACATTAAATAATGTTTTTACATGAATGCAAAAGCTATAATCATTCAAGTGTATTAAGGAAAAAATAAATTATGCAAAATTGAAAAGACTGGACTTCCAAATGAAAAAAGTTTGAAATTTTAGTTATTTTAAATTCTTTAAATTTGTTTATTTTATCCGGGGATTTTATTAATTGAAAAAAAAAAAAAATTCTACTTGGTACCATTAACTTTTTCATTGTTTTGATCAAAGGTTAAATTAAGTATTAAGAAAACCAGAAATTAATGTTGCTTTATTACTTTGACTTATTCTCTTTATTCTCTTCGGACAGATTATGGAGGACCAAAATTACTTGCTCTGCTTATTTTTCCAATCAACTGTAAATGTTTCTGGATGGTCGAACAAGGTTGGTTAAGGGTTGGTTGATAGTTCCTTGATTGTTTGGCATAGATTTGCTTCCACTTCCACTTACCTTAGCATGTTGTTGTGTAATGTTGTTCGTCTTCATGATCGATAGGAGTCAGAAAGATCAAAATTACCGGATTTGAACTTGGAAAATCATCTTTGACATCTACGAACATCTTATACACTTAGATAAACATCGTAAATGTTTTTGATCATAACTGTTGCGTTACTATCGTTTACGAAAAGCATGCAATATGCTCTTTTGGTATTTGGCTGGTCACTACATTCCAAAATACATAAAATGAAAGATTAATATTGAATTATTTACAAGTGAACAAGTCACTAGAAGCTTAGGCACGCCTTTGAGATACACAATGAGCTGACAAATGACAATCAAATATTGATAAATGAAGAAACGACATTATTTTCTGGTCTCCCTACTGTGATACCAGCTTTTTCTAAAAAAAATTGAATTCATTGTAGCCATTGAGTTGTAGTTTATTAATTTAAGTTCTAGCACTGACTGCAATTAATTTTATTACAATAAAAATATTACTGTTTTTTATTTATTTAATTTATTATCGCCATTATGAGTCTAACTTAAGTAATAAATCCAACTCCAATTCGGGCAATCACTCTATTAATGTAAATAAATGTTTTAGAGTAGGAAGGACACAAAACTTTATGTTCAAAATTGACTTTGGAAGTAATCACAGCATTAGAAAATTTACTTAAAATGGCACACAGAGTGTTAAGGAATAAAACCAAAAAATAGAATTTCCATCCAACAGAAAAATATGGATTGAAAATTCTCTTTTAGGGAATATATCACATCCTTAACATCCTTAACAGTTTTTAAATTGGTGTTAAATATCTTCAAGTTAATACATAATACCTTAAAATTATAATCTTACTAAAGGCAGAGCGTATTAAGATTAATTGAGATTATATTAGTTATTAATTTTGATTTCTTTAATTATAGAATTAAGATTATTTAAATGGTCAAAATGAACAACTTGAAGGATTACTCAATAACTGATAACAAATATAAATTATAATTTATTGTTTTGAAATATAAATTTTGTCTTAACCTATTATCAAATAATTTTACTAATACATTCTTTTGCTTAATATAAACATTCTTTTCTAATTCAGATAAAGGTTACCATTAACAATGATAGTTGTTTTTTTTTAAGCTGTTAGCAGAACACTAATTCTCTAGCATCATAAAATAACCATGAACCCAACCCATTTTTGCGTGCGTGCTCTGAATTATCGGTGTGCATAGTTACATTGCAATCAAGACAAGTTAACGAACCGATTAAAATGACTGAATTTTAAATAAAACAGGCCAAACCTTAGTGCACCTTATACCCAGCCAATATACACATATTCGTTGCTTTTCCATCAACATAAGTAAAAATAATTAAGTGCTTTATTGTAGCGTGAACATCAGTTTGGTTTTTGTTTTTTTTTTCCTGATTCATAATCAAGAAAACTTTTCCTTGAATTCAAATATAAAAATCAAAATAAATAAAATAAGGAAAAAAAAAAACAAAATAACAAAAATGTGGCTTATAGAACTTTTGTCAAGAGCCTTGA
This sequence comes from Acrocera orbiculus, assembly GCA_947359355.1. NCBI lineage: Eukaryota > Metazoa > Arthropoda > Insecta > Diptera > Acroceridae > Acrocera > Acrocera orbiculus. The sequence goes on from OX375757.1 coordinate 6,185,011, forward strand.
ACTCACAGCAATGCTAACTTCCGTTGAAAAGAAATTTTTGCCTAGTCGCTAAGTAATTTCTAAATAGAAAATTTTGATAATGAGCAACTAAATGAATTCGCTAGTTGAATGGAAGTAGTGCTATGCTAGCAAAGGTGCTAAGTACCATGAATTCCTATTTAAAATTCAATGTGTTTGTAGAGTTTTTCATTAGCTTTAGTTAGTTATGCACAAGAATTGATATCAGTTATTTTTTTTTTTTAACTAAGTGTAAGCCACTGAACACACCTCCCTAAGAATAAGAATATAGGTAACTTGGAAATTTTCTTAAGATTTGTACTGTAGACACGTCGTTTATTCTTCAGAATTAGTTGCCTCTGGCTATATTTTCGACGTATTTTTTTTTTTTCTGTTTTTGTTGTATTAAAAAAACTCCTTTCACTCAGCATTCCATTGATCTGAGTTAAGTTCCTTTTAACCTGAGCTATTGTGGAATGCTGATTTAAGTCTCTACCAATCGATACCTCCCTTGTTATTCCAATTTCGCAAGGTTGTTGCTCTTGTATACTGACTTTAGATCTTCTTTGATCACATAGCCTTTCTTCATTTCTTTTGATGCGTTTTATTTATTTATTTATTTTATTTTTTATTTTTTTGTTAAAAAGAATAAAATATTATCGTTTGGTAGACTGGTTTTTCATTTTGCCAATAATTTTCATTTATTTTTCCTATTTTTCTTTATTATTAACTCTGTCAAATAGAATATAGTTATTTTTTTGTACTTATTTACTTACTTCATTTGCTTTTAAGACAGGAAGAGAAACTTTTGTAGTTCTTTGAATATTTTGGCAGACATATGAGAAATTTGTGCTGCAGATGTTATTATTATCATTGACTTTAAAAAAGAAAAAAATGTATTTAACATGAATTAAAATATTCTCAGAAGCTTAAAAAAGATGAATAAGTTCAAGGCTAATTTAAACTTTTTAAATTTTTCCTGTCGTTAATGTAGTTGATCTGATGTTTGATTGGCCTGCACAATTGGAAAGAAAATTTAATAAAAAATTTTGACAGGTTCCTAAAGTTAGTGTGATATAGATTAGCAAATTACTTTAAACCAAACTATTTGAAAATGAAAATATCTTGAAATAAATCTTAATTATATTTTTGAATGTAGAAAGATGATTATTCTTAATATTATGAAAAATACTTTAAAAAATAAAAATTAAGTTTGAGTTAAACTGATACTAAATCATTTTTTAAGTAGGTTACCAAACCAAAAAGGTCTGTCGGTCAGTCTCATTGCCATAATGGTATAAAAAAAAACTGTGAGAAGAAATCGAAATGAAGGTAAATCCTACTAACAAAATTATTCAGAGAAGATATATCATGTTTCCATTAAAAGTTTTGGTGTACACTGATCTGAAATCTTTAGTCGTTTCTGCTAAGATGTATTAAACTTGGTCTGTTTGCTTATACAAAAAGCACAACAAAAAAACAACAAACAAAATGAAGTGACATTGATAATTACTTAGCGAATCGAAAGATTGGGGATTAAACAGCTCTTTGATTTAGTCCGAAATATACATAAACTGACATATTATATTTTTATAAGTTTTTATTAGTTGCTTCATTAGTTAATACAAAAAGAAAAGTATTTATTTTTATAACATTATGTTTTGAAATGATTTTAAATAAATTTATTCAAATGGTTTAAAAATTACAACTTATAAAGAAACAGGTGCTGATTAAACTATTTTAGGAAAAGAGCAAACGTATCTTAGCCAAATCTCCTTAATATTTTATTTAGAAACGTTATCTTTCTATGATAAGTTTAATGAGCCTTTTTTTCATTTCACGACTTTCGTTTCATAGTTTTTAATTAAATTTAAATGTTCTAATTTTCTTCAATTACGAATTTTGTTGTGCATTATTCTATATCTAAAATAGCTTTACAAAAAATCTCAAATTTCAAAAATTTATGGGAGTAAAAAGTGGATTACCTACGAAAACATCGTAGGGAAAATAGTGAACCCGGAAAATTTAGCCCTTTCAACTTTAAACCAAATTCGACTCTGAACAATAGAATTTTGTTTATATGCTGGGACATTTCCGAATTAAAACATTATGAGCTTTTAAAATCAAACGAAAAGTTCAATCCACAGAAATATTTTCTCCGACCGAATAGTTTAAAATTTAAAAATTTTTTTATGAAATCCAAATTGTTGAAAATTAAATTAATAAAGTTAATGTGAACAGTTTTTATTAGGCTCTCAAAGGAACGATCATAAGCATATTTGGCATTTCAGTTTGTATGACGATGACGATGAAATGCTATACTTACCTAAAATATTGCATTGTCTACATTGTATACGTCATTACATAGTTGACATTTTTAATGCTAAATTTAATTGTCTACGTATTGTTTACGCTGAAGTTAAGACAATTAAAGTCTACGCGTAGAGGAATAATCCTGGTTTAAATACATCAGTCCAAGAAAAGAGGCCGATGTTGTTCAGTAGGAAGGAAATCATAATACATCATGGTAATGTACCTGGCATATGCTGCTTTAAGCGGGGTATTCACTATAAATGTGAATTAATGATTCAGCTCTTTCATCCCATATAAAATACTGTAAGGTCTCGTTTTATGCGGATTATTTTTATGTGATTTTGAAGTTGTGCGGTTTGTATTTCATCCAAAAATTTCTTGAACAAACATACATATAGGCTTGTTTAGGAAACTCGCGTATAAAAGCAAGAAAAGCCAATCCCCCTCACTGCAAAATTAATTCGAGAAGGTCTTTGCAGTAAATTAGAAAATCATTTTCTTATTAATGACCCCATTTCTGAACAAGCCTTCAAATTACAGCGGAGCTGCAGAACTACATGTCTGGATATCGTGTCAGAAAAGAAAGAGCTACACAGAACGAGGATGAAGTTTGTGAAATTTCATCGTCTTTATCGCAAATATCTATTGCAGAGATAGTCTCTTCTGATGATGAAGGTGATTTGGAACCACTTCGCAAACGGTGCAAACCATTATCAGATAGCGACATTGATTAAAAAATGTAAAACTATATTACTTTTCAATAAAATAAAATGCATTAAGTTTGAATACACGTTTATTTTAAGCTTTTATATGAATTTCTTTTACACATTCGAAGGAATTTAGTAAGTATGCTCTACTTCTTTTAATTTCAGTAAGCTTTTTTATGCGGTTTTATGTTAATTTTAACTCGTTGTTTTGGATTTATGCGATTTTGGAAAGTTACGGAACGTATCCCTAGGTTTTCAAGGCAAGTAAAGTCTTTTTTAATGCGAATTTTTTATATGCGCTTTTCTGTAGAACGTATCCATCACATAAAACGAGACCTTACGTATATGGAAACCACGAATTGAGAGAAGATATCCAAAATGTTGGAACTAAAAGAGCCGAATCATTTGGAGACTCCTTTATTTATATTAGATTCCTTTATTTAGTTTTCTTATATTTATATTTTTTGTTAATTGTTAAGTACCCAAGGTTTAATTTAAAATTTAGATCGTATTTTTTCTTTTCATTAAAAAAAACTTTTTTACTTCACATTAAACTTTGATTGCATAACTTAAGGCGGAACCAAATTTGCAATGTTTTAATGTTGTTGAGAAAATAAAAAATGAATAATAAAAAGTTTACAGTTTTTTTAAAAAAAAGTATTTAATTGTTTAAATTAACATTTTTTTTTCAAATTTGAAAAATTATGCTAGAAATATTGCTTTTGAAAGAGTTATGAAAGTGAAAGCAAAAGTCAAAACTTTCAAATCACACCATAATACTTCCTTCTTCCAATTATATAAAAATGTTACAAATCAGTTTAATTTTATAAACAGAAGTTTAAAGCATTTTAGCATGTTTTCAAAAAAATATTAGTTAATTTATTATAAAAATAAAACTGATACCAGTTTATTTTGATTAAAAATTGATCTGAAAAAATTTTTTTGTAAATATTACATGAGATATGATCTCAAAAACAGAAGTTCGATGAACGATATGAGCTCTGAGCTATAAATAAAAAGCTAAAGTTAAAAACGATTAATATTAAACTATCCGTACTGTATACTCTTTAATTGAAAAAGGATGCTTATGATTAACATTTTACCACCATTTTGTAAGTGAATAAAAAAAATTAAATGTAACTTTGGGTACCATTAAAGATAAAAATAATTAAACAAAAGAATTTTATATTTTCCAAAATTAGTTAACTTTAGGCATTTTCATTTTTTTTCTATTTTAAAATTACTAAAGATTTATTTTTATGTTTTTTTAGGATGTTCTGAATTCAAGACTTGAGAAAAGGGTTGACTCAATGCTCAAAGAAGGCTTATTAGAAGAAGTTAGAAATTTTTATGAAATAAATGTTCACCAGTCAAAGTAAATCTTATTAACTTAACTAACATTTTATAATAATTACATATCTATATTAATTAATTTTAGTTGTTCAAAATATACCAAAGGAATACTTCAAACAATTGGATTTAAGGAATTTATTCCATACTTAGAAACTTATTCTCGAGCAGATGATGCTATTATTGAAAAATATCTTCAACAAAATTCATACAATCTTCCAGGTAAATAATTTAATTAACTTAAATTTATTATAAACAAATAAATATTTTGCTTTATTTTTGTTTTTTTAGCAAATCCATCTGACAATGATCCAAATGGAATTTTTGTATTGAAAAATTGTTTAAATGAATTAAAATTAATTACAAAACGATATTCAAAAAAACAAATAAAATGGATAAAAAATAGATTTTTGGCAAGTGAAGATCGTCAAGTTCCACCATTATATGCCTTAGACACTTCTAATATAGAAAATTGGGAAAATGATGTTTATAATAAAGCGGTAAATGTTATTGAATCATATATTGAAAATATACCTTCAAAATATTTACCAATGGAACAAATACAACATCCAGCTTTTGGCTTAAATCAGGAAGTATGTAATTAATTTTTATAATTCTTATAATTTATTATTATTTATACTTCTTGAGTTTGATTAAATTATACTATTATGTATAATAGAAACAGTTTTAAAAACTTTTGTTAAAATCAGGGCAATTTTTATTACAAGTATTGAAAAATATTACATATTACTAACTATGCAAAAATCACTATTCTTATTTGAAAAACCATTTTGAGGTCCTAAGTGAACGTAATTTATATAAAAAACTAACAGTTACACAACACTTTTATGTACAGTAATGTATTTCGAAATGGTGAAACTTGTGCTAATACTTAGGATTATTAATAACAGTTAAAATTCCATAAATGTCAAATATAGTTATTTTTAAAATATAAATATAATAGGAAGCGAATTCCGTAGCTTTTGCCTACCCCGGTAGATATCTGCAAACTACAAAGAAAAATATCCAATAAGAAAATATATTTTTTTTCTCGGACCTACTAAATATACAAATAAAATTTCATCAAAATCGGTCAAGCCGTTTCGGAGGAGTATGGCGACAAAAATATAAAATTTTCTTGTCGCTATTAAAAAATAGGGGTTGATGGTAGAAGGGTGAAAGTTTGGGGTTGTGTGTATTTTTTAATGCCACATCATATAAAAATAAAAAATAAAATTTTGTCCAAAAAATAGAAAAAAAATTTGGGGTAGACCACCCTTATTACTTAGGGGTGTAAAAAATAGATAAGAACCTACCCTCAGACCTACTGAATATACATACAAAATTTAATTAAAATCGGTTCGGCTGTTCTCGAGTTTTATGGTTAGGAACACATTTAGCGATTCATTTTTATATTATAGATAGATATCTTAGTACACATGTTTACAGTAATTGTAATCGCTTTAAATAACAAAATCGTAATCTGTAAATTTGTTGCTCTTAAGTTAAAAATGTTCCATTGAAGGACAGTATACACGATATACGTATAATATATAATATATATATATATACTCCAGTGCGACACCTGCGTTTAATTTACTACTATAAGAAAATCAGTTTATTGTGCATCTAAATTAGTTTTCACTTAAGGGGGACGTTTGGAAAAAAAGGGCATTTTTTCAAAAAATTTTCTTGCCAATACAAATAGTTCTTATTTATTTAATCAATTTTTAAATGAATGAATTGAACAATATTTTTTCAAATTTGAAAATAATAATAAGTGAGCGAGTGGCTGCTAATGATTGTAGGCCCCCTCGAAAAAAGGGGTTTTTTGGTGTTCATAATAACTCAAAACAGAATCATCTAAAAACAAAATTTATTTACTTAAAGAGATATTTTTCAAGATAACAACGAAGGTTTTTTTTTATTTCGATTTTTCAAGTTTTAGTAGCCTTTGGAAGTCAAAATACCGATTTTCACTTGAAAAATCGAGTTATTTGTTACTGTAAAATTAAGAATAATTAAAACATAACAAGCTCTCCTCTTTAACTGGCAAAATATGTTAAAAAGTAGTGTGAAAAACTTCAATACGATCGGTCCAGTTTAGATGTTAAATTATCGTGTTCACCGACTTCGATAATAATAAGTTTCAGGAAAACTTTTTCAAGTTTTGCTCACCCACTCCTTTCTCCAAAGCAAAGAATGCTCAATTGCTTATAACTTTTTAAGATTTTATACCTTAATTAAAAAAAATTAAATACCGAACTTCCCCCTTAAGAAAAATGATTCCTAAACATTGTTATGTTTTATATAGCGATATTCAAATATTCTTGGACATTCTGACCTCCTCCTTAAATAATTAATTTATTATATTCATAAAATTAATAAAACGTTTCAAGCAAATAGCTCTAATTTGTTAAAGCTTTGAACTTCTTTAAAAGTAATGTAGATTGTGAAAGTTGAGTATCTCGCTGCCCTAATAATTTTTATTGGATATATTGTCTGAATTTCCTTGTGTTTTATGTTTTTACACGCTGTCGCTGTCATGTGCGTCAGCACAAATTATAACTATCATAATATTTAATACTGCTTCAAAAAATTTACTTTATGTAAATTTAAAATTTAATTCAACAACAATTAATGTAATAGATTCATCTTTTTTTGTTCTCTTTAGTATTTTCCTTGTTTTCTTGCTCTTTTTTTTAAATTATATAAAAATATCAGTTTTTTTTCCGCTTTTACCTTTAACTTCTAAAAAATATTTAAGTTTAATTTTGATTCATAAAAATATATCTTTTTTAGATACTTAATTTTTGTCAAATATGTGAACGTCATTTTGTCGGTGAATTTCAATGGCAATTACATTTAAAATCAAATAATCATAAACGACGAAAGGATGGCGTAAATATGAAGAATAAAAAACAAAAAATTCAATAATTTGATTTAAACGGTTTATTTTTTGGGACTCGTAAGACAGTCAAAATACAAACAACAATAAGTATAATGTTTAACAATTACATCAAGGTAAATATATATATATTTAAATAATTTAAAGTAAAATGTTTTATTATTTCATATTTTTGTTATATTGAAAAGTGTTATTGTCAATTTTATCATAAATTTTTCATTGTTTTTTCGTAAATAAGTTTTTGAATTAATTTACTTAAATACTAGAATATGTATAAACAATGTTTACAATATATATATATATATATATATTATATATTATACGTATATCCTTCAATATTTTTATATATTTTTGAGTGGAGATTTATCTTTTTTTTCGTTTTAACCAATATTAATTAGTTTACTTTTAAATTACTTGATGGATTTATAAGTAACAATGTTTTAGAATAAGTAATCAAAATTAACTAGTCTATTTATTTTCTAGTTTTTATTTAAATGATAATAGGAGGCAACATCCGTATAGTATTTAGGATACATTTTAATGATGTGTGAGAAGATTATATGTGAATAAACAACAGTCAAATTTTTCGACAGTTTGCTTTAATGACAATAGAAATTATACTGAATTTTATTACGGCCGATCATTGAAGTATTTAAAAAACATTGACCCACACTTATAGTTTCTTCAAACCATATTGAACTTATATGATGTCAGTTTATACATACTTTAAGGTTTCGAAAGAAATAAAAGACTTGAAAGAATCTTTGTCTAAGCTCTTTTAAGACAAATTATTTCAGTTTAAACAAAACATGAGTCTGAAGAGAATATATATATATATATTAAAATGGTATTCAAAAAAAGAATGATTTCTGGTTTCTGGTTTTATTAAATTTTATAATTATTGTCCGATTTCATCAATTAGGATGTAAAAATATTTTTAAAAATATGCGAGCTTGTTGAATAAATACGTAAATAATAATTTTAAATTGCAAATAGTTTTAACAGAAATTATTAAATCATTAATATATAATATTTCGAGTGTTATCCGTGTAAATTTTTTGTTTTCTTTTTTTCAATCTTTGATACTTTAAATAATTTAATAAGATATTCATGAAAATTCTTTTTTACGAAATCATTAAATAAAATTATTAAATTAAATATATTGCAATTGTATACTTAAAATTATCGGTGGTTGAATCTAATGACGATCTTAAAGATATGTTTTATTTTTATTTTTAACTATCGATATGTTTTTTACATTTTTTATTTATTTTGTTTTTTTGAAACTAATTACAAATTATTTGAACATTTTGTTTTTGATTTAATTATATATATATATATATATATACACCTTTTTTGGTATGTATAATTAAATGAGAACTATTTTTAATCTATTTAAACACTCAGAAAGTTGCCATTTACTTAGCATTTTAGAAATAAATTTTTTCGTTTAGTCCTTTACTTTTAGGAATTTTTAATGCACTTTATTCTTGTAAATTTAATTGAGCTCTATTTGCACTTTAAAATATTTTTTTGATATAATTTATCAGAAGAATAAACTAATTTTTTGAAAAAAAATAATTTAATTAATAAATACAAAAAATATGCGATTAATTCACTTTTTTCAATAACAAAAGCATAATAAAATATATATAAAATGATATAATTCAATTTTATAACCTTGGAGTATAACTTTATAAACTAATATAAATATTAGCATTGCATTTTATTCAAAGTTAATTAGATGAATATGAAAATTTTTTTTAAATAATAAATAAAGTGGATATATAAGAGTAATAAAATACATTCATTGACAGTATCAAAGGATTTGTTTATCATTTCTTTAGTATTTTTAACTTCTGAAATACATCATGAAAAATGTTTCATTTTAGCTGAATCAAATAAAATTCTATTTGCCCGTATCATGTCTTACTTAGGATAAGTGATTTTCATTTCATTAAACAAAAAATCTTTATTTAATAATATGTTCGTTTTCTGTGTTTTTCTTTTTAGAAAAATTGATGAGGCGATAAACCTTGCAAAACTACAAGCTTTGTAAATCATCCTACAAACTTAACAAAAATGTTTTATGTAGAAAGTTTGTTTAAATTCCGTTTTTTTAATTATGCAACATTTACTATAATTTTGTAAAGAATAGACAAATGAAAGAATCAAAATTTCATATAATCGTTTTTGAGGATTTTAATTAAAATTTAATTTATTGAAGCTTAATCGATGTAAATTTTGAATAAAATAAATATTTTCTTTTAAAATGTACAACTGTTAATTGTAAAATACTTAATTTTTTTCAGTTTCATTGGGCAATATTTATTTAGTATTTTTAAATAGTCGAATTATTTTTTTTGTTTTAAAAGTAAATTACAGAATTTTATACAAATCCAATCATTAATTATAGATATTAAAAATTAGATAGTTATCGAGAGCTGTGATCAGTAATTGGAGAGATTAAATGGCCTTAAAATTTCGTGAAATTTGTCTTTATAAGTAAAATACAATTTTACTGGCAGATGTCAATCGCTAAAAAAATTCCACTTTTTATAAACCAAATCTTAAAAAATGTGTGGAGTGTAGAACCCAAAAAGCGTTCCAAGTTAACATAAAATACACCGATTTTCTTTTTTGAAACAGTTGGAAAATTAGAGAAAAATAAACGTTAAGGGAAATTTTTCGTCAAATATTAGCAAATTTTTGAAAGATAATTGCTATAATTATATTATGTGTTACTAATAATTTTACAAAACAATTTTATATCAATAAATTTGATTCATTTACTCAATTTACTATCATTAGAGTACTTTAACCTCAAAATAATTGAATTTTAAAGACAATTCTTTGTGCTACAGAATAAAGCTGTGTTTAAATTTGTTTTCTCATTAGTTTTCGAATAATTAAAGTATATAAAAATTAAATATCAGTTTAAGTTTGTTTTAAAAAAACGTATAAAATAAAATTTGCTTATAAGTAAAACAAAAATGTCAAATGAAAAACTTTTAAATTCCTAAGGTAAAAAAACTTGGACTTAGTGCATAAATAACTTTAGGCTTTTTTATTTATGTTTCAATACAATAATTTTTTAAAAATTATTCTTATAAGTAATATCCAAAAATTATTAATTTAAAAATAAAATTATAAGTATAATTGTTTTATTTATTTTGATAATCAGGTATTTTATTATTTTCAATTATTGTCTTAATATTAAGCGTGTTAATTTTGAATAAATATTCTAACTTACTTATTCATTCTTCTTCGTCAAGAACATTTTCTGGTAAACCATAAACTGGACAACAAATACCTTCTGTACCGTCTGGATTAAAACAGAATAATGTTCTTTCTATATTAGTTGGCTCATGTGGTACAATTCCGTGTACATCTTTTAATTCTGATGTTGGAAACCAAGCTGCTTCAGTATCTTCAACTACTTTAACTCCACATAATCTATAAATATATATAATTACTATAGTATACGATTAATTATTTTGAATGGAATCATAATTGATGGGAAATCAATTAAATAAAATAACGTTTTCAATCAAATCGTATCAATTATAAATAATATAAGAATTATATTATCCAAGTGAATTAAAGATTTTTAGCGAAATAAATAAAATTTAAACATTCTGTTAATTTGCATCACTTTTTAGATAAATACTTGTGGGGTAGTGTAGTTTTTGAGCGCTTACCTAGATATGGCAACAAACGGAATCCATAATATTGATGATGAAATTAATAATATTGCTATTACTATACACCAATGTGGCCATTCCATTGATTCTGTAATACCTTTAACTGCATTCCATGCTGGATAATTACTTCCTTTTGTAAATAATTCCATAATTGATGCAATTAGTATAATTATCATTGCTATAGGTGATAAGTATTTCCAACAAAACATCCAATACATGGATGGTCGTGACCCTGTCATTAGTTCAATATCATCTGCAAATCTGTTTTTTTGATAAAAGGTTTTTAATTAATTATATATAAATTTAAAATAAGAAAGTAATGTTATAAATAAAATGCGTTTAATAATGTAAATTTGTAATAAATTAAATATGTTTCATATATATTAAATCAACAAAAAGTTTTAAGTTATAGGACATAAATATCCAACTAAGTTTCAAAATGATTATTCGGGTTTGTAAATTCAGTGATCAATTTATTAAATCTGATTTTTATTAAAGAATTTTGCTAATAAGTTTATGTCACATTCTTTTATCTTAGACTTATTGAAATTATTTTTTAAAATTAATAATTGCATAAAATTACGTTCTCACAGAGCAACTACTACGGAAATTTCAGACAAAAATTTCATAAAAAAAATTTATTCATATGGAAATTTAACGTATCAAAATCAGTGCACATGCTTGCATTTGAGCTTTCTCGTAGATACAAGGAATAAAAATTATTATACGGGAAATATATAAGTCATACAAATTCCTTAATCAAGCTCTTCTTGCATGCAAATATTCCTTAAAATTTCTTTGTTTTTACTCTGTGCAAATTTTAATTTTAGCTATAAAAAACCTAATTCAAAATTAATTTAAAAAAATTTTCATTGAGAAGCAATTAAAACTTAATTTTAAAACATACCTTCTTACTCCGTAAACATAGCTTACAGAAATACATTCAAACAAGGCAATAATAAGAAGTGAAAAATTTCCAGCAAAACTATCCATTAGCTGAAATATATAGCTACCACCACCATGAGCAAAGCACATCGACACTAAACAGCATGAGAAGCAAAGCGCCTAAAAGCAGTTTTTCTGATTATATGTAACCAATAATTATAAAATATCTATTTGAATATACTAACTCCAATTATATATTCTTTAGATAGCTTTGGGAAAAGTTTCATATCTACTAATGATGTAACTACACCCTCTAATGTTCCAAATTGTGAATCTATACCCAATGTTAAGAGCATTAGAAAAAATAAAACTGCCCACAATTGTGCTCCAGGAAATTGATTAATTGCTTCTGTAAAAATGATAAATGCAAGTCCTGTTCCAGAAGCAGTCTATAAAAAACCAAAATAAAAAAGATAATTTATTTATGTTATAAATTTCATAATATGATATAATAACATTATCTAATTCCTTTTGAAGGTTACATTCTGGTAATATAGAACTGCTATTTTGTGCTATCAAATAATGTCGTTCCTCAACACAACGATCAAATGTTGAATGTGCTTTAAATCCAATTATAGAAAATATTACGACGCCAGCAAACATTGAAGTTCCACAATTAGTAAGGGATACTAATACTGCATCTCTGTAGCAATTATTGTTAGCTGGATTATAAGAACTACAAAGATAAAAGAAAATTTTTAAAAATATTAATTCATAAATATTTTAATTTAAAATGTTTGTAAAGTAACAGTTCGCACTCGGAATACATTTATTGTACAATTGTGCAAGTTCCGTTCCTATGTGTTAATATTTTGGAAAGCTTGGCTCAAAATACTCAGCAAAAATTTAAAAAAAAAACTGACAATAAGCCTTACTTTTTTTCAAAGGATATATCTTGATTTAACTGAAGTCAATGCTTCTATGGAAGGTTTCTATTAACACATAATTCAGAAATAGTTTGTAAATTCTTTTTTAAAACTTCACCCTGAAAATTCGTCAAAAATTAAAATTATCATTTTCCGTTAGTTCTGGTTTTTGAGAAATTTTAGTTAAAAATTTAAATTTTAATTTAATTTAATTGTGGATATTTCTGAAAAAAATGGAACAAAAATCCTTTGGTAAGTAATACATTTAGAGGAATTTTTAGCTTTTTGTTAGTTGTTAATTGCTGTGTTTTATTAATGAAAAATTTGAATTAATTTGTTTTTTGTATATTCTAAACTTATGAAAATATTTTCATTCCTTTGGTAAAGTCTTATGATCATTGCTGAATAAGATTTGGAATTTTGGACATAGTTATTATAATTGAAAATTACCTAAAAGCTATTAGTCCACCAAAAGCTAAGCCTAACGAAAAAAATATTTGTGTACCAGCTTCAAGCCAAACTACTGGTTCAAGTATTGATTCCCATCTTGGTGTAAATAAATGGATAATTCCATCTAAAGCACCTTTTGAGTAAATAATATTAGTTATTTAGCTAATGTAAAGACAAATATGTATTACCTTTAAGTGTTATTCCTCTAAAAAAAAATATAATTAATACTATATAAGGAAAAATAGCAGTAACATAAACTATTTTCCCTGATGAAGTTATTCCCTGCACCATACAAATATAAACTAGAAACCATGAGACTACTAATGCTAAGGCCATGTTGTAATTGAATTGTTCAGGTTCATCAACATTCGGAGAGCACATTAACGTTGATCTATACCAATAGTATTGTGTTGGTGATGATACCTTGAAAAATTTTATTTGTATTTATTTTTCTTTATTGAATTTATTTCAAAATAAATACAATTATTAATTTTACAAATTTATTAGCATTAAATATTGTTATAATCTCTAGCCACGTATCAAATTTGAGCTAGATACTTTTTATCAATAAATTTGTAAAATAAAAACTACATATTATTTAAAAAGTTCAAAATTACCATACATTCTGGTTCAATATCATAGGTAAAATTTGAGTATAATCTTTTTGGACATTCAGCCCAAGGCAATGGAGATTCAAAACTATGTAAAAGATAAATCAGACACCATGCTATAATTGTATTATAATAAAGAGCAACTATATAGCTCACAACTGCCGAAGATATACCTATTCCACCTAAATAGGGTGATACCTGTTGAAATATAGTCCTTTCTTGTTAATTTATCAAAGAAAAAAAAATATTTTGTTTATGTATAAAATACCTGACTCCAAACTCCGATTGCACCCTTTCTCAATCTTTGTCCAATTGCTAGCTCTAAATAAAAAATTGGTATACCTTGAACAGCAAGCATAACAAAATAAGGAACTAAAAAAGCACCACCACCATTTTTTTGTGCTAAATATGGAAATCTCCAAACATTACCTAAGCCAACAGCATAACTAGAAAATAATTTTTTTATTATTAATTTTGATATTTTTTACTTATTATTTTTACCCTATTGTTGCTAATAGAAACATAATTTTATTATCCCAGCTTTCTCTCTCTTCTTCACCTTTTTCCTCAATAATATCATCTTCTTCGGGTATTGAATCTTTTGTTTTATTCGGTCTAGATAACTTTTCTGGTGATGAATCCGAAATAAATCCTTGATTTGTAGCTCCGTATAAAGGAGGTACACTTGATCTATTTTCAGGTCTTACAAGACGGCCTCTTAATTCCTTAAAATATATATTTATGTAATTTCTTTTATTTCTCTAAATTATTCAAGAAATGTTGATATTAAAGACTTTTGTTTTTGTTTTTTTTGGTTCGAAATTTATTCCAAAAAACAGAAACCTAGACCTTTAAAATATGTGTCTACTAAGACCAAAAAAACTAAATATTTATGTATTTGATATAGATTTTAAAAAATTCAAAATAATATTTCAATTTTCGACCGATATCTATTTAAATCGTACAACAGATCCCATTAAACGCATGAACTCAGCCGACTCAGTTTGATAATAGTGTATGCTATTTGCAAGACAACTATATAGAATGGAATGAATGCTACTTCCCAGACTAAATTTAAGGGATTTCTGTCAAAACTCAATATTTGTTGTGAACCACATTTGGAGATTCCAATGAGTTGAAAAACATTTCGAAGCGTAATTCATTTAATTTAAGGCTTTTTTTCTTCATGAAAAAAGACTTTTTCTTAATCATTTAATTTTTCATTGATTTTTACAATCTATTGCACTAATGCCTAGGATTCACTAGTGCTTAGCGTATGGGACGACTTAACACAGTAAAAATAGAGAGTTTTCCTAAATACCAATCGGAGTGGACTCACTAGCATTACTGTTTTCATTGACAGAAAGCAAGTGCCGCTAAGCGCTAGTGAGTCCTAGGAATTATAATGAAATGTGATATTCTTAAGATAGTCGTTTAACAAAATATTACACGTATTCTAAAATATGAATGCTTTCTCAGATGATTTTTAAATTTTTGTTATATGGAATTGTTTTCAATGACTGCTGTACATTCAATTGAAAATCTTTTTGATTCTTTGGTTTTAAAAACAACTTATTTCCGATAAAATTATAGATATTTTCCCCTTATGAATCCCTTAAGGTATGAACTTTTTAACGCAACTACATTTTACAGCCTGCTCAGGGTCTGCAACTTTTTGAGCTAGAAGAACACTTAGCATTTTCAGTGTTTAAATACAGCATGCAAGTATTTACAAAATTTAATTTCCCAAATGTAGTATTTCCATAATGTTTATCAACACACAAAACTGCTTAATCAATACATGGAATTTTTTCTTTTCTATTGTCTTTAAAAAATATACTAAGACATTGTACCATTTGAAATAACTGATAGAAATCATATAGATTCTGTCAAGTGTTATATGTCAAAACCAGAATCTTATAGAGTAATTAATCATATTTTGTTAACACAAATGTGATTATTTTAACCGTATTATTTTAACCGTATTTTAACCGTATTAGTAGTAACTTTCGGATATAAAGAAGACAACAATACAATCTTCAAGGCAAAATAAACCCAAGATTTCAGTTAGTATCTTGATGGTACACATAAAAAGTCCATTTTTCCCAAACTATTTGCTTAAAATTTTAGAAACTAAAAAATATGCCCAAAAAATCTTTAGTTTGTTTCAATTGCTTGTCACACATAGAGTCATTAAAAAAAATTGAATTAAATTTTAAAGATTTTCGTCACTTGCGAATAAAACTTAAGGGATAAAAAATTCACATTTTAAAGCATTCATTTTTAAGAAAATTTCATTTCAAATTTATATCAATAAACTTTTGTAATATTTCGGAAAATTTTCAATAGTTGAAATCTATTAGACAGGTTTCTATAAATCTCATAGATATTTACGAGTACTATCATTTATTTACTTCATTCAGAAAATATGTTAATTAGATTTAATTAGGGGGTTTAAAATTTTTAAAGGAGCCACAGTTGTGTTGTTTTTTATTTCTTTACCACATTTTTATATCCCGGCCTCAATAAATTGTTTATTTGTGTAACACTTTGTTCAAAAGAAACTATTTAATTTCGTACAATTGCTAAATAAATTTTTTTTACCAATTTTATATCGTTATTAAAGGATACGTGGATAAGATTTGAACATTTTTATATTCATGTAAGAATAATTTAATGTTAATTTATCTTTTTTTTAAAAAAGTATGTAATAAATTTCCTTTTGGTAAGATAATTTTTTATTGTGTTAGGCTTAGAAAGTAGAAATTTAATGAAGATTTCATGTAATATTAAGAGAAACAAGTAAGTTTTAAGTTTCGTCGTTCCACTTTGACGCACTGAATATTAAAGATGTCGAAAATTATTTTCCTTAGTTTAAATTTAGTAGATTTTTAACAAGGTTTATGTTTTTGCTAAGTAATAACCAATAAACACGCAAACACGCAAAAACTTGGCCATAAATAGGAGTAAATTTAGCTTGAAATTTTTATTATATAAGTAAAATTTATTATAATTGTCCAGGAAGGATAAAACAAACAATTAGTATAATATTAATACTATAGTATAATACTGTTAAAAAGGATAAAACATAAAGTTGAATCTGAATCTATACCAAATTGGGTTTATCCATTTAGTATACTAATATTTAAATCTAAAAAAGAAGACTAAAGCTACATTAGTGCCGGGAAAGACAAGCTCAACTCTTTTTTAATATATTTTTGTTTGTTTTCGAATGAATTAATTTGAATATATTCTATTTATAAAACTTGAAATCACTGATATTGTCCTTTGAGTATAAAATAGATAGTCAACATATGTAAGGATTCATTACAATTGTTTATAATTTGGTCAGATGTTTAATTAATTGAATTAAGAAGTACAAACAAAAAATCAACAACTCATTTACAGTTAGTTTATATCAAAAAATGGCCTTGGAAACATGTAGCTTTTAGTTTTATGCTAAAATCATAATTTTTCCAACACTAACGAAGATATTTTAAAATTAATCAAGTATTAAAAAGTTCAAAAAGTGGAAATAAGATTTTAAAAAATGTTACTTCAATATTGCAATTGCAAAAGTTTGATGATGATATCCCGAATTTAGAAACTCACCAAACTAACAATAAGACATAATTTCATGTCCGTGTTTTAGAAATGTAGAAATATAGTATTCTTGCCTTATAGGAAAATCTTACAAACAAGAATTTTGGTTAATTAATTAAAGTAGCGTACAATGAACGTTTATCTATTTAGGCATCCCTTTTGTATTACTTTGTAGATGAAAAATTGGTGCTTTACAAAATTCCTTTGATAAAAATAAAAAGAATCTTACCTTAAGCTCAACATTGTCTAGACTTCTTTGTGTTCTCGCATACATGTCACGTGAGCTCTGACGGCGTAACAGCTGAGCTGTATTCGCCATGTTTACTTAAGAGTGTTGAAGCACTCTTTTTTCTTGCTATGTCCTTACTGTCATTTTTAATAAAATTTTTGATTTTTTCTGAAAAAAATTTAAAAATTTATATATTTTTCTTGAATTTATTTAAGCAATAAAAAGATTGCTTTTAGCTCACTTTAAACAAATATTCAATTGTTTTCTTGAATACTTATCTCATATTTAAAAGTAAATTAAGAATTTTTTAGTATAAAATAATAAACGTTTTAGATTATATGTAATTAAGTTATTAGTAGAAGGGCTCTGAATTTTATTTTAAACATTTTACCTTACTAAGCCTTTCAAATATTTCCTATGAAATTATTCAATCGCAATTACATCATTATTTTAAAGGTATTTAAAAATATCCTATCAAAACAACAATATACCAAATAACGTATAGGAAAGTTAAAAAGCTAAAGGATCAATCATCAAACTAAGGAAAAGCTAATAATGATACTCTGTGTATACAAATTCTAGAAAAAGTAAAGAATCATAGAGGCCTAAACTAGGCTAACGAGGAAAAGAAGACTAAAAATAATCAATAAAAACAACAAGTGTACACAGTAATTCTTAATGGACTTCCACGCCCAATATTTTACTTTTAATTTGCAATCTATGAAATAAAAATAAACAAAACAATAGCAGGAAAGGATAGAAAATTATTAACCTAAAATATATTTGAAAAGTTTATCTATGAGGTTAAAATTATTTGAAATTGTTAGCTTTTCTTTAAAACTCTAACACAAAACAAAACAAACCATTTAAAATAAAAAATATTTATTCATTTCCCTTATTTTATTTTTGTATTATACATTTGACCATATATTAATAATGTCGTGTTTCGATACATCCTTTACTTTTTGAAATTGTAATATATAAAATATATTTTAATATTTCTACATTTTCCCAAAAACAATTTCCAGGATTCCTGCCACAAAACAGTTTTCTATTGTTCTTTAAAGTTCCTTCACATCGTTTATTATCCAAATGTTTTGCATTTGGGAGAATGAATAGCACCACTATTCTGACTATCCCTGTATTTTCCCTTAGCCAATGCGTTTGGTATTTAATATTATTTAATTGAGTACATAAGTTTTACTAATTGGAATCCTGTTAAAAACAAAAAAAAAATACTCAGTCTCAAGCCCTGACAGTAAAACACCACAATCCTTTATTTTCTGTAAAAAAAACATTGATGAGCTTAAACGTAACCCTTTACTTGATTTTACTGACTGACTGCATTAATAGCAACAGACACCTTCTTCAAGCTGTACCGATCCTCAGTTAGGATAAGCATAAAGATACTATGTATATTTCCTCTCAACTCTAACTAAGCAAATTATGTATTATAACCTAATTTTATAGTTTAAAACTTAGTATTCTTTTACTGCTCCAAATTAGTAATTTTTATTTTAATATTTTATTTGGCCTCGTTGAATCTAATTATTTGAAATGAAATAGTTGGCGGAGAATAAATACATTTGTTAAAATAATAGACACTAAATAGACTGAAAAATACAGGTCTGGAATTTTTAATAAGGAAACAACAATTCCGTGTTTCTTAAAAACTATAAACACATTATGTTAAATTTCTACAAATTTTGAAAAAAAGAAAATGGATTGATTTTAATAAAGCCATTTTAGTAAAAAAAAAATCAACTTTAAAATACATATAATAAAAAGATGTCGTATATAGTGTAATCAGAAAACAACTAATGTCCAGTTCTAATAACACTTTAGGCAAAGTACAATAAATGGAAATATTACCCCTATCGCAAGCTGCCAAGTTTATATAATCTATAATGTTGAAAAAACAATAGTGTCACATTGACAAGGATGTCTATTATTCGCTTCCTTTATGATACAGTTTTTCATATACAGAAATATATAACAAGAAACTCATTTGAAGATGTCATAATAATTAGATATAAGTTTTTTCTGAAAAAATTATCACTAATCATCCATCCTAGTTAATTGTTTTTGTTGATTTTTGAGCTGATCTATATGGAACTTTATGGAACATTCTTCAGGAATGCAAATCACCTAATTTCTTATTTGGCAAAATTTTCCCATTGGAAATATACATATTTAACCTTTAAATGCTTAAAAAGAACTTTTTGTTCATGCAAAGATAACGACTTTAAGTATATTAATCCTCAAATAAAGTAAAATTTGTATTTAACACGTTGCCAGTCAGGCCAAAATGAATTTCTCAGTATGTGTTGCATATTTTTAATGAAATATTATTTACAACAGAACAGTTAATTTTTGTAGTCAATCGTGACGCATTTAATTCACTAAGGTCACCATTGAACCCCGCAGCGCTGAAATGCATTGTTATTTTATTTACTAATTCTTGTTGCAGTAGTTCGTTATTACCACGGTTATTTCGCCGGTCACCGGTAACCCCCATGGCATTCAATGAGTTAACAGTTATTTCTTTGTATTTTCTACTAAATATTTGCAAACTTAACGCATGATATCACGCAAAACGGTACGAGCCAGCTGATATGCACTAGATGCATAATCAAGAGATGTTTTGACTACAATATTACAGAACTTTGTATTCTTTTAGCATAAATTAAATTTTTTAAAAACTCTTTTTGCTCTTCAGCTAAAAATTTATGCCTACAGTTATGTGAATTTATATAATTTGTAAGAGATTCATCGACACTTTTTGCACAAATGTATGGTATCGATGTATCGCAGGGTAAAAAGTTATTTGATCCTAGGAGTTACTTCCTGTGTTCAAAGTAAAACAAAAAATGCAAAATAATGAGTCCTTAAAGTTTTTTATTTAATAATAATTTAAATTTTTTTTTTCTACTATGATTTTATTCTTTTCAATATTTCTTTATTGTCAAACTTATTGAAAACTTTTAAATAAATTATTGAAAGTAATGACGGTAAGAATTCGTTTGCCTGTAATTGTATATACTCTGTTTAAAACTATTTATTATTCTAATGCGCCTTTTCAGCTTTATAATTACTATATTACTACAAATTATTAATTAAGGGCCAATTTTATATCTTATTAGCCCAATTGTATTAATTATTAACCCAAAAAACCTAAAATTAGTGCCTGTTATACTGCAGATATTAGTAGCATAAACGGAATCCTATAAATAGTTCAATATACACATGAAATAGTAATTATTTTTCCCTTCTTGTAGTCAATTTGACTTAAGGGGACCCGTAACTCTACAGCTCGAAAATTTAAGGTATTTTGAAGAATTCTTTTTCGTTATAAAAAAAATGAAAAACGATATTTTAATTTCTTAGCTTTATTACTTGTTCTTGTTTTTATACAAAAAAATTATTTACCAAATTTAAGAAAAATTATAATTAATATAAAAATGATCCTTAATTTGACTCTTTCGAGCAATTGGACCTCGACGGTGTTGATGCTTTTTGTCATTTCTATTTGTCTGAAAAATAAAAACCACAAAAAATATGGTTATGGCTGGAACTAGAAAAAGAAATAATTGAAAATTGGCAAAATGGCGCGTTTTCTAAAAAAAAATCCCAAAAACCAGGGTTTTTTCAAGGGTATTGTTTAATTAATAAAAATACGAAATAATTGGAGTAAACGAATATTTCTAGTTCCGATGATAGCCAGTAATGTTGTGAATAACATATTAAAATTTCATGTGGTTAGGTTCAATAGTTTTTAATTTGTCATCAACACCATCCCGAAAAAAGTAGTTTCGAGATAACAGAGCTTAAAGTTTTAAGTATGGATATGCTTCGAACTTATCTAACTGTTAAAACGACTGTAGAAACAAAAATATTTTAGATATCTTTACAAAAATTGAACAATATATCCTTTTGAGGTTATGCTTTCGAAATATAAACAAAAAAAAAAATTAATTTTTCGAAAATTCTATAGGGCCCTTTTTTGAAAATAAAATAAAACATAAGAAAAAAAAAAACCCGAAATTTTTCATGTTTTGAAGAAGTATTCACAAGAAAAATAGCTTAAAAATATTATATTTCTTTTGTTTATTGTTTAATTATTTTTTAAATAGGTCGACTTTAATGAATCTTATATTAAAATCCAATGATTAATTAAGATCTACGAATAATTAAATGATAATCATTACGTTTTGAATCCCTTAAACTCTGCTAAGTCCTTTGCTTACCATAAAAGTCTAATCTTCCTGTATCCAATACCATCTATAAAATTATTTTTTACTTGCTGATATAAATTAATAAAAGATTTGATAATTTTATATAATATCGAATGTGAAGGAAAGATGTTACTTTATAAAAATCAATACTTAAAACAGTGATATAATTAACTACAGGATAACAATCTCTTTAAATTGTTGTTTATCTTTAGTTTTAAGAAGAAAATTTCTTTTTATTCAGATCTAATAAGTTATTATTAAATTACAGTTTGTTTTCCAAACAACAAAAATATTTACTGGAAGTCAAGATTAGTTAGCACCTTACATCTGTTTTCATGCTTTAAAATTAAATTATGCTTCTTTTTTCGAAAAAAACACAATCCCTCTTTAGTTCCATTAGAAGATATAAGATGTATAGGACGTTTTAATAAAATTTGTGTAATAATTTGAATTTTAAATTATTATTAGCCTTGTATAAGTTAAAAAAAAACTCAAAGTTCTTACTAAATAAAAAATTTTCTTTAATGATTTCTATTTTCAAGCAAGATGTATTCATTTCTTTTGAATTTGAAAATAAAAAATATTTAATAAGAGTGTACGTGCAAACGTTTCTAAGTAGCATTGAATTTAAAGGAAACTTTCCTTCCTTTCTATGAAAGTTCCAAAAGAAGTAAGATGTCTGCATTAGAAACACATTATTTATGTTGGAGTTTTGGGTTTTTTGTTTTTTCTCAGGCTGGTTAGCCGTATATCAAGTGTTCAAGAAAAAATATCCATGCTTCAAAAATATCAACCAAATGATTTTGCGCTTTACCCGAAAAATTCCTAATACCCTTTTTTAACAGGCGCTATGTACAACCTTGTAGGCCTCCATACAAAAAAATCGGTTCTTAACAGACAAGGTCTGTACATGACGACAAAAGAAACATGGCGTCTAAATCTCAAAGCATATGATGTGAACACAAAACAGGAGGATCCAAAAAAAAATTCAAAATAGATCTCAATTTTCTGTGCCTACAGACTGTAGTTACTGTAGGCTGTTGTTACTACACGCTTCCAACCAGCTATGTACACAGTTCTCCATACAAAAGTGGCTTTCTGTGTAGTTAAAAAGGGTACAAGGAGAGTCTTTATTTCTAATCATAAATTACCCCAAATAAAAACTAAACGAATATGGAAATAAGCCTGAAATTCACCCTACCATAAAAGTTTGCTTTTATCAGGACACTCAGTACCAAACCAAGTTCAAATCAGGAGTGACTAGGTTAAGATCAAGTTGAATTCAGGTTGAATAGGATGAAATCAGTTTCGAAATTATTGTTTCTATGTTTTACACTTTATCCTTGATCCTATTCACTAATTTCATAGAATTCCATATACTTTTTTGGCTATTCCTTTTAAGTATATTGGTATGCAGTGGGAGTGAAACCATATTTTATCTTTATTGTTCTTAACAATGCAAGTAATTACAAGCGTTTTAATATTTTTCAACAAACCTGTTTCATATCTAGTTAACAGTAAAGATTTTAATTTCAAACGTTTATACTAATGGAAAATCACTGGTTGAGTGCTTTTAGATTTTCTTTAGATTTTTTTTGGTTTTACATTGTTGAAAGCAAGAGCTTTAGTTTTTCGATATTTCACTATTTTGGACGTTTGAGAAGCTTAAAATCATTCATAGTTTTACAAAGTATTTGTTTTGAAGATTTGGCTTAAGTGGGAGTTCTCTTTATTCCAAAAGCAATGCATGATAAAAACACAAAACTCAATTTTTCCAAAGTAAGTTAATAACTATTAGGAAATTTCCCAGTAAAAAAATAGTTTATCTTTTACAAAATTTTAATAATAAGCGAAATAGAAAAAAAGCTAGTTAGAAATTTTTATGGAAAAGGAAAAAAAAGTTTTTCTACCAATTTTTTCGCGGATTTTATGCAAAAATAAACAGGACAACGATTTCGAGACGTAAACTCAAACAAAATTCATTGATTCCGATTCCCGGAGTCCTTGTTTGAAAATTAATTCTTCCATCCTTCCTATGATATACTACTTAAATTTGGTTTAAAATAAGTAATTCAGTGTTACAGATGCTTTCCATGGTCATTACAGAATTATTAGCACGAAACTGTATATGTTAATATGGACTTTTAGCCCTGTTTTTCCGAAAGCAATTAAACCCGGTATACTATTTTGCCAATTTATAAAGCAAAAGGGTACAGAGCTTTAAAGCTTTATAATTCTTTATTATAAATTAAACTACTCCAAGAATATTTTAGTGGTGATTTTATGAATTTTAAATTAGACTTTTGAACTACTATTATGCGAAAGTGTAAAAATTTTCCATTATTAATTATCAAGCACATCTAGTAAAAATTGCTGTTAATAATTTAAATAATGTGTTTAATAATAATTTCATTATTCTGAAATATCTTCAAAACGGTTATAGCAAAATTATTTTTTAAAAATTAATCTAATTTTGTATATAAAAAAGGTCAAAGATTTCAAAAAAATTTCATATCAATTAAATTTCTGCTGCTTACTTTAACTTCATAATAAATAAATTTAGTTTTTGGTACATAATTCAATTAAGATTCAAAAAAAAAAAAAAAATCTAAACGTAATTAAAAAAGGTTTAATTTGACTTCATACTGGCAATTGAAATTCATTTAAAACCCAACTGCTTGAAATATGTTATAAAATCATTAAAACCCTTTTAAAAGAAATCAATCATCGGAAAAAAAACAATAATCTAAAGAAAAACTTGGAATAAAAAAATTACAAAAAAAAGTTTCATTCAATTTGAAATTAAATTAAGCTGAAAATTATGCATCGAAAACGTACAAAAGATTTTTTTGCATTTAAACAAATTACCTGAAAAATATTTATTTCAACTGAAGGCTAAGTAAGTTTGATTGATTATCAGAACCACAAATCGTTTTTTTGTAAATTATAATTCACTAAATTATATAAATATAATTTATATATTTATTAAAGATACATCTCTATGGACAACACTGACTTTTAATCAATGAATTTATTTACACTAGTCTTATTTTTAATTATATAACGCTAAATAAAAAATATAATGAGTTTTTAATTGTTTTAAGAAACAAAAATTAAAATATTTCATTTACCACAAATACAAAACTGATAATATTAACTAAAACTGTTTTTAATTGAAAAACAAACATTATAGAGACATTTTTTTAGTGTTTACGTAACAGGTCCTTGCAGGAATGAACAATTTATAGTAGAATGAACGAAAGCAACTTTCAATTTGATGAACAAATACTACAAAAGATTGACGTATAAAAATAGGATCGATTATATCTTGCACATGTGCATAGAATTTAAGGGAAATTTCTTTGAAGGAAATTGTTTTTAGTGATATTTTTTTTATTTACAATTAAATATTTTTGTGTAAAAAAAATAAAAAACTTATTTTGAATTTAATATATGAATTACTTTTAAGATTTATTTAATATTAAAATGTCCTTAATTTTCAAGTGAACAGTTATTTGAATCATTAGAGGCTGCAAAATGTCGCTTTTTTCTTCAAATATTTTAAAAGAAATTTAAACCTTAAGTATTGGTTTTTATCTTTCTTATGTCTTCTAATTCCTTTTTTTTTTGGGTAAATCAATTGATAAGCTCATTTATCATAGTTCTATAGCCTTACTTGTATCTACTTTAAAATATGTTACTCCATTTTTTGTCTAGTTTTTAGAAAAATATATTTCAAAGCTTCCCTAACCTCCTATTTGGAAATAGAAAAAGACACAATAGTTTTTTTCCAAAAGGCCAGAGATGTTTGGCTCTTGATTATGTTGGGATCATTAATAACTCCAAAAAATGGACTTTGAAAATTGTTTCTACAGTAATTGTCGAGGACAGCTTAGTGTTCAATACTTTTGTACCTGTTGAACTATGATAAATATAATGTTTAAAAATATTAAACCAAACAATTTTTTTTAGTGGGTGATGTTATGAAGTATCCTTAAGTATAGCGTACTAGTGTCTGGCGGGTCCAGTACGTAGGCTGCAACGCTGAAACAGGACCTCACACGAAGTCGAAGAAGAATGTTGTGTAAATAATTCCTTCTTTACTTAACCACTGGTGTAATGTAGAAACTACGAAAATCAGGGACCGGAAGCAAGCTAGAACAGGTCCTAAGGTTCCGTAATTGAAGGCAACTTTCCGAATGACACTCTAACCGCTTGGCTTGTAGGGCAGAGATTTGTGGCTAAAAAGCCAATATTTAAAAATATTTAAACTGTTTTGCCTTTTAGGGCAAATAATTATAAGTGGCTAAAAAGCTAATATTTTAATATTTTACAACTTGCCAATTAAGGCAAGAAAGCTTTTATTAAAAAAAAAATGAAACTCACCTGCCGAGTAGGGCCTGGTTCGTTTCCAAAATTTAAACAACAACTAACTCATTATTAAAATTTACATTACTTATATACTAATTTTTGTCATAAGACTTTCCCCTACTAACTACAAGCTGTGGGACTTGCAGAATTGCATATCAGAAAAACTAACTTTAACTTTAATATTTTTGCTTCTATATGAAATTCTCACAGTTTGTGTTCCTATTTAATGTAATATTTTATATATTTTATGTATGTATTGTTATTTTATAATTAATTTTGTAAAAGTCATGAAGATTTAGAATCTCCATACCTTACAGTGAATACATAAAAAAAATATAGTTTCAAAATTTCAGCTTTACAACAATTACTAATTGTATTTGCATAATTAAATTTTATACTGTAATTGAGTTACTTTTATAGCGTTACAAGTATACAAGTATGATGTACGTTTTTCACTAAACTTAATTTATTAAACTTAATTGAAATATGGCTTGAATAATAATTAACACCAAAATAGATAAAACAATAAATGGTTGTAGTACAAAGTTTCAATTGATTTCAAAAATTAATTCTCTACTCATTTTTTAATAGTGTCATTTCCATGTAAAAACATTTTTTTGTGTAGTAATTGGACTTATAATTATAACTCCTTATAAAATATTTCCTTTAGATGGGATATCCTTCTTTCGTGTATATTTTTATAGGTAAATTCTGTTGACTCTCTAAATATTGCTTGCAATAAGACAAATACGTTATACCGTATTTAGAAGAAATATGGATTAAATGGAGCTAATTTTTAGTCAAACCACAACCTTTTTCTAAGCAAGTATTAGAGAATTACTTACAAAATCATGAAATTGAACTCTGAAACGTCCAGTATTGGGGAAAATCTTAAAAGTTTAAAATAACTTTAATATATTTTAATTATTTCCTGGTTTTTAGTACTATTCAAACTGTGCTACAAAATTTCTTCTTTGGCTGTGTACATAACAGTCAGAAAGCTTTTTTTCTAATTAAAGTACGTTGACACTGGCAAAACCATTGAAATAATATAAAAATGATGGTAATAAGGGCCTATATTGACAAAATTATAGTAAAATAATAAAGATTTTTATACTCTTTTGCTTACGCATTCTACGCTAAATCATTCCATTTGCAAAGAAAATTTTCTTTATACGTCCCGAACTGAACCAAGACGATATTAGGTTTTATCTATATTTATTAATATTTAAACTCACATAATGTTATTGAAAATATTATTTTTAACAAATAAATAAAATATGATTCAATACATGATTATTATAAGCCTTGTGTTGAAAAATTTATGGGTTTTACTTTAGACAAAATAATACATCACCCCTATTACAGGCCATTTTGTGGAAAGAAATGAAAAAAAAAATTAGTCTCTAGATTAGAATGACCTAAGTTCTGTTTTTTAAAATAAAAGCATACATAAGGATCTCAACGATGAACATTTAGTGTTTTGTAACAAATACCACATCAGCAAATGAGAGCTAAAAAAAAGCGAAAAATGAAATCGTTAATTAAATAGTTAATTATCATTAGTTATTCAAAGCTCTAAATGAGAACTTTTTATATATTTTGTATAAAATAAAATTTCATTAAAAAATTCATCAAACTCATCACACGGCTTAGTTATAGTTTTTAAAGCATTTAAACTGTTTTTATCACCGGTTATTGATAACACTACCAAAATTTGAAAATCTGAAAAATACTTTGTAAAATAATTCGTTTTGTCTCTAACTGCTTCCAAATAAAATTGTAAAGGTCTTATTTTGGTGGTTCCTTTTAGTAAATTCGTTTTAGTTGTCAAGTCTAAATTCCTCAATTGATTTTGCAAGTTTTCTAATAAATCTTTTACAAATTTTATACGAAGCTCTAAATTTAAGCTAAAAAAATAAAAAATTAATATAATTTACTTGTTGTTTTAATAATACTACATAAAATTCTTAAGTTTTGTACTTTGTGAATTAATTTCTTCTAAAACTTTCGATTCAATATAGTCAATATCGTATTGAGAATTTGATTTATTAATATTAAAGCTGCTGAAATAATAGTTAGTCTTTAATATATAGTTGTAAATTTATAAAAAATTCATACTCTGCTTTTTTTTCGATTAATTTACAAAAGATATTTATATCATTCCCAATCTCGGTAGTTTTAGACTTAAAAAACTTGTTGATATCCTCCAGCTCTTTAAAGATTTTGGAAAGTTCTATGAAATAAAATTGCTCGTCAGCAACACATTGTTCTTTTATTTTATCCATTCTTGAAAACTATTCACTATTTAGTTATGTTGGTTAAGTACAATTGTTGACATTCTCCTTTTTTTTAAATTTCAAATTTAATTTTAGTAAAATTGACAAGTAACATTTAAATCTTCTTCTTTCTGCTGAATACTTTCCGAATCGCCAGAACTTTTAACGAAATTGTTAACGACATCTAGGTTGTAAATTCCATTGCATGTTTTTGTCGGCTTCCGATATTTCTGGATTAATTAATTTTTGGAATTAATTTTAGTTCTGAACAATTTTTTGAGCAATTTTGCGATTTGAGTATAATTTGGCAGAAATTTATATGAAAATTTGCATTGACCGGATTGGGCTTAAAAAAAGTCCAATTTGAAGAAAGCCCATGCCAGAAAACAGGTACTAGGCGATCAGAAAGTAGGTTGCGAATTTCTTAAGTGGCTTAGCGTGCGCAACGAATTTGTTTAATTTCTCATTGTTTGAAATGCAAAAGTGAATTTATGGTTTTTATCGATTGGTATTAAACCTGAAATTTGGTATTGGCCTATTTTAGCCCAAATATTTGACACCTTACACCTTATAGTGCGTTTTCACTGAAACTATTACCTAGTACATATTTCATCTGTCAAGAATTTGTTTGTTGTTATATTTGTGTTAATTGTTTTAATTTGTGTAATTTTTGGTTTGATTAAACAATAAAGTAATTCAAAATCATATCAAATTAAAAATTTTTTTCCTTTTACTCAATAATTATTATTGACATTACCTAATTATACCACAATTATTCACTGTCAAACTATTGCCGAAAGAGAAAGTTCGAAAAAATTAGTCAAAACTTCCACTCCGTACTGCCATGACATTAGCATTGAACGAGAAAAACAAACTAGATTTAAATTAGTTTATTTGAGAAATAAACTAGAGCAGGGGCTCCCAAAGTGTGCGTCGCGAGACGGTACGTACAGGTCATGCATCTGCACGCAACGTTATTCTTTTACCTCGCTTCCGCTCTTTCGTTTCCTTACTCTTTTGTTTATTTATATCGTTCGACCAGTTTCGATTTGTAACGTTATGCTTAGACTTAAGCTTATCCTTCTTATTGGTTTTACAACTAACTGTTATATGTTTTGATGAAAAACACTAAGAAAGAAAAATAAATCATTGATTTTTGGAGTTTTCTTAAATAACATATAAAGTAATCTTAATGCATGATAGAGCAAGCACAGTTTTTTTTAAAGAAGGGCGTAGCGAAAAAATTAAAGCCTGTAAAGGGCATCGCAGGTTAAAAAAGATTGGGAGCCTATGAACTTGAGATTTCCCATACAAATTCTAAAAAAATACTACCAGGTTCAATGAAAACGCACTATTTCTTCTTTCTTTCTAGACTAAATAATACCAAATATTAATGGGCCTAAAGAGGCCCAATGAGTAATTAGTGAAAGATAAAAAGAACGTTATTTTCAAAAGTAATGATTTTATAATTATTTGACTATGGATTTATAATGAAAAATTAACTGATAACTTAAATAAAGTAGATATGTAAGAGGAACCTGTGACACAAGACAAAAATAAATTTACAAAATTATTGACTACAATTTCTGGAAATAAATGAAGTGAGGTGATGGGAATAATTTTCTCATTGGCTTAACTTTTTATTAAGAAAAATTTTCATTACCCTTTCAGGTTAGTTAAAAATCAATTAGTCATCATTTCTATTTTATCAGTGTAAACTTGTCTGGTTTTTGAAGGGTCTTCATAATATAAACTGGTAGAATCAGATTTAATTTTTTACTTTTGCGATATTATTAAAGATTTATGAATAATTTTTATGTTGGAAATTATAATGAATAAAAGAACAATAACTATGTTTGTTATTTTATTTAATTTCCAAAATAAATCCAGTGTATTTAATCACAATACTTATAAGAGATTCAAAAAGAACAATTGCACAGTTTAAGAAATAATTACGGATGGCTATATATAATATAATAGATATTCTGATTTAACGGGTTGTTTCATCTTTCATATTTTGATTAAGTGGTTAACTCGCGCTTAATTATAATTACATATAATTTATTGAGACGGACTTGCATTACTTGTTTAGAATTACCCTGCGATAGAGTTATGCTGTTTTTCATTAAATAACGATGATGAAAATTTGGTAACAGGTTTAAAACTAATTCAACTGAATAAATTGTAATTTTTTTGGGCTTTTATTAAAATAAAATAACAAACAAAAAATTTCCATTGTATAAATTTTGTTAAGTAAAGAAACTTGAATATTGGCAATATTAAGTACGCAAATTTTTCTTTTTTGTCTTTTTTTCAGTATGTACTGCTTATAAATATTTTTTAAACAAGTTTCTTTAATTTAATATAATACGACTAGTAAAACCAGCTAATAAAACCAATAAAAATAGCTTTATCTCAATAATATCCGGAAGCGAAATTTTTGTATTAAATAAAATGCGTTGTTTACAGATTCTAGCCTTTTTATGTAACTCTATAGTGTGAAGAATATTGCACAATTGACACTATATTAGCTTATAAGAATTATGGCTAAAGAATTAATTTTTACTGATAGTTAATAAGTAAATATTATATAAGTAATCATAAAATGTTCTGCTAATGACAGAAGCTCTTTTCTATGGGTCGATAAACGACCTCCAACGTTTGAGAAATTGTTTTCAGAGCATTAACCGCCGTCTGTGTCATTAACCAATTACGACACTGATCGCGTTCTTACCAATCAATAATCTCATCTCAAGTGTCATAACATGATCGTTATGATTTTTAAGTTTTAAGACAACCAATGATATTCAATGGCTAAATATAGTTAATAAAGTTGTTTTGACAAAACTAAAAGACATGTGGAATATACTGACACCTTTGATTCACCTTGTATAGGAAACTGGTGTGCAAAAAAGATAAATCGCGGTATACTATAAAGAAAAGTGTCAATAGCCTTCTCAAAATATATAAAATGTTTACTTCCCTAAGCTATGAATTCTTTGCTGATTTATATAAAAATTAACGAAACTAATTTTAATAAAGTTTAATAAAGTAAAGATGAATTATATTTTATTTCTAATAAAATTTTTCCATCTATTTGATTTAAGCATATTTAATTTGAACCGTAGCTATTTATGGTAACTAATTGCAAATAGATATCAATTTTGTCCAAGTTATTGATTTGTTGACTGAATTTCGGAAGATATTTATATTGATATTTAAACAGGCAACATTAATTAGCTGCTTTTTTTATGTTATGTAATTTTTGTTCGACACAAAAAAATTATTATAAGAAAATTCAACTGGTGTTAGAGAACTTTATACATATACAATGAATAAAATCATATGAAGTAGAATTATGATACTGTTAATAAAAAATTTTTGCTGTAACTATTTTTCTTTTTTTTTAATTACGTACGTCGAGGTAAATAAAATCAACCATTTAATTTAATATACTTATATATCAGTTATTGGAGTAATAATACACTTATGTAACTTTCCTTTATATTGTATATCAACTACTTTGCGTTTATGTGTTCAGATTTAGTTTGTGGCGTCACCTTACATTTCAGATTTAATACCCTAAAAGTTAAGTATTAAAACAAAATGATTTTTATATAACAAAAGTAGTAATAAGCAATGTTGAAATCAAAAAGCAGTTATTAAGGCATTACATACGAGTAGAAATGGCATCCGTATCTAACTAGATCATTTTTGAATTAATTTCCAGACAAAATATAATGATGCGCATATATGTTTTAATAAAGATGCACGTGTAAATCAATAGTTTTAGGCTCTTATTTCACTTTAAATCACCAAATATATCTCATGTTATTCAGGGCACTAAAAAAATTAGAAAAACTGGACTCCAGAATTTGATTTAGCTCGTTTAGATTATTGGTATTGGTATTGGTTTTTCATGTGGATTTATTTTGCTACCCGACGAACACTTCTATTATGAAAAGTTGATGCGAAAATCCTAACGCTGCCTACAGAGTACCGGCTTACAGCCGAGCTGACACCATTGCGATAGTCTAATCTTAGGTAGGCTTGCACTTTGAACACTTTGAGCATATTCCTATTGATTTACCCATAACAGCTTTTTAATCTTCTGTATCGGAATCGGCGTCAGCTCGGGTGTAAGCCGGCACTCTGTGGGCAGCCTAAGGCATATCTACAATTCCTCTATTTTGGCGCTTAATTATTTTTTCAGTAATTTATGTAACTGAAAATAATATTATATGTAGCTTAAAGCATTTTTCTAGGCATTCACAAGCTTGAATGCCATGTTTATGGATATTAGTAAGGAATTCATGAGGCTCATATTTCGAACCTTTTGTACTGTTCATATGTCTCTTCTAAATATGTTTTTTTCTTCCTTACTAATTTTTTTGTATTTATTCAATAATTTTTATTTAAAAATGATGCTAATATACTTGTTTGAGTCAGCTCAGATATCTATTTCAGGACCAATAGCGCATATAAGTTCATTAGTGAAAAACGATAGAGGTTTGTTTAAATAATGTACAAGAAAGCTTTGATTTAACAAATATTTACTCTAAACTGCTGTACAAGAATCATTTTTGGTCTTGAGAATATATTGTGAAAAAGTGGATAAGTTTAAGGTTTAATAAATCATTCAAATACACTCCTGACGTTATAATCCAGTTAAAAAGAAGAAAAGAAATTAACTATTTTATCAATGTTTTTTGTTTTGTTATTTATAATTTTTATTTTAAATACGTAAAACAAACATAAGAAAATTCTTTCATAATCTAAAAACCATCTGATCCCAAATAAGCTATTAGTATTTTCATACGAAAAAGTCTAAAATGTAAATCAATAATTTGAAGATTATAAACACTTTAGCAATTCAAGCCCTTGATCTAATTGTTTCTATAGTTATTAATAGAAGAATAAAAACGATTAAGAAAAATTATACCGGTAAAAATACATTTTATCGCCTTAAAATGACTAAATTAATTTAGTGGAAGTACTTGGTATAGTTTTTGTAGTTAATTTATAGCTGATTATTACTGATCGGAAATTGTGATTATGAAATAACTAATAAAATTCCTTTTCCAATGTAACTGATAATATAACAATATCAGCATTCTATAGCTGTTGATTTTTAAATATGCAGACATAGATGTCAAGGACAATCATTCAAAACATCAATTGACATAAATTCGTAAGCTTACCATATTCATTCTTCTACAGAAAGAGCCAAAAATTCAATTAATATTCACAATGAAATTTATGGCATAAAATCAAAATACTAAAAGAAAAGTAAAAATAAATAAAATATTAAGTACATTGAAGCAATTAAAAATTTTTGTTTTTTCTCTTATCCAAGTAAAATATTTTTCAAATTTCACCACCAAATTGTCCATGTATTTAAGAAGTATTGAGATCTCAAAAACATTATAACAGGTGTCATACAATAATTAAATAAAACCATTTTTAATTATTGTTTTAATGAAAATATAGAAAAAGCTTGTCCCTTGTTGGTTTATTTTTTTTTTTTTTACAATAAACAGTAAATAAATAAATATTATTGTTATATAATAAAAAAAAAAAAAAACAAAACAATAAATAAAAGCATGTAAATGAATAAATTATAATTAACCTTCACCCCATGAATAGAATTGAGGTTGTTTTTTGTTTTTTTTTGTTGTAGTTTTTGTTGCTTTTTATAAATTACCTATCAGCTAAGTGGCCGCGATCTTTCATCATTAGGCACGCGCCTTGGATAGCAGCTTGTCCATCATCAAAGACAGTCTGCAAAGACGACGATTGTTACAGCAACAGATGGAATTAATGCAATCAACGTGTGCCAGTCATACAATACGCTAAATGGTCCTTGACAATTATTCAACCTAAAAGCTTTAAAGTGAAAGTTTTATCATAAATTGATGGTCAACATTTGCAATCAGGACCTACCTTAACAGAAAACTTCTTCAGACATTTAATAGTAAATTTTTGGTTATAGGTGGGCTCAGTTTTGTATTTGTTGCATTTATTTTTGGTTGTTTTTAGTTTTTGTTTGTTTTTTTTTTTTTTTTAATTCAAGAGCCTGAACTATACAAAAGAGAAACGAGTCGTGTACGTGAATATTTTTGGTGACGAAAAATCATTAAGTTTTATTGTTCAAAAGACAGTTAACCTAACCGAATCCGATCATGGTCAGAATACTAACACTAAATGATCAATTGTTGCATAACAATATATATATATATATATATGTATATACATACAAACATTATTTTTTCAAAAAAGAACTAAACATATTAATAATATTACTAAAAATATATTTACCGATGTATGTATAATACTTCTAAGGTTAAGTAATTGCAATAATTTTTAAATAAAATAAATATCACAGAATTATATACTTCTATATTAACATATTTACTCAAAAGAAATTGATAAAAAAACGCAAAAAATATATAAATAAAATTCAACTAGCAACATTATATTGCTAAAATTTTGCAATTTCCCAAAAATTATTAGCACGCAAGGGGCATACCCCATTAGGTAAGTGGGTGTTGTCATCTTACGAAATTGACCATGGTCCAAATGAATTTCTTCACTTGTCAAAATTTGTAGTGTTTTATGAATGAGCTAATAATATACGCTTTCTGAGCTACATATACTATGTATTAAATTGAAATTTAGGAGAGAAAAAAAGCACAACAAAAACACCAGCAAATAAAACAATTTTTTTTTTTTTTCATATAGTATGGTCAAGGCAATACAACTAAATTTGAGACGCGTAAAACTGACAAAAACTCAGTTCATTTGAATACCTTCGTGTATTGCATAAGATTTTGGCGGACGACCTATTTGCAAGAAAAATTTTTTTGCTTTTTTTTTGTTTTTGGTTATTTTAACAACTTTTTAATCTACAATTCAAAATTGCAATTTTTGGGTAAAAAGAACCAGTTATAAAGTTAGTATTTGTAATAATTCCAAATTGAATATTATTTTAAGTATTTTTTAAAAGCTTTCATAAAGTTTTAATTTTTTTTATCATTTACTAATCAAATAAATGTTTTTATTAACCTAATTACATATTTGATTACCTTAAGATCAATAAAATTAAAGATATATTCTTTATTTTATTTTATATTTGTAATGAAGAAAAGCAAGTTAAGATGGGATATGAGTTTTGAAAAATTACTGTTTTAGAAATAAAGCATTATAGAATGTAAGTAGTTTTTCTTAGTTTTTTATTAATTACTAACAAGCAAAATTAGCTTGTTATAACCCCTAAACCAGGGGTGTCCAACCTGTTAGCTTCTCTGCGCCACATTAAAAGAAGACGAAATTTTTCGGCCACACAAAAATAAAAATTAGTTGATGAGCAAAAAAAGTATAAATTTAACATACATATTTTATTATAAATTCTGAGAAAGCTTTAAAGATGCTTATCTGATATTTCAGCCTTAATTTGACTCTTGGCGTACTTTAATCTTGAGAATAGTTGTTCACAGATGTATGTACTTTCAAACAATGATGCCATGAATAACGCATGACTATGCGTTGAAGGATATTTATTTTTGGACAGGTGTGATTTATTAAACTCCAACAATGAAACTTGATGAAATTTTTCTCTTACTTGGATGTTAATAGAACATAATTCCATGTATTCCATTCGAAAATTTGTAGCAAATATCTATATCAACTGAAAATGGAGTAGCAAATCTTTGCAAGACAATTGTTTATTTCTCCAAAAGTCCTGAAATCGACTTTCAAATTCTTCAAAGCGGGATCTATAATGACTGGATGACATTTTCGTCGAAGCTGGTTATTAATAGTTTTTTTTTGTTTGGAGATCTTTAGGCCACGTTGATATTTGCTAGAATTAGGTTTCCTTGCTTGCAAGTTTCAACCTTGCTTCAAACTTCATTAAATTTTTTAAAAAAATGCATTATTGTAACTACCAATTGCAGAATTATAAGCCACCTAAATTCTGAATAAGCAATTTAAATACTTCTCCTATTGGGTGGTGATACACGAGTTGTCATGATATGCATAACTTTTCGAAATTACGGTCGAGACGTATAAAGAGCTCCCTGCAAACTCACACCACCCATTGTTTGACAAATTCTTGCCTTATATACGCAGTCATGGTCAAATAAAATTGATCCATGCTAACTTAGTTTAAAATTAACTAAATTTATGTTTAATGTATTAAGCAGCCATGATTTGGACAGCAAACAGTCATTAACAGAATTTAGATTATAGTTGGCAGGATGTAAGGCTATAGAAGGAATTGTAATTGAACTGTCGTTGTATGTAGATCTAAAAGTGAAGTTTTGCATTCATATAGTCAAAGTCAGATGCAATTAATAAATTAGAGACAAATCACATTCAAATCTTGTACCAAATCAATGGAAATGGTTTTTAAATCAAGTTAAGCTTTAATCTTTTTTTCAGGATAGAATGGATGAGTAGAAAATATTAAGTAGTTAAATTTATTTGTTTTTTGTCAACTTTTTTGTTATTTGCAATCAGAATATAATAAGTTTATTTATAATTAGTTAATTTTCTTTTCTACGGAATTACAGGCAGACAATTAAGCAAATTTTAAAATAGAATTAGCTTAATAATTCAAAACATACGAAAGGAGAAGTTGATAATAAATGAAATACTATCGTATTTGTAAGAAAATAAGTCCCAGCAATATTCTGAGTCTACTTGAAATATAAATGTAAAAGTAAAATAATTGTAAACCAAAAAAAATAATTTTTTCAATTTGTCAATAATGATGTGCAAATTAATAACTTAAACACCTTTTAGTAAACACCAAATTCTCATCTATAAAATATCTATTTAAATTCCACGGAAAAGAGATAAAAATAAAAAGTGTTTGCTCATTCATAGTTTTCTTTTGTACATAAATTTTTTTTTTAATACGAGGCCGTTGTCTTCTTGTTAGGGGTGAATGTCAAATCAACCGCCTTTTAAACAAAATTCTTATTAAATAATAATGATTAAAAGTTTTCACTAGAAATGTAAATAGAATTCAATGACTCTTTAACGAAAGCTAATTTGTGGCCAATTTCAAAGAAATTTCTTTTATAAAAAATGTGATTATCGGTCTTCGTTTTTTTTTTTTTTCTTTCATAAAAAGAAACAACTCAGGAAGAAAAAAAAGTTTACTTTGTTTTTTTGTCGGTCACCAATCGGTTCATGTTTATACTATTATACTAAACCATAATTAAATTCATGAAATGAGGTGACTGTTCTCTAATATTTGCCAAAACATATTAAATCGGAATTTCATATAAAATTTGAATCCAGGCTCCTTGAATATGATGCCCATATTTTAAAATTTTAGTATAGATCCTAGATGCCGAAAAAACATCATTAAATTAATTTATTTGTTCACGCGACTTCATTTGGTATGACATCGATGAGTTTGCGGTGTGGTCTTAACTTGATGTTTCTCACACTTGATGAATAAAAAATAAAAATTAATAAATTTTTATAAAAAGAAATATTAAAGATTCCTATTCGACCACGTTTTTGTACTCGAAACCACTTTCTACTTTGTAATTCAGAAGTCCATAACTCTTTTAAGTATCAATGAGCAAAAAATTGATCCGTGAAAAACAATCGCTAGAGGAGATTGAACTTGAAATCTCGTGTTGATAATTAAGAAATGCAGATAAAATTTGGATGAATATTTGTGACTATTTTTGCTTTATGACATTTTGGAATTTTAGGTGAACTTCTGGTATAAAATGTTTTGAGTAAAATATTAATTTTCAACTACTTATTATTTAAATTAAGAATATTTTTAGGTACATTTTGATTTAAGTATTATTAATGATTAAAATAAGAAAATAAAACAACTTTAAGAGTAGAAGAGTTAACATAATTTTTTATTTAAATAAGTATTGATTAGTTTGCAAGTGAGAGTGTAAAATAAAGCATGCTCCTTATTATGTAATCAGGTAAAACTCAATAATAGATAATTTCCCCTTGAATTCTGATATTCTTCTTAGCTTTAAAACTTACCAAAAACTATTATAAACGACATAAAATGTTTTTTCAAAGATGTTTATTTATCTAGTCCTTCCATGAATACCTTTTTTGAATAATAAATTTTTCAGAATTTTTTGTAATGACTAAAATTTTAACTATTTTAAATGATGTGATATGAAACTTTAACATATTTTAATTAATCTTCCATAATCAGTTTTAAGCCTCAGAGTAAAAACCTCACATATTTTATTTTTATTTTTTTTAAATTCGTTGAAACATATTGTAAAGAGTTATAGCCGAAAGAACTTCAAATTTAGTAAGTGAAGTCCATTAGTAGAAAGTACAAAAGAAATGTCAATTATGAAGGAGATTTTTACAAGGTATCAGTATGAGGTATTGTTTTCCTATCACTCTTAGTTCTCTACAGTTTTGCTGAAAAAAAGTATTTCTAAAATGATCAAAACACAAATTATTGCAGAAAGCAGCACAAATAGCAGCAAAGTAAAATCTAAATAGTGAGCTTATGAAAAAAGCATCATTAATCATAATAAGCAAAAAACAAAATGTCTCAAACACTAGAAAAACTTTTATGGGAATAAATTCTAATAATAAATAATATGGCTTCGAATCTATCATAATTTTTAACAAAATTTTGCCATAATAAGTAATTAATGACTTCTTAATCAGATTTTTTATCTCATATCTTGTTATGTAGCAAAAAACAGGTACTCAGTAATTAAGTATCTTTTTTAAGCTTCAAAACAATTGAAGTAAGCTATAATTAACTCACAATTTTTTAAGTATTTGTAATAATTTATATTTTGCTGGATAGGTACATTTTAAAACATTTGTAAACTACAGTGGAATAAAAAAGTTTCATTACTAAATGTCAGCTTTAAATATAAAAATGATACTTTTTGTAACTAAATACTTCATACTGAAGGAACTTTTTTAAAAATATTATTAGAGTATTAGGATTTTGAAATTTGTAGAAATATTGTATTTAAAGCAAATTATCTGTTCAATAGAGTACGATATGGACGTTAAGGGTTAGAATTGAGAAATAGAAATATTTTTTACATGTGACAAAGGATTGAATATAGATTTATAAGTTCACTCCTTTGTCTTCTGAGTTAAAAGGATCAAATTAATAGCTTAAGAGACGACAAGTAAGAATGTAGCTGTAGGTCTCTGAGTTGTGCAAGGTATTCGTATATTATTTGATAATTATCTTCATAAAAGCAAAACATATTTCAAATATTTCAAATATTTGAGTACATTATTAGTTTCAGATGGACTCACAGATAAACTAAAAACGGTTTTTAAGTATTAATTATCATATAGTTTGGATGACACAGTTTATTCACCTCCACTTAAAATTGCTCCTTCATTTATTATGTTCTTTAGATCTTGTCTTTACCAAATACTCTTGGTTTAATACTATCAGTAAAAATTCATATGGAGTAAATTATTAGATCATTTTGGATAAATAAGTTAAAATTGGAGGGTAAAGCAAATCCTTTTATAAAACAGGAGCACAATTGTTGAAAAAGTGTTAGTTCTAAAACTATAAAGATGATTGACTTCCTTTAAAGTTTTGAGTATACAAAAATCAAC
The DNA here is from genome assembly GCA_947359355.1 of Acrocera orbiculus. Taxonomy (NCBI): domain Eukaryota; kingdom Metazoa; phylum Arthropoda; class Insecta; order Diptera; family Acroceridae; genus Acrocera; species Acrocera orbiculus. The sequence goes on from OX375757.1 coordinate 6,225,192, forward strand.
TTGTCTACATTAGTATCCTAAAAAATCAATGCTTTTTAAACAAAAGAAAATATTTATATAGATATTTTGACCTTTAGAAAATAGTTGTTTAAGAGTAAGATTTTTCAACAATAGACCAATCACAAATGACTAAAACTTAGCAAAAATGTTTTATTCACGAAACAAGAAACGACTCTCTTTGTTTCTGTAAGCACTAAAATTTCAATTGAAATTTTGAAACTAGTTTCCACTTTATCCTGATCAATTTTAACTTATCTACTTCATTGAAATTATTTATCATTTTTCTATAATTTTCATGAAATGGCACTTATTCTATGATGAACAAATTTGCACAAAATAAAAGTTTGGATGACTAGTGAAGGGTTTGAGCTGCTTATTTTGAAAAAAAATCCTTTAAAACTCAATTAAAATTCTTGGCTAAACATTTTTCGACGTTAGTATTGTTTTTATTTTTTCAGGAGTAAAAACTTTTTTCTCCTAATTATTGCTTTTGATATTTTTAATCAAATTTAATTTAGCGACTAAATTTGATTTAAATCAATTTATATTTGCTTTTTGCCAAAAGACAGCCTTTAGTGAATATAATTAACACTAAAAAAAATTTCAATATAAATTTAATGCAAAACACGTGCGAGCATTTGAATAATATAAAAAAAAAACTAACATATCCTTTTTCCATTGAAATATAATATCATATTAGTGCATTCATTTTAGCATGTAAACTATAAGAAATATTGCCAAAAATGCTTGCATTATTTAATTCAAAGGGATATTCACTTATAGAAATTTGCTTTTTATTTTTACATTTAAATAATACAGAAGAGAATAAAAGGGCTTATCTTAAACTAGTACCAAAAATATAATAAAAATTCGTTTTCTAACCCCGCTCGTTTTCTTTTCGCATGAAATGCACTTAAGGTCATGACACATGTCAAATTTTCTATTTTACCGCATCTGCCCTTGAGAAATTCAAGGGCAATGGCCGCTTAATCAAAAAATTTACCAAAGAAAATCAACAAAATTAGGGAGGTACCATATATTTTTATGTTAAAGTATTTGTGTGAATTATATTTCTTATTGTCGAATAACTTCTGGAATGTCCAGATGCACAAAAATATTTTTGTTTTGTATTTGCTTTTCGCAATCACAAAAAAAAAAAATACAACATACCGGCCATATCCTGTTCTATTCTATTCAATTTAGTCGTCCATATTTTTATACATATTATCTCTGTATTCATAGTCAATGTCCGTCAACATAACAAATTCATATATTTTACTACCACTTCTACCTGCCCTTATATGAAGTTTTCGATGGTTTTTGAACATGATCCAACAGGATACAACTAACCCAGCTTCCAGGAATTATATGTTCAAGGGGCGATTTTGGATTTCTTTAGAAAACTAAAGGACATTGACCTAACCTTCAAATTTTAGGGTCCCCTTGAAAAATTTGACTGCTTATACTTTTGATGGTAATGAAAAAGAATAAACTAAATGCTTTTTTTTCTACAAAAAAAAAAATCAGGCATATTGCTGCTCATGAGTGCATCGATCGTTCATTGACCTTTTGCAATGCTAGAAAATTTCACAGCATCAAAATATTATTTCTAGAAATTAAAAAAGTTATGAATAAGAGCCAAAATGTCAAAACAAAATTTTCAATTTTATTTTATTTGCTAATAACTCATTTTGTTTGTTTTCCTTTTCATTTATAGGAGGCATTTTTTTATACCAGTTTTTTATATCAAATCGATCTCTTTAGCTCTGTCCTATTTTTCCTTTTCTCATGATAGAAACTAGAAACAAATAGGAAGTAAATTAAATTTATTTTACTTCTAATTTCGATCTCAGTAGTTCGGTCCAAATTTTCTTTTTCTCACGAGAGGAACTAAAAATAAACAGGAACTATATTAAATTCGGTTTATTTCTACAAAATTTCTTTTACTAAACAAAAAAAAACCTGGTTATTTTAATTTTTTCATATAATTTAAAGTTGAAATCAATTTAACGTATCAAAAGTTCCGGGAAGTCACTTCAATTACCACAACCACAACCTTACTATTGCCTAGTAGCGTTGACATGGATTTAGATATTAAATATTTTTCTCATCATTTCTACAAAGGACATAGTTCATATAGAAGCGGCTTCTAGTGACTTCAAATATTTATTAACTTTAAGCGAAAAGTAATTTTTTCCATTTGTATAAAATATATCAACACTTGTCACTAAAAAATTCCTTGAAGTCACTTCCCTAAAGACTATGAAGCTGACATGAGAATTACTTATTTTTGCACCACATCTCACTTTAATAGGTACTAGGTACAGTCAATTTTTATTAGTATATCAATATATTTATTATTAGCTTAAAATTGCTTCTAGTTCTAGTAAACGATAAATAAGTCAAATATTTCTATTAATAATCAAATTTAAAATGAATTAGATACCAATTAGAGTCTTTTATTCAAATTAATTTTTTCTTTCCGTTGATAGTTACACAAAAAAAACTTGTAGATTACGTTTATGTATTTTTTTTTTTGTTAATTGTTAAATTATTGAAATTTTCAAAACAAAAAAAAAATGAATCCAGTATTTAAAATAATCACAACTTGGAATATTACGCAACATAACTTTTAACATTTTTCATTTTCATCAGAGAGCATTAAAAAAATCAAATATAGAAGTTCTTTTTTTAATGCAGATTAATAGCATTGAAAAAGTATTTATGGTTAGTTTTTTAGCAGTCATGAATCTATTAATGTATTGGAAATGAAAAAAATTTGTTTAGAAAAAAATTCTTCAATTTTGCAGCTTTTATGTATGTAATTTAAATTAATTTTATAACTATCAAAAAATATATATATATATAAAATGAATTTTATTATAAAAAGTAAAAAAGTAATAAATGAAAGTTGCTTTAAATCAAAGTTTTGAGCATAATTTTTCAATTTAATGGATTCAAAATAATTTCATTACTAGTTTTATTCAAAATATAATAAATAAAGATAACATTTACCTTAAATCTACAAAAATAAATATTTTTTAAAAATAATTCAAACATCTTCAAATGAAAAAAATAATTAGATTAATTAATTTTTCTTTTAAAACTATTTACTTATAAAAATTTTGTTTACTAACAAAATATAATTCTATCTAATTTATAAAGAAAAAATATTTAACTTAGGTCTAAGACCTTTAATACTAGGACCATAATCCAAAATTTACCGTCCTTCAATTCAAAAGTCAAATTATCACGTGCAATAGAAAAATATTCCGCAAAAAATAAATTAAAACTGTTTATATGTATGTGTGTTATAATTAAAAGCAAATACAAAATAATTTTTTAACTATATTAATTTATTTATTTTAATATTTAAAAGATAAGCTTGTTTTTATGCAATAAGGGATTAAGGGATTGTTGCAAAAAAAATAAATTCTTAAGAATGAATTTAAGCATAAATAATTGAACTCATAGTTGAGTACATATATGTATATATATATAGTATATTATTTAAAATATCTTAATCACGCAGTATGTACTATATTAATCTAATATTATCGCCGACGCCGGAAAATTTCATAACCAAAACAAAGATATTTTGCATAATTAGAAGACAATGAACTTTAAAAAAGATTTTGAAAAAAAATTTTAAAAACATAAAGCAAACTTAGACAAATTTGTATGATGTTTTGTATATGTTGTTGCTGTTGTTGCTGGATATATGTTTTTTTTTTTTGAAATGCCCAAAAAGGTTATTACGCCGGATTGAAGAATATGTTTTTCTAATCAGTCATCGAAAGAGTAAAAATTGTTGTCCCAGGTCGTTGGCTGGTCATTCAATGCCAAGGTTATCACTCAACAAAACCGTGGGATCGGTTTTAATGTATAATAAAAATAAATATTATACTATATATTTATATTAACATACATATATATAGTTATATAAAACATTTATTAATTAAGATATATATATATATATATATATGAAAATAAGTATATAAATAAATTTCGAGAATTCATAACTTCTCAAGAAAGTTTATAAAATTATATAGAAAAGAAGTTCATCGACAATTATGAATGCCTAATAGCAAAGGTATCATATTTTAATAGCAAATAAATTATGCAATCCCGAGATCACATGAACCATTGAATTTTCAGTAATTTTTCAAGTTGTTTAGCTGCCACCCTGATAGTATAAAATTTTGCAATATGATATCCCTAATGTTTTTTTTAGTTGTAAAATTTTTTGCTTACAACAGAAAAATAAATTAAACTCATTGGAAGATTCTTTAGAATAAAACTTTCTATTAAGTCTTTGTTTTCATGTTTATTTATACCTTTCATTTGAATCATTAATTTTACTTGTTATGATTATCAAATAACAATAAAACTTTGATGTTTAATAAGAATTAAACATTTTATATTTACTAAAAATGAGCAAAAATTAATTTTGTTTTGTATTAAATTACTGAAAAATTAAAAAACAACAAAATTTTTCTTAAAAAATAGTAGCTTTTAATTGTTTTAGCAAAAGTTTTGACATTGTGTTTGTATTGTGCTTGTAATGTTCTCATATTAGGCCAGGTTAAATGTCACTTTAATCTTTCGAAATTAAAAATTCATTGAAGACTAAATAATTAATCTGAGATATTAAAGAAAAATTATATTTAACAGTAGCTATTATTCATTGTGAAGGTTTTTTTCAGAAATAAAACGGGGTAAAAATTAAATCTATATGTATAATCAAAACCGGAATCTAATCACGAAGGAAATGAAACGGTAGCAGATTTTGTTAAATATTTTATGAAAAAAAATTAAATGCCAAAACGAATAAAATTTATTTACTTTGATATATTACAAGAACTCAAAATTAGGCAATTCAAAAAAAAAAAATCAATTCATTAAAAAAATTTGAGTAATCCAAGAGAAAATGGTACCAAAAAGAAAAATGATTACAGAAGTGATTGGTAAATAAGATGAGAATTATTGAATATGAAATATTTGATCCTATAATTAATAAACAAAAAATTAATATATCGACAAGAAATAACTTTAATTAATTCTTCAATAAAATCTCTAACATACTTACTATAAACAGGCTGTACAATATTTTTTTAACTTTTGTATTTCTGTTTACTTTGTCTCAAAATTAGTGTAAGATTTCGTCAATAACCTTATGAATGGAAGGAACATTTCAAACTATAAATCTTTCAATTTTATTTTCAAAACAATTAATTTGTGCTTATGTAGCCATTTTGTGTCGAATTTAATTGCTACAATCAAATAATATTCTGTAAGTCTAATTGTAGATATCATTTTCTGTTTTAAGGCAATTATTGAGTAAGAAATATAGCTTAAAGGGGTATTCTAGTGTACACCCCAGTGTTTTCCTTAACGCTATAAAAAAAACCAATTAATATTTTTAACTTTTTATTTATTTATATTTTACGAGTAAAATATTAATAATATTAACAAAAAGTTAAAATTGAGAAAACTGTAGACGAGCAGATTGGGGGCTCACAAAAAATGACGTGCCTCTGCGTGCAGCATTCCAGTCCTACCAGTGATCTGACAAAAAAATGTTTGCACTAAATGGCGTCAGTTTGAAAAATAAGTAACGGTTTTTCCCAGTTTTTTTTCGCCTTTCGGAATTTTTTCAAAATAGAAAGAAAAAGAAATATTAAAAAGGTGCGATGGTCTAATATACAAAAAATCCTTGTGCCAAATTTCAAGTTAAGTCGATATTGAGATATTATGCACGCAGTTTCGAAAAAAGTAGTTTCAAGAAAAAAGCGTTTAAAGTTTTAAAGACTGAACTGAGCCGAAACTAAATGCGTCACAAAATGAAAAATTATTTAAGTTTCGCAAAATGTGTTTAGGATTTCCTTTAAAAGGTTGAACTATGAAAATATACAAAAAAAAAGAATCGATTTTTTCGAATTTCTAAACCTGAATACTCCTCTGAATATCTTAAAAAAAAACGCCATAGGCAACTTGTGTTATTTTTAATCACCTTCGGTCTTTGTTCCACTAGCAATTCGATTCCAAAGTGAAAATATGGATTTATATTTGATTCATTGTCATATATTATCAATTTTTCAAATGCTACACAAACAACATTCCGAATTTAGAATAATTTGTCCTTTTTTAATTTTTATTTAAAATATAACCAACACAATTCGCTGATGTCTTACCTCAAGCAATTAAATTTTTCGATGAGTGAAACAAATAAATTTGAATTTTTTGAATTTTTTCATATATCTTTTACAATTGAGCAATATTTAACACATTAAGCACATCGATCAATATATCCCAAAGTTGCTAAATTAATATTAACTTTTTTGACATAACTTTCTTCAAGTTTAATTTATTCTTTCAAATGCATTTATAATATATTTATACAAGTCAATTAAAGCATTTAAAACTGCTTAATTTTGCAATGGCTTATTGATTTGAGATGAATCTGTTTCCCTGACTCATTTTTTTAAAGTTTGCGAACATCCGTATTTTGAATTCAAATTTCACAAATATATAAAACGCCAAAGCAATTTATAGCTTTATATGTTTAATTTATCGTTTTCAACAATTTCTGAAACATTTCTAATGTGATTTTTAGAAAAAAACTAGCTTTTGATTACGCAATTAATTCATCTTCAACACTCACATTCAGCTTACCACAGTCCTTGAGTCCTTTCCTTAAAAATAAAACATTTTTAAATACCTCTAAACGATCGTTTTCCATTGCGAAGTGCAGTATTAACATAAAAAACAATATCAACTAATTAAAATTCGTATAGAAATAAATAAAAAATAAAGTTTTTAACTAAAGTAAAAAATATTTAGTATTAAAAAAAACAACAAAATATAAAATTCTTATAGATTTTAAAGGCACAACCAAAGTAATATTTTCTAAAAATAAAAGAAAAATTATATTTTATTTAGAAAGGAAATATTAGCAAAATCTTTACTTGTAAGTAGTATGAAGTCGCTTCGATTGGGCGAAATAAAGTAAACATTTTTTCATTACGTTTCATTTTAAGAAAAATTGACATTTTTAAGACATCCATTTTCTATATTTATTGCTACAATATTTTTGTTTATTACAATTTTTATTTACGCGGAGCGTGGTGTATTTGGAGCAATGTATTTCTTATTATTTAAATTCTATACCAATAAATTTGTGTTACTTTAAAATCGAAAACTTAAGCAGCTGTTCCGGTTGAGTCACATTATAACTAAAATAGTTAGGAATGAATACTTAAATTAATTTTAAATGCATGGAAAAAGAAGATTTTTTAAAGGTAAATCATAACTTCATAAGTTATGAGTATAGAAAAATTAAAAACAGTAAAAATTTTGTAAGGGCTTAAAAGTTTTAGTAAAAGAACAAAAACTCAAACAAAAATAGAAAAGAGACATAACATAACATAACATAATTTTTTGAACAGCATTTCTATGAAAAAATGTATTGAATTAGTCAATAAAAAAATTTGAAAAGTTTGCCTTCCAGTTATGCTAGGGTTTCTATCATATTCTTGGAATAAAAAAAAAGTTGTTTTATCTCAGAATTTTACTGACGTATAAAAGTGAAGGTATAACAGATAAAGAGTAAAATATTTTTAGTAGAAAAAAGTATTCAATGACGTTAATGATTTAAACCATAAACGCCTGAAAAAAATGTTTAACTTTGTATTTTGTGGGCTCACATAAGAGTTTTTTTATAGTTTTTAGTTTCAGTCTAATGCAATTTAGGTTAGAGGAAATTTTATAAATTATAAAAATAAACTTGAACTTTAGTTGTTTAATATTAAACTAAATCAGGGATCAATACAACACCTTTTAAAAAATTAAGAAATATAAAATATGAATAAAATGTTTAGTACTGCAATAATTTTTGTTTCCTTAAGTATAGGAAAAAAAATTCGAATACATGGCAGTCATCTTTTATTTCTTGATCATCTTAAGTGATTACCAAAGTACCTAACATTTGATATATTTGTTTTTATACTAAAAATGAAATTTTAATAAAATTTTCTCCTTCAAAAACTCTCACCCAATAAAAATATAAATAACGAAGTTTTTTTCATGTTTTATTTTTAAAGTTATTTTTTTACTATTTGTATTTTTAAATTGCATTTAATATCAAGAAAACGTGATGTGTGTGCCAATTACATTATTATATGCAAAATTGTTTGGCGCATGTTTCGCACTCTTGACCGGTCATTGTGACATATCCTCATATTGAAATGTTTATTTTTTCCTAAAAATTCAACAAATCCTTATTTAATTTTGTATATATGATTTAAAATATCCGTATAATGTTTATTAAGAAGAGATCACCAACCTCTTTCAATCAAAAACCCCATTAGGGTGAGCGCGCGTGCAGGGGTCGTTTTGTTTTTTGCATACAACTAAAGTATTGACGGTGGGATAGTTTTTTGATGGAACCCAGTTTGTTATGCTATATAAACTTTATATATATATATATATATATATATATATATATCTACATATATATATAACGACTCGTGGCATACGTTAAATATTTTTTATTATCTTAATTCATTTTAGAGTCATTTCCAAGCAAAAAGGTTAATATTTTTGTTGCAAAGCAGAAAAGAATTTGTAGAATTTTATAGAGGAAGCATACATCAAATTACGGTCTCTTACTTAATTAGTTATGCAGGAGCTAAGAATGTTAAATGAGGCACTTGTGATAATTTAATTTATTTTAAATATCGATTATTGCACATTATATCAAATATGATCGGTGCTTGACAGTCGCATTTGATTATATAATGCAAGCTTGCACGCGTTTGATCTTAAATTGATTGGCTTAAATTGGTTTTATGGTGTCAAATGATTTATGATTTATCAGCTATTTAAATATTATTTTTTTGCTGACTTTTTATATATGCACGAGTATATATTAGAGTTCAGTGAACTTATTGGTTCCCATAGTTATGTTATGGACTTTTTTAAATTTTCTTGACATATTTTGAAATTTTTCCAAGAAATTATACTGTGGGTGTTCTGAAAAATTTCTTTATTCTATGTTGTTTTTTTCTTTTTTTGCCTTTTTGCCTTTTTATCAAAAACGAAAAGAAAAAGCAAAATTTTAATTGTATGAAAACATTAACATAAGATATAGTATAGTGTTTTATTACAATGTTTAAAAAACAAAAACAAGAAAAGATCAAAATAATCCAAAGTAAAAAGTATCAACAAAGAAATATGATGTTTTATATAATTCTGAATTAGTTAAAAAATATTTCTTCTTACGAATTGAATTAATGAACATGGTTAGCTGATTTCGTTTACAATTACCAAACACCACTTTTAATTTGTTTCAGTTCATAATCAAAGATGATTTCATTTTTATATATGTAAGTTGTTCTTTTTTTGACTGAGGATCTTATTTCGCTTTGGTTATACGAAAATAAAATTGAAAGATTTGTAAACAATTATTAAAAATATAAAATAATTTGTCAAAAAAAGAAAACAACATTATTAGAATTTTACAATTATTCTTTATAGCAGTAAATAAATGCTTTATAAATCCTTTATGTTGCATTCAATGTGTGTTTCTGCTTTTATGCCTAAAATGAGGACAGAAATTATGGACATATTTATGTGATTCTTCTTTGGCTAAGTTACAAATAACCCTTGGAGACAATATTTTACCTTAGTTAAAATTACAAAATTTATGTCAGATTGCAAAAAAATTCTACAACAAAAAATATTCCCTTTTTTTAATTATTATCAAAAAATTCAAGTTCAAATTATTCTATCATTCCAAGAGCCTAATGCCGATTATCATTTTTTTATTATAAAAATTTTGTGAAAAAATTAATCGAAGGCATCTAAACTGTAATTTTAAAACGTTTCCAAAAGTTTGTCTAAATTTGACTAAATAATTCGAACTATTTCCACGAATTCATTAAAAAATCAGTAATTGTAATCAGTAAACTTGTAATTCCCTCTTTATGAAATTAATTTTGTTTCATTACTTTTTACCAATCCTCTTTTATGGACATTTATTTAATTATTGATTTCCTTCAAACAAAATAGATAAAAATGCTTTTTTATTTTATTTTTAATTCGGCCTAATATAACTTAGTTTGGCTGAAAATAAGTTTTTTCTTATATTTTCACAGTTTTCACTTCTTGCAAAAATGCTAAATAAAAATCTTTTCTGTTGTTTTTCTCAATTTTTTAAAATAGTCTTTCGAATTCGTAAAATTAATATGAAAAATTTATAATTTTTAATTGAAAAAAAAAAAACCCAAGGACTAAATATTACATATGCCACAAGAATTGACACAAAATTCCACGCGCCAGTTAGTTACGCAACCTAAAAACCAAGGATGTGCTTATACATATTTCGATTGATCACGATTAGATGTTGAAGAATTTTGGCATGGACTCGTGTTTGTACCCTAATGAGCCTAACATTTCGTAAAAATTTAATTCAATGTTAGCAACAACAAATAAATCAGTCAATGAATCTACCAAAAATTTAGGTGCAGGCTAACATCATAAATCTTTTTAATTTTTTAATATTATTAACAGCTTTCTTTTTAATAAAAAGGAAAGTTTACTCTGTTTCTTTTTTTATCTTTGAATTTTGTTCAAAATATCAAGAGCGGATTCAAATTTACTTTCAATGGTTGTGAAATGTAAAAAAAATTGTTACCCCTTGTTTTTTTGAAATGGTAAGAAATTTTTAAGCTACACGAATGAATGATGTAATTTTATTTTGAATTTTTAAAATTGAAAATTTAAAGTGATTCGTATTATTTTTGAATTTAGTTTTAATATAATAAAAAGCAGGTAATAAATACATTTGTGATTCTGAATATTTTGTTAAATAATAAATAAAATATATGTTAAAATTACAATAGACACATCTTATATAGGATATTGTTATGAAAAAAAAAAATCCTTTAAAGGAATAATAAATATAAAAACTATGCTAGCACATGGAAATAAATATAGTTAGAAAATAAAATAAAATTCTTAAAAAAAATTTTAAATAAAAAAGACTTCTGCTGTTGCCATTTTGAAAACGTTTCCACTAACAAAAAAAATTTGTCTGCACATGCCTTAAATACCAATAAATTTCGGGGTCATAAGATTTAAAATAATATGGCAAAAATTGCATCCGGTTATCGACAAAAATAAAAATAATCTCTTAGATACGCGCAATATGAGTCTTAGCTTTGTATATTTGTAAAATACCTAACCTTGCTATGTATCACATAAAAAATGCAAAACAATATGATACCAAAAGTTAAAAATTAAAGGTACAAAATTTACTCATATTTTATTTTTATAATTATTAATTGTAGAAGGGCTTTAATGCATATTGTTTAGAAACTCCAATCAAATAATAAAAACAGGAACAAAAAGTCACAATATACGTATTATAGCCCGTAATATATTCAAAGCACTATAACTGAACCATTTTTAGGGAACTTTTTGAATTTTTAAACTGTGTGTGCTTAATACATAAACTTAATGCAAAGATTTAATATAAAACCTTCTTAAAAATAAAAATAACTGAGTTAAAATAATTTAAATTTAAATAAAGAAGACTATACATATACAAAAAGAGTTCTATCCAATATTTGATTTCAATATAATCAAACATTTGCACTAACAAAATGTGCTTAAAATGGGAATAACATACATGTCCTCATACACCAAACGTGGCGTAAAGGATGATAACACTGATTATATTTGGTGTTTTGGACAGCGGTATTATAGGAGACATGAGTTTACGCACTTAGACCGAGTATGGTGTCAACAATAAAGGCAACATAAGATAATTTAGCTAACGATTAGTTTCTAATTTATGTTCCTTTACACAATGTATAAAACCATAATAAGCGTTACGAAAGACTTTTCGTTACGTTCGTCTTTTGTATATAAAGTTCAAAAAATGTTAGTATGAAAGCAAAAAATTAAAAGTATGTGCAGCAATAGTAATAATTAATATTAAATATTGCATTGTTATTGTGAAACTTACATCTTATTATATACCAAATAATAATAATTCTGATACATTTTGTCCTTGGATTGAAGTTGTGCATTTTTATTGAATTGTTGATTAGCTTAAAGTTCTGGTGTTTTAAGGAGAAAGTAAGAGTTATTCTTTCACTGTGGGGAATCTTAAATTTATTGATGTAAGTATAGAATAATCGTAATACTTACATCCTGATATATATACCCTTCAATGTGAAAATTTGTAAATTAATCAATAATCGTCCTTGTGAGAGTTAACTATGACGGAAACTTTTTTCTATTTTACGTTTGTTATAGTTCATGTATTGAAGTTAAAGGTTTAGAAATTTACTAATATTTTTTGCTTTAAATTTTCAATATATCTAAAGACCTTTTGTATTTATTGTGATAATAATACCATAAAATACACAAGTTTCCTTAAATTTAGGGCTATAAATCAACGAAAAAACTTTTTACCATACTAGTATCGATACTGAAACTAAACAAAATAAAGTTGTTACAGTTTACAATTTAAATACATTGAAAATATAAAAAAATAAAAGTTAAGGAAAGTAATATAATCCTTAACAAAATCAACTTAGCAATGAGAGTTTTATGGAAATTTTAAATTTAATATATTTAATGTCTTTTATGCCCGTAAAATAAGTAAACAAATAATTTATTTTTTTTAAATATCCTGTTTGCGATTGCAAAAAATTTTCAAAAACTTTTGTTTAATTTAGTTTTAAATATTTCACACTAATTTTTCTAAGCTCATTAAATCAAAAAGCCAATAAAATTTTCCTTTACACATATGAAGAAAAATATTTTATTGACGGTTACTTACCGTCTCGATTCCTAGGCATATAGATTATGGTTTTGTTTTGTCAACAACGGACATTGTAATGAATAAGATACCACCATGACTGATGTCAGAGTCTCATAGTAATCACAGATGAGAAAGAAAAAAAACCACAAAAATAAATTTAAAAAAAAGAAGTTAAATAAAGTAAAAGCAAAAAAACAACATTTTTTTCCAATTGTTCTAAGAATTTCACTGTAAATTCTAAATGAAGTGATACCAGACCGACAGATTTGTTGCATTCTTTCGCGGTTGAATGAACATTTCAGCACAAATCGGTTCAAGGACCACGCTATCAACTTATGTATTAACCGCAAGACGTTGTTTGTCAATCCAACAATCCAATGAAGACACTTACTGAGCCCGTGTGCCTAGTAGACAAGTTATTTATTATTATATTGTTTAAAAGTATTTATATTTAAAACAGGAGATGTCCTAAAATATTTTAAAGTATGTGTATTAAAACTATATAATAATAAGTGTGCATGCATGTTTATATTATGTGTGTTTAGAATTTTATGGGAAGAATATATAAACATAACAAAAGAGCAGTGTACTTTGCACGCGCTACAGTAAAAACCATTCAACCAACCTTGCTACTTATTATGCAAGATGACCGATTGCACTCATAACTTTACTGAAAAAAAACTAAAAATAAAATTTGCAAATACATTTTTTTTTTTTTAATTTGCCTGATAGGAATTTTATTTAGTTTTAGGTTATTTTGTTATTCAACGAAAAAAATCAAGGACATATATTAAATTTATATTAGGTGAGAAGCCAGACGCAGTTAATTCTACCTTGTTTTAAAAGAAAAAATAAAAAACTAAAACCAAAATTGATGTAAAAATTGAGTGGTTCAGTCAAATTAATCTTCAAATAAAAAAAATTTCACTGGAATTGATTCCATGTCAATGTACTAGCGCGAGTTTGCTTCCAACTGATAATTAATACTAAGCATAAAAAAATTTTTTTTTTTTTAGGTTTTGATTTTTTTTTGATTGTTTCCAATTAGCAACCACAACTAGCCAAAATTTTATCACTTACTGCTGCATCCTGTGTGCATCATTATACTTTGAGGAGTATTGCAATTTGGTCTCGCGTCACAGGTTACACGTGCTGCAATTATCTTCCTATTTTCTAAGAATTAATTTTTTTTTTACAAAATAAAAGAAATCAATTTCATTTTCGATACGAAATGAACGGAAATTTTAATTGCATTGCATGCATGATTCTTAAGACAAAAACAAAAAGTGGATTGTATATGCGTAGTTTGGATGAGATTTGGATTAAAACTGCATCAAAACATTTTAGTAAATAAAATTTTTTTTCCTTAATTATTTTGTTTCATTTTTAGGATTTAGACTTTGAACTAAAATTTATCTAAGAGATTGCAATTTTTGTTTGCATTAAAATTTGAAGATTAATTTCATCGTATGCAAATTATTCTCAAGGATTTAATTAAATAATTTTTAATGTATTGCATAATAGAATCAAAGATTATTTTTTGTAATTTATTGAGTTTTAAGTGCGCCATTTATTATCATTGAAGTGTAGCTTTGTGTTCTATATTAGATTTAAAATGTTATCTAAATTATCAAAATTAGAGTGCATCTCTAATTATAAAGGATCAAGGACTAGGGGGTAAGGTTGGTGCATGGTCATAAACCCTAATAATTTTGTGTTTACTTTATTTTTGATTTTTTTGTTTGTGTATTTGACTAAAATTACTGTTTACGTTTTAAAATCATAAATGTCATCTCTAAATGTCAAATAAAAACTTTATTTTCAGAAAAAAAAATAAATTAAATAGAATTTGCAAATGTTTAAAAAAATAGAAACATCTGATAAGAAATTCTCTTAACAAAGTCATAGTTCGTTCTTGGATTTATTAATTTTTAAACTAGACAGATGTTTTCTATAAATTTTAATAACCTTGTTTTTGTTATTTTGAACTTTTTTAGTTATTAATTGTAAAAAAATAACTAATTCCTTGTTAAGATATTTGATGCTTAAATCAAATTTACTTAGACTTTAATCAAGGGCAATTATCTGTAGACATAAGAAAATATTAAGATAAGGTTATAAATTTTGTAAACATTTTGGTTATTTATTCTTAAAAGCCAAAAATACACGAAAAATATTAAGATTGTTTTCTTTTTTTTCATTTTTACTTGGCCATGTACTCAATTTTTTAGGGCATGCTTTCTTTGACTTAGATATAATTTACGCACAATTTCAAAAAGCAATTAAAGCTATTACAAGTTTAAATTCAACAACAAAAACTTTCAGATTCAGGTTTATTTTAGTACATGATTCATTTAATACAATTTTACAACAACTAAAATTTTATTAACCAAACTCAACTATGCATTACACTAACTAGGAAGACTTAAGTACATCATTATTAATTCTCGCAAAAAAAAATACGTATTAGCAATTACTTTTTCATTAAAAAGAATGAAAGTATCCGTCATAGTTATTTTTTAGGAAAATTGCATACAAAAGTTGACAGAACGGCATTTTTAAACATAATTATTTAATGTTTTTCCTTAAAAAATAGCCGTTATGACTAAAAGGATTTCTCTTTCACTGACACCGTATTTTTTTATTACATATACCTAATATATATAAGAGAAAGGGGATAATAAAAGCAATAGAAGATTAATTGCGGCCATTGAAATCCTCATTTTTAAATCAAAATTTAATTTAACATTACATAAACTGTAAAAATTTATGATATTAAAAGGGGACTCCCCAGTCCCCAATTCTACTGTAAAATCAACATATTAAAACAAATAGTTTTTGTTATTCCCTAAATAATAATTTTATGAATGTCTAAAAAGATTGATTCTTTTTTTATTTATTTTCACATTGCTCTTAAGCCAGTTTTCGAGTTAAAAATTTGTTGAAAACATCCGAGACCGGTGTACTTTGTAGTTTGCAATTAATATAAATTAAAAATTTGGTGTCACAATCATTAAAATGCTATGAGAATTCTTTCCCTACCCCTTCCTTAATTCTGTTTGATTTAAAAAGAAAAAAAAGTTTCGAAGAAAATATGATGCAATTTATATTTAATAGAAGCAGCCATTATAAAAGTGCGGGCTATAAATCAGATAATATTTGGTTTAGCAGAGGCTGTCTTTTTGTTCAGTATAAGCTCGAATTACAACATTGTTTTCGTTATAGAAATATTGAAATTTTATATAATTTTATACATAATAAAGAAGAATTTATCTTTAATATTTTATTTTTATTTCTTTTCGCTATTTTTAGATATATTTAAGGAGGGAAACTATGTACGATATACAGACAGCACTATTGAATTTTTGGCATTTTATCCATATCGATTATTTTAACCTTCCAAAGGCTCCTGGCCTCTTAATACTTTTAAGAGTAAGTATTATTAAATATTTAACTATGGAAGCTTTACACCAAAGTAGAAGTAAAAACTTTTGTAAAGAAATATTAGAAGACCTAGACGTGAAATGATTCTGATTCAAAATTTTTGTATTTTTATGACCTAAAAACTACGAATTTTGATACTATTTCATCAGCTTTGGTATACATCAAACCATTAAAATTCAAACCAGGCACAAATCTTTGATTATCTTTGGTGTACTTGGTCAACATTGAACTTCCATACACAGATGACAAGATACCTTAGAGTAGTCAAATACAATTAGTACCAAGTTTAAACATAAACGTCGTAACACTGATTTCGGGATAACTTTTTTACATGTACTAATGAAATTAATAATAATAAATTTGCTCTATCAATTATATAGTTATTAGTAATTTGTTGACAGATCATATAATAATTTTATTTATATGTGTTAGCTCGGATATAAAACCCTTCTTTTCTGCAAACATTTTTTAAGGGCCTTCACTTGAAACGAATCCGAATGAAGGCAAGAAATGACTATGAAAAAAGAGATTCTGAACTCTGAATTTTTGAATCTATTAAAAGTAGTGAAGTTTCCCTAAATTGCACACTGATACGTCTTAATATTTTTAGTTTATATCATACATACAATGCAAATTTGTTTGTGAGTTATGATAAATATAAAATTGTCATTTCACCTGCTTTATATTAAAATCAAAAGTAGTTTGTTGTAAAAATGTAAATGTTTTTTTTATTTTAATGTATAACAAATTAAAACTTGTGAGCATCATTTTGAAATTTTTCAGATTACTTTTTCACATATTTCACCAGGTAGCAACGAGAGCTTTTTCTTTCAAAACTTATTAATTCTATAGTAAGTCGATTTTTAGCGCATATCGGCATTTTGGCTTCCAAAGGCTACCAAAAACTGAAATATTAAAAAAAACACTTCGTTTTTAGCTTGAAAATCATTTTTTTAAATAATTAAAATAATTTTTGTTTTAATTTCTTGGTTTTGGATGATTCTCATCATGCACCGCAAAATAACTTTTTTTCAAGACGTCTACAGATATTCATGGCCATTTTATCCCTTATTAATATTTTAAAATGAAAATTCTTGGAATTATGCCTTCTTTACACCAGATTAACCGCACGCTCCCCCTCCCACACATATAAATGTGTTATTTTAATAAAAGAAAAAACAGAATTTTTTTGAAATTACTCATCATTTGGATCATTTGTTTTTTTTTTTCTTGAGATCTGGCCTAATAGCAGAAAAAAAAGCCAAAGTACAAGTTTTTTGAAAAAGTCTCGAAGATTGTGTAATCGATTACTTTATTTCAGGACACTGAGCACTTTCTAAAATGTACTGCGAAGAGTCTTGATCTATTGTGCTCTCCGCCAGACATGTTATTATGGAAATCTAATATCCAGTTCCCTTGCCAGAGCTATTATATCTTTCAAACCTATTTCCAACCCTTCCATGCAGGTTACGTGACAAATTAAAGAAAATTAAGTTTGAACTGTAGCACTTAACGAAATTTATTTGGCTTTTTAAATTTAGATGATCTAATCCAGAGATATCGTGGTCACCGCAAGAAAACTTTTTTGAGTGCAGCTCCAGAAGATCAGCTATAGCAGCTTTCAATATTATTATTTTTACATTAAAAAATGTTAAAATACAGTTAAGAATTACTATAATATGTGTATTAATTTTTACATCAATGAATCTAAAGGTCTTCTCAGGAAAAATTCTCGAAAAACCCCTATTTTACAGGCTTCTAAGTGTATATAAACTCCTTAAACTTAAGATTTTTCTTACAAATATTTCAAGATCAAAATCAGAATGTTTTTCCATTTGTTAAATAGGATATATATACATATATATAGAGAGAAAAAATTCCCATATAATGTATTTAGGTCATTTCAATGACATCAAAAACTAATTATAGTAAATATCAGTAAATGCCTTTTTAAACATAATTATCTTAGCGACGCACGAAATTTCTAAATTATTTACGCTTCTTTTATAATATAAAAGAAAATATTCTTGGAGGTAAAATCAACGAGGACAACAAACTTTATTTCAATATGCAGAAATAATTTTGTTTTTATTTTTATTTTTGTATAGTGATTACTCACGTAAATCAATTGACTATAGTAAGCTTTTTTTTGTCAAGGCAACAAAAACTTTTTTGTTACTTTCCATATGAAGTTCATGCTGAAGTATAAAAATTTTTATATAACCTTGACCAGATTTTAAGTATGTCAGTAAGTTATGAAAAAAAAATTTTTTTTTAGGCTGCAAAATTTGTTTGCATCACATTAAAATCTCTTACGAGTATGGGAAATAATTTTTTCAGGAATCTGATTACTCATTATATACAAATGTTTTTGTTTATTTATTTTGCAGAATTTATATATATATATATACATATATATATATATACATTTATTTGTTGTTAATACAAAATTTAATTATTTCAATTATTATTTTAAATAAATAGCTTACAATGATATTTAACTATTGCAAAATTAGCTAAATAGACGCAATTTACCTATTGAGGTTTAGCAAAGCTAAGAACTCCAAAGAATTCTTAGTCCCATAGTTCTTTAGCATTAGTAGGCAAACATTGCTTAAATAAATTCCAAATGGAATGCTTATATAGCAGAAATCAATTGCAATACCTGCTGTTTATGTACAAAAGCCTATTTAAAGAATACTATTTGCTTAATTGCAAGGTGATTACAAACGATACAACACCTCATAAAATTAACTGAGTATATAAGTTTTCATGTTTTGTTTGAGTATTATTATTTTCCTTGATATGTAAAATATTTTACAAGAAAAAAACAAAAACAAAAAAAAAAAAAAATAGATATGATATTGATAATAAAATTTTAAGGAAAGCACGCGGCATCTAAAGCCGCATCCTAAATGTTTACAAGTTTCAAGTTCATTGCGCTAACAGATAACAACTGAACTTGATAGTGTGAAAATGGCAGAATATGCTAAACTAAAATTCTTCATAGTTGTTTTCATTTAGGGGGGCTCTTGAACTCTATGAAATTTGATCAGATCCATCATTCATCATGAAATGATGACAGTTTATTAATCGTGTGAAATTTTTTAACTCATACAAAATTAAAAATTTACCGCCACTTATATATGAATCTTGTTTTAATCGGATTTCATGTCTGCTAGTCTTAAATGTGAAAGTTTTTTTTAGAATCGATGTGTAAATGTTGATGTAGGTTAGAATAGGAAAAACACTGAAAAAAAAGTTTAATATTAATAAAATTAATAACTAATAATAATGAAAAATAAGGGTTTAGAAAAATGAGGTCAATTAGATAAAACTTACATGTAAATCTTGTCTAGACATAACTTCCTCTATTTGCTAATTGTTATTCCTTAATAATAAATGTAAAATAAAGTTATTTTTTTCAAATTTTAAAGTTTAATAATTTATAACGTAAATAATCTGAATTATCTTCATCACTCACTATAAATCTATATATAAGTAATATTGGGAAAATATATTGTAAAAAAACTAAAAATGAAAAAAATGGGGGTTAATCACACAAAAATAAATTCTAGAGAATTTGTTCTTTTATATAAGCTAAGATTTTAAATTCATTTGCATTTCAACTTGGATCTGAATAAATATCAAAATAAAATTTACACAATCAAGCAAAATTGATTTTAAGAGGAAAATAGAGAGTACTTTTTATTTTAGGATGAGTTATTTCTTTCTGATAATACATATACATATAGTTTTACATAACTGTAAATTGTATATTTTTATTAATTGTCAATCTAATTGGTAGTTAAATAGAATAATAATCTGATAATAAGGAAAATGAAATCTACTTATTTCACGACTGTCATTTTTAATATAGCTTCAGTAAAGATTAAGAATATTAAACTTGTATTACTTTTTTGTTGGATAGAAATTAATGAATCATTTAGCAACCCTGTTCGTATATTCTTCAAATCATTAGTTTATGCAAACTATGCAAGTGCTCTGCAAGTAAACAAAAATTAAAGAAGTTTTTTTCACAATATAAGAATTAATTTGCCAACTCACAAATAAGTCCTGATAAACTTAATCAATAATTTAAAATATCATTTGCAATATATTCGTATTCATAAGTTTGGAAACTATTTTGATAGAAAAAGCAGTATTATGGAAATACTAATGTATTTATTTTTTTTTTTTTTTGCTAGGACATTAAAATTAATAATTTTATTTCCAAAATAGTATGTCAAAGCAAGTTATGTTTTGGTTATCAAGTATTTTGATACCTTATTAAAAATAAGATGTTTTCAGTTGTTGAATATAAAAGTTAATAAGCAAAGAATTAAAAATTTTTAAAGTTTAAAGAAACAAAATTCTAATTACTACATTAATGACTCCAGCGTGATTAGAACATTTTCTACAAGAAGACTTTCACCACCAAGTTTTAAGGTTTCCATAACAAGTTCCACTAAAATTAAAACTTTCAGTCATAAGCTCCTTAATTTAGAACAGAGATTCCCTGGCGCCCTAGGGGGCGCTGGAACCTTTGTCGGTAGGCGTTAGAGCAGCCAAGGAGCTATGATAAATATTCTACCTCTGTCACTAATCTTTTCAAGCTAGTAAGAGCTACATTATATACTCAAACACTAATTAAATTTTATTTTCATTATTAAAAAAAATAGATAAATAAATAAATAGATATCTATAGTATTATACTAAATCGAAATTCAAAACAAAAAGTATCAAATGTACTCGCCGTACATTCTATTAATCACCATCAGCATTTGGTGGCAAAAAATATGAATGAACGTCTACATATGTCACTGCAAATCGTCATTGAAGCAATTAATAAGATAAGAAGAAATTCATTGAATGAGAGACTTTTTGGCCAGCTCTGTAGTGAAAATGATGAAGATTACAATCACTCGCTTCTACACACAGAAGTTCGTTGGCTTTTGAAAGGAACTGGTATGAATCGATTTTACAGTCTATTTGATTCAGTAATAAATTATCTTGAAAATAGGGACGAAAAACTACGTGCCAACCCGATAAGGTACAAACGGGAAATCGCTAATATAACAGACTTATTTAATATGTTTAATGAATTAAATTTACACTGCAAGGTTGAACTTAACTAAAATCATCAAGCTTAGAAGAGGAACTCATAGAACTTACAACAAATGAGGAACTAAGAGTGAAATTCAAAAATGCATATCAAAAGCTCTGGCTTCAAAAATCAATATCAGCGCTACACTTGCGGAAGCAGTACAGAAATTCTTGATTGCATTTCCTTCATTGAATTTAGCTGAACGTGACTTCAGTGCAGTAACGAATTTATTAGCCAAAAAAACACACCACTGAGCTTGGCGATTTGCGGCTGATCTTAACAAAACTGGAACCCGACATTCATAAACATGAAATTTCATCAGCCTCAAAATTCTTATTAATTTTATCTATTTTTTACTATTTTTAAATTTTAATAAACGATATTCTACTACATTTGACAATCTTTTTGTAATATTTAATTTGTAATTCTTAAAAGAAGCTGTATATAAAATAAAATAAATTTTTAATGTTTGCTATAACTATTATGGAGGGGGCGCTGAAACCGTTTTTCTTGTAAAGTGGGCGGTGGGACAGAAAAGGTTGGGAATCCCTGATTTAGAACTACTTGAAAATTCTACTTGGATTTTTTTTTTTGAATTGTTGACGTTAACTCAATTTGTAAAATCTCTTAAACTCCTAATGTTAATATCACTTTATCCCTATTTGATAAATAGTATTGATAGTATTGTTAAAATTTTAAATTTTGTATAGAAGATTTTAAATTCGTTTTCTTTTCTAGTCTTTTGCCAAAAATACCAGATAACTCATGGCAGCACTTTGATTTCCTTTACAGCCAAAATATTAGTAAACTTTCCAATACCCTCAGAATTAAACAATACACCTCGGGATAAATAGAAAAAAAGCTAAAGATTTTTGAATGCTTGAACTTATTCGGAGGATTAACTCTTTCTTCACAAATTATTAAGAGATTTAACTTACTTAAAACATGTTGATTTGACAAAAAAATATCATCAAATTTCGAGTTCATACGCATAGCCTTCAGGCTTATGCCCTTTTTAAAGATTTTTTAACTAGATTTTCTCAATTTTTAGGATTCTTTTAAGTCAATGCGAAAATTCTACAAAATTTTCATTGAACAATAGCTCCAATGCTAATACTAGTTAGATTATATAGCTCCAACTAGTATACGATAACACTAAGATAAGTTGAAATTAAATGTAATTTGAGGAAAATTTTTCAAGCATTCTGCACAGAAATGGGAAAATGTTAAATTTTGAAAAAATTTTTGTAGAAGCAAAAGTAAAAAACAATAAAATATTTCATAAATTTAAAACTAAAACTATTTATATAATTAAATTTTACTAAATAAAAGTTACCTTCTAACAAAAAAATGTATTAGTTTGCAATTCTTGAATAGTTTCAATTAGTAATAAAATCAACATTTCAAGATCAAAATAATCAAACAACAACAAAGTAACTGTAAAAAAAAACAAAATTGTTTACACAATTTACTTAAATATACTTTAATGCACATAACCTCTTAATGGTATTGCTCACATAAACATAATATTTCATTCTTCCTCTTTCTTGGCACAAAATATATCGGTCTAAGCAAGATTCAAGAATATGGGCCAAGTAGCGATTTGTACCTGTTTGCACGTGATAACGCATTACGACATGCGCTCTAAGTGCGTTGTATCACATTTAATAGAGGCTATACACAAAGTATTCACTCACAACATTGGCACATCTTTCCGCGATGTTTACATTTCTTCAAAACACGCACGTTCCTATATAAATATAATTTCAAGAGGTGCAAACAATAAAAAAAAGAGATAAGAAATGTAGAATCCCATTTAACGGCCTACATTATTTTGTTTTTATTTTTTATTTTTTTCAAATATCTTGTTATTGTTATTATATTATTTGTTTTTGTAGTTATTATTATTATTATTATGGTTTTTTTGCCTTTTAAAACATTTGCTGTTGAAAACAATTTAAGCAATTACCGGTTTGCAATTTATTTATTCAAACTGTGTTAATAGTTTTAAAAAGTTGATTTAAAGATATATAACTACTAATCTTATAAATCTTAAGGATTTAAGGATATTACTTATTTAATTTGTAAAATAGCTTAAGAATTATGCACAATTATAGCCTTGATACTTTCTCTTTGCTATCTCTCTGGAACATTTAAATCTTTTGATTGATTACCATGCCGTGCCCTCATGTGAATATACTGAAATTAGTTTACTTTAATTGCTAACAGAGTTGCATACTGAATTATTATAAGTGCAATGAGCTGCAATAATCCAACTTAAGCATAGAGAAGTCTAATTAAGCTTTTTGTCCACTTTATTAAAACAAGCTGTTAACATATTTCCTTGACTTTATGTCTGATCTCTTTGCCTTGAGGAAATTATTATATTGGTTATGTTCTTTTGTTTTTTTTTTTTTGGAAAAAAAACATAAGAACTCCATAAAAGATAAATACATTTCCTGAATAATCATTTAATAAACTAATGGAATTAGATATCTGATCTAAAATTATCCAACCAATTAATTTTCTTTCAAAAATCAACTTAGTTTTTTCCAAGACTTTTACTTAATTTTGAAAGTTTCTATTATTGTTTGGGTCGCAAGCCATGATTGTGATTTTTTCTGTTATATAATATGCTCCCTTTTGCTTATTTTACATAAAAACCAATAAGTTCTTTGAAGCTATAATATGTAATATTTTCTCTTATTACAATAAACTGAAAAATAAAATATTAAGAATTCGAGTACTCTGAGAAATTTTCAGCTATACCAAAAAATTGTTTATTTCTTTATATGAGCCGTTTATTTTGAAAGTGGTGAAAGTCAATTTAAAAAAAAAATGGAGATAATGGTAGTTATAGATAAAACTTGTTATGATCTAATTCTGCGTAAACAATTTATAGTAAAAAAAATTCAGATTCTAGTATTTAGGAAATGGAAGTTTCAGCTCTTAACAGTATTGAGAATATGTTTATTTTGAAAGTGATGCAAGTCCATCTTAGATTGGAATTATTTGATTTTGGAGTGGTAGAAATGACAATTAGGAAAACCTTTTCCTTGTATATTCCCCAGGATTACGATAAACTAATAAGAAATTGTCGAAAACATAATAAATTTTTAGTACATGAAATGAAACGCGAAAAATTTTTTTCAGTCCAACCTCTGGAGAAAACGGTTTCAAAAAGAAAGCAAAACACTGATGGAGAAATCGTGAATTGGATGCAACATACAAAATATTCTACAAAACTTCGATGGAACGAGATGCTGAATTTAAAATTATTGATTTTTCACCACGACGTGGTGTATTTCGGAAACATAAAATTATCTTCTATGTATTACATCTGAGAAATTTAAGGACCTGATAGATTTATTACCATATATGGTATAACTCCCGTTCATCATGTTTGTTTCTATAATTAAAAAAAGGCTGACGCAACTGAACAAATTCCCAATTAAATGAACGATTACAATAATTCATTTGAAAGTGAGGCAAGTCTATCTAAATGTAATTAAACTCTTACTTTTTGAACTCAGCACTGTAAACAATATTCGATTATAAACTGGCATTATCTACAAAACACCAAAAATATATTTATTAATACTTGCCACTATTTTTAAGTTTATTAAAATGCAAACATTTAAATATCTCGAAATAAGAAAAAATGGACTTGCACCACTTTCAAAATAAACAGCTCATATTCTTCCAATATTCCTAATTTTTTCTATTAGCCAAAAGAAAAAAAAGTTAATAATGAGTTGAGTCCACCATTGGCTCAAGATACGATGTATAAGAGTGATGTTTATGTTAACTTCCAACTTGAGTTGAAATAATCTCAAAAAGGACCCAAGCAGATTTATATGATATAAGCCAAAAAGATTTCCATTTCCCAACTATTCCATATTAAGTTAAAGTAAGATTAATTACAGTTGTTTGGATTTGGAATTATTATCCAGCAATTTTAGTTTAAATTATTTTGGTTACTAAAAAATGTTTAGATACATCTGGCTTTGAAATTATATTCGGTGTGTAGTATAGATTTTATGTAAAATATTACGCAATTTCGATAATCAAAGTGTTATCTCGAATCATTTCCAGAAATATAAGTTCGACAAAATGATGTGAGTATAATATCCTTATCAAATTGCAATGCTAGTAGAGTTGTATGCACTTACTGATATCACCATTAAATGTTTTTCTATTGGCACTTAAAAAAAATATACATGTTAATTTTACATTTGAAATTTAATGAAACTATTGACCCCACCAACACACGATATAACTATTAAATGTCAACAACATTATGGTTTATAGGTTTACCTATATTAAATTCTCAAGTACTAATATATGATTGCTTCTTGGTTATTTTTATATTTTGTACTTCTCACAAACTTCGAAATTTTGTTCATCTCGAATGATTTTTCGAGGAAATATTTGCAGGAATTTATTTATGCATATCCACAATAAGAACTTGTACTAATATATATATAAGCAGATGTACAATTTATTTAAAGCACCAACATTTTCAAGTCCACATCTGCTGATTCATTGGTGGTCAGATACAGTACCTACTGTCATTACTCCTGGCCAAACCACATGTTTAGAGCAATGGCAATTTCTAAAGGTTTTTTTTCAATTTTGACAAAAAATCGAAAACAAACAATATATAATTTTCTTTACAAAATATATCTTTACACAAAAATATACATATGAAATAAACAATCGATTAAGTAAAGCCATTGTAAAACATTAGCTAATTAGTAGCAGATAATATAATTTTACAACTGCAGTTTAGTATTCTGATTATCGTACTAACGCAAATGTGTAGATATATTAGAGTATTGACATGATAAAAGGGCTGGCAAATGTTAAATATGACACTAATAGGTTAATGGAATATAGGAGAATATTAATATTGAAGTTTGAGCTCTTCAACCTGAATCCGTAATCAAACCTAGTGTTTAAAATCTTAGTCGCTTATCATATTGCTTCTCAGCTTAATTTTGCTTCAATTGAAGTTCCCTCAGTTAAAAATAAAGTTTTGCTTTTCTCCTTTGATGTTTTGATTTTCGTTAAAAATATAAATAACTTATATTTTTACTAAATTTTAAGCAATTTTAAAATAAAATATTATTAATATAATTTTGCTACAAAGATGTTATAACTAAAAATATATAAAATAACTTTTAGCAGGCATTCCTTTTAGATCGCACCTAAAATGTATACTACCGGCTTAGCTGAGATCTTGAACGCAAAGGAAAACTAAATAAACTATACCAGAGCCTATATAATTAATTGTGTTTAATTCGACGGGAAGATTGAGGATATAATAATTACTTCATCCTTTCCTCTGTTTGTTTGTCTTTACCATTCAAGCTCAATTTTGACACATTCAATTACTTGCAAAACATCTAAAAATTTTCAGTTATACTTGATAGTAAAAACACTGAAGCGAAAATATAACTAAAACTTTGAAAATAAAATACCTTAAAAATAAAACAATAAAACTATGCTTTTAATGCTGAAATATTAGAAAAATATGTTGTGAATTATTTTCGATTTAGTGGGATGTTAAGAGTATTGGTCCATTTAGAGCACTATCGAAATGATGTGATATCTAGGTCTTATAGTATGAATAAAAATCTAACTATGTCTATCTCCAAAGGAAAATGGCTCAATTTGGATTCAGGGTGCAAAATTTTCTTTCATAAAGATAACGTTCAGTCATATAAATTGATTTTTATAATATAAATGTTTAGAGAGTATGAATAGAAACGTTGTTAAGGCTAAAAAAAACATCGACAATCCTCCCTTCAATTACTCACTTATTTTGTATCATGAAATTTTATTAAGTGCAAAAGCTAAGACTACTGTAACGATATTAGAGTCTAGACTAAGTAAGCTTAGGAAAAGTAACCTAACCCTAAGTAAAAATTGTGACTTATAGAAGTATATTTTAGATTAAATCAAGAAAAAAATTTTTAAAGGTGGCATTTTCTCACGAACAGAGTTTTTATTGAATTGAATGCCCCATACCTTAAGACTTGGAATCATTTCATCGAAGACTTCTTCAGATAGTAGGTTGTGAGAGCATGTAAAAAACTATGACAATCGAGACTAAAATGTGTAAAATTTCAATCAAAAAATATAAAAAATGTAATGACTTAATGTTTCAGATGTTTTGACAATATAAACGAAAAGATGAGATGTTAAAAGAATCATATTTCAATTCTATTTTATAAATAGACAAACACTGTTATTACTCTTTTTTATATTTTATCTGAGCAATAATATTATTGTACATTAAATAGAAAACAGAACAATTTTTTGTACACGGTTCCAGAAGCCTTTCTGATTAAAGAACCTAAGATGCGTCCGGGTTTATACGAAAGCCTAATGAAACTTTTACAAAAGCTTTTTGTATCATTCTAATTACGAATTCGTTAATCGACCTCTTGATAATAAAGGAATGAAAATATCGAAGGTTAGCAAAAAATAAACCAAGTCAACATAGCAAAAATATGTTGCAAAAATTACTTTAAACAAGAAATTATTTAAAAAAAAAGGCAAGTTTTCTACGACTTTTTATTTCTATTTAAAAAAACAATTAGTAAGAAAGTTAGTATTATTTTCGGTACTATTTTCGTATAAGTGTAGCTTAAAATTCAAAATGTTAATAAATTTTAAATTTATATTCAAAAATATTACATTGCAATTAATCTCACTCAGTTTCATATACATCAAAATTTACCAAACTTTATTTTGTGATCATTAAAATTATTAGAATAAAACCAATATAAAAGACTAAACCAAAAGTTATACAAATTTCAACATTGGCATTGGTTGAAATATTAACCCTCTCCTGTAGGCTCCTCCTTCATATAATATCAGGCATTTTACATTTGTATATAGTATATATTTGTATTAACGTTACTCTTTTTGAGGAGCCTTTAACAGCTTTTGTTTTATTTTTCATTTTAATGCCCTTATGTGGTATTAAATATCACAAAATGGCTGATATCCCTTTAAAACCTTCTCTTATACATAAATCGTAATCAGAAAAAAATAAAATTGTTTTAAAAAAGAAATCCATTTAATTTTATAACATAAATGGCCAAATTATATTAAACAAATTAATTCGAAATTTTCATTTTACAAATTCAAAACATTCAATAAACAAATATCAACATTTTAAGTGCTATCAAAAATAATTAAAAAAAAAAGTTTCAAAATAAACAAAATTATCATTCAATTAAATTTCATAAATTAAGTAATTAAAATAGTACAAATCTCTGTTAAGTGTGACATTGAACGAGGTATTTATTATGTCAATTACTCTCGGCCTAATGACTTAATTCAATTGCTTGTCAAACATTTTTCTCAATTTGCTTTCGTTAACATTTTCTTAGCACTTTTTCTGGCCTTAGAGTTCCTGAACAGTGTTTTTTATTTTTTTTTGTTTTTAATTTTCTATCTTATATATTAACCAAATACAATGATGTTTGCACGCGTGCGCAATACCCATATATACAAAATACAGCACGCTTAATCGTCATGATTAAATGAACTAATCAAATCAATTTCTCTAAGATTTTTCATGCACTATATGGACAATTGTCATTATACCTTAGAAGGTATAGAAGCGGTATTGTTTAAAAGGAAATAAAATGAAATACAACATAAAAGTTAAAAGACGAAAACAGTCATATATTATATTATTCCATTCATTACTCATAGCAAACTTCTTCTAAATCCTAAGAACATCAGAGCATATTTGAAGGTTGAAATTACAGAGAGATAATTTGTAACGAAATAGAAGAATTTCATAGTCAGACTGATTGTCATCGGTATCGTCAATTCATTTTAACTTCATAACTTTTCTTGAAAAAGAAAATTTTCGGAGACGATACGTTTGGTTGGTCAGTTCGGCAATTAATGCTCAGTAATACTCAACAGCGGCTTGACCAGTAATCGGGGATTTGACACATACGTTCAGATTAATAAATTCATATTTTTTATACTAGTATTAGCTAAGCACATATAAAAAAATATTTCCCCACCAATATTATTTTTATGATTTTTCTTATTGTAAATACAGTTGCATTTAAATACAATTGGTAAATAAATAAATGTATATATACATATATATATGCATATATATATATATATTTACAATTTATTAAAGTTTGTGTGTAAATAACACATTTTGATTGTTGAGTTTGAAAAATTCAATCTCAGCTTGAGCTCTCGATCTCAATTTCTCTTAATATATGTTTTTAAAAGATTTTTTGATGACGCCCCTCCTTAACGTGTTTACCGATCGTACCGGCTCCGGCTGTTATAAAAGTCGCAAGGACATGTAAACTCTGCATAGTCGGAATCTTTGATTGAAGCTATAACCCGGCGCTTAGAAAATCCTCTACTAAGTTTTAAAGTTGTAATAAATAAAAGGCGGATTTTAACTATTTTTGTTTAAATTTTAACATTCGTAAAAATTGGTAAAAAAAAGTTTAATTTTAAAATTAAATAAAATTAGTTTTTTAGTTTTATGTTTACTTATGTTTACTTGGACATAATTTGTGTATATTTTTTTTGAAGTTTTAAAGTGTTTAAAAAATTTTTTAAAATTAATTTCAAATATAAAGGCGGTAGAAATAATTTTATTTTTAAGTAATATAAAAAAACTAATTAAAAATGTTCATCGATACATATTTAATAAAATATTTTTGGCGTGATTTAAAAAATAATGATGTCCAAAATACATTATTTATTTTTTTATGTGCATTAACTTTGATTAAATTTGTACAGTGGTTGGTGAATTTGTATAATGAAGTTAGATCATTACCACCAGGACCATGGGGTTTCCCTATTGTTGGATATCTAACATTTATTGGACATGAAAAACATACAAGATTTATGGAATTAGCTAAACAATATGGTTCATTATTTAGTGCTAGATTAGGGAATCAATTGACTGTAGTTATGAGTGATTATAAAATGATACGTGAATGTTTTCGGCGGGAAGAATTTACTGGTCGTCCAGATACCCCATTTATGCAAACATTAAATGGTTTTGGTAAGTTTAATTTAAATATTACTACAAATAAGTTTAATCAAAAATAATAAATTTTTAATTATTTGAAAGTTTTTGTAAACATTTTTGAAAATTAATATAAAAATTAACTTAAGATAATTAAATTAAGGTAAAATTCTGTTACAGGAATTATAAATAGTAAAGGAAAATTATGGAAAGATCAAAGAAGATTTTTGCATGAAAAATTAAGACAATTTGGTATGACTTATATGGGAAATGGAAAACATTTAATGGAAAAACGGATAATGGTAAATTAGTATAGTTTTATATAGTAATACAAAAAACTTTAACAATTTTTTCTTTTATTATATTCTTTTAATAGAATGAAGTTCATGAATTTTTGGGTACATTACAACAATCGAATGGTCAACCAACTGATATGGGTCCAGCTATATCGGTAGCTGTTAGTAATGTCATATGTAATATAATGATGTCAGTACGATTTTCAATTGATGATCCACGCTTTCGTCGTTATAATTATTTAATTGAAGAAGGAATGCGTTTATTTGGTGAAATAACAACAGTTGATTATATACCAACAGTACAATATTTACCAGGAAAAGTTAATGCTAAAAATAAAATTGCTAAAAATCGTGAAGAAATGTTACAATTTTATCAAGAAGTTATTGATGATCATAAACGTACATTCGATTCAAATAATATACGTGATTTAATTGATATGTATTTAGCTGAAATTGAAAAGGCACGTAATGAAGGACGCGATCAAGAATTATTTGAAGGAAAAGATCATGGTAATATTTTTATTGATTTTTTGTTGTTGTTGTTGTTGTCAATTTTATATAATGTTTTGTTTTATTCTAATTTTAACAGAACAACAAATAATGCAAGTAATTGCTGATCTTTTCTCAGCCGGTATGGAAACAATTAAAACAACATTACTATGGATTAATGTTTTCATGTTACGTAATCCTGGAGCAATGCGTCGGGTTCAAGAAGAATTGGATCAAGTTGTTGGGCGACATAGATTACCAACATTTGAAGATTTACAATTTTTACCAGTTACTGAAACAACTATATTAGAATCAATGCGACGATCAAGCATAGTACCATTGGCGACAACTCATTCACCAACAAGGTAAATAGAAATTTTATTTTCTTATATTTAATACTAATGTAAAAAAACTAAATATTAAAAGTTTTCGTGATTATTTTTTGGAGTTTAATGAATTTTTTAAATTTAGAAAGAAAAAAAAAAAATAAAATAGTTTTCCTTAACAATTTTGCCAAAGATTTTTACAATTAAAGCAATTAAATTGAAATAGCATTGACAATAAAGAAATTTTTTACAATCATCCAGCGCAAAAATAAAGCTAAATGACACAAAGCTCTCTCTTAAAGATCACCTGCAATTTTTTTGTTACAAGCATATTTAAAAAAAAAAATTTTTGTAAACCTCTTTTTCCCATTGCAAAATTTCTTCCATCTCTTTTGTAATGCAATTCTCTTTTGACCATTTAATATATTTTTCTCAGTTTAAAGGGGAAATTTAAATATATATATTCACCAGTATGCGCATCTGCTATTGGGGAAAACTTTCAACAGTTGTTTACTATGTACGTAGGAGGTTTATTGAATCAGTAAGAAGCTTAGGGAGTGGATGGGTCAGCTAAATGTTACGTGACGTAAAGACAAATTAGCTACTTGACTCAGTCAGAGTTGGTGCTAGGTGCTTTTTTTGTTTTTCTTCTTTTTATGCATACATATATATGTTTACATTTGGCTACACATTTAGATACAGAGATATTTTTTTTCTTACTTTGTTAACTTAATTAACGAACTTTTTCATGAGTTCAACGGTATCTCTTGTGAATTTAAAAAATGACTTTAAGATCATTCATCCCAAAGAAAGCGTTCATTAGAGCGCTTCCAAATCTGGAAGTGGACCACAAACTACAAAAGAAAAAAATAAATATATATATAAATAAGAAAAAGACGAAGACAACGAAGAAAAAGAAAAAAACTGTCTTTAATTCAATATATATAATATAGGAAAGAATGAAAGCGAAATTTTTGTGGTCTGAAAGATTCAAGTCAGCAGGTTAAGGTGTAAAATTTTGCTGTTGTTTTTTTTTTGTTAAGTATTTTGTTCTTTTGGACTTGGACAACTTATTTTTGGAGTAGCGGGTGTTTTGCTGGTGAAACAAAATAGAAAAAAAAGCATCAAGCAAAAACTACTTTAGTAGGTTAGAAAATAGTTAAAAAAAAAACTGAATTTTCGTTGTTATCTTCTTTTTATTTGGTATTGATTTTTTATTATTTGGTTTTGATTTGTTTATTTTTTTACTATTAATAAAGTGTTAATAAATGCAATCGTGCCGGTAATTCTTTAAATATTTTATGAATTTTTCATATTTAAAACAAACAAAAAAAAAAGATGAAAAGTTATTTGATAACAAATTTAATAATTATACTTGCTATCAGTCTAGAAATTGTATTTTTACACGAATTCAACTGACGATAAGTTAAATGATGAAGAGAGGTTCTTGAAAATTGTATGCAATGCACGAATGTTAATCATGAATTGCTGACATTTTAGTCATCCAATTGATTGATGTGGATAGTGATTACTGCATATTTGCTGTGTCGAGTGTCCGATTTATTTTTTCAAGGTTTTGCGGTTGTGATCTTCGGTTCATTGATCTTCCGATATTTAAATTAATTTTCATCTAATATATTTTTATGTTAATTTTTTTATTTTTAAATTAAAATACAGAATTGAATATATATTTTAGTTGTGTCATACTTTATTTAAATCAAGGAATAATATATATTTAATTATTCTTAACTTTTTTATATGATCGATTTGGTTAAATTCAGATGATTTCTTAAATTTTCATGCTAAATTTTTCACATATTAACGACATGCTTTATTTTGATATTAACACTTGTAATAAAAAAAAAAAACAAACTTACCGGAAACTAAAATATCAAAACCACGTATGATCCGTTTCTTCGATTGGATTTTATCCCAATTATATTCGATTAAATGTTTGGATGTTTATCTGAAATTATAAGATAAATTTGAGTTTTTTGGATAGTAAGATTGTATTTTGCCAAAAAAATAAAATTCCTGAAATTTTTAGGACCACAAAGTCCAATAAACTGAGATACTAAGATAAGATATTAATTAAAAGGCAAATACTGTTGCAACGAAAATATCAAAGTTTTGACAATAGCTCTCTACAATGAGCGTAATCTTTGTATGTAATGTTATTTTTTAAAAAAGTATTTTGCTACGCTATACTTTTCATTGTGTATGTAATAATGTTATTTGATGATGATTTTATTTATCCTCTATCTGTATTTTATGTTTGCCAGCTACATAAATAAATTACAAATATCAAATATATGTGACTTATTTTATAAAATATCTTGACAAAGTAACGATAGTATTTTTGGTTATGAATTTTTAACAATAAATTTTATAATTTTTAATAATGGTTAACTTTTTCAAAAATAATTCTATCTCAATAGATATATCTTTAATTAATTTGATTTCTTTTTTCTTCTTTTTACAGAGATGTGGAACTAAATGGTTACAAAATTCCTGCTGGAGCTCATGTTATCCCATTAATAAATAGTATTCATATGGATCCAAATCTATGGGATAAACCAGAAGAATTTAATCCACGTCGTTTTCTTGATACTGAGGGTAAAGTAAGAAAACCAGAATTTTTTATACCATTTGGTGTCGGTAGACGTATGTGTTTAGGAGATGTTCTAGCACGAATGGAATTATTCCTTTTTTTTGCATCCTTTATGCATTCATTTCATATGACATTACCAGATGGACAACCATTACCTAGCCTTAAAGGAAATGTTGGAGTTACAATTACACCAGAATCATTTAAAGTTTGTCTAACACCAAGGCCATTAACTGTCATCGATCCAATACATTTGAGAAATGTTGGTTCAAATTAAAATTGGTAATATTAATGCCAATATTTGGTAACCAAAAATTAAAAATCAATTAAAAATAAAAATAAAACAAAAAATTGGATACCAAAGGGCACGGTTTCGTTCCTAAACGTTAGCTAAATAAGCCAACGTTCGTTATCAGTGTTCATTATATATATATATATATGTAGCCTAAACCATAGTATTACTAAAAATTAGTATCAAGCGGCTGCATTAAATTTGCATAGTTTTCTGTATAAAAGAAACAGATGATAGAAAATGTAAGTCTTTGGATTGATCTAAAATCAATGGAGACAATTGTAGGTGATAAAAGATTTGTACAAATCATAATTATTATTTTTTGTTTATTAATATTAATTTTTTTTTGTTTTTTATATTTTTCTTTTAAACAAAAATCCACCCTATGCTGTGTTCATTAAATATTAAGGCATTTGTGGTCTTAGTCGTTAATGTTGTCTTGTAAATGTTATGTGTAACAAGAGAGCCAATAAAATTAATTATTGTTTATAAAGATAGTTTTCGAAGATTTGTAATCACTTCATATAGATTAAATATGAAAATTATTAAGATAATATTCACAATAAAATTTTGAGTTGAATGTGCCAATACAGAAACTGTTTGTACAATTGACAAATGTCCATCTGTTTACTTGTTGAATGTATTAGAATTAGAGTTTAAGTAGGATTAATAAACTTTTATTGAGTTGAATTAAATAATATTTGTTTTATTTTTAAATTATTTTCAAAAGGTTTTTCTTATTTCTTGGAAAAAAGATAAAAAAAATAAAACACTTAACCTCCGTAAGTGTATTGGAATAGTGTTTCAGGTGAAATTGAAGTAGTTTAATTCCTATATTATTTTTTTTTACCAAAAACTCCAATCATTTGTTTGATAAATTGATGACAAGTAAAAAAATTTGATTCATAAAATTAAATTTTGGTTTAATTTGGTAAGTTTGAATTTTAAATTTTGAAACTAGTTAATTTTTAAGAGACTTCTTAAAAAGGTATCCTCAAAATTAGAAAGAACAAATACAACAACAAAATAGAACATTTAAAAAAAGCAGCTTGATTTACTTATCAACCTGACCTGAATTTTTGATACTTTAAATCAAAATTAAATTTTATTCAAGAATTGTGCAAAATGTTTCTTATTTTTCATATTATAAAAAGAAGAAAAAATTTCAGTACTGGTTTATAACTGGAATTACAGAAGTAATAATTTATTTGCTTTTTAATAAGTAAAAATTATTTCCTTGATATTTTTTTATCGGAAAAATCAGATAGCAGAAATTTCGCTAACACCTAAGGGCAACTTTTTTTGGTTAAATATAAAAATGATAAAATTACAAATAATTAAAATAATTTACGTTGAATCAAATTACCTTTCAGTAATACCTTCACATTCATAAAAAAATATGTTACATATAAAATATCCATCACTTTCTTTTTAAGACGTTTTGTAAACATTCCATCATTAAGCACTTTAGCTATAAAGGAAATTACCTTTTTAATCTATTTGATATAGAAAATCTGATAATTATCAATAAAATTCGCAGCAGCGAAAATGTGTACCAATGAATTTTTCTTTGTACCAATAAAAGAAATCATTATAGCTACCTTTTGATTTAAAAAGTAGTCAGGAAGATAAATTTTGCGGTAGTTTTAGAACAAAATTTATGAATGTTTCTCCTAAGAAATCAGCTGTTATTACTAAAACTAAAAGACATTTCATTATCCAAGTAGTTACTTTCTTCTCTTTTATTTAAAAAATTTCACATGCCTTCATTTATCAAGATTAGTCATATAGGCATAGCTAACTAACCCTGCAAGGTTAGAGTAAGATACCGTTGATTATATCTACATAGGTCGTACAGAATATTGCATGCAGCCATTATTTTTTTCTTGTTTTTAGCCAAATATTGCATTATTTGCAGTTCGTCCAGTATAAAAGTAAAATGTGACTTTTGTTTTATTTTTTAGAATAAAATTGTCTCAATCAAATTTTGTCAAGTGACACCGTAACTATAAATGGTTAATTACTTTTCGATGTTAAAAAGTGAAGATATTTTAAGAACAGCTGAAAATTAACACATAGTTAATTGCAGCCGATTAAAATTATAAATGGAGAGCTATTATCTTAGAAGTTTTTAATCCTTTGATGCTTAGAATTATTTAAAAGATCACAACTTTATTTGATTAACTTATTGAATAAATATAATAAGTAATTGTTCCGGTTAAAGCACACGGATTTTATTCTTCTATATTCTTTTGCGGTGTAAAAAACATATGCATGCTTTTTAAATTAAGCTCAGTTTTATGGTTGTAGGCGCGAATCACACGCAAATGTCAAGCTCCGATGAATAAGGCTGACTGCAGAGTGCTTACAGCCGAGCTGACGCCGATTCCGATACCGAAGACTATAAAGTCGTTATTGGTAAATCAATAGGAATATGCTCAAAGTGTTCAGAGTGCAAGCCTACCAAAGATTAGACTATCGCAATGGGAATAAGTGTCAGTTCGGGCGTAAGCTCGGGTGTAAGCACTCTGCAGTCAGCCTGGAGAGTGAACCAGGCAGCCTAATAAATTTGTCTTTACGTATAAAAGGTCAAAAAATATATTTGTTTTCACAAAATTTCCTCTTGATTAGAGAAAAGGGCACTCAAAAGTACTTTGTGAGGTTTTACACAATCAAATTAGTTTAAATTGGACTACTTGTATATCTTTTATAAATGAAAAATACCTTCATTCCAGCTTATAAACTGATAGTGTGAATTCCAAATCCATTTAATAGATTCGGCAAACTCTGTGTATTGCGGTCTTCCTTGCAATGAAATGCTAATTATAAATGAAGGCCTTTCTAATTAAATAGAAGGTTGATTTACTTTTTCTACGACTACGTCGTTGGCTTCTGACCACGAAAGGAAGAAATAAATACTTTGAATTAATTATAGAAAATGTCCCATGATATAGAAAAGTTTCTGACATTCTTTTTTTTCCAAACTACTAGCTTTT
Organism: Acrocera orbiculus; assembly: GCA_947359355.1. Lineage (NCBI taxonomy): Eukaryota > Metazoa > Arthropoda > Insecta > Diptera > Acroceridae > Acrocera > Acrocera orbiculus. The sequence continues at coordinate 6,262,622 of OX375757.1, forward strand.
ATCTTTCGCCTCTCTGTTTTTCCTGCCTGTAGTTTTGCCAGTGTCCAAAGATATGTCACTATCAAAATAAATATCAAATATCAAATAGAAAATTTATATATTTTCTTCGGCCATATTTTAAAAAAATTACTAATTTCATGTTTTTAACAAATAAAATGCTGAACTGACCGTTGTTTACCAAAAATCATAATTTATTATCATCTATTTACAATGATACCAGCCACACGTTACAACCACAAAAGTATGGACATCAAAATATTACTTTAGTTTTATTTGCAACTAAAAGTCTTTTATTCACCTTGAACTAAAGACAAAGCTGCTAAAACACATATTTGAAATCTTTAAATTATTTATTTTTTCTAAGGCGAAACAACGCCATGCGTATCTCAAATATAAAACAAATATAGAAAATTAAGTATTAGATTAGATATAATCCGCAACAGAATTTAAATGAGATTCATTTAAATGACAAATATACATATATTTGCTAAAATGCTTAGCATATTCGGATGATCCTCCATCTTGTAAATAAATAATTTCTCTTGTTTGCCTTTTAGTACATCCGAACCCATAGTAGGAAGTTGTAGTGTTTTTCGGTATCTGACTTGTTTAGTTTTGTAAATTTTGATAATTTTGATCTTTATTAGTTTTTACTCATCAATAAGAATATCAGCTATGATTACGATTATATTGGTAAGTTAAAAAGATTTTCATAAAAGTCAAACAAACAAAGTAAATAATAGGAAAAATGTTAGTAATTCAATGATAAACACCACGTGCTTCAATTTTGGCAGCTCAAATTTCCAGTGGCTCTAAACAATCATCCGTTAAGAGAGTTTACAATATGCTCTTGTGTGGTTACACACAAGAAAAAAAATGCTTGTTTGCGCATGTGCTGCCTCCTCTGCATTAATAAAAAATATATGCATAGACTTTTTAAGTGGGGGCGAGGGTATGGGGTTTCAGCGTAGAAAAAAACACTTACTCCAGAAATTTTTTTTATAAATATGGACAATTTTATTCAAACTTTTTGTACATTATTAAACATGACTTTAGCCACATTCTGTAATTTTTTTGTTGAAAAATATTTACAAATAAGCCGTTGATACGGCTTTTCCTGGAACCTTTTCAGAAAAAGATGAATTTGCTGTGATTACTGTATCGCAGCCAGAAAGTACTTAAAACCAAAAACCCTTAAAATTTAGTCAAAGTATTATTAAATGCTTCCCCCAACGTTGTCTGATTTTTTTTTTCATTTAAAAATTTTTGATGCTAATTTAAAGTGAAAACTGCTTTATTTGACGAAAAATTCCGCCATTTTGTAAGAGGAAAACCCTTTTAACGTAAAAAAAATTCTAAAACTCAACGTTGGGGAGATGTACTTTTTATGTAGAAAATGTGTACCAAGTTTGAAGTGAATCGGTCATGTCCTTTTTGAATGGCAGTGATTATCGACTTTGAAAAAGTATTTTTGAGAAAAACGCATTTGAAAATTTTAAAAGCTTATTTATGGCTTTAGTTACCTGGCTTTAATTACCTGATAACTTTGACAATTTTGCTTGGATCGACTTCAAATTATGGGATTATATTCCTGAAATATTAAACTATAAGAAAAACTCGATTTTTCAAAAGTGCAAAACCATACACCCCTATTTTTGATTTCATTTGAAAAATTTCCTAAAGGATTTTTTGTTTGTTTTTTAAAGTAAAACGATTCAAATAGTTTGTTAGAATAATGGGTTTTTACTTTGACTAAATATCACAAATATAGTTGTTGTTTTTTTTTTTATCAACAAGCAACTTTTCTTGTTATTTCCTTAGACAAAGAAGTAATTTAAATTCTATTGTTGAAACAATATCGATTCCAGTTTTTTTTTTGTCAGAATTTTCATCGAAAAAGTCTGCCCGTGTAAAATTACCTATTTTGAAAATTTACATAAACGTCAGAGTAATATTTTTTAACTATAGGGAGCTTTTTATTGGAAAAAATTGCAACGGTGTAAACTTCATAAAAAAGTGGTTTTGAAACTGCAACAATAGCATTCAACTTGAAATGTTGTAAAAAAAATAATATCGAACTAGAACTGTTAATAGAGCAAAAAATTTAAATAATTAGAAAGAATTTTCTAGCTAGTCAAAATACTCAACCCACTTCCACTTCTAGTTGCATATATGCAGTTGAGCTTGAAAAGGAAATTGTAACCATAAAATTAATTAAAGTATTATAAATAATATAAATACTTTACTTATTTGAATATAACATAAATATTGAAAGTAAAAAGTAAATATTATATGACTAAAAAAAGGTAATTAAAAATAACCTAAAAAAACTTTTACAAAACAGAGGTCAAGAGATTATAATTCCTAAAGGCTGGCGTCATAGTTCTTAGCTTAGTTGAAGATTAGTTAATTGCTAGTTAACTCTATAGCGAGTTTAGCATGACAGCTAAAAACGAAGCTCTCTCAAATGTGGAAAAGAACTTTATTTAAAATGATAATTGATAACTGATAATAACTGATGATTAACTAATCCTCAAGTTAAATGAGAACTACGAAACTGCCCGCAAATCGATAAATACTGCATTTAATATAATTTATTTATTTTACGAGGGGTTATATTACATAAATTAGTAATTATTATATTTGATGTTGAATAATTCCAAATTCAAAAGAATTTTACTAGACAGAAAGACTTTTTATTTTTTTATATCATTTTCTTTTGTCCAAATATAAATGAAATTTTGTTTTTATATATTTTTCATTGTTTCTAGATAATTGTTATAACAGCTATAGTTTTATTTTACTATCGAAAAAACATGAACGGACTACCACCAGGACCTTGGAATTTACCAATTATTGGATATCTTCCATTTCTTAATACCACAGCACCATATAAAAATCTAACAAAATTATCAGAAAAATTTGGCCCAATTTATGGTTTTTATTTAGGTTCAATATATACAATTGTCCTTACCGATGTTAACCTAATTCGTGATACATTAAAACGAGAAGAATTTACTGGTAGGGCCCCATTATTCGTTACACATGGTATTATGGGTGGTAAAGGTAAATCTTAAATATGAAAAACAAAAGACTTAAGCGATGAACCCTATAATTAATTTTGTTCAAAAATAAAATAAAAATAAAGGTATAATATCAGCCGAAGGCATTTTATGGAAAGATCAACGACGGCAAACGATTGAATGGTTAAAAAATTTAGGTATGAGTAAATATAGCCCAAATCGTAAAATTCTTGAAAATAAAATTCAATCTGGAGCTGAAATTTTTTTAAATGTATGTAAACAATGAGTCACGCCAAACGAATGAAAGTGAAATTAAAAAACAAATTTTTCTTTTTTCAATAATCTTTTAGGCAATCAAAATATCTTCTACGAAACGATCAGAAGTGGATCCTTTTGATGATTTAAATCATGCCCTTGGCAATATCTTAAATGATTTAGTTTTCGGCATTAGTTATGCTAAATATGATCCTACTTGGGAATATTTACAATTCTTACAAGAGGAAGGTGTTAAGTATATTGGTGTTTCAGGTGTTCTCAATTTTTTACCATTTTTAAGGTATAATACATTAGAAATTTCTAATAATATATTTTATATGTATAATATGCAAAAAAAATGAATTTTTTTCTTCTTTAAATCAGATTCCTACCACAAAACCGAAAAACAATTAATTTTTTGCTAAGTGGTAAATCACGAACACATGCAATTTACGATGAAATTATTAACAAAGCTTGGACTATAATTAACAACACGAATAATGATATTAAGAATGAAACTAGTTCCACAAATACCAATTGCATTTTGTATAATTTTTTATTGGAAAAAAGAAAACGTCTGGACAATGGTGATGCCACTTCTGAACTCTATAGTAAAGAACAATTAAGGCATTTATTGGCTGACTTATTTGGTGCTGGCTCTGATACCACTTTGACAACATTAAGATGGTTACTTTTATATCTAGCAAAGGATATTGTTTTACAAACTGAATTGCGAAACGTTATTATCCTGTTTAACTTAAATGCACAATCGTAATTTCAAATAATTTTATTCATAGGAAATTGCTTTAGGTGCTCCTTCTCATGGATTTTGTATGGAAAGTTTAGACAAATTAGTTCTTCTAAAGGCAACTGTGGCGGAGGCACAACGAATAAGATCTGTTGTTCCACTTGGAATACCGCATGGTGTATCAAAAGTTGGCTTTTTTTAAAAAACAAGAATTTATTTCCCTTAGTAAATAAATAAATTTTATAGGAGACTAACATTGGAAATTTTAAAATTCCAAAAAATACCATGGTATTACCACTTTTATGGGCTATTCATATGGATCCTAAAGTTTGGGATAATCCTGATCAATTTAACCCTTATCGTTTTATATCATCTGAAGGATTTTATACGGTACCGCCACAATTCGCTCCATTTCAAACAGGTAAAGAGATATTTGAAATAATTTTAATTTTACAATTGATCTTAGAAGCAAATCTCAATGCGATAATTCTATCTGTTCAATCTTCACTATATCTTACTATTTTAATTCGACAAATATCTTTAGAACTGTCAAGGAAATCTTCGCCTGAATGAATTTCATTTAATTTTACGGAAATGTATTACAATTTCACTCTTAATTAGGTCAAGAGAAATTGAGTATAAAACCTAATTGGCTTTAATTAATCTACAATAAATAAATTTTGAATATTTTCAAAATTCTCAGAAGTGACTGAGCGAACTTTTCTTTTTTGGTTCGTTTGTCGATCAAATTTTGATATCGATATTGAAATAATTTTGATTATTCGTAATATAGCCTTTCCAGAGAGGCGTCTAATCGTCTAATACATTGGATTAGAATACATTTATTGTAAATTTGCAGGTTGTGCAACAAAATAAAATTAAAATCTGTGATAATACAATTTTTCCAGTTTTAAGTATAAATAAATAAGAATTTTGTTTAATTTTGAGTTTATTAGATTCATTAACTTTAATAAACTATGGTTTTTGAACGGGAGCTATAATACATTGTAATAGAAGCTTTTCTTGGAAGGGTATAATATAATAAGAGAAAAGTTCCAATAAATTTCTATTTACTACCCCGCCGCTTGCTTACTTTTAATACGAATCAAGTGTTTTACGCTGTTGCTGTAATTTAACTTATCGCCCGCGAGGAGAAGAACATCTTTAAATTCTGTTATTACTTAATTTTTTCTTCTCTATTTGTTTTTTCATTCCGCGTTTTTGTTTTTGACATTTCGTTTATTAACAATTTGTGATTTATTTGTTATTTTTTACACTTTAACTGAGTTTGGTAGTCCCATTGAATGTAGCGCTATTACAATCGTAAATAACTAACCAACTACGTAGAGGAACCAATTAAAATTATTTATACTCTCGAAAAATTATAATAAAAAATATTCCTTATTCAAATAATTTTTGTGCTACTTGCTTACAGGAAAGCGGATGTGCCTTGGTGACGAATTAGCACGAATGCTTTTGTATATTTTTACTGCAAAAATTATTTACCACTATGAAATAAAACTTCCATTAGGAACAGAATTAGATATGGAAGGAGAATGTGGAATTACATTAGTACCACCTAAATATCGTTTGAATTTTAAAAAAGTTGCTTGAAATTTCTTTTTTTTAATATTTTCTTTTAAAGAGAAAAATATTTAAACTTATCTAATTAAATTTGTATAAGAATAAATTTTCATTTTATTAATTATTAAAATTAAAATAATAAAATGTAGTTTTAATTAAATTTAATTCGTTATCGAAAAACATTTTTTCATGGTTTGGAAAATAATAAATATTTTTGACTCAGTAAGTTAAAATGAACCTTAAATTTTTTCAACATAATTTGAATCTTTGATTTATGATGACTTCATAGTATGTGTCACAAAAGAAACATCAATAAGAGAATTTAAAGAGTGTACTATTCTAGGCACAGAAAACCGAAGAATAAGAAAAACTACTTTTTTTTTTAAATTTTATTATGTGAAAAAATAAGACAAAGGTGTGAAAGTGGGTTTGAAGAAAGAGAAAACTAATAATTTACAAGAATTATTAAAAAATGAAGTCAAAAAATTGGGTTAATTTTTTGGGTAGTAACAAATAATAGTTACAAATGAAATTATGATAAAGAAAAAGAAGAGTTAAGTCTTGTTTAAATGAGAAGCAAAAATATATTTTTAGAAATGAACTCGTGGACAAATAAATTTTAATGTTATAATCTCAAAAACAATAATTAAAATTTTATCCAAACTTTTTACGGCTATGAGGATATGAGGAAGAAAAAATGTATGTATCACGATACTGTAGGTATACCAATTTGCTTGCGTTGTCCTAGTATTGATTTGTTTACGATATAGTCTAACATATTTTGCTCATTTTGCCTATGTTTTCTGTATTATTTTCACTTTAATTAAAATGCAGTTTAAAACTTACCAAATAGATTAAAATTTTTGTAATCCTTTTACCCTGATTTTTAAACACTAATTTTAAATATTATCAAAAGTCTTTGGCAGTGATTACTGCTTGAACTTTTATGTTTTTTATACGAAAAATTAGGAGTTTGTCCATAAATTTTAAGAGATTCGAAATTCTCTTACGGATTACTTAAAATAAACAATTACAAAAAACCTCATTTCAAAATAATAAATAGTAAATCAATTAAGAATTATATAACAAATTTAATTGAATAGAACTATAAGCCATGTTATTGAATAAATAAGAAAAGAAATTCTATTAAATCTCAGGAAGTCAGCTGAACTTTCCTACATAATGATTTCGAAAAATAACTTTGAGCTTTGAGAAAAAGGATACTGTAGAAAAGATCTCTTCAATGCCTATAAATTAAATTTGTTAAGATTACCAAATTTTCTTATCCTCAAAGTATAACAAAATTACTGCGGAATAGCTAAAACCTACATTTGTGATGTCAGAAATAAGATTGTTTAAGGTGAATTTCAACGACTCAAAACGTGTACATATTTACCATTTTTTTTTTAATATATCAAATGAAAGTTGTTTTATCGTAGTCAGGATATCGCAAGACAGATTTATCTAAAATAAAAAAACCAAAAATTTTCTATAAGTAGATGGTTACAGCTCGTGCTTGAAGGCAAGGAAAAAAATTGGACTTCGCATTTTTGACAGAGCTGTGAACCAAACATCGCATTTTTGAGTAAAATTTACACTCTGTATAACCTTGAAAAATTATTGAAAATAAAGAAAAACACAAAATCCTTCGTTCAAACAGTAGAAAATGTTACATAGAAGAAGATAGATTTATAACTTTTTGAGAAATTTTGAGTACCAATTTCAAAAATAGAGTTTCTAGAAAAAAACGACTAAACTTTTTCATTCAAATAACACGTGGCCTGAAGGGCGGAACTTTCAGAGACCATATTTTTTAGATTTTTACTCGGATCGTTTTAAAATTTTGGGAGAATATTATAGACGAATTTTATTAATAAATTAACTACAAAAAGGAAATTGATTTTTTGAATTTTGAAACCCACCTAACACCTTAAATATCAGAAATATAATAAAATAGTAAAGAATTATCTGCGGCGGAAAGGGTAACTGCATTAACAACTAGGATGGAATTATTATGTTAGTTATGAAAACTGCTTACAAAGTGGAAAGGATGAAACCAGGTGAATGAATTTTCGGTGGGGTTAAGGGAGGTGTAGGTTTGTTAAGAAAATTTTTTTGTTTCATAATAAATCATATTTATCTTTTTATATTATCATATACTATTTTTTAATCATTTATTTAATCATTAAACTCATTAAAGACTGATTGATAAAATGAAATCAATATAAAAATAAAAATTCCTGACCAACTTCGGCATATCATATTTATTGAAATCTACTTCCATTTTCTTCAAAACTTTCTTTTTATAAGAAATATTTTAGCCACTACAAAGGATAAACTTAATCCATAGAGCAAGTTTTTGCAGAAGAAAATACTAAAATTAAGATATATCACATAACCGTAATTTGTAACACATAACAAACAATTCTAATCATTCGAATTTCGAAATAATAACCAAAAATTAACGTATTTTACACCCCTATTAATAAAAGTAAGCTTTATGACTACAAAGGATAAATAGATAATAGCAGAAAGGGAGAAACAATCGTAAACTGCTTGAGAAAAAGGCTATTAGGAGCTTTCTTTCATATCTATTAAACAATAGAAGGAGGTAGATTAGGTTTTCAATTTGTCATTATAAAAAAGTGGTTGGACCGATAATTAAGAGCAATGAAATGCAAAAAAAAATTTCTTTTAATATACTATAGTTGTGGCTTTATCATGTAGCACTCTTGAAAATATTATCTAATACATATTACAATTGCTAAAAGAGAAACAATGGGAAATTCTTAAAATGAAAGAAAACAATATGTAGAGCAGTTTTAACTAAGTGAGTTCAATTCCGCTGAAACTTTTCCGTTTTTATATATAATAATAATATATATATAATAAGTCCTAATTTACTATTTTAAGATTTTTAGGAGGATATCAAGTCTGCTTTGCTTCTTTAAATTACAATTTATTTTATTTCCAAGAAAAAACTTCTATTTGGTTCTCTTATCAATTATTTCTTGAATATTTCATATTATACTGAAAAAGTCATTTCCTCAATTCAAAAATGCACATTGCACAAAACTGTCAAATTTATTAATTGCTCTACCAATTAAAGCTAAGATAACAGCAAAACTAGTATTTTCAGAAAGAATACCAACATTTTGCGTAAACTTCCAACGCTATATTGTCAAAAGGAAAAACATCAAACTGTAGTAGTTACAATTGCAAAGATGATACAGAGATTCATCAAAGTCATCAGACTATTGAAAAAATAATATGCACTATTCGTTAATACTACAAAACCTATCAAACTGTCATATACAAATTTCACAACAACACTTGAAACCTACTGGAAAAATTGTATTTCTTCCATTTTTTGACACTAAAAATTTAAAAAGATGACAGAAATTTTACCGTTTTTGAACTTTTTAGAGTCAAAATAAAGTGAAGAATTGTTTTATGGGTATATAAAGGAGTTAGAAGAAGGAGTTCTTTAGACACACAGTAAAGACATTTTTCAAGTTTGAGCTGCTTTCGAAAAAAACTATGCAAGTGTTTTTTTAAAAGATCAACACTATGTACCAACCCGAACCTGGATAGCAGCTAGCCAGTGAGAAATATTATAAAAGAAATTTTAATATTAATGAAAATAATCATCTACAACTTAACAACAACTTAGTGCAGGGACATTGCATTAAGTCTAATTTAAATTTTACTACGCACAAACCGATAATCATATAAAAAACTTTAAACATTTTTTAGTAGGTATACTTAAAGCAGACAATATACTTCACTAATGTTTGAAGCTATTAACAGTACAATGTGAAGAAGAAAAAAAAATTAAATTTAAATCCCTTGTACGCTAATGAGACCAACGATATAACAAATCTACCACACAGATGTAACAATGTCAAAATGTATAGTGTAATTATTTCTAAAAGATTTATTGTCGTATCATTAATAATTGCGTAAATTGAAAAAATAATAAAAAAGAATTATTCTAGCCCCGTATAAATTTATAAAGAGGATCTTCTTCCTTTTTCCCTCTACCCTATTATTTACAAGATCAGAGACCAATAGTTACAAGATCCGATCTCCGATTGTAATTTTAAGTGCAATAACATCATACAGCTCCTTTTACTTTATTTAAATGTCATTGACTTTGTAGAAAAATATCATACATTGACCTTTGAGGCTAGACTGTATAAGATCTGAATGTTGTTACTATGGCGCGGCATCTTAAGGAATGCGATCGTCAAAAGCATTGAACTCTTTTTAGCAAACGAAACGATCAACTATAGAGCATGAACCTCTTTGAATACCAGAATTCCCTACCCCTCAGTATGGTAGTTATAGTATCCGTTCAGTTTTTGTACACTTGTTGTCCTTCCTCTTTCTCGATATGAGATTACGGAAAGTCCACAACGAACAAGAATAAAACAAAGAATTTTTAAAAAATAAAAAAATATATAAATAATTTTCAAGGAATTGATTTTAAGATCCAAACGTCAAATTACAATATTTGCATAGTAACCGAATAAGCATTAAAATATTAAGAGATCCTTGCTATAAACATATTTTATTAATTAAAATTTAATAATATTATATTTTGTTGTTTTGTCACCATGCGCCATTTAAGAGAGTCTTACTGGAGCCATTTAATGTAAAAATGTCGTTATATCAATTCGAATGAATATGTTCGGAGTTCGAAGAACTAAATGAAAGTTTAATGAGGAAGACGGTTTTTCCTTGATAGTTTCTTAACCCCCGATGCAGTTGATCTTGCCGATCAATCAATCGATCTTTGGATATCTTTAAACAAATTATTGCTCTAGTTTGATGTTTTGTTGTTTTTAGTGTTAATTTTTTAGGGTGTGCACCTTAGACAAAATTCATAATTATTAAATGCCACCAAAATCAATCAAAATGACATAAACCTGAATTTATTTCCAGTATTTTACTACAAATGTTTTATATTATCGTGTTTGTGCTGCTGCTAAAGTCCACTTTTTTACACATTATTTTTCTTCTAAATTATTTTAAATTCTTTACTTCTTTGGTATTTTTTATAAGATAACTTGACAGCACTTGATATAAAATTGGAAAGGTTAAAAGCTGAACTGTCGATTTATTTTAATTAACTTAAAGAATTACATATTCATGCTCACATGTTTATATTTCTTCCTTTAAATTTTTTTATTGAATTATTTGATTAGTAATATAGGATTTTAAAGTGACATAACAGAACTTAGCTTATGTTTACCTGTAAACGCAAATTAAATGGCAAAACTGGCGTCTACCATCCATCTCAAGGCTGGTTGGTTCACAGGGAAGTTGTTTATTATTCTAATGAGCTAATCAATAGAGAACAACATCAGAACAGAGCAGCAAAATTTAATTTGAAATGCATTTTCTGTTGCATCACCTTGATAAAAAAGTAAAAAGAAAAACCACACAAACAAAATTAATTGGCATGTCTTAAAAAAGTCCTTGAGACAGTATAAATTTATCCTTCTATGCCCATGACATATTCAAAAATGAAATATATTTTTTTTGGCTATTTTTAGGGTATTAGATGAAAACCAGTCAAACTGTTTTGGATATTTTTGTTTATTATGGCTTTGTTTTTATTTTTAGCTAAAATTAAACAATAAAAATATATATTTTTATATTAGGATGTGTGAATTAAATACAAAATAAAAAGAATCAATTCTGTCTTTTATATACAATAATAAAACAAGAAATTTTTTTTATAATGGACCCCAAATTTTTAATGTAATATTTCAACTATAAATTATGATGTTATGAAATTCATGAATTATTTACACGATCGAAGATGATTTCAACAGAGAGGAAGTAAAATCGAGTCTGTGTAATAATAATTGCTAATAAAAACGGTGCTTTACCCTAGTGTTATCAATAATCAATACTATAATATTGCTAAGGTCATTATATTTGCATTAAGGTGCTTCTTTTTCTTTAAGGTAGCAAAAAAGAAAAACTCACACACACATACACACACACAAAACTCTCAATAAGGAAGCCTTAGAAATTCTTTTGTAACTAGTTAACCGCTAAACAATGACCAATGAACTGGGAAGTTAGTTACATTAATCAAAAGGTTGAACCTGTCACACATTTTGTATAGTGTTTTTGTTTTTTTTATTTCAAGGACGAATTACAGTTATACGGAAGATTTCATATTAGCTGCCGTTATTATACAAAAGTGTCAAATGATTGTTTTTTGTGATGTAACACCAAAATTCTAAAAGCAGCTAAATATGAAAATGCTATTTGAATTTATAAAAAGGTCATCAATTGATTCAAGTCATTCAAATTATTGGCTTGAAAAAAAAAGAACGACAGACTATAAAAACTTTTTTTCTCATTTCTGGAATAATAGCAAAGACATCAACCTTAAAAAGATTTACATTAATCAAATACAAATATTATTATTTAGTTCAAGTTATATTATCCGTTTCAAAAACTTCAGGTAATATTGTTTGTTTCTTCTCATCGGCTCTGGGCGGAAACTCGTAATTTTATAGTTTAAGGACCAGCACAGAAATTTTGTAAGATAATATGAGCATAATCATAAGAGTATGAACATGAACACGTCCATTAAACCTTTTCCTAATCGGGTGCTCATAGTTTTAGAAATTTTATGTCTTTTTGGGTAGGATGTCTCTACACACTCATATTCAAATCTAGCATCTAGTTTTGTATAGAAAAGGACTTGATAGATAGTTTTTTGGTACAGTTTTTTTATTCTATTAGGGCATTACGTGGAGGAAATAAGAATTTGTTTTCTCAAATCGTTTTCTAAAATTAATATATTTCCTTGTTTTCAAAAATATTGATCAATCTGTTTAAAAGAGGAAGCCGGACAATTACCAAAGTTCATTTTTAGTAGTTTAGTAGTAGTAGTAATTTTTGGCAGATTTGTGTAAATAAAAAAGTAATAATTTTAATATATTTTCCACCACGTATTTTCTTATCAAATTCGTTGTAATAAAACTAAATCTTAGTTCAATCATTTCTCGATTTCATATTAAAAAGGTGTACAAAATTTTAAAAATATTGGTTCGTTATTTCCTCGCAATCGCGTAAGCTGTCTTCAAAATTAGAGTTTTAAAATTAGCATAATTTTTGACACAAGGCTCTATCTCTGAGACTTTTTTTTTAAATTGGCTTAAAATTTAAGAAAAGAATTCTAGACATATCGTACTATTCAATACAATAATGAAAGACTGAATTTATGAAAATTGCCAAACTTTGTAACCCCTCAAATATCTCTCACTTAATCGACAATGTTATGAATAAGTTGGAAGGTCTACATTAACTTTCAAACAAAATCAACAAATCTTTAGGGGAAGTACAACGACAAATTAAACATCACCTTTTCTTAATGAATTGACTAAACTTATTAAACAACCCAGTTTCAGAATAAAAACTAATTTTATAAAGTATTTCAAAGGAATAAATATTACAATTTTTCCTTCATATTATAAACTAAAATCAAAAAACCAGTAAAGTTTCTATAAGCTATAATATACAATCAAGAGTAAATTTTCACCAATACCTAGTGGGGAAATTCTCTCTTAACCTAACTGAGTTTTGTGTATTTTGCGTAACAAAAAAATAATAAAATAAAGTGATTTATAATAGCACTTTTTTGATTATGGAGCATTATAAAGAATCCAAAATTAAAAAAGTGTCACTACTATCTATACATCAACATTAAAAAATAGTCCTAAAGTAATTATGCAAGTTGAAAGTAATATAAAATGTACAGAAAAATGTAATTTTGGACTATTAATTTTTGAGGTAATTTTTCATGATTATTACCATCATTTTTTTATTTTAGAACTAAAAATTAATATACAAATTCTAGTAGGCGAAAAACAGAATTTACATTCTGTAGATAGTTTTGATTTGGCAATTCTTCTCATCGATTAATTAATACAAAACATATACGGCTTCAATTTTTAGGATACCAGTGGGCTCCGCACGCTGCGCGCTTCGCTCGCCTACCCTTGCTTCGCTTCGCTCAGCACCACACAGGCTTCGCTCCGCTCAGCCACTTCGTATTACATTCTTACCTGCTCCCTAAAACTCATTTCCAAATGTGTTTCCTTTTTTTGTTACCACATATTTGCCTATGACGCTTTTTGAAATAAATGTTTTTCATTTTTGTTACGACATATTTTTCTATGACGTATTTTGAAATGAACGTTTCCTTTTTTTTATTTGCCTACTATGCATTTTGGAATAAACGTTTCCTTTCTTTTGTTCTTTTAATTTTTAATACGTATTAAATTCTTACCTGCTTCCTATAATTCACTTCCAAATGTGTTTCCTTTTGTTTTTTTAATTTTTAATTGCGTATTAGAAAAATTATTATAATAAATATTAGTAGTGAGGTAATTGAACTATTTTATTTATCCATTTTATACCTATTTGAAATATTGCTTTTAAAATTTACCATATATTGTCTTCCCTTTTACACATATGTATGTTGTGTCCAAAATCAAGCTATATATAATAGAGAAAGAAAGAGAAACAGAGGGAGAAAGATATATTACGAAATGTATACATGATAACAGCAAGCTTTACTACAAATAATAGAAAGAGAGAGATATAAATAAAATTTGTGCACGGCGACAGAAAGCTTTTCGATATATAATAGAGAGAATGAGAGAGAGAGAGAGAGATGTTTAAATAAAATTCTCGCACGACGCCGCCAGATTTTTTTTTAGAATACAAGGATAGTACACCATCTTAAAGTTCAAAAATGAGCTTATATCCGAAAAAATACATAAACAAGGATAAGCATTAATTCACAAGCAATGAACGTTTCGTCCGTTAGTCTTTTAATTGAGTTTTTAAAATTCGATAATACTTTTGAGGTTTGAGTTTAAACAAAATTAACTTTCAAAAATTATACATATTTTGTAAAAAAAATAATTACTCAATTTGTAAAAAATGGTTATTTTTATGCAATCAGTATTTTTAATTAAAAAAAAAAAGATATATTTTTCTTATCCTTTTTTTTAGAAAAAAAAGCATGTATACTTCTTTTGGCCATATTTTATTTAATAATGAAAATTCCTTTTTGACTGTATAAATTGATCAAACTTACATCAAAGCATGCTTAACTCTTTATGTTGTAACAAAAACGGGATTTAATGCATATAGGTGTAATTTATCTATCTATATGATTTTAATGACTATGAGCATTTCTTAATAAAATGTGTGCTGTCATATAAATCATGTATTCTGTACAATGGCAAGCATACTTATTATAAGATAATTTCATCACTATAATATTCCAAGTTATAAAAAATACATTCTACACACCTAAGCTGCTTTAATCAAAAACGGAAGGATTAACATTGAGACCTTAACTCTTAAAAATAGAATATACAACTAGTGAATATAAAGATTTAATAGTTTTAATTAAGGTTCTACATTAACGGCTTGTAAACAATTTGAATTCTTTACTTTTCACATTTACTGTGAAGTATTTTGGAATGCTCTATTTCATAATTATGCATGAAAAGCATTCAATATTTTGTTTTTTTTTAGCTGGTTATTTTTTAATACTATACTGGTTATTTAATAATACTACAAAGATGGTATGGAATTTCAAATAAGCCTTATTAATCCATTGAAAATCTCGAATTTTTGTGAAAAGCCCAAATAAACGACAATTTAAGAATATCTAAAAAAATTTCTCAAGGAAAGAAAACGAACTATATCAGATAGCTTTCAATTATTTGTTTAGTATATAGAAAATATAGTAGTTATAATAACAATTTGTATGAAAGCAAATATGCAGAAAAAATTACTTGCTTTCTACTTCTAATTTCAATTTTGCACTTTTTATTTGCTTTTTTCTAGGGAGACGTTTTTATAACGACATTAAAGAAAAATAGTATCAGTTATTTTCAAGATATATACATATATATATATCACATGATTATTTCTGATTTATTCTTATGCGAATCACTTTTGCCCTACAAAAACTTCCCCAAAAATTTTTTATCAAGTAATAAAAGTAAAAGAAGAAAATATATTTTAGTTTTATCGATGTCGGCTTGTGGTAAAATTTCAAAGTATTGCAGTCTAAAGTATTGGACACATTAAGCATAACTGGGCTGCATTCTTAGCTTTATATATATATATTTTTATATATATAGATATATATATATATACATATAAATATAGTATAGTAAAGTGATTGTATTAACCGTTCAATGACCGCGCGAATATTTTGTTTACAATCTTAACATCAACTTTCTTAAAATACATAAGTAAGTATTCCTCTGAGGGCCATATTTAGGCTGCCCCCAATTATATGGTCATAAAATATGCTTCTGTGGTGAAAACATGGAGCCATAGTAATCTTTCTGCGTTATACTGCACAATTCCAAATTATGTTTAAGAGCCTGTAATTCTTTTTTTTTTTTTTTAACTTCAGGCTGTTACGCCATTCTTGCTCGTCAGACCATACCAAAAACCTAAGATGTGTAGCTGTGGGCGATTCATTGGTTTTCTTTTCTTTTAGGATTGAGGCGACTCACTTGAAAAAAGTACTAACAGCGTATGACCGAAAATTTTAATATCCATTGAGCACGTTTATATATGAAAAATTTTTGTGCCAATGGAAAAAACGAAAATTAAACTTAAGTTTCAAATTTTTGGTTAATTTTAGTACAAAAAATAACATTTTAAAATTACAACTTTTGGTCTCTTATTTATTTTTTTCAAGATATTTAAAAATCTAAAAATAACTTAGGTGTAAAAATTATATTACAACAGCACAAATTTTTGTTTCAGTAAATAATTTTAAAAGATTTAAAGCTGCAAAATTTAGCATTGTTCAATTATGGTTAAAAATTAGTAGATAAAATTGATTCTATGCAACCATGGAACTCTGAAAACAAAAAACAAAAGAAATTTTTGGCATTGAAAACCAACAGCAAAACCAACAAAACTTGTTTTTTCTAATTACTTCCCAAAACTCAGATTATCTATATAGAACTAAAATAATTGATAAGAAATTTGGAATAATTCAAGTCATTTAAGGCTCTTCTAGTTCAATTAATGACCTTGTCCTACTTTTTGAAAATGAAAAAAAAAAAATAAAATTTACCGAAAAAATAAAATACGAAAAAAATGGTTCAATTGTGATTTGTATGTAATATTAGGTCTAAAAGACCATGAAATTTAAGTAATTATTCTTTCCAACATTAAGACTTTGGTTAGCTTATATAGCAAACCAATTGAATTTATAAGAAAAGCCTCGACTTGACTGCGTTCAATGTCGGTCAATGCATGGCTATCATTATTCATTAAATCAAGCAAAAATCCAATTTTAGTCTAAAAGATTACTTAAGAAATGCAAGTTAATTCGTCTAGATTGATAATAGTATAACTGTCATCCGAGGAGTATACTGCACACGGTCAATGACTGAACCGAAGGCCGAAAATTTCCGATTCCTCAACGATATTTCAAAAGTAATTTATTCAAATCATTTTTGACTGCCCAATATTAGTTAATCATTTAGCATTTCAATATATTTTTGTTTTCTTTTATCAATTTGGGAGTTATCTACTTATAAAATTTTGTTAATTTTACCTTTTCAAGCGGAATTAAAATTGAGCATTTTGATTTTGCTTTCTTTGATTCAAAATTTTTATGTGACGTGGGTACAAAAAAGTGAATCAAAGAAAAGCAAATATTAGACCTAATTATGATAAATCAAATGCATTGCTGGATTATAAAAACAAAAATTCTATGTAAATAGTATACTTTAAGTAAAACAAACTCTGAAAACTAAGAAAACTTAATTAAAGGAATTTAGAAAGTTCAAATTTATTATGCAAAACGTTTCTTAGGATAGTCGTGAGAAATTGTTTCAATTATGGTATGTAGGATCGAGGTTGTACAAAGTTAAAATTACTCTCAGAAACCCTGTTTAAAAGTTAGGTAGCCAACAAGTTTTAAATAATAAGAAAGGTTTAATTAGAAGTTAAATGAGTTTAAAAGTACGATAAAATAATCTAATAAAATTTTTATTTTCATCTTTACATTAACTCGATTTATTTTTATTAGATAGAACAGCAGCAACAAGTTCAATAGACACATATCAGCCAACTTTTTAGTTACATGGGGATGTTGTCGAAATGATAATCAAATCAACTTACCATTTATCAACTGACGTTGGAAAAGTAGGTTTAAGTAAATTGTAGCAATGATCTAGGGATTTGGAATTCACTTTCTAATCTAGGAATGTTTACCGGAGTGCAGTAAAAACAAAAATATTCAGTAAAAGTTCCTTTAACAAAACGTATTCATATTTCAAAACCAAGTTTCTAATCGAAAATATTTATTATCATTATATATGATACCTAAAATCCCTTAGCAATAAGCATATAAGACGGTTTGGTCTCTAAAAATGGGAATTCTTGCTTTAAAAATCGAAAGAGATTCGCTAACGATATTTTTTTATAAAAAAAAAACAACTGATAAGAATTCCAAAAGTGAAATGTTATTAAAATTATATTTTATATGATGCGTGAGTAACGCAGGTCACCATTACTCTTGTCACGTTTTATGCAAACAAAACTTCTTTTGATTTTCTCTTAAAAACCAACAATGCAGCGCTATATAGCCATTAATTAAGGTTATATACCAATTTAATAGAGACTACTGGATCACTAGCGCTTACTTCATAAATTTTGAGCTACTATAAGCACTGGTTTACTAGCATAAGACAATAACAGACTACCATTGCCGATAATTATAATTTTCAATACTAAAAATACGAATCATACATTTTCGTTTTTAAAAATTAATTTTATGAATATACAATCGATTTAATTGATGCAGTACAACATTTATGACTCGATATCTTTTAAAAAACTACTTTGATCAGACACATAAGCCTTAAATATTGTTAGTTAATTATAAAATTTAATTTCCAATTAAATGATAGTGATTATTTCTTAATCAATACAAAAAACCAAAAAATGTTATGTTGATTTATTTTTTAATTTGATATTAAACTTTAAATAGGGAATTACTGTTAAATGTATTAAGATTTTGGTAAATGTCTTAAATAACATATAAGCCAAAATCAATAATTCATAATCAACCAATCCATTCGAATCTACATTTTACTATGATGCAATCAAGTTAGATAAATTTTTCCTAATTTTTTGACAGAATAAAAGTATGAAAAATTTAAAAATTGATTTTAACTTTCAAAAAATTATTTAAATACAGCAATTGCAATTTTTTATTTTTTTGTATTTTTAATAGTTCCTAATGCCTAGGACTCAATAGCGCTTTGAGACATTAAATTTGGCACTAAATGGTTATGAGTCCACAGTCCCATTGAATTAGTATATAGCCTGAGTAAGTATACAGTTATCTCGCTAGCTTGTCCTTTTATCAGAGAAAATGAAATTGTGACATGTGTGAGTATAATTACATAAAATTTCAAATTTGTAAGAATAGTTGAAATTGTTGTTATTGACTTTCTGTCATAAAAATACAATAACGTTGGTGAGACCACATTGATTGGTTTTAAGCAATAATATCCATTTTTAAAGCGCCAAATCATTCAAAATACTAAGCGTTAGTGAGTCCTAGATATAAGATTTATTTAGCACATACTTGAACCACAAACAGTAAAATTTACAAAGAAGCTTAAATTAATAAACATTACACTTTTTACAGCTTAAGTTTGTCCGAGAATATAAGGTGACAATGAATACCAGAATTAGATGGAACGAAATCGACAAATTAATTCTGTTTTAGGTCGAAAGATCAAATATATATTTCAGATCAATATAAAAGTTTGGCAGAACCATCAGAATCATTTTGGTTGAATATCAGTGATTTAGACTTAAAAAATTAAGGCCAAGAAATATGCAAGCTTGTTGGTAAAATTAATTTTTATATTGTTTTTCGAAAAATTATATACTTCTCTTCATTTCTTTTTATTTCTGATGCTTGTTGATATAATGAAACCGGAAAATATATAAAAATCTTGTCCAAATATTCAATTAAGTTTTTGATAGTAAATGAAAAGTATTTTCATTATAATTTAATTAAAAAATTTCATTACAATCCTAAAGCGAAAAATGCAAAGAGATCACTGTTTTTTTTAGGAAAAACGGAAAAATTTCGAATCACCAATTCCTGTAAAATTATTCGTTTTGAAAACTTAAGGAAACACATGTTTTTTCTCTTAATAGCCAGTCGTGAGCGTACTTTTCTGAATTTGAACCCAGATGTCTGTTTAAGTTTTCAGATTCAATTAACAACTGGATCATAGGCTTACTGTAATAAATAAATAAATATCCGTGAAGAGAACTTAAAAACCTTTCAGACTTTAAATAAAATTGATCTAAGTGGCGTTAAACGTCTTCAGATTTTCAAAGAATGTCTATATAAAAAGCAGTAGGGCTGTAAAAAGCCAATGAGTAAGTTCGACTCAAGATCAAGGCATCAATAATAGTCAAGTATTTATTGTTAACTTTAAATTTTATTTAAGTTATATTTATAATATTATTAAGAAATTAGCAGTTTGAACTGATTACTTACAATTATTGAAATACAGCTACCGATTCATTGAATTCTTTTGGTCAACCAAGTGGAAAACAAATTCCCTAAATTGGTAATTTTTATTATGAGAAAAATTGTCCCTACTAAATTTTATACGATGCATATGTCTATAATTTTATTGCAAACTTTTGATAGCTTACAAAGATTTTTGATACCTGATATTCACCAGTCAAAAGGACTTTACTTGTTTTCACAAAAAAAAAAAAAAAAACAAAATAATCACTTCTAGACAATAGATCATAGTAAAAGCAATATTTAAATGACCTTTCAATCACAATATTGTAATTTCCGGTATTTTGCTTTCAATCATCTTGCTTAAAATAGATTTTTCCTTATGGATTCATGAAGATGGATTTTATATACATAAATAAACCAAAACGCTTATCAAATAAAATCGGTAAACGTTATTCTAATTGTTACCCTGCTTCAAAAAGAGCCTAACTCTTCATTTAACAACTTAAATTGAAAACTATTATAGATTGATTTTAAACATTAAACACATAAACACAAATTTCAAAGTGGAATATAATAAAACTAATTAATAAAAAATATGTTTTATCAAAATAAAATTTCGTAATGTATTAAATTTTCATTAATTAAATGCTTATAGAATTATAAAATAAAAACAAATCATACTTGAAATGTCTATCAATAATTCTAATAACCTTAAAAAAATTGAAAACAGGGACAAAATTCAGGGCTTTGAAAAATGAATTAAAAAAAATTTACAATAGAAAAAAATTAAAAATTAATTCTAAAAGAAACCTAGAAACATATTGATTGACAAATAAAATACCTGTACCTAGGTCATTACATTTGTTTATTAATTTTTCTTCAATGCACGTACAAAGCTCTTTGTATGTATTATATCTAAATATAATAATAAATAAAATGGATATAAATATAATTCAATATTAGATCGTAATACAGCCCACTCTTATCTATGTTTAAAGAATGCGTAAGGTCGGTTGCAAGAACGTGACTAAATGACGACTATTGGCCCAACAAAGATGGTACAACTGTTATACACTTACATGGTACGCGGTAATGCGGTAATGCTAGCTAATATATTTAATCTTCTTCAGTTGATATTATATATATTTATTTACTTTATTTATTTATATAAATGTATGCATTACCTGTCCTAACTGTATTTGTAGCAAAGTTCAGGCTCGTCATTACGCGATATGAATCAGTTTTTATTTTTTTTATATTTCAGTTGTATTTGTAGGTCTCTGGCCGATCGTACTTTCACTTTCAAAGGTATATGAACTTCTGGTATATATAAATATGTTATATATATATATATATAGATATGTATTTGGTTTGTTTATAACTTATCACTCGAAGGCAAAAAGTTTGTCAGACATACGGTCGTTGCCCTGTTTGTTGTCGTTAGTAATTTTGCACGCGTTCTTAAACGTCCTCTGGTAACAAATTATTGACAGTAGGCCAAATATGAAGATGCAAATTGAAATTACCTATTAAAATGGAATGTGGATAACTTATACGAATGTGATAATAATCACTAAATAACTCATCGAAATTGTTGATGCAGTCCAATCATTTACTACTGCCACACCTGGGGACTTTCAACATTGTAAATACTTTGTATGGAATAATGTGTATACAAATTAATATATAAGCATATTAATAAGTATATATATATAAACTTATATTGCAATATAGATTTTAAAAAATAACTTTTAAAAAATATTGTATGATATTTTGTCTGGACAAAAAAATAACCCACAAACTGTTTGATATATAAAATTAAAAAATCAATATTTACAACAAAAAAAAAAAAAAAACACAAAAATGAAAAAGCTATTAATAGTTATATAATCGAAGCTTTTAGTTACATATTACATAATTTTATCACATATTCTATTTTAACTATACTTTAACAGTAGGAATTAAGATCTCCGCTCTATAAAACTAACAAAAAAAAAAGATCATATGATAATTTAATAATAAAGTCGCCAACATATTGAAGTCAATGAACTCAAGCAAAAACAAGAAATATATGATTATATATACATATATATATATATATATATGTATATTACATATTTGGGGAATGTAGGTAACCCAGTACGGGTAATGCAAGAGGTGATACAAGTGTGTTACATACCAAGTGTGGAATAGGCATTCATATAGTATATATCCATGTAAATAGTGCACACCCAGAATTTTATGGTGATGCAGTAAGAATGTTGTATGGACCCCTATAGAAATATTTTGCAAAAAGGTGTGACAGCATATTCAGTAGCTAATAACTAGAATAGATTGTCGCACTTATTTAAGATCTGGTTGTTATAATTATATATACAGTTATATATGTATATCAATATATGTAAGTACTTACTATATATAATTCTAGATTTAAGAACTTGTTCTATAGTAGTTAAGTAAAATATTTTTTTTTTTTTTTGAAATTTTAATAAAGTTTTATTTCTAATTTAATACTTTAACGTAAAATATTGTAATAGATAAAAAGATTAGATGTTATTAAAAAATTGGTGAAAGCAAAATTTATATGACAGCTTTTTTTTTTATATATATGTATAAAAAAAAAACAAAATATTTTCATTTTTATTTCGAAATTTCTAGTATATATAGTAAAAATATTAAAAATTATTTAGATCATAACTATCAAAATATTTATTGTATATTAAAAATATAAGTATTACCAACTATGAAACAAAAATTTTAGCTTGAATTGTTTATACGACACAGATATTATGCAATTTGCATTTTATTAATAATATTATTTTTAATATACATATATACATATACATAAACATATAATGTATATATAAAGTGAGGTGAATGACATCGTTACTGAGGCACTAGCACAACATTACGATATGTAGTCTAATATATGACCATGTGTGGGGCTAATAAATGATCTCTAGTGGCATTTATCGTGTTTATCGTAGATTTTATATAAACTATAAGAGTTGGCGTAATTGCAATTTCAGTGTCATTACCGATATATGTACGAAAAATGTATACTATTTTTTTTATTATTATTATTTGATGTTTTTATAGTCCTATACCTTTTTTTAGATATGATTCAAAAAAGCAAAAGAAAAATGTACTCTAAATAATACTAACCTGAATTAATGTTCTTTTGTTTTTTTCCTTTTACTATTTTTATAAGATATTTTGAGTGGGTTTTAAAAACTCAAAAATGTAATATTGATTACAATTTTAAGTGTTTGATCCATTTTTAAAATTACATTTTCTCCACGATACTAATTTCAATATACATCTATTCATCAAAGAAAGAGAAATTAGGAGCAAAAAGTTGGAAATAAATGCTTAAAACTCAGGTGTTTTGATAGAAGTTGAGCAATATACTAAAATTATGGCTAAACTGTCAACAAATTTCCTTCCTTCCACTAAATGTATAACTTTAAATAACTGTAAATTTTAAAGTATAATTTCATCTAAATTTAATTTCCTAATCAAATTTGATGAATGATTCATCAGTATTAGTATTTCAAAAATTATATTCTATATAAATTTTTTCAAATATTTTTACAGTAATTATATCAAAATTGATGGACCAAAAGTTGCTGTATCTGTGTGCTCTGGGCATTAGATATAAAAAATATAGATAATGATTACGCATAGAAAAATTTTTATGTGACAGCAAAAAATGAAGACATGAGTCTATGTCATTTCTATTCAGTTATAGAATCAATATGACTGATTTTAAAACAAAAGGAAAAGCGATTGTTAATTTATGAAAATATAAATTTACCAAATAATAATGTACCTTATCTGTCGAATCATTACTTTGACACCAAACTTAATAAAAAACCAATTTTTGTCAATTTAAGAGTGAGAATGAACTTTATTTACGAGTTTGCGTATAAGTTCAAAATTTAGCAATCAACAATTATTAAAAAATTTAAGTTAAAGCTAATATTGATGGATTTGTCTTATAATAGGGTACATGCATGTTTTTTTTTTCTTTTAAATCATTCTTTATATCGTCGTAATATAATACAAAATAAAAATAGTGTTAAAAATCTATCAGTGCAATTTTTAAAAAATATTTAAAACCGGTAAAGAACTCTAGTTCTTTAAACACTGCCATCCTCACTCAACTCAAAATGACGTACAATGCTATGAAATAAAACAAATGAAATGTTTTACTGATATGTCATATGACGTCACAGCAATGGTGGTGCGTTTTGTGATATCGAACTTGTAGCATGCTATTTGCGCATTTTATTTTTTTTTTTTGTTTCTTAATTAATAAAGAGTTAAATAAAAAAATAAAGGTACAGATAGAATCTCGGCTAGATATAGATTCCAAAAAGAAAAATCAAAAGAAAATTTAAACTACACGCATATTCCCTATTCTGTTCCATATCCAAGACACAAATAGGACATTACATATTAACACTTAGTTCACTTTTGTTAGCAAATATAATAAAAATTTTTACTTATTGTTAGTTAAAAAGAAACATGAACCAATTGGTATCCAAATGCAATTAAAGATTACAGACAGTTTGCAATATTTAATATAGAGATGTATTAAGCAAGAGCAAAATCAAATAATTTCATTTATTTCTAGCCCAAATAAAAATGTCAATACTTAGAAACTTTTAGGGTCCCCTTAGTCATTCAATATCCAATATTGCTCAATTTTAGGAAAATTCAACAAAATTAAGTATAGCCTTTATACAATTTAATTACTTCATCTAATTGATTATTATAAGTTAGTGATAAAAATAAAACAGAGAAAAGAAATTCAAAGAAGAACTTGGAGTTGAGAGATGATTTCAAATTTTGCTATACATACTGTACATGTAAACCAACTTTCCCAGTTCATCCCACATATGGCTTTCTATTTAATAAATTAAGAAAGGCTTACGAGAGTATAGTTGAAAAAAGTTCACTTTGTAAAAGAGTAAAGAAATTGAATCTCTACTTCATAAGGCAAACACGTAATATAAAAATAAAAATATTTGATAAGATCCTAGCAACGGTTTGCCGATACGTAAAGAAGGCCTAATGATTTGAACAAAAATAAGTGAGGCTCATAATATCCACCCTATCCCCAGTTAAAGAGTAAAGAAAAAATATTTACTCAACTTATATATGTCGCAGTCAATTGAAAAAGGAGATGAGAAGCTTGTAAATATCTTTGATTTGTTAGGAATTTACAAAATAATTTCCACACATATTTTCTTTAAAAAAATTACTATGTACCTACTCGTATGTTAATAAAAGATGACCAAGAAATTACTTAATGTAAAATAAACAGCTAAACAATCCATAAATGACTTTGTGGTTAAGAGTTCAGGGAAAAAGTAACTTGTATTAGCAAAAATTAACAAACAACATATATTTTCTTGGCAAAAGAAAAAAATCACTGTTAAACTTCTAATTGAAATACAAATTCTGAATAATATTTATGTATTTCAACAGGCAATAAAATACTTTATGCGACACATAAAAATATATTATGACTTTTACTCATATAAAATAGTATTTTCGTTTTGAATATAATCTAACTTATATTGTGAGAGGCTAATAACATATGGGACGTAAACATTATACAATTTTCCAAGTTATTAGTTATAGCTTCTTAAAAATAAAATAAAATGTGATAACAGAAATTATGCATGATCAAATTAAAATATTAAATTTATATCATTTTGGATCGTAGTAAATATATACGCGAATCTTTTAAGATCAACTTTTGGTTTTTTTACATAGTATATTACTTAATTCAAGGTATGAACATATTAAAATTTAATAAATTCTTTTTATCATGGGCGTAGTTTTAATTGCAATTAACCACTTAACTTTTTATCCAAGTATAACATTTACTAGAAAATTAAGTTTTACTATTTTATTTTGTATTATGTAAAAATGTTATGGATTTTAACGTTGAAAACATTTTTCAATGTTTTCTTTTTGGTTTTTTAATTTAATTACTTCAACTTTCTTAGTTTTTAGAACATAGTTTACATTAGATTTTTCATAAGTATTCACTCTTTTACAACTTACTTGCTATAATTTTTGGATTCTTTAGTTCGAGTTTTTTCTTGCAAATTGATGGTGGCTTAGTCCATAAGATAAAAACTAAACTAAGATTTATTAGTCTGAAAGCTGGTAACATGAATAAAATACCTCACTCATTGAAATATCTTGCTTGGAAAATTAATATTGAAAATTGAAATCCCAATATGCAAAAGGCCTTCTGGAAAATGCTTTTGGGGGAATGTCGTTAAACTGATCTCACCAATTTTTTTTTTCTCAAAGTCAAATATTTTCTAGCCCATCAAAAACTAAAAGATGCGTGTTTTTTTCTACCTGTCTGAGCTCACTCCAAAGTGGTAAAATCTGTCCACAAACAGAAACCCAAAGCCAGATATTTTTCTAAAACTCGAGTTGTGGTTAAAGTTTTGTAACTGAAAAAATTAATAGGTTTCAAAAGCTTTTTTTAAATGTTAGAATTGAGGGGGTGGTACGAGAGTTTAGATTTACTAGACATAATTGGCGGCTGATCTGGCTTTGAAACTCTTTCATTAATTTTTTTTAAACTAATATTTTAAAAATTTTTAATATTTCAAAATGACGACTTCATCTATGCTTAAATATTGGATAAAAATTAGTTTTCGTGTTTTCTCTTCTGGCTTAAAACAAAATATGTAAATTCACATTTAAATTGAATAATATTTTATATGAATTATTATAAATAATTAACCCATTAACGCTCAGTTTTTTTGAAAAAATAGGCCAAAAAATCATTTTTTTTAATGTAAAAAAACACAATTTATGTTTAGAACATTGTCTTGGCGAAAGAATCAAAAAAATACGAAAATAATCAAAATTTTTATTTTAATTTTAACATAACGCTGTTAGAATTATCTCGAGTGTGCACAGTTTGTCCAGTTTAGCGCGCTCAAATTAACTCAAGTGTGCAAATTAAGGGATTAAATAGAACTTTTTTAAACTTAAGATGAAATAGTAAAAAAATCAATATTTAATAAAATAATAAATTTGAAAATAAAAAGATGAAAAATCTTCTTTCTTTTTCATTTAAAAAAATATCTTTTTCCTTATTTTTGTAAATTTTTTGGAAAAATTTAATTTACTGTTAATTTTAATTAAACAAAATAATAACGTAAGACTTGGATTTTGGATGTGAAAAAAATGTAATTTTAAGAAATAGAATTATAGTAAAAATGAGCAAACATAGCAAAATTAACATTTCTGGATTATCTACCCAGTAGAAAATTGAAGGATGTGAATTCTTAATGAATGAGCAGACGAACTTCACTTGTATTACCACTTCTTGAGAAGTAGTCTATAAATGAAGTGGTCAAGAATCATTCATTTATGTGATATGTTTTTTTCTTATATTTATAAAATAAAATTTTTAAAAGGTGGCAAAAAGTTATCAAGTAACAAAATTATACAATTAACATTTGATAATGCCGTGTAGAAGGTAATCGTCATCATTACCAGCAAATATTGCCAAAGATTTACCAACCATCTCGGCGATATTTGTAAAAGGATTACGCAAATGTTCATTTTTCGTACTGGATATCAAAAGTTATAATTTGAAGGTGGCAACTGCAAAATCAGGATTTCACAAAATCAAAATTTTATAGAGCACTAACTTAAAAAAAATTATAATAATGTTACATGCGAAAAACTTACCATGCCTTTCTTATACTTTTTAAAAATTTAGTATCTGATATTGTTCCCACTTATTATTATAAGTGTAAGCCTATAAAGCTTACTTTGATATCCGCAAGAATATATAAATGCATGGTTATATTTAAGAATATATTAAGAGTGAGATTTAAGATATAGAAATGTAAGATTTAACAAAATTACTTATAGCATAACTAACGAAAAAATTAAAAGAATATCATTAACAAATGAATGTATTTTAAATAAATATAAAAACAAAATTACCTAATAGTATTTCGTTATTCAATGGGGTTTTTTTCTAAAATGCAGTTGTTGTATTTATTTTACATCTTTTTCGAAAGCTTTGTTGTAAACCACAAAATGAGTAAAACACACCTTAAAAATTAAACAATTGAAACAATTTAACGCTGATTATACTTAAAACCAAATGAAGGTATTGCTATTTTATGATAAACATTAAGAAATATTTTAAGTAAATTTTTGTCAAAAGTTTAATGAACTTGGGCATGCTAAATATTCAATAATAAAAAATCTCAAAATGTTACAAAGTTCAAAAGAATTCAAAAAATTGGTAATTTATATAAAAAGATCTCAAAAAGCTTAAATCTGCAATAAGATAGTAATATTTTTCAATAGGAAAACATTAAATTCTATCTTTTATAAAATTTTCGCTACCAATTAGAGCGTAAAAATGCTAATTTCAAGCAAAATGAGGTTAATATTAAAAAGATTAAATTATATATAACAATATTTTACTTCCTATTGTAATACTTATAATAGAAGTTAATACATTGTTCTATGAAATTTATCTATTGAAACGGTATATCAAGCCTACGGAATCCACAGCCTATACAATTTCACCTTCATTTTTTCAAAAAGAAAAATAAAATAAAATATATCAAGTAAAAAGATGTAAATCTTTTTACTCGAAATTATCTAAAAAAGGCCCAAGAACATTTATTCTTCAAGCAGTATAACATTGAAATGATTTCAGATATGCAAAAGCAAATCTGCCGTTCACAGCTGCTATCAGATTAAATAAAGAAGTATAGGTAAACAACTAGTTAAGAGGCATTGCTTTCTCTACCAATGAAAAGGTTAATGGACCGCCTAATTTCTTTCTAAATCAATAAAACAACAACATTTTGTATAGTACATAGAATTGCGAAGGTGTATAATATGCATTCGGTTGTCTGAATTATCTTAGCTATATAATTCTTCAAGTTCTCTAAGTACTTGACCTAGATTTCATGTAACTATGTCAGAGGCTCTATTTTCACCAAATGAAAAACTATTTCAGATGATTTTCTAAAAGATTACGTGCTCTGGCGTCAACTAACGAAAAATTTTCACAATTCATCCAAGATACATTGGAGCTACATGCTTTTAGATACCTACTCTTAAATGTTTTTAAACTGATGTTGGGCTACTGTCTTCCAACTTTTAGCTTTATAATGTTGGGAGAGTATAGAAGAACTTAAAATACTTATAAGAGTTTTCTTGCACATAGTTTTTTTTTTTTTCGTTGTTAATAAGAAAAAAAAAAGCAAAAGATGCAAAATTTTCTGAAAGTGGATTAGCAGACCGGAACTAAAATCAATTCATTCCTTTTAACCACACAATTGATATAGAAGATATTGATGTTCTTAATCTGTTGATGTTGGTGAAAAGATTTCTTAATTTATTTATTTATTTTTGTTGTTATTATTGCTTTTGTTATTTTTTTTTTTTTTTAATTTTTTCAGTTAATTGTTAAAAGAGATTTAGATTGATGCTAGCCCCATTACTTGTACAATGTGGTTTTGTCTATAATGGACCGCTTTATATTTTTATTAACAATAGGACTAGAAGTAAAAGGCCAAATAATATTTAAAATGGAATGAAATATTCTTTTGCTTTTTGATTTCTTTTCTTAAATAATTAATTAATTAGCCCAATTCTGTAAGATTTTTTCACCTAGGTCATGATCTGCGATCTATAGAAAACCGTAACAACTTTTGTGTTAAGAAAAAAATATTTTTTGTTATTAGTTACTTTTATTTATTATTTACCTAGAAATTACATTATAAAATAATTAAAATTATAGAAACTTTATGTGCCAAGCAAAATTTTTGCGCTTACTGCACTTATATTTTCCTTATATTTCTAACAATCCTGTTATATGCCAAAGAGAATACCTTAAAAAAAATCTTCACAAGTTTTCTAGGAGTATTCTTCATATTCTTCCTTTTCATTTAATAATATTTTAAAAATAAGAATAAACTGACCTTATTTCTTATATTTTCAATACATTTTTACTGTCTATTGTCTTTTAAAAGGCTTAACTAAACTCTTAACTTTGGATATCCTTTTATGTTTTGAAAAAAAGCTATACGCTTACAAAATGTTTTGCTAGTAATACTTGAAACTCCTTGTGAAGAATTTGAATATACAATTCAATTTTTTATTAATAAAAACAGCTTGATTAAGGATTAAGAAATCACATTTCGCTAGGTATATGTCATACAAATAATTTGATATTTTACAAAAGGCAACAAATTTCTTTGAAAATCATAAAAATAAAATTTTATTTGTAGGACCATTCTTTACTAGTTTAAATCAATTAAATAAAAAACGATTTTTTTGTAAATGGCATACATAAAATAAAAGGAACTCAGAAATAATTTGAATGTTAATGACAAAAATTTCAAATTAAAGCACCATTGGTAAGATTTTTCGACAAAAAAAAAAAACAAAAATATAAGGGAATCAAAGTAAAATTGGTTCTGATGATATTTTCCTTATTCAAGAGTTCAACCGATCTGATAATGACCACATAATAACAAAACTTAAACCACAAGAAGAAAATAAAAAAGGATCATTAAATTGTGAAATGATCTAAAGACTCTCACTTAGTGTGTCTTACAGCAACCACAATTTAAACATTTTTGCTGGTCATATGTGTCAAAGCTTCTTAGCTTTATTCATTTAATTTTATTGTTTTGTTTTATTTAATTTGAACCACAGGAAGTAAATAATTATTAGTATTAGGTATTATAATATTTTTTTTTGTAGTTATCTGAAATTATACGGGTAAAATGTATACTTGGTTAATTTTATTTAATTGAAAAGTTAAATTAAAATTTATATGTTAGAGTTTTTCATATGATTTAGTTTAATTAAAAATAAATTTAAATATGTATCAATACAGAAAAGTTTCAATTAATTAAATTCAAAATCTATTAAATATTTAAAAAATTTTAAAAGATAGGATATCCAAGATTACAAAATAAAAGTGTTCCATTGAAGATAGAGTAGACATGTTAGGGCTGTAGTTTTATATTCTGAAGCGATTTTTGGGAGTTTTTTCAATGGGACACAGTAGTTTTAATTTTGAAAAATTCTATTATTGATATTTTAAAGTCAAAAAAAAGAGTATATTTTTTTTATAAGGTTATTTTACATTATTTTGCATGGCATTTTTTGTACTAAGAAAAGGTATGTGACAGGCCCGAAAAGTCACGTGTAAGCATCTGAAACAAAAAATTAAATAAAAGGTTGTTCTTCAGGCTTAATATTTTGGAAGAAACTAGAAAAAAAAATTTTTATCAAAAAATAGCAAAATGGCGGACTTGTTAAAAAGAAATTACGATTTTTTTGTTTTTAATCGAGGAAAAAATATTTAATTACTATTTTAATAATTTTGATTCCTGCCATAGCTCGTTATGCATTCAGTATTATTGCAAAAAGTGAGCTCAATCGGAATATTAAATTTTTTTTTACATGATAGGCGGAAGCGAAAACAAAGATCTCCGAGAAAAACACGTTTAAAGCTTCTGTAATGGATATATTTCAGTTTACGGTGGAGTCTCCTTAAAATATTATAACTTCATAAATTATTAAGATTTCTATCTGAAGTTATCACACTATATTCTTAATAAATTTTACTTTTATAATAAGTCAAAAATGTCAAAAATTAGTCTTATTACCGTGCAGGGGATTAATTCTACAGCCAGTTTCACAGTTCTAAATAAACTTATAAGATTATTTAATTATCAATTGAATTTAATTTAACAATTTATTTAACTCATCAGAGCGCACTGAAATAAAGCAAGTTAATTTATTTATGATCTATTTGAAGTATCAGCAT
Source organism: Acrocera orbiculus (assembly GCA_947359355.1). Classification (NCBI taxonomy): domain Eukaryota; kingdom Metazoa; phylum Arthropoda; class Insecta; order Diptera; family Acroceridae; genus Acrocera; species Acrocera orbiculus. The sequence continues at coordinate 6,294,688 of OX375757.1, forward strand.
CAATGAAGAATATTAAAGAACAACAATAGTGTCTCAAAATATTTCTCCATAATACTTTATTCTTCTTGATATTGATGATTTTTTGATACAAATGGACTACTAGGTATTATACTTAGAAGATTATACTTGAACACTAAGGTATTATACTTAGAGGTCTTAAAACATGGAAATTTGACACATCAGATCGAAAAGGTACCACGAAAATAAGTAAAAGCTTTCAGAAGAGCACTCGTGGCTTGAAAATTTAAGCAAAAATTATTAATGCTAAGCTTACTATGTAGATAATGGTACTTAAGTTAAATTAGTTGATTAGATTTTTATTTTAGGTAAAGTCGTATTTTTTCTATGCTTTTCCAAATTTCCTTAAGTAACTTTACTGCACAATTACACAGTTAATTATTTGATTGATTTCAAACAAATGGATTTATCAAAATAACCTGGCATAATAATTTCCAAAAATTAATTTTTTCCGCAAAAAAAATTCGTTAGAATTTTAAAAGTTTTTTGTATGAAAATTTTAAATATTACTGATAAAATGGCTGAAAATTTTCGATTTCAAATGTATAGAATATAAATCTAACCAAAAGAATATAAATTATTTTTACGAAAATATTCCTCCACAAATTCAAATATTAAAAACTGCTGAAAATTCTAATTTTTTTAAAAAAAGTCTAAGAACTAATTATAATATTACAATATTAATTTTCTTCAATGTTGGAATATGATTCTACTTGTAAAAACTAAAATCCAAAAAAAAAAAATATACATATATAGTGTCAGATGACAAAAATTTTTGCAATCATTATATTAACATCGTCTACAAAATAAAAATATAAAATTTAAAAACCACTAACAAAAATTCCTAGATTATCTTTTCGATGCCTGACTTTAATTCCACGAAAATGTTGCAGCTTTAAATTAAAACCGCATCTCGTATCTGATTACCCTTTGTTCCGATATAAAAATCATTGAATGATTTAGTTTTTTTTTTTGCGTTTTAGTTTTGAAGGACACATTAGCTGATGCATTTAATTTCCACGTCTATAAGCACATTAAAAGGAAATGAGAAACGTTTCTCGTTTATAAGTTTAGACGACCCAAATCTGCATTGTCTGAAAGTTTCTATAATACAATAGTATATGTTGACTGCAGCAGACTTTCGGTTGAATTTATTTATTTAAAAAAGAAGCAAAAAAAAAAAACACTAATAATAAAAACCAAATAACTATAAGAAGAAAAAAAAAGAGTTTTGTTTTCAACGTTTGTTTCTTTCGATGATGGAAATCAATCACAAAAAAAAGACAAAATAAATAAAAATAAAAAATAATAAAGAAAAGTAACAATAACTCAAACAAAAAACATCATATTCATAGAAATGCCAAGGTTATATGCACTAAAAACCCACTAAAGGGCCCCCAAAATGTCATACATAGGCCGCCAATGCAATAAGAACAAAGAGTTTAAAACGTGACCCACAGACAGTATATTTGACTGTCTATTCATGCGAAATGGCTGGTTCCGGCTATACCAAAAACTAATTTTGTGCCTTTTTTACCTTTCTATCTGCTAATATGTACCGTTCATTGGTCTAAATTTAATTCTCGGCATTTTTGTGACCTTAATTGATGAAATCTGCAGTATAAAAATCTTATTATTTCCTAGAAAGCATACAAAAGGAGGATATTGATTTGAAATTATTATCCCTGTAAGTATATTTTTGCATTATATAACGCCTATAATATAGGGTATTAAGTATATATATATATCTTATATATATGTGCATATATAATAGTATATATATGCCAAAATTTACCGGTTTATCTTTATACCACTGTATCCAAATGTAACATATATACATATAAAAATATATATCGTATATATGTAAATACATGTTTATTTTTTTGCAACACCCAAGCCTAAGCATCCAAAAGGCTTCCAATTGGCACAATTGCTACGCTTTTTACATTGATGCCAAAATTAAGGGTGCTAATCCTGAGGAATTATGAATATCTATCTCTTTGGACAATTTAATTTGTAAATTAAATAAATCCATTAGTTAGGGTTTAGAAAAAGACATAAAAAAAAGATTTTCTTTAATGTTTTTCTCTTTTTTTTACACCTCATTTCCTTCCATAAAAATTTAGTAAGATACAAATGCTTCGTTTTTGTGTTTCTGATAAGTTTAAAGTTTTTTGGGTCAGTGAAAATACTGGTCGATTTCTTAAGTGTACCAGCCAAGACAATAACTTTTATTGCGGCCCATTTAAAGGTACATTTTGGACAGAAGAAGGTATCCGTCAGTATACGAATGTAGTGGTAGGTTATTTAAAAATGTCTGCCAAACATCTTTTGCATTTTTCTTATGGTTAACTTCTTTCACCTAATGATGAAACATTAAAAAAACAAAAAAAAAAAAAAAAGTCTACAAAAAAAAATTATGTACAGGCTACCATCACTTTAGAAGGTCTTAGAGCTGCTAAGATAAAATACTTATAAATGCGTAGGTTTCCGTTTTTGCCATACTTTGAAGAATTGGGCAAAGTGCGTTTTTTAGTTTTTGGCAATAGAGAGGCCAGGCCGCTGTCAATGAGGTTTTGCTAGTTTTGATTTTTTGCTCACTTCCAAAATTCAAGTTCTGCTATTTTTCTAATCGTAACGGGGTTTTTTTTTTTTTTTTATTAATTTTTTTTTTGTTTTATGTTTTTTTAGCAAAAAAATTTTCAATTCATTCATACTACAAATTATTGCGTTAGGAAATTAGGTGAATAGCGGATATTACGTACGTGTACAGCCGCAATAAGTAGTTTTAGTTAAATATTAGCGAAATTTCGTCTGCAATTTGAAATCTTTTAAATTTTTTGATACTGGTTTCTTATTTATATTATATATATATATATATATATATTTTTTTTTTTCTTTGCAAAACACAAAATACCGTTAATAATATTTAGCATAGATTTGTACTTAAATTTAGAAAATTTAGAAGATTTATAGAATTCTTAAAAAAAAGTATGCTAAGAAGAGTTGCATGCTCAGTTTTTTGAATGTATTCAACATATTTATAATTCCTTAGTATAAATTTTATTGTGGAATTTAACATTAAATCAGTCTGCTTTAAAGAATTCACCAATTACTACATAAGCTGTAGCTTTTTACAATACACCATAAGAACTTCTCATAAGTCCTTTCTAGTTTTTTAAAAAGTGAAGTAAGTAACAATATCTAAAACTAGATAAACAAATAAAAAAATCTTTAAAACTGAGAAAATATCCGAATAATTATTTGACACTAGCAATAAAAATAAGAAATTCAACAAAAATTCAAAATATTCAATTACAATGAAATAGCCGCCACAAATCAATTAAATATTAATATTTAGAATATTTTAGAAATTTAATCGATTAATATACTACTTTTTTTTTTATTTTATTTCTGAGAACAGGATAAGCCCTGGAATCTGTCTATTATGATCTCTACCACATATGACTCACATATTTAATTAATTTAAAAGTATTTTTTCATTGTCATTATCATTATTTTCTTCCTTTCTGATGACAACTGGTTAAGAAATAGATACCTTATTACTCCCGAAAGCATATAAGACAATCAAAAAGCAACTTGTGGGTGACTTCTTAACTACATTACAAAATTTCAAAAACATTCTGTAAATTTCTGTAAATTCATCCTTTTTTTGTAAGGATATTCATAGACAGTAAGACACTTATAATCTAAAGTTTATGCATTATTTATCTTATTATTTTGAAAATCCCTTTATTTGGAGTAAGGCAATAGATTCAGAACATGACTTATCACTAATTCCTTAGGTCAGTTAAAGAAAAGTGCGTTTGAATACGTATCAACGATCAAGTTTTTAACAGTTTTTAACAGTTTTTCTAATTCTATCATTATCAATTTTACCATTTTATTCATTTTCCTCAAGAGGCCATTTATGTTACTTTTGGGTTCCTTGTGGAACTATTTTGCAACATCAAATCAAAGGACATGGCTTTAATAAAAAATTTTTTGTAAAACAGGGTGTTGTAAAACCATAAAATAAAAACAAATAAATATTTCTAACTCTTTGATAAAATTTTGTTAGCCATTTTTGAAGTTTTCAAACTATTAAGGTGGCTCCTCTATACATTTAATAAAAGTCCTTTCATTGTTGTTGCCCTCAAATAGCAGTAGCACATTCAAATGACTGATTTTTTTATCCTAGACGTGTCTATAACACACCACAACAGATCTACAGGTCACAGTTTGTATTTGATATACAAATTACAAAGAAAGCGCACTTTTTCTTTAGTTAGAGTCACAGCGCTAAAGGCTTAACTATAGTTAGATCATTTATTCCAGGTTAATATATAGTTTTTAGTAATATTTAAGCTAATTAGGCAGCAAATGTGGAACGTTAAATAACATAAATTTTTAAAGTTACTGAAAATTAAATCGAGTTTGAACAGAAAAAATTAATTTTATTCTAACTTAACAGACTAAGACAAATCCAAAGATTATTTGAATCCTTAACAAAAAAGAACCCTGCATATATATGAGAATGAATTTATATTTTCATTGTTTCGAAACATAAATATTTCGATAATCAATAAGAGAACGATGTAAAAAATGATTTTGAAAAAGACCGAAATGATTCATCAGTTAAGTTGCAAGACACAATACCCTGACAATCAATCAAACGATGAAGTCCATAATGTCTTTTGGCCAAATCACACAAAGCCTTAAGCTAAAATACTTCAATGTTTTAGCAATTTGATACTGTATGGCTATAGTTTAGGCTTTAGTCTCTTTTTTTATTACCAAAGTCAATATTCACTGATGTGGATGGTCCATTTCTTAGTTCAGCAGGCAGCTCTAATCTAATTGCCTTTTCTTCATTTTATTTTAGGCCGATTCTGATAGTCTGATATTATATACAAACGTTTTACCATTGGCAAAAAATGATCCGTAAAAATGAAGATAAATTTTGACATTATTTAACTTACAGCTAAAAACATAGACTAAATTTAGTTTTCATTAAATTAATTTCATTACAAAAAGCTCTAAAATAACCTATAAATAACCTAATTTATATTTTGAAACATTTTTAATTTATCTTAATATTAAATAAGTCAAAACTCAATTGTCTATTGAACTAATTTTGATGACAAAATATGACCATTAGAAGGCAAATATATATAGTCATAAGCTTAAGGTCAAATATCATTGCTAAATAATATATTTAAAAAAAATTTTTTTTTCGCTTAAAAACTGTAAAAAATGTTAACAATTTCATGCTATGGCTAATGCGAATATTTCAACAGACCTAACTGCTAACCAACACCATCCTCCTCCTTTTTACCGAAGTTGGTACCTACCTAGTGTCGTAGGTTACGCAAAAATGAAAGGTGGAAATTTAAGTAAAAAAAAAAACGATCTTTTTTTTTTTCGTTTTCAAATTAAAAAAAAAAAAAAACAAAAAATCGCTAATCGCTCACTCTCACATTTTTTTCTTTTTCTGTCAGATTTCCTTAAATTTAACTTTTTTTTTATATGTAACTCGAAGTTTCTTTTTTCCTATTCCAATTTTGAACAAAAAAAAAAAATTATTATGCAAAATTTTTGGTCTAGTGTTAAAATGCAAGCAAATATGGCGCTTAACTTAAACTTAATTTTTACTGGAATCATTTTTCTGTTTTTATTTTTAATTTTCTGATTTTTTTGTTTTGTTTTATTCATTGATGTTGTTGAGATCAACGTTCGATAAATCCAATAAATATCTACATTGATTGCATATTTAATTATTATTTTATGCTCAACCATAAATACATATATATACAATACACAAATTTATACATGCCATCAGTTGGTCAATTGTATTCAAACAGTATGTTAGTAGTATCATCATTTTGTCTTTTTTTTAGTTTTTTTGATTTTAAACCTAATTAAAATTTACAATATATATTTATATAAAGTATATATAAATTTTTATATATTATATACAAAAAAAGTTTAAATATATATGTTAGTTATTGATATATATATATATATATTAAAAATTTTGAAATCAAAGCAATACTTTTTTGGCGAATGATAAAGTTGAATGAACTCTTTTGCTTGTCCAGACTTTCTCCAGCCATCAGCTGAATAAAACGAGGTCCTACATACAAAGGTAGTGTCACATAACAATATAATGTAACATAATGCAAATATAAACACAGTCACGAAGAGAGATCAACGAACGAGCCGTGGCCAGCAACAAATTTGGATTTAGTGGAATCAAGAGGGAAATGGTCAAGAAAAGAAATTATATATAGATATGTATATATATAACTATATATGTTTAAATAAATAAAAATCATATATTAAATAGCAGCGTCTTTAAAAAGGCCTGGCACTATTTATATGCAAATTAAATGGTTAAGTTGGTGATATCTGTTGGTAGGCAATTCGATATGATTGATGGTACCATTATCAGACTCTTGTCTTCTTCGTCATAATTTTCTTCTATTATATATTTATATAAAAATTTTATATATTATAGTATATTTTTAATACTATATGAACAATAAACTTTATGTACATAATAATAGTTGGTTGAGCTTATTTAGCTCTTTATCTTTCGATTAGACCGCCTTCCGCTTTTAACTTCTCACGCACCTTTAGGCTACTGGAAGACCCACTTGTGATTGCCTCACATTGAGATATACTTAAGCACGTGGTTACGACTTCACGAGACTTTTTGGTAGGTCAGTAGCATAAACCTTTATATTTCGCTGTTTTTTTTTTCTTTCTTTTTTTTTTCTATATTTTTTCTGATTATTATATTTTTATATTTATTCTGTTTTTTTGTGTATATAATTTTTAAACTTTTTTGGTTTTTCTGTAACCTGATTTATAGTGAAGCTGAAGATTATGGAACAAAAATAGAAAAAAAAACTAATATAAACTGTATACATACATACATAAATACTCGTAAATTTATAATTTCTTTACGCAATTACGAAATTAAGTTGGTTTTCTTTTGTATTCATTTTGTTTGATATATGTTATTGGTTTTACATTCCAAACGCCTGTACTGATCGATATGGTGGTAGCACCACTGATTATCCAAACATTTTTAATTCAGATATCGTAATAATTTGATTATTTTCATTGACAGATATTCGAAAGCTTAACAGAAAAGAAAGAAATTCCTTTAGTAATCTGATGTATTTTGAGCATTAATGGTTTTACAATGAAAGCTAGGATTAAATTGTTAATATTTAAAATATTATTTTTAGGATTGCTTAGAAACTATGGTTTACTTACTTCTGTTCAACTCAATAGTTTTCAATATAAGTCGATCAATTAAAGCTAAAAAATTCTAACCATTTGTTTTACTTTCTCTAATAGGAAATTTTGAATTGAGTTTCTTGAATAATTGATTTCGTGGTTTAAGATATATAGATCTGTACTCTAACAGATGTCAATAATAATTAATGTTATTCAACTTGTAATTTGCTCAATTTAGATACCGTGTGATTGTTAAAAGCTTTCATGCAAATTTTTGATTCTATTGTTGGCAAATTTTACGTTAAAAACAAGCTGACAGTTATCTTCTTAAAAATAGTTTTCTTGTTTTATTTATTTATTTGAATTTGCATTTTCTTAAAGTTAAATTTTTCAAAAATATAATCCCAAAATTTAAAGTTAATCAGAGCAAAACTGTCAAAGTTATTGTCTAGTTAGTCTATTATTCTTTACTCATTCATTCATTCCTGTTTAGCTTTCAAAATTTTTATACGCGTTTTTCTCAAAACTACTTATTCAATGTCAGTATTCACTGCCATTTAAATACATATTACATTTCCGATTCACTTCAAGCTTGGTACACATTTTCTTCATATAAAATACCTCCCCCTAATGTTGAGTTTTAGAATTCTTATTTATATTAAAGAGGTTTTACACTTACAAAATGGCGAAATTTTTCGTCGAAAATAGCAGTCTTCACTTTAAATGAGTACCGAAAATTCTTAAATGAAAAAAAAAATAATCAGACAACTTCGGGAGGAGGATTTGATGATATTTTGACTAAATTTTATGGGTTTTTGATTTCAGGTAATTTTTAGAGCTAAGATACAGTGAACACTAAAAATCATCCATTTCCGTCGCTTGTTTGTAGATATTTTCTAATAAAAAAATTACAGAATGTTAATAAAGTCATGTTTAATAATGTACAAAAGGTTTGAATCAATTTTCTTAATCCATATTTCTAAAGCAAAGTTCATAAAGAAAGTGTTTTCTTTTAACGCTAAAACTTTTACACCTCCCTTAATCAAATTCTTAATAATAATCTTCAGTATTCCTTAAAATAAATCAATTCGTCTTCAAGAAATAGTTCTATTTTTCGTTCAATAGTTTCCATATATACAAATTTTTTTCTTTTATAAAATGTTGCTCATTATTATTATTATTTTTTTTTTTTTTTTGAAGAAAAAGTAATAACAAAAGTATGACTTTAATTCTTGGTGATAAAAATTAAATACTGAAAATCATTTTTGAAATATTTTCCATTAATAAAAATAATTTGAAAATTAAAATTCCTGAAAAATTGGTGTATCAGTTATAAATCCAGTTAAATAAATTGAAAAAAAAAGAAAGCTAAAACTTACAATAGGACCACACTGTACTAAAAACTACATAAAAAAATTTTTTAATATATTGGTTTCAATTAAAGTTTATAATAAAGTTTATAATACTCTCAGTCATTTTTATTGCCAATGAAAATGGTGTCAAACTCTTCCTCAAGCCAAATATTGCAAGTAAAAGAGGATTGTGCCACTTGATAGCCCTGTACATTAATAGTGATTAAAAGAATCTTTAAGATGCCACTTGAGTAAGAAAAGAATGTCGTTTATACAATACAACAGTATTAATAGGTCGGGACTCTTTAGTATTAAGCAAAATTAAATTAATGATTCAATTGATCATCCAATATATAAAATATAATATAAAATTTAGTATACAATGAAATATGATGACTTTATATAATGAAAATATAAACAAAGCTAAAACAAAGTATGTATACACTTTATTTACACCGAAAATAATAAATATAAACAAAATAATCTTCAGCAATACTTTGATTGCCTTTAAGTTTGGTAACAGAATTAGGGTAATTTTTTTTTAGAATTGTTTTTAATTTTTTATTTTTCACATTAGGTTGTGTATTTAAACAAATATTTTAACCGTTCAGTATTAGTTACAATCAAAAATTTTAATGTTCTTTTTAACTTCTCTTGAAAAGTTATTGTTATTATGCTTTAGATTTGGTGTACAAAAACCTTTTTGTTTTGCATAGTATTCGTTAATTTCAGCAAAGTATGATTTAGAAGTTATGACTTACACCTGTTCAATTTATCTTTTCATTTAAATTCAGATAATTCAGACAAAACTAGATTTAATATAGATATCAACTACATTATGAAATATTCATAATATTTCGAAAAAATCTTATTTTCAAAAATCAGTTTGACAACCTAATAAAAAAAGGGTATCTTTTAAAAATATAGTATTAGTATTAAATTTTCAATACAACAATAACAATTATGTATATATGTATAAACAAAAATTGGCAATCCTCTTTGAAAAAAATCCTAATGAATATACAGAAAACTATAAATTTGATTGCTATCTAAAAGCACTTTACACAAAGAAAATAAACCCAAAAAATTACAAAGGAAAGGAAAGGAAAAAATTACAAAGGATATTAATTTAGATGAAATTTTTACATGATGTATTTATATTTCAGAAAAAGGGCTGAACTAAATATAATTTTACACAAAAATTATAAAGACATTGACATTTTGACTAGATGCACTAGTACTACCCACAATGTGAATTTAAATTTTAAAAAATTTTTGGAATAGATGTATTATTTTTTTATTGTGGTTTCTTGTTATTTTTGATACGTTTACGTTTTTGTATTTTAAGTGCTTTAGTCTTATTTTTATTTTTATCAATGTTAATAAAATATCTTCTTAAAAATTGGATTTAATTGTATAATCCTTAAAATATTCCCTAAAAATAAATCTGAAAATTCCTATCAAATATACACAAATAGCAATTTTGGTTTATTTAATAATAATCAATAGATTTGATTCAAAATATTTCATGAAAGAACTAATTTAAACTTTTTTATTTTATTTACTACGATTTTTTTAAGAAATTTTTTCAAAGTTCAATTGCAAAATCTGAGTATTGAATATTGGTCATCCATCTAAGTAAAAAATATTTTCAGGACTAATCATTTAATCAGCAGTAAAAAAATGATATTAAATTTTGATTTTCTTTTTAAACTTATGTGTAGTTTGCCTAATTTTTAACATAATTCCATAAATGGAAGATAACCAGTTTTTCAAGTCTTGCGATTATTTTTCAATTTCACCAATGATCTTGTCACTTATAATTAGAAAATTGTTGCGATCACTTACGGATGTTAATAAAAAAGAATAATTAAAAATATCATATAAATATCTCAAAGCATAAACACAATAAACTTTTTAATAAATTAATAAGTAATCCTTAAGCCGTAATGGTCCCTGTCCTTCTCAACTGTGAAAAAGGTTTAAATATGAAAATTAAAAACAAAGAAAATTGATCTTTGCAGTTTTTGTATGGGAAACATAGAATTTCTGAAAATGTCAATTTTCAAAATTTTTAAAATTCAATTATCGAGTTTAGGAAAATCTTTTTGTTGAATAATTTTATTGGTATAACTTAGAAATAAAAATTTCTATTTAGTCGAATATTATTTGCAAATAAAATTAAAATGAAAATTTAACATTTTTCTGCTGAGTTTTAGAAACAACAAAACTAAAATCATTTTATTCTTAAATCTAGAGTTTTATTTTATCTTCAATCTTTCGTATTATCGTGTTAAAAAATTTAACCTTCTTGTAGGCATTTCAACAAATTTTAAATACAGTTTCGTACCAGTTGAAATGCTATCAACTTTCTAAAAAAAACTCATACTACGATTAAATCATAAAAAAACTAATTAATTGACTTTTTTTCTAATCTGTGTCATCAAGTTCTGGTAATATTTTTAAATAAAAAAACTTTTTAAACTTAATTTATTTATTTTTATATAAGTCGAGATTTAGGCCTTCAAAATTTTTATTATGACTTTATGCATTTTGTTAAAATGGCAGAAGACCGACCTACTATTCTTTGTTCGGTACCTTTTGCGAATCAAACGAAAAACCAACAAATTTCTATTTTTTGGTTGTTTTTTTAATCTTGCAAATACATTAAAAAGATATCAGATTGTATATTTAGTATAAAAATGTTAGGTAATATTCAAATGTTTAAATTATTATGAATGTATAGTAGATAAACTACAAAAAGGCGAGAAATTAAAGAAGAAATAAAATGTGATTTTTCTTCAAATTAAAATTAGATTCTTTCTTATAAGTAGTATTTTGTGACTTTCTAAAATCGAAACTTTTCAATGTGCCATTCCTTTAATTTTTTGTTGAGATTATTCACTGGTAGTCAGGAATTTGTTACTAAAAAAATACTAGAATAAGTATACTAAGTATATAACGAAAAATAGAATTTGATGTTACCATGATATCCTTCTTAAGTCTGTTCAGTTATATCAATCACCATCAATGATTTCATTCGCTAAAAGTCAAACAGAAAAATCTTTTGGATATTCAATCATCATGCTACTATTCTGCAAAACGAAATATTAAATTTTTTCGTTTTGAATCTTTACAGGATACTCAAATATGTGATATTGAGGGGATTAGAGTTTATTTTCCATACTTTTTAGAATTTGTATGGGCAATATCTAGTATATTTCTCAAAGGAACAAATCTAAATCGAATTAACTTTCGACTGAAAGAGCAAACAGTGAAGAAAATAAAACTAAAAGACGCAATTATGCTCAACAACTCTTACAATACCAAGCAGAAAATATCCCCATAATGTACATACATTTCCGCCGGTTGTAAAGGAACGAACATTCATATCATTGGATGCATCGGGAATATGGGCTTAATTCACCACGACATTACAAAGGGTGCTTTCAAAAAACCGGAAGCTAAAGAGTTTGTACGACATTGCATTCGGAAAGCTGAAAATATGTATCAGACCAAAGTTGTGTTAGTAGTAGACAATGCACCATGTCATGTTGCGATTGAAGGAGTATTCCAGGAGGATGAATTCTTAGGGCATCAATTGCTACGACTTGGACCGTACAGCCCAATGTTCAATGCTATAAAGCATGCTTGGTCAAGCTTAAAATCAGACGTTAAAAAGGATTTGGCTACTCAAATGCCACAAATTTTATCTGGCGAAGACAGGAGTAACCTAACTCAAACTGAATATCGCTTACAGCGGTTAGAGGTGATTATAACCGAAAATATAAAAAATTTAACTGTAGTAAAGTGCACCAGATATATCGCGCATATTCAAAGATTCATACCTGATGCATTAAATATGATGGACGTACTTTTTTAATTTAGATTTTTAATTATTAATTTGTATTATAATTTAATTTAATTTTGTACATTATAATAAAAATGATCGGTTTTTTAAATTTTACTTTATATTTAAATGTGTAATTCTTTATTCCCATTTGAAATTGTTTGTTCCCGTTTTGAAATTGATTATTCCCAATTTAAAATTGTTTGTTCCCATTTTGAAATTGATTATTCCCAATTTGAAGTTGATTATTCCCAATTTGAAGTTGAAAAGGTATAGTTCATTGCTCAATGTAGTAGACAGCTCATGACAACACGGAGGGGAAATTTTGAGTAATTTTTCGAATTCTATCTTTAATAGTGACTATTCACATATTTTTTCCAACTCGTCAAATGGCTCTCTCGTTCAATGTAAATAAAATTGGTCATTTGTGAGTAAAAATTTAAACATATGTTTATATGGGACGAGAGATCCATTTGATGAGTTGGAAAAAATAGTGAATAGTCCCTGTAAAGAATTATTTGGTAGTGATTAATTGTAGAAGTTAGGTTAAATTTGGCTGTGAATATGACGCAAAGTATTTTTTACAACAAAAAAGATAAGCAAATTTTTGAAAGATAAAATATGTACAAATCAAAATGTACTAGGGCCATTATAAGCACTTTTTTTGTATATGGAGCAGAGCAAATGGTAGTATATTTGTCTAGTTGTCTAGTACATTTGGTCACTGTAAACGCACTATAAGTCCCACTTGAACTTATGTCATTTTCGAAGTTTTAATAAACAACATAGTTTATATAATAATCTAAAGTAATTAGATTTGAAAGAAATGTGACTTCAAATAATTGACGTGTAATATAAATATTACACAAAAATCTGTTATTAATATTAAAAATATTGAGTCTTCTGGAAAAAATATTCTTAAAAATTCAATAATATAAACACGAAAAATCGAAAATTTTTTTAAAGTACCAGATTTAATCTTAAAAATAATTTTAAATTGCTTATTACTCAACACTTTGTAGAATAGGAGTAATATCTTCCGTGAGAGCAGGTGTATTTGTTTAGTTGAACTGTCATGAGCCAAACAAGGCAACAACAAAATTATTATATATATTATTATGATGAAAATAAAGTTAATTTCATACAGTAAAAAAAACAAAAACAAATGAGTATATTAATTTAATCAGATTTTAAAATATCACGGATTTATTTTAACTTCCGTTCTGTTATACTATTAAATGACACGATTTTATCTACTTTATTTGATATTTTGTAACAACTTTTCAGAATCGTTTAGATTGAAAGAAATATTTTATGAAACTCTGTTAACAATGAAATAAAATTAAGATTTACACTAAATATACTTTTAAATATTTTACACAACGCTCTTACTGAAAAATTCCTAGTTCGAAACTGTAATTTTACTCTTTTATCAATATATTAAATAAAGCAATAATAAAATAAATAAACTTTTAAAAAACATTTTAATTACAAATTATTATTTTGAAAGTTATGATTCGAATAATTTTATTTCGAGCTATAAAATAACTGAACTATATTAATTGAAATTACATTTATTCTACATTCGAATACTACAATTACCACTTTAGGTAAATGATCAAAATTTTAGTAATATTTCTTATATCGCACTATAAAAAATATTATATATGTATATATATATATATATATATATTTTATATATTTATAAAATCAATGAGTACACAAAATTTCTTTCAGGAAAATAAATACAACTCCAACAAATTAGCTGCAAAAATGAAAGGAAAAGAAATTGCATCAAAATTATTGTCGACTTCCTCAAGACGTTCAGACTTTACAAATATACATTTTATTTATTTTAGTTTGTTTATTTATTTATTTTTCCTTTTGACTTATATTTTTTATTTGAAATTTCATTTTATTCTGAGGTCAATAAACTTTTATATATAAATTGTTTTCGAGTGGTTTTTTGTGTCTTGGCCCATAGAATTTGATGCCAAGCCGGCTTGGCTGGCAAATTAATAAAAATCTCGCTCGTTGAGGTATGCCGATATGAATACACAATATGATGGATATAATTTGATCTACAGTTTTTATTTTATATTTTTCTTGTAGGTCTTTTTTTATTTTAAATTCTAATATAAAATTATTGAAAATTCTTAGTTAGACTTAAAATATACATCCATCATATAAACGCATGATCATAAAATGATCAATTTTAAGCAAGAGAAAAAAATTAATTAATTTATTGCACACCCTGTATTTGACAAAAAAATTTCCCTTCATACAAATCCAATATAAAACAGAGAGAACCCAGCAAAAACGTCTCTATATAATTTTAAAGTATAAATGCGTGCGCAATCAGCTAAAATTTACCAATATAAAATTTGTGTAGGTACGCATATATATGTATATATGACTGCCTTATTAACATTATAAAGTTTAAATGTTTATGTATGCATGAGCCAGTAACGATGCATGAACGGCGGGAAGCTGATGTATGCAATGCTCATCATATATATTAAGGTATGCTCAATTTAAGTTAATAATTTGCCCAGGAAGAAGAAGTAGCAAATTTCCAGTTCTAGGCCCAGTTTTACGGGAAGCACAAGGTTTAGTTACAAATTTAGGATCTACATTTAAAAATACTCCATTCCTTTCTGGGCTTTTTTTCACCATCTGAATAATTAATTTGATTATGTTGTAAAATAAAAAAATTAAAATATTATTATCCTTTTGTTGTTGTTTAAAATATTAAAATATCAAAACATTATTAGATAAATTTAACTCTTCTTCTATATTTAATAATGTGGTATCTCTGGCAGTATTCTTGATATAATGAACATACACAGTTATTGTTGTGATTATGATTCATATTTTTTTCTTCGAGGATTTTCCGTTCAACTGGATTTGTCTGAGAAAAATCTTTCTTCCCCCCGGTTCATTCTAGTTCGAATTCTGATGGCAATTACCATTTTAACAATAAATTTTAGGTCAAATCTTTCCTGGGTTTTAAATTCCTTTCCACTATGGCAAGCTTACAACTTGAAGAAAAATTGAAGTAAAATGGATTCTTTAGCTAGCTCATATACAAACTTTGAAAACTCACGTCACGTCAAAAAAAAAGACAAATCAGAAAAAATTAAATAAAATATTAAAATTTTATAAGGATAATTAAAAAAAAATTCAAGCTATAGATTATGATCCGTTTGAAGAAATTGAAATTATTTAGTAGCTAAAAATTTTAAGTAAAATAGAATATTTCGGTTAAATTGAAATTTGAAGTCAAAGGGTACACGCGATACACGAGTTGTCATAACATGCATAACTTTTCGGAGGCACCTTCTCTACTACCTAGTATACGAGGATGCATTAGTCCAAAACTTCAGAATGTGTATATATAGAGTCATTAATGTGTGCGTGAATTTTTGATATTTTGCAATCAAAACAAGCGGTAACTAAAGCAACAAGTCAATTAACTTTATTAAACTTATTTTTTACAGAATTTTGCATATAATCGAACGGGCTTTTGGTATTTTAGTAAACAAGTTTCAAGTTCTACAGAATCCTATTAGATTAAATGAAATTAAAGTGCAAAAAATTGTCTTTGCCTGTTGTGTTTTACACAATTTTTTGATTGAATTGCATGTGCTGAAGACGACTTTAATGATGAATACATTGCGGAAGCAGTTGAATTTATTGAACAACCATCTACGGTGAATAACAATTTACTGGAGCAAGCGAAATAATAAGCACGACATGGGCAGAACATTTTAATGTTTTAATGGTGAAGAAAAGCTTTAGTATTCTAAAAAATCTTTGTATATTTATAACCATTAATCTATCATGTAATAAAAGAAAATCTTTAGCTAATATACATTAAAAAAACTTTAAATATTTAACAATTAAATTTTTTGAACTTGCAATTGAAGTAGTTGCTTTTTCTGTTTTTGTTGAGTCTCCTAAGTATGTCAAATCTTCATCAAGGGTCATAATATTTTTGTCTTTAAAATATAAGGCAGACTATCCGGAAAGTAAGCAATGTGAACATATTGTGTCATATTTCAATTCAAATAGAAGGGGAAAAAACTAAAATTGTGTCCTTTTCTGTTTTTGTTACAGTGAGAAATATCTTTAAAAACAATCAGATATTTCATCGTGTTTTTGTCAATAGAGACTGTTGACAACTTTGATAACAAACCTTTTGCTATGCCACATAAAGTATCACACTTTAACCCATATGCAGCAATTTATTGGTGTATATGAAAGTATACTAAACAAATGTGCACTTTATATGTTTTGATGATTAGATGACTTGATTACGACAGCATGTTGACAAACTAACACGATGAAAAATTTCCCACTAACTATATCCTAATAGTAAGTACTACAATAACTTAGAGGCCCCATCGGCTCGATTGTTTCGTATATTTCTATGTACCATATCCCAATATTCTACTTATTAAAAGTAATAAAAGCAATCCTTATTCGAAAGAAATCCCAGACAAAGAAAAAACCTATATAGAAAATTTCATAAACAGAAAATCAATGAAGATTCTTTTGTTTTTTTTAAAATCCACTATAATAGCTATTTTATTGTTTTTTGGACATTTATGCTCATCAGTACTCATATAACGGCAAATTCTAAGCAATCATATTTCTTACCCTATTATGAGAGTTGAATTACTATAAAAATGGAGTAAATTCTAATGTTTTATAATGTTATATAGAGTCCACAACATTAAATTACATCCAAAGCACAGAATTACACACAAAAATTACAGTTCCCATAGTCCTGTTATTTACAATTTATGTCAAGACTGTCAAGTCAAATATTAATTCATTATTTATATTTAGTAAATTATTTTTTAGTTTACATTTAAATATGCAAGGCATATAAATAGAAAAAATTGCCATATTAAAGAAATTATCTTCCTTTTAATCTTCATCAAGTAATGCACCTCCTCTTGTCGATAAAAGAAAATCAACTTCAAGAAGGTAATAAAGTTAAATATATTTAAGAAAATTTTTAAAGAAATATAAAAATTTATTTATCATTTTTTTAATTCATAATTTTTTTACAATGATGCTTTTCATGACATCTTAAACTGACTTTAGTTTTGTAATACGCTCTCCAATAAGGACATTGGTACTTTCTCTCAACTGAATGACTTTCCATATGCCTTTTAACGTCGCTACTTACAATTTTGTTGCACAACTTGTATTGCAACACCCTTTTTTTTTGTATGACGACCTTTTCCTCTTTTTCAATAATTTCCCTTTCAAAGCTTGGAAAATCGTCATTCTCATTAACTATCTTCCATTCATTCGGGTTATTCTGTAATAATATAAATTTTTTAATTAATGGAAACCTAATTTAACTTTATTTACTCATTTCTTCATTCATTGCAGGAATTGAGATATCCTGCTCGTCTATAATCAAACTATTCTGTAAAGAGATCGAATGTTTCATTATTTAAGTTGGAGATGGAAGATGGAATGGAGATATTCTGCTCGTCTATTTTGTAAAGAAATTAAATGTTTCATTGTTTAAGCCCAACCTTTATTTTATTTACTTACTTCCTCAACCATCGGCAAAATCCGATATGTCGCCTGGATTCATTTTGTCCATTAATTCTGTTATTATTTGTTTTTGCTTTTCAGACCACTCCCTCCCACTAACCTTTTTTTCTGAAATTATAATAAGTTGTAAAATTTTGTACATTTTAAAATTATCCTTCTATACTTCAATTAGATAAGGGTTACCATACAAAATTATTTCCATTTTAAATAAGCTCATATGATAACTACAAATATTGATGTTGAGTTAGGTGATCAAAACAGAATCTTACGAATTTAGGTTCATTTTTCTAACAAAGCACGTGGAAAAATGACTGGCTTTGCAAATTTGAAAGGAATCAGTAGAACAGTGGTTCCTATCAAACGTAGATCTGCAAAAGGTCCTCTAAATCGAAATAAATTAATTAACGCTAAAAGAAATCACTTTCCTCTGAAATTAGCTTGTTCGTTCACAATTCACAAATTCAATCACATTCAATTCATATTCGATGAAATTGTATATAAATACGATAAAAAACATTCTACGTTGCTTTATTAAGGGACACAAACATTATTAATATTAACAAATTTAGTATATAATGTATATAGTGATTTATATTTATTTTCCGTATTTTAAGAGATTTCTATAGATTGTAGAGAATAGAAAAAATAATTAACTGAAAAAGAAACACCAAAATTCCTTGATTAGTATGCATAAAAGTAAGGAATAAAAAGAATAGCAGCTGCTCCGTTTGCCAACGTGACGATATTTATAAATAAAAATTTCTAAAAATCAAAGAAATTGATCCTTTCAAATAATTCGCAATCAACCCTTTACATTGATAAACTACATAAGCCTTTGAAAACGGGGGGCCCTTCAATAGAAAAAAATATCATTTTCCTTCGCCATGTTAAAGGTTTGTTTTGAAGACTACTAACTACACCTTCAAGAATAATGTCGTTCTATGTTTAAAAATTTTTTTCTTTCCTTATATTTGATAAATTGATAAGGATTGAACTGACTTCAATCTATCACATTGAATCTCACAAAAATGGGAAGTTAATCTATTTGCCTTTTGAGATATGTAAAATGGAAATAATGATTTAAATTCGTTTAATGAGTTTAAGATACTTATAATACGCTGAAAGTGAAATTGTAATAAAAATTTTTAAAGTATAGCTAAGAGTTTTTTCGAATAAAACAATTTTCTTATAATTAGAGGTAAGATTTTGTTTTCGATTAAAAAAGACTAAGATAAAAAATAGTGTTCATTTTGAAGAAGAAATTTGGTTGTATATCAAAAATGATCCCGTAGTTTTCCCTAACTCTAATAACTTTTATGTTAAAAAGTTAAATTTCACAAAAATTGGCGAAAATAAAATTTTAATACGAGTGGGTTGTAGAGTGCTGGACATTCAGTGATTGAAAAATGCGAAAACAGAATAACGTAAAACTTTACCATTTGATTTAAATCATGTCAGAATTCATGACTAGCAAATTTTTAGACTATTTAGTGTATTTTAAATATTCAACATCTTACGCTGTAGACATCTTTTAGTGATGCTCATTTGTGTTGTTATTTTATATTTTTCTTGTAGGCTTTTTTTATTTTAAATTCTAATCATATAAACGCATGATCATAAAATGATCAATTTTAAGCAAGTGAAAAAAATTAATTAATTTATTGCACACCCTGTATTTGACAAAAAAATTTCCCTTCATACAAATCCAATATAAAACAGAGAGAACCCAGCCAAAATGTCTCTATATAATTTTAAAGTATAAATGCGTGCGCGATCAGCTAAAATTTACCAATATAAAATTTGTGTAGGTACGCATATATATATGACTGCCTTATCATAAAGTTTAAATGTTTATGTATGCATGAGCGAATTACCCAGCGGCGGGAAAGCTGATGTATGCAATGCTCATCATATATATAAAGGTATGCTCAATATATTAGTGGCGTGGGCAAGCCTACTAACACATTAATTAATAACTTTATATGTACATACGCGATTGCCATAAATAACTGTATGCTGGCGGTCGTTGAACTGAGAAGCGCAGCCCCACAAATTGACCCATATATGACGTAAAATGTGGAACACTAGGTGACAGCAGCTGATCGTGTACTACACCATGAGGAGTATTAGCTATATAAAAGTATATAAGCGAAGATGTTCAGATATACAGTAAACGCGAAGATTCGTCTTTTATAATTGAAAGGCATGAGTGAAGATGAAATTTTTCGCGCCAAATACATCCGGAGAGAAATAGTGAAAGTATATCCGTGGAATTATATTGAGTTGACTCGTGAAATCTTTGCTATTCTTGGGGCTGAAAGTAATTAAAAAAAAAATTATTCCTGATTATAAATTATAAATTTTATAAATTATGATTATAAATTTTCAATCGATTTTAATTTTAGAAACTAATTCCAGACATTTAAGGGCAGGCTTTGATATGAATTCATATATGTATAAATGTATATGTAGAAATTAAAGAGCAGTACAAGTTGTTAAGAGTATGATCACAATATATTTCTTATGCTTTTGTTTTGTGTTTTTCTATAGGAACCTATAAATTTGTTATGAGTTAAACAAATACTTACTGCTATACAGATAGTTCTTTTTGTTTTTTATTTAATGATTTCTGCAAATCAATTAAAAACAATTTATATAATTATTTCATTGGAAATAATTGGATGTTCATTTTCTTATAATTTTATTGTTATATAGGAGATATAGAAATGTCCATTTCCAAAAGCTATTTTTCTTTTTTCTTTTTTTAAATACAGTTAGTGAAATTTTTATAAAGCCGGCACGTTTTCAGCAAATTGGTTTCATTAAAAGTCAGACCTTTTTTGTCTTGTTATTGACTCAAACAAATAAAAAACCAAAACCAAAATAAACTTTTTAGGAACATATTAAAAATAGTGCAGAAAAGTATTCAGGCACAAATATTTTTCGAGTTTATATTAGTATGATGGGGCAGTTTTTCAGAAGAAAATTTTCCCAATTTAATTAGTTATTGGCTATAATTTAAAATGTAAATAAATAAATTCTAGAAAAAGCAAAATTTATTACCTTTGTAAAGAATTAAAACAATAATAAATTTAAATCTAGTTCTATAAGCTAGGATAAGAAAGTTTTTATTAATAAAGTATTAGTTTTCATGAGATTTAGTTTGCTTCTGTCATTTAGCCAAAATAACGATTACATGAAATATTTCAAAGCCCTTTTACACCAGTATCTCATAATTTCGCTGATTTATCCAAGTTTGTAAAACTAGTCTTCCCATTCCCTTAAAGCCAGTTTCAGTTTATTTTTTACCAGATTATGAAAGCAAAATGTAAAATTATAGCATATTTGTGTTTTTTAAAACTTAATTTGTAATTTATTATATCCCTACTATCAGCTTCCTCAAAAACCTTCAATTGTTAATAAAATCTTTTCTAATCATTCAGTCAAGTTCAAATAAATTGTGTTGAGTTGGCAGTGGATGACAATTGATATTAATTCAGTTAGTTCAAATGTTAATTCTTTAATTATATTTAATAAACTAATTTTTAGTTTTATGAGAGAAAAACTTCAGAAAACTGAATGAAAAGAATTCCTAATTCTGAATTCAAAGAAAAGAGAAAAAAATCTCACTGAATGAGAAATATAAGTTGGAATATACTTTAAAGAAATTTTTTTATATTACTAGTTTATCTAGTTTTTATTATTTATAGTAATACAAAGGGTTTTACAGAAATATCCAAAGTTATAAATATTTCATTTGATAATAAGCTTTAATTATCCCCAACAAAATTAAACATCAGTTTTATAAATTAAAGAAACTTTCTTAGATTTATACAAACAATCTAAATAAACAAAAACAAAAATCAATCGTTATAAGCCCTTAAGATCTACTTTGAAGACCTCGCTGTTTAAATAATGTATGGTATGGCGAATATTTACGGAAATAAATTCCAATTTTCTTACAATGTAATTTTCAATTCTGAAATCTTTTAATTATTGTTTCTCTTTAGTTATGGTTGCATATTAGAATAATGATGCTTTTCGAAAATGATGTCAATTCTTTATGGTGATGTTTATATTATAAAATATAAAGAAGTAATAAAGTTGCAAACTGAAAGGAAGTTGTCATCTACGATAGTTTTTCTATACTGATCACATTTACAACGCAGATAATTATGACAAAATGACGCATATTTTTTTTGTATGCATGTACATAGATCATATATGTATATAGAATACAACTTCGTAAAAGTTGTTATATCGTGAATATAGATATTTCTGACTTTAAAAGGATGTTAGACAATGATTCTAATCTCCCTCTCTACAAATAACTTTTATTTTCAAAATGATAAAATATTGAGTTTTACTGCTTTTGGATTCAATCAAAGACAAATTTCACTTACGCTATGCACCTAAACACAAAAGCTTGGTTAATGTTAGTGATACGCAAATAATATCTTTCAAAATTTCCTTGAAATTCGTTATAAATACCTAATACCAATTGCATAGTAAACCTTCACGAGGCATGTTGATAAAATATCTGGAAAAATACAAATTCCTCGTACATTATGGTTATATTTTATTTTGCTAAATTATTTATAGAAATTTTTGGATTTATGTGGGGTATCCACACAAAGCGAATAGCACAACGAGAAGAAATAATGGAGTCAAAAGCTTAGCTTACCCATTATTTATTATTATTTATTTAAAGTATTTTTTTGTAAAAGGAAGCAAGCTTTTATGGGTTTTCAAAAGTTTTGAAATTAGAATTAGAATTCTGTTATTTTAAATTAAATTTCTCTCCTGTAATTTTGCAGGGATAGATAATACTTTTATTTTTTATAGCGCAAATTTATTGCTGACACAAAAAAATAATTTTTAAGCACTTAAAAGCAATAACAAGAATTTTAAATGGCAAGGAAAATGAAACTTGGCTTATGTGTCAAAAATATGTTCCATATTGCTAGCAAATGAGAAAAATTTTGCTATACTAAAGATACAAATTGTAAGAAAAAGTTTAAATGAAGATTCATTGGATCTTTTTCTCTTCCCTTATGATCCTTTCAAATTAAATAGCAGATGGAATAGCGTTTCTTCTATCTCATAAAGAGACTATAGTTTACTATCGTTGGTTTTCTTATTTTATTGAGATCTATATCACGTGATAAACATGAATTTATTATCTTATACTTCGGATAATGCTTTGGATTGGAATTCAAACGTTGAATTCAGGACTTCTTGAATCCAAAATGCAGCTTGATGCAGTTATATACCAAATAAAAGCATATCTAGGGATACAGTTTGATTTCCCGTGCAAGTGTATTTTAATTCAACATAAAGGAGATAATTTCTACTGCAATTCTTCAGAGCGTACAGTTAACATTAATATTTTTTCAGATCTAATCATTTTAGCTACTAAGCGTAAAAATTTTACATTATTTTTGATTAGTGTATCCAGAAGCTATAAAAAGAGTAATTATTTTGCCTTTACATCATATAATAAAACAAAACACAACCCATTTTAAGCAGTAATTCTTAAAAGTAGAAGTTTTGACATACATCATAGAAAAATTTCTAATCTAATCCCATACCAATAAGTTTCAGTTCATTTTAAATGAAAAATATTTGTCCAATAAGCAGAAAATTTTTGAAAAGGATGTATAATTTGTATCACTACGAAAGGAAAACTAGATTTTTCAGCGATTTGATTGCTATAGACTTTATCAAATCGTGAAAGTATTCAAATAAAAATTTGACATAGAGAATAATGATATTCACAAATGAGATGTAAAAAATCATAAAAAAACAAAAATTCTTTAGATTCTTCCTGCTTTATATAATTAAAAATTGATAAAGGATAAATATTAATATATTATACAAAATTAAAACAAATTAACTGAAGTTGAAATTAAATATTTAATACAAATTTCAAAAATTCAAGAGGAAAAGAATCAAATTAATCTCAACATTCAGATAAAAATATGTTTTTTTATTTTAAGTGAAATGTGTGTCATAGGTTAGTGCCAACATAGAAAAACGCAACTGATAAATAACCAGAAGTTAGCTTTTACCACATAAACATTATATATATGTCAGACCTCTCTAACTCTATAAACTTGTACCGGCTTTCGATTGGCAATAACAAAGCCACAATCATATTATGCCGAAGAAATTACTGCATAGTTGCATATTGACCTTGACATTATTAGAAAATCAAAGGCGCTAGCTAAGTATAGTATATAATCTCCTTATAGTGGGGATAGTATTGGTGGGATGACCGAAACATTGCTCCACTTTCAATGCTAGTTTTCCTGTTCATTGTAGGGCAAAGACAATGACTTAAGGCCTCTTGTTGTCATTATATATCTTCTCTAGGCCTAAAGAATGTATTTTTTAATTTTATATATATACTTATCACTATATAATTATATGACAGCATTCATTATAGTGAAACTTTCAAGAAATTTTAATACATATAAACACGTTTTATTTAATAAATAGCATTCAAATTGTATTAAAAGCAAAACCAAAATTATATATTTTAGTATTTACTAAAATAAATTTGTGATTTCGCTTGAGTTTTTTAAACATAAATACATATGAGGTTAATGAACCATGAAATGACTGAGAGACATATGAACTTAATATGACAACCAATCACCAGCCTAACAATTTTCGTTTGGTATTGTGCATGCAAATCTTTACAAAAATATACCATTCGAATTTTTGGACGTCAGCAATTTTTTTAAACTATACAAGAAATAAACTTTAGGATGCTTTAAAGAATGGAAAAATTATTAAACTATATGAAAATATTTCATTTAGCACTTCTTTGGCTTAAAGCCGGATGCTATAAATTTAAGGTCTTAATTGTTAAAATTATTCTGATTGAATAGTATATCTCGGTATAATTAAGGTCTATAAAGTAGAAATTAATTTTATTAAAAATCAAAAGAATATCTTTGAAAAATTTGTATTTATATGGTTCTATAGAAAGTAGTATTTGTCCCAAAACTACGAAAAAATTTTCTAAAATACAGTAAAATAATAAAAGTAACATTTAAGAAAATTATGATAATTTTTAACTCAAAACAACAACAATATAACATAAAAAATATGGCACCAAAATGTTGCTGTAAAATCTGAATTGATCATCAACATAGGAAAGTCTAAAAAACAAGTCAGCAAATCATAGAAAACGGAATAAAAAGAAGATTTAAGTGTTTGAGTTTAATTGCTTTAAGCCCTTCAAAATCAATTTAATTACAGGGGTGAGCGAAAAATAATTATTCCAAGTTTAAAACTAATAGATCTGGGTCATGAGCGCTAATGAGTTTTCAATCCTCACACTGTACTAAGACGATCATACCAATTCGGTTTAAATACCTATGCATTTCTATGAGTTATATTCATTTGAATACCAGCAGCTGAAGCGATAATACGAAAAAGAGAAAAACGAAAGAGACGTCATCAAATATCTTTGTTTAAAACAGATGTCACCTGCGGAAGTTCATACTGATTTAAAGAAAACATTATCAGAGTCTACTCCATCATACTCATCAATAGTCGTGAGATGTTGTCGAAAGTTTAAGCTGGGAAGATTGACAACAGAGGATGAACATCGCTCTGGTCACCCATCAACATCAAAACTATCAGTATTTTGGGATGCAGAAGGAATTATCATTGTCGATTATTTGGAACATGGCAACACAATATATATGCAGAAAAAATTTGGAAACTGCGAGAATTTATTGGTAGAAATTTTAAAGAAATTCATAAAATCAGCCATTTTTTCAAATGTCCTA
Source organism: Acrocera orbiculus (assembly GCA_947359355.1). Taxonomy (NCBI): domain Eukaryota; kingdom Metazoa; phylum Arthropoda; class Insecta; order Diptera; family Acroceridae; genus Acrocera; species Acrocera orbiculus. Next base: position 6,320,544 of record OX375757.1, read on the forward strand.
AGTAGAACTATAATGGGAAGAGTAGAATTATCAAAAATAACGTTCATCTTGCATTTAAGTGTTTATATTAACCAAAAAAGCGTACAACATATTCTAAATATTCTATCCATCCTATAATTTGAAACAAATTGGTTAAGATGAATGTCGAATATAGCAAAAATTTCACTTTATTTTCATAGTATAAGTTCCAAACTTCTTATATCCCTATTTTGTTTATTAATTTTTTCTTTCAAACGAAAATTATGCAAAACAAGAGATTAAAACAAAATTTTAAAATTTAATGCACGTACAACAACTGAGAGGAATAAATAAAAGTCAAAATAAAAACATTATCAATACAATATTGCCTGACCTGTGCTAACAAATTAACCGTAAGGTATTATGCAGAGTTCATCGCCATTTTCAATGATGAATCAGAATGAATTCACAGTTGGAAGATATTGGGAGCAGTGCACATTCACTTTACCTTTTAATATGACAGTCATTATTGTTGTTTTAAATTGTCTTAAGTATTCTGGACAATATACAATTTTCAAAAATCCTAATTTAATTTAATTTTTGTTTTTGTGAAGCATATTTCTTTGGTAAGCATTTGTATTTAGTAGTATATCCTTTCGTCCTTTAGGTCTGCCAAAGGCTAAAGGAGATTTTTTTTAAACATGTCACATGTCATGAGTGTAAATAACAATGTTTAGGTTATTATATACTGGTGCATATCTTTATCATGCACCATGTCGGGGTTTTAATTAGTTTTATCAAGTATAAAATTTAAAAGTGTCTGACATCACGGAGTTTGTTTACAGCGTCCATAGTATTATTAAGTAGACAATGTTTACACATCTGTAATGACCTGAGCTGTCTAAAAATAGGTGAATATAGACTCTCCACGACTTCATGAATTTACGCGGTTTTAAGTAACAGGCGACTTTTTTCCATTTATATGGATTGATCGAAACTTGTAATGCAAACGTTTGACATCGATAAGTTGCATTTTAATCACTTCCATATGAACCACGACCTAAAGAAAATTAGGTTAATGAATATTGTCGAATTATGACCAAAAAAATTGTTCTTGTATGTGTCAGCCTCAGAAGCCATTAACCAATATACGACCTGAAACAAATATTGAAATCTATTTTAGCCAAAGTAACAGCTTAGGAAGTAGACTATAAAGGCATAGTAGAAGAGCCTCATCGATTTATTGAATGAACAATTAATAGAACCTCTCATTCTTTTCTTGCTGCCCTTGATTACAGTAACCTTGATATTTATTACAAAATGAAAACCTTTTATTTTAAAATGAAATACACAGTTTATGGAACGATTTTTAAAAAGAGTTTGTCAAACTGGATCGCTGTTGAATAAAACAATTTTTCACATACTCGTCCAGTGGATTCCACCTAAAATAGTCCTGTAATTGTTCAAAATGTATATGAGAAAACTAACAACATCAGTTTGTCATCGCGTTCAATAATTGATTATTTCAGATACTACTAAAGTGATAATTTTGCAGATGAACATTTTTATCGAAAAATTAACTTTTCAGGTGAAGCCCGTTTTCTACTTGCAGGCGGAATTGTTGTAGTCAAGGATCTGTGACTCCACACATCGTTATAAAGAAACCGATGCATCCACAACGAATGAATGTTTGGTACTAAATTTGGTCTGGCGTCATCATTGGGCAATTTTTGTTCCAAAATGAGCAAGCGTTATAGAAAATGTCAAACATTACCGCGCAATGGTAAAAGAATCTCTATTTCCCAAATTTGAGCAGGATATTAGTACACGAAATTTTTTTACAACAAGACAGTGATGAACACCACATAGCGAATTTGGTTATCTTGATTATCTGTAATCAAAGTTACTTATATTTAGTCTATTTTATTTATAGTATTACAAAATTTCTTTTATTTTGTTTATCGTGAGCTGAGGTAACACATCAAATATTTAAATTCTTTTATATCTATCTATTTCTACTGTCATTGATTCTAATTACATACCGCAGTAGTTGACATAGTCTTATTAATAATAGATATTAAAAAAATTCAAACCAAGTATATCTAATCTGAAGCGTAAAAGTATAAGCATTAAATAAAACTAAATTATAAATATCAAATACTATAATATTATTTTAATTAATGTTTTCCTTGAAGAAAAACCTATGACAAATTGTAGCAAAGTATAGCAAACAACTTTTATATTAATTATTAATCAATTTGAAAAAAACAAATAGAAAACCATAAATAGAAACAACAAATTTGCTCTAATTTATAAAGTGCATTGAACTTTTAAGTTAATCTTATTAATATTCGGCAGAACACTACCTTTCTAAAGGCCTCGTTTTGCGTCTTTATAAGACTAACTTGCAATGTTTATAATAGAAGATTGCCCCTAACAACTCATGAAATTGTTTATATTCAGTATAATTGAAGAAAAACTACTGCCAGCTATCATTAGATATCTACAGCATAAATTGGTCCAGTGTATTACTGATGGGTACCTCAGATTCAATGATGTTTTCAAAGAAAGTTTTCGATAGTATTTATGATTCGTTTACGGGGATTGAGTTGTTTTTCACGCAACAACATTATAATATATCCATATATGCTTTTAAGTTAGTTAGTTTCCTTCCGGATTCAATTAAAATGAAACAAGTAACGTTAGCTATTAGAAATGGTCTTGAAACTGGAAGTTCAAGAATTTCACAGCCGTTTATGTAGCTTGTTAGTGATCACTGATAAACATAACCTCAATATTGATTCTTCTTTAAGCGGTGCTTTTATAGTGCTTTTTTTTTATAGAAATATTCATTAAATGTTTTAAAACACATAATTGATTTTAGTTATTTAAGGTATTTCTCTTTTAGGATTTCGACAGAAAATAAACAAGTAGGAGATTTAAAGGTTTATATTAATTGGTGTAGTACTTTTTCTAATCAAACACTTTGAATTACCGCAGGATCGCACTTTTGTAGCAGATATAATATCGATTAATTTACCTAAAATTTCTTAAAAATTATGATTTATAAAAATTTTTAATGTTTATTTACATAAATATGATTAACAAAACAATAATTTGATAATAAATGTATCCTAAAAAAGGAAGAGCAATAAGATTGATTTATTTTTTAAAAAATACTATATGTTGTAATCAATCGTGAGATAGTTTTAAGGAGTAAGTTTAATTCGTCACAATTTTGGAAATTATGTAATATAAAAATATTTTGTGAAAATTTCATACCGATCTTAAATGTTTAAATATATGTTTTTTTACTTTTATGTACTAAATGAGTGTTTTGGCATTTCGTACAAGCATCGTCTGTTACAAATTCTCAAAATCAATGTTCGAAGATTTGACGAAAAAAGAAAAGCTCGAAAGGTATTGAGATGGATAGAAATAATATAATAATCAAAATTTTGATAACTCTGTATGATGCATGGCACCTAAAAATCTTATTAGTAAGAAAATAACAGTTGAAATAGCATGCAAGACAGTCTGCAAGATATCAATGAAACTACAGTCCTACTAAATCTAAAACATTTTTGATTTGACTTTTCTTTCAGACGAACTATTATCGCGATATCTTCGGTACTAGTGACTTTCTTAACTTCTTAATGTGAAATAGATCCAAGAAAATTTGCTTGTGACTAAAATATAAAACTAACAATTTTTCTATCGATATCTTTCATTGCAAGCATAGTAAAAATTTATAAAAATATCTTTTTTTTTGATATTTTAATCACTATTGGGTAGTAAAAAATTGTCATTATGTTTGACATACTTAAAAAACTTAAAATTAACTATGATAAATTGAACCAATTTTTTATATTTTTGAATTTAAAAGTTTTTCAAGCAAGAATTAATTTTTTGCAATAATTAAGAAGAAATTTAAATTGGTCCAATTAAAACCTTTATAAAAGGAGAATTGGCTACCATTTCTTACATATATGTCTTTCGTGGAATTAAGCTATTATTAATTTTTGAAAATTTTATTATAAAAGAAAATTCAAGTGAGTGTAAAGCTGTAATTTAAAATCCGAAAAAAGAATTCAGAAAAACTCTAAAATGCATAAAAAGTACATAGTAGTTTTTAAATTATTCATGACATAAACCAATGAAAAATGCAAGTTGTATACCAACTACGATGTTCTTCATTAGTTATACCCATTCTCCACCGAAGCTTGTACTCATTACAATACAACTACGGAAATTTTGTATGGAGAATCCATACATATAATGAGTCTAAGCTTCGGTGGAGAATGAATACTAGGAAATTTATTTGATTTATTTATTTATTAATTTATTTTTAAATGCGTAAGAAAAAACTCTTCATTAGCAAATCCTTTCAAAACAATTGAAATCTCCTGTAGATATCGAACAACTAGAGCCTACGGAGTTATTTTTCTTCTGGATATCGTAGAAAAATTTCACAATCATTAAAATTACCATAATTTGTTAAACTTTGACTAACAATAAGTTAAGAGATAAAAACACAATATATCCTAATATTTAGTTTTTTATCAAATATTTAGTTTTAAAATATTATTGAGAATAGTTTAAAATTTTATTAGTATAAAATGTTTGAATTCTCAGGGTTTTTATATTGATTTTACTAATATTTTTAATTAGTTTAAATTTTATTCTATAATGCTGTGACACTTAAGTTTCCTTAATCAAAGCTTAGGAAAAGGTTTTCAAATTTTTCTTATAAGGACTACATGAAGTTTTAAAATTATTCTTCATTATATTTTGTGTAAAAAAAAAACTCTAAACTAAAAATACCTTAAATATGAAACTTCAATCGATATTATAAAACGAAAAATGTTTTAGTTCATCTAATGCCGACTCTGCTTCCTGCAAAATTTAGAAAAAAATTTGCACTATATTAATTAATATAAATTCAATATTCCTTACAACTCGAACTTGATCACTTGAATCATACATAAGTGATTCAATTGTTTCTCGCATAGTTTTTGTCCAAATTGTTTGAAGTCCACGACAACTAAATCGACCAAGAACACGTAATAGCATACAAATTCTTGATCTAAGTAAAATATCTTCATTTTTCATTAAAGATATTATATCAAGATTTTTATTAAAAACAACTCGTTCAACTAATTCAGCATTTTCAGGTAATTCACGGACAACACAGCATAGCAAAGCTATTACACAATTTGCTATTCGAATAGCGTTCGTATTTGTAAAATCTAATAATACATAAATGTTTAAAAAATAGCAATAAAATATATTGTTTATTACCATGCGATAAAAGATTAATAAGAAGATCGTCAGCTGCTAATATTGCGACAGCATCACAAAACTGTGACAAGAATCTTTCATTTAAATGAACTAAATGGCAGACTAGTTCATAAAGACTGGACAATGTTTTAACTTCTTCTGATGAGAGTTCTTTTATTTGCCTTTAAATTAAATAAAATAAAATTTTAATCTACAAGCTTAAATATGTTTTTGTTATGAGACATATGAAAATACAATTATTGTTCGTTAACCATTATTATTAAATATATATATAGAAAATAGAACGAAAGAAGCTTACGTTTTCTACAGTATATTTAAACAAAAATTACAATTTCAATTATCTTTTAAAATACATTTTTCAAGTAAGAATAAAGTCACACAATATGTATGTCTAAATATACATCCATCCCATCCGTCTGATGATACAAAAAACTGTTTTCTATTACACATTTCTTACGCGAAAGGAATAAGCATAACTGTAAGTTTTAAGAGTTCAAAAAAGCCTTTAATCTTTTTCTTTTAATTGGCATAAATTCCACATCTTCATTGACTGAAATCACTTCACCAAATTTTTCCTTAATATTTATTTATTTATAAATTTTTTGATAATTTATGTACTAACTTCAAAACTCTTTGTTTTTAGCTTTCATGTCTAATTCATTAGCTTTATCTGGGTTTTCTGTTATAAATAAATCTGCGCTTTTATTGTTACTACTGCTTTCGTCATTGGCTCTTATGATATGAGTTAATTTGGTATCAGTTACTTTATAAATGGCAGACCAGGTGCAATTTTTACAATATGAATTTATAAAAAATGACGAATTATAGAAAATAATATATCATGAGAGCTACAAGAATGAATCTAAATGTTTTAACTCAAATTTTAAAATAAATAGAATAAATAAAAATTTAATTTGTACATTTCCTCCGCAAATCGTATTGTAAGTTTCCAAAACTAAACAAATCACAATAACATTTTTAATTCATTTCAAAACATCTTTAAATAGAAATTTTTACTTGACCTAAGCTTATCCCAATTACAATTGACATTTGAATTTATTACCTAAAAGGCTGATTAGAGTTATGTGGTGTAAGCGAAGAGGTAGAATCCATAGCTGACTTTGAATTTGTAATTAGCTTTGATGCATAAACTAAATTAGGTACAAGTTTGACTTCAATATAAACCTTAAATATTAAATTTTTTATATTAAATATTTTAATGAATTTAAGAGGAAATATATTTTTGTTACATTTTTGATTTCTTCAATGATACTAACAGGACCACCTAAAACAAGTGGCATACTAAGAAGTTGAGCAACTCTTTGTACAACCTTGGGACTTGCTTTTGTATTTCGTAATGGTGCAACAATAATACTCACCTAAAAATATTGAAATTGCTTTAGATAGAAAACTTATTGGAATTTTGAGATAGTGTTAATGGTAAATAACTATTTCTAAAAAATCAAAAGTCTAATAACTAACAAATGTATAAAAAGAAAAATAAAAATTTTAGTTGCCTAACAAATAAAGCATAGATTTTTCATTTTTGACCTTAAAATTCTAATAAAAGCTAAAAAAACATTTCACGCAATAGAAAATATGATTTTAGAGTTAATCAAACATAGCTTCAACGAAAGGAAAGCAAAATTATATGTAATATATTTTATTGTTAAAGGAGCTTATTATGTACTAGTTAACGGCATATATTATAGATGAATTAAAAAAGAATGATAACTTTACACAAATTATTAATAAAACTATTCTAATGTATGTACTTACTAAATTTTGTTGTTTTAAAGAATCTAATTCACCATCAAATATTTCTTGCATTGAACGATGTAGAAATGCAAGCCATTCTTCATTTTCAATAGGAGGACTCTGAGATTCATCACATGAATCCCATCCAGGAAGTAGACAAGGTGGTGTATTACTAAAACAAATGCATATTAGAAATTCGAAATCAAATTAGTTTTACTTATTCACTCTGGTATTGATTTTTCATCATTAGCATAAATTTTTGATGATTTCTTTTTATCACTTTCTATAATTCTTTTAGATTGTTCATTATCAACACTTTGGCCTAAGCGTAATGAAAAATTATCTAAATTTTGGCTTAGCTTTCGTTTTTCTAAATCTTTATTTCTATTACTTTTTTCAGTTTGTTTTTTATTTAATATTTCAGTTTTCTTTTGTTTAACAGAATTAATACTTAAATTTGTGAAATTATCATTCAAATGAGTAACAATTAAATTTGAATTCTCTACCGTAAAATCCTTTTCTAAATTAAAACTCACTGAATCTAAATTATCTGGTGTTTCAGAAAATGGAATATTTAAAGTACATCTCTCATCCTCAGCATCAGTATCAATATTCTCAATATCACTTTGTAAAATTGCATGAATACTATCTTTTGATGAATTAGTATTATCCAAGTTTTCATTAGAGCTAACTAAACTCATCAGATTCAAATCAGTTTCAAGATTTTGACTAGATTCACTATAATATAACTATTATAAGTCTGGCTAGATTAATATATAGAAATTATTTACTTCACTTGTTTTGACAATTTTTCTTTCTTTATTGCCAACTTGTCTTTAGGATTTATATATGGTGATGGTTCAATGTCTTCCTTGATAACAACTAAACGTCCTTCGACAAAAGGATGACATAATATTTGCGCCCATGATAAGCGCAATGATGGATCTTTTTCTAATAAACCCTTATAAAAACTTATTTGACATGTTTATTTTAAATCAGAAAAAATTAGCTTTACTTGCAATAAAGATATACAATCACTTGTCAAAAAACTTGGCCATTTGACTTCTTCATGTCTTATAAGTCTTACTAAATGTAATATGGATGTCGTACAAAATGGAGGTTGTCCGCAAAGTGTTTCGTATACAATGCATCCAAGGGACCAAAGATCCGCTTGATGATCATAAGGCTTTTCAGCTAACAATTCTGGTGCCATATATAGCGGCGTACCCTATTTTTTCAAAATTTATTTTATGGAAATAAATATTTATATATGTATATTCAATACTTTAATTGAAGTTAACACATGTGTTCCCATTGTCATATTTCTTGCAAGACCAAAGTCACATAATTTTGCATTAAAATTATCATTTAATAAAATATTTTGTGGTTTAAGGTCTCTATGTAATATACGATGTGAATGAAGGTAATAAAGAGCTGATATTAAATGCCCGGTAAGTGTTTGGGCTTTTTCTTCATCCAAAGTACCACATTTCGCTAAATGTCGGTGTAAATCCGTCAAAGCAAATTCAGTAACAACGACCATATCATTTTTTGTTTCAAAAGATTCTATCATAAGAATTATATTTGGATGATTTAGACGGGATTGTATATCACATTCTCTTCTAAGATTTTTAAGTTCTTTATTTGAACGTCCACGCTAAAAGAACAATTTTATCACAGCTAAAGCAGGTTTTGTTCAACAAATTTTACCTTTGAAATAATTTTGACTGCAACAACACTATCATCTAACTTTTTATTTGCTTTATATACACGACCAAATGATCCTTCTCCAATTAAGGATATAATTGTATATTTTTCCATTGAAAATTTCTAATTAAAACGAAACACAAAAACCAAAAACAATACACTTCTAGCAATAAAAAGGTTATAACAATTTCCAATTGACAGTTCTACTTTTCTTGTCATATATGCTAGCAAAGACAACAACCGATAGTTTTAGTAAAACAGAAATTGTTTTTTCGAGTTTCGAGTTTCAAAAAATCAAACTGTCAAACTGAAATTAATAAATACTGGTTAATAATTGTTATTTTCAATACATTTTGGTTAAATTTAAAATGAATTTAGTATAAAGTTGAGAACGACCTTTATTAAATTCGCTCTGTCTAATATTGACTAATTGTTAATTTTTCACATTAAAATGGTTTCTGATGAAAATTAAACATGATAATAATAAATAATGGATAATAATTGTTATTTTCATTACATTTTGGTTAAATTTGAGAAAAATTGTAAGGACTTAACTGAAACATAGAAAGAAGTTTTATTTCAGATTCACCCTCTTTCTTAAAATGATTTAACTGTTATTTGCAATTAAACTTTAGGTTTAATCTGTCTGTGATTACCGTGCTACAAAGTAAAAATAAATTTATTGGGTGCCCGATTTATTTGAAACAAAATTATGACTCATTTGCAAAATAAAGCCACAGGCTCCACTCCTAATTATAGTAGATGTTCATTTTTGTGATAATTTATGTAAATTAATTTTACTTTCAATATTATTTCCAGTGGTTGTCAGGAATTAAGAAATTAAGAAAACGAGTATTTGCAATAGAAGTGAAAACGTTTTCCTTTTCCTTTTAGCATAACAAATATATTTTATATAGAAATCTTATTTTTTTAAAATTAAGAACCAAGTTTAACATTTTGATATTTTTTGGACAATATCAAATCCTTTTGTGAGCCATACGTTTTATTCAATTTTTTATTTTTCTTCTCTTTTGAAAAAATGAAGAAAAGTAGAATACTCGTATATTATTTAATATTAATTTTTGTAGTAATTAATCAAAGAATAAAACTATAGGGTTTAAGTCTGATAGCTGAAGTTTAAAGAAAATACAAGTATTTTTTGCATTAAGAGTAAAAGAAGATACATGAAAAATTACCTATTAAGAATTTTTTGTGTGGAAAGACAAAAGAAACAATTTTATGTTGTCAGAAGAAGAGCGAAACATCAGTTAAAGGGAAAATTAGATTGTAAATTGAGTGATTTCAATAAAGGTTTTGGTAGTGTTTTTTTTTATTAACGTATGAACACCAAATGTGTTGATATTAAAATGTAGAATATGTGGAAAAAAATTTTTCATTTTTTGGATATAAAGAAAAATAAAGAAAAACAAATATATTAAGTAGTACTAGGTACAAAAAAATCCTTATTTATTGCGTATATTACAATCAGCTAAATCAGTAGCTTTAATTAATTTTGTTTTCTTTAAAAAAAAAAAGCAAAACTAATAAAAGAATAACTAATATTTAATGATACGGGAAAAAAATAGATAAACATGTATCCTGATTATTATATTTAATTTAGCAAAATAACTTTTTTAATGAAAAACATACGGACAAATGAGTTTTCATTTATGATGTAATGAAGGGTGATAAAATCTCCTAGTACTATGACTGAAAACAATAGATACTGAAAGTTTTCCATACTTATTACCATTGTGTTCTCTACATGAATTTCGTATTTAGCGTATAAAAAACACATTAGAAAGAGAACAAAAGAATTACTTCAACAGTTTTGCATTAAAGGAGTAAAAGAAATTTTGAGCTGATTAAATACTCAAAAAAGAAGATTTTATTCAACATAACAAATATCAAATGGGGTGGGTGGCTTAATGATTTCTTAAGAGGGTTGGGAATGAATACAAATCAAATTAAAACAGCAAAATCAACAGATGATGATGTTAAAATACTTTTTAATGGTGGTTTTCTTTTGACTCATATCTAGTTTTGGTTTTACTAATCATGTAATAGCTTCAAAATATAATGAAAGAATGTCACATATGAGCAACTCTCTCCTCTATTCCATTTTCAATTGAACTTTAAGTTGAATACATTTGTAGCTCAGTTGAAATATTTACAAAGGAAGTAATACTTAAAATAGTTCATTTAAATAGAAGCTGATATTGGAATTACTACATATGATTAAAACATTAAAATAATGAAATAGTATGTGAGGAACATAAATGAATATCCTGGTGCAGTAAAAATTTCATTTTTATACCTTGGTATATTTTATCTTAGTGAAATATTTTTTTATAATATTAAATTAAAGTAAATAGTTGTTACTTTCTTTCATTTAAATGGCAAGAAAATTTTTAATACAATGAAGCTCCTAGCAATTGTAAATAATTTATTTCTGGAAACTAAATAATGTTTTTAATTGAATTTAATTGAATTAATTAATTAATTGAATTATCAGTACTAAAACAATATACTTTATTTTATATATCATTAATTAGGATAGTCTAGGATATTTTATTTTATAGAAATAACAAAATTAGAGATTTTAAATAGCAAATTTTTGTAGAAAATGAAGAATTTCAAAATAAAATATCTCATAGCCTTTCATTCTGTCTCTTGTTTATTTATCTATACCTATACTTTGAATTTTATCTAGGATTTAACACCGGAGCGATTGTTTCAACACTCAGCATCATGCGATGCAAAAATTATTTTTTCAGGTCTGTGCAAAAGTTCGTGCACATTTTTGGGAAAATGACATACTATTTCCCTCCAATATTGACAACGTCATCCTACCAATTGCTGTAGAAAGTCTCTGGTTTTGATACAAAAACACTTGGAAGTTTATTTTGTACATCCTGTAGAGAATTAAACTTTTTTCCTAGTAAAAAATTTTGTACGGGATGAATTAAGTGAAAATCTCTTGGAGCAATACCCGGGGCTAAGCAAGAGGCAGCAAAAGCTTCCAATTAAATTCACTCATTTTTCAGAGAGTAATGTGGTATAGCGTTATCATGATGACACAATACTTCCTTCACATACACCAATCGTGGGCGTTTTTTGATCAATTCTAAATTTAAACGACAAAGTGTAAATATCTGCATTAATTTTTTTTTAATTTGATTTTAACAGTTCATAATAAATCTCAACTTACATATCCCCCCAAAACACTTATAAATATCCTTCAATGATGTAAGGATACCTTTACTTTTGGAATTGACTGCTTATCTTTATCTGTCCAGTCTTTACCTTCTGACCCTATGATAGATAATCCATTTTTTGTCATCTGTTACTAAACAGTGTAAAAATGGTTCCCTCTCATTCTGCAATAAGAGGAAAGTGCAAATGTTTATTCGCTGCTGTAAATTAGCTTCAGATAACTCTTGAAGTACACTTTTTCCAAGTTTGGATGCTTCCTCAAACTCCTTTAAATGAAGAATGATATTGAGATGAATCCATCCGCTCAAGGATCTGATCCACTATTAACTCTTATTTGGTTATGAACTGACCTGATATATACTTGTGATTTTTTTATATAAATAACATCTGACAACAAAAAATAATGTAAAAAATCGAATTTTGCCAATTAATTTGTATTTTTATGTGTCAGTTGGGGGAATCATTGACCCTTGTTATCACTTTGTCCATGATTCTATATATAACTGACATATACAGACTAATTTAGTTTTATTTATGTTTCATAAAAAATATAGTTGTAACTTTGAGTTTTAGCCCTAAAGACTAGATTTTTTCTTTTTTTTCATTAGATAAAAATACTATCATATCATATTGTGTACAGTTGACAATTTTATTTTATTTATTTTTTTATAAAAATACAAAGAATTGAATTAAGCTAAAAAAAAATATCAGTTTTAAAGACGATAGCCAAATAATAAAAAAAAACAAAAAGGATTTTTCATCCCACGCAATGAATATAATTAAAAATGATATGTAGCATAAATTGAAATTGATTAAATGCAAACCAGTTTATAACCCTAGCTGGCCGACTATAGTATCACCTTTAGTTGGCCAGGAGAAGACAAACTAATAACTAGTATGTACTTGTTTTTAATTACTAATAATAAGACATTTGTAAATGAGTTATGCGTGCTAATTGACAGCGGATATTAATTTTACTCTAGACTTTACATAAGAAGCCAAAGTTGAAATATTATAAAGTCAGTTCATGCCTAGCACCCAGTGCGGGTATTAAATTGTCATTCAATTTGAATTGTAGTTATCAGTTTTGAGTTAAATTTGTATTTATTACTGATGTGTTTTCTGTGCTCTAGAATTAAAGCATATGTGTTACGTAGCGGTTTGATACAAACAATAATGGAATATTAACGACAAAAGAAATTCAACATTTGCATTTCAACATTTTATTATTAGTTTAGTATTACAAAAACTGTTGTTATCTACAGTCCCTTTTGTGATAAAATAGTTTTATAGGACAGAACTAAAAGTGATAAAAGTGTGTCTTTTAGATTATTTTATATATTTGTGACATTTCTTAAACAATATATTTTATATTTAACTGAAATGATTAATAGTTACAATCTTTAAACTCAATTGGAGTATCTTCTATAGTTTCAGATTTTAAAAATTATGCTAAATATTTAAAGCTTAGCAAATAAAAAGGTAATTTTTCAATATTATCTAACGATAAGTCGACTACTTTAATTAAAACCAGTTATTTTGTAAGCATTTTTTCATTTTTTGTGATAAAATTTTAAAAAATCTAAATTTAGATATTTATCAAGAAAAAATATCTAATTTGAATTTTGCTTTTGTTGTAAAAGATTTATATGGGTTCATTAATGTACGGTGTTTTTCTAATTAATACAAACCTAAAATAGATAAAAATTGCTTTGTTCTTTTCAAAGCTAACTTAATTGCTTTATGACTATACATTGATCATTTTAAAAGTAAGCCAAAACTTATGTTTAACGATTGGCAGATTATTATTAACGATCTAAAAGTTACGGGGATGAAATGATAAACCCTTAAACAATACCTATAACGTTTCAAGTTTACAAACTCAGGGAAAAATATAATAAATGAAAAATTAAATAATGAATTAAAGCTTAGTTGTCGGATTATTAACACAACCAATTATAAGACCCTAGACTAGCGTGACCATAAGTCCCGTTTTTACGGGACATGTTCCGTTTTTGGAAGCGTTATCCCGTGTCTCGTTCCCCAGGACAAGGACACCGGGACAGCCTCAGAATGTCCCGTTTTCGAGCTAAATGTCCCGGAATTTCACGCAGTGAATTTTTCACGAATTTTATATGAAAAGAGAATACAAATAACATGCAACCATTCACATATCGTTCTCCCATCCCATTTTGCATTGAAAATATATACCGGTTCAATAAAATATTCTTAATCTGAATTACAAATTAAAAAAGCAGAGAAAGCAGAGTTTCTGAGACTTTAAAGAACTAATTCTCTTATTAATTAGTATTTAAAGTCTATTTCATTTTTTTATTTTAGTGCTGAGTTTGTTATATATAATTTTTATATACAAAGTTAGTTATTTTAACCAATGTGCCAGAAACTCTCTAGTACTGATATATGGCCGCTTTATTTATTCGCATGATAAAATATTTTTAAAAAATTCAAATTAAATTGGTTTAAACATGTTTTTTTGTTATCAAAAAATAATTTACGAAAAACATTTCACAGTACATATGTTAAGAATATGATAAGCATTCTTTTATAAATCGAACAAAAATTGACCGACACATTTTTCATTTGGCTGAATTTTTTTTACGGTTTTAGCATCGAAAAAAAAGATATACGTGTTTGAGAATTTTTTAAAAAAAAAATTTATTTTAGAAAATGGGGGGGACAAAGTTTTGAGAAATAGCGAGAAGTACACAAGCACGGCTACTCCTCAAAAAGATGACGAAAAAGCAGGCTCTAGCAGCAAAAAACAGTCCCCGAAATTGTCCCGTTTGTGGTTTCAAAATGTCCGGTTTTCAAAAGAAAATGTCTCATTTTCAAAAGCAAATGTCCCCAAATGCTAAAAAATGAGATGGTCACCCTACCTAGACTGATACATTAAAATACAATTTAGTGCCAAAATTTGACTTTATTCAGCACCTTAATCTCTTTTATGAGAGCTAACCATGTAAAATGATTTATTTCTACCTTAAAATAACCGGTAATATTAGTAGTTGTATTTTTATTTACACCAAATCTCTTTTCCTTGAGCATTTTTTTTTAAAATCTGCAAATAAACAGTATTTGCCAAACCAAAGTTTATTTTATGTACTTTGGACGTCAGTTTTTGTAATTATTTTAATCCAGTTGTCGATTTTGGTTGTTTTATATTGCTCAAGAAAATTGATAAATCACAACAAAAGACAAATTTTGCCTTTTTGGTGCTTGTACATTTAGATGCAAAGTCGTAAATCAACATTATCAGGAATTACTTTCGATAGAAGAGAATCCGGCCAGCACTCATTATTTCAAGTTTTACCTGTGATGATATTGTTTAAACATACGAAACTGTTTTAAATCCGTTGCATTAAAAATAACAAAATTAGCCTCACTAAGACTGTTGTAGTATAGGCAGAAATATAAATAATAATGGGCCAGTTAATAAATCTGAGAACATATGTACTTGTGTGGCGACGAGGCAAAAAATGGATGTTTATATAATTTAGTGCAATAGCCAAAGGTAGACTTGACAAGAGAGTTAAATCTTGGTATGCATTCTAACTATGTAATAAAATATTCATTTTTGTTCTATTTCATCATGAAATCTTCGGGACAATTTGTGTTTTTTTTTAAATTCATCATTTCTTACAAATTTTTAGTTGATTTTACTTGGCATTATTTTATATGAGGTCTTTTTAACTAATTTTATTTAAGGATTAGGAAACACAAGCCTAACTAGAAACAACTAAAATAATAAAAAATTTTAATTTACTGAAAAAAATAAATACGAGTACCAAGGAAATATGTTCTCAACATATGGTGGCAAATAAATACATTTATTTATTGAGTATATATGTTGATTTACTTGAATTTACTAGAATTGAGTGTTTCAATTATTGACTGAACACCAAAACTTTTTCTTCAGTGTTTTTCACCTTCCTTTATCTGGTGAAACAGTGTGTACCAAATACTCGAATTACGTGAGAGAGGTTGCAATTTTTCCCTGGTAATGTCACTTGTTTCCAAAAGAACAAAATACATTGACGAAATTTCTTTGAACTAAACTTATAGATATAATATTCGAAAAGCAAAGCACCTTCAAAACTATCCAAATTTTGTAGAACATCTTTTTTCTATAACAATACAAGAATAATGCAGATTAGTATTGTTAGATAATTTTTTATTTAGTGATTTTTATTTATATTTCTTATTTATTATTTTTTATTCACATTCAAGAGAGTAGAAAAAATTATTCGATAAAATATTCGTTAAATTCCATATTATCTAAATTACATATCCAACACTTAATTTCTATTATATTCTATAATAATAAATTAAATTATTTATAAGTATTTAAATTTTTATTTCAGTAGTAAAAAAATGTTAAAACTGTTTTTTTTAATTGTGCTTTCGGCAATACTACAATTGACAGTTGAAGGGAAAGAAAGCTTACCAAAGCAAGGGTAGAATCTATTTAGAATTGATCTAATTTAATTTACCAGTTATTTTAATTTACATTTAGAGAAAAATGGTTTTGTAATGAAAGGAAACAGTGCATTAAAAATTTGGTCAGCAATCAAACTTCTTACTCGAGTCAAAACGATTGTCGCTTGTCATGTGGACGGTTTGGATCACTATGGCCAAGACCTACAGGAAATTGTTATATAAGTAACGACAGGGTTTTCTTTGATATAAGTCAAATAAGGTTTGTAAATTATTTTCTAAAAATTGGTATTAGGTTTGTGTATTTATTTGACAATTTTATAAGATTTTTTGAAGTATGACAACAACACTAAAAACTCTAATGAAGCCAAAATGTATTCTTTCATTAAATCTCTGCCATTTTTTCAGCTAAAAACAAATAAATTGTAAAATTTAATAAAAAATGCATAATTCTAAATAATTTTTTGATTTCATTTTCACCATAAAATTTAACAATATTCGATATATTTGATATAATTTTATAACTGTATTTTCTTTATAATAGCTACAACTTCACAGATTCTCCAAATATAACACGTGAATATCTAGAAGAAGTTTATTGGTTATTTATAGCTAATATACTCCATGAGCTAGGAAAGACAAATATTCCTCAGAAAAATATAATATTAGAACAGAGAAAAGTTAATTTGATTATAATAACAGCATCAAATGATACAAAACTCACATGGGATACTGACGAATCATATACTTTGAATGCCAGGACATCAGGTAGTTATTTTAATTTAAAAATACAAAATTTAAATAATTTTAATTTCTTCCTTGATATGATTACAAAATTGAGATTAATTGATAAGAAATTAACATTAACTTTTGTTAAATGTAAGCTTTTTATAATTTAGGTAATGAAATTGAAGTTGTCATATCCGCCATAACTGTTTATGGAGCACGACATGGAATTGAAAGCCTAAGTCAGCTAATTGTGAAAGGTTTAAGGTAATTTATATAATATTTTTCCAGCTATATGTACTTAGCATTCCTTTGTAAACAATGGGCTCTTCATTTCTCACAGGAGTCATGGTTGATTAAGGTATTTTTTCAATAAGCTGTATTTATAAGTGTCCAACTATAAATACTATATATTTTGCATTTTGGCATACACAAACTCCAAAATTGATTTTGATATATTCAAGTGGTTGATACATTTGTTAGTTATCATGTTACTTCTGAAAGACTGAAATCGATTAAGTTCATACTCACACAGTAATTATTATTAAATCCATTGAAAATGTTTCCAAATAGATCTAATTAATATTTTTCTAATAATGATGCACTAAAAGATATTTTTATGAATTAAATTAACTTAAGTAATATTAACGTTCATTGTTGAAAAAATGATGTCAAATTAAGATGGAAAAACCTCAAAGACAATTTAATTCAGGTTGTTACTTACGGATATGTTGGGGTCAAAAATAATAACTTTATGTGCTATAATTGAGTTGTTAATTAAAAAGGAAAAACCAATATCACAAATAATTTTGCTGAGTTTTAATTGAACAATTAGTCAAAATGACAAAATGGGTGGGCAATATATTTCAAAGCAACATAAGTTATTTTAATTAATTTGATTAATTGAAATAATTAGAACCAAAAATATTAATTTAATGATTTCCGGATAAATATCAGATTTTATTATTATAATCTCGAACTACTTCTTATTGTAAATTTGAAATTACAATTAGACAAGATTTTCAACAAACGGAAATCTGAGAAGAGACCACTTTTTACTATCACGCACTCCATAGACACAGTAATTAAATTTAAATGTTTGAAAACTTCTAAAAAATTGACATTCGCAATAACCACAAATAAAACAAATATAGCCATGTAGAAATTGGATCTTAAAAACGCAAGTGTTCCTTAAGGATCTGGTTTAATCACATGCTAAAAAACCATTTAATTCAATTACTTATACGGTTCTACATGCTTGATCATTGACGCAGTCACTTCAATAACTATAATGACCTCTTCAATGCAAAGAAGTAAAAACCAATATCATTTAATTTCACAGGGATGCATTTAAGCATCAATATTTTTTATAAACTTTTGCAAAATAGCAGATCATTGGTTTCGGCTTCATGCCAAATACTACGTTTAAGATCTTAAATTTTCCGTACGGTAATGATCACGTAAAGACACACACACATAACAATTACGAAAAACGAAATGATCTCAAAACTTTAATTTTAAATAAACAAATTGTGTCACGACTTTAGACTAATGTAGATCAAAGCGACAGCTGCGCTACAAATGCCAATTCAACTTTTTTGCTGGGTGTATCAAAATCTGTTTGAAAAGTTTTCCTTGAATGTAGATTGCTTACATATTTAGTTAACCAAGTAAAACTCATACGCAATTCATTTTATTTTTATACATAAATAGCCGGATAACATGCATAAATAACCCATATAATTCGGTCTAAACATTTTTTCAGTCTTTTCTTTAAAAAAAAGTTCCAATGATTCAGCCAGCCCATAATATTAGCACCAAACAGTTATCTTTTTGACTTACAACGATTCTTTGTTAATAATATGAAGGTTTCTAAGCACCAGATGCGCAGAAAATGGAAGAAATCACGAAAATTACTTAATGTAACTTTTACAGATAAACCGTTTTGACTACTAAAATGAGTTCTTGTATTTAGAATCTATAGCTGATTTTGCCATAGTTTTAGCTTGGAATATGTTACAAAAGATTATGACATTTGTTGTTTGGCAGTAAAATTTATAATTTAAAAAAAACTAAGGTCTCAACACCTTGTAGTATTGGTTGAAATCCTTAAGATTTTAATTAGCTTAGAATTATCTTCACA
The DNA here is from genome assembly GCA_947359355.1 of Acrocera orbiculus. Lineage (NCBI taxonomy): Eukaryota > Metazoa > Arthropoda > Insecta > Diptera > Acroceridae > Acrocera > Acrocera orbiculus. The sequence goes on from OX375757.1 coordinate 6,339,808, forward strand.
TCATGCAATCAAGAACGAATTTCAATTGTTATGTAGCAATATTAAGCTTTTACTTATTGTTTCCCAAAGAATTTAGGTTTCGTCAATCGATTGAAATTTAAAATAATGGTAAAATAATAAAACGAATGAATAAATATTGCAAAAAATCCATAGTAAAGACTTTTAATATAATTTTAGTTTTAGCATAATTTTTAAAAAACAAAAAAAAATGGAACCTATGTGTGCTTTTTTAATTTTGTTATTCTTTTATTCAAAAGATATATTTTAAGTTTTTGATGCATTCTTTTTTTGTTTGTTTATATTTCAGATCAGAACTCATCATGCCTGCTCAAATTCACATCAAAGACAAACCTATGTATAAACATAGAGGTCTTTTGCTTGACACAGCAAGAAATTTCATTCCAATATCAAGCATAGAAAGGACACTTGATGGAATGGCATCATCCAAATTAAATATCTTTCATTGGCATGCAACAGATACGCAAAGTTTTCCATTAGAGATTACACGCTTACCTCAAATGCACAAGTATTTAATGAATTTTTGTTTGTTTTTTTCTAAAATATTTTAATTTTCAAGTTTTGGTGCCTATTCATCAAGTGAAATTTATTCTAACTCTGATATTAAACGTTTAATTGAATATGCCCGGTTTAGAGGAATTAGAGTTCTTCTTGAATTGGATGCCCCATCACATTCAGGAAATGGATGGCAATGGGGTCCTCAACAAAATCTTGGTGATTTAGCTGTATGTGTTAACCAACAACCATGGAGAAATTTCTGTATTCAACCACCATGTGGCCAACTTAATCCAGCCAATCCAAATCTTTATGATGTAATTGAAAAAATTTTTATGGAGTTTAAAGATATTCTTCCTAACGAAGAAACTTTGCATATGGGGGGAGATGAAGTAATATATTCAATTTTTTAAACAATATAAATATATTTATTACTTTAGGTATATTTTGGTTGCTGGAATTCAAGTCAAGAGATAATTGAATTTATGTTAAAAAAAGGTTTAACTACTGATGAAATAGGATTTTTGCAGATATGGAGTGATTTTCAAAACAAAGTCTTAAATATTTGGCATAAAATAAATAATTTAAAATCAAATGAAACAAGAAAACAGGTTATTTTATGGTCTAGTCATTTAACAGAACCGGAAGTTATTGAAAATTTTCTACCAGCTAAGGATTATATTATTCAAACATGGGTTGAAAAACAGTCATCTTTGAACAATGAACTCTTGGACAAAGGCTATAAATTAATTATTTCAACTAAAGATGCCTGGTACTTAGATCATGGATTCTGGGGTAAAACTAAATACTATGATTGGCGAAGGGTGTACAGTAACACTTTACACAAACATGATGGAGTTTTAGGTGGTGAAGCTTGTATGTGGAGTGAATATGTAGATGAAAATTCATTAGGTAAATTAACTATTTAAATCAGTCATTTATGAAAGAAAATTTTTTTAAAAAAATATTTTTAAAGATTCAAGAATATGGCCGCGAGCTGGTGCATTAGCTGAACGTCTTTGGTCTAATCCTTCTGAGGATGCACTTAAAGCTTTTTCAAGATTTTATAGATATAGAGAAAGGCTAGTCACACGTGGCATTAATGCTGATACCATATCACCAAGATGGTGTGTCTTAAATGAAGGGCAATGCTAATTGTATAATTTTGTGATAATTCTTTTTATTTTTATTAAATATTTTATTAGTAATGAAGTAAAAAAATCTTTGAAATAAAAAGCTTTGCTTTAAATGTATTTAAGTTAGGAAAATAAAGAAAAATAGATGTTTACTTCACATTTTATTTATTTGTTTGCTTCTTTCTTAAATGCAACGGTTGTCAATGATGTAGCATGTTTATCATTCGACTTACTCCAAACGTGATTTTGTCCCTTTTTTGCTGAGTTGATTATTTCCACTGTCTAATTATTTCAAGTGTTGTCACGTTTCAATTTGCTTTTAGAATAAAATTTAAAATTTAAAATTTACATGTAATTAGTTAACAAGGCGCCAAAAATTAAAAATATTTCCATTTTTTAATTTAAAAGCTTTTGAATTAAAAAAATTTCTTGATTCTCTTAGCCTAACCATTTTATATACTTTTAAGCATTAGGAGGTAAAAAGTAGCTATTTCCAGAAAAAAGGAAAAGCAAGAAACAAAAAAAAGTTCATTGAAGACAAAGTGACTAACATTGAAGTTAACTGATTAATTTAAAATCAATAAAATCAAATCAAGTAATTTGCTTAGTAGTTAATCGAGTCCTTGTAGGAAGTTTTATATACTTAATAATAATGGTGGACTTTGATAACTCTCCCGCCGATTTTAGGGATAAAATCATTGAAAAAATGCAATGAACCAAATATTATTGAAAAATATTCTTTAATCAGAGATCGATTTTTTATATTTTCAATCAGCTGTGTAAATTTTAATAAAATCCATCGTGTGGCTTTTAAATTGCAGACGTTAGATTCTATAAAAATAATTTTCAAGTAGAGAAATAGTAATTATTTTATTACTTACAAAAAGATACTTTGATAGCTCTTTGGCCAATGTAGAAGCTTCTAACTAAAATATTAATTTGTTGTTGCCTACATTTCTAAGAAACAGTTAGACGAAGCCTGGCAAAATTCTTTACAAAATACTAAACTTAACAGAGTAAAAACGTGCTTGGAGCACAAAAAACGAAAAAAAATTAGCACTCAAAGATGTAAAAATCATGTTTAATCAATTCATTCAATAAAATTTCGTATTTAAAAATTTAATCTCTTAATCGAATTTTCAATTTCATAAATGCAAATATCAAAACAAAATATTTTAGTGCATTCATCTAAAATTTTTGTAAAATTTGAAGGTTGAATTCACTAACCAAAAGCCATACACAAATCAAAACAGATGATTGAATAAAATCAGATACACGAATCCTATATTGCATTTAGTTTTAGATTCTACATGGATAATTTGATTTATTTTTTATTTTTTGTTTTTTCGTATAGTTTGTTTTCTATAATATACACTCTTCCCCTTCCAACAGGTCCTGTCAGATGTTTGATACGAATTTGATCCGCCTCTAAAGGATTCACTAGTTGATGGGGTAGCGTTCTTTTATTGAATTTAATTCATTAATGCATCCGAAAAACCATTGACTGAAAAAACACGGGAGTTATACACAATACCGAACATCATCTGAGCTGTAATTAAAAATTTTAATTTACTTTACCTAAAGAGTTGCGGTCTGTTCCAGCTTTTGTTGTTTTTTCGTTGCAGCGTTTTCATAGCTTTAGCTTTATACTATTTGTATTTTTATTTTTTGATTTGTTTATTCTGTTGTTGTATCAAAACTTGCTCTTGGTTATACTATGTTTGTTTTTTTTCAGCTATTTCTTATATATACATATATATATAATAATACATATATACCCTAAGATCCATGCTAATGGTCCAAAAGAAGCCTGTGGAGACCTTTTCAATTTAATATAAGTGTACAATAGGGAACACACTTCTAATTGAAAAAAAAAATGACTACAGAACTGTAAACAATATTAAGATTGCATTGTGAAAAGAAATGGAAAAAAGAAGCGCTAAAATTTAATATGCATGAATTCTGACTAACGTAGAAACATGAGAAAATAATTAGAATTCTAGATTACTCCATATGTGATGAAAAGATCATTTTTACTGCCTAGTGAATTTTATTTGCAATTCATAAAGAATTATTAGATGGTTGGATGAAATTTTTGAAATGCTTTATAAATTTCTTTTGTCCTAAAAAAATGTCATATATCTGTGCAAAATAATTTTAATTATTAATTTTTTATTGATATAATACACTGAGCTTAAATATTTTTTTGATTCTTAAAAAGCAATTAATTTCTATTTTTAAAGTTTTTACAAGAAAAAAAAAAATCTAATGATTATTGTAATGGGGTCATAAATGTTTTATAGTGAATCAATTAAGAGCTAATTCTCAACTTAGGGTTAATTTTTTAAGTTCGAATAAAGAATATTCAATAGGATTAATTTTCCAAAAAGAAACTTACCAATATACTCGTAGTTCTTAAGAGTTCGCTTTTTTTGAGAAATTTTTCTTTTTTGAAGGTAAATTGCATTTGTTGGGGGGTTTCCTTATTCTTTTAAATGAATAAATTAGCTTTTAATATTATTCTTGTTTATCTAGTTGTTGCCTAATATAATCTCTAGCATAAGTTTAAGTGAAATTAATTTGAATAAATTGAATTTCCAAATAAAAATACTATTTCCTTCGTTAAATTAAGATTTTTAGAAATATTTCTATAAATATTTGTTTTAAAATAACTTTATTAATTTGAAGGTGTTAAGGAAAATAATTATATTTTAGATTTTCGATGAACAAAAAAACAAATTTTGGTCTAGATAAGTTATTACAAAAAGCATTTCTTGCAAGGAATTGAAAATATCATCAAAAAAGCATCATTTATGGGGTGCTTTAAATTTTCCAAACCATGATTTGATTCAATTGCTCATATCTTTTGAATCAACTTCTAAATACTACTAATTCGATGTCCCTTTTTACCTATTATCTCAATGAAAGATGAGGTGGTGGTATTTGGGTCAGATAAATACCAAAACAAAAAAACTTAGCTGTGTCTTGCGAATATATGTAACTAGAGCTTATGTGAAAACTATGCTACATGGCAAATGAATATTCATCTTATTCACTTTCTTTTCGGTTGTAGCTTTTCTGTTTACAAGCACACAATTTTTACTTAGAAGTATCTTCAGTCTGCTGACTTTTAGGTATGAACTTTGACATTTATACTAGACTTTATATCAGTGAAAATAAGTGAGCTTTGAAGAGAAAACTTCAATTAGCATAGCGATTGCCCACGAAAATTTATTCCTGATAAAATATTCAAACTAAAATCTGGAAAGAGCAAAAACTAGTCAAACAAAAACAATCTTCTGCTAAATATAACAGCATGAATAATTAAGTTTATCACAACATTTATTTGTTCTTTTGGATCATTTTCCAAGCCAATTGGTTAAAACAGGACTTCATTATAAAAAGGTTCTCTAATTGAAAATCCGTACGTAAATCATACCCTAATGACACTAGAAATTCAAATTCTGATTTGAGTAGCATAAAGAGCTAATTTTTGTGTAAGTATAAAAATAAATGATCAAGAGAATGATTTTTGAGTGCCATTGAAAAATTATTTTAATATGATCGTAATGCTAGTAATCACGCATGTTTGGAAGCGTAGTTTTAACATGAATGCATGTGAGCTTCAAGATTCAGATCCAAGTAAGCTAAGATGCAGAGAGTATATGCTAAAAAGAATTCATTTTTGCAATGGAAACGTTCCGACTGTCCGAAATTCTTCCTTTGCCTCTCTTAATACAGTTTAAATTAGATAATATTATTAATTAGATTTTCTTTTCTTTAATAATATATATTTAAAAATAAAATTTCCTTGTTGAAGAAACTATATAAAACGCTAATAATTAAACAAGAGTGACCTTTGTTATGCCAAGGAACTCATTGTCCCAATAATAATTATTTTGTTGGCAAAGCTAAAGGAAAGCAGTTTTAATTAATACTAAACAAATGAAAATAGCTCTAACAACAAAATAACTAATACATTGTATCATATTTTTTCAGTAAAATATCATTCCTTTAAAATACTTATTCTTATTGTTTTTATTTTTAAATAAAAATATAAAAGGCATAAAATATTTAGCTGTATCCCTTTTCGTCCAACTAAATTTATTTTCAATGACAATTTTTTACAAAAGAATATTATATAAATATTGTTTTCCGAGTTGATTACGTCACATTGCAAACGAAAATGACGAAACAGTGAAATAATACCTAAACAAGATGCCTTTGGATGATGAGAGGTGGGTCAAAATATTTCAGTTTGGGGTTTTATATTATGATAACAAATCCAACTTGGGCCACCCAGAATGGTCCTTCTTTGATAAAATGAGGGATTTATCCAATCAGAATTGAAAATTTGTGCAAGTGGAATATTATAATAAATTTTCCTATTGTATTTTGTAATATTTTATATACTTGGTATGAACAAAACATGTTGTCCTCTTTGTTGTCTACTGAGCTATACGATAACAACACACGAATACATTGTTATACTCATATTATATATATGGTATATTCCTTGGTCTCTATTGGTGTTGTAAAATGAAATATAACTACAGGGATGGGGTGATATGAATGTAACGTGAAGGAAAATTAATCAAAACATTGTATAAAGGAAAAATAATAAAGTAAGGATGGAGTTTTTTGTTTTCAGTAAAATGAAATCAAAATGAAAATGTAAAAATGAATACAGTGATTCGTTCAGAAGTAGAAATAAAAATTGTAAAGGTAGGTGGGGTAAGGCGAACGAATAACAATATGAATACGAGATGTCTACGCTTGGGAGCACATGGGTAAAATTAAATGAAAAAATTGAGATGGGCGGACTAACAACAATAGCTTCAGGAGTTTAATTACGAAATATGTTTTAATTTTACATTGTGCCCCGGTGAAATGGTGCGAGATGACCCCTTTAGATGGAGCTTCTACAGTAATCAAGTTTATATGAAAATTTGCTGTTTCCCATTTTTCTTAACGAAGTATTTTATTTATATATATATATATGTATATATATATATATAAAAATATTTATGTAGAAATATATTTTTAAAGATATATTAATATCTTTGTAGTAATAATAAGTAAAAAGAAGCTTATTTCACTATTCATAAAAAGATTCATATTAACTCTGACAATGAGGAAGCACTTTTGCATGCAGCTAAGGTAATTGCTTTGATGTTTTTTTTGTGTTAAGATTTTTTAAATGTTATTAATATTGTTTATAATATCTTAAGTAAACAAATTTATAATTAATTGGAACTAAGGAAAAAAAGAATTTAAATTTGGATTTATACAATTTGAAAAATTAGACGTACAAAAATGTATGTAAAACTCTTATTGAAACACTTAATAGTCTTTTGCTAATTGAAATCGATTTAAGAAATGCAATTTTACTTAACCCTTTGGCCTACTCAGTATTTGCCGATTGTGTGAACCGTAGTAGATCAGTCGAACACCGTGCTAGCACGGTATATCTGGCGCAAAATTTTTGTTTTCATGACATGTATATTTTGGTGAACCAGAAGGAGTTGTGAAATAATAAATCATGTTTTGGAGCAAATAATAATTTTATGCACAAGTCAGACTTGTATTCTTCGCTTATAGCACAAATTCTTTACCTCGAGTCAGACTTGTGCTATTCGATGAATGCCCAAATTCATTACCACGAGTCAGGTTCGTGACCTTTTTAATCCCAATCACAAATATGTGTAACAAATATAAACACTTATGCAATAGTTGGAATAATTAACTCTTAACGCCTTTGATCTGCAAAGTAGCACGTATTGAACATAAATACTGCAACTAATACAGCAATTAAGAAATATATAGTTTTCATTTTAACTAAAATCTTTTAGTACTCTACAAAAAATAAATCTAGATATTAGGCACCTCATAAATTAACATAAATTTTATTGAATTCAAAATTTATAATGAAATCATATAGATTTTATAAAACTGCCAAATTTTGTTAATATTTAAATATATGTTACAAAAAAATGTAACAATTAGAGAATTAGAGAATTGTGTTTTGTTGATCTTCTTTTATTTCTTATAACTTCAGCGTATCTCCTTTTCAAAAGCCTATTGATTTTATGATTGTTTTCATCTTTCGACTCTCTTTCAAAAACCTCAAAATAATATACTTGGATGTTGATTCATTAATCTTTAATAGTTTTTTTAATATAAACAATACTAAACAAAAATTAGTAATATATTTACGGAAAGCTTCGTAGATCCTATATTGTAGATTTCTAATATAATTTTTGACTGAAAATTTACCCCTTTTTAACACATGAATCTGACTTATACCAACAAGACGGCAAAAAATAAATGTCATAGAATCTGATAGTGAAAGTGATTTTGAAGATTGGATTGAAAATGACATTACACCTTCCTCATAGCATTATTCACACATTTTGGGTATAATTGTAGAATTAAGTGATGGACCGAGCATCAGTGAAGTAACAGATTTATTCTTTGACAAGAACTTTGTTTATTTAGTTGTTTCTCAAACCAATTTATACCATTTTAAAATTACACAATTTTATAAAAATTCGGTTAAATCTTTACCATAGACGGAAGTTACAATTAGCTATATGAAGGAATATTTTAGGTTATTGATATTAATGGACAAACTAAAAAATCTTATTGGAAAGATTACTGGTCAATGGACCCTTTGGTGGAAGCACTTATATTCCCTAAAGCTATGAGCAGGATCAGATTCGAGCAAATTCTTACATTTTTCTAGCTCAGTGTACAAATACAGACTTTGTAAAATTAGACCTCTATTGGTCCCAAAAATCAATCTATGTATGTACCGAAACAGCAGTAATCACTTAATGAAATGAGGGTGCGATTGACTTTATTGGAGATTCTTTAGAATATTTTACTTTACTTCCATATTAAATTACAAAACCCATGACATTAATGTTTCTATGTAAAAGCAAAGTGTTAAGAAAGAAATATTTTAATAGCCTATCGGGAATGTATAAACTGTACTCCAATTAATTCTAGAGCTTAAGCTTCCAAGTATTTTCTCACATCAGATGCCAAACATCTACTTTTGAAAAATTATAAATAAAAACAACTAAATGAGTAAAATAATTTAGGACTTAATTTTTTATTTCAATTTCTCGATTTTCTAAAAACGTTTAAGAAATCGAAGATTTTTAGTGTAGTTTATAGGAAGATAAAAAATTTAAAATAAATAAAAATAAAAACAAATGCTTGAATACTTCTAAAAATAGAAAAAATTATGACAGTAGGATTTTAAGTAGTTCGATTTTAATGTACTTTCTAATCACCGTTATGATAACCATCAGAAATAAGTTTTCAAACACTATAAAAAACCGTCATAGGATACGCACACAACCAAACACAAGTCACAATTATAATTGAAAATAAAACACACAAAAAATATTTCGGAAAACTGAAACTATAATTTTAAATTAAAAAGAACATTAATTATAATTATAAAACTACACTTTTTCGTAAACTGTCTAAAAAAATATTCGAATGTTTTATTTGAGGCATGAACCCGAACGTAATTTGAATCATGAAAGAAAGTTTTTTTATTTATTTATTTCAATAATTTAATTTCACCAGTGTTTTACACGTAATATCATTATTTTTGTTGATAGATTAGTTTCTTCACGAAAAAACCGTTAAGACACATATATGCGCAAATAGATTAATGAATATTTTGTATACAATTTTATTTTAAAATAGGAAAAAACCATCAAAAGTCATTTTTAACACAACACAAAAACTTTTTTTCAAAACACTAAGGCACAATTTAATTTCCAAATGTTACTTTTTAAAAATTTATTTAATTTTAATTACACTGACACGATATGCCGGCTAATACTCAAATGACCTTAAATGGCTATACTGAACAACTTACACATTCATATAATCCTACTGAACGGCTTTGACTCGGCATAAACGAAGTTCTACATATCTAGGCATATATATTATAAAACCTGATGTATCAACCTTAAAAAATTGTAGGATTCATTTTATTGACATTGGTTTTATAGATACAGACTTCATTTCTTTTTTAAATTACTTTATTGCTAGGAAAATGCTTTTATTTACATATGTAAGATTACGATGATGTTATTGTTGATTGAATATTCTCCTTATGTTTTAAATTTTATAAATATAACCAAGCAAATGTAATTTTTGATTAAGTCTTAGCTTTTCTTATAAAATATGAATTTTAGTAGCTTACAAGAATAAATTTCTTAAAAAGGTGTAATTTGAAGGGTATTAAACTTAAACCAAAATTTTTAATAGATTTAGTTAAACAAGCAAACATTTTTTGGAAAATAGTATTTATTAAAGCTTAAGGTGTTTTCCGAAACTTAAATAAAACGGAAGTCAAGTAATGTTATACCATGATCGGTAACAAAATTAAAAGCTGGATTTTCTTTGTTTAAAACGAGACACACAGATAAACGATTATTAAAACATTTAACATAAAACGATTAAAATATTGTATTTGAGGTGGATTTAAGGTGACGAAAATCAACTTAAGGTGACATTTGTTAACTAATTAACAAATGTTAACAGTTTGTATTTTTTTGTATATTTAACATTTCGTCTTCGGCCTGGTATAAGTATTGTAGTAAATTATTATTACGCCCCAACAGAAATTACCCAGAAGAAAAAATGTACATTAGTGAATTTTTTACATATTTATTCATTAAGTTTGAATATCATGAATATCACATCATTATCACTCAAGACTACTTTGTAAAACTTAGAAGTCAAAATCCTTGCAATTTTTATTTACGTCACGGATTCGATCTAGCAAAAGCTGACCATGTTTGTCCTGAACGCAATAAAAAAGGTAAAAGCTACTCTTGGTATATCAAAATACATGCCTTTCTAACTTGAATTCAGCAGCAATTGTAACTTAAATACTTCTTCTATCAACTCAAAATTGGATACTTACCATAATGATACTGAAAAAAAGAACGAAAGGATATCTAGTCTGAATTTAAACTAATTATTATTATTAACTTTTGAATTGAATATAATTTTTTTAAATATTGTTGCAAGAAAATTAATATAAATTATATGAAAAATAAAGATAGAATTTAAATATTTTATTATTGAAAATAATAATTAATAAATTTTTTTTGATGAATTTTTCAATAAGATATTTTATAGATTCTTGGATATCAACCTAAATTACTCTAATTGTATGTGTAATCATTACTGACAGAACAACGTTAAATTAAATATTTTGTGAAGCTCTCTGGATAAGTTTAATCCGAGCTTTTATTCTCTCAGTCCAAAAATATGGTAGGTTTCCACAAACGCAAGGCCATACATCCCTAAATTCCAGCATATTTTTTCTGATTGCCGCCAAAGCTCTTAAATTCTTTTAATAAATTTATATTATGAATGCTTAATATGAACTATATTTTCTTTTTTTGTTTTAACTGTGATTTGTCCATAAGACAAGTCCGTAAGACTGGTCCGTAAGAAAGTTTGTTAGGCTCATGAACATTTCAACGGGAAAAAAGTTGACATAAGCCCACAATTCCAGTAATGTCACGGAGACAAAAGTGCATCCTTTAGGATTTTAGCACTGACTTGTTGTATATTTCCCTAAAGAAAATATTTTAGCTTTCCCCATTCTTTTTTAAAACCTAATCTACAAAATAGTTTCCTTTATTCATTGAAACTTTTCGACAGCGTTAAAACAGCTTTACCAAATGTCAGGAATGACAGGGAAGTCTTCTACTTATATTAGGAATTCGTCACAACTACCTTATTATTAAGGGCAATACCAGGAAAAATCAAAGGCTAAAGAAAACAATATATTAGATAAGTTTGTGAAATTCAATTGCATAATATTAAAAAATTAAAAAAATCTAACATGTGCAGACATATAAAGACAGATTTTAAAAGACAATCTAATCAAATCACTGACTCTTTTATATTTAATATTAATATTTCAATTGATAAATTAAATAAGACACTTTTTTCCATATAACTGCACAAAAAAATAATATTTCTTCAAAACAATCACTCAAAAAATTTCAAATAACCACAAAAGTTTTTTAGACATTTACACCTAATGCGCAAATCCTCAATCAATTAAATACTTAACCTCTCTAATCAGAATATTCAGTTACGGTATCCCTCACTAAATAGATCAACATACAATTCTCTCATTTAAAAAAAAAATACAAAAAACAGATAAAAAATCATTCAAGTTTATCTTTCAAAGGTTTTCTTCTTTCATACTTATATCAAGTCATCCACAGGTGAGCTAATGATATAAAATTCTTCAATGTTCTCCTGTGGCTAAGTGAATTTTCAATTGTCCTTTCCATATTGCACTTATCAAATCAGATGTATATATAACAATCCTTGAAAGAGGTTTTATGATTGGCTCCAAATGCTGGGCCCCTCCTTAATGAATTTGTAAGCGCAGGCGTTCTTTATATTAAATACACTAACACTCTTTTATAATATACTTAAAAAAAAATATCTTTCATTTTTACTAGCTATAAGTGTTGTAATAACAGAAGGGATATGATTGTTCAACGGATTTATAATTTCATGATATCCTTGCATTGTTACCTCATACATATATGTTTTATATGCAAAATAAATTATTTATTTATCAATACCTTTAGACGTGCAAGATAGAAAATATAAAAGTTAGCATGAAAAAAAATCTATTTCTGAATGTATTTGGATAGTGATGAAAAAAATGAACAAAAATTTTAAGTGGGGAGATGATATATTTGTCAAATATAGTCCTGATAAAACTTGAAAAGGATGCTTTTTAGTTTCTTGTTTGCCAGTTTATGTTCAGATTGCGGTTAAACGATATCGTTTGTGAAAGAAACTCTCATTAATTATTGGATTTATTAAAAAATATGTGCCGCAGTGTAAAAAATCAACAATTTAAATATTTTATAAAGCTAATTAATTTAGTTTTTTGTTAAATAATTATTAATAGGTGCTTATATGAAAGTGATTAATTAATTAATTAATAAATTATGGCTGGACCATTTTTATCACCTTTACCAGGAGATTTATTAACTGAATATATGTTTGGTAGGAGAAGACAAAGACGAAATCGAACAACATTTACACCACAACAGCTTCAGGAATTAGAGGCACTTTTTCAAAAAACTCATTATCCTGATGTCTTTTTACGTGAAGAAGTTGCTTTAAGGATCAGCTTAAGTGAAGCTAGAGTTCAGGTATTTGAATTCCTATGAATACTTTTAAGACGTTTTAAAGTTGTCTTTTTGTTTTACAATCGACTGAGAACAAATATCCTATCCGGAAAGGTATTTTGTTTAGTCCTATATTTAATAAATTTACTATTAATTATTTGAATCGAAAATATTACATCACAGTAAAATTTTTATGATAAAAACTTTTCTTTTTAGTTTTACGACTAATTTAATCTTATGAAAGTCAAATTTGTTATTTTTCATGTTAAAACTTCATAGATCTAGCGTTTCTTTCAGTATTTTAAATATTTTGCTTAATTCAACGCTGAGTATAACTTTTTTCCAACCAATAATAAATTTATCATGTTCCAAACAATCAATAAAATCTGAATGAATTTTTCTCTTAATTTTTTTAAATTTCTCTTTAAATGCCTTCCAAGAATAAATTATAATTAAAAAATTAACCCCGTACCTAATGACTACGTAGCTTTGTATGTGGTTTAATAAAATAAAACCAACACCAGTGGAATAAGCTCATGCATGAATTGAAAATTAATGAATAAGATACTGGACAAACGGAAAATGAGAAATCTACCTCCATTTCATGTAGTGTAAAAATTTAACTGTCAATGATCGTAGTTTATGTATATTCATTTTAGATTGTCTTAGTTGTGTCACTCTAGCAATTATCATTTTCTTACCTTTGATTTAATACAATTTGTATTTAATACGAGTCAATATGGATAAAATTAGAGAAGATAATTGATAACAATTTCAAGTACACCTAACATTTATAAAAACAGAATTTACTAAGCAAATCTCAATATCAACTGTATAAGAAAGCTTCCACCCTTCATATAAATTTGATCAGTTAATAGTTTATGACAAATTTGAGACTCCCTCATTTTATGATATTATTTTCTACACTTCAGACATTATGATCCGTCTACGTACTGACTTTGGAGAGGTAAAATTCGTGAATTTATATAGTATATGGATCCATATAAGGATCCAGCAGTGGACACCTTCAGATATCATTACGGTTCAAATGAAATTAAAATTGGGGCGTTTTTAAGTATAACTGTATACAATTTGTTATTTCAAATTGTACTCGGTAACGTTTTATATATTATATTAATAATGGCAAGGAATTTTTTTACATCGCATCGTAAGGAGTTTCTTTTCTATATCGAGTCTTTGACATGCAAATTAACAGTCTAAAAAGTAAAAAATTTTAAGAAGTTGCTTCACCAGTTAATTATTTACTTGATAAAATTAAAAAAATATTTCAAGTGAAATAAATTTTCAAAAGCCAAATAAAATGTTAAGTTTTTTATTGGTTAGAATGCGTTGTCACATCCACCATTAACTTTATGTGTGCAGAACTCCTTAAACTTTAAAATCCAGAATGACTTAGTCATGAAAACAATATGAAAAAATCATTAATTTTAATATGTATACCATAATTTTTGAGGAATAATCTGGATGCACGGATTTTCCATAAACTTTCCATCTGTGAAAAATTCGAAATTAACAGAGTCCGTAAGAATATTTGTTAGGCTCATGAACATTTCAACAGGAAAAAAGTTGACATAGGCCCACAATTCCATTAATGTCACGGAGACAAAAGTGCATCCTTTAGGAATTTAGCACTGACTTGTTGTATATTTCCCTAAAAAAATATTTTAGCTTTCCCCATTCTTCTTTAAAACCTTATCTACAATATAGTTTCCTTTAATCATTGAAACTTTTCGACAGCGTTAAAACAGCTTTACCAAATATCAGGAATGACAGGGAAGTCTTCTACTTATATTAAACATTAAACATTAAAACATTTTTAAATCTTGCTTTTTTTATGGTTCGAGAATATCTCATTCTTGCTGCAAGTTAAATAAATTGACACCTAAGCACAAGTTTTTAATATTAAACTGCGTCTTTTAATGTGTTTATTTCACCAACTTTACCCTTGAAAGCTACATATATATAATTTCATGAGGGAATTTCCTAATCATCCTGTGTAGCTTATTGTCCATAATCTGAGAGTTTTACTGATATTGAATTTTTTGATAGTTATGCTGAAAGGTCTTTTTCTAAAGCTAATCAAGTGGTGGCAAGTTTTACAATTTTAAAAAGTGGATGGAAAAAGTAGAGACTAAAGACTAAGCCAGAGATTGATATTATATTATAGTATTCTATTAAGATCACTTAATAGAGAAATTTACAGATTTTTATCTCAACCCAAGTAATTATTTTAATAATTTTAATTTAAAATCTCTGTCTACTGGCAAGTTATATAGCTTTTATTTGCAAGTCTTGCAGCCTCGCATTTTTTAACCGTGTTATTTTTGTTGCTTTTATTCATTGGTTCTTAGTTGTAAACTCTCATCTTATGAGTGAAATTTGCATTGTATCCCATTATTATCTATATTAAATGAGTTGAGACAAGGGGATGGCGATAAGCGGAATTTCTTAAAATTAATACTTATTTTTAAAAAATTTCTGAAAAACTTTTATCATTCAAGTACGTTAAATTCATTTTATAACAATTTCTTTAAATTTGCATCACAATCTTAATCTTTCTATAATCCAAAAGTAAGTCATATAACCAACAGTTCAAAATTTAGTAAAAATTATTTTTATGGTTGGCTTACTCTTGAATATTTTTGATATTTCTGGCTTCAGCCAACCATAATATCTGTTTACAGTATTACAGATTGGAATTCCCAAAACTAAGATTTATAATTTGTGTGTATGGTGTGTGCACTGATATTTCCCACAGATTTCATTTTGAACTTATTTGAATTAACTTCAAATCAAGTATCAAGTAGAGCAGGCAGGGGTGTCCAACCCGTGGCCTGAAGCAAATATTAATGTGGCCCAGAGAGCTCAAGACGAAAAAAAATTATTAATAGCCATCTTCGGCGGTAGTGTCATACAGTCCATTACAGATCCCGCTTTCTTCACTCATCCAATCGACAATACATCATTTGAAATATTTTTAATTCTATACAAAATTCCGTATTCAGTTTTTGTTAATTAATTTTATTACGAAAACTACAAATATTAAAAATGAAACAAAATGAAGACAGTGGAAAAATTATGTACCATATTAAATAAAAGCATTATTAATATGCTCGAACTCTTCTCATTTTTTATATAAGACCATACACACGGCTTGCACGGATTTAGCTTTTTAAATTGATGTTACTGCCCATTTAAACCACACCCGTCTTCAGGGTAACAACCAATTTATAAGATCAATATTTCAAACCATAAGGGTATTTTAAATAAAATTGAAATTATGACAAGCCCAAGCAAACGTTAACAATTTTTTAAATTTCAAAACTTTGACCAAGCATTTTTTTTTTAAAATGGTGAGAAATACGTCACCTTATTCTCCCATGTAGTTTGAAAGTCGATTCCAGGACTTTTGAAGAAAACAGCAATTGTTTTGCAACTTTTTTATTGCGGGAAACAGAGCCATCAGAATCTGATGAAACAATTTTTTTGTTAAATATTGTTGATTTTTAGTAGTTTACACAACAACAATCAATAAAAAGTCTGCTGAAGTAAATGATATGACAGCTTATTTGTTATATGTATTATACATATATTTAAACAAAACTACTGTTTTTTAGCACAAAATAATAATTTAATTTATTGTTCTTTTGCAAAAATATGTCACAACAGTGCAAAAAACATTTGCTTAAATTAAAAAAAGTATGCCTATTAGTCATATTTATCTTTTTATTTTACATAATTTTTATTTCAATTATTATATTCCTACTATTAGGCTGCTCGAAAACCTTCAATTGTTAATAAAATCTTTTCTGTTCATCCAATTAAGTTCAAATAAATTTTGTTGTGTTGGGAGTGCATGACAAGTGATGTTAATACAGTTAGTTCAAATATTAATTTATTAATTATATTTAATAAACTAATTTTAATTTTATATGAGAGAAAAACTTCAGAAAACTGAATGCAGCGAATTACGAATTCTGAATTCAGAAAAAAAAACAATCTCAAGTCTTTTTATATTACTTGTTTATTATTTATAAAAACAAAATAATGCTTTTTTACAAAAATATTTTTCTTTATTAACTTTTTTTCAAAAGTAAACAATTTTCAGGAAAGCTTAAATGTTAAATTTTATTTATTTTAAGTAAGGCTGAATATATATTTACGCCATATATGATATTTTTTGGTTTTATTTTTATCAAATTATTGGTTTCTTAGCCATTTTACTCTGAGATTTAAACCACATGCCTTAATTTGTTTTAATTAAAACAAGATTTTATGAGTGTTTTCTTTAATTTCTTCTATGTCCCTCTTGCGAATTCAAGTGTTCGTAAAATTAAATAATTTGGGGCTATGCGTATAGTCACATGCTTCTATTTTAGAGTCACATTTAATTTTAAAAGCACCAAATTCCAAATTTTTTCTCTTAACTTACCGTATATATCCGATTGAAATTTATTGGTTTTGTTGAAAGCATAATTACATATAAGACTCACAAAATAAATTTCCTGAAAATTTGAAATTTTGAATGTTCTCCTTCATCAAATCATCGAGCTGAGCTTTGATCTTTATAATAAATCTTATATAATTATAAAAATATAAATAATACATTTCTTCAAGGTTTGGTTTCAAAACAGACGAGCAAAATGGAGAAAACAAGCACGACTACAGCTTCTTCAGGACGCATGGCGAATGCGATGTTTAGGTTTAGGTTCACCTCCAATTATTGTATCAGGTAAATACATAGACAAAATTTATTAAAATCATTGATTTTATTTGTAATATAACTTAATTTTTAGGACGAACACTTAATGAAAATCAGACAGTATCCCGACCACCAGAAAATTTAGATAAAGATATCACATCAAATGAAGGCTCTACAAATCCTCCATTTACTATGATGCATCCTGCATTTCAAAATCATACAAAGTCAGATATTAGATCTGAAAATAGTGAAAAAACCTACACAGAATTAAAATTATATCCAAATAATATTCAGCCAATATCCTGTCATTTGAACATTGATCATAATATATCAAAAAATAATCATTCAAATCATTCAGAATCAGGAGGTTCAGATTCTGAAGAAATTGATCTTACTTCCGGCGCATGTATTGATTTCTCTAATAATAATAGAGAAAACACAATTCAATAATAATTCGAAGTTCTTTTGAATTTTTTTAAATTATTGTCTAAAAAATTTAATTTTTCAGTAGTATAGAAAATATATTGAATTTATAAAATTGGTAACTAAGAATAAATAAATGAACTCCTATGTGATTGAAACAGGACTTTTATCCTGTCTAACTTCAACAGAAAATATAAATTAACTTTGTTTGATTTCTGTAAAATATATTTCAAGATATTAAAGTTTTTTTTTATTAGTTTTATTTACTTGAATCTAAATGATTCAATGATCTTATGCATCGGATATAAAAAATATATATTCAGACAGTTTTGGTTAATAATGTAAAATAAAATAAAAGAACAAGGCCAAAATTTGAAATATTTTATTTCCTACATGTTTACAGGGCCTAAAACTTTAAATTTTCTAATTAGACGTATAGTAGGGACTATTCACTATTTTTTCCAACACGTCAAATGGCTCTCTCGTTCAATATAAAGTAACTGTTTAAATTTTTACTCACAAATGGCAATTTCAATATTATATGGGGCGATAAAGCCATTTGACGAGTGTGCGTCGCGACCGCCCAGCATGTCGCGACACTATTTCAAAGGCATCGCGAGACGATACGTACTGGTAATCTGCACGCAACATAATGAGTGAATATTCTTTCACCTCGCTTCCCGCTTCCCGCTCCTTCGTTTCGTTTGCGTTGCGTGTTTTCAATCAAAATTCCGAAATTCAGCTGTGACAGTAAAGCAGAATTCTGATTGAAATCGCGCAACGCGTTCATTGTGTCATTTTGATCCGATTGTAATAGATTTTTGACAAGTTATATTAAAATATTTAGAAGTATTTTTTATATTAAATAGAGATTGTAATTCAATTTTCTCTTTATTAACATTTTGGCTTTTTAGCCACCTGCCTATCTGCTCTGCAAGGCTATTTTTTACGTTGGTGATTGAACTTTCCACTCAAACTTTTTTCGGGTACAGGAAATTTTCAAAACATTAGAAATCGCAGCTTTTTACTTAGAGAATTAATAGTTATTAAATTAAATGATACAAATATTTACCATATCTCCTTTTGTATCTTCTTAATCCCCTTTAAAGTAGGTACTATTTATGTTGTTTTCCTATGAACTGCTGCATCAAGCAGAAATATATGTCAACTGATGCGCTCGGTAAAATTGTAAATTATAATTTTCCGCTAGGTGCAACAAACTGACTGCAACAAATCGTATCTATTTTCATTTACTTAAAAATCATTACATTTCTGAAGGCTAAATGAATTTAAAATTTATTTTGAAATTTAGTCTTTGGCTCCTACTTTTAAAATGTATTTCATCCGCTATACCTGTGGTGTTGTGGCATGGAATGGGTAATATCTCTTATTTCTTAAAAACAGTGTTTCAGTATTTCTCTTTAAAACAGTGTTTTTGCCGGCTAAAACAAAAATATTCCTCTTCAGCTTAATTTTCAATTATATATTGAAAAACTTTAGTGCGTATAATAAATCATTCAATAATTCAATGGTAGTATGTACTATAGAACTTCTTTTCTAAAGAAACATTTTTAGATAGTAAAAAAACAATTTTATTTTATATTTAGCACCATAATTCGTACTTGCAATAACTAACAATACTCAACAAAAATTGATTCCATAATACCTATTTGACGAATATTTGATCAATAAACGATATTAATAATTTCAATTAATAATAATCGATTGTGGAAACAAATAAGGATCCTAAATAAAAATCATAGCATTAAATTTATTTTAGGAGATACTTGTTGCTTTCCATTCAGCCTTGGTAGTTTAAAAAAACTTATTGAACAAAATATTTACGGTGTTTATGTAAAGTCCATAAAAATTGGTGGATCTCTTATAGAAGACTACAAAAGTGGATTTTTTACTAATCCTAATATTCAAGTAATTTATTTAAAACCATTCTCAAAACAAGTTTTAATACTTTTTTTGTTTTTTAAATAAGGTTAAAGATGCATGCGAACAAATTAAAAATGACAAAAATTTAGCCAAAGGTTATAATGCTATCGGATTCTCACAAGGAGGGCAATTTTTGTAAGATGTTTTATAACTTTATTGACCTTTCTAAAACAGAAACTATTACAGGCGTGCTATCGCTCAAAGATGTCCTGATCCGCCTATGTATAATCTGATTAGTATGGGCGGTCAGCATCAAGGTGTCTTTGGTCTACCAAAATGCCCCTCATTAAGTTTACGGGTTTGCGAATATATGAGAAAAATCTTACATAAATCGGCTTATGAAAAGTTTGTAATTTTATATTTAATATTTGATGAATTATTATTTGCTTATGTTTGCTTTAGATGGATACAAGAGAAATTCGTTCAAGCTACATATTGGCATGATCCTCTTAATGAAGATGAGTATAAAAAAGGAAGCATTTTTTTAGCTGAGATTAATAATGAAATTTCCATAAATCATACATATATCCGTAATTTGAATCGTTTGAAGAGGTTAGTGTTATTCTTTGTATAATTACATTTGATACATTACTTTTTATAGTTTTGTTATGGTAAAATTTCTAAATGATTCTATTGTTCAGCCGCGTGAAAGTGAATGGTTTGAATTTTACAAACCTGGTCAAGATAAGGAAATCGTGCCATTATTAAAAAGCAATATATTTCTTGAGGTAAAAAATTTATTTTTAGAGTAGACTTTAATTTATATGGTATAAATCCTTTTTTTAAATACACTTGTGTATTTACTATGACTAAATTTTTGAAAATAAACATTGATTTTAAATATAGAATAGACTTGGCCTGAAAAGAATGTACAACTTGGGAAAACTTGAATTTCTTGAATGTGAGGAAGATCATTTAAGATTCAGCGAAGACTGGTTTATTAAACATATCATGCCATATTTAAAAAATTCAAATTAATAAAAAACAAACCTTAGAAAGAATTTCCTTCTTAAATGGAAAATAAAAATAGAATTTAAAATACTCATCAAAAATACTTTAGTTTTCATTTTTCTCATTTTCAGCCTATTTAAGCTTCGTTTTCATTTTTTTCAAATGTTGAAAGATATTTAACTGAGCTCAAATTTGACCTAAATAAAATGAGAGCTGTCATATGCACTTCTGATGTAACTTATTTTTGAGGTTATACGAGATTCGATATTTAAATTATAGCTTTTTTTTAGGATTCATTAAGAATCTATTTAAATTATGTTTAAAATTGTATATAACATGGAAACCAAGCAGCATCGACCTAATTAATTGATTTGGCAACATAACGGCACGTTTTTCATTTTATTTTGGCTATGGAACAGATACAAAACTATTCTCTCAGCACATTTTTAATTTTTCTTCACGTTTTAAGAGCCCGGTAATATATCACAAAATGTAAAAGAAGTATTTTAAAATCTGAAAAAACAAAAATTTATTGTTGAGAATGAAATTTGCTTTTGATTGCAGCTGATAAATTTGTTCTTAATATATGAAATTATTTAAACTAAATTATTTTTAAAAAATTTTTTTTAAATAAGCCTTCATGTAACGAAAGCAAAATTAAAACTAGCATTTTTTTTGAGTCTTATTTTCAATCATCAGAACCCGCTGTGCGTTTCAATTTTCGCTGCCGAGGGCTTTGTGTATGCTTTGTTTTTGGAGAAGTTTTCGGTGATGTTTTAGATTTTGGGGATTTTTCTATAATGGAAATTACAAAATATTCAAATATTAACTATTTTTTAAATACATATATATGTAGATATACTTACGAAGTGCCCGTAAAGCTTCTGGTGGTATCCAATCATAATCAATATTGCTATTATCAGTTGTTCCAGTTTCTATTGTTTTACGTTGTGGTTGACTACGTTTTCTCTTACCTACAGATCCAACTAAAAATTGCTGACCCAAAACCAAAAGTAATACTACAATTCCAGCTAGAAATACATATAAGAAAAACGTTTCACCGTCCAAGCCTTCATCAATTTCAATAATTTGAATTGTTTCATTGAAGACAGCTTCTGAATATTGTATTTCATTTGAATCTCTATAATTTATGGCAATATTTAGGCCAAAAGGACGGCCAGTTAATGTTTCTGATGGTAAAAATGAATATGAAACAGTAGCTTCATGGCCTGGTTTTACTTCTCGATTATATGGCAATGCAGAAAAATTTTGCACAGAATATGTGAAATCCATTGGATATCGAAATGATGCTTCGACATTTTCGATAACAAAATCATCTTCTCCATTATTTATAAACCCAATAAGGAATTCAACTGGTAGTCCTGCTGGAAGTTCTAATTGTGAGCCACCACTGAATAAAGGTTTAGTAAATAAAAGAAAAGTATTTGCATTGGGTGAAGTTTTAATCTCTGTTCCCTCTTCAACTTCTTCTACATCATCTCCTACAACCGCATTATCTTCAGTTTCAACATCTAATTCATCATCAATTTCATCTTCTCCATAAGCATAGAATTTATTTTCTGTACAAAAATATAATATTTTTAAAATTTAAATACAGGTTAACAAATTTTGCCACGTTAAATAATAAAAATTTTAACTTACGATTGCTAAATAAAATAAGCAAGGCCGGCAATAAGAAAAGATAAAAAATTGATTTTTTCATTATATACTTTTATTTTTAAACTGAACTAAAAAATCTTAAAGCTGTACAAAATACTTTAATGACCCCGTAAAACTTTAAGTTACGATTAAACAACACTTTTAATATATAGCGAAACATCTAGTAGTAAAAGTTTTACTGCTGACACATCTCAAGACGTGGAAGCCTATTGTGTAGAGTTTTATAAAAGTCTCCAAGTAGACTACATGTAGACTTTCAATTTAGAAAGTCTTTATGTTTCAGGGTACAATTTAAAAACTTAAAGTTGTCTTTAATTTCTTTGATTACTAAAAATCTTAAATTTTTTTAGTATTATATATCAGAGAAAACGATAAAATTTTACTAATTAGTAGACTTTGAAGAAATTCAAAATTTTTATTTATTATAGTTCATGCTAATACCAACATAATAATATGAAAATAATTTTGACAGAGAATTTTGACATTTAAACTCTTTCCGGTGTGCTTTTGATCTACCACATTCATTATTATTAAAAAAAACTTTGTGAAAAATGGAAAAACCTGTTGTATGGGCTCGTGTCACAAAAGTTCTTGGTCGTACAGGATCTCAAGGACAATGTACACAAGTAAAAGTGGAATTTTTGGGTGAACAAAATCGTCAAATTATTCGTAATGTTAAAGGCCCTGTAAGAGAAGGTGACATGCTTACACTTCTGGAGTCTGAACGTGAGGCTAGAAGATTACGATAATATTCAAGTAAGTTATTTTAGATTAGTTTAAAATCTTTTGCTAATAGTATATTTGCTTTTTTAGGAATTTCAACTATGTTGATACCATTCTATTAAGGGTTAAGAATTCTCACAAGAAAATGTGTACAAAAAGTTAATAAAACTTTCTCAACTATTTTCTATTTGTTTATATTTATATTTGAGAAAAGTAGTTGTTAAGATTTTATGTAGAATTTAAAAATATTTCAGCAGTTTTCCACCCTGAAAACTTCAGTATGAACCAACGGGAAATTAATGCAATCAAACGAATTTTAATTGCGTGAAAAGAGAGGAATAATATCACCACATATTATATGCGAAAATCTTTTCTTTTCATACCTACTTTATAGGAATTTATAATACTGCTCTCGGCATAGATTTCATGTGTTTTCGTGGTAATTTATTCATTTAGCTATGTGGGATTAATAATATGACTTAGGAGCCATTTTCTGGCATAGATACCCTACCAAAAGTAATAAAGCAAACAAATATTTTATAAATAAAAAGAAAACTTTATTTAAAACTTAAAAGAATGCGAAACCCTGCAAATATTAATATATATATATAGCAGCAATTAGAACTATACACTCCTTCAATAATATATCAGCTTTATCACTTAAAACAGTAATAAAGGAAAGTATAAGCATCTTCCGACACGCATATGATTGGATTATCAAAAATAGTTTCTATATAAACATAAAATTATGCTTCAATAAACAAATAAATCTACTAATCGATTAGCTGGTCAAAAGTTTTCCTTAATATTTCTTCACATTTTGGTATGTTAGTTAAACTATTAATTTTCGCCTGAAATGTATCTTTAGTCCAATTCCCTTTACCATCTAGTAATTCTAGGAAATGAGGTGCAATTTCTGTTATAACATCTTTTCTGCCACGAAGAATCATATGACCATTTCCAATTTCATCTCCAACAGTTAAAAAGTAACAAACTTGAGGAGGTGCATTTCTTAAAAATGTATTTATAAAATCAATTGAAACACCTTCGCGCCGATGAAGAGAATAGTATATTGGTAATTTCACAAGATTTTTTAATTTTTCAGCTTCACTTATTGCAATTTCATTCAAAACTTTATTTAAACTTTTCTGATAACTCTTTAAATTCCGTTGCAATTTTTCAACTAGTTGAATATGATCATTAGGGTTGCTTCTATAAACAGAAATTAATAATTATTATTTCATAATGTTA
This sequence comes from Acrocera orbiculus, assembly GCA_947359355.1. Classification (NCBI taxonomy): domain Eukaryota; kingdom Metazoa; phylum Arthropoda; class Insecta; order Diptera; family Acroceridae; genus Acrocera; species Acrocera orbiculus. The sequence continues at coordinate 6,364,359 of OX375757.1, forward strand.
CATTGATTTCAAATACCTTAAAATCTTATTGAAATTGTTTTCTCTGTCAATACATTCATTAAATTTTTTTAAAGCTCGAATTCCTACCAGGAAATGTACTATAATTGATTTTTTTTTCTTTTCTGAACCTAAAATTTTTATAAGTTGAAGTTGCGATAGGTTCGTAACATGAGTTCCACAGCACATATTTCTATCAATTCCTTCAATTGATATAATTCGAACATCACTTACATGATCATCCGGGAGGCTACTGGTAGAATGCATTAATCCTAGCTGTTAATAATAATATTATAACGTTTTCTTTTAATATACATAGCTAAAAAAACTAAATATTCACCGATTCATACTCATTCATGCTAATATAATAAACTGAAACTGTTTTCCCAGTAAAAATCAATTCATTCGCTTCATTTTGTATTGCAGATAGTTTTTCATTTGTAATAACGATGGCATCCAATTCAATATATGTTGTTTTCTCACCTAACCACCATGATTTGGTAATGTTACCATAATTCTTTTCAAATAAAGCACTTATTAAATGTTGGCCGGAATGTTGCTGCATGTGTTCTAATCTTCGATTCCAATCTAGTTGTATTTGAACTTCTTCACCCACATTAAATGGCGTTTTGCTTTCAACAAAATGTATAGCTTTATCCAACTTTCTTGTGACATTCCAAACAGGGTATTCGTTTATGTACCCAAAATCACATGGCTAAAAATTTAATAGATATTTATAAATAGTAATATATATATATATATTACCTGTCCACCACCTTCGGGGAAAAGTATAGTGTTGTTAAGAATAACATTATACCCCTCTAATAATTTATCCTCTTTTTGGTGAGTGGCTGGTTGAGAAGATTCAATTTTTGCCTTAAACTAAAATAATATACGCAGGTATTCATATTTAAGAATGAATTTTCTGATTTTAAAAACTACTTCTCTTAAGAAACTGTCTTCTTGACATTTGAAAACCATTTCAACCACAATTCTTGAATATTTTAAAATTAATTAAATATGCAGGTATGCCACTAAAAACAACTCTAACCTCACTTTCAATAAATGTCTATTTTTGCCATTAAAGTTATTCACAATAACATTTTATGTTGAAACCAGGATATCATTTATTCATAGGGTTTTTCATAAATTTAATTCAAAATTGAATTAACAGCTGATATGGCTATAATTCCCGTAGACTTATGCCCCTACAAACTGTCAAAATATTTTTTTATATAGTTTTCCTCCCCAGATGCTTGGACCTTGATATAATGACCCGCTTTATTCAAAAAAAATTATTACATTGTTCGTTTTCTTAGTTGATGCTACGTTTTAAAAATTCTTAACGGAAAATGAAAGAAATTCAATAAAAAATATCATGTTTCCTTCCAAAGGTTAACTATGAAGGTAAAATCGCAAAATAAAAGAGTTAAATTCAATGCATACACTGGAACTTGTAGCAATTTCGATAATGTTTAATTTGATTAGGAAAAAAGAAAAACATAAGATAGATTAAATTAATCTAAAATACTCTCACCCTCATCCTTTACGGGTGCATTCTTCAAGGAGTTTTGCAAAAACTTTTTTCTAAAATAATTATTTTTATCTTCTTCAACTTTTTGGCAAACCAAGTATTTCTACATTTATTTAACCAAAAAAATTTTTAATCCATGTTAAAAGTAATTTCAGTCTATATCTAAGCCATTAATCATTTTAATCAATCAGGATATCTTCACATTTGAAAGATCTTCTAAAGATTTTTGCATCGAATACTTTTTTCACGAAATAAAAATGAACTTGTACACTTGTAAATTTTTTCTATATTTATCAATATTTATAATATATTATAGGTGCTTTCATTAGAGTGAAACTAATTATAATTTACATTTTGTCTATTTGATAATCTGATTTTTAGTGATTAAAATATTTGAAAACATTTGTAGGAATAAAGTATTCTAAAAAAAAGCTCATTTTAAGATTATTATTTTTCAAAAATATATAAAATTACTTACTACAAAAATAATTACAATAATTTTACTATATATTTAGAATAATTATATTGTTTTAATTGTACCATTAGACAAGTATTTTTAACTATAATCAACTGCAATAATTAAATTTCAATTATATGAGGCAATATAAATTTGATCAATTTTTTGTTTTTAAAGTCCATAATTTAGAAGATTTTCACTCTATATAATTTCATTTTTCTTTTAATAATTAATTTTTAAGTTATATTTAATTTCTAAAATTTCCTTATGGCGTAATATTCTTTTTTGTGGCACTGATGGAGTTGGATCAAAATCATCAAAGGGACAATGTACAGCTTTTTGTAACTTAATCCATTTACACAATTAAATCCTTTTAAGTGAATTATCTAGTTATAATATAAATATTAAAATATTATTTCCTTTTTTTTGTATTATTTTTGTTATCTTACTAAAACTGATGGTAGTTTCCATATTTGAAGTTTTTTGTAGCAGTTTTTTTACCTTCACAATGGCTACAATAATACCATTCCTCTAATTTTTCTTCAGAAAAATCACGGTGCAAGGTCACGGTGATTAAGGTCAACAGGTTCTGTTTGTTGCTTCAGACATATGGCAACTGTTTCATTGTATGCACAATTATTTTATATCGTTGTTTTAATTGGATAGTATTATTTTATTATACCATTTTTCTAGTTCAGTGGTTCCCAAAGTCCAAAGCTACAATGTCCATCGTCATAGCCCCGTCGGCAGTCAACACAAAAATAAGTTTTACAGAAAGAGAAATTAACCTCATTGCTAAGAAGAATGGAGATTTCTCATAACATTTAGCAGAAAAAGAAATTAGCGTGGCTGAGAACAATGAAGATTTTTCATCACATTCAACAGAAGGAGAAACTAGTCTCATAGCTAAGAACCTTGAGGTTCCGCGGAAAAAATTAGTGGTTCCGCGTGACAAATTTTATTTCATAGAAAAAAAATAAGAATGGTGTTTAATATATTCAGATTTTACTCGGAAAGTTTACAATGGACCACCAAATTAAATATAAAATTTTTAAATAAGGCGACTAAAAACGCAAGCAATGGTATCAATTCAACTTACACCGAAATTTATGTAATTTTATACATAACTGATCAAAATCACTGATCGTTAGTTAGGCTGTTATTTTAAATCTAACATAACTATTTTTTCCAGTGAACAGAAATATATATTTTCTATTCCTCTTGTGATTTTATAAACCAGGGAAGACTATAAATTGTTGTTATAATGTATTCATTATACTCTGTGATACTTTTACCATTTTTGCAGGCGAGGCACACGTTATTGATGAATCACTTATTAAACCTAGCGCTCAAGATATCGTTTCGTGTGTATTGGGTAAAGGGTATAGTAAACAAGTGTATCTCCTCTTTTTAATAATACTGTAAAAAGGCATATTAACGATATTGCCGATGTCATTGAAATAGAACTTATTCCACTGAAGCAGGTGTGTGACGCTTATGTATTACAACTAGATAAGTCCACAGACGTTGCTGGATTAGCAATTTCGCTTGTTTTCGTTCGGTATGATTTTAATAAAAAAACAATGAAGATTTGCTTTTATGTGAAAGTGTGAACATTAACACCACGAAGGAGAATGTACTTAACTGCAATGATAATTTTATGACAGAGCATGCATTTGACTTCAGCAGTAGAGCAAAATAACTTAAGAGTGTTTCCAGACGCTAAGTGATATTCTCGAAGAATCTGAAGTGGTTTTAGATATAAAAATCGGTGATGGTATTAAAATACATCTGTGCAGTGTACAGCAATTATTCAGTGATTACTTTCCAAACCTAGAGAATCAAGATAACTAGATAACTAGAGAATCAAAATAAAAATATTGAGGGTTCCGCGCTCATTAGCAAAAAATTTGGGGGTTCCACGACCAAAAAATAGTTTGGCTGCCTAGTTCTTTGATAGCGTAAAGGAAAGCCGTAGGATCCCAAACATTGGCAATATTAATTTCACTATAATCAATATGATTGTGCAAGTCTGAAGAATATCTACTACTATCAGATGGTAGTGAGCTTGATGAAAAATTATTTGACAATTTAGTTGTCGATGTATTACCTGAAAAATATAATTATGAGTTATAAAACTAATTAAATATAATTCTTTTAATACTAAATTTAAAAATAGTAAAAATACAAAATAATCTATGTTTTAAGAAATAAATTCATTTTTGAATGTATCGGCAATTGATTTTTTTCGAAAAAATATTGAAACTGTTTTAATTGCTGAGTTATAAGGTGAGGTTTTAAGCTTTAGAGTATTTGTTAGCTAATTTGTACTTTAGAAGGAGTTCGATTTTTATAAGAAAAATACAACCGATATTTGTTTGTGTTATCCCATAAAAAATCGATAAGAGTGAAAGAGCCGATTAAGTTGTTTTTGTTTAAAAAATGTGAAAAAGCATAATGGTTTCCATAGAATTACAAATAACTCAAAGAATAAAAGCCCTTTGTGTTTTGAAGCTATTCATTCGCCGACTTAAAAGCATCGAATCAAATATAAGTGAGTGAACGTCACGCACTTTTCTATTGTTTTTCTAAATTTTTGAAAAATAAAAAAAATATATCGAAAAAATTGCCAGTAATTTTGAAAATAAAAAGCTCCACTACAGCCGTCACAATGAAGTATTTTCTAATTGTTTACGGACTAAGATACAAGAATTTGAATGTATTGGAATGCCCTTATATTTTGCATACTCAACAATCTACAACGCTTGCGTTAAATACTAATCATTATTCATTCAAAATCTTACTTGAAGATAAAAAAAAAGTGGTACAAATTATCCTTGTAAAAGTATACCATCACTACATGGTATTTTACATCCTCTACAAAAATTAGACCAATAACATAAAGCACAGACACGTCCACCATCAGTTACAGCTCCTAATATAAATGAAAAATCACATCCAATAAATATAATTAAATATTTTAATGATTTCAAATGAAAATTAAAAAGTAAAATATTACCAGTCTGCCGTATGATTAGCTGTATGATCTCTAGTAGAAAACGAACGACTCATTGTATGATAAAAAAAACATCTTGTCTAGTTAATTTTCTGTGTACAGTTAAAAGATTTTTTCCAATTTGACAGTCCTGGAATATATTTGAAAAATAATTATTTTTTTCCTTTACTTAAACGAAAATTAGACGGTAGACTATTATCTCAAATATTGAAAAAAAATTCTATATAATTTATAATAAATTACAATTATATAAACATTTAAACACAAAACTTTGAAAGTTAAGTGATACAAAATTCATATTCTAAATTTAGAATTAAAAGTTAAAAATTTTCCCTTGGTTACAAATCACCTTCTAGCAATGAAATCTTAAATTATTAAATTTTTCATATAAAATAGAATAATATAAGTTAACTAAATAAATTACAAAAAAACATTACCTTAACCATTACCAACAAAGTCCTGACACATGCACACTGTTTTTCCAAAGCACCGGTATACCTTCGATGTCCTTTTGTTGGCAAAAAACTGAAATACTAATTAAAAGTAATAATTAAAAAATTAGAAATAATACGAAAAAAGGGAAACTAATGAATACAACAATACCATGACTTATTTGAATAACTTTTAATCCTTTTGCAATGTTGATACCAAGAATGGTGCCTGTTATTGGTTTACATTCATCATTACATTCAGGTAACTCATAAATATATAATTTTGTTTCTGTTGATGGTATGATTTTTTGTTCAATATTTAGAACACATTTAACTTGTGAATTAGCTAATTCACATATAAGCATTAATTTTTGAATGCAAATTACATAATGTTGATAAACTTAATTTTAAATCAATATATTTAGAAACAGAATTCAATCGTAGGCCATTTTTTATAGGTACATAACCATCAAGTAAAATTACTGAAAAAGAATATAAAAAAAAAATTGAACATTTTATTTGTTTATTTTAAAAACAATAAAATAAAGGTATTGATTTTTATTTAATTATGTAAATATACATAAATATTACTCACCTAGAATTTCACAATAAATAAAATTTTCTAAAGGTTGCTGAAGGCTAAGTAAACTGAAAGGATCCAATCTCACTTATTCTGTACCACAGCAAAGGCAAATTATTTTGATTTTAATTACCCATAAAATAAATCCATAATAATACTCTGATTTCTAGCATGATGTTGATTTCAAACTTCTTCAGCAACAATTGCATCAGATCGTCCTGAATCTTTAAAGTTCTGTATAAGATTTTTCTGTAACACGATTAAGATCTTAAGAAGTGCATCTAGAACCCATTCTAAAAGATCCTATAAAAGATATTTCATTAAAATTAATATATTAAATATTTTTATTTAAAAATATACTTAAGAATTCAGTATGTACTTGGATTTATTTTTGACATGTTTGTAACCATTGAATTATTTAAAAAACTACCTCTATTAAAAAGCGTTGGTGAATTTGTTAGAAGCATTTCGTGGAAGTGTTCTAGTTTCCAAATCTTCATGTGCTTTTTCCTCCAAAGTAATTTTAGGTTTTAAACTTGCAACTACATCATCACCCTTAAAATTATTTAAACAATTGTTTTATTTACAAAAAAACTTCAACTTCAATTAAATTACTTGTTCAAAGAAATCATCACAAAAGACATTTCCTTCGATTTTGGTTAGTGCAGCATTTGTATACAAATGAGGTCTTGGTAATGTTTTCGAATTGGATGCACTTATGATGTCTTCATGTTCGGATAGTAAATTTGGTGTAGAAGATGTAATTTTATCTGTGATATCAAATGATGGAGAGCTAGAGTATTAATTTATATGTTTCATATTATTATTTGGTAGATGATGAGACCGTTGAATGTCATAATTTTCTTCAACCGACTATATAATAATATATATTAACAATAATAAATTTATATTATTGTATATTTTTTACAGAAATTTCGTTTTTAAGTCCAATCGCAGTATAAGTATTTAAAATTTACCTCTATTAATAGGCGTCGGTGGATTTGCTTTTTCTTTAAATTTGAAATAAATACTAATATTACCAAAATTTTTAAACATTATAAGCTGATAAATTCAGTCTCTTTCGTTCTTTCTCACAGTCAAAAATCCAATCACAGTACAAAATCTGCATATTTGGCTTTCCATGTAAAAGTAACCATTTGTAGAATTCCTCAAAATCAATATTCAATTTTTCAAGAATTATAAAATCAACTGAAATTTCTTCTAGCTTTTCGATTTCAACACAATTACCACCTCTTGATTTATAAATTAATTTTGCTAATGAAATTTTAAAAGAATCACATTCATTTTTATTATTATAAAAATAAGCTGAAGTAGGTCTAAAAAAATTTGGACACATTCCATCTGGATAAAGTTTAATTTCAAACATATTTATTTCTACATCTGATAATATCTCATAATCCTGTAATGAGTTTAAAATTAGTTTATATAAATTTATTTGAATGAAATAACTGCCTTACATTTTTATTCATTTCGGAAAGTATAACACGTAGCTCTTCTAAGCTTACTTGATCTGTAAAAGAATCACCGAACTGATCATAATATTTTAAAAATGATTCACGCATATCTGTTGTAGTGCAAATCATATCACGAGGTGTCGGTTTTACAGAATTCAAAATAGCTTCATTTCCACTAAATGCACGTAATAGCCAATCAATTGAAACAATATTAAAATTTCCTGTGTCTCGTAAAGCTTTAACACGCAATGTTATATCACCAGCAAGACATAGGCATGTTGATGAATTTGGAAATGGATTTTCTATAATATGCCCTCCATGTTTAACAATTATTGTTTTTAACTCATTAATCGAGGGCTTATTCCTAGAAGTGCTTAAAATGCACATATTCAATCCATTAAAAGCGTCACTTACTGTTTTGACCTGCAAGAAGTAGTAAAAAAACTATACATTTTTATATACATATAAGAAAAACGTTTCAAAAATTAAATCTTTTTAATAAATAATCTCTTGTATTAATTCATGCTGCATAGCTGCGAATGTAGTGAAATACCGCACGTATATTTTAAACTTATACGGGATGATCAACCAAAACTAAAACTTTGGTAATTTATATTACTTGGGAGTCCCAAAAAATTTACTCTTTTCAGGCTCAAACACAAATGTGAGCAAATCTTGCCAGCGAATTTTTTTGGGACTTATATAGCGTTTCTATAGCATAAATATTGAAAGTAAAAATTAATATCCTACTAAAAAAATAAAAAAAAATATCTTTCAAAAAATACACCCTCATTTATAATGATGACCCAAAAAGAAAAAATAATTAGGAAAAAAGTATAAAGAATTCCATTTTAAGACTCATGTGCAATTAAATAACATAAAAATGAATATTGACGATTATTAACTGAATTCAATAATTAACAATTTAAGCTCGATAAAAATTTATAAATTGGATTCTTCGCCCTTTTTAAGGTTAATTCTATTTAATCATTGAATTAAATATCTTACTTCAGATAAATCGACATAATCTGTATATAGACTGATCCTATCCTGCTTTCTGTTTAACTTCAATTTTTTTGGTGTTACACAATCATTTATGGAGAGTTGCCTTCTAGTTATTTTTCCAACATTACTGCTATCCTAAATATAATTAATAAATTAATTCCAAATTAAAAATAGTACAATATTTAATAATTTACTTGATAAAATTTCGCTAATTCATCAAAAGTCATACAATCATTCCACATCTTATCCAAACGAATCGACTCAATCCGAGGAAATCTAAGAGCATATTCACTCCGAAAAGTTGAAGTACGATATATTTCTGTAGCTCGAATTTGAAGAATAACAGATTTTTTTGGTTGAATCCAAACATCAGGGATTCTTTGTCCCCATTCAATACAATTTGGATGTGTATGACTTTTTTTAAATACTTCAGATGGCTGCCAATGTTGTTTTAGCTTTTCATCTAACTGCATCCTTTGTGTCAATTTCAGGCCAAGACCTACTTTGCCAACAGAATAAAATAGTGGTTCTTCTTCTTCTACAAAAGGAAATATAATATATATATATATATATACTTGGGATATTCGCTTAATTCAAGTTTTTAGCTTTACCATTGCTTAAGGTTTTTTTGTAAATTCCAAGTAAATAAGATGAAATATATTTTTGACTCCTGTTATAGTATCCTCCAATTATTAATAAATCAAATTCGGTAAGTAAGCCGTTGATGTTCTGAGATTAAAGGAAAAAGGCTATATTTTAAGGCATCATTGCAAAAAATAACTATTATTAAAACATTTTGTGTAGATAAAGTTGAAATACAGTAGAGAATACGCGTATAAAATTTTAAATATATAGCAAATTCATATTCACCAACTCAAATTGCTAAATTAGAGATAATTTATCTTTTCAATTTTAACTTTGGTTAACAAAGTCTTTATTTTACAATGGTAGCTCATTGAAAATTTTACAGAGTAGATATATTACCCAAAAATCCTTACTTGGTACGGATCTATTTATATATTTTATCACAAATCGAGTTAGTATGGGAGGTTCAAAATATTGGTGAGTCCCTACTGTAAGAATTACAATAAATTTTATTCATTTTTATAGTTATTTATATTGGTTGGATATTTCCTTTTAACTTTCGAAAGACATATAGCTTTTACAATGTTATTAAGGTGAAAATTTTCGAAACTAATAAAAAAAACCAAAGGTAACTAATAATTAGATTAAAAATTTGTTATTTTGGATAATTAAGCTTATCTTCTTTCACATCTATAATGGTATGAGTGATAACTTAAGATTTCATCATTAAATGTAACATTGTCTTTAATAAACTTTTTTTGATAGATTAATGGTAGGTAGGTTAATGTTCTATAATAATTTATCAAATCGTTTTATTTTAATTTATAGTAAATATTAACTTACATCAGGTTTTATTTTAAACCAACCACCATTCCTTACACCAGGCCTATAAACTGAACATTCATTTTTGATAACAACTCCCTCTTCATTATTATCAAGTGCCAAATTGAACTCTTCTATTAGATGTTTCAAATCTTTAATTTTTATCCTATTGCATTTTATCAAAACTCCAGGTAATTCTTTAACTATCTTATCTAGTAATAATCTTCTTTCGGCATAAGGTTTTTCTAATAAATAATTTCCATTATAATATAAAATATCATAAGCCACAAAACATGGTCGAAAATTTTCATCACATTTTAAATATTTTACATCAATATTTTCAGCTTTCACACGAAATAATTGCCTTTTTTTGTCCCAAACCATCATTTCTCCATCTAATATTATATTATCAATATCTTTTTCTAAAAGATTATTAATTAATGGTGTTAAATTTCCTTCAAAAATATTTTCTCCAAAGTTTTTAGTAAAATCTTTTCCATTTCTTGAAAAATATTTGAATTTTTTAGCATTAATATGAATATGAAATCTTTCACCATCCATTTTAGTTTCTAAATAATAATTATTATTCTTTAACAGTTCTTCTATTTTAAGTATTTGAATAGCTTCACATAACATTGGACGTATGTGATAGAAAGGTTTAATAATTTCATTAATACCCTCTGCCGTTTCTCTTTCTAAGTTTTTACATACTTCCAATAGATTTGAAAATCGATCAAGAAGCTCCTTACACCGTGGATCAAAGATGTATAAAATTCTATTTTCACTTATATTCAGATATAATCTTTTTAGTATAATATTTACTATCCATTTTTGCTCTATAGGTGAAATATTTGCAATAAGTTTTGTTAATTCCATTTCTGTGGCTATAAAATATTTTTAAAAAAATTTTTATTGAACTTAAGAAATAAAAATATTATACTTTTTATATTGTTGCTAGCGAGTATATCTAAAAAGTTGTGTAATTCGGCTAAAGATATAGAACCTTCGCTTGTAGTTGATCTGTTTTTCATTATTTTTAAGATGGTTGTACCAAAATTCCTGGATGTAGCCTGATTAAGAACCCTAGCTTCCTCACCTTAGGAAGATCAAATAATTTAATTTTTATTTTATTACATTATTATTTTGATCAATTTTTAATGTAGAGTTTTAAAAGTATTTTATAAAATTTACATTTATTAGCAGTTATGGAACATGATATAAAACATAGTCATGGCAAATAGTAGTTAGCGCTAATAACAAAAATAAAAAGAACTCTAGAGCATAAGAAAAGCCTTGAGAAAATCTTCATTAATAATTGAAATAAAAGTAGATGCCAAATAGCATCTAATATTTAAAAAGTACTTCTGACCTTAAAGCATTCAAGTTAAAATTTTTTTAAAGAAAAGCTCTGAATAAATAAATATTATCAAAGTATTTGAAATACTTTCATATAATTAACTTACCGTTTGGTGCTAAATTCAAGATTTTAATATATAGACGTGCCATAGTAGTTATTTTAATGCCATAATTGGCTCGACTTGTATCTAAATTGGGCACAAACAGTCTTAATACCGGATATAATGCTTCTTTCTATTTATTTTAAATTAATTGATTTTAGCAATTCAATTCCATAAAAATTCATAAAGAATACCTTCAAGCCTAATGAAGTAAAAAATTGTTTTATAATATTTTCTTTTCTTTCAAGATTTTGAGTTTTTTCAATATTTTCAAAAACCAGGCAGACTTCATAGAAAGAAATCTTGGATGATAATTCATTCTGGAAAATATTAATGAAATTAATAAAATTTAATTAATATTATTTATTGAACCATGTACTGATTTTAATTCTTGATAATCCATAGCAAAATAAAACAAAAATGTATTTCTGTAATTTCACAATATTTATTTTTCCTATTTCACTATTTAATTTTAAAAGAGTTTAATATATTAATTTGTTTTATGTTGTATAATAATTTTATATAATATATTAGAACTGAAATGTTAAGTTTTTTAAGAAATAAATTTAATTTATTATCTTATTTTAATAAATTTGTTTTTTATTTTCTGTATTTTCGTATTATCTAGCTTTTGACATTTGCTAACTTTGCATCTAGTAGAAAAGATTCAAAACAATGTCAATAGAGTAGGCTTAATTTTTCGTTCACACAATTATAGATTTCATCCAAATATAATTCTGAGAATTTCAGAATTGATTTTTGAATTATTTTCAATAAAAAACTGGGCTTTATCGTGCTTTCTAGTAGTTATTACATTTTTTTAAATAACTACCAGAAAATATGATTAAAACTGGATTTTATATGGAAAAGCAGAAATTGGTAGCTTGCTATTGAATCGTAAAGATTAATTATTTAATTTAAGATTATTTTTTTAAGCATTGAGTACGTCTCGTGACAATTGTCATCAATTTTGTAATTTTGACATGATTAATAAAATTTTCAAAACAAAACATAAAATTACGATATTCAAAAGTAATACAAAAAAAGTTCACGGATTATTTTTAGAACAGAGGTTGTGATAATAAAACAAAATCTTCACTTCTGAAATTAAAGAATTTTCGAAAAAAAAAATTATTAGTTGCCTTATTTCTTCTGCGACTTTAAAATAACTCCGACTTTATTGCCATAATAGTTATTGATTTTTATTTCTCTTACGACGTTAGATTTTTGTTTAATTATTTTATTTGCAAATATGAATTTTCTGGAAGAAAATCAATCTACTTCAAACTATAGAAGTATTTTTGATTTTTATTCTAAATCATTAAATAAAAAACGAGGCGTTAAAAAATTTAATAGTTTTACTTATAAACTTTGTTCAATTTTGCCTTTTCAAAATTTTTCTTCTTCAAATTTTAAAAATTCGACAGATTTAGAAGAAAAAAATTGTTGAAGGGAAGTTTTTATATAGTTAATGTGTTTGTCTGATTTATTACGGAAAAAAATGTTCCATGGTCTGGTGAATGGGGAGGATGTGGAAGAAGTTTTCATCCATATTCAGAAATTTTTTTAATCTTTTTCAATTACGTTTCACTTTGATTTCGAAAAGCCGCTCTAAATAAATAAACCATTTATTTTCAATGTTTTAGTTTTTAAACTGTTTAAAAATTACATAGTTCAACTTATTTTATAATCAAATTGAAAAAAAGTATAGTTATCATACAAAATTACTCTACTGGAACAAATTGAATTAAATGCTTAATACGCCTTAAGAGCGCTTCTGTGAATCCTTTGTCAGATATTGGTTGAAATTCTGTTGTAGCCAGAAGATGTTTACAAAATGTCTCATTAAATATAGAAACAAGAGCCTTTTTCAAATGACTGATATCATCAAGGGTAACTTTCCAACCAGCTTCACTCGAGCTTGAAATACAAGCTACAAAAAAAAAAAAAAAAAAAATTAAATAATTTAATTAAATTAAATAAAATAATATATGTATACAGTCATTCATAAAAGATGTTGTAGACGGATTATACTCCAAAGCTGTTGTAGGTATTGCTCTTGACATATAAAAATCCAAATGACACCATAAAAGATATAAACATTGTTCAGTTATAAATATTGCTTGCTTAAAACCGTATTGCTTATTAGTTATTTGCTCTGATATATTCTTTAAATCATGTTCTCCTGAAAAAAAAATTTTTAATTTTGTAGTCTTAGTATTTATTAAATAATGTTTTTGTTAGTTTATTACTTGTTGTATCTATTGATATAGTAGAAATTGTAGATTTTTGTCGTAACATACTATCGTATATCTGTTTTTCTTTGTTATAATATTCAACACTGCATTTCAGTTGTGATACCACCATTCCTAGGCTAGGAGCAATTTCTAAAGTGTTACTCCTTCCATCAGACCTAAGAAATTTATTTAAGTCTATTATTACAGTTTAAGTTTATATTTTGTATTCAATTATGTAAAGTTTTTTAACATCTATTTGATAACTAAATGCATATTTTTTAAAGTAACGAGAAGCAGGAGTTATAACAGTTCTAATAAATTATATTTAAAATATAAACAAGTTGTGCTCATTCAAGCGTTGTTGTAGTTCAGTCTAGTTAAATGGAAAAGAAAAGAAAAGGCGCACGTCTAGCGTGCTAAAGCTATATTTATGACAGGATAAGATCTTATCAAAAACTCTTTGTCACTCTTCCTTTGGCCATTGAAGTAAGTTTATCGAAAAAAATGGGTATATAAAAACATGTGCATTTTCAAATAAAACATTGGATTAACAGTTCGAAGCATTTGCTAAAGAAATTTGAGACTTTTATGTTTTTAAACAAAAGAAAATTTATATTTTGAACTATATAAATTATAATTAGTTTCACTCTAATGTAAGCGCCAGCAGAACTATTGTATAATAAAAATATTAATAATTATAGAAAAAACTTACTTTTGTACAAGTTCATTTATATTTGGTGAAAAAAGTATTCCCGTAGTTCGATGATCTGCTGAATGGTTAGATATTGCATTACGACAATAAGTAGCCAAATTTGATGCAATTTCCAAAAAATATTTTGTCCGTAATGATATATTTTCTTCTTCGAAATCCAATCTGTTATTTTATTAATTAAAAACTCGTAATAATACTTCAATATTAAACAATGTTACTTACGAAGTGTTTTCAGTAATAAGCATTTTTTTGATTGTTTCTTGATGTAGTATAAATCGTGAAAAAAGTGATAACATTAATTTTTGTAAGCGATATAAATGCATTCCTAAATCTTGATGTGCATTTGGTTCCAAAATATTTGATATTTCCTAATAATACAAATTTAGAAAATGAAAAATAATAATTATAATTAAAATAAAGTCTATATTACCTGATTGGCAACTCTTGCAATAATACCAGTAATTCCTGAAAGCTCTTTAAGTAGACCCACATTCAGAAAAGGAGTACCAGCCCTTAAAACTACTTCAACCATATCACCATGTGATAGTAAAAAGTGTACAACTTGACTAACAGCAGAATGATTGTTTGAGCTTAATGTTGATAATATTACATCGCATAAATTTAAGGCTGGAAATAATAATTGCTGATATCTTAAATCAATTGATGGTAAAAATGCTTCATTCATTGTTTTTATCTGATGTGTACTTGTCTCAAAATCTGGATGTAAATCAAAAACGCTCATTGTTGATAGAACTCCTAATATTCTTTCCTCTAATAACATTTCAGCACCAACATGAGAGCTAGCTAATTTACATAGCATAGCCATTTTTGATTCATAAACATATAAAGCTCTTAGGTTTTCTGGTACTCTAACTAATACATGACATAAACTTTTATCTGATTTCATTAAACTATCAACTAAATGTGATAAATATCCACGTTTTGAAATGAAATGTATAAAATTGGATAATGTATCCAAATCTATTAAGACATCAATACAAGAAAGTGCTAACATTTTGCAAATATCATGACCTCCTATACAATCATGGCATAATACATCGACAAGTTTATCACCAAATGATAATAATACATCAATTGTCATTTGTATTTGATTTCCTTCATTGTCTTCTTCTTGGTTATCAAAAACATTTGATTTAGTTCGATCCAAACGTGAAATGTATCTAACAAAAACAAAAAAACAAAAATGAAAACAAGAAAAAATTTTAAAATAATATAAAAAAATTGATATCAAAAATATTCAAAATTATTTACGTGGGATCCACATTCTGATTAATATTTTCAGTGATTTTTCCTTTTACTATGTGCATGTAATTCAGTAACGAAGCATACAAATTGATTCGTAATTTTTGTGATGCTACACCACTTATAATTATCCATTCAACGATGTTTTTTAATATGTATTTAAGACTTAGTGTGTTTGCTTTTTGTGGTCTTGAAAAAATTCCATCCATGGTTTTCTCAGAGTTTGTTGAGTCTGCTGTAATAAAAATTTTAAATTATTTTAATGAATATTATTATTCAAAGTTATAATAATAGAAGTTAAGGTTGAGCTGATCAATTTGTTTACTTAATTAATAATTTCTATTCAATGAATAATAAACAAAAGCTTCTTTAGCTATAAAAATACTGGAATATTTCAATTTAATTATTGTCCCTATTCAAAGTTATGATCCCGATATTAATTTACTTTATTAAATATCAAGCAATGAAACATTTATAAATATTTAAAATTTTTAAAGTTGTCGAAGAGATTAACAAACACAGGAGCTGTAGAAATGACTTATTAAGAAAAAGTGATTTTGAACGTTTTGACCAATTTATAAAAGCGGACAATATAAAGAATTTTAATGAAGTAAACTATGTTAATAGATTCCAGGACAAAGTGTTGAAATATTAAAGTCAGTTAGCTAGTTAACTGAATTAGTTTTAATTACATTATTAACTTAGGATATTATGATTATAGAATTTCAATATGGGAAATTTGTAATAGAAAAAATTACATTCAAAACTATAAACAAAAATTGAACTTTCAGATGATCATAAACCATAATATTAAAAATTATATTTGTGAAAAGAAACATTCTTCTGTATATGTAGCAGAAAAAAATTAGAAAATGTTTTAAAAATAAAAAGTACAAAATTTCCTTCTGCATATTTTATGTGAAAAATTTCAGATATTCTACTTTTTACATTAGTTTTACTAATTTCTTATATACATTGGTAATATTTAATCAAAAAGGTTTCTAATAGCCTTTTCCATACCTGATCTGTATTTAAAGGGAAAATAAGATAAGATTTTAATTTTATTTTGTTGCACAAACTGAAAAATCACAATAAAGTATCATTTTTCCCTATATACAGGCTTTTAAAGGTTGTATTATATGCACAGTTTCAACGGTCTATACACACGTTTATTTATTAAAAAATTCCTTTCCTTTTATTATAATACAGTGTATTAGCGTCTCTTAAGGAAGGCAATAATATTATATTATGAAATGATAGATATTCAATCTATTAAAATTTTTAAAATATCTAACTAATAATAGCTACATTTCTGAATCATAGTCGTGTATCAAATTACTTAATTATTATTTCTTACCAATTCCAGATTCTTGTGGTGAATGTTTTTGTGTTAAATAGCATCTTAAATTAACCATTAAAATAAGAATGGTAGACGATGTTAAAGTCGCCATCTCAGGAATAATTTCAACTGGAACAACCTAAACGAAAATAGTGTATTAATTTTTTTTAAAAAAAAAGATTTTAAAATTTTTACTAACCTTACTTAATAGACACTGTAAAATTTCTAATATTAGTTCTTGTTTTGTTTCTAATGACATTACAAATGATGGTGCAAATATAAATAAAATTTCTGTTAATTGTCCCCATGCTTCCATGAATCTTGTTGTTCCAGTACATTTATTTTTTTGAGAATTTACTTTGATAGCAAATAAAAGAATTTTTTCGATTTCTTGTAAAATTATTTGACGTTGACCTGAAGCTATTGTATTTTGTACTGTATTTAATTCATCTTTTAAAACTTCATGTAATTTTCTTATATCAATTAAATTTGGTCCATTTTTATTTTTAACTTCACAGTTCTTAAATTTAATTTATTGTATTGAAAAAATATTTAGTAAAAAAGAATAAAAAATTAAAATTTACCTGCAAAAGTTGAGTTGTTAAACTATTATCAAAGAAATCCCATTTTGGTGAGTTTAAGGGTCTCATATCGAATTCCAGACAATCCAGTAAATAACATATTACTAAACGTTTATTTTTTTCTTGTGTTTGTTTAATTAATTTAGATTCCGTCATATTTTTTTCATTTGATGATATTAAATAATAATGACTTAGTTCAAGTGGTACAAATTCTTGATTAGAATTTTGTGATATTCCTGTTAAATTTTCAAAAAAATTTTATGAAATACTAATTCCTCTCTGTTATAATATTATAATTAAAATATACTTATAATAGGTGTGAATAACATTCACAATTTTTAAATAGGAACATTATTTTACTAAAATTTGGAGTAAAAAACTAATCCACAAAAACAAATTAATTATGTGTAATTAGTTAAGCGTCCTTTCTCACTTTTAACAAAAAAAAACTTTTAAACAAAACAAAGATAAACATTTTACAAATATTTTTGGAAATTTTTACTTTAAAATTTGGAAAGTTCAGGCATAAGGACCTTGTCATTGACACGATAACGCATGATAAATTAATTCGAAATAAAAAAACGAAATCATTTCTGTGCTTGGACGAAGGAAAAAGTACTAAATTTAAATTAAAAATTAAAAGAAACCCAACAAACTACATCAAGTTTTTTGTTGTTACTCAATGATAATCTTCAAATTGGCTACTGTGACATTTTGACTAATTAAGAGGAAAACTAGATACTGTTTACTAGTGAGCATCATAGTGTTCTATTTCATATTGCTCATTGTATCAAACGCTGTAGCGACGAGTTTGCAAAAATAATTTCACATCGCCATGACGTCATTTGGAAATCTTTCCCGCAATGTGAGCTTGCCTTTAAAGGATTAACCATAAGCACAAATGCACAGTATAATAATTGATTGATACGAGCAACTGTAGAGGATACAGTGGCGAAGAATCCAAAAAAGTAATTTCACGTCAAACAAGTGTCCATTGGTTAATGATCGTTATAGTGTATGGCCACTTAAAAAATAAGAATTTATGTTTGATATGTCACACAATATTCATCAATTTAAAGTAAAGCTTCACATTTTTAAAAAAATCATTTTGCTACCTCAAAATAACTTACCCCCACTAAACTTACCTAATAAAATTTTACACAAATGAGAAAATTGCGAAATTTGACTGTTTGATGCTGTAACCTTAAGTTCAATAGCCATAGATTTCATTAGGAAGCTCATTTGATTCAAAACTTCAGTATTTTTAAAATTCTTAAATGGTAATTCTGTAGCATGGCGACATAAAAAATTATTACATGATCTTAAAAATCGAAGAACTACATTTGATGTTTTTGCATTTAAGCAAATTAGATATAAAAGTTCATAAGCTTTACTTATAAGTCGATCATAGGCTGAACAAAAAGGATAAACTGATTTTCTTAGCTAAAAAAATATTAAATAAATATTACTTATATTATTTTTTTAAAATTATGTAATTTACTTCAATGCTGTTATCTAATAACATAACTAAAGATTTTGTACATGTACTGGGAAAATCTTGTACCCCTGGCTGTTGAAAAAGAGTATTTCTAATATCTTTAGTTATATCAAATCCAAGTAAATAATGTGCAATATTTGGTGCTGGTTGTGGCAGGCATTCTTTTATTAAATTTATAATAGCTTCCTAAATTATTTAATATATTAATATTTTTATGAATTATCTTAAAATTAAATACCTTAATTGAAAATATAATTTCATCTTTTTGTTCAACCTGTTCATCATTATTTTCTGAAATAATTGACTGTTCAGCTTCTAAGCATTCAACAAATCCATGACGTATTCCATTTATAGTTATATCATTTTGTGTAATTATACCCAAAATATGTGAATTAATATATGGCTGATGGCATATTAGTGTTAAAATTTTAACAGCTAAAAAAGCATGTTCAGGTAACCAACTATTATATGTAACAAATTTTGTGGTATTTAAAATATGATCTGGTTTACCACTACGTGGATTAATATCTAAAAGCAATTTATTTAATCCAGATAAAAGCATTGAACCACCAGCACTAGAATGAGCTACAAAAAATTCATCCTGACAAACTAATGTTTTTTCTATAATATTCAAAATATATTGAGCACATTTTTCCATATACTTTTTTCCTGCAAATGGTCCATATGTATCTAAGTGAGCACAAGCTTCATCAATTATATGAAGCATTAATCTAAGTGTTTCAGATTTTGTATTCATTTGAAGAATAACATGAAATCCAGGTGTAGAATTCTCTTCTTTATTAGTTACAAAATCATTCACATTAACTTCATAGGATGTTGTAAAATAATTTAAAAGTTTCAAACATTTTTCTCCAACTTTCCATTTCTCAGAAGAGTTTTTATAATTTCTAAATAGAAACAACAATTTTATATTAGTTTATGGTTTTTTAAGTAATTTTATTTTTTACCTATTGTAAAATCTTAAAAATATTGTATCAACAACAAAAGTTACATAAGGATCTAATCCAGGTTTTCTTGGTCCACCACCTAAATTTTTAGGAACAGCAGTTGTACATAAAACATAAAGAAGCTCCAAAGCTGCTTGTGTTAAAGGATATGATTCATTTCTACTTTCATTTTGTTCTATATCTGTTTCTAGTCCACGAATATCTATCAAAAAAAATTCATCAGTTATTAAATATTATATTTTATTAAAATTGACTTGAAGGATTTTGTAAATCTTTGTAAAATTTTAAACTAAACAAAATAATACTAACTGTACGTGCTTGTTGTTGGAATAGTCACAATAATTTGTGATGCTTCCAAATTATTCCATAACTGTAATGCTGTATCTTTAGATTTTGCTAAAGCAGCAAGCGTAAGACAAATATCTGCTTTCAGTTCAATTGGTACAGAACATCCTAGTAGTCCTTTAAAGAGAGATATATAATAAATTATATCAAATATATAAAACTAAAAAAATTTTTGTAATTTCTTTACCTAGTAAAATATTTAAAGGTGCCCAATTAGGATGTTCGCATAAAGCTGTTCTGGCAACTTCATCATGTAAAGCTACAACACGTATTATATCAAGAACAGCATGCAATCCTGCGATTTCTTGTGGATTAATACTTCGATTGTAAAGTCGACTCTTATAAATCGTATCTGAAGCTGGATGTTGTTCTTGTCGTAAATTTCTTAATTAAAACAAAAATTTATAGCTAAACTATAAAAAATAACAAAAATTTAAAAATCTTACGAATAATATCTTCCAAGTGATCCAAAAAAATGTTCCCATGATAGTGTTGTAGTTCCTGAAAATCCAGATCCTTGTTTAAGTAAATTGAATGTATTTCTTGCCGCTTGTTCGCAGCTTGAAAGACCTTTCAACATTTTTAAATAAGGTATAAAAAGAGTTGGTGGCAAAAGTTCACCGGCTAAACGAACAAATTTAAATAATGAAACTGATTTTGTAGATGTTTTCGTATTATTGACATGTACATCCATTGGTCCCCAGTATTCTAAACACAAACATAAACCTAATTTATCATTTACATAAAATTTTCCTATAGCCATCATAAGTGATTCAAAATTATGACACAAATTATCAGGTGGATCTAAGCCCTGTTGCATAAATGTTTGCACTGTACGTGCTGTTTCATCAGCTCTGGCACGAAGTTCAGTTACCTTTTTAATTAATAGCAAAAAAAATAAAAATTTTTTTAGTTCTAATTTTAAAACTAAAATAAATTACCTTTGAGTGCATTAAATCAATAAAATCAGTAAATAAATTATGCATTCTTCTTGCAAAAAATTCAAGCCTAAAAGAATTATTGTACAATAGATTTAGAATTTTGTATTTGAAATTTCTTACGTAAAAAACATTTCGCTTTCCAAAATATTATAATGGATATAATTAAAAACTTCAAGCTGAATTGCATTTTCAAGTAGGTTTTCATCTTGATCAATGATTGGTAAAGAATTATTTTGCAGATTTTGTGGTACTTGTTTAAGTGAAGCTATTGCTAATGCAAACGCAAAAAGACAAACTGCTTTTAATCCATTGCATTCCCATGAAGCTTGTAATGAATCATATATACTTTGAGCATAGCCATATTCTTTAATTATTGGAAGATTTAAGATAATATTATCACCATCCTCATATCGCTGTAATGCACTAGTATCAAATCCATATAATACTGCTACTAGAATAGTAGTTGTTACATCATCAAGGCAACCTTTAGCATTTGTGGATTTATATTTAGATAAATATTGAAATATTCGATTCATAGTTGTTTTAGGTAAACCACATTGGGCAGACCAATTAAATATTGCCATTGCTAGTGCATGTCGAATATCTTCAAATAAATCAATGACTTGACGATGATGTTTTGGTGTTCCAAGAGCTCGATTTTTAGTTAATATATCCAACTAAATAAAATAATCCTATTTAAAAAGAAAAACAAACTACTCTATATATTTTTTTTTAAATATACCTCTTTAGAAATATCGAGTTCATCAAGCAAATCAACAATTTTATTCAGGATATTTATGTCATGTACTAAGCTATCTGTATAAGAAGTTATGAGATGAGTTATCTAAAAAAAAAATTCATAATTCATTACTGTTATTTTGTAATTTAATTTGATTTATTTAAACTCAAAAACCCAAATTTGTTGCAGGTATACTTGCAGAGTCTAAGACATAAGTTCCTAAAACCAACTAAAAAAAACTGATCTGAATTAAAAACAAAAGACAATTATTTTAATTTAGCTACTTCTATATAACAAAAAAACAGTGAGTCGATTTAACTCAAATTTTTAGAAAATAACATCGGGAAAAATTTGCAAGTTAACAGCAACTGCAAATTAAAATTTTAATTAACAGCCAAATTAAAAACGAATACTTTTTATTGAGTTTTATTTATGGAAAGAAAAAAATTTGATGGCCATTTTTAAGGTTAAGCTGTGATTTTTGTGAATTTGAAATTACTGCAATTTTAGCTTTAACAATTTTTGTTGTTTGAATGGATGAACATTAAAAGAATTACCGCAAAAAAAGAATTTCTCAATACTCAAAGTCTTTTTCCAAAACGTTATTAATTCGAATGTTGTATTAAAAAATGTGTTATGAAAAAACGATTTTGCTGAAGTATTCAATTTAGATTTTGTAAAGTTTTCATTAATAAATGCATTTAACTAAAATATTATTCTATTGTCTAGGGAAGAACAGAATATACCTCATTATGTGCTTCAGTACACCAAGAAACTCCTTTTCTTGCCTGAAAAAGATCTCTTACTGAGCAAGCCATAGCTTTTCGCCCGTCATAGTAGAGCAATACAGCAACTAAGCCACGAGGTAATCCTTTGAAATAAAATATCTCATATTTTTATGACAAAAAACAAAAAAACAAAAAAAACAAACTGTTACCTGGATGATATGGCATTTGCTGTTGTGCTGTACATAAAAGTTCCAAAGCAACATATTCATTCATATCATACATATCTGATAGTATTATACTTTCGTCCACAATATCCTTTGATAAAATTGTATGACCGATTCCAGGCAAAGATATTCCCTCTGTAACTCCCTGACGCAATTCTGATCTCGATTTAGCATCTTTAGGCTAAATATTAAGTATAATTTTATTACTTAATTAATTTATATTTAATTTAATTACTGGATGTTTTAGGATGGCAGCAAAATTTTGTTTATGTTTTCTCAAAGTAATTTCCAGTTGCGAAGCATATGAACTCTTCGGAAAGATAATAGCTTTTTCTATAGTGTTTTGTAAATGTTTAAAAGGTGTCCAATAGTCTTCTGGCATTCCTAAAATATTATCAGAAAAACGCCGGTTAAATTTTAATTATATCTGCACCCTAAAAATTAATCATTTTAGGAAATTTATTTAAACAATACCTCTAGAATTTATATCATTCTTCATCTTGGTTATCTTTATTCAATTATATTATAGCAATAAAATCGGCAATTTAAATTGTTAAAAATCAAAAACTGACAAATGCGTAATGTCTTAAATTATTCGTTCATGAAGATTTTTGGTAGCTATACTGCGGACAACGTTCTAAAATCCATGTACTGTTATCTGATTTTATACAAAAATACGTCTAAAATTGAGCAGAATAACTTCAGAAGGACATTGTTCAAAATATTATTAATAAATTTAGTGTTAAATTAAAAAAAACCCTTTTAATGTAAAAAAAAAAAAAACAACCATTATTGAATTGAATAATTTTATCGTCTATGAGTCTAATATTTTTGTGTTAGTTTTTTCTGATTTATTTAAGAGCGTAATCAAGATTTAATCAGAATTTTAATTATTTCATCTTTATGTACTATTCTAATTATATTTTATTGATATTTTAAAAAATCCATTTTATTGTTTTTTATTTCATTTTTCTTAACAACTTTGATTACCCAAACGGCCCTAAACTCTCCAAGATATTTGATCTGTCATATTATGGATATGGATTATTGAAATATAAACATGGGTAAATGGGGTGATGTTAAAATTTTACATTTTTTGGATATCTATCAAAAATATGACTCTCTATGGAACTCAAAGTTAGAAACTTACAAAAGCAAAGCTGTAAGGGACTTACAGTTAGAAGCAATGGCTAAAGAAATAAATATACCTGGAATATCTGTAAATGATATACGAACGAAAATAAAAAGTATTAGAACCGCTTATAAAAGGGAACTGAGTGCAGTACTCAAGTCTAAAGAAGTAGGAAAAGAATATGAACCTAAATTATTTTGGTTTAAAAAAGCAGACAAGTTTTTAAGAACAGTTTCTCATGTACGCGATTATAATATAAGCATGGTAAGAATTTTTTATCTAATATAATTATTATTTGTTTCAGAAAAAGTGATTAATAGTTATTATTTTAAGTTGCTTGTTTCTTTATTAAATAATTATATAGATCGTCTATAAGAGTACAATTTTTAAGTCATTGCCTTGCGGATATCATCAATTCATTTTTAAAGGAAAGGGAACTAAGCATTGATGGCCTAACTACTTTTTGTTATAATACTATATAATCTTATACTTAGTTTTTCTTTTGCTAGAGACACTAAAAGGTCCGAAAGTTTAGTTCCTCGTTACACTATTATGTTTTCTTATAAACAGAAAAAATAACCGTTAGATATAAAGACAAAACGATTTGTTTAATTTTACATTGTTAACTTAATTAACATTTTTCTACCTTATCAATATTAGATCTTGTTTTCTTTTTAGAAATATGAAATCGACAACCCTAATACGAAGGAAGTTTATGAAAATGTTTCCGAAAATTTAATAATAGAAAATCCACAGTATCAAAGTTATCAACAAAAAGAAATAAAACAAAAAGTATCATTAGAAACTATGGACAGTGAAAATTTTGAAAAATCTCAATCACCCCAACTTGAACAAAATCAAACGGAAACTGTTCGTAATTGTAATATAGTAGAATCGAGAGAGACAAATGAAACCTATGATATTGAACCACAAACGGTAACAACAACAACTTACCAGAGTAATGAAGATGACGAATATTCCATATTTTGTCGGAGTATAGCAACACAATTACGATCAGTTCCTGATCCATATGCCAGAGCAGTAGCCAAATATAAAATTCAAGAAATCATATTTGAAGCAGAGACAGGAGCTTATAAAAGAAATTCATTTATGAAAAGAATTGAGAATTAGCAAGTAAAATCATTTATTTTAAATAAAAATTAATATTTTAGTTTTTTAAATGTTAATTTATTAAATGTGCTTAGTTTAAAGTAAAAAAAATTAAATTTTATGATAATAAAATATATGTCTATCACTTTGTCAGCAAATTAAAATCAAGTAGTATATACTACTTGAGTTTTTTTGTTATCCTTATATAATCACTGTTTACTTATACGTACAAAAGTTAAGTCGGATGTCTAGCTAGTTGTATTTTTATAGTTTTTTGTAGACATACAAGTTAAAAAGCCAAAATATGAGCCTGTTTCCAGGATTTAGTAAAACATTTTGACCAAAATTTCCACTGCTGAGGGGTAAATTTTTTAAATTTTAGGTACTTTTACTATTGAAAGTAAAAAGAAAATATGATTAAAAACCATAAAATAAAAAAAACTTTTAAAAACTAGACTTTTATTTATAAACTATTATTTTTAATAAAATAAAAATTTTCAATAAATATTAACTTTATGGGGGCTACATCTTTTATAATTCATGACTAATATTACTTTGCTTTTCTTTTCCTTATGCCGGAGACACATATTAGTGTGCATTATAGGAACTATTCACTATTTTTTCCAACTCATCAAATCCCATATAAAGTATTAAACATGTTTAATATTTTACTCACAAATGATTCAGCCATATATTTTATATGGGACGAGAAAGTCATTTGATGAGTTAGAAAAAATAGTGAATAGTCCCTATTAGTCACTCGCACTTATGGAATATCTATACAAAATTATCAAATGGGCATTAACCAAATGTGCTTTAAAGGGGTATGTGTGTCTCCGACATTAGAACTAGAACATTAAATTCTCGGCTGACGGCAGAATATTTGAAAGCTTTTTTTAAAATTAAAAGAAGATAACTAATTGGTTGAAATACAAAATTTTGTTTTCTAATTTAATATAATTTAATAATTTAGAACAATTGTTTTTGTTGTTTTTCAATAAAACCAATAAAATTAAAACTTGGAATTAATTTGATCTTGAAAATTATTTAAAAATTTGAATGTCTTTATTTACATAAAATTTTTCAAAAACTAAAATTTGATCATTCTTTTTTTCAGAAATAGCTATTATTTATTTAAAATTTGCATAAACATATCTGTAACTCAATTTGTTAAATTATAAAATGGATCAATTGGTGATAAAGTTAAATTATTTTTAAGGGAACTTTTTACCGGTTTCTTTTGTGCATCAAAAGGTGGCTTTGGTGATTTTCTCACAAGATGCATATATTCACCTGGTTTTAACATCATATTTTTATGAAGAGCGATTTTAACTTTTTTGACTTTATGTCTATTGTTTAAATTTTCATAGGTTTCGATATTCTTAAACCTATTAATTTTGCTTTTACCTTTAAGACAAGTTTTTGATTTGATTTTTTTATTAGCAAATGGATTTAAAACCAAATTTTGTTCAGAAATGGATTCGGTTTTTAAGTTTTCGTTAGCTTTTTTTATTTGTACTTTCTTTGAAGGAATATAAAATTCTATTTCCCCATTTTCAAGAGGTTTATCCCATTCAGATTTTTTAACATCAGCTTTGCTGACAGCTTTTTCATCAATACCATTTTGTATGGAAAGTGATTCTTCTTTCCATACAAATTGGCCTTTTCCTATAGAGGAGTTATTTATTTTCACCTCTTTAATATTATTTTCTACTGTCATTTGTTGATCAGTATTTGATGATTCTTCATTGTTACTTAAAACAATGTTTTGAATTTTTGTTGACGTTTTCTTTTTTATAGTATCCTTCTTTTTCGTCTTATTTTTTTGTTTTAAGGTTTTAGTGTTATTTGTCTTATTTTTTTTGATAATGTCTTCTATTTTCCATTCATTTGTGATTTTTTGCCGTTTTGGTGGAAACGGTAAATTCTCTTTTACTAATTTGTCATAATTTTCATCATTTATTCCGTCTTTAATTTCCAAATTTGCTAAAATTCTTCGCCTCTTTCGTTTATTTAACTTTTTTAATGCTCTTGTAGTTCCATACAAGTCCTCTTCAAATGAGACCAGCTCCTGAACTTTATTTGCAACTAGTGGTTGCATTGGAGGCAATTTCAACTTCGGTACTTTTTGAACCCCAAGAGGAAATACCCCATTACCAAATTTTTTATACCTAAAAAGCATTGATTTTATAATTTTTAATTAACTATATTTCTTCTTCTTTTTTTTTTTTTACTTACATGTCAACAATATTCCGCAAAATTTTCCTACTTTTTGTATTAGTAAAATCTTCATACAAAAGTTTTTCAATATTTTCAATAATAAGGTTAACATTAATTGGTATTTCTGGTACATTGACATCAACATTTCCTGCTCTTGGATCTAAATTCTCATTTTCTTCGTCCTCATTAAAATCTTCTAGGATAATTTAATTATGTAAGTATAAAAGTATTATAATAATAATTTACCATTATTTTCGCTATCAGCATCTACCTCTACCTTTTCCAAATCATGAATAGAGTTCGTGGGGAATCCCATCTAAATAATGCAGTTTGAGATAAAAAACCATTTACATATAAAATTTGCAATTATCTACCTTCTTCCATGCATTATATTTCTCGTTGAATTCTCGGCCCATATCAGACTGCCAAAGAAGATGTTCAAAAATATTTTGTTTTAAATGTATCATTAAAGTACGGTCTTTTTGTTTTGCCAGAAATAGTATAAACGGTTCTAACATAATTGCAATAGATTCCCCAGCAACATCTCCCTTCGATATTTTAGCTAATTCTTCTAAGAAAACATCAGCTACATGCATGGTTAAGCTAGTTGCATAACTATTAGAAAGAACCGTTGATGTAAGTTGCTTATTGAAAAGTAATAATAAATCTTTTGGCCATTGTACTTTCTTTAATTCAATAAAAATATATCTGAACATTCTTCGTACAAGCTAAACATTAATTTTAATTATTTTAATATTTTAATTAAAAGTATAAAAATTTTACCATTAAAAATTTATCAGTACGCCACTGATCTATACCAAACCATTCTAAACATATTGTTTTTAGAAAACAACCAAAAAATGCAACACTTTGGACTCCTTCTGGAAAACATTGAAGTAAGCTTCCAAGCTCATTAGCAAGTTCTTCTTGAACCAAAGGTTTATCAGACATCCACATACAGTAAAATAATCCTTTCCATATCCTCATGAAGTCTTCTTCTGAAAATTCTACAAAACTAATTTAGAATCTTTCGCAAGTAATATTATTTGGTCTATACAGTTCAAAATTTCATATTATTCTTAACATAAAATTATAAGATTAAGATTTTACTTACTAAATGAGCTTCTAGACCGGTACGTTAACCATTTATGAAGTTTTCTCAATTCCTTTGCACGCACTTTTGGATCATTGGACGCAAGATTTTGGGAAATTCTAAGCTCTTGAGCAATTATCTGTACTGATTTTTGATCATTTGAAAATGTTTCATCAGATATATTTTCAACCATTTCTAGAAGTTAAAAAAGTTTATATTGCATTCAGTTTTTAATCACGTATATAATTAATTACTTATTTAACAATTTTTCAAAATAGGTAGTCAAAAAAAATAAATCGTATGTACAAAATTAAATTTTAAAATCTAAATTAAACTTTTTGGCACAATAAAATTTAATTGACTTTTCGAAACCACGTTTTTGACATAAATGCTGACCAAAATGACATTTGTAGTTGCTAATATGATTTTGAGGGGAAACACTCAAAATCGAATTTAGATTTTAGTACACAGTATTTGCGAAATTTTAGAATTCAAAAGTGAGGTTATAGTACTTTTCTCTATGATATTCGATATAACCAACAATTATTTTTCATATAAAAGTCAAAACTCCAACTATGCTGACTTTATTTATTCTAAGACGTAAGTTAATAATTTAATATACAGCGTATTTTAAGCCACTTTTCATTTTTTTCCAAAGGAATAAGCTCTCCTATTGTTTTGCAAACTGCTGGATTGAAATATTTTCCACCTCCAATCAATTATGACCGTAAGTTTTTGTTTTATTAAAAACTAGTTTTAATAATGCTTTTCAGTGAAAAAAGCATATTTAATTAATTTTTTGTTTGTGAATATTTTAGAGTAACAATATTAAAAAACATTATAAAAAATTTCATTGACAGCCAAATTTTTAAATATAAATAAAATGTTTACATTTATTTTAAACATTATAAGCAAATTTTCTATTTTTAAGATGTTGAGTTTGTGGATAGACCAAAACTTAGGATTATGGAAAAAGTTCCACAGTATCCTCCGAATTTACGCCCACCAAAAATGCAAAAAAACTTAAAATTAATGCGAGGTCCAGAATTAGTTCATAATACTTTATTACATGAACAATTTGGAATAATGGCAACATGTGGAGGAAGATTAAAATCAGGTCATTTTGAAATGATGCGATTAACAATCGGTCGACATTTAGATGTTAGTAGAATGTTTGCAATATGGAGAGTATCTGCACCTTGGCAGCCAATAACAAAAAAAGGGCAAGGACAACGTATGGGAGGTGGTAAAGGTACAATTAATCATTATGTTACACCTGTAAAAAGTGGAAGAATAATTGTTGAAGTGGGTGGAAAGTGTGAATTTGCAGAAGTTAAAGATTTTTTAAAAGATGTTGCCAATAAATTACCATTTGCAGCAATTGCAGTTTCACAGGAAATGTTAAATGAAATGCAAGAGGAAGAACAACGTAAAGAAAAAGAAAATATCAATCCATATACAATGAAATATGTAATACAAAATAATTTAAATGGTTGTCATAGATGGCTTTCACCTGTAGATCATAAGTGGTTCGGTAAATATTTGTAAATAATATAAGATAGAATTAAATATTTTAAATTAAATATTAAGATAAGTTTTTAAATTTGATATCCAAGAGAACATTAGCTTTCTTAGTATAAAATCCCTAGAAATATAAAACAAAAGTTATAAATTCTATTCTCCGTTGAGTTTTAAAAGTAATTTCACTACAAATGTATAAAACTTTTCCGGTAAATGTTATCGACAAGTGAAATCAAATACTATTCAACAAATCTGGCTTAACCCCCTTCTTAAAATACTATTTACAAGTAGCGGAAACAACTCTAGGGAATTAAAAAAGATATATAATTGAGAAATAAGATTATCTTTCTATTCTATAAAATAATTTGACGTGCGATATATACATATCTCTCTTTCGTCCTCTATTATTTTGCTTAATTTTAAACACAATATATGTGTAAAAGGGCAGACAATATATGGTCATTTTTTTTAAAGCAATATTTGATATAGGTATGAAAAGAATTAATAAAAGGCCAACTACCCCCGCCTATACTAATATTTATTATAATAATTTTTCTAATACACAATTGAAAATTTAAAAAAAAAGGAAGAAATTTTGAAATGAGTCTAATACGCATTTTATATAAAAACGAAAAAAAGGAAACATTTATTTGAAAAAAGGCCATAGACAGCAGACAATAAAGAATTTAATACCCAATTAAAAATTAAAAAAAAGAGGTGGCTAGTTAAAGATTAGTTTCGAGTAACATTTCTTTTGATAAGATAAAAAGTGGACTAACATTATCTCACGCTGTTAATAGAAAGCTGAGCGTTAAATTTTGAAACAAACCTACATGGCCGCTGATGAAAATAAAGTAGAAAAGTTGAAATTCACGTGAGGTTTATAACCGTCGAGCTTTTCTAAAACCGATGGTTAAGTTCTAATATATGCAAAGAATTTGTATTGAAACTTTCCAATTTTATAATCTAGAAAATAAGAATTAAGAAATTCAAACAATTTTGTTTACACTTTAGCACACATGTTTATATTTAATAAAATTATTTTTGCATTGTTTTGTTTTATTAATATTTACATTTATGCGAATAATTCAAATTTTATACATCTTATAATAATTAGGCTTTTAAAACAAAGCTTAGACGACAAAAATTAACTATAAGTCCTGATGCAAGCAGCACAACATTAATTAAAATGAGAAAAAAAGGGGAATGTAATTTCTTTTCTTTTTGATTTGAGTGTGCATTTACGATTTAATAATTTATTTCAGTATTGTACACATTTTATCAAACAGTAAGTAGATTTTTGGTTTTTTCAAAAAATTTTGGCGGTGAAATACGTGATGACTTGTTTTTATCTCAAAAGAGTCAGTATTTTTATTTATAATTATCGGATAATACCATAACAATAAATCTAATTAAATAATAGTTAAAATTCAAAAGGTTGGACAAATTGTTATTGGTCATGATGCATTACGGTACTCTAAAAGTTGAAACATGTACCAAACTTTTACGAAAGAGAAAAATCAACAACAAAAGAATCGAGAGTCAGTTAAAGTAGTTAAATTTTAATTTTAATTAATCTAATGTAATGTTATGTAATTTCTGGAAAAAACAAAACAATCACCCGGTTTTATGGTCTCCATTTATGTGAACATGAAAGGTATATTATTTGTTAACTACCGTTTAAATTTGAAAAAAACCTGAAGGACGCATATTTATACGCATTTTTAGATAATTTAAAAGGTAAAATTAATATAAAAAAAAAAAACAATTTTATAAATAAACGGAAAAATTACTTTTTAAGTAAGATAATGGCCACAATTTAATTCTTCAAAGAAAAAATCGAATGAGCTTTTTAAATTGCTCACTTATCCATAATTTTCTTCTTGGCGATTAATTTTTATTCATAAAAAAAGCAGAAAACTAAAAATTTGGAGCATCATGACAGGACTTTTTTTTGGAGGTATGTAAAATATTTTCTATAAATTAAGAATAGAACTCTTGAAAAAGCATTAAACTAATTTTATTGCACTTAAAAAAAATTATATAGAAATATTTAAAAATTCTTAGCATTGCTTATATAATTTAATAAGGAATTTTAGAGATCTCAAGTTTTTAAGAGAAATATTGATAAAATGTGTACATTGTTTTTGTTGTTTTTTTTTAAAGTTAAAACAAGACAACTTAAGTATATTTTCAATACGTATATAACACTAGCTTTAATGTCTCTAATTTTTTGCTCTAACAAATTTTCTGTTATATAATTTTGTATAAAGGTACATAAGCATCTTCATAATTGGCTCTGAATTTATGTTTGTATATATATATATATTTCTTTCTACTTATTTATTTTATTTTTTTTCATAAATGTCTCAGTATTATTATAATAATTAGTTTTTTTTTGATAAATTATGTTAATTAAATTAAATTATGTATAATCGTATATATATATATATATATAATTTTGCCTCTTATAATTTCTTTTAAGTAATTCTCTTAAAGCATAGCATTTGGATAATTTTTTATTAAAACTATACAAAAAATCTTCTTTTTTTGTTTTGCATGCACGTCATCCTATGATAAATTTTTAAAGCGTTTAATTTGAGGAGTATTTTTAGACATAAAGGTTTTCATTTGCAATTTATTTAAATAAAAGTTTCATAAATGACTTCTCATTATCTTAATTTCTAATTTAATAATAAACATTTTTTTTAATGAATTTAAGTAATATTAAGTTTTTGATCATAGATTTTTGTCTATATAAGTGCAATCATTTGTTTTTATTTTATTTCTTTCTTTTTTGTTTCAGTATATAAACATGTTTAACTAATATTTTAGTTTAGTATACATGTTTTTGTTTTTCTAATTATATTTAATAAGATTAAACTATTATCTTATATATAATATATTAAATTGACTAACACATTTGGTTTAATAAAGAGTGCGGTATGTTTTGTGTATTATTTTGTTTGATGGTTTTATTCAGACATAATATGAAAATTTCTTATTTAATATGAATAATATGATTTTATAGCCCTTTTTAAGTTATTAAAAATTTTTCAAATAGAATTGTATTAAAAAGTATCAAATTTAAATTATCAATTAGAATAATATAAATATATTTTAGGCTATTGAAAATTTTTATATTAAATTAAATAGAAAAAAAAACCAAACTGAAAGATAAAGCATTTAATATTACAGAACAATATAAGCAGGTTATTAAAATAAAATTAAAATGTGCATAAGAAGACTCTTACTTGAGTTTAAAAAATCGTGTCCGTTAAGAAATTTTTGTTTCAGAAAATTGCTGAAACTCTTTCTAAGATCTTGGTAGAAGCTTCTTTTTTAGGTTAAAAATTTCATTAAAATAAGATGATTAAGGTAATTTTAAGCATATTTTTATGTATCCAAAAATATCAAAAGGGCCAACATATCATTTATTAATTTTAGTGAATAAAAAGAATATTAATGTAGAAATATCTAGGGAAATTTTTTTTTTTTGGTTTGTCCGATTTTGTTGATAGTAAATAAACCATATAATCCGCCTTAATACTAATTAATTAAATATATACTGAAAGCCAGGTCTGAATATTTTATTTGAAAAGCTCCTTATTTAGTTAACTTGATTGGTTTTTAATAACAAATATAAATTACGAATATGTATAAACAGTCTAAGCACGAGGTATTGCATTTTATATATGTAAATATATATGTTTATATAAATAAATATATTATTAAATTAAACAAAAAATGATTTCATTTATTAGATATATATAAACCAGTCAAATTCTTTTGTTAATTTTTCTTTCATTATCACTGAGAAATATGCAAATAAATTTTACGTAAAAATAGTAAATAAAATCTTAAAATATAGAACTGAAGAAGTGTATATTGCTATTTTAGAAAGACCTTTATATTGAAGCAAAAAAAAAAGTTGTTTTGCATATTTTTTTAAAAAAAAATGTTTTGTTTAAGAGTGTATAGAAAAGGAAGAGTCAAAAGTAGATAAAATTTCATTCATATAAAATTTAAAAATTAGTGTCCGATTTTTTTGTTTGGTTCGGAATTTATAGTATCTTCAATGTATCTTTAGATTGTTTGTAATAATATTTCTTCCAATTCAAATTAAAAAACATTTCCTACAGTTCTGTAGGAAATTGTGCAATGAAACGGGATCTTAGAATCAATTTTCTGTCCCGAGGGTCTGCATATTTCTAGATACTATAACTTCTGACAAAAATATTTGTGATTTTTATAAATAAAATTTTTTCTACTTTCTATTCTTTTTGCGATACTCTTAAAGTAGATAATTATAAATATTTATTATATGCTTTTACTATAATCTGAAAAAATATAAGCAAATATTTCTTGGATAACAAATTTAACGAATTTGAGGTCCGCTATCTCATTGGGTGGATTATACAAAATTTCCCGTTTATGCCTATTAACTCAACATGTGAGTAATATCAGTCTTTAGTTTGTTCACTCGACTATGGAGGCAGTATTTCTTATAGTAATAAAATATAAGATATATATAATAAAAGATAGGAGTTTTAATAGTAGTTAAATAATTATATTCTAATACGGATAACTAAAAATTGGGAAATTTAGAATATCGAGATTCGATAAATCATAACAAAAAGGAGCTAGTATTTTTTACATCATATCTAAAAAGGTGAGACAATAATGATATCTGATAGTCGAAGTGTTGAAAATTTTCGCTATAAATATGCAGAAAGTGATGAAGGATTTAGTGAAATATAATATAATATACTATGCTTGCTAATCATTTGATACTGTTGTTATTCGTACTTGTATGATACGTCATGACTAGACTTAGTCGTAAAGTTTTTTTTTTAATTTTTTAGTTCGGTTAAATCTACATTATAGGGACAGGAAAAGTTTTTATATTAAATTCTTGGCTCAAATACATTTACAATCTTTAAAAGTTTACTTTATTTTCCAAGTCTCTTTAAATATGAGAAAATTTAAAAAACTATAATTTGGATATCTGGATAAGATTTTTATATAATTTTAAAGCATGTATGTTTTTGTTTGTATTTTATGGTATTGAGAAATCGGTGATCCTTTAGTTATGGTAATGAAATAGCGAAATTTATAAAAGTTCTTTACAGAATCAAATTCTTTCTGTTAAAATTTTGTTTTTTTTTGTAAATTTTGAAATTTTCATGAAATTTGAATATGTAATGACACCTTTTTATCCACGGTATTTGCTAATCCTTTGTAAATTAATTTACAGAAAAAAAAAACAATATTAATATTAATTATGTAATTATTTACAAAAAAATTAATTATTCTAATAGATTGAAATGGTTTATAATTATTTATTTATTTTGTAAGAAGAAAAAACTAAAATGCAAATACCTCGTTAAATAACAAAATAAAATGCATAAATCTACAACAGTCTGGGATAATTTTAATATACTTAAATTAGTCAACAATAAATAATAAATAATAATGTACAATTTAAGAAAAAAATGTGAAATATTTAAACAAAAATAACTAGTCGTGAATATTAAGTGACTTGTCTGACTAGAATAACTATACAACTTAAATTTTTTTGTTTTGAAATGTCAACAAATCAAGTGCAGCTTATAAAATATTTTAATAACAAAGATAATAACATAAAAAGATGTGTAGACATCTTATTTTTCTCTTTATGAGTTTTCACATAACAATAATTAATTTTTAGCTGCACTATAATCTACAATGATTTAATGGGCTTTAATGAATTATATTCAAATGATAATGTCCAGATATGATATGACTTTGTTATAAATTATTCACGATCACTGCAAATTCGCGAGGCATATTTAATAATAAATGGCTATATTAGATCAGTGTGAGTACGAAAATCGAAGCAAAATCTAATTATAATTTTTATTATGATGTTCATTTAATTGATCTTTAATTGATTTTAACTCTTAATTCCT
This sequence comes from Acrocera orbiculus, assembly GCA_947359355.1. Lineage (NCBI taxonomy): Eukaryota > Metazoa > Arthropoda > Insecta > Diptera > Acroceridae > Acrocera > Acrocera orbiculus. The sequence continues at coordinate 6,400,320 of OX375757.1, forward strand.
TAACTTTGATCTCACAAACCTGATAACATTATTTAAAGTATATTGATCCTTTATTGTGATCTATTTAGATATTTTCTTGTTTTTACGAATGTTGTTGATATTTAAGCATAAGATTCACTTAATTGACCTAAAAAATGCTCAAAATTTGGATCATTTATATTTACCAAGTCGATTGTACTTGGTGTTAAAGCCACATTTCGGTATTGTTGTTGAAAAGTTGATAAAATTTCGCGTATCTTTGCAATGATCTCTTGAACTCAGGCATTTGATTCCTTGAAAAGAAATTAGTTTGAAAAACAATTAAATAAAATTTTAATATTACCTTCAAATTATCAAAGTAATGCATTATTTGTTCATAGTCCATGTCTAAGTCATCTAAACCTAAACTTGCACCTGGACCAATATCTCCATCTGATGTATTCGAAAACATTGGATTTCCAACTACGGTAGCACGTTTTACTTGATGTTTACGAGGAAATTTTTCTTTACCTGGTGGTGTTATAAATCCACCATTATCATCTGAACTGGAAGCTGTAGCTGTTGATTGTAGAATTTGTGGTTTTTTGTGTCTTCTTTTGATTTCTGCATTTTCTTCTATAATAGTTAAATTTTTTCTTTTAAAACTATATTTATGAAATTTGTTTTATATTTTTAACTAGAAGTACAGAATAAAAAAAAAGTCGATTTTTGTTTTGTGTATGAGGACTTAAATCTGAATTCCTTAGGGTAGTCATGCTTTATACATTAAGTAGTATTATTCTAGCTAATAGAATAATATAGGTCAAGGCTAATAGAGGCTAAGTGAGACGGCTATGAGCATTCTAGTCATGGAGGAATTTAGAGAAATTAGGAACTAGAAATAATGATAAGGTCAGACATGTCATATTATATGATCCTCCCATAAAATTGATTAAACATATACCTATCCCTCTAAATATTTTCCTCCATCCAAGGAAAAATCGTATAGTATCTTTGCTTTGCAAACATTACAAAACTAAAAGATCGGAAGATGCTGGTTTTCGAAATAAAGTTCGAGAGCGTGAGCGTTACTTTAGAATAAAAGTAACTCAAAAATGAATAATATAATTCGTAATAGGGCCTATTCACTATTTTTTCCAACTCGTCAAATGGCTCTCTCGTCCCATATAAATTATATGGAAAGGGTCATTTGAGAGTAAAAAATTAAACATGTTTAATTTTCTACTCTCAAATCGCTATCGGTTTCTTTTGTATTAGTCCTTTACTAATACATACATGCCAAAAAATCATTTCCATTTTGCCTTCGAGGAGTGCACATCGAAGAAAACATATGAATCTGTCAAAACAAGCTGGGTTATACAGCAGTGAGTTTATACGTCAGAGTTGAAATTATGTTTTAAAATAAAAATATGACAAAAATATGTGTAATTATTTCAATTTTACTTTGAAAGTGTAGCTCTCTTGAATATACACACACAATTATAAAATTAGTCCACACCATTTTAAAGTATATATTTTACACTATGTACGTACACGAGTGGTAGGAGGTAAGCAAGTTTTGACGTCAAATGGAAAAAATAGTGAATAGTCCCTATAATGCGTGTATTTTTAAATAATTCCTCCTTCTGTTTTGACATAGAAAAATCTAGAATGAATCTTGAAATCAATAAATGGGGGAAAAATACTTTTACATAATAAGCAGCAGAAGTATCAAATCATGTTAAATTCAACTTAACGTTTTTTTATGATCTCAATAAATAAAGAAAAAGATCATATCATAGAATAAAACCTGTCTGTCACCTTTCATAGATTTTACAAATTAAATAACATAATATTTATATAAAAATTATTTTAAAGGCGAGGAAATTGTCTTTCTAATAAAAAAATGCAATATAAAATTATTTGCTACTTATATATTTCTTTATTAAAACAATTATTACCTATTTTCAAGGATCTTAATTCCAGATCTTCTTCTTCTTTCTTTTTAATTAAAATTTTATTTGTATTTCTCTTTGGTGTCAAAGAATCAAACTGGAATGCATTCTTCTTTTGTTGGGCAGCAGATTCTAATAATTTTTCAGCCATATGCATATCATTTTCACAATCACTGCTAGGACTAATTTCTTTTGGTGAAAATGTTTGCTCGGGTGAATTTTGATTAAAGACAAGAATATTTGTAGGCTCATTTAATAAATTTAAATGATGATCAGATGGCCTATCATAGGAACGAATTAAGTCAAGATTATCACTATTTTGTGATAAACGATAATGTGAATTATTTGAATTTCTATGATGTTTATGATGATGTTTTCTTCCAACTGGTGTTCCAACTGGTGTATGCTATTTTAAAGCATTAAGAAAAGAAATAGTACAGTAATTGTTATTAATCAGAAATAATTTCAAATTACCCTTTCGCTATTCAAGTTTTCGTCATGTACATGTCCAACATTTCTGTGTGGTGGAACTGGAGGTCTGTAATCATTTTCGTTGCCATTTGGAGTAAGACAACCATGTGGGGGCAGAGGCGGAGGACTTTTATCACTAAAATTAAATATTTTTTTATTTTTTTATAGATTAATTATTTTGAGGGGTTAATTTATTTTGAATTTTTGAGAAGGAATTTAATTTAGTTAAACTACAAATGAGAAGTTACAAATATTCGATTTTTGATAACGAAGAAAAAGTAAGCTTAATAAAGTAAACCATAAAATATAAAAGTCAAAAAGTCTAGGGAAAAGCAAAAGATGAAGAAATTTGAACAAACTAATATCTTGTTTCATTGGTAAAATTAACAAGGGACAGCTCTTATCAACTGGGAAATGGTAAATTTAGTACCAATTCCTAAGATGCAGAGAATATTGATATCTTGAATATCTGATCAATTCCATTTTGAAAAATTTAATGAGCAAAAAACTTAAGAAATACAAGAAAGATCATATCATAATGTATCCATGATTTAAGCTAAAGTAATTTCATTTTTACCACTTATTAATTTTGAAATGAATGAATCTCAAGTTCAACAATATCTTGAAAAGTGCTATAATAATTTTCTTCAATCGAAAATGACAATATGCCGCTAGTTGGACCAATTCAATTGTACACATGTTAAAGACACTTGCTTTTCAAATGAAGTAGTTACAGTAGAAAACATAAAAGAAATTATTCTGGCTGATTGTAAGATGAAAGAGCACAAGATACTTAGTTGAAATTATTAAAATATTAGCGGAAACAACCAGCAAAACAAAAAGTGATTTCACTGAAGAGAAAACACTTTGCTGCGTTAAAGTGGTTTCAATAACCAAATTAAGCAGCTTGAACTTTAAACTACTTCCCCATTAATTACTAACTGTTGTAAGACCTTTAAATTATAATAAAAGTCAACTTACTGAATTCTTACTGTTCGTTCATTTTTATTATATGTTGCTGTATTTATTTGTGGAACATTTAAAAACTCCATTGGAATATGATTTCCATTATCAAATGTTGTTATATTATTTATGGCATCATTAGGATCAGAATAATTAAGATTCATTGGATTATTTGTAATTCGTATTCGTGAATCTTAAAAAAAAAAAAAAATATATTGTTTTTTAAGTTTCAAGTTTAATAAAAATTTATCAAATTTTAAATATATACCTCGTGGATTTGGAATTATATTTCCATTAGTTGAATCTTGAATAATTGATGATCGATCTAAAGTTGATCTTCCTAGCCAAACCCAATCATGTGCATTTGTTGTTGATTCCCTTGGCAATCTTGGTTCACGTAATATACCATTTGTATTGTTTTCATCCTTATTACAATTAGTTAAACCACTTTCAACATTTATTGGTCGAAATTTCGATGCATAAACAATACACGATATAACAAAAACAATGATAGCAAAACAGAATGCTGTTAATAGAACATACATTCCAATTTCCATTGATGTCATATCACCATGAGGGCTTGGTTTATGTCTTGCAATTTCTAATGATGTTATTCCACCTCGATGCTGTCTTGCTTGTACTGCTGGTTCATGGTTACCATCATCCTTCAGTGGAATACCTACTTGATTTTTTAGTATTATTCAGTTATGTATAAATTTTATTTAAAATGAAAAATATTTGTACCAATTATATCAGCTAAATCCCCTGAATTTCTAAAACCTTTTCTTTCTCTTCGGCTAATACCATCATTTTGAACTGTTTCTGGTTTATTTGTATTATCAATTGTATTAAAGTCAACTTGAACTGAAGCAAGAGAGCTTGCTAATGGACCAACAGTAGACTTCACCTTAAAAATAATTTTTTTTTTTTATTCTAGAAAAATTTAATAATTAAAGTTAGAATTATATACTTGTTTGGATAGTGGTAGACTACGACGTAGTCGACATTGTTCAGATAATAATAATGTTACACGTAGAAGATCTCCGTTTCCTTCTCCAACCGCTATTACCCTGGGATGATTTGAAGCTAACATCGGGGCAAAAGCTACTACTTCTGTGTCTAAGCTCTCAACTAACAGAAAATAGTCACCAACAGATACATCTCTGTAATATAGGATAAAAAACTTGATTAAAGAAATATTATGTTTGTTAATGTATTATTATTAACCTCAATGGTGTCCTAGCACCATCAGAAAATTCCAAGTCAATATCTAAAAGTCCTTCTTGATATTGGGCTGTCAAGCGACGGGTTACAGATGTTTCTGCTACATAACCATTGGTTATGGTATTATCTGGAATGATTGATAATTGAAGGCCAGACACTACCCTAACAATTAATCGTGTCAGGCTAACTTTGTCACTTCCTACACGTATCTCTTTAGCGCCTATTACTCGTCCAGTTATTGGCGAAAGAACCTATTTACAAAATAATTGTTTTTTTTTTTTAATTTAGGACAACAAATATGTCTAACTAATGTTAATATTTTGTTTTCTTAGAGGTAGTATTGAGTTCTTCTCTAACTAAAATTAACTCTACAATTTTTTATTGTTCGTATCAGTATTTTAAGAAACCGTTTATGCTTTTAGTTCTTTTCTTTGAAATATAAGTTTTTTTATTGCCAAAAAAATGTTTCTTCTTCACATTTAGTTTTTTGATCTTACAAGTTTTTTTAATAAAAAATAATTGTGTCTCGCTTTTGTAACTTCTAATATCAATAGTCAGTGGAAGATTGGCATAAGTTTAAAATGAACTTTTTACCAAAAATTCAAAGAAGATTGATGATGACGCTTTTGAAGCTTTAAAGAGCAATTGACAATTGAGTTCAGATCGCATAATGGATTAGTGTCACTAGTTTTTCCGAGATTTAAGAGAAAAAATAAGATAGACCAAATATTTATTTATGTCCTTTGTTGGACACCTCGTCATTGCGACAAAAATTCGATGGCGTAGAACAAGATAATGAAAAAAAAAGTTAATGCCAGATATTTCATCTCCTACCCTTGCAAAAGTTTTTCATCTATTGGGATTGCCTGTTTTTCTATCCACTTGGATGGAATTGGCAATAAATATGTTAGGTAATCTGAAAACTTAAAATCAAAATGTAGATAGTATTTTGAAAATCTGTTGTTACTATATTTATATACATATTCATAATTTTTTATTAAAGTACCTGCACATCTGTTCTCCCCATAGAACGACCTTGTAGAATTCTTCCTTTGAGGCTGGCTATTTTTGGATCGGCTACTCTCAACAATGGTTGAACTAAATCAGTTACACGTAGTCCAGTCCTTCGTGAAATTAAGTAAGTAATTCTTCCAGAATCCTTAAAAATAATTTAGAGATATTATCAAATAGTTAAGTATACTTTTTTTTTATTTACAAAAAAAAAAAATAAATGCTTCAATTCCAAAAAAATGGTTGCTCATGAAATATTTTAAAGTTTTTTTAAAAAGAGAAAACAAAAATCTTGTGAAAACTTTTTTCTTTGTAATCAGTTGATAAATAAACATAATCTTAATCTTCTCACAAGGAAAATTATCTTTAAAATGAATGCACAAAAACAAACTTTACTTTATAGCTCGAGTGTTAATTTTTATTTTCAAATGAAACTTGAAATTAATTAATGCTATTAATAATTAAAAGCTATTTCTGTATAGTAAATTTATAAGGGTTGCATTCTCTAATTTTTATAGAGGAAAATCAAAGTATAAAATTTTAATTTTAATTAGTTAATTACCTGATCAATGGCCAAAAATTTTGCATAAACATCAACAGGACTCTGCTGGTATCTTGCTTTGCATACGGTTTTTTCTGAGCCAAGGATATTCATAAAATCATCACCATGATGATTCCATCCAAATGCTCTTTTTTTTCTATTCATTTTTCCATGGGCACTAAAGAAATTTATAAAATTAATTTTGTATTTTTTGAATAATTATTTAACTAGAAACAAAATTACTTATAATGATGTTCTTCAGGTATTTTCCATCCTTTTATTTGTGATAATCTAAAGTCAGATACATAAACTTCCAATGGAAATTCCGGCATCCAAACAATAAATTTTGCTAAGCCAGTATAAGTACCATATTTAACAATAATTGATGCATTCGAGGAACCTCGTATTTCGGAACCATCAACATATACAGAACTACAGGATGAGGAAACTTTAATTACACTTTCATCTTCAGCATTACATGAGCTTTGTAAGGTAACATCAGCAACTTTTCCTGCTTGTGATACTATAAAAACTTTCATAGCCTGTGATACTTGACGTCCGGTTAAAACAGCAGTATTCATTAATTCCCAGTTCTATAGATTTAATTAATTAAATTTAGATTTTCTACAAAAAACCGAAAAGGAAATCTTTTATTTATACCTTTGAAATGGGAAGGACTGATTGTATATCATCTTTGTTAACTTCTAATTTTGCTATTATTTTCTTTCTTGTTTCTTCTGGTGTTGAACCTGTACTTTCGATTGAAGTATCCTTTAATTTTGGTCCATCGTATATATAACTAATAGACCAAACAATTTTTCCACCATCTGGATTCTCTTTTGTATCATTTGATACTTCAAGTAACCAAGTAAAAACCTCAATAACACTAGAAAGAACAATTTTAATGAAATTTTATTTTATGAGTTGTTGTATGCTCAAAACACGTTAAATTAATTAATTGAATAAATTAGGTTTAGTGAAATGAAAAAGAATTTATATTCTTTGGAATTTTGTATATGCTTTTATTTAACTTATTTAATTAAATTAAAAAGTTCATAAGGATAGCGCACACCAGGCCATTATATTACTTTAACTAATAAAGAAGGTAAAAGGGAAGAAAAGTTCCAAAATTTTTAAAACTTTCTAACTAACTATGTGAAGAAGAAATTTTATAGCTTCTCATTTGATATCTACCAATAAATATATATTTACTGATTAAATTTTGGTAAGTTTTACAGTGCAATTTTATGTTGTTTACTAAAACAAGCAACATTTCTAATAAGGAAAATTTTATATACTATATCTCTTCTTGCTAGAAAAAATCAAAAACCTTTTAAGGTTTATGAAAAAGTTTATAGCCTTCATTAGAAAAAAAACCTTTCATTTAAAAAGAAAAAATAACTGGAAGTGTAAACGCGAAACTTAACAGCATAAAAGTGACAAAATTTCTGATTAATATCTAGTTTTGAATAAAAACTTAGTGGATTTCAATACCGATTTCAACGGTATATTTTTGGGGACCTAGTGTTTTAGAATTCTAAATAAGCAAAAAATATCGAATAGAAACAATTTGTTTCCTTATTGATTGTTACTAAAGTTAAATTAAAAAATTTTTGTCTATTCAAATTAACAGTAGTCAAGAAACTTTATTGCCACAATTAATTTAAAAAGGTTCTCCAACTAGAAAAAAATTAGAAGTTCTTGGACAAGGAGATTGAACTACGCTTGTCTTTTTAAAACATATCAATATATTTTTTTCGAACCGCTTGTAGTAAAATTATAATTAAATAAAACAGATCCCAATTTCAATACTTAAAGGTTCAGGAAATAAGTTTGAAAACAGACGTATACTTTAGGTTATGAAAAAGGAAACTTTTGTACACGGTATTTTTACCAAGCAGACAACAAACATTAAATTTATCTTGACAGAAACCCAAAATATTTCAATTTACATCTAGATAAAAGACTAAAATGGAAATATCAATTTACTGGCTAGTTTTATTCCCAAGAGATTGATGTTCCAATCCACAAAAAAATAGATATGGGTTGTTAATGGGACTCAGGGCTGTGAATAGCAATCAAATCATCACAATTGGATCAAAGAAACTATAATAATTTCTTTCAAATGCTTATCAATGCCTATGGCTCAGTCAGGAAATCCAGAACACCTTAAATGTCAAATAGATTAATGAACTAGTGCAGAGTACACTGTCTAACTTGAAAAAAAAAAATAATTTTTCAGAAAATTCAACTCAATTTAAGGAATTGAAAAGGCTAAAACGTACCAGCCCAAATGAACTAACATAAAAGAATGAATACTAATTCTATAATGGAAGCTACTAGTCTAGTAAACTCGCACATGTCTAAAGATACGATTAATTATAATACAAATAGAAATATATAATAGCTGTTTCTAGGGAAATCCAGTGGGAACAAAATCCCATAATTCCTATCCTATTAGCAACTGTAATCAACACTAAAACTAAAAATTAACCACAAGAAAAAAGGAAGTAAAAGACATAACAATTAAAAATAATAAGAAACTATCATATTTTTTAATTAGAATTTAGTGTAAAATTTTGTTATAGAATTTCGTTTTGGAACATCATGTTAGCATTCCTTAGATGCCATTAAAAATTTTGATCTAGTGTTCGTGTAGAAATCCGCGATATGGAGCTTCGTTCCAAAAAACAAAAAACATTTTTGTAATTAACTTTAAAAATTGTAATAACTAAAGCAGCATTAATGACCATGAATTTGTAATTTAAATCCTTGTGCGTTATGTTCATATTTTTATAAAGTACTCTTATTTTTAAAAGAAATTTAATTTCCTGTTTTTAAATAATATAACTAAACTAAACCATCATCTCTAATTACTAATTAAATCACTTACTTGTTTACATTCATTTTTTCATCTTCTTTACTACTACTGTCCGGATCTTGATCCTTACGAAATGCTGTTACTCTAGCTACAGTATGTTTTGGATTTTCTTTCTCTACTGAAATATTCCATAAATCAGATGATGAAGTAGCTCCAAGTATTTTTATTCCAGATTTAACACGTGCCCTTTAAAATTATTTTAAATGTATTTTTTAAACATTAATTAGAATTAATTTTTTTTTTTTATTAAATTACCTCACTATAAATACTGGTATATTTTGTTCAGTTTGATGAAGAAATACTGGTACATAAATTCTCGAAAGAGGATATAATGGCTGATTAGGAAGGAGAATTGTTAAAGAATCATCAGCTCGAAGCTCTTTATAAGTCGATTGAGCAGCTATTAATGGTACTTGAGCAAATGAGGTAAGAGGCTGTATTTGTATTTTAGGTTCACATTGTTCAGGATTACGAGGTGGAGGTTCAAAAACACTATACGATACTTGTACATGCCTTTGTGGAACTTTAACCGGTATTGATGCTATTGTACTATCTTTGTTTGGTGGTGATAATTGTGGCCACCAATTAGATGGTATAATAACCTATTTAAAATAAAATTTAATTCATTTAAAAATTAAAAACAAAAAAAAAAACAATATTATTACTTCAGCTACACAAACACCATCTTCTCCATCAGGCATACAACGACCTTTAAGTGGTGTTCTTGTACCCATTGATACATGAAGAAGTACACAAATTTTTTGTCTTTGTAAATGTCCACCGGGATCAGCTCCAGCATGAAATAGAACACGAAGTACTGGTGAATCTCTTGGTATCGATGATCTAACTAAATGTGCTGAAATATCCAAATGTAAATTTGATTGTTTTAATTCCATTAAAGCTGCCGCAGTATTCTATTTAGAAATAGAAAATGTATTAAAATAAAAAATTTTTTTTCTTATTTTATTTTACATTAATAACTTCTCCTTGGGAATCTGTTGCTTCTGGGACTATATAACGTGCAGGTACAGTTTGTTTGGTTGAAAATGGCCCATAAGTGGCTCTTATCGATACAGGTTGGGCTGTTTGAACGATTGTAAATTTATCCAATGATAAAATTGAATCTTGTGATATTTTTGATTTAATTTGCACATTTGATATCTCTGGAGTAATTGGCTGTCTCGGTGAATGTTTTAAAAAAAATCCACTATCTGGAGTTTCGAAATGTACTTCAACGCTTTGAGTGTAGTCTAAAATTATAAATTAAAAAAGAAGGCGTGAAATATTTGTTTTATCGTCTGTATCAAATTTATAGGTAAAGTTATTTAAAATCAAATTCAAAATTTTATAGTTGTATAGATTTATTTTTGATCTTCTTTTCCTGAGAAGTTTTAGAAATTAGTTAAATTTATAATAAATGTATATACAAAAATTTATTTTAATTATGTATCTTTTTAGTTAGATAATTTGAGTTTTTACAATAAAGCAGGTTTTTTTAGATTTAAATATACATCATATATAGTAAAAAATTATGTTTCAAAATGCCAGAAAAAAATCCTTGAATACATAAAACAACAAATATTGCTGTATCGTTTTTTACGGTACTTAACTTCAAATTATATGAAAAACAAACAAATTCCAAATTTGCTACATTTCCCACTCATAAAATCAATATTGAAAAAATCTGCTCAGATTTTTTGTATGAATTTATAAGGGATGAAATTCGATTAAAGTAAAATCTGTTGAATTGGATAATTACTTTAATGAAACAAATTTTTTACTCCTAAAAAACAAAAACAAAATTAATAGTAGTTGTATTCAGGTATAAAAATTTATTTAGTATTAAAAACGAAATTGTAGTCTACTAAAGGCTCGTTCACAACGGCGTCGTGCAAAAATTCCCGATGTTTTTATTTAAGTGCAAGCCATTTGTATGTAGATATATATTTATATATGTATAGGTGAACACCTTTTATTTTATCCAATTTTATTATATTTTTGGTTTTTAATTGTTAATATTTTGTTATTGTTTTAAGCGTAAGTTTTTGTTTTTAATTTTTTGTTATAGTTAAACTTCTACATTAAAGTTTCTGAATTTTATGAATTTCTTATGTTTAATGGCAAACAATTTCTTATCGTTCTCGGTGTTTCTTTGATCTGTTTCTGGATGCTTATAATTAAATAATAACAATTTATAAGATTTTAGGTTTGCTGGGCTTAAAGCGCTTTAAACTGCTTCATTTTAAGTCCCTTACTCCAATGCCGTAAATGCCTTTTCAAACACTTTTTTCCCGCTGGGTTAGAATAAATTATTTGTGAATATTTTTTCTGTTTTTATTACACATCTCTTCGTGTATATTAGCAAATCAAATACCCATCCGTTTGCATATGTGTTTAGATTTTTTATTCAAATGTTTAAGCCTTAAGTAGGGATTTTTTAATCAAATTTGTTGAATATTTAGTAATAAAAAGCTAAGAAAATAATCTAATGCACTAATGTCTAAATTTTAATAGAAAATTTGATAAAAAGATTACAGTAGGAGGTCACTCAAAAAAACTTTTCTCAATTAAAAGTCTTGGCTGGATTTAGCCGGTGAATTAAACAAGTTTGAATTCAAACTGTGCTTTACTAATAAATTTTCAGGCCTTATATACTACAAATTGACCTAAATAAGGTCTGGCCGAATTGCTTAGTAATCAATAATTAGGCCGACCAACCTTCCCGGATTGTGCGGGACAGTCTCGCATTGGAGGTTGAAATCCCGTTTTGCCGTAATTTAAAAAATTGTACCGCAAAACGTCAAATGTGTACCGCATGTCCCACATTTACAAATCTGGTACAGTTATTCGCTTTTTCTTACATTTTTGTATCTGAAATAAAAGGCGCTTATATTGATTAATACACATCTTTAGATCAAAATAAATGATGGTCACATTAGTAGGCGGATCAGACAAGGCCACTCACAGCCCAACTTTTTTTCAAAAAAGTTCCACTGTTATCAAATGTCATTTTTAATGAAGTTTTATTGAAAGTGCTGCATTAAAATAATAAATATAATGCCGCAGACACACATACCCCTTTAAAGCACATTTGGTTAATGTAAATTTGATAATTTTGTATAGATATTCCATAAGTGAGTGCTAATGCACATTATCTAAATGTGCTTTAAGGGATATGTGTGTCTCCGGCATAAGTGAAAGTGAGGCTTTATATTAAATTTATATACAATAAACTGCTGTGAGTTTCTGCTGTAAGTTCCCTGTGTGAACAGCCTATAAGCTCCATGTTTTGCTTCTAATTTAAGTGCGCCGACAAACCCTTAGCCCATCACATTCACACCTGACACTTTTTGAAAATATCTCGCATTGACTATTCAAAAAGTTGGTCACCCTACAATAATATAAGTTTGCACGTTCATTGTTTACATTTTGTTGCTTAAGTTTAATAAACTCTAATTAGAGTTCAACTTATATTATTGCTTCATATAAGTTTTATTTGAATCTGAAGGTAGCAATATTTAAAGAGATCAAAGATCTCTTATTTTGCTAGGATAATTTATCCCAATATATTTATTATAATCAAATGTATTCAATTTAATTAAAATAATCTTTTATTTCATAGAAATTACCAATAAATATTACAACATTTTTCCATTTCTATAAAATATTTATTACAGTGGAAACTTTTTTAAAATATTATTATAATTATTTTTGAATATAAGATCTTATTAAGTAAAAAATAGCCATTTACTGGCGACAAGTCACTTAACTTAAAATAAATTAACTACACTTAACTCCATACAATTCTAATTAAATTTAAAATGAAATATAAAAAGAACATTATCAACAACAACAACAACAAAAATAAATAAATGGCGCCACCCTACATTCAATGATGCAACTCTGCGAAAAACTACTACCACACTTTTAAGTACCGAATGCTTTAGATATCTCTTTTAGCACATCGTTGCAATCAATTTCGTCAAGTGGGTCAAGTGCTTATTACTTGACGACCAGCCATATTGTTAGGTTTCAAGATAGTTTTATCATGATGCGTTTTCAAAATACATTGTGTAAAATATGTTTATGTATATAGTAGGCCTAGAAAATGCATTCAGAATATTATTAGAAGTGGAATTTTTAATGACAATAAATCAACAGCATTGGATATTTTTAACTAAATGGAATATGCATACATTCAAGTCTCTGCTATCAGTACATGAGTTTTAAATAAAACAACAACAAGAAATTAAAAGAAAAACCAAATAAATAACAGAACAAGAACATTATTTTGTTCAAGTTGGGCCATTACACAGTACACTCCACTATGGGCTAATCGCTGAAAAGATGTTTACAAGTAGTCTTTGTCATCATTAATATTGACATGAGATTTGCTTTTCAAGCTAAAATTACATACACATAAAGTTGGTCTTAAGTTGTATAACTCTTAAGTTGAATAACCCAAAAGAATGTATCATGAGTTTTTTTAAAAAAGGAAAATATATTTTATGAAGTTTGTTTTTACATGATTTTTTTTTATTTGGAAAACTGTAATATTTAGGGAACTTTTTTAATCACAAACTTTTAAGTTTAACAATCCCCCTTCAAATTGATGGGAAACAGCTAAAGTGAAACTTTTAGTTTTTCAGACGAATATTTTGTTTTTGTTCAGGTTCAAACTAAAACTTGATAAATAAAAACGAAAAATTGTATTAAAGAATATTTCTTGAACTCAACTAAAAGTTTACATAAAAAGTGTTTCATTTTGATATTAATTTAAAATAAATTATAACAAACAGCGGATTATACAGCAAATGTTTTTTTTTTATATTTTATAAAATAAAGGAATGTTTCACTTAAATATAACAAATTTCGCTTTGAAATTTCATTTCACTTTGTTTCACTAATAATGTAGTTTTAATCCTATGCCGGTGCAAGCACCCTTTGAAGTCACTAAGTTTGGTGGTTTCGATACTATTGATTTAATGCCAGTATAAACGACTTAATAGACTTCATTTCCTACATCGTTTATATATGTATACGTACTTAAATACATGCATCTATTTAAGTGCATATGTGTTGAGCACCTTTTTGATAATGTTTAATTAATATAAAAAGCAATGGAAAAATGAAGTACTTCACAGCTTTTTTTGGAGAGCCAAAAAATGCGTTTTCCTACACTTCAATTTTCTACTGAATTTTTAGCCTAAATTTATCAGCTATAATTTTCTTCCCCTTAAATGTAAACGGGCCTAATAGCTCATAGCTCATGACAAATAAATACTCCTCACAATCATTAAGGTCCGACCGAGAACTCGGTCTCGGCCTACTCTCGGTCGAAATCTAGGCCGAGATCTCGGTTCTCGTTCTCGGCTTAAATTTGCCGAGATTCTCGGCCTTAGCCGAGACTGTACACGTGCCAGTCTATCAGTAAGCTTTCACGACCGAAATATTGTGAATATAAGAAACTGCTATTGAACAATTAAGAATTACAGTCTAGTTAAGATTTAAATATAACAAATCATAGCTTAGCAATGCTAAACATGCTCTGGGCATAGAAAATTAAGATTTTTGTATAATTTTCTCTTTAATAAAATTATTGAACTCACACATTTTACGGTCTAAAGATTTCTCTTGGCTAGAATTGAGATATTTATCTTTCTTTATTTCAATTGTGAATCCATTTCGGTTAGATATTTGACTGTTTTTCTAATAATGATTTGTAGGCGTGATATATTTACTAGAGTTGTAGTTTAATATTAATCTTTATTTTGTTGTTTTTCTTGAAAATAATCAATTGCTTTGTCAGAAATGAAATTTATGTCTTTTTATTTAAATATTCTTTTAAAATTATAGCCTGCTAAGGTTATTGCTATATTAATAGATGATTATTTTATTTAAAAGACAATATCTAATGTAAGTATAATAAATATTTGATAACTAATTAAAAATATCAAAAGGAAAAATTAGTATAAGATGACACTATTAACAAAACCAGAAGTATTTCTCTTTCAAGAACTTATGAAATATAATAATTAGAAACAAAAACATCTGGAAAAAAGAAATTAAAAAGAATAAAGCTTATATGAATTGATTTAGTTTATTCGTTTGTTACAATTATATACCTACCAAGTACCTACTAATACTCTCACCTTTCATAGTAAAAATACACACAATTTTCTCAGTTGCCTGCGTATATGCTAAGGAGTTGGCAAAGATAAAATGTCGCTGTATTTTATTATATTATACAAGTTAAATATATTTACTAAGGTTACACCTTATTCAGAAAATTAAGCCCAATTATTATTAAAAAGGAAAAATAGGTATTTTCGAATATATTTTCTTTTTTTGTTTACTCCTTATTTTCTAGGTTGATTTATGTTATGTGTTTCTGTATACATATATTGCCTCTACTATTAAAATATTTCTTGGGAAGGCAAATAATATATAGAAAATGAAATTAGTTTTGTTAAAGGAAATTTTTAACATAAATACCCTTTTTTTCTTGTATTTGTGCTTTTTTTTTGCTGTAAGTTCTGGTAATATTTTCATATCGATGTCATTTAAGTATGGAAATTTGTTAAGAGGGTTGTTTGTTCCCTTGATACAGATATATTGCTTTCATTTTTAACAATTCCTGTTTAAGTGGAAAATTTTGTAAGCAATTACAAAATATTTAACTCCTGTCGATTTATTAAACGAAAATGTAGTCTTTTAGGACCTTTTTAAAAAGCATATAACTCACTTCTTTGTGAAAGAAAGAAATTTCAATTTTGCTTTTTGTCCAACTTTCTAAACAAAAACTAAAAATTAATTGACTTAATATTTTTACAATAAAATTACAATAATATATTTTAAATTGATAAAATTAAGTGGATATTCTGAAAAGTATCTAACAAAAAAACAGCAAGAGGGATTGATTGCAAGTAGATTGTTGTTGCTGTCATTTTAAACAAAAAACATAAAAAAAACGGAAACAAATCAAACGCCTAAGCTTTGTAAGCATTTCCACTTGAATAGCACTTGCTAAAATTTTCGCATATATTTTTAGGGTAGGCACAAGCAATTGTATATTTAACCCTCTTTATAAAGAAAAACTGAAAAAACAAAAAAATAAAAACTTCACGCAGTTTAAACTGACAAATGGACTTTTACAAATTAATTTCAGCTACTTTTGCTATGAATGGAGAGAACTCGAGAATGTCTGAGATGTAAAGTAGCCTGGTTGATTTTCATATAACTTTTTAAGTTAGAAATTAGCTTATTCAGCTCAAGTTGTAGTGCTATTTTATTTTCTTTTTTATTTTTATTGTTTAGAGCTGTTTGTTATGCGCGTATATATACTTTCAATATTTGTGCTCATTTGGTATGTATGGTAAATCTATATACCTATTGTTCACATCTTTTTTCAAGTGGTAGAAATTAAGGGAGAAATATTTTTGTTTGACGATATAAACAGTTGTTAAAATCTCACAATTAATAACTATGCCTATTGTTTCAAAAGCAATTAGGGCACTCAAAAAAATGTTAAATTTAAGGTAACGACTAATTTAACATAAAAAATGACTGTTCATGGTACATTCAATTAATAAAAATAAAATATAAAGTCGAAATGAGGTTAAAGTTTTAGCTTTTTCATTATATGTGCAAATGAAATATTTGATTTTGGTTATAAATGAAATTTATAAATAGCCAACTAAAAAAATAGAGTTGGCCTTCCGCCTTGCAATGAACTTGATGAGCAATATACATATATGGAATGAAAGAATTTTCTGTGTATATTAAAAGAGCTTTCATCTTCCAAAATGTAAGATAGTACGCCATTTTCACCACTGCACAAAGCTCTATACTTTTAAAAATTTCTAGGCATATATGTATATCCACAAGCAACCTTGTTGCAGTTTAAACAAATATTTTTGAATCACCCATTAAAAAAATTTAAAATGTCTCTGCAATGATATTCTTAAAACAAAGTACTCCACCAGTAAGGAATACGTAACACTAGTGTCCTAGGACTACTTAACAAACACATATAATAGCATTTATATGTGCTCGCGATTTATTGTAAAGTTTGTATAAAGAAAAGATTAGAAAAGTAGGCCAATGTCTTTCTTTTTTGTTAATAAAATGCGACACGATACATCTCATATCCAATTATCAAAAGATTTTCGTCTGATCACATCCATCTTAATATCCAGGTTAAGCACAATATGACTTCTGCCTCTCCCTGAAATTAGGAATGATACTCAAAACGAAAATTTTAAAACTATTTCTGGCATTGAAATTTTCACAGTAAAACAGTTTAAAGGCGTTTTCAAAAAAGATTTGCAGATATTTTCCAAATCATAGATTCAATATAGAGGTAAGTACTACAGTGGATAGTCAATTAAAATTTGATGGAACATTATTATTTTGTTCATAATAAATTTATTTACTGTATTATTTGATGCCACCTTTTAGTTTTCATTTAGGTTAAAAAACTTAATTGAAACTTTTGACATAAAATTTCGAATTAGTCTTAGTTATTATTATTTTTGCCAGTTATTTCTTTCGATATTTAAATATTTTGATTTGTTTTCTGGAATTTTGGAATCCACTCTATTTATATACATCTATTTTTAAGCAATAAATTTAATTACAAAATTACTTTTGATGGTAATAATATTTTTTGATTATACGAAATTTCAATTTTTTTATCCCTTAAGACATTCAAAATATTTTTGAAAAAAAAAAGAGTATTAAATATTTATTTGTCAAACCTCCTGTTCAGTTTAATGATATTTTTAACGAATTAAGTCAAATTTATCAAAATTCTTGCTTTGAAGTGTTAACACTATCATAAAAAAATTTACTTTTAAAACACATTAAGAAACTTTATAATTGAAAATTTTGTCTAAAAACTATTCCACAACAAAAATGGATTCACTTGAGAATATTCTTTCGTATATAGCTTACTATAAATTTCCTATTTTTGGCATCAAAGAGTATAACAATCTCAGACTACATTAACTATTTAGACACCAAATAACATTTTCTCGAAATTATGTTTGAAAGGAAAAACATTTCTTTTGAAATACTAAATAAGATTATTGAGTTATTAAAAGTGTCCAGACATGAAATAAAAACAAAAAAATTCTCTAATTTTAATTCAGAAACACTTTTACCAAAATTGTTATTAGACTAAAACTTATCTTTTAGTATAATTATTAATTTTCTTCTTTCATGAAACTTTTGTACTTTTCTAATATCATACAAAATAGTAATACTGTAAATATATCCTGAAAACTGTACAAAACTACTTAAGCTAAACAATTTTGTAATAAAAGTTTCTCTTCCTTGCAAGAAGATCTTAGCGTAAAATAAAAAAAACTTTTTCATGAGTTACATGTTCTTTTATAATGCAACATTTTACATAAAAACACATAAATTGCTCCAAATATTGCCTGGTTGCCTTGTAAAACAAAAAAAAATAGCCTTATACATATATATTTAGTGGTTATATCCTGTATCAGATTCAGAGCAAACATATAGTACTCAAACGCTTCACTACTTCTTCAATTTGATAAAAATTTTACTTGGTGTACGTGTTTGTAAATAAATTACCTACAAAAATTCTACTCCATGTTTTCATATTTGGATCCTATTTGTTTGCTTGCAAATGCATTGTCCTAGTTATTTAATTAATTTAATTATAATTATTTTGTTGTTCTGGTAACTCAAGTAATTTCTCTTTTTCACAAAAATTAATACTATAAATTTTTTAGTTATTAATTTAAACTCTTGCTGTGTATATAAAAGAGTGTAATTTTTTTATGTAATTATATTCAATTTTTTTTTTAGCAAAATCCCAAAATGTTTGACTTTGTATTTAAGTCTATTACACTATTAGAGAAATACAAATTAATTTTTGATTGCGGCAATTTAAAAGGGAACTGACATTTGACCTACCTAAAATACAAAAGGGAAACTCTAACAGAGAACCGCAGGTTAATTAGGTAATCCAATTTTATTTTTATTTGTATGGGCATAAATATTTCTTGTTTTTATTTCAATTTGTATTTGTAGGGTAAAAAACATTTTTATATAATTAAGTAAGTTAATTAGTATTTTATATACTTTGACTATTAAGAGGGTTAGCAATAAAAACAAAAAACTATTCCTTCAACATCCCTAACATAAAGTCTGTAAGTAACGCACAATTGGCTTTGTAGATATTTTGGGATTTATTTTATGTATTGCTAATAATTTTGATTTCATTTTAGTACTATCACAAAAAATTTTAGACTTTTTTTGCAATAAATTTATATTTTATTAAAAGGAATCTCATTTGGATTGAATAACGATCGATCCACAAACACAAAAAGTATATTAGCCCAGGCATGAACGCCATTTAAGCTAACAGACATTGCCATTTTTTCTACAAAAATGAAAAAGTTTTTATTGTTTAGCGTAATTTTTAACTTCGAAAAAAGAAGAAAATATACTAAAAATTTACTAAAATTTACGACAACTGACAGTTTTATCACCTTTTAAGGCTCAAACAGACAAAGAACCTAGTTTTACTCTAGCCAATCAAATGTCGGGGTAAATGTAGTATTTTAGCCATAATCTGGTTAAATTATACTAGAAACAAAATATTGGCTGTTAAACATCCATTTCATGAAAAAGAGATTTTAGGAGAAAGCCGTAAGTATTTTTTAAGTATATTACTACGAGTATTACTCTCGATTACTGCGTTTTTGTTCCAACTTTTCTGTTTAAAGCAATTGTAGTAGTTGTAGTAGTACTAGTAGGGACCAAAATGCACCGCGACCGAATTCGTTGCGAATTTACAGTCTTTTAAATCTTGTACACAAGGAAATTTGGACATTTATTGTAAATTAACAGGTTGACAAATAAAATAAAAATTAGGTCTCACATTATTTTGCCTTTGAATATATTATTTATTTAATTCCCTAAATTATTATTTGTTTCAATCATATATTCTAATACAGCGTATTAGCCTGTGGAGAAGCAGGTTTTTCATACGGAAGGCTAATGAAATGTATAAAACATCTGTGGAAAAAAGGTTTTAAATTTTCAATGTGGCTTGGCTGTAGCAAAACATTAAATTTTATTTATGAATGATGCCTTAAAAAAACTCAAATTTTTGAAAGACTACATTTCATAGAACTAAATTCTTTTGTCTGTTTGACTAGGTTGTAACTAAGCAAATAAGTCTTACAATTAGGCCGTCGTCCTAAGAAAACTTTTGCTAGCGCGATTTATTGGCTTCATACATTTGAGTGACAAATGTAAAAAGTTGCTAATTGCTTAAAGTTGCACAAATTATATTCACAGAAAGTCAAAATCAAACAAAACAAACAAAATCAAACAAGGATAAAAGGTTATTAAGTAAGGTTCTTAATGTACATCAGTGAATTTTTCACAATACAAACATATTTGGAACGCATCAAGAATTACATATTTTTCTCACATACTAAACACGTGTAATATTTTGTTCTTTTTGAAATCATTCTTACAACGTTCTCTTATCCGTTCTCAAATCATAAAAATGTCAAAATGATATCATTTTTAAACTGAAATATTTGCAGGGTATGCTTATTTTTTCTCTTCTACAAAATAACAAATAAGAATAATTATAAATGGCTTACAATTCTGGTGTTTTTTTTTACTCATACAAGATATTCTTAGTATTAGCGTTAATTATGAACAGTGCCTTTAATTTTATCAATTAAATAATTTACGACAATTTACTTCCAATTATAACAATTTTAATGACCATAAAAATTGTCGGCTCTACCACTACAGTCAGTATTAGACTTTCGTATATAAAAACATAATTTTATTTAATTGCCGACAATGAAGGATAAATTCTTATTTAAATAAATTTGGCTCTCTTTTCCTTTTTTGAACAAAACTGTATAAAATTTTTGATTAGCCTATAGCGTGGGCAAATTTGTTATTTTTTTTAAGTAAAACAGTTTTCTAAATGAATGGAATTCATGTAGTGACCTAATAAAATCTATTTATTATTTGATATTAAAGTTTGTTTTTATACTTGTTACAAAACTAAATTTTATATTCAATTTAAGGTAAAATTGTTATAAAGGTAAAGTTATACCTGGTTGTACATACCATTAATAAATATCTAACTAAGAGAGTTAAAATTCCTAATAAAGTTAAATAGTGCAGTCTTAATAATACTAAATGTAAAATTATTTTGCAAGCAATGATACCTTTTGTTAATTGGGTGATACACCAGAGATAAATTTAAGTCAAACCAAAAGGGATACGGATTTAATTGACTGGAAATTTATGCATTTGAGAAAATAAATTTTATCAAGAATAAAAATAAAAAGTGAAACCATTTATTTATAAGTTTTTTATTACATTTAAATTTTGAAATATTAACGTCAACTTTTGAATTAATCATTTGCTTAAATGATAACTTAATTTGCTTAAAGGATATTTGCAGAAAAATTAAACTAATTTTAGGTCTAGTGCATTCTTTAACAAATAAAAATGCAAATTTTTTGAGTATTTTTTCAGCTAATGAAATTATTTTTTATAAAAATAAAGTTGCCGTCCACTAGTCTATTTTATTTTAGAGTGCTAGTCAGCTTGAATGTTTGAGTATAATACATAAAATACAAAACATATTGAAAAATGTGCTAAAAACAACTATCTCTTAATTCTCAGTCTAAAAAACATAGTAGAAAGGGATGAAACCATTTCAATATGTCTTAGTATATTTGTTAAGATGCTCCTAGCAAAGAAAAATTTACTGACAAAAAATTGAAGAAAAATAGAAAAATCTTCTTTCATATGACCTACATACATAACAAAAATTTGAAATACAAAAGAATCTTTTTCTTTTTTGTCAGATGAACTGAAAAATTCTGGGAATAAAAGGAATTTTTTCCCTTTCGTAGAACAAATTTCAATTTTGAATAAATAAATAAAAAGAATTTTAGAGCTCAATTACATTGTCAGGCTTTATATGTACAAAGTTATATTTTTCTAATTTTAGGTATTAGAATTTTCGTTGTTGTTATTTTTTAGTTTTTGCTCATTTTCCAACACAAATTATGATTGTAATTGTTTTTAAATTACAAAATGAATAGACTGACAAATAACTCAAAGTAAAATAACACTGGAACTTGGGTTGAAAATAAAAAAGTTGAAAAAAACATTTCAGCTACAAAATAAATCATGAAAAAAAAGCAAAGGAACAAGGGAAAAATTACGAAATCGTTTTTAGGGTAGTAAATTACAAGTTACAAACTGCTATAAGCCTCTGAGGCAATCGTCATGAAAATTACTTTTTGCAAACTTTTCTTTTTTAATTTTGAAACTTTATATATTTAAAGCTCTTCATTTGGTAGTATATTTTTTAAGTTTCTTAAAATTAAAAAAATCGAATTTTATTATTGATAACATCAAAAAGTTTTTATTTGAAATTAATTTGAAAATTTCAAAACAAAAAAAAAAGCCTAAAATTCATAAAAATTCGATTTTTATTTTTTTGTTTTAAGTGCCAATTTGTAGCATGAGAACATGAAAATCTACTTGAAACTTATATATATTTTGAAACAGATGGTAACTAAACTATTTTGAAGAAAGTTTACTCAAAACTTGTATAATGTGAATAATAAGTTCCTTGAACTGTTATTTGGTAGATGATGCTTTTAGCATAACAAAGACTTTTGCACTATACTCTAAAATTGAAGTAAACTTTTAGTAGTTGCATTGTTTGGCAGGATGTCACCATAAATCAGAGCATTGTGTTACCAATTATAATTGTGAATATGAAACAAATTCACCCATGGTAAAGTCAATCGGATATTTCCCAAACATTTTTTTATGATAACGCAAATAATTTTGTTAGTATTTTATTATTAATTCTAAAAAGGTTTTATTAGTATTATCAAATCTAAATTTCCCAGAATTTTTATTTTGTTGGATAAAACAAAAAAATTCATGGAATTTTTCCATGTGGATATATTTAAGTTTGAACACATATCTGGCATAGAGCTGAATAACAAGATAAAAATTTCAAAAGTTCATAACTACGACTACAGATTTCTCATAAAATTTTAATGAAGGTATAAAGTCTCAATAAATAATAATAATAAAATAACTCTGATTTAAAATCATTTCATAAAAACTTAAAGCTTGAAATATCCAGATAAATTTTCCTGTTAAATAAAATTTATGCTATTCATAAATATAAAAATTATCATTTTAAACAACAAAAGAAATTCATATGAATAAAATTGATAAATTAGGGTTTAAGTTTTTTTTCAATACAAATTCAAGGTATATCCAAGTTAAACTTTTACATTTTTGATAAATAAAAGTCCTGATTTTTAAGCTTCAATGTTAAATTCTATAAACAAAATCTCATTTCTCGATAATAATTTTGAGTTATTTCTTAAGAACGATTTATGACTATATTTAATGGATAAAATATGAATTTCTATTAAATTTAGATGACTTAATTTTAATTTCTAGGCATAAATTTTATTAATTTTTAAATAATTTATAGTGACCTTCATGTGTGTTTGTTTTTTTTTTGTTTGGACTTCAGCTAAAAAAAAATCTGCAGCCAACACAGATTATGACCTATTAAAATTGATAAATAGCTAAAGAGATAAATTTGCATAAATTAAATTATTTTTGAAAATTTAATTATATCTTTCATCTTGATAATCGTAAATAAAGATTTTCAAAATATAAAAATTGATTCTGAGTAATTTTGATCCTTGAATAACGTATGAGAATAAGAACAAATACGGCCAATTTCTATTGATTAAATAAATTCTATTGAATATTTTAAGAAATACATTCCAAAAATTGAATTCTAGAAAATGTAGAGAAAATTGCTCAATATAGACAATAAAATAAATTTTGAATTCTGGTTGAAAAATACCTTAAAGCTGTTTTGATTTATAGTAAAATAATATTAAAAATAGATTAAGAAAATTTTCTAATACAAAAGAGGAAGAAAAGTTTTGTAGTTCCCGAATTAAATATTGTATACTAAAATATAATAAATATTAACAATTTTTATATTCAAAAGATGAAGTGATTTTTATGGATCTATGTATTAATTAACTTTTCTAATCTTAATATTTATATTGATAAAAATAAAACGTTTAAAGTTCAATTTAAAAAAAAATGAATATTTCTTAGTTCAAATTGGTGATTCATGCAAATTGCAGCTTCATGCAAATAGTCTGAAGTTATTTTTAGGTAGGAGATGCAAGTATTAAAAGGAAGGCTGAAAAGGAAGAAAGAAATACGGTCATAAAAATTTCCTATTAGACAAAGTTATGTTCACTGAAACATTTGAAAACATATTGTTTCTTGTTTTTATAGGATTCCAAAATATGTATAAAAAATTCACATGTATACATCTCTTATATGTACAAAAAATAAATTTTCAGGTTGCATGAAATTGAATGTGAAACGGAAAATAAGAAAAATGGGTTTTTTTTACTATCATGACGCTGTTAGTTCTTTGATTGAGGACTTTGATTAAAATTTTGGCAAGTATATTTCCAAAAATTACGCTTTAGAAAAATTAGATTGGAGACCACTAGTAATTCCAGTTGGAATCTAATTCAAAGTAAATAAAAAAAAAACAAATATAAATTTGTTATGAATCTAAATATATAATAAAAAGGATGTACATATCTTTCATTTTTAATGCCTTATAGACTGCAAAAACAAAAAAAGGATGTTGAAATTTACGAAAAAACTTTAATATATCTCTAAGGTATTTTTTGAGAATTGTTTTAAAAGTTGGACTAACCGTTTACTTTTAATAATAAAAAAAGTTAACAAATTGTGATGAAGCAAAGTACGATAAAAAATTTTAAATAACTGTAAAATTAAATAAAAACACTTAAATACCAAAAACTTATACTATTTTTATGTTTTGGTTGGAACATTATTGATTTTAAATTTGGATTTAGAAGTCAATTTTGAATTCTAACGCATAATAAAAAAAAAAGTTTTGTTATTTTTCGATGGGCAAACAGTTTAATGCGAGCTGAGTATTATTTTCTTATATCTCATAAGAGATACAAATATAAGTAGGTATACATTTTTCATGCAAATTTCCGACCCCTAAAAATAAGAAACAAAAGCAATAAAAAATTTAATTTTTTCCTGTCAAAATTTTTTCTTAAAAATCTCTGTTTTCATTTTCTACCTCTTACATCTCTTATTATTAAATGAAATGTAGATGAAACGCATGCGACTACGAACAATTCGAGTCAAAGTGACTAATTTGCCAAAATTTTGCTGCACATTGTACGGCGAGGCTTATGTTTTTTTTAAATAACGCATTTGTCGTTTTATTTACAAGTCAACACAAGTCCTTAAAGCTTTCCATATAGAAAAGATGTAATAACTAAGTTGTTGGGCTGATACGTACACGTAATCTCAATTGAATACTAAAACCAGATAGAAGCCATACATTATTCATTTTTATATGTATATAAATAATATTTTTAATTATGTATAATCTTCGTATAAAAGTTTACAAATTGAACACAACATAGTTTTAATTTCAGTATCAGTTGTCGAGATGATATTTTTAATATATTGTATTTACTGTAATTTTTTTTAATGTTTTTTTTTTAATTTTAGGAGCTTGAAATTATTTAATGACTCTTATGGGTATTTTATATTCGCTTCTTATCTTTTTTAAAAGACTTTAGCCCTTGTAGTCTAGTTTACTCGTAAAATTGGCATGAGCTTAGATTTTGAAAAACCTAGAAGAGCTTAAATTTAGCTTATAATTATGAACCTAGTTTCAAGCGGTTTCGCTAAAAACCTACTGTTGCAAATAAATGCAATTCATTTGCAAAAGGATCAGTTTAATCTAAAAACCTGTGATAAAAATAAGTTATGCCTACACTTATACCTTTTTAACGTAACAATTCAAATTGCAACATCAATACATTCACAAATTTAGTGTTGATACGAGTATATGAAATCAATCATCTTAAATTGCAAGTTGAAGAGGTATAAGTAATGACATACCTATCTATAGTCATTGAAAAATATTAATATTGATTAAAATCTGGAAATCAATCTAGCCTAGTTTAAAAAGTAAATGAATCTATCCTTACTTAAGTATCACATTAGGACTAAAGAAAATATAAAACCATTTCTTTTTGTTATAATGTACTCAAAAAGTCTATTTTCAATATAAAAGAAAGAAAAAAAATTATTGTTAAACCAATTTCTTAACCCTTTTTAAAATAAAAAAAATTTAACATAAAAGTATTTAAATCATAAAAATTTTATCAAGCATATTTAAAAATTCGTTTATAGAGTTCAAACACTTCAAAAAATCAGCAGGTGATAATATTAAATCTTACTTCGAGTGCTTAACATTGAATCCAAGTGCCAAAATTCATGTTTAAGATGAAAGGCAAGCCGATCCCCTTAATGCTTTTAGGAATGCTTTTTGTGTATCGTCAAATATATAATAATCTTAAAATTTTCATCAATGAGAAGCTTATGACGGGTGTCTGTTGCATTGGTTTAAGTTAATTTTTACTTAGTAATGTTTTCATTTCCTTTTTTTTCCATTTCCCAGTTTATCAAAAGAAAAGAAAAATTAAATGGGGAAGTATATAACCCACGCCATGTTTTCATGGTATTTAAACGCCATAGCCATAAATAATTCAATTTTTGTTGTTTTTACTAAGTGAATTGAAATAAAAGAAAAGTGATTTATTAAATGATTCTCGATATTCCTGGAAAACTATGTAGATAACTTTTCCAATTATATACATATATGTTAAGTGATGCTGAAAACAAGATGTGACCTTTTATAACACTTCTATTAATCTCTCTGAAAAGAGTTCAAAAGTTAAATGATTTTATGATGTTTGAATAATTGAAAAAAACATTTTTTCCAATTATTTTGATAAGTTTTTTTCCATTGAAAATAGACTTTAACAAAAGATGCAATACTTTATTTAAGATTCTTATTTGGGCCAACAATAGTAGCCAGAAGCGTCATGGAAGGATTAATTTAACAACAATGAGACAATCGCACAGTATAAACTAAAGAATATATATTTTTTTAACGAGAGTAATAAATATATTAATACAGAAGGCGTCTAGTTTCTTTCTCTTAAAACACACATTATTTTATGCTGACCAGAAGTCTGATTTGTTACGCCTTTATTAATCACTTTCTTAAGAAAAAAGGACTACTTTAAGAACAGAAAATGATGTAAAAATATAATTTAACAAAAGCAAATCACTTACTTGGGTAATTTTTTTTTTCCTTTTTAACTTTAAAATATCTAAATCTGCTTTTGTATTTTATGTGTCTGTACACAAGTACAGACGAATATGATGAATGCTGCTATGTATAAAAAGATTTTTAACCTTTTTCCTAACACAATAGCAGGAGAAAAACTCTCTCGAGGGACCAGATGTTTTTTTATGGCGTGTAATACCAATTTGGCTTATTTTTATGGAGTGCAATTGTAATTTTATGATTCAGTGAAATTAGTTATTTTCCTAATCGTTACACATACATCCCACATAGATCTGTTAGTAATGAATTGCTTTGGTAAGCTTTCTGCGACTTTGAACTTACTTAAAATTAATTTAAAAAAGTAAAGAAATAGGAAAGCAAACAACAAATGTCTGTCTTTTAATGTCTAGGACTCGTTAGTTCTTCGCGGCAGCAAATGCTAATGAGTTCACTAGTCTTCACTAAATTGGAATATGGTCTAAATTGGCGTTTAGTTATCGTCAACTTATCGGTTTTTTCAGAGAAGATCAAAGGACATTTCTTTGCATAAAATCTGACGTGAGTGATGTGGCACAAGAACGTTAATAAGTCCGCTTCGATTGGTTTTAAGTAAAAATATCTATTTTTAATGCTCCAAGTCACCCAAAATGAAAAACATTAGTGAATCTTAAGTATAGCACATAGTTCAAAAAGTTTCTGGCATGACACATAAAAGTACAATTTTTGCCAACTTTACACACACATAATTTGTTTCAACAGTGATACATTGATTCCAAAATTTCTCTAACAAAGTTTATACCAGCCGTATATAGACTTAAAATATTCCTTGTTTTTGGCGATGTTAAAAAGTTTTTTCTCGATGTTTTTTTCAAATACACAAATAAAGCAATATAATGATCTCTGTTGATGTGTTGTCTTTATCAAGATAGCCGATAGAGAGAGAAAGTCATAGGCACCACAAGACTTTCCATCGTGCCATCTTGCAACATCACTTTATGATCGGGAATAACTACTTTGTGCATTTTATTCATTTTTGTTAGTGTAACAAGAGGGTCCTTAGAATCTTTGGTGATTATACAGCAGCATTTACATTTACTATTGCTTTTAATAGAGCAGAGCCTCCATAACACTAATAAAAGTAAATTTTATTTAAATAAGTAATATTTTCTGAAAAGTTTTTCAGAAAAACTTAATCTTTAACCAACTATTAACTAATACCCCTAATAAGAAATAGTGAACCTTTGAAATAAAAGCATTTAAAGACAAGATTGAAAGTTCTCTTAAAAGTAGAAAACAATTTTCTAAAATATAATCAGACTTAAAATTGCTTGGGAAAATTTCTCCTATTTCTCTATTTCTCCTATTTGGTTTTAGTAATTTTTGGTAACCGCCAAATGATATTATTAATTAAATAATTAAGATTAACACATAACTTGTTTATAGTAATGTAAAATGAGTAAAAGTAAAGCAGAGTGACTTGTGAAACTTTCACTTGGCTAGTTGGAAGTTTAGAAAACAATTTATTGACAGAAATATATTCCTTTTAAAAACTATGATCAAAACTAATTTTTTAAAGCAGAATTTTTAATGCTAGAAATCCATGTAACTGTAATGTCTTTGACTAAGTTTATAAAGGATCATTCTAGAAATTATTTCGTGGCTTCTTAATTAAATATTCTACAATAAAACAACAAAAAATTAACGCAAAAGGTCAAATTGTATTTTCCTCATAGTCATAAACTTATTTCTTGTTGTTATATCAATCTAAATGTGTCTAATTCAGAACAAACAGATTACATTAATTATAAAACTTTGTATTCTACTATAATTTTTGTAGCTGTCGCAACGAACATATATATTTAATGACACACGAAACTGGAACATTAAACGATTTCACCATCAGAAAAGGATACAAATTTAAGATTTACATACTGATAAATTATTTTTAAGAAATACGAAATGCTTTTATGAACTTTTGATATTTTTCTGGATATTTTATCCAATCTTGTTAAAAATAATTATGAAACAACAAAAAAATTTTAAAAATTACATAAAAAATTATTTTACTTGCCTTTAATTGACTCCAAACTATTGGAAGTAAGCAGTTTAAATGCTGTTCAAAAAAGAACTTTAATGACATCAAAGAATACAAAATGTGTGTTACAACTTTAGCGATTACTATCATTACGTAATTTTTGGTGACTCAGAGAATTTTATCTGGTAAATATGAATATTTCGTAACAGTTTTTCGAAGTGAAATGTCTGTTTACCCCTCTATTAGCTAAAGATAATCAAAATAGAGAGGTGAACTCTTTAAATTTCAAATAACAAAGCTTGAACACTGATAAAATTTTAGAAAATTTTTGTTTCTAAGACAACAGTGGAATTAATATAATTCTGAAAGCGTGGTTGAAAAGCCAAATGCTAAACCTAAAGGATTTAATACACGACAGTGATTTAAGATAAATTTTTTACGCGTAAATATTTTAAATATTTACGCTTGAGTATTTAAAACAAAACTGGGAGTAAAGTGTCTGTACTTTGATAAGCGAATAGCGATTTTAAAGTATTTAAACTTGCAACCTGGTTAAAATTTAGCATAATATTTTTTAGTATGAGTCCACAATTTAGACGATTAATTTTCTTTGGGACACACTTATCCATCTTCAATCGACTAAATAAAGTCAAAGCTTTCATTTTAAAAGCAATTAACAGGACTCTTTCATTCTTTATTTGAAAACTATTCAATTAATAACTGTCGAGCAGGAGTTTTCAGCCATCAAAAATATGTGACGGTAATGAAAGTAGAGTTAAATAATCTTGAACCGGCACAATATGAACCATTATGAATATTTTTCATATTAGTGTTTTCTTTTCTGGGAAGGGAAAAGTTTTATATTTTTCAACTTGACGTTACAGCCTGCACCTGAAACAGTTTAAGTTTAATCAATATACTTCAATAACAGATCATTTTAAAGAAAATTATTATTATCAAAACAAAAACATTGAGAGCATTTCATGGTAAGGCCCCTTTACTTTCATAACACCTTAACATATCTTATGATACAAAAATACTGTTACACTGGATCAGTTCAATTTCCTACATTTCCTGTATTATGGGACAATAAGTCTTGGTAAAAGTAGCAACACTTTTTACTTTAAAAACTATGCTATAGAGCGTAGTTCATCGTTGGTACATCTGGAAATTGAAATTTACATTTGTGCAATTATTTAGCGTTATGACAATAATAAAATTTACTTTAACAAAATCTAATCCTTAGCTTTTGATCATATGACATAAATTATTTCAGGAAACCGTTCAATGTTTGGTAAATTGGGCGAAATTTTTCTATTAGTTCAATATTGTATAATTTTTTCAAAGGTGATAACTAACACTTAAAACAATTTATTTTGTACAATTGATCATTAAACGAATATATATTTTTGTACAAAATTAAAATTATTTTTTCAATATGCTATATTTAAGCAAGGATAACTTAAGAAAATGTCAGGAATCACATATGCTAGAACCATGAATTTTATTTGTTTTTCGGTTTTGCCATTAAATTTCTATTTTTCATTTTTCGTCTTCTTTCAAAAATATTTTGGTAAAACAAAATTCAATGGAAAAAAAAATTACACTTAAGTAAATGAAACAAAGCAACAACAACAAAATTAAAATGACAGAAAAATCTTCAAAAGGGGCTCCAATTTTTCTAACTAAAAATAACTCACAGACAAAATTAAAAAGAAATAAAAATTACAGCAGGAAGTCGTAGTATCCTTTTAAAACAATTTACTTCGACAATTTATTACGATATCTGAGAAATTTATTATACAAAGTTCTGATACAGGATTAGTTCCGGATATCTATGAAAATACAATCATATTACCTATAGACAAAAGGAAAAATGAGCAAGTAATGAAAAATCCGTATAACTTGGCTTATAGCCGAGCTCAAGGCCCTAAAGTAATCAGAAATTTCCACTTGAAATTTTCTATTGATGTCATAACATATAAACTACTATGCTGTGGATCTGTATCTTTTTATAATTACTAGAAAATAAAAAACAAAAAACAATCCTATAAAATAGAATGGACATTGTTTATAGACAAAGAGAAAATCTGTGGATTTTGAAAAGATAATGAAATTTTTTTCATTTAGGAAGATACTAATTGTTAGAAGGATATCATGGTACAAAAAGCAAAAAGCAACTCTAATAAAATGAAGATATTTCTTTAATTTTTGGAATTTTTTCATTTTAGATTCTAAATCTAAAGCAAAATAAAATATATAAAATATATATAAAAATATATAATATATAAATATATAATATATAATATATAAAAGATATTTAACAAAAGTGCAGATATAGTGGATATTTAAAATGATAATTTTTACTTTGTTATTTCTCACATTCCTCTTTAAGCTTTAGTTTTTAGTGCTGACTCAAAAACAAGCAAAAAGCGTAAAATATCTGGAATTTAGTTAGTGCTAAAGGTAAGTCCTAATTGATCAGGGATTATCTAGCAGTGTTCAGTGAGCCCTGCAAATATTTGAGTTCAGAAATGATATCATTTTCACATGATGATAACATGACATGGTGCATGACTAATGCGTCCCTTTCACGTTGGGAGCGTTTATTCTAATCGGAGCTTGAAATCTACCGTAATGTCCTGACAATAGTCAAACTCTATCCGCACACACACCAGGACACACCAGTTGGGACTTCTGCACAAGAAAAATCCCTTATCCTTAAAAGTTTTAATTGCAACGGTCGAAAGTTTTCTTTAATATTATATTTCAATTAAAAACCGATATTAATTTATTTGAGAATAAATAGTAAATATTAACAGTTTTCAATCGATTGATAAAATTACAAAATACTGGACTAAATTTTCCTAATTACCTGTGGCATTTTAAATACTAAAATTAAATATTTTGTGGTCATTATTACTTAACATCAAACCTACTCAATTTTTTCTAAAGTTCTAGCTCTTAAAACTGTCAAAGATACTTCAAGTCGTGACTGAGGATAAAAGTTAAAATTAAAAACTCACTTTGTCACAATATAAAACTTTGGTATACTGAAATAAACAGCGCTTACATAATGACTACATGACTACATGACTGCATGTCAGTCAGAAGTGTTCTCCTTGCCACTTAAGAAGTATCTTGTAAAGTCCTTTAAAAAAAATTTTTTCTCTACTTTCATGCACAAAACCCCATTGAATATCATTTTAATGGATAAAGTGCATGTTAGGAAGGTTTTTCTTTAAAGCACTCTATGTATTAGAAAAAAGTACAGATGACAAGTTTGGAAAATGGAAGTCAGATATCAAGAAGATATATTTACTTGTTTTATATTTTTTCCACGTATTTTTCTTTCTTTTTGTAAATTCTCGTTCAATACTTCCTTATTGTACTTAATATTTTTAGGAAGCTTAACGGAACCAAAAGGATTGTTTTTATTGCACACAAAAATATTTATTTAGAAGCTTGGTTAAATATAAAATGTATTAAATATTTCTATTTGAATTTTTCATCGTTTTCGGAGTAAAGAATTTTTATAGAAGCTTATGTAGTACTTATGGAGAAAATGTGCTGTCATTGTAAAAGATAAAAATAAGTTTTAAGATTTCATTGATACTCAGACTAAGCAGCAGAATGTTTGTTTTATTATTATGATAAGAAATTAAGATTTCCGTAAATTTTCGAAAACAAATAAAAGTTTTGACTTTGATAAAGCTAACAATAAGTATACTGAATTTTGCAGTCAGACCGTTCAAGAAAGGTTTAAAAGAAAAGTAGTTAAAATTTCATTTTGAAATGAAATTTAAAATGTAGTACCTTCTGTATGAAAAGTAACCGGAATCGGTTAAAAAAATACATAAATTATAGTTAAATCATCCAAATATTTTTTATTTCCTTCAAAGTAGTCCTCAATCTTTACAATACAATTCTAAAAACGTCGAACATATTAATTTATTTATTTTTCGTAGGCCGAAAGAGATATTGCCTCCTATTGACGCTGTGAGTTTTTATTAGCTTTATAAAAACAAATAACTAAAAAATATATTCAAATCCATTAAAATTTTAAAGCGTTTAATAAGCCAAAAAATAAAGACTTTCCCTTATAAAAAGTAGGGGATGCATTTCAGCTTTTAATTCTGAATACAAAAAATTTGTTTTAGTTTTGTTGAAAAATATTAATTACGATTTAAAGAAAAGTTTGTTTTATAGGGTAAACTTCGAGGGTATTTTACATCATTTTATGAGTGAATGTCATCCGATTAAAAAAAAAAAATGGTTCTCTTAGTTAACATATCTGCATTCTAAGAAAATCGCGAGGTTTTCTTTGCAAAAATCCAAATTAATTTGGAAATGTTCCCATCTCGGAAAATTGTATTAAAAATTTTTTTTACCATTTTTTTATTTAGAAAATTCCAAAACTAAAAAAATCACACTTAAATAATTTGAAAAATATTCAGTTTTTCATACTGGCTGTAAAATATGATCTCTTCGTAACTAACACAATACGGAATTTCTTACAATTAGCTTTTTTAGACTTTTCTAATTATTTTTCAAAAACAAAGTTTGCAATTATTATTAAAAATGCAACCATAAATCTATATAATTTTTTTGGGTATTTTTACTTCAAATATCCTAGAGTTGGAGATAAAGTAAAGAACCAATTTTTTCGGTAATTAAGAGAAGTTTTTTTTATGGAAAAATAGTTTTCTTATAATGTAATATAAATTGCTTTGCTAATATCAAAATATTTTCAATATGGTTTCCTTATAATATAATTTTAATTAGTTTGTTTCAAAGAAAATTTGGCTATATAAAAAAACATAATGCAAGAAAATATATTTCAAGTCTGTGATTTCGCTCAACTTTTGTAATAATTATCTTGGCCATATGCTGGTGTAAATAAAACCATCAATTTTCAAAATTAGCCAACAAATTTTTAAATTACATGAAGTTTTTAAGCTGTTCACTTCTTTCAACAGAAATCCCCATTAGTTAAGGAGCAACAATAATATAATAATTACAAGAAAAATTAAAAATAAAAATTTTCTAATATTAATTACACTTTCAACGTTTTAACTCTTATTTATTAGGATCAAAGTAAAAACTATTTGAAGCTCACAAACTAAAAATTCTGGATAAAGTTTCCTATACATGTCTAATGTTTAAATGTTCAACGCTCGTTTTAGTTTAACCAAAATAATTATATCATTAGTTAAATATAGCTTAATTTTTGGTTGTTGAAAATTTAACAAAAATAATAAAGAATTTTTGAAATTATTTTTTTTAAATGTTTATTTAAGCTATTTTAAAATTATTTCTCTGTATTTTAAGTAAAAAAAAAATCAGATTTCTCAGCATGATGTTTAAGAGTAATTTTAATGTGATGATAGCCTGTACAATGACTAATTGCTCTAGCAATTTATTCTCCAGATTATTGATGATTGTGTATAAATAATTTTAGCCACAGCAGATTTATTGATAATTTTTGTTCAGTGTAAAAAAAAATTTAAGAACCCATAACAAATGGGAATAAGTTATTATACCAATTAGTTTTCCGTGTTGACATATAATTTAAAAAATTCAATTTTTTTATAATATTTAGAAATATTTTTGAATTACTTCTAAGAATTGAGAATTACATTAAAGTTTCTGTCATTAATAAATACATAAATTTCACACTGTAATTTGTCAAAGACGTTCAAACGAAGTGATGTTTTTTTATAATAGAGTTTCACCGAATTTTATGACATTTACAAAAAAAATTTTTTTATTAATACAGTTTTAAAAAAATTACCATAATATTAAGCACAGTTTAGCTTAATTTTTCTTGTGATTTTATTTTAATTTCCTATCCTCGCACAAACTGAGCTGTCAGCTCTTACAGAAGTAAAACTAAGTTTATGATTTTAAAAAACCAAAAATCTCTTACCCTAAACCGCGTTTCCTTGTAAGAATTTTTTAAATATATGATGCTTACCTGAAAAAGAAAAAAATAATTAAAAATGTTATTCAACTTATTTTTAATGAAAAATTAAGACAATTTTTAAGACTAAAATTTAATTTATGACTATTTCAAAAATTAAATGAACTAATTTCTTATACTGTTAAATGGGCTAAAGGTTTGCAGGTGACATAGAGATGTCGTCTAAAACATGAAATGTATATCATTCTTAAAAATTAATAACCTTGAAACGACTTTTATAAAGCAGTTGCAGCCAATGGGAAACCACAAGTTTCATACGTACAATTAACATAATTTTTTTGATGAGAAAAACCACTATTTAAGCTCAGTTGTGACTGTACTTCTGAATTAAAAACAACAGTTTTTTTAATAATTATTCTTCTGGTATCTTTTAGACATTATAAAATGTCTTGATTATATTTTATAAAAATATCTTGGTATAAAAAATAAGTTATTTAAAAAAGGTGCTACATTAATGGGAAGACATAAAGATGCTTCAAGTTCAAACAGTTTAAAAAGCATAAAAATATTTTACATCACTATTTGGCAATAGATCAGACATGGAATCATTACATCATTCCTGAATCAAATTGGCAATCTGATGATTTGAACAAACCCAATTAAAAACGATCAAAACTTAACACTCTTCTAATAAATATATGATCTTTTTTTACAAAGTTTATCCTTAATGTTGAAAAAAAATAGCTAACCACTATTGCAAAATAAACAAGTGCATTTCCAGTAAAACAATGTCACAAGTCAATTATATTGATAGCCAAATTAAATGATTTGACGTTTGAATTAATGTCTCATCCTTGAAATTTTTCATATCTGCTTCATAACTATAACTCTCAAATTCAATCTAAAAATGATGCTTTCCTCTACCGAATTATTAAAGTTTTCAAAAAAAAGGAACCTCTAGTAGGGAATTTTTGTTTACATTTATCTGAAAATTCTTGTGTTTAACAATTATGGAGCCAGCACAAGAAATAAAAACCGAAATAAAAATTCAAAGAATAAAAATTCATAAATACACAAATAAAAGCAGTAATCATGTTGTTAATCAAGGTTAGTTCTTCACAAAAAAAATATATAATATAATTTTACAAACAGTGATTTGTTAGAGACATCATTAATACAAACCCTACAACTTTTTTGACTTTTTCTTTAATCATTACTTTTAATTCAAAGTATACAAAAAATTTATAAAAAAGCTATCACAGTTTACATTCAAAGAATTTCAACTTTGCGTTAATTTCCTTTTATTTTTTCTTGTTGATTTGAGGCAAAATATACTTTTTTCAATGTGTCACACTCCATTAAGGCAAATATTTATTTGTCAATCACTATTACCAAAAAAAATCATTCATTCTATTGTCAATAAACCTAAAAAAATAATAGACGATAACTCATGGCATAAAAATAACATGAAAATTATTTCTCATTTCATGCGTGTGAAGCTAGTGAAATATATAACAAAATAAAATCGATATATAAATTTAGGTTTTATACAACAAGTTAAAAAAATATATATTTTTATGTAGGTCACAATGAAAATAAAAAAACTTTTAAATCAAAAATGTTTAAGGCAGATTTCTAGGCACACACTAAAAAACGACACTCTCATGAAACAACATATTTAAAGCTATTTGGGACGTAATTTGATATTTTTTTGTATTTTTTAAATTCAATTAAAAACTTAAAGATATCAATATCAATAATAATTTTCTTATTATAACTAAAATAACAAGATTTCTATTCAAAATATAAAAATTAATTGAGATATGGCTCCTATATTGAGTATTTCACATTAATTTTTGATAAAAATTATTATGCGGGCGTCTTATCTAATTTTTAACCGTGACTTAACTGTTAATAAAATTTAATAAAGTGATCAAAATGTAGGGATAGAAATAGAAATATGTATATATTTATTTTTTTCATTTTGAAGAATGGTTTAAAAACTAAATTATTGAGATAGTTATCAGGGACTGCCATCTTGTCTCCATTTTACTATAAAATAGGAAAAAAAAATTATTTTTTTTTTTCTTTTTTGGTTTGACTCAATTTATATTCTTTGTGTATGTTAAATGTGATGCATGGAATTTTGAAAGATTATCAAATATGTTAAAACAAAGGAATATATTTAATTTGATGATGTAATTTTATTTTTTTTTTCTCCTTTTTTTGTTCATTTGAAGTTTATAGACAAGCTAAGAATATTACGTTTGCATTTAAAGTGCCTTATTAGTTTTGGTAGACAAACTCCGTTGATTAATTTATTGAAGAGATTGTCAAAGGACGTTGATATAATCGGCCAAACGTGGTCTAAGAATTTCGGTAAAAAATAATAGGTAGAAGTTTCGACAATTGAACCTACAGGCAATACCATATTTAATGTAAATCTAAAAAAAAACCTAAAACTTTACCTTTTTATTTTTAATTCAAAAAGTTAGCCTTACTTTGCTGCTAAAGCAAGGACAGTTA
This sequence comes from Acrocera orbiculus, assembly GCA_947359355.1. Classification (NCBI taxonomy): domain Eukaryota; kingdom Metazoa; phylum Arthropoda; class Insecta; order Diptera; family Acroceridae; genus Acrocera; species Acrocera orbiculus. The sequence continues at coordinate 6,438,103 of OX375757.1, forward strand.
ATGCAGATGTTTTTATTCAAAAAGAAGCAAATAAATGCAATTTTCTTAAAAGAATTTTAATATAAAGTGTGATAACAAAAATCCAGTGCTATATCCCGGGAAATTTTTAATAATATTTCACCAGATGACTTGTTTTTTTAAAATGTAATCTCAAAGGAATTTTTTTATTTTTGTTGTACATGAAGTTAATGTAAGTTTAGTCTCTTAAGGTTAGATATAATAAAGTTGTTTAACAGCATGAAAAATAGATTTTCTTAATGTATTCAATTTAATCAAACATTCTTTGATATATAAGTGTTTAACAGTTTGAAAGTGAGCTAAAATGTTATGTAAAATGTAAACCTACAGACAACACAAATATGTTATAGTGTTACAATTTTGATATTGTATTACTTTTTATTACCACGGAATTAAACAATCATAAATTTCCAGCTTTTAATGGATTTTAATAATTAAAATTAAAGTACATGAGTGAGATGAGTGATTGATCGAATTTATTAGAATCTAAGTACTTGAAATAAATTAACGGACACTTTAAAATTTAAAAAATTTATTTTAAGGAAAACAATTAGAAAATCTAAGTACCTGAAATTAAACGAAAAATATTGATTTTCGCAATTAAAATATTGCAAATCAAAACCATAATAAAGAATTTTACAATTTATTCGAGTTTTACAAAAATCATTGGAATCAGGCTCGGGTGATTTTTTTCTCAGTGAATTAAAATGAATAAGAAAGAAAAAGTTCAATTTACTGAGTAGCCTTGGAGAGCACAAGAAAGTTTAGGATTTACATTTTTTCACCTACGAATTAATTGTTAGTAGATTTAAAGGCATGCATTCATTGTAGCAAACACTGCCAAACAGATTTCATTATGACGTCAAAATATTTTTTAGGGTTACTTACAACAATGATGTATATGAAATATCTGGTTTTACTCAATTTTCGTCTTTATTTTTACTCTCTTAATAAATATTTTTGTTATTTTTACAGTCAAAAGTTTATACTAGCAAATTTCAAAACTATTACTCTCACAATACGTTTAGGAAAATAGACTTAAGACATTGTTCTTTGTTTCCATATTTTATTTAGTCGGGTAAAAATTAACCAAACTAAACGTGCAAAAAAGGAAAAGTAAGAATTGTACACAATGGAAAAAAACAAGGAATAAAAAGAATGGCAGTAGTAGAAAGAAAATAGAAAGACAAGTTCCCATCGTTCAAATGTGTTTGCTACAGTAAATAAGTTGCCTAGAGGTATACTCAGTATAAACAATAAAAATGATAACAAAAACTTAATTTCAGACTTTTACTAAAATATCAAATTTTTGTTAAATAAAAATATCTCATTCAATGACCTAATTTTTTACTGATTTTAAAAACATTCTAACATTTCTTTTTATTATTTAAGTATAAAACTAAAGAATAAATCGTGAATGACTTTGCTATTGCCAATAAGCTTTAAGCGATACTAAAATCTTCGTATTTATACTCCTTATAATTCCTCTGATCGAAATGAATAGAGAATGGAAAATTTCTATTATAGTAATTTAAATTCCTTCCATGCTTGAATGAAGTTTTTGTCTTGGGACTATTCCTGAAATCTTCTTAAGAATTTCAAAAAAAAAATAAAAAAGGAAAACTACTAAAGAATTCAGTAGATGTGTAAAGGTATTTTCTGCTTATCATGAACCTTTAATACTTTTCACTACCTCCTAAATGGAAATATAACTAAAGATTTAAGCACGCAAAAAGTTTGCTAAATAAATAAAGGAAACATCTCAGAAAACAATAAATTAATTTTCGCGTTTTTTCTTGTAGTTAACCTGAAATTAAAATTTATTTTCACACGAAAATACTTAATAACAAATAATGTTTTTTTTTTTTTGAAAGTTTATTTATTAAAATTAAAGATTTACAAAGACTCATGACATTATTTCCTTTTTTAATACGATAGTTAATACGATTCCCTTTTGTCAGTGTATTAAAAATGTTTAGAAAATGGAAAAGCAAAGCCAGATTTACACGGTAACTAGAAAATTTTTATGCAAAGCAGCAATAACACGTTAAAAATGATTCTTAGAAATCTGAAATTTTATTTAGAAGATACTGATGTTAATTTTGTTACTTAAAAAATTAATTGATTTCAATAAATTTTGTGTGTGTTGCTTTTTAATGGGATCGTCACATCAGCACTTTGTTTTGATTGGCATTATCCGTGCTCTGTGCTATCGAAAGCTTTAATGAAATTTTCATATGGTAAGTCTAAACGTGTTAATAAATAAACGAAAGGTGAAGAAGGCCTTAATCTTTTACATTAGATCCTTACGGTGTATAACATAAAAAAACACAACCATATTGATATAATTACTCATCTCAAAACAAAGTTACCTTCATAGATGGAATCATATGAGCAATAAGCTTACTGAAGGGAACTAAATGAAAGTCATCAAAAGGGATTAAAACTGCAACACTCAGCTAAAAATGTTATAACTTTTCTATATAAAACTGCGAATAATATTCCTTTCAGTAAATACTTTAAAAAATAAAGAAATAGCAACATCAATTATTGTGTTATTGGTGCTTTCAAAGGAAGAAAAACGCAAAAATAAAACGATCTCACATGAAAAAAGAAAAATTACTTTTTCACCAAGTGAATATGTTAGGAGGAACAACATATTTTAAAAAAACCTACAAGGACGTATCCCCAAAGGCGGATTTATCTTTTTGTCACCCCAGGCTTCATTGTAAATTGCCTTTTCTCATCAATTGTAGTTAATAACTTGGCATTTTTTTCTCCATTGAATTCCGTTTCGAATTCCTTATTATGCTTTGTACTAATGGCTATATTCTTGAGATGAATATACTCTTTTATCAAATGCCTCTCTATATCTTCAATAAATAAATTCTTTTATAGGTTTCAAATTTTCCTACCCCCTAAAAACTGCCGCTTTAGGCTAGGCCTAGTTAACCTACATATGTGTAAATCCGCCTCTATGTATCTTTACTAGGTTATTTTTAATAATAAAATTCATAAATAAATTTATAATCTGTTTCTAGTGTCTTGTTTAGATATACATAAATTCCTTAATTCCAGTTTGACTACAGGCTTTAGTCAACCCTTAAAGCACAATTAAAAAGAATATTATCGAATTTAAAATAAATAAAAGATTTTGTGTAATACTATCAACCAAATACAAAAAATTGAAAGTCTATATATGAAAACTTCAAAACAAGATTAAGTTTATCTGTAAAAGAAGAAATCATTAAAACACATTTGCTCCAACTCAAGCAAGTGATAGTGACCAAGATTTCTTATTGGATCTGATAAAAACAAAATATTATGCAATTAGCCATCAACCAAATGAAACATGTTTAGAAAAAAATACTAAAAAAAATACTCATTTATTATATTACGTTATCACAGATGCTAATGGTGTTCAGCTTCAATACACTCTCAAAACTGTTTTAAATCCTTATATATATCATTTATTTGTTTATATTTCTTTGTATTAACATTTCAAACGATTAATCAGCATTAATAATAAAAAACAAAAATAATAAAAAAAAAAAAATTTAAATAAAAACTGGTCCACTCTATTTTAAACAAAGCATTTCAATTTTTCAAGTTCAGAGATAACAGAAAGCGACATATTATTTCAATTGGATTTACTTCACTAGCCACCACCGACCGCTATGGCACACACCACACACAGTTGGACCAGTCGGATTGTGTGTAATTCGAGCTGATTTTTATCAGATTCTCGTAACCAATACCTCTAACCGTCTTAAGACTTGGAACACCTTTAATTTAGTTAAATATAGTTCTCCAAATGGAATGTAATTTAAGCTTTATGCATCGGTTGCATGTTACTGAAGCCATTTTACCATGTATCAAGAATTTATCTTTTACCTTAAAAGACTATTGAGTATCAAAGAGATAAGAACGGATTCAACTAATTGGAAATGTTCAAATAATATCGTCAGCATCTTATATAGTAAAACTTTTTAAAAAGAAGTGCAAATCTTCCAAGATGATTTCCTTTTGGTGTAGACTTTTTTCGAGTTTTTTTTTATTATTTTTTTCAGATAATGCAAAAATATTTCATGTACATAATTTGAAAGGGAATTGAATTATAAATCCTGGCAACGTATTCTTTTAAGTTATTGCATGCTTACTGTCCGCCTACAGAACGTGTAACTATGGGTTCTAGAAATGTGTACTGAATTTCAAATACTGTTCTTTATTTAGGAGGAACTTAAATGCCGCTGTTGTCAGTAGACGATGATAAATAAAATGAACTTTAAGATTGCCGACAATAGTTTGCTTGATTTTGCTTCTGTGCTTTATGTTGGTTCAACGGTTTTGCTTTTTCCGTCCTCTTTTTTTTTTTTTGTTTTTTATCATTTTGAATTCATCAACAGAATTCTACTGTGGTGAATACTGTAAAATAAAATAAAAAAAAGTTTTTATTTCTTCTTCTTGCTTAGCACAGGGAATTTTATAACTTTTTCTCAAATATTTTCCAAAAGTAAATTTTTTACTATTTTGGAAGAAAATTTTAAGCCATTCAGCTTTTTTTTGGAATATGATTTCTTAATTTCTTACTTATGTAATAATCGATAAAATAATGGTTTTTATCCTTGATTTGATTGATTTTGGAAGTGGCGTTAATCAATTTCTCGAAAAAACCAAGTAAATTAATGTAATTGGGAATTCATTCGAGAGAAATTTTGATAATTAATAATGGTATAACAAAATTTAGTGTAAAGCGGAGTATTCACTATTTCCGAATCAATAATTCCGCCCTCTAGTTCCATACAAAGTATATAAAGGTAGCGACTTGTGGAAAGGAAATAAAACATGTTTCATTTAATTATAGTAAAAAACCCGCTTAAAACTCTGTAATCAGGAAATTAATTGTGTGACTTACAATTAGTGAAAAAGAAAGAGAGATATTTAGACACAAGTGAAAAATGTGATTTTTTAAAGTAAATGATTGAAACATGTTTGAAAAAAGAAAAAAGAAAAAATTAATGTTTAAACATGATTTACATTTGATATCGACAGAAATGCTTAGAAAGTCAGAAAAAGGTAGTAAAAAAAAGCAGCAGGAAATCCAGATGAAAATTTTTCTTTTCATGACAAGAAGTATTGCCTTTTCCTAAGCTAACGATTTCCATTTCATTTTACAAGAGGAATATTGTAAGTGTTAAATTTGGAAGGAGGATTTATTTCTAAAATCTATGGACTACATCTTTAATGTATGCTCTATGTTAAATAATTCAAATAAGAGAAAACTAAATTTTAGAAGAAAAAAAAACCGCGACAACTAAATGAACAAATAAAGTTTTACCTTCTTAGCACGAAGAATAAAAGTTTTTGTTCGAAATTTGCAGCAAGACACTCGTTAAACATTCAAAAATTATATATGGAGTCTAATTAATTTTGCTATGCGATGAGTGTGGGATAGAATTAATGAATAATTAATAGATATTTCGAAATTAATCCTATGATAATTTTTTTCAGTTGTATAGAGAATCATTTTATAAGTGACTATTCCCTCACCGTAATATTTTTGTCAAAAAAACAAGAAGCACTATTATATTTTTTATTTAAACCATTTGTTGCGTAAAATCCAAGTCACTGTATTTTTATAATTCATAATAAAAACAGAATTTATATTAGAAATTCTAATAAAATTGAATTTTAAATTACAGTCGTACTAAAAACGCTACTGTGTTTACTAGAAAACTTTTTGTTATTTTTATTTTTTTGAAACGAAGATAATTAGCAGGGGTTACTTAACAGCAGAGAACAAGGTTTACAAAAATGAACCACATCGATTATTATTATTTTTAACCATTAACTTGTTGATAATAATTGTCATTTGTGTTTCTGGCTATCAATTTTTATTTTTTATTGGTCTGTTGATACCGATTAACGCAAGAGCATTAGAAAATTTATTCTTATCGGATGACATGTTAACTATTTCGGAAATATTATTTTTAAATATTTTTTTTAAAGATTATTTTATTGAAAGTATAATTTTATTATCTTTTTTTTTAATTCATATTTTTATTTAAGTATGAGTTAAGGAAACTTTTTTTTTATATAGCAAATTACTACTGTCAAATTAATGAAGTATGTAATGAATGCCAAATTTTTGCAATTTCAAATAACTTTCACATCTGCAGTAATTTTTTTTTCGATCGTGAGGGGTACATTTATTGATAAACGTATTAAATTACCTATTTGGTTATTGGGGTGCTTAAAACTCAACTTTTCAGCCTAGGTTGGGCAAAAAATATATGAGAGCAGGTAAAATTGTATATACTGTAATAGAAATGATGTTAGCCTACTCTAAAAATTCAAGGAAGAAATTATTTTATTGTAAACTTTGTTAAGTTAAACTAAACAAGCGTTAAATGGAATAACCAGAACGTAAAAAATTTAAATCATTAAGCAATTGGTGAAGGTTCGTTATCATTGGAAATGTTTATAATTTAAGTGAATCAAAAGTAATGAAGCAGCCATAAGAAAATCTATGTTTGAAATAAGTCCAAGTACAAAATCAAATTCATATTCCACAGGTGATGCTATCGAAAAGATAAAAAATATTGTGAATATTTGAAAATACTAAAAAGTCTTCTATAATTAGGCAAAAATTTATGCAAATATAAAAAGAATTTATAAAGCAACATCGTTGTTAATTCCAAAAAATAAGTTTTCTGTCAGTAAATTTTGGGTTTAAACGGCAACTTTCTAAAATAATCAAAAATGAAGAATACATATCATATCAAGTGTTTAATGAGGATAAAACTTGTTTGTTTTGTAAGAAAATTTCTTAAAGAACTTATATGACAAAAACTCAAAACATTGCTAAAGGCTTTAAGAAAGCAAAAGATCAAATAACATATTTGTTTTTAAGTAATACTTGAGATGATCGTATGTTGAAACCATTATTAATCAAACCAGGTGCATTGAAAAACATGTATATCAATGCACTTCCAGTTCATTGGAGAGCCAACAATAAAGCATATTTAGTTACTTTACTTTTTTACTGAATGGTTCGAAGAATGTTTATATTATTATTCCGGGCAATGCAGTTGGATCAGAAGGGTTGGCAGATTTAGCATTTGACATATTGATGAATTGATAAATGATTATGTTGATAATAACATTTTAATAAGTAGATTTCACGTAGATTAGGATCACTACTTTTCAAGATTCCCATAGGAAAAAAAACACATTCATCGTATTTTAAAAGGCGAAACTGAATAAATGTATGGTTGAAACAAAAAATACTTTTTTCAAGATTTAAGATATGGTTAAAGTAAATACATTGTTATTAAATAACTTTTCAACAATATTTTGTAAAATTTTAGAAAAAACCCAGTGGAAAAGCATTTCTTAATTTATATATAATGATCACCATATCTCAGTCAGTCTAGAATTATTTGAAATCAGAAAACCTAATTTATTTAGTTAAGACATAAGTTCTTACCATGCAAAAATAGCACTGGGTATGTATGAAAAATATTAATTAAAATTAAACGTTTGGAAGTTAATAATTTATGTTGAATAAATAATAAATAAAATATTTGAAAAAGATGAAATTAAGTTAAAAAAGGTGAAAAAAAATAGGCAAAATATGTTATATTAAAAAATTATTAAATTATTAAATGTTAAGGATACTGTAAACTAAGGTATTGTATAATAAAAATAAAATATTGATTTATACAAACATTTCCAAGCAGAGCACAATTTCTGCTATCGTCACGATTCGAAAAAAAACTCATTTAATATTTCTAGTAACATTAGCAATAATAATGTTCAACCTATTTCCAGCTTTATATAAAAAAAATATAGCATAAATTTTGCCAAATTTTCAAGTTTTCATATGATTTATGAAAACATAATATATTAGAGTAATGTCAACATTTTTCTATGATTAAATGATTTATTAAAGTAATTGAAGAACACAACATTACATGGCTGCCATAATTTATATGTAAATCCCATTCTTTTTCCTACCTGCTGAGCTAATTTCAAAAACAATTTATTATAGTTTAATCATATTAACCGACAGAATAATAAAATACTCTTTTATAATGTGTAAAACTATAAAATTCTATAATTAAAATTTATAACAAAAGGGTCAAAATTTTATTAAAAGTGTGAAATTATAAAAACAATTTGTAATAAAATCATTGGATTTAATATAATTGAAAAAAATAATAATAATAGCCCTAAAGTGTTAAATTAGACACTTCAGTGTAAAATCTTTAACAACAACAACTACAACAACAACAAAAAACAAGTAAATTATGTGAGTTACTGAACCGGTCGTCGATTTTTTATTGTTATATGGTAACATTTGTTGTATATTACACCCAGTCAATTTCTACCTCTATAAAATATTTCTTTGCCTGTTTTGGACTCTTTGACGGTTTCACTTTAACTTAATTCATACTTAAACTAAAGCCTTTGGAACTCATATAGCGTCTGTCACGGCAAGGGTCACTTTATAAGGGTAGCAGCAGATGTTTCAAATCTTATTGCTGACTAAAATTGTGGGTGTAGAAGTCTAGAGCTGTAAATAAAATTGAAAAACTCCAAAAGGACTCTTTCTTAATATAAAGGAATTTTTTATTTTATTCAAGTGTAAGATTTCTTTTTTATTTTTTATTATGTTTCTTGGATATTTGAACTTGGTACATAACTTAATTTCTACTTAAAGCCTTGTACAGACCAATGCGTTTTTCATTCGCACGCCGGACAAGATTGTAAAACGGGTGATGTATTAGCTCTAGCTATAGCTAGAACAAAATTGTTTTGTTTTTGTTTTTGTCAGTAAAAGGACACTTTATGGCCTTCAAAATTTTTGTTGTATTTTAAATTTTAGTTCTAATGGAAATTTTTGTTGTATTTATATTAAAAGGGATAGGAAATAATGATTTTATTACTTTTAGAGGTACACCAAAAGTTTTGAAGGCCACAAAATGCTTCTCTAAAAGTAATAAAATCATTTCTTATCCCTTTTAGAATAAGCACAACAAAAATTTAAAGTAAAAGAAAAATTTTGAAGGCCATAAAGTGATCTTTATGGAACAAAAATTTTTGTTCTAGCTATATAGCTAGAGCAAATACATCACCCGTTTTACAATCTTGTCCGGCGTGCGAATGAAAAACGCATTGGTCTGTACAAGGCTTAAGGCAGAATTTTTGGAAAGGTGATAGTGTGACTAAGCTCATATTAAGAAATATTAGAATTTGTTCTTTGAATTTTGGAGAAGTATTTTGAAAAAAGTTTTAAAATTAATATTTTTCAAACTTTAAAAGAAATGACAATCTAACCGAAGAAGTATTTTTGTGATGAATCGCTTAAGCGATAAATGGGCAATTTTTTTTTTTTGGAATTGTTAATTAAGTCTTGGATTTTGTTATTGTGCGCGCACGCTGTGCGATAACTTTTGCGATGCCTTGGGCATTGTTATAATTTGTGATAATGTCATCTTATATCCAAACAAGTAATTTGCCTTTTCTAACTTAGTTTTCTAAGTAAGAGATATTTTTCTGTAGTTTTATTTAAATTTTTAATTATTTTAACACTCCCATTCGGGGAACTATCCCCGTTTTGTAAAATGTCAGTGCACGACCGATCGGAGAAATCTACCCGTTTGATAGTGCAATACAATAGAGTACTTCCTACATGGTTTTAAGTGTATGAAAAAGTGAAAAACTCCCGAAACAAAATTTTTTCTATTTTTTTCTTCCTAGATCTTTCTTTTAAGACTTGAAAATAAAGAAGTTTGACTTGCACCATTCAACAATATTTTCACTTACAAAACCTTCAAATAAAACCTCAAGCTTAGCGATGGGTGCAGACTGTCCAAAATTATCATAATCCCTATCAGAATCTAGACATGTCTAGATCTACTTTTATTAACAGATCTTTTTTTCGTTCCCATTTTTGCTTAGCAGAAAAACTTTAAGTTGAATATAGAAACGGGGATGAAGGTCAACAAAAGTTTCTGGCGCTATTCAACCTAATAAGATCCTTATTATTTTTCAAAATTGGTTTGTAATGTATGCTTAGCATTGATTCAACACATCCAGCGGCCGTAGTTCCAGGTGCTAATCTTAGTTAGATTCGTTAGAAATATTGAGAAGTTAGATTTACAACTGCGCCGTCCTATCAAACAAGCTGGGAATTAGAGATCCGTCCGATACCATGAATAGGGGCACCGGCGGGATCGTGTTAATATTGTCCCTTTCGAACTACCATCACACTTTACCAGAAAAAAAATTTGTCCATAAATTTTCAAAGTGTTCAGCAAAAACCTTCTTTTCATTCTGGGTAAATTTGGTTTTTTTTCGAACTACTCAAACTAGTAAAGAAAAATAATAAAAAAAATATAAACAGAGAAATTAGAACTATTCAATAACAAATTTTAAAAAATCAACTATTCAATATAACAAATTATCCATAATAGTCCTTTGGTATTACAGCATCCGAGCACCATCTGCTGAAAACTTTCTTAACATTTTTTATATAGGAAAACATATGGTACAGAGCGAAAGTAAATTTCTTTTTTATCTTTAGCACAAAATGAAAACTTTTTAAACAATAAGAAACATCATTTTAAATTACTTTCCATATAAAAATTTTTTTCTAAACAATTTTATATTTTTTTTCCCTTTGCGCATGTGTAGGCACATTCTTGTGCGATTATAAGTGTGCATGTGTGTGTGTGTTTGTATAATTTGTGTTAAATAAACATTATATTTTACTGTATTGAAAAAATGAAATGAATAATTACTTCTTTTCCTTTTTTTTTGTTATATGACCTTCACAATTAAATTCGTTTAAGTCGAAATAGAAAAGAAAGTGTAAGCCCTGAGGAAGTTTTCTGATTATAAAGAAAAAAAATTTGCTTTTATTTCAATTGTTTTAAATATCAATGCTCAGTACAGCTATATAAATATTTTATTATTTTTCTTTTAAACTCATTTAAAGTACAAGGACATTTAAATATTTCCCGACTGAAGGTACTTTTCGCCTAGGATGCTTTAAAGTTTTTGTAGGGGACTCATATTTACAATTTTCTATTAGGAATATTACTTTTAAGTTTTTACTGGATTTTTATGATTTTTCAATTCCTGGAAAAGTTTTAAATGTTTATGGATTTAGCTTGTTTTTGTATGTTTAACAGTTTTATTACTTTGAAATTATTAAAGTTAAAGAACTTTAAAGAACTGTTAACTTTTGTTCTTTAAGAAGTTCTTTGACGTGTTTCACATTGTGAATATTCTTAATTTCTACTTAAAGAAAAGAAATGTTATTATCATTTATTGTCCAGGAATGAGATATTGTATGCATAATTTAATTATTTTAAAGCTTTTTATGATGACGTTTAATTTAGTAATTCAGTATATCAAACAAATTCGTGCAGAATTTTGAAAAAATTCTATTTAAAATTATTCCACGGTAGAACACGAGATCAGCATTAGCCATTTTTATAGTAAGAGCAGTGAAAGGCACTGGTCTAGTACTCTTAAAATTTCAAATTATGTATGAAAGATCTCTAGTATTATTCTCAAAAAAACTGATTGAAAATTTAGGTTTCCTTTCTACTATTTTGCAAAAAATACTAGATAGCCTAATGTGAAAAAGAGTAACATGTGAAAATAAATTCACGCATGCCACGCACTGATGACCATTAAAATGCAGATGAGCCCAGTATAGTTACTTATATTTTCGTTGTGTGCGTGTAAATGAGTATAAATACGTGTAAATTTCGTATATGCATAAGGTGATTATTGGTGAGAAAATCTGAAATTTGTCATTCATCTGTGTTTAATAGGAAATTCACTGCTTGGTAAAGGCCATACAAACCAGACGGTTTGTTGCTTTGACAAATTTCAAAAAATTTTTATAGAACAACTTGATTTGGCTTTTTCTTGTTTTGGTTACAGAGATTGGAGAGAAAGAGGATTTTGCCAAAGCAATAAACCGTGTGTATGGCCTTTTACTCATTGAAACACGGAAAAAAATGTTGAGTAATTCTTCGAACTCTATTCTTGTAATACCCTTGCCTAGTAATTTGGTCACCGTAAACGCACTCTAAGACGAATTTTGGAAATTTTTGAAAATTTTATATCCCTCGTGAGGCAGAAATTTTACTGTATTCACTGCATTTGTCATCTTAGAAAATATATATCTATACAGTGTATAGTATAGTTCGAAACAGCCTCATGTGATACCGCGGATTGTGAAATTCGCAAGACTCTTTGTAATTAGCTTTCTATTCTAAATTTGTCAGCGATATTTTAATTTTTTTGCTGTGATAATTTGAATTCATAGCCTTAGGTTACATATGGAAGCGACTTTCGATCGCACGATTTATCAACTTCAAACATTTAAGTGACAAATGTCGATACAAATTTTCAACTCCATTTTTACCCTTTTCTATTCTAAATTCATCCTTTTCCATTTCAAATTTATCCTTTTCCTTTTCAAATTCAAATTTACCCTTTTCCATTATAAATTCATTTCTTCACATTTTTAAATCGCAAATTCCATTTTACAAAATGATATTTCCTTGCTGTAGCCATTAAAAATCGACATAACGTTAGTTACTGTTCAAAACTTTTAAATATTTAATAAAATTTCAACATTAAAATGTTGACAATACAAAAATCTAAAATACTTTTAGTAAAATGATAAAAAAAAGTAAAATTTAAAATAATACAACCATAAAACTAATCCAATTAACAAACTATAGTAGCAAGGGATTACGAATGCTAAAAAGTACAAATATTAGATTAACCTTTCAAAAATATCTCTCAAAACTGGAAAAAGAAACGAAATCCAACTTAATTAAAATCAATAAATTCTCTAATGAGAGAATTTTTCATAGTTTGAAAAAAAATTTAATTTTTAACAAAAATTTATGGGAAGATTTAAATTGTTCATTTTGTTGCCATATGGGCTCCGAAATTTACGTTTTTCTATTATTATTTCCAAGGAAACGTCTAATCCTAGTACAGTAGATTTTCATTTTTGTTTCACTTTTAGTAAAATTGCTTCAGTTTTTGTTTTCTTCTATTACGTAATAGGCCTTGATGCTTAGACTTCAGGCACAGTAAGGGGGGGATTTACATATAGGCTAACTAAACTATAGCCAAGAGCCCAAAATTAAAATTGGAACAAATTTTTTTTTATAATAAAGACAACCACCAAATTATTTACCTTAGGTGGCCTCTATGCACAGTGCATCTGAGTTCGGACAAATTCTGTTATTGAGTTACGAAGGCAACGTGAAAAGTTCTTTACCTGCCAGAATACATTTTGTACACTTGTTATAATTATTAACAGCTGTCAACTTGATCAACAATTGGTTTTTACTATTATTTAGAGTTAAAGTGTCGCGATTGTTTTATTAAGTAAACAAATTGAAATATTTTATAGTCATAAGGATCTCTTCATTTAAGATGAACTTAACGACAACATAAATTCATACAAAAAAGAAGAATATTCTTTCACTCTCAATCAAAGTTCCAGTTTTTTAGCCAGTTAAAGTTTATTTCATCATGTTTCATGAAGGCAAGTGGGTATATTTGTGGCTTTGAAGGTTATTCTATGGAATATTTCTATTAATATATTTCAAAAAATATATAATAAGGATTCTAAAATGAAAAAAATATTTATTTTGGTCATATTTAACTGTCATAAATGGCCCTCATTTTACTCTAGAAAAAATAAGCATATTTTTTTTAGTAAAAAAACATTTATGAAGATGAATTCAAGCGACTTTTGACCGTGGATTTATTTAACAAATAAAAAGTATCGCTAAATTCCATAAAACTTGAAAAAGACACTAGTCATTTGATGATGCACGTTCCAAAGGGTTTAAGCGGTTGCTTAGTTTTTCATGGGGGCACAGTAACTTTAGGACATGGTACCAGGTATTTTAAAATTAGGCTGTAAAAAACTATAAAAAATGTTCTCTGGGACCAAATTGGAGAGGTTTTAAAAAAAATATATTAACCCTACCACAGCTTAAGTGTGACAATAGTTTATGATTAAAATACATTAAACAGACATTTAACTAATTCTAATTTAAGTAGAGTAGACACATATTTTAGTGAACCATGAAAATTCTAAAAGAAAATGTGAAAAAGGTAGACAAATCCCTATTAAATTGAAATTAAAACGAACACATTGTTTTAACTTTATATTTATATTCACTGTTACTTTGTGATAAGAAATCTAAGCGACCTGTTGGTGTCTTTCACCTTGTACAAAGTTTTTAAAACTTAGACTAGGATAAAATTGAGGTTACCCAATTTTATCCTTGAAAATTAACAATTCAGTCCATGGAAAAATATAAAGAAATCAATATTTTATTTATTAGCAAAAGAAAAAAAGTTTTTTTTAATATTTTTAAATTAATTATTTTATATTTTGCAAATATAAATTATTTAATCAAAAATATAGTAAATACATCTAACTATAAAATTGCATTTTTATAATTTTAACTTTTATTTAATTTAATTCCTTAATTAAGTCAGATTTACAAGTTTCTAGCTTCCAACTTTTTAAAAATGATATAAAATCCCAAAATATTTTAATTTTAATATTAATTAAGAAAGAAGGAAAAATTTCAGTTTCATTAGCTTCAAAAATGTTATTTCTCAGATAATAAAATTTGTGTCACCAAAATTTAATATAATCAAAAAAAAGAAACAACTAAACAAAAATTTTTCTTTTCACGCAAGCGATTCAAAAATTAAGATGAAAATTTTTGCTCCAAATCCGTGACGTAACAAATATAAACGAGGGGATATAGCCTTTAATTTTTTTTTCCTTTTTATGCCTATATATTTTGCCCACCTACACATACTCCAGAAAGCTTCTGGAGTAGAAAACAACTAAAGTGGCAACAATAAACTTTTCTTCTAGATAAAAGAAGGCAAATAAAACAACCAACATAACCATTAAAGCCCAAAAAAAGGAAGATTTTTTTATTGATTTATTTTCTTAGCACAAATAATAGTTACTGATTCTTTGGTTTTTAATTACGAATTAATGGGTATAGGCCTCCTGGTACGGTTTGAACATATCAAAAAAAAAAGAGCATAAAACACGTACAAGCGCCAGTCATTGGCATTGTGTACATGTGAGGAACTGGATTTCAAAACGAAGAAGTCTCTTGTGAATTGTAAAAGAATGGCTGGGGTAAACACCGCCTGCGCTAGTATCGATTGTTTACCTTAAATTATACATATTATGTGTATATATATATTTATGTATATACCTTTGAATCAGAGCGACAGCATTTTCTACAAAAGGCACAACAAAAAGAAAAAACTGTAAAAAAAAATAATGAAACCACTTACCGAATAAGGATATAGTAGCTAGCAATATCCAATATTTCATAGTTGAAAATTTATAGTTGTTTTCCCCTTGCATTTTATTTTGCTGAAAACAAAAAAATCTTTGCACAATTTTTTTTTCTTTTATTTTGACTTTTTTCCTTCTAATCTCACACACTTGAGGTTAAAAGATGAGCCAAAGGGAAACTTTAGCTCACATAATAACAAAAAAAAAAACGAACACTAGCCCGGCCCACGAAAGGAAGCCATGACTGACATTAAGGGCAAAAATATTGTCCCGGTATTAATATTAAATATGACAATAACACTTGAAAAAATATTTAACAATATTTAAGCATCACTGCACTAGTTTACACTTATTGCATTTTAAAAGGTCAAAAACAAAAATTTTCTTTTGTATTTTTTTGTCTGATACCAAAAACTAAATTCTCATCTCTGACTACAGCGTGCACTCATGACAATGAAAGAATTTCGACTGCACTCATTTTTTTTGTAAAATCTACTTGTGCCCTTCTTCTAGAGAGAGATCTCTTGTTCTCTCTATTGCATAGAGAGATGAGGTCTTCGTGGGAAATACATATGAAAAACTTTTTTGTAGGCATAAATTAGTCATTTATTTGCGTGGGTGTTATTTAGCCAAGACTTTCATCACTAAAATAAGTTTAAATATAAAACATAAAAGACAATTTGCGGGAGTTTTTGAAACATTTTTATTCCACGATTTTTTAAACAAAAATTTTTTTCCGTGCATTTTAATAAAGTGTATTAGCATCTGAAGAGAAAAAATATAAAAGAGGATTTTGTCAAACGGAAAAAATTTTAAATCTATTAAAAAATTTTCGAACAACATTCTTTAACATTTTTGTATTAAAATGTTCAGAAATAAGCGAGAAATATTTATTCTATTAGAATAAAGAAGCAACAAAAAAATAAAAGCAATAAAGAATAATAAAACAATAACATCATCAAATAAAAGCTTCGTTCAAGAAGCTGAAAGTAAAAACTTACTTGAAAGTTTGGTATAAAATGTTGTATTGAAAACGGAGGGATGAAGGAAGAACCAAAAAAAAAATACTAGCTCTGAAATAATTCCACAGTCAATAGTATTCCACTTAACCACTCTTAACACCACTCTCACTTTCAGTGAGATTAGTGTGTTACTTTTAAAACAGATGACAATTCCAAGCAATTCCAAGTATCCGCTAATATTAATATATATGAATATAAAATAAAATAAATGCGCTTAGTTTGTTAACGCTTTTTTATTTTCAGGATGTAAGAGCCATACAATTTCAACTAATTACAATTTGCATTCCCTGCGATATGTACATTCAAATGTTCTCTGTCCTAATTAATCAAGCAAAGACATTCTAATTTGCTCTTGTTTCATAAAAAATACTAATCTGCTGATAAAATGAAATAATGAAGTTTAATAAAAACTAAAACAAATAAATTTTATTTTTTTATAAATTATCCTATAGATTTTCTAAAATATTTAACAATGTTATATTGCAATGATAAAAATAACAAATGAAAATTCTTAATATACCAAGAAATATTATAATAAAAATGAATTTTCCAATTTTTATCTAAAAAATATTTATAAAATATACTCATTTCATCAGCTGATATTGTTTCTTGTCCGGAGTTTTTTCGCTTTTTAATAAATTCATTTTTTTCCTGAAATGCAAATAAATATTTTTTAAAAACTAAATAAATGATTGCAAAAATTAAGAAAATTTATTGCATACTCTTAATCGAATACAGTCAAGAAAAATGTATACAAATTGTGTATAATATAATTCGAAGATCTAATGTTATAACAATTATATTATAATTCAATTTTAAACCCTAGTAACGATAATCCTATCATAGTTAAATTACCTCATAAAACCTTTTATTGTGTCGCATCCAAAATTCCTGATTCCATTGTTCAACTTCTATAGCCTTTAAACGTAATTTTTTACCAATGGCAGTCTCATTTTCGGGTATATGATGTACAATAGGCCTTAAATTTGATGATTTATCTGGTGGTCCAATAAAATCACAATTGATTTTATGAGGATCTGGTCTTTTATCCAATTTTATAGACTTAAGTCTGACTACAGTTTGTGATAACTGAAATGAGTTTTAAAAAAGATATTATTACAAACTTTTTATCCTTTGGAATTGCTAAAGATTACAGATTAAACTTATGGTAGCACGTATTGTAAAATATCTACAAACAAAGTATATTAGTTTACTGCTATATATTATTATATTTGTTTATTTGTACCTTTTTTAATAATGTTAATATACATTTAAAAACGTGCCTACCAAAAAAGAAGTTGTTTGTTGTAGGAATTTCTTTGATTTAGACCATTAAGTAAATGTGTTCCTTTTTTAGAGTTTTTTTGTAATTTTTATTTTGTTTATTTATTTGTAATGGGCTTCTAGACTACGTAACTAGTCTTATAGTAATCTGCTGTCACATACTCATATTTTATTGTGGAAATTGTTTAAAAAACTTTTAAAATTTTTTTTTTATTATTTAATTACATTCAGTTTTAATTCTAATATTTCGAAATTTCTCACCATTCTTCTCGAAAATATCTTAAAACATAGTGAATGTCTTATTAAGGACATTTTAGAGCCAAATGTTTTCTAAAAACTTTAAAAATTTAATCCTAAAAGACCGCAGATATTATAATTCTGACATTTCGATACCTCTAAAAGTATTCTGCTAAAGGTACAGTTACTTGTAAAAATATACTATATAAATAAAATTTAACAAATTATTTTGATATGTATGTAACCAAAATTAATTTCAAGGACTTGAAAAAATAGGATCATCCAGGGTTTCGGGGATGTACTATTGACTTTGATGCAGGACTTTTTTTGTTTAAGAATAGCATAATTGGACTAATTAAGCCACCCCAAAAAACATTAAAATGAAATAACTGATGTTTTGGAAATGTTATAAACAAAAAATGAATGCTTTAAATAAAGCTAAATAATATAAAAATACAAAAAATTTAAATTGAGATTATTTTATATGAGTATCATCATAATTTTTTTTTATGTGGTTGGTTAAACTGATGCATTTCGGGGGTTAGGATATTTGACACTTGATGGGAACACGTAACCTAAAAATAATTATGTATTTGGTTGAAATTTATAAGTTTAAGGGATAAATATTAATATATCACGTAGTTTATGCTAAAATTAAAATATGAAGAGAAAAATACCAGCACGGAAACATCATGGAATTCGTGATCCAATTAAACAGCGGGAACAAAGGCTATTAAAGTAATTAAATACAAGTCGTATTATTTTAATAATTTCATTATATTTTCATTTTAAGAATAAAAGACAAAATAAATGATCCGCCAGAAATTCATGATAACCAAAAAATTTCTTGTAAACTAGCAGAATTTATAAAGCTTAAGGAGCAGACAAAAAAGGGAAAACAATTTAAATTTAAAAGAAATATAAATAATGAAGATTTCCCCAAAAAAAATGCTAGACCCACAAAAAAAGTTGGATCAATTAGACAATTGCCAAATGAAGATGATAGTGAATATTTAAAACGTATTAATCGAGCTACAACTCAGTCCATCAAGGAAGCAGAATATGAAAAAAAATATGGTGTTGAAATTATAAAAAATCCAAAAACTGGAGAAATATCAATTCACAAGAAATCTATGGATCAATTAAATTTAACCTCAAAAAATAGAAAACGAAAAGAAAAGAATAGTATTGATGGCAAAGTTAAACAATTTCACAAAGAAGTAATAAAAGAATTTATAAAAGAAGAAAATGAAATGGTATATATTGAATAAATAAATTTTAATTGTTCATTATTTGAAAAAGAAAAATGTTTACAGAAAGCAAAAGAAAAGCCTGAATTTCAAAGAGATATAGTAAAATTTGGGGAAGTTGTACATGCGCCTCCGACACTATCTCATTTACCAAGAAAAGCCAAGAAATCTGAAACTGTACCAAGAGTGAGTGTTAAATTCTTGATTTGAAGGAAAATTAAGTATTTTTGATTTATCTTTACATAGCCTGGAGCAAAAAGTCTACTCCTAAAATCTTTATTTGTATCAAATCAGGATGCTAAAACTAGTAAAGAAAGCGATCTTAAAGGAAAACGGAAAGATTTACCTACAGCCACTAGACGTATGCTAGAAGATCAACAAAGTAAAGCTGTAGAAATGTATAGAAAGTTAAAAAAGAATATAAATTCAAAAATTTAGTTGAAGTTTATTTACTTGTTATTCTCTTTGGTAAACAAATTCTTTTTTCATGGATCAAAACGTCATATTCAAAATATAAGCTGGCTTATAGAAAAAAATATAATTGTAAAATTACGACTTAACACGTAGCGCTATCTTTTAATTGTTAATAAATCCTTGGAAAATTTTTATGAATTTCTTTGAGTGAATTCTTTGCAATCGTACACAGAAAGATTGTTCAAATTCGTCATATAAAATTTTTGTTGAAACACCTGCAAAAACTAATATATTCGGGCTAAAAATATTCTATCAGTTTCAAGGATTTTGATTATATTATTTTTAAAATAATAAAAAAACTCCCAAGGGCGGCTAATTAGTTTTTTATTCATTTGAGCATTGATCTAAAGTCTAAAACTTTAATATTTAAATTTAAGTATAATTATAGTTATTTCTCAAGAATTCGAAACAAAGAGTGGAAAATATGTATATTTTAAAACGACTTGAATTAATTAAAAATAAATCAAATTTAGGGAAGTGAAACAATAAAATTAACAGCAAAATATGTTTAACACAGCAAGATACAAAGTTAATTTTTTTGAAAATTAATCGTTTAATGAGGTTCACCTCCTGGCCTAATAAAAGGTATTATTGGTCATATTTTAGTGCAAAGATAAACATATATATCCATTTTGAGTACAGTGAGTTTATAGTACAAACGGACAAGGACAAGGAAAGCCATTTAACTTACATGTGAATTATTAATTTGTTTACTTGCTTGACTCTTCTTTAATCACTCTTACTTGGAATGACAAAGAATAGGCCTATTTTTTATTAACATTTAAAACTAATTGAATATATTGAAACGAAATAAATTTCTGTTTGAAATGCATTTTTTGTCATTTATAAATAAATATAAAACGAGAGTTACAAATTATTAGTTTTGATTAGAAAAAATTACTTCACTATCGCAATTTATTACACTTATACGTCTAAAGGCAACACAAGATTTTTAAAAAAGATTTACATGATTTTTTTTTTTTATTGACTAAAAATAATTATAATAAATAATATAATATAAAACTTTATATATTTTTTTTTTTAGAAATTACTATTATTAATTTATTCATTTTCTTTTTTAGCTAACCTTGGTAAAATCTGTATTTGATTATTTTAACAAATTTTTGTAACAGGCATTTTTAATTGATAGGGAAAGAAAAAAATATAACACAAACCAAATAAATAAATCGAGTATATAAACGGTTTTGTGGTAATTTTTTTTTGTTATAATTTTGGCTGTTTTTTATATAAATATCATTAAATACTATAAAACTTTCATTATATAACACCAAAATTTTCATTTGCTTTTATAAATGCTATTATTACTAACATTTTAATTGGATTTAATAAAGTCTGGTGGCACACATTAATATCTTACTTTGTTTTATGTCAAAGATCTTTGAGTAAAGCACTTTTAGCATTTTTAAGCTTATCTAAACGTTTCAATAAATGATTATTAGCAGTTTCCAACTCTTCAAGTCTTTCTGTTGCCTCTCGATTCTGAAATAGATATAAAATAAAAAACTTACTTTAAAAATTACTTTGAAATATGTTTTAAGAAGAGTTTTTATGTGTCAAAATCATTTTGTTACATAAACGTACAATTTATTTGTTTAAATAAAAGCTAAAATTGACATTTAAGAAAATTTGTACATTGGTCCACAGCCATATCGAATAGAAAAATAAAATATTAGTTTTATTCTTACTACAAAAGTTCAAAGACATAAATAACTAAACAAGTTTTTAGGAGAATAACAAGTATTAAATTAATTTAGAATAACGAAACACACAAACTCCCTAAAGCACCACTATTACAAGGATAACATTCACTAGTAATGTAGTTGGGGATAAATATTTATTTTCAATAAATTTTTTCGGGGCAAATATAATGTTTGCGCAAAAGAATTGGGTTGTCGTAATACGCATGGAAGTTCTTGTAATTATATATAGCGTAGATTTACATTGATATATTTTTTTTATTGATATCTAAAAAAAAGATTTTAGTCTAAAATTAACTTTTTTCAACAGACAAATACTTGTCGCATCATCAATCGTATAATTTCTAAAGAAATAGTTGCATTTGGTGCACTATAAATGCTATTGATGGAATTAAATAAACTTTTTCTGTAAGTTCTTGTATGACTGTAGACAGACGTTAACTGTCTTATCCAAATAAATAAAATTTAAGTATGATGGAACACAGAATAAGGAAACCACTACCTTAATAGTGTTTGGAAAAAAGTTCAATATTTTGTTCAAAGAAAATTATATGGCGGAAAAATTAAATTCAAATGCATTTTTTTAGTTTAAAAAAATCTTTGTAAAACTTAAATACAATTTAAACCGTTTGTAAACAATATTAGAAAAATTTCTAAACACAAGAAAATAAATTTTTAACAAAGATTATTTACAAAATTCCGGGTCAAACAAAAAACATAACATTTTAATAATCTATGGTTAGTATTTAGGGGTCTGAAAAGAAAAAAATCAAATTTAAAATACCAAATGCCTTATTGGCAGTGGCACTCATCCCAGTTATCAGATATCCAAGTCTACAGTGGAATAAAATATTTTTGGTAAAATTTTGTTAAATAAGATATTATTAATATAAAAGAAAAATTTAATTATTTTACCTCACGTTGTAATTTCCTTCGTTCAATTTTCAGTTCTGCTTCAGCTTTTTCAGCAGCTTCTGCAGTACTTTTATAACGAATTACTTGTGTTTCTGATCGTGCTAAACATGCTTGAAGGCTTGCAATTTCTTGTTCTGCCTTTTGTAATTTATACTTATAATCTGATAAAGCTTTATTTGCTTCCCCTGCAAAAAAAATTAAAAGTAGTAAAACTAACAGAAGTAGACTTTTAATTTTAGTTAATTAGTAAGTCTAAAAACTATGTAGATTAATAAATATTTTTTTATCTAATAACAAGAGGCAAGAACACTCTTTAGATGGAATCTAAGGCATCATGTGTCTCGATAGTTGATGAAGATAAGCGCCATGTTTAGAGTAAGGAAAAAAAAAAGGCTTGTACGTAGCTTCCATGCAGGCAGAAGAAGGTTACTGAATTGACCAATTTTAATATTTGAATTAATAGCAAAAATGAATGATATTCTTAACACATGTGGATTGAGTTGTCTAGCTTGGCTGATGATTATTGGTTTTTCACAATTTTAAAAAACTATGGAATCAAAAAATACAAAATATGATGGACACCAGTCCTAAATAACAATAAAGAAATAAGACTTATAGTTAAAGATCAAATTAGGTAGAAACACCTGAAGATCATTTCAGTTTACTGTGCAGTTTGTAGCAAAAGAAAAATTTAAAGGAGATACGAAAAAAGACTTGTACGAAAAAATCTGAAACTGTTACAAAAAATATTGCATGAAACAAAATATTAGCAATATTTTAACTGTCATAAATTTAAGCAAATTCTAACCAGAAATATCAGTTTGCCGAATTTTCCTTTAAAAATATCTACGAAATTGCACTTATCTATTAAATGTGATGTGCTATGGGTTAACAGCTTAAAAAATATTTCCTAAGTCACTAGAGCCAAAAAAACTAATGCAGAAGAGACAAGCTGAATATTTTTAAAGAATAACTTGAAGACATTCGTTTCAATTAAAGTCTAACATTGCAATTAATGAGAAAATCTTTTAAAAATTATATTCATATAAAATTAACTTTTAGTTTTAATTGGTTCCAATATTTAACTCTATGAAAATTAAAAAGTAAATATTACTTACTCTGTGCATCATAATCATCATCATATGACATTGGGCCATTCATGGAACCACCTTTTCTTCCTTGCATTTTAATATCAGATAATTGTTGTTGAAGGGTTTGAACTTCTTTTTGAAGTTGATGTTTTTCTTCTGTAAATTTTTTAAGCCGTACATCTAAATAAAATAAAATTTTTATAATATTATTAATATTTTAAATTTAAAAGTTAATTATTACCCAAAGATCCTTGTACTGAACCTAACATTTGTGCATTTTCCATACTGACTAGAGCACGTCTGGCATCAGAGCCATCATCATTTTCTACAACAACTATAACTAAGCCTTGCTCAGTTATTAATGTATCTCTTTCTTCTAATTGTCCTCGAACTAATTTAAGTTCATCTTCTAATTTATCTAAATTTCTTCTTAAAGCGTTATAATCACGACTTTTTTCTTTATATTCACGTTGAAGTTGAGCATATGATTCTTCCATTTCTTCTAATTTATCTTTAAGTAATTGAATTTGATAAGACTGAGACGCCCTTTCATTATCTAATTGTGCATTAGCTATCATTGCTTTCCTAAATCGTTCTTCGACATCCTTTGAATTATTTAAAATTTATTCTATTAATAAAATATAAAAAGTTTTCTGATATAAAACAAAATTAAATACCTTAAGTTCATGTCGAATATCACGTAAACTTCTTCCTTCTTCCTCCAGAGAATCTTCACTACTTCTTCTTGAAGACATTGAATTACCACGTATTGAACTAGTTGATATTGGAAGTCTTGATCTAGATAAAGAATCAATTCCAGCAGCTGTTTGCATATCAAAAACTCGATCAGCATTTTGTTCTAATTCTTTTTGTTGGCGTTCCAGCTCACGCATTCGTATTTCTCGAGCTTCTGCACGTGCTTGACGGCGAGCTGCGAGCCTAGCTTCAGCCTTTTTAATAATAATACAAGAAAAAAATTCATTCTTCAAAATTGAGTAATAATATAATTATTTAAAATTTTTAATATTTATTTAGATGTAGATGTTTCATTATTTACTTTGTTTAACATTATTATGTTGTTCAAAATATTTGAGAGAACAGGGATATAATTTATATATAAAAAAGGCTAAGCGCTAAGATCTAGTAAATACGATGGGTGCTGAAGCCACACAATAATCAATTCATGTAACTTACAAGTAAGGAAGCCACTGTAACTTCTAAATTAAACTTCAGACTGTCATAACGTTTTTACATGTATCAATTAAAGGTTGTTACTCCATAATCCATATCTCAGAACAGTGATTTATTTATCAAGGTGATTAAATGCCTATGAAAAATACTAACCAAAGGCACAAGAATTGTCTTAAAAATATTTGGCTTCTGTTCTTAGGAATCTTCCGAGTTTATATTATGTTGACTAGCTCAAAACAAGAAGAAAAAATAAACGGCTGATAATATTCAGCATTATTGTTTTTCTTAATAGTTTAAGAAGACTGTGGTTTGAAATGAAAAAAATTACTTTTTGTTAAACTCAAGCTAAAAACCAGTAAAAGCTTAGTACATTTTTTAAATGAAAACACAAATGAAATGAAAAAAAATGAAATATTGATTATGATTATGATTTATTGAGAACGAGTACAAGGATATCAGTCAATTTTAATATATGTATGTACTTTTTGAAATCAAGATTTTATTTAAAATAAAATAAAATTAAAGTTAAAAGGTAGCAAGATGTAATTAGAAATGAATGAATGAGAAACACTACACTAAATTTTCATAACCCACATAAGTATTATATAAACTGGTACAGCCGTATCCTGAAATAAATCTTTTAGTGAGTAGAATATTGCATTTCCCGATAATAGCATGATTAGCATGATTTACTTACAAAACTATTGACTTTATCCAAAAATTCAATAACAAATTCATCTTGGTCACTATCAAAATCATTATTTTCAATTTCACTACAATCTCTGATAATATCAATTGAGTCCTCATTTAAAGAAGTTTGACTTTTAAAAGATATTTCTTTGTTAATATTATTATTATTCATAAACTGTTCATTTAAATCGATTTCCATTGTTTATTTATTATTTAAAATAAAACAATTTTATAAATTTTTTATAAAATACAAAATCAAAATTGTTTGCTTAAATGAGTTGTATAAATAAGAACTAAAAATATTTTATGATCAAAATTAACAAATAAAAGATTTATCATCACAAGTGTTTAGTTTTAATAAAAGACTGCATTCGATAAGGAAAATATTTCAACTGATTATTGCAAATTATTAAAAAAAAACTCAGAACTTTTGCAAATTGGTTCACCACACCTTTTTTTTCTTCTTTTCATTAAATACATAAGTATACTAATCAGTTAAAAACACTTGAAAAAATTCTTGAGTCAGAAATATTTTGATATCACTGCAGATACTTTAAAATCGACCATGATGATAGCGTCCAAAAGTGTCTAAAATGACATCACACCTTGAATAATTCAATATGACTACTATACAAACGGGAAAGACACCAAAGTAAAAGCAAGCCTAAAACTTGACAAGTTTAACTTAAAAACTATATTAATAACTTGTATACATAATTTACATATATATATATACATGTATCTATGATTTACAAAAAAACACAAAAAAAAAATAAAGAAAAAACTAACGAAAAATAGAAGACAAGTCAACGACATACAAAACTTTGTTGCTTAACGTTGTTTGAGACACTACCATAACTGATATTCTTCTCTCTGATTAATCTTGGAAAACGATTCAATTGTCTTCTTTCTACCACTGAATATTTTTTCCTATATTATATGAAAATATCATTGAATATTATTAAAATAATTTTAAAAATTTGATAAAAGAATATTTGTCTGTATTTTTTTATTCAATGCCACAAATGTTTTATGTTATCTAAAAGTAGGCTATTATGCGGACAAGGTCGCAAAAATTTAGATAAAAGTAACTATTACAATTTTGATAGCGTGTTAATTGAAATATATGAAGATTTACTACAAATTTTTTATATATTTTATCAATGCAGTGAATATTTTTCGTGAATATTTAATAATTCACATAATTAGGACTCATTTAATAATATTTTGAGAATTAGTTTAACTTTCAGGCAATTATTTTATTTTGTATATTGAATTAATATGACCTAATAAAAATACAATTGTTTGTCGGAAAATGAATTGTAAAAAGTGTTTGTTTTTTTCACTTAAAATTCCTTTTAATTTCAAAATATAATCAGCTGAAAACTTATTTTTTATTAGAAATAGTAAAAATATTTCTTTAGCTATTAAATATAGATTAATTAACTAATTAATCATTATAACTTTTATCATAGTGTTTGTTTGTTGCTTTTAATAGTTAGTAATATTTCAAAGAAATTAATTGCTTTTGATAAAATATATGTTACACAAATACAAATATAATTTGCAAAGACTCCGTGCAAAATTCAAAAAAATCAGAACGGCTACGTTCCGTATAAACTTTCAGATTTCGGATGCTGTTTGATATCCAAGACATTCCGATTCGAATACAAAATATTCACAAGTTTTTCTAGTCTAAAATCGAAATGTAGACTGATTTTTTTATTTGCCATTTATTTAGGAAAATTTGACACCCAAGATTTAAGAATATTAATAAACTTCATATTTAAATATAGCGACAAGTTTTTGACTTTAACAAAAAGATGTCACTAATATAAGCAAACAAATGGCTAAAGGAAGAGTTCTTATTTTATTTTTCTTCGCTAAATTTTTTAATCATAATCAAAGGATCAAAGAATTCTATTCTTTTTAATATTTCGTGTTATCTTCAAATTCTTTTTTATTTTAAAAAATCTATTTATTTTTTCTTTATCTATATTTTAAATAAAAGTTAAGTTTTTTAAAATATATTAAAAAATATGTGTGATACCCTCAAAATATGTGTTGATTTTTGTCTCACAAGTTTTGTAGATTAACTTCAACCATTTGTAAATGAAATTCATCCTTTTCCAAATGGAATTCATCTATAGTAACAAATTATCAAGTTATTTTATAGAAAAGGACATAGAAATTGAAAAAAAAAAATTTTAAAATTAATAAATAAAAAAACAGGGGCGGTTTTGGAGTCGATTTTGAGCTACATAATGTTTTGTTTCTTTATTCTTAAATTCTACTTTTTAAAACAAATCTTTCTGAATTTAGTATTTAATTTAATTTTTCAAAAAAACGAAGGTTTTAAAGGATTATAAAAAAAATAAAGTTCATTTTTCTTTAAGTAGCTATTAAATTTATTTTTTAATTTAATAATTTTTAAATTTTTTTTATTCAAAAATTTTAAAAATATTTTTGTCAATTAAACACAAATTTAATATTTATTTTCATCCAATTTTGGTATCTTAGTAAATAAATTACGTTTAACTCATGAAATATAGGTAAACGAGGAGAACTGAAATGCTGAATTTATCAAGAAAAGTTATTTATCACTACTGAAAAGTAAGTGTAGTTCTTCGAAAAAATATTTTTATTTTCGTTACTATAAAAACTTTGTTGAATTTGGCAAGCAATAAATTAGAAATAATTTCAACCTTTCCAGGACACTTCAACATTATATTTAACTTTATAATAGAAATTGCTGATTAATATGTGAAAAATAGGGATAAATCACTGTGAAATTTACCTACTGAATCTAAAAGCATACGCATGCCTTGCCTGCAGTTTTAAAAATAACGAGTCAAATAAAATAGAGTTAAATAAATAGTAAATTTTCTAAAAATTTAAAAATTCCGTTTTTGCTCTAAATGCGACTTAAATTGAAAAATTAAAAAATTATACAATTTAAAATTTTAGTCAATTTATTATTTTCCTGTCATAAAATTAAAAATGATGAAAAATTTTCATACTCTTATTTTAAAACACTTTAAAGCCGGAAATTATACTAAAATAATGATTAAACAAAATTGCTTAAAAAAATTAAACATTTCATTCTTCCTGTCCGGATGATTTCTGAAAAGCTTTTAAAATAAAAGAAAAAGTTAAGATAAAAATATTTTCGTGCTCCCCCATAACCGATGGATGACTTCCTATGAATACTAGTTCCATGTAAATTACCCATAGAGACTAAAGGAATTTCTTCATACTTGGAATATTTCATTTAATGATGTTTCTTATTTTTTTATTTTTTATTTCGGAAAAATCACGTACATATTTTAGCGTCTTACAAGATAAATTCGTGCGAATTCTATTTTTTACTCTATATCTAAAATATGCTGGCTGCTTTTTTTGGTTTTCAAAAATAAACTGTATCCTGTAATTGACACTCACTGCTACTGAATGGTGGTAAAAAAATAGCGTATAGTTCAATAGTTCGATTAATATATACATATGTATATAGATAGTCAATATATATATATATATATATCTTGAAAATAAAATAAGGGAAAAGAGGGAGATCCAATATTTAGATTCATTTGAAGTCTAAATTAAGTCGATTTTATTTCTGTCAAAATATAATTTTTTAAACCTACATAATTGCTATTATATATCTTTTTCTATTTTAGAATTCAAGGGGTTAGCGTGATTTTAAATTAAAGGTATTTATGTAAATAGATTTATGCCTTGTCCGAGTCGAAATTTTGCGTACTGATTTCAACCAGTCATTCTGAATAGGATCTGGTTTTATAATAAAAGTCGTCATAAAATTTAGATTCATTTTGACTTTCTTTTAGTCTTTATTTGGGAGCTTTGAGCAAATGAAATATAGCGCAAAGTTTACAATTGGTGTTCATTTATTTTATTGATTTATATTTTGCTATATTAACTAACTACAAATAAAATAGTTTTTAGTATATTATTTTTTATTAAACATGTTACTAGTGTTTCTTCCCGGAAAATAGGCATCATAGGTTTTAAGATTAGCTTGTAGAGTTCTTTATGAAAGGTTTAGAGGAAAACAGAAAATCTTCAGTATAAAATTGTGTCATAGTCTCTCACCACTTTAAAGTTAATGACGTTTTAATAATAGTCAAAAACTAACTTTTATAATTTGAAATAAAGAAAACAACAACTAACGAAATTAAATTAAAATTACTAACTACTAATTAAATTCTACTGTTTTGTCAGAAACTATTAACTTCAAATTATTTAAGGATATTTTAACCACTGCCGACTTTAATTTAAAAAACTCCTCAGAGTGTACGGAATTAAAATCGAGCGATGACGTGTATACATGACGAATGCAGAGCAAAATAATTCTATAGTCAATAGTAATGACGATGAGTAAACACGTCGAGCCCACTGTAATAGAGATTTCGAAACGGAACAACAAAGTAAAATTCTAAATGAATTCCGCTTCTGTTCCGCAACTGCGTGTTTAAGCCTTAATTGATTAATAAACTTTTTCAGAATTCCGTCTTTGATTTCATATTGAATATCCTGAAAATGTTTTATTTTTATTTTAATTTTATTTATATAAATGTATTAAAAATCAATTTGGAATCAAAAACACCTCAAATTTTTATCCCCTTAACTTGCAAGCTCAAGTTAATTCGAGCGCGCAACTGGGAAAATTTTGCATACTCGAGATAACCTCGAGGGGCGTTGAATTTAATAATGTTCTAAATTGTGTTTTTTACATAAAAAATAATTAATTTTTTTAGCCGGGTTTTTTTTCAAAAGGTGCGTTAAGGGGTTAATAAATATCAGCAATAAATTTTTATTTGTATTATTCTCATAAAGTTTTACCACAATATAAATATTATCGAAATCAAATACTTTTCTTCAACTTAATAAAAATATATTGTTTTACACATGACCTAACTTTATCAACTTTTCATTTGTTTTGTACTGTCAAACCTCATTTTTCTTAACGCATTGGTTAAAAAGTCCCAAGGTTGACTTATACTAATAAAATTTTTAAATAATATCGTTAATTGCGAAACATTTATTTTAATGATTACTTTAACATTTTTTTATTGGCCGTGTAAAATAATTTATTTTTTGTCTTAAAATTTTTCTAAGCTTTGGTGATGACTTTTTCATTTAAACCAAATCTTTTACAGATGTCGAAACAACAAATAGCTTGGGGATAGATCGGGTAAATATACTGGATACAAAAGTAACTTGAAACTTAAATTATTTCAGTGAAACAGCAATTTTTTCATTTTAATATGGAGATTCGCTATTCCATAATGTAAAATAGTAGATAATTTTTATGGTTTTTTCTTTCTGAAAAATTTCTACCGGCATCTTTTAATGGCTTGCAAACTTTGTTTTTTTGTTTTTGTTTTTGTGTTTTCTCTACTACAAGAAATCAATTAATTATTTTAAAAGATTTGTGATTATGATATGAATTTTTTAAAGAGAAAAAGGTTCCTTATACACAATTACAAAAAATAGTTTAAGCGTGTTCGTGGTATATCCGCTAGTATCTTAAAAAATAATTTGTTTTCTATACATTATTCTAATTAAAATTAAAAATATCAACTTACACATCTCCAAGTTCCTTTATTTGCAAGACCTTTTTCAAATGATGCATGAATTTCGAGGCAATCACTTAATGATGGCCCCCATTGTTTAGCATATTTTCCAAGTAAAGGACTCTGTAGCTTAAGTTGCACCATTGTTGTTTTTTTTTTCTTATATATACATTAAAAATTCACTAACTATTTAAAATAAAATACAGACGTTACAAAAAAAAACTTTATCTAAATTTACGCAGATGATTTGTAAAAATAGAATTGATATTTGATATAAGAGTACTTAAATAATTAACTCTGAATGGACCGTGATCTGAATGCTTAAGATGCCGGCAAACAACTAATCAATGCAGCTGAATGCAATTCAAGAAATTTGAATTTGTTATGCTAAAGACGCATGTGCACTAAATACAGACATCTCAAGTCTTATATGCTATAATCCAAAGAAATTCAATGCAGGCGCTTGGATACATTTGCCCATAAAATATATTTGATTGTACTTTGTTTTTTTTTCTCAAAAAATACCGGAGTCTATCCATACCGTTGTTGTTTTATTGTAAGTCTGAAAAAATATTTTTTTTTTTTTTTCAAATATAAAATAGAATGGAAAAACGAATTGAGTATTAACAAATTGAATTGTTGTTGATTTTTGAATTATTTTCAATAAAAAACTGGGCTTTATCGTGCTTTCTAGTAGTTATTAAAAATTTTTAAAGAACTACCAGAAAATATTATAAAAACCGGATTTTATATGGAAAAGCAGAAATTGGTAGCTTGCTATTGAACCGTAGAAATTAATTATTTACTTTAGGATTGTTTTTTTAAGCATTGAGTACGTCCCGTGACAATTGTCATCAATTTTGTAATTTTGACATGATTCATAAAATTTTCAAAACAAAACATAAAATTACGATATTCAAAAGTAATGCAAAAAAAGTTTAAAGTTCACGGATTATTTTTAGAACGGAAGTTGTGATAATAAAACAAAATCTTCACCTCTGCAATTGAAGAATTTTTGAAAAAAAATTATTAGTTGCTTTACTTCTTATGCGACTTTAAAATAATTCCGGCTTTATTGCCATAATGGGTATAGAATTTTGTTTTTCTTACCAGGGTTAGATTTTTGTTTAATTATTTTCTTTGCAAATATGAATTTTAGTAACGCTTTAGATACAAAAGTTTTATTGTGTGGGACACCTCAGTACTAATTGGCAAAACGTCATCCTAATACCGCCAAAAATTAGAGCAATCTGTTTATTATAGACACATATTGCTAAAGATCACTTCCCTTATGTTCAAATAGTACTTGTAATTGGCAGAAAAAGAGGGCTAGGATATTACATCCCTGTGTGCTAAGTAACGGTTAAGTAAGATACACTCAATTTAGCAGCAGGGAAGCTCTCAAAGAAATTTATACACCAAACATTGCGATGTTTTGATGAATTGAAGTATTCCAGAGATCAGGAATGAAATTTTGTCAAGTAGGAATAAAAATTTTTATTTTATTTACATTCCTTGTTTTCATTCTCATTCTGATTTTTCATAAAAACGCTAATCAGTTTCACTGAGTAAAAGAGACAATGCTAAACTTGCTAAGTGCAAATTATTTATTATCTGTAATTTATGAGAAATTTTAAAAAATCAAACATTATTTTTTTATACTATATATTGAAAAAAGTTTAAAACAAAAATTATTGTTGTTAGGGTTGTTGTTTTTATTAATTTTGTATATCTTCTCAAAAATATCTTGTGTAAAATACAAAAGAAATCTTTTAGTCTGTCGCACCATATCCAATGATAAAATTGCATTTCCGATACATTTATACAAAACTTTGCACAAAATCAAGTGGAATCAGTTTTAATGATTTTTCTTTTTATTTTTTATAATACTTTTCTTATAAACTTTGTATCTTATCTAGAAGTTTGAGAAAAAAAACTTACTTTTTATCAAAAAACAGAAGAAAAAAATATACCATTAAGCAAACAATAATATTGTAAACATTTATTAACAAAAATAAACAACAATAAAAAAACTACTTAAACTTTTTTAATTTTTGATTATTTTAGACAATTTTGCCATATTTTCCAAAGAAATAAAAACCTATTATTTTGGTTCAGTATTTTTATTAAAATTATGAATTTTTTTTTATTAATTTTACCCAATTTAATATTTTGGTTTGTAATTATTGTATTGAACTTTTAAAATTCCTTTTTGTTTTTCAAATTTTATACGTTGATATTGATTAAATCATTTTTTTGTTATTCTCATAACATTTTAGAATCGCTATCTTCAAAAAAAAGCGTGAAAATTGTCATTCTCATTCTCATTTTCACTTCTAACAAAGACAGAATCTCTCCCTAGGTGGAAGTATTTTTGAAATTTTTGATTTTTATTCTAAAAAACGAGCCGTTAAAAAATTTGATAGTTTTATATATCAAAATATCAAAATGAAGAATAATTACACGTCTATTAACAAGTTTTAGTCGTTTTTGAATTAAATTTTTATTCACTCCATTTAGCTGTTGACAGTAAATATCTGCAGTTAGTTTCCCTAATTTTTCAAAGTAAATAATGCCTTAAAATTCTACCAAACATAAAGCAATACCTTACAAAGTTTTAAATACGCTTTTGGAATTGGTCTCGGGATTTGTTTAGATGACAACCTTTGTTTTTATTTGTTTATTTGTTGTCCTACAATATCCATTTTTCGACACAAATTATGGTTCGTACCAATAAAGGGTCAGTGGTAAATTATTAAAAAAATTTAATATTCAAGCTTCAGATCATGCAGCACCTAAACTCTTTTTCTCCAGTGAATTTGTGATGTAAACAAGGAACACTGAATTCTTTCAGATATTTCTTAAATTATTAATTCGGGATTGGATTTGGAAATCTAATGCCTCCTCTACACATGCGCCCAAGCAACACGAGCTTTTCAATTCTAGCAGATACGCAAATGTGTGGATGGGTGCATTTGCTTAGTTTGCTATAATTTAAAAAGTTCGTACACATTTGTACAGGTTCGCCTTGTTGCCGAACTTTTCACAAACTTTTTCAATGCAAACGTCAAAAATGACAAATGCAAGTGTCAAAAAAGTGTTATTTATGATGTATCACAAAAATAAAAACGCAGAAAGTACTTAAATATATATTTTTCACTTTAATACTATCAAAATAGCAATAAAAAAGTTAACAACGTGATTCAAATGTCGAAATAACAACGCACGAATGTGTGGACGGGTCCACGTAGAATTAGTTCGGCCAACTTTAGAGCAAAGTTAGAATTGAAAAGTTCGTGATTCGGCGAATGTGTAGAGGAGGCATAATCTTTCATTACTTTGGGTCTTTTAGATCAGGAGAAAGCTTCCAAATTAAAATTGATTTAAATCTTTTAAACCAACAATGCAAATGTTATTTGTCGCAATGATTGTGCTATTTTTTTAATAAATTTATACAGCATTAGACTATGTAAATAATATTTTGTACAAAGGCATCGATAATTTTATAAAATGGGCGTGTAAATTCAAAAAAAAAACACTTAAATTTGATACTTAGGGAATCGACAATTAAACTGGAACCAAAACACGCCTATTCTATCTAACAGAACAGATGAAACTGATTCTCAAATTGTATCTAAAGTTAAACGCTAGAATTTAATGGTGCCCTAATAATTAAATGGGCAATTTACTCAAAACAAAAATTATTTATTTGTCAACTTCCATCACTTTTATCTGGAAAATTGCAGATCACACGTCAAGTAGATTCAGAAATAGTGCTTAATGATTTCACAGTAAGCCGCTTATCTAGTATTGTAAAAAATTATAAAAAAAAGATACCCTTTATACTGCAATATTTTTGAAGAGAAAAAATAAAAGCCATTATTATATATGTGTAGCTATCTTATCTTATCTTGATAATAGTTTTTGATATAATTTCTATAATTTTTAGGATTTGGATGAAGCTTCTGCAATTAATTTTGTATCTTTTCTGTAATTGTGAATTCATGAATGTTTTCTGTTTTGGTATTCAGACAATTCAGTGTTAAGAGAAACTGGAATAATTTTTAAATTAGTTAAATAAATTGTAGCCTTTTAAAAACGATTAAATATTTTTTAAACTAAAAAAAGTTTCGTTCGTTTATTTAAAATGTTAATAGCTTTCAAAGCAAGGAGTCTGTTCGACTAAAAAATCTCCTTTAAATTCAATATAAAATGTATCTTAAATGAAATTTTCAAAAAATCTGCAAATAGATATGAGACACTTCCGTCTAGACACAGACAACACTATGCAAATATTAACATAGGTCTTGATAGGCCAAAGAACTTTAGTTTAAATTTAGAATAGTAATTTAAAACTAATCCAAATAATTTTTTATTTTTTTATTTGTGGGTGCAGGAGAGTTATATGAAAAAATTTTTCACTTATATTTTTTATATTAATAATTTTAATCTATTTCAAATTTAACAATTAACATGATTTACATTCCTAAATTGAAATATTTGAGTCAATACCCCACGTATTTGTTTTTTTTTAATTTGCTTACGAAATAAAAGAAAAAGCTGCTCATATCGCAAATCAAGCACCAAATGTAGGTATTCCTATATTAAATCTTAAGTATTTTTTTTGACAAAGAGATTACAAAAAATAATTCCTCGCCCCTAATAATTCATTAAAAAAATCATATAATTAATGCGTTGCCATGATTGACAACATGAGCATTTTTTGAGTTCTATTACAGTCGATTATCTGTGGAATTTTTTTTTTTTTTCTTCTTCAAAAATAAGATATTGGGGGATCATGCTGATGAATGCCTATCGTCAATCATAAGGGGAGATACTTAAAAATATACAAAAAGAAAGTTAGGAAAATAAATTAGTATACACCAAAATTTTATTTCTAAAAAGTTATGATTAGTTTATGTAATTTTTAAAAGAATCGCAATAACAGAAAGAAAATTTTTTAATCTTTTTTAGACAAAGAAATAAAGAAAAACCTTGTCAAAATGTTAAGTAAAATACTCCTACAGCGTTTTTTTTTTTTTGTTTTGGTTTTTAAATTACTAAACTCAGGAATCATTCAATAAGTAAACTGTTTATTATAAAATTTTGAAATAATTCAATAACAACAACAACAAAAATTAATAAAATTACTTACCTCTTTAGCTATTAAATCTAATGCCTGATCTTCGGCATTGATTCGTGAAGTGCCTCGACGCCTTCCAACTGCGCCGGGGCTTTCCATGCTTCTTTTGGTGATGGTAATATTATGTGGGATGTTAGTTATCTTTGAGGATGGAATGGTAACACGTAACACTGGGAATTAAAATGATATTTTTTTATATTAGCAAAACAAATATTAAAATTAATATTGGTTAAAGTAAAAATAATTTTAGAAAATATTTCATATAAATCTTAAGACAAAAAAAAGATGACCACAGTTTTTAGTATTATTTTAATTAACAAATGACAGACAGTTTACGCAGTGGGTCACGAAGGGAAAAATACTTCTGGCGTGCTTTTGGCTTATTCAAATTTTTAAAGGCAGTAGCGCGTGAAGAAAAGTGTGACTATAAAGCCTTACATTCTTTTGCTATATAAAAACTTCCAGTAAATGGTAAAATTATGTAAAAAATTATTACCTTATATAATTTAGTCATCGAACTTATAGTGCCCAAATCAAATAAAAACGATGTACGACTTTTTTTAAATATTTACATAAATTATTTTGAAGTGTGCAAAAAATATTCCTTCAAATCAAATTTTATTAGTAGCTTTAATAGAACGTTTGCTTTCTAAAAAAAAATACGTAGGACTATTGAAATCTCTTTGGTAAAAATCGGTTACAGATATTAAAAAAAAATATTATTTATCCTAGATCCTGTTATAGTGAATTGTCCTGAAATAAGTTTAATGATATTCACAAGAATTTATTTAACATTTAAAACATTTAATTGTATGAATTATTGAAATTTATGACAGAAATGATGGAGCTATGGAAATATTGCAGGTGGAATTGACCGGTATAGAACAGAGAATTTAATTACTTTTATCCGAAAAGTGATAGAAAATTAGAAACAGAAGAATGTAGGGTAAAAATAAAAGATAGTGGAAAAAGAGGAATTAAGTCATAGAGGAATTAAAATTGGAAATTATTGAAGAAAAAGAACATACTTCTGTTTTTTTGGAAGAAAATATTTGAAAGAAAAAAAGAAGTACAAAAAAAAGGTTCGCAATCGATGAAATGCAAGTAAAGATTAAGTTTTGGAGTAGGTAAACACAATAAAAGAGTCTTTTACCTTAGCTGCCTTAGCAAGAAGTTTGGAGTCTCCAACTCTTGATGAGCAAACAACTTAAGGCAGTAACATTTGTTCTAAGCAACGGGGACAGGGTGTCAACATTGGTTCTTGTTCTAAAGAAGGTTCAGGCAGTCAATTCAGGCTTGTTGCCGACTGGAGTACATTTAAATAAATTGAATACAAAAAATTCTATCATTTTTATTTCATCATCGTGAAATTTATTGAAGAAAGTCGTAATAGTACTTTAGAGATAATATTTTTACAAATATTTAAGACTGTCGATTGTTCAACAGCTTTGAGTTCTGGCATTAATTTCATTAAAATACCACTATCATTATGAAAACTATATATAAACATTTTTAAATATTTTATACTGAAAGAATTGAAAAAAGTTAAAATCCACTCGTTTAGAACTTATATCAACATTAAAGCCAAGACATTATTTATAAAATTGGAGAATTTCTAAGCAAGATACTTAAGCACTTTGATGAGTTTTTAATCTATAAAGATAAGATAGAAACATAACAAGTTTTAAGAAAATGTTGTGCTAAATGATGCAAAGCTAGTGAAAATAATAGCTTACAAATGTCTGAATAACTAAAAACGTTCATGATTTATCAAAGAACAAAATACGTTGTGTTAGATCATGATCTTCTTTTTCCTGTATTCTAGTCAAATCGATTTTAATACTTTCCCCTTTGTTGTTATTTTTAACTCAACATTCATCTCTTTAAGGGGAAGAATAAGATATTTCAGGATTATGTCAAGATTTAAATTTCAAATTAGCTATCACAACAGCTTTAACATATTTTGTAGATGAAGTAATAATTTTTCCATAAAATAAAAAACAAAAAACATTTTATAATGAACTGAAAATATTTTGTCTAGGAATTCTTTTAATTGAAAAAATGTTCTGAGTCACTGGAGTTTTCCTGTAAGCTGCTAAGATCTATGCCGGGTAAATTATACAGAATGAAATTGTCAGTAAGTCTCTCCTATGCACAACATCTCGACTGATTATTTAGTACCTGTGGATAAACATCGGATTTTATGTAATTCAAAAAAACCGCTATTGAATCCTAACCTTAGAATAAAGAAATTGTTGAAAAAGGACATTGTTAGAAAAAAAGAAAGAAAATGAAAATATTACTTTTGTCAAATAGGATAGACTAAGGTTGTCTATAATTAAAATGTTATTTAGTACCTTTAATTTAAATTTGATTTAGTGTACTTGTCCTGAATAATGGAATTAATAGAAATTTCTCATTTTTGGGATTATTTGATTTGTAAATTTAAAAAATTACCTATGATATCTTACTTTAAATTTAAACGCCTTAAACATAATTTATAGACATTAAAATATATTGTAACAATAAAATTGATGTCTCAAAAAGGAATTACACTTTTAAATATAATTTTAATCCTATTAATATAATTTAAGAATATGAAAAACTTTACCACCAATTGCGTAGATATTTAATTTGAATTTTAGCTTGCGCAAAAAACGTATTAAAATTTTAAAGGTCACCAATTCTTTTCATTTTCCTTTGAGTTTGAAAAAAAAATTTCCTAAATTAAAGCAACTTCCAGCTAAGCTTGATATGATTATATTGTTTCAAATTTAATTGTTATTCCTTATATAGAAATATGTATAAAATTTGGTATCAAATGGCAAACTCCAATTTCTTGTCACACAAATGAAACTGTAACAAATCTATTTATAAGCCGGCAAATTAGTTTTATAAAAGTATACATAAAAATATATCAAAATATATAGTAAAAATAAAATAACAATTGTAACAATTTTAAATTAACTTACCTTATGACTATGAAGTCGAAATAAAATTTGATGACACACCATAAACCATAAATGTATTATAGAATTTATTATTTTTTGTATTAATTTAACTTAAATTTCATTTTTAAAAATTTAAATAATTCCATGTTAAATATAACACAAATAATAGGTAGCTATCCACATTCCTCTCAATATTTAACATATCTAATTTATTAATTCTGTTATAGAAATGTCACACACGGTTTTATTTTTCTATAAATAAAGCAAATTACGACCTTAATAAAAGAATTTGATTTTATCAACGAATGTTAGTGATGTTAATCATAACTGGATCAGTTAATTTTAAAGAGACATTAACATATTATTATATTTGCTATATTTTTAAGCTGATTTTCACTTGCCGAATTCCGGCCATTTTTTTCTTTGCAATATCAGTTGCAGTAACTGTATAAAAATATTTCAAATGTGGGGTTTGCAATGAATAGTAAAAACACTTTTCACGATTTTAATTCCAAATTGAATAAAGTAAATTGATATTGCAAAAATAAATACAATAAGGTATGATCGTGAATATCACAGGAATGGCACACGAACAGCTTATGGAAATTACGAAGGAGAAGTAAATGAGCATAAGCTTAATTAAATTAAAAACTATGCTGAATTGAAAATATTTAAGAAAGCCTTTTCGAAAAGAAATACTTTTTGTCATTTTCTTTTTTAAAGCAAAAGAAAATCTGTAGCCAAGGTATATCAACTGTCAGCAGCATGTGTATTATATTTTCACACTAGTACAGCCTTCATATATACATTTTGGTCTTATGGATGAGAGTAAACATATAATTATGTGAAGATTTCATTATACATATATATATCATTTTCTACCAAACCAAGCGCAAATACGTTTAATTGTGTTTTCTGTGCTGCAGGTGCAGACATGCTAATGTTAGAGTCGACAGTATTTGACATTAGAGGCTGCGATTTAATGTCTCCATGGCAGCGCAAGCCTTTTCACCTTGGGTTGTGATTAAAAAATCAAGACTACCAACATTGTAGCAAATTTAAAACAACGATTGAAGTTTTTCAAAGTCTTGACATTTTGAGTCATAAAGCAAAGTGAATTTTAAACTAAATTTATCTAAAAATGGCAAAGAAAACCTACGATTTATTATTTAAACTTCTTTTAATTGGTGATTCAGGTGTTGGAAAAACTTGTATATTATTTAGATTTTCAGATGACGCATTTACATCGACATTTATATCTACTATAGGTAATAATTAAAAATTTTTTTGACCCTTGCTCCCGGTTTATTTTATTTTTAATTAAAGCAAATGGAAATATAATTGAAAATATATCATTTTAATGATTTTAAGCATGTGATTTGATATTTTCAAAAATATGATAAATGGAAATTAAAATTCATTTATTTAGTTAAGAAAGAGATAAAATAATTTAGGGCGAGGTTAAATTAGTTTTTGGAAATGAAAAAAAAATTAATAAACTTTTTTATAATGTCAAACTGTGTAATACATAAAAAAAATTAAAAAAATAATATAAAGGCCTTATTATATTCATGTATAATATAAGATTTGATTATATACAACCGTAACCTCCACATACTATATTTTCTTTCTTCTGTAGAATGTTTTTCTAAATAAAGCGTAATTAAATTTTTAGAACTCTTTAAATAAATTTTGATATTTTTTATTATTTATGTATGACATCAAGCCTCATTGAATTGAATTTAAATAAAAATAGTTTCTTATTGTAATTTATTTTTTTTCAAGGGATTGATTTTAAAATTAAAACAGTAGAACTTAGAGGTAAAAAAATAAAACTTCAGATATGGGATACAGCTGGCCAGGAACGTTTTCACACAATAACTACCTCCTATTATAGGGGTGCAATGGGAATAATGCTAGTTTATGATATAACAAACGAAAAAAGCTTTGAAAACATTGTTAAATGGCTAAGAAATATAGATGAGGTATTTTTTTTTTAATTTTAAAAATACTATTAATATTTTATTAACAACTATTTCAGCATGCAAATGAAGATGTTGAAAAAATGATTCTTGGAAACAAGTGTGACATGGTTGATAAAAGAATTGTAAATAAAGAAAGGGGAGAATCGGTAAATTTTTATATGTGTTTTGAACAAAACAAAAAAATTTATATATTGAGTAGCCAATCGAGAAAAAATAATTATTTTTTAATTTTCATATTACACTAAAAACAGGAAACATAAAAAATTTATGTGCGTTATATCTAAAGAAGATATTCTACTTTTTTCAAATTGAATTTAAATTTTAGTACCAAAGT
Source organism: Acrocera orbiculus (assembly GCA_947359355.1). NCBI lineage: Eukaryota > Metazoa > Arthropoda > Insecta > Diptera > Acroceridae > Acrocera > Acrocera orbiculus. Next base: position 6,479,394 of record OX375757.1, read on the forward strand.
AAAAAGTAAAACTAAACTTTTCTATTTGTCATTAATTCAGCAAATTGTTTTTTTTTGTTATTGGTTCAAAATAGATACTTAAAATGGTTTAGTTGAAATAAGCTGTATAACTACATTTGTTTTAATTGTAAGATCTTCATTAATTTCACTTTTTTTTTTTATTTTCAAAGTGTCTTGAAATATCCCCCTAAACAATTTTGAAAAAAAAAGTTTATCTATTTTCTCATTAAAATTTTTTTAGAATTTTATTAATATCTAATTTAATTGAACTTTATATAGAAAATATAATTTAAATTTTATATAATCAAATTGTTAGATTGCTCGTGAACATGGAATTCGTTTTATGGAAACATCAGCTAAATCAAATATAAACATAGAAAGAGCATTTTGTGAATTAGCTGAAGCAATTTTAGAAAAAACATCTGGTAGAGAATCAGCTGATAATCCTGAACGTGTAGTAGTCGATCGTAGGGGACAAGAAAAAAATCCAGCCTATAAAAGTTGCTGCACATAAACGATAAAAATTTCACTCAAAATAAACAACTAATATAATAGATTTATGTCAACCAGATTTTCCTCGAGTTTTTCTATGTTTTAGCATCAATTTTATAAAAAGATATATATATATATATATATATATACATATATATATATATATAATTTGAAAATATAACTTTATAAATATTTAACAAATGACTGAAACAATTTTGTAAACAAAGAAAGTTTTTTTTATACAAATAACTAAAATATCACATAAACACTCAAAGGTAGTTTAAAAAAATTTTGTAAGAATCTTTTAAATAGATAAGGATTATTTTTTAAATATATATATATCCTTGGAAATTTCCGATAGAATAATTTTCATCTTACAGAAATTCAAATTATTTACAAAATCCAGTACAGTTGTAAACTCATATACATACTACATGTTCTTTCATTTATTATGGAGTAAGGCTTTGTTTTTGCTTTGTTAAGCCACCTTTTTTTGTTTTATAGATTTTTTTTTTACTAGATATTGAAAAACTTTTGTTACAATGTGTTATTTATTATCAGCATTACATTTAAAAATATTTTATGCTATGTTACGCTAAAATACTGCATGTATATACAAAATTTAGAAGATATTTATCAAATAAGCATTGATTGATACTCATTGTGTTTTCTTTGCTAATCCTGGTAGACAGTGTACCATTTAATAAATATGTACATTGTTTTTTTATTCTCTTAAATATTGTTTGATTATTTTTTTGTTATAAGCATTATATTAATTAAATTTCTGAAGGTAAAATATTATTAAAAGAGTCGTAAGGTTCGGAGATTTGAGATTGGCGATAGGCCAATTTGTATGGAAAATCTCTAGTTTATTTCTCAAATTTAAATCTAGTTTGTTTTATATAAACAATTTTAACTAACAAACTATAGATTTAAGTTAGTTTATTTGAGAAATAAACTAGAGATTTCCCATACAAATAGTACTAGGTACAAGGTTCAGTGAAAACGAACTGTGTTTCACGTTTAAAATAAACTTTTATCTATCTTTTAGTTCATTATTTATTTTTTTTCTTACAGTTTGGAGCGAAACTTTTATTTTTCACAGCGTATCTTTGAAGATAGAATAAAATGTTTGGATAATTTTCTGCATAGATATAAAAAGTTTTAACATCACAAGACTACACACCTAAACCTCTAATAGCCTTATTTAATTAGTTGTAATGAAGACATAATCTGCAAAAATTATGGCTTGGATGACCTTGGATTTAATTGTGAAGCCATGCAGCGCGATATTGAGGAAAAATTTTGATATGTCAAAATTTATGGCTACAGCATACTTCCGTTTTTTGTATCATAGCAGGGGACTAACTCATGTGTAGTTCTAAACTGTTTCCTAAATGCAAATTAGTTCAAAACGATTAAATGCTAAAATTTTAACAAAAATCTTATAAAATTAAGCGAAAGTTCCCAAGACCCATTGCTTACTAGATTTCTTAATCTTTCTTAAGTACAAGATTTCACGACTGCTTCCAGAGCTAGAGTTGATATATTCATTAAATTGAAGATTTAATATATTTATTATTTTATTTTAATCTTTATTACAAAGAAAACATAATTTCAAGTATTCACTTAAATGAAATCTTACAAACTATTGCGTCTTTTTATCAGCAGGCTTTAATTTAATTGTATCTTCCTTAAAATGTAGGAAAACAAATGAAAATATGAAAACACTAAACATCATGGAAAATGCGCTAGCATAGTATGGATAGGCGCTGCGTATAAATCTTTCATACTGTGTATGCTCAAGAGGTCGAACCGATACCTTAAAAGTAATTTTTAAAGCAGTAGAAAAAAAATTTATTTGTATATAGTATTTACCATTGTCGTGTTATAAAGATGAGTATAACCAATACGATTATAATCAACTTTAAATTGATATACACCGTAAACATCGGGAATTTTAAATTTAGCTTCATATATACCACCTTCAATGAACTTAAGGGTTGTTCTTACAAAAGGATCTATTCGTACGAATTCCATTTGAACATCATTTGCTTTAAATGGTTTCCATTTTCCATTATCTAGTTGTTCAATAGAAATTCTATAAACAACAGGTTCGGTAATTGTATATGATTGTGGTGGTTCAGTTTCACCAACTTTATTATGTTTAACAGATACAACACGTAGTCTTCCTGTTTCACCAAGTACCCATTTGCTAATTGCTGTAGCAGTTTTTTGATTACTTGTTATTTCTTTTTTATCTGAAATTTCAGCATTATATGCTTCATCTGAGAAAAAATATAATGAACCAGAAAAAACAACACGTGCATTATTACGAGCCTGTAATGCTGCAATTAAAATAGTTCCCCTACCAATAGCATTTGGATATTCTTGAATTTTTTTAAAAGGAACATAACTGTATGCAGTATCACTTGCTGACAATAATGGCAATAATAAAGGATTTTCTTTATCAACAATAATTGCTGTCCCTTGGTATAATAATGGATTTTTAATATTATCACCAACTATAATTGGAGAATTTATCAAATTATTTGCAGCAGAGAAAATTTTTGTATGACTTCCAGTATCAGAACTATGAACATTGAAATGATCTATAACTGTGGCACCCTCTTCATCAATTTCAAATCCGCATTCAGTAGCCAATTCTCTTATTGCATCGCCAGCATTTTCATTAGCTGCAACAAGTACATTACCGCCATCATCGATAAACTGAGTTATTTTTTCAACATTAAGATCACCGCCAAAATCTTCAACGGAGGGCGCAAATATAATTAAATTTTTATACAAATATTCTCCATATTTTGAAAGAAATATATTAGCATCATCAGCAAGTTTAAATGTTAATTGATATCCACGTTCTGTAAGAAAAAAAAAATTCAATTTTTTCTTCATTAAATTACTAACAACATGAAACACGTCAGATGTTTACCAAGTAAAGACTCAAAAAATATTGAATGGGTTTCTTTAACTGATAAATTATCTAATAAAACTAATGTTCGTTTGTCAGTATCATTAGCATTAGAAGTTTTATATAAAGTTAGAAATAATATTATTAAAATATTAAAAATATTCATTTTAAAGGCCGGCAAAACTATTTGATGACGATAAAATGACTAAATGTCACGTATATAAAGTGCTACCAATAGTAAGGAATCTTTATTTAACAGTAGGGTAAACTTACAAATCAAAAATACTGTATTTGCTTGATTAAAAAATTCACAAATTTATTTAATCCATTAAAGAATAAATTATTTTGATTTTTATATTTTCTATTACTTGATTATTTCAAATATTTTGTGTTATTTCATTAGATAGTTTAAATTTTTCATTAATTTTTTATCATTTTCTTTCATCCTTTGGCTTCATCTTTTCTTTGTCTTTAATTTCAATCCATGGCATAGCATTATTTATTATCCTCAGTGTTTATATCAAATTGATTTTCACTTTTATTATTGCATTTTAAGAAAGCCTCTTTAAGTTCTTTACACTCCTGACTTTCATCATATTCGTCAATTAATTCAAATTTAATATCATAAAATTTCTCTAATAAATTTGTTAGTAAAGGATTCATTTCAGAAGTTTTCTTATTTTCTTCTATTAAATTCTGTTGTTTTGAATTATACATTTCTAATATTCTTCTAGAGAAATTATCCCAGAATTTGTGGAAATCTCGTAATTCTGAAAAATCTCCAAAAGATGATTGTTCCAATTCTATATTTTCTTCAAAATCATCTAGCTTGCTATTATCATCATCAATTTGACAATATTCCATGCTATAAACAAAATTTAGTTCATAAAAAAAACTTGGTAAACTGAAATCTCCATAATTTATCAAATCCAGTAGATTATCTATGTTTATTTCACAAAAACCAGTCCAACCATTTCTTCTAACAGACGGCATAACTGTGTCTTTAACAAAAGATTTCCATTTGTCGATATCAATATGAGTGTTCCTTAATTCTTGATCAGATCGAGTTAATAAGAATATGGAGGTATCAAGTTCTAATGGTTCATTATTTATCCATTTCTTAATATCAATTTCTTTATGATTCATTTCGGATAGATATTTAAAATCACATAGTAAAGGTTTATATGAGATCACAGTGATTTCTCTACTATTTTGAACACTCACTAATCTAATTTTTTTATTACAAATTAATAATTTTATATTTTTACTAATTAACATGTTAGAAAAATCTAAGTTACGATTCTCAAAAGCATCAGCACCAATTTTATAAGATCTATTTTGATTTAAGTCAAAATTGGCAGTTGGTTCATTAATATATAGTTGATGATTTTGTATAAGATTTCAAACCAAATTCTTTTAACAACCCACACAATAATTCTTGTGATTCTCTTAATTTACTCACAGAATTTGTACTTATACTAACTAATTCAGTTTGATTCATTTCAATTTTCACATAACAATCACCAATAGAGCCTATCCAAATGCCTAAACCATGCCATGTAGTTTTATTTTCATTCTGTTTTTGAACTTGAGAAAATTCTCCAAAAACTCCTTGTTTGCTCACTCTCAGCATTTTTTCAAATAGTAGTAAATTTTTTTGATCAGGTTTATCAGCATATTTGAGTTTACAAAATTGTTGTACTATTGATAATCTGATTTTTCTATTAGAAGGCCGTATGTCACCTCCATTCCATAACAAAGGAGTCTCTGTTAGTAAATAAATAATTTGATTACTTAGGAAATCGATTTTAAGTGGATATTCTAATAAACTTGCAATTTCGCTCATTATTTGATCACCTTTATTATTAGATATTCTTTGAATTCCATCTACAGAGATTAAGGTAAATCCAGGTCTTTGATTTTTAATGATAGTATTTATAATCCTATCATGAGTATCCATATCTTTTACAGGAACCCCAGTTAAGTGTATTATTCTACTTTTTGTAGTTTGTTTTGCTATAAAATTTCTTAATTGTATATGACTTTCAAAGTAACCATCACAATTAACTAAAGTCTCTTTTGGAGATATTTTTAACCATTTATACATGTTCACATAATCAGACCATATTTTCTCTAAAATAGCTTTAGAGGAACTAAGATTCTCGCCAAACCATTTATACCTAATCATTTGCTCCAAAGTAAAAGGCAATTTTTCTGGTTGAGGGAATATAACAACTTGAGATCTTAAAATTTTCTTACTTCTTTCTCTAGACAACTTCATATTTCTAACTTGAGATAGTATATTATTATAAGAGACATAGTACTCATTCATGGGAAACATAATCATATTTTGTTCCTTAGTTAGCAAATTTGAATTTTTAATATCAGTATGTAACAATCTCCATAAACTAGTTTTCTTTAGATCTACATTTTCTAATTCCTTTAATGATGCATTATTCCATTTTGATCCTATTGGTGTAGCCATTCCATTAATTAAATAAACTGATGAAGCTAATATTCTAGATATACAATTTCCATTAGCTAATGATCTCATTACTCCAGGACTAGTTAATTTTACCAACATTTTCAAGAAAGATTTGTCTAATGTTCTAGCAACTTTATATAAAATTTCAGGATTATCTTCAATTTCATTTCTCCAATTTGGCTTGTATTCTTCACATTCTTCAATTATTTTTAGTGCTTTTTTTCTACTCCCAAATCTAACCTGGCAAACTCTTGTAATTTTACCTGTTGTTGTAGTGGCCATGTTTCCTTCTTCTATTAATTTTGAATACATTTTTGATAAATTATCATTTTGAGTAACTAATTTCCATAATCCATAATTATAACCTGCCATGCCAGTTGCTATTGGATCATCAAATACAAAAAATCCTAGTGATGGATCAGGTATATTAAATAACATATCACAATATTTTCTAAAAAATGGATTTATTGAATATCCCATTAATCTGTAATGTAATAATGATTGTGCTATTTGTAGTTCATGTGCTTGAATAAAACCTGCACCACTTTCTATTAGTTTACTAATCAAATTATACATAATTTCCATTCTTTCAGACAAACTCTCAACTTCTAAAATTCCTAAACCTGAATATGTCCATTTAATAACTGGTTTTAGCAAAGAGTCTCTTAAAAAAAATTCAGAATTAAATTCCATTATACCAAAACAACACATAGTTGATTTTGGTGACATAAAAATGCCAAAATAAGGAGATAAGTCACTGATTACTAAGTGATCAGCCTTAACTATTAATCCAAAAATTTGTAAATCCTTTTCATTACTACAAAAAACATCTGTAATTCTAGATGAATCATAATGGCTCACTAAGTCTAATGTTCTAGTTATAATTTCGTTAGATCTACAATTTTTTTTCCAAATTTTATCTCTCATAGTTAATACGCCTGTATGAAATAATGAGGATGTATAGTTTAAAACTCCCCGCATAATGCCTGTTTCCATTTGAATGAATTTTTTCCCTTCCTGCAACCACTTTTCCTTTGTTATTCCACAATATGCATTTCTTATTCTATCATGAGTATCATCTCTTAGTTGTTGACTAACATTAATTCCTAAGAAATTTAAAACTCCATCAGGTAATGATATTTTCTTAGTTAACCATTGCTTCAGACCATTTACTATTAAACCCCTCCATTTTGAAGGTAATAACCTACACATAAATTGAGCAAATTTTGCAACATGGTGTCCCTGATTCCACACTTTAGCATCATTAGAACTTGATATACTTATTTTAAAGGGATAATTTTCTTTAGCTGATAGATACATATGTTCTTGAGGTTTCCTAATCTTATGTTGTGAATGAGTCATCATTTCCATAGGTATTTCTGAACATAGGACTCTAGATATCTCTTCTATACATAATTGTAATAATCTTGATCTCACATCTAAAACATAAATTTCACAAAGTTCATCAATTTGATTTTTCAATAAAATATCAGCTCTCAGTCCACCATCTAAATCTATCCATTCTAGTACTTTAGGTAAAGATTTAATTGGTGTATCTGATAACATTCCCGAATGTTTTAAGGTGGCAACCACCATTTTAACTGTTTTAATATGATGTTTCTCGTCAGCACCCAGTGGTACATTAGGATCAAATATTGAAGATGCTTTAAAAGTTGCAACATCTTCCCAAGTTATTCTTGATAATCTATCAGTGATTTTATCATTAATTTTAGTTTCATATTTATCTGAATATAATTTTTTTAATTGTTTTTTTAAGTAATCAGCACCTGCACAAACCAAATGTCTAGACCATTCAGGGAATCTATATTCACCATTAGGTTCTTCTTCTAAACCACAGTACTTAGATCTTGCATTTTCTAATTCTATTTCATACTTTATATTCTTCTTGATTACATCAAATTCCATGGTTTCCCAAGATAAAGTATCTTTGTTACTTGCATAACCTAAATAATATAGTTCTATTAATTTGTTAGGTCGAATTATCATTTCACCAGTATATGGATTATACATATTCACCCATAAATCTTCTAATCCTTGACCAGCTGTTAATTCTTGTTCATTTTTCATTGGTTCGTAGTTAGGTTGGGACATTGATAATAATAATTTCTTAAGGACCCAAACTTGAAATCTACTTCTTAAAATTTTTGGTAATTTATCCAACATCTTAGTATTATTGGGAGTAAGTAATGAAAACTTTTCCATTGATATATATCTGAACAAAGTAAACAAATTTTCAGTTGTAGGATTATCTTCTAAATGGATTAATAAACATAATTTTGCCATTCTAATAACATTCATATTTTTAAGTCCATTTATGCTGTCTAATTCATAATACCTAGACCAATGACTTATCATTGTCATGAAAAATGCTTCACATTTAATAGCATTTACTAATTTGCTAACTGAATAAGAAGAAAAAGGAAAAATATAATAATTATTGGTTGTGATATAATCCATTGTAATTTTAGGATTTAATAATTCAATACTTCCTTCTTTTTTAATTAAGATTGAATAAAAAATATGAGATTCTAAAACTGTTGGTTTGATTAGTAGGTAAGCATCCCAAAATCTAAGTTTTTTTAACACAAATTCATCATGATTAACATTTTGTTTAATAGAAATGCACAACTCACTAGCTATATCACTAATAAACATAGACCATAGAAAATATGGGTTCTTAATTATATTTTCTAGAAAATTTATTGATGAGTGTTTCTCATTACAATGTGTTCTAATTCCTTTCCCTATTAGAGCTAGTACTGGTACTAAACTTACATTATATAACATTTCATTTAAATCTTCTTCAGAATTTATAAAATCTTCAATATCATCAGTAGTTACTGTTGGGTGGAAAGATTCTGATTTTATGTCTTTATATACTTGAACATCTCTATTATTTTTCAAGTCTTTACTTTGTATACCAATTTTAGCAAATTCAACTCTTTGTTCCTCATCTAAATTTAAGTTTACCCTTTTATATATTCTACTATTTTCATTTTCAGATTTTTCTAAAAACTTATCTCCATCATTTATAGCTTGTTCAATTAATTCTTCTTCATTAGATTTATATATCCATTCTGGAGAGTCTAAAAAGAAAATTGCACTATTCCATAATTTAATATACACATCATTGCTTTCAATATAAGAGGGTTTCCATAGATTAGAATTGTTATAACTAGTAATTATCCCTGGTAATTTTAACACAGATTTAAAATCATATCTAGTTCCAATTGAATCATTACAGATTTTATCAAATAAATCTTTATATTGAATTTCATTTGGTTTTCTCTTCACTTTGAAATTATTCTTTTTTAGTAAATTAATATATTGTCTAAAAGCAAAAGCTTTTGCTTCATCTTCAGTAATATCTTCAGTTAATAATCTATCTTTTGTAAAATGGACTTTAATATTTGGTTCATCACCTTTATGATAGTTTGGTTGTATATTTGTTATCAGCATAGAAACACTATCTAGTTCCAGTTGATCTAATTCAGAATTAGCCATCATTTGTACATTCAATGCAAATCTATATCATGCACATAATTCATTTATTAAATTATTAGGCAATCTTAAACAAACTGCACATCTAACTGATTTTACTGAAGTACTGTTTCTATACTATTTGAAGTTTGGTTGTACTGTGACTTCACTTTTCACCACTGCTAGAGTGCCAGGCCGTTTGCCGAAACGGTCCTGCCAGATGAACAAATTTCTAGCATTAAGCTTAATATCAAAATGAAATTATTTATTTTTATGAAAAATGCATTAAAACATTAATGGATATCAATAATAAATTCATTATCAAAAATTGTACAAATAATCTAATTTTTATTGCTTTTCAATGTTAATTAATTATAAAATTCGTGAATAAATCAGCAGTGTAAATTTTGTTGAAGTTAAAGTAATTATTATTAATTATAGGATTAGTAATAATTTTTGCAAAAAATATAAAAAAAAAAAACCATTCCTTTAGATTTTTCAGAGCATTAATTATTACTTAAAATTAATTATTATATAAAATTTGATGATTGGTTTATATCTGTACTATTCCACAATACACCTTTCGTAAAAAATCTTTTGTCATATAGATGACACTACTGGTCTAATAATGGTAGTGTAAACGACGTTGACGTTTCTAGTAAAATGCTTTCAATCTTTTTAGTTAAGAAACTACTTGTTTGTTTTAAGATATTTATATAAATATTGTATTAATTTACTCATCACAAATTAAGTTTAAGCAACATGCAAAAATTATTACCAATATTTTCTTTGGATAATAATGAAATTTTTTGACTTGAGGTTAGTTACTAATATAATAACTTTTAAAAATGCAATCATATTAAATTACATTACATCAAACCAAGCAGGAATATCTTTAAGTTTATTTTAAGAAAAGATGTCTCGCCGGCGGCCTAATTTGAAAATTCAGGTTGATACCCCTACGGTTTCTGTGTAAGTTTTAATGTCATAAATAAATATTTTACCTAAATTTAATCATAATACAGCCTACCACCAAGGATACAAGATGTTGATACAAGAACAACAATAACTATTGATGATAGGACATTTGAAATAGAAGCAGAAAGTCTTGAGAAAATGTGTGTTCTTGGACGAGGAGCATATGGAGTTGTGGAAAAAATGAAACATGTACAAAGTGGAACAGTAATGGCTGTAAAAAGAATAGCGGCTACCGTAAATACTAAAGAACAAGTAAGAAAAGAGTGCTGTTCTCACTTATAATAAGGAATTTTTTTTTTTACTTATTAAATCTCACAAATAATTGTTTTTCTTCTTCTTTTTAGCCCAATTAATTTTTGTTTGCCATTCTGCATTTATTCTATAAAACTCTTGCAGTTTATAGCAATATATTAAAATTTATAATTTTTATTGATCTTAATATTTTTATTTAATATATAAAAATATTGTTTTAGACACGACTTTTAATGGATTTAGATATATCAATGAGATCAAGTGCTTGCATATATACAGTTCATTTTTATGGTGCTTTATTTCGTGAAGGTGATGTATGGATTTGCATGGAAGTAATGGACACAAGTCTCGATAAATTTTATCCTAAAGTTTTCAAGAATAATAGAGCAATGAACGAAGATATATTAGGAAAGGTATAAACCAAGTTTAATTTATTTAAATTATTTTCTATTTTATAACTTTTTAGATAGCTGTATCAATTGTAAATGCATTGCATTACTTGCATGCAGAGCTGAAAGTAATTCACAGAGATGTTAAGCCTTCAAATGTATTAATAAATCGTAAAGGTGAAGTAAAAATGTGTGATTTCGGCATTTCAGGTGCGATAATATTAATGCTTAAAAATAAGGCATAATTTTGCATCATTATTATCCTAATTATTATAGGCTATTTAGTTGATTCCGTTGCAAAAACAATAGATGCTGGTTGTAAACCATACATGGCACCAGAAAGGATTGATCCTTCAGGTAATCTAAGTTATAAATACTTTTTATGTTTCTAAAAGTTTTCATTTTCTTAATAATTCTTACTGGCTAGGATTATTTTAACAGATAATTGTTTATTTTATAGGTAATCCAGGACAATATGATATTCGATCTGATGTTTGGTCACTTGGTATAAGTATGGTAGAAATGGCAACTGGAAAATTTCCTTACTCTACATGGGGAACACCTTTTGAACAGTTAAAACAAGTAATTAATAATTCATAATACTTTCAAAAGAATATATTTTATATTTTCGATACAGGTTGTTGAAGATGAACCACCTAGGCTTGAAGCAAATAAGTTCTCAATAGAATTCGAAGAATTCATATGTTTATGTTTACAGAAAAAATACACACATCGTCCAAATTATGAACAACTTTTAAAAAATAAATTCATCCTTGTTCATGGTTCAAAAAATACTGACATGGCTTCGTTTGTAGAGGAAATTCTAAATCTGCCTGAATGATAACAATTTACATTGTCATACATTTTATTGTGTGATAAAATTAATATAAAAAAGTTGAAATTTTAAATATGATTTAAATATTGAAATCATAAATCAAACTAAAATTATGTAAACAAGCAATATATTTTAATAATTTGCAAAAAATATTTTACCCAAAAAATAAATGGTTAACAATGTTCTTTTTATTATATTACAGCTTAAATCGTTTGCATGGAAATCTAAACTTTTTTTACCATTTAAGTTTTAATTCAGGATGATAGAAATATTTCGAAATTTTGATTTGAATCGGAGATTAAATTGCAATTCGAAATAATTTTTATAACAAGTTGATTCAGGCCACATAAATATCCCATCAAAGAAAAATAAATCAAGTTTTTTAAGGAAGGTTTCTAAATACATAGCTATCTAGTAAATTCTTTATATTTTTTTGACTCAGTTGCAAATTGAAAGACCAGTCTTTTATCTAAACATTTTATTATAAGTATTAATACTACCAAGAAGGTGGTTCACCTTCCTTTAATTCTCTGCCATACAATGCACTTTTATCTCTAAATTTTGTCATTCGTTCAGTTTCTTTTATATCCAAGAACCATCCAATTCCAAATCCAATAAATGGAGCTGTTAAAATTAACTTCTGTCCGATTGTCATTATTTGAGTTATTTGCTTTGTTCAGCTAATTGCTTCTTCCAAGCCTGTGTATGAGACCAATCAGCATAAATTGTACTTATTGAAAATGTTGGAAAAAATATGACAACACTATATTTCCTTAAAGTTTTTAAAACACTAGCCATAAACTAATGAAATAAATTATATAAGATTTTCAGAGAAGTGTATCAACTTACTTTGATATATGACTGACAGGTTATATGAGTGCGTTCAATATTGGTGAGAAATCTAGCAGGCTAAGGAAAGGTATATAGAATATGTGTCTAGATTAGTGCTTTCAACAGCGTTTTTATAGGAGCCTTTGAGGCATGTTTATATTCAAAAGCATATTGAATCCATTATTTATTTGAAATTTTGATTGAAAATATAAAATTTATGCATTCTAACTAGTTTTATTATAATAAATTGACTTACCGTAAATAACAAAACATTATAAATGCAATAAAATTAGTTGAAAGTTATAAATTATAGTTTTCCAAAGGACTTGTAATGTAATTATTGCAGTTAATATAGATATATTGAGTGTTGGCTTGCCTCAAAAACTCCTATACGCTATGGAAAACGCTAATAAAGACTCAGCCACAATAAATTCCATGTTTTTTTTTTATAGATTAGAGTTTTAGTGGACGGTTTTATAAAGGAATTTCTCAGACGATTTTGTGCAATGACTACTAAAATTCTGTTGGCGTTTCTTTTCGAAAATTTTATTTGTTTTACTTTCATCATTAGTTTTTAAAAACTATCCGGAATTAATAATTTAAATGAACCGTTTAAGAGAAATCGGAAATATATTTCCTTTTCAATTAATACACTTTTTAAAATTTAACAAAATGAAAGCGTGATTTTTTAACTAATATGCTTTCAACAATTTTCAGTATTTCAGTGTTTCTCTACGAATTTTACTATGGAAATTTTCCTCAAATTTTTTATTGCAAAAAAATTTCTTATACCTAATCGTTGAAAATGTAAAATAAGATTTTGGTTGATTCGTGTATGTTTGAAATACAAAAGCACACAAATGATATAAATCTTTCAAAAAGGGACAGGAATTGTTCGAAAATTTTTGTATTTAAGGATGGTAGTTGAAGTCTTCTACTGATGGTTACAAAATCAAAAATATGTTGCTTGAGAGTCGTCACTTAAGTGTTAAAGAGTAATAAAATAACGTTATATGGAGCTTATTGTTTTGCAAAATATGCATCATAAGTAGAAGGCTATCAATTACAGGAGCCAATAATCACATAATGTAAGTTGGCTTCAACAAGAGCCAGCAAAAATGCTAAAAAAAACCGCTAATCAATTATTTTCATAAAAATATTCTATTAAAAATAATAATATTTCCTATAACTGTATTTATATTATACACATAAATAAGAACAAAAAACAATACAATAATAGTGACTATGCCAAGTAAACTGTTTAAGTCTCAAATCCATGGCAGACAATATCTGGGATATGGTTCGTGTCTAACTTTATTTCTTCTTTTGTAGCGTAAAACAAACCTGATGATCCCTCGAAATATATGAGTAAGTTTGAAGCGTCTATAATCCGATTAGGTCCTAAACATTTTCTCGATCTATGGTTAATTTATAACATTTTCAACTTTTTATAAAATTCAAATTTTAGATATTTTTTTTAATAGAAAATCATTTATTTCCCAAGTAATAAATAATAAAAACAAAATCCCTTTTAATATTTTTGTGTATTTACAAATCTACACTAAATCCTTTTTCTCAATGTAAACTTTTATCTTTATTTCTTTTGATTGCTCGATTTCTCAGACTTAATAACTGATTAAATGCAATTTTATTGGCTAAATCAATACTAATAAATTTACTAAGAATTGTCAAAGCTAATAAAAAGAAAGCGTGAGGAATGTATCCAGTTGTATGTCTTGAATATCCAATTGTCTTTAAGGCTGAATAAACATACTTTTCAGGTGATGGTGAAAAAAGCGATGGTTTCATTTTAGACATTCGAGTAGATACATATCCTGGTAATACTGATTGTACAAATATACCTTTATCACTGTATTCAGTTGATAAATCTTCTGAAAATTTATCTATAAATGCCTAGAATAAATGTTATTATTATAAATAAAATGTTTTTTTTTCACATGTATATAACAAGAAAATTACTTTTGATCCACTATAGGCTGATAATAATGGATTAGGAATTATTGCAGCCATTGAAGACAAATTGATTATTAATCCTTTTCGTTTGAGAACCATGTCTGGTAAAATAATACTACACATAAAAAGAACAGAATAAATATTACAGGAAACTATATCCTGTAAAAATTGTTCCTGATTAGGTATTTCCGTAAAATATTCCGGATATGATAAAGAAATCCCAATATTATTTACAAGAACACCAATATCATAACCGGCAAGACTATTTTTAATGCGATCATAGACTTCGATTCCTTTCGAGAAATCAGCAATAATAATTTTAGTTTCAATTTTATAATTTTTCTCTAAAAATTAAATTAATTTTATTTTAAAATAATACTTTAATTAGAATTTGCCATACCAAGTTCTTTTGAAACATCTTCCAATTTATCAATTGATCTACCCACTAAAATTATGTTAAGGCCGTTTTGTGCCAACTAAAAGTAAAATAAAATATAAAATATTATATAATAAGTACTTTTTTTGATAAATTTATACTGATGTATTTTGTAAAGACTTTATCTAATTATTCTCTATTTATTTTTTTTTGTCTTACTCTCCTCACAACACAAAACAAAAAATTAAATGAAATCGGCAGCAAAATTAAAGTTAAAACCCAAGAGATGTTCGTTAGCTCCGATAACACTCATTGCGTTTGAAAACATAACATCATTTCTAAATTTCTTTGGTCGTGTTTACTACAATTAATAGCCGCCTTAAAGATTATTCACACCGAAGCGTTTTTCCGGCTGTTATATTTTCAAACTCGAAATTTCTTGAGGCAAGTAGCTGTCTTTTCTTTAATGTTTGAAATGTGTTTTCCCTTTTTCCTCAAACCAAATTTCTTCTCAAGGATTTGTGGATCATGTTTTAACTTTAGTATGAAATTTAAATCGGCTTGAATTCTTTAGAGCTATTATTTTATTCATTAAGTTTACACGTAGAGTTTAGGGTTTTTTTCTTTGCATTTGTTAAGTTAATTTAATGTTAGATTGTTTTCTTTACGAATTTCGCTAAATTTTATTCACTTAGAACGTGCAAAAATATTGAAAACCAGCCATTGAAAATTTACATAGCGGAAAGACTTACAAACCACATGATATATTATAGCTTAGTTAAGGAGATAAAAATATTTTGAAGCCTAACTTTGAATACTTTTCTAGTTGGTATTAACCATTAATATATTTTTACAGTTTGCATTTAGTCTATGCCAACGGGTTTCAGAGTTTTTTTATTTATTTTCGTAGTAAAATATCATAACGAAGTCCACATTGACAAAAAATTAGATCTAACGATAGTATTGAAGGATTTAAATCCACACTTTTTTTAAAAGTACATTAATTAATATCATATTTTAATCATTGTAATATTCTGTTTGCAGAATATCCAAATTATGATAAATGACAATGATTGACAAGGACGAAATATGGGTTTATATTTAGCTTTTCCCAAATTTCATATTCAAACATTAAAATATTGGAATACAAAAAAATAAATGTATTAACAAGTATTGTAGAGAAAATAAAACTCGACTGCACAATTTGCGATGAATTGCGATGTATTTAAGCTATAAAGAAGTAAGGATTTTACACTTGCAATTAACAGACCAATAAGTACAATAAACAAATAAAATTTTGCAAAAATAAGAAAATTCAACCAATATTCTTAGCTTTAAATTTTTATTAAAAATACAATAACAAAAGGTATCAAATGTAATGTATTCCCTTAAAATCAAATCAAAAGTAGTTTAAGAGCTCTTTAACTAAATACTTTAATCCGGTTGGATAGGAAGTGAGCGTTAAGAAGGCCAATTACAGGTTGAACGTTATTAGTTAAATTAAAAATTTTTGTAACAAATTTTTAAACTGCAAGCTACATTTGAAAAAGTATGTTATTGATAAAAAGACTGATTATGTCATTAACTACAAAAAAAAAACTATTTAAAAAAAAATAAATCTGTTTCAATTTAATGCAAACAAATGACACATTATTCGTATAACCTCAATTTAATTGATAAAATTTAAAAAAATTAAAAAATAATTCCAACATTTATATTTTTTAAGAATATGATGTATGCAATTATTTTTTAAAAGTGAAAATAGGACAATATGTACACCACTCATTAAATACAATAAAAATTTTATTTAAATTCTCTGATAAGAATATTTCAAACTAATTAGATTCAATGAGTTTATAAAATGCTGACTACATATATCAAAATACAAAATACAAGATATGAAAATAATGAGACCATAATATTTTTCTTAAAACTCATAAAAAAAAAAAAAAAAATACCAAATATTCTATTGTACCTGTTTTGCATAAGCTTTTCCTATTCCACTTGTAGGACCTGTAACCACTAAAAGAAACAATTTAATTACAAAGTATAAAATTTTCAAAATCATTCTAAAAGGAATATTTTATGTTAAATAAATAATTGAATACTAACATGCCCATTTTCCCATTTTATTAATATTAATTTTAGGGCCTAAAATTTCAGGCCCAATTATATTTTCATATAACCATGTCAATATAGTACGAATTATATGTAATGACACTAAAAATGCAAAAAATCCACCAAAATAACAGCACAAACTCATTTTTAAAAACAATATTAAAATTCAATAAGGAATACTAATTAAGATTAAGAAAGCTTAGTAATTGTTATTCGTTAAACACCGTTAAAATAAATGAACGGTAAAATTGCATATGGATAAAAATTCTATTAAAATGCTGATAGCATTATTTTTTTTAATTAAATTGGGTGGAATTATGTCTCTTTTCCTCCCCAATAACGGAATATATTACTAAGAATGTATATGAATATATACTGATAGGTTAAATACTTATGTATAAGTTTTTATTTTTGATGACGCTTGCGCTAATCAGTTCAAGATTAGATTTTTTTGCTAGGCAAGGGGTATTATTTAGCTGAATAGAAATGAATTTCTTCCCCAAGCTAATAAAGACATTATGGTGTATGCTCTAGTTTAATTATAATATTAGGTGACAGTAAAAATATTTAAATGTCGTTCCCTAATTGAATATTAATAACTGTACTTGTTTTTCAAGTATATATTGCACTAATTTTTAGTGCCCTGAAAGCATTTAATTTAGTAATCCTCATTTTTAATTTTTACAATTTCTTTTTTTGTACAATATTCATATTTTTTTAACCTTGAGAATTAGTTTTATAGTGAATTCATTGTTTTCTTTTTAAATGGTTCTATGAGAATTTACAATAATATTGTGATATTAGAATTATTACGTGCCTAAAATCATTAATTTTTAATAGTTTTTAACTATAAATATTTAATTTAATTGTAAGAAAAATGATTTTTGGTTAACGTTACTTAAATTGTTTTGATTAATTCAAGTTTTTAATAATTTAAGATTCTACTACCCATTAATAATATAAAAATTTTTTTTTTTTTTTTCTAGAAAATTGGCTTTTTTGTAATTGTTTTATTTTATTAATATTTAATTTTTCTTTTTTCCAAAAATCAAAGTGTTATTATCCGGCGAGTTCACTTATTCGAAAATCTAGGTGAATCTTAGTTATTGGGGTAAGTTTGTATCTATCATCCCAGAGTAGTTATATATAGTATCTATATATATAAATAATTAAATTATTAAAATATTTTAATATTAAAGAAATTTGTGAATTGTAATAAATAATGGAATAGAAAAAAATGTAAGTATAAAAAATAATTAGAAGCAAAATAAGAAAAATTATTTAAAAGTTGTATAAGAAATTTAATGGAATGTTATATGTACTTCCTAAAAAAAATTTAATGTACATATGTAATACTTAATGATATCATTAAGAATAACGATAGAAATGATGAAATTTGGAGGAATCATATTTGATAGGTGCTATGTGTACAGCTTTAAAACTAGCCATTTCTTTTATTTTAATACTCCAATGTGAAAATAGGAAGAAAATGGAGTTCAAAAATATTTTAGGGGATTAAGGGGCTTAAAATACTTTCAAAACAAAAACAAAAGCAAATATGCTTACTTAGAAGTTAAGTATATTTTATGAAGTTGGAGGATGATGATCTGCTCACTATGACTAATTGTGTTTGTAAAATAGAAAATATTTCAATTTAATAATTTTTTTGACAAAAAAGCCAAGAATTAAACTTAGTATTTTAGTAAAACAACAAGTACTTCGATACTATTTGAATGCATCATTAATTAATTTCTATTTAAAGGGGTTGAAGATTAAAAAGAGGCTATCATCGACCTCAAATTAGACTAAGAATCTACAGAAAATGAATACAATACAAGAAACTATTTAGATTCTCTCTTACAGGATCTTTAAACTGGGTTTTGAATCAAATTTTATAAACTTATTTGAAAATTATAACAGGTTCCAGGGTATTATTATCTATTTAAATTTTATATTAAGTGTGATATTATTTCTATAAGTAGATAAAATATTTTCATCAATTTAATAAAATTTCCTTTTAATTTTACTATAACTTTCGGAAGCCTACTTAAATTGGTTTAATTTAAAAATTTTACATGTAGAGTTAGCTTTGCATTTAATTTTAATTGACAGTTAATTATTTCTAGCTTAACTAGAAAATTTCAGTTTAGAAAAATTTTTGTTATTTGTTTAATTATTTCGACAATGAATATCAATCCAGGAAATACGTATGAAAATTTAATACATATTATGCAGCATTTTAGAAATCAGAGACAATGTTTAATTGGAACTCGACATAAATTTATAAGAAATTATACAAGAGTAATAAATCATAGCTGTAAAAAAAATTTTAATAATTTTAAATTTGAAAAACCTTCTAAAACGGTTGCTAGCGATATTTTTCTACAAAAAAGAAATTTTAACAAAGATGGTCTTCGAAGTTCAATAGTTAAAGAATTATCAAAAGGTAACCTTAAAAGGACAAATTTTAAAATATTAGAAAAATGTTATAGTTCTGATAAATTAATGCCGCTAAGTTTATTGCATCGAAAAAAGAAAATACCATCATTTGAAAATGTTGCAGCAAATAAAACACCAAGCTCTGATCATATTTTGGAAAAAAAAGCTGGCGAAGATATAGTAAAGACTACACCAATATTAAAGAAAAAAGAACAAGGATATAATCGTAATTTTGTATTACTACCTCAATTAAATGCGAAAAAGTCTCATATGTCACACACAGCAAATATGGAAGTAATGACTGTTCTAACTAATGATTTTAATTTGGAAATTGTTAAGCGGAAAAGACCACCATTTCGTATTGGACGGGATTTAACTTCCGTCGAAGAGATGATGTTTCTTTAGAAGATAATTTTAATAATAATGCGATTAATGCTTTAGTTTAAATAATATAGTAAAATATTTCAAATCATCTCAACCAATTATTTTAATTGAAGTTTTATACTAGTGAAAAATAAGCTATCAACTCTTAATTTATATATAATCAACATGTTAAAACAGCATTGTAATACGGTTTTATATTAATTTTTCTTTTAATTTCTTTTTTTTTACTAAAATGGCAAATTAATAACATTGCCTAAACTTAAGTATTAGTAGCATAATTCAGTGAATATTATACTAAAATAATAAATAAAATAAATTATTGGAGTGCATTCGAATCAAAATTTCCAAATAGTGATAAAAATAAAAAAAATATATACATATTCATGTAAAATTTTTGATAAATAAATTATATTTCAAAATTTATAAAATCTTTTATTTTGAAAAAAAAAATAAACTATTCAAAAAATTAATGAAATTATATTTACTTATCTAAGTGCTTGCTTTTCTTTTTAAAAAAATAATCAGAAAAAAGTATGCAAATCGAACTAAAAATAAATTAATTAATTTTTCAATTAAGGTAATTAAAAATCTTGCTCACCCTACTAATAAGAGCTAAACAATGACTACATTGCAGTTTTTATTATGCAAAAACTAGTTGAATGCTTGTGAAAATAAGTCAATAATTTAAGCATGTGATGAATTAAATTTGAAAAAGAACTACTTAAAAATCACTGAAGAAATACGAATTTAATGAAAAATTGTTTATATATATATATGTTAAACTTATGTTTTTTCAATTTAAACTAAGTTTGATACTAAATGTGTTATATTCTATTTTTAATTAAAATCTTATAGTCTTTTACTGCTTTGTTATTCATAGAAGTTTTATAAAAATCTCATTTGAAAATTCTTTTATTTTTTACTTTGAAAAAATTGAATGACAATAGCGATTAATGATTTAACATATTTGATTAATTTCCAAATATAATTTGTTATATAATTAAACAATGCCAGATGTTAACAAACTATGCCCCCAAAGTAAGCTCTCAATATGTTCTTCTAAAATAGTTGCTTTAGCTTTTTCAAAAATTATACCCATATTTTTAGGATCACCATGATCACGTTCAAATTTTATGTAATTTATCCAAACTTCTGTATTAGATTTTCCAAAATTTTCAATAGCATTTTCATGGCATTTTCGCCACTGTTCAACATCTGGTTTAATCTACAGTAGAAAAATCAATAAGATAGAAAAAAGAAATAAAAAAAAAATAATTTACCAGAGCTGATTCAAGTGAAGCCATTTTTAAATGTAAATCATATGATTGAGGTGGAAATTTAACTAAATTACTATAATTAAATTAATAATTATATTTAATTAAATTATTATATACTAAATTACTTATATACTGTTCTTGCTGCTTCCATTGATTTATTTAAGGCCATCCATTCAATAAAACTTACTCTAAATGGTGTAAATAACATTGAATTTTTAGTTGAAGCTTCTTCAAGTGTTTCTTCTACCATTTTTGTCTTATCAAGATTACTTTGATAATATTGAATAACAAGCCTCCAAAGAGGATGTGAATCATATCCAAGTTTTTCATCTGCTTTACGTAATATTGCCTGAACTTTGTTTTCATTGTCTTCTCGTATATGATATGTCATCCAAAGTACCCAAAGTTTTACAGATTTAGGATACATTGAAGTTGACTTCTCGAATACCTTAAATTTAAAAAGATAAAATCAATTTCAATCTATAGCTATTAAATATTAGAATAGCCACTTCAAGAAAGAAGGTTTCATTTATTTCTTTAGATTCTGCTAACATTTCAATATAATTAATATAGTGATTTTCTGCCATACATCCGGCCGTATGAGCTCCTTTAAAAGCTTTTGCTAAAACTCTCCTTTTTAACACTCGTTGGGTAGAAAGATCTTGATTTATTTCAAGCATAGTGTTAATATACATTGTCCACATTTCTTCTGTGTTGATCTATATATTTACAGTAAAAATCAATAAATTTATTTAGTGATTAAAATAAAAAATTACAATTTCTACGGCAGCTTCATAACTACTTTCACACAGTTCAATTCGTCTTTTAAGGGTTCTACCTACCGGCTCATTTTCTGCGGTCTTAGATTTATCAGTATTTTCGGTTAAATCTTTCGCCGGTTTTTCAGATGAGTTATTAAGAATATCACAAGTATGTTCACCTTTAAGCTCCCGTTTTGCTAATGTGTCCCATAATATAACATTAGTAGGAAATAATTTCATCATATCCGTTAGTATAGTTTTTTGTAATCCTTTTGCAAAAGAATATTTTTGTGATATATTTAATAATTCTATAAAAAATTCAATGCCAAACACTTTCTTTTTTGAATTTTCATAAACGACCATGACACGTTCCAAGCTTAACGACTGCAAATACTGTTTAAGTAATTTAATAATTAAATTATGAAATATAAACCTGTTCTGTTTCTTTGTTATCTTGTAAAACAATATCAGTATTCATTTTTGATGCTTCCTTAAGCATTATTTTAAAAAACAATATATACTGCTCTGGACATTCAGGATGACACTGAATTGCACGAAGAAGTAATTTTTTTACTCTTTCTATATTTTGAGCTTCATGATATTCAAATAATATTGCTTGTTGCCAAACTTTAGGCTTATCACTGTGGAACTAAAAATATATGAAATGATATATATATAATTTAATTCCGGAAAAAAAAAATTCCATTTAGAAAGGAAAAAAACTTTATATTTTCTCACCTTCAACATGTTTTCCAAAGCCGTTGATCCATCTAACACAAATCTAAAATTCCTACAAAACTTTATGAAGTTTTCCCAAAGCGGAATTTGATGCGGAAAGCGGTTTAAGCACTGATTGTACAAAGTTTTAATATGATGAGCTATGGACATTTCTACCTTATGGCTATTTAGGGTTGATGCTTCATTTTTAGTTCTGTCTTGAATGACACTAATTAAATTCCTTTCAAAAGCAATGTATTCACAGAAGTCAACCATTGATTTTGTCTGTTTTCTTATTTTATATTCAAAGGCGCTTCTCATTTTCATGATATTTCTAAAATTAAATTTGATGTTTATAATATATGTTAATATACGTTAAATAATAATGTGGCTGTGACATGGAAACTATTCCTGTGTATTGAACTTCGTTACAAAAAACGAAAAATTTGATATGAGAAAAGGAATTCAAACAATATGTTCGTATTCTGTTTTATTATTTAATATACACCTGATTTCTTCATTTGTAAAAAGTTGTTGCTTCCTCATTTCCTCATACTCAGGAAGCATTGACTCCTGCCTTAATTCCACAACTTCTGCCATTTTTAATTAAAATTTATTTTGAAGAACACTAAAAAATAGTTAAATAATTATTTTAATAAAATAAATTAAGCGGAACATGAAACTGTTGACATATTCTACTTTTCTATACTACTAACAATATGAAAGCTTGGAAACTTTCTAAAATTGAAAAATATTCCATAATGCAAAAAAGTCTGATACCTCTCATGTAAATCATCGATGTTAAATAATCTAAGCATTATACCAACCGAATATTCTCGTAAAAATACTATTTTTTCTGTGTCAAAATTTCTGTTTTTTTTAGTTTTAATAATAATATTAACTTATATAAATATAAAAGTAATTAAAAATATAAAAAAATGTTCACATTTATTTACATTCATTTTTCACGCAATTAAAACTAGACTCCTTAACCTTAAGGCTACGGTCCATATGGTAGCGAATTCCTGCGACTAGCGAATTTTGATCGATTGATCGACATTTATCGCAGGTTGTCAAAGTAATTTATATCGTTTTTTTTCATGCGTTTACAAATTGTCGGGTAAAATATATATTTTTTATGAAAAATATGAATCAAGGTTTTTACCAATTTTTGAAATGAAAAACTTACCATACAATAGAGTATTTTTAATTACAAGTAAAATATTTAATATAAATATGCTTTTTTATTTATTAGGTAATAATCATGTATTACTTATTTTATTATTTGTTAAAAAGCATATTTATATTAAATATTTTACTTGTAATTAAAAATACTCTATTGTATAGTGTTTTTCATTTTAAAAATTGGTAGAAACCTTAATTTATATTTTTCATAAAAAAAATTTCTATTTGTAAACGCATGAAAAAAAACGATATAAATTATTTTGACAACCTGCGATAAATGTCGATCAATCCCATCGATATGGGAAAATTCGCTAGTCGCAGGAATTCGCTACCATATGGACCGTAGCCTAATATAATTAAAAAATAGAAATGTCCAACTTAACCTTCAATTGTCATGCGGTATTTTTAGATTAGCAATTACAGGCAATTTTGCCTGTACAAAAAGATAAATTCAGTAGGAAATATTAGTATTAAAAATGAAAAATGTTACTTTATTTCATTAAAACCTGAAACTCTGGCTAATTCCATTTAGATTTGGTGCTTTTTGAAAAACCTTTTATTTACTTGTGGATAATCCTCGATCTTTATTCTAAGTCTATATATAAATACGTATAATAAATTATAAAATTTAATTTAAAACGCTAAGAAAAAACTTGCTTCTTCCAGTTAAAAGAAACTTAAAAAAAAACATACATATAATCACATTTAAAAACGAAAAATTTAACTTCAGAAAAAGAATACAACCAATATGTTCGTATTTTGCTTTTTATTTAATATACACCTGATCTGTACATTTGTAAAAAAAATTTTCTTTATTTTTTAAAGTCAAAATATTTGTTGCTTACATTGTTTGAATTACATAAGATTTCTTAAATTATTGGCTTTGTAATAGCCAAATTGGTAAACTAATTATAGGAGTGTTAAGAAATAAAAAAACCAATTAGGGAGATTAATTTTTGTTTTGAAGCTTTTTGCGCTGTTCTATTTTAAATTGTAATTTTTGAGATGGCGTCCCTCCTTCTAAATGCCTTAAAATGGCAGCTTCGCTAGCATATTTACTTGGTTCATACGTTTTTGCGTCTCCCAAATTATCCCAATTTTCCGTTGTTTCAATTGGTTCATGTAAATCATTTTGTTTTTTTTCCAATACTTGTGGCTTCCCCGCATTGAGGGAAAAACGGTATGTATCAAACGCACTTCGATCTACACAAACAGTTACGTGGTACTATGTAAAGATTATTATTAGATTATGATATTATATATAGTTTACAAGTACTTACATTAAGCTCAGGTTCTTGAATTAAATGTGTGCTATTGAACGGACATTTTACCATTTTATTATCTTGGTGGCTCCTTCTGCATTTTACCAAATGCGTTTGAAATCGTTCTTTCATAATTTGGTGACTTTTATTATATGGGCACTCCAAAAGTTCACCATATCCTTTCATTTCACTTAAATTCATTGTTGAATTTCTAAACTTTAACAAAACTTGGAACAAAGCTACGCAATAATTAATGTACAGGTTGTTCTTCTTCTTCAGCGGAACTTAGATTTTTGACTATAGTATCTCTACATTAGCTTGACAGCATTTTTATATAAGGCGCTTTTGAAGCGGGGTTATACTGTATAGTATATTGACTACAGTAATTACATTACAAGTCTTTTCGAAACATATAAGTAACTTAAATATAAAAAATATTGCGTTTTCAATACATTATTATTTATGCTAAGTCAAATTTAATATAATAAAACTAGTTAGAAAGTGTAAAATATATATTTTTTCAATCAAAATGTACAACAATTATTGCACTCAAGTATTAAGTATAACCGCGCCTGAAAACCGCCTATAAAAACGCTGTCAAAAACACTAAACATAGTAGCCTCAATTTTAGATTTTATAGGTTATGTTTTAAAAATTCGGCTTGTCCATAATGTCGTATCGCGAAGTTAATTGTTTTATTTTAAATCAAGAAAATTGGCGAGAAATAACATTAAATACAGGCATATATTAATTTTTTATTGAAAATATATATATATTTTTTAATTTTTTCGGCTTACAGGTGGAACACAGAGTACATTACAAGATATTAAAGTTGTCGAAAAAGCTGGCGGCTATTGCTTGAAATCTTCATCTCAAGATTATAATAAAAACAAATTTATATATTGGTAAAAATTGTTTAATATTGATAATTGCTCTGCTATAACTAAATACAAGATATTTTAGGCTTTAAGACAGTAAATATTGTATGCATTATTATAATTTGTGGAATTTTCTTAAAACTGTTTAGTATATAATATATAATTTGAATATTAATCATATTTAAATTTTACGTCTAATTGTACAAGTATGGCTAAAATAGTAAAATTAATTAGTATTAAAAATAACAAACCTTGAAGTTAATATAATTTTTTATCTTGTGGATGCAGAATATGTCATATATGATATGTAGATCTCATTAAATTAATTAGTTACTAATTATTGCTTGTATACTTATTTTCAGGAGATCTTATCACGATGTTTTGGAATTAACAGAAATCAGTCTAAATTCTAATTTATTTGATAATTATGTTCGTATTAAATTTTCGGATTCATCAGTTTTATCAGTGAATATAATTGAATTGGGAAAATTTTTATATATCTTGGTAGCAACTGTTAATAGTCTTCACACTTTAAAGATTCCATATCAGGGCACTTATGATAAATATGAAACAAATGAAACCAAATCACTCTCCATATTTCATGAAACAAACTTTAATACATCTCGAGATATTATAAGCTTCTATGTTACTGGGCAGAACACATTCTCAAGTAAATATAAATACAATTAGGTATCAATTATATATTAATTATTTTTTAATGTGCTTGATAGATGATACCCCACATGCTGCCTCGTCTTGTATATCAACAAATAATGAAGCTTTGTTTGTTATGGCTTTTCATTCGAATGTTGTACTATTTACAATGGATTGTAGTACAGGTCAAACAATGGTTAACATTTTTAAAGAGAACAATATTATGCCAAGAATATTTTCTAATTTAAGGGGTGCGCTTCGGTAAGTTGTTTTTAATAAAAGATTGCATTTTCGTATTATTTTTTTCAATAAAAAAAAAAAGAAAAAGAAATGAAAAATCGAAATCAACTATTGAAAAAAACAATAATAAAAACTAAAAACATGAATTAGCCAAGAAAAAAACAAACAACAATTAAAAATAATAAGAAAAAATTATATTCTGTTGGAATTTGGTGTTGATATTACTTTGATATCATTTAAAATTTTCAGCCTAGCCCTCATGTAGAAACCCGCGATAAGGAACTATGTTCCAAAATTTATTTGGGTTTATTAATAGCACATTGGAAAATCGTAAATAACAAGATACTTATAAGTAAAAATTTTTCAGAGGAAAAAGTTCGACATCCGACAGCCAATATGCAACTTCTTTAATACTGACAATATTTGATGAAGAATGTGTTCTACTTGCTTTGTATAGGGATGAAAATATACGATTATGGTCGACTAGTTCGATGCAGAATTTTTGTACTTTAAGTTGTGCTCGGGATGGAATGGAACCAAGATCCCAAGGACGTAAGTCGAGCTGCTTAATTTTTTTGGTTTGTTTACAAAGATCAATTTGAATACAATTTTTCATTTTGTTTTAAGCACAAATAAACACTTTAAGGAAAATCGATGAAACAAGCTTATGTGCATTTTTATGCCATTCAATGGGATCTGAATTTTTAATTATTAAACTTAATAAAGATGAAAGTTCAAACATTTATCTAACTAGATCAGATATCATACCTGCGCCACAATTTGATTTGGTTGATTTTGAAGCAACAAAGACACATATTTGGGCACTTTGGTGTAACGCTCAAGGTATTTAAAATTATTCAATTTATAATTATACATATTAATGGTTGTAATCAATCAATATAGGAGAATTTACTATTTCAAGCTTTAGTTTAGCATTAGATTATGAAGCTAACTGGGTTTCAGTTGCTATGGAACCTCCACCTGATAGATATAGTATATCAGTTGAACAAGGAATGGATCCTAGGCAAGCTTATTGTTCATATATTTTTCATCCAGGGAAATTTGAAAAAAATGTCATTTCCAAAGCTCTAATTGTAAGAATAAAATAACAGTTAAAAATTTTTAATTTTTTAATACTTTTGATGAAAATTTTGTTTAAAGATGTTTAAACGTTCTAATGTATTATTCGACCATAATATTCCAATGACAATTTTAAAGGATCGAGTATGTCAAGCAGTTGAATCAGAAATTCAAAATGAAATAAAAGAATTTGATGTTAATGATGATGAATATCTTGAAATTGTGAGTCGATATTGGGAGAAATTTTATTCCTGTTGTGAACAATATCATATTAAATCCTGCCAACCAGTTGGAATTTTTCTATTGAATCCGATAAATCTAGTTAATGTAGTTAAAAAGAGTGGATTTTCTTTGCTAAGACAATGTGATTTATTGGAACACTTGATGTTATCTAGCGATTTAAATGAATCCTCTAATACAATTTCTAAAGATTTTATGGAAGATAATGACTTAGAAAATGATGTAATTCAGCTAATTAAAATATTAGCACAGATTGAAGTATGGCTTACAGATGATATTAAGATTGATTTCGATAAAAAGATGTATCAACTTGAGTCACCAAATAGTATTTTGTGTAAAACACTGTTAGATATAACACGATCCGAGCACAGTGATAATGTAAGTATATAAATTATGATTTTTAATTATTTTAAGTATCATTATTATTGCTGCTTTATTTTTGTTGTTGTTGTTCAATTTTTATATTGTTACGAGTAACGTGAGTGTTTCTTTGGCTTTTACTGTATTTGATCGACTATCGACTATTTGATTTGGAGTCTACGGCAAGAGTATTTTTATTGCTAATTTCAGCAATAAAAAATGCCATTTAGAAATTTTCCGATGTATATTTTCAAATGTGTTCTGTTATCATTTCTGCTTAATTTTGCGTTATAATGCTCAAAATTGACGATGCGTTACTCATTAATGAGTGCATTTACTTTCTGTTGCTAAGCAGTTGTGAAAAGTATTCTTCCCAAACTTCAATACCGAATGGAGTACTTTTCGGTCATATGAAATAATTTTTAATTTAGTTCTCTTCTCGATTTCCACTATATTTTTCTCAATTTTTTTGCATTACTGAGGCTTCCGTCTGTTTGCTGCATTTCTCTCATAAGCCAGAATGTTTCTTTTTAACTATCAATTTTCCTATAGAAAAAAAAATGTTTTTGATGTCCCTGCTATTGTATCCTTTTTAATACGCGTCTGATTTATATTATTTCAAAATAAACCAAACATGCGTAAATATTTCTTAGTTATTTTATATTGAATTTTTGTTTAGTTAATTTCTTTGATATTAAAATTTAATCTAATTAGGATACCACTTAATCCTATTAAGTTACCGGGCTACTAAAGTCTCTCAGATATCGATTAATTAATTAATTAATTGTACTTGTTTAAAACTGTTACTAAGAATTAAATTCAAAATACTTATTTTCATGATTCTCTTTTCCAGAATAAATAATGCTTTTTTCTTTTATTTTTAAGCATGCTTTACAAGAAATTGAATCACTCGTAAATCACAGTATAAAATCAATTAAAAATGTTGTAAATGCCATATCAGAATTACTTGATCATTTAAGAATGGACTATGGAAATCCTGAAGCAATGAAAACATATTCAAGTAATGATTATTAAAATTAATATTTTTTTATATATTTCCTTTTATTTTTGTTGTTGTTAATTATTGCTAGGTTCATCAGATGTAAACTCGCGATTTTTGATGTCAATAGGAAATCCCTTTGGAAGTACATTAGGTTTGACCATAATCTCTGAAAGTGTTCGTCAAATGGCATTGATAAGGTACAAATATACATAGTTTTTGTTATAATTATAATTTAATTAATCATTCCAATTTTAGATATTCTCTTTGCCGAAATCTTCTCTTATTCGAAAATATAATTTGTAATGCTTCAATTGACATTAGCAATTTACTTGATATCATAAAATCAAGATTTATTCCAGAAACAATAACATTTGTTCAGTCTTATTATGTAATGGTTTGGATATCTGAGACTCCAGTCAATCAAAGTTTTTCTTCGACTTTGTAAAAATATAATATATAATTATGTCATAAATTAATATAAATTTCTTTACAGTGATAATAGTATTCAGCGTCTAGAATTTTTACATCTGACTGAACCACGACGATACACAACTGTTAATATACAATCAGCAACAGTATTGAAACTATTTTTGAATGGAAAGGGTTTTTCTTTTGCTATGCGTCTTTTTACAGATGCACGTAACCAACAATCTCAAGTAGTTAGGCAATGTGAATTTAATCTTTTATCTGTTGTAACTGTTGTTATGCAACTTATGTAAGTATAATTGGATCGTTTACTCTTTTTACTAAATTAAATAATTTTTCTATTATTAAATCTTAAGAACTGCAACTTACTAATAATTATCTTACGCTTTAATTTTTAAGCAAAAATAACTTCTGCGAAGTTTAACCAAAATTAAAATAATGAAAATAAAATTGATCATAGAATGAAGTTTAATTAACAAATGCAGAAAGGAAAGGTTTTAACAAGATTAGCTAAAAAATTTCGGGACCTAGGTTTTTATTAGTAATTACTTTTCAGTATGAAAAAGTTAAATTATAGGATTTTTATTATTCTTGCATTTGCATTTGCATTTATTGGAGCAATTTTAAAAATTAATTAGAGAAAAAACGAAAGGATCCTTAATAATTTCTCTTTAAGAAAAATATTATATTTGATGTTTAAATTCTAATTGTTTTCTAAAATGATTATAAAATTAAATATAACTAAGCTTATATGAAAAACTATTAAAAATAAATTAATTAAATAATATTTAATAATTTTTTAGTTGGCCAATATCAGGTAATTTTATCTTTGGTGATTGGTTGTTTGGAACTTGTCAGCATTTAATAATACAAGAATACGTAAGACTTTCAAATTCATGGTGCAAATGGAATATTTGTTCTCGTAATTAAATTTCTTATTTAATTATTAAATAATTATTAATTATAATTTCAGGACAATTTATTTTGGCAGTATCATTATTGGAATGTGGCGAAATTAATAAAGCATATGATTTATTTTTACAGTCAAGAGAAGGGGCATCATCAGAAGAATTTTTATATAAAAATGTTCTTGGTATCAATGATATACATTCAGTAAATGAAATAAATGTACAATTTAATTTAAAAATTATACAACTTTTTGAGCAACATAATGCACTTAATTATGTAATAGCATTAGCTGAATCAACAATTGGTGTTTTAAATCAAACAGATCCACAACTTCCAATGTTTCAATCAATTGTATTTAATAATCATCTTATTTTAGAGCATTATGAAGAAGCTTATCATGCATTAGTTAGAAATTCAGAGTCATCACGTAGACAAGACTGTTTAAGACAACTTGTTGTCTGTTTATTTAATAAAAAACGTTTTGATATACTTTTACAATTTCCATATATTGGCTTACGTCATGATTTTGAAAATATTATGGAATCACGTGCTAGATCTCTTAGTATAGAAAATAATGAACATTATAATTTTCTATATACATTTCATATGAATCAAGATAATATGAGGAAAGGTAAATAATTTTTAAAAAAAAATCATTTTTGTTTGTTTTAAATTTTATTTTTAATTATTTATATATTTTAAGCATCATCTATTATGTATGAGCAAGCTATGCGTCTTCTTTTGGAATGCCCATCTATTGATGGTATAAAAAAACGATATGAATCATTGCTTGCAAGTCTGAGTACTTTGAGTTTAGTTAATGAAAACTATCAGTGGATAGCAAAGCCAGTATTCAATGATGATTGTGTTATGTCATCTTCAGCAGATGGAAGTGAGGTAAATATTTTAGAATTTAAAATTATAGCTGTTAAAAACTTGATTAGTATTTTACGTTTACCCTCTTTACCTGTCACACGCCAAGCTAGATTTTTGTTTTTCTAATCTAGAGTACTAAAAATTAAGAGACTTTAGCAACATCTGACTGTTAATGTATCAGATTCGTCCAAAAGTTCATGCACATTTTTAGAAAAATTTGAAAAAATTTAAATAAAACATTATTTAGCGTTTTTACCAATGATATAAATTTTCTCTACTATCTAAACTTATTACAGGTAAGTTTTTAATTTCATTGCTGTAGAAAGATTCTGGTTTTGATGTAAAACAACTTAAAAGTTCATTTTGTACATCCTCTTTAAAATTTAAATTTTTCCCTAGCATAATGAAACAGCACTTTCTTGGTCAAACGCTTTCTAACAGTTCGTAATTATCATATTCCACCAAACACTTAAAAGTATCTTTTACTTTTGCTGTTTATCTTTATCTGTCTACTGTCTTTTTCTTCTGATGGTATGATAAATCAAAAAGGTTTATATTAGATAAATCCATCTACTAAAACCGTTAATTTTAGTTCTGACTCCAGAAGATTTTTAAGAATCTTTAATTTCAAATACGCACGATGTTATAGACTGATCTGATACTTTGAGTTTTTTGACCTATAATAAATATTTTTCTTTTACAATTTTTGTTGATTTTATTTTACTTTCAGCAGATATATGAAATTATTGTAATAAGATATAAATGTCATATGTCCTATTTTAGGTATAATATTCATGTAATTAAGAATATTTTTTATAACTTCAAGGATTAAGTATAATTGTATTTTAATTATTTGTTTAGTTGTGGAATAAATAACGAATAATTATAGTTGAATTTTATTTATAATATTAAAAAAAATTTACACAAATAATATTATTTTTGATGTTATAAAAAATCTTATTTTTATTTAAGAAAACATTAAAAGAAAAAGTGATTGTATTAGAAATACAAGATATAAAAAAGGAACTTTTACAAACTGAGGCATTCTTAAGTCTTGCAAAATATCGTCGTGATATTTCATCATTTCTTCATACTGGTGCCAATGAATTATGCATTATGCTAGTTAATTGTGGTTTATATACATCTTCAATAAAATTAGCAACTGGATTTAATATAAGTCTTACACAAATATTTGAAAGTTTAGCAGCAGCGTGTGTCAATACTTCTGAACAAGATGTAAGTGAGTCATGGGCTTGGCTTCAAGAAAATGAAATAGCTGGTATTAATTTTTTAATATTAATAAAATTAACAAAATTAAAATAAATTTTTAAAAAGATCTTCCAAATAAAAGCAATGCTTGTGATATTGCATGGCTACTATTAGAGAATCTAATTGAAGAAAATGAAAATATTGATTCGACAGAAATAAGAAAAGCTGTAGCCAATAAACTTTTAAGCCTTGGTGCATTCCTACCACAGTGGTTATTAACTTCCTACAAGGTTAACAATTTATTTATATATCCTATATAATATATATATATATATATATATATGGTTTTTATTACAGTTAACAAATGCACCTGAATTACTTAGGCTATATGTTAAACATGGTCGTCTAATCGAAGCTACAGATTTAGCCAAAGAGTATATTTCGGCATTACTAGGAAGAGGTACTGAATATTTCAATTTAAAAAATTTTTTAACATCCAATGCACCTGCAATGTGTTTCCCAGTTCATACAATTGATTTACTTTTGTATGGTTTAAAAGCTAATTCAGAAGATATTGATTGTAATCAATGTTTTCTTGAATTATCAGAACTTGTTGAATGTTATTTAAATACAGCAAGTCGTGTTTCAGAGGATAAAATTAAATTAGAATATCAAAACGCAATTGCGCATCAAAGTATGAATACAACATAAATTAAATTTAATATATTTAATAATATTTACAATTTATTAGAATTGTAAGGTTGTTTTTTAAAATTAAATTTAAAATTCTACAATGTTTTTTTTAAAAAGCAATTATTTGGGTTACAATTGTAAAGATTTTTTCTATCTCAAATATCTCAAATTTGCGAAAAAATTATTTTAATTTTATGTGTTCATAACTCATTTAATATTTTTTTTATGATCTTAAAGTAAATAAAAAATTGGAGTGATTTATGGTATTTTTTGTATTAAAAAAAATTCAAATTAGCTAGTTTTATTGTATAAGCTTTTTAAAATTTTGAAAAATGTACATAAATGTAAAAAATGTATTAAAAGAGGAATTTCATATAAATTATGAAGAAATAACATTTCATCAAATCTAAATTCACTTCTTGCATTTGAAATTATTCTGTGTTAATGCTTAATAATTTTGGAGGATTTTTTCTTATGATTTGTTTTATAATAGAGAAATCTAATTAAATTTTGTTGAGACTTTACAAATTTGGTTAATATTTACCAAACCATTTTAATACTTAAAACTTTCAATATAGGTCATTATTTCAAGCATACCAAAATGCTTGCTTTGTTTTGAAATCTTAAATAATGGTGAACTCTGATAAAGACTATCATTTTATTTACCTAATCGTTATATTAGATTTCTTTTAATGCAAAGTTCTTAACAATAAACTCAATATGAGCGAGTTTAAATTTGATGAGTCATTTCTTTGTCCAGTGTGCAAATTTATGCAGTATTTAGTTATATCCTTTTATTTCATTTTTAGCTTTTCAATAAAAAAAACTTATTTAGTAAGAAAACCATTTTTATTAACAAAATTATTTTTAATTAGCTTAAGTAAAAAAACGTTAGTATTCAAAATCACCCAAACTCATTGAATCACTCATGAATTTTTTATAAATATTCATAAATTGCGCAACAAAAGCTTCTAAATGAAAAATATGTTTTGCTCCACTTTGCATTCTATGATCATATAAGCATGCGTACTCTAAAGTTTTTGCTTTCAAAGACATATCGCAATTTTTTACTAAATTTTCAACTAGACCTTTAAAAATTACATCAGGAGGTACCCCTTGTGAAATCAATTCATAAAGACGTTCACGAATTTTTTCTAAGCGTGCAGGAGACTGTTCAAAAACAATTTGACTTGCTGTTTCCTTAAGATATACTTGCCAATCCAATTCAATTATATCTTGATTTAATGTAAAGGGATATTGTTTTACTTTACATGCTTCTACCATTAAAATTGCTCTTCGTAAATTCCTTTCAGATTTAGTTGCTATCTTTAACGCTAATTCATCAGGTAAATTTACTCCTTCCTTTTTACATGTATTTTTTAATATTGTAACAATTTCTGTGATTTTCGGGGCAGATACTCGGATTCCAAGACATCGGCTTCGAATAGCTGGAATTATGCGTGACGTTGAATTTACTGATAATATTATTCTACAAGTTGCAACATATTTTTCCATTGTTCGACGGAGTGCGTGCTGGGCATCTTTCGTCAATTCATCAACTTCTGATAGAACAATAATTTTGAATTCTCTTTGGCCCGTAGGATCTATTTGATGTGTTTGGGCAACTTGTTTTACAAGATCAATAACTACAATTCTATCGTAAATTCTTGCATCAGATGGATTTACTTCCAAATGATAGTTACTACTAACGGTCATAACCTCTATTTTTCGGTTTGATGGTGTTGTAAAAGTCATTGTCTCATTACGTAAACGCTCAACTCCAGGACCATAAAGCTCTCTTAATAAACACATAATCCGTGTCTTTTTACCAGCTCCAGAAGGACCATAGAACATTAAATGCGGAAAATCCCCTTTCTGTGATAAGTTTTTTAAATATTGCGCTTGTTCCTTAAAAGTAAGTAAAATGAACAAGTTGCAATTTGTTTAAAAATTAAAAATATAATACTTTATGATAATCTAGCTTTGAAAGTTCCCTCGGCCTGTGTTTATCCACCCAAAGAGACATCTTTTAAGAGATTTAACTAGATAAAAATATTTCAACAGTTATTTTTTAAATTATTTATTCATGATTTACTAAAGAAAAATTTAACACACTATACATAAAATGAAAATAGTGATGTATAGTCAAAAGCTTACATTTGGATTATGATTTATTTAAAATCCAAGTAAAACAAGTCTAACTTCTGAGAAAAAATTACTTTGTAGCTCTAAAAAATCAAAAAGACTTAATCGTACAAATTGAAATTAACATATAATAGTAGTTAAATTAAAAATTAAACAAGCTTTAAGTATAGCATTAAATTACCATAACCTTAAAAATTTTTGTGTTCTTCGCGCCAGATGTTTGTTGTCAGAACTAACATCGTGACTTCGTTTATTTCATATATTTAAGCTTATGCTCTCATATTTATTTTCTGTATTACAAGCCACATTTCAAGGAATTGACTCATTTTATGAACATGAAGATGAATTAAAATGGATTGATTACCCTTGAAACCCAAGTTATAATAACTTAGTAGCTTTTAATTTCTATATGTGTAAACACAGCATTTTTAGAATCCAGACCTTCCATCAGACAGAGGATATGTCTGTATACAGTAAGTAAGAAGAAGAGCATAAAATTAAACTAATGTCAATTGGATCTTATGTTTTTAAAACGAATTATCTTAAAATATTAGTTAAATTTCAAAATTTTATTCATAGGTATGCATTTTTTAATTACACTATTCTAATTAAATTTATCAGCACTACTCTGAAACTAGCTCTTAAAACGGTTAAAAGAATATTTATATATAAAAAACGATATTATGTGGATAGAATTTGTTAATTTTAATATTTCTAATCTATTAAAAATAATTGACGGCTGAAAGAGATTATCACCAGTTCTTTAAGCAGATTGTAATTGACTTTTTAAAATTCTTTTTATTATGAGTCTCATTGTGTTAATAAATAAATAAAGGTTAGAAGATGGATTACAATTTAATTCTTTGCATAAATCAACTTCTATAAGTTTCTACAGAAAAACAGCCATAAATATATATTTTAATTTAACTGACTAGGCCTGCTCTTTTCCTTAATTTCCTACGAATATAATTAGTTAAGAATTTCTAATTTTCAGTAATAATTTATATAAGTCCTAATGAAAATTACCTTTTTCTTCATTAGTAACTTTAAATCATTTAAGGAGTAGTTAATTTATTAACCAAATGTTCGGAAAACTGCTTCTGCTAGGAACTAATTTTATTCACATTCTTTTTAATTCTATACGTAAAAATGCCAATTTTTATAAAAATCTCACGTAGACTGGAATTCAGTAAAGAAAAATTAATTATAAATAAATAACTCAAATATATTTTAACACGGATTTTAAAACTTTACGGTTAGGCAATCTTTAACTATCATTTTTGATTAAGTCATATTGTAAATTATTTATTTAAACTAACTATCTATTTATAAACCTTTCAGATATGCTAATATGATCCTGGATATTTGCAGAGTTTGTGAAAACAAAAACCAGCTGTTAAGGATATTTGAAAATGGAAATGATGAGATTGCCAGGAAACTAATTGATTTTGCTAATGTAGAGGTAATGAATTTTATTGACGCCTTAACGAATTAGTATTGTTTAAAAATTCTGTAATTTAAACTAATAAAGGATGAATACTGAAAGACTGAAGGATGAACAAAAATTTTAATTAATGTCATCGGCCCTATAACTCCATCTTTTAATATCTCGAAATGTTTTCAAATAAGGTTTTAAATAGGGTTGTTGTTGAGCCTGTTGGCCAGACTTTTGCATACCATATCCACATTTTTTGACATAAATTTAGATGTTTCTGCAACTCGAGCAATTTTTGTGCTACTCAGCGTCGGTCTTTGGAAGTTAGTAAATAAAAATATAAACTACTTATATAGCTAAATTTTTTAAATGATTTATTTCTTTTTGTGGAAAATAACATCTTTTAATGTTTACTTTAATATAGAAGTTTTGTGTGCTTTCTCTTATTGAGTTTGCGTTAAACTTTTGGCAGTGCTAAACTTAATTGTACCGAAAATCTCTTTTCCAAAAATATGTCGAAATTAATTTCCTGATTACGGGAAAAATAATGGAAAATTCTAATTAGTTCCAAAGAATGTTATTTTAGAGCTACAAAAAAACAATCAAAGCACTTAAAATGAAACAGTTATAAATAATTTGAACAGTTATAATAATTTGAATTCTTTTAACTTTTAGATTGAGGAATCTGATGATCTTCCGCAATTTATATGCCTTCAGTGTTTTAAAGAGCTTGAAAATGCGCATAGTTTCAAAGTTAAATGCCAGAAAACAGATCGTAAATTTCGAAATGCTATTGAATTACAAAAAACAGATTTAGAAAATTTCATAGATATTGAGGAACAATTTACGAATAGAGTTGCACAGAACAATGATAATGATTTTGAAATAAAACACGAAAAATTATATGATAAAGAATTTATGAGTGATGGTGAAAAAAGTAATTATAGTGAGGAATCCATAAATGAGCAAACTGACAACTATATGAATGAGGAATACATATTAGAGGAACCAAATTGCAATGATAATGAAATTGTTATTAATGATTCAAAAGATTTTATAGAGGATATAAGAGTAATTGAGGAGGGTGATATTATAGAATATGTAAGAAACTATTTTCTCATTTGAAAACATATTTAACTCTATTAACTATTAGGTTGGTAATGAAGAAGAACTTCCCGAAGAAACAAAAAGACCATTAAAAAATAAATCTGCAAAAATTCATAAGTGTAATACTTGCAAAGAAGAATTTTTAAAATTTTCAGATCTTAATATTCATAAGAAATCACATGGAAACGAGAGATATCAATGTGAAATATGTTCAAAATGGTTTTCAAAAAGTTATCGGCTAAGGAATCATATGGATACTCATAAGAATCTTATATTTTCTTGTAACTTATGTAAAAATCAATATACAAATAAAGGAAATTTAGACAGGCATATTCGGCATTTTCATAAACAGGAAAGACGTTTTACTTGTAATGTGTGTGGCTTAAAATTTTATAGATCAACTGTACTTCTGCAACATTTAGCTACCCATACAAATGAAAGAAATTTTGTATGTGAATGTGGGAAAAGGTAATTTAAAACTTGTTAACAATTATTGTTCTGTTTTGTTGTAATTCTTACAAATTATGATTTTAAATTGAAATTTAGGCTAATTATTATTGAATTATTAGGCAAGCAATTCAGTTATTTCACATAACTTTTTTTATTTAATTTAAAGAAGTAGCAATTAAGGAGAAAAATAAAAGAATAAGATGAAAATATTCGTAATAAAATTCAGGCTGAAAATATAAGAGCCTTATTGTAAAATCAAATTATTTTTCCTAGCTGAAAATGCAATATGTAGGTACCAGTAGCTAATAAACATTATGATAGACATGAGCCCTATTTTAACTTTAGCAGATAATCATGCAGAATATTAACCTATAAAAGACAACATATATGGGCTAAATCTCGTTAGCGCATGCCCACTAAGATTCAAGAAGAGATAAATGAGCATTGTTTACGTAGCTGAGGACTTAATATATAAATTTTCAAAATATTCACTTATACCAGGTGAATGAGATTTTATTTAAATTCTGTATTTACTGATTTGCAAGCTTTTTAAAGTCTCGACTTGAAAAATTTATATTCAGAAACACAACCATATTAAGTTATAATGTTACATTTAAAAAGAAAACATGAATATTTTCATTACCACGCATACTGTTCTCATTATAATTCCTTTTGAAAAAAAATAACTGTTAGATTTTTTTCATGTGAGAAATGTTTCTAATTGTCGCTTGAGTCTCGAGTCTCAAATAACATATCTGAGCTTATTTTTGTCGTTATTAATTACAATCGAAAATCAACATTGGAAATAGTCCTTTGAACATTTTTTTTCCATCACTTTGATTTCTAAAAAGAAAAAAAAACCTCAACCTTAATAATATTATCTGAATAGGACTGGGCACACATAGATATTTACATATATTTGTGGTTAGATACTTTTAATTAGCCAAAATTTATTTATATACATTTTTCTTATACTTTTTGCTGTATATAATAAATTAACAATATTTTGGCTTTGTAATTTCTTTATTTAATTAGCAGTTTTATTATTTCAAATATATTTCTTTGTAATTTATAACAATTATTTAAAATTTCTTATAATAATTTAAAATCAATTTATTTTTTTTTTAGCTTTAAAACTAGTGTTTATTTGGAAACTCATAAAAAGTCTCATATTCCAATTGAAATCCGAAGGATGCAGAATAAACCGAAAAGACCATTAAAAATATATACATGTCCTCATTGTAATAAAATTTCTAATAGTAGTGTAGTTCATAAAAATCATTTGAGAAGGCATACCGAAGAAAAACCTTATGAATGTAGTATATGTAAAAAATCTTTTAAATTTCATCAATCACTAAGAACACACATACGTTTACATACTGGAGAGAAACCGTTTAAATGTAAATCATGTGGAGTTTCTTTTAGACAAATTGGTCATTTAAAAGGGCATGAATTAATTCATTCCGGAATTAAAAATCATAAATGTGAATTTTGTGATAAATCATTTACACTAAAAGGAAATTTAACTGTACATCTTAGATTACATACTGGGGAAACACCTTATCATTGTGATAAATGCGATAAAAAATTTTACGATTCAAATGGTCTTAAACGACATAAGATATCACATACGAAAGATAATACTATTAAAGAAATTAATCCAATTCAAGAATTATCTAATCTTGATTCAATTAATGTTTATTTATACGATCAGGAAAATGAGTATGCTGAAATAATAGAATTACCTGCTATAAACGAAGTAGAGTTGAAAACCGAAGAAATGTTATGAACTTAGTCAAATGAAAAACTTTTGTATTATAGGTAATGTAAAACAAAAGTTTAAATTAAGAAATAATAGTTAAAATATGCACGAATAATATATAATACACAATTCATAAAATATTTGAAAATGATAATTGTAAAACGCTTTTGTTATAAGATTTTCCTCAAATTTTTTTGTTTTTTTTTAAATTTAGAATCTGCAATAAAATCATTAATAAAAAATTCCAATTTTATTTGCTACGTAGTTTAAATTATATTTTGAAGTTTAGTAAGCATATTTGATACAAATCTTTGAACGATTCTACTTTTTATAAAGTTGGAAAAAGGTTTTTCTTGCATAATAAGCAACTAAAAATACATATACAGCCGGAAATTTAAAAATATTTCTATTATTTTTCTTACGTTAAATGGAATAATTAACATCAATATTTAAGTTATGTTTTCGTTTTCTTCTATTCTAATTGAACTTTCTGGCACAACTTTTGCAACTTTTCTGGTTTCCTTAACTAAAGTTTTCCCGCATTGCATTTGAGTTTAGCTTATGGGGCACCATTAGAGGTGCATAAGGTCCACTTTCTCTGGCATGGGCTAATTCATTTTCAGCTGTACTAATTGTAAGCTGCTAGAAATTTAGTTTAGCTTGAGGCAACTGAAATAAAAAATCATTGTAAGTTAAAATTATTTGTGAACCAAACTTTAAAGAAAATATTAGTATTAATATAACCTGAGTTTTTTTTAAAAAGTTTTTTGATTTTTAACAAAACAATTTCAACAATTCATAACTGCATTGAACAAATTAGAGAAACATCTACATTCCGTGAGAATTATTAGTTTCACTTATACACTTTGACGTTATAGCCATTTTTTTTGCAGCGGAGTTACAATAGTGTTATAGTCATATGCCTACAGTTAGTCATATATTCGCCATTAACTTTTTACAGTTTCAATTTGGCGTTATACTTAACCAATTTTTGTCAGAAAAGTCATTTCAAAGAAATATTTAGATATGAATTCAGATACTCAATGTTTGAAGAAAAACCATAACAGTTAGGTAGCCCATGAGGTAGGGCAATGTTGAAAGTCATTTGAAAAATTTCAAATTACTTTAAAAAATTTATGCTATGACAAAAACTGTGTATTTTTTATTTGATTTTTTCAATTATATTTGATTAAAAAATTGCAACACATTTTTCTAGTCCCCTTAAAGGAGCAAACAGCGGACGTCATATATAAGGTATCTATTGTCAAAAAAAGACAAATGGCCTTTGGAGAGAGATAAACCATTATGGATTGAATTTTTCAAACTCAAATTTAATTCCTTAATTTTAATTTGACATTTATTAGGTAGTAATATAAGTAGATTAGATTTGTTTTTAATAAAAATATTTAAAAGAGGGCTGGATAAATTGGCCCATATTACAGAAACCTTCTAAGCAACCGTTAAAATTTATTGTCGATTCAACAAGTAACCTTCCAAAGACTGTGTTTTTTAATTCTGCAGCTTACTTACACTAAAGTAAGAAATAATCTTGTTCTTGGTTCAACAGGTCTCCTTATGGAATTCTTTTTGTAATTTATTTTTTATTAAATTAAAAAGAGCCTCAAATATTTCTGCAGTCATCCGGATTGCCTTGTGAAACATTTCCATTCCATTTTTTCAAAATTTAATTCGTAAAAACCAGCAGAGTTTCGATCTACAAATGAATTTCGCACCCAAAATATTCGGCTGGTACTGCCTTTTTCAAATTTTTCGTAGGCCTCGTATACTGCATACAAATGTATTAGGGTTTCGATAAAATTTTCCGCCGAACTCGAATTTGCCGATTGTGTGGACGGGGTATCGGCGTGAGTTCGTTGGTGATACGTGTAGCTATTAAAAGTTCACTTTATAAGCGAACTTTCACACAAATTTATAACTTAAATATATATTTTTCATTTTAATACTAACAATATAATAGAAATAAAAACGTCAAAAACATGACTGATTGGATCACGGTAAAGATACTAAGGCTGATTAAAGAAAAAAACACAGTATATATTTATTTATTTATTTTATTTATTTAATTATAAATAGCCTAAGGCTAATCAAATAATAAAATAATAACTATACTTAACTTAATTGTTATAAATAATTATAATTCTAGTTAATTCATTAATTTAAACTAATTTTATTGCATTTATAATGCATTATTATTTGCGGCAAATAAAATTATAATAATAAAACTAGTTAGAAAGCACAAATTATATATTTTCTATCAAAATGTTAAACCCAGAAAAAGTATTGAGTATAACCGTCCCTCAAATTGCTGTCCAAATCGCTAATATATACATACACAGCCATAGCAAAATAGAAGTTTTAAAATAACATCCAGACCTTTTACAAGATAGAAGTGTGTCTGTATATAAATAAGAAGAAGAACTTAGTGCTTGTCAATTCCAACATATACTCAAAAAGTTTTTAAAAGATAAATTAAATCTAAAAGGATTATTAATAGGTATGCATTTTCCAAGTAGACTATTTAAATTAAATCCTTTAAGCCAAAGAACGAAAAAACTACTCTGAAAATAGGTTTTAAAGCTATTTAAAAAATTTATACCTGTAGATCTGTTTTTAAGAGGTTTTTTTTTACGAGACTTCTTAATTTTACCTGATTTTCTTTTACGCGGTTTATTCAAATAATGAATAAATGTATATATATATATGATAATATTTTGAAATATTGTGCAATTCATTTTCAATTAGTTTTTCTTGTATATTATTTTCATGTTGCAAACAATTTTTCCAGCAGGGAATATTATTTTTTTTATTACATACCCATTTTTTATGCGGTTTCTTAATTCTAAGCGTTTTTTTACACGGTACCCATTTTCCGCGTAAAAGTAGACCTAAGTTCTTATATAAAACAATATTTTGTGGATAAAATTTCTATAAAATATAATTATTTACAAAGAAAGATGAAAATAAGTTCTTATTGAGCATTTTTTTTCAAGTCATGAGCCTGAAAGCTTAATGAAACCTTACTACGGTTAGGCAAGTTTTAATTATTATTTTCATTTATTTTGTAGGATTAGCTTCAAATCCATATAAAATGTTATAATGTTTTTGAATGTTTAATAAAGTTTTATGTCGTTGTTTTAACTAAAATTTTGTATTTTAATTCATGTTAGTTATAAAAATTTGGTCATGTTATATCGAATAATTTTATTTATTGAATTGAATGGTATTTTAAATTATTTATCTAAACTAATTATCTATTTATAAACCTTTCAGATATGCTAATATGATCCTGGATATTTGCAGAGTTTGTGAAAACAAAAACCGGCTGTTAAGGATATTTGAAAATGGAAATGATGAAATTGCCACGAAACTAATTGATTTTGCTAATGTAGAGGTAATGAATTTTATTGATGCCTTAACGAAAAAATGTTATATAAAAATTCTGTAATTTAAACTAATAAAGGATGAATACTGAAAGTTCTGATTAATGTCCATCTTTTAATATCTCAAAATCTTTTCAGATAGGGTTTTAAATAGGGTTGTTG
Source organism: Acrocera orbiculus (assembly GCA_947359355.1). NCBI lineage: Eukaryota > Metazoa > Arthropoda > Insecta > Diptera > Acroceridae > Acrocera > Acrocera orbiculus. The sequence goes on from OX375757.1 coordinate 6,523,609, forward strand.
AAAATCATAATTTCAGAAAGATAACTTCTGATCATTACATAAACTGTCGAATTCCATTAAATGGCTATTCCTTAAATATTAGTTACCAGAAATTGGATTTGTTTTCAACCTAGTTTCGAAGACAGGCAGTATATGGCTAGAATTAAATCACCTTCAGTCAAGTAACTGCAATGTTTCGACATTTACATACCATCTACATTTCTACATACCATAATAAGTTAGAAATATTAAAATTATTTAACAGAAGAAGTTGGACACTTTATCTTTCCGTTTTGGTTACACAGTTCTTCTCTTAGAACTAACCATATATAGCACATTATTTTTTTATCCTAAAATTACAGCAATATAAGCGAGTTTTTTCTAATTAGTAAATCAAATCGAGCATTAAGTAATGTAATTTAGGAAAAATTCAAATAGAACTTGGTTAGGAGTTCGCAACAAATTTGACTAATTGATATAGCCTGTTGGCCAGACTTTTGCATACCATATCCACATTTTGTAACTTAAATTAAGGTGTTTCTGCAACTGGAGCAATTTTTGTGCTACTCAGCGTTGGTCTTTGGAAGCTAGTAAATAAAAATATAAACTACTTACATAGCTAAATTTTTTAAATGATTTATTTCTTTTTGTGGAAAATAACATCTTTTAATGTTTACTTTAATATAGAAGTTTTGTGTGCTTTCTCTTATTGAGTTTGCGTTAAACTTTTGGCAGTGCTAAACTTAATTGTACCGAAAATCTCTTTTCCAAAAATATGTCGAAATTAATTTCCTGATTACGGGAAAAATAATGGAAAATTCTAATTAGTTCCAAAGAATGTTATTTTAGAGCTACAAAAAAACAATCAAAGCACTTAAAATGAAACAGTTATAAATAATTTGAACAGTTATAATAATTTGAATTCTTTTAACTTTTAGATTGAGGAATCTGATGATCTTCCGCAATTTATATGCCTTCAGTGTTTTAAAGAGCTTGAAAATGCGCATAGTTTCAAAGTTAAATGCCAGAAAACAGATCGTAAATTTCGAAATGCTATTGAATTACAAAAAACAGATTTAGAAAATTTCATAGATATTGAGGAACAATTTACGAATAAAGTTGAACAGAACAATGATAATGATTTTGAAATAAAACACAAAAAATTATATGATAAAGAATTTATGAGTGATAGTGAAAATAGTAATTATAGTGAGGAATCCATAAATGAGCAAACTGACAACTATATGAATGAGGAATACATATTAGGGGAAGAAAATGACTCTGATATTGTTATTAATAAACCAATTGATTTTATAGGGGATATAAGAGCAAGTGAGGAGGATGATTTTGTAGAACATGTAAGGAAATATTTTTTATTTCAAAACATATTTAATTCTATTAAATATTAGGTTGATATTGCAGAAATAAATCATGAGAAATCAAAACAAATTGAATCTACAAAAATTCATAAGTGTAATACTTGCAAAAAAGAATTTTTAAAATTTTCAGATCTAAAAATTCATAAGAAATCTCATGGGAACAAGAGATGGAAATGTGAAATATGTTTGCAATGGTTCTCAAAAAATTATCGAATAAAGAGACATATGGATACCCATAAGAAACTTATATTTCCTTGTAGCTTATGTAAAAATAAATATACAAATAGAGGAAATTTAGACAGGCATATTCGGAATTTTCATAAAAAAGAAAAACGTTTTACTTGTGAAGTGTGTGGCTTAAAATTTTATAGATCAACATCCCTTGTGCGACATTTAGCTACCCATACAAATGAAAGAAATTTTGTATGTGAATGTGGGAAAAGGTAATTTATGACTTATTAACAATTATTGTTCTGTTTTGTTGAAATTCTTATAAACTTTGATTTTATGTTGGAAATGAGGCTAATAATTTTTGAAATATTCCTGAAGCAATTATATATATTTTTTCAAGTTTAATTTAGAGCATCAACATATAAGGAGTAAACGTTAATTATTTGTGCTAAAAGTCGGGCTACAAATATTAGAGACTTATTATGAATCGTTTTTTTATTTTATGAATATTTTTTCTAGTTGGTAATGCGAAATTTAGGTAACACCAGCTAATAAACATTATGATAGACATGGGTTCTGTTTTTACTTTAGCGGAAGATTCACTTATAAAAGACAGCATGAATAGACTTAATCTTATTATGCCCTTTCTTCTTTGACGCTTATACATTGTATTACAATGAACGGAAAGAAATTTTGTATAGAAAATCGTGTATTCAGCATGTTGCAATACAGCCTTTGAAGAGGGAATTTTGCCATTAATTGTAATTTCACAGGTTGTCCAATAAAATGAAATTCAAAATTTCCCTATTTATTGAGTTTTTAAATATGTTATTTTTATTATCTAAATTACTATTTTTTTCCCTTTTTGTTAATTAGTTAAATGATTTAAATAGGTACTTTTAAAACTATATGTCAGCACAATTAGATGAGATCAATGTTAAAAGCACTTAATTGAAATTTCCGCCACTTGTTCTAATACAGTGTGTTAACCAACAGAGAAGCTTTTTTTTGTACAAGAGGTTAATACAGTGTATAAGGGCTCACATGTTCACTAATACCCTTTTTACACAAAGTGCTATTTTCAAAAATTTTTGTATTTACACAAAAAAAGTTCGTCATTATACTTCATATCAAATTTTAAAGTGCCTGGAAAAAGTAAGCAAGAAGTGTCTTTGGTAACATATTCCAACTCTTTTTTTTCTAAATTTTTGATTTTTCACCGTTTCATAGATTCAACACTTTTGTTAGAGATTTTTTGGTTAGATATTTTAAAGCAGTTAAAGTTCATTTATACGTGCCTATTTCAGTGAACCACCCCTCGGGGAATTTCTACCGTATAAGTGAAATACGCATTTCTAATATTTTTTGTTGTGTTCAATAAATTAAAAATATTTAGATTTTGTAAATTCTTTACTTAACTAGCAGTTTTATCATTTCAAATGTATTTTTCTCTAATTAATAACAAATATTTAAAATTTCTTATAATTTAAAAACAATTAATTTTTTGTTTTAGTTTTAAAACTAAAGATTATTTGGAAAGTCATAAAAAGACTCATATTCCAATTGAAATCCGGAGAATGCAGAATAAATCAGAAAAACCATTTCAAGTATATACATGTCCTCATTGTAATAAAATTTCGAATACTAGTTTAGTTCATAATAATCATTTGAAGAAGCATACAGAAGAGAAGCGTTTTAAATGTAAATTTTGTGGAATTTTTTTTAGAAAAAGTAGTAATTTAAAAGACCATGAATTAATTCATTCTGGAATCAAAGTTCATAAATGTGAATTTTGTGATAAATCATTTACACTAAAAGGAAATCTAACTGTACATCTTAGATTACATACTGGGGAAACACCTTATCATTGTGATAAATGTGATAAAAAATTTTACAATTCAAATGTTCTCCAACGACATAAGAAATCACATAAGAAAGATAATAATATTAGTGAAGAAATTAATTCAAATGAAGAATTATCTACACTCGATCCAATCAATGTTTATTTATATGACCAGGAAAGTGATATTCATGAATATACAGATTAACCAGAAATGTTAAAAGTCAAAAGAAAAAGTTTTCTACTATAAATAATGTAAAATAAAAATTATATTAAGAAATATTAATTAAAATATGTACGAATAATACATAATTCATAAAATATTAATTTGAAAATGATAATTGTAAAACGCTTTTATTATAAAGTTTTCCTCATATCTTTTTGCTTTTCTTAAGCTCAGAATTTGGAATATGATTGTTAATAAAAAATTTCAATTTTTTTTTATATAACTACTTTTTAATTATTAATAAAATAGAAAAAATTTTATTTGTGGGTATTTCTAAGTAAATTTACCGTCCTTAATATTTTCTCCAAAGTTGGAAAAAGGTTTTTCTTGCAAGCAAGAATTACTATAAATTTATATACAGCTAGAAATTTAAAAATATTGTCTTACGTTAAATGGAATAATTAACAACAATATTTAAGTTATGTTTTCGTTTTCTTCTATTTTAATTGAACTTTCTGGCACAACTTTTGCAACTTTTCTGGTTTCCTTAACTAATGTTTCCGGGCACTGCATTTGAGTCCAACTTATGGGTACCATTGGAGGTCCATAAGGTCCACTTTCACTGGCGTGGGCTATAACAACGCCTAATTCGTTTTCAGCTGTACTAAGTTGATAGAAATTTAGTTCAGCTTGAGGCAACTGAAATAAAAAATCAATGTAAGTTCAAATAAGTTATTGATCCAAAGTTTTGAAGCAATATCAAATATAATCTGAGTTTCTTAATAAAGTTTTTTGATTTTAAACAAAATAATTTCTACCATACATTGAACGTATTAATGTGTTTTTTTTTTGCTTTTAATATCTTTAATACTGTTTTCTAAAACAATTTAAGGACAATTTTTTAACAAGAAAAAAAAAACACTTTTTACATAAAACTTACGACTCGTGCTAGTATAATATCACCTGGTCGAAAGCTTTTATATATTTCTACTTTATCTTTTTCTGTAGCTCTTACATCTTCCTTCCTTAAAATAGCCCTAAAAATTCAATAGCATTAGGAGAGTTATATAAGTATTAAAGCTTTCATAATACTTGTATACCCGAGTCAAAATATGATCTCTAACGCAAATTATCATACATTTAGCTAGACGTTGATTGATTTGTGTAACACGTGCAGTGACAATATCTCCAGCCATTGGAATAAGAGTTAGATTGCCAGAAGATATAACTTCAATAATTTTTGTCTACATTATATAAAAAAAAATCAAAATATTTTTAGTTGTTAATATTTAATAAATACATTTTTTTCTGTTTTAATCTGCACAAGTCCCGCCAATGTTGAATAAATGTATCCATGTCTTTCGTTTGTTCCTTGTCCTCCAATTACGTTTTCCTCTGACAAACAAAGTCTTTGGCCCGGAAGACATATTAATTTTCTTAAAATATTTACATATATTAAAAGATAAATTAAACTAAAAGTATATATAAATTTAATCATAAATAACTTTAATCTATTAACAAAGTATTTAATCATAGATGTTATAAAATATTTGCTCTGATATATATTTTAATAATAACCTTTTGTTATTTTCCTCTTTAAGATTATCGCTGTCCATATTGTTCTTAGGAAATAAAAATTTAATTAAAAATTATACTAGTTGATTTTGGATGTGACATTTAAAAATTTAGTGGTTGAAATCTCATTGAAGGCTTAAGGAAAAATAATTTCAAATTAAATTTGTTTTATTTTTTGATTTAGCATAATTTTCTTATTATTTTATGAAAATTATATATCCAAGATTGATAAAATCAATAAATATTTCAAAAATTAATTAAAAAGCTATTTGTATTGTCAGCAAAAAGTGAAAATTATTGGGCTTAAATGCATTAGCTTAATCCTTGGCAACACTGATATAAATGTCATATGTTTCCTTTCTATCAAAGTACTTCACGGAGTAAAAATGGTGAGTGGAAATTTGATGAACCAAATCTCTAAATTTTATAGTAATCTTTCATAGTTTCTTAGTGATTTTTTAAAAAAATTATAATATATTATATTATGTAGCTAATTATAAATCAAAAATAATTAATTTTAATTTTAGACGAAAGGTACGTCAAGTTTTGGAAAGCGACATAACAAAACGCATACATTATGTCGGCGTTGCGGTCGTTCCTCATATCATATACAAAAATCAACTTGTTCACAATGTGGTTATCCTGCTGCAAAGTTAAGATCATGTAAGTTTCTAAAATACTTAGTTCAAGTTTAAAATTGCAGGTTTGCCATTCATTTTTCTTAGTATTTTTATGAGTGGCATAATGCAACTTAACGTAGAAAAACTATTTTATAAACGCTAAAACAATTAACTTAAAACACTGATTAGAAGATTATATTTCTTCTTTTCCGATGCAATGAGCCATTTAGACAAATGTTATTAGCAACTTTCCGGAATTTCTTACTTTGGTAAGACAATTTATTCTGTGCTTTGAGGTGATTTGTGAACACAACATTTCTCCCAAGCATCACAGATATATTAAATAATATGTAACTAGGCAGATGAAAATCCATTATTGGTGCTCTGCTGCAGTTAATACTTATATTTACATTCATTATTACACATATCAAAACTTTAGAAATGTTCAGCTTTTTTAATTTTTATTCATTTGGGCTTTCTTTTTTAGATAACTGGTCAATAAAAGCTAAAAGAAGGAAGACAACTGGTACAGGACGTATGAGATATCTTAAAGTTGTTAGGAGACGTTTTCGAAATGGTTTTCGTGAAGGTACTCAAGCTAAACCAAGGAAATCTTCGTAACTTTTATTCTAATATTGAATAAATTAAGAATTGGAATAAATAATTATTTTTTTTTTTTCAATTTGTGTTTTTTGCTTTATGATGAATTTTTATTGCAAAAATTTCCTACGAAGTTGAGTTTGAATTGCTCTTTTTTATCTTTTTGTAAACACAGCTATTTTGCATTGTGTTCTATGTACAAATAATTTTTTTCTTGTTTTAATTGGTTTTTTTCTGATATTTTGTACCTTATTAGACAAAAATTTTGCTAAAAGACGTAGAAGGTATTTTAAGGCTTATCACATTAATAGTGATCGGAAACAAAAAACATAAATGAAGGTGCGGATATACATATATACATATATATTAAAGCATCATACAGAGGTTGAAAAAATTGCAAGAGAATATAACGGTTATAGGGTATTTCAGCGGAAAAATCGTAAAAATTTATAAAATTTTAGAAATGTCCTTTTGATTTTGAAGTGCCATAACTCCCGAAGGAAGAAAGTGTTGATAAGGAATTTAATAAAAACCTAAGATTTTTAGCCGGTACAAGAAAGCTTTTCTTGAAACATTAGCGGCTGGTAATTTCTTAAAACAGCCCTCAATTTAGAGAATATCAATTTAATTGAAAACTAATTTCTTATCCTATAAAATCTTTCATGTATTTGTTATAGTCCGTAGTCGCTAGGCACCAAATTTTTCGAAAAGGAAGGATTAACTATAAACTCAATTATAGAATATAACCAAAGACGCCCCACTTATTCCCCTTTATATGAGAGTTTTTTTTGTATTTTAATTCTTTCGAACACACCAAAAACGTAATGTAACATTCTCTGTTGATGGTTTTTACTTTCTCAAGTCAATAAACAGAATATACTATAAGAAACTACATATTAGCTTCAGGATTTATTGGCGGGTGTCGTATAGTCATCCATGTATGTACAAATAAGAGTTTATAATTTATATAAAAAGAAATTATTTTAACTATGAATTAATGGCAATATTTAATGTACTTTACCGACTACAGATGACAAACTTGATCAAAAGTAACTTTTCTTATCAGTAATAATCATAATAAAGTTTTTTGATATCATCTAAATCTCAGATAACTGTTTAGGGAAGACAAAAGTTTTATTATTCGTATTCAAATTTTTTTTATGCTATGTAACATAAAATTTCTATGGGTAATACCAAGTTTTTTAAATGCAAACAAATAACAAATATACATATTTTGATGCATTATGTCGAAATAGTTTTCTAAATGATAATACGTACTCATATTTTTTAAGGTTTTTCCTGTAAACATTTAATTGTATGATTACAAAATAATTTAATTATTCGTCACTTGTTGTCTTAGAAAACATAGGATCAACATTTTTATTTGAGGATTGAGCAATTTCCGGCTTAATTTACAATTTCTGTGTTAGAATTCATTTACAGAAATGAAATCCAAAACTTATCTAGTTAAGAAAAAATAAGTTTAGTGGAAACTGCTTCTTATCAATATTATTTAATCAAATAATTTCTTTAAATTTTTAAAAATTTTTGGCATGTTCTTGTCACAAAAATATCAAAAAAAGGATTTTAATTTTACACTTAATCTACATTATATCTTTTTCAGGGTTAGATTTTTCTTAGAAATTTCTTGAAGAGTAAGGCCTTACCAATTGGGACTAGAAAAAGAGCGTAATATAGGCGTCAGAAAAGTTGTTGAAACTATGAAGTAAATTGTTAGGATATAGAATGAGTTTTGAGAAAAGTATTGATCTTGTTTTATCCTTGATCATTTAGTTTTTGGTGAAAATGTGTGATAATTTTCTTGAACAGTATAACAGCAAGAAAAGTAATACTAGGAATGCAAATCGTTTTGAGATAATGATATAAAATACATTGGAAGAAAAGTAATGTAAAATAGCAGAAAAAAAAAACAAATGAGATGTCTAGGGACAACCGGTAGGAAAAAAGGTCCTTCAATCCTACCCTATATATATATCTTTGAAATAACAACTAAAAAACGAAAATAACATGGTAATTAAGAAAAATACAATAATTGACAATAATAGCAACAAATTAAAAATTAAAAACAAAAACTAAATAAAATAACAATAAAAAAACATTAACTAAAATTAAAAATAATAAAAACCAATTGCTTATGTGTTAAAATTTTGTATCGAAATTTCGTGTTAGAATTTCTTGTTGGAAGATCTTGTAAGCTTTACTAAGAGGACATTAAAAATTTTCAGCCTAGTCCTCATGTTGAAATCTGCGATAAGGAACTATGTGTTAGCAAGAGCTCCCCATTAGTATAGTTGTTTGCCTATCAAAATAAGACTAGAAGAATCACTAAAAAGAAAGGTTAAAATGCCTACGCTCCGCGGCTGGTGCAATCACCTCAGTTAGTTAAAAAGCATAAATAAAGCTATTATTCTGGGTGTTTGCAATTTCAGATCTGATGACAGATACAGCAACATCGGGATCCACGGCGTAGTATAAGGTCTACTATAAACTACACATAATCAAATTGAATTAAAATTGTTAAAGGAATATTATTTCTATATAAAGTTGTATTAAAGTTACCCAATAAATATTCTCTTGTTATACAATGGAACGGGAAATTCTATGGAGAAGTATAATTCATCATAGTGCATATTTTCTTCATTGGATTGTATTAGTAATCTAAGCGATGTCATTTACTGTTTATAATTTAAATATCTAAAACTTATTCAGTTTTCGTCTATGACTTTATTCCTATTTACTTTTCAAAGAGTCACATTTGCTTTTGTATATTTTTAAAGAGTGCTAAAACTCCAAAAATATCATTTTATAGTTTTTAAGATGTATTAAATAATGTTTAAAATCTATGACTAAAGTAACAATAAAATAATTCATTTTCAAGCTTTTTTTGTTAGTACACACAGAAAAGTAAACAATATTATTATAGTTTGTTTTTAAAACTCTTGAATTAGTTAATTTTGTTTTCGTAAAGTGACTGCTATTGATGGTAAAATTAACCAAACCCCAGACTTACCTTTGAAGCATAAGCTTTTGCCTAACTCGCATCTGTACTTTCTCATTGCTATCAGTTAGTCTGAGTCTTGAAAACATTTCAGGTGTTTTTCTATTAACTACTACAAAAATCTTAACTGTCGGTTTGCGAAACAGAAATCTTTTCGTTTTTTTTTTGTGTTGACATTAGTGGGTGTCTAATAAGTGTAGTCTTAACTAAGTTTAGTGCAAATATCAAGTGATTTAAGTGTTTACAAGAAAATTGTTGGTGAAATTTTTATATTTTTGTTGTATTTTCTTTTGTTATTGTTTTTTTCTTGTAAATACCAAACCTGAGGTAACTAATAAGAGATTATTGTCGTTGATTTAAAAGTATTACAAGGTAAGTAAATATGATTAAAATCAATTCTTCAGATTTTTTACCTTTGTTTGGTTGATCAATTTTAATTAAGTTCAATCAATGTTGACCTCGTAACAGTTTTTTTTTTACTGGAATCACTTAATATAAATCTGGACCAATGAACAGGTTTCTTTTGTAGATACTTTCTCCAAGATTTTCGTTTTTATTAATAATATAATGTCAAGAAACTAGCAGCATATTCAACTGTGTATCCAACTATAAATTAACTTCTTTAATTGTTTTCAGTACTTGAATTTATGTCAGATTCCCGGTGTTTTTACTATTTTATGCACCTAAGAAATTACTATGAATAGTTTCTCTTTAATGATTAAATGCAAATTCCAATCATTGAGTACCATTAACGGTATATGATATTTCTATGACAACGAAAACAATTGAAATTATGATTTTCTCATAAGTACAAAAAATATAAAATATAAGAAGGAAAAATTTTTTATGAATATTAATTTTTGTTTTTATTGTTTTGAAATGAAATGACCATAACCTACCGTAATAAAATTAAAGAGTTGTTTTGAACTTGAACATCATATTTTAAACAATTGGTAGATGCTTTGTTTTTAATAAGTTTACTAAGAAAGCGGACATGAATTGCTTTAAACAAAGGTCACAGGTTGAGCAGAATGTAATTTTTATATATAGTTCCAGTGAAGGGTTGGTATTTAGCCAATAGGCTTAAGTTTTTTAAACTAGTTTTGTGACTAGAACATAGCCTCTAGTTCTGTTTTTTTTTTCAAATGAATTTTTAGCTGTTCAGGGACAAATTTTTGAATGCTCATTATACAAAATATTTTAACCGTCCAATGTTCAAGAAAAAATACTAAATAACAAATGGTTTAATTTGAGGATTAAAGGATTATGAGACATATCTACAATTTATTTCTGCTAAATTACGAAAATTGGGTATTTATATACTAAAGTTGAAATATTTCAAATTTCGAAAGATATTTTACTTCTTTGAGTCTTATTTAGCTTTAGTGTTGTATGTATAAGATATGAGATGTTTTCCATTAAATATTTTTAAATGATATCAATTGCTAACTTTCATTTTATAACTAGCCAATATATATTTATTAATCTTGAGACGGATGCACTTAGATTTTTATAGCTGTGGTCTTTATGTGAGCGACTTCAAGCAACATTTCTTCGTGCAACTAATCGATTTTATATCATTGAGGGACAAATATCTATAAAATCTATGAAAATGGGAAAGTAGCGAAAATTGTACAAAATCACTGAAACTCTCTTCCATAGGGATTATAGTCAGATTTAATTATTTTTGAATCATGCTAAGTTCGAAGCATTTCCTGTATACGCTGGCACAGGAAAAATGTCATTAGTTTTCAAAAAAATTGAAGAATCAAATTAGAATTGAGGGAAAAGATTTTTCTGTTTAGAACTTCAAATAAAATTTAGCAAAGGTTGATAAAAGTGTATTAGAATCGAACAAAATAAAGATTTTGTAACATATCTCCACGTTGTCAAAAAACTTAAATTACAGGTTGAACTTATTAAGTCTTATAGTTTTTTTGCATAGGCTGGGAAGTGGCTAGAAAATATTTTATGTTAACATGTATCCCTCTGGCTGTTTAAAATAACCCTTAAGCATTTGGTGTCTATTACAACGTGTTTTTTATGTTGGATAGCCTAGATATATACGAATTGCCAGCCTGCTATATTTATTTAACAAAAGAGTTGATAAACGGGTCTGAGAAGTTTATATAACTGACAATGGATTAGGTGCAAAATTTGCACATAAATATTTAAAAAAGGTATTGAGTGGTTATATATTTGATGAATTCCAATTGGTGCCATGTCTTTTAGAAATCCAAATTAGCTTTGTTGATTTTAGATATCAAAGCCTTGACTGTTTTCAAATGTGTTAACATTTTTTTGTATATGTAATTTAATTTTATTCTTTTTCTTAAGAAATTAAATATAATTACAATTTAATTTTTTATCTTATTCTCTTCTTATCATTTTGAAATTCCACAATACGGGAAAAGTGGTCTTGTTTTATATTATGGGTCAAATTTAGAGTCATTATTTACCGAAAAAATGTTTTTCTAATAACATTTAGACATTTGATTATTTTTGTGCTGAAACTAAATAAATTTTTATTGCAAAACAACAGCAATTCAATTAAAGTTTAGTGTAATGCTTCTGTTAAAAATTGTTCTGGGAATGATTGATGTAATTAACGGTAAATATAATGCCAGTAATTTTGTTATACCTTATTTAATATTGCAACAGATTGCTCTAATATATTTAACATTCATGATACAAATAGTGAAATAAAGTTAGCTTTCATTAATTGTTTACTATTTGTCTTCAATCAAAAATTTGGTTTTAGACTCGTTTTGATATGATACTCTTTATTTTTACTTTATTTTTTCTAGTGTTTATTGCATCTATGCATGACTGCATTTCATTGGTCTGTTCGCCCTGCTAGATGAACTAAATACAGCTTTATTAAAGTTTTTGTTTGTTAATGATGTAATTAAAGAGTCATTTTTAGTTCTAGCCTATGATTAAGAGATTTTGTACTAAAGCTTAAATTTGAGGCATGGCTTTGGACACATTGAAGCCTTGCTTAGATTACTGGAAGCATTTTTACATAAAAAAAATGAAATTACGAAACTAGATATTGGTTTTGATACCGAAATTTAGGTGAAGTATAATTAAAGGTGGGAATTAGGTTCATTGTTCTTTTTAGAAATCTCTGAAATTCAGATCAATTTATATTGGCTGCTCTTTTTTAATGACCAATTGGAAGTGTGTCAGATTTTAAATTATTACACGAGCTAATTTTTTTTTAATAATATGTGAAGCTTTTAAAATAACATAAGTCAGTTGATTGCTTTGTTTTGAAATATTTTACCAATTATTATATGCAACTATAAATGTTTTTAGGATATAGTAAAAAATCTAAAAGAAATTACACGTGAGAAACAGAAAATTGAAGCAAGCATAAAAATATGTGAAAGTTCGCAATATTATTACGTGAGATATTTCGACGTTATCAGAGATAACGTTGTTGACTGATTTTGATGCATTTCAATCAACTAAAGATGCTTAAAGCTATTTCAAAGTTTCTCGATTACACAGGTCAACAAAAAAAGAATTTTTTTTTGTTGCCCTGTATATTTCTTCAGGTTTCTATATTTTCAAGTCCACAGTTTTCGAATATATACATGAAAGTACTGAATTGGCTCTAGTTTTTGTTATTTTGAAGTATTTTCCATTTTTAATAATTTAAACTTTATATCGTCATTTCAGAACGCGAATTTATCATCAAGTGTTTGTTATTTCGTTTCAATTTGCATTCTGCGCATTTTTTTGGTGCATAGATACATCACGTGATCCCCTCTCTCCGTTTTCGCGCCATTCACTCTGTGGAACTGTACTAGAATTAAATGATTTGACAAGACTAGAGGACAAGCGCCGCGCTTTTGTTTTTACGCGCAAGTTGCTAATATTGTGAGGTTAATACTTTATTTTATTTTGTTCACTGGGAACAAGATGCGTGGCCGCCTAGAGAATCCTTCATTGTTGGTAAAGCCAATATAGCAAATGAGCTTGTTAAGTAGAGAAAAAATCATACATCCACCACTACATATCAAGTTAGGTATCATGAAACAATTCATTAAAGCATTAAACAAGGAAGGTAAATGCTTTAAATATAATTGTAAGGCATTTCCTAAGTTGAGTATGGAAAAGATAAAAGCTAGCGTGTGTGATGGTCCTCAAATTCGGACATTGATGAAAGATCCAAACTTTATAGAAGTTATGACTAATTATGAAAGTGGAGCTTGGAAAAGTTTTGTGATGGTGGTAGAAAAATTTTTGGGTAACTATAAAGCCACAAATTATAAAGAGATTGTGAAAATGATGTCAAAAAGCTTCAAGATTTTAGAAGCAAATATGACTATAAAATTACACTTCCTATACAGTCATTTGGACAGATTTTCTGAAAATTTGGTCAATTACAGCGAGGAACAGGGAGAGTGCTTCAACCAGGATTTGAAAGTGATGGAAGAACGGTATCAAGATAGATGGGACCGTCACATTATGGCAGATTACTGTTGGTGCTTAAAAAGAGATTGCCCCGAAAAAAATTACAAAAAGAGAGTTCATAAAAGGCATTTTTCTGAAGCTTAGCCTACATATTTTAAATTTTTTCATATATTAACCTTCTATCGACTATAATTAAGCACAAAACAAAACAATTAGCAATAATTTGCAATAAAAAATTGATATTTAAGAATAGTCTTGTGATTTCTCTTTTTGTTTTTACTGATTCATTAAAACGAAGATTTAAAAGAACCCAGAGCCAATCTTTCAAAACCATCCACAGTTTAGTAAATTGTTGGCATAGGAGTATTCGAAACCACTCTTAGATCAAGGGCAACAAAACCATTGTTGACCAGTGTTATCTGAAATTACCTTGCTTTTATTTTTACCTTCAGCACGTAATTATCTAAAGCTTTGCTAATCTAGTAAAGAAAAAGATTAAAATTAGTATTTACAGAGTGCTTTTTGGTATTTACAAATGTCTATGTTCAAAATCACACAATGCCTGAAAAATACTTCTTCCGTAATTTGGCTGTCCATCGGTCAAATTATAAAAAGTATCTAGCAAAACTATGAAGAACACGATTATTTGACAAACAGCAACTTATAAAGATGTTACCAATTTGCTAATATCTAAATTCTAATTCTGAATTCCTATGAAGATGGCATCTATCTCCTATGGCAAATGAAGGATTTTAAGGACATGTTACCAGCACTCAAGAGTTGGTAAATAGAAATTGAAAAATAAAATCGAAAAATGTCCTTGATATTCAAAAAGAAATAGGCGTGCCAAAATTATGTCACTTTTGAATTATTACTAACTAAAATTGTCATTTTTTATAAATTTTTGCCATTGTCAAAAGTCTGTTGCTGTCTTATATAAAGAACTATGTAACTCGTTACACAAATTTCCAATAATTTTTCGGGCCTTTTTTTTTAAATTAAAATCTTTAATATTCTCCCCGTTGTCGAGAAACTTGTATTATAGGCTGAACTTAAATCAATTTAGTAAGCCTTGGCTTTTTTGTATAGCTTAAGAGTTAGTTAGAAATATTTTGTATTTATATATGTGTCCTTCTGGCTGTTTAAAATAACCCTTAGGCATTACTACCTATTACTACGCGTTTTTTACATTATGTAGCTTGCTGTATTTAGGTATAAATTTAATATAAAGTTGACAGACGGGTCTCAGAGGCTTATGAAACTGGTAATGAACTAAGTGCAAAGGTTACACATCAATATTTAAGAGAGGTATTGAGTGGTTTTTATAGGCGATTTAAGCAAGTTGCGATTTTGAAAGATTTTTTTCGCTATTTAGGTCATATTTTTTTACTGGCCCTGAGCATAATTACAAAGTTTTTTTTTTAATTTTTGTTGAATATCTGACCACTAAGAAATTTTAATATTTTTGAAATTGTTATCTAATTCTTGAATGGTGGTTCTTACTTGGAGTATGAAATACCATATAAGCTGATCATCCATAAAATAAATTATTTTTCGGGCAAAAATACATGATCTCATTGGAGAAGAATATTTCCAGCTTTTTAGTAAAATAGATCGTTGTTTTTGCGCCGATTATATAAATATGAAAACCATATTTTGTCTATGAAATATAACCATCTCATGATATCTGTCAGATTTTTGGCTCTAATTATTTAAAGAACCGTATTAAATAGATATTGCTTCATACTATATTTGTTTGGTTCAAGGGGATAGAAGTGCACTTTTTAATCTTGCAACCATGAAAGGTTTCTAAGCATAAAGTGGCTTTTGATACATAAAGCTCCCAAGTCTGAGAAAATGGAGCTTTAAAGGTGATCGTACACTAAGAGGAAGAAAACAGGGAATCTGCTCTAAGATATTATTTCCCTAGTTTCTTCTACGAATTTACATGATTACCTGAAAAACAAGCAAAGTTATAAATATTAAAATTATATGGCTTAGAGAAGAAATAAAAGAAAACCCTGAAAAGTTATTTAGACAAAAATAAATATTCTAAGTTTAATTTTCAAAAATCAATAATTTACAGCTCAAGCTACTGATTCAGAGGCTCGGAAAACTAACATGACAACCTCATTTACATAGAAGCAAATAAGAGCTTTTCATTTGCTGATTAAAATTCTAATTACCAGGATGCAATTATTCGGCGAAGTTGAAATTTTGGCTACGATGAATTGGAAACAAGATTAAACTAATGAAATTTGATTGCTGTTAGCTTTGCACCCTAGCTTACACCATTTTTAATATAGTTCAGAATTCATAATTGGCTAATTTCCACGGAATATTGTCGACAACATTCTGTGATTTCTTTTAAAATTTTAGAAGATAAATTTCACAAGTTTTTATTAAAAATTTAATTTATTAATTTCCCTTACCACTTATCAACAACAAATTTGTAAAAATATTTTTTAAAAAATATTTAGGAGATTCTGATCATCTCAGTTTTTTTTCCTAAAAGGAGATGTAAAGAATTTGTCCCAAAGGAATTTTAAGTCAATATCCATTGAAAGCATCTCATAAATTAAGTCAGGCTTCGATATAAAATTAAAATAATCAAAAGTTTTTTGCCAAAAAACGTGACTTGAAAAACAAATTATCTTCGTTTTGACGAATGCATACCAAAAGTGCATTGACGAAATTACACCACCAAATGTGATGTCATATGACATAATTTTTGTTTTTACTGGTCATTAAAAGTGATAAAAATTTGAAATTTCTATTTTTCAATATTTTTTATACAAATAATCTGAAACCAAGTAAAGAATTCAAATAATTTTTAATATTTTAAACTTCCATTCCATATTGAACAAGCTATAGAACATAATTTCATTCTTTGTTCCCATTTTTGATATTTCTACAAGCTCAGTTAATTCTTTTAACAGGTCATAGTAATCTCGTTACGAAAAAAAGACATTAAAACTGTGATTGACAATTCCTGTGTACCTACTTAACTTATTTATCTTCCGGACATTTGATTATATCATCGTAGGAAACTATAATGATGTTGAAAAACTTAGTATAAAATATAAAGAAAATTCCATTATAGCCATTGCGGAACCAAAATCTGGATGACAAGTTAAAATAACTGAAAGCAAAGTTTGCATAATAATTACACTTCCTTTAATTTAGGCAAATTATATGCTTTCAAGATAAAAGAAATTACATATTGCGGACAGGTTACGGTATGCAAGTAAAGTTTTGTCCATTTTATGTGCCAAATGGAGCATTTCTAGACATAAGTAACTCTCTTCCGTCAGTTAGATGCATAATACATAACTTTGATGTTTGTAAGAAAGTTCAAGGCGGTCAATTTTATATATATTCAAATGTTAGTTAGTAATTATTTTCTTCTTTTTAAAATTTACATGAGATCATTTAAGGAATTTTTTGATTTATGCTTTTACTACGTTATATCACAGTTATATAAGACTTTCATTACATAAAACTAAATGAAAACAAATTGTGATCATAAAATATTGGATTTAATACAAGGATACTGTATCTGGAAATTTATTTTTCTTTTTATTAAAGATTGCATTTAAGAGAAAACAAAAATTTAGTAAAATAAAAAAGAAGGTTATTCCCCTATTCCCAAGAAGTTTGTTTTGATAAATGGATAACTTTTTATTTATATTTTGGGTTCTATTAAATGAAAAAGGTGAAGTCAATATTTTGAAATTTACAATTAAAAATTTTAATTTTGAAAAAGTGCATATAACCGTCATTAAACTGAAATATGTAAAAAATTTTTGAAGCATCCTTGACCGTGAAATTATTTTAGATAATTTTTAAAGAGAGCCATTCGTAAAGCTGATTCTTGCCAAGCAGAAAAAGTAAAAAATGACCTTTAAAAAGAAAAGAAGTCCAATTGCTAGAGAGTCTAAAACATTTTGTATTTCTTTGAAGAAATATTTAGCACCTAGAGGGAAATTTATATAGTGTTCCAATTCCGAATCCAATTCAAAAGTTTTGTCACCACATTACCCAAGCGCCCAAATTACACACAGTTATTTTGGCTAAGTAATTTTTTAATTTTGTATACAGGCTATGGTTGTGCTTACAGTTGGCTTTAAAGTTAATGCATTTGGTTGCCGCAGTATTTCAGTTTTTGACTGAATGCAGGTGTCAATAAATTATAACAATTTCTCTGTCTACTTTTAATTTACTATTAAATTAAGCATCCAAGAACAGTGGTAAAATATAAGTAAATGCCACCCAATAAATTTTTAAATAAAATTGTAAATTTGAGTAAATTTATTGGAAATTCTTATTAAAAATGTTTCCTAAAATGAAAAAACTATTCCGGGATTATATGTTTATTTTTTTCATCAGTAACTATAGTTTAATATTATTTGTGTTTTTCATTTTATATTATAAAATTTGATAAAAAAACTCTGGTATTATTTTGCAACACTCACTAAATTAAGAATAATTGGTGTTTTCGAGTAATGTGCGGTATTACACATACATTTCTGTGAGGTCAGGTAGTAACTACAAGAGAATAGCCTGCAAGAATAGAAAAAGTGAGAAAAAAGGATCTTGTTTCTCTGAGACAAAATGTTTTATACTGATGTCATCGTAGTTTCTCAGAAAATGAACTAATTACCACCTGAAAATTGTGTAAGAGCAGCTTTTCAGATCAGATCTTCAGGTTTGCTTTAACTAATTTCCAGTCAGGATATTCTCTATTCAATTTTATTATTTTAGCGAGAATTAACACATGTTCCTTGCTTCAGCTCTGTTATTTTCAGGTTTGATTGATTGTATTGTAATATAAAGCAAGATTTTTTATTTATTGTTTGTTTTAGTCTATTAATTAGAGTGTTATTATTTGTCATACTTGGTGAGGTAGAAAAATGTTTACAATATTTTATCCTATTCATAAGATATAAAAATAATTGTTGAATACTTTTATTCCATAATGCATATTGCTAGTATTTCAAAAACTGTAATCAAAATAATTATCAAACTTATGTGAATTTTTGTTCGGAAACCTTTTTCACACTTTGGTAACCTTTCTTTGTGTTGCTTTCAAAATTATTACAAAACTTACAATTTATTTTAAACAATTCAAAAAATAAAAATTATTGGATTTATTTTCCTTCAATAGCAAAGTAAAATTTTCAAAAAAGTCAAAAATTTCCCGTTATAAATTTCATGGGTCTGTGGCAACAATGTATTGTTAACGGTAGACAATACTTTAACTATATTTGCAGATTCATGATATGAGGTGCATTACGTTCATTGTTAACTTATTCTCGTGAAATTTATTCACTTTTTTTGTCTCTTCTTTTTTATGTACTTTGTATTCATTGAGTTCAAGTAGCAAGCTGAATAGCAAAAGCAAAACTAATCAAGTTGAACTTAATATAAGATATAAATATTGGGATTATTGACCGTCCTTAGCTTACGTAAGTGTCGCGAAATAGCATTTTGTGTTAATCAATTTAAGAAATTTTGAAATTCAGTTACCATCAATTTCAACCTTCAATTTTCTATTAATTTTTGGTGATATATTATTAGACATGCGGTATATATTTGACAGTAGGATTTTTCTCTAATATTGCGAAATTTTTTTGGTTCAGAAATAATAAAACTATGTTAATTTGATGATTGTGTCTTTTTGCTAATTTTTGTATTTCATAAGAAGTGCTAAGTTTAGGTAATGGTCATAAAAATTAATTGAGATTTTAAGAAGGCGTATTTATTGATATTAAAAGGGAAAAAAGTTATTAAACATTCCACTCAATCAGTCAAATATGAAGCATAGCAAGGGTTGATCATACTTTCATATTTAGATGTTTAAATTAGATAAAAAACGTTAACAGTCTAAATGAATATGTTGAATTAAAAACAAATATGTATTTTGACAGAAAACATAAAAATATCCAAGATAAATGGATTGAATTTATCGAGTTGAAGGAACAGTAAATAAAGTTAAAGTTAAGTTTTTTTTTTTCTAATCTTACTGACCATAATGCATAATTAAACTTAATAAAAATTCTATAATTTAATTGTGCTGGATCATCAATATAAGTCAGAAAAAAGTTAATTTTATTAAAACAATGGTCAGCATTGAAGTATTTATTAGCATAAAAACTGTAGTCGTAAAAATAAATAGGAAATATCTCCAGTGTATATGAATTGGGCCTTTTCACTAGTCCATGGTAAATTGATGAGAAGCCTATTCGGAAATCTAGTCTTCCAGTTTATAATTTTGTTTTTTCTAGCTTTATTTTGTAGAGGTTTTGAGTTATTAGTTTCAACCGTCCACTTTTGGCATTTGGATAATATTGCAAAGTCACGTATTTTCTTTTTTTTGTGTGCATGCAGATGGGTATTAAAAGATTCATTATATAAAAAGTTGCTGCTTATAGCACGCGTAACGTAGATTGTTTAGAAATTTAAAGAAGACTATTCTGACCTCTGCACTAAAAAAATAAAGTTTGACGATCTTAAGTTTAAGTTTAATAGGTAAAATTCAAATTAACTTCATTTTGACATTGATAAAGTTATGTTGTGTGTAAGACACTATATTTTATTTAAATTAAAGAAAAGTATTTGATTTTTATAATATTTGTAACGAGGTTATCTTTCCAAAGCATAAGAAAAACTCTCAGCCAATTTTAATTTCAATTTGTGCAGTTGATTAGCATCTTACAAAAAAATGTAAGTTATATATATAAATAAGGCCTGTGTGGTGGGAGTTAACTATCCGCTTATTTTTTTTTTGTGTGTCAAAATATTATATGTTTTTAAAATATAAAAAGTTATGTATTTTACCTCAGAGGCGGATTTAAGTACATATAGGCTAACTAGGCTATAGCCTAGAGCGGCAGTTTTTAGGGGGCGTCAAAAAATGGATACAAAATATTCGTGTGCATTGCCGTTACAAATCACTTTTTAGAACCATGATTTTCAAAATCAAAACATGTAAAGTTTTAAAAAAAACTAATAAATAAAAAGAGGCTTTAGAATATTTTAAACTTTATCTTTTCCTTAGAAGGAAGAAACTTCTGCAATCAATTTTTGTGTTTTAAAGTAGCTAACAATGAGATCAAAAAAGGAAAAAAAGTCTTTGTAGGAGGTAAGCTATTACTGCATATTTGAGATAATGTCATCATCAATAATAGAACATTCATGGCTAAGAGATGGTGCCTTTCTTTAAAAATTTCTTAGGATAAACTATGTTTTAAATGAACAAATTTAAGGTTTTACTATCCGTCGTTGAAAATAGTTTTTTTCAGTTTTTACCAGATTGAAATGTCAGATATAATTATTTTAATATGAACAATTTTAAATTTAATGGAAATATTTTACTTAATGACATTCTGCTTGACAAAATTTAAGTTTGTTAACTTTTTAAAAGTAAATTTACCACAGAGATATTTATGAGCCTTAAACCCATTACGGTATTAGAACGAACAAATAAATCAAATATATTTACTGCGTAATCCGATTGACTAGTAATGACGATTGATGTACTAGTTATAGCATTGACAGTGCTTTTATTTTAATCCAAATCAAATCTATTATCTACGGATTGAATAAATAGCTAAAAAACTTTTGAAATTAATACAATGTAATTTTTTATATTTAAAGGAATTTTAAAATTTTTATATTCACGTAAATATTTCAAGGTTGAAATAAATATAATTCTTCCATGAACCCTTAATCAATTAAATATTGAAACTGGAAAATTTACAAAAAAATGCTTTCATCTAATTTCATCTTGAATAATTTCAATGGAATGTTCAGCAAGCATAAATTTAAAAACAAAACTATACAATGAAACCTTTGCTGAGCTTATAACTGCTTTTAAATTGAGGGTTATATAAAGAAGGTCAGGTTTACTTTATAATTTTATTAAGTAATGATTTTTCTTAAATTGCTTAAATTTTCCATGTACCATTAAATTTTTCTTGGATCTGAATAAAATGTTTTTACAGGGACAAAAATTATAGTAATAAATAAACTATCAAGTTTAACCACTTTGAAATACTTTTAAATGCTGTTACCATTAAAACTAATGAAATCAGTAATATTATGCTTAATTTTCCTATAGAATGTGTAAATAAAAATGAATATTTCAAATGATTAATCAATTAGTAATTGCTTTTTGAAAAAATCATTTATTTATACATATTTATATAGGGTGTTTTTTTTGTTGTACCCGCTATTAAATACGTATATCTTTACAATCAAGTGTCAGATTGACATGCGACAACCCGCGTTGTAAACGTCAATTCAGTGCAATTTTTACCATGGAACATTTAATACAACAAAACCGCACTGAAATTGTGAAATTTTATTACCAAAATAACTCCTCAGTTACTCTAACGCAACGTGCATATAGAGCTAAATATCGTGATCGAAAAGCGCCAGCACCGAAGACACTTCAACGCCTAGTGGCTAAATTTAATGAAATTGGCTCTAAGGCAACATCTAAGCTCAAGATTAAAACACGTCAACATCGAGCTGGTGATGTTATTAACATCACCACATGGTGGGACAGTGACTGTGAATGGAGAGCGATACCGGGCAATGATACGCGATATTTTGGCAATCGAGCTGGCTGACAATAGCATGGAAAGCTACTGGTTACAGCAAGATAAAACAACAATGAATTTTTTGCGGCCAATGTTCCCCAGTCGATTGTTTTCAAAAGGAGGTGATTATGACTGGCTGCCACGATCACCAGATTTGACTGCTACAGACTTTCTTTTGTGGGGATATTGATAAGGTAAAGTTTATGCCAAAAAACCTGATACTCTCGCACAACTTAAAGCCAACATATGCCGGAAATCCCTCAAATTACGCCCGAAAGGCCTCAAAAAGTGATGCAAAACGATGAAAAAAGGGCAAATATTTGTGTAGCTGCTGGCGGTGGCCATTTGCCAGATATTATTTTCAAAAAATGACCAAACGAATTGTAAAAGTCCAAATTTACCGAAAATAAAGGAAACATAAAGAATTTTTTGCATTTTATTCATTATTTTTAAAAAAAACTTCAGGTACAACAAAAAAAACCACCCTATATCTATATTTTATAAAAATTTGCTTTTTATTCTATGGATTCTTTGAAAGGATAGTTGAGTGAGATCTACTATCTAAAAATGTTATATTTAAGACGAATACCTTTATGAAAAAAAGAAATCATGATTGTCAAGCTGCAGATTCTGCCATGAAGGAAAACAAAGACTTATCCACCGGCTGTTTAATAGCATTTGGGCAAGTACCCAAAGCTGAACAGAAGTCATTTATCCTTAATAATGTTTTGGCATTGACAAGAGATCTGAAACTATGTTAAATAAAAGTTATGTTACACAAAAAGTCATTGATAATAAATTTTATAGTTAAAAGCTCAAAAAAGAGCCTATAACCCAAAGTGATTAATATTTCTTTAATATTAAAATTAGTATGTCACACTTTACTCTGCTAAATAGTCTTGAAGTGTGCTTACAAGTAGCAAAATTGCATAAAATTTCTTAGTTGAAAATTTTTAAGAAGAAAAAAATAATGTCTGACATTTTAATCCGATTACATTATTGAATGCCTTCGAACATAAAAAGGAAATTTGAAAAATTGCTATGTTAAGATTAATTGAATATACATTTGGATTCCTTTTCTTGTATTTTAATTAAAACAACTTGAAAACAGCTTAAATGATATCTGTACTTTTGTTATTATGAAAGTGTATTTTTAATTTTTAACTTTTAATAACTTTCATAGTGTTAGTAATAAATTTCATTAATATTTTCACAACAACTTGCTAATTATGATATTTATTATATTCTTTGATTATGTCACTCTAGCTTATTACATTATGTTATTAATTAAAAATAGTTTTGCGGTATATAAAACCACGTAAGGTATTCATTTATATCATGTGCCCTAAACTGTTTGCTACTAAGCTTTCGTCAAAAAAAGAACTTGAAAATTTGGTTTTTCTTTTATTTTTGGATAAATAGGATGTATACAAATATGGCGGAGTGTCTTAGGAACAAAAAAAAATATTTTTTTTTAATATCAGATCTTGATTACTCTTATGATTTTAAAAACAATAGCAGCAGCAGTAAGAATTGTCTTACATCCGTTTCCGTTCCATTAATTATTTCCCATTCACAGAGAGATACAATTGAAGGTTAATGGGCATATTTCTAACCCATCCTCATGCTTCTGTTTTTCAAATAATTTTTGGATAAAAAACACAAAAGGTAAAAATAGATAATTTGGAAAAAAATTTTTGACCGAAATATTTTTTATGCCAGAATAACTTTCACTAATGACAGTACTGATAACGATTTTTCTTTATGAGTTTCTCAAGGTACTGACTAATTAGCAGGACCCCTTCATGCAAAAATATTGATGTTATAAATACCTAAAAAACTTTTTACATGAACTCTTCTCTTTCATCATTCTTTAAACCTGAGTAAAATCTTATATTTTTAAAAGTTTTCAAAGTTCATCTACAAAAAAAGATTTAATTAAAGCGAAAATAACAAAAAACCCTAAGAAAAGAATATAAGGACCATTTACACCAAAGCGCTTTTTTTGTTGCTACGTTATCTAACTTCTAATTTCTTGAAGGAGGAAGCTCTCTTTTCCTAAGTTCAATGCTAAGGGTGATTAGAAATTATATCTTAAGGTCAGAAGCAACCATGGAAAATAATATGATATCAGGATCATTCTTCCCAAATAAAAGTTATTTAAAAACTGTAATATCAACAGACCATTTACCACCAAATTCTTTTCTGTTTCTGGATAATAAAGGGTATATTCAAAATCAAAATAACATTTCAATTATATATTGGACTAGAAGAGAAAACCCAAATCACAGGATTAGAAAATCCTGTAATGTAAAGGGATGACAAAGATAAATTGTAAAAATTATTGTTAAGTAAAATTTTAACTTAGAAAGACTTAAAGCCATTAAATTGGATGCTAAAAAATTGATATCCTTGGTTTATTAGAATTAGAGAATTCGTAATGCTATAAAGTAAAGAATAAACATTTTCTAACTAAGCTAAGCTGGCATTAAAGTCACCAAATTTGGGGATTTGGAGACAATTAACACGGGCTGCGTTGTATCAATGCTAATGAAACAAACCGAAATAAAAACATGAAAATATATCCTTTAATTTTTTTTATCTTTGCAATCTCATTTTGATATTTCTGTAAGCTTCTAAGTCCTCCGAAAATATGTTGGGATGCATTCAGAAAGTTCGGCAATCAAGAATATGTTGAAATTAAAAGCCACGGTGTTAAGTGTGAAACTAACTTTCATACAAACTTGGAAAGGTGGTATAAAAACTACGTCGGTGTAGAAGATATATCATATATTGTAATTACATAAATATTATCAAAGTACAAAAAAATAAATATATTTGCCAAGTTACAATTTTAAGAAAAAAATGAATTCTTTTCTTTACTTTCGACGCTGAATTATTTTGGTGTTCAAATTTTGTATAATAATAAACAAAAATAACACAATTTAATTAATTTTTTTTTGCATATCCTTTTCCACATGCTCCACTTGAATTAAATTTATTTATATATGTATATTTTTTTAATGTTTTTCGTTAGTCATTTAGTTATACGCTGATCCTGTAAGCTTACAAAATACAAAACTCCGCCTTCTTTAAATAAATATTATAATTTCTATAAGTATGTTACTTTAGGATTTGCTATGAGAAATAAATCGTGTTTTAAGTGATGGATACCAAATTTATAGGTTTTCCCGAAAAACGGTAAGACTTGAGATATTATCAATTAATAAATAAAAATTCTATTTCAAGAAAACATGATCAAAACTTACAATTAGTCATCTCATGATCAATAAAATGATCTATGTATTCAATTTTAGTTTTATCAATCCTTAAATTTGAATTTAGAATAAGAAAAAAAATTGCAGTTATGTAAAAAAGTATAAAAAAATTTCTAAAATGATGACGTTCATTCAATATGAAATACCAAAGCATCCGATCGTATTTTACCTACTTTGCCTTTATTTTGCGTAATTTTGAAACGTCATTGCTTGCCTTTCGCTAATTTTTCTCATTTTATTTCAGATCATTCAACATTAACGAGGAGAAATTTCAGAGAGTGCATAGCTGTAACACAAGTCTCTGTCTTGTGAAAGTGGGCAGTAGCCGGTGACTCCGTCTGATTATCATCATTCCGTACTTTGAAGAATTATTAATTTAGAGTCCACAAAAAATTGTTTGTTTTGTTTTTGAAAAAAAAAAATAATATTTTTCTTATTTTTTTGTTTGTTTTTAAAATTTGATATCGGCAATCAGACGTGAATGTTTCATATTAAATGAAAGTCAATTTAAATTGACATGAATGCGGGTGGTTAGTGTTAATGAAGACGCAGCACCAACTGCTCAATTTTTTTATAATATCGAACATGTGACAACAACGAGCACTATAAGCAAAGTGAAAGCTGCTTAGCTACGTGGAATAATTACAAAAAAAATTAATTTTTATAAGTGAGAATGTATTGCTTATTAAATTCAGCGGTACTTTTGCTTTGTACTTCAATTATTATAAATACTGTACTTTCAGGTGAGCTCTGGATTTTATGCAAGTTTATTATGAAATTTTTTCTTTTTAAATTCAGTACTAATAATGATTTAGGATTCTTAAGTAGTCAAGGCACGAAATCATAATTTTAAAGTTAATAAAATTTTATTTTTTGTTTTTTTGAAAGTTTGCTGCCAATAAAATGTGCTGTTGTTGTTTTTAATATGGTTTATATCTATATGAATTTGATTTCTATGCTTAGAAATTACTTTTTGAACAAGCCTTTATTACTCTTTTATATAATTTTCACAATTTTAAATTAAAAGTTTCTGGCAGAAAATTCAATTTTTGATTAGTTTAAAATGCAAAAATTTTCTTATTGATAGTGTATCTAGTTGATCAATCCATAATATGATCAGTGTTCCTCAAAAATAAACAAACCAGCAAGACACTACAATTCACTTTTCATTCACTTGAATTTTAAAAAATGGTTTAGTTTCAAGCACGTCCAGTCCAATCAAATGAATATTTTACTTATTAATATTATCTTAGGCTAGTGTCATTTTTTATTCTTGTGATATTAGTTTGATTATTCTCCTCGTATTTCTGTGCTATTTAAAAATTACTGGTTAGTTTGTAGTTTATTTTGGCCTATGATGCCTACTGTTAAAAGTGTGAAACCTAAACCTTTTTTGGAATTTAAGTGTCCATAGGGATTATGAGGTATTTGGTCAGTTATTATTATTCATGACTTTATATTTATTTATAAAATCATTGTAGGCTTCAAATGTTTTGAACGTGAACCTGATTTCTGTATTTGCTCAAATTTGTTGTAAGCTATTTTCAAATACAAAGAAAACAGTTACTAAAATCATTCCTAATTAAAGCTTATCTCCTGATCTTGTAGATTTGAGCGACAGGATACTTTCTGATGTAAATTTATTTTAGGTATTAGGTGTAAACTGTAGTAGTTTGGCATCATTAAATTTATAGGTCCTTGTTGTAATAGCATGGAATCATATAAAACTTTAAATGAATGAAATACAAATAACGTTTTTCGATTGCACTTGTAGACATTTTATATATTTATTAAAAACACAATACGCTAAAATATATACTATTACCAAAAATTAAAATTTTTGCAATGTGTAGCATCGAGAAAAATATGTATAAGTGATTGTTAAAAGTCGGTAAAGCCTCTTTCTATTCAAGCAGATTAGTAAAAGTGTTCAAAAGGAGAATTAAGACTAAAAATCACAGCAAAAATACAGGATATGGTTTTGGTAGATTTTTGATTTAGTAAAATCTCTGAAATTGCAATAATTAGCGTAAGCGATATTTTTGCTTAGGTTTTGTATGGAATGCGAGTTTTATTTACTAATAATAATAGAACAAAAACACAATAGAATACGGATTCTTCAATAACATTTGCAGTGTTTTAGAAAGAATAAAAAAAAGCTTATGATCAATTTCATCACTTGAGATGAGAGAACTATGCCGTGGTTTAAACCTACTTTTGCTCCGATGTGAGTGTAATAGTTCAAAAATTGGTTAAAAAATTTCTAGCACTGGATTCTTGAGATGCATAAGAATTTAACTAATACAATATTTTTGTATAAAGAGAATGTAAAAATTTCTTAAACCAGATTTTTAATTGAATCTTGTTTTATTAAAGACTGGCTTACACTAGCCGCAATTTAAAACCAGATTTTTATTCAAAAGCAAAAACAGATATTTTGATATTTTATGCCATCAAAGATCTTATTATTTAAACCTAAACTTGTGGTTACTTGCAGTAGTAGTAATATTACTACGATTAACACAGAGCTAAAATTTAAATCTGTTTGATTAAAAAATGACTAGAAACTGCCAAATAATTTTAATAGCGAATTTACTTTCGATAGGATTATCTTTTCTGATCAATCGCATTAATAAGAATAAGAACACAGCTTTGAAACACAATAATTTACATTAATATTGGAATATTTTTGTTAATTATTTAATTTAAAATAAGTTTAATTCAAAAATGTAGTTACAGGAAATTAGATATGACAGACTTAATAATTTATCTAAACTTTAAACTTAAACTTTTTACGTTATATTAAATTACAAAATATTATAACACCTTTGAAGTTTCATTTAGTGCATAATATTTTGGTTTTTCTGTTTTCTTACAAATTTCATTTTTGTTGCTGTCTGCATTAATTTTTGTAGGGCAATAAAGTTAAATGTAAATATGTACTTACCTGGAATGGGTTTGTAATTCATAAAACAAGAACAACTTTTCGTAAAATTTAATTAAAATTTTAACTGTGTTACTTTTACCTTACATTGGATAATAAAAATATTATTATTTATCTTGATCAACTGCTTAAGTGATACCTGATAAGTATTTCAATATTATACAAAAAAAATTTCTCTTATAAGGCTTTTACTGAATTTTCTGCTAGAAAGCAAAAGAGGAAAAATTTTAGATTTATTTTGTTACTAATTTTTATTATTAATGTTATGATTATGGTTATGATTCATTAACTAAATGAAATATTATTTCGCAATTAGGAAAATAAATAAACTGCATATCAAGAAGATTAAAGTAATATTTAAAAAAATAACCACAATAGCCACAAACTTCAAAATTCATTAAAGAAATTTTAACTTTTATTATGATTGATTAAGTTTGAGTTTACTTAGCCTAGTTTACTAAAAAATTCAATTTTAAAGAATTTTCAAAGAATGCTAACGATTTTGAGGTTAGTTTATTTTTTGTATCACCATCAAAACTTTTATTTTTCCAATGTTTCAAAAAAGCTTTTAGGTTATATTCTCCATAATAACAAAATTAAAGCGTGAGCGTAAAACCACACGGCAGAAGTGAAAACTTAATAGTTTTAATGGAATATTTTAGTATAATAATATATGGTTAATTAAAATGCTATTGTTCAATTGGTGTATTAAATATACATATATATATATATATATAGATACATATAATTTCTTTATACTTTATAAAACCACCATATTCATTTTAGTTATATTACAAATAAATATATAAACAATAATTTTATAATATATAATTAAATAGAAGTCAAATAATAAACTGTTCAATCATTCAGTTTTATAACGATTAAATAATACTGAATTTAGTAGAACAGGTGATAAAGCCTATTTGCAACAATGAGAATACAAATAAATTAAATTTTTTAGCTCGTGGTGAAGGAGGGAAGTAAAGAAAAAGTATGGGTTACAAATACTTCTGTTTATAATTTAAATTTTTCGGTGTAACTTAATTTCGGCAACCCAAGTTTGTTTTATCCATAAAAATTTTTAAAAAACAAATATTTTATTAGACTTTGATTCATATTCATTTTAAAATGTTAATTTAATGCAGTTAAACTTTTAACAAAGTATTAAGCTGCATGATTAATATTTTCTGGAATTCGATATGAATTTTTATAGAAATTTATATCTGGTATTTTATATTTTGGTAGATTACATAGTAATTGTTTTAGTCAATAAATATCGTTCTTGTTGTCAAACCCTTAACGGGGTCTTCTTGTAAGACGAATTTAAAAAATCTATTTCTTTACATATTTCAAAATTAGCATTTGTTGAAAATATGTTGTAAAGATATCAGCTCGAAATTCATAGTATTAACCAACATTACGTTCGTATTAACGCAAAGCGATTACGTTTCTTAATACTTTAAACGTGTTTTTTTCGAAACAAAATTTTTAAAAATGTCTCACAAGTTGCAAAGAAATATAAACACCAATTACTTTTTTATGAAGCAGAATTATTTATTTGTAACAATTCTATATTACTTTTGTATTTATTTAAAAAAAAAGGAGAAGTCAACTTTGGCATTTTTTCCAGAAATTCGGCCATTTTGTAATCAATGGACTTTCATTTATGAATTCTAATTCACACCAGAGCGATAAGTGTAGAAAATAGTATTCGAAAATACAATGTATTATGTTTCAGCAATTTGCTTTTTTGCGCTCTGCTTTGACCGCAAAAAAATGTATAAAGTTTTCTAGAAAAAATTTTTTTTGCAATACTTAAAATATTTACAATAAGACCAAATAGAAATAGAAATAATTGCTTTTTATTTGATTGCCGAAAAAAATTCGTTAAGCAAACTTAAAATCTAGAGTTTCACACGAGAAGATCCTCTCTTATTTGTAAATAATTAAAAAACCGCAATTATCTATGAATAATTTCTCCTTTCTTAATTTTTAAAATTTTCGTTTTTTAAATTTAAAAATTTAAAAATTAAACTATTTTTTTTTGAATAGTTTGACAGTTATTAAATAATCTTATGAGCATTAGGAAACCGAAAATATCCGAATCAGCGTACCGCACCGGAGCGTGACGGTAGAATTAATTTTACCCTCCAGGAAAAGTGGAAAGTGCGTCCAAAGAAGTTTTCACTTCAAAAAAAGTCTTGATTTTGGAGTAAAGCGGCATTAAATTTATTGATTCTAGTTACTAAGACTGTTACCTATACCCGAAATATTTGTGCATTAGCTTAGTTTTAAGAGTTTTTTTCCTTTTTTTGACATATCCAACTTCAAGCTTAAGAAAATATTAAAATCATGAGATCCCAAAATTTTTGAATAATCTTCCTACTCGATAGTAGAGAAAGATAAGAGGTTGGGATTTATTAAAATGTTGAGAGTATCTGTAGTTCAAAAGGGCAAATTTTAGCTTAGAATTAGCATTTAATGTTAAAAAATTGATAATATTGCATATATTTTATGTTTTATTTATTTTCTTTTTATGCCAGCTATGTTTTTGTTGGAACTGACTATACATATATCATTATTTCGTGTAATAATATATATGTATATATGTATATATATATTAGTAGAAAAAATATTAAGAAAAAAGTGCATTGAAGTGAATCGTTAAGAATTTCTGCAACGTCATTCTGTTACGATTGAGTTAGATTGAGTTAGTCAATAAATCGAAAAAATAATCATCTTGTTTGGAGATGAAGATAAGTTGAATCTTCTGAAGCAATTTCAAGGTTTATGTGACTTAAAAGAATATTTTAGATCTCTTTTTGATATGGCCTGGTATTTGATATCATTATACATTTAATCTTTAGCTCTAAAAATAAAAATTAAAAAGAAACTAAAGCATTCTCTAAAATTTGGATAGAAATTCATTGTGACCAGCAGATCTAGTCTTCTTCTGATGGATGTTTTTAAAAAAAAGTTGATTCAAAGATTGCCTGTTATTATCACAATATCCTTCAGATACATTTTTCTTTCTCAGAGACAGTTTCTAAAGTACGAGATACTTTGCTCTCCTCAGCAGGATCCCTCCCATAGAAGCAAATGGAAATTTGTATGTTATCACAAAAGCTTCATGAGAGTATCTACAATTATCTGCTCTGCCTTTTTCTGTCTCGTAGAGTATCGTCAATTAAATAGAGATTGAAGAACTCCTCTGAAACAGACCCCCAAAAACAAGCTTTCCTATAATATCTAATATTTTAAATAAAAATTAAGAGCGATTATTTTTTTCTTAAACTAAACATTTTTTATATATACAGAGGTCGCGAAGGCTGCATTTAAACGATTATTTTTTATATTCGATTAATGCAGCCGTCAAATATATTTAGCTGGATTTGTGTAGGACTTTCTGTTTTGATTATAGAAACTTTTATGATGATTTTCTTTCTATTTAAAAAATTAGTGCTAAATATGAATTTATTGAAATAATTAATCCTGATAAAAGTCTTTATCAAGTAAAACCTGGTATGAAAGTTTTGAACACTTTCACTGGTATTCTTAACTAGTTTTATATTTCAAGATGCACGAAAGTTGTTACTACAGAAAATATAAGTTTTCACTCTTAATTAAAATCTATTTAGTGAGTTGAAAATGAGATATTAAAGGTGCAGCAGATCTGGTTGCACTAGGTTATTATTTATTGTATGCCTAAAGACCTGGAGTTTAAATTTCATTTAACAGAGAAAGGAAAAAATTGGCTAACAAGTTTAGTAAAAGTAAAACAAAAAGAGCTTAGGACGATATTTTTGGTACTTATTATTATTTTTGAAATAAGAAATTCTAGTCTGTAATTTTGTGTTTTATTATAATTCAATGTGTTAAAGTTTAGTTTTACTTAACTACTGTTTAGCAGGGAAAATAATGTGAAGAATATTAATTAAAATACTTTAAAAACTTACGCGTGAAAGCTATAAAGCAGATGATTGTAGAAAAAGCTTTAATATTGTAAAAGTAATTATTTAGACAATTTTCTGAGTAATCTGATGAATTGGGTTTAATGTTAGATACATTTAAATTATTGTTTATCCGTTGAAGAAAAAAAATTTCTAAAAACTAAAATTTAATCATGAAAACTTTGCATAATGCATTTTGGTTAAATAAAAATAACAGAATTATTTAAGGCTCGACGTTTTTTTAAGATCTTATTATCCGTAAACAAATTTATAAGATATTTTTTTACTACAACATTAGTTAAACCATTAGAGATAATCAAGAAATAATTTTTATTGTTTGTAGTTTATGTTTACAGGGAAATTCCATAGCTTTGAAATTATTTTATAAAAAGCTTCACGATACGCGTCGTTTATTAAGTGATGTTTCATTATTTCTCTGAAGTTTTAATAGTTATGCTAATTTCTTTTCATAAGCTTTTAGTGTTAGTAATCTGTACTTGTTAAAGTAAAAATTGAAGAACAAAATTATAGGTATACTTGTACATACATTGTTTTTGTCCTACCTTACTTTAAAATTTTTTTTTAGCAAAACGATACTAGCTTCAAATATTTATTTTGATTGCACGTGTTATTTAATGATAAAAATCACTTTTTAATTTAATATCGAAACTTTTAGTATTCTAGTGGATTTCTTAGTTTGTATGAAAAGTCCGTTTTATTATTTAGAACTAAGTTCTTTATCTCAGATTATTAAAAAGTATTAAATATTAAAAGCTAGCCTTACAAAAGAGACTTGACAAAATCAACTTAAAAGACACAAAATTGACACAAAGAAAATATGGTTGGCAGTCCTATGGTTTTGATCATTTTTCTTATTACTTCTGTGCACTTAAGTTTCTATAGTTTTGGTGTATTTAATGGTAATCATAAATATCGCTATTATTTTAAAAAGTTGTAATATTAAAGCTTTGGTGGTGTATAAGTTAGCTTAAATAGTTATTTTGAGATTTTGGTAGCTTTTAATAAGTGTTGATATTGTTTATATTTTAAAATTTTTGGTGTGTGTTTTATTTTAAAATTTGAGTGTTAGCTGGCTCAAATTTTAAGTTGGATTCGTATCGGGTGTTCTTACTATTGTTTACAAAAATTGTATTTTATATTGAACATGACAAGAATATTTATACTCACTTAAATAAAATCTGTACGAAAAGTAGAAAAGGCTTTTTAGTCTTTTCAAAAATTTATTCCTTTTGAGCAAATATAATTTCTAAATTAATATGTTTAATATAAAATATAACGGTAAATAAATGAGTACAGTTTAATCAGATCCTATTTATTTATCGAATCCGGAACTTTTATAAGAAACTAAAAAATTTCGCTTTTTTTGTGAGTAATGGCAAAAACAAGAATTTTTTATGCAGCCTTTAGCCTATAACTAAATCTGCGTTTAGAAATTTTACCTGCAAATATCTACAGTGATTAATTGGAAAAATGACTAAGAAATTTCTGTTATAATATTAAGTTTTATGCTGCGAAGAAAACGAAAAAGCAGTCAAGAAAATCATTTTAAATGAGTAAAATCTTTTGATTTTAAAAGAAATATAATATGGATATATTTCATAGTTGAAGTTAGTTATTTTTTGTTCTTTAAGTGTTTGTTTTTGCTATCATAATTCTAAAAACGACTGTGTAGATAAGTTAAGTTTTTTTCCAAGAATCATGATTTAGTGTATATGATTTCCTAAAAATCTTAGTTATAGTTTTTTAAATTCCGCAATATACAATTAAGCTGGCTACATTTTTAAACACTCCTTTATTGACAATTAACACAACGTCATAAATACTCATAAGTTAAATATCTTTTTTGCAGAAAGCTACTTAAGATGGCCAACACCTGCAGAAGAGGCTTTAGATGAAGTTCACGATGCCGAATACTTCAATGCCGTCCAAAAGTCGATGAAAGAATGGAATCTAAAATCTCAAAAGAGCAAAAGGTAAATGCAATTAATTAGATTTTTTCTTTTTTGTATAGCTTAATTGTGTGGATTCAGTATTGTTTCTAAACAGTTGGAAAGGCAACGAATAGCAGAATTTTCATGTTTTCGTTTTTTTGTAGTAATAAAATGTTTAAAACTATACCTTCAAGCTTAAGACGCTCAGGATATATTGAAAAGAGACAAAGAAGCTCTATAAATTTTGCTGTGATAAGCGTCCTTTGACTCATTTTAAAATTAAAACTGATTAAGGCCTTAATCGAAGGCACTTTAAATATAATTAGTTTAATTTAATGTCTTACATAGAAATATATATTTTGATCAATTAGACTTCGTTTTGCTTTGCATTAAACTTGAAATTTGTCCTTGTGTTATCGTTTTCTGTGAATTCAACAATGGTTCTAGCTTTAAATATTGATTTTTAAGGGCGTGATTTTGTATAAAGTTGTAAAAGTTTTTACTCACAAAAATTATCTTATGCTTTCCAACTAGTGTATGTAGAAGATTTTTATAACTATCCCAAAAACTATGAATGCTTGGCAGTATTTAATGAAATGCAGAGCAATGGTCGAAGGAATCAATTCTACTTAATTAAATTTTAGAGCAACTCTAATAGCTTAACGCTTTTTATTCTTAATTTTGTTATTCTTGGGAAATGCATTTGTATCTTGAAGTATGTCTAATCTATTAACTCACGTCTTTTCCCAAATACTGAAACTTACTTAAAACTAAATGCTCTTAGAAAAGGGAAATACTCGGGATACAATGCAACAGAAAAAAGAAATCACAATACGCTTCCTTTTAAAAGTTTAGTTTTCTCTTGCAAGGCTGGGAAAAGACAAATGAATGGATTGAAATTTACAAAATACTTAAATGGATTGAGAGTAAAGCAGAACCAGCTTTTTTTGTTATTTTCTCCATATCAAGAATAGGAATAATAAAAGAAACCATTTTGTCATTAAGTAAAGTAAAAATGTTAGAAATACTTAAACAGCTAGAAACTTTTTGTAGTGATTTATACGAGAGGGAAAAAATTTACTCTTAAAAAGATTTTCTCAGTTTATATAAATTAATTCTTACTCTATTAAGGAAAATAAAATAAAATTGATTTAAGAAAAACAGTGAAACTGTTCAAACTTATAGAAAATCATTTTAGTTCGTACTTTCTGTCTTTCTTCAATTAGTTTAGAAGGGATCAGAGATGAAATAAATTAATTGAACATTTTTTACATATTTATTTTAAGTGTTTATTTCAATTATACAGAACAAAGAGAGCAATACGAAAAGTTTGTTACAATGAAGTTGGCTGCTTTGAAGATTCCGGGCCATTTAGCTACCTTGAAATGCTTCCATCATCACCAGAAGAAATCAATACGAAATTTTATTTCTATTCCACAAAGCGAAGAAGTGAACAACCACTACTAGAGCTTCCTTTTGTAAATATGTCTGCTGCTATGGATAAATCACAAGAGCAATTGAATGATAATTCAACAGAATCAACAACCCAACTTCCAAAATATGTTTATAGTTTGGACGAAATGACTGGATTTGATGAATTATCAGTTAGAGTGATCGTTCATGGTTTTGGCTCAGCATGCCCTCATGTTTGGATTTACGAAATGAAAACAGCTTTGATGGCAGTGGTAATTATTTTTCTATATATTTTTTTGAATTTGTTTTAAATATTAGTCAAAGGCTAAAATTATCTAATTTTTCTTTTTTAGGAAAATTGTATTGTTATTTGTGTTGATTGGGAGAATGGGGCAACTTTACCAAATTACGTAAGAGCTGCTGCTAATACTCGTCTTGTGGGTAAACAATTAGCTTTACTTCTTCAAAATTTAAGGGAGCATAAAGGCTTAGATCTCACTAAAACTCATATAATTGGTTTTAGTTTAGGAGCACATGTTGCTGGTTTTGCTGGTTCTGAATTGCCAGGCTTAAAAAGAATCACTGGACTTGATCCTGCTGGTCCACTATTTGAATCACAAGATCCAAAAGTTCGCTTGGATAGTTCAGATGCTGATTTTGTAGATGTCATCCATTCGAATGGCGAAAATCTAATTTTAGGTGGTCTTGGCTCCTGGCAGCCAATGGGTCATGTTGACTTTTATCCAAATGGAGGACGTGTACAAAATGGCTGTTCAAATTTATTTGTTGGTGCTGTCACCGATTTTATATGGTGTGAGTATGGTTACATTTATGTTTTAAACTGGCCAAGGACTTAAACTTCACTTATATTGTGCTATATAATAGTTTAAATAATGTAAAAAAAGAATTTATATTTAGAAATAAGTAGCATAAAATTTACTTATTAACATTTTTCTATTTTAGCACAAACAGCTGAAAATGAAGGACGATCTCTATGTAATCACCGTCGAGCATATAAATTTTTTATTGATTCAGTTGCTCCAAGATGTCTTTTCCCTGCATTTTCATGCAATTCTTATAACGAATTTCTTCATGGTAAATGTTTTCCATGTAAAAAGGATAGCAATGATATTGAAGATATATCCCGTTGCGGAAACATGGGATACTATGCAGACAAATCAAGTGGCCGTGGACAACTGTATTTAGTTACCCGTGAAGAAGAACCATTCTGTGCTCATCAATTTAATTTAGAGATTTATAATTCATTTAATGATCTTCCTTTGAGAACGATTGGAAAAATTGAAGCCACATTAGAGGGCGATGGTGGATTAAATGAAACATTTTTAATTACTGAGTAAGTTTTAACTACAAGTTTCAATCCAAGTTGGTTTAATATTAGAATTTAAATTTATACAGCAAAGAAGATGCAGAATTTTTTGCTGGTGATGTCGTCTCAAAAATAATAGTACCACATCCTGCATTAGGTTTTCCAAAAAGCTTGACATTGCAATATAAATCCTACAGTGGTTGGCTGTCTAGAGGACTACCACATTGGGACATTGATAAAGTTGTTTTAACAGATAGTTTTGGACGAAGTCATTCAATATGTGAGCCATCATTATCATTATCGAGTGGAATACCAGTTTATATGGTACTTGAGTCTGGAATTTGTGAACTTGAAGATCGCTATGAGGTATTAACAACAACAGAAGGTGTCGATATCGAATTTTCTACATATTCTATTGAAAACTTAGATAGTGTAGATGAGGTGGAAAATGCTAAAAATAAAAAAGATATACTTAACTTAAGACCAAACTATGAAGTTACAGGAAATCAATCGTATGTTTTAGAAGAACCAGATGATTCATTTAGTTTCTCTTGGAAGCCCATGCTTGAAGGAAATTCCCTTGATCGTGAAGCTTCTGAATCAAGTCGAAGCTTAAGGGATAGTACTTCTGAAGTATTTGAACCGGTACTTAAAGAAGGTAGAAGTATTGAAACTAGAAGCCGAAAAATGCATACTTTTGATTCACCTGAAGTAATGGAACCTATTCTTAAAACAAAATCACGACAAAATCAAAACCTTCATGACATTCCTATGAATGAAGAAGCAAAATCAAATGATGGTGGATTTTTAACTGTTCAATTATTCCCTTTCCGTTTAGGTGAGTTTTTAGAACGTGCTGAAAGATATGCACGGAAAACACTCTTACCATTAATATCTGTACAAGCACCAAAACTTTTTGGTTTTGGTAATGAAAAAGAAACATCAGAAAGAAAACCTAGATATATTCCTAGATATTTTAATCAAATTCAAAATGATTCAATAAAAAATATTGACCATAGTATCAAGTCGAAAATAAATGAAGCCAAAGATAAAAGTATTTCTTCCAATATATTTGAGATAGCTAGAAGATCTGATGGTAATATTAATACATCAAAACCATCTTTATCCAAGCCTATTTATTATTCTAATAAAATAGGGAAGAGCTGGAATTGGGAAGCTGATTTAACTGATACTGCCATATTCGATGCAGATAATAATACTAAAATTAAAATAGATTTACCAACGTATCAACCACCGAAAATTTCTACGAAACATGAAAATTAAATTAAAAACGTTTTCTTTTTTTTTTTAAAAAATGATTCAATTTTTAAAGTTTTAATAACTTAAAACTAATTTGAATTATTACATTTCTAATTTTCAATCATTGTATTGACTAAGAAGTTAATCGAATTTATGATTGGAGCTTTCTCCTTATGACCAGCCATTTGCATATATTTGCATGGAATTTGTTCATATTAAATCGTAGAAGTTATGAAAATTTGTGAAAAATTAAATTTAAATTTGGAAATATGTTTACGGAAATTAAGTGAAAATTAGAAATTTGTGCAGATAGTTTGCAGAAAGTGATTTAAGTTAAAATATAAGTACTATTAAGTGTTATAGGCATTTCATTAAGAAATAAGTAATATTTTCACTAAATTCACTGTCAGAGCTTTCATGGAGCTGTATTTGTATTCTTACTCAAGTTTAGGATTCTATGAATTTATAACTAAATGCACGTTAAATTTTTAGGCCTTAATTCAATGAAGTTAAATTTCTTAACAAATCGGTGCATAACAAAATTGTTCTTTTTTGTTTTCAAGTAAATATTAGATTCTTAACTACCAACCGAAAATTTAAGAAGAGAATATTAAAATTTGGTTTTAATGTTAAGTAAAAATTTTTTTCATTTCACTGATGCAATAAAACTAGTCTAAAAGTATTTGTTATGAAATTATTTAACAAATGACAAATGTTTCCAATAATCATCTGGGTTAAATTGTTAAGAAAGAATTTCAGTCAACAAATTTATATTTCTTAATGCTGGTATTTTTTTTGAGACACTAGAACTTTTAAAACTAATTGCTTTAAGCTGTTGACACTTGAAAAAAATGCTGATGTTTATAAGTAATAAGAAAGATTTTTATAAATACCGTGTTAGTATGTTATAAAATAACTTAATGAATAAATTAGTTAGTTATTGAATTATATAATGGCTCAATTCTTCTAAAAATTGAGTTAATTAAAGTATTTTATTTTAATTAATGCTCAATAAAATCTTTATTCAACCTTATTAAACATTTGTGATACTTAAAAAATGACAAAAGTTTAAGAAAGTAGTTAGTAAATTAGTTAATCTTTTACCATTCCTTTTTCTAATGGTGAATATGCCAGTGACCGTAATAGTACTTAAAATAGTTTGAAATTTTAATAAAATTGCTTTTCTAGTCGAAGATCACTTTTTTAGGCAGAAAGCTATTCGTGTCTATATTCCAAAACCGATTAGAAACTTATTTTTATATCAAATTTTTTAAGTTTTAATTAAGACATAAGCATAAGCATTGTTAATTTTTCTTGTTGTAAATATATTTGTTAGTTAATGTTCACATTGTAAAAAATTTTCTCCTTGTTTACAATTGATTTATTATACTTATATGCAAATACAGAGTTAAACTCATTAAAAAAAATGTAAAATAAAGTAATATACTTGAAGTCTTTAGTTTTTAAAATAATTTTGTTTCATTAAAATCAAAATTTGTGATGTTGTAAATATTTGTTTGAATATATGTATATACTAACATTGATTTATAAAAGGTGCAATAATAAAGATTGCATTGGAATAAAACTGCAAACTAATCTCGATGGATATATCTGGAATGGGAAGTAAGTACAGTGGCGTAACTACAGCTTTTGCCACCTGGGGCGGTCTCCAATTTTGCCACCCCTCCGAATTCAACCAAATAGGGTTGTAAATAATTACTGAACATAAATAAATAAAAAATACTATTTCTTTGTTTTAACACAGAACACATAGTTATGAAATTTATGCGTGTTTATATATTTATTTTTTTTGCATTTTTATTCGAGAAGTCTTCAATGACATTATCAAAATTGATATTATCTGTCAGTTCCTTTTCTATAGAAAGTATCGCTAGGTTTCATAATCGGAAACCAATCATTGTAGAGCGAAGATAATTTTTAATTAGCTTTATTTTCGAAAGGCTTCGTTCATATCTAACAACACTGATACGTATTGTTAAAAAATTTTTAACACTATTACTATGTTTGGAACAGAGTTTTCCAACCTATATTATTGAATGAATATTAAAAGTTCAAGAGGCCCTTGCTCTTTTTTCAAATGGTTTGATTGTTGCTGTAGAGCAGGTACAGATATAAAATTTTAAACCCTTTTCCTTTCCATATAAAACAGTTCTTCATCAATATCAACAAAATTATGAACTAGACATTCAAAACTTTCGTTTAATAGATTAGCTGGTAGTATGCAGGAATACTTCGCTGCTAGAACATGCAAATGTTCAAATCCCACCTTAATTTTCTGGACAACTTTATCCAATTATTAAAACATTTCTCTTCGTGTTTCTTTTACTAAAGTTAGCCCCACATCTCGTGAGTTTTGCATTTAATAGGACCAATGTTAGCGATTTGCAACATGTTTTTACTGTCTGCGATGATATTTATTTAAGAAAAAACTCCTAGTTTGTTAATGAAGCTAAATCTGCTCATGGAGATATATGTGCTGCAAGATGTACTTTCCCTAATGGCAAACAAATAGTTATGGTCACAGTTTACATATAATAAAAAAGTTGAATACATAATAGACTTTCTTCCCGAATCTTTATTAGTATACACGGAAGGAGGTTCATCCCTGAACTCTATTACTTATTACTTTCTTTTCCTGGTAGCAATTGGTAAGTAAGAGTTGCCGTAATCTTCTTAATAGAAATTGGGTAAGTGATCTAGTGTTGTTTAAACACGTACAGTCTACACATAAATTTTATTAAAAAGCATAAAAGTTGAGCTCACTTTTAAAAATTTTCATATTTTGCATGCATTTTGAAATGTGCTCAGCTATATAAAAAGCACTAAGTGATAATAAGATTTTATTTTTATTTCTTCTTAAATATAAAAAGGCAGAAATTTTTTATGAGTAGAACTAAGAATCATTAAATATTTCTGTCTATTTATAAAAGAAAAGTTGTCACTCTAACAAGAAAGTAGTTTTTTGGCAAGCATTCATTTTTATATAAACAAATATTTCTCTCAAAATTTTATAATCAATTCAAAGTTTCTTTTTACATTTGATATATAAAAATGTTCGTGTGTTTTTATTCAATGCATGAAAATTTTTATTGGCAATTATAAAAAAGTCATTTAAAGATCGATATAATTTTTATCTTTCTAAAAATTTTTGTGGATAGCATTCAAACAGTTTTGGTTTTAATATTAAGCCTTCAATGTACTAAAATTTGAAAACTAAACCAAATTGTTGGCTAGTAAATTTTAGTTGTCACCTTTCTTTTTTAAAAGAATTCACATTTGCAATCAGATTAAAATATCAGGCATTGGTTTTCGTACAACTAAGAAGCTTATTACGGTTTAGCTACTTTAGGAGTTTTTAGTTGCTGTATAGTTTTTTTATCATTTTAAGACTAAATTTGGTCCTATTTTCTTCTGAGAAATAATCAGTGGGATGTTATTTTAAGCTCATTTTTATCATATTATGAAAATATGAATTTAACCATGTTTAAATTATTTATTTAACTCATTTTCATATAAATTCCTATCTAAGGAAATACATTTAGTTATTTTTGAACTCAAGAGAACTATGCAGCAGCCTGCAATATAAACAGCTCAAAGTGAGCCAAAAATCGAAAGACATGATAAATATGAAAGATTTCCAAAGCTGTAGAATTTGTAAATTAATTTTTATTTCACAAGACCCTAAATTATTTGTGCTGCTTTTTTATCGAGTCAGACATCAGCATAGCTAAAGTATTTGCATGAAATTTTTATCAATATTAATTGTACATACATCCTTAAAATATATGGAATATTTTTCCTTACTAAGAAAACACTTTTTAAGTATGTAGAAATATAAAAAAATCTTTTTGTTTGTAAAATATAATTATTATTATTTCTTTTCAAAAGTAAAATACGACAAAGTTTTGTTAGTATCACTCTTTTCCTCTGATATGAGTATTTATAAAATATTTGGTTTAGTTTTATTTTGGTTATTGGTGTTTAGTACAAAAGAATGGTACCAAAATTTTAAGAATCTTCCATGACAATATCTTAATTTCTTTCTGATTTGAGTTGTTTCTTATTGTTAGTGACTGCAAAACAAATAAAAAGAAAAAAATAATTATTCAACCACTTTCACTTTTTTTTTTCTCAATATTTCAGCTTGCTTACTTGTTATGAGCGTATCTGGATCTTCAAATTGATCTTCATGTTTCACTTTCTTTCTTAGTTTTTTCAAAAAAGCCATTTTATATTCTTCATTTGGTTTTTCGTGTAAACTTGAACTTAGCTTAAAACTAGTCAATGGTATTACAGTAGAAGAAATTGGTACAAGATCTTAAAGAGAAAAAATGATTAATTTTTCTTCAGTTTTCTAAAATTAGTTTTATTTTGACTTACCCCTTTCATATTTATCATTTTCATTTTTTTTATATAACATTGGTGAACCAAGTATTAATTGTAGCAGTAAAAAAAGTAAAATCATTATTTTCCAATCAAGCATCTTCTTTATAAAATGATTTTGTATATAATAAAGTGAACGTAAAAACACTTTGAGAACTTAAGTTGTTTGCTTTCAAGCTAATTTTGTACTGACTTCACTTGTTTACCTTTCAAAGAAAAAGCTTTGAAGAGTGGGTGGTGGAAGATCATTGATTCAGATGTGGGAATGAATGAACCAGTTTAGTATACTTTGAGCTTCTTTTGGGCAAAAATTTTTTAAACAAGTGTATAATGTTGAGGTCTTTACTTTTTAAGTAAAAAAAATTTTAGTTTTAACCTTCTTTTTTGTGCTGATCATGAGTGATAACTTTAAAGTTTCAGTTGAAACTTTATAAGAGTTTTTGTGACTATCAAGACTTCATTTATATTTATTTAAAGTAAAAGAATTTTCCATGAAATATCGAGCAAAGCTTGTCTGAATTTTAATGCAGTCTTTATATAGGTAGCTGTGTCAGACTAGAGCCTGGTTTAGTAATTTGCCTTTGGCTTGGGGTAACTATGATAGAAAACAGGAGCCCACTGAGCAGACTTAATCATAATTAATCGTTCATTTTTCAAAGTAGGGTCATATAATCCTCTATTGAAGCTTCTAGCAAGTAATCTAAATTTATACTTGATAATAAATTTCTTATAGAACTTTTGATTATGATTAAAACTAAAGATTAGGATACAATTAGTTGTTATTGTTTGTAAAAATAAGCATCTTCATTAACTTTATTGTTATCTTCACGATTGCCTTAAAAAAAAACTCCCTTCAGAAGATATGCACATAAGCCAGTGTTAAATATGCATTTCTTATGAGCCACGGGAAGCATAGCTTTCATATGTGGACGTATACACAAATATGTCATTTTTCTAGACGACTGTTCATTGCTAGGATTTTGTACGTGATAAATTAATAACAAATTCAAAATACTTTTGTTTGTTGGCATAAAAATTTTGGGGCTAAGTATCAGTTATTGATCAATATACTGAAAACGATTACAAGTTGGTTTGGTGAATATTTTACTACAACGGTTCACAAAAATATGATTTTGGCATATAACTCGGGGTTAGGTTTATTCATCATTTCAAATTTAGATGAAATATCTGCAAAACTTTTTAGTTTAGTTCGCTTCTTATTGACGTATTTGGATCAAAATATTGATTCCCTGTGCTATAATTCAAATCAAATCAAAAATTCCTGAGAGTTTATTCCAAGTTTTGGCCTTAGCAACAACTATTAATGAGTTGTAAAGATAAAAATCTAGTTCAAAAATGGATATAGGAAATTTATGTATTTCATTATTGAAAATTATAAAAATTTTGTGTTAATTCAATTCATGGTTTACTTAAAAAATATTAGTCGTGTTTTAGCTTTAAATGCCAAAAATATCAATAAAAAGCAGTTTTCTGTTTTTTATTCAAATGAAATGAGATTTTCCACGCTTCTATTCGTTAGAACATTTGTTCCCTAGGCTTTTTCTACAATATTTCCAATAAC
Source organism: Acrocera orbiculus (assembly GCA_947359355.1). NCBI lineage: Eukaryota > Metazoa > Arthropoda > Insecta > Diptera > Acroceridae > Acrocera > Acrocera orbiculus. The sequence continues at coordinate 6,568,099 of OX375757.1, forward strand.
CTCTATTGCACTAATTCTACGGGTTTGCGTTCTACGCATTTCTACATTCTTAATAAAATATTACATGCTTAGGTGATTTCGTTGAAAATATAACAACTACATAACAGATATAAAACAATTTATTGAAGAACAATTATATTCACATTTAATTTTAATATTTATATTTTTATAATACTTATCATTTTGTTTATTAATTATTGTAATTTATAAAGAAAGGAACCTTAAACAGTTTCTGTTTTCAAGCCAATCTTTTTCAATTAAATAGCATTTTCACAATTCTGCAATTGTATTGCTTCTTTTTTATTATTATTTTAATTTTTATTTTTTTATGTTAACATTAACTGTATTATGCCTGAAAGTACAAATCTACATATATAGTTTTTGTTTTATTAAATTTAATTTTTTTTGTTTTGCGAAATTCACCATTTAGAAATTTAACAAAAGTTCATAAAGAAACAGTTTTTTGCCTTTCTAAATAAATTAAAATTTTGCATATATTGAAACTTTGTTGTTTTTAATTAGAAAAATTAAAAATTTTTAATTTCTTATTTATAATATAGACAAAATAAAGTTGAACAATTTGCATGTTCATCTGCATTAGTATCAAATTCGAGAAAGAGTAATTTTTATTTTATTTCTCTTTTCTTAACTTTATTTTAGCTTCAAGCCATGAAATTATTTACTAAATATAGGAAAAATGATTTAAGATGAAATCTATAAGAAAATCTATAAAAAATCTATGTTTATTTTTTGAAAGTGGGCTTAAAACTTTATTAGACTAGACAAACTTAAAAGCCTTTTTGCTTGCTACTTTGTCTAATTTTAGCATTTAGTCGCAATAAATATTTTAATTCTGTGGGAATATTCATTTCCTTTTACCTGAAGTATTTTTATCTAGCCACATATATTTGTTTGAATTTTAACCAAATTTAAGGTTTTCCTTTTTTAATGCTATAATTTTTAAAATTTTACTTTACTCAAAATAGTAATTTTTTACTATTTAGTAAAAGATTACAACATATTAGGTATTAATGACTATAACAAAATATTCTACAACAATTATAATCCTTTTTAGTTAAAATGTTTTGTATAGTTAATTTATTATAATTACAATCAAAGTTATGTCTTATACTTTACTGAGTGAATTAAATGAAATCCCTTCAATTTTTCATTTAAAAATTAATAATTCCTTTTTTATAAATTAAGGACATGTTTTATCATTTTGTTTCTACTGAAGGCTTCTCTACACTTACATCTATTGCAACACCAATTTTATGATTAAGTTAAGGATTTTCTCTATATTTATTTGTATAAAATTGTTGCACAGTTAAAAAAGATAAGTTATATTAACCTTTTTGAAATTTAAGACAAGATATATGTCTCCTTAGAATAAAAACTCTCCTTAATACGTAATGAAAATTATACTCGCTTTTTAATATTCTTTTTAAAAATAATTTCCAGATAGCCAAAAGGCAAAAAAACTGATATTAGATTTTTGAATATAAGTACGTCACTCAAAATTTCTATTTTTCTTATAATTTGTATTTTAAGTATGGACTTCCTAGAAGGAAGCAGAAAAATATTATATACTGTCAAAATTTGTACTAAAATAAAAGTAGAGAAGAAGTTTGAAGTCATGACAATGCTCAGACTAGTTGATAAAACTTCAGATATTGAATAAAAATCTTTTAAAAATGCTACTGTCACTAGGTGAGGAGGATAATATGGGCGTTATGAAATGAAATTGTTAAAATCCAATAAGTTTCAGTCAAGGAGAATAATAGTTACTCAGATCATATTGTTAATTTCGTTATTTCATTACAACAGCTAGTCTGAACTTTGGCATGTGTTTGAATTTACGTATCATATTTCCCTGCTTTTAAGAAAAATTATAAAATAATTTCCTTAATACTTATATATATACATATATAAATATTGATCCTTATCTAAATATTTAGTAATACATATTTTTAGCAACATATTTTAAAATCAGCTAATTTGACATTCATAAGCTTTCGCAAGACATTTATTCAATAAAATTTCATTTTCTTTAAAAATTGCTTAGTAGTAGCTTAGAGTACAGTTTCCATTTCAGCTATCTCTTTCTTGTAAGACCTGATAATTAGTTAGTAATTTTTTTTATTTAAAAAGAAATGAAAACAAAAATTTTAAACTAACCATCGGTATAAATCTTGGGCACTGCCACCCAAACTTAAGCTGCCAAGTAATGATGAACGCTCTTTAGATCCTGGTGTTATTAAGTCAGATGCTGATGATAAGCTTGTTTGAAAAAAAATTTAAAGAAATCATAAAACAGAAAAAATTTTATTATAACAATATCAGTAAGTTAAGCTTTGTGAAACCTTTAAAGTTTATGTCTTTAAAGTACTGAAATTTCTGAAAGCGGTAAGCAAAGTGCTGTTTCAATATTAAACTTCTATAGAGAAAATTGAAATTTTTCCTTATATAAAGTTAAAAATGACTTTGACAGCCAAATTTTGTTAATTTTATCCTAGTTATTCTGAATTATAAAAAAACTACTGAGCTAAGTAACACTTAAATTTACTGCAATTACTGCAATTGGTTTTCAAAAGGATTAAATAAAAAACCTTAACACTCAATTAAAACTATAATTATTTATAAAAAGTTTCTCTTACCGAATTTTTGGTGGCGTTATACCTTTTTCACCCATTGTTTTTTCTAGCTGTCGAATTCTAAGTCGTGTCATATCAAGCTCATGTTTAACTTTCCATAAATGAGTATCACAAATAGGATCACTGCATCGATGATTTTTAATAATTTCTTGTGCTTCAAAAACAGCACCACGAAATGTTAAAGATTTTCCCATTGATAATGAAATAAGTGCACAACAGCCACCATTGTCAGTTTTTGCTAAACGATTTCTTAAATATTTAAAATAGACATATTCCATAAATAAAAGTAATGCTGCTAAAAGTATTCCTGCCATTAACAATAAAAATGCTGATAAAAATTGTTCTAAAGCCAATGGATCTGATGATTTATGTTCCTGTTTGCCTGGACGACAAGTTCCTGTCATCCAATACCGTCGAAGACGTTCTAAATCTCCATTTGCTCTAAACTCTAATAAACGTTTGTTAAACATTTGAACATATTTAGAATTGCGACTAAAAGCTAAGCCATATCCTAAAATATAAATTATGTAATAAATTTAAACTAGGAAATAATAAAAATTTTTTATACCTGTCATTGCATACCAGCTACCAACAGTCAATAGTCTGCAGTCTTCATCTTGGGCTACTAGGTAGTCTAAAACAGTACCGTCATAAATAAAAGCATCCATTTTGCCATTTAGAACAGCTGCAACGCCATCTGCAACACTGGTTTTATTATACCTAAAAATAAAAAATGCATAATTGAAACAAAATTTTAATAGATAAAACATAAAAGGTATCATGGGAATAAAAACAGGCATGTACAACATCAATTTGTTGGACATACTGTCTCATATAGTAATGCATCTCTCGAAAATATTTAGCAATAGTAGAATCAGTATGACTCCAGGGAATTGTTCCAAATTTAAAAGTTGGTCTATGCGAAAAAGGTCGTGTTAGTCGTGAATCATCAAGTCCAGTAAATTCATGAAATTCTTCTCTGAAAAATAAATGTTACACATCATTTTGTGATATAAAAAGAAAATATGAATAAATACCGAGTTATCATGAAAGCAGCCAAATTTGCTGTATATATAGCAAGGAAAACAACAGCAAACAAAGCCCATACATTGGTCATAAATCTAGCAGTAAAACCACGAGGGGAATCTACATGAACTGCTGCCTGAAAAAGAACTGCCCATACCAGCCAATATGTTCGAAATAATGAAAATTTATATGGAACTGCTGTTCCTGTCTGAAGTGAAAGTTTCATATCAAAGCCACTTGGTGATAACCATTCAAATAAAAATATCATAAATGTAGCTGCTTGTATAGCAACAATTCCAACCTTAAAAGATATAGAGAAAAATTAAGGATATTATCTATAGCCAAAATGAATTAAAAATTAACAAACTAGCATCCAGGATGCGGTATCAAATGGTTCTAAAAAAGCTGTCGGAGAAATAATTCCAGTACGTTTTGCTACAACAATAGCAATTCCAGTTTCCATAAAAGGTTCACTAAAATCAACAACAGCTTCACGTTCAGCATTTATCATTAAAGATGTTAGAACCATATCAGTTTTACGGTTAACTAAATCCGCAATTAAACCATTCCATTTACCATTTTCAAGTGTACCCCATTTACCATCTTCAACACGTACTAGCTCATATGTAAAACCAAGTTCTTCAGCGAATTTTTCCAAAAGATCAATACAAAAACCACTGCAACATTGATAAAATGATTCATTTCTGTGTGCCTGGGTCATATCAATTTCAGCCATATCATGATCTGCTACCCTACAAAGGACACCACGATCCATCATACATTTACCACTAACGGGATCAGCTGGTGATAAATTGATATATGGTGATTCCTCAAGGAATGTTATTTTTAAATGGAATTTTTCTGGAACACCTTGTGGTGGTGCATGTGAATTTCCAGGCCAAGCAATATCACGAATATCCAATTTTTGAGTTTCCCATGATTTCCAGATACCAATCTAAAAAATAAAAATTTAATTTAAGTATCTACCGTATTTCTTGAGGATTTTACTTACTTCCTCCCAGACTAAATTTTTGCTATTTGCGCTAGGACGTAAATTCATAATTTTTAACTCAGCTGATTTTAAATCCCCATCTGCTGTGAACTCTATATTTGGCTTATTGATATCTGTTTCTATAGAAACATTTCTTAGAAACTTGAAAAATCTGCAAAAAATAAGCCATATAAAATTAAGTTGAACTCATTCAAAAAGACACATTAAATACATTTCTCCATTATCCCATCGTCCTTGTCCTTCATCTTCACATGATAACTGTTGTGTATTTAATTTTCTACCCTGATTTGTTGGTTCACTTATATACGCTTCAACACCATATGCATATATTTTGATGGCATTAGATATTTCATTCATTAAAGCAGGATTTGATGTATTAAAATGAACACCTAACATCCCAACCGGAAATTGTGGATGTGCATCCTTTTTTTCAATTACAGATTGAGTAACTACCCAAACATAGTTTTCACCTGTAATCTTCAATTCTTCAGCAGCTCTAAGTATATCAATTGCTTCACTTTGTGTGGCATAAAGTAACATGACCTGAAAATAAATTTAATTAAAATATTTAAAAATTATTATTTCTATAAAATACTTTGAAAACGGCGATATAAAAATTAAATAAATTAAGTAAGATAAAGGCGGATTATCGATTATAATACAAATTTCTTAATTTTTAAAAACATATCCTTTACTTACTCTAGCCTCACTATTAACTAATTCAAGTAAATCATTTGATCGTGTTACTATTATTGAATTAAGTATTGTAAATTTAAAATGATCTTGCATTTCGGTGACACGCTCTCGGACAGCCTGCACGAAATCATCATGACCAGCTATCTGTGATGTGACCACCGAAAATTGATGCCATTTATATCTTTCAAGTATGCTTAACATAGCAGCACTTTGATGTTCAATGCTTGGAGCTAACTGAAGCTGAAGTGTCGATTGTGATGCTCTGCGTTCAAGTCCTGAATTATCAGCATTCCATGATATAACTGGTATACCAAGATATCCTGCTAATTGTAAAAAATATTGTGCAGATGCGGTACTACGTCCAAATTGTTCATTATTCATTACATAAAGTATTGCTGAGACATTAGCTCGAAGAAAATCTTTGCATAAAGTGTTAAGGATATCTAAAAATAATGATTTAAAATTATTGTAAAATATTTTACGATTTTTTTCTATATAAAATTATAAATATCATATTTTCCTTTTTAGTGATATAAATTCTATAAAATTGTTGATAGTAGCTCACCTGTAGGGCTCGGTGTTAATGTCATCATATCGAAATGTATATTCGATAGTTGAAATACATAGTCCTTGAGAAATGTTAATTTTGTTCCTCTGGGTCTTTGTAATGCATCCACAGCAGATTTTATAGCTTTTAAGTAGTCTCTTTTACCAAAATTTGTATGAGGTGCAATCAAACCAATATTTAAATGGTTTGCATTTGATGAACTTCTTATACCTCCCCCACTGCTTGTTCGAAGAGCATTGGTTTGATTAGATATTGCTATTAAAGCAAATGTGCACAGCAATAGCTTTGTTAGCTTCATTTTAAATTTTTTTTAATATCTCAAGCAAATCATTTCCAATTAATTTATATCAAAGTTATAATAAAATATTTCACTGTATTTGATTCGCTTTTCCGAATGCTTACACAAGTTTTAATTACATAACTTTTATTTACACCAAAATTTACTAACATTTATTATACAATTAATATCAATCAAAGATAAATACCAAAATTTTTGAAGAAAGAAACACTTGCTAAGATTTCATACTTAAAAATCGGAAAAATATTAAATTTTTAGACTAGAATGGTCCACACCCAGAATTCGATTGACGAAAAGGAGATTTCTCATCTCCTATAAAACTGTCAAATTTCTTTTCTCAAATTTGGTCCATAGAGCTCATGTCAAATGGTAAACAATTTCAGCGCATGATCCTTAAATGTATCCTCAATATAGAATAAATATAGAATTGGTTGTTATTGGTAACAGCCTTGATATATACAATAGAAATGCACGTGCTTAGTGAAATTTCATTCAGATATTTTCCTTTCTTTTCTAAATTTTTCCCTTGTTTTTAAACACTTTGTTTTTAGCCTTAAAAGTTAATTAAAATTATTAAAATGATTTTAAATGAATTAAAGGTAGCTGAAAAACACAATTTATTTGGGATCCTAAGTAAATTTGCGTTTGTAATGTAGAATCAGTTAGAAAGCTGAGTATTTTTTGGTAGTAAGTGTCATCCCCTTTTCATAATATTGAAGAAATTTAATTAAAAATTTAACCTAATATTTTTCAAATTTTTAACTTTGTAATCTGGAAATTAAAGTCTTCAACACCGGCTTCTTTGCCCAAAAGATATTTTGTTACATTTTATATATCAAAAATTGAGTTTTCAATTAATTTATAAAAAAGGCTTTAACGGCTAATGAAACTGTCTAATTATCCAAATGCTGTGCAATATTGACTTAAAATTAGGCATACTTGTACTGAGTAAAGCTAAAATATTGGACTGTTTGGCTGGAATTGCAGTCTTAGTAAAAAGATTAACAAATTTCTGAACAGACAATTTCAATAAAAACTTTTAAACAGCAACAAAAACCTTGTTTTTTCATTTAATTTAAGATTTCTATCAAAAGTATTAAAACTTAATTACTAAATAAATAAAAAATTGCTTTTCAAGTCTATTAGGGAGAAGTAAAAATTTTTGAGTTGAATCAATGGAAGCGAAATTAAATTAAATAAAAAGCTTTACTCAACTTCATTTGATTTTTGAATTTGTCATTTCTTTTACTCAAAAATAATCATATTTAGTGAAACGAAATCGAAAAATCCTACAAAATCCTCAGTTCTATTAACGCACAAATAATAAAGAAAGACTAAAATCATATTTTGAAATGCTTTTTGCTCAAGATTATACATTACAAAATGGTGATAACTATATCTTTAAAGCCTAACGTCGACCAAAGCGATAGTGGCAGCTACAATAGTAGTAGCACTTCTAGCACAATGTTATTTATCTAAATAAGCTAACTAATACGGTACACCCTCTTTATAGCTAAAAAAAATTGTTAAATCGGTGACTATAGCCACGATAAAAGATCTTGACGCGGCAGCTGTCGCTTTTGTCTGCGTTAGGCTTAAAAATTAATTATACGGATCTTAATAAACTTTTATATTAAAAGCCAGAACTTAATCGTAGCTTTTCCTTTTTTTAACCACAAGATTTTTATTTTTAAATCAAAACTTTGATCCCTGAATAATATTACAGGTAAATAAAATTTCTAATTTTTGATATTTAATTGATATTAAAGTTTCAGTTGTTAACACTACCACACTCAAAATTATCTCTTCCTCTATATTAACTAAGTCCGAGTAAACTATTTTAAATTCAAGTATTTTTCATATGTAGTTATTGTTATCATTAGATAAAATACATAATACGAGGATTGTCGTATAAGGCTCAAAAAAATCTTCTTTATTTTAAACTGCTAACTAGACTTAATCGTTAAGTAGTCTTCTTCTTTTCAGGTGCAGAAAATAGGTTTTTTCCCAAATAGCATATTATCTTTGTTAAGCGTTCATTTTTACGTTGCCCTTGTGTTTAAAGTTCAAAATTTACAAAGCCCTTTTTAAAACAAATTTACTTTTTCTATATGTTAACATTCTCGATATTTTTTGTTTTAAAGGCTTAGTAAGAATTCATGAAATTCATATTTTTACATAGTTTTCTTCTTATTTCTGAATTGTATTTTCTCCAACTGAATTTATAAAAAAACAACAAGTCCAGATAACAACGATTCCAGCTGGAATAGAAGTATCTTGTTTTTTGGCTATTAGTCCACTCATACTTTGGCGAAAAAACTGTAAATTTTATAAATTCATGTAGTATGTATTTCAAATAAATATTTTATTTAATAATGTTGGTATTAAAATAATGCAAAATTATATTCACAAATAAAAATAATTTTTATAATTTTAATGTAAAATCATTTCTGCAAAAAAAAGCCAAAAACAGTAAACACCTTAATACGTTTTCTCGTATTTTCAATATATTTCATAGATACATTACTTTCACAATATTTAGTAGCTTATTTTTTTCTTTGTATAATTATAAAATAAAAATAAAATTAATGTAACGCCAGCGTCACAAAATTATTTGCTCGACAAAATTTTACTTTAACTAATTTTTTTTTAATTATTATTTCCGATCTCTTAACATTTTTTCCTTTTTTTTTGTGAATTATATATATACAATGAATTTTTTCCAAACGTCTTACCATTTTTATTTATATTTGAGTATGTTTTTACATTGTTATAATTAAAAAAAGCAAAATGAATCTGAGCAGTTGCCACCAAATAAAAAACATGATCTTAGATTTGTGCAAAAGACAAGTAAATTAGATATTTGTATTTTACTGTTTTAAAAACAAAACTATATTAAAATTAAAAACCGAAAGAGATTAGAAAGAAAACTCTTTTAACATATTGAAAAAAAAGAATAATATTGGTTAAATGATTTTGAATACCGTTTTGTGTAAGGTAAATATTCAAAAAAATACTTTTAAAACTTTTTCACCTTTGTTTATTTTTATTCCATTTACTGGTGTTTAATTTCGAACAATATTTTTCAGGTTTTCATTTGAATTTCCGAAAATTCTGATTTATTTAAAAAGAATTTGTTTTTTTTTGTCGAATAATTTGCAGGAAATGTGTCATGCCATATTTTTGAGAAGTTCCATTAAAACTAAAATATCAATTTTAGTGACCAAACCTATAGGTGGATCTTTCCCAATCAATTCAATTGAGTCAATTGAAAAATATGAACATTTTTGACTTCAGCTTTTTATGGCAAAGAATTTGCCGCATTAAAAAGGACTAGCAAGAATTGATAAATATTGGATTAATTAATTAAGAATTAAATATTGTGTAATAATTTAAACACCACTCAAAAGTGTTGAGAATTACGTGTTTAATTAAATAATTTAATATTTTTTGAAAAATAAAAACATTTTTAGTTTTCTGTTAAAGATTATTCAAGGCCAACCTCGTTTTATTAATTGGCTGCTTAAATAAATATTATAATTATATTAATATTATAATTTCAATTATTATAAAAATCCATAAATCTGATAAAAGGATTTAAGGTCATTACTTTTTTTAAATCACTCAAATATAGGAAGGTGCTTCAAAAAAGAAACCAGGGCTTAGAGTGAATTAAATTGACTCTCCAACAGCTCAAAAAAATTTCTTGATTTGTTGAAATTCAAATTTACAGTGATTTTATGTTTCATAAATTTAAAAATTAAAAAAAAAAGAAAAAAGTTACATAAGTAATAACTAAAAAATATGACTATGATAGTAAGTAAAATGGTAGCAGAAATTGGTTCAACTAATCTAAGAAAAATTGTAGGATTAATATTATCTTAATTAAATATATACAGAAAATAATTTAAAACTTGAACTTCATATTGAAAACTTATTCATAGTAAAAACATTTCTAAATTTACAAAAAAGTTTTTGGCTTTAAGAAATTTATAAAACTTTAGGTGGGCTGCAATAAATATGCTTGCTTTGTTTAATCAAACAAAAAAGTTAACTCGTTTTGTTTTTCTTTTAAACAAAAATCTTATTATATAGATTGGTAGTAGTAGTAATATTTCCGGCAATATTGTGCATAACAATAAAATTGTCACTTAAATACTTAAAATGAAATAACGTTTATTACAACATAAATTCGAGTTCATGAGCCTGCCATTACTTATTGGTTTTTTTTTTTTAATTTTTTATTTTACATATGAATGACTAGCAATAATTAATTTAAAATTTATGTTTTGAGTTAATTTGTGTTTAACAAACTCAATGAAAGTTTTTTAGAGTTTAAAAATATTTGTGATTTAACATTTGTAATGGTTTCTTGTTTTTCTCTCATTTAAATTATATTTTCTTTTTTTAGCTATGATGTTACTTATTGATTGATTTCTATCTAGTATCTAATTATTTAGATAAAGATTTAATTATAACTTAATTGCAATTTGCCATATAGGATTTTTTTTTAGTAAAATTGAGTTTCTAATTTTGAACTTAAACACATAAAGTTTTTTGATAATAGCTAAAATTATGTTTTAGTATTTAAACTTTTAAGATGGATTAATTGGTACTAGATGTTTTTATATAAAAATTCATCTTTTATTTAGGAAACCAAAACTTTTTAAGTAGAAAATAGTTAATAATCTTAATATAAAACAGCAAAATCTTGAATAATATTAGGCAAGATTTAAAGCTCAAATTTATAAATTCTAAATCCATAAATACTTAAAGATATAAACTAGAGAGAAAAACAAGATATATTACAATTGTAATAATAATAATAACAACAATAAAACGGTTAACAAAGTTGATAGAAAATTATTAAAAAAAAAAAAAAAATTTCAATATGCCCCGCATATTGTTTATAGTCATTGGTAATTAAATTTTTGGTTTAAATTTCCTTAAGGCAAAAATATACACATATAACAACTAACTCTAATTAAAAACGCGAAAAAAAAATCTTTTCGAAAACAATGTTAGAAGCTCTCACAAAGCACTTAATATAATTTTAAAACTGGTAAAAATTTCTCCTTATTTTGTTGTTGTTGTTGAGTTTCTTATTTAAAGATAATTTTACTTATTTAATAAGCAAAAACGTTTGCGCTTTTTCATTTAATTTTCTGCATAAACCAGTTATTCTCCGTCAGATTCCAGAATGTGTAGTTGATATATTTGATTCAGCTGGATCATCTTCAATTGGACTAAGTCCACTCATTTCCATTTCAGCCATATTTTCTTGATCAGATTCTTCAAGTGTCACCTAATTTTTTTTTTTTTTTATATAAAAAATTAAATAAAGAATTAAATAATTATAATTGTTATAAACCTGAAATCTTATTTGATCATCACCACCTTCCTCCTGGGGTGGTGATGGTGGTATCATACTTTGATAATAGTCTCTATTCTCTTCCAAGGTATCTAAAATATCTTGTGCGTCAGGATGTACTAAATCAGCCCATGTTTCCCATAATGGGTGAACAATATAATCAATAAAACCAACTTGAGATTTTTCTATTGTTGCATTCTGTCTATCACACATTGGACTTATATCCAAACCAGATTCTTGTTCTTTATCTCCTTGTAAGAAAAATTCTTCCATTAATAATCCTACCCACCTTTTGTAAAGTGGAAGTGGTTTAGTTGGATTACTTAAATCTGCACAATGAACTAAATTTTCAAGAACCTATATTGAATGGTAATGTTATTAATATTTAAGTATAATAAGTAAAATGTTGTAAAGTTTTTCTACCTGAATACGATCGGTGTAATTATCTAATAGTAGTACACCAGAGCCGGCAACTTTTTTAGTTTCTACCATTGTCTTTAGGTCTGCCAGAAGGGTCATATGCTTAGACATATCAGTCGATAAGACAATATCAATTACCATTTTTCGCAATGTTTGGCGTTGTTTCCTGAAATATCAAGTTAAAAAATTTAATTTCGCCTTAAAACTTTATAATAAATTTTTGTCACTTTAAAAATATTAATATATGTATATCCAAATGAATAGTCATATAAGAGGATACTGTGATACTAAGGAGTAGAAATACTAAAGCTAAAATAAGAGTCAGCTAAAAAAGTTATGTCCTTTTATGGTTATTAGCTATCGCGATATTGGAGTATTCGAATGAAAAAATCATAAAAAATTTCCAATGGCCTCGACGTTTACAATTTGTTTGTACAATAGATCTTAAACGTATGCTCTCTTTTTGGCTTAAATAAAGAGGTGATCACATAAAACTGACAGCAATTTTTTTAGTTAACAAAAAATCTGAGTTTTTGCTTTCATGACAACAATTTACACAAGTTACCATCACTCACTTCAGATTTTATACACTCAAACTTTCTTTGATTTTCTCTGAAAAACTGACAAGCTAGGGGCAATTGCTCGCTGATTCAGGATATATAACGCTTTAGTGGAGGCCAGTGGCTTCATGAACACACTAGTGAGTCCTATTCATAACAAATTAAGCTTTACAAAGATTCTAACGCTCATAGAGTTAGGATAAGTTCATTAACTTAAGGTTCTGCTATCTAATAATTTGGGAATGAGACAAATCGCAAACATTGTTATATCTTTAGTTTGAAAATTACTCAAATTTAAGTCCATACATTTTACTGGCGTTGGTTTTTTCTTTCGATTATGCGCACATGTCCGAGATGTATCACTTATGATCATCTTGTAGAAGTTATTTGAGGCAATTCGATTGTATTTTACAATATTTCAAGGCACCAAATGCACGTATTTATGTTTAAACTTTATTTAGTATTTGGATCACGTTTGGATAGTATGGTTGGAAGTCAAGTTTCAAATTAAGGGTATATTAAATTATAATTTTTTCAAAACATCAAAGCATGGGAAATTATTTCATCTTTAGCTGAAGACGTACTTTTCCTGTTAATAAAAAGCTGAAGCTGAGGAGATAATTTGAGAATAATACAAAAAAAAAAATGACTTACTTTTGAAAGTTTCCGAATATATCACATCCTTGGTTTTGGAGTAATTTAAAGGCAACAGCTAAATGGTGATTTTCCAATACCGATTCGTCATTGTACATTAAAGCTAATTCGGAGCCTAAAAAACAAAAAAGTAAATGAATATTTCTAAAAATAGCAATAAAATAATTTAATTTGAAATAAATTTCAAAATATTGCTTACTTGAATTAATTAGAAATTGATTTGTGAGGCCAGGATGATCAACATCATGAATACAAGCCGCAAATAGTGCTCCACCCACTTCAAGTGGTGTAAAGACGCCCTCAAGGGCAGGAGTATTTAACAGGACATGAGTGCTTTGAGTGACATCAGCCGCATGTAATGAATTGTGAAAAGGATTGTCTTTAACATAATGATCTTCCAGAGTAGTCATAAAATTAAGAAATGTTTTCGGTGGTATCATAAGACTAGTCAGTAATTCTCTACTCTGTATTTTTCAAAAGATATAATTAATTTAATTTTAATCAAAATATTATATAATATACCTGAAATATTGAATATGCAACACTTGTTAGTGGTCGATTACAACTCAATTCACCAATTTTAAATATATCTATTCCCCATGTTTCTAATTCACCTAATAAAGTGCCTAATGCCATTTCATGTGATGTTTCGACACCAAATGTTGGAAGTCTTTCACCAGTAAAAGAATTTGTGTGCGATAATGGGCGTTTAACACCCGATATTTGTGACATTGGTGGCCCTCCTAAACGAGGAGATCTGGATCTTGGATGAGGTACATTCGTTGAAACCTCATTTTCTTCAATACGTAATGATGGCAGATCAAAATCTTGTTGCTTGTCTAAAAAATAAAAATGTCACATTATTCTGATTTTATTTGCAGTATAAATTAGTTTGTTATACAAGTATCTTTTTATGATATAATTTTCTATAAATTTTGTTGACGTTAAACAATTATTTTTTGTTATAAATGAACTAAAGTTTTGTAAAAAAAGAATATGCTAAAAGAGGAGTTGCTTAAGCAGGACGGTTAATATTAATGAAAGATTTGAATAAATCTTAAAAATTATCTCAAGTTTATTTCACAGACTGTAAGTTTAAGGACTTAGGTTTATATTTTAGGAATATTGACTCGAATGAAACGATTCCGATTATTTTACAAGTAATATGCAATTCTTTGCATGGTTTAAAGTTATAAGCTGCAAGTTTTTCAATTATGCTTAAATCTAGAAGAGAACAGAAAAAGAGTGCGTTGAAGAAAATTACATATACCGTTTTATACATGTGCCTTATTTTAATATTCTGCACTTTTTGACTGCCCTTGATCAAAATTGAATTCTCTTTCAATTTCCCGTTATTTAGTTGTTTTTAAAGTTGTGGCTCGTTCGTATTAGTTTTCTTTTCATATTTTACATAATAGTTTAGTCTATTTTAAGCAATATAAGGGGGATGCCATCCAAAAACAGTCGAAGGAAGAGAATTTAGAATCAAACCTATGGTAAAAATTATTTAACCGAAGTTAACACTAGGAAAGAATAATTTTTGTACTTAAAGTTTATTCAATTTACTCGACAAATATTTGGCATTTCATTGATTAAGAGAACTTATTTTAGAGTGCAAGTAATTAATATATATCAAAGGAGGGTGTTTTCAGGTCATCATATATTAAAATTCCTCAAAGTTAGTGTTCTTACAAGGAAGAGTTCCCAGCTCACAATTACAGATTTACTTTAACTTCAGATTATAGCATATTTAAAACTAAAGACCTGTATTTCTTTTCATTTCAAATCTTTCATTTTAAGTGGTGAAAACTTTCTCTAAAGTTATCCCTAAAACAAATCTTCTTCGAGCTTAAGTCAATATTCTAAATGAAAATAAAAGGAGATTATTAGTTTTAAAAATTAAAAGCAACAAAAAAAAAAACGTTAGAGCCTGTTGAAGTTTTGTTATAACAAAATATAGTAAGGAAACCTTAAAATATATTACATAAATGTTCTTGGCTGTAAAATGGTTCAAATAAATTCCAAATAAAGTCTTTAATATTTCCTTTTTAAAGGAGTTTAAACTACCATGGGTTATACTTTTTACAATCTGTTACATATAACCATCATAACTAGTGCTCTTTGTGTAGAAGAAAATTTTGTTTATTAATAAAGAAATTGTTTTTTGTTAAAAATTTAGAAAAAACCCTTTAAACCTAATTACTTCAGTTTGCAGTTAAAAAAACCAAATATAAGAAATATATAAATTTTAATATAAAATCTCCTGGCATCCATCCCTCCTCGGTTAAAAAACAATAGTTTTATCAAAAAATGAACAAATGGAACAAATCGAAGCGTCAAATTTATAAAACATTCATCGTTTTAATTGGATTTTGGTTTTTGAAGCGGTTTTTGATTAATCGTACAAGTATCAATGTCCTGGTATAAATATCTACTTACATTAAGGGGATATTCTGGTCCAGAAATTTTTTTTTCATATTTTCAAAACATAAGCCTTTAACAAAACGCTCTTCAAAGAATTTTTTAAAATTCAAATTATTTTTTGGAGATATAGCTGCTTTAGTGACGTATGGCTCATACTACGCCTAACTTCATCCGAAACTTTAAAGGCCTTTTTCTTGAAATTACTTTTTTCGAAGCGGTCGACATGATTTCTCAAAATGCGGAATTTTCAATAAACATTCAGGAATATGTCAAATTTCAAATGAATTTTGAAATTCCGTTTGATATTCGAGGTATCGGAACATTAAAAAAAAAATTTCTTCTCAGGAGAAGTTACTTGTGTGGTACCTGCTGCCGGAGGTATTTTTTTGTGTATTGCTTAGGAACCAATAAATATTATAAAAAACAACGAATACTAAAGATACTGTTTTTTTTTTTATTGCTCCTCAAAATGTACCTAAAATTCATGTCTCTAGACCAGAATACCCCCTTAAGCAAGAATTAGTAGTTTGATTCTAGTATTTTACTGGTGTAAAAAAATTGCTTATATGGGACCTTAATAACTATTGTTTAAATAAATAATCAAAATTTTCCGTTCGTTGTGTCAGGATTTGTTTGGTAGTCTTTTCAAATTACTAATGTAAGGGAAAATACTTATCAGAAGATAAATAACTTGGAAATGATACTGAAGAAAATCCATAAAAAATTTTAAAACTTTAGAGCATATGTAAATATTCTAAATTTTGTATTTTAATGCTGTAAAGAGAAAATTGTGTTAACTATAAAGAGGTAATTTTGAGCCATTTCAGACTCAAATATTCAAACTTATAGAATGATTATATTGAGCCTATTTACACATGGCCCAAAGCCATTGCTTAAAACCTGACAATGAAGTTTTAGTGTAATCTGTCTGTTTGTGAATATTTCAATTATATTTTCAGTTTCTACATTAATAAAATTTTGTGTATTGGTAAACTAATAAAAAATATCAGATTTATATTTTGGCCCAAGTATTTGTCAGCTTCACTGCGCTTAATCCATTTTTCGCCTACATTTAAAAATCTAAAAAGGGTTTGTGGCTAGATTCAAATAGCTGTATTAGAATATAAGTAGGTTAAATGTAATAAAATTTTAGTTATAGCTGTATAAAAAGTAAAATTTACAAATAAGAACTAAGGTGTTGTTGTCTTAGCTAGAAGCTATTGAATCAACCTTCAAATCACACTTAAATTACTTTAGAATTTTAGTTATGAACATGTTTCCGGCTGCCATCATCCATCATTGATAGAATATATTACAGAAGATATATTTAAAATTCTTCATCTCTGCTTTAGAAATTTGAAAACAATTGTTTTTGAAACTTTTTAAAAAACAATTTAAGAATAAACAATATAAAAAAATAAATAAACATTGTAAAAATATTAAATCGTATCCTATATTTTTCAAAAGCATTTGCTTGGTTATCTAATGTGAACAAGAATTTTCAGAAGGTATAATCAATGAAAATACTTAAAAAAATGAAATTTCGATAAAAAATGGAAATTTTAATAAGAAAACTTTAAAAAGGGTTGAAATATTTTACCTCCCAAGATAATAAAGATAGTATTTTCTGGGAGATATATTGACAATCTCATATTAGAGCCAAAAAAGAAAAACAAACAAACAAATAAAATATTGATTCTATTATGTATGTAGCTCTCTGAAAATTATATAATAAAAAGGAAAAAATTCCTGATTGAAGTTGAATAAAATTTATTTGTAGTATATATTTTAAAGAAATTTCAATCAATTTTAAATTAGGTTAACTTACCAAGAAATGTGGAGCAAATATATTCTGATATTTGATTACCAGAACGACTTGATTCACTGAAATGAGATAGCTCTTTATTAAGCATCCTTTTGAACTGAAATTAAATGAAATTAGGTTTGAAATTAATTACATTATAAAAAATAAAATAAAGTAAATACCTTAAGTGAAGCCATATCAGAAACACTTCGATGCGTTTGAACGGTCTCCAATTGATCTAAACACCAATCTAATTCTTCAATGGTATCGAGTGCAAGTCTTACATAAGTTTCATCACCAGGTACTACAGCTCGTGTTGTGCTTGAAGAAGGTATTGTTCGTCTGGATCTTATGTAGTTAATTAAAGAAGATACATAGAAAAGGGGAAATGTTTAACACATAAAAAACCCTCCTAACGTTAAAATTTTAAAAATTACTCACTTGTTTGTTGCCTGAACATTAGTTAAACTGAGAAGATTATTACGAACAGATCTTAGGCTTGCCAATATTTGAGCGAAAGGTGTTACTATGAAATCTTCTCCATGACTAGAAAATCCATAAAAAAGAAGCAATTACTTAATTTAATTTTAAAATAAATTTATGTTTATTTTTAACAACCGTAAATAAAAGTAAACAATTTCTTAGAAATGTATTAAATTTTTATTAATAAAATTTCATCGATTTTTATAAATTTTTCTTGCAAAATTGTTGAAAATCTAGAATCTAAGAAATCTTTTAAAGGGAAAAAATTAGAAAAATTAAATAATTCTGTTTTGAATATTTTTCAATCTGATTATCTATATCAATCTATATTTATATATATTATTGTATTTATGTATGTTTGTTATAAAATTGAACCTTAACGACCGATTGAACTCGAAATTTGAGAAAAAGTGTACTTCAAAGAAAGAAAGGTGCCCTAATTGATTACAAGATGGTAATATTTACAATTCAATTAGTGCTTACATGCTATTAATACTAATATGAACGTTAAGTCAAGAAATGGTTTTCTCTTTTGATCCTAGGTTATGTGTTTATGTTTTCAAATTTAGTACATAACACTCTATATACCTTTTAAGATTAGGTAGTCGGGCTTCTAAAAATGTTTTCATATGTAATATACCGACAATGAGTGTAAAATTTTTAAAATATCAAATCAAAAGCAACAACAAAGTATATAAGGATTTTCGTTTTAAGTCACTTTAAGAATTATTACTGCAAATTTTTGACTGTTTTTTAAAAGTTCTTCAAAATTTTCTTGGTTAGTATTAATTTCATTGTTGGAAGTTTTGAGTCAATTGGTTTGTAAGCAGAAAAATTAATGTTTGTTGTTGTTTATCAAAAACAGATTATTATCTCATACTACAAAGAAAGCACGAATTATAGTTTTTGTCATCAATCAAATGCATGTAATATAGATATTCAATAAAGGAACTGAAAACATTACAAAAAATATAAACAATGTAAAATGAGATAGTTGCTCTTAACGTGGAAACTACCAGCTAGAGATTTTACAGCGTTAGTTGAGTTCTATAGTTAATTGTATAATAATATTTTCATCTCTACTTTAAGCTTGAGCTGTAATTATTTGATTTATTATATTAAATGTGTAATTTGTAGCCTATAATACTTTGTTTCATGGTATTTAAAATGTTCTCTTCTTTTAAAAGTCGAATTTCTCTTCTTTGCTAAAAAATATACAAAAACATGCAAGCAAGTTTCAATCAAATCATCAAATCCTAAATTTGATAGTTTTTAAACAAAACGCAATTTTTAAAAAGCTGAAATGTGCTATAAGAATTTTTAATTATAATAAAATAGTATTTTCTTTTTTTTAAGAGTAATTAAAACTAAAGCAAAAAAAAAGATATAAAATACAAATTCCAATATTAAGCTTGCCAAAACTATAATACTTGAACTCAACTAATCAACCCTTAAAATTGAATAACTAAAATTTAACGAGTGCAGGAAAACAGTATACGTACGATCGGTCAACGAGCATTGATGTGTCTTGATCTTTGAACCTGAAAGGGTGACAATGTTAAGTTTTATGAAATTTTAGATTTATATATATATAATTTGGTGTCTTTTTTTTTAACTATTTATAAACTTATATATAATTAGCTAAGTCTAAGGATTCTACTTATACCTTTAGATAGAAACATACATATATATTTGGTTGAAAACGTTTTCCTAACTTTTAGCGTTGTTCTAGTTCTTTAATGCAAAATCATAAGAAGTTTTCAATAGTTCTAACAAGTTTTCAGGAATTAATATGTTTTCTGGTTGGGTTAGTTGTGTTCTTTTCATGGCATTTGTGACTACCGTTGCATTGAGCAATTTTATTGAAAGGCTTAAATTCAATATTAGTGCCAGTTAAATTATTAAAAATTTGCCATGCATTTTTAGTAAGATTTACTTTAACTATAAACACAATTTTTTTAAACATATTTCTGTAAAAGTCGGTCTATAAGAGTCAAGAAGGTATACATTAGTGGGATTTAAAGAATTGTTGTCGTCATTTTTCATAAAAAAATGCTTTAATGACTTTGCAACCCGTTGCAATACGACAACATTAAAAGCTTAAAAATATAATTAAGAAAAATATCATTTCTACAATGGAAACAATTTTTTTAATGAATATTTTTTTCTTGGAGTTTCATAGATAGATTTGTTTAACTCTCATAAAAATTAAACTGTAAGCAATCAATAAAAACAAAAACTGTTTAAGGGACAGTTGTAAAAATTTTATGCATAAATGACTCTAAAAATCAATGAAAGTCGAGCATCAGATATATGTATGTAATTAGGTTTTCTGGCTCTTTATTTAATTTAAATCTTAAGGAACCTTCATAACAATCATTTATTTTTATTTTAAGTTTTCTTATTAATTCAAGACTACCACAAAAGACTAAAGTTATTTTTTCATATTCAATAAAAATGTGCTTTATAAAAAGTTACCGTAAATTATGTCCGATTAAAAATAAAAGAAAGCCAATAGCAATATATTGTTTAATTTAGTTATGCAAATTCTCTTGAAAAATTTATTAAGCCAAAAATTGAATTAAATTTTAATAAATAAAACTTCTCACCTTTCACTTGCAATACTTGAATTTCTTGACATTGATTTTGGTGACATTTCAAAATCAGAATCAGATCTATAAAGAAATGATTCACGACGTTGTGGAAGATTTTGAAGGACCAGACCAGCACTTGGCGAGCCACCTTCCAGCGGTGAGCGTGCGCCTTGGCCATTTTCGACATCAAAGCTGTAAATAGTAAAATAAAGTTATTAATTTTAAGTAAATATAATTTTTATATTATTTTTTTTTTGTAAATATTTGGTTTTGAGGATAACAAATTAAACAACCTTTCATTATGGATTATACATATATAATTAAGTGTAATTAATTTCAAAATTGCAATAAAAATGTTTTGCTATTTAAATAAAGGGAAATGAAATACATTTATACTAAGAAAAAGTTTTTCTGCTTTGCTTATATGTCTTTTTCCGTGAGGAGTAATCAAATCGATTTTTTTCTTGTTTCTTTATTTAACTTTGATGTAAGTAATGGTAAACATTTCAAACCCTAGCGAAAAATTGTCAACAGCATAACATAAGCAATTCTATTCCGATTGAGGATGAGTATAGTTTGTTTTTGGGTTGGAAGTTTTCATCAGCATTTTATATTATGCTTATAAACTGAAAATTACTTCATTTGAAAATTTAGATGAAAAAAACATATAAATTTACATTTTGTTAATTAGAATACACAAAATAAAATTTCTATGAATATAAGGAAATTAAAATTCAAAGATTTTTCAGCAATAAAAAAAGAACTATAGATATTTTTGGTTCAATTTGATTTTGTTTCTATAAAAAAATTTATCCTTTATGAATATAATTTATTTATTATTTTTTATATTCATTATTCAATAAATTTTAATTAGAAAATTTTTAGTTTTTGTATTTAATTCTTGTCTAGCGCCTTTTGATTTTGATTTGTTTCTCATTCCAATCATTATAAATTTTAAAGATTAAGTTTTGTTATTAACAATACTAAAGTTGAATTCAAATTCAATTAAAAATTTACTCCAAAAGTAAAGCCAAATTAAAAAAATACATATCAGCATTAATTTAATCAAAAGTTGTAATAATTTGGAGCAAATTCCCTCTTATACTATTTACAAAAATTAAATATTCAGGATTTGCTGAGCATTTTCAAATACCAGAGATTTGCATTTTCAATTTACATATTTCAAGTTCATACTTTAGTTAAATATTGATACATCCATTTTTATGTATGTACTTTCCAGTCGAGTATCAAAGATTACTTTATCAAAAATTTCATTTTGTTTTATGTAGTTTTTCATTTCCAGAAATACTATATTCGCCTGCATATTAATTTTGGTTTTTAATTAAAGGAAAAAAAACCAAAGAGTAGAATTTTTTAAAATAAGCAACTAAAATATTAAAATGTCTTTTATGTAAGAGGCATTTTAACCAACTTTATAATGGGACTTCAAATTTTCATAGTATGTATTATAAAAGATACGGTAGTAAAACTACAATAAAATCATATTTAATAATCTTAGAGCAAAAGCAGGTTACTTTATGACCTCAATTCAGAGAACTGTATTTAAACAAACGAAAAAAATGAATAGATAAGCACATGGATTAGGTCTGTCAACAAAGCCATTAATATCATTCATCCTTTTACAACCGTCATTAATCATGCTGAAAATTTTTAACTATAAGTAGGGCATGAAAATACCCAAAGGGCAAAATTCGATGAGTAGTGCTTAGATTGTGAGTAAAGAAAAAACAGATTTAAGAGTTTTTCCAATTGGAAAGGTTAGTAAAATATAAACTTAATTTTCGACTAAATTACTTTAGGTCAGTATGCAAATTTTTGGTGTCAGAAGGTATTTAGCAGTTTTGTTGTTGGCAATTCTACCTCTTTCTACTGCATTAATAAGAAATGTGGAGATAACTGAAAATAATTGTTTAGCAGAAAGTCAACCGAGGCTTCAAAAAACTAGTAAGACAATAGTTGAAAATAATATTATAAAAATCGAAATTAGTTCTTTAGTTCTTTAGAAAAAACGACTATGATAATAACAGGAAAAATCACTGGAAATGGAAATGAAAGCAAAATTAAATTATTAAGACAAGAAAAGCAACGAAAAACGTATTTAACAAGAGAAGTAATCATTAGAATTTATTAAAAATTGGTGAAGAAAATAGTTTTAGCAGTTTAAATAGTTCGTCTGAAAGTTCAAAAGAACCAAATATACCAAGCAATGAAAAAAATAATACAAACAAACTCAAGCTATCAGCTGTAAAATGTCAGGAAGAGAGTTTAAAATTTAAAAACGTGCAAAGCATCCAAGAAAGCAAGATTAAATCATCTAGTGAAGAATATACTGAAGAAAATGGTTCTAGTTGCTCAAATAGTTCATCTCAAAGCTCAAAAGAATCAAATAGGCCGAACAATAAAAAATGTAATAAAAGCAAATCCAAATTATTAGTCCAAAAGAGTTCAAGTTTTAAACAACATGCATCATCATCAGCATCAGAAAGCCTAATGAAATTAATTCATTTGGTGGAGAAAATGGTGAAGAAAATAGTTCTAGCAGTTCAAAAAAATAACACAAGTTTTTTAAAACTATCAAACAAAAATAAACAACAGTTGAGACTATCTATAAGGATAAGTAGGTAAAGTCCATATTTTTAGTAAAATAAATTCAAACAGTAAAAAATATTATGACGAAAGTAGTTCTAGGTACTTAGGAAGTCAGTTTGAAATTCTAGCAAGGAGAAAAAGAATGAGCGACGATAAAATGAAGGATGAAGTCTAAAAAAAGTAGAAAAATTATAAAAAGTTCGAAAACTAAAAGAAGACGCAGAGATACATCAAATGAAAGAAACAGATCCAGCAAAGAGAAAGGTGGGGTTTCAAGCTCCAGCAGTTTAGAAAATAAGACAAAAATTTCAGAACTAATCAAATTAAAAGCCTTGAAAGATAACAAATCACAGCTAATGGGTTTCAATAGCAAATCAAGACAAAAAAACAAATCAAAGGACTGATTCAAAATAGTTTTCTTATATAAAAAACAATTACAAAGTAAGAAATAAATGTACATATATTAAAACATCAGAATGAAAATAACTAAAGAAAATTATATTAAAAAGAAAAATAATTAAAAATAAAAATAACAAGTCCCAAAGTCTATATATTTACATCTTTTTGTTGGCTAGCAACAAGAATAATATTTAGCAGAATGAAAACTTTAGAAGGGGATAAATACGATCAAAAATAATGTAATAAAAATGGGAAAACTCTAAAGCTTCAAATTAATTACGTCAGGATTGATTACATCAATAGTTTAAGGAAACCTATTCAATTGGATTCGAATACTTTCCGGGAAAAATGTATTTTTAGGTAAGCTTGTACACATTTTAAGGGCCCTTTTGATGTTTAACAAAAAAAAACTTCAAAACTGACATGTATAGTAGTAAACTACTCCATCCCGGAGATGAGGCAGAATGAAAGATAAAAAAAGTGCTTTATTTGAGAAGCTCATTTTAGTAAAATTGGGGAGAGTCTTACTGATAATAATGAATCAGATATTGTATAGAAAGTTTTCAACCTGAAATTGATTTAAAGCAAATAATCAAAATTATTTGTTGAATGATATCTATTTCAACCAAACAATAAGTATAATTTACTAAAGATGTATAAAAAATGGAAGGGGAAAAAGAAACCAAAGCAAAAAATGTTGACAGGAAATCTGCTACTATTTGGCGTTTTTTATAAAAAATGTGAATGATAGCAATATGGGCATTAAAAAGAAATTAAAACTTTTTTTTTCTGTTTCGATAAAGAGTTTAATTACACAAAAAGTGAGATTAATGGTAGTGTGTTTCAGATAAAAAATAATTTTAGATAAATAATATTCACATACAAGCCAAAAAGATAAGTAATTTTAATTTTATTTTAGAAAATTTTGAAAGCTTTATTTAGATTCATGTGTTATAAATGACTTTTGATCATTGTGATAAAAGTGACGACATTTATTATCAATTCCTAAAAAGATTAAGTTTTTACCTCTTTGAAATTTTTAATTTGTTTTAAAAAAATGTACAAATGTGATTAAATTAACATATGTGATTGCATTGGAAATGCTAAGGAAACTATGCAAAAACTCTTTTTTTCCTCTAAATAATTGAAACCATGAGTTTTAAACTTTTTGTTTAAAAAAAAGAATACATACTGTCCTGATCAAAAAGTTCCCGGAATTTATTTAAAAAAATAATCAATACCAGTTTATTGTTTCAAGTCGATATTCAAAGTATTCCCCGTTGCCTGCAACACAGTAATGCCAACGCTTGATCCACTCAGTGGTTTTCTCATTTAAATGAACAGGAAGAAGTTACAGGGGCCAAACCAGGTGAATTCTTTGGTTGTTGGATGGTTTTTAGTTAAAAATTTGCGGATAATGATGGCAAAAAATCTCACAAATCATGAACACGCTCAAAGGCACATGAACTCAATTCGACGTAACTTTCACAATTGCTGATAAAATGACGGCAAACTTTAATGGAAGTATCAGTGACAATTGTGCAACATAACAAAGAAAAAAGATTGACAACTGAGTTCTAGAAGCGATACATCATTCCGGGAACTTTCTGATCAAGACGCTATTTGCAAGTAATCAGATGCCGATTCTTTTTATTTGGCATTCAATTTTAATTTCTTATAATTTATGCTTTAGGGTAAAATTAAAAAAAGTACAAGTATTTGGCAAAGAATAACAACAGAAAAAGGCTAAAGCTCTTTTCAAGTAATAAGCAGTTTTCTGTTATTTAACTTCACTTTGGTGAACATAAACTACTAACTTCCAATAGTGTGCACAATTTCCTACTTGGAAACATAAAAAAATGGTAAAATACTGTTTATATTTGTGCATAAAACTTAAATTATAAATATTAAATAATTGAATTGCAATTGGCTAATGCGGTGTTAAGATTTGCCAGCACCAAAAAATATTAAATACCATCAAAAAATTTGAAACATTTAATTATATATTCTCCTGTTCAAATTTGTCGTTACTATCCAAGACATGAAATTAGTTTGACTTTAAATGTTTTTTTTAACGTTCTCTCAAAATCAGTTTCATGAGCTTAAAAAATCTAAAACTTTTCTAACTAGCGTAATTAATAAGGATAACGCGCATTATATAGGATAATTCTATTAAAAAACTATTTTTAGAATAACAAATTGGAATAAAATATATAAAATTATTAAACATTATCAATTGTACCAGATTCAAACTATTGCGAACTGTCTATAGTTCCTCGAAAGTTTTGTTTCTGTTAAACATTAAAAACAACAAAAATCAGAAAGCCTTAACCTCAGGAAGCTTAATTATTCCAAGCAAATTTGTTTACTGTAGGGTAACCTTTTATATTATCAGCAAATAAGAATAGTATCGTTTGAGTTTGAAAAGGATATTCGTAGATATTTTGGATATTTAAAGGATTAATAACTTTATGAGCACTAAAACACTACCAAGTATAAAATGTTAATTGTAATTTTGAAAAACATTTGCCTACAGTAATTAATTTGGGTTAAGGGAATATCAAATTCTCAATGGCTTGATAATTTAAAGGTTGTGCCTTGTTTAAAGACCGGAAGTTATTTTATGTTTTTATTAAGGGTCTGCCTTAGATAAGCAAGGTAAAAGCCCGAAATGAAATATTTAAAGTAAATTTTATAATAAATATAGAAAAATTAGTGTTTTGATATCGTGAAATATATTAAATAAATTTACGGTGTTATGTTTATAAAACTTTAAAGATGTATTTCAAATAGTAATACAACAAATTTTTTTTTATTTATATTTGGGGAAAATGTTTTAATGTGCAAATAACTTTTCTTATTGGTTTTTTAGCAATTTTTTGATACCATTTAAAGTTAGTTAATAAGTACTAAATTTTTATATACCTACATAAATCAAACAAAAAATAACATCAAATTTCTAATACTGCAAAATAAAGTTTCAGGGCTAGAAATTATTGGACATATTTTGAAAATCATTTTCAGAGAGTTTCTAATTTTGAAGATATTTAAAAATAAAGTTCATCTGCTTCAAAAATGTAATTAAAATAAATTAATTGCATAAAATTCTTTAAAAATAAAATATTTAGCTCTTGTTTATTATAAATAATAATGGTAGATGATTTCAGTAAAAGTAATATAACAAAATCAAATAAATTTAGCTAAGTAGAATGTAAGTTTATTAAAAATAATTTTATATGTAATTAAATTGATAGTGAGGTTAATACAATGAAGAGGAAAAAAAAAGAAAACTTATACTCAAGTAGATTTTTTAGGTGAAAATCATGATTCTGACTTCCAAAGGCTACCAAAAATTGAAAAATAAAAAAAAAAACAAAAAATCCCCTAGTCATTACCTTGAAAAAGATCTCTTTTTATAAATAAATTTGGATTTTTTGATTTTGTTGCGAGTTATGATGCGCAACGCAAAACAAAATTTTTTTCAAGGCACCTCCAGATATTATCTGCTACACGCGAACCTATTATGTATTATTGTGATATAAAAATTTAGAAAAATATTGTTTAAATGCTATCATATAGAAATTAATTAAATAAACCAGAACTACCTGTATTAGCAAAAAAATCTTGAAAACGTGATTCTTTTTCAACAAATTAAGCGAACCATTCCCTCAATTTATATTAATTTAAAAAAAACTAAATATTAATTAAAAAAGTTGTAACAAAATAATTAAACATGTTATTATTATTAAATTTTAATGAAGATGTTAGTTACATAATTAACCATATTTTTGATTTTATTGACTACAACAATTAAAAAGGGTTAAAAAATTTACATAATAAATTGATTAACTTCATTTATAAATCGCATTCTTTTTTTAGATTATCTTCTCATTATAGAAGTACAAAAGGTTCGTAAAGTTGTTTCTATCCGAAATAGTAACTTTTGTAAAGTTGGCGAGCTGACAGATATTTGAATTATGTATTAAGTCACTAAAAGAAATTAACTTACAAAAACTAAACTATTTGGAGATGGCATAAAACTATTTTTCACAATTACAAATTTTCGAAATTATAGGAAGAGCTGTATAAAGAGCAAAAGGAATGAAGTCACTCTTTGAAGCTAAGAAGGATTCCAGATCAAACTGGATTTTTGGGCAGCTTTATTAACACAACAAACTGTTGTTTACGCATAATTTAGTGGCTCTGCATGTATGTACATATATTAGCTGAAATTAGAGTTATGCATTATTGTGTGGTAGTAAACAGAAAAGCTGCTGCCGAAAAAGTTGCGAAGTATGCTTTTTAGATGCCATCACATTTTACTTTTTTATATTATGCAATAAATAGATTTTAACTGTAATTTAATTGAAATTTGTTTTAAAAAGAATTAATTTCGTTATAACATCTGAAACTAGTTTTTCTGGCAACTTATTTTCTCATGATAAAAATCTATATAAAAAAATATCTTCTAGAAGGAAAAGATACATTTTCCAATTCTCCAATATATATAGATTCGAAGTATGCAAGAAAAAAATTATGCAATTTTTAAAGCGATTTCGGTCCAAAAATTGAGCAGTCAGAGGGTTAAGAAATCTCCTGGTAAAAAATCATGTCACCTCATGTATTTAAGTGACATGTGTAATTAATCAAAATATAATTTTCTCTTTCTGATCTAAGAATTTCGAAAAATCATTAATGAATTTTTCTTTAGCTTCCTGCTAAACTGATTTAAGATCAAGGTTAGATAATACAATCAGCTTCGAAAGGTTCTTGTAACATTTGATCTGAATTTTATAATTTGCTGACTGAAAGAACAAAAAAAAAATGTATTTAGAATTCTCAAAAAAAAAAAACACAGATAAATTTATTTTATAAATTAAGGAGAAATTTAAAAAAACTAATTTAAAAATTTTTCTGTCAACACAAGAATAAACATAAAACTAATAATTCGAAATTTTTAATGACAAAATTAAATAAAAGTTTGCTAAATTTAATCTCTATTAATTTTTGACTAATATAAATTAATATAAATATTTTAAATATTTCTAGAATGGGAATTTATTTGTTTTTATTTCAAGCTAAAATTAGTGGCTGGAGTGCAAAAATTTATTAAAGTAATGCCTAAAAGCCAATAGAACTAGTAGTAAATTAATAGTTTTAGAATATATATTCCCCATTAAAATTTTATAAATAAAAATTTAAAAGCTGCCAAAAATTTATTTTTGAAATTTGAAATACGAAAAAATTAATGTTGGACTTTATCCTTGTTATTTCGTAAAAAATATTTGTCCTTCATTAATCATTTAAAGATTTTATCGCACGATAAAATTTTGAGTTATTAAATACAAAAATACTTTTTCTATACAAAATCATGTTTTACTTGAAGTTGAGTTGTTATTTTAAAAGCTTTATCCTTAGCAAAAATATTTTTCTGATATGATGATGTCATAACCGAGTATCAAAATTAAAAAGAATGAGTTTAATTATTTAACAAGAACAAGATTCATTAATTAAAGCATATTTAAGATGTTTTTAGTAGAAAAAGGGAGTATTTCAAAATCAAAAAGAAAATTTTGAGCTCCTAAAACCATCAAGGGCAGCAGCAAAGGTTTAAAAGTTTAATAAACTTTAGTAGTTTCTTATCAATAAAAAAAGCCTCAAACTTTCAAAGAAGTTAAAAAATTTGATGGAAGACATTTTCAAAGAAGCTAAGACTAAGGGCACTTATGAATATTAAAATTGAACAAAATGTCATAAATTTAGTTTTCTCTGCAAAAGTGTTTTAAAAATATTAAAAATATGTATGTAACTTTTGTTAGCAAATGTTTCTATTATTTTTTTCCAGTGCATTTGTTGAGAAAAAAATACTATCAAAATTTAATAAAATAATTTTATTATTGATTGAGATGTTTTGAACATTGTTCTTTTTTATAATTTAATTAATTTCTGTACAAGCCAAATTTCTTCATATTTCTCTTGCTTTTCTTCATTTATATTAATCTTTTTATTTTGCATATGGCGTTAAAGCCTTTAAAGCCGTTTTTCAATTTTGGTAGATATAGAAACCAATATTTTCAGTGGTATAATCTATATTTGTGAACTTTAGTACTATAGTAACGTGAAGTAAGTATGAATCCTTCCTGTTTAGGAACTATTTAATTAATCCTTAGCTGACGACAGCCATATTAACTACTATACTCTATTGATAAAAATGTTTTTGTGTTGAAAAACACAGGATTCTTTTAAGAGGGCAACAGACAAAAAAAATCCGAGTTTTTGAAGGATTTTTGCTTTATACGCAAGTATCTATTGAAGTAAGTTGAAACTTTGTAAGATTATATTATTAATGTATTCATGGAGTTTGGGAAAAAATTTTTGTTTCTTATTTCAAACAAAATGGTGGCTGTACAAGAAGAATTTATGTTCGCAGAATATTTGGTATGCGGTAATTTTAATCAGGAACATTCGGGAAAGAAAAATAACGTTAGCTATATTTGTACTAAACCATTGAAAAAAGGAAAATTGATTAACAAAAAATTTGACATTTGGCATTTAGTCAAATTGTGATTAGAATTGTGAAAGATAAGTGTAAGTTTCAGATCAATCGCATAATTATTTTTTGAGTAAACACGCCTTCCAACTCAAAAAATGATGAAAATAAGAAAAATGCGTTTTAAGTTTTGGCTAGCGAAAATACGTACTTCCGTCTTAATCAGCGACCACAGAAAACGATGAAAACAAAAAAAAGGACTTCAAATTTCAAAATGGTAGTATCTAGAAAGTATTCTACCGAAAATTTACAAAAATTAAAAAAAAAAATTTGGTTTTTGGGTTTTTTTAACTGCCCCTAAAATCTTATAAAAAAAAGAAGACATTATCCTTTTCTTCAGAAAGAGCAGGAAATACTTCTTTTTTTTCATATTTCAACTAAAATTATAGGAAAACTGGATAATTTCTATCATTATTAACACAGAACCTCTTTATGTCGACAAGTGGGCAATTTGGAGCGTATTATGAACTAGCGGATTCATTGAGCCATTTTTCAAAGATAAACATGAAAAAGCGATTGTTGTAATTATTATAGGGACATGTTAAATATTTAAACTTAAAATTGCAGATAAATGATCCTTCGTTTCAATACAATTGGACATACAAATATTGAAAATATTAAATTCAATGATCGTTTCATTTTTGATGTGATTTTTGCCTTGAAGACTTTGTGATTTAACAATATTGGATTTCTTTTAATTTGATTTTCAGAGAAATAAATTGTATGTCAATGTGCTCCATTAAAAATTCGAAATCCCAAACATATGTTTACCATGAAATTGAGACCATTGATCTGCTCATTTTATAAAAAGTTTTGATATTCGAATGCAATCATGTAAAAAAAGCTGCGGTGAACGTGAAGAAAGATATTATTTTGTATCTTTTATTGGCATGGACACAACTTTTATTTTCACTAAACTAAATTAACAATGCATAATATTCTCAGAAATTTTGTCTATTTCATGATTTTGCTAAAATTTAGTTGTTATTTTTCATAATTCTTGCCATAATTTATATATTGTGTATTTAATGTTTATTTAATCACTCAGTGCCAACATATTGCAATAATATTTAAGTATGGGAAAATTTTAAAAACTGTTCAAGCAAAGTTTGTGGTACCAATGACTTTTCTTACGATCCATTGTGCCCCATTGTGACTCAATGATGAATTGGCTATATTAGAATCTAATTTAAGATTTATTAGACACAATTTTACTTCTTCAAATATGTCTAGTCTTTTTCTTTTTTATCATGTAATTATTTTAAACTTAAGAAGATTTTTAAAGGCATGACAAACATCATCAATAGCTCTTATAGGAAATTTAGAAATGTATAATATCAGATTTGTTTGTTGATTCATTTCAAGCTGGCGAAAAAATATTGGCAAATTGATATTCTCTCGGTCAAATTATGATAGAGTTTCTCTTTTCATTTCATAACTACCTATATATCTTCTTTGATATAGAGAACGACGTCTGCTATGTTATTTTCATGATAGTGTGCAAAATATTAAAGAAAATGAACGTTTCTATTTTTTAGAACTAAAAATAACCAATTTTATATTCAAATTCTTCATAACTTCAAGCCTATTTTAGCAAATATTCGTGTATTCAAGATCTTAGTCATATACAAACTGTGAGCTTTATGTCATTTTTAAGCGGTTTTCAAATGTTTGCAGCTGCAAACTTGAAAATTTGTTCTGTCCCTTCCTTTAGCATTGTAATTTTTTTTTTTGCTATCCATAATAATTTTATTCATAAGATTTTAGTTTACTTTTAGTTTTTTTTCGTTGTTGACTTAATAAAAAAACAAAAATTTATTGTTTAATTGTATTATTGAACAAAAAAAATGTACGAGTACGTATATAAGTTGGATTGAAAACGTTCTTATAGCTTATTTTCCTTTCCCTTCTTATTGACTTTAAGGTGAATATATAAAGGTGCTTAACTTTTTGACTTAGGGTTCTTTTTCACCTCTTTTTTCACTCTTTTGCTACGTTTAACCCTTTTATTTCAAGCTTAATGCTTACTTTGTTGTAAATTTTCTCATTTCAGTAGTGAGACTTTGAACCAATGTGTTAGTGGCAAGAACTAAAGCGATCCTGCATAGATGAACCCCTATTGACAATGCTTATATTTGATCCTCAAGGAGTATGGTCCTTTGTTAAACATATAGTCACGTAAAGAATTGTGTACAGATATAGATTACTTCGAAAACCTTTTCTAACAGTGTTATATTGTATAACTAAAAATATAATGTTCCTTCATTTTAATATCAATTTAAATTGAGTTTTAGGCTCTTTTTAAAATTTTTTATGTTTTTTTAATTTTTCAAATTAATAAATTATGTACTTTAAAACTTCTCTGATAATATGCAACGAAATTTAAAGAACTGGTTAAATAACTTATAGTTATGAACAATTGACGTTAATTTTATTTAAATTAGTTGTAGATTAGGTTTAAGGCAGACAAACAATTTAAAAATTGTGCAGAAAGTGATATTAACTGCAGCAGTCAAGTGATAAATAAAATGACTGGCTGCAAATAAGAGTAAAAAAAACATGACTTCTTTAGTAACTTGGATTGTGTGAGGGATCCTCTAATTTTGTTCGCATTTAAACAATTTTTAAAATTTTTCGCTGAAAGATGATTGCAGCATTAAAAATTATTACATATTGTGCATTCTTTTTAAGCTGTAAGGGATTTAGACGCCTATTTAGCAAACAAAAAGTTAACCAATTTTTGAAAAATTTTAGAATAAAACTTTTTAACGTTAGTGTAATTGTAATAGTAAAAGTTAATTAAAAATATAATCTCCAAACAAAGTAATTCAAGATATTATATTAAATCATATATTTAGGCTATGACAAATAAATCTCAGTTAATCTAAGATAATGAACAAAAATGTGAGCATTTCACATAATCCAATTTATATTCGTCTGGTTTGAATAATTCTACTGTATATATATATAAATAGGAAATTGAATGATTTACAAGAACCAAGAGGCATTCTAAATTGTGTTCCTGGAAATCATAAACATTTCGTGGCCTACATCAGTCAGATTATTATAGATGTGGTTAAGCCGTATATGGCAAAGAAAATTGTACATCATTTTCCATTAAATGATCAGATTGAAGGAGTTGTAGGATGGATAATTTGAATTTCAACAAAGGTACTTATTATTTTATTATATGAAACACAAATACGTCTAAATACATATCATGTGACACTTTTCATTTATTTCTGTTTTGATTTTCTAGGAGTCATTTCATTTTAAGATTATAACTTTGGGAAATTTCAGCTGGCCTGACAATTAAAAATTAATAGCAATTTATTTATGTAAATATTTTAATTTTAGTTAAGTGGATCTTATAAAAAATCTATTCAAATAAATATAAGTAGACCTGAAATCTAAATTTCATTTTTCTTTATAAATAATTTTACTAACAAGGAAACCTCGCGAGCTCGAGCTAACCGATTTTCATGAAACTGAGATGTGTTATAGTTTATTAAAAACTAGAAGACTCGCATTTGAGGTTGAGTTGACTTTTTTTTTGAAGATAATATTTTCTGCCTTAAGAAGGTCATAGTTTCTTGCAAACGCTTTGGTGAATTGCTAAACTTATCATTTGAAAATTTAATTTTTCAAGTTCTAGGTGTTTGAAGAACCGCTCTTTGTGATTTCTAGGAATGTACAAAGAGTGGAAGTCGAAAGATTTATTTTGACTTTTTATAGTGTGATCAATATGATTTTATTTCTAAGCAGATTTGCTGAACAAGTTTTGCAAGGAAAACAATTGAATATTAAATTTTTTGTTGCAGATATACATTTTATATTATATTAATACCTGCCGGTGGTACGTCTACGAGCACCAGCAATTGTCATCCGTGTGATATATCTTCGAATTCTACCACTTGATCGTCTATGGCTAATTTGGCGGCCACCTTCAGCTGAACAACGTCGATAATCAATTGGTACAGCTTCAGAACATATAGATGTTGAAATAGTTGATGCTGTTGAACGTCTTTTAATTCCAGTAAATGTTCCACTACCAGTCGATGATGATGTTGTTGCTGAAGAATCACTCCTTGAAAATACTGAATGTTGGCTAACAGATACTTTTTTACCACGTACAGAAAATTGTGTTGGTACATTATTTGTTGTGCCAACAATATTTGAATTTTGATGTTTTGTATCAATTTGTAATTCTGCTTTAGTTAAATGTGGACTATTTTGACGACAATTATCATTACGTAAATTTGATCGCCTTGTCAATCTTATTGATCGTAAAAATGCAAATATTAAAAAAAATGTTGCAATCATATCACATATTTTAGGTCCCTTTTAGCACTTTTTTAGGCTTAGACATTATTGATACTATATCAAAATATTTTAAAGCACTTTAATAGGCATACTGTAAACAATTCAAAGATTTTAGATAAAAAATATTGAATAAAGTGAAGCATCATTAAAATTTTGCTTTATTTTAAAGTTACTAAAAATAAAATATTTTAGTTATAATAAGACGTTATTAGAATACTCCTCGAAGTAACTACTATAGTTTCCAAATGAAGTGGCGTAAATAGAATGGCGGAAAAAAGAGTGAGGTATGGTTGTTGGCACATAACTTTCTTGAGCAACTTTGATCTTTTTCTTAATTTAGAGCCAAAAAGCTCACTTTAAGAAAAATGGGCTATTCAAAAACTCTGCATCGGATAAATAGTTCCTGGTCTGGATGGAACAACTATTTGCTTCAATTTTCGAAAAGTAACAACCGTGAACCTCGAAGCTCCTATAGTTTTTATGTGTCCGTTTTTTATTTTTTTCAGAGCAATAAATTTATCATTGATTTTTGATGGAAAAAGATACCATCACATTAAAAACTTAATCGGTTGAGTGTTATTCTTTTCTATTGAAAAAAAAATAGAGTTTAGATTTACTGACTTCAAATATAGCGGTACAAACATATATACGATCAGTGTTGAGTACTTTGTTCATAAAAATGAGGTTTTTATATGAACTAATATATAACAAAGTTTACAAAATGATTATTTTTCAAGTTAAATTTAAATGGACTAACTGACTTCTACCAAAAAATAGTGTATTTACTGTGTTGAATAAATATAAGAATATTCTGATTGATGTCGGTGATACAATTGCTCAAAAGTAACTAAAACAAAACAATTTGTTAACTGTGAATTATTTTAATGCCAAAAACAAGAAATTCTACACGTTGAGGGAAGAAAACTAAGATTAGTAATGACAAAATTTATTAGTTCTAAAAGAAATTAGTACAATTCAATGAAAAATTGTATTTTTATTTGTAAAATTAGAAATTTTGTCACTAATGTGAAATAATTACAGAAAATATTGAATTTGCCCATTTTAACGGCTTTTAAGATATCAACTGAAAAAAATGACTTCAAAATAGTCACATTTACATTTTTGAATTGATTATAATTTCAAATAGCATGTGTATATATATATTTTTTATAGTGCTTAAAGTTTTAGGAATATTTTTCTAAAGGATTTTCGTTAAGAACATGTAATTTATATTTTCTTTCAGTCTAAGTAATCCTTAAAATGAAGTTTTAGAAACAGGAGTTGAAATTTTCAATTTAATATTGAAAGATATTTGGAAAAATAGCGCAAATTTAGCTTGAAATACTCAAATAACATTATGACTACATCTTCTGTTATCAAGTACCATACATTAAATTTAACATAAAATCAATAACCATTGAAAGGCTCAAAAATTATATTAGTATAAGTTCTCAAGTAAAGCTCCTTTTTTTTTTTTTAAAAAATTTCAAAAGAATAGAATTTATATTCAAATATGTCAGCGGGGTATAAAAATTTGTATGTTCCCCTTCTCTTTTTTGCAAGAGAAATATTACTTGATTTCAGATTTTAATAATTTTCTTTTGTATGAATTTAAAATGAAAAACATAAATTTACCCTTATACCAAATTTTAATTAATATAAAATTAAAATTTTATATAATTCTTTTAAGGCTAATTAAATGCTCTTTTTGAAAAATGTAATTTATCAAATCGATTTTTGTCCAAAATTAATGAGAAGAAGAGCAAAGGCCTATTAAAGTTACTAATTGTTAGATGCGCAACAGGAAAAGAGATTAATAGAAAGAAATATTAATGAAAAAAATATTTTCCTAAAACAATTTCCTGTTAGATTCATATTGATTCAAATTATAGATTAATTTTCATCCTATTACTTAATGAAATTCTGATAACGTTGTTATCAGAAGAAGTTTAAATTAGAAGAAAAATAATAACTACTTAAAAATTTTAGAAAAGAAAAAACAAAATTTACTTTTTTGCTTCACTTTATCATAATTAGTTACAATAATTAGGAAATCAAAATAATACAAAATTGATGCATAAATAAAAAAACTTTTACGGGTATTACGTAAATTTTACAGTCACATCACTTTCAACATTTAATTTTCATTACTTTGATTGATTGATTTAATGTAAACACAACCGAATCTACTTTGCGGCATTAAAGGAGGTAGCGCACAATTTTCAATTACACGATATATCTTAATATTTTATTTAATTTTCATATAAACAGTCACCAGCTATATAAAAAAAACTATCATTGATATCGCTAATCACACTTAATAAATATGTAAAATTTTGCCACGACATGACCGAACTAACAGACCCTAAACTAATAATTAAAGTTAGTTTTTACAATTTTATAGAGACCGAAAAAATACGTGAACTGAATTTTAAAGTCTTAAGTCCATGCCCATTATATATTTTTACATATTTTTTTGTAAAACAATTTTGTTTCTTGTTGGCCCCCTCGAATTTATTGAAAGCATTTATCGTATCAGCTGAATTTCTTAGTGAAGTGAAACTGTCAAAAGCTTTTCACTTTTAATTAGAAAAAAAAAATAATTTAAATTTGATGCTACGCCATTTTGGTATTTATAATAAACTATGTCACACTCATACAGGGAAGAGTGTCACCAGGTCACAGCTGTGAGCGCAACTGAAGCTTAGTGGTCGATGAGCTTAATTCAGCAGCTGGTATAGTGACGAATGAGGAGTTACTAATACTAATATATATATATATTTGAAACAAGTGTGCGCGAGTATTGAAAATATATTCAAACTTATATTTTCCCAATTGAGATAAGGCGTGCTCTCTGTTATCATGAAAACAATATGCCCGGTAGTATATATAGTACCGGGCATATTAATGCGCATCTCTTATGCTACAGGTAGCTGCAACAGTTATATCTTTTATTCCTACTTTAGAGAGAGTACATGAAAGCATGTAACTCATACTTTCTAATTTCGTCTTTTTAAATAAATATATGGAAAATTCAACATATTTAAATGAAAAATAGTGGTGAAAAGTTCTATATAAGCTTCTGATGGTTTGAACATATGCTAAATGCTACAAGCTTATTAAGCTCAATTTGGCTGCACAAAAATAGGTCAGCTAGCATTTTGCTGCAAATATACTGCCTGAGTCTAATTTAAACAAGAAGTACGATTTTTGACGTAAAAGAATTGCAGTTTTTTTTATTTATTTCAGATTTGATGATACAAAGCTTTCTAAAAAAAACTTGATTAGCAGATCTCTTACGTAGTAAGAAAATTGTTTCTATGATAATTTCGAGATTGTATGATTTATTTTATTAGGCGAAACTATTTAAGATGTTTCTTTATGACGCAAGTTTCTTTTTTTGGCAATTAAACTACTTGTAATATGGATAAAAGGCAAAAAATTAGAGCTATGGTCAAAGTTGTGATAGTCATACATAAATCAACGAATTTCGTTACGAAGTTTTTCTGTTTAGTAAAAGTCTTTTTCTTTAATTTAGCTTTTTTATTATGTAGTTGGTCATTTATTTTGTTGATTGATGCCTTAATTTTATGACAAAATCTTATTACAACTGAAGTAAAATTTGAAAAACTCCACTAACTAAATAAGTAGGTCTGAGTTTTGTGTACAATTGTTGGGGATAGTGAAATTTTGGTCAGCGAATAAATATTATTTTTTTATAGATTTAAGTGCTAATGGTATTAGCACTTATTCAAAAAACTGTTGGGATTGATTAAATTTGAGTATATTTATACTGACAAAGTTTGTATAAAAAACACAATTTTTGTGTCAAAGTTACTTGCGAAGAATTGAAAATCATATCAATTTCAGCACAGTTTGATATGATGTAGAGCAACATAGCTTTATCTTTGGTATATCAAAAAATATAAAAAGTATTAATGTAAAAAAATCCACAGCTTATTTGAATGCAATTCACACAAACTTTGAAAATCTTTCTAACCCAATATTTGAAGGCGCACATAAGGCAGAGACTCTTTCGAACTTAACAAGTGATGTTTTGTAAAATTTCATTATAAAACTCTTGAAATCAAAAAAATACTTATTGAAACGATATCAAACGAAAGGCAGCAAAATTTCAACCTCATATAATTCTTTAGAAAGTTTTGAAACCTCGGCATATTTTTCTCTCTCGTAAAAGTGGAAAAATTTGGCTTGTTGTACTTAAAAATCTCATAATTTCAAACAAATTTCTAGGAAGACTTATTTTTTGATTATTTGCTGGATAAAATTTTATTGGCAAAAAAGCAAAGAAATCATTGGTCATGAAAGAGAAATTTTTGGAAATCAGGCAATAGATCCTTATTTATCCACATTATTGTAGCTCGAAGCAGCTGCATCCCTTTCATTGCAATTAAGAAGTAATAATTTGGTACAAAAATTAAAATTTCCTTTTATTTCTTTATATCTGGTGCTAAAATATTTTTTCCGTTTAATTATTACTTTTTGTTAGATTAGTTTTTTGCTAGCATAAATTGAAAACATTAATTAAAATCAATTTCTGCAAGCAACTTAAGCTATTA
This sequence comes from Acrocera orbiculus, assembly GCA_947359355.1. Taxonomy (NCBI): domain Eukaryota; kingdom Metazoa; phylum Arthropoda; class Insecta; order Diptera; family Acroceridae; genus Acrocera; species Acrocera orbiculus. Next base: position 6,607,125 of record OX375757.1, read on the forward strand.
ATCATTTTGTATCCCTTTACATTTACTTTAATAAATGTAAGAAGAGGAATATATTATTTCTATTTATTTGTTTTTTTGCAGAGAATATTTGGTACTGAAATAAAATGCAAGCTCATCCAAGTTTTAATTGAGTTTTTAAGGAGAATAAAATAGCTTTTTTTGATATAAAATAACAACAAATCTTGTTAAAGTATTAAATATTTTGGTTATAATCTTCTTAAACATTGTACTCTGTACAATACTTTGTGTACTTGTTGTTTGTTCTGAATAAAAGTATTTATTGTTGAGATGTTTTTTCTTGTAAAAGAAAAATCATAAAACGTTGAAACCGATTTTAATTTCCGATAGCAATTTGAATATATGTACAATGTATAAAAGCATTTTAAATTCAAAAATCTTTAAGTTAAATCTTAATAAAGCTCTCCAAGTCTGTAACAGTTTTTAGAATATTGTTGCAAGTCTTTGTGACACAAAAATAATCTGGAGGATACATGCTTACAAAAGTAATTTTTCATATAAAGCTAAACAATATATTCAATAAAAATTTGTCTTTTATATATTTTCAAATAGGATTTTTTTGTATTAAATTTTTTTTCCAGCTTATAGTAGCTTAAGAGAATAATAAGAGACAATGTAGTTTATCAATTGAGACACAAAATTCTGTTTTATGGAATAAATGATAACTATTATATTTCATATAATATGAAGACAAACAAATTTTTTATTTTAGATAGTTTTATCAGAATGATATGTATTGTAATAAGGAAATATTATTGTTAAATAAAATTAAATGAAAAATTTAATCTGAATAAAGCAATGAAAGATTACAGATTACAAATTGGATTTGTTAAAAGGATGATAAAAAATTACATTTTATGTTATACAAGAAGTAAGTAAGAATTTAAATGAATAAATTCAAGCTGAATTTACTTAACAAATTTAAATCAATGAGTTAGCAAGTTTTGAAAAGGACATTTTCAATTCAATTTTACCACTCTAATTCCATTTAAGCTATCTGTTATTAATTTAAATTAATGTATTTTTAAAAGATTTTCTACAATAGATGAACCAAAAATTGTTTGTTGAAACAAAATTTTTGTTGATATTGTTCTTGAAATTAAAGTGGTGAAAAATTTCCTTAAGTACATGTTTACAAGTTTATGTGATATTAAAAAGAAAAATTATTAGAGCTTTTGGAGATTGCTTTTAATAAAATTCTTTAATGAGAAGCTTTAAATTATATTACCTAATAAATTAAAAGCATTATAAATAACTGAGATTTATAGTAAGGTAACAAGATATAATATGAGATAATTTGTTAAAGTTTTACTCAATTAAAATTTTATGTAATATTTTCATATCGAAATAATATTTTCACATTAAATAACTAATTGACTTTTCATTTTATAGGAATGCAGGGTTTTCAAATATACAGCTAGTACTATAAATTTGGTTTTATTGAAATCACAGCACAAGTAATACAACCTAAAGTTTACATGTGTTTTTGATGTGATGATTTAATATGTAGTTGCATATATAAAAAATTTATTGATTTAGAGTCAAACTAGAATAGATGGCAAGTACTCGTATGAGATTAAATTGGTTTTGCCTTTATTGTAAATTTTGTACAAATAACACTGGAACCTATGTTAAATTTAACATTTACTGAAATTTTGGTGGAAGTCAAATACTTGACAACTGTTTTTACATTATATTTGCCACGCATTTTCTTTTTTTCAATTACATCGAGTTTAAACTAATTTCATTGTAACACCATAACTTTTTAGTATTTCATTTTCAATTGTAATCAATCTTATTGAAAAGTAAAATTATTGTTTAAGGGGGTGTTCCCGTTTAGAAATTTCAAAAAATCGATTTTTTTGATTTACAATTAATTTTGTTTTCTTACCAATAAGGAATGTCACCACTAAGATTCTCAAGAAAATAGTCAATACAAAAATGTGTGAAATTAAATATTATACTCAACCTAGTTTACTGAAAATATTAGTAGACATCATGTTGACTAAGTGTGCTTAAAACGACATGACAGAAGTAAAAACATCACCAAATCCATTACATAATTAAATGGCTGTGGAATCTCATAGCAATAGAGCGATAGCAAATCGAAGTGAAATTTTTTCAGCAGTATTTTTATTATTTTATAAAGGATAAAAAGAGTTTTCAACGTTGTTTCATTATTATTATTGAAGTTATGATTCCAAACAAGAAGTTAATCTCATCACTGCCAACCACAAGAAATCTAGTAGTTTACATTATGAGCTTAGATTAACTGTGGTGTGATAGGGGGGAAGTTAATAGCAAGTTGAGTAAGGAATTACTTGTTGGATTGAATTATATTCCTATTTTTACTTTGTGAAAAAATATATTTTATTGTTTTGTTAGAGCATTTTGAGACATTAAACAAACATTCGTGATTCAAACATAAATCAGGACAGAACTTTAAATTCTTCGAATTTTGAGCTAGAAACTTGCAGAGCTGCAGAGAATCTAAAAATCAGCTAAGAAAACTTAAATTGTATATCGTTCATAGATTATCATAAAAATGGTAGAAAAATAAATTTAAATTAAAATTATGCTTTTTGGGACCAGCTTAATGTAGGAATTGGCTATTTTTACTTTCGTAAAATTAAATCAAAGGAAATTATTTTTATCAAATAATAAACACGGAAACTTATTTTGACAGTTTCCGGGGTTTTTCTTCAATGGTTAAATCCATTGAGTAAACAAATGTATTTCAATCTATTTTGATTGTGTTTCCTTTGTTGAAAAAAGGGTTTTATGGACGACATATTGAAATTTCAATTGTGAAGTTATAAATTTTTTCCAGAAAAATCTTGAGAGCATATTTTAAACATTTTTGCAATGAGCTATTGTTAATTTAAATTTAAGAAGAACAAACTGTTAAGAAGTACTGCAATTAATTAAAAATATACATCGGTTATTAATTTAGGTCAACTTTTTAAAATAAATTAAGTGTTTTTTTAGTTTTTCAAATTTTATTCCCTTGTGTTAGTTTATGTGTTGATTATAGTTTTTGTTCTCCAAGTTTGAAATTGTTTAAGCCTGCCACATGAATACCTAAAAATAGGAAATACTAGTTGCAATTTATAAAAGTTTTTTTTTGTATAAAATATCTCTATATCCCTTCTATAAAAAAAAAATATTGTGTGAAATATGGAGAACCATTATTTAATCCTTTATTTAAAATTTAAAGTTTTCAAAAGAATTTAAACCGGAAAATCTATTCATATTTATACTAAATTCTTTGAAAAGGTTTTCAAATTTATTTGTTACTTGAAACCAGTTGTTTCACTGGTTCTTATTGAAAACCTTCCGTGTTTTTATAAGAGGAAAAAATATTACTTTGATTTCCTTATTTTTAAACATTTTCTTTTGAGCATATATTAATATTTTTACTTATCTTGAAAATTTAATTCCATGTTATTTACTTTAGAGAAATGTTTTGTTGATCCCAAAGTCATTTCCATCAGACTTTATGAAAATATTACATAAAATATTCTCTTTAAGCTCCCATGAGGTATTAATAATGATTGACTACTGAATTCTTCTTAAGTAAGCAATAGAAATTTCAAGCTATTTCAACAAATTAAGGCGGAAATTTTTGACACTAAAATCTGGAAAATAGTTGAATAATTTAAATATATTTCCTGGGAAATAAATTATGAGTCTAAGAAAAAGTTGAAGTTTTACTCTAGGATTTGTATTAAAGGTGATTATTATGAGTGATAAATTTATGCAAGGCAGTAAAATAACTCTATTAGGTTTTATTTATCTCCCAATCTCAAAAAATTAAGTATAACAAGATTTGAATACTAAAGATGTCAACCGTGCTGATCAATATACTTAGATTTCAATATCTGAGCATCTTTTGAAGATTTTGTGAAGCTATCTAAAACTTTGAGAAACAAAAATTATTTTTTTCAAGAGCTTAAAGTTTTCTAATTTTAAATGCAAATTTCAGATTCATAAAAGTTTCAAACAAAAAATTTTGTAAAATAATTTCGCATTGGAAAAAAAGAAAATACTGGAAAATAAATAAAAATTTCATAGATTAATTTACAAGCATTAAAATGTATTTAATGGATTATTCCCTAAGGTTTTAATTTTCAAGTATGGTTATGGTAAATGTTTTAGGGCTACAAGGATTACGTAAATACGACAAATCTATACCTCTTTAGATCTATCAAAAATATCAAATTTGTGAAAATAATTGAAGTATATTTTTTGCGTCAAGCTGGCTCAAACTTACTTGTAGCATTTTGAGTTTGAACTGTTGTTTTTTGTATATAATTCAGATTTATGGCTTGGAGTTCAAAAGCTCAATATCAAGCTTTTGTTTTATGATAAGGAACTAACAACAAAGCCACAAATTTGTTGATGAACAATATGTCCGTCGATGTGGTTTTGTAGAATACTTAAGTTTCAGCTAGAGTTTTTGTATTGGTCAAGAAGAAAATAGTTTAATTAGATAAGCTACAATTTTTGCTAAACTATGGGAAGAGATTACTAATGCGTGTAATGTAAGTGGCAATAGGACAAAGCTCCGTAGTTTAAAGATTTAAAAATTCTATACAAAAGAAATTAACGAATATTGGTTTAAATTTTATATTTAAATTACTGTAAAAAGGTCTGATAACAAGCAAAATCAATCAATTTTTTGAAACATATAACATTAACTTAATCATATAAGATATATAAGAATATTCTAAAGTTAAGCTTAGCTTTAGAACAAACATATCGTATAATTAATTCTAGAAAAAGATAAAGTTTAATTTAAATAGAGGAGCAAAAAATAATATCTGACATAAAGATCATCTTCTATGATGTAATTATTTTATCGTTGAATGATTTATATACGATGTGATATATTAGATTACAATGGGAATGTTTACACGCAACATAAATTTTCTTTAATATATGCATAGGTTTTATCCTTAGTCATTTATATAATTTACTGATTTTTAATTTAAAATTTTTGCTATGAAACTTTTACGTATAAGAGGAAGATTTTTCATTTGGCTAGAAGTCACGTTTAATTTAACCTTTTAAATGCCAAAGTTTCTGGATAAAAGTTTGTAACCTTTGAATTTATTGTTAAAAATTACATTTTGGTTTCAAGTCTATCAATTGTACTATATAAGTTTTTATGCTCAAAAAATTTATCAATGAGTGTTATTAAAAAGGACTTGTCTTACAAATATAGTACTTGTTGTGAGAATTTCATTTTTATAGCAATAAATTATCTGTATAGTAATTTTACGGAGTAGTTTTGAATATTTTAATAAATATTGGTGAACTTTTAAAATATATCCTGAAAGTCTGCAATGATGCTTTTGACTTTAAATTGAACCTTCGTATAATAATATTCTACTATGTAAGTTCGATCTTTCCTCACCCTCTGTATGTATTATAATATTGAACAGTGTCTACATAAAGAAACAAAATTCATACTGAAAAATGTACGAACCAAGACCCATTTCATTTTAAAGGAAAGAGAAAATGGATTACATAAATTCAAATTTTTCTTTCCAAAACGAATAATCGTGTTATTTTTCATATAATATGAGTAATTGTGCTAAAAAGAGTTATGATATACAGAATATGACATGACATCAATCTATGCAAAAAACTATACGAGTCTAAGTATATTATGTAGTGTTCAGAAGGATCAAGATAAATGAAACAAAATAAAACTAGGTTTTAAAAATATTTAGAGTTTATATAATTCCCAACAAAAAAAAGCTAAAGACAGTTATATGATTAAATTCAAGTTACACCATTTACAATTTTAATTAAGTGAATAAAACCAAAACTGTCTAGAAAATAGCTTTTTGAGCTTGAGTGACTATTTGCTATTGATTTCCGTTTAGATTTATTTATTTATAAGATAATTAAATAAATATGTAACTCATAAAACTCGATTTATAGATGAAAATTAGTTACAATACATTGAAAAAATGGAAAATCAATGGATTTTTTCTTCTTCCAAGAAGAGCACACGTTCTTGTGTGAATAGCAAAACGGAGAACGTGGCATTACATTAAATCTCCTTAAGTTAGGCAATGATTTAGTATATCTTTCCAAGCAAAAGTTCTTCTAATACTTTTCTTATTTTCATCTAATAAAGATTGTTTTTTCTTCTATTTTATTCTTACAACATTTGTAGAGAGCTTAATATAGCATAGCTAGTAAAAAGGTAAGACATTTGTGTCACGTCGTGCTTTAATCAAAATTAATGGTCCTAGAGCTGCACTTCAATTAGGTAAACGAATTATTACTCTTATATTCTACATTTGCTTATCTTTAAAATGAATAATAAATTAGTTTTCCGTTTTTGAGAAATGTCGAAGGATTAATGGTGTTTCCATTGAACATACTAACCTCATTAATTTTTATGTCAAAAATTAAATAATGAAATTTCTTTATATTACACCAGGTTATCGGTTTCCGTCAACAAGCACAGCAATTCCTGGTTTAAATTTTACCATTAATTACTTTCTATTAAAAGTACATGACGTGAACATTACTAGCCAATATTTTACTATAAGTTATACTATATTTTTAACCAACACTAATGTAGTAGTAAATCGGATGTAAGGTAAATTGAAATAATTTAATGGAAAATAATTCAGGGAACTGTAAAAAAGTGTATCTTGCTTTAGGGTAATAATATCCTATATTAAATTAAGCTTTTTTTGGAAATTGGTAGCTTTTTATATAAAAATTTACAAAATTATAAAGATATAATTTATAGGTTCATATACATTTGTAATTCCAAAAAAGGCCAATTACTTAATAAAAACAAAGATATTGTGGAGGTCGATTAATGAAATTATCTATTTAAATTTTAGGAGTTTCTTTTTTACTCTGTATTTGATCAACTTCAGCCTTTCTTTTTTGAATTGCTGTAATGATGACGTTGGTTTTATTTTTACTATTTACAATATTATAGTTTTCTTGGGTCAAGCTCCACGATGTATATTTTAACCAATACCAGGAAATATTGGACAAAAATAAGACATTGTCTTTATGAACCAATTTTATAATGAATTTGACAGTTATTAATTTATTATTACTAGTAAGCCGCAGATCTCGAAAATCGAGAGCATTTTTCCTGCATTCTAAAATTATGGGAGCTCCTAGAAATTACTTCTTTTGTAGCTTATGATTGTTTTATTATCTTTTAGTATAATATAACATCGTTAGTCCATCCTCACTAGAGGGTCAGTTGAAATAATACCTTCACAAAGGTTTTGAAAGTATAAATTTTGTGATAAGAGAGACAAAGATACTTACCCCTTTTGACAAAAAAGAGTGAATATATTTTCATCTCGATTAGTAATCTCAGATTTAAAATACTTTGCTCCACATAATGAACAAAGCTGATTAATTTCTCTAAGTTTTGACGGCCCAAAATATCGCGAAACGGAATTTAACGCACATTTATATGAATATTTCAAGCTAAAAACATTTATTTCATTTGATTTGACAGAATTTTTCTGTAGCCCCTAAGTAAGAATTCGTTAAGTAAGGAATAAAACCTTTTTTTAGAGTGTCAAATTAAAGGAAATATTTTTTATATTTTCACTTATAACTAAGTGAAAGATATAAACTAAATTGATATTCTGTACATCTCTGTGCCAAGGGCTACATAAATATATAATTTTTATCATATTTGCGTGTATATCAACAGAGCAAAAAGGTGGACAAGTTCTAGTGCTAGCCGTTCAATTATATAGTTATATTATATTGACAGTTACTATTTTTACATTTTATTTTTATATTCTTACTATTAGCTTGCTCAAAAATCTTCAATTGTTAATAAAAGCTTTTCTGTTCATCCAATCAAGTTCAAATAAATTTTGATGTGTTGGGAGTGCATGACAATTTGATATTAATATAGTTAGTGCAAATATTAATTCATTGATTATACATAACAAACTAACTTTTAGTTTTATATGAGAGAAAAACTTCAGAAAACTGAATGCAACGATTTACGAATTCTGAAAAAAAAACAATCTCAAGTAGGAATATACTTTAAAAAAATTCTTTTTATATTACTTGTTAATAATAAAATAAAAACTCCTGACACGTGTAATATGTTAAGCAAGTAAACTTTTGCTTGCTTGACATATTATATATTTTTACAAAAAAGCGATTGATCAGTTACTTAACAATTTATAAAACAAAATTGAAAGATGGCATGTCGCCATAATATCAATTTAATGCCAGACCTCATGATCTGTAATTGAGGGCCCCTCAGTTTTAAATAATTAAGTAAATAATTTTATTTATTTTTTTAACATAAAATAGACTTCCTTGTAATTTAACTGAAAATTGTTTTTTTTTTTTAAATTTGTGTTGGACTCTTTCTATGCGTTTTCATCAAACAGACTTTACTCAGTTTTGCTGCTGTTGAAATAAATAAAATTAAATTTTAAAGTATAAGTTTTTTTAAAAATATTTTGGGGAGTAAACACAAATTTTCACCTACAGAGCTATTGAGCTCTGTGACAGACAGCTCCCATATCATTGCCAAAATTACACTAGAGTCCAACATTTTATCTTTTCTTTGGATACAGAAGAAGATATTTTGATCTTTTCGACCAAAATCTTTAAAATTAGATGTTTCTTATGGTCAGAACATTCATTAAATAAATTGTAAGCCTGTTTTTTGAGCTCAGTGTCCTATCTTTGGCTTCTCAAGCCAGCCAGAACTGGTAATATGGTTAGTTAAAATAACCACATTCCTGATAGTTAAATAACCACCCTTAAGCTCTTCAGCAGGCAAATAATAGCCATGTATAAGATTTGAAGGCTTATGAGATCTTGAAAATAAATATAGAGAAAATCACTCATTCAAAGTTTTTCTTAAAAAGAAAACTTTATCTTTCTTAAAATTAATTTTGAAAAATCTAAATGGCTTTAAAATAATAAAAATAAAATAAGAAGTTACAAAATTATATTGTAAATAAGAACTTTTGAGCAGCACGAGCATTTACGGGATTCACCTGATCGGATGCATTTTCCAAATGGAGAACTATTTCTCATGCTAAAAGGTATGCGCGAGAGATTATATTGAATTATGTGGCCTTTATTAAAAAATTATCTCATAAATATCAACAATCAAACAGTGAGCAGTTTTGTTATTTTTACTTTTATTTCAATCAGAAATAAGATGGTTAACATTAGGCAGCAATCATGTCAATACTGTCAATAATCAAGTATTGATACCAGACAAAATTTAGTGTTAAGTATAATGCTAATCAACACGTCTAATTAAATTTTAACTATAAAATTAAAGATATTTAGCATCTTCTTCTCTAAAAATTTTTATTTTGACTTTCAAGTTTACAAAATTCAACAGGTTTTATTTATAAGGTGAAAACCGCCTAAATTTTTCTGTAATTAAATTCTACTCAACATCTGAGGATAAATACTCATCCTTTTTCTTTATCATTTTGAAGCTTTAATTCATTTTGTTTTTATGTAATATAATTAATTACTTAAGCTATATTTAGTGTCAGAAATAACAGTCAATTACAACATAGAAGTAAATAATTCAATTTTCTACCCATATACGGTAGTAAAAAATCACCAGATGTTCTCCAATTGAGGACTTTATAATTTCTCAAAACAGATGGTATGATAGAAAATATTTATTTACCAAGGAACCACTTTTAAAACCCAACGTTTAGGAAAGCAAAATGTTGTTTACTTTTCCAAAAGATACCAAAGCCTGCAGAAATTTTGTTGATAACATATTAAATAGCAAAAATATCTAATTTTTCAAAAAAAACAACAGCTCTTTTGCTCACATTAATTAATTATTAGACATAAGAGAAAATCATAAAATTTTAATTTTGAAATTAATATTGTGTAGTAAAAAGTGAATTTTAGTTTTTATTAATAAAGCTTAGAATCATTTGTTGATTTTATTAAACTTTTAATTGAATTATTCTCATTTTCTTTTGAATTTTTACCCCTAAATTTATGGTTAAGTGCTTATTTTGGTAATTGACTACCCATCCATTCTTCTTTTAACCCAATATCTGAGTGAGGTAGTAAAAAACAAAACAATTCTATCTATTAAACTTATTTCCGTTTTTATCCTTACTACCTCAAAAATGGATCCCAATAATTTTTTTTTTGAACAGAAAAGGGAGGGAAAAGAGAAAAGCAGGATTAAAGCTTGTTGAGCACATCTGTTTTTAAGGGTTATTATTTACGGACACAAAATGAATTTCTTTTGTATTTATTTTAAGTTCAATTTATTTAGGCTAGCGTAATAGCGTGTGATTTAAGACAAAAAAAAAATATTGCAATTTATTTAGTTAAAAGAAAAATTGAAAATATTTTAAAATTAGTGTGTGTAGCCTTAAATTGATTTAATTTCAGCTTTTTCTGAATTTCAGATGGTGACTTTCATTTTTATATTGCTGGGTTATATTTGATAAAATTATTATTTAAAATTTTAATTTTATTTCATCTTAGCAAATGTTTTTGGATATATATAAATTAGAAAAAAAGAAGAAATGGTTATTGTTCTATCATTTATAAAAAAAAAATTTGCTTATCTCAATAACTCGTCAAATTTATTTTATATCCCTAGATATTTTCCAGTTTTTGAATAATTTAGTTTCAAGTTATACAATTTTACCCAAGGTCACATAATGGGAATATCTATTTTATGAGTATCTTATACATAGTGTGTAGTTAAGATGAAAAGTGTGTCTTTTTTGCATCATATAAAAGGACTTGCTTTAGGGTCTAGGTCATCCTAAATGAAACCTATGCTGAGTGAGTATTATTATTGATCTGAAAACCAAATAAACTATAAATATTATACACGTGTGTGATATTTATAGTTCGAAGAACATATTTTTTTTGTTGTTGAATTCTAGAATTGTAATTTCAGACTGTCAAATCATGATAAGATTTGTTACTAGTAATAGAATTTTATGAAAACTTTGAAAGATTTATAGGAACTTTATCGTGTTGAAGTTTTTTTGGGTTTTCCTTAATGTGATTCTGTATATAATATAATCCTTGAATTCTTTAGAACAATGTTTTATATTGCCGGGGTGAGAAATTGTTTTCGTGAGAAGTAAAAGTGAAAATAAGAAATATTTATTTATTTTCACTTCTTTTTACAATAATACGATTTTATTTAGTTAAAACTGAGTTGCAAAAATTCTCAACCTCACAACTGCCTAAGGATGGGGAAAAAAATTAAGAAGCATTTATGTACATTATATCCTCTTCACTGTCAAAATCAAGAGCTTAAATTACAAAATTACAAAATTAGTGTGACTTTTTGAAGTGGCATGCATAGTTTTGTTTTCTAAATGAAATCATATATTAATCCTTGTTGGCTTATCTGTGAGGTTCCACAAACGTTTTCAAGATGTGAACATTTTTGAAATGTGATTAAGTTTGAATATTCTGTTTCTGTTAAAGAATTGTTAAGCCTAAAAACTTAAACTGGTCCCTAAAGACAGCTTGCGTAATGTATCTGACATCAACATTTTTATTCTTATTATTTTTTAATAAAAATTAAAAATTTTATATCACTTATTAAAATTAGCAAAGCAGTATTAGATACAAAACTATATTTAGCATATCCTGGCAAGGTCTTTTGCGATAAATTCGCCAATCAAACTGTATGTAAAAAAAAGCGAGTTTTGGATATTCTTTCATATTGCTTGTGCTTTTGATTGAATTTGTTAATACTTAATATCAATTAATTTGGTAGGTATGTTGTATATTTGTATTAAATTAATTAAAACAAAAAAGAAAAGAAAGGATTTTGACAGAAAATAACGCAGTGTTATAACAAAATTCCAATCGAATTTTAAAAGAGACAAAAATTTTCCTAAAAGCACTTGTGAGAAAAACTGTAAAATTTGTGTTGACTAATTTTGAAGATACTGCCAAGAAATTCCTTTATTTTCCTTTAAGTAACAACGGCATATAACGTAAGATTCCTAGGAATTTTCAATCGGATTGTTTGCTGGTATCTTTTTTGAGGTGTAAGAAATATTACCTGAAGAGCTTGGTATACACAAACTTTAATATTAATTCATTTTCTTTGATTTCAAGGTTTGCAGAAAAATTTTTAACATGGGAAGTAATACTCTCTTAAGTAATAAACTGATTAATATTATTTTATCAAAAAATTTTTTTTCTACAAACTACAATGATAATTTTTTCAAATTGTATTTATTTTTATATTCCTACCCCTAGTTTACTCAAAAACCTTGAATTGTTAATAAAATCTTTACTTTTCATCCAATCAAGTTCAAATAAATTTTGTTGTGTTGGGAGTGCATGACAATTGATGTTAATAGAGTTAGTTCAAATATTAATTCATTAATTATATTTAATAAACTAATTTTTATTTTTATATGAGAAAAAAACTTCAGAAAACTGAATGCAACGAATTACGAATTCTGAATTCAGAAAAAACAATCTCAAGTAGGAATATACTTTAAAAAATTTGTTTTCTACAAATTACAAAAATTACAATTTTTTCAAATTTTTCTTATTTTCTTTTATTTTCAATTTGTTTGACTTTTTGTTGGTAAGTTTTGAAATTTTACTTGCTTAACTGGTAGTTTTTAAAATTGTAGAAATTTTTAAGTCAGTGTTTTTAATCTTATTTTTCCCCATAACTTTTCTAGCCTGGAATTTGAACTATATATGATTGAATTGTTTATTGTTGGCGTATTATAATGCTAAGAGGAGTAGGGAGCTATGGCTTTTAGTTCGTTTCTTTTCGAACTAAATGTCTTTTACATAATATCGCAGGAAAAAGAGTATGTCTAGTTTCATTTTTACTATTTTACATTATGTAAACAATAATAACAATTTTTCCATTTTAAGTCGCTTTCAATAATAATCGAGAAAAGTAAAGTTTGAATTTTTACAGATTAATTTCAGTTATAAATTAAAGTTATTTCATACACTTAAATTGGAGGAAGGTATTTTTATAAAGATTTTCATGACCATAAATAAGTACACAAATACATACAATCATAACCCGAATAAAATTTAATAAAAGGTTTAGTATTACGCACATTTAGAATTAGAATAAGGTACTAACTATTTTACTACCCAATCAAGTTTTTTTGGTTTTTTAATCTGCATCAACTTTTATCTTTATCTTTCAATCAGGATATTATCAGGAGATTTACTTAGAAGACATTAAAAAAAACTTTCGATATAAAAAAATCTAATTTACACTCGCATCGACTTTAACGATTGCCATTAAAAATATTTGAACATTTTATATAGCTAGAAGGGGTCAATAAAGTAAAATATTTTAGGAGAATATACAGTCCCAAAAGGGTCATTTGATGACACAACACAAATTTCAAGTTTCAAGTTAAGTCCAAGCTGTTCTCAACAAACTTTAACAAAAATGAAAGTAATAAAATATATTACTAATATTACTTCATTTTCACAGTTGCGTAATTTTGAAATCAGTTCAATATTCAAGTATTGAAAGGAAATCATTTATTGTTATTTATTGATTTAAATTTAAAACTATATAGAGAAAAATAGAGGCCAAACTTTCTTTTATTAATTGGAGCTTATATAAGAAAACCCTGAAGTAAATTAAGAAAGGGCATTTGAATATGATTTCAAGTGATTTTTTTGAAAAAAATTAGGTATGTTTTTTGATTTTATGATAGAAGTGGAATCGATAAAATGTACAAAATCACCTATTATTGCCATTATAACTGCCATTTAGAGCATTACATATTAATTCTATTGACTTTTATTAAATTTGCTGCCTGTTATTTTTCAAAAATTGGTTAATTGAATCTTAACTAGAATATTTGAAAAATTTTACGCATTAATCAAAAAATCAAGAATTAATTACTCTTAACAAAATCTAAAAACTTGCTGCAGTCATTTACGCAAATCTTTTTATTTTTGATTAAGCATTCCGCGCTCCTTTATTTTTGTTTGTCAGGAATAACATGATTTCATATCTACATCTGATTCCTCTTAATCAACGTGTGTTTCTATTGACATCAGATTTAAGAGTATTTATAGATAAATTTCAAATATTTTTTTAAAGTCTTTTTTAAAATATAAGAGAAAATCTTTATCTACACAATTTGGTGAGATTATTTAAATTTCAAATACCTCTTTAAACGATTTTCGAGAGTTTTTTTATCTATGAATTCGTATTAAATTTTTGAAAAAAATAAGTAAAACTTAGAGCGACATAATAAAATATTATTCAGTTATTCTGTTCCTTGTTTTTGCAACTTTGGCTGGTCTTTTGAATATTTTTAAATTAAATTTTTTTCTGACAAAAATTTCCTTTCAAATACGAAAAATTGAAATGTAAATCTACTTAAATTACAACTTACATAAAAAGGACAATGGTGCTTTGTTAGTTTTCTCTTTGTAGAGTCCTTCAATTATGTTAGAAGTCTTCAAGTATTTAAAAGAACTTTTACTCAATTTACTTAGCAGAAACTTAAGAGGAAAATCTACATAAATAAAAGTACTTTAATGAAACCACCGAAGCTATGTAATTATTGTCGTTTCCATTTCTAAAAGATATGAAGTGTAACTTACGTGTTAGGTGTAGAAATATTAAAATTGTTGGAAATACATACCTGAAAAAAAAAAAATAAACAAATATAAGTTAAAAATGTTTTCGAAATACAAATCTTTAAGTATTCAGTTTAAAAGTAGAATAAAATGAGTTCCTCAGGTGTATTTTTAGAAGGTTATAATAATTTTTTCCTGTTGAAGAAAATATTATTTATTAAAATAGAAATGACTAAAATATAAATTAAAATGAAATGAGTTACATGTGAATAAAATTTAATAAATCTGTAAAGGGTTCAATTATGATCATTAAATCGATATTTAGGTAGTAAAAATATTAATGCAAATAGAGTTTAGGATTTTGCCAACCTAACACATTGCATCTTTTAAAAATTGGAACCATAAATAGCTATAACTAATAAACACTTCTAGTCTAAGTAGCAGTGAAGTTCTAATATAAATACATAAAAGTTTGAATAACAAAAAAAACAACAAAATAATGAGCCAAAAGGACGCAGCTATTATCAAACTAGGAGTTTTGTAATCAATGACACATTCTCTGAGCACTGAGATCACCATAAACTCGTAGTTACCAAATTGCGTCTTAAAAACTATTTTTTTCAATAATAAAATTAACAATCTATACATTAAGATGCAAGGCGCTTTTTTGTACTCCTTTTTTAAGGTATTTAAACTCAGCCAGTTTTACTTAAGCCGGTTTCATTCGAAAGGCGACGTTCCAAGATTATTTCAAAATTCCACACATGTCACTCGTGATGTGTGTTGCATGCTTTATCCTCCATAAAATATATGGGAGAAAAAACAACAACAATATAAAAACAAAGCAACGCTTTTTTCGATGTATTGTTAAACTTTTCAAACACTGCGCGATGCTAGTATTAATATAAAATGATCGCAGCTATCATTAAGTTGTGATCCATTTAGAAAAAGGATAGCTGTGTCTAAAATAAAACATACTATTAAAATTTAACAGAGTTTTTATTTCATGCTGATTTGTAATTCTTGCACTAAATAGTCTTAAAAAAAGGATACAAATATACCCATTAAGTTTGCCGGATTGATACAATTGATTGATATTTTCATAATTTTGTTTTCTTAAGTTATTAGTAATCATTATAAAAAATGTTATTGACACAATCAAATTTATATAAATTTTTAGAAAGCATAGAAAGCAAAGAAGAATTTAAAGACTAAAATACCTCTCGTTGTGAGTTAAACTTTGAATAAAATCACAGCCAAGAATTTTTACTTAAAGAGCCAAAAAAAGAGGTATTGAATAAAATAAAAATACCCAAGCAAAAATCAAAACATATACATATGTATGCTTAAATTATTGAAAATCTGTTGTAATTTTTTAGCAAAATAGCCATTAGCACATATTGAAATTGAAGTGCACTTCAGTTAAATGAAAATTATTGGAGATAAATAATTTTAAGGGAAAGTACTAAAAGTCTATTAATTGAATATTAAATGCATAGATGATTAAGAGAATTTTAGTTTGGTTTCAATTTTCTCCAATAAGGATAGGTATTTTCTATTAAAGCAAACTTAATATAAAAAAACGGAGCTGAAATAAAAATATAGAACAAAAATTCTGGTCACCTATTTATTAATTCATAAACAGTAGATAAAATTTTAACAAGGTGAACAAAAAAAAAATAATTTTTTGTCCGTAAGGATCAGTCATTAATAAAAAGATGTACTTTTAGTCATGATAGATAATTTCTCGTTGAAAGCATCACTAAATTTTTAACTGAAATGTCTGCGAAAATTGTCCTTATGAATACAAAAAAATTTTTTGATAAATTTTAATGATTTAGTATGGTGTTTGACATTTACTGACTAAATTAGGATTTTAAAAATGTCCATAAAAAGCAATAGGGGAGTAAGTAGTCAAGCAGTTGATACCTGTGCAGCTAATAATTAATTTAATTATTTACATATATTTAATTTTCTTAAATTTTGGGTAGGATATTAATAAAAATATTTGTTTTTAGTAAAATATAATTTGAGCTTCTTTGTGTGTTTCTATACGGGAAATCATGTTATGTGTAACATTTTCTTATTTAGGAGAGAACAGCATGAAACAAGAAGGTAGACTTATAAATTTAGAAGATAAATATGGTTCGAAAAGAATTTCTTGTTTAGTGGTGAAAAAAACTAATGCATATTAAAATTTATTTTTGCTTTTAACATAAAATGTCAGAATGCACATATAAATTTAAATTCTCTATCTGCACGTAAAATGTTTTCAAACTTCAAAATAAATTCATATTAATTCTAAATGATAAGGAAAAAATACTGACAGAGTAAAAAATTGGCTTAAAAACTGATACCGAGAGTGTTTTTTATCAAAAGAAACCCATAAAATGTTAAATAAGTGACTTCCAACGTTTCTGTATAAGCATTAATAATGCTGAATATATTGCTCTCCGAAACAAATTGATTAAGACAAAAACTAGTAATATAACAACAAATTTTTCAAAGTATATTCCTACTTATATTTCTCATTCATTCCCATTCAGTTAGATTGTCTTTTCTTTTTTCTGAATTCAGAATTCTTTTCATTCAGTTTTCTGAAGTTTTTCTCTCATATAAAACTAGAAATTAGCTTATTAAATATAATTAATGAATTAATATTTGAACTAACTGCATTAACATCAATCGTCATGCACTCCCAACACAACAAAGTTTAATTGAACTTGATTGGATGATTAGAAAAGATTTTATTAAGAATTGAAAGTAGTAAGAATATAAAAAGCCAAAAGCTTCCACAACATAATTACTGCCAAAGTGATGTTTTCCCTAAAACTATTATGAATATTAGAATTTACAATTTTTCTTGAAAATTTGTAGACGATACTTATGTTCACTTTTTAAGTAAAGTTTTAAATAATTTTTGGAAACAGATAAAATCATAATCCATGACTTTACCTCAAACAAATCGATAGTTAGCTGAGTAGAGAGCAACCATAAAAGTTACAACCAAGAAGTTGGAAGTAATGGAAAAGGCAATAGTCAGCTAGTAAAGCTATGGCTTCCTTAAATTAGGATTCTAAAGCTATTCTTCTCGAATAGCCTAAAAGTAGAGTAGAGTAGACTAGAAAAGAAAAAACCTATTAGCAGTGACTTTTAGATCATATTGTTGTGCTTTGAGTTATTTTTTCATTCGTCTTTTCTGATCCCCATCAATTTATTGGCTATAAATAAAAATCTTTAAAAAAATGCTCCATAAAAATGGAAAATTCATTACCAAAACTACTCTAAGATTAAATTATTTTATAAAACTGGTGTGAAAAGTGATATAAACGTTGATGATTTAAATTTCAAATTTTACCTAAAAGCTGAATTTTTACGTGTCATATTTTAAACCTTTTGAACAATGGGCTAAATATAAATATTCAAATGTAGTCAAAATAGCAAAATTATAAAGTGCAATAGTATTCAAAATATCAAATAATTTTGTTAAGAGCAGTACTGAATAAAATTAAGAAATAAGTCTCTGGCTGACAATAATTAAGTTACGTGTTTTTCTCGTATTGATCCAGTTCATAAAATCTTAATACTTTTAATGCAAAAGTTGTATTCAATTATTGTTTTAAGGTATCCTTATTTACATCTCTGGAGGATAATTTCTTTAAGTAAACAAAACAAAAAGACACAAATGTATAGCACAGACAGAAAAATATTCAAATGTCAATACTAATAAAATCTAATGCCCTTGTTACTAAGGATTCTTTGGTTAAAAGTATATTTAGTAATTTTCTTGTAGAATAGTTTAGTATCATAGACTAATCAATAATTCTAGACTGTTGACGAGGCCGTATTTTATGCATGAAAATAAAATAATTTTAGATAAATTGCTAATAATTCAAGTGTTATGGAAATTTATTTAAAGCATAAATGTTGATAAAGATAAGAGCACTTTATTAAACTGAAAAAGCAGTCTGCAGTGAGTTTTAATTAAATCTTCAAGTTATCCTTTTAGTTTCATTTAAAGTGAGTAAAAAGAAAAAAGAAACATTAAATTAATTAGCATTTAACTGGAAAATATCTCGTTAAAACATTAACCACATTTTATCACATTTTTCTTTCTATGCGACTGTTGCTATACTGCTTAATATTGCAAAATACTGGTTAAAAATAAACTGAAATTTAATAATTCTAACATTTCAGGTATGTAAATGGTAAGTTTAAAATTTTATAAACATATGACATATATATGAAGCACTAGCAGATTCTAAAAAGGTTTTTTATCTTAGCAAAAGGATTCAATCGTGATATAAGATCTTAGGAAGCTTGGGGTATATTTTTTAACTTTTGTCGTTAAATTTTAATATATTTTCCTGGAATATATGAGTTTCAGGGATATCTATATGTATAAATGTAATTTTATGGAAATATAAAAACATTTTATAGAGTTTTTGATTATTAAGCTTAAAGGGATTCCTTGTTGGAAAAATGAGCTTCCTGTATATTTACGTGGAATAATTTTCAAATTTTTAACTTAAAGAGTTTCAAGGATATTCAAAATTTTGTTTTAATAAATATTTAAGGTGATAATTTGCAAGAAAAGGTATTATTTTTATTGTTAAAAATAGAAAAGGATAAACACAATAGAAACTATAGAAAACTAATTAAAGAAGTGAAATTTTTGCTTTAGGTACAAGAAATTTATTTCTAGAGAATTATAAATTTAATCTTTTAATTAATTTAAGTCCTTTAAGGATATCTAAAATTTTAATATCTCTTTTTATGCGTTTTCTTGTTTAATGAGGACATAAGGATCGAAGTTAATTGAAAATATTTTTAGTTTCAAGTTTATTTCAAAAACAGGGTTTAATAATTAACTGTGGAAGTAGTCAAGGTAGTTTTTTTAATGAAATTTATTAACATGCTAATAGCAGGTTTATGTTTCGATTTTAAAAATCTTAGATTTTTGGAAAAGAAAAGTAAATATTGGTGATATCAAAAATGCAATTTTTTATTTTTATTAAAAAAGTAATTGGAAAATTTTTAAGGGGTGACACCACTGTAGAATTTCTTTTTTAATTAGCTTGAAAGATACTTTGAATAATTTAGAATAATGTAGCTTAAAGTTTAATACCTTTGGGTAAAATATTGTGTTTTTCTAAACCAGTCGAACATATCTAAAGTCAGCTACACATCATTGAGGCATTATTTTGCGAAAGAGAATGTTCAAAATTAAATTAACTAAAAATTTTTTTACAAACAAATAATTTGTCATTTTTCAGTTAAAAATAAAATACTTGCCAATTGCTTAAAAAAAACAATAATTTATGAATCGTATACGTGGTTCTTTAGCTATCCTCATGTAGACTACAAAAAAACTGTTCATATGGCTTCAGATAGATGTTTATGATACACAAAATCTAGGGTCTGCCACAGAACACCTTAAAGTTGACCTGCTTTGAGAGGATAATTATACAAAAATGTTTGTTTCACTTTAATATATACCTAATAAAATAATATTAATAGTTTCGAATAATTATCTTCCCTTCCATGCGAAAGAAAAATATTTAGAGTTGTACTACTCCTTTACTTGTAAACTAAATATAAACCCTTTGCCCTGGTATTTATACTTTTAAAACTTTTCCATTAAATCAAAGTTATCCCCTTTATCTAATATCATAGGTCTGGAAACAATTTTTATGTTTGAATCATACCACAGATTTATCTGTTAAAATTGTTAGAGCAAAATGTTCTCTGAATTTCTTTACCTACAGCTTAAAATAATGGATATCTTTATGCGTTCGTGCTCTTACAATTTGTTTTATATTGTAAATAAATCATCTAAAATATTTGCACAAATCTGTCCCTTCTCTAATAATAATACTAAAGAAAGAATTTTTTGCATTAAATTAATTTAAACCAAAAATTTTTTTTAAATTTGTGACCTTAATATTTTTGTTTCTTAAGAAGATTTTTTCGTATTTTCTTTCGATAACATTAAAGTAAAAGCTTTCAAAATTATTGTGTAAAGATTCTAAGTCGATCCAAGCAAAAGAAGGTTGACAAAACAAGGAGGATATATCGTAGCTTGTAAATTTTTAAATGTGTTCTTCTGATACTTATAAAATGGAGAATTTTATTTGTCAAAAAACGGTAATTTGGCTTCAAAGCGCTCTAAGAAATGGAAAAAAAGGGAAATTTGAATGGAATACATTGAGAAAACTATTTAGCGAAAGTATTCTATTTGGGGTTTTGATTTCAAATATTCCAGAGATGAGTACCAGAATTGGTACCGCAATTTTCTTAAAGACGTCGATTAACATCAATTACAAATATTTTTTAATGAAATTTTCTTAAAATAAACTTAAAATAACCTTGTATTATACGCTAATTAAATGAATAAAATTATATTAATCAAAGTTTCATTAAAAATAGGCTTCATTTCGACAATATACTTAAAATAACCCCAATAATTTCATTAGTTCTTTCGCGGTAGCGTTAATAAGATTTCATTTACCTTTAATTGAATAAATTTTATTATTTTTATCGTTAGCTTTATTTTGGCAATAAATTTTACTATTTTATAGAAAAAAATCGAAACAAAATAGCAAAATATGTCAAAAATATCAACACATCTTATTTACTATTTCTGTTCCAACTAAGCCAAAAGTTTCTACTCGTTCGAGCTAAACAGTTAAATTTTAAAAATTCATAATTACATTAATACCTGAAATTCATGTCAACTATATAAATACTTTTCAGGAAACATAAATATTTCTATAATCCTTATAAATTCTAAGCACCTCAGGTGTTAACTAATTTTCATTGGTTAAGCCAGATTTACTTAAAGCCATAAACAAATGCTTGGATTTGTTAAAAATTTTGTAACTTTACTTTTGAAGTTTTTGATTTTGGAAAATTTTCACTATAATTTACGGTTTAGTATATTAAAATCTCAACAGAGTTGGTATTTTTTTCTAGCCTTATTAGTAGGTGTTCATTCCTATCCTGATAACTTTATTTCCATCCAATAAAAAGCGAAGCATTAAGGATATTGAAATTTTCTAAACTCGTAAATTAAATATATGAAAACTTATTTAGACATAACTAAAAATGAAAACTAAAATGAAGGCAGAAATACTTGAGTACTACATTTTACACATATAAAATTCAAAGCTTAGAAGTAATAATAATCATTTCTTTTTGAAAAATCTCCTTTTCCATTCATTTTGCAAAATCTTAAATAAGTTTACAATAACAAAATAACACATAACTTACCCAAAAACTTCATTTTCAGTTGGAAAACTAATTCTTGGTGAAAGCGGAGAACGACCATGTCTTCTAAGCATATCATGTAAACTAGCTGGAGCATGAACTGGACTTAAAATAGTCAACTTTCGATTTGGTGGTGCTAAAAAATTTCCAGATAATGTAAGATGTGGCCTTATTGCACCTGAAACAGTTTTTGTTTCAATAGCTTCAGCTGATTTTGATATTAAAATCGATGATCGATGAAGATTTGATCTAACAATAGTTGGATCTAATAAATTATCAGAATGTTCTTCAATTTGTGTTGATGAACTACGTGCACATTTATCTGGTTTTTTAGTTGTTGTCTCAGAATGAGCCGATGTAGATCGAACAAATTGACGAACATGTTTTTGATGGGCACTTAAATAAGCACCACTTGATGAATGTGAACCATCTGACTGTTGTATAAAACTATGAAATTTTGATCTGGATAGTTTTTGAACTGCTTTTTCAGTATGTACTGAAGCACTTGATTCAGATTTACGCTGTTGAGATAATCGTGATATCTTTTGTTCAACAATTGTTGATGTATTTGATGTAACACTATTACTACGTGATGCTGGTAAATTATTATCATTTTCAATGTCATTATATTCATCATTTGACTCAGTTTCACCTGGTGCTGTTACAATATATTTTGGTGTTGAACTTTCGTCTAGTGACATCTTTATGTCAAATTCTGTTAGCAACTTTTTTTTTACACTGAAACAATTTGCACTTGAAAATTTGTGTACGATGCACTCAAAAGATATTCATTATAATGATATCACCTGTGAAATACGCTAAGCTAAAACCGTCACAGTAAACTGATGGCATAAAATTTTGCCTAATACACTCTAAAAACAAAAAACAAAATAATTTCGATAACAATTTGGGCTTATATTATAAAGACACCAATCAAGCTGAATAAACAAATGGCTCAAATCTAGCTTAAGCGTTTGCTACTAAACTAAACAAAATTGTGAATTAATTTTCCTTTATTATTTTGATATTTAAGGTAATATATATTTTGTTTTTAATTTTGATGAGATCAACTTCAAAAATATTATCATGTCAATATGAATTAAAATAGAAAATATTTGAGATAAAGAATATTTTATTTGGATGACTCATAACATCTAGAAATGAGGACTTAAATATTTTAGGAATTGAAATTTTTAAGAAAAAAGAGCTTTAAGATGCCATATAGATTTTTTAGATGAAATCTTAAGCTATGTAAAAGAGTTTATCGGTTTCTTTTTGGATGGGTGATAAAATAAAAAGAAGCAAAACGATTACATTATTAAATTAAGCAGTGAAGGAATGTAAGAGCAGCTTGGCCTAGTTTATACAGTTGGTAATAAAAGCACCTAGGGTCATTGATTTGAATATCTTCATGGCTACATGATTTGTTAAGTTTGTATACTCTAATTGAGAAAGCATAATTTTAGACAATGTAATATTTTGGAAGTTGAAATCATAAAGAAATCTTTTCAATTTTCAAGAAAATTCAAAGTTTTGAATAAAATGAAAGCAAATGCTTGATTTAGGTTAGAAATCAACATGTTACAGAAAAAATACTAAAAATTGTCATAAGCAAAGATATTTTATTATATATTTTTAATTTGTCGTTAATTTTATATAAGCACTTGTTCCGCATTACTTCAATGAAGGTCGTCTTAGTAAACAACTCTTATAAGTTTATTAAATTTTTCATGTCATCTGGTATTGTAAATAGGAAAAGAAATAATAAATTTGCAAGGAAATCAATTTTTATAAATAAGACTAAAAAAGAAAACGCTTCCTTTTTTCAATTATCGTTAAACCTATTTTTGTTGTTTTTTAGCATAATCAAATATAATATTACAAAAACGAATCGAGGCATTACTAAATTATATTTTCTGGAAGCTATGTGAAAATTATGATACTAATAATAATGAATAAAGTCAGGCAATCATAAATAAAGTAAGGAAACCCTACTAGTCAATTAGTAAACTTCTGGAAAATATTATTAAATTGCGATCATAACTTCAACACTTAATGTCTTAGAAATTATTGCCAATGGAAAAATATTGTGAGTTGTTTAGTATCTGATGTGAGTATTTTTCTTTACTCTATTGGTAGAAGTTTTAGTAGATTTATATTACAGGGCAGAAAGCTATAATCTTCCATCATATCCTTTATATAAGGATGAAGTGAAATTATAATATGATCACTTAGGTTCATGTAAGGTAAGTGGTTTCCGTTTGTTAAATTAAAAAAGGTTTCATCTGAAATAAATCAAAATATGCAGGAAAATTATTTTTATATAATTTAATTAAAAATTTAAAAATGTGTCTCACCGTGAATAAATTTTGTTCCATTTTGGGTGTCTTTTTTTGTGATAGTAAGTGGAGTAATTTAATCATTTGTGTCATAACCATAAATGAGAAAGATTAAAGCAGAATTTGAATTCAATTGAAGTTTTGTAAAATGTATGCAACAAGCAGCAGTCTTAAAAGATTTCTTAATCTTTAGCTTATAATCAAAGTCCTTAATTTTTAAGTTTATTTAAAAAAAGCCATTGAGAACGAATTTTGTTTATATTTTATAAGGCTCACTTGTATTCCTTATGAATAAACAGTGGAGCTTAGAATTAGTTGAGTTTTTTGCTAAGTGGGCCTTTATAATAATAAAGAAAAATGAACAATAACGACATTTCTATAAGAATGAACGCGGTTATTAGTCAGGAATTGTCTCTGTCAAATATAAACTTTTGTTGTCTTTAAGCAACGTAAGCTAGTAAGCGAGTGCATTATGGCAGAATATAATGTGATGCATAGATTTTTGTATTTGTAAATTTATTTTCATATCCAGCATTGTTATTTTAGTGTGAGTTGTGGTGGCAATGCAGAAAACATTAATTATGTAAACTTTGGCCAATAAAAATACGATAAAAACTTTAATATTAATGTAATTGTAAAAAATAACATACTATAAGTATAATTTCTAATATTAATATGACATAAAGAATTGTGACACATAGAATTCTGATGAGAAGAGAATTAAGAGAAAAAGAAAGAAAAGGAAAAACAAGCTGGAGAAACGAACGTTTAATTAGAAAAATAACCAAAAATAAGAATGTTAAATTTAATACGTAAAATAAGGAATAGTGGAAAATAGAATATATGGAAAGAGTGGCTTGATAGCAGCTTTTTTCACATTACTTTGATATTAATTAATAGGAACTTTATGTGAAGACTGAAAAATAGTCATGAGAAATAGTAAAAGAGTATTATTCACTATTACACTCAAATATTTATCAGTTTATATCATAAATATACGAAATTTTTTTGCGAGTTACCCTTTACGTGTTGTAAGTTTTAGTACAGCGCTTTTTTTTTACAATCATTTTATTCCTGTTACTTAAAAACTCTCCTATTGCCTTTTATATTTTTTGCTCAGAGCTTAAGAAGTTGTTTTCAATATTAACAATTCAATTCAGTTAAGTTAGCTTATTTTTTTTGTTTGTTAAATTTAATGTTACAATCCTACGCGTTTGCGTTTAATTTATATTTTACAAGAATGATATTCCATTCAATGAGTAATTTAAAAAAAAAAAGGTCTGTATAAATAAACACCAGTACATAGTCTGTGGAAAAATCGAGCAAAGCTAACTTCGACTACACCTTTTTGAAATATATATTTTTATAATCTACTGAAGGATAAGCAATAATCACCTTAATGGCCGGAATTACCTTCAACCTTCTTAATAGCTTTTCCTTGATGACTAAAGCCATTTATAGATTTTCCTAAAGAAAATAGGTGGCAAATTATTTGGTGAGGTGTAAAATACAAAATTTCAGCTAAATTTAAAATGTTTAATTTCATAATAAATGAAATTTGTTCTATAATTAAATTTTCAGTTTTTATTACCTATTTAAAACCTTCAACTTTAGATGTGAATACTTGGTAAATCTCTATTATTTTCAATGAATTAAAGTATTTAATTCTAACAATATTGATTTTTTGTTTTTATTATAAAGTTTTTTCTCTAACATAAGAAGAGACAGAATTCATATAAGCAATTTATAACCTGTTCAATGGAATTGCTCAAGCTTAAAATTTACAAGAATGATTGCTGACTCAATCTAATAAATATTATTGGCAAGTAGGGTTGATTCCTTTTCAAAAGTCAAATCAATAATTTTTGGTTTTGGTAGATATCAATATAAAGTATGTATATTAGTTTGGGTTTTTTAAAGATGAATGATGTGAAAAAAAAACGAATCATATATATTCATGAAATTGTTAGAGACATGTTTTTGGAAAGAAAAACAAAATATTACAGATGACAATTCATTAATATTCTTGGAATTAATTAGGATTATGTTATGCTATGCAAGCATCCTGAAGCTATGTGATAAGCCAGAAAATACACAAGAGAAAGAGATTTAGAAATAGAAAAAGAATTACAAGATGAAATGCAAGAAATTGCATTTTGCAATACATTTGCATTTGGATATACTTAGATGAATGCTAACAAAATACTTTATTGGAGCTAAAATAATGATTTTGTAATTACATACTGATTCATTCAAGTAAGGAAGATGTGCATTAGTTAAGTCTTCATATATTATTTCCTTCGTGCTTATGATGAAGAGGAGCACAAGTGGAAAAATTATCATTAAAACATAGCAGCTTTTTTAATGTAAAAAAGTACTTTGGTTGTTACGGCCATTCTGGAAAAGTATTTTTGGATGTTTTACCGGTCATAGTCATTTTTCATTGCTTATTTACTTACTGAAATGGTTTAAAAATAAAAAAATTAGAAAAACACTGCCTCTTATTACTTTCTCATTCTGCAGTTAATAAAATCAAACAGCGTTTTAGGATTAAAAAAAGGCTCAACTAAATTTTTTAAACAATTTTAAAAATTTGTAATATGAGAAATATCTAAAACCAGAAGCTACAAATGCCCAACAAAGAAAGAATGTAAAAAAATTGTTTAAGGAGCCTGTTCGGTATTTAATTTTTTTGAAAATATCGTGTCAAAATTTCAAGTTTATCGGAGTAAAATTACCGAAGTAATTTGAGCCCTTTTGTTCAAAGTATTTTCCTGAATTTTTTTATTTTCGAAGTCGGTGTACACGATAATTCAAAATCTACTGGACTGATAGTTTTGAAATTTTGTTCACTACTTTTTCACATTTTTTGCCAGGCAATGACGAGAACTTGTTTTTTTTTAAATTATTCTTAATTTTACAACAAATATGTTGGTGTTTTAAGCGAAAATTAGTATTTTGACTTCCAAAGGCTACCATAAATTGAAAAATCGAAATATAAAAAACCCCTCGTCATTACCTCAAAAAACATCTCTTCTAATAAACAAATCTTAATTTCTTGGTTTGAGATAATTCGTGATATAATGCACGTTATAGTGAACACCGCAAAACAGCTTTTTTTCGAGTTGCCTCCAGACATTCGCTTACTTATTATTATTTTGAAATAAAAATTTAGAAAAAGCATCGTTCAAATGTTTTGTTATCATATAAAAATTAATTAAATAAACTAGAACTACGTTGCCTTTTTTCAACGAATTAACCGAACCTCCCCCTGTTTTATTCAATTAGTTTTGCTTCTCTTTATTTAGATTTTTTAACCTATTTGTGCTTAAAAACCTGGTATTATTCTGTTCAATACAATAGCAGCAACAAAATATAAAATAAATATCATTAGTCCGTGACATTTTTATGGATTATTGATACCATTTTTCATTGCACAGCGCTTCAAATATTTGAATAGGATACATTTTTGGAATTTCCTTCAATCCAAATCAAAAAGGAGAAATTTTAACATTATTTAATTCCTTACAGGCTTCACTTGCATGTAGCATAATAACTAAAATTATTACTTTAAATAATTTACTACTTTCTATTTGATAGCGATAAATTTTTATTACAACAATTTATCACGTCTCAGTGTTTTACCAAATTCAAATTATCATTACCTTTTTCTAAAAAACGAACAGAAACCAATCATTGATACAAAGTAAGGGTTGTTGGCCACATTAATACCTTACAATACAATGTTATACAAGAAAGTGGTTGAAGTGGTTTTTACGAGGTAAGCAATTAATTGAATTAGTTCTTATTAAAATAATCTGCAATTAGTCGTTTTACTATCATAGATTGATAAATAAATCTAATAAGTAAAATGTTTTCCGCTAAATGAAAATGTGATAAGATTATGGCGTATAATTTAATCAAAAATGTATATTAAGAGAAAATGAGATCAACTTTTTCGTGTTAGAAGCTTACAGAGTGCAATTTTTGTCATGGACGAAAACAAAGATCTCCATATGTACAGAATCATAAGATACTTCAGAATATCATTTTTATTTACTTCTGTATTATTATGTAAAAGTTTTAATTTGTGTAAAAGTGAGTGAAATTAATTTATGACTATTATGGATCAATTGTGTAAATATTAGCCTAATTTTTATTTGAATAATATGCAGTTTTTTTGAAATAATTTCGATTATTTTATAGTATTTTATTTTTCTACAAACTAAATTGAATAGAGATACTAACAAATTAAAGTTTTATGCAATTGAAATTATTAAAAGTTCTTGTTACATTGAATTTTATGTATCATTAAATCGGGTGAAACATTTACTAATTCCGTAATTTTCCAGTATTATAAATGAGACATTATTCACCAAACCCTAACATGATGAAGAAATATTTACATATGAGTTTCTAGTCTGGGGAGCTTTTAGTAAATAATTTATAGTAATTAAGGTTTTTCTGACATTAAGGGTTTTAACACAAAACAAATAATAAATGTTTTTTAGCTTTAAAAATCTTTTTGGTTGCTTAAAGTCTATGAAAGAGAATTACTAAAATTAATTGGTTTTAAGCAAAACAATGATAAAGCAATCAGATATATGGCAACATTTTTTATGTTTAGCTGAATTAATTAAAAAAAAAACGGTCAGAATGTAAGCTTTCCACCATAGTAATTAAATTAGACAGGAGAATGGAAAATTTTAGAAATTGTTTTCAAAACATTCCTTTTAGCATTTCATGATGTATAGCAATTAATCATATCATAATAAATTAAAGGATTAAATACTATGTAAAACCAATAATGAAATTAAAAAATACAACTGACACTTTGACTATTGATTAATGGATAAAGATTTTTATATATCAATTTAATTTATTTCATTTTCAGTAACTTGAAATAACTATTGTTTGAGACTTGGCATACCTCTATATTTCAAAACGACAAAAAATCTAAACTAAAGAAATATTTCCATTTATGATTTTACATGAAATTATAGTTTTAATAATTAATGAAGAGAGAAGTTTTTCATAATTATAATTAGTTTTGAATTCGCGACGTATTAATTATTACAAGTCAGTGGAACAGAACAGAAAAGAGCCATCATAATACTTTTTGTATCATTTTTGAGCTTATATAGTATTCTTTTACATGAAAACTAATTGTAAGCTTAATCAAAAACTCATTTCAGTCTACAAAAAAATAAAAGTAGTATCCTTTAAGAAAGTTAGATATGATGCAAATGGTATAAAATTTTCTTATTTGTACTATTTACGAATAATTAAATGAATTTTCGTAGAAAACTACATCTATTTGTCAGACCTCTAAGTTTTCAGAATTCCTGTTACATGTTGTTCGTTTTGATTAAATTTAAAATTCAAAAAAGTTTAAATAAAAACTTATACAAACATTATTTTAAATAGATTTAATTGAGTATTTAATAAGTTTAGGGAATAGGGATGTTCATTAATGGACAATAAAGTCAAATCATTTCGAGATACTTACAAAATGAAACACAGCCCTTAGAATTTTCAATATTTAAGTTATGAATTTCTATTTTAAATAAAAACAGCTGATATAAAACCAATGACGGAATTTAGAAACTTTTGACAAAAGCAGAAGCCGAAACTTTATTAAAACTTTTATAAAGAATTTATTTTTGTTATTAAAGTACTGTGCATTAATTTCAAAATAAGTTTAAAGTCTTTTAAGCTGATTTTGAACTTTGTCTGTTATAAATTTAGCAGAGTGTCTAGAGTGTCTGATTGAAAAAACCAATGATTATCTGTAACAGGTGCTTCAATTTTAGTTTTCCGTGAAATTATAAAGTGAAATCTTAAATATAATAATTTTATGTAGATTAATTGTTAGCTTAATAAAAATTTAAAAGTTTGTTTCAAAAAAACCACATTATTGTATTTAAAGAGGTAATATGGTCATTTACTTTTTAATTATTCCTTTTTTGACACTTAATTAATTTCTATTCACCCATAGTAAAAATTTCAACAATATTTCAACAAAATCTAAAGTAAAATAAGCCACAAAACAAAGTATTTTATCTAGACTAAGCCAGAAGCTGATTGGCAGAGCGCCAGCTTCAGAAGTAGTGAATGTCAGAACTTCTTAGTGCTAAAATAACAAGATTAATTATATGTTAATATCAAAGAACTAATTACATTGAAAATTGCGAAAATAATTCCTTTTAGAAATTTTAGTAATATTTGCTGTGAAGATATTTTTAAAAAAAATTATTAAATACACGATAAAGGCTTTTCAAATGACAGGAACCAATTCTGAATTATGAAATTTCCAAAAAGTACCCATACTTAAAGATTATTCTAATGTATAAAAATTAGCTTAATAAAAGTTTTAGTCATGTGTTGATGAATATTTTGAAAGGGAAACAAAAAAAATAATATTTAATTTTTTGATAAATCGCGAATTAATTAGTCAAAATAATTTTAAATCTCAGAATATTAAAGAAAATATATTTAGAAAGCAATAAAACATTAATTACATGCAAATTAAGAGCTGAATTACTAGTGAAATTTTTATGGGGTGCTTAAGTTTATAACAAGACACAATTTTTTTCCCTAGGGTAAGATGTTTTTAAACAAAGCTTAAAAAAAAGTGAAACATTTTAGAGCTTTAAATTTTATTTGAATCTACTGACAGAGCCCTAATTACATATTTTAATACCCGATTAAAAGTGTTGAAGCTTACAAGTTAATTCCTTTTTTTATGCAGCCAGGAAACTTATTACAACTAGTATGAAAATTTTATCATCTTTATTTTAAACTAAAGTTTGTAAAGATGTCTTCCCTTTTTAAAAAATACTTTTGGGTTAAGATAATAAGAACACTTCAATTTTTTTAGGATAATCAAATATTTTTTAAATACCCAAGGGAAAGTTTTGCAATTTTTTAAAATTTTCTTAGCCAAAAAAATTGGATACTTAAGTTGTTGTCAAAGAGTATTT
The DNA here is from genome assembly GCA_947359355.1 of Acrocera orbiculus. Classification (NCBI taxonomy): domain Eukaryota; kingdom Metazoa; phylum Arthropoda; class Insecta; order Diptera; family Acroceridae; genus Acrocera; species Acrocera orbiculus. The sequence goes on from OX375757.1 coordinate 6,638,332, forward strand.
GATTTTATAGACAAAGTTAATTTTTTAGAGTTTTTTTATACTTTAAGGCTAAGTACGATGGAAAAATATTATTTTTTTATTTAAATTCTTTTAGGAAAAAGCATCTCTAGTTAAAGAAGCAGTTTAAAAATGTAATTTTTAAAATAATGAATAAATCCATAACTTCAACTGAAGCTTATTAGTGCATATTCAAATTTATGGGTTTTATGGATTAAAATAAGAAAAATAAAATTAACACTGCTAAGCCTAACACACGAAAAATTCTCATTTTTCAGGATATTAGTTATGAAATTAGTTTCAATCCAGAACATTTGGGGCTAAATCTAATGAAATTAGTACAAAAAACTTAGCACTTGTTTAAAACCGAAAGAAAATGAGAGAAAAAATTAAGAAAGTTGGTGAATATTTAGTTTTTTTATGAAGCTCGCTTTACATGTAATGTTATATCCAATTTATATATTGGGAAACTTTTGTTATTTTAAGCATTATTTATTTAGAAATATATTGCATACTAATGTTGAATTAAATCAGTGAAGCGAAAAAGTCTTTGAAACTTTTCAACCCCTAGCCCAATATTGTTTTATATCTTTCAAGTAGTATTTTTCCAAAAAATAAATTTTGGAATTAATTTAAAGTATTTCATGTTTATATTTGCAGATGCACAGTTTTACTCTTCATAAAAGTGAGTGAGTGAAGCAAAATTCAAAACTCAAACATTAAACACTAAGAATTTATTATGCTATTTTTCTAAACATTTTTTTAAATTTTTATATAAAAAAAAATTGAATTGAGCACTTCCTTATATATTCTTTTTAATCATATTTTTATATGTGTATATTAGAAGAATTTTATGGTAGAAACTAATTTAGTTAACTAGTTTGAAGGATATGAACCGGAAATTACCTTAAACTAATTTAATTCATGTTTTTTTGTTTAATTTAGATTGCCTGGAGATGTTTATTGGCTCTAGAGTAAGGTACCTAGCAAATATTATGAGTTGGTTGACTCACTGCACTATCCTAACAATCCAAACAATATATGATTGTGATAACATTACACTAGAAAAGCACTTGGGGAACTTTTTCAGAGAATTTATTTAGAAGCAGAACACCTTGGGGAGGTAATTAGTTTTGGAGTTAGAATGGAATTCGTAAGAGTTTTAGTCATAGTAATTTTGAAATACATTAAAGCATATTGAGAATAATCATTTTCTATTCTCTCCTTGGTTTCAAAGATTTTCTTGTACTACACAAAATCATTTACACCAATTGGAAATTTTTCGATAGTTTTTGACTTTTGATTTGATTCAAAAGAAATTGTATAGCTGAGTTTTGTTACATATTAGTATTTTAACATCGATTAAAAATATTATTTGTGGATTTGTCAACCAAATAAAACGAAATTAATATAAAATAATAGAAGATAGCAGAGTTTTTAAAAAAATCTATCTAAATATAAAGATTGTACTGCTAGCAGCTCAGATATGGTTCGAATTGATGGTAGTTTGCTGTTTGTTGTATATGAATTTTTAGATACTCTAAATATTGATAGTAACAATAGTGTCATACAGTAGGATATTTTCAGTGTAAATTTTATATTCTTATGAATTTTTATGAAAAAATGATATTATTATCATGAAATAAATGTCTTTTTGAATTAAAATTCCATAAAGTACAAAATTTGTGTGAGCTCGGATTTACCAACAATATATACAATCTTTTCATAAATTATGTTTAAAGGCAATCTTTTTACAGTAATCATGAAGAATTGATCAACTTCATAAAATAACTATAGGTAAATATATTATTTTTTCACAAAAAGTATGAAAAAATACTTTTTATTCAAGTATAATTAATTTACACAATGGAAAAGTTTATTCAATTCAAGTTATTAAATGTGAAAAAAAAACAATTAATTTTATGTTCCACAAGCCATAAAAGATAGCAATTAAGAAACAGAAGTTCAAATGCTATGAAGAGAAATTAAATTTACAAGAAATCTAATGATAAAAAATTCAGTTTTATCAAGAGGTAATTAGATCTTAAGGGCTTATAAATATGAAAATATAAATTTTAAAACCTTTTGGAAGAAATACATACCCTATGGTTCATTTAGATTGCAAATAAAATTTTTAACATTAAACATCTTAAATATTAAGGGTATAACATTTTTTTTTGTCACAAAAGCTTGGAAAACTTTCTAGGAAACAACACAAAAGAATTTTTTAAAACAACAACAACAAAAAAAGACTTGACAGGAAATGGAAATAAACACATTTTAGGTCATTGTTTTTTATTATCGAAACCGCATATCAAAACAATTTTAATAAAAAGGATAATATAAAAACATAATAAAATGAAATTAAATATCTCCGAAATTAATCTATTTCTATGTACAGACCTAAATTTCTTTTTTTTATTATATGTAAAATAAAAGAGGAATGTAGACAACCTACAGAAATTATTCATAAAATGAACTGAATTGTTGCTTGCCTATGTTACATACATATAATCTCAAAGAATTTTAATATTAGCGAATAAACATTAACATAAAAGGATGTTTTACAAAACATACTAAAACTACAAAAGAAGGATTACTCATTGTAATGAATTAAATAGTTTGATAGTTTTGTAAACCTTTGGGGTTTTATGTTCGATAAAATTTCATAAAAAAATTAAAAAAAATGTTGCATTGGTTATGGCTTTTAATCTTGAAACTTTTATGAGAGCTTCATAAACTTTTTAAGTAGCAGAAAAATTTTTTTCCGAGTTGACAAAGTTTTAAGAACTTCGTATTACATTTCTGTCTTTAGAAAAGCTTAGTAAGCTGTCAGGATATTATAGTTTTTTATAATAATAAAGTTGCATTAACTATGCATAGATTTAGCAAATTTTAGCCAAAGATATTTTTCATTTCTGCATGGCTGGTGGAATTTTATTCCTAATTGAATTTGAATAGTACTAAATCATTTATTTGAAAATTATGCATTCTGATAACGAAAACTTCAAGGTACAAATTTACCCATCGGTCAAGATTAGCTCATAATTGTACTATGCTCAGCAAATATGGTTGAATTATGGCTTCTAGCCTATATGGGGCAATGTGTTATATTTAAAATACGTGACAAGATTGAGAGTTCACCTGATGCAGTTATGAATTCCAGTTTTCCGAAGCTTCTCTGAGGAAACTTTCCAGAACTTCTGACAGAAAATTCTCTCCTGTAAATATTTATTATTGCGACCTCGTTTGTTATGCTATTATATTTACAGTGGCCAAAATACGAGTCTAGTATTCTCAAATTTTAGAATTTTGTATGGGAACTCTCTAGTATTGTTCTCAAATTACTAATCTAGTTTCTAGTTTTCTTTTCTAATCTTTAGCAAAAAGTACTAGATAACTCATGACAATACGAATGGGAAATTTTGTATAATTTTTTGAACTCCCTCATTCAAGAATAATTTAATAGTGCTTAGTTGTGGAAGTTATGTAAAGTTTGACTGTAAATATGATGTTAAGCATTTCCTACAACAACAAAGATAAGCAAATTTTCGACAAATGAAATATGTAATAATTAAAAAGTACTAAGGCCTAGTATAAATACTATTTTTTATATATGGAGCAAATGTTAGTATTCTTACCCACTGTAAACGCACTATAAGTCAGGCTCTTTTTCTCTTCTCGATACTTATGTATCTATTAATATATCTTACAAATACAAAGGCATAGTACACATGCAAGTTTACCAATTTTATAACGGTACACGAAGATTGCACCTGTTACTTTTGTAGATGAAAAGCAGAGTGTAGATATTTGTAGTAATGCTTACTTGTTTTTAATAGAAGAACTTTGCGATTTTATCACAAAAAAAACGCTACCAATAGATTTTGGTGTCTATGCTGTCTCCAAAGGACAAAATTTATGTCAAAATATATGAGTACTATAATAAGATATTTAATGGATATAAAAAAGCATTCATTCTCATGAAGTGTGTATGTCTTCTGAACTTCACAAAAAGTTTAGGCTTAAGACTTGTCATTAAAAAAGTCTCGTTATTTATGTAGGATTTAGATCAAACAAAGAATTACTGGAGTTTAATCCTATAAATAGATCTCTAGTATCATTTTTTTACTTTTTTGATTGGCATATACATATGTAGCATAAAATGTGTAACAATATAAAATGTTATAATTATAATTAACGTTTAAGTACGAAATAATGTATATAAATAGTTTTATGTATAAGAATATTAATTACTGTAAGCTGCAATTTGTACGATTTGTTTCACAAAAAAGGAATTGCAACTCAAAGTTTAATTTTAATTGGTCAACGAACTGAATCCAATTTTATGAAACTAACAATTTTTTAGATAGTTGATTGTTTGCAAATTAACACTAATTAAATTTTAAATGAACCAATTGATATAAATGAAAGTTTATCTTAGCATTGAGTGAAGTATATTTTTCAAATTAAAAAAGCAATATCATTGTCTTAATAGGAAAATAGGAATTTCAGTAAAATACCTTAATCACGAAGTTTCGAAATAAATAGTTTGTAGGTAGTTAAATAATTTTTTCTGCTCAATCACCTCAGTTGCTTCTGCCACTAATTTAGCAAGCAAAAAATATTGAATTGTTGCCAGAATCTGGTATAACGTTTTCAAAATATTTTCTCTGACTGTTTTTGTCCCAATAAATCATTTTGGCTGGCTCAGTTAAAGTCTGGAATTCTTTCTTTCTGGAGCTCTTTCGACAAAGAAGTCTTATACGACTTCTAATGAAAAAGTTGGCAATGGCAGAGATTTTATTAAGGATTGGATGCCCTGTTTTAATATACTTAAATTTATAAGGTTTTAAAGCTTCAGGTGAAAGAGTTAGACCTTAGAGATAAGATGAAACCATATAAAGTCTTGGACGTCTTCCCCTCATACTACTGTGCATATTTTGGAAACATTTGGAAAAGAATAAAATTCTGTTTGACTATTTTTTTCTATTTTGCATACAAGGAGAGTGTTCCTTTTGTACAATTAGCACAAAAGTTTATTTTAATATAAAACTTAAAACTATTATTCAACAAAATCAGTTTTAAAAAATTTTAATTAATTACTAAATTTTCAAAGTTTTTATATAAATATTTCGAATTCCAACCTTAATTCCTTACCCAGATAGTTTCTTCTGACTTGTGTTTTTTTTTTCGTAAAAATCTTAAAATAGTTGATCAATATTTATCTATATTCATTCGTGGGATAATATCTAAAATTTGATATTTTAAGTGTTTTTCTTTCAGCACAAAAGTAGAGAATTCAAATATTAAGATCTGCAAGTCAAAGTATCTGTCATCTTGTGTTGACATACATACAAAAATAAGTAATCTATTTATTTTAAGGCTTTAGTTGTGCTAAATTTATAATATTTAGAGAGATTCTTTTACTTTCTAATTATAGCAAATAGCGAATTAGTTTTAGGATTATAAGGCTCAAGAAACCGAAATATATGCCAGCTGTTTTTTTCAGTCAGCAACAAAATTTTCTTTAGTGAAAAATTTCAATTAATTACCTCCAAAGATAATTAAATTAGTTTGATTTACATTTCATTATTTAATAATAAATAAAAATCACTTTTGATCTTTACATAACTTTAGATTATTATTATTAAAAATATTTGAAATGAATAAAACAGAATTATCTCAGTCAAAAAACAAAAACCTTCTTTTCAATGACTTGCCTAAAAAATTTATTTAACAAACAATTTTCAATTAACTGAAATTAAAAATGCTTATGCTAAGAATAAAAACTTAAAAATAAATTAATTTTCAGTTTGTTCAATTAAGGAGAGTAATAAATATAATTAATTCTTTATGAAGGTTTGAGTTTAATATTTGATGAAAAAATAGAAGGTAAAATAAATATTAAATTACATCATAAATTAGTTTATCTTTTTCACCAAAAAATAACGTAAGACCCAGAAAAAATGCCTTAAAGTTATTTACTTTAAATATGAAAAATTAATAAAGTTTTCTCTTCCATTAAATTTATTCAACTTTGCAAAAAGATGTCACATGTGGAAACATTTTTTAAAATATTTGGCAATAAGCCCAAATGTGAAAGCGAAAAATTAGCTCCAAATCGAAAAAAAGAAATACTGGAAAAGCTGACAAGAGGTAAAATCCTTAAATTTAAAATTAATAAATTTATTTTATTTTAACAGATATATATTTCAATTTTTTTTTAAAGAAATTTGTAGGTAAATAGATGGAATCTGGGGGAAAATTCCCCAATTAATAGAAAAAATAGTCCAAACACGTTTAGCGACATGAGCTAATATTTAAGACTTGTTCATATTTACATAAAAAAATAGTGGAATAATTTTACTCCAATATTTAATATACTAATAATATAAGTTTTAAAATTATTAAATAAAAACTAGAGTAATGGAATTATTGGCACAATGTTGCAGTTTTTATATTTCAAACATTTGCTTATTTATAATAAGAAAACTTGAAAGTCTTGAGGATGTGCAATTGTTGCTTTAAAAACGTCGTGTTGGAATTTTAAGAAATAAATTAGGAAAAATATCTTTTGCTTTTCCTGAAAATTTTTACCTTGAAATATTAAAAGTATCTTCAACTTAAAGAGAGTTCAAGCAGTTGTTCAGCTAATTGGTTGAAAACTAACACTTAATATTTATTTTTTGAAAAAGATATCGTCATAGAGGATATTGTTTGATTCTATTTGAAAAAAGTCTTAGAAAACAGTTTTTAGAGGAAAATAATTTTGGATAGAGTTTTTTATATATTTTCAAATTTTAGTTGCTTATTGTCTGTAAATTAATTAAACTTCGTAAAAATTTTTATGATTTACAGCCCTTGACTTCTTGAATGTCCATGTACAAAAAAGTATTTATATTTTCCGTACGACTAAAAGTAGGAATTTCATGTGGTTTAAAAAAATTGTTGAGGTTTGGTTTTTACCCCCAAAATTATAAATGGAAACATGGGAAAAGTTAAATTCCATTATTTAAAAGATAAATAGCAGCATTTTATATGAAAAAATTTTAAATGTATGTATAAAGTGCAATTATTGATTTTTTTGAATAAGAGAAGTTTTTACCCCTGATGACATTTTTCGAAAAAATCGAAAAACACATCCAGTTAATTTCTTTTCTTACTTTATGAAAATCTAAAATTTAAAGAAAGGTTTTATTGCGAAAATATAAAGAAAAATATTGATTTTCCCATTTAAAAATAAGGGGATGCAACTCTTATAATATGAGAATATATTAAAAGATTTCATTTTAGAATTAAAGTTAAAATAATTTTATTTGGTTAAAAAATATCCACTACAACTCGAGTTATAAGGGAAAATTTGATTTTGGGGGTAACTTTGGGGTTACATTTTACCCTCTTAACATGAAAGTCTGCCGTGTCTTTTAGTTTTTGACGTAATACATTATATCCGAGTTTCAAAAAAATCGATGAGTTCGGGCTGGTACACCTTCCTTGTGAGCTGTTTTTGAGCCAAATATTACTTTTAAGAGTGTGTGGCTTAGAATTCTTCAAAATATGTATTTTTATATTTAAACCCTTAAAAATATATTACCCTTATAAATTTTAAAAGTACAAAGTTTTTTAATAAAAAATTAGAGATATTTTTATATAAGAAAATTTTTCTCAATTGAAATAATGTTTTTAAGAATTTACTGCCATGAATAAAAATTTAAGTGAAAACCCGAAATTGAGAAACCTTGCCAAAAGCGACTTTTACAAACACTTACTTACAATAAGTAAGTTTATATACTATATTTAAGGATACAGAATTCTATAATACATTATAATAATATCAACCTTTAAGTAAAAACACATATTTGGCTTCTACACATAACTGGACCTTTTTTCAAAGAAAAAAGGTTGTCAGCTAAATTAGAAAACATAAAATAAACGTAATAATTTATCCAATTTGGCATAGAGTGTATTCACACATTTAGTTGTATAAAAAGAAAAATTTATGGATAAATTTATTAAAATGCAAAAATCATTTTGGATCTAAACTTTTTTAAATAAAACACAGTTTCATACTTAAAATCAAAAATCTTTGTGTGGAGAACTAATACTAAAGCATTTATTTATTGACTTTAACTGAAAAGAAAGAAAAAAAGAAAAAGAGCAGCTGAAACTTTAGTGATGAAATACTTTATTTAAAAATTACAAAACTATAGCTCATAGGAAAGTCAAATTAGACTTGGACTAGATAAGCCCAGGGATTTGTATTTGGTTCATGAATTTATATGAAACTAAAAATTTTACTTGATTTTTTTGAATCAATAAAATAAAACAAATCCTTAAAAGTTTTCTCATTTGCGTTTTTTTAGCCTTTCAACTTTATTTTCTGAATGACCGTTTTAGAGAGTTGTATAAAGATTTAAGTTTTCTGATTGGCTTTAAAAGATTTTAATTGGATTTATAGCCAAAGATTTCATAGCTTTCAAACCTTATGAAAATATTAGAAATGTAAATTTTATTGCTTTCGATGAAAAAAAAAAATAATTAGAAAATTTAATGATGAGAATATAAAAGCTCTTGTGAATAAAAGACACAACAGAATTATTAAAAAAAGAATTAACAAATAGTAAAATGTAACATTAAAATTACACCAGTTAAAAAAAATGTTTTTATTATTTTTAAATCCTGTTTTTGGAAGTCGTTGAAAACATTTCCTGATAGCTTCATGTATGACGTCTCCCAAAGTATCATAGGTACAGAGCTTAATGCCATGATGTGCAAAAGCAGGCATGGGTATGAAATTTGTTAAATTTGTCTAAAATTATCTAAAAGATCGCCAAGATAGCAATCACGCACAATTATCCCTAATTATTGCCGATTACAGGCTAATATACACTCTACAGTCTACACTTTCGTGATTGCCTCTATTTGTCAATCATCGCCATTTAAGTAAAGAAGGCAAAAGGGTTCAACACTAGTTCGAAATTAAAATTTGTATATCTTACACTCATATACATACATACATTCTGAGGAGACATTTTGACACTGTAATTTTAAGATTGCTTTTAAAATTTAAATAAATTGTCAGCGGAAAGCTTTTTACACAAATGATGGTGTAATATCGGATGCATTTTGCAGAGCTTCTAAGAAAAGGATTAAAAAAAGTTTAAAGGAATACAATTTAAAAACAAAATTCTTAAGCAACGTATCAGGCTACATTCTGGAAGTATATCAGTTTAAGCTGTTGTCTTCTTTATTACGCAGATTCAAAATATATTAAAAAATATTTACAAGAGAAAAACCAAGCGAAATTTTTTACCAATGCCTCTTCAAAATTTTTTAAAATAAAATATTTACTCAGGTATCAGCAAAAATATTCTACATTATCCTTGATCCAATAAGAAAGATTCTTCTAATGTAGAAAAATTATTATTTATACACATAGACATCAAAAGCTATTAAAATTGCAATATTTTTAAATTTCAATATAAGTCTGTGGTATAGAACTGTTGCACGGAATGGTTATGTCAATATGTTTTCCATACTATCTATGTAATTTTCCACGGAAATAGATTTAAAGGATATACAGATGGTATCTAAATATAGATTTTGTGGGATATCAAGGATTTCCTGGATTATTTTTCCAAGATTCAAAATATTTACATATTTCCGTTGTGTTAAAGCTTATGGTAAATGTCGCATCGAATTTTAAATTGAAATGTTTGAAAATTACAAGGTAACAGATGGCTTTTATAGTCTTTAGCACCAGTAGCACATGTGTTTATTTTTTTTTTTAAAGAAAAATTGTTTGATAATGTTAGAAATTTTAAAATGGGCCAAGTCAATAATGCCCAAGAAAGATAATTCTTCCCTAGGTTACCTTTAAGTGAAATTCTAGAAGCTAATTAGATTTTTTTCCACTCTACTTGTCGTTTTTCTACTTTTTAATCAGAAACTTAAAACGTCATATCTAAGATAAATTTTTGTCCTGAATTTGAGAAGTAAAAAGTTGATATTTGATTTTATCACAAGAAAACAAGAAGATAATATCTAGAAATTTTTACGACTGGTAAGATTGTTATTTCACACGTCCTACTTTAAAGTTTTATAATAAGCTTTCTAAACATTATAATTACAGTTTTTTTTGTGTTAGAGATACAATATGCCTTGTTGTGTAGTAAGAAAACTCTAGGGTACAAACCTCGCAGTAAAATTTTAAGATTAAGAAATCTTTCTCCTTCAAAGTGGATTTTTGTATTTAGCTTCTCGAAAGTATATAACATTAACTCAAATATTTTATGAGTAAATTTTAGAATACTTTAAACATTATTTCTCTAATTCTATGGAGACCTTTAATGTAATTTCTATGCCCTTACACGACTTTTGAAAGAAAATACTCAAAGCGGATATTACTCAGTCAGTACCTAAAGAATGAGCAAAATGTAGTGGGTGAAGTGCTTTTTGAATTTTAGATTCATATGCTTGACTTTATTTTAGTCGCAAAAATATATTTCAACGTCTAAAGCCTTATTGAAGATAAAAGTATCATATTTCTTTTGATTTTAAATTTAAATATTAACGTTTTCCCTTGGTTTTCTAATTTCCTTAGGTAAATTCCCAGTAGGAAAAGTAGGATTGAAACATCAAAGAAAAGGAGCCAATTTCTACAAAAATTAAACTACTGTTTCGAGAAAATATCGCAAGGTTTTGTTAGAAAAGGTAGCTCGAGTTCGTCACTTTGTTCTCTTTGAGCAACTTTTCGATAAATTCTAATATAAAATTCAAAAAATCTTAATAAAGAAACATCGTAAGTCCGAACTCATCATTTTTCCGAAAACTCAGATATTTCATAGTTTATTAAAAACTTAGAGACCTTTATTTTGTTATTGCCAGGAGTTTACTATGAAGGAGTGAAAACTAACACCAGTTAAAAGTTTTTAAAAATTTTTATCTATAACTCAAATTGACTTAAATATCAATGATATTGGCAATAAGGTAAGGGGATTAGGGCTTAATGAATTAATGTAAATGTCTTCTATTTTTCATAAAAATCATACTGACTTTGTTTTCCTTGAAAACTCAAATTAAATTAATGAGTATGCTTTATACAAATATTGTAAAATATTTACATATATTTTTATTAAAAATAATTTAATTTTAGTTTTGCTTAAAAATATTTGAGTTGCGGAAAAAACTTCACATTTAAAGGCGAAATTTAAGGGTAATTTTTAAAATAAATGTCAGTTGATTAAAAAGTACAGCTCTGTTGATAAAATATAACACATCTGAGTTTTAAGAAAATCGATAATTTCAGCCTCAGCTTTTTATATTTACTTTTTTTATATTAAATAAATATAATTATTCTTTATTACATCATCAATTTGAAATTTACAGTCGATAAAGTCTTTGAGGACAAAAATTAAACCTGCGAAGTTGAATAAATTCAGGAAAAGGAAGAAAAGAAATAAATTAAAACAAATTTTCACTTTCGTCTTTCATGAAAATTTTTTCCACACTTTAAAATTTCATATCGAGTTTTTGGGATGCCCTGGGTATATTTAGACTAATAATATCATAGAACCAATTTAATCGAAACAATTTTAATGATTTATTTTTTTAGTATTGGGATTATTTAAAAAAAATAAATTCAATTCATTAGTATAAAATTAATACAATATATGCTACCCTCTTTTTCAGATTTTAAATCAACAAAAATAAGATTTTTTTTTTCAAATCTGATTTACTTAGCACGCGTAGCTATTGTCAAGGTAAAATAAAATTTTATTGTTGGCATTATTATAATCAAAAAAAAAGTTTCAGAAATTCGATTTAAAATATTTCGGCAAATTGGAAATACTTTACCTAATTTAGATTTCTATTTGAGACAAAGGCGGTTTCCGCTTTGATATCTAGAGTTCTCAGAAGTTTTACATAAATCATTATAAATATTTAACAAAAATATTTTTCTATTTACATACAAAGAAAATCGAGGAAATGATAAAAAAATATGGTGTTCACTTATAAAAGGTGCTTTATAGAAAATAAAATTTTATCTAATTGATTTAAATTCTTTAAAGAAATCTTAAGAAAAATTTCTTTCTGTTTTGCACGTCTAAAAAGAATTATAATTCATACTCGAGCATAAGATTAAGAGCAAAATAAAACAGCCTGAAATTTCAAACTATTATCCAAACTTTTATATGTTAGAAACTTCTTGAAATTAATCTTCATCAATTTATGATAGCTGGCTTTATAGAAATTTCACTCTTTCTTAACTTTTTATAAACATTTATAAATTTACTGGCATCAAAAACTTAAAAGTTTTACTTTTGTACAAAGTTTGACTAATGCCATCTCTTTTTTTGATTTATTACACAAATTTACTACTAGTAGTTTTCCGAGTTTTTTGTTTTTTTTTCACTGTAACGTATTAGTATTTCGTGTTTATGAATTTGAATACAACTAAAAATTCTTACTATTGAGAATAGTAATCAAAAGTTCGTTGAATATTGAAATAAACATTGTTTTATTATTTAAATATGTCTACATTGAAGTTTATCAAATAAATTTCTCATAAATTTTTAATGTGTCAGTTTATCTGTTAACAGTTAATTTTCATTTTTTCTTTTTGCTATTTTAGTAATTCATAACAAAATAAAAGCTACTAAAAATCAGCAATGAGTGGGCCTAATTAAATAAAAACAGAACAATTAACAAGAAATTTTTAAGAAATGCTAAAGCAAGGAATGTCAAAGAATATTTCGTTTGATGTTGATTCAAAGAATTTTGTATCCACGTGGAGTTTAAGTAGCAAAAAAACTTGAGTAGTAGGCTGTTTTTAACTGAAAAGTTATTTTTAATGAAAGACTTAGCTCCTTTGGGCGTACTTTTAATTGAACAATGTATTTTGCTACAAAAACACAAATACACCACTATGGTTAAAGCTATTACTTCACGAGATCTATTCAAAAATCTGCTAAGAGGAGTAATTAGAATAAAAATTCTGTATCTCTTTGTATTTTGAATTTTAATGATAAAAAAAAATTCCTTGTAGCAAACTTTAAATGTTGTTTAAAGTAACAAAAAAATTTAACATAGGATGAAAAAAATTAACCTTGATGAAAGAAGTTTAAAAAGGAAGTTTTATAAAACGAAAAATTTTGACTTTTGAGGTATTATAACTAGTCAGAAAAATTAGTAAAAAATGTTAGTACTAAATTGACATTTTAACTTTAAATCTACTTTACTTGTGAAAAATGCCATGAAATTTAGAACTAAACACAAATGTGGTTACAACCTTTAATTAGTTCTTCTAATTGCTTTTGATTGAAGAAAAAACGTAAGATTTAAGTGAAAATAACATTTTTAAATAAATTTTTTCTCTTTTCAAAAATTTTGAATAAAAGGCAAAATGTTGGTATTGACAATTTTAGGATCCAAAAATAAAATTTTGAACTGAAATGTTATTTTAAAAAAGTTGACATAAATCTGGCTTTAGCCCTGTTTTTAAGCTTTGGTACACATACATCGCCTTAACGTCAAGTTTTTGAAAAGACAAAAAAAAAAAGTTTAATGGAAAAAAGTATACACTATTCTGTAATTTAAAGAATTTAGCTAAAATTTTCAACTTGAAGGTTGTATAACAAACAAAGGAAATAGGGATAGTAAATTTGATGTGAAACTCAAATAAGAACAAATGTATTTTCACTACAAAGTTGTGTAAACTTTAAAAAAATATATTTTGACAAATTTTATAAAATCATGGCATTCAGTAAAAAAGTGATAAGGCTTTATTTGCAACTTAGAGATTTCTATACTACGAAAGAAAACAACGACAAAAGTTTCAACATCCATCCCGAATTATTATCTTAATTCTTTACTTAAAATTATCTTTTTTTTCTAGTGATTAAATCTGTTAATGTCTTCTTTTATGAGTATTTATGATGTACAAAGACAATGTTTCAATGTTTCGTGTAGACATAATAGCTTTTCTCAAGCTCAAATTACCTACTCAGATGCTGGATGACTAAAAGAAAGGATTTGAACTTTCTAGTAGCCTTCAATTTTATGTATAATAGTTTAATTTTTGAAAAGTGTACCGCCAAAAGAAGTTAATAGACCATTGTTGGAGGTGTATAAAGTATTCCCGCTTTCATTTAGTAGCAGATACGAGTATTTAGATTGTTGAATTTAAACATGTTGTTACAAGTTTAGAGGGCGAAAGGGAGGGGGATGGGATAAGGGATAATCATTAAAGGTAAAAACACTAATTTTTTAATGAATTCTTTCTGATGAAAGTAATCATTTTAAAATATTGTTGAAGAGCTTTTAGCAACATAAAGCATAAGCTTTCCATTTTTCTAACAATTTTTTGTTTGTTTTTCATTTCTAAATTTTTTGTGTTCATTTGAATTCAAAATAATGATTTTTCAATTAAAATATTTTGTCAAATGGTAACACCAACAAAACAACAACGTTGGAGGTTGAAACTGAAATTTCCAATTAATTGGTAGAATAGTTTCTGAATGTCAATGATGAATGAAAACATCGTTTCGAGAAAACTGCATTTAAAATTTCAAGCTCTGAAAAACGTACAAGTGCTGCGGAGATTTAAATGTCAATAACTACAAGAATTTTATCTCGCTTGACTTAAAATTTTGACAAAACATTCTTAAAATGTTGTGCAATACGAAAGCGCAATAAAAAATTCTAATTTTTGAAGACTACAAATCATACAAAAACGGGCGAATTTTTTTTATAAGATCAACAATTAACTAGAAGAGAATCAGTAGAAATATAAAGTATCCTAAAAAATATTTCTTCTTCCAACGAAATTAACCCGTAAGAAACTTTCAATTTATTAATGGGCAAAATTTAAAAGATATAACTTAATTTACTTTAGCGGTTTCATTAAAAAAAAGAAACAATTTTTTCAAAAATGTATGTGTGTTTGCCAATATTAATGACATAAACAAAAAGATATGCAATTAAATTTAAATTTGTACAAAGAGCTGAGCTATTGAAATTAATTTGTTTTCTTAAAATATGCTTGAAATACAAAAAACAATATTAATAAAAATTTTAAATTAGTAATTTTTATTTGAAAAATAAACAGTTTGCAGCTGTTACCATATCTCGAAAACAAAATGTTGCTTTTTGGGGAAATTTGTTTTTAAATTTTATTTTTTACTTTAAAATTTGAATAGCTATTAAAAAGTTATTAAATGGTCAAGAAAAATATTTAAACATCTTTGTTTTGCTCTTTGTTGCTGAATTTCGTTGGCAGTTCACTTATTGAAAACCAATTTTCAACTTGAATTAAATAATTAATTAAATTAATTAAATTAAATAATTAAATAATAAGCTCCACTGATTTTTTCCTCCAAAAGTCATAGCAAATAAGTTGAATACCCTTTTTTGCCATTTAAATTATTTTATGTATTTTGAATTCAATAAAATTAAATTTAAATCCAATGAATTTTCATTGAATTCAAGCAGAATCACATGAAAATGTTTTGTTATAGTAACCAAAAGATAGTTCATTTGGGAAACGAATGATTTTCTAGAGAAAATTTATAGAGGTTGCTTTTATTAAAAGATTTTTTGTAGTACATTCAAGTTATAACTTAAATGGATTTATATAGAGAAAAATTTGTTTGGATTTTTTATTTCCAATTAAAATTGAACCATTTTAACATAATCTTCCATTTAAGATTCCAAATTTGGTACTTCTTTCTGCTTAAATTCTTCTTTTTATATTTTAACTATATTTTCAAGAATAAATAAATAAAAACTTCTTAAAAATCCTTGGATTTGTGTGATAAGAAAATCATATGGTACAATTTTTATGATATTGATAAATACTTATTAATTGAATCTTAAGCTAACTTACAGTGTGTTTTTAACTTAACATAAAATAAGGTTGACACAAACAATTTCTTGAAAAAAGTTTAATGCGACACTTATAACAAAACATATAATATTAACCATTATAGTTACAAAATAAATAATGAAAATTACTTTCACTGGTACAAAAAAGTAGTCGTTTCCAAAGTTTTGAGGCTAGCCCCAAAATTTCGTTCTCAATGAAAAATATGTTTTATTATTAATGAGTAAAAACCGTCAAATGAAATCTTTCAGTATATTTTGATGATTTGTAATCAAAATGAGTTAAAGTACTTTGCAAGAGGGAACTATAATTTTTTTTTGAACAATAGAAAAAAGTGTTTTTTGTTTTGTTGATTAAAAATTATTTTTCGATGTTTTGTTCAAATTTTAATATTGGTAAAGCAATTTTTTGTTGCTTTTCTAAACTTTGACATAATTTCAAAAACGAAAATGATGCTTAGTAATCTAGTCCATCAATACAAACAGTAGCCTGATAAGATTTTAAAAAAATCCATAAAATTGTTCTTGTTGATAGGTAAATAAGTTATGATATAATAAAAGTATTATTTGTAAATTATTTACATATTTTGATGAATAAGAAACATCTCTTTTGGAAATAATAGCCATTTTTGACCCTAAAGGGCAAAAAACAAGAACTCATTAATGATCCCATTTAGGGCTATGTTAAAGGAAATTTTCTGTAAATAGAAGAATAAATAACTCATCGTTTACTTGTTATATTTTCAAATAAAATCTAAAGCTTGCTTATTGAAACTGGTATTGTAAAACTTTGTTCAAATTCTCTACAGTTAGGCACTCGCAAAAAAGTTATTTAACTCGACAAGAGAAAATTTTCAAGGGTTATTTTAAATTTTAAGAAGAAATTAAAAAAAACGACATTATGTTATATGCAAAAATGCAAAGGTGCTTTTTGAGAACGAAAATTCACCACCTTACAAGTCAAAAGTTTCATTGTGTCATTATTAAATGACTTGAAGCTTGAGTTTTTTTATGTTCAAATATTTAGAAAAAAAAGAAGAAAGAAAACAAAGAAATTATTTATATTTTTTGTTTCAATGATTTGCTTAAGATGCTTAAGAAAGCAAACAGGGCTGAACAGATTTGGTTTGGTGAGCTGATTGGAGTTTAACCAAAGTTTAGAAAACACAAAAAAATTATCCAAGCAATTATATACTTAATTTGAAAAGTGCAATCAACAATCCAAAAGCAATCAGTATCAAATATAAAAAATTTAACTGAAATTTTACTAAAATAAAGATTTTAGTTCTTTAGAAAAGTTTCCTAAAGAAGAGACTTATTCAAGAGTTTAATAAATTTACAAATAAAAATTATGAATAATGACCGATATACCTTAAAAATAAACAAATTAAATGAAAAAGAGTATCCTAAAAGTCCTTAATCTGAGGATAGTCAGATCAAAAGATAATCTTTGGATCAAAAAAGGTCCAATTATCTTTGTTTTCTACCTAAATTTATTTAAATTATTCAAAGTAAAGAGAAAATCCTTTGTTTGTTTGTTTTTTCAATTATAAAGGAGCTTCTTTAGTGATTTAAGCTCAATTAAAAAAAAAGAATCAAATTGAAATGAAGCTTATTAAAAAAATTAAAGGCTTTTATTTTTATTCTTAGCTTTGTTATTAGAAGTCTTTAAATATCACTTTCAGTGGAAAAATTCAGGACGATTAAATTTAAAAATATTTTTTAAAGGATAACTGAGTGTTTTGTTATACCACAGAAAATTGAAAGGTTTAGGTCTTAAACTTATATGTAATAGACACAATAATTCAAGAATTATGAAAGCCTTTTGTGTTCTTCTTTATTCAAAAATAGATATCTTTTGGCTAAAAAGGCACTTTATCCGTCCGTTTACTATACTTTTACTTATATGTAGAAGATAGTTTACTATTAATTTCAAAAAAGATTCTAAATATTTCTCATCTAAACTGGCAATAGCTATTCTATTCCAATTTGACTGAAGCTATTTTTCTAATATATCTATTTTGACCTGATTTTAAAGCATATCCTAATTCAAGGTTATTTACAATATTAAGCATGTTGAAGATAATATTATATTGCGCAGCAAAATAAAAATTTTTTATGGAAATTCTATTTTCAAAATGTCAATATAATGATCTATTTTCGTTTGTATAAAATGAAAAATTCCATTACACTAATTTTTAACATGAAAAACTTGAAATAATAAATTTTCTACTTCACAGCTTCAAATTTTTGTTCTATATACCTAAGGATAACTAATGAAATTTTTAAATATAGTAGAAATAATTCTAGTTTGAACACTTAATTTGTAATTGTATTTGAACTAGCCTCTTGTAGTAAATATAAATGGTACCATTGCTACCAAAGTTTTCATATTTAACCAAAGTTATAACAAGTTAACTTTTTATTAACTTGCTTTAAAATTTAATTATCTTATCCTTTAAGTCAACTTTTCAAATTAAATTGATTTAAATTATTTAAAGTATAATTTTTTGAGGTGATGGAACAGTAACTCAAAAAAAAGTAAAAGTAAAATAACTTGTAAATTCTTAAATGCTAGTGAAATAATCGCAGTAGAATCAACAAAGAATGCATGGATAAAATTAGTAATAAATTTGTTAAGTAAGTCTTTGGATAATGCTAATAAATTACATAATTTTTAATAAAAATGTTGTCTTATTAGGGGGAAAAATATGGCTCTTATAATACCATAAAAGGATGCGATATAAGCAAGAATTTATTTTTGTTGTGTAGAAATTAAATAAATCACTGAAATAAAATTAAGAAATTGTAAATTAATTAATTTTTATATTTATCCTGGGAGCAGAACATTTCCCGATTAACACGCCTAAGATGAAAAATCAATCCCAAAGTCATGTGCCATTACCATAATTTCTCTGATTCTAATATTTTTCCCTCTCTAGTGACAATTGATGGAAGACGAGATACTTCGATCTCTTCTAAAGCAGCTTTAAGCCATCAAACACAGATAAGTAGATATTTATTCAATCTCCTAGGTGTGACTTAAACTGTATGTTGATCTAGCTAACTCGTCCCATCAGATCTTATATTTAAACAATTTCTCCCTTTTGTAACTAGCCAATTCATGTATTCCAAAGCTTAGCATTTAAGCTTTAGCCCGATTTTTAGGAGCTGATTGAGTATGCAGGCTCAATTCCGTCCAGTTTTTTCACCTTCTTCATGTTTATATTTATTTCTTCACTACTAAGAGTTATAACTTTTCGTGATTTTTTTTATATTAGATGTAAAGATATATCTTTTCATGTGCTTTATTGAAGCTACGCTGTCTGAAATAAATAATATTTGAGCTCTTCCATGCGCTCTTTTAATAAGTTGAATTGAAGAGGCCTCGAGTGCAATGGTTTTAAGTTTGAGAAACTCTGTGGTAGTTTTTAAGAGCTAAAAAATAACTGATTTACCTCAGCTCTTATACCAGAGATTATTATGGATCCATCGTCGTTCCGAAATATGACTTAGGAAGAAAACAGCTCTATTTTTAAGGCCCTCATCATACATAAGAAGCCTTGTTTAGGTGTTATTAATGATTCTCAGTTTTGAACCCATAAAC
Source organism: Acrocera orbiculus (assembly GCA_947359355.1). Lineage (NCBI taxonomy): Eukaryota > Metazoa > Arthropoda > Insecta > Diptera > Acroceridae > Acrocera > Acrocera orbiculus. Next base: position 6,657,821 of record OX375757.1, read on the forward strand.
AAAAAGAAGGATTATCCCTAGTAAGTCCCCGATTTTTCCTAAATAGAAGGATTTGAATAATATCATTGCTTCAAATTACGATTTTATTTTTAACTTTGAAGCTCTTTTGAACAAAAATTTTCTCCGAGAATTATTTAAAGTAATTTTTAACAGATGAAAATGAAATATAAATCAAGATCAGTCCTTTTCTTTATGTTAAAGTTTTGCTGGTAAATGTTTTTAACCCTTTTTAACCACTGTCAGTTGATTTATGTATTATACGCTTTAGTATAATGAAAAATGATAACAGGCTCCAAATTTGATAGATTATTCCAGTACCAAAATTTAAAAATTCTGTGTAGTATTTCTAAATAAGCTAAAAAGATAATTTAAGAAAATTTATCATTTTCACTAGCTGCACAAAAAATGAGTTTCTTATCCATTTCAAAACAAATAACAAAGTTCGATGCAAAATACAAACATGATAAGTACTCCATAGGGAAATAAACTTAAAATATTCAAGCTTGAAAGATGAATTGAGGAAGCAAAGTCTAAGATTCAACCAAAATGGATACAATGAATAGAATAAATAAATTTGGTGTTAAAGGAAGCATACATTGAAAAAGGTGTTAAAATTTAGAATTATGGGAAGAAATTTTCACTAAAGAATACTTAAAGAGAATAATGGTTGAATTACCATTCCTAAATTGATACAATTTTACTTCAATGTCTATATACATTTTAGTATAAAATATTCACACAAATTGCAATGCATACTGTAATAAATTTTATGAATTCTAAAGATTAGATTGAAGAAGCTGGAATTTTTGGGTTAGTTGAGATTTTAATGATACTAATTTATATATTTTTTAAAATATTGTATTAGTTAAGTGAAATAAAATTAGTCTTAATAAATATTAATTTAAACAATAATGTAACTGTAATGATTTTAATGTACTTGAAGCTTCCAAATGCATTTTAGAATATGATATAAAACTTTTACACTCAAATATCAACATCTTGTTTTCACAGTTTGAAAGGGATTTAAATTTTTTTAACCAGTTTCTTAACTTGAAAACAAATTTAGCATTATTCTACATAAAAAAAGTTTATTTCCAAGTTTTGAAACATTTTTCTGGGAAATTAAACAAAATCAATAACTTCGAAGTAGAAGTTCTAAAAAATATTTTAAGTATGTTTTATGCATTTTTTAAGGAGTTTATAACAAACAAAAATTGATTTTTAATTTGAAAAAGGCATTTATGAATCGTTGATAGTGGGTAAAATTGTGATATTCATACACACGTAAGAATTTCAGAATAATTTTATTACCAATTTAATTAGGGATGTTTTAGGATATCTGTTAATTTGTTTATTTTGAATTTCCACTCACGTGATCACTTATTTTTTAACATATTATATAATAAGTACCCCGGGACAGCTTGTCATACGTATATTATAGCCTTTTCAGGTTATCGTATATGAACCTAAAGTTGAATTAATAAAACTTTCTCTATATAAAAAACTTGTGTCTCTATTTGGCCTTAAGTTATTTGATGATTATTAATTTTCATCTGTGAAAATTTTTTTATTGTTTGTTGTTGAAAAAGGTATTTTTCGCCATTAAATGATTCTCGAAAGATTACCATAGACTACCTTTACGATTTTCTATCAATGAAGTTCAAAGTAAAAATGATAGCTTCATTTGAATACAATTTAATTCAATTTGACTGGCCTTATATACTATATTTGTCAGTCATGCTAGTTTTTCGAGCATAGGCTTTTGCAATTGAAATTTATAAGAAAATTTATTTTATAAATTACATAATTCATGGGTTTTCATGATAGGAAAGTCGGGTATATATCAAAAATTCATCAATATATGTAGTATCCAAAAAGTAGCCATTACGTTTACTTTTTACACAAGAAAATACTTATTACATTTAAATAGTAGTTCTCCTTGATTGATGATGAATTTTGGCTCTTCCTAATTACTTTTTCCAAAAATATATATTATAACAATCCAAGACTATGGTTATATTTATTTACATTTTAAGAAAGTAATACAAAAGTGATGAAAAAATATTATTGAATTCATTAAAAGGATATTCTTTCATTTTACAAGGAAAGTTATATTTTACAAATAATAAATTTGATAACAAACTTCAGTGACCTCTTTTTTCATTTAATTTAATATTTTAGATATTCCTATTGAAACTTTAAAAAAATGTAAAATTAAAAAATATCTTTTGATTAGAAAAAGATCACACTACAATTTTATCTTTTGTAAATCATAAAAAATTCTTGAGCTAACAATACACAATTTAAAAGCTTGGATAAGTTTAGGTTCACTGACCATAGTTGAATGTATAGAAATATCCAATGAATATACTAAAAAGGTAATGTCAAGGACTAAATGGCCATACCATTGAGTATTTGGAAACTTCAATAAATTTATTCCTGATGTCAAAATGAAAGGGAAGAGTACTTAAGTAAATATTAATGCCAGTGAACCTATTTGTTAATAAATGGATCTAAATAGCATTGTAATAGCTTTTTCATGGTATTTTTCTATTCTAGAAATTGATACTAATAAAAATAATTTTATTTCTGTCCTCTTGATTATCTCATACAGTAAATTTATAACGGAATGATATAAAAAAAAATTCCCTTTGGCTAAGTTTTACCAATTTTAAAATTTTTCAAATACATTCGGTATATACAAATTTTTATTATTTAACTTTAAATGAAGCTCTTATATATTTTCTGGTATTGGTCGCAAAGCAAACAAAATGTTTTCATTTTGCTGCCATTTCAGTATTAATTCACCAAATTTGATTTTACCTAGCAACCTTAAGATATATTTTTTGTAAAAATATTTACAGTATCTATTTTTTTTCACCATTAATTTTTCGATATTTCTTCTGATTCCAAGCTTATGAAAAACTTTACCAAAGTTTTGTTCCAATTAATTTTTATATAATTCATAAAAACTTATGTCTATAACTTGTTGTTGTGGTCCTTATTCCTTTCATTTATGAATTTTTCCCTTATTATAGATTATGGTATCTTATCTTAGATATTATTTTATAAATTATGATTCCATTTTCTTTTTATTTTTCCTTTCTTCCCAAGAGAAACATTTATTTTAATAAATATTTTCATGTAGATAATTTGATAGTTTGATCTACACGCATTTTGTTTATTAGAAAATTAGTTTAGTTTTCAAATATTTCTTTTCTCTAAGTAAGATAAACAAAGTTTTAGTAATAATTACTATTTTATAATTGATTAATGTATCGGAAAAATTGTTTTACAAAGTTCTTTTTTAACTTCAAAATACTTAAAAAAGAATTAAACAGGAAAAAGATAAAAACATGAGAAGGCAAGAATATTCAAAGATTAACTAAAATTCAAAGATTTCCAAACAAAGACGCAAATCCAAAAAAACTAATTGTGTAATGAGGTGTTCCTTATTTTTTTTAACTAAACCCTAGCAACAAAATATTTAATTTTGCATTAACAACAAAGAAATAAGAAGAGAAATCTAATAATTTGACTTCAATACAAAAGGTACAATACAACTTTTTTCATTACAAAATCAAATGAATCATAAAATATTTAGAATTCAGTAAACATCCTTGGTTTTGTTACTTTTTATTTTCCTTTAATTTTCCTGGCAATCATAAATAAAAAGGAAAATATTGTAAGCAAAACCATAGCTCTTATCGTCATCAAATTTTTTTACCTTTGTCCAATAGATTCATTCTAAGGAGTTGTATTAAGTACTTAAAGGTTTATTGTAAAATATGATGAACTCATATCCTTTAGCTTGAAATACCTTTTTGTTGTACAGTCTTTAGTCTTTTATGAAACCAATAAAATGTTTCAGAAAAATAAAATATTACTTTTCCCAGTCATAGAATCTTTTCAGAATTTCTAAGAAATATAATTCATAGGGTGACAATTGACAAACATTTCTGTATAGATTCCTAAAGGAAATCAATGTATGTATTAATTATATTAACACACAATGAAGCATGTTATATGTATACTCTCAATTTTCTTGATAAATATATTTTTTTTAGAATCAATAAAGCAAATTGCAGTGGAAAATTGTATTCGATTTTAAGTAAAAAATTTCAATTCTATTTAGATTTGTTGTTTCAGGGCTCTGAGAAAATTGCAAATTCTAAAAATTGAATAAACGAAACAAGTAAATAAAATTTAAGAAGTCTTACATTTTTTAAAAGTAGTAAAATAAATATATAAATAAATTGATTAAGATAGTCTCCTTTTGGTTCATGATGTTATAGCTTCTAGTTTTAGATAATAAAATTAACAACATTTTCAATTGTAGAAAGGTTCTACTTTGAATTCAATAATGAGAAATAAGAAGTTTTACTTTTATTTTGTTAAATTTAAATACCATTTCAATTTATTATTTTAAGAAATACTCGATAAAATTCTTTTGTATTTAATATGTGATTTGTCAAAAAGATGCCTCCCAGTAGCTTAAAATCAGATGAGTATAGACTTCAATTTCTCTACCAAAAACGATATTTGTGAAGTCAAATGTAAAAATTACTTTTTTTGGAGTTTTATCATTTGTCAAGGTTATTTTTTATAGCAGCTTAACATACATACATATGTATATAATTTTGTATTTATTTTTAAAATATTTTAACATTATAATATTTGTTTTGCCCTTGATGAATAAAATAAATCGAAATAGTGCCAAAGATTAATTTAAATCTTGTAAGACGTATGTTATGCATAAAATGCAATATTATTTTTGTCAAAAAGATAACATAATTTTGGCTACTAGTGATTATGAAATGACAACCAATTGGAAGATAAATGTAAACCCAATTATTTAAAAAAATATAAAAATAAATGTTTTTTATGAAAAAAATAGCTTGATCTATTTTTATCGTGAGTCACTTTTTCTTACACTGATTTAATTTATGTTGATGTTTTTCATGAAATTCTATATTTTCCAATTAATGTGCCTTCTAATTGATTTATTTTTATATTGATTTGTTATGAGAACTTTATTTTTTATTAGAAACATGAATTCGTTTTAATTTTATGAAAATAAACACTTCAATTTTGTTAAGTATAATTCCCTCATTTTGTCTTATTTCTTGTTATTCTCATTTTTTTATTTTCCCAATTTTATGTTCTTTGCCAAAATTAAAAGAATTTTTGTTGTTGTTGTTGTTTTTTTTTTCTGTTGATTTCATTTTCAAATCTAAACGAACACATGTAATCACTTAAGCTAACAAATTCCATAGGGGATCTAGAGATCAGCTTCACACCATTGATGTTTGTTTTGATAAGAACGTTAAGTCGTGCTACATACACGCAATTTTCATAACAATAAAAAATTATATTACAAAATCATATTATTTATGTGGAGTTTCTTACGATTTATTTTCGGTTCGTTTTCTAAATATATCACAATTAATCTACTTTAAGCTTCAGTTTTTATTAATAGCTAATTTGGTTTTTGTTTACTTTTGTAGTTTTGATTTTGAAATGCAATTATTACTGAACGTTTTTAATATTATGATTATTGTTTATGAATTCAAATTGATAGTGTATTGGGATACATAATAATTATATCACCTGCAGTATTTCAAAAGTCATATGTTTCGTTAAATGAATATCTAATTTTTTCAAATCTATATATATAAAACTCGAACGTTTTGTGTTTGAAGCCAATGGACATCAAAACTACGGCACAGATTTAAATGAAAATTTACCACAAAATTTGTTTTGATCTGAAGAAGGTTTTCCACGAAATAAATATTAGAAACTTTAATTACTTTTTCTTAATTTAATTAAAATATAGTGTTTAACACATAACCTAACTTCTTTTTGTCTCAATTTGACAGATGAGTGTTACTTCGATTATTTTTGTTTTTTGGCATAATAATTTTGTTTTTTAGAAAGTTAAATGTCAAAATTAATTAAATAAGAAAATTATATAAATTACATTTACCGCTTTTCAGATTATCTTTAAAATATTAACAAGAATTTCGCTTAAGCATTGATATTATACTTGAATGAATTTGCTTGCAATATAATTTAACAGTTGAATTAATTTTGAAGAAATAAAAAAGAAAGAATTTTCAAACTAAGAAGAAAAAGGAACTACTATAAAAAAGAAGCTCATAACAAGATTAATTTCAAGTAAATTTTAATAATTATATTTATTTCTTATAACCAATTTTAGAACTTATTCTTAAGTTAGTTTAAATATAAATTATTTGACTTCCCGTGGGCCATAAGTTCAGCCAGACACCTTAAAGTGTGAAAAAAGTGCGAAAAAACAGCAAAAACGCCTTGCCAGACGCCTTAAAGTATGAACTTGAACTACCTTGGATTATATTTTTTATATTCCAGCACTTCATGCCTCTTTCACCCATATATACCACATCCTCACACACTGACGTAAGTTTAGCAAAACAACGTTTGCTGGGTCAGTTGCTAGTTTTTAATATTTTTAAAATATTAAATTAAAATAATTGTAATATCAAATAAGAAGAAGAAGGAGAATTAAGATAACAAAAACTAGTTTAAAGAGTTAGATAAGGAAGATCTTGATTTAGTTTAAAATTTATTAAAATTCATAAAGATTGTGAATACCACGTTTTGAGATAATCGTGTAAATATAAGATAAGTTTATAAAAAATATATAGATACCAAGCTTTTGTGGTAATAATTTTTATTATATTAAGGAGGAGCAAATTTTTTTTAGTTTTAAATTAATAATAATCTACAATATATCTGGACTCATGTTTAAAGTTTTGGATGACTTGGCGTTTAAAACTGGACATTTTTGTTTATAGCAAATAGAATTCAATAAAGCAAATATAAAATGTTATCAAAATTGTATTTTATGGAATTATACTTCTGTCAGATTTTATGCAAACAAATTTTCTTTGTTCTTCTCTGAAAAACTGATAAGCTGGCTACAACTTGACCCTAGCTTAGACTATATTAGCAATTAAGAGGAGACTGGTAGACCAAGCTCTCATGAGTCCTATAAAAAATAAAGAAAAAACAGCAAGTTTTTAATATTTTTGATTTTACATATATTCTGACTACTCAATGGTCTCTATAGATATGAACATATTATCTATTTTTCCTACTCTAGAGCTAGCAAAATATAGCTGTACATACCTTTCTAAGTGTAAACAATTCAAAATATTGATTGCAAGCTGTGCTGTGGTAAATTCAAATGTTGAAATTACAAAAAAAAAAACTATCTCTCTTCATGTGAAATTTTGCACAAATAATTCTTAAAGGATCCTTTTGAAAAATTAAAATTGACTTTGATAGTAGAGGCTAACAGATTTTTTATTTTACAGTCTTTTCTAATTTTTGTTACAATTTTGAATAATTAGGTTTGATTTTAAGTTATAAATAGTTAAAAATAGCAGTTGATACAGGCCAGTGGTCAGATAGCATTAGAATCGAACATCATCTTCATTTTGGATATATACTCATTGGAATCAAAATTTCTTATTCATTTCCTTCTATCAAACCATTTTATAATTTTTCAATTTTAGAGTGCCATTAAACTTGTTTCTAGTGTGGCCACTTTAGTATAAAGTCTCAATAAAAATTCATTTGTTAACTTGATCCATCACATTCAGTTTGAGTAAAGCCTTAACATTATAGAGCAACAATTCTAACCGAATGCAAAGCCAAAATTTCAATTAATACCATCGAATACCTGACATATTCAACTTATCATGCAGTGTGTAACTTTTTCCTTTTTATAAGGCAGACATTAAAAAGAGCTTGCAACGTGAATTGCAAGGCAATGGCCTCTTCAAACTGCAAAAAATTAATGAATAAATGGCTGCTGTTTAACTTTATTATTCAGTAGAGGTGAGTTTCAGTTTAATAGAGATAGTTGGCAATAATTTCTAATAAATATAGCTCATAGTCAAAAATATTAATCAATTGGAAGTATCAAAACACATGCTTTCCTTTTATTAAATTAAGTGTAGATGGGTACACAGAATATTTAGCTATTTTCTATTACATTTAATGCAGAATAAAACTAGACACCTGTCTTTTTCAGAAAGATATATTCACTTTGGATTATCTCTGACAACAAAACAGTTTTAGACATTTTATAAACTGTGATGGACATTATTTGGGTCTAATAATTATTCTCAAGGTCTAGAGAAACCTGCAAAGTGTTATATATTGTCTTGAAATTTATGAAAAAATTTGTGAAAGTAAATCATGGATCTAAAAACAACAAATATGTATTTCTCTTGAAATAATTAAAGGCCTTATCTGTCGTAAATAATTTTATAGAAATTTAACAAATTAAGCTATAGAGTCCTGCCATACCCTCTTATCTTATTTAATCAAACCCTGGCTAACTTCGTAATTCAATATGGAGTGTCAGAAATACATTTTTCTTTAGCATGGCAGATGTTTAAATATCATGTAGAGTCTTATGTCTTTCCAAAGGTGCCATTTTGTAGAAAAAGAGTTTTTTTGACAGCTCATTGGTGTGTTCTAGTAAAAGATGCATATTTTAATTAATAGAATTTTAATTTGAAAAATTCTTTCTTTCTCTTTGACCGTCATAACCTTAAAATAAATTAGAATTGGCTACATTAATCCATTTAATGAATTTTTTTATTATATGTTGATTTCAAACATTTTTCCATTTTCTTAAGAATATTTGGAGATAAAACGTGGTTTTGTCTGACGTTATATTTGTAAGAAAGTTGAATTAAGTTTTTTTGAATGAGGCAAACATTTGTCTTTTATTTCAGTGTTTTGTTTGTTTTTCTTTTTCTTTTTGATTAAAACAAAAAACTATGTAGGAAACTACATAAAATCCGGAAAAAGTACACTTAATTCTCATAAAAGTCATGCAACCATATCATTTAGCCAATCTAAGCTACTTGGGATAAAGTAAGAAGTATTCCTTGGAAGAATTAAGAAAAATAAATAATGGAATTATTTAAAAGGAAAAGTGCTAAAACTGAAAGAAATTTTATTAAGAAAAGGATTAGTCTGTCTTAGGAAAAGGAGAGAATTAAGAAAGTGTTTGACCTTTTGTGTATATTTAGTTTCTAATTTGTATATTTTCTTGTTAAGTTAATTTCAAATGTAATTTTCTGTTAAATACTTTTATCTGACAATAAATTTATTAATGAAATGTGCTTAATGAATATTTAACATCATAATTTGTAGTATAAATAGTTGTCGATAATTTTCATGATAAAGTTTTAACGACTTTATACGGCCGTACAAGGAGCTTACGATGTCCTCACTAACATCTTAATAGCTCATCCCAAGGGCCTGAGAACGCCATGGTAAAATTTATCTTGTATGTTTATTTTTTGAAATGGGGACGGGTTAATTTTCTTTTTTTAATTAAATTCAATTTTAACGATTGTCTTGTTCAAAATTTCACTAGCTTAACTAAAAGTAGCTGAGAATTTAGTCGCAAAATTCCACTGTATTTCTTTCAAGGACTGGGAATGGTTTACTTTTTTAGACAAAACTTTCTCATTAATTTAAATTTTTATATAAGCAGTTTATGTTGAACTTAATTATTATAATAATCGATAAGTACTTCAAAAATCGATCACATGCTTCTACAGAATAAAGGGAAATATGAATAAAATTCTATGAAAATACGCAGATAATTTTTATTTAAAAAGTGGAAGGTTTCCTATCCCTGGTATAGTGTGTCAGTAATTCAGATGTTAGATAATTTACATATAATTTAAGATAAAAGCCCTTTTGTTTTTAGTTCTTTAGGTTACAGTGTTCCAGTACATTAAGAAAAGGTTTCAAGAAGGGTCATTTTTTAATAATGCTTGAAAGTTAAACTAGGTTTGGGGTACATCAGGATCAAATTTAACGTAAAAAGCTGTTTGAAGCTATTTAAAAAATTTCTAGATCTTATTAGAAGAGAACAAAGAGCAACAAGAAGTCTAATAACTTTGATGAAAAAGACTCAAGTTGAATTATAATAGGCCCACAGTCCATATACTCCAACTGTATTAAAATTTTCTTAGTTTGAGTTTCTTCTTATAGGTTATGGACAGAATCTGCTGGCTTAGTAAAACCGAATGCACTCCTTCCAATATTTGATCCAAAGTATTACGCATAAAAATAACAATTTTTTTAGAAAACAGAATTTTTTTATTATTATTTCATAAATATAATCTACCAAAAGGGAAAAAATAACTTTTTATAGCGTTAACTAAAATAGAAGAATAAATTAAAATCTTTACAAAATTCATTTACAGTTTTATAGCACAAAACACAAACGTGTAGTGCGTCGAAAGATTACCTACATAAATTATTAATTATTGCATTTGATGCAGCAACTGGTAATTATTTGTCGGCCCATACTTTTATTTTTGTGGCTTAAAATTGAAAATTAATCTTGCTAAAAGCGTTTTATATCCTTTTATTCAACGGTATAAAGAGTTATTTTTCTTTTTTTCATTCATTTATTTTATTGAGTAACCATAGCAAAAAGTTGCTTTTTTAAGTGATTGTTTTTGTTTTACTCTTTCAAGGAATATTTACTTTTTATTTTCAATATTTTTGCTCTGCTAAAATGGTGTTAGAATAAATATTTCACTTATCCAGAGATGAATTTACGTATAGGCCAACTAGGGTATACCCAAAGAGAGCGAAGCTTTTGGGAAGCCGAAAAATTTGAAATCTGATTAAAAATTTTTTATAATAAAGACAAAAAACTTGTATTGAATGCATTTGAATCATTTCAAAGGATCATTTAATTTAAAATTGTAAACTGTCATAAAAGTTTGATTGATTACAAAATGCTGTATATTAACATTTTAAAACTATTTGAGAATATCCAACCAATTGGAGTGAATTAATGGAGGGATCACTATTCCATTATTGCAATATTTAAGTTTAAATTTGAAGAAAGAAACTATTTTTAAAAGCTCCAATTTCTAAAATCACAGTAGAAATTAAATTGTTGTTTCAAATTTAATAGAAACAAAGTTTTAAATATTTCATACAGAATTTATTTTAATTAAAGGATCATTGAATAAAAATCCATTTAATTATATTAGAAAATGGTCATAGAGAAAGAGTAGAAAGCAGAATAAAAATGTATGTTTTCATTAAAATTATATTAAAAATAATTATTATTTGTTTTTTTTTCTGTCTCAAATAAAAATTTACAAAAATCAAACCTAGAAGGAAAATTTAAAATAAAATTAATGAATAAAAAGTTCTTTAATATTTTAAACTTTTCTTTTTCCTTCTTTTCTTCGTTAAATTTTCTAAACAAATTTATTTGTATTTATTTGGCAGAGGGCGGCATGAAGTTATTTGCCTAGGGCGGCAAAGAGATAAATCTACCTTTGATAATTCTTCATTTAATTTAATGTTTAAAATTTTCCAGCAAAGTTCCACTGTATATGTGAATAGAAGTAGGATTAGGTTCAGTTTTCTGCAATAGTTTTCTAAAAATATTGGATTATTAGCCAATAGATTTAGGGTTTCTCAATTCAGATCTTAACAGCTCATCCCAAAGTAATTAGGAGTTTAGTTGCACCATTTTGACTAGAACATGGAATTGATTAATTGTTTCTAAAAAACTTTTTAATCAAATTATATTTTTATATGTACAAACATCTTAAACTGGTAAAATGTGAAACAAGTTACTTATCGGTAAGTACTTCACAAATCGAGCATTAGCCTCTATAGTAGAAAAAGGTAATTAAAAGTTTTTAAAATCTTTTTGAAAAACTAGCAAGAGCTCTTATAGCTTTTATTTAAAAATATTAACCTATATAAAAAATATTTTTTTAAGTGTTGAAATGTAGTTAAAAATAACCATCAGTATCTCTGATTAAAAAAAAAATTAATGTAACGAAAATAATTCATTAGGGATCCAATCTGATATAAATTTTGAAATTGTCATTTAACAATTTTCTGATAAATAAATGAAATATATAAATAAGTATTATAATTGGGTGTACAATCTTTTTCAGAAATATAAATAAATATTGTTCATGATTTATTTATTTATAGTAATTGTCAATGAGCGATATGGAGTTGGATTGAGTTAAAGTGAGTGAAAAATTGGTGACTATGTCATGTAAATTTGAATTTACTTTTTCCTTCCTCGTTTGTGCTATTTTGGATTAATACATCTTGATATACTTAATTTAAAATAATATTTATTTTATCAAGTTTATAATTGAGAGATCACATATTTATTTCCGTTTCAAATCATTAATTTCGATTGTTAACAGATTTTTACTTTGGTCATAGAATCAGTTTTACGTTTGTTTCTTGATAATAAATAAAAGGGATTTATAAAATGAATAATTCAAAAACTTTAATGGGTTAAATTTACTTAATTTAAAAATATTTTTTTTATGCATTATGAAACATTAAAACTGATTGCAATTTGGTAATTTATTTTTAGTCTAAATTGGATTATTATTTATTTAAATTTTCTTTTGTTCCAAAGCAACAAATCTCATCTACTTGAAAAATTATTGGAAGTTGTCAAAATATTAACAACTATACTTTTAAATAATAATTTTGCTGAAAATCGTATGTGGGGGAATTTGAAACCTTTTATGTTGATAAAGGGCATTAAAGACAACACAAAAAATTATTAAGGTATTAGGATTTAGTGTAACTATGCAACGGATAGTATCAAATTGGTTTTTAAAATGTTGTACTGATAATTCTGATCTCATGCCTAAACATAAAAAATAAATGTAAAAAATGACAAACTGAAATGCTCCTTTATGTTTTCCTTCAGGGTGGTTTTTGGTAAAAAATAACATCAACAGTATTAACTGATTTGGCTCAAATAGGTTCCTTATAAATAGAAATAAGTGCTTACTTTTGAACTTATTAAAAATACAAAGAACAGATTTTGAATTTTTTTAGGGTCATAAATCTGATACATTTTTTATTTTTGTCATTTATGACAAGAAAGGTAATTGAGATGATATTCCTAAATATTCAGCATTGAAGTTGAATGAGGATAATTTGTAAAAATTTGTTGGTCTTAAGTACAATTTCTGGTGTTCAGTCCTGCAGAATATTACAGTTTTTTGTTAATTCAAAAATACATTGTTTTCCGACAAAATCTTTATTTATGTATTTCAATACAATTAGTCCAATACCTGTTCAATAAAGGATTCTCCGATGTAATGGTTTTTTGGATACTCTGCAAATTGAGTAAGTATCAAATCATTACATTGAGACGACGATCTAAAGTTTCGATTATAAATATGAACTTTTATTTTCTATGAAATCAAAACTAAATCGCAGTGGCTACTCAGCTACATAATGCTTAAAATAATCTTCAAGATACTGCCTTTTTATCTTGTTATCTTGTAATTAATTTTTTCGTTAAATTAACCAAAACGAATATTATTGCACCGTTTTACAATTTTCTCATTTTATAAAACACTAACGACATGTTGACTTAAAAGAGCAGTAAAAGCCAAATACTTAAATGTTCAAGTGCACTTTGTCATTTGTAATTATAACAAGTTAATAAAACTTTTCTATTTTCATAACAAATGTTGAAACTGAATTTTTTTGCAGTAAATACATTTTCTAAATTCCATATTTAATATCAATTAGAAAAATTTAGTATTATTAAAACTTTGTTTGTATTTCGTAGTGCAAGACTTTCGGCAAAAGTTGATTGCATTTCTTTGGCTGTGTTGATGCGCTATTTTATAAATTAGCAGCACTTTTAGCACCCATGCCAACCAAAAAGGGGTTTAATTTTTCAAACCTACGTTACTCAATACTCAAATGCTCATAAACTCAAAAAGAATTAATTAATATACTAAATTTTAACTTTGATATGATATAGTTTTTGTTTTGTTGACGACTTGAATTCAAAAGAAAAAAGATTTAATTTCTTTCTCCGCTAAACTAATATTAGAAATTTTTAGTACAATTTTTTTACACAGAATAAACAATGAAAAAATAGTTTTTTCTAATATATTTAACATAAAAATATAACTCAAAAAAAATAATAATAATAAAAAAAAGTCCTAGAATTATTTAATTGTAGCCTATTTTGTGAAGCTTTTTTAATAATTTAAATTTTTATTCTGTTAAGAGAAGATGAAAGCAACAAAACAAAAACTTTGTTTAAAGCTAAAGGTTAAACAAATTTTTACTAAAATTAATGCAATATCACAAAAAGCAAATTTTTTGTACTCCTTTACATAAGTTTTTTTAAAAATTTGTTATGCTAGTCAATCCAATCATTTTCTACACAATAAACAGCTTTAATAGTATTTTGTTTCAATTTCTAGCCTAAGGTCAAGGTTTTGAAACCACAAAAGTCTCATATAAATTCTAAAGTGCATCCATTAGAAAAAAATATCAAATTACCACAACTGGATTACACTTTTATTTTTTTCATTTGGGAAAATTAATTTTCATCATTAAAATATTTGGTTTTTTCCTCTTTGTATGTCATACTTTCAAGAGTATTTAAATATGGATCATAAATATCTTAAAATCGAGAAAAATTAATATCAATGACTGCAAAGAAATTAAAAGAAAAAAAAGATTTTCTTAATAAAAGAAATGTGTAAAAATAATTTTTATCTAAAATTCGATACTGAGATAGCATAAATTGCATAATAAATTCTATACTCCAGCTGATCCCATTTAATGCTAAAAAGACCAACAAAACAAAATTTTATTTCAAAATTTAACAGTTAAAATCTTTGTTAGCTAAGATATTTTAATTGCGAAAGTAGTGCTGACTTTTATCTATGTAAATTTGGTGGTAATAAAAAATTTTCCTCGTTATTGTGTTAATCAAGGGTCATATTTCTTCTTACGAAAACAACCTAAAAATGCAGCTCATATAAGATAGCGTTAGGAATGTCATCTTGCAATAAGGATGTATTTATTTAAATGATTAAAAGATATATAAATATATATATAATTATTTGATTTTATTAGCTGAGACTAGAGATTTTATTATAAGTGTATTTTTAGCTAAACTATTTCACCCAGAAGTTTTAGTTGAACCAATTATAAATTCCTAAGATTAGCTCATAGTTAGATAAGCTAAGGTATAAAAATTTGCATGCAGCATAAATTTTTTTATAATATAAAATATTAAGTAGATATTTTTCGTTATATTTAAGACTGAGCCATTTTTTAAGTTTTTACTAATTTTAAATATTCCTTATTTTACCCAATCAATTATGCGATTGACATTATTCAAGTTAAAACTTCATAAAATTTCACAATTTCATAATTATTTTAAAATAAAAAATATTTTGTCGGTTTTCTTTTTCAAATTTTCATCAAACGCGCTTGTTTTATAAATAAACTTTTACTAGCACTTGTTTATTTTATTTATTTATATATTATTTTCTTATTTTTATTTTTTTTTGTGCTGTTGTCAAAATTTTTACAATACACAACACAAAGTGATAACAAATTCGCAAATTAATATCACCTGATATGCGATAAGAATCTTTTGCCCCGGATACATTTTTTATCTTATGATAAATCAAAAAAAAATTTTGAATTTTTCTTTTTCAAAAGTACAAAAACGAAAACAACGAAACCGAGAAACTCTTGCAGGGAAAATTTAAGTATGCAATTCACGTTTTTGTTGTTAAGCAGTGAAGTACCACAATAAACTGTTTAGGGTTGACCCGAACCCAAAATTTTTTGATTCACTTTCAAGTTTAGAATCGAAAGCTTTTTCGTATTTAGAAATATTCACATTTTCATATGTTGTTATTCATTGTGAATTTGATGTATAAACTTTTAAAGATTTCAAATATTGCACAACTAGTGAGACTAGGATGCAAATAAGATGCTTTACTTGTGCTTGCAGAGTTTATAAAGTTCAATTGCGCAGCATTTAATTTTGTATTGTTTAATTTTTTCTTGATTATAATGCATTGTAATTGAAGCTTTGTTGGTAAAAAGCTTTTACCAAAAGATTAATAACATTTTATTCGGTTTTAGTATGCTGTTAAGCCCTAAAGGTGGGCTTATCAGATAATTAAAATTTGATTAAAAATAATCAAAAGTCAGTTTATTTTTTCTTATTTTTGTTTTAGATGTTATCATCTGTGAATAAATTAGTATAATAAAACTTATTACATTTATAATTTGTAATAAAAATAAAAAATTATTGTCTTTTAACTTTCTTTTGTGGCTAGTATAATATTATACTGATTGCTGTATTGGTTCAAAAGTTATGATGAATCAAATCGATGCAACGTAAAATTAAGGATTTTATTTAATAATTTTAATAATTTTTTCTCAATTTAAATTATTTTTATTTTTATTTTAACAAAATTTTCTGTTCAAATTAATTGTATTATTTTTCAAAACTAAACACTATAAAATTAACAATAAAATCATTCGGTATTTTTGCTTTAAGAGGATTACCTCAATCTCTGGGGTTTTTATATAAATTCTGCATGATTCAAAATTTTCTTTCCAACAAAAAAAAACTTTCTCTAATATAAGAGTTCATGGTATCATTTAAAAGCTAAGTAATTCAAGCGTTAGGACTAATTCTGAAAGAACCAGATTAATGGGTGCAATGGTATCAAATCGCCCGCTAATTTCAAATTTCAACGTTTCTGTTGATTTAAATATTTAAAAAAAGGTCTAAAAGGTATTATGGATCCATGGAGACCTTTCAAATAACTATCTTCATTTTAATTATTTTTACTTTTAATCAAAAAAATTTTCTGTTTTCATCAATTATATTAATTTTCATTATCAAACACTATAAAATAAATAATATTTACTGGGTTAACTTTGTCTTTAGGACGATAGCCACGATTTTTAATATTTTTACATGACTTTTGTGCGATTTAAAATTTTCTTTCCTGTCAAACAATAAATTTTCTCTAATACAGCATTTTTTAAAACTATTAGCACAGTACCAGTTAGAAATTTAGTTAAAGAGTAATCTGATAAGAGCATAAATAAGGTGTCCAGAAAGCACAATAAAGCGAGTAAAACTTTGTTGTTGTTTTTAGGAATCCTAGTTATTTTCGAAAATTTTGCAAAAGTTAAATTCACTTTAATTTAATTACCCTATTGACATTACTCAAAAGGAATTATTTTAACATCAAAAACTCAAATAGATGGCAGGAAAACTTCAATGCAAAAGAAAATAAAATTGATTTTAGAAAAATCTAATGCAAGTATCTTCATAGCAAGTGTTTAGTATTTTACTATACCCAAAATGGTACTCTAGCCTTAAACTTTTCTACAGTTTTCTATAAACTAAAATTCATACACAAATTTTTGGTGGCAGTGTCAGTAAAATAATTAGAGCACTTTGAAACTATTTTCAACAAATTTCAGAATAATTCTGGTGTAAGTTATGCTAATAAATTATTAAATGCATAAAGTTTTTTACATTTAGAGAATAAGTTTTTAAAATAATAATTAGATGCTTTTCAAAAATAAATTTCAAGTATGAAATTTTATTAGGATTTGAATTAAT
This sequence comes from Acrocera orbiculus, assembly GCA_947359355.1. Classification (NCBI taxonomy): domain Eukaryota; kingdom Metazoa; phylum Arthropoda; class Insecta; order Diptera; family Acroceridae; genus Acrocera; species Acrocera orbiculus. The sequence goes on from OX375757.1 coordinate 6,675,336, forward strand.
ATAAAATTTATATCAATAAAAATTTGTTGGATTTTTTGTTTGTCGAACTAGGAGATTAAGACTACAAAAGTTTTAAGGAGTGATTTAAAAACTTTAATTGTATTTTACATTTCCCTTTTATATTTGTAAAATTATTAAACTACTCATAATGAAAAGTTGCATGCGATTCTGTCAGTTTTATATTAGGAAATATTCTATTATTAATTCGAAATGATTAATTGTATAAACTACCCCAGGCGGTACACAGAAGAATTCAAAATTCGTAAAATATTGAAATTAAAGTAAGTTTAAATTATAAAATGTTTCATTAATTCACTCGCATTTAGGTTGATCTAAAGACATATTAATTTTATTCAAAAGTGTCACAAAATATAGCTTTATCAAATAAATTAAATTAGATCAGTGTTAGAGACAAAAAAAAACTCATTAATTTAAAGATTGTTGGCTTTAATCCTTAACCTTAAAAGGTTGCCAGAGTACGAGTATTTATTTGAAAGTTACGAATTTAATAATAAAAATATAAGAATTTTTCATTAATTGCTCATGCATTTTTACATATGGAGGGTATCTCCATTTTATATTTTCAACAAACATATTTTTTTACATTTAGAACAAATTTTGATGATTTTGTTTTCTCTACAATATCCTATTTGACACGTCTTACGTTGTTTAGAATCTGTAGTAGATTTAAGAATTCCTTTAGTATTTGTTCTTGTTTTTGGCTCGTTGTTCACAGTCTTCTCGAAAGTTCTATAGCTTACTGTAGTAAAGAGCCTTGTCTCGAGATATTTTTGCCTGTGGTTTAGTTATATAAAATCAAGGAGTTTATGTCAGCTAATTCAAGTATTATTTAAAAATACTAAATACAGATATATTTCCTTGCCATTTGACCACCCATGTCTACCGCTAATTTAGTTTTGTTGTAAAAAATTTGTAAATTTTTTCTTCGTAATTATTGGTAACTTCCTTTTATTTGAGCTGATATTTCTTAGTTGTATTACTAGGGATTTGCTTGTGAAGAAATTATCTGTGGCTACAGTTCTACCACAACTCGTAAGCGGTTACATGGGTTTGAGTACAACATATATTCAGAGTTGTACTGAAGAGGGCCTATTTTCGTCTTATCCTAGATATGGAAATGCATTTACGATATATTTGCTTTAAAAATCCGATGCTTACCAAAATTTGATTTCGAATTTATCAGACTTGTTACGCATGTATTGCGGAGATTTACATCTTAAATAATATTAGCACCCAGTTTGTAATAATTTTGACTGTTTTGAATAAATCATAGACATCATGGCAAATTTATCCTTTTTCAAACATTAGCTTTGCTCATTTTTTTATCAAAATGGATCAATTTGAGAATTTTAAATGACCAGAATAAATAATAAGAAATTTTTTGGGTATTAAACTAGAAAAAAAGCTCTGAATTTTCAAGAATTAAATTCAAGAAAATTATAAATTTCACAATATTTCTCAGTAGTAGAGTTCACATGTTTATAAAATATGTTTATAAAACATTTTTAAAATCAAAATATATAAACTTTAAATGTCAGTTATTTCAATAATACTTAATTTATGACTCCACTTGGCCATAATAAATGATGTAAAAACAACAATAAAATCAAATTATTTTTTTGAACTTTCACTCTGGTATTCACTGAATGTGTTTAAAGTTTTCTACTTCCGGTAATGGCTTCACCTTTATTATTGATTACTGTAATATGCGTGATAAAAATTGGTTATTCCAGGCACCATTTGGAATTTAAATGGAGTTTTTGTAAGGTTTTCAGTTTGTTTTAAGTCTTTAAAATTTTCAAGATGTATTAAAATTCCATTATTTTAAATAAAAATAGCTGAATTTGGAGTGATTTGGCTGTTGTTGAGTTTCCTGGATTTTTTTTCGGAGGGAGAGGGTCAATTTAAAAAAGGAATTATTTGAATATTTTGATTCAATTTTATATTAAAAAAAAGACTTAAACTAGTTAAGTTTATTAAAACAAATAATCTATTGTAACTAGATCAAATAATTTTTTGATACTCACTTAACAAATTACTTCCTTTACAAAACTTTTAAAAGTAAATTTTGTTGCCTAATTACTATTTTTCCTGACTATTATTTAAATTACTTATTTCTATCAAAATATGTCACTTAATTAATTTATTAAACTTTTCTCATTATTTTACAATTAATTTCAATATAAATTTCAAATATAATAAATATTTTCTACGCTTAGGACTATAAAAACAAAAAGCTATGCATAAAATTCAAAAGAAAGTTAGTTTGGTGTCCTTTGTTTAAATTTTATCACTTTATTAATTAAAATTATCAGTTCTAGAGCAGTGTGAAGTATTAGTTTGGTTTGAAAATGCATACAAATAAAATATAGTACATATAAAAATTTTTTAAAAATTTAGAAACCGAAAACTGGAAAGTTTTAATTTAATTTTTAATCAAAAGGAAAAAATATATTTTTAAATCAAGTGTTTATGGTTAGTTCTAAAATAAAATTGAAAATTTACATCAAAATTTATGTAAAATTTATATTTTTCCCAAAATTTTAAACATTCGGGTATTTCTCGGACTCCAATCATTTATGTAAATTTTTATTCAAATGGATTTCAAATTTTATAGGATATAAAGTCAATTATTATATTATTCATTTATATAATATTCCTTTCATCCCCAGTCATGTACATGTACATATGTTCTCATAATTGGTGTATTTGGTCGACCGTATTCTGACAGGAAATAAAAAAATTGTTTTAATTGACAGTTAAAAAAGATTTGCATGTTAAATTAAGTCTTCAACACATCTTCTGAATTTAATAATCTCTTAGTTTTTTTAAAAAATAACTAGGAACAAAAGGATAATTCAACTTTCTGCCGTTTAAACAGGCACACTTACAGGAACTTTTTCAGGAGTAAGAGTTCATTAGAGGCGAGTATAATTAAGTTGGACAAATTTTTGCTATATATATACAATCGTAAGTTGAAGAGGGACGCAAGTATTCTGGTTATTTAGTATAACATAAGGGGTCATAGATTCGAAATAGTTTATTTAAAAATTTTTCACTGTTTTGAAGTTAATCGCTTTTTCATATATAATAAGCACAAAGCGCACTTTTCAATTAAATAAACTATTTAAATTATTTCTAAGTTATGACATTAATTTCATAACAAATTTTTTATACATTTTTAATTCTCATCCTGTTTTCATACTGAAAGCCCTGAAAGCGTTTTTTATTATCATTCTGTTTTAACCCTAATAGTAATGATTCGGGATTATTCCACGGTAATTTAAATTTAATTTCAACCTTTGGCACAATTTGGCTCAATTAATACTCTTTAATAAAACAAAATTATATTTTAGTTCTTTATATTAAATGTTTGACATTATTATGAAGCGTACTCAGAGTAAGGAAGAGATTTTAATTTCATAAGAAGTGCAAGTAAGAGTAAAAAGTCGAGATTATTACAAATAATTTACATTAAATATGTCTAATTTTTATTTATACTTACCATATGACTTTATAAGAAATCAAAATTTGGTTAGAAATAGGAATTTATAAAGGATATGATTTAATCTTTTGCTTTTGATAAAAATTATATACATAAACTATTCTAAATCTTCCACAAAATTTTACTTTGCATTTTAGTTAAACATCCAACAAATTCTTATTATATAAAATTTAGTTATAAAACTACATTAAAAATTATTTTATTTTTTTGCTATGCGTGTTTACCATATCATAGCTTGCCATTTTTGATTAAGTGATTACTTTTAATCTATAAAAAAACTTTATCTATCTAAATTTGTCAAGTTTTAGTTTCTAAATATAATTTGCACGATTCTATTATATAACCTAAAAGCTAAATGATACAAAATTTCATTTGAACTCTTTTTAATTTAAAAAGGTCAAAATCAAATATCCTTCAAATTTCCCACTAAAATCCATTTATGTAGGCTCCAATGATATTAACGATTATAGTAAAGTTTAGTTTTGTCTGCTTTTTTCTTATTTTTAGTTCCGTAACACGCGAAGGTCAAATAAATAAACTTAAAACATTATCCTCAGCTAAATCTAAATGCCAAAATTTTAATCGATATTTTATGTAACACTTTCTCTAACACTTGAAGGCATAGTTTCCATTTTATCATGATATTATAACAGTTTTAAAGATTTAAGTAAATACAATTTTATATAATTATAATGCTTTTAACTAAAATGTGATGATATTCATTGTTTGATAATAAATTTACTGGTGGTAAATTTGTATCGGTAAAGGATTTTCAGGAAATTGGAGAACCATGTTATATTATGCAACATTTAGGGCAAGCATTCATATAAAAATTTACGATAGTATTTATATCCGATTTTATGTTATGATTTACAAAATTATCACAACTAAGGGCAACATTAAGTTTCAAAAAACCATTATGAAATGTATTTAACATTAAACATAGATTGATTAATTGCCATTTGGCAATTTCTTGCGTAATTTGTTTTTTTTTGTAAATTTTCCAGGAAATCTTAAAACATAAATCAAGCATAAAATAAAATATACAGAATATTTTACTTTCTAAAATTCAAGAAAACTTCAACAACTTTCACTTTTTAGGATCATTTCTATCTTACCAACTGTTAGACTGTATATTTTACAGGATCCAAAATAATATGAGGTGCTTGCAAAAAGAAAAGTGGTCAGTATTCGTCAAAAAGCCATCCTGTGTATTCTTTAGATTATTATATCTTCACAACAAGGAAAAAATAAGCATGGATCATTAATTAAATGACAAAAGGTAGACACTGAACTAATGTTTTTGAACTAAAAACAAGAAAAAAACTTATGGATGATTGTCAAATTTTTTTTTAAGAAAATTTGTATCACGATAGCTAAATATAGAATTTTCATATTACAAAACACTTCAAACTTCTTTTATATTTTCAGACAATTGAAATTATGGCAAAAATTTAAATTTTTAATAAATAAAACAAATTAAAAATTTAAACCAAACTTTGCTAATGGAGCTTGAGCAGCTTCATTTCTTCCATACTCAAAGACTTACACTTTTAAACAACTTTCTCAATATTCAAATCCAAATTTTGATCTAATTAGCAAACAAGTTCAAAAAACTTTGAAAAGTACTCACCATCACCTGTTGTTTGAATATTGTACAAAAATTTTATTTCTTCATTGCTAATAAAACATTCAAATTTTTTTTGGTATAAAATTACTGGAACTTACCTGAAAAAAGAAATAAAACTTATGTTATTTATTTTCATATTAAATTGTTAAAGTGATTCTAAAATAAGAAACCAAAATTCTTAATATTCATTAACATTTGATTTGCATACTTATAATAAAGCACATTAGTCCTTTTATAACATCAAATTTAATACTGTGAACGTGTTTAAAGAGTAAACCAGAGGATAACCATCAAATTTTTTCTGTTGGTAATGACATGAATTGGAGACTTGTCATCCTTTAAATGTTAACTTAACAAATAAAATGGAAGCTTGAGGTGAATTACCATAAATTATGTTCTGCATGGTTGAAGGATAAAATGGTGTAATTTCAAATAACAGCGAAAAACCTTTGAGCACAAATTACCTTAATAGCCTAAATTGTAGGTTGATTTAAATATGGAATCCTTTTTATAGCAACGATTTAGGACCATTGTGTACAATGATGTTGAAGATTAGAGTTATTTATCCAAATCTGTTAATACTTGTCTATCATTTTGGGTATGGGATTTTTGTGGCTGGGTAGAAACAGTAGTTAATAATTTAAAAAGTACGACACAAATGTTAAATACCGTTTTAATTTAAAGTTAAAGAAAAAAAATATACTGTTTGATTTTTTAAAGCTATTAAATTTTATCAAGGATTTAGGTTGAAGTTCCTAAACTTCGTAATTTATCAGTTCCTAGTTCTTTCTATTAGTGTTTGATATTTTGCAATTACATTTTTACATATTAATGTTTATAATGATGAATATTTCTAAGCGTACTCAATTTTTGCTAAATTTTTGGATTAGTTCGAATGTTTGCTAAGTTTTGTATATTTATTGCGAGCACTGTTTCAAATATCTCTAATTTAGCAACAAAAAACACCAATTAATACTTTAGCATTCAAGAAGAATATTCCTTATTTTTCTCTGGTTGTTGGGAGCTTTTTATTTAAATCAATCAAAAGAATTGCTCTCACTTTACAACCAAATCCCCCTGTTCTTGTTTCAAGCAATTTATAACTTCACCTCTTCAACTCCTCATTTCTTAGGTTTTTCTATTTAATCTGAATAAATTTTACTGGGAACTTTTATCTATGGAAAAAACGAATTAATATATTTTAAAACAATTACGGAAACTGCAAAAGAAAACTATGGTATTATTTTAAATACCATGATAGCATCGTCCCCACTAAAAAGTATTATAAGGCTTTTAAACAGGCAATTAAATTACACCACAAAATTAGTTATGCGGTATTTATAAATTTCTTCCAAAATCTTGTTTTTATCCGCGTTATGGAATGTTTTATTTTTCAGTGCATTGATGTTGAAAAGTTTAAGGGAAGTAAGTTCTATACAGGATTGAGAAAAGCAAGCAATTTTGCTTAATTTTATTAATGCACACACACCTGAAAATATAATAATCTAAGGTTAATTCAAATGATATTTGTTTAAGTTATGCTATCATGAATACTTTAGACTCATTCATAACAGAAAAGTTATGTAGCATTCACGTGTAAGAAAGAACCTCTGCTTGCAATAAGTACTATTAAACTCCATTAAACATGTCTTTGCATTGTATTTTGATATGGCTTTTGTCAAAATCATCTACAGATATGAACTATAGGAATTGACTAAAGAGCCTTTATAAGTTTATTTTTAATTTGTTAGTTAAAATATTTACAGGGAAGAGTTCCTATTTCAAATCCACAATTCTTATTGTTAGTAATTTCTGTCTTTTATCCATTCTCTAATTTAATTTTAAAACTATTTGTGAGCTTTTTTTAATGGAAAACACGTTTTCCTAAATTCTAAATAAAAATTTCTTTTTCAAAAAAAAAACTCAACTTCTCAATTTCTATTATTTTTCTTTAAAAAAAAAACACATGAAAAATTTAAAATGAAGTTCAAAACCCCGATGAAGCATGCATGGGATTACTTGTGATAAGTGAACAAAATAAAAGCAATTCAGCTAATGATAGTATTGAAACAAAAATTCTAAACGGATTTCAAAATAAAAATACACAGAGTAATGAAACAAAACTATTAAATACATTATGCAGCCAAATAGCTTCTTTAAAAAATAAACATTGTGAATCTGCATGTCTTCTCGCAGGAGGCTTTTCAAAACATAATTCCAGTGAAAATGTTTACTCTAATGCTCGTGTTAATTGTACAGTAAAGGAAAAAATTTCAGATAATCATACAACAGGGAATTTCAACTTTTTAAAATCAATTATCAATTGTTGAAACCTGTTTGTTTAGATGTAATATAATTGGGTAAGTAATTTAACAAAAAAATTAGTTAAAAAATGTTTGATTTTTCCCAACTCGTTCATATTTCAGAAGTAGAGATGATTATTTCAGTTTTCGAAATTTTATTCGAGCAAAAGCAATTTCATTCGGAAATTATAAGTTTATTCGGAATCGTGAAAGAAGTCTTTGCTAAATCTTCAAATTAAAACTTTCAGCTAAAAGCTAAATTCAAAGCAATATTTCCCCAATATGGGCGAATTTAGCTGACACGAGTGACGCGTCTCACATGACATCCCTTATAACTTAAATTTTTTTTGTTTTTTTTATCATTATACGCAAATTTATTATTTATTATATAAATAAAGTAATTAAAAAGGTACAAAATTATGTTTTTTCGTTAGTAAAATAAAAGAAAATAGACTCAAAGTAGCATGCGACCAGATGTGACGGTGATTCCGGGCGAATCCGAAAAAATTTCTCTAAAATCGGAATAGCTTTTTCCGAGTCTATGTTGATGTATTTTAATTTTGATTTTAATTGAGTTTATATTTGAGTTTATATGAAATTATTGGAATTCATTGGAATTTCAAATTAATTTCCTATAAGAGAAACCACGAATTTTGGAAAATTTCACAAGGGAAATAAAATAAAGGCGAATTTAGCTCGCAAGGAGTCCCATGCATGTTTTCATCGGATTTTGGAGTTCAATTTTAATTTTTTAATGTGTTTTTTTTGTAAGAAAAATAATAGAAATTAAGTTTTTTTTTGAAAATGAAATTTTTATTTAGAATTTAGAATCACGTGTTTCTCAATAAAAAAAAGTGCATAAATAGTTTTAAAGTTAAATTAGAGAATGGATAAAAAACAGAAAAGACCAAAAATTGTGGATTTGCGATCTCAAGGGTGGACCGACCGATATTAAAAAATCGCAGACATGCGTTCAATAGGAACTCCTCTCTGTAATTATTTTAATTAAAATTTAAAAATAAACTAAAATGTTTTCTGTTTCAGGAGAAGGAGGGAAATTATATTGAAACTATAAGTTTGTATGCTCCTTTTGAAACTTTTATTAAATTATCTCTAGTGCTTAAAATCAACACCCAAGAAGTGTTGGTAAACTGAACTATCAAACCACAAAAGGAAATGTTGTGTGAAGTAGGCCATCTAAGTCGCCCAATTCCTTTCAAAAGCCGTGAGTGGTAGAACTCCAAAATAGTCCAAAGCGTTTTTTGACAATAGTAGGAAAAAGCAACAGAGGTACACAATAACGATGTTAAGACGATGACGTAACTAGATTCGATGTTTTTTTTTTACAAAAACTTTTGCAAAGTAATAAAGAAAATGCATTGCCAAAGTTTAAATTGCTTGCAAAAAATTCTAATAGTCCATTAATATAATCGCAAAATGGCTAATGATGATGATATTTCTTTTTAGAAATTAAGTGAAATTCACAAGCCTATCATCATTTCTTGGAGACTTGTTTTTTATGTATAAAAACATAAAATCCAGAAGAGTATAATCATGTATAGTAGATGTGAAATAAAATATCTTTTCCAAAATAAATACAATAATATTCCAACTAAGCTTATCAATTTGTTTTTATTTATTTTTCTAGAATATTAATTGAATGGAACATATTTTAATGCCTAAAAAAAAAAATAAACAATATAAGATAAAACTTTATTCAAAAATATTTTATTCATGGAATTATTGTAATACTTTTTATTTAAGAGCTTAACACAGCATAGCTATATTTATCTAACTTGGATGAGTCTAAAATTCTTGATTTCAAGCATCATTTGAAGGGCTGAAAATGATATGAAAATAAAAAAGTGAAAGCAGATTGATAAGCGGGGAGGAACAGTTTAAATATACCATTAGTTCAAGTTCTTTGATTTGACTGAACATTTTATAATTTGTTAGATATTAAAATTTAGAAAATATTTCAAAGTTGTTTGTGTTTATATAGTTACAGATGATTAATGTCTTTTTAAAGCAATGATTTACTATAAAATTATGCTAAATCTGTTTTGATGCCTAAAAAAAAGACCTTTTTTCTAGTTTAAAGCATTTTAAACAAATCGAGTATAAACTAATTCAAATTTAGTAATTTTTATGTTATTTTTGAAAATGTTTGATTATCAAATTTTCAACAATCTTAAAAAAAATTCTAAGCTTCAAATATATGTTTTATTTTTGATTCTTTTGCTTTAATTGAACAAAAGTTCACATTGTCTTTAAAGAGAAATTTATAATATATTTTTTACAGCTCCCTTGATTTTGCCAGTGATATATGGAATCCTACTTACAAAATTCATAATTTTTCCAATAAACTATCATCATAACATGTCATCTAAACTATTTTTTATTTGTCCTAATTTACTTCTAGTAGAACAAAACTGAACATCGATATTTTCATATTTTTCGTAGTTCTCATAGCTTAGCTCGCAATGCCTAGTAACAGTAGTAATTTAATCCAAATAATTGAACACATTTCCACCAAATCTCAAATAAACAAAATTAAATTTTGGTGTCATATTTACAATTATACGAAAACATAAAATTCATAATTTAATTTGCTCATAAAATTCTAAATCACTGTAAGCACATAAGCATATATGAAAATTAGATAAAGTTTTATTTCATTTAGACAGGTGGGAGTAACAAAAATAGCAAAAGAGGATAAAATATTTTTATATGCTAATATGTAGAAGAATTTATATTTCCTTCTTTTGTCTTGGTATCCTATTTAAAATTAAAATTGTTCCCGTAAAAATCATCGTTTGCAAGTTTTTTTGCATTTTTAGAGGTTCATATATTTCTAATAAGTAAATTTTTTGGATTTATATGATTTATATTTTGCTATTTAACCTTAAAAACTTTCAATTTAAAACCTTCAATTTTACATGAGATATTTGAAGCATTTTCAATTTTAAGTTCTATTTTCTTAAAATAAACATGACATTAGATATTGTCTTACATAATCATTTATTAAAGGGAGATGTAATAATATAAAATCTCATTAAAAACATTTTATGGATAATATTTTGAGCAAATTCAAAGCACTTTTAAGTACAAAAGAAAAAACGTTTTGAGTCTATTATATTTACTATCAGAGTAATATAACTTCAAAGGCTTTGATATCTTTAATATTTCATATTTGATGCAAAAATAATATCTCTAGTAATATATTGCATAGATAGAAAATTTTAACTTTAATTCACAGCATACAATTTCTTTTTTAAAAATATTACGAGCAGTAAATAACAAAAGAGATAAGCCACTCATACAAAATTTAAATTGGATTATAAAAAAGAAAGCAAAATGGCACAAATATACTAAATGAACATACACATGTGAAATCAAATAAATTTTAACATCCTAATGCTACCAAGAATTTTTGAAAAATTTATTTGTTTAAGCCAATGAGTGTATAAAATAGTTAAAGTCATGTGATTGACACTTTAAATGATATTTTAAAAAATTCTTTGTTTGATAAAATTTTCAACATTTTAACTTTTATATAACAATTAAAAAAGTAAGTTTAAGTTTTTTAACAAAATGATATCATGAAAATATATTTGATAGATGAACTTGTATTAAATATACCTAGAAATATCGTTAAAATTTAAACTTCTCAAAGTCAAAGAAAAAATTTTGTACTTTAACGAGATTCCTTACGAAGGCATTAAATATTTTTTAAGCTCGATGTTAGGTATCTTCATTAGGGACATCATCAATTTTCCCATTATCTCCTCTCGGCTACTGAAAGGCGTTCATTTTAGGGATTTTTTTGAGTAAATTGAACAGAAATAAGTCACAGGAGACAAATCAGGTGAATACAGTGATTGTTGGATAGTATTTATTTTATTTGTAGGCAAAAATTCTCAAAAATCGTCAACACGCTCCAAGGAACATGTACTTACCTCGACGAAATATTCACAACTGAGATTAAATGACGCCAAACTTTGATAGAAGTAACAATGACAGTTGAACAACATAAAAGAAAATAACTGACTGTGCTAGGAGCGCCGCACATCATTCTGGGAACTTCTTGATAAATGTAGTAAGAACCAAAAAATAACACAAAAATTAGATTTTCTTAAAAAGGAGAAGAAAACAATATAAAAAAAAACTTAAAATTCAGTAAAATAATTTTGAAAAAATTTAGAGAAATATAAATTTTCTAATTTATGTAAAAATTCTTCATGCCTAGCTGTAATTGATAGTCTTTTAACCTAAATGATGATATTTCAAGCTCAAATTACTGTATTTTATATAAAAACACAAAAACCAATCAAAATTGAGTCTATTTCACTCAATAAATATATGCATAGATCTTAAGAATATATAAACTGATAAATATAAAAGACCCAAAACAGTTCGATAATTGTATTACATAAAACATTCCTAAAAAAGTTGATCCTTCAGTATTGTTTTATATCTTTTATTATTCTAGCCATCATTTGGATAACTTTTTTATTACTTTTCGTTTAAGTGGAAGAGTTTTCTACATGTTTTATGAGAATTGATTTAAGAAATCAGGTCCACTTTCAATCTAGCAGATATCTAATGTCTAACAATTTATTGTTAATTTCATAAAACTCCAGACAATAGGACGCTACATCTTTAATTTAAAACCTACTTCTAATTCTCAATTTCCATGTCATTACTTATGAAAAACAAAGAGTTAAGTAAGATAAAAATAGTTCCCTTTAGTAAATTTTTAAACTTTTAGTTTTATTCTAAATTTATTTATTTTTTAGTTTTTGATATCTTTGACAAAATTTATATTTAGTGTATATAATCTTCCAAGTAATTTTGTTTAAACACTTTCTAGTATTATTGCTTGTAATAATCTTAAATTCAATATTACCATCAGATAAAACACAAATAGTTTGTTCATTAAAGTTCTTTATCTGTACTTTATTAAATAATTATTAATGAAAAATAACGACTTTTATTACCTTCCAAAACACTAAGGAACTTTTGATAGCGCTAAAGGTTTAGTTCCGCTGTTTGATGGAATGCTTTTCATATCATAGAGGGAGGAGAGAGGAGGGTTTAATAACTTTTGAATGAAAAGCTATGTAAAATCGTTTTAATTATTATTCCTACACTTTTATTTAGTCTCTTTTTCCCAATGGCATAGTGAATAGTTAAGAATTTCTGTAATTTACCATCGTTGCATTTCACTGTGAGCATACATCCAAAAAAATGTATGACTCATATTTCATTTTTTTAAAATCTTTTCTTTTAGAGAACATTTTTCTTTTATTTACATTCTTTACGGATTTAAAAAAGTTTCCCACAAATTTATATAATTTCCTCAAACTGCTAACTATTCCAAAATCAAGGACTAACATTTTTATACTTATTTTATACTTATTATGGAATAAGCTATGTATCGAATAAAATAAGGATAAATGTGTATATTATATATGTATATTTGAGTATATTATAAGCTTTAAAATGATTATTTTAAAGTAAGCTTTAATTTTCAAAAGTCTTTAACATATGACTAAGGTGGTTTCTGGGAAATTTGTTGAAATTCAACAACAAAAGAAGAGATTGCTGAAGAGCAAACTTCAATGAAAAAATTAAAAAAACTGTAAATTTTAACTTCATTTTGTTAAAGATTTGAAAGAAAAATATTCTAGCGTTAAATCATTTAAGGTTGTTTTTATTTTAAATTAAATATATTCTAATGTAAAAACGGAAATACTATGTTTCACTTTGAAATGAAGCTTCAACTTAACGAACCAAATTGTGCGGCATGCCTCAATTAAATTCTAACCTAAAGGTGGGCACTCACTTATACCCATTCTCCACCGAAGCTTATACTCATTATTACAATCCATGACGGGAATTTTGTATGGATTCTCCGCGGGTAAAATTTTTGACGTCATAGACTCACGCCAAGTTGTTGTTTCTGTTCCCCCTCAAATGTGGATATTTAAGCGTGAAATTCATGTGTACACACACTTTTTGGATAAGTTTTTTTTTGTTTTTTTGGTTCTAAAGAAGATGAAATTTAGTGAAAAAAAAAAAAGTAAAAAGTAGAAAATAAAAATAACCGCAGTGATTCCCGCAGAACCGCACTAACTGAATCGTGAAATTTTTGTCATTTTTGACGTCATGAATGCTGCCTGCGGAGATATGTGCACTAAGTGAGAGCCCACCTTAAAATTTAACTTGAAATGCTGCTGAGACTTTTAATGAGCTTGTTTTATGACTCCAGCAAACGCATATGAAAAAAAAAACGCATATGACATTTCAATATGACAAGTATTATTAAAATGAAAAAGTTAATTGTCAATCACTGGGGACACCACCAAAACAAATACTCAATTCTTCACTAAAAATTAAAATCTGAATGTCACTTAAAATGTATACAACTAAGCTAATCACCCGAAATGATGCTAAAACGGGATGAAATTTGATACCTATAACAAAAATCATCCCTTCCAATAACACAAGGAGTTATGCAATTAAATAATTTGAATTGGAACCATGGAAACAACTGATATCCGGATCTAATTATGCTCTCTATGAATTTTTAAAAAAATTAGCTACAAAATATGTTACGCGATTTAGAGAACGCAACAAGAAAATGACTATAGTTTTATAGGCGTGCTACTTGTAGATATTTAAATATCATTTTCTTCATGTAAGGTGGTAAAATTTGACAAATATTTTATCAAACATAAATATTTATCTGCTATAATTGGAGCAATTTTTTTCTCATTGCCTCTAATAAATAATAATTAGTTTTTGTTATCAGTTCTATAGAAATCTTTTGGAATTGGAGAAGTCTTTTAGATCTAAAAATGTGGTCACGTCACTTTTCATTTATTATCAAATGTTAAAAAAAGGAAGAGTATTCATGGTAAATATGATAAAGCATGTAAGATAAATTTTACAACTGCTTGACAAAGGATCATAAAGGAAAATGACATCAAATTTTGCTCTACTTATAAAAATAATAAAACAATGATATATTATTAAGATGATAAAACATTACCACTTACTTGAAGTTAATTATTTTTGTAAAGAAGTAATTTTCCTTTTTGCTTAGGTCAATTGAACCATAAAAAAACATCAGGCATCATGGAAGACAAATTTGACGCATGAGGAAATTTTTTATTGGGAAAATGTCAAAATATATCCATTTGTCGATAATTTAAGGATGGAAAGGATAAGAAATAGATTAATATTTAGATTGGGAAAGAGCTCATCCAGTATTTTCTGGAGGTCATGGCTTTCTCGTTTTTTATTCCTGTAGCTTAACGCACCTCGGAATTTGGCGAAAAGTTTGGCCTAAGTAAGTAAAACTGGTTTCAAAAGGACTAGAAAAGCATATGAAAAGCCATGGAAAGTGATTCAAAAAAAAAGTGAAAGAGTTATTAAAGAGTTATTTCATGCAATTATTGTTTCATTAGAATAAGCAAAAATTGGTTAATTTTTTAATTTTATTTCAATTAAAATTTGTAGTGTAAAAAGTACAACAACAATGAAACTTTGGAAATATATAACATTAACTAAAAGAGCTGAATTTGTCAGAAGACTATTTTCATATTTTATTTAAGGACTATGAGTTTTGAATTTCTGGAAGTTTTAGTTGTGAGCTGCCTATATGAATGTCTTAAAGCCATTAGAAGAAGTACAGATACTTTATAAATGAATTAGGAATAGTTTTTAGTTATAAAGGCTACTTTCTTAAGGAAAATATGGAAAAATTTGTTCTAAAATTGCTGCCTTAGTAGCTATCCTAGCTATTTTAAGTAGGAATAACTAGTTTGTAATTTTGTTGTACTAGTTCAGGTATGAGTTTCTCGTGTTTGAGTTCTATGAGTTTTTTTTTTGCATATTAAGTATAAGTTAGCATTAAGGATTTGTATTAATTTCAACCAAAAATCATTAGCACATAAACTTATAAAACTTATTAACATATCAATAATAAAATTGAAAAGAAACACTCATCACTGTACGATATAATAAACAACTAAACATTGCATTATGTTCATTACGCGAGATACACAGATGCATTGACATACAGGAAGGCTTATTTGATTTATATAAGGTTGTAGATACTTTTTAGTCATAATTTACATTACGGCACGCTTATTTATTAGACAGGTTGAGAAAGTTCAAATCAAATTAAAAACTGTTGACCCAATAGAATCATTTTTTGTTAATAAATCAGCTCGCATCCACTTTGAAAGCGTTTAGCTGATTGCTTAATTTTTAATGGATATAATATTTCTGACAATAGTGTCTTATTTTCGTTTCATTTTCTCATCGCACTCTCGAAAGTTCCTAAATTCATTATACGTCTGATTATTATTACAGAAACCTTAACTACATGGCAAATCGACATTTACTAACGTTAACAATTTGATAAAATCGGCTAACTACATTTTACTCTATATTAAAATATCAAAACTGATTAGAATTAAGTTCATACACAGCTTTAGTATAAATAAAATATTTTATTTAATTATTTTTCAAATTTCCAACATTAAAAACTTATATCAAAGATGAACCAGCTTATTAAATTATGATTATTCATCTTATAAATTCAATAAATGTATTAAGCTCCTAAAAATTTTAATGCTTAGCTCCTGTAAAGAAACTAATTTGGCAGCTTTTATCAATCATAATCTCATTTACTCAAAATAAAACCATAGATCAAGACACAATTAATTCCTTTCCATATAATTGAAATTTATGGTTGAGGTAAGATCTTCAAAGGGGATTATAAGCTTCTGAAAATTTAAATCCACTTTGAGCAACTAAAATTGAAAGAGAAAAATTAAAATTTTTTACAAATGCCAATTACGTCGTATTTTGAGGATATTTTTGAGTAGATAATAATAATCATTCTTAGTCAACATTTTGAAAGCTATTTTTAAAATTGATTTTAAGGTATTTTCAATTGAGGGTGTACTATATATATTACTTTACTGAATGCATTTGAACAGATAAAAATATAATTAACTAAAATAATTGAAGTGGACAGGTTAGAGATCTTGGCAATAATTCAAAGTTTTCATTTGGAATGATTTAGATATCAGTTTAATATCCAAGTATAATATTTATTTTTGTCTGAAATTTTTAATAATCTCATTTTAACAAAATAACCAGACAAAAAATAATCTCCTTCAATCTTTTGTAACATTTTCATTTCATAGAAAATTAACAGGTGTTACTTTTAAGTAAATTTTTTATACCACGCCATCTGTGAAAATTTAATAAAATTTTTCTGATACTGGATAGATGGGGTTTTACAACTGTGATTTATTAACTTTCAAAAATATTTTTTTATTTTAATTTTTTTATTTCTTGAAAATTTCAGCTAGACAACAAAATCAAATGCCCACAGGTTTCATTTTACAACCTTGCATTCGAATTTTTTTAGTATGTAATAAAGAAAAGGTTTCTAACCTTTTCAGTGTAGGCGAGCACATTTTCTATACTCGAGAAGATTCTATGGAAGAACAAATTAAAATAAAAGTTTATTTTCAATTTATTTTGCACAGTAAAAAGAAAATTATAAAAAACTAATCAAATAAATAATATGGTTTAGAATTTAGAATCAAATATATTTAAATTGTTACCATATAAATAAGATATAAGATTTTATTTATTTTGCACGAGTCAAAACCCCCGTAGTGAGAGGGTTGGCAGTGACAACAGTGAGTATAAAATTTTCTTTTTTTGTAGCTTTATATCACAACGAAACAAAAAGTAAATTATTTTCTTAAAACTAATTTAATTTCATAAAAATACAGAAAAAAAGCAAAAAAAAACTAAGCCAAATATGGTTAGACTTTAGTAAGAAGTAAGACATGTAAAATGGATGAAAATGAAAAAATTATCGGTGAAAATAACTTATCTTGGATTTTATTGAAAAATAATATAATGCCTTACCAACATTTATATAGCCATTACGTAACTTCAAATTTAAGACTGAGACAATATTGCTTTATAAGGGAAGCTCATATAAAACTATCAAAATTAATATTCATATAACCCGAAAAAACTGTTAAAGTTAAAATATGCAGAAATAATAGGAAAATTCATGAAATTCAAAGGACTGTAAGGAAAATTACTTCATGTCAATACTTCCGTTACATTAGGTTTTTTGAAAACTAGCTTACTGGTGCGGTAAAAAATTTCTAAAAATTAATTTTATGGCATAAGATCAATGTTATGAAAGAAAGGTTACCAAAATATTTACATGGAAAATTTTTTCAAGAAATTTAATAGTAGTAGCATTTAAAAATCAAAATAGTAATATTCTACGAAAAAATGTATTCCCTTTTCATTTTCCATGTTTTGTAATGAAAGTTTTCTGGTTTTTCTTATATTAGGAAAGAAATTTTCTTGATTTTTGTCAAACATTTGGTTTCTCAAAGAGTTAAAGAATTTCCATCGAAACCGATAAAAATATGAACAGTTTTCAGAAGTCTGCCGTTAGTATTATGCGATGCAACATAAAGCTGCTCTAATTCCATGAAAAGCAAAAAATTAGACTATTTGAATAACGACGAATTGAATTCAGCAATGCTTTGTGGTGCTGTTTTTTTTTTTTTTTTATATGAACGTAAGTTTTTTAAATTAATTTACAGGAATTAAGTTGTTCTCAACGGCATACAATGTCATGCAAATATTACTGTGATATAAATTGACGACTAGACATCTAATTATTGAATTTTATAATGAAACCATATTTTTACACTATCAAATGTCTATCGTATTTGTCGTAAGGAATACATTTACAATCAGCACAATACATTATAGCCCAGAGCTTTTTAATAAAGTTGGTAAAATATGGTCACTAGTATTATACTGGAAAGGGAATATTCAAAAATATGACTTTTAGTAGTACTAACATAGAGGAGTATAAATTGTCTGAAATTTACACAAAAAACTTTCAATAATGGTATTAATGTAAAACTAAGTAAAACTAACTATCTATTTATCTCTTCGAAAGTAATAAAATTTTGTTCTTAGCTATCTTAGATAAATATCTTACACTTATCTAACTTTTCTATAGTAACCATGTAAAATAATTTACTATTAGTTATAAACTAGTTCTCAGTTTCATTCCTGATTCCATTATTTAAACAAAATCTGTTTCCCTAGTGTATCTAATTAGAATCTAAAGGGAAATTCATCTAATTTGGCAATTGTTTTCAATAACTTCGGCTTTAGAGAAACAAAATTTCTTTCATTTCTACATGGTGCTGTTTTTTTTATGAGTTCAATCTATCCAGCAACCTAAAGTAGTATTTGCGCTTAATGGGTTTTTTATTTTTTAGGATAGTAAATAATAAAACTAATACCCTGAAAATTCAAAAATCAAGACACCATAAACTTTTTACCAAATTGTTCTCTTTCCAGTAGGTTTAATTTAATCTGATTTGTTCCTTTTGACTAAATGAACTGCAGATTTGATTTAACAATGTAGTCGTAGATAAATATATAATTCATTGTCAGATACCAATCAAAATATATGTATTTCGTATACCACTTAAAAATTTCTAAGCATTGCTATAAATCCTAGATTTGCTGACATTGTTCAAATGTGCGCAAACATGAAACCGACTTTGATAGTTGCATTTCCATAGATAAACTTTGGAACATCTTGTCAATGGGTCTCTTTGGAATACTAAAGGAGTCAGTTATTTCTTGCAATAATACTTTATGCACGAATATTAATAATGTTTTTAAACTTTTTTTATGCTTTACGATAGAATCACCTCATAAGTTAAAAGAATAATTGCAAATTAATAAGGAAAATGCAAAATGGAACTAAAAAGATGTAATGAGTTATATTTTATTAATTGGACAATTTGCACAAAAACTATAGGATTTTTTTCCAATTTTCTAAAAAACAATAAGATAACTTTCTGTGCATCCAAATTAAAAATTTATTCCAAATTACACTGAGAATCTGTAACAGCTACAATCTGATGATTTATACTTTTTTTTTAAATATTTTTCCATGATGTTATTCTATAAATAATAAAATCCAGAGACATAACGTGAATTTTATTACATCTTCAAATTTTTAGTATGCACAATATAAAATTTGATATCATTTCTCTATATTTATCTACATTTTTCTATTCAGTTTGTCTTATGCTTCATATTTAATGCATTTCCATTAAACCTGATTTATGAAAAACCTTAAACCATTATGCTAACTGCAATAAAAGCTTCTTTTTTTTTTAAGTGAATGTTTTTTCATAAAAATCTTAAAATTTTTGCTAAAATTTCATTTCATTCATCTATAATTTGTATAGGATGAATTTGTCAGCTGTCGACAGAAAAACATTTTATTTTAACACTCCCCTTCCTTAAAAAAATATGAAATATTCTTTTATGTTTTGATATAATATCCTTTTTATGATTTGAAATTTACGTGCCAAAACCGCTAACAAAGAGCTAAAGTTAAACTTTATTTTATTATTATTTTTTATCTTAGCATCATTAAATTTTAAATCTGATATTTCATTATAAATATTATCATCCAGACATCCATATCAGCTATTAACACTCAAAAATTTCAGGACGAAATTTAAAAGTTTATTTCTTAAATCTTTCTTGGCATAATAAATTCAGCTAGAAGCTTATATTTATATTTAACTTGTTGTATAATTTGCTTGGGCAGTCATTTTATTAACCTTTTAAAGACACCTTGCAAAGTCACGCACTTGCGACTCATTATTTCGAAGGTGTAAATGTAAAAATTAGAAAATACCTCAAACCCTAAAAATTTTTTGTACACGTGTATAATAATTTTTAAAAAGGTAGAGAAAAACTTACGAGTAAGCAAGAAAATCTTGCAGCGTGTGTATTTTAGATTTTTTCCTTTGTTCCTTTCTCTTATTACATGCTTTCTTTTTGCTTTTAATGGAAAAGACGTAGTTTCAGATTTTAATTTGATTGATGTTAAAGAGAAAATCTGGAATGCAATATCTAATTTTCCTGGAAGTATTAAATTAAAGCTAATTTAAATTTGGTAAAGTCTTGGAATTTTTTGGAACCAGACTTTTAATTACGCTGGAAAATATCTTAAGCTTGTATTAATTTGTTAGGAAGATAATATTTCCAGAGGCTGAGATCAATTACAATTTAATATTAAATTGAAATTTTGGTTATCCTGGTAATGAGCTTATGTTGCTCAATTAGGTACAAAATAGAGAATTTCTTTAAATAATTTTTGATTGTTCAATTTATTTAGACCATAAAAATTAAGTAAAACTTCAGATTTAACTTTAAGGTTTTTGAAATACACTGTAATATTCTACTTTGGAATAATTATTAGTAAATTAGTAAAATAAAACAAAAGGGTAATATAAATGTGAATTTTAAAAAAAATTTTAAATATGTATTCTTTGGAAATCTGTAGAAAAAAGTTCTATACACCGGGAAATTTTTATTTAACATATCCCTAAGCACATTGAATATGTTAAAAAATCAAACTTATACTATAATGTTTATGTATAAAAGGTTTTTATAAGGAAAGCCCCTGGTTAACAAAGAAACCTGTAGATCAATTATCTATTTGGATATTTTGTATCACACGAGGCTCTCTGTGGACAGCCTTTTAGGTGAACACTTTGACCGCAAAATTACCCCTTAAAAATTGTTCATGTCCTTCATTAGCTTCCGTTTCCGTTCTTATTTTTTTCTTTTAATTTGATTCAAGAAAAATAGTTGAGCTATTGTCATTAGTTATTATTTATTTCCTTTAAAAAACAAAACAATTAATTTGTGAGGAAGTATAATTATGATTTTCTGAAGTGTTAAGCATTTTTTTTTTTCATGAATATTTATTAATCTCAGTTTAAAGTATGCTAATAAAATATACCAAAATTCTAAGAGAAAAAAATGAAAGAAAAGATATCGTATTTTCTTTGTTTTTATCGTTATTTTTTTCAAAAGAAAACAGAAATTCCAAAATATCTATATGAGACCTAAAAAGTCTCGAGTAGTCAAATATTTGAATTCTAAGTAGTCCTTTTTATTAAAAAAAAATAAAAAGAATTGAATACTTTAGCATGAAAAATGACTTTTTAGTTAGAATAATCTCTACCCTAACTGAATTTAATAGCTTTGATGTTTAAACCCAAGAGATATTTGCGATGTAATATTAACAAAGGTTTAAAATACGTAAGTAATTCAGATTTGAGGTTTAAGGTTATTATCCGTTAACAACAATAAATCGAAGATCTTTTTCAAAATTGTGGGTAAAAAACAAATAACAATTAATAACTCAGTATAAAGAGATGTCTTCAAAGAAGGAAAAAGGTTTACAAATTTTAGATAATATTAACATCTCTCTCTCCAATGTTTTTAATTTTTCCAGACTAAGTATGTAAAAGGCAATAAATTATAAGAAACAACTTTTAATAAATCAGCATGAGACGAGATTCGATGCATTTATATCAAAGTTGAACAGGATTAAATGAAAATTAGCCACAAAAAAAAAATAATAAAGTATATCACTGCATGTAATATATACACAACTATGTCCTTGTGCTTTGTAAATCTCGTGTAAAACATACTAACATGATAAATTAAAATAAAAAATAAATAAATCCTACAGTATTTTGATGGAAAAATTTCACCATCATAAATGTAAACAAATTTTTAAATTCTTGGGTTTAATTCTACTTAAATAATGACTATAAAAAATTATCGTTACAAATTTTCTACATTGTTTAAGCTCTAACACTATTTTTACCCTTTAGGACATCAAAGCATATAATGATATGATATCTATATATAAATATAAGTGAAACCAGGTCACTGAATTTATAGTCTAAGCAATTAATCAAAATTATAAACCAATTTATTGATTTCTTTTTAATCTAATAATAATTTTTACCTTAAAAACTCAAAAAGAAACCCTTTTTGTATAAAGAACACCTCATATAATTTAATTTTAAAGGAAATTAAGTCAATAAAAACTAGCAAATACTACATTACTGATTTCAAGCACTTAAAATTATTCCTTTTTGAATGTTTTCGTGCTCTTTTCATTGATAAAATTCGATAAAAGCCCCATAAAAATAATCAAATTGAAATTTATTATTATTCCTGTAAATTATATAAAAGCATCTTAGATATTTAATTTAATTTTGAATTATAAATATAAGGTTGTCAAGAAATGTTCAAACCTATACAGTTTTTGGTTGATAAATATCTAGGGCCATTTGCTTGAAATTTACTGTTTTCTACTACTTTTACTTTAAGAAAATTTTAAAAGAACGCTATGGTAAGAATTTTTGTTATAGCTTTGCTAAATCACCAATACTAAATATTAAAGTTGAGTATATCTATTGAAATTAGACAAAATTTTGTCTTTTTTTCCAAAAGCAAAAAAAAAAACAGAGTATTTTAGTTTTTTATTATTAGTTTGTATTTAGTTTGAATCTATTGCAAAAATGTCAAATGTAAAAGATGTTGCTATGTTTTTAGATCTTGAAAAAGACTAAACTATTTTTGGGCATCATTGAAGAAAGTAAGAAAAATGCCTAAACACCGGGATTGCAGTAGTCAACATTTTTTAAATAATAATTCACCCTAAAAATATGCTTAAAACTTCAAGATTATGGCACATTAGAAATGAGCTTGCTTAGTCTCACAATGGGAAAAATAAAAAGATAAATTATAGCCCACCAGCACCAAAGGGAAAATTTTTAAAAAAGTAAATGATTTTGAAATAATAATAACATATAAAAAGAAAATTAAAAAATTGTTAAGGTAAGTAGATAATCGATGACAATTACCATGATAATTACGAACTTTGCTATTGGAAAATTATTTTGAATTATTTTCATTAGGTTAAGATTTTGTTAAAAACAATTTCCATTATATGTTTTTGACTATTGCCAGTCTTGATTCTATTGATATTTGAGTTTATTTTATCTGGCCCTTAACATTATCGTCATAATATAGGGTACCCTAGTTAATTATTTACTATATGGATCATTTTTCTATTACTGATTCTTTACAATTTTAAAACTTTTTTTCCCATTTCAAAATCAATTATCCATATTGCTCTTTTATTTTTAAAAAACAAATGCAAAATTTAAATTAAAAAACAAAAAAACACTTTATGGTTTTCATAAAAAAATTTCGCAAATATAAAAATAAAAAGAAATTGAATCGAATTGACATTTTATATATTTTCAATATAAGAAAAAAACCATTGAAATATAGATCGATGAGCATGTATTTATCCAATAGAAAAACCATATGACAATAGGCAGTCTTGCTACGCAATGAAGCTTAGCCATCGTAAATCCCATATGATCTAACATCAACGAGTATCCTTTTAATCCATTTAGAATCTTACACTGTAACATTATTTTATCTTTATTTATTCTTTTTTTTTTTTTGAGCTAATATTTCTTTTTATATCCTTGAACGTAAAAACAAAATATTTCTATCATCTTCTATTTCCTATATAAGAAATATTGAGGAATGCTTCCTTGTATAGCTAATCAATTGGAACAAAATTTTTATTTCCTTTTTACGTTGCTAGCTTCCTTTTTTCGTTTATCTCATGTCCAACTCAGGCAAGAAATTTAAAAATAAATTTTATGTATCGTCATCACTTCTATACAAGATTTTAGGTAAACAAGGGTTTCAAATTAGGAAAACCTTTTTTGACTTTTTTTTCCTTTTTTATTTTTTATGACAATGTACGGGTTCCCTATTAGAGCTAAAATATAGTATTGACACCTGGATAGAGTTAGAATACGGTTAAAAGATAGCTTAAACGAAATCCATTTGAGACTAAGGTTTGCCTAATTAATTAGAGTTGTTGTATTTTTTGTTCAAAAAATAAAATAAAATGGAATAAAAGAAAATCAATTAATTTAACATCCATACAAACGTTTAAACTACTTCATTTCCAGTCATACTATTTACAATTACTACATGAGAACTTCAACAAGAACATTGGTTAATAGCAATTTGATCAATAAAATTGCATATTGCAGTTATAACCCAAGGAGGCAATTGAAAATTGTGTAATTAAAGTAAATGGAAAGCACAGGAAATGAAAATTGTTTAAATTTAGAAGGATTCAATACAATGTTCTTGAAAAGCTTGTAATTTAATTTATTTTTAATTTCTTAGAGTACCTTCCATGCTTTAGCTAACATTGAACACTTTTGCTATATAAAACAAGATATTAGGAAGTGACATTCAATGGAATTCTAAATCATTTTATAATATTGACAAGAAAAACCAATTACACTCAAACGGAGAAGTTTATTAAGACACAAATATGTCACGTACTGAAAGATAATATTTTAGAAATTAAATTGAGTCATTTGTATGAATTTTTTTTGATTTTCTTTTTAAATTATGTTTTCACTTTTTGCCCAAATATTGTGAAGTTTTAGCAATTCTCATAATAATTTTTCAATTGATAACAAGACCGTCAAAAAAAGTGTATCAGTGTTATTTCTAAAAATAATTGAAATTCGAGATTTAGAAACATATTTCCGTCATTGTCTATTATTCAATAAATCATAGCTGGAATGAATTATATTATTATATTGTATTACCATAATCGAGGGTTTTCTGAAAATATTTAGAAATAAGCATCTTTCATTTGTTATATTAAACTTTCTCGATTAATTATTGTTGTAATTTTTTATTTGTAAGTCCACGCGATTTGATAAAATGATATAGAAGAGGAAAAAAGAAACCAATAATTTGGGCCAAAGTTAATAATTAGGGTTGAAATCAAATTTGACATAGTTTCTAGCTGTTCTAGGATTGAATCCCTTAAGGGAAGGGGGAGTAAGTTCGGCTGATTTGTTGAAAAGCGGGAGGTTTTCATGAATTTTGTTTTCTACTACTACTAGTTCTAGCTTATTCAATTAACTTTTATATGATAATACAGTATTTGAACAAAGTTCCGAGTAGCAGTGAATGTTTAGAGGTGCCTTGAAAATAATTTTTTTGTTGTGTTTATCATAACTTGCAATGAAATCATCTGAAACTAAAAAAACAAAATTTATCTGTTTTCTGAGGTAACAACGAGAAGATTTTTTTTTTCAATTTTTCAATTTTCGGTAGTCTTTGTATGCCAAAGCATCGTTTTTCACTTTCAAAAATCAACTTATTTTTTACTATAGAATAGTTATTAAAAACAAAAACTCTCGTCATTACCTGGTAAAATATGTTAAGAAGTACTGTCCAAAATTTCAAAATGATTGATCCAGTAGATTGTGAGTTACTGTGACTTCGAAAAAAACAAGTTTCAGAAAAAGACTTTAAAGTTTCGCTCTCGAAAAAAGTAGAAATAAAGCTCGACAATTCTTTTATACCCACAGGAGATGTAAATCATTTTTTTGTTCTTGTCTACGCAAAATTCTTTCTTATTTAATGTTGTGCACTGCTTGACGCATCTAATTTGCGAGAACTTGACCCTGTACCGATGTACATTTTTTGCATAAAGTTCAACAAAGCAAAAAAACCTTTATTGAAAGTACAATGGAACAGAGGACGCTCAAATGCTCATAACTTAATTAACATTAATTTAAAAAAAATTAAAAATATTGGTTGTGATTCATTTTATGACAAAGAAGAACTCAGACCTTTTAAAATCTTCTTAAAAACGAAATTTTACATTTTGGAACGAGTAATAACCAAAAATTTCGAAAAAATAGTAAACTTTGACAAATTTAAATCTACTTAATTAGAAGTCATTTATTTAAAAAATGCAGAACAACCCAAACTTTTTAAAAGAAATATTCAAATATACAACCTGTTTTCCCAGATTTTTACAATACTTCCTTGTGTTCAATAGAACAACAGTCATTCTCTTTGCACAAGTTTAAAAGTTATTTAAAAAATTTTTCATATTTTATAATTGCTTTAAAATCATCTTAGGTCATGTTGAGTTCTAAGGTTTGAATTTTATGCTAAAAATCAACAAAGCATCTCCAAAATAATGATTTGTTTGTAGTATATTTTCTCTTCCACCTATCTTTTTATTGTTAAAAAATTTAATGGTATAATCCATAATAGAAGCTTCGCTTTCTATTCAAAAAGTTTATGAAATTCTTTTACTTACTTCGTCAGCTCAAATCGGATTTTTATTCTTTAAAAATGCATATTTTATATGCTTTAGATTTCCATAGATTTCTTCAATTTTTTCTCTACAATTTTAAGACTGTTAAAACATTTTGATTCAAGACCATAAAAGCGTATATAAGTTTTATTGAATCAAACAATGCCATAAGCTGAATAAAGCTATAAAGCAATTTAAGTATCAATTAACAGATTTTTGGTTTATAAAATTCAGCTTTATAATAAGCAAAAGAGATGCATAGTGTTTCTTGGTTATCTTCCATTTTGTAATTTATTTAGAAAAAAATATTATTCAGCACATTGCCATTTCATTTAAGAATTCAAAAAAAAAAAATAAATTCCACAAGTCATTAACATTTTGCAAAGATTAATAGTAGTTCATTCCTTCACAAGGGCTTCCGGTGAAAAAAATATTTTTACTTGTAAATCTTTGCTTACAGTGCGAAAATTACTTTATTGAAAAACTCTCTTCTATTAACTTAGCTCTACACTCTAAGGAGTAACAAAATTTAAGACTTATCAGCAGTTATTTCACAATAGAAGACTGTAATTAATTGTATTTAAAATAAATAGTAACATCACCAAGTTAGATGGAGGGTAATAAATATAAAAATTAGTTTTATTCTCATTTTCTTGTGTAATTAATTTTCTTACTTAAATTGATTAAGTGCTGAGCTTAAGACTTTATAAGCTTAACATCTTTATTATATTATCACATAATAAAAATAAGTAAAGAATCATTTGTGGCTTGAATTAAAAAATTTGTTAGATTTTTGGTAATGAAAAAATATTTAAGGGGAGTAATTTTATCGAAAATGGATTTCGTTTCAGAGTTGATATATTATTTCATTTCAATTATTTTTAAATTAGCCAAAAATCCATATCTATGGGTTCATAAACAAATGAAAATAAATGAATTTCAGGTGTTGATTCAAAAATTTTATTTGATGGGATTTTAATATTGGCTTGAATGTTTGGATTTCAGTTACCTGAAAAATTATAAAATATCCTAGACAGTTTAACAGCTAAGCGTAAAGAGAATTTTTATGGATATTATAAAAAACTTTTAATCAAGAAGCCTGGGGAGCGGAATCAATTAAGTTAAGCTGTCAGAAAAAAAATGGTATACCTCGATAATTTAATCAAATAAGTCTAAAAGTTTGCCTTTTAGTGTATTTGGGCTTAGCTCAGTGTTGTATTGCGTACACTTAATAAAAATGAATTTCAAAGCTTTCTAGCATTTTAATAGTTTTTATCTAATTTTGTTCCCCAAAATGTAAAAGTTTGAAACAATATAAACAAACTTCATTGAAATAGTCTGTGTTTATTTCCTACATTGGGACTCAACACCTACTAAAATTCTAAAGATCTATATTAGAGCAGAAATAAATTGTTCTTAAAAACACAAATAAAAAAATTTCGAAAAGGATTGGACCAATATTTAATAAGCAATTTTTCGATTAAATAGATTTGAATTTTTCACCTAATCAATTATACCCAAATTTGTAGAATCTTATAAATTCTTACTTCTTACATTTTTCATACATTTTTTATAGACAGTATTAGATATTGACTTATATTTATGTTACAAAATCTAGTTTAAATGATTCAAAAAAAGTTTGGGGAAGAGAAAAAGGTCAGACAGTTGAAGACCACATAATTATGGTTGGTAATTAATGAATTTTAGTAAGTAATTAATTTTTGGTAATTAATGAAATTTTGGCTTTGGCTTATAATTGTTATTTTGAAAAAGGGCGGCTGATAGTTATGCCAAATCCAAAAAATAACCTTCCAAAAATTTGGTCTCTTACGTTGAACATTTTTTCCAAATGTTTTTAATTTTTAAGGAAATATTTTTCATTCACGATTTATCAATTTGAAAAAAAGTAAAAAATTTACTACACAACTGTTGTAAAGAAAGCAATGAGGAACACCTTCGAGGTAATTTTTATACAGAAGACTTCTTAACAAATTTTGTTCAAAATTTTTCGTTTTGTCAAATAAAAGGCAGTTTTTTTTTTGTTTCCAAAAATCAAAAAATCCATCAATTTATATTATTTATTGTTATTTAATTTGAATATTTGTCTATAAAAAATGACTTTTATTGCTTTTAAGAGTTGGAGAGTGCACAAAAGAATATATTATAAGAAGGTTATATTTTAGCAGTATAAGAAAAAAATCAAAGTAAAATGAAGCATGGTAATATATTTCTTTATAAAAAATATTTAAAAATAGAAAAAATAAGTGTTTGCAAATACATATTTTATTCTCTAAAAGATATTTTTCCTTAAAAGCAAAATGGAAAGGTAATTCAGAAAATAAGACAAAAGAATAATCTACAAATATTTGTGTCTTTGTATTACTCAATTTTCCTATTTATTTTATACTTTGTCTACTTTGGTGTGAGTGTTTAAATAAAATAATAATAATAGATTTTGAGCTAAATAATGATAAATATCATAACTTATTTGTTATTAAGATGTCTTTGTATGTTATTCTCAAAGGGATAGACATTATACCTTAATCCCTATACTGCAATACTTAAATTTAGTAAAATGCATTATACAATTAGTTAATCTATTAATAAAATTTTGCCCTGATTATGAAACTAATACTTGAACTTAAATTTATTGAACATTGAACTCTATTGAACATTATTTTCAGCCAAATCGATAAATGAAGTACTTATTTCAAAAATTTGTTTCAAAACTCTGAAGTCCTTTATACAGCCGACTCAAACTTATTTATTTATTCATTGCTGCAACTCGTTTTGTATACTAAATATTTATTTTTAATCTTGACGATTATATGCGTCATTGGTGTAAAATACTTAATATTAAATGACATTAGGTTACAAAACGTCCAAATTGTATTAAAGTACATATAGAAGGTTTCTTTGCTAAATTACACAGAGCAATATTAAATTGGTTGACATTTTTTTAATATTTTGTGCTTTTTAAGCAAAAACTTAAGTGGTGATTATATCAAATTTAATGGTAAAAGGAAAATAAAAACAACCTGGAATATTTATGAAGGAAATAAGCCTTTGTTGTATTATTTGACCATAATTAGTTAACAAAAAGTTTGACTGTATTTAAATGCTAAAGGAGGTAAAAAATTTATCCTTCAAATTATGAAATATAAACAAATTACTTTCTAAAATGAGAGACAAACAGGCAACTATTAAACAAAATAATTCTATGTTTAAAGGACCGGATATTTTAATATTATCACGGCAAGCGTCAATTAAATCAAATATCTTTTATTTTTTTAAGTATTACAATATAAGCACTCTCAGCCTCTTGTACTTTAAACACGTTTTTTTTAAAACGATGCTTTTCTTTAAAATCTGTTATCATTGGCATTCAAAAACTACTGTAGCAATTCATATAAAATTTTACATTAACTTTCTACACATAAAATACCGCCTTCCAACGTTGTTATTTTTTATATTTTTTGTGACAATTGCTGTTTTAAAGTCAAACAAACACAAAAAGCATAGAAATAAAAATTATAAAGTGGGGAAAGGACTTATGTTTTATCTAAAATAATTTACTCTTTTGATTTTAGATAATTTTAGGCTGATGATGATTGATGATGATGACCCTTTAGATCACTTTATTGGAACTTTGAAAAATATTTTGCCACTTGATAGTTTTAAACAATGTTTACAGATTCTAGTTGTTAAGCTGTTTAACAATATATACATAAATAATTTCAATATATTTACTTTAACTCGAAAAGTAAAATGAAAAAAGCTGGTAAGGAAAGTGTTTTTTTTTCTCAACCGTTGTCCTTTATACCTCCAAATATACAAATTTATAAAGTTTTGAATCCTAAAAACAATTGATTTACCCATTTAATCTCATTAAGGGGACTATCCACTATAAATTTCTTAACCGTTAAATGGCTTTCTTGTATATGGAAATGACCATTTGTGAGTAAATCTTTAAACATGTTTAAACTTTTACTCACAAATTATCATTTTGATATACTTTATAAAATATCTTTGATTTGAATCCTTAATTTAAATATCTAAAAGTATACATGTATATTAATAACCAACGGAACATTTGAGATTTATTTCCTCATTTTTTGCTTTAATTGTAAAACTTTAAATTAAATGAAATATTTAGAACCATTCCTAAGAATACTTAACGAGCACATTTAGTAGAAATACACACAAATACAAAAGTATACAAGTTTTATTCACTCAAGTAAAAATAATTAGAACTCTTTGTTAATTATCCTGTTACCAAGTGAATAAAAACAAGAAAATCGTTAAAGATTTGCTATCATAAAAGCGAGATGCTAGACTTGGTTGATAAAATAGCTGCTAACGTTTTCTTTATAAATTTGAAGTTAAGTGCTTTTGAGTTGCAACAAGTTTTATTGTTCGCATCGTTTTAAAAAGGACTTATAAAGCAAATAAAACTTGGAGTTTTTTCTCTACTAGAGCATCTTTTAAACAGTTTTGTTGGTTTTTAATTAAAGAGTAAAATTTTATCCATGAGTAATAAGTTTATTAGGTTTATATTAAAAGGAAAAATTTGAATTTTAAATTATTTGATATTCACAGTATTGCACAAAAATATGCAAAATTTTAATGGTTTATTGACAAGTATTAAAACGATGCTTATAGTTCTTAAAGCATTTAAAAAAATAAATCTTTTACTTGCACAACCAACGTTTACTCCTTGAATTTAAGTGAATATAAGTACTAAAATAATGATAATAAAATATTTTAGATTTAAATAGAATGAAATATAGTATGAAATTTTATTCTAAGCTCTTAATATTTCTAGTACTAAAAAAAATAAACTCATTGATTCTATAGTTCTTTCTTTTTTAGTTTTATGAGTGTACATTAAGAAATTCTTTCCCTTCATGAAAAAAGTAAGCAAAGCTTTAGTTAAATTTACTTTAATAGTGAAAAGAAACCAAAAGTAAGGCCTACGTTTTTATAAAGGGACTATTCAGGTACATATACTAAAGATCAATTTCCTAAAAGGGATCAATTTTAGATATTTAAGAACATAAAAAATGCAAATTTTTTTACGTCAATATTGTTTGATATTGAAACTCACTTTTAATCGATCTAATTTCATATTTATTTCATAAAATTTAATGTTCTTATTCTAATTAACTCATGATTGATTATATTCAAATTCTTTTCATTGGCTAAAATATGAAAGTGGTTGTGCATTCAGTTGTGAGTTTGACATGACTTAAGCCAAATTATTTAAAGTAGATTAAATATTTATTTTATCTATATTAAACACAATTTGATTCAAAATTTTAATAAAAAAGTTAAATTTTTCTTAAATTTAAAAGTTACTAATTGAGTGAATATTGGAGTCCAAAAATACGTTTATATCAGGTCTAAATTTCTTTATATTCAATTACTTGAATAATTTGATGGGGAATAATCATAATAATTATAACACTGGTATAAATTTAGTATTGATAAATCGCTTTTTTTTTTTAAATTATATTAAAAATAAGCTATAAAAGTGTAGGCTAAAACAAACAAAATCACATATTTTTTTCGATTCTTTTTTTTTTTTTTTTTTTGAATCTTTTATTAAGCCTATTTATAAAGATCTGGGGCTTAACCATCATTTGTAAAGGTTACTAATTGTAAGAAAAACTGGCAAAAATTAATATAAACTAGTAAGTTCTAGCTCTCGAAATTCAAGAGCAACTTTCCTGCATTCCAAAATTATGGGAGTTCTTAGAAATTACTTCCTTTGTAGACTTTTGATTTTTTAATTATCTTGAAGTATAACCTAACATCTTTGGTCCATCTTCACTACAGGGTCAGTTGAAATAATACTTTCACAAAGGCTTTGAAAGTATAAACTTTGTGATAAGGGAGGCAAAGATACTTTTCCTTATGACAACAAAGAGTGAATATACTCGTATTTCCATCCCGATTAGTAATCTCAGATTTAAAATGTTTCGCTACACATAAAGAAAAAAACTGATTCATTTCTCCAAGATTTGAGGATTCAAAATATCGTGAATTTAACGCACATTTGTATGAATATTTCAAGCTAAAAACATTTATTTCATTTAATGGATTACCGATATGGCTTTTAGTGACTTGTTTACTACGACTAATTTTAATTCTATCATGATTTTACTCACTATACTTGGCAAAGTTATGAACTGAGGCATAATAATTATTTAATGTATAACACCTAAAATTAAATATCAAATATTTCTAACGTAAAAATATAGAGAGCTTTGTAGATGTAGAGAAAATGTAGAGTAATTAAAATCACATATGATTAAATGTCAACCAAGTAACAAAAGTTACGCTTTCGATTAGTAATGAAGTTAGTAGCATTTTCTTGCTATGAAACTGAATTTTTCTATGTCAAAATTAAAAGAAATATTTTTTATATTTTCACTTATAATTAAGTGAAAGATATAAACTAAATTGATATTCTGCACATCTCTGTGCCAAGGGCTACGTAAATATATGAATTTTATCATCTTTGCGTGTATTTCAACCGAGAAAAGAGGTTGACAAATTTAAATGCCTGCCGTTTAATTATATAGATTATTTAATATTTACTCTAAAGCTCATTTTAATGAGTAAAAAATTCTGAAACTTCCAAAAAAGACTATTGCTTGAATTCTAATGAATTCATTACGACCTCCTTGAAAATTCTCAAACGTTGTAATATACAATAATCGCCAAATAATGCATTCAGATTATGCTACATCTGAGGCCAATAAATTAAGAATAACAAATCATATATCAGTAAAAATACTGTAAATATCACTCTCAAAGGTGCTGTCTAGCAGACATAGCTGATGAATGTAAAGTATGGATTTTCTATGAATTTTTTGCTCTTAAATTGGCAAACTTGCTACAATCAAATGGTTCCAAATAAATTTATTAAATCGATTTGTTTTACTGTCAAAATCAATCGCTTCTGTATTTATGAAGTGCCTTTAGACTCAAAAAATCATCGAACCCCAGAATTTACGCATAATCTAACTTACAATTAGTCTAGCTTAGTTCTCGAAGCAAAACTTTGTTTTTTAAAAAAATAAAACAGTAGGTATACATTTTCATATAACTTATTAAAAATCTATTAGAAAAAAATTCTATAAGAATTCATGTACTATGTATACGAATATCCCGGGGTGTAACCTCCTCTAGACTATCTCCACTTTATTAGGTGGCAAATTTTAAAAGATAACTCACAAAAATCTAACAAGAAAGGTCGCATTAAAACCCTTGAACTATAACGCCAATTTCAAGGCTTAATCCTTAGGAGCTCTACTAATGAAGCAGAATTGATTGCCTTTAATAAAAATTTCATTTTACGTTCAAACGAAAAAAAAACAGTGAATTTGTGAAGTCTCCCGCTTTGAAAATTATTAATGAAATTTTTCAATTTTGTCTTTGCCCTGTTGCTACTTTTTTTCTTTTATTTTAACTTAAAAAGGAATTGTTCACAAAAATTTCTCATAAAAAATTTAAATTAAAATGTTAAAATTTAAAAAGAAAAACGAAATGATTGCATTTTATCTTTTAACCAAGGAAAATTCTCAAATCAAGCCGGTCATATAAGGATAAAGTTTGTAAAATAAAACATTACACTGGATTTTGAATTGATTTGTTTTCCCAATCAATAAAATTTTTTTTGTGTTTTCCCTTTAAAACAAGTTTTTCTTTAAAGAAATCTAATTATAGGGAGTTGATTGTGCTCTTCATTTTCAATTTTATACGAAAATTTTCTAAAATATAAAAGTCTAACAAAATTTAAAGGATATTAAAACTAAAAAAAACTTTAAAATTAATCAAAATTAAATATAAAAAGAAACTTACCGAACATTCGCTAGAGTATGTCGTCTATTTTTCAGGTATCTGCTATGATATTTTTGTAATTCACCTATAGAACCTTGTTCTGCTTGCATTTTTGTTGGCTGTAAGCTACTTTGTATAGCTGAACAAATTGTATTTGAATTGGAACTACTACCTGTGCCACTACCACCACATCCACTTACACTAACACCACTCACTGAAGTTTCACTTGATGTTGGTAATACAATGGTACGATTCCAACCTTTAATAAATTTACGACCTTTATATTTTGAACGGGGTGATGGTGATCTAGATAAATCAGTACCAACACTTCTATCAATTAAATTTTTTAAATTTTGTCCATTACATGTTAAATTTTGATGATTTTGATCTAATTCCTCTTCCTCTTCAATATGAGGTAATGGTGATGTTTGTTGTGTACAAAGACGATTAGTAACTACTGTTGTTGAGGTAGCTGCTGGTATTATATTAACAATTTCGCCATTACATGTATCTTCTTGAATTTCATTTAATTTTTGTATTTCATTTGTATCTGATAATTGAAAATTTTCACCATTTTCTAGGGGTGCTGATAAAATTACTTTTTTTATTTCTAAAACGGCTGTTGTTAGTTCCTCATTAGGCTCAGGTGAGTTTGAGTTACTTGTTGCGGGGGCTGAAGTGGCGCCCCCGCGACAAGGTAAGCAACACCTAAACACTGTGCCCCCTCCCAGATTAAGTTTCGATATGCTTTTTTATTAAAAATTTTTTTTAATAATTTCATCTATTTGCAATTTTAAAAATATTTTTTAATAAAATTATATTTATTTTTGGTTTTTAATCCGTTAATGGCGTCAATTGTTTCATCCACTTGACTTAATAATATCATTTTATTACATTAGAAATTATAGTTATGGCTTATGCCATAATATAGAGGAATTTCCTTCCATTTTAAGAGCATTGTTCATTGATGCTTATCTGTAAATACAAATAAAACTAACATTATTAACCTTGAATAAACAGCAAATAAAAAGAGCATTAGTATCACTGAAGTACATAAATATATAATCAGCATATTTAATTACAATAATATAGTATAGAGTTGTAAAATAATGAAGAAGGAAAGGATGAGGATATTCAGAAATAAAGAGCATATTACATTGTCCTTTTAAGCTAATAGGTCGTCGAAATACGCCACTAATACATTCAACATTTTTCTTTATTAGACATTTAAATGGTTAAAATTTATTGACATTATGTTTTTAATAATGTTTTTTACTAATTATTTACAAATTAATAATATTAATTGAACATATACATTGGAATTTCTTGTGAAAAAGAACGTTTAAAAAATTGAGAAACTTTAATATTTAATCCTATTGAAATTTACAAAATTTATTGAACTACGTATTTGCATCTTATTTATTTTAAAAACAGTAATGATTTGCTGTGATCTGAATGCCTTCCACGAATTAGTTTCATTTAATCAATATTAATATCCTAATTAATATCCTAATAATAACCTGTTTGCTATCATTTGAGGAAGATTCGTTTGGCTCAATCAGGTGCTTTTTGAAATTTTTTAAAATAAATCAATATTTGCGTCAAGTTTTTCTTGACTATTTGCTAAATTTGGCTCTTATCCAAAATCATTCTATATGTTTTTATTTTTTCAATTTTCTTTAGAAGGAAATCCAAGCGCAGATTTATTTCTTCTTTCTCTGTGTAAGAAACTTTCAATGACAAAGTTAATAAAACATCAAAAATATGGCAAAAAAATAATTTCATTCTAAAGAAATGTGATTAGTTCTTTCAAAGAATTTTTCAAATTTGATCAAGATTTATTAGATGTAAGATATTTAGATATTTATTCATAATATTATAGCACCAAAAAGAAGAAAATCAAGTGGTTATAGTAATTGAAAGAACAAAATTTTGAAAGGATTGCCTTATGTATATTTATTTCCCACGCATATATTAGGAATTATTGAAGTACAGTTTTGTACTCTAAGAAAACAAAAAATAATGATAAAATTTTTTTAATTATTGCATTCATGAAGCTTTTTTTCTGAAGTTACTCCTTTTGTGTTTTAAAATAAAATAAATAATATGTCAACTTGTGATGATCATGAGTTATTTTTATTTCGGAAGAAATTCATTTTAATTACTTCTAATTAGAATAATTTTTGAAGAAATTTTTTGCACTCCAGAGCTGCTTTTAGGAAATAGAAAAAAAAAATAAATTACAAAACAAACATTAGTAAAGAGACATATAAAATAAGATGGTAAGCAAATTAAATATTTTACGAAAATTGTAAGAATACAAAGAATTTATCGAACTATACTACTACTATATAAAGTATTTATGTAAATAAAATTTTAATTAAATAATGTGTGGTTTAAATAGAGTGTATTTTTGTAACGTTTTTACTAGAATATATATCTTACAGATAATAATGAAGAATTCTGTTAGCAGAAAGCTATCATAAAATTGTTGACTCAGCTAGGCAAATATTTATATATAATTATATACAAAAATAATACAAAAGATACATTTTTGGTCATGAGAACTAACAAGAATAATTAAAACATGTGCCATGAAGCGTTATTCGGTAATAAAAGCATAAACTATTGAATTTTATTGTTTAATAGCATTCCAAATTGGTAAAAAATTATATCAAAATAAGGAAATGCTTTAGGTTACAAGATGGCTTGCACTACTAAACACTATTGTCATAGAGCAAGAAAAATAATGTTACTGAAAAACTACGAACTTACAAACATTTCAAAGGATTTCCAGAGTTTGATTTTAAAAGTTCATCGCAGAATTTAAGCTGTGCCGCATAACTTATTAAATGTTATGTTTATAATAGAAAACACAGTTGTTTTGGTGGTTAGCTGGACTAACTCCTCTTAGTTAAGGTAAATTTTCAAATGTTATGCCACCCATCATGCCTGAAAGCATACGTCAAGGCACATATTTATGCAATTGTAAAGTTAATCGGCCGTAGTGAACAAATAAACACATTGTTACTCAGGAGGATCTTTTATAATGTTAGAGAGTTCAAGTGGCCAATTAAATATAATTATTTTACCAGTAATTTTACACCATCAAAACTGTCATGAGTAGTAATCGTTCTTGTTTTCATCAGCAATTTTATATGAAGTAAAAGTTTTTCATTGCTTACAATGTATTAATAGATCGTGCATAATAAGTCAGTTACCTGTAAAAATTACATTTTAAATAGTTCTTATCTTCTTGTTGTACATTAAAGTCATAGACATACTTTAAAGATATTTACCTAAATTAGTTCAAACTACTATAATTGTGGCTGATATGCAAACTGCGTCGTGACAGTCATATTATCATAATATTATCATAAATAGCGTAGTTACTTTTTATTTAAATATAAACAAACATGAAGAAAATTGGAATTAGTAAGTACTTTTTTTTATAATTGAAAACTCGCCGTACAAAACCGTGCAGATCGGTATATTGCGGTAATTATAAATTTTAAAAATATAACAGTAAATTTGAATTATGAGATTCATAGTTCAAGTTTTAATCTATTTTAATCATGAAAACAAATTTTTCTTGTTAATTTTGACTTTTGATATGCATTTTTTAGATTAATTTTAATTAATTGCTTAGAAAAATTTCAAAAACTAAAAAGCTATCTGCCTAAATTATCAAAATCTTCTTTTTTCCTTTTGTTTTGAGAATTTTTTTAAGATTTACAAACAGCCAATAATTGCAATCTGTCTAATCTAAAGTTGATGCTAATGGAAGTAGCTTCAGTTCCACTTTATATAATTTGGCAATTATTCAATGCAATTTATAATACAAAGCAAGAACTTCAACAGTTACAAAAATAATATTTTTTAAGCTTCAAACCATTTGGTTCAAAATCAAATTATAATTATTATTGACTACTATTTATCATGTTTCAATTTCAATGTTTCCTAATTATACTAGATATACACAAGTATTAAATAAAAGCAATAATTAATACTAGATATTGGTATTAGTTACCATGATTTTTTTTGTATAAAATAAGTCAAAGTTGAGTATTACTTATCTTTCACGAAAAACTTTATATACAAAATAAATAAAAACACATAAATACTACAAACAACACTTAATCTTCAAATTATATATTCGTGTTCATAAATTCATAAATTCAAGCACTCTAAAAGAATTTCAATCAAATACTGCACCCAGTTTGTTAAATTAAGAAATAAAAACCTCACTAGTCCATCAAAAGTCAATCCATTTATCTAACTCAAATGTTTATATACACAAAATATAGTACGAATATCAAAGATTGCAGGCTTAAGCATTTAAAGCAAATCACAACGGAACCAAAGTTGATTTTATATGAGTAACGTTAACCACAAAGTTTTTCGATATACTCAAATCTAAAAACTTTTCTCTTTTTCTATTAAATGATAATTTTAATTTGATTTTTATATGATCTTCTTTCTAGGCTTTTTGCTAATTAAGAGTTTAGATCGACTGAACTGAAAATGGAATAATCTATTCACTGAAATTGATTTAATCAAAAATTTAGCTGGTTTAATAAAATTACAAAAATATAAAAGTTAATCTCAAGGCTAAAAATTGATTGACAATGACAACTATAAATATTTAGTATAATTTGAATAAAACAGCAGAATAAAACACAAGAAATTAAGAATTTTAGGGTTAGTGAAAATTATTAAAAATAATCTCTAAAACTTTTATTTTTCTCAACTGCATTTGGTAAGACAAACTTTAGGAAAAAATTTTAAAATTATTCATTTAATAGAAATAATCTATTACTTTTTCCAAATTTACTAATTAACAGAATAAGTACTAAAAAACACTTTTGTTTTAACCTCCTAAAATCTTTGTATAAATATTTTTACAAAAAGTTTAAGAGTGCTTTTGTCCATACGAGTAATTAATTAAAAATTTTATTTTTGATGATTTAACCAATTAAGCGTCGAATATAATTTTAATAACCCCTCACAATGTGCGGAATTTAAATTAAAAGATGATGTATATAAACGACGAATGCAAAGCAAAATACAAATTTTATAAAAAACGAAGAACTACATTTTTATTTAAGAGAAATTTAAAAACTCTCAAATAATAATAAAATAGTTTTCAAAATCATGGTCCTGATGACAGGTAAACACATCAAACGTATCACATCAGGTAACAAATCAAACACATCAAACGTACCGTAATAGAGATAGAGATAAGACATATATACACGAAAAACGCAAATAACCAGTTAAATTTCAGATATCGTTTCGAAAAAAGTAGTTTCGAGAGAAATGCATTTAAAGTTTTAAAGACTGAACTCAACTAAGACCAAATGCGTCACAAAAGAAGCTGTAACTCCAAATATTATTTAAATTTCAAAAAATCCTTTTAGGAGCATTTTATTTTAAAGGGTTGAGCTAGTAAAAATATGCAAAAAAATCGATTTTTTCGAATTTCTCTTTAAATATCAAATGCAAAACGGTTTTAAAACAAATAAAAGTATTTTTGTAAAATTATTTCCAATTATAAAAGTCAAAATCTAATAACCCGGATATCTTAATAATAACAATTAGTATAATTTTATTTTGTATTAAATATTTCATTGGCCTTTACTTAAGTTCAATACAAACCAAATGATGGCACAGCTTGCAAAAATTTCTTGGCCTAATATGTATCGATTTCCTTGAGTACTACTTTAGGATATTTAAGTTTTGTTTTCTTTTTCGGTTAGCTGATTCTGATTATATGATGTATTTCCAATATTTGTATTCAACAGACCTATATACATGATATTGTCACTTTGAAAAGGATACATTAGACAGATGGCACTCGAAGAAGAATTTTCTCAAAATTACCAATTTAGGAGTTATTAATCCAAATCGTGTCATTAAATAATCAATTATGAATTTATACAAGACATGAATTATCAATACATTAAAGGACTATTACTTTTTGAGAAAGTAAATTTTTAGATAATTAACAACTAAACACAATTTTTTTATCAGGTTTATTGATTCCTTTTTATTAATAAGGAAAAATTCTGAATGAGTTTTGACCCCAAAAAAAAAATATTTTGCTTTTGAATTCCTTTTTTTTCTCATTAAACTTTGTAAACTGATCCAAAATAAAAATCATTAATTTATTAATAGCAAAACTTTTCACATATTCAGGGTATGTCAAAAAGTTGTGCGCGTGTATATTCTATTTAGATGAAGATGAAATATTATATCCTTTCGTAATTTGATGGATTTTTTTGTAATAAGAACTACATTAGGCACATGATTTTGATCAATATCTAAGTTCAAAGCAATATTTGGCTGAATAAAACCTAAAGAAAAATTATTCAAGGTCAAGCAACTTGTAGCTTTTAGGAAAAGGTGGTATTTTTTCATTATAATTTTTAAAAGTAATTTTTGGTTATAGGATTAGAATGCTTTAGCTTAATCTCATCACATTATATTTAATGTTTTCTAAATACTTCCAATCTCTATAGGATGGGTAAATCTAAAATAACAAGAAAAACACAACAAAAATGTGAAGAAAAAAAAACAAAGTAAAAATGTAAATTCAAATTATTTTCAAATTTAACCTGTCTCTCAAAATTTTGAACAGACACATATATAATTACGGTTTTCTCTTATCTAAAATCAATAACACGACTCTCATTTGCCATACAAAACTGATTTCATCAAAAAATCAAAAAAAGTGTTGAATCGCTACAACATATGAACAAAACTAACATTTTAATTTTTGCATTGTGTATGCAGTTAAATATTCCGCTAAATAATTCTCTCAGTTAGGAACCAAAATCCTCCTACAGTACCTGGGATGAGAGCGAAACTGGAAGAAATGCGCTATTTTTGCCGAAAAATATATTCAAAGTAGCAAATTAAGCCTTTGGTTACAGGTGGAAGTTAATTCAAGGGACCTTATTTGTTAGTGCGGCTTTCACCCTTTGGCTTACCCTGTATTTGCCGATTACGCGAGCCATAGAAAACAAAAACATCAGTCGAGCACCGTGCTGTTTATCTGTTAGGCGGTGCACTCAAACTGGCAAAAAACCTTAGTTTTCATGACATGTATATTTTGGTGAACCAAAAGGAGCTGTGGAATAATAAATCAAGTTTTGGAGAAAATTATAATTTTATGCAAAAGTTCTTTTCCACTAGTTAGACTTTTGATTATACGCTAAAGGATAAAGAAATAGCAAATGTTCTCATTTTTATTAATCAACGCTTATCACTCAAATATGTTATATTAATTCGATAAGTGTCACAATCAAAAATCGCCAAAACCAATTACAGAAAACAAAAAGAAAAAATAACGCTATGAAAAATAATAAACATTCATAAAAAACTATTACAAATACGAAGAATAAGGCAAAAAAACTGTAATAAACTAAAATAAAAAAATTAATTTCTTGTTATTTTGTACGAAATTTAAATTTCGGTTTAATTTTTTAGTCAACTACACGGAAATAATGCTTTTTAACTATCATCATTTTATTTTTTGTTCAAGATACTCTTTTGCGTCCAAGAAAGTGGTTATAACTCGGCCATTATTAAAGAGTTTATAATAAAATTTTACACTTAAATAAAAGATGCATACATACTTGAAATGGCGTAAAATAAATTACTAAAAGTTCAGTAAGGCACCTTTATGAAAAGTAGGTAAGCAATTCATTAATTTTCTGAATGCATAGACATAACTTCCCATAGCGATTATATATACGTATTTAAATACCCATACATCCACCTAAATACATATACTATATGTGTGTTGGACATCTTTTTTGAATGATAATCCCAACGTTGAAATAAGATGTAAAGTAATGAAAAGATGAAATACTTTTTAGTTTAATTTGAAGGACAAAAAAATGCATTTCCGATACTGCAATTTAAATTATTATAAGAATGTTTGGGAACTAGTGCCATTTTTTTATGTGTTAAGGTTTACTTGCTATTTTTTTGGTATTTTTTTAAATTGATCAACTGTAATGGTTTTCTATTTCATCAATTATTGTATATTGAAATATGCTGAAATATGATAACTATAACGCTATTTAATATATTAATTTAACTTTATGTCAATCCTTGTCAAATTTAAGTCTTATATTTATAATAATCCTCCGATATATCTGAAAAACAGAAAACTTTTGTTTCATAATATTAGAATTTCAGTTCTATTATTTGTAAAATAAAGGATATAACCTTTATGGTAAAAATCTATTGTATGGAAAATATTTAATCATTGCTATCTCATATCCTTTTGGAAGTTATTTAATGAATTCCAACTATGTAATTGTCAGTCATTTGTTTTGTAAGCAAACATAAAGGAAATGTAACTTAATTTCAATTGTAGTAGTTTCCTTGTGACAAGAATAAAAGAACATAGTATTATACTGTTGTCTGTTCTGTAACCACATGGTTATGTTCTAATGTATGCTTATCTTACCATATACAATCTACGATTGCTTTATTTGGACTAATTGTATTCATAATTTTCCTTTACAAAGGATATTTTCGAAAAGTGAATTCGTACTAAAAATGTCTGAATAGTGAATATATTTAAGTAGAAGTTTTGGAATAAATTAATTCTTTGAATTTAGTTTTTTATAATCATTTTAGTAGATTTAGTTATCCTAGTTTTTCGAAGAATGATTTTTTTTTTCAGTTTTATTTCCTCTAAATTATTGAAATAGTTCTTGATTTCCTCTAAATTAAATTTCATACACAGCAAAGAATTTTTTTTATATAAGATAAATATTGAATAAGAAAAATATTTCAAAGTAAATTTTTCTTGAATTCTTGAATTACGTGTCCCTTAATACTTCTTGAATTTCTTCCGGAAGACTTTTAAAGGATGCTAAAAGAACAAAAAAAAAAATACTCAAAAGAAATTGAAGTAGAAGCAGTCACAGTTTGATATTTAACATATCTTAAGTACTTATAGTAAAACATCTTAGGTGGAATTATTGTTGACATAATATTCTAACGATTATGACAATTCTCTTTTGAATATTGTCATAACTGTTTAACTCATGTGTCATATCTTTTTGTTTTTTTGAAAATAATAAAATTTATCAAATATAACTTAGAGCACTTAGTTGTAACTGATTATACTGAAAGATTGAAATAAAATTCAGAATTATAATAAAAAAAAAAAAATACGTGACATGGGAAAGGTTCAAAACTTTTATAATGCTTTTAACTAAAAAGATCAAAGTGTACGACCATTTTTATTATTTCCTACATTCATATAACAGTCAATTACCTTTGGGATCCATTTCCTTTTTTATTGCATATACTTTATTGACCATATCTTAAGATACCTCTTAATTGTTTCTGGCTTTTATGTGACCAGCTTTAGGAAATTTTAGTTTCGTTTTCTCTTAGGTTTTCTATTAATTGCCTTTGCCTCGTTTAGTTTCAAGACCATTTTTGTTATTTCAATTATGAATTTTCTTAAGTTATTATTTCTTTGTCATGACAATTGAAAATTTTGCTAATGGTTTTTGTTTGGATCAATCTGATCTTTAGTTTAGAAGTTAAGGTGGTTTTAGTGTAGCAACTTTTGTTACAAAGGCTCAGAACACAGATCATCGTACTTACAGGGCTCGTTCTTGTTTTTATGCTTAAAAAGTATTGAGTAAGAGGAAATTTTTAAGGCTTTTTGCGATTTGGAACAATGAATACAAAACATTTTCTTGTGTTTACTTCTGATCACTTTCTTATAAGAATAATAGAGCTTTAGCAAAACTTGGCATTTATTTAAACTATTTTCTTCAAAAAGAAAGTATAAGCAATTTTCATATATCCTGGTATGTTTGAATGTAAGCTTTATACATGAAAGCAAACATATTTAAAATAATTATAAAAACAATCCAAAATTATATAAATCTAAATTTTGGCAAAAAACCAAAATTCATACGACATTATGATTAACGTTGCTTCACTTGACTTCCAAAAATTTTACTAGCAATTTCATGAGACAAATTAATTCGATTGTTTTATAACAAAAATCCATGTAGTTCTATAATCACCTCTTTTTCCAATAAAAATTAAGGAAAATCCTTCAGACTAAATTAAATTATACTTTAGGTTTGATTGATACTATCCTATTGCATGCATATGATACAATTTAATTTGTATTTGAAATAAAAGAAAGCAATAGGGCTATTTAAAAGGAAATTTTCAAGCAGATTGTTT
This sequence comes from Acrocera orbiculus, assembly GCA_947359355.1. Lineage (NCBI taxonomy): Eukaryota > Metazoa > Arthropoda > Insecta > Diptera > Acroceridae > Acrocera > Acrocera orbiculus. The sequence continues at coordinate 6,720,026 of OX375757.1, forward strand.
ATCGTTGATTTCCTTCCTAAAACAAGTTCCGAACACTTCGTTCATTTTCAGTTATTTCTCATTGAAAATGGTAAAAGCAACAGTTGTAGAGAGTTCAGTATGAATTCTTATAAAAAGAATAACATAAACAATAGCAAAAATAACATAAGCTCATATTCCTTTGGCTTCAAGCCATCATTTATGAAAGACATACCATACTATACTCTAGAATTTTGGGGATTGCTACATATACTGGATTTGAATTATTGGTTTTTTATTTGTATATAGAGATGCGTATACGAAAATGGCTTAGCATTTTAGTAATATATATGCATAAATATATACATATATACATATATATTTATATACATACCTATATGAATAAAATTCAAATTCTTGAGGATACAAGGAACCTGAAAAGAAAACAAAAAATAAAATTCCTGATTTAATATAAGTGCTGACATTACGAGTAAATAAAAAATGAAAAGAAACATACTTAAGATTTACGTTCTTCATAAGGAGTTTGAACTTAAAGAAAAACAAAGATTTACATATTATTTTTATAGCATTAGAAATGATTTCATCAAGAAGCTAAGCGAGGGAAATAGATAGCTCACGACAACTTTTATAATATTTTGAAATGATCTATCGATAACAGCAAAATGTTGTTTTTTTTTATTAAAAATATCTAAAAGAAAGCAATAGCAATAAATCACAATTTAGTAATAAATTTATTTATCCAAAAAGTAGGCAATATATTTTCTATTGCTAACATAAATTTATAAATACTTTTTACAAAGAATATAATAAAGGAATTTTTTTGTATTAATTTATCGATGTGAATGAATTTTTAAGTAAAAGAAATTTATATAGGAAAATATATTTAAACAAAATTGGGTTTGAGAGAAATTTTACTTAAGGTTACCGAGATTTGGCAAATTAAACAAGAGTTTGATAAGGATATTTAACTTTTTTATAAAATATTCATAAAAAGATTTTAAAATTTTCACATATATGTATGGTCATAGTCTAACTAAAGAATCCTGCTGTAAAATACAATAAATTATTTTAAGACAAAACAATTGTCAATAGTAGCTGGAATAATCAAATTGTAGCAAATAGGCTATGGGAGTATATATGTCTCGAGTATTACAACGCCACTGTCGTATAATTTAAAATTATGAGTTTCTATCAATAAAATGGTATTTTTCGATTTGAAAAAAAAAAAAAAAAATTAAAGGCAAAAAGGTTTTTGTAGCACTGATCTCATCGTATATGTAAATAAAGTTTCATGAAAATTGCTTTTAAAAATTACGGCTTGATTTTTACGTAGTAATCATAAAAGGAAGTAAAAGGGGAAATAATTTTTTAAGGTGTAACTTTTATATAACTTTCTTTCTCGAGTATTTTCTATGACACACTTTTCCACATTTTTTACAAGTACAATATCAATTTTTTTTGTTTTTATTTTTATCATAAGCTATTATACCCCTATTTAGACGAAAAACGGGTCTGTTAAATGACAATGATAAATCTAATTCGATGTAACAATAAGACAAATCCGTCTTTTGACTTCTTATACTTTTATAAATTATTTTTTCTAACACTAAATAATTGAAATCAAAACTTCAAATTAACTCAATAAGAATTATGATTATCATTTATTGCCTTCGGTTCTATACTCTTTTGAAAGATGAACATCCACTTAATTCGCACAATGCTTTCATTTAAAATAGAGATTTCTATGGAACTAAGTGTGAGTTTGAGTCTAGAAGCTCTTAATCATTTACACCATAAAAGATCGAAATGCTTTAACTTAATTTCAATAGCCTTCAAATGCATTGAAATGTAAATTTTTTTCTTTCTGTGGAAGATACGAGATACGTAGTTCCTGCTTTCCTCACTAGATGATTACAGACAAGAATACTTGAAGTATGCTTATAAGCGCGATATACATATATCCACTGTTCTGCATTTATTAAACCTTGTAAATAATATTTCAACATATCAATTGTTATTATTTTGCTTATAATTAGATATATCATTTTAGCTAATTATTTATTACATAAACACAAATGGCATTAAATATACATAGTCGTACACAGAGACTGAAATCTTAGTTATTTATGTATTTTTCTATTGGTATACATACAAAAGTTAGGAATTTATTCTTAAGATCATTAAAAGCTTACGTTGATTGATAAATTAAATGAAATGCCTAAAATTTCTTCTTGTAAAACAAATAACTCGTAACGCTCAATTTAAGGAAGACACAACATAATTTATATAATGAGTTTACGTTTTTTTGTAGGATTATACTTGAATAAAAAAATAAACAAATTTTATTTCAATTTACTTAGTAACCAACTTTATACATTAATATAAAAGTTTGTTTAAAAACTCTTAAATCAATTTCAAATTAGCTTGACAACATAATTAAGACATGATGAGTGACTTTTGAAAATCAATAAAACTCAAATGGTACGCTGGAATCAATTTAAACAGTTTTAGTAAGATTTTTAGACAAATCTTTGCTCTCTATACAATATTTGTATTTTTTATTGTATTAAATTCCATGTTGATTTTTTATAATTCAAGAGGGGAGTTCGTTTAATTCGCTCAAAAAAAAGGCATGTTTCCAAGAATTTTTTTTTACGATACATAAACTGTATTTTATGTAATAACACAACATTTGAACAATATTTTTTTTAAATTCTCATTTCAATATACTAATAAGTGAGTAAGTGACCATGAATATCTTGAAGCATCTTACAGAAAAATGGTTTTACGGTGTTCAACACAACTCGCAACAGAATCATCTAAATAAAATACATCGTTATCGTCAACAACGACTTCGAAGATAACAAGTCTCAGAAAAATGCTTTAAAGTTTTGATCATTCACTGGCTTGCCTTAGAGCAAAGAGCGGTCACATGCTCTTAACTTAAGTAATTTTACTCCGATCAACTTGAAATTTTGAAACAATATTTTTAAGATGCTGCATATTAATTTAAAAAATTAAAAAAAACATTAAATACCCTACTCCCCGCTTAAGTAAGTCAACAAGAAATAAACTTATACTCTATAAAATTTTTCATTCTTTTTTCTAATGTTAAAAGCTTCACTATGGAAAGATTGACACGAAAATAATGATAATATTTAACAGTTTTGCAATATTAAAATATTGGTGGGAAGCTTAAATTGAATTTAATACAATTTAATATTCAATATTTTTATGTAAACTCATAAAAGTCGATAAATACATAAGCTAAATATGAAAAATTGTTAAAGTGAATGTTATATATTTTAAATAAAAATCTTTTATTTTAATAAAAAAAAAAGGAAAATTGAATTCTAATAAATTCAATCAAATATGAATATATTTTTTCATAATAAATCTGTGTTTTGTTTGTGTTTACTTGTGAAGCCAATAAAATAATAGTTTTTTGAATGTGATGAAAGTTCAGGAGTGTTTTTAGCCCTTCGTTAGTTAAAACAACATAATGCTTAATTTTTAAGTTGAAAGATATCTACAGTTTTAAAAACGTTTAAAAAAATATAAAACAAAAGAAACAAAATGAAAAAAATTACATACAAATTTTATTTTTTTAAACGAATTGTTGGAAATGATATTTTTAGTATTATAATTAATATAAGCTTTAAGTTTTATATAAAGGACAATACGTTAAGGACTATCTGTACAAAATATCAAGTTAATTACTTTTTAAATCTCATATTCAACAGCACCGCAAAAAATGCGATTTAAGTTTTCATCCTCGCAAAGTGGAGTTAAAAGAAGTTTATAGTTAAACCCAAGCTATCTAGAATTCCAGGACCATAAAAGCAAACTTTAACGAAATCAAAATATGGCTGCTTCCTTATTTTCTGTGCAGTTCTGGACATTTCTGGGAGGAAAATTAACATGTATATAGGCCATAAAGAGCGCACGTTAATTTACCTGCTTTCGGTACTATCGACGCTATTACTATCATGCTATGTTTAGAAGCACTTCTTTCATATTCTTATACTGGTACTTACCATTCATGCTCTATGACCAAAGATATGTCTACAAAAATTTTTATTTACTAAAACATTAGAGAGAGTATCATTTCAGTTCTTCCAAGAATACGACATAGACACTTACATGTTTTCAATTTTCGAGAACTCTTCCCGAAATCATGGCCGATTTGTATTTGAAAAAAACCACAGATGTTATCATAGTCTAAAAACAATCATCTTGCAAATTTGTTTCTTAAAGGCTTCAACTAAAAGTATTTAGCAATCAGAGTCCCAAATAAGGAACTTTTCCACTTTTTGGAACGTCCAATTTTTGTTTTTTCTTGAACTTTTACAAGCCCTTTTTTAGTATTCAAAAAAATTAAATACTGTGTAAATAAAAAGTATCTCATTGAAAATCAAAAAATTTACATATATTCTATTAAATAATATCAAAATCTTGATAAAAATGAAATTATAATTTTTAAATGCACTTAAAATTTGTAACAATGCAGGTACTCATAGATAATGAACAATAAAAGAAGAATAAAATATCCATAGACTAAATTATGACATTCTTAGAAAATACAATAACTTCAATATCTTGATTATCAGTGTAAACAAAAGGAAATAAAAAATAGTACAATTAAATAAATAAAATACAAATGCTATTACCTGGAGCTAAGAAAAAACGGTGCCGCAAGCTCAGCTGGCATAAAACAAATAAAATCGATGGCACTAATGCCCAAACATGGCACCAGACTATATATACATGTATGTAATTTAAAAAATAGTCAAAGCTGTTAACATATGATATCAATGTTTCCATGATGGAAATACATGAAACTACGTAGACTTAAATAAATAACATTTTAATCGTTTTATGAAATTTAAAATTGGAAATTTAGATTGTGAAGTATTAGCGATAACAGCGTATTAGATGCTATATTTGTCAACAAGCAAAAAAACACAAATTGAATTATAATTTACATACTTTAAGTGTCGTAACCGATTATTAAAAAAATAATTAAACACATTTTGAACTAAAATATGACTTTAATAAAATATTTTTGTAAACTGAAAAAGATATTTTCGTGCAATTTTTGGACTGGAAGTTATGTATACTCGTAATTCAATTATGCATACTTCTTAGTCTATTTTTGTTTGTTGTGTCCAGAAGCTGTATAGCTTCAATGTTACTATGGTATAGTAACCTTTTTTCATGTGTAATAGCATAGTGCTGAATTTCATCATCTATCCATTTTATATTTAAGTCATCATGTAGTCCTTTGTTAGCAACGTATCTAAATGCGTTAGTAATTAAGCGGAGGATCTTGTTTTGACTTCTTTGAATAATTTCTCTGCTTGATTTACGAAAGCACCCCCATAGTTAGGTACTATATGTCCAGATTGGTTTGATTATTGCCAAGTATAACAGTCTTTTGTAACAAAAGTAGACGTTTACAAAGAAGTAAACCACATGACTTACCATATTAGCTAAAAAGGAGGAAGGTTCAATGGACCCAACCACTGAGTACTGTTAACAACGATATCAATATAACAAGAATCAGTCATCAATAATAATAAATTAATATAATTAAGATTATAGTAATCATAACTTTAAAAAAAAAAATATTTCTTAGTACTTTGGCAATTGTAATTTATTAGCACTAAAGATCTCAATTTTTAACTTCCTTTAAATTTTTAACTTCCTTCTAAACTTTAACCTCCTTACTAAGGAACTAAGGCCCAAGAATACGAAAGGAGGTATGTTTTTGATAAAATCGATTCACCTAAATTCCAAAATTCAAAATTTGAAAAAAATTCTGTGTTCGATTGTTTACCTCTTTAAGCGGGCTTTTTGAATGACCAATTCCCGGAATTTTCTTGACAGAATGAACATAATCTTAGTATGAAAGTTTATTACAACTTAGTTTACATTTCGTTGAGAGATGGCCAGATATAATTTTAAATTTGATTTTGTATACAAGTAATATACGTTACTTATACCACTGGCGCAGGTAGTTTTTTGCGAAGCGGAAAATATAACAATTTTTGTCGAATTTTTTTATGCGTTTTAAGTTCATTTCAATTATTACTATTGCCACACAGGAAGGGTTAAGCCTTTAATTTTTATCTTATCTACGCCACTGTTTTACAGAATCAAAACATATTTTTTTACAACTGTGTAACGAAGTATTCTTCTTCCGTGCAGAGGATAATTCAACAAGTTTAATGTGAAATATACACAGATACACAATCTTGCACACTCGAAATAATAGTAGATCTAGAACTATAAACGCACTAGTTTCAATGAGTGAACTACTAACTTTGTTAATTTTTTATTATGATTTTATAAGCCTATCCTATAATTATTGAATAATTACTTTCTATAAAAATGCACAGACTCTGCTTACTCTAGCAAGCTCACTTAAATCTAGCATAAAAACCAAACTATTTTAACCTGCTGTGAGTGAATTATTAATTTTTTTATTTTTTTTCTTTTAATTTTAAGAGCCTGTAACTAGACAATTACTTTCAATAATATTTCATAATAGCTTATTATCTTATTAAGGAGCTGTGCTGGCATATATTGCATTTATATTGGCCAGAATTCTAGACTAGCGTCCTTAAAATTTCAATTTTTTAATAGGAGATTTCTAGTTTTGTTCTAGGAAAACTAATTTATAATTAGTTGTCGTTTTTAGCCTTTTCCAAAAAATACTAAATATCTCATAAAAGTACAGAATAATTTTTCCAACTTTCTCTTTAGAAAGTTATTTGATAATGATTAATTGTAAAAATTAGGTTAAATCTGGCTGTCAATATGATATAAAATACCTTTTTACAATAACAAATAGAACCAAATCTTCAACAGTTGAAAGCTCGATTCATCTCATAATACTATGGCCCAGTATAAATGCTTTTATATATGAAGCAAAAGGTAGTATTTTACTAGATTTGTAATATTTGTAGAAAGTACAAGTAGAATACTAGTAGTATTCATGACATTATCAACCGGAGTTTCAATTTTTAATTATTTGCAATCGGTTTTCTAAAAAGCTGCTGCTAGCATTACCTACATTATATTTTTATCTTTATTTTAGTTATTAATGAAAAAATTAAATTTACGTGTAAATATGTAAAAAATACATTTTCTAATGTTAGATTTCAGCTCTGAACTAATGAACTTTATACTATAAAATTTTATATAATATCCTCAAATACAAAAGGCTATTTAAAAATAATAAAACAAAAATTTGTTCATTCTTATTTCACACCACCATTATCATTATATTTTGTATGGTTTAGAATTGAAAACTATGAAAATCTGTAATTTTACATTTAATCAAATAATAAAATAAATATTGAATACATGCTTACATACAAAGGATTTTATAGCATAACACATTTAAAGTCCGTCTAAAACAGGAAATTTCAGCTTGTTTCTAGAAAACTCCAATTTCAAAATATAAAATCTGCTTAGTTTTTAACAACATGTTTTTCAACATACAAATCAATTTTCAGAGAAAAAAAACAAGTCATATGTATTCCCTATAAAGGACCAAAAGCCATGAGATAAAGTTTATATAACTAAAACATCTTCATAGTTTTCCATGCAAAAGTTTGAGTATTTTATGTTGTTAAATCTTTTTTATATGTAGATTATCATCATACAAATTTTTTCGTTTTCGTTTATAGAATAAACAAGACACTTTCTTAAGATTAGTTCAATTTTCTGTAACCATATCTTTTGTTTACAAAAGTATTAACATTCTGAATAGGAACTTGTTTATAAAACTTTTCCTTTTAAGGACTCTGTTCTAATCAATTTTGTAATTTCATTCCAAAGCTAAACATGTAATTGGATATAATTGGTCTTACATTTGCCATGGTTCATTTGTTTTAAGAAAAGTTACATAATTTTCTGAAAATATTGACAATAAGTAATATTGACCAATTTTTTTAATTACTTTCAATGTTTTTTTACCCAATCCCAATAACACAAAAAAAAAATAATGACTCACTATTATATTTTGGAATTTTTTTATTAAAGCTCAAGCCATATAGATATCGTCCTAGATACGAATTCAGAAAAGAAAAACACACGTGTCATACTAAGCTGTCGAAAGTTAAAGAATTTTTGTATTCAATTAAAATGTTAGAATAGGTAGCACGGAAATTTTCAATAGAAATTACAGACTAACTGGAATTAAAATTTCATTGAATAAAATGAATGGATTAGGCTACAATCCTAATATTAAGGATTGATGATAATGAATTCATGGATATATCTTTTCTTTTTATATGATAGAAGTAAAAATAAATTGTAAAGCTGGCTCCTAGTTGTCATCTGGTATTAATTTCTAATTTATATTTATTCTGTTTTATAAGCCCTTTCCGGGTATTTATTTACATCTTTGTATAAACTTTTCAAAATAGTAAAGAAATTTTTCTTTTAGCACATTTTTGTTAGTATATGTATAAAATATACATATCTATGCTAAAATTATATTGCTAATTTGTAGAAATTGTGTACAGAAAAAAATTAATTTTAAAATAAGCCAGGAATATATAGTAGCTGGCAAGGTTTCTTTTGTTAATTGAATGCATAGAATTTAAAGGCAATTTTTCCTCAAATTTTTGAAAAATTTCTATTTTGATATATTAGGATAAGTACAATGAAAAACATATTATACCATTTTTGTATGAAACAGAACTTGTATTAAATGTAATATCTTTCATTAAGTTTTGCATTGAGCTTTGCAAAGCTGGTGCAGCCAAATTTTAAATAAATATTACAAAATACTTAATGTTTTTGCTACATCAATTCTCTGTCAACACACTTTACGTGCCATAATTATAATTTCAGTAATTATTGGGAGCAAATATAATTGCTTTATGAAAATTTGATTCAACGAAATTTTAAATAAAGTTAAATAGGCAGTAAAATAATTATTTAATAACACCCAATAAATTATTTTTCTTTTATTTTAAGACTACAATTATTTGAAACAACTGAAAAAGTCCCTGTTGAATAAGTAAATAACCGTTTACTTTAAAATCCAAAAACATACATGCAAGCACGTTTTTAACTTTTCAAACCTGAAAAATTTTTGTAAAGTCTACCTTTGAAGCTGTTAATGATATCTCTTTAAAGAAGTCTCCTTGTAGTTCAATAGTTTCACCATAAAAAAAAATTAAATTGGTCTCTATACACTTTTCGAAGGCTCTAAGAAATACTAAAAGGAAGAACTTTTGACCAATAAAGGAAACTGTCAGACCGCAGGTCATTAATTTTCTTGAAATTCAGATTAATATTTTACAAAATTAAGAGAATAATATGCTTTCAACCGACAGATTTTTTCTTTAAAGGGATGCAAGCCACATCTAAAGGTGAACCCAAAAAGAATAATTTCCTCTAAAACTCTAGCAGTAGTTAAAAATTTTGAGGGTAATAAATAGATTTAATTGATAAGTTAGGGCTGTTGGTATTTATTATTGTAAATTATTTAAGGTTGCATTTTCTACATTTTAAAGAAGAAAATCAAATTTTCTTCTCTTGTTTTTCGTAATAATATATTAGAGATTTCAAGAATTTCAATTAATACCTGATTTTGATAAATAAGATACAAAAACTACTATGGACAGTTTTACAATTTACATAAAACTATTTCTAAGGGGGTAAACTTTCTCTAATCCAAAAATAAAAATAAATTTGCATTTAACAAAAACTACCCCTATGATTGTGGGTCTCACAGTACATCGAAAACTCCAAATATTAATACGTGACGCAAACATGAAAAACAGGGACTTAGAATTACTGATCTTTCCAACTGTGAATATGTAATATAATAAATTCAACTATTCTCAAACAAAAAATTCAATTGTAGATAATAAGGAGCTCAAAAATTTAAAATAAACGAAATCATTTTAAGTCAAACATTCTGTATAAAGTCTTTAAGCCGATTAGTCTTGAACTGATAACCCTGATCTGTAATAAATATTCTGAGAATATTAAGAAAAACCTAAGGCTATCAATCGTAATTTAGAATTTATTATTTAGAAGTTTTGCAAGGATTTTTTAAACAGAAAGCATTTGTAATAAAAAATAATTAGCAAAAACTGAAAATAAATTTATCAATTTTCGGCAAGAAAACTTAAGATTTTAAATAGCTTAATAACAATAAAAATATAATTTTGAACTTATTCAAGAAAATTTGGTATTTTCTGTATTTATTTTAATATTAAATAGATTGTTTGAATTCTTTTAAGCTAAATTTATGCCGTAAATTTTTATTTAATTAGTAAATATACAAGGTTCATACGTTTATCCTAAAGCAGAAAATTTTTTCAATTCTCAATATAAATAGATAAATAAGGTAACCAAAATGAATGTTGCTTCTGTCATTTTTAGAAAAAATATTACAGCCTAGAGCCAAAGCAACAAGAAAAAACAAACACTTTTTGTGTAATCTCTATCAATTCAACTACATCTAAAGAAGAAAAAATTATACAGAAATACAAAACAAAAAATATTTCCCAAAGCGTTTATCAAGATTTAATTACAGAAATGTTGTTTTTTTTTTTTGTTTCTAACCAATTAACTAGAAGCTTACCAAAAACACATCTCCAATTTTGCAATATTTTGTCTGGCAAAGAATTTCATGAAGATGACATAAAAGTAAATATTCTTATGTTTTCTTATAATTTTTTTTTATATAATTCCGCTAAGAGAGAAGTAAATGTCTGCTTGACAGAAAGCATCAATTACTTTTCTTTTCGAAAGAGAAGTTGAAGTAGATTAATTGATTGTATTAGTAATTCTTTAGCGGTTATTTATCTTTAAATGTCAAAAAAATTTGTCAACTACAGGTGACGACGTTGAAACAAAATACTGAACTATTAGTGCAAGTGTTTTGTTTTCACAAAAAAATAGAGAACATTTTCTAAATATATTATAATTATAACGAAATAACTCAAAGAAATCGTGAAAAAGTTTAAAAGTAGAACTTAAAGTTTATTTTCAAAATTCATATTTGTTTTTTTCTCAAAAATAGAGTTTCACTAAAACATCTGCTTTATATCATATGAGACATAATTTATTTTGACGAATTGTGTTTTCTAGTAGATTTAAATTTTTCAACACAAAAGTCATCGAATTTTTATTTGTTTAAAAAGTATTTTTCTTAATTAATTACTTAATAATAACTTCAACTAGAATCACTTTGTTTTATTTTGGTGGCTTACAGTAGTGACATTGATATCCAATGAAAAGGTTCCTGAGTTTCCAAACATTATCTGTTATTTATACTTTTACCTAGTGTAGATGTACAAAACTTTTATTAAATATTGCGTAATTCTATGAAAATTACATGTGAAAAAGATAATCAATATTGTCTTTTCAATTAATTCTCATTCTAATTTTATCAAAGTTATCAATCTCAAATACAACAAATTTTTATGGAAGCTAATAATGAATGTTATCCTTATTTGTTGCCAAGTATTATTGTAACAATGAATTACAATGCTAGAAATAATTATAAACTCAAAGAAATCCTTTGGGATTTTTCCATATGTTTAATTTCGAAGTAAATATATTAATCAGGCTATATTGTCTTTTGCCTGAGTTCCATTTTGGTGATAATTAGTTCTATATATGTGTATGAGTATTTATTCTATGAGTAAATACCTACTCTGAACTTGGAAATAAACAAAACCTCAAGCTATTTACATATTTATTTTAATTGAAACAAAGCTTTGTAACCTTTTATATAAAAATTTGAATTGTTTGTAGTGATGTACGCAAGGTAAAAAGCAAGCAATTATTGAAAAACAAGGGACTTTAGATTATAAAAACGCTGCTTCATCACCAAAAACAAATTGATACAAAAGTGAACCGTTGTTAAAAACTAACTACGGTTGGAATAAGAAAATTATGGAACTAAGAAGAGAAAAAATCGTCCTCTAAAATTCTGTCGCCTAATGAAATGGATACTGTTACTGAAATCAGTGAAATTGGAGAATCATCTTCGAAAATTGTGCAAAGTTTCAATCTAGGATGCAGTTCGCTTGTGGTTAAAAAATTGGCAAATGATAAGGAAAGTTTAATTTATATAAAAATTTATCGAGCTCCTAACTTAAAAAGTCACCATATCTTGAATCACCCGCGATTCAAAGAAAATTCCATGCAACTTGTAATTGCGTTCAAAAGTCATTTTTAGTGACACAAAAAATTTTAATTATATCCCAATGATTTAATGCACTGTTGTCAATATTTGAGAAACGGAAAACGATTTATTCCAAAAGAGTTTTAGGAGGAAGCTCTGTAATGATATGGCAGCTTTCAATCGAAATGGTAAATTTAAAAGGTCTTTAATAGAAGGCAAAATAAACACAGCAAGGTACGAAACCATATTAGATAACTTTTGTAATCATCCTTAAAAACTTACTGGGATAAAAATAGTATATTTATAGTAAAGTATAGTTTTTACAAAAACGAATTTCTGTTCTGGATGAGTGAAAATTAAATCCTGATTTAAATCCTTTTGAAAGCATATAGGGCATTATTTGCCATGAAGTTTATGCACCTGAGCTGCCAAAAACCCACATACTATATGAACTGAAAAACAGTACTACAAATTTTCGCGGAAATTATGCTACAGTTATTTTGGGAAATTTAATTAGAAATATGCCAAATAGAATTAGTTAAAAATAAGTGCAAAAGTTTGCTGAGCAATACTCAAGTACGTACTTTAATGATTATTTGTTGGTGTTATTGCAAAACACTGGAATTTCTGGCAAAATTGTAAGAAAAAAAATTAAATACATAAAATACTTTATGAGCCAGGCGAAACAAAATTTATCAGTGTAACAGCTTAGATACATTTTAAATACTCGTGTACCATAGATAAATTGGAATTTAATTTTGACTAAAATAGAAAAATACAAAAAAGTACATTTAAATAACAAGTGCAACCAAACAAAAGTCCTTTGAATATCGCTTTATCAAATACCAAGCAATTGTCAGCAGTTTATGAAGGAGAATATTGCATTTGAACATATACAAAAAGTCAATATACAACAAAAATTAATACTATTTACTACAATAAGGAATTCGAAAAGAGAGCAATAAAAGCTTTAAATATTTTTCCGCCAATAATATACTTCTTCTTTTAGGGTTTTACTTAATGATTGAATACATATATAGGACCTAAATCACATAACACTTGCATTAATATTTTGTTATGATTTCATCCTGGTAAAATAAGATACTTTACAGATTTGAAAATGTTTTCAAGCAGATATTGATTAATCAGGAATATGGAAATATACCGAAAATTCCTTGGAGAAATTTAACAAACAATAAAATAAAGATTTATAGGTTAAATATTGTTACTCTGAGTCTAACAATATACAATGCCAAAGTTTAAATTTAATGCCAATATTACTATTAATAAGCTCTTCCCAATGTATGCTGGGTATAGATAGGCCACTACAGATTGCTTAGCTTACCACATTGATGACAGCGTGAACATTAAATAAGTTGTTTAATTAAATGGTCATCATCCCTATAGCTAAAAACAGTTGAGTTAGATCAAAATAGTAAAAAAGGCTGAATTGCTTTTGCTAATACATCAGTCAATAAATCCTAAGGTTGCCTTTAAAATGCTCACCAATAATTTTTTCTTTCTTTCAATAACAAGTATCATATTGCGTTTATAATACGTTTGAAAGAATAACTTAAGAAAAGGCACATTGTCATTTGAAATAATGCCTAAATTACCTAAATTATGTTCCAAATTGCTTCCAAAATAACCATTTTTTCAAATATTGCTCTCTGCAAGTACTTATCATTGGTAGATTTTAAAAACGATCATACAGAAAGAAAAAGTTTGGCTCAAGTGGAAAAGCTGTCGCCAAACTAAGGACCAAAACAGCATATTGTTCTGTTCGAGCAATATCGAATGAAAGTATGCTACCACTTCTGATGAAAATTATTTAATGTTTATAAATAAAATCTCAGTACTTATTAACCGATGTATTAGAGTTTCTTTTCATTAATTAAATTTACACTTTGGAAAATGTCTTTTTAACTATTGACAGACAAATTTAAAATGATTACATATTTAGAGAAATATACATAACATTTAAACATTTATCCAAAATTTACATTGTAACAACATAGACAAGAGCAATGAACAAAGAATAATTAGAAACTATTTTAAATTTATTTGAAAATCCTATCCGTGGAGTTATTATTTTTGCATAAACTGTTTTTCTTATATTAAAGGAACTAATTATTTAATTGGAAATTTTGCACCAAACATGCAAAATAAATTTCAATGGCATATATCGCTAACAACTTTAATCTAGTCCTACATTTAGTGATGTGATATCTATCGCAGTAATTTTTCCTAAGTGCAAATTGAATGCAGCACTTGCTAGGATTGTGATACCATTTATCTATGCAAATTTTGTGATGACTTCCATGAACAGCGATATTTACCCGTAGTGACCAGAATTCCTGATTTGTATATGTCCTGTTTCAATTGACAATTGTAATCGTGTCATTAATATTAAGCCAAATATCGTTTTGCTTATTTTTATTTTCTGCTGTAACAAGAATTTAATTTAAGGACGATGGCAGTAGCGTATTTTTTTCTCAATTACTGTACTAAAAAAGTTATTTTGCTAGATCATATGCAAATCAGGAGGGCGTGTACTTTGTCACGTTAAGAGCATCTGTTTTAAAATTGCTCATTTCGTAAAATAGAATTGAGATAATTTTGGCTTCAAAGGAAAATTTTACAGTACTAATTACGGATGCAGGATGTTCTTAATGTCTTAATGTGTCTTGACCTATAGATCCATAAAATTCTTTATAGTTACCTGTTCTGTTATTCTTTAACATTAAAAAAAATATTTACTAGTTTTATTTTTGCACCGTTGTATGTAAAAATGTGTTCTATTACAGCTTTCTCACCGTTTCTGACATCAGTACTATTTTGTCTTTATTTACAAAAAAACGTTAGAGCATCAAAGCATGCTTCAATTCTTGCCTATTTGAAATGAAGGAGAATGTCTTCAGCATACAAATTATTTGGAGTGTTGCTATATATTTCTCTAAATGTCAGTAGTTCTTATATTGAACAATAGCAAACAGAATTGAACTTCTTGCAGAATAACGTTTCCTTACTCAATTTTCTTCAATATATCTACCAAGCCTTAAACACTAAATGACTAAATTAAAAAATAAGCTGTTACATGTTGACTTTGTTCCAATTAGCAAATAATAATTTTCTAAGTAACATCAAATTAAACAGAAATTTTTAAACAAAAAAATCAAAATTTTGTTTTAAAGTTCAAATCAATCAATTTTTGCTTAAATAAATTTTTCTCAAGAGCTCAAAACCAGTTATGATAAAAATTGATCCGAATAACTTCTTAAAATATGTAAAATTTCTTTTAGTGATAATTTTTGAACTTTGAAGAATTAAAAATAATGAATCTGTCCATTTGACTTTAGGTTAACGCTGTAATATGATAATATTGCATATTTTCCTCTTTTAAATAAATTTTGCATATAAACTTTGCATATAAAATTTTCTTTTCAGAGCAAATTTAAAATATATCCTTGGAAATCTGTACTAATTAAGTACAAAATTTTTGAAACTATCAAACTGATTTCACTGTATATATCTTTATTCATCATTTTAAGTTTAGTTTTTTTTTTGTTTAAGTTTTCTTTGATATTTAATTTAAGGTTAAATTTTTGTTAAAAATTCGCTTAATATTTCCTTTACTCTAAGGCAGACTTTAAATATAATAATTGATGTTATTATCTTTTTCTCCACTTTGAATAAAGGCTTTAATCTATAATTAGCAATCAGTAATTTATAGCCAAAATAATCTCAACTATTACAAATATATCTTAAACCCTCAACCAATTGCTTATAATTGATTTTAATAAACAAACCAGTTGAAAAGACCAAATTTAATCATTTAATCTAAAATAAATTTGATCTAAATTTAAACCTGTCAATCTTTTTAAATATCAAATTTATATAAGAAATTGCCTGCCGCTATAAAATTTTCATAAGATGGCAATACCAAAAACTTGTTATTATATAAGAGTTTTCATTATCCCTTTAGCAACAGTCCAACAATTAGAATTAGGGTTAAATCTATAAATCAACGCGAATGGTTTCTCAAGTACAAACAAAGATTAACTCTTCAACAAATAATTCTTCTAACTTGAAAGCTTTTAATATCAAGGGTATACAGATTGTTGCTTTTTAGGATAAATTCCAGAGCATCTTTTTGGTAAAGTATCTATCTATAAATGACACCTCGTTTATATTGTGGCTAACATAGATAATCATAAATTTTCTTGAATACAAACAATTTTATGATATTTAAGAAGTTAAACTGTGTAAAAGGAAGAAAAACTTATGTTTTTCAATTATAAGCATTTTAATTTAAATGGTAAATAGCAAAACATAATTTCTACATGCCTAGATAGAAATATTTTTGTTTTAATTTTCTCTCTTTTCTTTCTTGTTTAATATAATAACGGCCTTTGCTATATTAAAGTTTAATTTAAATATCACCCGAAAAAACTCAAAAGAAATACTTATATACATATATATATATATATTGCAAATATCGTTATTGAATAAATCCGTCATAACCATAAAAGTTTAATGAAATTGGAAATCTAGGATATATACGAGCTTGAAATTTCTAATAATTCCTTTGATATGCTTCAAAAAACTGCTAAAAACATGAAAAAAATTTTATACAGCAAAGCAAACAAAACCTACAATATATACATAAATATATAAATATGTATATGCGTATTACATCTCCTTGGAGGGGAAAAACCTCCCAACAAAAAGCAATACTCTTTTACTAAATATTCGAATTTTTCACAAACAATTTCAAAAATAATAAATTAAAATAGCTTCCAGAAATTTGTTCATATTTCTTCGGTAGAAGGATAAATTAAATTAGATCATATGATACATATGAAAAGACTTAAGTTGATTGTTATAAAAAGTCATCTTGTTTTTAGCTTTTTAATGCAATTTTTAAAAAATGAGTAAATATATTAAAAATTAAAACAATGTACAAGCTTTTAAGAAGGAAGCTTCTCTTGAAGTGAAGTTTTTTTACTTATTTTTTATAAGAAATACACGCAGTATTGACTAAAATTGTATAATTTAAAATTTGGCAGAGTTTTTTTTCAGAATTTTAACTCAAACTTCTATAGTAATATAAATTCAAAACACTCGATATTTCTTTGTTAATAATGCCCTGTTATTGATTTAAAAATTGAAATGAAAACTTCTTTAGGCGCACTTTGCACTGGGTTTCTGAGGTGTAAATTTAATTCTACCGTCACGTTCGGATGCGTTACGCTGATTCGGATATTATTGTTTTCCTAATGCTCCTAAGATTATTTCAAATACTGTCATATTATTTTTTATTTTTGTTGAATAATTTTTTAAATCATTTTCCAATAAATCAAGGATAATAATATTATCTAAAAGAAGATAACATAAAGAACTTTAGTGTATTTTTTGGAAGGTATAGGAAAAATTCAACTACAGATTTCACTGTAGTATTGAATTGAAGGCATTTTCATCTAGTTTTAAGTTATTTATGCTCTTATAATGGATTCCCATGAGCTCAATGTATCACAAAGTGTTTAATTTAATTTCTGTTAGGTACTTTTTTGAAATTGAATTTTGTGACAGTATTTTATTTTTATATTTCTGATTATCCAAACAAAATATGTGAGTATCTTAGTTTTTCTTAAAGAATTACTTATATCGGTTCTGTATTTTGTTAAAAAATTTTTTTGACTATTTAATTTAATGTTCCTTTTAAAAATTTATTTAGTTAAGTGTTTTAGAACTCAACCGAGAAGCCCTTAAAAAAGCAAAATGCAAAAGCTTAAATATTATGAAACTTTTTAATATTTTAAATAAAAATCTTTTACTTATTTTAATATTTTTACCTTGCCATACCTGCTTTTTGGGCTAGGAAAAAAGACAAATACCCTAGTTCCTAGAATTTTATTTTTTGCTCTAGCTATTAAAATGTCAAGATGTTCGTAGTATATTAATTATAATTTGGTGTAATTATAGCAGAAACATAAAGCTATGTCTAGATTAGCGTTTTGGACAGCGGTATAATATGTGATATTATAGGAGTTCTGATGCGCGGTTATACTCAGAAAAATATTGACCGCAATAATTACATTACTAATCTTTTGGAAAAGTATAATTTGTTCCCTTCAAATTGTTTCACCGTAAATAATAATACATTATTATTATTAAACGCATTAAAACTTTAATGTTTTCACTTCTGCCGTATGGTTTTAAGCTCACACTTTAATTTTTTTTTGTCACTTTGTTATACAATATTCGTTATTTAAGACTCACAAAGTTCTTCAATTAGCATTGAAGATTACAATTGTCACTTTACCTAAATTTCGTTACTCTTAGGCAAATTTAATGTGATTCTCATATTAAAATCCTGCATTTATAGTGTGTCTCCTGGCTTACAGCCAAATTTTTCTTAGCTCAAAATGTGTGTACCTAGAAATATCTTCATATAATATTTTACTACAATTCTAAATTTTGCAAAAGTTCATTAAACTCTTATCCTAAAAGTAGCTTCATGTTGATCCTATTTTAATATTACACACAAATCAATTTATTCCTACGAGAGATATTTTGATGATTTTGGAATAACCTTACCACATCCTTTTACATCTCGAAAGTCAAATTTAAATAAATTTTTTTTAATTAAAACATAATTAATTGTTTATTTCATTATTTGTACTTCTTAAGTTATTTCTTTTAGTGTAACAGGAGTATTGAAAGTCATACATCCAGATAACCTTCTTTTGTTCTTTTAGCTTCTGGGGAAGTCTCTCTTTCAAACAGCTACATTTTAGTAATA
Source organism: Acrocera orbiculus (assembly GCA_947359355.1). Lineage (NCBI taxonomy): Eukaryota > Metazoa > Arthropoda > Insecta > Diptera > Acroceridae > Acrocera > Acrocera orbiculus. Next base: position 6,738,976 of record OX375757.1, read on the forward strand.
TCACCAAATATTTTTATATTTTCTAGCATTACCGATAACATTATAACTATATATAAGGCCCAGCATTACAAACGCAGTAGAGTCGGCGTTCATTTGAAAGGGGTGTCTTTTTGATTTTTTGCCACATGTTCTATTATCAGGCTGATATTTGCCATTTTTCAGTCAGCACGCACCAGGCTAGGTGCTGTTTTAAATTTCACAAACAATTTACAGCAAAATTACACTATAAAGCTCACTTCAATTGAATTCGTAAGAACGGAGACAAATTTACCACTTAAAGCACTACTTACCTATGAACTATTTATCAGTAAAAAATAATCAAATGTCCATTAGTTAAATATGCTTAAGAAGTATATGTGTCTCCCGTATAAGGTGTCAAACAAGAGGTAGTAAAATTTCTATGCCATGGAGTTCCTTAGGGAAGTTATGAAAAGACTCCCTAATGCCTCCTCCTTTAACCACAAAATTATTAGCATTTGGCCTGGATTCTGCTTGCCTATTTCTATTGAGTCACATATTCCAGTAATAATATTATAAAGCATTAAAAACTTAAATATACATTTCGTTTCACTTTTGATACAGAATAAAAAGTCTGGGTACACCACAAAATCTGCTATTGTGAAGGAGTCTCATAAGCCCTCACTCAGTGACTCATCGATTACAGGAGTTATACGAAACTACGTCCAAAACGTTGAGAGGAAATTATAAAAGCTTAATAGTTATATTTTTATAATCCTTTTAAATAAAATTTGAAAATCATTCGTAAAATTCGTAAAAAAAACTTTTCAATATAATTTTTGCAATAGTCAATGTCACACTAATTTATAAAAAACGCATAAAATAAATAAAAGATCAAAAAAGTAGCTTGAATTTAAAAATGACTCTAAGTCACTATTATACCGCTCATTTTCTATTATTGGAGTCTGTTAATTAATAATTTGAAAAATCTCTAGAATATATAAAACATGCAAAAAATGCCAAAACTCATCTACGTAAAAATAAATACAAAAATAATTAGCAGAAGTGTTAAAGGAAAAAAATGTTTACACAATGCTTAACTTTAAAAACATTTATTCTTGTGTTTCGGTACATGAACTCTAATTTCTACAAAAAATGCCAAATTTTGATCAACCCCGATAAAATATGTCAACGAAGAAAAAATCATCAAGATGTAAACAAGAAGTTTTACAAATGGAGCAAGGCCTTCAAGATAAGACAACAAATTTATCCAACGAAAAGTTGAAAAAATATTTGCTCTTGATTTTGCGAGACCACAGCATAAATGTAGAAGAAAGATAAAAGCACAGAAAGGATATACAAATTTATTATACAAAAAATTTAGATGAAATTATGTTATAGTATTTTCAATAAAAATTTTATAATATAATTTAATATCCTTACCATAGAGTTCTAAATAAAATCAAAAAACAAAAGAATTTAGTTCAAAAATTAAAATTCCTTTCAAGTAGTAAAATATTTTGAAAAACAACAACAGAACTAACAAAAAAAAAATTACATGTCCTTTGACTTTTAAAAACATCTTAACTTAAGCTGATAAATTATTTTAGGATATGTTAACAAAAACATTAAACAGATATGCATGTTCTCTTTGTTGAATTCCAGAAGCAATTTAAATATAGTTTAAAGGGAAAACATCCTTTAAAGTGATATACAAAGGCATCAAACTAGTAAAGAACATAAAGAATGGCATTGCCATAAATAAAGATAAACATTTTTATTGTCAAAAGAATGGAACCTTTGTTGATGAAAGAAATTTTAATCTTTTGGGGTCAGGCGGAATAATAAAAGAAGAATTGATTTTAGTAAAATGGTGGTTTCATTATGATATGGAGCCATATGACAGAGAATTATGAAAACAATTTAAATTTAATAGATGATGTAATCGACTAGTACATAAATAATGAATAAAAAATCCTTTAAAGAGAGATTTTAGAAAAAAAGAGAAGCCTTGATGGTTGTTAATGATAAATACATGCTTTATAAGGATAACAATTTAAAATCAAAATACTTTGGTTATTCGCAAATCTGTAGTTTTGTTTAATTAGCTTAATATTATTTATTGTTGGAATGGTAAAATTTTTTATGCCTTTGTTAGTTTTTCTAACAAAATAAAAAAGTAATGTTTTTAAAGGTTAAAATTTAGGCAATTAAATTTTATTTGGCTGTAAATTCAAGTAATTAGATTTTAGTGACTAGAGAAATTTTTTTTGTTCTTTTAAGTTACAAACAATAATAAATTTTAATATATTACACTAAATATTGGTAAAATATTTAATAATCATTCATAATGACAATTTATAGAAGTTTTGGATGTCTTTAAAGAATCATTGTTCTTGCAGTTTATAAAAGCTTGATAAAGTTTAAGCTAAAACGTCAAATGCCAACAAGTAACAGTTTAAAGATCTACTGGAGGATTTGAATTGGAGAATAACATTCGCTTTGACTAAGAAAAAATAAAAAAGTACAGAAAGCATGTCTTCAATTTCAGTATAGAGCTAGAATTCATTTTAAAAAAATGTCTACCAGTCAAAATTTTGCCAGACAGTCAGTAATATACTATATGCATATTAGCACATAGAGAAAGACATTTTGTACAGGAAATTAGTGCATAATAGTTAAATGAATGTTTTCATATACAGCCATCAGAAACTTCTTTTAAAAAACCAAGTCCGTTTGATGAGAGTGCAAATAGATCAGAGTTAACTCCTTAGAGGGTTTACTTTTTAAAAGTTAATCTTATAAAAAATAAAGAATATTATTTGATTTTTTTGATTATTATTTATAAATTAATAAATTCCAAAGGATAATAAATTAAACCAAAGCAAAATTTATAAAATTGACTTAAAAAATATATATAAGTGAATATTTATTTATATTTTATGAATTTATGATGTTGTAAAAAAGATATTTTTCTTAACATCATGTTGAAAAAATAAAAACAAAAATTTCAGTTATTTTAAATGTTTTCAAAAGCCTTACAAACAAAATTCAGCTCTAATATATTTAGAATTCCTTTTAATCATTCATTCAAATAAAAGAAAATTTAATTTGAATTCCTTTCAGTTTCAAATTTTAGTAAATTAAATATCTTTTCAGAGTGAAGTAAAACTTTATGAAAAGAAATTTGTTAATTTGATGCATATTTGTTTGCAAAATGTTTGAAAATATTTTGACTTTTTAATTAAAATTTTTAACAAACAAGAGATAATTATATTGCATTCAAATTGAATGCCAGAAAAATATTTATGTATTTTATGTGTTCACCAAGTAAATTTAAATTATGCACCATAAAAACTTTATAACATATGCCAACTAAATATATTTATTGAATATTAAATAAAATTTAGCAAGAAAATAGCTGTTTTCTTTGTTTCTCCAAAAAACTAAACATTAGAAAATATATTTTTAGCTTAACAACTAAAAATGACCATTCTTCTTAAAATTTTGGGTATCTACTTTATTAGAATAACTGTCCCAAAATCCAGCTACAGCATAATATTATCATAATAATAGAAATCATTTTTTATGATTATGAAAGTAATAGTATTTTATTGACTTAAGCCTTTAATTCTGAAGCCGCGTTAAACAGTTAATAAAAATTTAATCAACTTGAATATAAAGTGTATGTATAGGGTGGCCCATCTAGAGTTTTAAATTTGAACTATCAATATTTCGACATTGGAAACGTCAAATACCATTCGGAAAGTGACAGATATTCAGTACAAAGTCTAAAATTTACGAAATGGGTCGCTATTCGCTAGAAAAAAACTGGGAAATGAAGAAGGAGCCACCGTAACCGTCAATGGTGAGCGATATCGCGCAATGTTATCTGAATTTTTCTTCAGGCAAATTGAAGAGGAAGACTTGGATAACATTTGGTTCCATCAGGACGGCGCTACACTCAATCCTTTGCGCCCTACCATCCAGAAACAATTCAGGATCTAAAGTACGAGATTTAAGCTGCTGTTGCTGCCATAAGGCCTGAAACCATCGAGAAAGTACTCCAAAATTGGGTGGATCGGATGAGCTACTGTAAACACAGCCGTGGTGGTCATTTGTCCTAAATTGTTTTTCACAAATAAATTTTATAAAAAAACCTTTCAAACAAATGTTCAATCTTAGAAAAATATCAAGCCGTTTTTTTTATTGACTTTTTAAATTTAAAAATTTATATGGGCCACCCCTTATATGTAAATAATTTTCACTCATTCAAAATTTGGCCATTCACAATTTTGCAACCTAACTACTAGCAACACAATTGTTAACTGATTTTCAATTTATTTCGCTTATTTGAGAAAGGTTTTTCAATACAAATTTGTAAGCTTTAAAGCATAATATTGGGTGTAAAAGAAATAGAAGTAATTTGTTTTTTATGAAAAATTTTTAATTTATTTGCATAATATGTCGTGAGCTCTGTTAAGCTGGCAAGCTGCAAAGCACCACATGCGTATGATTTTATAAATCCTTATCAACTCTCTACTGCACTACATACATACGAGTACATAATTGCCTTAAATTAATATAACAATCATATTAATTAAATATATGTGTAAGAAATATATTAAAGAATTAGATAAATCAATAAAAATAAATATAAAAAATATTTATAAAAAAATAATAAAATAATAAATAAAAATTTTCAAACACCAATCCCACAACTCCTTAAAAATATTGTTTTCAAAATCTTAAAAGCAAACCCAGTCTTTTTCGACATTACGAAAATTTTGACAAGAAAGTAAGCATTATAAAATAAATAGCAAGAGTTCAATAATTTTGTAGAAAGCCTTTCTACATTGACGCTTATATACTGTATTAGCTTCCTAAAAAAGCACTTCTACATACGCAAAACACTGTATTAGTACATATTATGGAAATGTCAAAAAAATTTCATTGAAAATTAACATTTAATCATCTAATTGCACTGAAATAATATTTTAAAAGTGTTTAAATTAATAAATTAAATAATAAAAAGGCAAAACAAACAAATAATAATTTAGATAATAAATAAATAACATAATTAAAGACACAATAAATAAGGATATTTTTGATTTTATTTTGTTGGAAAACCTGTAAGTTCACCATAAATACCACTAATTTATGAAATACAGAAAAGTTTCAGTATTAACAGGATTCTTTCCTGTACAATAAAAATATACTTAGAGACCCCGCATGTGAAATTAAGATTTTGATAAATGTTAGTGTGTTAAACTATATTTCATTCGAAAGAAAAATTAGACTTGAACTTTTTATTTGTACTTAGTTCGAAAAGTTTCGAATTCAATATTAGTAGAAATGAAGGTAAATATAATTCAAGCACACGCAAATCAGACAGTAATATTTAAGCCCTATTTATTGCTAATTCCTGTTATTTAAGTAGGCAAACAATTTAATTCCACAGATATACAAAACTTTATGCCAGATAAAACCCAAATTACAAGTAAAGGGGTCTACAATTTTGATACACTTCACTTAATTGTTGATTATTGTACCTAATGAAAAAAGTTTATTTCATTTTCTCATTTAATATAATTAATTATACTGTTTGGAAGCATTTAGCCTAAAGGGTTAATTAAATAATTTTACTATATTAATATTTAAAAAAGCATACCTACAAAATTGATATGATAAATGAAAAGGAATTAGTAATTATTTAAAAGCATAAAAACTACTTGAATCCAAATATACATTAAAATATTGCAATTAACAGTTTTGAAGTTACTATGACAGTTTATATTACTAGTAATTAACAATAATTATTGCCATTATTATCTCTTTAGATATTATTTAGGCTTTAATAAAATAGTTGTATTTCAATTAAATTGTGGTTACTTTATACAATTTTGTTTTAGTAGAATTTTGATGTAAACAGAATTTGGATTTTGCTCTTATAAAGAGGAGTAATGCAATAGAATCAAGTTAAAGCATTCAGATGCCTGAAGCGGTCTACTATTTATCGAAAAATCGATTTTTTTTTGTCTTTTCTTATAGTTAGATATTTCAAGAATATAATCCCCATATTAAAACCCATTCAGAGCACAACTCTGTTATTAACTAGTTAGTTTTCACTCCTTTACTCATTCATTCATTTTTTTAGCTTTCAAAATTTTTGAACGCGTTTTTCTCAAAACTAATTTTTTTAAAGTCGGTGTTCTCTGCCGTTTGAAAACTACATTCCGTTTCACTTCAAACTTGGTACACACTTTCTATATATAAAATACCTCTTCCCAACGTTGACTTTCACTTACAAATTGGCGGAATTTTTCGTCGAAAATAGCAGTTTTCACTTTTAATGAACACAGACAACAGACAACATTGAAGCGGAGGATTCGATGATATTTTGACCAAATTTTATGAGGTTCTGATTTCAGATAATTTTCAGCCAAGACCGAGTCCACTTAGTATTAGTTAATTTATTTTCAAGTTTGCTTTTTATCTTTTTCTTTAAAACCTTAGTACTAAAAAAGAGAAAAGCAGGAGTACGGTCAGAAGTAAGGTCATCAATTCCTATCGTTTCAATGTTAATTGTTGCAAGTCTTTTTGAGATAGAGAGAGATTGACTAAATTTCAGTTCGAAAAAATCCTTACATAAATAAAAAAAAAACTTTAAAATTTGTAATAACATTTATTACTTTTATAAAAAACAATAAAATGAATCCTATTTTCTATGATAATTTTATAGTAAATTAAAACTTGAAGACTATCTTTGTATTTTTTAGTCGTCAATACTTTTATAATATCAAATAAAAATAAAATCTTTTATTACCAGCCCATGGATTGTTATCATAAAAATTAGAAAAGGAAATTACATTAAAAACATATAAAAAAATATTTCTTGTTTATTTTGGGCCGTAGAAACCACTAAAGAAGGTACATTAACTCCTTTAATCCGAAGCAAGGATACAATAAAGGCAGACGTGCCAACTAAACATATATATTCATTTTAAGTATTTTAGTTCTACGTTGAACGTAATTCAACTAAAATTATTAGATTTTACTGACCATAAAACTCAAGAAGAGTAAGGGATAAATTTAAGGCTAGTAAAGTCTTTTCTACGTTTTATATGTAAACAAAAAGTCGTAATTATTTTTAGGAAGAAGATCTAAGATAGAAAAAAGGGATTGAGTAAACATTTAAACATTCATTTTCTTCAGCTTATTCTATGAATAACTAAACCTCAAACTTATTATGAATAATATTATGATCCTTTTCCTTAATAGGAAAAACACTTTCAAAAAGTTGTTTTAAGTCTTTTAGATGTACATCATTGAATATTTCAATATCAAACAAGTGAATTTTTGGCTCTTGATTTAAGGAAAATCCTTTCCAATATAAAAGCTAACCTTCCTTTTGACTTTCAAAGCTAAAAATATTGAGGCTTTTATTTTCATTAACAAAAACTAATTTTGATGAATTTTAAAATTTATAAATCTCACAGGCAAAATAAAAATTTTCTTTTAATAAAAAACCATGGAAGTTAATGTTCAGTTAAGATTACAGAATTTTGATTAGTAACAGAAAATTATAACTCTATTGGATAGCTTCAGATCCCTAAATTTGGTCTTTTACTTCAAGGCATAAATAAATATTGACCTTTCATAATTAAATTCACATCCTTGAGGCAATATTTTTTTGAATAAAAATAAAATTTAAGTTAGTTTATTTAATTAAAATTTAATGGAAACACTTTTTTTTTTAATTTCAAAGGAATAAAAATCAAATTAATTTCCTAGAAATTAAAATGAGTACTATAAAAATCAAATACCAAGGCTAAAAATAAAAATAATAAAATACAAAAATTTCCTAAAAAAGATGAGTCTTTCCTAGTGACGCAATAAAAAACTGAAAGCTGAAAAACATATACATATATACAAATATAATAACCGTTGTGTTTGAAAGTCTATTTCTGCTAAAGCAAAGATTCAATTGTCCTATGGGGAAGATATTCAAATCTTTTTAGTCTTACACTAATTAGAACACAATTTTTTCAGAATTTACTCAAAGAGGATTTTCCTCTAAAATATTGTTGTAAGAAAGAAGAATAAATTATATACTTTTTAAGATTATATAAACTTAATAAGGAATTACAAAGAATTAGCTTTATTCTTTTAAAAACCAAGACAAAAATATTTGGTCACTGCCAAGAAATTAAATGTGAATAAAGGAATTATAAATCAGTTAAAAATATACTGGATAAGATTCAAAAGAAATGAATCGTATATATATATAGCCTTCTATCAAAAATTAATAGAATAAAATGTTTAATTTAAAGTTTTATCTTTATTTCGAAGGACAACGAATGACTAAACGATTTGACTAGGATAATTTTAGCATACTTTTATGCAATATAGGAAAACTCTTCTTTAGTTATCTTCCATTAATTCAAAAAATCCTTTCAACTTTATAATTTAATAAAGTGATAGTAATGTAGATTGCGCCTTGAGTTATGCTTTGAAATTTTTCAGTTTACTTGTTTTAAGACAATGAATTGTTTGATAAAACATCAAAGAGAGATTAATTGCTGGCCCATGGCCACTTTTTAAGTTAATTGTAGAAAAATCATACTTTTAGTTAAATGAAGTCTTTTGGTGAATATTTTGAAGAATTTCATTGATTTTGATTAGCTGCAAGTTATGAGAGTAATCACTCATGGGTACTACTCTCATTTTTGTTTTCCCTGGTACAGACTACAAGCAGACCTTTTAAGGTTTTCTTTGTTAAGTATTTGCGTAAGTTTGGTGAGCTTTTTTTGCAAAATAACAAAACTAATAGTTCAACAGAAAACAGCAGAAAAAAAGTTGCAAAAAAAAAAGGAATACAAAAGCAATAAATTAAAAAAATGGTTATAAGAAAAGGAAAGCAGAAACATGAGAGCTGTTTATTATGGCTAGAGGATTCAAATACTGGATATTTATTTGCAATACTTTTGTATTATGGCAGTGTAACGATTACTGATATGATTTTCAAGCAAAAGTATGATTGCTGTGGGTCGTGGAGATCAATACAATTTGATGTATTGTGTTTTCCATAGGTAACTGAAATGGGTGTTAGAAATGTGTGTCATTAGCTCCAAAATTATTTACCACATCTCAAAAGAAGTAAATCATGAAATGCCAACGAAGCACCATAAGTTTCTCAAGGCATTCATTGAGCAATTAAGAGGTGATTTTCATTAATCGAAAACACGTATATTCATTAAAAAAAAGTACAATTATGTACCTTAATGGCAATTGCAAGGAAAAAAGGCGGTATCAGTGATACTTATTAGTAACCTACATTTTAATAAAAAGGCATTTATCTTCTAAATGGTTTTCTAAGTTCCAATATAAACAAAATACCCATAAATTTATCTATTTTTTAACATTTAAATAAAAATAATAACTAGAACAACTCCTGTTTACAAGAAAAATTAGTACTTACCGAAATTACTTGATACGAAGCGAAAAAAAATGATCTGAAAGAAAAAAATTGGGTTATTTCAATGAATTGATATGAAAATTACTTCAATTAAATTTTTCATGAAACAAAAATTTCAATTAAATCGCAAAACACGTTTGGAATTTATATTGACACTTTTTTAAAATTAAAAATAAAATTTATGCAAAGCTTTAGTAAAAATTAAGGGCATTTCATTTAAATTAAAAAAAAATAAAATAAGCACTTTAGTATAATATTGGCATACAAATATATGCTAAGATCAAAATAACGGAAATTAACCTAAAATTAATCAATAAATAATCGATTTGAACGTTTATAGCCTAGAGCCATTACAGAATTATGGTGTCCCGGTGGTCTAGAACTCGAAAATACTAGGCATTTACGGGAATTTTTTTTTATAATAAAAATAATTAAAAACGATATTTAAATATTTTAGGTTTATTACTACACTTATTGTACACACTAAAATATTTTTTTCGAAATTATAAAAAAACTTTAATTATTTTAAAAATGACCCTGAAATGGACCCTTCCGAAAAAAAAGGACCTGGATGATGTTTTTGATTTTGGCTGTTCTATTTATCTGAAAAATAAAAACCAAAAACATTATGAATCAGTATGAGGGCAGTTATATCTGGGACTTGAATTAAAACAAAAAATTGAAAATTGACAAAATGGCGTGCTTTTGAAAATTCAACTCTGGAGTTTTTTGCAAGTTTTTTATTTAAAAAAATATGAAATAGTTGGAATAAAATTATGATTCTGGTTCCGGACATAGTCATTCATGTTACGAATAACATAATAAAATTTCAGGCGATTCAGTTGAATAGTTTTTTTTTGCCTTCAACATCATGTCGAAAAAAGTAGTTTTGAGATAAACACGTTTAAAGTTTTAAGTATGGATATGCTTTGCACTGCTCTCTACCTGTTGAAACGACTGTAGAAACGAAAATATTATAGATATCTTTACAAAAATTAAACAGTATATCCTTAAAGGGCTATACTTTCGAAATACCAGAAAAAAATCGATTTTCTGAAAATTCTGAAAAAGGGTCCCTTATGCAAAATTAAAATAGTTTATAGAGTATCATTTTTTGCAATTTCTAATGCTGTCTTTTATATAATATACATTTATTTATTGTATTATTCGCCAAAATAAAATTACCTTAGGGATTCATTAACAAAACAACAAATCAAATTAAACAATTTCGAAAAATTTCATCTAATGCGTCACGTACAAAACAAATTGTCAAAGTTTTATGTGTATTCTAACAATATTTGATATTTAACAGGGTTAGCAAACTTTTCGAAAATGTTCTTTTAACACTTAGTTAACTAGTTTAGTATTAGGCATTTTCATACTCTTTTGCTCAAACTTTATTTTCAAGAAAAACATCAACAAGTTTTCTATGATCTAATTTTTTCTTCTTTAAAAATGGTAGCTATATTCATCAAACAAAAATAAATTATTCAAACTGTACAAAAAATACTCTAATCTCCTAGAAAAGTATTTTTTGTTCATGTCTAAATAAAAATAAATATCTAATTAGTAGCATATTTAAGAACTAATGTTAACAATTTTGAAAGAAATGTTACAACTATTATTCACTAAATAGTTTTTTCTGTTTAATGCCTACCATACGTATTTAATTTTCATCCTAAAGTCATGTTCTAGACAAAATAATAGCTTAAGGTTACACAACAATAATAATCCATTAGTTAATTCCTCCATTTATGTAATTAGGGATCCTAATGTCGTCTATGTTATGCTATAATTTATTTTACTAATTTAGAATAAAAAAGAATAGGGTCAAATGAAAAAAACAACTAAATACTTTTCATATTAAATTAAAACACTTTACATGGTATAAGTATAAACTTTTCTTTTAGTTTTTCTTACTATCATAGCGAAATATTTGCTAGCTAGTAGCTAAAATTAATAAAATATTTACTTTTTATATTTTTGTTCTTGTGTTATTTTATTAATAATCCTTAAATGAATGTAATTTATCTTTCTAGTACTAACAAAATAAAAAATGTTGTTTTTAGCTCACGTAGAAAAAATCTTTTATATTCTAAGATTAAGTTGACCCATGACTACTGAATAAATCTTATCCTTCTAGGCATATTTATATAAATTTACACCCTTAACTTCACTGTTTGGTGTATGTACATATAACCTCGACTACATTTTGACTGTATTAATGAATAATAGCTTTGAGCATCCTGTTGCTTTTTTTTTCTTTCGAAATTTTTTCAAGCAAAAAATATTTTTGTTAGTCATGCTCCATAAGGGATAGCCTGAAGTAATAAAAGAAGCTTAATATTGATATTAGTGAAACAAAAGAAATTAATATTGATATCCTTTTATATACATACATATGTGTATATAGTAGTTTTGTAAAATTTGTTATTAGTAACAAATTTCAATAGGATAAAGATTTACTGACAAATTTAAAAATATAATTTTACAGCGCATAGTAAAATAAATTAATTAAGGAGAACCCAAAAAAATTTTTATATAACAAACACGTGTTCTGGTCTAAAAACCCTGGTCTAATATTGAAAAAAGTTGTAAATTTATTATGGACTTGAGGGTATATTCAGGATCAAAAAACTTCATATATAATATACGCTACATTCGTTAACAATATATTCAAGTGTTACTTTCTCAGAAAAGTTTTTGGAAAAAATAAAAAGGGTTTTTTGCATCATTTAATTTATCTTAAGATCCAATACTATGATATTGAACAAAAATAAGACAATAAAATGTGTATAAGCTATACTTTCGCTGTCAAAGGAGAATGATACGAGTAATCGGGCTAGAGTTTAATTTTCATGGGTACAAAAAACGTTTTATTCATATAATTTCTAGAATATCAAACTTCAATTATTTTTGTACTTTTTTAGATAAGTAAAATGTAAAAACTTTTTAAAAAAGGTTTAATGTACAGTAAAGTAAAATATTGTACATTAAGTTGTCTTCAACTTCACCATTTTACACTACTCAAAACATCATGTTGAAATCTAGAAAATCAAAGAATCATAATTTTTATACGAATAACCGGATTTAGCTTCCTTAAGCTTTCAAATAATCAAATATTTAATCCAAAAAACTCACGAGTAGGAAACGATTATTATTGAACATAGAGATTTATAGCAGCGTTATTTTGGAAGTTTAATTTGATTGGCTTACATAATCGCACTTCCTCACCTAAATCAAGATATCAATTGAAAGAATATATCCAAATTTTTGAGAGTTTAATATAAACCATAAAATATAATTTTTCTTATCAAACTACAAAACTTATAAAATCTTCTAATATTTTATGTACTACTGGCAACATTCTTGTAGATCCTCATTCGAGTGAGCCTTGAAATAATCAAAAATCGAATCTTTAATTTAAAATTTTGAATTTCCAAGCAGTTTGGTAAGAATCCTCTGAGCTGGGCTATATTGTATATAGCTTTTTGCAAGGGAGGGAATATGATTGCAGACAAACAACTTTCTTAGGTATCTTAGCTCCTTCATGTTTTGATTACTAAAAGAATACCATTAGCCAAGGAGAAATTAATCCCCCTAATCCCATTTCCATATACGTTACTGCAGCTGGGAGACGATGAAATAAAGTCAGCTGTAACTAAGGAAATATTAGTTTTATGTTTATGAATTTTCCGTGAATTTTTCAAATTTATACTTATATGAAAAAAAGTGCATCATAGTATTTTAAGGTTAACAAATGCACTTCCCAATTTAATTCGATTCCTAACAAGTGATTATGTCAACTAATCATTACTTATTATCACAAAAAAAAACAGAAAATAAGCTCCTTATAAACTTTTTTCTATTCAAAAACTCAACTATATCAGTTTGATAAGTAATATTTAGTAAAAAAAATTTTAAAAGGGAGCAGACTGACTAAGAAGTAAATCTAAAATCTAAATAAATATTGATAAATAGGCCTAAGCTCAAATGATACCTCTGATATCCTTAAAGTAAATAAAATGACACTAATAAAAATATAGAACCCTTTCATATAATTTATTATTCCCAAATTTCAAAGGGTTCTTCAAGTAAATCAATATTTATTATTATTTGAAATTCTAAGTGAAACAGCAGAAAATTCATCACTAAATATTTTTTGAATTCTAGCTAAGATAGAAAATATTTCCATTTTATTTGAATTTTGAGATCTAACTATATAAAAGCATGAAATTGTTATAATTCAACCAACACTAATAACATGTAGTAAGGGTTTTTCCTTTTATATTCTTCCAGAGAATAAAATTGTGGTAAATATATTTTTCGCAAGTCAATTTACAAAAAACTCTTTTAGAGTTTACGAAAATTGAGTACTCCAACAATACTCAAGAGATAAAATTTCTTCATTTATGGATTTACCTGCAAAAAAAAAACAATTTTCTTATAAATTAAAATCATAATTCAGAATTTACAGTGTTTTAGTTAAATTCTCATAAGTATAATACATTTTTAGCTATGATTTTTACGTCTTTCCTCTTTTATGTTACCTAACTGAGTTGAGCTTTTATTAAACTTTATTTCTATTTATATGGCAAAAATAATTTTTGTTTTAATTTCTGAATATATTTTAACGAAACAAGACAATATATTTTATCTTTTGAAAATAAGTCTAAAATCAATAAATAATTATTCATTTTGAAGTTTAGACGATTTTTATACAATATTAAAAAGCTTAGAGAATTCGTCAATGGCAACAAAAGTAATTTTACAACCTGATTCTGTTAATCTACATCAATAGACAATATTCAAGCTACTTATGGGGACACAGACCTACATATATATCTTGGAATAACTTTTGAAGTAAAACTGAAGGAAACCGCATTTCAAAATTGAGCTATAATATGAAAAGATATTCTGGCTACTGGGAAAATATTCAACCTTCTTCACTGAAAATAAGCTTCCACTGTATCAATAAATTCTACAAGCATCATTTAACACTTGCAAAATAACGTGCTCGTTTCTATTGTTAGTGTAGCTAGATATCTATCTAACAGCCAAGGTCACCATGTATCAGAATAGCTGACAGTGAAATTCAAAACTATGCCAAAAACTCTAAACAGAGAAGACAATAAAGATTTTCCAGTTCCTAGATAAAAACGGGCTGATTGAATTGTTAAAACAAATAAAACTATATTAATTGTTGAGCTATATTAGAGTATATATAAAATTATTATCATTATATCAGGACAGATTAACGCAGTGGAAATAAAATAAAGGATGTCTGCTTAAGATCACACATAAGAAGTGATAACAAATGAGCCTTAATCAATATGAAAATAAAATCTCATGTATAAATCTATAAAATACACATTTTCTGCATAATATCCATAATAACTATTATGTGGTCACGCATGTTTTGGGTTATCTATGCCATCTAACAGTTACTTTCAATGGTGATACTCGGTTATTGGCGTGATTGACCATATCACTCATGCACTCAGTACTTGCAGTAATAAATATAACCAAAATTTTACAATAAAAACTAATAAAAAAATAGTAATTAAAAACAAAAATTATCCCTTAGAAAAGTGATAACAAAAATCAACAATTGATTAAAAAAATCAAAAATAAAAATAATATTAAAGTGCCACATGTATAGAGAGTTTTCTTTCCATTCCAAATGCACGTAACACGTGCGTCAAGACAAAAAAACTAAAATTTTAAATTAACCGGTACTATATCTAAAAAGTCACCTAGACTGCTTAATCTAAATATATACGTTTTAAGCCAGTGATAATGGGCATTAAGCATTCATTTCCAATCTTTAATTTTTAATAATTTTTTTCAGTTTTAACGCAGTATGCTTACATGTCAAAATGCCATTAATCCTTAATTTATTTTCATAAGTCACTCACTAGACAATTAGTTCAAGTGGTTGAAAGGTATATTCAAAATATTACCAAAAATAATACAATTTTTATTTTTTGAACAAAAGTTTAAAAAAATCAAATTTAAATTAAAAATTATGTCAGGAAAAAAGTTTTTATTATTACTTCTTTAAAAATAAAGAAATTATAAAAGTGTAAAAATATACAATATAAATTATTCTCAAGAAAAATAATAATGAAAATAGTATGAGCTTTTTAAATAGAAAATAATAAGAACAAATTTCAAATATATCTACTATTCACCAATGAAAAGAGCAAACTATCGCAGAAGTATTATTACTTATGTTAGCGTTAACTTTCAAAACAGATAATTTTACTGAGCCCGACATTTACCTAAATTTTTAAAACAAGTAAAATTTATATTTTGTACATTGAGTACATTGAGTGAAATTTTATTTTGATTAATAACTAAAAATAAGAAAATTAATTTTAGTATAAAAATTCGGAAAATTACTTTAAGTTAGCAGCAATTTCTCTGAAGTAATCAATAAAATGTAAAAATGCTGATTTTTTCTTAAAGATTTAAAATATTAAGATAAACTCTAAGGAAAATTTTTGAAATAAAATTTTAAATAAATATTTAAGCTTTCGAAAGAATTAAAAAATAACCCGTGATACAGGAAAACAAAAGAAGGTTCAAAATTTTCGTACTGTCATACAAATCAAATTAAAAATGTAAATGCTTAAAAGTTTTTTTAGAAAAAAAGGCTCTTATAAACATTTTTCACTATCTTAAAGTTTCTCTATTGGCATAATACATTTGAATTAGAACCAAAGAACACAGTTAGGAAACAAAAAACACAGATAACCTTTTTTGCTAACGGTAACTTAATAAATCTTTAAAAACCATAATAAGTGCTGTAGTTTAAATATTTTAGGACTAGTTTTAACAAAGTTTCTTTTTGCCTTTTGATTATGGATAAACAATAGTTTAGAAGCCACAAGATAATCTTTGTATCTTATTTTAGGGTTTCTATAAAATACTTCCTAGATTATTATCCAAAGAATTTGCTTTACAATAAATTTTTAAAGATTTTAAAAAGTTTTAGAAAACAGAAAATTAATAGACCTAAACAAAAATATTTGTTATACTGATACAAAGGATACAGATAAACTGTCATTAAATTATATGTAACCCATAAACCAGAATAAGGAATAAAATTTGGATAAAAATCAAAATTACTATAAAAATTTATATTTGTTTTCAAGGACTAATGATAAGAATTATATGTAAAATGTAAAAAAATATTTTACTTATAATCAGTTAATGGTTAAGGTGAAATTTATTTAAATTCAATGATATCTGGCCAAAAGAAAGTAGATAAAAATTAGCTACCCATATAACCATTTTAATTCCATTCAATCAAAACTTTATTTAAAAAAAAGTTAAAACGCAAAAACATTTGCACTTTTATATAATTCAAAAAGAAGTAGAAAATAGAACTAATAAACATAAATTAGAATTTAAGGTCTTAATGCAACATAAAATATTCTTTTAAAGTTCACCAAGAGAACTTCAAAACGATCATGAAATAAAATATAATATAGGATGAAACAAAAATGTTAAATTATTCTCATAAAGTAAAAATGAAATGAAAGGAATTACGCTGAGAGGGATAATTAGTTAAACAAAAGCAAAAAAATGTAAGCAATTTTTTGGGACTACAGGGATATTTTTTTAATTTAATTCATAAAAAACAGAGATACGAAACATTTTTTTTAATTACTTTGCAGATTGAAAAATAATATTTTGAAGATTCAAGTCCCAGCCATTGTAAGAAAAAGTTAATTACAGAAAAATTTAGGATAAAAATGGTCTGATTCTACACAAATTTACGACTGAAAACTTTAGGCCAATATTGTAGTGAATAAAAAATCTTTTAAGTTAGTGAAGAAAGCATTGCTAGTAACTTTATCCACTAGAAGTATCTTATAGCCTTTCTCCACCAACGTTTATATACGGTTAAAAATTTCATATGGAGATTTATGTATTTAGCATGTTGCAATCGTGTATTGAAATACAATCTTTGAAAGCCTTTATAAGGGAAAGTTTGGGTGTTTGTTGTGAATCAACAAGTTTTCCAACAAAATAAAATCAAAAATTTCCCTATTTGTTATGTCTTTAAATATGTTATTAATTTATAAACTAATTTATTGTTTGTTTATTTATTCTTTTTATTATTATTATTAATTAATTTAAAAACCTTAAAAACTATATTTCAGCACAATTAGATGTTAATTTTTAAGTCACTTTTTTTGAGACATTTTCATCATATGTTCTAATACAGTGTATTACAAATTGCGAAGCGTTTTTTTTGTACGGAAGGCTAATACAGTGGACAAAGACGAAAACAAAAATAAATTCTCTGTGCAAGTATAACAATAAACAAGTAATATAAAAAAAAAATTTTTTAAAGTATATTCCTACTTGAGATTGTTTCTTCTTTTTTCTGAATTCAGAATTCGTAATTGATTGCATTCAGTTTTCTGAATTTTTTTTCTCATATAAAACTAAAAATTAGTTTATTAAATATAATTAATGAATTATTATTTGAACTAACTATATTAACATCAATTGTCATGCACTCCCAACATAACAAAAATTTTTTGAACTTGATTGGATAAATAGAAAAAGGTTAAATTAACGACTGAAAATTTGTAAAAGATATTGGACATTATGAGCTAACCGTAAGAATAATATTTTAACCAACTGTATAATCATCAATTGTCATGCACTCCCAGCACAACAAAATTTATTTGAATGAATAATGGATGAATAGAAAAGATTTTATTAACAATTGAAGGTTTTTAAGTAACCTAATAGTAGGAATATAATAAATAGTCGATGTCAACTAGAACTCAAACATTCTACTTTATATAAATACCTATAAGTAACCCTGTTGAGTTTTTTCATTCAGTTAATAATTGGTGGTTTGACTTCAAAGTGTTCCAAAAAAAATCGAACAAAAAAATAAAAACCTTAAGAAAGCTATTGACTAAAGTAATCAATTTGGTTATTTGATTTCAGTTAATCCAAAGATGAGATATCATATGAACCGCAATTCAACTTTTTTCAAAACCGTCGGCAACAATTCTCTGTCATTGGCTCAATTATAAATTTTTTTTAATGAAACTTTGACAAAAAATACTTCAAATATCATTGCTAATTGAATAACTAAAATTTTATTAATCAAGTCGTCAAAAAAATTCGCAAAAAAATAGCTTCACTCCGAGTAAATTTACTAGATCACTCCCTTAATTGGCACTACTTGGTTTGATCAAAAAGAAATAGAAAAATAGAAAAAACTTAAAACGACAGAAATTTAAAAATTATATTGATTTTCTGCCTCCACTTTGTCAAGAGGTTAATTTTAAAAATGATTCTTTTAAAAGTGCTTGAGTATTTGTTCATAGTACGTCATATTTTAGAAATAACAATGAACAACAACAAAAAATTAAAGAAATATATTTAAATTACACTTTGTTATGAGCTGAATTGTAGAGAGCTATTTTGGAAGCAGTACTTCACCGCAATCATCGGAAGGCTAATACAAGATAAAAAAGCTTAATTTGTTCATTATATGTATTTTTCAGAAATTTATTTAATAAAATCGACAAAATATTGAACCATGGTATTATAGATTATGCTTTTTCAGCAAAATGTCAAAAAATATAATTCTCTAAAAATTCCTTTATAGCAAATAACAAAGGATATATCTAAATAAACCTAAATTTACAATTATTATTAAAATGCTCATCCCAAAGAAAAGTCTCATAGTATTGTTTAGCTAAATCGTATTCGCATCACAGAGTTATATTCATTCATTACAATAATTTACTATCAAATTTCATTTAATTTGTAAAACTTATCTAAAGAACACAGGTTAATTGTGTAATTTTCTACTACATTTATTTTCAAGTCACGACAAAAAAATCTTAAATTAAAAAATGGAACCTTTTATTAAGGAAAAACAGCTTCTCACAACTAATAAGGGTTATATCGTTTATTCGATATAAAATGAAAGTCGTTTTTATTTTTATTTTATTTTTTTTTTTATTCCAAAGGAAATTTTTATTATATTCCTTACTATTAGCTTGCAAAATGTAAGTAAAAATCTTCAACTGTTAATAAAATCTTTTCTATTCATCCAATCAAGTTCAAATAAATTTTGTTGAGCTGGTAGTGGATGACCATTGATGCTAATACAGTTAGTTTAAATATTATTCCTATTATTAGTTCATAATATCCAATATCTTTTTGGAACTTTCACTCGATAGTAAAATCCTTTTCTATTTATCAAATCAAGTTAATTTTGTTGGTTGGTAGTGCATGACAATTGATGTTAATATAGTTAGTTGAAATATTAATTCATTAATTATATTTAATAAATTAATTTTGAATTTTATATGAGAGAAAAACTTCAGAAAACAGAATGAAACGAATTCTGAATTCAGAAAAAAGAAAAAACAATCTGAATGAATGAGAAATATAAGTAGGAGTATATTTTAAACAAGTAATATAAAAAGAAATTTCTTAGAGCATATTCCTACTTGAGATATGAACATATCATATAATAGTTTGGAAAAAACGCACTGAAAATGGAGACATTTAAATAAAATCATAAATTAAATGAAAAATATTTACCTGAGGTGTTCTTTTTGGAAATATGATTTAAATGCTAAATTCTCTTGTTTTAAAGAGATTTAAAGTTTATTTAAAAAAATCTTGCAATAAAATAAAAGCAATATTAGGGAATAACAATAATTAAGAATCATAATCACGTTTTCTTTATATTATTGAGAACTTTTGTTTCTGTTTTTGTTTTATGAGGGTTTTTTTTATATGATTCTCCATAATTTTGGATTAATTTTTTTAGTGTTGTCGTAGCGAATGTATCTTATTACTAAATATTTTGAATATTTTGAAGAAGAACAAAACTTTTCTCTTGATTTTATGGGAATGGAGATTTTTTTTTTTTATTTTTTGGTGACCAAAGACATCTGAGCAGATAAACTACACAGTAGAAATGTCCCAAGGATTATTTCGTCATAGCGCTATATATAAAAAATATTTTTGGCATAAAATTCAATTTTAATATCATAAACTAACTATTTTCAAAGTTTTTATTATGTAGCAGACAGAGACACTAATAATTATTAGCTTAAACTTCAATGGTATACAAAATTCAAAATACAAAACCGTTACAAACTATATTTCTCACATTAAAATATCTTACAAATTTTAGATAGTCCTCACTTAAGAATACAGGGCTGCCTTTTTCACTTAACAAAACAGAATTAAACTTTTGTAAAAAATTGGAATAACACAGGAAAAGAAAATTGAAAAATATTTCTCACTTCTCATAAAGATATAAACATAGTCCTGGACGTAAGCAAATGCCATTCCAGTAAGAATTTCATTTCTAGCCAATATTACTTTGGACTCATTATAAGCTTGTATTCCCCTGTTCAAATAGCCATTCGCAAGCTGGAATCATACCTTTTGAATTGAAAATGTTAGCTTTTTTTCTTTGATTACCAGTAAAACATAATTAGCCAAGGAGGGGGTGGAAATTGGTTGAATTAATCTAAAAATATTCTGCCTTGCAATTTAAAAAAATAAGTTTCACGAAACACAAGACACAAAGAGAGCAAAGCTTGCTTAACATTTTTAACATATAATTCCGTGAAAAAATCTTTTCAATAACATAAATTTTTACATTTTTTACAAATAAGAGACTGAAGGTTATTCAAGGACTAAGATATTTCCAGAACTAATTATATCAACATGAATTTAAACAGCATATCTCTTAGGACTATATCTAAGTAAAAAACATTCCTTAAGCTATTTAAAAAATAAGCTCCTTAGCAGTCTAATTGATTGTCCTTAAAGTCTCCTTTTTTAATGTCAAAATACCTTTAAAAATTACTTTTGGACTCTAGTTAATTTTTAAATATAATATTCCTAGATAATTAGTAGCCTTAGGATTATCGTCGCACATTAAATTTATGCAAAGTTTATTACTCAATTTTTACATCTAAGTATTTTTTCCAAGAAATCATAGAACCTGAAATATATTTTTAATTTCATGAAATATCTTAAGGCTGCTAATAAATATTACATTTATTGATTCTTTTTGAAAAACACCCAAATAAATATTTGGTCATAACTTTACGTCTTAAACGAAACGAGTTTCTATTTTATTTTCTTTAATTTCTATGATGACAAAAAAACTTTTCAAGAACTTAGCACAATTGAAGAAATAAGTCTAGCTGAAAAGGTTTCCTTTATGATTTTTTGTGACAAAATTATATTATTACAGAAATTTAATATTAATAACCATTTTAAGTATCCTAAAATCAAACATGACTTGAATTAGCTGTGCCTTTTGGGCATACAAATTTACTTCAATATTAGATAGAAACAAGAACAATTTCCTGAAAATTTTAGTGACAAACAAAAAATAAATAAGATTTGTCAAATGTCAGTATTAATGATGTTAATGTCTTTAGTTCTAAATGTAGAATTTAAGACTTTTAATATTTTCCTTGCAAGGAAATTGTTTCTTTGGAACAAATTCATTTGTTTTTTGTATAAGTATAAAGATCAAAAAGATTCAAACAAAAATCTATTTATTTTCCGAAAACGTAATCGTAATGAGTTCTTATATTATTCTGTTAGATCTAGACTACAAATTGACACTTCACTAGCAAAATACGCATATTTAAGTCTTTAGTATTTATTTTCATTGCTTCATTGATTTTAAATTAAGCTAAGCTTTGTGATATATAACATAAAAAAATATAGAAGCAGAGGTGGAATTTTTTACTGAAAGACAATAATTAATTAAAATCAAAATACACAAAGCAACAAGTGATATAAGTCCCGAAATTTGAACTATATTTAAATAAGTGACAGCATTGTTTATATTATTAGGACGGCGTTTATTAGCTGTAATATTCTGTTTCAAATAAATATTTTTCGATTTACTTGATTGAAAAATTCAAAAACTGTGTCTGATTTCCAAAACAGAGTTTTCGCCCTTGTCAATGAAAATGTGACTTGACATATAAAACACAATTCTTAACGAAATTCATCTTTATTCATAAATATAATTTTATCCAAATTTAAGAAATTTATTCTAGGACTTTTCTAGATCTTGTAGAGAAGAATTTATCATCGACAATAAAATGGTCCTTAGTTTTAGTAATGACTTCTTCAACTGACCCAATTTCTTCCTCCAAAGTTATTGTAAAGAACTCTTCATTTCAGTAAAACTTTGTTCCATTGAGAATTTAAGAATTTACGAGCGGCCAGTAGTCGCTGGCCATTATATTAATAGACTGGTAACATTGTCCTGATGAGATTAAACTTTTTCTTTAAATGAGTACGTTTTTTATGATTTCTTCCCCGAGACACACCAACAATGTAATATTATAGCCGCTAAAAAAAGTAAAATCAATACTGCGACCTTTCTAAAATTCAGAAGCAAGCTGAGTTCTATAGTTTTACTAGCCCACTTGCCAGAAAGCTTGGCCCCAAAGTATAGTAAGCAAAGCATGTTATACTCATTGTCATATATTAATGCATAAAATTCTTTTTACTCTGCTTTAAAAGTTGCAAACATTCCTCTAATTCATCGCAATATCTTTGCTTTGGTTAAAATGTGAGCAAACACGTCACCCACTTTGATTACAGTTCTTCTATGGACAAATTTTTATTAAACTTTCTCATAAGCAAATTTTTTTATAGCCTCAATTCTGTGGAACACCTTGGGTGCCTATATGGTAAGGCTTAAAGCCTTCAAACCATCCCTTTCCACCTATTTAAGATAGAAAAAAACAGAATAAATTCATTAAACGGTAATTTTACGATGATGGTATTTTTGACAAATTGTAATTTAAAATAAATCTATATCAGGTTTTCACTTTATCAGTCTATTCATTTCTTAGCTTCTTAATAAATTAAGATGTTTCACTAAAACGCTAACACCTTTTTGGTATAATAAGTTTCTATCTTACTTTGTACAAATCAAACAATCAAATTAAATAGAATGATTATAATTTAGATTCAAAATGTTTCCTTTAAAATTGTAAATGTCAATTAAAAACTCTTCGGAATAGTTCAAATAAAAAGTCGAATATAGCTAAGAAAAAGATAAAATTTCATGGTATTAAACTTGATTATTAAAATCAAAATTTATTAATATTAATTTCTTTGTGCTTATGCAATCAAAATAAACTCAATTAAATGTTTTTCATTTTAACTCTTAAATGTTACCTGAAATAAAATAAAAAAATATAACAATATTAAATTTGCCACTGTATACGAAGAAAAAACAAATAAAACGTAGGCAATAAAAAAATAGTTTCTAGTGAACTAACTAATGTAATAAACATTTTTGGCAAACTTTTCTAATAAAAAAACTCAACTTTGTAGATCATTAAAATAAATTTCATAACCCATAAATACTGTTGTTGGCTACTACTACTTTTTTTGTTATATTTTTTTTTTTGTCATAAGTTAAACGAGATTCATGCTTCACTGCTTCGAAGAAGCTATAGTAATTTTGATAGAAAGCTTTTGTCTCGCATGACAATTAATTCGCATACAATTAAGATTGCAAGGTTAAAGTCAAAGAAAAAAAATTTCTTTTGAATAAATTTGCTACAACTTTTATTTGGAAAAAAAATTTATAAAGTAGTGTTAGTAGAACCATTTTCAACATTTATGTTAGGCTACAGAGCTAACTATTTAAATTAGTTTTGATTAAGTTGCTTAAAGTTTATGCCGTGATGAAAAAATTTTATGTCATAGTTTTTATTGTTTTAAGAAAGTCCATTTAGCGGTTCTATAGGTTTTAAATTGCTTAATATTGTAGCTGTTTCTTATAATTAAGGCCAATATTTTATTTAATTAAATGAATATGACAAAAATGGCTTGTTAAAAAAGCCGAAACAAGACATTTATATTGTAAAAACCATTTAAAACTTATAATGAATATTATAATAATATTCATTATATTAAAGGAGCACAGATAGTCTAAAATATTCAAAGTTTTATTTTTTTGCATTTTTCGATAATTTGCTCCTTTAACATATTAAAATATCAAGTAAAATTCTCAAATGGTTCCTGAGTTATATCCTTCTAAAGAAATTGAAATTGAAATTGAAAAACATGTCTTATTTCTCCTAATAACTAGTTCCAATATTTAGATTTATAGCTAAAATCATGCAAAAACTATAGTTAAGTCATTTACTTTATATAAAAAAAAAGCTACATGGGCTAACACTAGCCACTCGGTAGACTGATTGTTTACTAACAATATTTTGAAACAAATGATCCTTTACTAGATTATTGGTTCTTATAAAAAAAAACAAATTACTATTTTTTTTAATAAAATCTAAACAAAAAAGTATAAAAAGAATAGAGATCTATTACAAAAGAAAAGAAAATACATTTTAACTAAGCCTTAACCCTAATTTACTCCGACAGAACTGCATCTAAAATACTAATGAAAAAAAGAGAAGAGAAGAACAACTAAAAAGAAAATACAACAAATAAAGAATCAATCAAAATAACAAAAAATTAAAAATAAAATAAACAAACAAAAAAATAAAAAAAAATTAATCCTTCTAAAGAGCAGGTACTCCTGTATTAGAAAATCACGTTACATGTCTTCAAAGGCGTTTTTATCAAAACTACATTTGTCAAATTTGTTGCAGCTGTAACTCAATAACAAAAGATCCGATCAATTTGATTCTCATTTTAGCATATTTTGTACTTGTTTCTCTATACAATGATTTACGAGTTTTATGATTGGATGCAAAATATAATTTTTAAGCGAAGTTTTAAAGTTTTTCTTATAAAATCTGCCATTTTGTGGCATTTCAATCGAATTGTATAGGAAAAATTTTCTAGTTTAATGATCTTTTTGTTATTTTTGAGTTCAGGAGCTTTGAATGCCGGAATGACTGCAGAAGTGAGCGAACTGTTTTTTGTTTGAAGACTCAGGAAATGGTGGATAATTTATACTGACAAACGAATATATTTATTTCAAAAAGCTACTTTGTATATTTTTTATTTATGCAAAATTATATCTGCTAACATTCGGTGCTATAGCTTTTTCTTAAAAGAATCCACAAAAATCACTCTTTTTTATAGAAGGCCACACGAGTTATGCCCCTTAACTGTTTTAACTGCGATTGGAATATCATTCTAGTTTAAAACTATCTCTGCAGTCAAAGTTTTAGAAAACTCCTCTAGGAAAATATCTCGGATGCTTATATATCTAACTAAAGAAAGTCCTTTATATATCGGGCTTATCTTGCACAAAAAAAAATAAACTAATTCAAAAATTACACACCTCATATTAAAGTAAAACTTTGTTTTAAATTTTTTCTGGAACGTGTATCCATAACGTGAAAATAAATTAACATTTTCATAGAATTAATATCTTGGCATCACCTTTTTGAATCATTCAGATCTGATGCCTGCATATCTTTAATATGATAAGTACCTTTCAAAATGAATGATTCAATAATGGATAGCACGTTTTTATGACACGTGGATAGATTTTCAACATCTGAAAATGAAGATACTTCTATGCTACCAGAATACCACGTTATTAAAAGTAGCATTAAGCAAGGAAAATAATGAAAAATTTTTCAAAAACTTTGACCTGAAGGAGAAATTTTCTTAAAGATGATGTCAAAGAACTGTTGTGTAAAATAATTCAACACAGGTTTTAATTAAATTTTTAGTTAAATAAATACAAACTTTCTGATAACATTGTTTAAATTCACAAATTTGGTATTCATAGGCTGTGAAGGATACTTTAACACTTTCTGGAAAATATCTACTATATTTGCCACATATCTTTATTCTAAAATAAAACTTTTAGCAAGTCTATTAACTAACCTGAAAATTTTTTTTCTTTCAAAGCAATCAGGGCAAAGTTTTTTATTATTTGGGTAAAAATGTTTAGTTAATATTCTGGGAATCAGAATTAATCCCATCAAAAATTTAATCAAAATATAATTAAATAAATAGAAATTTAAGAAATTGACCTTATTGACCTTATTGACCTTATTGACTTTTAAAACAAAATTGAATGTAAACAGAAATTCTTTTTGTAAAAAGAGTTACGAAAAATGTTTCTCTTTTTTTTTTATTTCCTTCTAAAACCTGCACCATTACTTTTCTTTTAGTCAATGTTTATTATTTACATTAGGATGATTTATCTTCATTTATTATATTTAATTTAAGAGTAAAAACTAAAAGATAATAAAAGTAAATAATTAAGAAATGGATATAAGCATAAATTGAATTTTTTTTCTAACACGCATATACGCTACAATTAATCATGTAGTCATGCGCCCACTTTATAGGTGTGGATATGTTTGAATATGAAGAAAAAATATTTCAATGGAAAAAATTAACGTTTTTTTAAAAACGACACAAAAAACAATTTTTTGTCATAATTTAATTTAACAATTAAACATCCATTACAAAATTTCTCTGACTTTTCAATACCTGTCATATAAATTGTTTTAATTTCATCCTTAAACCTCCCATAATTTTGTTAATTACTTTTTCACTGGAACCAAGTCGGTTTACTAGGAGCATCTTTTGAGATCTGCGAATATCCAGAAGGTCAATTTCATACGAGATCGAGAGCAGCTATTTTTATGGTAAAAGTGGTGTACGATAAAATTAAGTTTTCAAAAAATTCAAGCTCTTCCATGAGGCAGAAATTTTGCTGCCTCTTGTTTGTCGTGCATTACCAATTCAAGTGTAGTGAGCTTAATAGTGTATTTTTGTTGAATATCTCTTGCTAACCTTGAAACAGACCGAGCCTTGTATGATACTGACAAGATTTATATTTTTTTTGTTAGTTAAAGATTAGTTTTTCATCATTAGAATTTTCATTTGACAATGAAAGAAAACAAATTCAGGGAAGCAGCCAAAAGTAAAACTTGATCGAATGTGGTAAAAACTTAATTTTAAGGTTTAATTATGGTTTGCATTTTTCACTTTCAGAAAATTGTGACACAATATATTCTGGTTCATAAAATCATTTTTTTCCAATCGATCCACTTACACAATATATGTAATAGGCATTCATAATAGTTATTCTGTTAGCAAGTAAGTCGCGTAATAATACTCTGACTGAATACCACAAAATACCGTCCATAATCTTTTAAACTGACTGTTCTGGTTTTTGTTGTTTCAAACAACTGTCAAAAACTGTGCCCTACTTATTGGAATAACAGTTTGCTTCCAGGGTAGAGTGGTATTTTCATTACCAAAAAAATTTTCTCATTGTGCCTAAGCAATTTTAAACTCTACTCTACGTAATCAATGTGAAGTTATTTGGGCTCAATTGTGAACAAAAGCAGCACTTACTTCAAGAACAACTTTCTCATTAAAAAAGTTTCATGAAAATTGGAAATACGCTTCCTTTTAATATCCTCAGCCATTTCTAAAAGTAATCAGTTTGTGGAGATTTTTTATGTGGCCTGGTTTAACTAGCTCATTTTTGTGACAGTATAGTTAACAACTGTTTTTGATAGAGTAAAATTCGGATAGCACATGTCTAGATAATTATTTTCTGAGAGGGTATTTTATCCTTCAGAAAATAAATCAACACACAAAAGTGCTTTGATTATATTGTTTCAAAAGTAGCAAATCTCGCTTCATTGAAATAACTGTAACTTCTTACCTTGATGTCAAATTATCATGAACTTTGTACGCTTCCTTGCCAGGTTGTTATTTCTATTCAAATTAGATAGATTTGTGAAAATTGAAGCTATTTATGTGTCAGCTTTTTAGGAAATTTCAAACAATATGCTATCATTAACTATTATAATAAAATTTTTAAGATAAATATAAAAATAGTTTTTAGGTAACAGGATATTCATATTACTACAAAACTACAAAAATTCTTCGCATTGTTTTTGTGTACTTTTTTCCCTTAATTAATAAAAATATTGAATTTCTATAAGATTATCTAAAAATAGAAAGAGGATATATAATTCCAAATTTCTTTACTTGCTTTTTTTTTTTTGATTTATTAATTAAAATGTGTTTTACTTGCTATTCTAAGGTTTTATACTCAACAAAATTGATTAAAGATAAAATAAAATCTGATTAAAAACTGATTTTAAAAAATTTTCATTATCTTTTTTCATTTTACTTCCGTAAAATATTTCATTGATAGACTCATATCTAAATTAGACTTGCCATCTGTTACATTTGAATTAACACTTATTGTTCATATTTGCTATTAAGCATCTTAGTTAATTAAAAAATCAACAATTTACGTCATTATCTAACAAGAAAATTTCCGCCATGGTCATGAGCCATTAATCAATCAATAGACGCCCTCGTGGGAGAACTTTTATTATTTTGCATTAGTGCTGAATGAATTAAATTCAATACTAAGCACATGTTTTGCTTCAATGAATCGTAGATTTTCGATGAAAGAATCACCAGATTATCCGCTTCAATTAAATCTTGCTAAATCTGATTAAATATATATATATGTATGTATACATATATATATGAATTAAATTTATGAACAGAGTACGCCATATCATTTTTTCATGCTTCATGAAATATTTCTTATATAAATAGACTAAAAATATGAGAAATAACCTTGTTAAAAATGATGGCAAATTTCTTGTTAAAGGCTATAAGCTACCCGTCAAAATAAATGTATTCACAAGTCCAATCATTTTCAATTATTTTAAATGAGTTTCATTGTTTTCAAACTTCTTCTAAGACTCCCTCTGCACAATATACAATACTTTTAATATATATTTATATTTATAGTACATATTTTTTTAGCCTGAATTGCTTCTTGATGAGATTTCTAACAATAAGTAATTTCCGAGAATAAAATTGAAATTGTTTTTGATTGATAAATTCTTAATATTTGCATTCAAATTAAGTGTGAAAATCATTACAGTACATATTTGCTTTTGCTGTGAAAAATTATTGATTAAATATCAAAGTTCAAAAGATATAATCAAATGCTATTTTATCTATAGGAACTTTCTTGAATTAATTATTACCAGAATTTAACTTTATGAGGGATGTATTTGCTCAAAGACAATCTAAAACGAAAAAATAACCATTGACACGTACCTAAAATAAACACAGACTAGTATTTATATTTTTGTTTTTCTTTTTATTCCTCTTTATCTGTGTAATGTGTTAAGGATTTCAAGTCTGTAGCATTTGACTATACAACAAAAAAAGAAGAAATTTACAGTCAAAAAAATCAATGATTAAGTATGATTAAAAATGTTAAACGGAAAAAGAATAATCTTTTGTCTTTTTTAAATATATCTAACGGCTTTCATAAGATATTTTTCAAATTAATTTTAATCAATGCTTAATTAAAAGTATAATTTTATTTTTTACTTTTAAGGGCACTCTTAACCATAAAAATATACATTAATTTTTTTAATTTATATTTTTATTTATTTTTTCGTCTTTTTACTTTCAGCTTCGATGGACAAAACCAATTAGTTCCTATAATCCAATTATATTAATCAAAGAAATCTAAATTTGTTTTTAAATTTCTATGCAACTAAGCATACATAAAAGATTTCAAAGTTGTATGAATTCATTTATTGCTCTCAAAATGGAGTTTTATAATGGACCAAGTCTGCATAATTCTTTCATCCAATAGTTAAATGGAAGAAAAAAACTTTTTTATTTAAATACTTTAACTATTTAACTATTCTTGTGAAAAATTCGATCTTTTGAAAATCATTAAGCGCATCAAAATTGAGTTTAAATGGAATAGATATAAAGCAATTAAACAAGGCTTGACAGATGTTAAAATCTAATCCAGTTAGTTTGCCAGCTGACTTGTATTAAAAAGATCAACAGCAAAATAATCACAAAACCGTATGTTTTGATAATTTCCAATTAAATAAACAGAGATCACCAAACATTACTTATAGAACACAGAGAGAGAGGTGTGATGAATATCACGTAACAAAATTATGACTTGCATTTTTCAACTCATTCTTTTATATACAAAATTACCAAACACTTCGAGATATATTTAGAACCACTAATGGAGAAATTTATAAAAAAATATTAGGAAAAGAAAAGCTTGAGGATGAGACTTTTCTCGAGCAATTTAAGGATAATCAACAAATGGCAAAATTAGCATATTAATCTGATATATGTGTAATCTGTTCAATGTTCAAGTACGCAAATTTAAGGCAAAGGCTCGAATTGCTTCCAGTTTCATAAAAAAATTGAAGTGTTTCAAAAGAAGTTTGCAATGGGGAAAAACAAGCTCAAAGGAAGAAAAAATCAACCAATTTTCATTAACATAAAACTTTGTTGTCAAACAATAAATCACTGATCAAACATATAAAACAAATAACGGTCAGACATATGAGGAATGGGTTAATATTTCTCTTTAATGTCTATTTTACCCCTGAAAACTGATATTTTAAGAAAAATTTAACATTTACATAATATATTTTGTGTTTTTAAAAGCAGATTTAAAATGATCTTCAAAACGCTCAAGTCTGTCATGATTGACGTCACGCTTTGCAAAACAACTGTCAGAAGTCATGTGTATATATATGAAATTTTTCCCATTTCTGAAAAATTTGTTCATTTTCTTGTTTTTTTTTTTTTTTGTTTAAAATGAATTCAACTTGCTAAAAGAGTTGTGTAGTGCCTGAGCGTAAAATTAGAACTACATATAAAAATACCAAAAAAGTTATTTATTTATGTGCCAAGTGCGAAAAAAGTGGTTAAACCTGTGAAAATGTCAAAAACAACAATAGCGTTTCGCAAAGTGTGACGTCACGTTATCTGAGTGGTGTTCACGATCATGGGACTGAGTTAATACTTAAATTTATTTATTGAAAACAGTAATAATTTTCAATTTTAATTATAAATTACTTAGTTTTTTATTTTCTTGATATCATGATTAATCATTAAAAAATATAATCTATCTGATATTTTCTTATTAGTAAAAACAGTAAGTAAAACAATACATTGTCGTCAAGAGATTTGTAGATTTGTTTTTAAATTTCTAGGCAACAAAGCATACATAAAAGTGTTATAATAATAATAACGAAAAATCAAATTATGCGTTCTTTTCCCTTTTCATTGCTTATTTATTTTATTTTAAAAATATTGCGGCTAGAAAAATAGAAAAAAAAATTTTTTGCACAATTTGATGCTAAAAAACTAAAACATACCAAAACACGAAAAAAATATTTATCTTTTCCAGATAAAGTAGTTGATTTTGAATTAATTATTAATTTTTTCTTTTGTGTGATACAATTAGAAATTTTAAAATTTAGTGTAGTCACACATATTTATTTAGCGGATACATTTAATTTATAAAGTTTATGATTTAAATTCGTTCATCAATTTTGAAACAGATGTTTTTAGCTATACATCGTAGCCTTTTAAAAAAAGTTTAGCGTTATCAGAGCATGTTGACAGACTATTTTTCGCTGGAATTGAATAAATTGAATGTAAATGATCCTTTTTGTTTCAACCATTGATCTGCCATTGATCTGCTCATTTTGCAAAAGGCTATGGACAATTTTGATGCTTGGTTACAAGTTTATAAAAAGAGTTGTGGTGATCACATTGTTTTTATATTCATATTTACCACAGATACAACTTTTATTATGAATAATGAGCAAATAATTTTGCACCCAAAAAATGTGTTTGATTTAAATTAAAAGCGGATTATGTAAAACCAAAGGTCTTCACAATATTTACAGTAAAACAGCCAACAAGATTGCCATAAAAAAGATTTTAATGATTAATTCGTACTTGTTGTTTTATTAAAAATGTTCTATGTCAAATTTATACAAGTTACGAGTTCGATTAAAAACGTTATCATTTTTTTCTCTTATTTATATTAAGGTTAATTAGGTTTATTTAGTTTACTATTTTCCACCGTTTGACAAAACTATAAACCTTAATTAACTAGTGCTAAAGAGTGTTAACTGAATGCTTATGAATTTTCTTTACACACGAGAAAAGCGTTATCGCGTTTCGCCGCGTGCAAACGGTTAAGGAATATAAAATTTTAATTTTGAAGAAATTTCAACAAAAAATTATTCCAATCCATAAAACACAAAGTGAAAATGTAGCTTAATTATTTTTTTTTTTTTTTTTTGGTTTCAATTTTAATTTTTTCGTATTCGAATTTTTAATGTTATTAGTACCGAAAATAAAAATACAGGAATTTGCATTTTTGTAAAAGGAACAAATATAAAAAAAATTCTTCTTATTATCATATTTATTTCACAAATTATTTTAATAAATCTGTCCCTCAATCTCATTTGAATTTTCATTGATATCATTTCTGACTAGCACATTAAAATTTCCATTAAATATGAAAGCAATCAACAAATTAGTACAACTTATTTTTGTATGTCGGCTTTTTCTACCACAATATTTTTGGAAACAAAACTAAGAAACACATTAAATGCAAAGTATGAAATGTTTGTAAAACATAAAATAAAGATCTCAACATATCGATGCACCGCTGAAATCATACGTTAAAATTAATTATGAAACATGACACTAAATATAATTTTATCAACATTTTATTCATTGTTTTTTCATTAAATATAATCAGCAATATTATTTTATTTGATAAATAAAGTAAATTAGTTTTTCTTTTGTTGGCGCATGGTGGTACACAAGAGTCATTACGAGGTGAAATCAAAAAGTCGAGCGAAATACGGTTCTAGATCATACTCCTTTGAACATTTTCTGTCAGTTACCTATTTTTTTTTTTCATTGATTAAAAAATGCTCATACACTGCCAAACTATATCAATCAACACCTTTCAAAGATAATCTTTGTTTGAAAATCACTGACCCTAAATCTATGAATAATCATTAAGCTCTTCAAATATTTATACCAAAAAGGTATAATAAAGGTTTCTAGCACAAAAAAGTCAACCCTTAAAAGTTTAGTAAATCTATATTCAAAACTAACAAATCTATGACCTAATTGTATTGCACAAGTTTTTTTTTAATTTACTTTAGAAAAAAACTCTAAAATAATTTAAAATTTCCGTAAATAGATTAACAACCTTCTAATAATATCTACAAAACTAATTCCAACAAAATTTATTGACGCTAATAAATTCAGGTGTCCCAGAAATAGCTCATATTTAAAATGTTTGCCTTGTCCTCAGGCCTCATAATTCATAATTTTCATGTATACCTCTACCTTAAATTTGAAATTCGAAATCTTCTTGTTTGGTTCTATATTGAAAAATCAAAAACAAAAACTAGACAAGTGTTATTTTAGATCAAAACGATAACTATAACATGTTGATGGCATTTTAATTTTTAGGTTTATGTCAAGCAGCCGCACAGGTGTCATCACTAAGTTTATGGCTATATAGACAAGAAATTGCAACCCATTGAGGCTAAAAGGGATATTATAATATATATTTATAGTTTCTTGTTATTTTTGGCAGAGATCAAACAAAATTTTAGAAAATTTATGAAATTTAGAAATTTATATAGAAATATTTTTACATTAATTTAATGCCACAGATTGACGATTAAAGATCACATAAAAGGCTATCATAGAAAAACGTATAAAAATTATAAGGAATGCCATGTTTTTATCTTTATCATAAAACAAATATATATTTTCTAAATAAAAATTAACTACCTAAAGGCCATAATCAAATCAAAACAACTATTGGAAGGGTACGACTAAATCTTCAATTTATGACATTTCTAGGAATACTTTCTCGATTTAAAAATAAACTTGCGGTTAAAACTACTACTTTGACAAAAATATTACTCAAGTTTATCAAAAAACTGGCTTAAAAATTTTATTTCTATAGAAATAAAACCAAAAAATAAATTACACGTAAAATAGGGTTTTCAATTTTCGACATATTTGAGGACATTTAATTTATATTTCTTTATTATTTTTTTCGAGCTTTTGTTATTTAAGCATACTACAAATAATTTTGTTTCTCAAAAAAATAATTTAAGAAAATGCTTCTAATTATCTCCCTCTGTTTTTGGGGTATTCAATTTAAAATGACACTTTTGATAGGTTTATGAAATATTCTATGATTCTATGAAGCACGTAAGTAATGACAATCGAATATTTTTATCTTGTTTACACTCAGGACTCTGATGATAAAATACTTAAGTAGTCGGGTCATTACTAGGAAATTGTTCATAATAGAGAGACGCGTTTATTCATACTACCTTGATCAAAAAGTTTCCAGAATTTATTAAAAAAAATAAACAATACCATTTTATTGTTACAAATTGTTAACTGCAATACACTTATGCCAACGCTTGATCCAGTCCTCTAGACATTTTTTTAACTCGATGTTAGGCATCCCTATTAGAGCCATTTTTGATTTTTCCATTGTCTCCTCTCGGTTAAATTCTCGGACCCTCAAATATGAAAATTCTGCTTATACACATAGCCTCTAAGTTGGAAATTAGTCTTCATAATATGTCTTCTCATCGGTTAAATCAAAAGCATATCGGATTTTCAATGCTTGTACCAATTTAAGTCTATAGGTCTTAACATTAAGGTCTTTATACAAAATTATTGTTAGAGTAGTGCTTGAAATGTTCAATTCTTAAGAAAGATGGCGATTTAATACTTTTACAGGTTCCCGCACATTTTTAGGAAAAGCACCAATCTTTTTCGATGTACAGGACCAGTTATTTTATCCAACAACAATCTAATTTGTCAGACTTACTTCACAAATTAATCCTCAAATTCCATTTAAAGCCTTTTATTATTACTAAGCTCCCCACGTGAATTTCATGCGTGTTAAGATTAAAGAATTACCTTTTTAAAGTAGGTTTTCAACATTTCTCAATTCTATTGAGGAGTAAAGCGACTAATTGTATAAATTTCAAACATTAAACAAAACTTTTGACAACTCATTTATATAATTTATCATTCAAACTCAAAATAACTGGTAAATGAATTCCCAAACACTAAACGGCACATAGAACCCCATAAAGGATAGCACATAAGTATTTTTCATATTAACAACTTTTTGACATGACAGGCAAGAGTATAAAGAGAAGAAGGAATGTAACCACTTTTCGAAGTAAAAAATAATCTCATATTAAAATGGATACTCTAGCAGTCTTACTAACACAACTTACTATTTTGGCTACTAGAATTTTATACACAGTTCAATGACTCTACATGCATCCTCGTGTGCCAATAAACAAAAAAAAAATACTAATAAAAAGCTGTGAATGTGAGAAATACTTATGTACCATCTCCCAATGAACATCTAAAATACTTCCAATAGGATAAAATATGCTTCACTTAAGATTATCCCTTTTAATTTCATGCCTTTCAATATAATTAGTATTAAGCCGATATCTCTAAATAAAATTACGTAATATTAAAATTTTAAATTTACCTTTCATTTAAATAAAAGACTTTCATTATAAAATCTTAATCTTATTCATGAAAAATTTCTTTTATATATCAAAGGACCCACAAGTTAAAAGCAATTTTATTTCATAACATCATAAATATAAAGTATTAAATTTTAAAGAAACCTGAGTACCATAAATTATGAGCATTAACCCCTCCCGAATTCACCAATTTATCATAAACTTGGGATTATAAGTTCTCCCTTTTATGCTAAAATTGTAATTTTTTAACTAAAAGTCTGGCAAATATTTTTAGAAATTCAAAATAATATAAAAAACTCATTCTTAAATATTTTCCAAAGTCCAGACGGTTGCCTTAAACTGGATAAAACTCCTTGAAATTACTTTTTAGCTCAAAAATATGAGCATTCTATTAATTTTTGGGTTCAGGTGTAATCTTAAACTTAATAAATAAAATAAAAATATTGTTGAAAATCTTTCAAACAATTTCTTAGCTTACTTTTTTTGCCTCGAATTAATTGAGCATGTACTCCGTTAACTATGTCTGTTAGTATTGAAAAAAAAAGGATTTTTCCATTTAAAGCAACTGTCTGAATCCTTGAAAAATATAAAATATAAATTTCTACCAGACGGATCCTTATTTACGATAATAAACACATTTTCCTCCCAAAAAATATATAATTTCAAAGGATTTGTAAATATTTCTCTCGGCTTAGTAAAATATCATTTAGAATCTCAAACGATAAAATTGGTGACCTTAATTAATTCTCTTAACCAAAAAGATACTATATTTAACGAAAAAAGTTTTCTACAATACTGTTTTATTTTGACGATATCAATAAAACGTTACCCTTTTAAGTAAAAAAGTCTCATGAAACAGAGAAAATTTTATATTCTGTCTATGTATTTGACCTACATTAATCCTTTTTTATAGTCAATTTCAACTGAATAACAGAGAATAATAATATTGACATAATTAAATCCATTAATTGTAATTTTCTTATGGATTTTATGCTTATTTTAATGACTTTTGAAATTTAAGATACTCATTAACACAAATTTTATATTAAAACAAAACAATAATAACAAAATATTACTGTAATATAAAACAATGTCATGCAAGTTTTTGAATATTAAATGTTGTTTTAACAAAATTGTTGAAATAAAGTATTCTTTGTAGCTAGCTCTCTCAATATGGATTCTAAATAATTGACGTCACAATAAATTTTACAACCTGAATTTGATCATAAATATAGAAATCAAAATAGTAAAATTATTCAAATAAAATTTGCAAATATATCAATAAATTAGCTTATAAATTTTTTTATGATATAAACTCATTTATCTATAAACAAATTTGATTAAAATAAGGACTGGATATTCCTTTTATTCTTTTATGGAGAAGATTTAAATTCCGAAACTGTTTAGCTGGCTGTCACTTTACTTTAAACAAGATAAAAAGAAAAATTAAGGGTTACTGAATAGGCATGAAAATAATTTATGACTCTTTCAGTTTTTGTGCAACAAGTGAAAAAATTCTTCTGAGCTGAATGAGAAAAAAATTGTTTCGTAATTTTCTACAAAGTAAGAGAATATAAATGGTTTATGTTGAGTGCCTTTCAACAATTTTTTAACGATTTTGCATAGTCATTCAAGCAGTTGACAATTTGCTAATTCAAAGCTCATCTCAAAGTAGGTGAGAATTTGGTTTCAAGATTCCACTGCAATCGTGTAGGTTATGTCTTAAAAGAACTAAAAAAAATTATTTTAATTAAAAAAATGTAAATGCAATTCTAAAAATGGCTATAAACGCCACAAAGGTTCCTGGACCCATAACCATAAACAATTATTTTTCATAGAAAAGTGCAGTTATTTTTTATTCAATCAATGACGTTTTGTTTCACCTTTTCATTTCAAAATGATAGATTTTAACGCATGAAGCCTAAAATGTAAGAAGCTATAAATGGTCCTGTACACTGTCACAAAAATGCATCCAAGCTTAGTTATACATCTAAGTCTATTTCGAAGCTGTAGTTACATACCGTGTAAAAAAACCCCGTTAAAAAATTTCGCGCAAATTAAAGTGCATAGCCAAAGATCGTCTTGAAAAGTAGATATGTGATGAAAGAAAAACCTATTAAGTCTTCTTATTTGCAAGGATATAGTACTCACTAACGCGCTATGTAAATTTTAATTTAGGACAAACAATCATACACTAAACACTTCAATTATGGCTGCGTGCTACATAAAATCATAAATAAATATTCATATTTATAATGGTAAAAATTATGAAAAACATATTTTTTTATATCATATAAAAAGATTTAAAGCCATGACGATCCAAATGACGTGGTAACTAACCACATTTTGTTTCGTTTTCTTTACATTTATTTGTAACAAAAAATCAAACAATCCTTCATAAACTTAATAGTGAACCAAGTACTCTGCCTGGATTTATATCCCTTTAGAAAAAGCATACTACAATAAACTTTAGTATGCATTTCAAGGATAACATTTATCCTTTTTTGTTGCATAATCCATGCTCTAGAACATTAATGAATACTCTTGTCGTCAGAGTACTCTGCTCTTTAATATCAGTCAATTCTTTATTAACAATCAATATCTTTTCTTTCTGTTTTCACTTGTCCTTGTTATATGTATTCTGTCCGTTTGAAAAAACCATTTATTCCTTTTATGTTGACAGCTTTATTTTGCAATGTGTTTTTTTGTTTTACTGTTTTATTATATTCTCCCGTAAATGTAATAAATTTATGTTTACATTTGTGGTTTTGAAGTTGCCTTTCTTGGTTTCCTTGTGAATTTTTCTCAATCTCAGTTAAATATGACATTTTGAATTGTTATGTTAAACACAAAAAAGAATTATTTTTTTATCAAATCTATGGTAGAAAATGTTTTAATGTCAGCAAAAATAATATCTACACATAAGTTTTTTTTATTTTTTCTTATGAATTATTACAGCTTATATCATCTGTCATTGAATTTAAATCCCTGTGGCAATATATCTGAATTAAATTTATAAGTAACATAAGACTAAATCATTAAACTGCATTTCGTATTTTTCCGATCAAAAAAAGAAAATTCTTATAAAAACAAGAGAAAATTTTATAATTTAAAAAATCAATGAAACTACATTTTAGCAGGATTATTAATAACTTTATATTAACCTGTATACTACATATGCATTCTATAAGGCTGACATTTAGCGCTTTAAAATTGATAGCCTTAATTAATATCTTTCGAAAATTTAGCATTCTGAATAACGTGTAGTTATTCTTAACGTAAGCACATCTTCCTGTTGGATGATTCTATAGCGGATAGCATCTATTTGAATATTTCGAATTCTTAGTGAAATACTTGTGAATATATTTGAGAAAATATTGACCTAGATACATAAAAAATGATTATGAGTCAACTCTTAAGTTTTTAAATTAAAATGGGATAGAATTTGTGGATATCGCGGATTAATTGCGTGCATTTATTATCGCAAACATTCTTTATGTCGCAAGGAGTTTAGAACATTCCAATGATCCAGAACTCAGCAGGCCAAAATGTTAGTACTTGGTAGGGTAAGGGAAGTTAAAAGCAAGACTAAAGGTTTCACAATTTTTGACACTTTGCCTCGTGAGTTTGGCTGCCTTTGCTTTGGTATCTTAGAAATACATGTTTATCGATCTCAAATGTAATGAGCTTTATTTTATTAAAAATATATAATTAAATATTTATGCTTTATATATTTCTAAAGAGCTGTAATGTCATTATCGCAGTCAATAGACTATTGAGTGTAAGCTCTCCTCTACAACGCCAATGAAAACTCTGTCCAACACACTAATCTAGGCCCCACGTTATTATATTTACTTTGCATTACTTGTTAAGCTCGAAGAATTTCTATTTTTGATTGAATAACTGTATTTCAAGATTCAAATTTTAGTTCAAATATCTGGAGTTTTTTTCCTGATTTTTGCCACTCAAAGTAAATCTGCCATATTTAGGCTCATGTAAAACCCAGCAATGATATATTCCTAATATAATCAGTGAAACTTTTTTTTTGGAAATTCAAAACCTAAATGTCTAGTGCCTGTATCACATTGATTGACCAATGCATTTATTTTAAGAGGAAATATTTTTCCTGCATAGAATTTTATTGGGAATACGAAAAATTCGGTTCATTCACGGATATTGAAAAGGGGGAAATCGATGCAATATAACTTCATATAGATTTTCATGGAATGCAGCTATTTGAAATTCAAAAGTGTTTTAATTGTTTTTTTCATTTCATTTATTTATTTAAAAAGTTCGTTAGCACATTAATTAATGAGTCACAACCAATATAAATACAATTTCTTCTTTATTCATTCATGCGTTATAACTTCTTTTAAATATAGTAGCATACATTCATTTCAAAGTTTTACTCACTTTTCTATACCAGGCATTTAGAAAGAATTATTTTTGAAATTAATATGGCTCTGAGTTCCAAATGAAGATTTCTTCATTTGAGCCAAATTTCATTTCATAGAGCAAATTTATATGATATACCAAACCTGAGTAATCCAATGTAGTTCGATGCAAGTCAGAGTTCAATTAATTTGGTAATTTGGCTATCGTTTTGACACGCAAAACATTCCTTCTTCATTTTAGTCAATGATAGACTTA
Source organism: Acrocera orbiculus (assembly GCA_947359355.1). Lineage (NCBI taxonomy): Eukaryota > Metazoa > Arthropoda > Insecta > Diptera > Acroceridae > Acrocera > Acrocera orbiculus. The sequence continues at coordinate 6,779,461 of OX375757.1, forward strand.
AATTCACCTATCATAAATTTTTTAATTGGATTTTGATTAAAAAACTAAAAAATTACGAAAGGAAAGAAGATTTAAACATCATAGAAATATTTATTCTAGCTATATGGAATTTCATATTTCTTTACTGTCCTTTTTTTATAATAATATATTAAAGGGAAATATAATACGTTATAAATTAAAACGAGTGTTAAACAACTTTCTATAAAAATAGAGTGATTTTGTTTTTATATTGATGAGAAATGGGGACTAATTGAAAAGGAAACAATAAGTTTAGCTACGAATAAATTGGGAGGACTACAAAATTCCAATAGAATGTGAGGTTATCGCCAAAAAACCATTGATCAATGAGTTGACCACTGACACTGCACTCACATTGGGAGATCAGCTTCAGTACTGATTCAAGGTTTAAACTAAAAACTAGATCAATTTTTGTTCTATTTCATGTAACAAAGATAAAGACTACGAATTTTTACTTGCTAGGACTTTTATTCTTTAAATAAAACCGTACTTAAATCTAATTGAATTTTTATTAATATTAAGAGTACAAATTCTTGTAATGATACTTTTAACTCCGTACCGGATTCCAAGCATGTTAGCTAAACTATACCAATCATTTACAAAATTAGCTATAATATATGTATATTTAAATAGTTAAATAATTTTAGCTTAAGCTCTATTAAATAACAAAGATTTATGCTAAACAATATTAATTTGCATTTTCAATAGTTTTAATCATAAACTAATAGACTTAAATATTTATGATTTCTTTTTTTTATTTATTCTATAGAATCATTAATTAATAATCTATTTATAAAACTAAATCCTTTTTTTAAGTGAACATAGAAGCCGCTTATATTTTTATTACTTTCAAAGACTAACAAAACAAAAAAACTTAAACGTGATTCATAATTTTATTCAATTCTTAGTATTTAATTTACGTAAATTAGTTAAAGTCAATCTAACTTAATTTAAAGTTGCCTCAGAGCTTAATGATTACCATCTTGGGAGTGTAAGTGTTCTTATTAAAATAAACTGTTTCCTTAAACTAAAAAATAATGCGCGCGCAATCCCTTACATAACCCATATATATATATATATATATATATATTTACACAATACTATTAATATTAAGGATTCAAGTCCAAATTATTGGAATAGAAAGGGCAATCCACTTAAAGTTGACAGCCTAAATGTTTAGATAATCTTATAAAAACCGGTTATTTAAAAAATCTATAGTTTTCCGGTTTTAAATAAACATTTTGATGTTATTACTTACCTAAATTAAACAAATTTGATAGTTTTATTATGAATATATTTCCAGTAAAAACAAATTTTCATTCGGCACTAAAAACTTGCACTCATTTTAACACTTTGAAATTATTTTCAAAAGTTGCTAAAATTATAAACAAAATATAGCAACACAAGTTAAATAATTCTTTTACTTTTAGTTATTGTTTTATTTAGAATTATAATTTTTTAACTTAAAAATCACACATCTTATATTATTTATTTTTATAAACTTAAATATTATAAGTAATATCACAAAAACTAAACCAAATTTAAAATTTCATATTTTAATAAATTAAAACTACGATAGAAAACCTGCTAATGATTTTTATTTGTATTTTCGAGAACCTCAAAATCGTTGGCAGCACTAACAGCTATTTAAATATTAACAAGAAAACTAAAATTTTATTTAAAAAAAAACACTAATAAAATCAGAAAACTGTCTCGAGTATTTTATTTTCATATCTCCTAAAAACCAAAAACAAAAATTTACTTTATGTCAAATTTATTCTTTTAGAAAACTAGTACACAAGACCACGGCCGAATCTAAACTGAGAGCAAAAAAGACTGGAAAATTCCTGTTAGTTTTTCTCCTCGGTACAAGTCACAGTGAAAAGCTCTAATCTACTGGGCTTTATGTTATCAGTAAAAATAATATGAAAAATGAAGTAAAATAACTGAAAAGTGTAATAAAATATTACTTAGGAAAGGGATGGAGGGGCAAAGTGTGCTTTAAAATAGAAAAATCAGAAGACGTCATTTAGAAGTCATTGCTTTGGTTACAAAAACAACAACATTTAGAACTCATCCCTTTTTGTCTTTTATCCATTTAGTATTTCTGTTTTAGCAATTTGCCCATGTATTCGTTTTTTAGTACTTGATTTTTTATTCATTGAATTTTTATACCCCATAGGAAAAGCTTTAAATGCACCAACAAAATTATACAAAATACCATCAAGTTTATATATTTTGTAATAAGCTTTTTCTCTTCCTCTCTCTCTTCTTTTCGGCTTGTTGCACTACTAACATTTTTTTAGTATTAATCTAGTACAAAGATCATAGATTCAGCACTTAATTAAAGATTAAGGTAGTTATTTTTTAATCTTTTTATGGATTAATTATGACCTTGAAATGGGCATTTATTGAATTTTTGAATTTTTGAAAAAAAAACTAAGCTATTTAATAAAACTAAAACAAAAATTAATAAACTTTGTTAAGAAAAAAATAATTTTGCATGCCATTAAAACATAGGCTGAACTTTGTTAAAGAATTAAAATATTGAAGTTGTTTTTAACATCTTAAGATATTGTATTTATGTCTTTTAGAAATTTTTTAACAAATTTTTTAAAAGATGAGTCATATATTTTTTCAAAGTATGATAGTTTTTGTGTTTTAATCTTTTCTTCTTTGCTGATGTGCAAAATGTTAGTTATATTTGGCCACCAGTAACGTATTTTTCTTGAATTGCAATTTGATATATATTAAAATTTTAGGATATATAGACCATAGATTTTTTCGGTTTATAGTATGTAAATTATATTTTAGTACTCTCTAAAAACGCATCAAAGAGAAAAGTACTTACTGGGATAAAGAAAACTCAACCGCCAGTATTATTACTTAAGTAAATCAAGTATCCAAATATCTTTTATCTAAAAATTACAATGTCTTCGTAATTTTCCTATTTGAATTACCTGCGATTTGCATACTTTTACACAATTTAAATCCAACCGTCTATATATGTGTTTAAGACTTAATTTTCAGATCTCTTTGTACGTTTTTAAGCTTAGATTATCGCCGGAAATACACTTGATTTAGTTGCAATTAATACAAATCTAGATACGAATAGCTTAGATTGATTTGCAGCAACAAAAAATTAAGTAATTAATTCAAAAGTGATTTCAGGACTTAATATTTAAATCTTGCTAGCATTCTGAATGTAAATGCTTCTCAAACTTTAACTCCTTAGCCCCAGATTTAAATATATTATCAAATGAAAATCAAATAGATAATTATTTGTTAATGGTAAGAAAAATTTAGGAAACATAGATATCTTGAAGTGCATTCAATTACATTTGACCAAAAGCAGTGTTTGGGGCTTAATACAAAGATTTTTTTTAATTAATATATAAAAATAGATTAAACATGTGTCTTCCACAGAACTTCACAATCAAAATTGCAGGCAACTTATTAGAGTGGATCTTCTGAAGGTAATCTTTCATCTAAAACAGGCCCAAAAACGTAAAACTCAGTCAGATAGTATGACTTCTGCATTTTGATATACTAATAATATTTTGCTCATCGAGTGCATTGATAAAAAAAACAAACAACAACAAGACCGATAGTTAGATTATGTCTTTAGAATGATTAAAGAAAGAACATAAAAGAAATGGACCTATATAAAGAAGAAAGAAAAACTGTTTCACCAAAGCCATTCATCTTGTCATTGAAAACGATAGCCAAATTTTACGAATAGATCTTTGAATTACTTCCGCAAGTATTAATTATTTATATATATCAGAAACTAGAAATCAAAAGCAATTAGCAGATTTTAAAATAAGTTCGAGGGAAAGAGATTTAACTCAAAACAAAAAAATTCACTGCCAAAACTGCCAAAAAGACTATTTAATAGCTTAAAGAAATCTTTCTAAACGAGCTACAGAAAATAGTCAAAGCATTTGAATTACTAAACCTAAAGGAGATTATGTTAATCTCAAGTTTTGCAAAAAAAACATATGTTTATATGTGACAGCATCAGGACTTTGACCGACGTGTTGGATAAATAATTTTCGATAAATTTTTAGATATACCCTACTACATTAGAATGGATTATTTACGTTGGAAGGATACATTTAATGCTCACTTACTCCTCATTTTTTCATGGTACGGAAAATTCTTAATTATTTTGGAAAATATTTTATTTACAGTTATATTATTCTTTTTTTAATTTTGTTATAAAAATATTTCTATTTTTTTGTAGTTCTTGAGAATCCACTCCAATAAAACCTTTTATCAATGCATCTATTTGTTAAATGAGAAAATACACAACACAATTCCTTCATTTCAAGATTAAATTTGATATAATTTTCTTTGAAATATAAATTTCTTATTGTCTATTAAATTTTTTTAAAAAACATTTAACTTTTTAAGGTTAGGAATAATCCTTTATACTAAAATACATTCAACAAGTTATGTTTGGGTCAGTCTCTATGGAGTTTAAATGTAATTGATTTTCCACATGTTAGGTCAAATATTTATGCCAAGTTGAACTCCTTGAGAGACAAGACAAGAAAATTTTATTTTATGTAAAATTGAAAAAAATAAACAATCCAAACTTTATTAAGTATATGAAGAAAGGGTATTTGCTTTAAAAGTTTTAGAGTAATATTATTGGAAATAAAATTGAATATGACAAAAAGTAAACATAGAAAATTAAATCAAAAACAATTCAAAATTCTCAACTTAAATTGATTTTCATATTTGTAAGTATCATTTAGCAATTTCAAATTTTCATTATGATCATTAGAAAAACAATAATAAAAATTTTATATAGATGCATAAAATATTTTGATAATATCCAAAATTAAAACTAGTTTATTAATTTTTCTTGCTAATATAAGTTATCAAGGCTAATGCTTTCTATTTATGTTTACTGTGTCCGTTGATAAATAATAAAATTTCTATTTTGAGATTAGTTTCGAAATATATTGGGGCGGTCTTCTTTACCTCATTAACCAATGTTTCATCGGATATTCACTTTTTTATAAATAGACTAGAGTGGCATTAAATAATTTCGAAATGTGTCACATACTCATCATTTTCAGTAAAAAGGAATTTGATTACAGACATTTTTAAGTTTATATTAAAAATTTGTATGCATTTTATGTTGTTTTGAATAAAAAAAATAGAATTAGATGAAATTTTTAAATTATTTCAAAGTTATTTTGTAATTTTGAATATATATATATATATATATATATATATATAATTATGAATATATATATTCATTGTTGTCTTAACGGGATTTTAAATTTTAATGCAAACTAACTACAATATTTCTAATATTATCCAAATATTAGTTCTCAAACACAACTTTTGGACAAAGTTTTGTCACAAATTTTAGACACAATTTTATCACAAATTTTGGACACAATTTTGTCACAAATTTTGTACACAAATTTTGCCCCAAAAAACTATTTTTCTGTTTATTTTTCTGAATAATTGGAAAATTGAGATCGTCAATAATAATAATTTCCCAAAGAAAAGAATTTTTAAGTTTTGGGGTATGTGTGTTTTAAATTCTTTGATATGAAATTGTTTTTCTACCAATAAACTTTATTTTTATTTAAAATTTCGAAACTCATTGTGTTCTAAGATAATATTGGTACAAAGTGCAATGATTAAGAATATAATGCGCCCTCTTAATCATCCAAAATTTCCGTCAAATATTTGAGTATAGCTTTTACAACTTCTAATCACTTTGTCCAATTGAAAATATTTGATCGTTAAGATGGCCTTTAAAAAATTTTCAGCCTGTTACTCGAATACATCGAATCACTATTTACAAAAGACTATTATTTTTATACAAACTAATTTTCATTTTGACCATAATCCATAAGTCGATTTATTCGTGTTTGTAGATAGATAACACAAAACAAGACTAAAAATGTGCTGTAGGAAATTAGATTCTAAACTTACAGTTTAGAGATTATTATCCACTGCAGTCAATAAAAGATCTATTGTACTACAATAAAAATACAGCGTCGCAATGTAATAAAAAATGTGTAATTTTATTTCTGTTAATAATTCACACCTCTTATAAAGCGAAAACGCCTCTACAAAATTTTATGGCAAAATCGCCGCTTTAAACTTGTATTCGGCGTAATTTCAATTTTGTATGGTTTAAACGCTCTTCATGGTTGTAATGTTAGATGAGTCAAAGAGCAAAGATTGATTGTAACTAACTTTATTTATTCAGGCCAAACTCGTAAAATAAATCTGATAAAAAGTAACAAAATGGCTAATAAAATCTTTTTATAAAGTTTAACTTATAAAGTTAGAAATCTAACTAGTAATTTATATATATATAAGAAAATGACAGTTCTTATGTTTAATTTGAAATGATGTATTATTAAATATTGCAATTTTCAAAGTAAGGATAACTTTTTATTTTTAATTTCAATTAAGATACATGTGAGGGCATTATACTACTCCGCCAAACGATGTTTTATATGGAAAATTTGTTCCTAGATCATCCACTAAAACTAAGGGATTATTTAAGCTAACTTTCATCTCACCCTTTAGGAGCTTGTGGTAAGAAAGAAAGTGCCTTGGTATCATGGAAATGGACTGCTTGGAGTTGAAGAATGGGTGGGCAGACGTTAATTGTAGCCCATGGCAAAATTCACAGCTCACAATTATCGATTTACAATAATTCAATATGAAATGTTTGTGAAATATCCAAGAGACATTTACTTTAAAACAATTAATCTTATATTTGAAAATTATCTTAAATTGTGATAAGCATTAGAGCATTAGAGTCCCACTAGAGTGGGCAAATAGAGAATGCGATAATGAGCTTCTATCCTACATAATATTAAGTTGATCCAATTCTTCGTCATCTAACGGCTAATTTGCTAACTGATTGAAGCTCAGAATCATTATAATCCTTATTTTAATTTCAATATTTAGAAATCAGAAAAGAAAAGACCTCTCTTTTCCAACATCTCAAAATAATATTTTAAAAAAAATAGTAGAGATGTCCTATAGCGAACTACTTTGTATCAACAAAGCAACAATTACCGAAAAGAAAAAAAAATTGACTAAGAAACAATTACATTTTTTGTGTTACAATTTTGTGTCTAAATTTTGTTTAAGAATATCATGAGATGCCGTTTAAATTTTGATACTAGCTCTCTTGTTGAAGCCCACAATAAGGAACTTCGTTCAGAAAATCCCTATCTAAGATTTCTCTGAAAAACGAACGAAAGCACAAAAACCTTGAAGAGTCTACGAATTATGTCATAATCAAAAAAAAATCTTAATGGATACCTGAAAGAGAAAATTAAAACAAAAGTATTTGGATTTAAAAATAAATTTGTCTTATCTGAAAAAGAAGATAAATTATTTTTGGATTTAGAAATTAAATAAAACAATAACATGGCATTATACTCCTTTTCGCTTTTTAAAATTTGAGAAAATTAACATGGTGAAGCTAAAATTATGAAAAAATTCAAAATTTTCTCAAGCAAAATAACCACAAGTTCAATTTAAAAAAAAAAATATATTACACAAATTTACTTAACTGTACGATTAAAATATTTTTTCCTTCTATTTTCCTCATACACATTATTTCGTGCCCATTGTTTTATATTACCTTTACATCGTAAAAGTGCCGATTTTGAATCAACATCTTTCCTAACAAAAGGAGAATAACCAGCTATATAATCATCATCTAAAGGATTTGTTTTAGTTTTTGCTATACGCGATGGCATCTGTTTAGGTATTGGCTGATCTTCGACAATAATAACGTTTCTTGAATGTTTACCACCTCTTGCAAGTGGAATACTTTGATTTTTAAATTTCCTTGTAAGTGGCCTTTTTGTGTTTATATGAATCTATGAAATATTTTTAGTTAAATTACTAGTTTTTCTTTGTTAATTTAAATTATTTTATAATTACAATTTGTTGACCATTTTCATCTAAACTAACAGCAACACGTTTAAGTGTTTTATTTCCACATGAAGGACAAAATATTTTTGTTATAATACTTGTAGTCCTAAAACAGGCATAACATCGTAAGATATAAGTACGCATTTGTTTGATAATCTGTAATTAAAATATTGTTTAAATTTTGTTTTGATTTATCAAATATTATTTTATTACTCGGCCATTCAAGGAAGCTATATTTAAATTTATTTGCTTAAGGACATTTTGAATAGCATAATCTGTACTCATACATGCTACAGATGAAATAACATCATCATCTTCTTGCCCTTCTGATATAATTTCCTTTTTAATTGTATCAATGTTTCCTGGTGTTATCCATCCAGAATCATCATCATCATCGCTTTCTTCACTATTACTAATTTCACCATGAGTTGATGGATTTAAATCTTCTTTCCCTAAAATTTTATCCATTTCGGTTTCATTAAGATCTAAATCGGCAAAATTCTCTTCAATTTTAACTAGGTCATCGTTAATATGATCTGTTTCCTTTTTTATGCCATCTGAATAAAAACCAGCGATATTATCAGATATCAAAAATTCTTTAGGTTTATCTTTCGATGCAATTACACATGGTGTAATTGGCTCTTTACGTAAATGATTATCACCAACATATTCTTTTTCTAAATCGTAAGTTAATGCGATTACTTTCAAATCAATTCCTGATAAACTTGCATAATCTCCAGTTTTCTTAGCAAAATTCATTACAAAATTAAGACTTTCAGTGCTTGGTTCTTTAACATCAAGATCAAATGGAAGAACAACAAGCCGTCTTAATTGCCGTTTGTTTTTTACTTCTTTCACAACATCGGGCACTGTGAAAATTTTTTCTGCTAAATCCTAGAAAAATATTTGTTAATTACACTATAGTTTTTTTTTCAAATATTTAAATTTACATTTAATTGCACATTATTAATAAATGCAGTTGTATCTGCGACTAAAGCTTTAAATTTCTTTGTTGAAACCATTTTGGACAGAGAAATTGGTAAGAAAACGTGTTTAGAAATGTCATGGAAAGTAAAACATAACCGTAAAAAAGTAATGCCATAAGACAACTTTAATTTCAACATTAAAAATAAGCTCAAATTAAAAATTTTAATTTTATTGTTAGTTTTGTTAATTTATTTATTTTCACACTATAAATATTTAATTTCATTTTGGAAAAATGAAATTTAGCTTTCTAACTAAGTTCTATTATTTACTAAATTTTTTTTGAAATTCGTTAAGAAATTTAAGACTTTTACTCTGCATAATTCAAAAATAATAAAATCAATTAGTATAAACCCATCTGTAAATTAAATAATGAACGCAGCATTTTGCACTTAAACGGCTGTTTGACAATTGCTTCTGCAGTTTTGTCTAGACAGTGTGCAGTGCAGGTGCAGTGTTGTGCAAGTTGCCATGGTTTATTAAATTAAATTCATAGAATTTAATTAATTTTTCCAATTAATGTTATTATTTTAAATTATTAAAATGTGAAAATTTTGGTTAAAGAAGAAAATAAGTGATATGGAAGCATGTCTTCCTATGTATTATCTTCCATTTATTTGAATTTATTCATTCTCCTGCAAGGTAAGCAAAATGTTTCATAATAACTGCTTAATTTCTATTAAAAATTACGAAACTTCATGGCCTTTGTAGTTTTTTTTTAAAAAAAATTTTACCTAATTACAAAAACAAAACCTATTCTTACCTATTCGAACACAATCAAAACAAATTTAATTAAAGAAATATACTAAAGGAGTATCTGTTTATTCATTTTGATAAGAATAATAAGCCAAAAAAAAATTTCTATGTTTGCACTTATTTTAAAAAGTTTCAACTTCAAAATAATAACATGACTGAATGTAAACAGCAAGCATCTAAGGATTATGAAAAGATTTTTTTTTTTTTTTGTATTTTAGAGAAATGCCTGAAGCATTGAAAAACTCCTTTGGTTTACTTTCCCCCTCGTTGCATTTCCCCCATTCATGCATTTATCTCTGCTTAACCTAAAAAAAAATTGTTATTTTGGAATAATTAATTTTACTTTGCGTAACGGTAATATACTAATTGTAAGATTGTTAAATATTAAAAAAGAATTTTTATTTTTTTTTTAATTCCAAACAACAAAGAACAAAATTTCCTTCAGGGAATTTACGAAAAAAAACAAAATTCTTTATTAATTTATTTATATCCACTTGCAATAAATAATTTTGGCATAAGACAAATTTATAAATCATAAGTTTCCCATTAAAATTTGTATTTTAGCAAATTTTATCTATGTGAAGTTTTCGTGAAAAAATAACTTTTTCTTTTTGAAATTTTTTTTTTTAAGTAAATAAAGTGTTAAGGAACAATATGGTTTTTTGTTGGTAAAGGTTCAACATTAAATGATTTTAGATTTTATCCACTGAATAAATTTATTTTGTTTTCTCCTATATACAAGACTTGAAGCATTTAACAGGATAATGTGCTGATTAAAAACACAGATTAAAATAATTTTATGGAATTTCTTAAATTCGATTTTCTTATAAAGGTTTTTTTTATATCCAAGTTGGATATCGTAAAAATTATAGCCAAATTTTGATAATTAAGCTTAGTCACGGTAATGTCAAGGTCTTACCTTTTGATTTTCAAGCTTTTCATGTTATTCTTTTAGGTCAAATAGAGAATGACCAAGCTCAAAGATTATTCGTTGAAATTTTCTTAAAATTAGAAATATTTTATTTGGTTTTTGTTCTTTGTTATTGTTATGATTAGCTCTTTAGTGTTTGAACAAATTTTTAAAGTAAAAAAGCAAAACAAATTGTAATTTCCTAGTACAATCATGCACAATAAAGAGTTTCTATTCATATTTTATTTATTTTTTAGTTTATGGCTAATGGTTTGGGTTTAGTTCCCTCCACTGTACAAGATTTTAATCTTTCACACCTTTTAATTGATTTATTTATGGCAGTACAATAATTATATATTAGTAAAAAATAATTTGGCTATTTTCAACTTTTCAATCAATCTGTCGATTGTATTTAGATCTAATAATATGTATATGGAAAAAGGGTTAGTTTTAGAAAATATATTAAAATAGAATTCAGCCACTTCCACTTCTTTAGATAAAAAATTATTTTATTATTACTGTAAATATCAGGTCAGGTCATAATTTTGTGTGCATTTTTAATTAAATATTCGTAAAAATCTTGTGGGATCAAAAACACAATTGAATATGGATCAGATCATAGAAAGGATAAATCCATCTCATGAACAGTTTTTCGTCATTTAAAGAAGATTGAGAAATTATCCAACCGTGAGCTTCACGAAGCCAGTTGCCAACAGGGAAAAAAACATCATACTTAAAGCGTTTGGAGACAGGGTACGAAAAATAGATTATTTATCATAACATGAAAAGGAAAGTACAGTTATCAGATAAATATGAACAGCTAAATCCAACAGCAAAGGTTGATTAAGAATTGATTTGAAAAAACCCGCGATTGGTGAATATACCAACGCTCGAACAACGCTGTAAAAAATTAGTGAATTTAATTCGAAGCTTTTGCTTACTCTCCAATTTTTGCTTCAAGAGACTTTCACTTATTTCGTGCCTTACAAAATATCTTACTAGGGAAAAAGTTAAATTCTAAACAGGTTGTACAAAATGAACTTTTTGCATCAAAATAAGAGTCTTTCTATGGTAATGAAATTAAAAAAAGGATACCGGTAAGATGGCGAAAAATTGTATATAGTTGAGGAAAATATTAAAATGATAAATTTTAAATTATTTAAACATTTTACAATTTACAAAAAAATGCTCACAAACTCTTGGACTGACCTGATAAAAATTATATCTTAAAAAATAATGAATAAAATAATTTATAAAAGTATTTATTAGTTTTAAGTGGACTAATGCCAAAGAATAGTAGAAAGAGTTTACTAGTTTGTTTAACCTTCAATACACAGTAAAATGTTCCGCTTATTTTCTCTTTTTCCTTAAGCTTAAAAAAGTTCTTAAGAAAAGTACATTTTAAAAATTAATTTTTGTATAAAAATATCCTGGAATTGAGTAACAAAAATTATGAGCATAAGTTCAGCAAATCAAGTTTGTGTCCTATTATATGGATAAAAATTATAATTTTATTTGATTTTTTCAATTAATTTAAAACATATTCCAAGGAGCGGCAATATTAGTTAGAGGAAAAGAAAAACGTAATACGGTGAGAAGATAGCATTATCTTCATGCGAGATCTTAGAACTAGCATTGCTTAAAACAATAATTTTGCATAGGATAATTTCGTGGAAACACCCCAAAATGTTTAGATAATATTCCTTATTCACTGTTTATCCATCTGAAGGAAATTCTAGCGATACCTTCTAAGTGATGCATTTAAATCCTAAAATCCGGATAATTTTTATACAATCAATACACAAGAATTCTACTATGAATTTAGTAAATATCCTTCAACATTTTCTTGATTTTCTTAATTTTGTTAGTGAGCTCTGCAGGTGAACTCTGCCTTCGGGAAAGTTTTAGTACTAAAAATTTAATAAACACAATATTACTTTCTAAATTTGTTGCTAAAGGATAGAGACATAAGTTAGGAAAACACATAAATGTAGATTTCTATTAAAAATAAATGTTTAAAAGCAATACCATGAATGAAATTTTTTCTGCATATTAACTAAGCCATGGCTCTCATAAAAAAAGACAATTCAAAGCACACACAGCTTTTAATTTTATTTATTATAACTTTTGGGAATCGTAAAATAGACATCAAATGTTCTGCTCGAGTACATAACTGGAAAATCAATTTTTATTTTAATAAGCATTCCAAAACCCAATTAAAGTTGTATATTTTAAAATTTATAATGAAAATTTTATTATCATAAATTTTTTACATCCAACTCTTTATGGGTTTAAATACACTTGAAAATCCATTGCTAAAGTTTGAATATTGTGATCTTCTAAGCATCTATTTTAATTTTTTATAAATAACTTCTTGAATTTCTTTTATTTTGTTATCTTTCAATTTTAAATTTCAAGAATTATTTTCTTTTCAATTTTTTTGTTGATTAAATTCATTTTCTTAAATAGGAAATAAATAATTTGGCTATAGTTATGCAAATTTTTCTAAAAAGAAACTCTAAATTTGTTATTAACACTTTAAATTGTTAAATATAACAGGCTAAAAGATTGCCTTTTTAAATCTTAACTGTTTAAAAAAGAATAAAACTATTGTTAGTTTTTTGTTGTCTGAAAAAATCGTTTTAGTTTTACAAATATAAAAATAGAAAAAGATATCACATAGCGTAATTTCCAATTAAACGTAATTGTTGCATTGTAATCATAAATAATTCAATTATGAAATTTCTTTCATTCCAAGAGATAATAATGTGTTGAATTTTTAATTTTTCTTTTCTTCCGTTTAATTTATTGCTAGACTTAAAAAGATTTAATAATTAAACTTAAGTAGCCTATTATTTTAGGAAACAATTTAAGATTTAACAAAAGTTAAATGTCGCTATTTGGTTTTTAATTTAATTTTTCAATAATTATCGAAAACGAAAATAATACTTCAATTGTGCAACTTTTGATCAAAAAAATTCTTATCTTATTTTTATTATTAGGAGAAGCTCAATTTAAAGATAGCATTATTAAATTTTTAATAGGGAAAAAGAAGAAAGGATTGTTACTTCTATTTTTTCAGTAGCATTTTGGATAAAATATTTATGAATAATGAATAATTATAGGAATGACATACAAAATTTCAAATGAAGTATATTTTATTATAGATTAAGAAATATAAAAACAAAATTAGTTAAATCCGTTGCGGTAATTTAGAAAATGTTCCTTAAGTCGGGCTCCTTATGGATGAAAATTTAAGTGATTTTTAACGACTTCATACATTTGTGCAATTTCAAGCGACTAGTGACTTTTTTCAATTGTCAAAAAGAAAATTGTCACTAAAATGTATGTCATCGTTAAAGCCTAACACAAATCAAAGGGACAGCTACCGCAAAAAGATTTTTGACCTAGCAGATATCGTGGCTATGACGAAGAGACTAAAACATCTCGCTCGCTACGTGCCCTTTACAGGGGAGGGAGAGTTGAGATTAAAAGATTTTTTGGCTCTGGCATGGGAGCTTGATATAAAGTTCCCTGCATAATTCACACGGGGAGCACAATAGATCGATTCTGGTCGCAGTGCAGCATAGCCCTCTCAATGATAGATAGATAGATAGATATCGTGGCTACAATCGCCGATTCAACAATTCGATAAGAAAAGCAAAAGCAGGCAACATTTTCAAACCAATAAATTTACTACAATATTTAATTTAATGACAATTGACAAAATTTTTATAAATCTGCTTTATCCGTCGAAGACTTGATGTAAATTTACACGATATACCTATGTCAGAATTTCAAGTAAAATTGAATTTATACAATTACAATTATACAATTTATTACAATTATACAATAATGACACGAATTATTGTGAATTAACAAAATTTTATAAATTTATTTATAAAGTAAATAAAATCACAATATGCTAAAAATGAAAGGAGATTGTCCCAGTGTCGTAGATAGCTTTTTGCGATGAGGATGGATATGATATTTTTTTAAACTTCCTTAGACATCTTAACTCTTATTCTTTAACTACTACAAAAATATTGCTAACCAAGTGGGAAACTGATCGCTCTGATACCATCACGTATACGTCATATATACGTCAATAGAGTTTTATACATAAACAAATACAAATAGAAAAATGGATCAACGGTATAGCGGCAACTATTAATATTTTATAATGAAGCGAAAATTTGTGTAAATATGGCAGACCAGATCTCAAAGAAATACCAAGTAAAGCCGAAATGATAAAATTGGCCAGTTCAGGTTTTTTTAAACATAGTTGACTTAGCTGGAATAAATTTTTAAATTTCGTTCAAAAAAACATTTCGAGGCTGGAATTTTTATTTCAATTAGATTCAGAACTTGGTATACACAGCACCAAGAGGAAATAGCATTGTCCACAACCTTATATTTTTTTATACTGAGAATTTGCCAAAGATTGAAATAATTTTCAAAAACTGTATTAAATAAGATTTTATTTATTTATTTTTTTCATAAACACCTTTAGAAATACAAAAATCAACCTTTATCTTTTTTACATAATGAAATTATTAACTTTATTAATTACCGGTCAATTTGACCGAGTGTGGAAGAAATATGTATACAAGAACTGTCGTAAGTTTTTTTCCTTAATTATTCTTAAATTTATTCTACACTAAGTCGTCAATTCAAAAAGTTTTTTTTTATTTCAAGTTCAAAAAATTAATTATCAACTTCATTAAAATGTTGGTTGGTAAATTTTAGAAAATCCTCAATTCAAATGGGGTAAAAAGTATATAAAACAAATTTTACTTTTGTGGATTTAAAACTTTTTTACCTGGCTGCATTTTGAAAATTAATAGGCGATCATTAAAATTTCTTTCGAATTTTAAAAGATTTAATGAATAAAAATTTATATTCTGTATGAATAATTATTGAAATGTTTTGTAAATAAAATTAAGGGTTTTATGTTTATTATGAATATTTATATTTCGAAAGTTATTGTTAAAGTAGTCAGTCCTTTTTCAATAATTAAATCCATTTGTATCGTACCAATTACTTTAATAATATAAATCTTATAAAACTTTATAAAACTTTAATGTAGTTACTATTTTTTGAAAATTCCTTTTAGTTTCTACAACCAGAATGAAATACAACGAATATATTGTAGATACAGGATCAAAGATTACTATCACTTGTGATATTGAAGAAACTGCAATGTGGATGAAAGAAACAGAAAATGCTACCCGGTTAGTTCAAGTAAGTATAGTTTTAGTTGATTTCCACTAATAGTTCTAAAATCTGTATGGCTTCTTTTTTTCCTCGTTCATACTTGTAGTAGTAGTAGTAATGGTAGGAAGGGAATAAATGCTTCACGATCAGACTCGATCTATCTATTGGGCTCCGCTCCAGGCATGCTATGATGGAAACCTAATATCCAGTTCCATTGCCAGAGCTAGGCTATTTCTCAAATCTAGTTCTGACCCCCCTTCCCCCATACAGGTCACTTGTGGAGTGAGAAGATGCCTTACTCTCTTTGACATCACTCTCCCACGGCTCATATTTGTGCTCATATGATATAAAACAGCTTAAGACACAGGTCTTTAATATATCTGGGGTTTTTTTGGAAATTTTCTTCATGGCATATAGTCGTGGATCGTAATTATTAACTCCATCTGGTACAAAAAATAAATAATACTGCATGTTGAATTTTTTTTCTCTTTACAATACATGACCATTACAATCATTAACTCTTTAAAGTAATCAATTAATTAATTTCACCTATTAAAAACCCTAAAATCGTCAAAACGACAGATCTGTAGTTTATGAGTAACAAACAAAAAACTTTCGAGTTTTATGTACAGAGATATATATACGTTGTTGCATTGGAATAAATTAAAAATGTGATAAATTATCTTAATAAATAAATTATTATAAATTGATATCACAATAAAGTGCAGATGGAAATATAAGTTAATTAATCGCAATAATGCGAAAGCATACAGCATAATTTTAAATAATATTTTTCTCCTTGAAAAAATACAAATTAAATAATAATTTTCATTTTCATAATGCAGATTGGACGTGATCTTAGCTTTATAAATGTAACAAGAGAAAATTCTGGCCTTTATACATGCATGACATCCGTAAAAAATAATATTATTAACGAATTTAACTCTAGCGAAAATTTTTTAAGCATCGAAGACTACAACAATGAATACCATCCATATCTAAAAATAGTTTTAACTGTGAAAACTTCTCCTGGACCCGTAGATGAGCTTTATTTTAAGGCATCTACGATTTTAGGATATTTAATTTGGAAATTTAATAAAACAAATTCTGGTGGTTATCCAATACGAAGTTTTACAGCAGAATATAGAAATATATCAGAATTTGAAAATGAAACTTATGAATGGAACCGTTTAGATCCAATTAATATTAGTCCAAATGTTGTAAGTATTTATTATATTAAAAATTTCAAAAATTAAAACCAAAGTTTTTATAATATGCTAAAAATTTATTTTCTAAATTTTATATTATTTTGTTTGAAACTAATCTGATTTTAGAGACAAATGGAAGTTTATCATCTTACACCAAATACAACATATGAATTTAGAATATGGGCAAATAATCAATTGGGAGCTGGTGTAATAATTACAACAAATGTTACTACTCTTCCGGAGACAAAAGAAGAAGGTATGAAATATTATTTAAGTAATGGAATTTACAGTCTAACGTAAAATTATTGTTGCGGACTATTAACCACAGTGTTCCCACCGTGATTTATATTAAATGAATTTCTAATGTGTTAATTAGCGAACAACATCTAGTTTTTCTTATGCCTCTCCTTTACTCCTTTTTTTTTTGTAATAGATTTTTCTGTCGTTATTTCTTTCACTCAAAAGTTTACCTTAACACAGGAATATTAATAGCGAAAGAGAAGTAAAAACGGAAAACTTAAAGCAAACAGACTTCTCAGGAGCAACTTAAAGCTTGAAATGTTTAATTTGGCCATCATTTTCAACGACTTGTAGCACAATGTGCTGTCTTGATGTAATAATATTATTTCTTCTTTCTATGGAGCTATTTTTAAATCATTTCTTCCTCAAATCGATCCAGTATCTAACCGATACAACAGTCGCTGTGAAAATGTAAAAGTTTAGTAAATTCTGCCCATTATAGTAAAACTCATAAATTTCATTACAGTAAAAATAATTTGATAATTTAGAATAAAACTGTTCAAAATAAATTAATTTTTTCTGAATTTTTGTTAATTTTTCTTCTGTCTGAAAGTATTCAAAAATTATCGGTAAAGTTTACAACAATTTAGATTCATTAATTAGTAAGCTCTTTCTGTTTTCAGTGTATAAAAATTTTTTGAATTTAACAAATTTTTACAACTGAAAATCAAAGTTTTTGGCTTCTTTGAAATTTCAAGTTTACATTCTGACGGGCAATAAAATTTAGGGGACAGATAAAATTTAGTATAAATAAGAAAGCATTTTACTAACAATAAGAGAGTCAGTCATCTTTTTTTATTTAACTCATTATAAGCTTTTAAAGAATTGTTTTATTTCAAGGATTAAGCCTTAATTAATTAAATTAAAATTATGTTTAGAGCTACCACTTTAAAATTTGGCTGTAAATTATTCTTCAAACCAAATTTTTTCATTAAATGAAACCCTGATGAATAGAATTGTCGTTTTTTAAATTAATATAACATAATATTGTGCATTCTGTTGGAATTGGAATTTGAACTAGTTTGCAAAATAAAAATTAATTTTAATATGCTAGAATAAATAAGTCGAGAAATTTATCAATCCTTACAACTAACAAGCTCAAAAGAATGTATTCTTTTGATCCACTCGGTACAAGTATTCCCATTAAGAAGTCAAGACGATTTATTGTTGGTATCTTTCTATGAGACATAGCAATCAATCTTAGGATTTGACATTGAAAGTAACCAGAGAAAATCATGATATCTTTAAATATATTTTTCCAACGTTTTCTGATACTGCAGACGTTCTTAACTGAACCAACACTAAATATTTGATTATCTATTCAATTAAGTATTTTGTTGATTTGAAAAACAAATATTTAATTTTTCCTTTTCAATTTATCACTTTGGAAGTTTTAGATTTATAATTAACCATAACTTAATTTTCATTATAGATTTGCTAAAATTGATTTTAACTGATGTACAACACTTTGATCCTCGTGTATGGTTTGTAGCAGTCACCATTGCACTTGGAACTCTAATAATACTTGCAATCGGACTTTGTTTACTTTTGGCCAAGGAGTGTTGTCTACCGTCTTCATTTGGTACACAAAAATTGGATGTTATGATATTCGCTTGAATTTATTATATATAATTTTTGTTTTTAATTATTATTTATGTTTGTTATTTGTTTTGCAAACAATTATGTGGAATAAGGCAATCATAATTTTGCTTATCTGTCGTTAAAATTGCTGTTTAGTATTTGCTGTTTAGGTGTAGATGTGAAACTATTTTGTTTCATTGACATGTACGCTAAATGTTGGTAACAAACTGCTTTTTGTTATCCATCAAATTAATTAGTTTATTAAAATTAAAATTTTCTTTTTATTATTATAGCTGATGAAGAAGAAGATTGGGAAAGTATAGATTTAGTTCCAAATATAATATTAAATCCAGGATTTTGTGAAAATGATGAACCTAAGGCAAATCATATTTTAAAAAATAATCGTAAGTTATTATTTGAAGAAGATGATGAAAGTGACGGATATGATTATTATGAAGAACCTATATCCCTTAAAAAGAAGTTGTCAATTTTTTTTACTGGTGATACTATAAAAAGAATTTGAATTTTAAATCATATTTTAAAAAATATTTTAGTTACAAATATACTTTTTATGTTTTGTGATTACTTTATGAACTAAATGTGATGCTTATAGCAACTTTTTTTATTAAAATTTTTAATAAAGTGCTTTTCTATAAATATATCTGCCAAATAATCCGTTTGCACTTTTATATTATTGTGCTTCAACAATATTTCAATATTTTGACAATGTGTTCACGGACAATTTAATTTTTTTCTTTTATATTTCTTTTTATTTCATTATAAATTCAATATATTGATTAATCAGAATTTATTTTTTCTAAATTTTTTTTACCTCTTTTTCATAAAAACTATCGTCTATAAATCACGCCACAAAAAACATTCGATTTGTCTTTTGCTACCAAATTTTCACTTAATTTTGTATTGCTATGAAGCGTTTTGTACATTTGGAATCATTCGATTAGATAAAATACACTTGCGTGCATTGAGTAATTAGCGACATTTTTCATGGTTAATTGTTTGTGTCTATCAGAAAATATTTTCTCTAGTATTACATTTCTATTTATTGATCAACAACTATACCAATAAATTGAATTATTCACCTGTAATAATTTTGAATTATAATAGCATCTTATGTATTAATCTATGCCAACAAATCAATCTTCTGGTTTTTTTGGTTATAAATATGTAACCAAAAATCAATTCCCATTTGTTGATTTGATTGCAGTATAATTTATAGAAAACTCATTACTGCTAAGATTTGCAAATAAATGAAGAAAGCACACATTGCTTCAATGGTATATTCGTATCCTTAGTATGAATATACAAACTGAACTCATTTCAACAATTTAATCCTTACTAGTACAAGCTCATCATTATTTATTGTTTTATATATTATATTCTTTCTCTTATTACTTACTTGGAAATTTTTGTAATTAAGACTTTTCACAGTTGTTAACCTTTAAGAGAAAAATTAGTTAAAATTTTCAAATTTGGGATAGATTTTTTAGTTATTTCCTGAGAAGCTTTTCTTTAAATTTTCATATAGTAAGCTTGGAAATAATTAGCATGATTCCCACGACTAAATTTTCATCTGCTTTTGGATCATCTATTCATATTTACTTTGTAAAAAATAAGGTTTGAAAATTTCAATCCTTTCCCAATCCCAGTCATAGATTCCATAAAACATTAATAATTTATTTCTATTTCACTTACAAGTGCTGAATTGTCCACATTCATATTAGAATTTTCCTCACCAAGTTCGTGGAAACGTTCTTTTTCTTTACTTTCTAATTCATTCATTGCAATTTTGTTTACACGTTCTTTTTCTTCAATTTCCTTTAGTTTACTTTTTAATTCATTTAACTCCTCCAGTCATAGATCATTTATAGATTTTGCACGAATAGCTTCCAAGCCGGATTCTTTTTCTTTTAATATATCGTTTTTCAATTTCTGTATTTCTAGTATTTCTATTTCACTTACAAGTTCCGTATACAAAGGAATTTCAATTATACTTACTTAATTTCTCTATTAATTGTTTCTTTATTTTATCCTTTTCTTCTAAAAGTTTAATTTACTCATCAACACTAAAAAAAAAACAAGAAAGAAATAGAAACCACAACTTAATTTACCTTCTTTCCCGATAGCGACTGAAGCGCTGATCGTGATCGTAAAGAAAATTGAATGATGAAAACTTCATCTGCAACTCTACCCTCTTGTATATCTTACGCATCAAGTATGAGAATATATGTTTTTTCTCTAGCGGTTAATTTTAACCCTCCCATAATTTTTTAGATGTTTTTGTAATAATTATTTATTAATTTTACATAAAGAAATAAGTCGTTATTTAGGTGAAAATCAGTATTTTGTTTTCCAAAGGCTACCAAAAATTGTGTGTGAACAGAATTGATTGTTCGGAAATTATAGATAAAACATAATGTCGTAATTCCTACTTTATGAATTTTGTTTAAAAAGGAAACCAAAATTTGGTGTCCTGGCTAATTTCTGCATGCTCTATTTTTGAATTTTTCACTTATTAATTTTACCATTATAAGCACGTAAAAATCCATAAAGAGTAACGAACTAATTCCCATTTTCCCTACTACGATTTGAAATTAATCAAAAAAAGTTTATTACACAAAAGTGTTCATTAAAGATACCTTTCACTAATCTTACTATTATTTTATTTGTCCGTGGATACATACATTTAATCAAATGCATTATTTTAACTTAATATAATAAATTACTGTAAATAAGTGTAAAAATTGAGTAGTACTGTGATATCAAATCGATTATTAAAGAAATGAATGTTAATTTTAAGGCTAAATCAAAAATATTAATATTAAGGTTAGTGTTAAAAAATTAAGTAAAAGTTGGAAAACATCGAAAATATCTTTATTTAGCATTTATAAATGAAGTTGTTATTTATTACAAAATATTTCAGGTTTTCTATTAATTCTTATTACTTGAGAAAAGTTCTTTGCTAAGAAATATTATTCAATGGAAAATTTTAATGAATTTTTTAGCTATCAAAATTTTTCGCATTTAATTTTTTTAAAAATCACCAAGTGCCGATAACTTTGTATTTATATTTTTACTCAAATATCTATTTGAAATTGCAAAAACTTAATACTTTTTGTTTTTTGATTTATAATTTAAAAATTTTGCAAGCTTTAAATGCGTTGTAACTTATTGTAAAAAGAAAATTAATAAATTTGAATATTTATCAAATATTTTAAAAAAATACAAAAAAATAAGCATTGAATTTGTTAATAATGTGCCTTTGCAGAAAGAAATTTTTTGGTCTGTTTTTTTCAAAAGAGGCAAATGCTTTTTCAATTGTAATGACTAAAGTTGAAGTGTTTAAATTGATTTCGCTTAAATGTGCCATCGTAAAATATTAATTAGGAATGCTATCGATGTAGTTATATGCACTGATTTAAATTAACACATGAAATGTAATAATTAAAATTAGGCCAGAAAAAATAAATAAAATAAAAAAATCAGCCAAAAATTTTTGTTGTTGTTTTTAATTAATATGAAATAATTTAAAAATTATTTCTGAAAGACTATTGATTGGTTTGAACTAAACTCATGAAAAAGGACAATGCTATTTCATACTAGTTTTAATGTATGCACATATACGTAGCAATTCTAAATTCAAGGATACCGATAAGAATAGATCCATACACACATTTAAAAGATGGTTTTCGAGATGAAAAGAAGAAACATAGCAGTTAAATTAATACTATAAGAAATAGAAAAGATATTATGAAATCTTAAAGAAATTACGTATTTATTGATAATTCCAAAGCTTTGGGAAAATATCAAACCGTGGAAAAATTAAATAATCTGACTAATACAAAAGATTGGTAAGCAAAACTAATACATAACATCCTATCTTATAATATAGTCAATAGCCTTCAATGATTGAGTAAAACTGATTATATTCTGTCCGTCCGTAATGAGAAAAAGGCACTGTGAAAGTCGATTTTTGAATATAGAAACCCACACTATCGAATGCTAGTGGGGTGATCCTACCCTATAGAGATAATTAGGGATCCTTCATTAATAAAAAAACAACTAAGACTTAACAGTCTTTCTCGGGGAAAATATCAATTAATTTTATTCTAGAATGGTTGCAAAAATCGCAAACCTGACTATGATGGCTACTTTTCCATGCTCAATTGATAAATTTTATAGTACGGCATTTTTCCATCCCATACATGCAGAAATTTTTATATAAAAAATTCACTAAAGCATATTTCCCCTACTCAGTAATTACTGTAGCAAATGGAAATAAAACTGACCCAGAAAAAAATACTAATAGAAAGAAACCAAGAAAACATGGTATCTAAACACTTCAGGTTTTACCTGATAAAGTCAGGCTCTCCAATAAGCACATAAATTTTAATGTTCATATATTTCTTCACAAAATATTCAATAAATAACTGTATTTTATGGTTTTTGTAATTCATACCACTTCATTTTATATTAGAATCATGTAAAGTCCTTAAAGAAATACAGAAAAAAGCTGTAAAAATTAAGCAACTTCATGTGCATTTCGTTCTTATGAAAAATAGAAAATATATTTTTAGCTAAATTTTTATGATAAATGATTTTATTAAAAATTAAAAACTTATAAATTGAAATGAAAAATAAAGTTTGAACATCGTTTAATAATTTATTTTTTAGCTCCTTTTTTAATCTTGAAATTAAAATTAAATGTTATATTAATTATTATGATGTTCAACATACTCCAAGACTTTTCAATAATGCATCAGTAGATAGGGATTTTGGTCGTTCAATAGGAAAACCAAGTGCACGATCCCATATAAGTGAGGCTAATACACCAAGTGCTCGTGATACTCCAAATAGGACTGTATAATAATTCATTTCTTTAAGATCATAATATTGAAGTAATACACCTGAATGTGCATCAACATTTGGCCAAGGATTTTGAACTTTACCAGTTTCAGTTAGAATTGGTGGTACCACTTTATAAATTTTTGATACCAACTGAAATAAAGGATCTTTTGGTAAATGCTTTTGTGCAAATTCACGTTGGCATGTATAACGTGGATCAGTTTTTCTTAAAACAGCATGTCCATAACCAGGAATAACTTGTCCAGATTTTAATGTTTTCCAAATAAAATCTTTAAGTTGATCCTCAGTTGGTTCCTCAGTTCCAATTTCAGATTTTAGTTTCAATAACCATACTAAAACCTCTTGATTTGCTAAGCCATGAAGTGGTCCAGCTAAACCATTTATTCCAGCGGCAAATGATAGATATGGATCACTTAATGCTGAACCAACAAGATGTGTTGCATGAGCAGAAACATTTCCACCTTCATGATCACTATGAATTGTTAGATAAAGTCTCATTAATTCGGTAAATTCAGGATTTTCAAAGCCTAAAAGTTTACAAAAATTAGCCGACCAATCTAAGTTTGGATCGATAACTATATTCCCTTTGCCTTCTTTATATGTATTTGTATAAATTATAGCAGCAATCACTGGTAATTTAGCAATAAGATCCATACTATCTTCGTAACAGTAGTCCCAATATTCAGTTTTTTTTACACCATCGGAATATGCTTTAGCAAATTTGCTTTCATGATTTAATGCTGTTATAGCACATGCTAGCTGAGACATTGGATGTAATGTTGGCGGAAAATTATTTAGCATATTAACTACATGTTGTGGAAGTGCCGCACGTTCAGCCCATTCTTTTGAAAGTGCAGCCGCTTGATTTTTTGTTGGCACGTCGCCAGTTAATAAAAGCCAAAATAAACCTTCTGGTAATGGTTCATTTCCACAGTTTGCCTTTGGTAATATTTTCTGACATTCTGGTATAGAGTAACCACGGAATCTAATTCCTTCTTCTGCATCTAAAACAGATGTTTCACAAATAAGTCCTTTTATTCCACGCATCCCACCGTACATCATGTTAACAGTAACTTCACCAACTTTTGCATTGCCATGTTTTTGTCGAATAGCTTTTATACGCTCCTGTTCAGGAGGAATTTTCGCAGCCAGAATCTCTTTCAGATGCGTACATTCTGCAGAAATATATCTTATGTTGGATATAAAAAATAAATCGAATTTATTTGATTTTTGGAGATTGTTAATTGCAACGCGGTATAAACTCATATTTTTAAAATTATCGCAAACTTTTATATATATAAATAAACATAAACCTTTAATGATTCTGACACAATTTGCTTGGTTGCTTTAATTATTTTTGTTTTCGACGAAATTGTGTAAAAATCATTCAAACTTTTTAATAACTCCTATAATTACATAAGTTAAATGAACAGTTATATAGTTTGAATTGTATAGAAATCAGTTGAAATCATTCCCCAAAAGATTTTTTCCCTTTGATTATAAGAAGTTTTTAAGTTATCGAATAATTTTATTGATTAGTAATTAGAAACTGTTCACAAGTTTGCAAAAGAAATTTTTTAAATTTGTTTTCACTCTGTAGCTTTTAGCATATTCTTCTACATTGTATTAGAAATATCCTTTGGATTTTTGATAGATTTTTTCTTAGGAGGTTTTATGATTGAAGTCGTAGGAAGCTGAATTTGTTTGTCCATAATGACCCTTCAGTTTTATGATTGGATCAAAATATAATTTTTCCTGGCCAAAAACCATCAGATTTTTGAGCAAAATTGAAATGAGAAAAATTGATATAATTGTAAAAAGATATGAAATGAGTGAAATAATTAAGATTAGAGGTATGTATAGAATAGCACGAAATAGCACGTTATCAATTTAACTTTTCGAAGTTACGGGCGAGGCGCATAAAAAGCAATGACTTTGAATTGAACAATTAAATAACAGAGAACAATGAGAGATGTAAAATGTCAAAACAACATTTGTATGTATTAGAAACGCTGCCCGAGAATCCATTTTAATATGGGATTCTTTTGTAATTTTAAAAAGTGGCTACAAACTCCCTGCACTTTATACGTCTCGCCCGTAAGTTCGAAAAGTTATGCATACAGGGTATTCACACTGAGTCCGGTAACATTTAATTTCATGTTAAGCGGCGGTGAAAGGTAAGACGGAGTTTCGCAAATTTCGAAAAAGCTTTTACCCCTTCCTGAGGCAGAAATATTTCTGCCTCATGCTTGGTATCTTACTAATACACATTTATATACACATGTTATCTGTAATATTTTCCAACACATATTCACATATTTTAGTGGACTGAGAATTGTAGGGGAACATTACCGAAATGATACAAGTCTCAATGTGAATAGCCCCATAGGGGGGTAAATGTTACCGGACTCAATGTGAATACCCTGATATCATGACAACTCGTGTGTCCACCAATTCGGAAAATTTTCAAAATCAACTACATCTAACTTCAGTTTAATTGTATACCTGAAAATGTCAAAAACAAAATTCACATTAGAAAACTTGTTTCTGTCATACCAGTGAAATGAAATACACCGTCGTTTGTTGACGTTTATTTCAATTCTTGTTAAAAACATTTACAATAACATTAAATAGCAAAATATTTCAAGGAATTCCAAGTGATTTTTTAAATTCCTATAAGAATGACAGGTGAAATAGACAAAAAGGAATTAAACATGTGGCTAGGTAAGAAAAAACCGATTTGCTTACTTGGCGTGGACGGTATTTTTTTCATGATAAAAAAATTAAAAAAACTTATTTTTTTGAAAACCACATTTTCAATAAATTTTAATGATGAAAATTTGAAAGCTTTTAACAGCCGATAAGTGTTTTAAGAATTCTTTTAATCAAAACTTAATATTCTCTCTCGAAGGAAGTTTGAACTCTTGTTTTTTATTTATACAATATTGAGTAAAAATTACATAATATTTTATTTTACGAAATATTGACTGAAAATTATTAATATTTAAAAAATTTTTTTTTATAACTTTTGAGCTTAATTTTAATTTAATTGAAATTTAAATTTCTGATTATTGCATACATTTTTAAACATACTTGATGTGTTTCTTCTAAAAAGTTTTTATTATTTAAACTTTAGACTAGTGAGTTACCATTTAAATGGTTTTAATTATAAAATATAATAATGTTCCTAAAAATAAATTAGAATAAATAAATCAATAAAACATATTAAATAAGAAAAAAAACACTTACGCCCGGTTTCATAGTTCATACTTAAGTCGTTCTTACAATTAGTGCATTTGTCAACTTAAGAATGTATACTTTAAGCAGATTTTGTGTTTCACAGTTCATACTTAACCCTTAATTAGACTTAACTTCGTACTTAAGTTAAGTCTCCAATTTTCACGACTTAACTGTAAGCACGACAGAATTTATGTCAATTTTACAAATTTTATGTCAAATACCTTCGAAAAGAATTACTTTATTCAAATAATAATTTTCAAGCATCAAAATTGGATAATTTAAGTCGAAAATAAATTAAACATCTCTCGAAGATGTTTTGTTTATATATTTTTTTATATTGTTTATTTAGTCAAGTGGAATTATGAGTTCTTTCGCATCTTGTGTCAGCATTTTTTTTATTTTTTTCCATATAAAACAAAAACTTATTTGGTAATATATGTATGTGTAATTAAAATTGCAAAAAAGATACTTTTCTCTTGTTAAAAAAAACATTTACTTCTTTATGTGGAGCTGGATTGTGATTTATTTAAAACAAAAATAAACTTGTTAAATGTAATAAAATAACTTGGTCAATTCCTTATATTTTTTCATGTCAAGAATAATAATAAAATGATTTTTAGGTTTAATTAATTTCAAGGTAAATTTTAATTGATAGATATCCTATTTCCTTCTTTTTAACTGTATTGCCAAGTAGAGTAAGTAAAAATCTATTATTATAATGATGACGACTTCTTCGGGGAAAGCACTAATGAATATCGCTCTAGAACAGTTCTGAAATTTGTTATCTTTGGCTCGCATGTATTTTTATATAAAAAATTCTCTGATGTAGGAAAAATGCCCTACTGAAATGATTGTAATCGGTAGAATTTTGTAGATTTTTAAATAAAATCCGAGAAAAACTTATTTGCTGATTATTTCTGGATTTAATACATAAAAACCACAATACTCCCACAGTATTATTTATAATAATACGTCTTTATTAATAAAAACAAAAATATTTATCACTTTTTGAAGCAAAAATCCTTTTAAAATATCCAAAGATTCTAATTTACATAAAAAAATTATTATTATTATTATTATTATTTTTCTTATAGAAAAAATCATTAATAATAAAAATGAAAATTCTGATCTGATAGCAATAAGTTCTTTCTGTTTGATTGTGAGAAAAAATCCAAAAAATGTCCGATACTCAATTGAAAGAATCATTTCACTAATCAAGTCATCAAAACTTAAAACTTCACTAGAAGCTTTAGAGGTATAAACTAAAATTTTTCTTTTATTTTAACCATAAAATGTAATTAAATACTTATTTTTTTCAAATTTTAGCTAGCCAATGAATGTATGTCTAAATGTGGGCCTGAATTTCAAAATGAATTTGCTAAAAATCGTTATTTAAATGAAATAGTAAAACTTGTTTCTATAAACTTTTCAGGAAAAGAAACTTCGATTGAACTTAAAAACGGAATTATGACCTACTTACAATTATGGAGTATTCAGTATAGTGATAAAATTAAAATTAAAGATGCTTTTGAGCTATTATGTAAAGAAAGAAAAACTCCTTGTAATAAATCTGAAATTAAATCAATGTCAAATAGAAATTTAAGTATACTTACACCTGAAACTGAGAAAAAATTTAAAATACTTATTAATAGTAAAAATCCTGAAAATCATGGCCTTGCAAATTTACTTGTTCAAGCTGCCTATAATCAAGTATTTGAAATAGTTTACAAGTAATTCTTTAATATTTGCTTGTTTTTCAATTTATTTATAGTTAGAGAAACAGAGGCAGCTAGCTTCACAACAAGAAGTAGAAATTGATGAAATATTAAATATTACCGATTTACTAGATGAAGTACTTGATAGTTATAAAGAAGATCCTAACAATGATGTAGAGTTAATTGAAGAACTTTATGTTCGCTGCCAGGAGAAAGAATCTTTTATTTCCCGAATTCTGGAAATAATTGAAAATAATCAAATTTTATTCGGTATGAGTATAAGAAATTTATTATTATTAATTTAAAGAATTTAATCATTTTTGTTGTTGATATATTTGGTTTTGAGTATAGGATATCAGACTTTGTGCGATTTTAAATCATAAAAGCTCATGCTAAACGTTACATTGATCCGCAAAATCGAATAAATGGAGGGCATAACTGGCGGCATTTTGTTGCCGGAACTTATGCGATTGAGGAGATTAGTAATACGAAGTAAAATTTACTGATATCAAATGTTCATATCATGCTTAAAGCATTTCTTTTTAATTAATTAATTTAAATTTAAATTAAACTTTCTTAATGTATTTAAAAATGCTATCAGAAATTCAAACACGTTTTGGAATTCGCTAATTTTAAACATAAGTGTATACAGACATTTATATCAGCCCAAATTCAGAATATAGACCAACGAAAATTCTAGAAATAATTATTTTACACTTTTAGCACAATAAATATCGAAAAATTTATAGTAGTTGAAATTATACTCTAGCCATCTTTTAACAAATAATCTCTTATTTTCTAGACAAGGCTTTTAAAGTTAATGAAAGGTTGCAATCAGTGTTAAAAAGGTATAAAAATATGCAATCAAATGATAAAAAAATTGAAGAAACTATTGAACCGAGTGCAAATATTGAAAAATTATGTGATGTTGATTCTGAATATGCGTCATGTCCTCAAGAATTATCAAGTATCCAACCATTAGAAGAATTAAATGATATTTTTGCAACAATTCCTAATATTCAAGATGATGCAACAGGAACCTTAAGACCAACTTCAATTAATAATGATTCAACGGAATTGGAGCTAGTAGAGATCATCCCACAAGGTAACTAAGTCTAAGCATTCCTTTTTTTTTATAATGGAAAGAGATTTATTTTTTAGCTAAAATATCAACTGTAAAAAATAATCATTTAGAAAGTTTAGATAATCTTTGTAAAGATATATTTCCAAAAATTTTAAACAAAGATGAAAAAATTAGCAAATTAAAAAAGTAAGTTATTTTACAGATTATTGTTGTTGTTTTTTTTTTTTAGTTTAATTAATATTGATTTTTAGAGATAGTATTAGCCCGAAAAAATCATTAAATATGCTATGCAAAAATAAAAGTGAAGGTCTATCAATTAACAAATTTCATAAAAAACCTGAATCACAAGAAACATTACCAAATTTAATGAAAAATGAAAATTTGACTGAATTATTAACTACAAAGGCTGACCAGCCGAAAAAAAGTAATCTAATTAACTTAGAAGAAGGAGAAACTAATTTTATACTTAATAATAATAATAATTTTACTGCTCAAAAAATCGTAAATGGCTATTTTGACTTATATGAAAAAAATGATGAAAAAAAAATTCAGTCTTTATCTGAAATAAATATAGATATTAATTCTATAAAACCAAGTAAAATAAAACCAATAATAGTAAAAAATGATGAAGAATTTTTACATATTGCAATGAGTTTTGCTTTAAATCAACCGCAAAAGGATATTTTTGTTATAGTTCTTTGTACTATAAATCAAGGATCAACAATTATCAAAGATTATCATTTAGAAGCTAGTGTTAAAAAGGTAAAAATAATAAATAAAATATATTATTATTAATTTTTATATTTGTTAAAATATTTAGCCTTGTAAGTTAAGACTTTTGCCACCAAGTGGAAATTCTATTGAAGCTATGGAACCTTTTGGTGGACCAAAAGGTTATATTCGGCAAGTAATGTTATTATTCAACCCATCTAATAAGCCAGTGGATATAAATTATATTGTTAGTTATAAAATAGGTGATGATCCAGATCAAACAAAAGAACTGTTAGTTGCTAAAAATGTTTTTTCTCATTAAAAATAAGATAAGTACTAATTGTAAGCATTTATGTTTTACTTTATTTTATATAGAATTTTTGTTATTGTTAATTACAATATTTTATATTTATTTTGCTTCTAAACTAAAAAAATTTTTGAATTGTTACTAATTCTATATCATCTATTAAATCTCTGTTTTTATGTTCCTACTATTAGCTTGCAAAATGTATGTACAATTAATAATAAAATCTTTTCTATTCATCCAATCAAGTTCAAATAAATTTTTTTGAGCTGGCAGTGGATGATAATTGAGTCGTTCAGAAGCCAATGTGGATAAGTCCAAAAAATCCAAACTGAGAAATTTAATGTTTCTTAATGCATTCATAATACATAACACATGCGGAGGCTATTAAAAAAAAGGGTTTTTTGACCAACAAAAAATGAAAATATGAGTAAATCCTTTTAAGACTAAGAAATATATTATTTATTCTATTAAAATTTGCAAAAATCAGAAAATATGAAAAAATGGACTTATCCACATTGCTTCTGAGCGACTCAATTGATGTTAATTTAGTTAGTTCAAATATTAATTCATTAATTAAATTTAATAAATGACTTTTTAGTTTTATATGAGAGAAAAATGAATGAAACGAATTCCGAATTCAGAAAAAACAATCTCAATAAATTAATGAGAATAAAATGACAGTTAAGATGTTTTAACACTGATTGAATAATTAACATTAACACGTTGAGTATGGCGCAGTTTTTTCAGTTTGCAGGCAATTGATTTGATAAAAAAAATGAAGAAACTATTGAACCGAGAGCAAATATTGATTTTATTAAAAAAAATATTTTTAACCATATAAAGTTTTTTTCATCTACAAAATTACACCCGATACCACCGGTGGTATACGCCGTTTTCAGCACCGTTTATTTTCATTTTATTTTTTGTAAAAATTAAGTAAACAACTTAATTAGAAATAAAAGTTTAAAAGTTGTTATTTTACTTTTGGTGTGTTATAAATTATTATTTCATTATTTATAATACTATTTAAATTAATTTTTTGTATCTGTTTCAGTTTTTTTTCTATATATCAGCAAATTTTATTCAGCTGAGTACTAAGTTATTTATTGTTATCATTAAAAACTGAATTAGGAGACTTATTTCCAGGAGTTCTGGTCTTATTGAGTACTTGTCAAAATTACCAGCGTTGTCAGAATGCACTGCTGGTGTACTACCAGAAATATTTTTTGGCAGTATTTTAGCAATGACTTATTGTTTAGTGTTAAAAGGCTTCATTATTTTGTATGTTATATATTTTATATATTTACGAACAATAAAAGAAAATTTAATACCAAACCAAAAAGAAACTAAACATACACATTGATACCACATTGATTCTCAACTCAGCGTACACAATTTACAAAAACTGTAATCGTATCTGAAATGAATTTTCTTAAAGAATCTTTTTTTTAAATTAAACTTTGAGGACAATAAAAAAAGTTCCAATTCTATACATTTGCGCCACAAAAGCCATAATTACCAATAATTAAAGAATCAGTGCTTTCAAAGTTTTCATTAAAACTAGTTTGAAATTTTCTTTTTTATTTTTTTTGCTATTTTAAATTATATCTTTTTTACTGTTTTTTCGGAAGCTTGTAATTTGTAGAAATTGTTAATAAAGAGATTTATATAAATGTGTTCATATTTGAGATACCAATACAAAATTTGTATAGTAAGTTGCCCCCCTAAAAAAAAGGTTTTATAGAAGAAAAATATCAATGCGAATGAAAGGTACAAATTTTGAATTTGTGAATTTACTAAAAGTCTTATTAAAAAAGTATATATATAAATTCAATTTAATAAATGTTGTTTATCTAAATATTGTAATATAATATAAGAATTTGGATATTTTAAGCTATATACAGTCTTTTATAAAAATATCTTAAAAGATTTTTAAAAAAATAATTAACTAAAATTACTAATTCAAAATTAAAATATTAAATACATTACTTGAATATATTATGTGACTATTTCATCTTTAAACGACAAAGCTGTAATAGCTTTTTGATGACCAATATATTCTCGTTCAATTTCTTTAGTATCTAATTTCCACAATCTTGCTACACCATCTGATGAGGCAGTAAATAAATATTTAGAATCCGCACTAAAAGCTGCATCCCAAACCCATTTATTACTATCAGCTCTCAATTCTCTCCATAATGAAAAGTCATTTGTTTTCCAAATTCTTGCCGTAGCATCACCTGATGTTGTCACAAGTAGACTAGAATCTGGACTAAATTTACATCTTAATACAAAACGTTTATGTGCTGCTATTTTTAATTTTGGTTGAAGTACACTCAATTGTTGATCACTTGAACTAGCTAATGTCCATATATAGCAATTTCCTTTATTATTAACTGCTGCCATATACATTCCATCAGGGCTAATTGCAATATCCAAAACAGAGGCATCCACTTCGGGTATAAGTTGTTCATGTACATCTGATTTAACATCCCAAAGATAAACTCCACCTCCTTGAGATCCAATAGCCATTTCTACTTGATTTGGATGCAAACAAGCTGCACTTATTGGAGCTAAACAATCAAACATTCTTTTACATTGAGGACTAGATGAGCTCATATCCCATATTCTAACACGACAATCTTCACCAGCTGTAAACATCCATTGGCCATCTTCCTAACAAGATTTTTATAAATAAAAGTATGAACATTGTCCTTTTTTTCAGTTATTTCATTATATTTTACTTGAAATCCAAGACGTGTTACATTTTTTGAGACTCCTTCAAAATTTATGATAGGACCAGGTGAGTTAGATGTCATGTCATAAAGTCGTATACATTGATAGCCACATGCAGCTAACATTGTTTTATCTGGGGTCCGATCTAATGCATTAACTTGCTGTTATAATAATTTATTTAATAAAATTTAAAATTGTTTGCTGAAAAATATCAAACCGAATCATCATGTTGCATTGTTCTAACGCAATTTCCAGTATGTGCTTGCCATAGTTTAATAGTATGATCGTAGCCTCCTGTTGCAAGAATAAGTTGGTCTGCCGATTCGACAGACATCCTAGAAATTATTTAAATCACATCGGGATTATTCAAATCACATTTCATTCCGATTTAATAATACTTACATAGATTTATTTAATATTGCTCAACTTTTTTTATTAATTATTAATTATATAAAAATTAATTAAGTAAAAAGTAAAATTAAAATCATTTGAACAACTAAACCACTTCTGTCATTTTTATTTTCTTAAGTTTGGCAACCGAAATGGCTCTGTGTTATCGATATAAATAAAAATATGTTCAGTTTTCAGAAAACTGAATCACGATATCGTATAAGACAAAACATAAAGGTGCAAACACAATGCACATTGAGTTAGCTGCTATTTGCTTCTTGTATGAATTTTACTTTTACCGCTTCCGCTCCGCAACCGCACGATTATGGAAATTAGATACTAAAGAAATTGAACGAGAATATATTAGTCATCAATATGCTATTGAGTATAACCGCACCTCAAAAGCACCAATAAAAACGCTGTTGAAAACGCTAATGTAGACAGCAAAATAATATAAAATATCCATTTTAACGGCTATAAAAGAGGGCTAGGAATATATTTTCTACAAATTTGTAAAAATTGTAGTTCAATTATCGAGATTTCGTGGCTGCAATTTTTAGTTAAAAAAACGATATCAACAAAATATTTTAGGAATGTAAAGCGAATATAAAACTCATAAATGCGGTACACTAGCGAACAATTCATTTGATTTCATACTGATGTCATTTTAAAATGTACATTTCACATTATGTTAAATATTTAAGCTTTCTTATCAACTGTAAGAAAGAGGTTCCTACGAATAATCTTGATTTTTGATTTATATTCAAATTTATTAGTTGAATTAAGCTCTCTTTTATATTGATATTTCCTTTAAATGTCTTGGCTGATGTTAGCTTTACAAATTTATGTACATATTTTTACTTTTAAAGCTGCAGAAGTCAAAAAATCAATTCAAGTCATCAAATTCCATATACATGGCAAAATTTTGAATACTAAGCACACTACTATTTTGCTTCCTGATAAACACATCTCGGATAAAAAGACATTTCTAAGATTTCGTTTTATTGATACAATCTTTTTGAAATTCTTCTCAATTAAAGAGGAAGCTGCGGAAATGGGAAATGCTTAATCTTTTCAAAAGCAATACAAACCTAATGGGGATAACTATGTGCGGATATATATTCCATATGTAAATATTTTACAATATCGAACAGATTAAGATTAAATTGTAGTATTGAAGCTCACCAACACTTTATTATATCGTAATCCCTGTAGGCTAAATTTGCGTGACATAAGCTAACATTTCACAAAGTTATTTACATCACTTATGAAATTTAAATAATACTTTTAAAATTTCCAAAATTGATGCCAAAGAATTATTTATTAAATTCGATTCAAAATTCGCTGTTGGTTTAAGTTTATGTTCTAGCTAAATGTTTTATGACTTCTCTCGATAGTAGTGATTGTGGGTTTAAATGTGATCACATGCAACTCTTACAGTTTCTATTTAATAGAAACAAACGCTGTTTTTATAAAGATAAAAATAGTACCTTTTTGAAAATAATCACTTTTTACAAGTAAATTATTTATTTGGCGATATCGGAAAACAGAGCTAAAACGCTAGTTCTTTAGCCAATTTTCAAACACGCGCTTTTTTTAACATAATAATTTTGCCCTTCTTAATTTTTGTAATTTTCCTTTATTCAATTTAAAAATTCAAGAATTAAATTATTGATTTTTCAAATAGTATGACAGTATTTGAAATAATCTTAGGAGCATGAGGAAACCGAAAATATCCGAATCGGCGTAACGCACCCGAGCATGACGCTAGAATTAAATTTACGCCTCAGAAAAATTTCAAAGTGCGCCCAAAGAAGTTTTCACTTCAAAAATAATTGATTAAAATAACTTCAAAAATTTGTAGAGATATTTAATATATAATAATTAAAAACAAGATTAAAATTAGTTCTATTAAATTTCGGTTTGGTAATTGTGCAAAATAATTGATTACATCCCACTTATAAATAAATCGGATATGAAAAGGACTTAAAGATATATTCGTATATATATAGATATCTTAGACTAATTGAAACAACAACCAATTAGCAATACATATTAAGCTCAGCACTTTCAGAAATACTTAAATTATTACGTATGTTTGTTTTCTTTGCATACTTAATATCCGCTAAACGAATTGTTTATTTAAATGGCGCTTATAATGTTTATATGTTTCAAAATGTTACGGTAGCAGGCATTCATTTATACATAGTTAATAAATGATAACAAATTATAAATAAAAAATTATTGATTAAAATTCCGTTGACTAAAAGCGCGTGTATAACATTTCATTAGTCAGATAAAATATTTTAATCAAAAAATTAAAATTCAAGGAATAGATCTTAGAACAGACATAAGATTAAAGGATTATATAGTTTAATTATTTTTTAAGATGAGCAAAAAATAACTTTTTACCAATAAATTAAAATTTATTTCGTAGAAGAAGTCGTAACTTTTCTTTTGCTGTCATTTAACGCTGTATAATTCGGAGAAGTCCCTTGATACCGTGACGCTTTATTTTGGACAGCAAAGAAAAAAAAAAGTTAATCCTTTTCATAAAATTTATATGAAGCTCGTTTTAAGATATTTTTTATTCTATTTGTAGCTGAAAAAACTAAAAAAACTAACTTGTTCCTTCTATCTAATTACGGGACAAAACTTAGACAGCATATTGTCAAATTTTAATTTGATTTTGGATTAAAATCATTTCCATTAAATATATTTAAAGTTTACAGAGAAGTGTTAAAGTTCTAATAAATTAATACATTTGAAAATTTAAAAAAAAAAAAAAAGTATATGTCATAATATTAAAATTATTAACACTTTTGGAGATGTTACTCTCTGCTAATTAAAGCTGCACTAAATAAAGGAATTCTTAAAAATACAATGAGTTTTGTTATTTTTTCTCTTTTGATAATTGCCGTCTTTTGTTTAGTGATAATTTCCTTTTTGTAAGCAACAATATTCAACTTGGAATAAAAGAAAATTACAAAAAGTACTTTAAATAAATTCTGAAGAATCCTCAATGATATATGCGTCAGCTATAAATCTATAAATTAACACCTGTTTTTTGATTATATATGGCAGCTATAGGGAATACTATAGAAATCATACTATCAACTGCGGTAATGAAAGAATTACAACTCAGGTGTTAAATTAATTTTAGGAAAAATTTCGATTGATTCTCCAACCTAGATTTGTCTTTTGGAGAGCACAATAGGATCTTAGATTACAGGACCTATCCCATCCCATTAGAGTCCATAAAAAAATGAGTATATAAGAATTAACAATAATAATCTACAAACTATTAAACAAAATCATAAAACGTATTTATCAGGATGCATTTCTCTTGTGAATAAACATTTAGCCATAGTTTCCTCAGTTTCATGTTGTGTAAGGGAAGGTTGGAGCATCAAGCTTCACTCTCATGGGACTTAAGACTTTATGTTGAGTGCATTTAGAGGAAAAAGAGCCTAAATCAAACGAATTAAGTCCCTTTGCTGATTTATTCTATAGTTGGGTTGGCTAACTTGAAATAAAAATCATTTAGAAGAAATGGAAGGGATCAAATCATCTTAAACATTAGAAAATTTTTATAAAAACTTTTTATTAAAAAGTAAACAGGATTATAGATAAAAACTTCAGTAAAACACTGACTAATAGTATAATTATTATATTGCTTCATATTAAACCTATTGACGAGTCTACTGGTCTAATTTTTTATACTTTTTTTGTTTTTGCATTTCAATTGTGGCCCGCCTTTGCCTTTACTGACTTATTATTTAACAGGAACTTACTTGAACTCTCTATTATTATAGTTATCGTTTGAAACATTTGCTAAAATATTGTATCTATGATGCCTTCCTATGATATTCCAATTGAAAAAGGAGCAGTTAGGAGTGCTACTAGAAGAAAATAGTATAACTGTAAAAGTGGTCAAGTAAGATTTGTTTAAGCACACCTATTTCCTTTTGAGTAGTAGAAATTATTACGGAGAAATATCATCCTTGTTTTCGTATTCAAAAAACCATTCAACTTTTAGTAATTATTTTTCACCTTTTTCATGTTCTTTTTTTTCAATTCTAAAACTTTCAATCCTGGAAGAGTTTTAAGAGTTTTCTTATTTTTTCTTAACAAAAATTAGCAGTTACATTTCATTTCATTTTCTAGTAAATACAATTATTTGCATTTATTTAAAGAGCATAGGCAAGATTTCATAAAAACTTACAGCCAGTAAATATCTCTTTGGAAAATATTAAAATTAAAATTTGAATAAAAAACGAATAGATAAAAATATATATTGGCAGCAAATAAGATAATAAATTAAAACAAAACAACAAATCTTTATTTCAAATATTTACACATGGATTAATTACAGCTTATATAAAATATGTTAAACGCCTTTGATGTTTTTCTATTTGGTAAAACAGGGTGACATTTTCATATGCGATCTAGAATCAAAACTTATCAAAAAATTTATTTTAAGCTTAAACAAAGCTTTGACAAAAATGGATAACAGATTTTAGGTGACCAAAAGCATCAGTCTTGTTTTATGATGGCATTTAGTAAAGTCTCAAAAGGATATACTTGGCTTCAGGGATTAAGACTTATAGAAATAACTTTCAGCGATTTTCGACAACTTCATTGCATGGCAATTTTCGACAATGTCTAATAAAATGTATGGCTACCATAATTTTCACGAAAAAGAGTCACTGAAAGTCGCTTGAGGTTTATTCTTCTATATCTAAAGCCATGGTACTTGTAGCACTGACAACAAACTACTTTCAGCCAATTTATACATTTAAGGGAGGTTAAACGCAAACCACTTTCTACAAATACCAAAATTTGTATTTCGCTTAAAGTCGTGCAAATGTATAAAGTCACTACGATTAGGACGATGACCTTAGAAAACTTAAAATATTTAAATAATTTCAACCAAGTACAAACGAAATAAAAATATGTACCTACCTATTAAATAAATGCAGTAAATTGATGAAATAAGTTTTGATAGTTGTCTTTCTTTTTGATTAAAAGTGGATCTTGTAATATTCATGCAATTCATTATCGCATTAGCTTCTATAGAAAGATTCTTAGTTCTTAGGTCTATACAGTAAGTAGGTCTTAAACACGAATTTCCTTAGATTAAGTTAAGTTTCTTTAATTATTTTAGTGTGATGTAATATCGCAAAAGACTCCTAGATTATTATAATTTCAGTCCATTACAACGATTTCCAGGGTAAATTAAGCAATTCAAATTTTCTTATAAAGTTTTAAATGTGCTACTTACAAATTTCGTATTAATACTGCAATGGCGTCGTCTAATATTATCACAAAACTTCTGAGATATCTGCAAGTTTTTTAATAAAATTTTTCTTCAAAATAATAAAAAAGTTGTGATACTTTGCGACAAATAAACAAGATATTATGTCATCATTTACATTTTTTTTAATGTCAATTAAAATTTAAAATTCAAATTAGAGGAGTATCTATAGTTAATGAAGAATTTTATAAATTTTTTATTTATTTTTCTTTAAATTAATTCTTACTACAATGACGCCAAATTGTCTGCGACGAGAAATCATAATATATGCCCACACCCTATTGCATACAATTGCAATTTCAATGACACCATTCTTTCTAATATTCAAGCAAATTAAATGCAAGTTTATCGACAGCTTAATGAATGCAAGGAATTCATTAGAACTGACCAACGTAGACATATATGACTCAACAGATAGAACTCCAAATATAGCGCGCAGTTGCTAGTAGCTACATAGATAGCTATGTCACGAGTTTTGAACATATCAAATAAATCATTTGTAATTAATTTCCCAGTTAATGTAGTTGCATTAATTCGAACAAGCATTATATCTCTTCGAAATTAATTTTTAAAACAAAAGATTGATCGTTTTATTATCACAAATGTATACATATAGCTACCAGCAGGAAAAATATCCAAAAGTTTAACTTTTACCTGCTTTATAAATATGTTACAAAAATAATAAGACAGTAAAGTATGACTTTTTGACTCCAAGGATTTTGTATATTTTAATTATGGGAAAAACCAAAATTATAGTACAACATATGTTTTCAGGATAATCCTGGAATTTTAGTTTTGTGTACTATCAAGATGAGTAAAAATGGATTACCCTCCATTTTAATTGCTACTCAACTACAAATGGGATTAACTAGAATAATTATTGAATTTTTATTAACTTAATCCGCCCACAATTATAAAATTAATGTATGGAAAAACCAAATTTATCATCTTTATTTTTGGTTATATGTATTTATTTTCAAGCAGAAAATTGAAAAGAGTTATGTGCAAGAAAATTATTACTGACATATTGTTTTGTTTTATTGGAATTTGTAAATAATTTATTAAATGTTTATAATTAATTAGAAAACTTAAATACCTAATAAAAAGTTGTGGTTATTTCTTAGGAATCTATAAATTTAAAATAATATTTAAAAATATTTGAGCCAAAATTTAGAAGGTAGAGGAAAATTTAAATTTTATATCCATTCTGGAAAAATAACATAAAAAAGCAGACCAGCAATATTTGAATTTTTTAAAAATATTACACTTAGATATTTCCTTTTAATATTATAAAATTTAGACGAATGCTCAGGGTATTAACCTTTTCAGAAGCGATATACATATAAATATGTATAGTTGATGAATTTCCATGAGAATTTTTGACTTTTAGGAAGATTTTTAAGAAAATAAAAATCACATGTTATGAATTTTGATTTCAAGCTGTTGTAGAAGGAGAATATTAAAACAAAATGAGACTATTTTATGATTTTATTTAAAAGAACACTTTTAGGTTACTCGCTAACAATGCTCAATTGCTGTTTACTAGATGAGAAAGCTTTTGGTCTGATAGTATCAACAAATTCCTCAGAAAAAGATTAGAAGGTCATGATCCTAATAGAAGCAATTTCATACAACTTTTAGAAACATCATCCATTTACGCAAATAATTCAAGCAAAAGCATTTTTTTTCAATTTGTGTAGGATTGATTGACAACTATTACCGATGGCATAGATAAGTTGCACAATATAAATTCACTACCATATGGACTACGTTTGAAGGTGTATATACGGAATAATATCCTGTATCTTTGGATTCTTTTAATGTATGACGAAATATTAAGCCTTGTCATACACTTTGAAGCCAATGCGTTCAAACCTATTGTCATACTAAATCTGAGGAGAAAAATCATGACATTTACCAAGCCATGTAATTATTTCAATGTCATTTTTTTCCTTTTTTTTTAAAATATATTTTCTCATTAGAACTTTTGTCTTGGAACAAAATCATCTCGAATGCTAGTCACAAAGTCACAATTGTCACTTTAAAGTTTTTTTATAAAATAATCACCTGGAAATACATTAAAAAAACAACTAAAGCGCGCACATTATACCCTACATAGACTTCAAGGTTAAACAACAACCTAACTTTTTTCAAATCACTTAATTTCTTTCTTTGCTAACATGTTAGTTTTTTTGTTTCATTTATTTTTCAATAGCATTTCTTTTCGAAATATTTCAAGACGTGGTCTGTATATATTTCTATTTTATTCAAAAATTAGCTTTTTATTTACTTTCGATGACGCACATAGTTAGATAAATTAAATTTTTCTATCAGTTAATCTATTAAAGTTTTGCATTTTAACGAGATTTGGTTAACTATAGTGAACGTGGTCTATGGGTATGGAGCCACTCCTTGTCTTTCAGTCAACAATCAACAATCAACAAGTCTTAGTTTCGATTGCTATCTATTTAATTATTTTAGAAGTTTGTTTAGGTCATTTAAAGAGAATTGCTATTAGGTAACTAACTGCTTAAGAATAATTCATGAATATTAGTAAAATGATTTTATTTTTTCATTTAAAAAAGAAATTTACTTAAATATCATTAAAAGACTTATCAACTTTATCCGAATTTTATAAGCTAATTGAGACATAGTATGAATGAATTAGGAAATTAAAGTATTCATCAAAGTTTTCAATTTAAAAAATTAAAAAATAATCTTTTCATCCGAAACTCTAAATTGTAAAGATGGCGGATGGCTTTTATTATTCAACTTGTTAAAATTTTTCGAAATATCATCATGAAATATTGCTTCTAAGTCCTTAATTTTTTTGAAGCCTGTTGTTTATACCATGAATCCTACCCTAAATTCTATTTTTATATAGTTTTGTGCATTTTAAGAACCAGTGAGATTTTCAAGAAATCAAATTTTATTTCTTTGTCTAAATTTTTAGTCTTTTTGTTTAGCACTACATGAACCCAACACAGGAAAGCTACTTTTAAACTTTTGTAGTCATTGTTTTTGATGTGAGAAAAAATATACTCTAAAAATGATAAAAAAATAAGTTCAGAAAAAGGATTTATTCAAGATCAAGCTACATAATCATTAAAAGTAAAACGAGGTAAGTAAAAGTAAACGAAGATTATTTCATATAAATTTTCTGGCTTATGATTTGAATCCTTTGCTTTTGAAAAATTTGAAATTTTCCAAGAATTATAGTTTTTCTACAGGGTGTAAGCAGCTGGAATCAGTTAAAAGCTCAAAAAGTACAAAAAAAAACCATTCTAATTATTTGAAAACAAAAAAAGACGTTCTTTGTAAAATTAGGTCCAAATTTGACTTTTTAAAAAACTAAATGTCAAAAAGTCAGCCAAAACGCTCACCTTAGCTTTTGTGTTCAACTCCTTTCAACTCCTTAGATGAATTGGAATGAGTAAAACATACTTTTAATAAGCTGATACCACAAGGAATCATAATATACTTTTTTTATGCTTGATATAATATTTTAATATGTATATTTAATATATTTGACCAACTTTGAGCAAATATTGATTTTTCCCATTTGTCATAAGGCTTGTGATCTTTACGAAAGCGACTTTTGATCGTACGGCATATGGATGTCATAAATTTTAGTACTAAGTGCTCAAAAATCCTATACAAGTTTCTTGTCTTTTGATGACAGGAAAATATATGAAATCACTGAAAGTGTCTTGAAGTTAATACCATAGCAACAATATCCTAGTGGCTATTCGAATTGATAATAATTTATAGACACATGTCATTTAAATGTATAATTTCAAAAAGGACACAAGGAATTTGTGCAAGAAGTTAGATACTAAGCATATCTCGAAAAAAAATAAAGAATTATTTTTTAACAATTAAGGTCAGTGGATTTTCAAAAAAATTTTATTTTTAAGGAGTTTATTTCTTATTTTCATTAAAATATTTAGCAGCCTAGCCATTCAACAGTAAATTAGTTGTAAGACTTTGGTAGCTTTGTACATCACGTAACTTACTTGGTTTAAAGTAGAATAAAATAATTCACTCAAACCGATTTTCGTTAACTCTTAAGGTCACTTTTTTCAATCATTGTGTATGTATTACGAATTTACTCTTAAGACTAACAAAATAACCAGGTTTTCATATGCTTGATCCCTTAGACACGCTTGTTAACGGTTAACAATTATGAAAGTTATTTAGAATAAAAAAATTATCATTTAATTTAAAAATCCAAAATTTA
This sequence comes from Acrocera orbiculus, assembly GCA_947359355.1. NCBI lineage: Eukaryota > Metazoa > Arthropoda > Insecta > Diptera > Acroceridae > Acrocera > Acrocera orbiculus. Next base: position 6,822,997 of record OX375757.1, read on the forward strand.
TTAAAATGATTTTCAGTCATTCATCCTACTAGAAAAAATATTTCGAAATTTTATGTAAAGAAATTATTTTCCATTGAATGTATTTTGTTTTCTAGGAAATAGGTTGATTTACTAGTTTAAAATAATTTGCATGCATAACGTTCTGCAGTCATTTCTTTAGTAAAATGTCGTGCTCAACTAAAAAATATAAAAAAGAATGGATTATTTATGTATGAAATACTTTCTCATAAGATTAAGCAGTGGCTTAGGTATTATCCATTTGTATGTGAGAAAAAGTGCAATGTTTGAGTGAATTACACTAAATAAAAAATATTTTTGTTTGATTTATTTCTAATGCATTGACGTTGAAGCTTGGATTGACAAAAACAAAAAAATTTCTTAATATTTTAAAACTTTTAATATAAAATCTATTACTTTAAAATAAGTTTTACTTTTCAACAAATATTTATTAATTATTTTTTCAATAAAAATTTAAACATCATCGTGTTTTTTTTTAGCGAAATTGTTGGTATTGTATCTGATGTGTACACTCTTAATTTTTTTGATTTTAATAATGTACCCAGTAAGGTGACTCAGAAAGGTGAAAAACTCCACAATTACATGTTAAGGATAAAATAATTTAACTGACAAAAATTTCTATTAAGTTTAGTTTATATTTGATTTAAATTTAATAAAAAAATACAAATATTTAAAATTAAGTTTAATGTTTAGACAAAAAGTCCTGTTCTATAGCTTAGGATAAGTAATACAAAATATTATAGAAAAGGGTTTATAAAATTCTGAATAAAATAATAGAAAATAAAAATTAATAAGAATATCAATGTTGGTTTTGTTTCTTAAGGTAAAACTTGCAGGTATTTTATGTACATACATATGTTGTACATATATATATATATATATATATATATATAATCAAATAAAATAATCGACACAATATGGCAAGTAAAGATGGGATGTGATATCAAAAAGTTAAATAAATGCCAGCCAAGCCAAGAAATGCCAGACCCAAGCGCTTATTTTGTACTTTCTACTTGTGTCAGTTGAACGAAGACTGTCAACGTGAAGTGAACCGACAAAATCTAAATCCAACAAAAACGATAGTAATTGCTGCGTTTGCTTTTATCTAATACTATAATATAGCCTTGAAATTCCTTTATACTAAGGAAATAGAAGGTGTAGTAATATCTTAGTATTCTGTAGATTGTTGATAGTAAATTTGTTCTCTTTTTTTTTTGTTTTTTACTTCTGGATAAAATTGCATTAAACATAATGCACCAATATCAATAAAAAGTTAAAGTGTGATATCTTTCTATATATTATAATAATTTCTAAATAGTGCAGTAAGGTTAAATATTTTTAATAAACTATTTCTATATTTCGTCCCTAATTAGTGAAATAAAATAATATATAAATGTGTTTGAAATTATTAATAAAATATGTAATTATAATAAATTAATAGTAAATAATATAATATCAACATATATTAAAATAAGTGGCGCGCTAAAAGAGTTCATTTTTATGCAATAATATGTGTGCACCTCTAATTAGCTATCGAAAGATAACAAAATGCAGTGGAATGAATATAAAGCGCATAATCAAGAATAGGTCAAAAGAAGCTGATTATAAAAATAAAAAGTAATAAAAAAAGAAGAGAATTAAAAAAAATCAAGTTAAAGTGAAAAAGAATTTATTTTTTTTGTATTGTAATTGTAAAATTATAAGGTGTCGTCCATATAATCTCACCTAATATCATAAAGTTATTGCGGGTGTAATTAACAGATATTTAGCCCCTTTAGTTGAGGTAGGTCAATTTTCTATAATAAAAAATTAAGAGGTAAGATGGAAAGTCGCGTGCCTTGGATGCGCGCAGGTTTATCATAATTAGGAATCGAGGTGAGATTTTTAGATTCCCGTCCGTGTTCACCTATTTGGTTTTATATGTGTTATATTTTTTATTAAACATATATATATATATAAAATTTCAGTATACAAATTTATATAAATATATATATTTTTTGCCATATATTTATATATAAATATATACAAATATATGGCAATCAAAAACGCATGCGTATTTGTTATTTTCAGAGGGAGGGGTGTGTTCTGTTACATGGATGTTAATAAATTAGTTATATATATATATGTATATATATATATACCTTTGGACCATTCCTGTCTTTATTTATTCAACGAACGGCCTAGTGCGTAGACACCTCGTGAAACAGTTAAAAAAATCGCATTTAATTTGTGTAAAATTGCTAGCGTGCTTTAATTGAATTTTTAATATTTAAATAAAATTTTATTAAATATATTTTATAAAAAGTAAGTTAATATAAAATCAATGTTGTTCATATGAATTTTTGTGCAATTTTGCAAAGCGGTTCGGATAAATAAATAAATTTATATATATATATATATGTGTAATCAAGTGTGCTAAAAAAAAAAATAGAATTAAATATATTTTTTTTAAAACTAAAACAACTTTCCAAAATTATTTACAGTGGTGATTTTTTTTTAAATTTAAATATATCCATGATGGATATCAAAATTATAAAATTAATAAAATTACGACTATTTGCAATTATTGTATTTATGTCAATAGCAGCAGTTAATGATGCACGTCGATTTTCACCGTTACTTGTTGAAGAAGAACGCCGAAATAATCGACCTGCTGGTAAGTTATTACTTCCTTTTTTTTTCTTTTCAATTAAAATTATATGTGTATATATTAATTTTTTCTTTTATTTTTAAATTAAATCATAAATTGTAATTAAATATTAAGACAAATTCCTTAATTAGGTGCATAAGTCTTATTTGATAAGAGACATTAGCTACAGTAAATATTTTCTATAAATTTAATTATCATGATAAATATTAGTAATATTTATATAAAATAAATTTTTATAACTATTTCTATTAGAGATAACAAATTTATTTGTATGATAATTAATAATATTCATAATGAAACTTTGTTAAAATATTTTTGTTGTAGTTAAAATGGATGTTAACTAAGCAAACAAGGACAATAGTTTTTTTTTATTTTATTATGACAATTTAATATTGGAAAAATATTAAATTCTTTATTTGAAATGCTAAGTAAGAAAGTTTTTTTTTAAGTATTAAGTATTAAAAGGTTGTGGAAGTGGAAGTAATTTCAAATGGCTTAAGGTAGTGGTCCTTTATAGAAGCAATTGTGCAAACATTTATGCAACATTTAAAGCAACCTCTTCTATTTTAATGGAATTAATCGAAACTCAATTGCATCGTTAAGACTCTTTCATTAGAACCAAAGATTTAGAATATCATAGATTTTAGCAATAAATAAGGTCCTCTTTTTTATATTATTTCTTTATATTATGCCCACTTGATAATTTATTTGATTTACATAAAGAAAGTTTTTAACTAAAAAAAATTTTTCAAAGGTTTTCATTAGAGAATTAGAGTATTGAGCTCTACAAAAAAAATAATATAAAAGTTGAGTTCTCTAATTCTTAATACGTAAGAAAAAGATATTTATGTCTGTAATATTTTTACCCAATTTTATTTTTACTGTAATTTTGATAGAAAAACAACCACCTAAAAATAAGAATAACTTCATCCTTGTTACGATATAGCTTGTCCATTAGCTTTGAAAAAAATCCAAAAATTTTTTAGGATTCACAGTCACATTTTTATCTACCGATAAAAAACCGATCTAAAATCTATGATGCAATTTACAAAAAATATTGCAAAAAAAATCTTATTACCTTAAAAAGATAAAAAATTTTCTTTGGGGTTTTCAAATGAAAAAATACTAAATTGATTATTATTATTTTTTGAATCATTAAGAGGTTAACTTTTCCAGGATTTTCATATTGAAATTAGAGAAATACTTATAGTTTTCTATTTGGCCATGGTATTTGTGGGTGTGGCTTACTTTTCTACCTTTAAGGGTGTGTGTATGGTTTTTGACTACCTATTAAGGATTTAATAAAATGGCGGATATGAAAGCTAAAAATTTTTTTAATTTGTCTCTTGTCTTTAGATTTGACTGAAACTTTGTTATATTTTCATTAATGAGCTCTTAATTTGAATCATAAATTCCATTTTGTCGAAGTTCTCTTGTAAATAGATAATTTTTAGAACAATTTTTTCTTTTTTTATCTTTTAAAAACATCTAGATAATTTCATATGGAAAAATATTTGCCTTTGCTAAAACTCAAAAACTAAAAAAAGAGATTTTTTTTTTTTTTTTGGCCAATATTTCTTTCTTTTAAGAAAAATACCAATATCAAAATTTCTGAGAATAATAGAAAAATAAAATTAAAAAGGGATCAACCGTAAAAGATAATTTCTCAAAGGTCAAAAAATTAGTTAACCTAAATTCACTTCTGTTCATATACCCAAAAGAATTAACTCTAAATTGAAGTCAAAAATTAACTAAACATGTTAAACTATTAGAAAACGTAATAAACATAAAATATTTGTTATGCCTTTTTGGGTATATTTTAAATACCAGATGTATATCTTTAGGAAAAACCCAAATAGAATATTATCCTTGTCCAGATTTTAGCAGTTTAATTATACGATCCAACTGCGCCATAGTGTCTACCTGAACCAAAACGGCTTACCAGCTTTCTATGAAAATACAAACAAAGAAACGATTACTTTATTACCGTAGTAGAGATAGAATCAAGGACGAAAGATTATCGGCTAAAGGTGTGAGGACAGTTTTCTTTTTAAATGCCTTATATCTTTTAAACAGGATGTTTTTAGGTTTGTTTGCTATTCAGCGATCAAATATTTTTTGTCATTTTAAGTCTGTTTTTTTTATTTTTAGTGAGATTAATATAATTGAAAACTAAGTGAATACAATTTAAAATTGTTACTTGTAGCTGTTTTGAATACCGCTTTCAAGGATACTGTTGTTTTTTTTTTATAAAGTATGTAGCATGTATGTGTATTGATTTGTATTAGAGAGAGGTCATCTTAGATATGTGAGGAGACACTATAGATTTCTTAGGCAATCTTTTCTGTACAATCAACTCTAGGTATAGGTATGATAACCTATAAGTAGCAAGTTTTTATAATTGAAAACAAAAAACAATGCTAAAATAATTTTGAGGGCACGTAGATATTATTAAACATTGAATAAATTAAATACAAAACTTTTTGGTTTCATATGATACAAAAGTTATCTAAAACTGATGCTTTTAGCACATTTACTGCTGTCAATGGGATATAGCGTTTTATCAGAAGCCGACTTAAATTTCATAAGAGCTCTACAATAAACTTTACACGCACCAGTACGTGACGAGTAAAAGAAAATACTTGTTTATGAGTGAGCAAACATGCTGAAGTAATAAATAAATAAATTTATATTAGGTATTTGATTTATTATGAACTTTAAATTAAATTATCAGATTATATACAGGACTAATTTTATGTTTTCAAAAATTTTGGGTGGTATGTAATTTAGAAAAAATATCCTGTCCCTTTTTTTTTTATTACCTATATAATAAATTTTTAGAATATTACGTAATTCAAAAAGTTAACATTGCTTAAATTTTCCAATTAACAAATCTGAAAATGTGCATATATATGTATGTAGATGTCCAGGAATGGAATGTGAAAGCATACGCACATGGTTCAAGTCAAAAGAAGGAAAGATATAAAGCCTCAGTGTAGTCTTCTATGCACTCTTTTATTGCTGTTTATTGTTTTTAGTGTTATTTTTTGTATTATAAAAAGAGAAAAATTTATTAACAATTATAAAGAAAGTGATTACATAAAGGGATAACTGCATACATTCCTGCATAGCTTTTATCTTCATTGTTCATTGTCAAACTTCACCTTTACATAAGTTTTCGAAACAGGTAGTTTTAGCTGATTTGATTATTATGTGATTAACTGCTAAAGCAAGACTTGTTTATTGCTTAAAATTTCTACATCTTGGTAAACTTTTCTTTTGGTCAGCTTCTTTATTAGGAGTGAACGGTAAACACCAAGATGTAACTTTTAGGGTCAATTGAAACTTTAAAACCGTTTCCATTTCATGAACATCTTTATCCATATACACAAGCAAAATTTACAAAAATATTTATATTCTTTATTTACACATGAATAATTTTTAACATCATCAGACGATTTCTCGATAAATACATATATTCTTCGAGCAGCAAAGATTATTGAAATTTATAAAAAAATAATTGATTTTCATGATAGGAAAATTAATATTTTGCTAGATAACAGAAAACATAATATTAAATCATAAAGATTTAAATATTTGCTTTTCTCTAATTTCGTACATATCTTGAAAACATCGCAAAAAGTCTTGATTTCAACATTATAATGTTTGTTGGCTTTTAGATGAAAGTGCATTATGGAAAATTAAATCTCAAAAACTAGGGCACGAGTATGCATTATGTAGTCTTACATATTAAACCCAAAGAAATTCAACATGGAGCTTGTATTCTGTTTCTAATAACCTTTCAAAAATTTAAAAACCTTCAAGATTTTACAATAGACTCAAAATAATTCCCAAACAATTTGTAAAAGTTTTGTACACAGATTTGATTCCCATAAATATCAGTCCTGAATTTGAATTTTTCTTCCATATTTAGGCAGTTCTCTTTCTTACTAAATACTTTTTTATTCTCAATTTTTAATAAAATTAAACTAAAATAAAACAAACCAAAAATCTTTAAATCAAAAATAAATAATGATACTACAATAAATTTAAATTAGGCAAGCGAATTTATTATCACTTCAGATGTTTAGATCTAAATAAAGATATTTTTCTCTTTTATTCATTTCTATGAAAATTAGATTAACATTAGGAGACACATTATGTTAAGGAAAAACCCAAGGTGTTATCGTCAGCTGAATTTATTTAGATAAAAATAGTATTTTGAATAGAAGTTAAGAAATTATTGTTCTCACTGGTATAAAATTTTAAAAACATATCAAATTGCATCTGTGCAAGCAATTTAGTGAAAGCATTTTAATTTTTTTGTAGTTTTTATGCTGACACTGCTAAATATAAAATATCATATAACTATTTTTTAGCCTTTTGAATTTTCTTCACTGGTAATTGATAAATATTTATTAGCAAGCGTTAATTTATTGCCTCATTTTATCAAAATTGCATTCAGATTTTCACTTTTACAACCTGGGAAAAGTTAAAAGTAAATTCTTCACACACTTTAGCTAATCTTCTCCTATCCTTAATCTTAGTATTAACAATGACTATTATTTTGTACATTTAATTTAAAAAAAAACACTCTTCAAGACGTGAAATTAAAATATTTAGACAGCACTGTTGAAATGTTTCAATTTTTTTGTCATGGGAAGATTTCTTATTGTTAATGGGTGGTAAATCATGATTTTCTTTAATAAATCTTAAACTTCTCAAATACAAACTGTGTGACTGTCAACACCCCGGTTAATACATAAATCTTACGCCTGACAACTGAATGCATCATGTATCGATCGCGAAATGAAATGTGCCACATTTGCTCACAGTTGAGTGGAAATAATAACGCGTCAATGATTTAGAACAATACTTGAAGCTGTATAAGTACAACAGAGAGAATTTTTAAAACTGATATGTGACAAAGTATAGAGTCACTCTAATACCTCAAAATCCAATCAATGATCGGCTGAGTGTGGGGCAACCGATGAAAGTTGTCTTAAACGACAAAAAACACTCCCAGTAATTTCACCTGTATTTTAAGATGATTGCGTTATTCTACTTATTTACTACTTTAAGAAAAATGACTATTAACATGACTATTAAGTATTTTTGATAGAAAAACTGCAAAAACATGACTTCATATAAAGAAAAAAGTCCTTTCTGTTTAAAACAAAAGAACGCGTTACAAAACATTGAAAAAAATCTAACACCTGAATAGAGCTTCTAGTAATTATCATAAGTACCAGGCATTACCTGCCTAACCGTGGTCCTCCTAGAAACATCTTCATGATACTTTTAGTAACTTAATACACTTGCACAACTTTAGGCGACATTTCAAATTACATCGATTGGTCGTACAATCAAAAGCCCATTGAAGGCGCTGTCATAAGGACCACGACCTAAGTGTTTGCAGATATTAAAAATACGCTTTAGAGAAAAAGCCACCTTACCTGAGGTCTAATTTCAGTCCAAAGATAAATCATTCCAACCTACTGATAGATTAGAATTATTGAAGCATTGGGATATCGCTCTTGAAGAACTTTTTGTTTTGAAGAATTAATTCCAATTTTGTTAAAAAATTGGGTCTTCTATATATCAGAGTCCGGAATCATTGAGTGACATTTTGCATAGCTAATTATTCGAAATGAAATTAATTACCAAAAAAAAAACCACAATGTTTATTCTACAATCAAATATTAATTAACTGCGAAAAAAGGAATTAAAAAATTCTAAGGTAGCACCAGGCTTCCTTAAACTGATTGCACTTTTCAATAAAGTGTTTAATCAAAATCGTACAAGAAATTTATAATTTTTAAAAAACTAATTCTAGGCATAGGAAAATTTCCTGTTTTCCATTATTTTTCTTTTTTAACTAAATGGCAATAGGTGGGCTGATATTATATTTAAAGCTTAAATCAATCACATCCGATGCACGGAACAAACAAGAAATTGATTAAGTAGGCGGATATGATCCATCTCACGAAAAATAGGTCATTCGATTCAGTATATAGAAACGTTTAGTTTTTGTTTTGTTTTTTTTTTTTTTTAAAATAAAAAGAAGAAAAAGAAAACAATAAAATTATTCTAATACAACCGAAAAAAAAGGGAAAGAAATCAATAATCATTCCTTATTAAAAAAACAAAAATATTATTTTGAATGAGCCATATTTGTCATATGGTAAAGTTTAATTGGAAAATGGCTTAAAAAAACGGCAGTCGGCATTGCTGTCATATATCACCCATAGAAAAAGAAGATCGTTGACCCTGTTTTGTGCACAAATTTACTCACAGACACCGAAACGACGCCAACGACATTACTCAAAACAAGAATATATATATATATATAAAGTACATATAGGTATAAATACCAAGTACAGAATCGACAGCCAAGTAGAATATGTTTGCGAGCGGTCTATTGCGCACGTTGCATTTTCTGTTTCAATTTTTTCTTGCTTTTTTTTTTTTTAATAATGATAGAAGGCGGCTTAATCCCACACACGATATACATAATATATATGTATATATTTATGTAAGTTGTGCATATGTTTGGCATTGATCATATATGAAAATTCCATCAATTTCATAAAAATCGACACATTTTTTGTTTTAAAAATGTTTATTACCTTACCTGAATTCCAAAAGTATATCAAAAACGCAATTTATGAAAATATTTTATATAAAATGACGTAAATAGACCTCTGCAAAATTATGCTTAGCATCTAATGAAGTGTTAAATGGTAATAACCCATCTTTTATTTTACAATTTTATATCTTTTCAAACAGGAAATATAGGGTAATAATTTATTTTTTATGTTAAAACAAAAAAAAAAAATAATAGTATTACATTGAATAACTTTTAGTCAATACAATTATAATTTAATATAAATTAAATATTTACAAATACATATCTAATTTTAAAGAAATGCAAATTCTTTTGTTTTCAATTCTTTCTCCTAGGATCAAAGTAGAAAACCTCTGATGATATTTACGATTATAATAATATGTTGACATCGATATTGATGGCGCCATTAAGTAATTTCTAAATGAATAAATAGTGCGATATTGATGTTCCATAATAGCCAATAATAATAACTTATTATCTGAGGACTTATACATTAAAGCTCTGTAAATTTATGACACTGACTTAACGAACGTATTTTGACTACAAATCAGTTCTATAGTTAGTTACGGTTCAAATAGAAAATGCCTTGTTTTTTTTTGTTATTTGATTGTCTTTTGGAAATTAATGTTCTGTGCAATTCGAGATTTTTTTCTGTTTTTTTTATTGTATTTTTTTAGTTAATTTTTCGAAAGTATAGGAAAAATTTTATTTAGTTTGATTTAATTAGTTTCAAGGCGTCTGAAGTTTTATTGAATTCTTTAGCGTCATTTAGATTTAGGCCATGGTCCTTATAGAAAAGATTTTCAGAGGCTTCATATACATTTGCGATGCTTCAAGCATAAGACTGTGGTCATAGTGAAAGAAAATTCAAGTTTATTTGCGTGACTAGAAGCGTAAAACGAATTTTCCCAATGATCGACATATTTATGGCATTGATAGTTTACTCAAACTTTTTCCAGAGGCTAAAGCCACATTTTTCATTTGTATGGGATCTATCGACACTTGCGATCAAAAGTCGCTTTAATAAAAACTAAAGTGTTATAATTTTCAAAAACTCTTCTTTTTTATCCACAAAAATTTCATTAAAATGGGTCAATGATTTTTTAGTCTGCAAGTATCCTCACCAAAATCAATTAATATTGAATTTTATTAACACTTAAAACTCTAAAAACTACATTTGCAAAGTCAGTAATCACTTTACCTTTATAACTAGTAAATTGATTGTTTGGAAATTTGTGAATATAATCATCCTATTTTTAAAATAAGGATTTTGATCTATAATGAATAAATTTTTTTTTTTTGTAAATATAAGCAAAATTTTGTGAGAAAGGACATTTACCATTTTTGCAAAAAAAGAAGAAGAAATGTTGGTTTAAAAATTTTCGTTTAAAAACTGTGTGGTATCATTTTCTAACCATCCTTGTTCAAGTTAATAATTTTAAACAATCCAACGGGGGATTATGATGGTCAACGCGAAATATTTCTTTTGTTTTTTGGTGTCTTTGCTAGCCTGGCTGCAGTAGTGTGTTAAGCTTTTTGCGATATGTCAACTTTCTTATACCCTTTTTCCACTGGCAATATACTGTATTAGAAAAATTTGATGGAAATTTTAAAATAAGGTTCATAAAAGTAGACATTAAATCATCTAATTACCCTGATATAATATTTTAAAAGTGTTTAAATTAATTAATTAAATGACTAAAAGATACAACAAACAAATATTAATTTGAATAATAAATGAATAACATATTTAATGACACAATAAATAGGGAAATTTTTAATGTTAATTTGTTGGATAACCTATAAATTCACAACAAATGCCAAAATTTCCCTTATACAGGCTTTCAAAGGCCAATATTACATCATAGAACAAATATTAACGAATAACAATTTAAACATCAAATTAATCAATATATACAAATTTTTTATAGAAACAAAAGAATGAAAGAAACTCCTTTTTCTGCAAATATATTAATAAATTTTTCCTGTTCAGTAATTTGAAGAGATCAGTAATCTTTATTCATTTTATATGAATACGATAAAAAAATATATAATTTTCATTTTGTTTGCTGATAAAAACTGGGTCAAATCGAAATTAAAACCGTTATGAGATTGAAAATTATTGATGTTTACGCCCATGTTTTATAGACCCCCCACAGATGAAAATTTTAATACCAGATATCAACAAGTTTAGTCAATTTATTCATTTCAATAGTAATTAATTGCAATAATTATTAGTTTTTGTCAATAAATGGAGTAAGAATTCTGTGAATTCTGTCACAGTTTGAACATTTTTACTTAAATCATTTACACAAATCCATGACAGTTTGTTTTATTTATTGTTTAAGTGTCAGTTAGAACAAATTATTTCTCACCTTTTATAAAATTATAGAAAATTTTTTTTAATGAAAACAAAAGCGTAATCGATTTCGAGGTAATTGCTTTTAAAATTGTGATCAGACATTTGATTATTTCTTATTCTTGTCTTGCTAAACATCAAGTCATCATGTCAAGTTGGATTATATTAAATCATGAGATCAGAATACAAAAGAGAATATTCGAATTAGTACTAAAAGAATTTGTTATTAGCGTTTTATTTTTTTTTTAATATTTTTGAATAATATTTCAAGCTTTTCCATGCAATTTTATAAGTGATTTAGTGAAATCGATTCAATATTTTATCAAAAAATTTTCTTTTTATCAATCGTTTTGCCCTTAAATATTTTTATTGAACATTCACAAAATCGAGATTATTATTGTTTGGTAAAATAAAGACTAACTATTTTGAAAGGAAGAGACCAAAATATTATGTATAATTGATGAAAAGTGTTGCATTTTTTTTTTTTTGTTATTTAGTAATGCACAAATTTTAGTCTTTAGTTTATTTAAAATTTTGTAAATTTCGTTAACTGCATAAAGTTTGCTTTTCGAACAAATATAAATTAATTGCGATATATTTCATACAAAAGGAATTAAAATACAGTGAAAGCTTTGTGTAGTAATATCATTAAAAACAGTTCTTGTTTCCCATTCGATTCAGGATAATATTTCATCTGATTTGATATTCCAATCCAAAATAATTTAAAATCTGTCACAATATATGTAAATATTTGTAACAATCATGAAATAATTTTAACTATACAATAAAACTGGGGTAATTTTAACCAGTTCTTGTTTGCTGGCACACATTCATAAGTATTCATATAAGTACTCATAGTCTGTTTTTGACATTGCTGAAACTCTTAATACAAGAAATTCAACATGTATTTTAATTTAATATCATACAATTGTTAAAAGAATATTTTTTAAAATTAAAAAAAATCATGAATACCGGTACCGGCTTAGTTCTTACGTTACAAATCCACTTAAAATCTTATACTTATAGTCAACAGACAACAAACTAGATAAGAATTTTTTTGATTTTCTTTAACATTTAATAGCAATTAATTAATCCAGAAATGAATTTATATGAAGCTATGAAAACCTTAAACCATAAAGGTCAAAAAGCCCGTTGCACTCTTATCTCACATCTCTTATCCATTTCTTATGTTTTTAATGTGAAGTAATTTTTATCTTATCATTTTCAAGTAGTTCTTTAACTAAATAAATCAACCACCTTTCAGGCCAATTGACTCGTTTATATCAGAGAATATCTTGATTGAAAAGGGTCTAAATAATTTAAGGGGTGTGGTGTAATTGTCAGTTACATAAATAATATTTGTAAATTAATAAATTAAATCACAATTAAACCAAAACAAAAAATTACATAAAATAGCTCGAAAATACTAACCAAATATTTTAACGATCTTCTAATGTGACATACTCTGATCATTATTAATATAATAAAACCATCCTCTATCTCATTCCAATTTACACAATTAATGTCTAAAAAAGTGTCACAACTGTCAACGTTATCACTTTTTAATGTTTGTCTCATAGTGATTTAATATTAAGCAGACATTATTTTACATTTTACTATCTACTTTTCTAGACATACATATCCGTAGATAAATGATTGAATTTATAGTTAGAAAGTGACAAAAAAATATATATATATGTAGATTATAGCAGAAAAATTATAGTACATAAATATCTTTTTTTTAACTATTTAAGTAGTCGGAAAATATTCACTCGAAATTATTTTACGTTTATTAAATCTATGTTCGTCATTTTGAGTTTCATTTGAAACAATTTCAATGAGATATTTTGAAATTTTCAATTTATCAGTCCCTTTTTTAACGTAATTAAAGGCCCAAAGGTGTCGCTTTTTTGACGGATGAGGGAGTAAAAGGCTAGACAAGTTTCCAAAACTTTTAAAACAATTACGTGAGGCAGAAATTTTGCTGTCTCCTGTTTAATATTTTACTAATAAAAATTTACAAGTTCATATATAGTGAGCTTTATCGTCTTATATTTTACTGTAAATCACTCGCTAAATACGATACGGTAGCTGACCTCTTCTTATGTGTTAAAATCATATTAGTCCAAAATTGAAACTTACTTAACTTTTTCGAATGACATCTTGCACTTTTAGTTCACGTATTTAATGCCCTTCTGGCCTGGGATTCTGTCTCGGTGAGAAGTTAGCGTGCAAATGAGAAAGTCAGATTTTGATATATAATGTATGGCAAACATGTCATAATTTGACATTCTCATTCTCAGTCTGACTTCTCACCGAGCCAGAATCCCAGCCCTGATCACAAATCTTTTTTATTATTGTTTAATAATGTTTTTGTCTTTTTTTTCATAATACAAATAAAAAAAACACTGAAAACAGTAATGAACAAGGATAAAAAAAATGAGTTGATAACCACCTATTTGCATTTAGGAGATCGAAGAGAATGAAAGAGTGTTCAAAGTATACAAAAGTATACCAAAATTCACATTTTTAATGTCAAATAGTATAAAAGTAGCACCAAAATTTCGACTAGTTGGGTAGTCTGCTCAAGGTGTAAAGAATTTGGACCTTTATCTAACAAAATTTGACATTCAAATTGTAGAATAAATATTTTAACCATCGTTTATTATATTTATACACAAAAACAAACGACAATTCAATTTTTTTTTCTTTTTCATAAAATATTCATGAAATAATTTCCTATATACAAAAAATGTGTCTTATTGCGGAGTAAATTTCAGTAATAATGATTTCTACTATACCATAAAAAATTTATATTAAAACGGAAGTTTTAAGGACGTTAAAAAGGTACTATTAAAGCAGATCAATGCAGACCAAGCAGAAAAATTTTTAATTTTTTTATTCCTTCTTTTGGTTACAGCAGTTTTCGTATTTGTTAAATATATTTAAATTAGATAAAACGGTTTGACATCGGAAAAATATTATAAACAGTTTCAGAAGTTTAATAAAGAATTGATTATTATTTGGTTTAGATCTATGACATTCGGCTTAGAAGGTACAATTAATACTGAAAATAATCTTCAACTATAACTTAATTTTTTCACTACAAAACCGATTCCCAGAAATAGTAAAATGTCAAATTTTTAAGTGTTTCTTTATTATATTTTTAAGGGTTTGTTTAGGGATATTAAAGTTAAAAAAATTTAAAAAACTGCTGCTGATTTGGATTTGGATTTGGAAGTAGAGTATTTTGCAAAAAAAAAAACATTAAAAATAATGTAAATTGCCAAAACCAACAGAACCATAGTCCAGCATAATGTTTCAGGAAGTGATTCAAAAAGAGAGAGAGAGCGAGAAAAACAATTTACTGCATGAATGATTTACTGTGTTTATTGACCGCATTGTTTTCTTAGGTTTTAATGCTTCTTAATTTTTTAGCTGTTTTTTCTTTTTTCATGTTATTTTATTTAAAAGCTTTATATGTATATTGTTGTTGTTTGTTGTCATAAAAAAAATAGGCCAGTTTCCTTAAAAACTAAAGTGACCAAACTTTATTTTTTATTTATTGATTTAATATAAATTTAAATGAAATTCAAAAATTATTTAAAAATGACTACCAAAAATACATTAAAAAAGCTCCTGACCTACACTACTATCATATTCTAACTACACATATATGTACCTATTAAATTCAAAAATATAAGAAGACATCTAAATTATACATATGCATCTTAAATGCATAATGCATCTAGGAAATGATTTATTTTAGATAGTGTGACATACCATGATTGAGTTAAAGTATATTTAAATATCTGAACAAAATATACTAAGATACTAAATTTAAATATAAAACAAAACAGATGTGGTAAATAAAAGCAATTGTTGTTATTGTTTTTTGTTGAAATAAGTCAAATTTATAGAAATGGTAAATATCATTTATATTATTAGCAAATTTTTAATTAGTTACAGTTAAAACTGGGTGCTAGTGTCAAAAAAGTCAAATGCTCTCTTATTTTTTCTTAAAAAGATTGAAATAAACTATTTATAAACTACCTAAATTTAGGTTCTGGGAGAAAATAAAAATACATATACATATTTATACATCTCACATATAAACAACCATTTTAAAATTTGATTCGTTTACTTTAAGAAAGTGCTGCTTGCTAGACAAACTGACTCGACATTTTAGACTTAACAAGAATTAAGTTTATTTTGTTGGGTTCTTCTTCTTCAAACAAAAGTTTTTTCAGTATATTCTTTTTAAAATTTAAAAAAAAAAATTTATTTATTTCTAAGATTTTATTTATTTAAGAACAAATAGATTTTTGAAAAAGTTGTAAATTTTCCTTCATATTTTTTTTGGCATAAGTAAAAAGCCAAAATTTTTCTTTTGGTTTAAGTGAAAAAAGAGGACAATTTTGTGCCAAGCATTCACTTCTTTTTTCTGTTTTGAAATAGGCCAGAGGTCAGCAACTTATAGACCTATTTTTGAAATTATATTAGCCATAATATCATTTACATTCAGATATTTTTTTTTTTTCATAATTTTGTTTTTCTTTTAGTTTTTAGTTCAATTATGCCAATTTCCATGGGTAAAATTCTGCTTTTTGTCTTTGGCATTAATGTAGGTTTTAGTTAGTTTAGACCCCAATCACCTTGAAAACTGTTTGTTTCGATTTCATCTTTAGAGTGGTGGATTTATACTTTAACAAAAATCGCATAAGAATCAAGAAAATTGTTTTTAATTGTTTTATTGTTGGTTTGTTTTTAATTCTGGCATAAAATATACGGAAGGTCAAATCTTATGCACTTAAATCTAGTGCAATTCATGGTCGAGGACTTCAATCGAACTATAGAGTTTCACAAATGTACTTATAATTGTGACTTATATGGGCTTTTTAGTTTTTAATAGTTATTTTTTTATGATTAAAATCAAAATAAATGTAATACCAGAAATGTAATAAAAATTTTCAAAATAAATTGTAATACACAAAATAAAATCTGGAATTTTGATTATATTACTACCATTGTAAAGAGTCAGAGTGTTTATTCTCAACCATATCCATCTTTAAGAGAACTTTTTTATATTCAACTGATGTTTAAAGTTTGATAGTTTTGTAGTGTAAACAAGATTGCGCAACTAAGAATTTTTATCAACACATTTCTTTTTTTATTGTGCATGTTAATATTTATAATATTCGTTCATTCAATCGTAAACAAACTTAAAAGCTAATGCAGATGAATTTTATTTATAATTTGACTTCCATTTCCTATATTGGCGTGCCTTTAAAGTGGAAGTGTATAATTACTAAAAGGAATTCATTTGTCATTCTTTTTGTTTATTTAAATTGTTTATAAATGTCGAAAGCTATTGAGATACTATATGATGCTATTATACTATCAGCCACCTTAAATACACCATTTATAATTAAATTTATTTAAATATTGTCCAATTGTTATTTTATATTGCTCGTAGTAGGAAAATATTATTCATTCTTAAAGGCAAGATTTTTATTATTAAGCATATAAAATAAAATTTGACTTTATATATCTTCTAATTACTGCTCCAACGTTTTTAAGGGGCACAACTATTCAACAACTTCAATTTGTTTTTTTGAATCTTTTATTAATTTGTTCTTTTATGTCTAGGACTCCCTAGCGCTTAGCATATGGGACGCCTTAGCACAGTAAAAATGGAAATTTTTCCTAAATACCAATCGATGTGGACTCACTAGCATATTACTGTTTCCATTGACAGAAAGCAAAATGCCAATTCCTTTGATCTTCTTTGAAAAACCGACAAGCTAGCGCTAACTATAGTCGCTAATTCAGGCCATTTACCAATTCAGTGGAGACTAATGGACTCATAAGCATTTAATGCTAAATTTTGTGCTGCGAAGCGCTAGTGAGTCCTAGGCATTAGAAGAAACATATTAAAATCTCAACTGAAACTCTCGAGTAGTTTCTGAGTTACATCATTCTAAAGAGCTGCTGCTCCTCAGTTAAAAAGTCAGGTTACTTATCTTTCAAATTTGCTGCAGCTGTAGCTCGATAATAAAAGATCCGATCAATTCGAACTTATTTTAGCATATTTTGTACTTTTTTTTTTCATACACTGACCTCCAAGTTTTGTGTATGGATAAGAAATATAATTTTGCCAGACCAAAAACAATCAAACTTTTCTTCTAAAATCTTCCATTTTATGGCATTTAATTCTTTTCCACAATATGGGAAATGTTTTCTAGTTTATCGGTTTTCTTGTTATTTTTGATTTCGGGCACTCTGAAGGCCTGAATCACTGCAGCAGTGGGGAAACTGGTTCTTTTTGAACACTCAGCAAAGAATAGTTTTTTTTCAAAAAATTATATTGTAGATTGTACGAGTGACCGCATTGATGACCGTATAATGTACTTAGGACTTAAGGTGTTAAACACGACATGAACTAGAATTCTATACATTTTTGTGAAATTGAATCTAGCTAATATTTAATTCCTTTTTAGAAGTGTATGAAAAATTGGAAGCTTATTTCTAAATATTTTTCAATTCATTTTATATAAAATTATATTAAATTTTTAATACTACATTTCAATCTCAATTATTTAAAAAAAAATAACCCTTCATATTTTTTAAAGAAGAACAGTCTCAAAAAATACGTAAATAAATTAAGAACTTATTACATGTATTTGAAATTTTGAACCTACTAAAGTACTTTAAAATATTACAAAACTACTAAATTTAAAGTATGTAAAGTAAGTGCATTTTTGAATTGCTTGCATTTTATACTACGCCTACTATTTCTGATTTAAAATTCCTTTAAATATTTCATTAATCCAAAATATTTCTAAAATCTCACTTTCAATAATAAATTCAGATTACTCTATCAAGTAAATAAAATAAAAAATAAAAATTTACTTGAAAATATATTTCACATCACTACTGTAAAATCTAAGAATCCAAGAATAATCTTCAATAGAAATTTTAAAATAGAATTTTACGCAAAATCCTTCAAATACTTCAGATACAAAAATATAAATTATTTATTTTTCAACCAATAATATTAATAAAATTTATTAAGTGAATTTCCTGCCGGCAAATAGAATATATACATTTATAGTTAAATTTATATACAGCTAGTGATGCACTTCATTCATACTGGGATCATATCCGTCTCAGCTGATAATTTGGTCTGGCAGTTTTAGGTCTATATCAAAATTAAATTTGTACTTAACGGATTTTGTCATAAAATAGAGAATGTAGATATTTTAAACATTTGCATGCATCATGCATTCATGCTGCTCTTGATGGCCACAATTCTGTCTACATTTCTAGTAAATATATATCTACTTGAAAATTGTATTTTTAAGTGCATTGACATGCAGCACATGTACATTATTTATTACGAAAACTAAATAAAATACGATTAGTATGTACATGTAATGGAAAAATAAGGATGATATGTAGCAGAGTACAAATAAATTTTATTTGTATTTTGAATAGAAAGTATATTAAAGATTACAACAAAAGATATATGTATACGACATGATTAAGAGTAAAAATATTTTTAGTATAAACAAAATATGCAATAAAACTTATACGAAACACCTAGCGAATTAAATTTAATATATATTTTATTATGCTTAAAAATTGATCTTATAATTTGTCTAATTTGAATTTCAAATACTGTAAAAAAGTGTGAAAATTTAGGAATTTCAATAATTCTTTTAAGTAAAATATCTAATACACTAGTTAAGCATGTCTTGATCCATGAGTTCAGTTATGGATCGAAAAATTTTGCTATATTAATAAATCCTTAGTAAGCTCTCTATTTATTGCCAATTATAAGAAATGCAGGTGAAAATCAATTCTGGTTTCATTACGCGCACTTATATGGTTCTAAGTGAGACATCTGACCAGAATGGAACCAGTTCTAGCTAATATATTAGAATTTCGAAGATGATTAATATCGTTTTATCGTTAGATTATCTCAAAGTAGATCAGAAGATTCATTAATTGGGGAAAAAATTGAAATTGTCGACATCTTAAGTTCACCGATACGCCTAAAGCAAAATATCTACGATTATAAATCTTTTCTTAATTTAACTTTCGCGTTCCAATAAATGTTCCCAATAAAGCAAATATTAAATATATTCTTAATAATATAATCCGTCATTCTACTGGTCTTATTTTTAACTTTAATCTATACTCCTGGGACGTTTTGTATGTTTAT
Source organism: Acrocera orbiculus (assembly GCA_947359355.1). Classification (NCBI taxonomy): domain Eukaryota; kingdom Metazoa; phylum Arthropoda; class Insecta; order Diptera; family Acroceridae; genus Acrocera; species Acrocera orbiculus. The sequence goes on from OX375757.1 coordinate 6,842,879, forward strand.
ATTGTGGTTTAAATTTTATGAATGTATAACTTTTTCCTTTTTTCTAATATGCAAGTATGTCAGAAACTTCTAGTACCTTAACTACTTTTCTCTATTCTATGCTTCAGAAAATTTCCAAAAATTCGAAGTAGTCTCTTTACATCTGTTCAAACTTCTATTTTTTAGATTTATATTTGAAAAATTTTCTTTAATCACTCCAGGCCTTAAATTTAAATTTTTTCATGGATTCATAGTCTAAAACAGTTTTAAATCTTAAATAAAAGATAAACACAAAGTCAATATTCAAAAACTAGCTTTCAGGATGTAAAAAAATAATTAAAAAAAATGCTTGCGTTTAATTTCCTTTGAATTATTATTTTTTACTATTATTTGGCTCAATGAGAAATTTAGTGAAATATTTTTCGTATAATACTTTATTATTTAAGTCACCATAATATGTGATCAATTTCTCATAGTTGCCAAATGATATCAAAAATGGTTTTTAAACAATAAAAAATAATAATAATTCAAAACATAAAAATCTTAAGCTAAAAATAAGGCGATTAATCATAATTTTTCTGGTGGCTCCATAGAATTTAGCCCCTGCTGTGAGATTTCATCACCGATTAGCTGCAATTCAAGGTAAATTCTTTGGCGCAACTATAATACCGAATCAATGGAGGACTTGATTAATCTAACAAAGAATTTTTTTTTTTTTTTATAATAAAAGAAGTCCAGGTAATGTTAAGAACGTGCGCTTTGCCACTTCCCGTAATGTATGTACTCCTCAGGTTCGTGACGCCAAGTGATTTTTAAGATCACCTCTGTATGAGAGATATCATGACTGAAATTAAGGAATGCGTGAAGTATGCGGGAACAATCGTCGCCTTTGACTTTTACAAAGATTTTGGTTTTTTTTTGTTATTTTTATTATTTTGATTTTGGTATTTCTTTGTATTCTAAAATTTTTCGTTATTTCTTTAGTGAGTGATGGGAGCGCATTCCTTATTGCCGGCTAACTAAAAGAATATATCCAAGGAGGTGAGATTATCAAATAAATCTATATGTATATATATATATACATATTTATGTGTGTATTAAGAAAACAAAATATAACAACAGTAAAATCTGAAAAATAAAAAAATTAAAAGAAACTGAAACGTGAGAACAGAGCATTATCCTGTTCGATCGGAACGGTATTTCATTATAACACCTCTACGTTTACTGGCACATCTACTTCTTTTGTTAAAAGGTATACCAATAAGACCATAAGAAACTTCTTAGTTTGTTGTCAAGAGTTCCGTCCCATCTCGCATTTAAACACTTCTTGGAATAAATGAATGCTGCACCCCGTACACATTGCATATAAATAAGGTGCTAAGCGGATTAAAAGACCTCTTTCCTGTCATTTGGCCTCATGTTCTGTTTAGGCGAGAAATCCGCCGACCTGAACTTGGCTTTTCGATGTTTTTACTTTATTTTATGTCGCTGTTGTTTGTCGCCGTCGTTTTTTATTATTATTATTTTTGTTTTTTTTTTTATTAAATCCAAGGAACTGAACTAAACAGATTTTGCGGTTTGGTTCATGAAAGGAGTATCTCATTTGTTCATCGGTTGTTATGCTTAAGAAAATATGCATCCGTTAATTACCATGAAACTTCCATTAGTACAAAAATGGAAATGAACACCAAAACAATTTTTGCCTTATTCTTTCAAGAGCTTTATATGTTATAGAAATTAACTCAAAGGAAGAGGATTACTTCTTTATAGATCTTATCTTAAACATTAGGCGCCGCTGATTTTATCTCTTTTACACATATGAATAAAAGGCATGCAAATAAGATGAATATTAAACAGTTTCTTGTCTTTTATTGCAAAATTAAATTTTTGAGCTTTCTGATTAAAATTTTTTAACATGAAATTAATATTTTTTATCTTAAGAATCACACTTTGTATATTTATAATAAGAATTTTTCATTTTCAATTTATAATTTTTATCAAAAATTTTATCTGGCCTGACCATCAAATTATATCTTTTTTTTAGTTTGGATAATGCATTAAAAATATTTAAATGACTATGTAAATAGCCTAAAATTCGAAATGAATCTAAAGAACTCAAGAGCACCACTAAAAATGTGGTGTTAATTTTACAAAATTTAGAAAAGTAGATAAAATTTTGAAGTGACTGAAAATAGTCCATAAGAGCAATTCAGAAAAAATATCCCACATAGTTGAATCTAGATCGGAAACACATTTTCTTGTTTTTTTGAAGTTCTATAAACTTAAGCTTAAATTTATAAAATAGGTTCAAAGGTGATTTTTATTTACTATTTCATTTAAATAAACCTTACTGAAACAAAACTAGTATTAAATGCGCATCCGAGTCGTAATTTTGAACCTTCTTTTAGCTTCTTCCACCTTTCCAGTCCAGGACAAAGGAGTTGAAAAGAGGCTGAGAAATTTTAATTCAAAAAATAGCACCAAAAAACTAAACAAAGTTTTATTCAAAATTCAAATTAGCAACCGCTAAAACAAAAAAAGTAATAAATAACTTTTAATAGTTCACAATGGAATTAAAACTTGTCAATTTATAATAAAAATGAATCAGTCAAAAACAAAACACTTCAAGAATGTAGTGTCAAAATTTCAAATAAATCGGGACCAAACTCTCGTAATTATTGACATTTAAATTTTTCCAACTCTTGTACTTTTTTCAGACTTTTAAACTTTAAACACGTTTTAAAGGACGCCGATGTTATTCAAAAATTATGTCACCAATTTATTTGAAATATATGCAGGCTCTACATTTAAAGTACCCAACGATGTTTCTTTTTGTTTTTCTTTACACCATTTAGAGTGTTGTAAAATGACAAAATGGCAGATTTTTTCGTTGAAAAAACGTTATTTTGATAGCACACAAAATTTCAAATTTAAATATTAAAAAGATCGTTGAGGGTAGGAAAAAAGATCGTTGAAGAGGGTATGCTTTTTCTACATAATTTTGGTTTTTTGATATCAGATAATTTTAGGATTGGTGATCACGACGGTAAATTGATTTTATTGAAATATTACTTTGAAAATGCTTTGGGACTGGGTTATTACTTGATAAATGTGTATACAAATTTTTACAGAATGCTGTTAAGAAGTTAACTAACAATATTTTAATAATTTCAAAAAACGTTCGTAAAAAACAAAGTTTTTCTTCAATTATTATCGATTTCCCTCTCCTTAGCACAAAAGCGAGTCAAGTTTTTCTAGAGCCAAATACATAAATTTCCGATATTTATTAATTATATTTTTAATTAAATAACTTTATCACAAATTTGATCATGAAATTAAATATTTAGGAAAAATTTGCACTACTAAAATATATTTGGATGACTCATTTTCTTCTGTTTCGGTTAAATTTAAAAAAAAAACCCCAAACACAGACAGAACAAAATTTTAAATTTAAACAAAAAAAATTTTTTCTATAATTTCGAATAGAATTTTCTTAATTTTCTATCTCTTTCTATTATTCATAAATTAAAATAAAAATTTGAAAAATATTTCAGTGAGGAATTAAATTTATAATAGCACGCCTGCTAATAAATGGTTGTTTCAAGAGAAACAAAAAAAAATGCAATATGTGTCTTTGATTAATTTGTTGACATTTCGCTCTTCTAAAATACATAATCAAGCATGTGTTCTAAGTTATGAAAAAATAAAACAAATATAATATTATATCTATATATATATATATATATGTATATATATGCAATATATACTAGCAAGACACGTGTCATAAATGACCCATGACAAATTGTTTAATTGATTATAAATTGTTCGCTGTCTTAACGAACATGACAACAAATTTAATAAAAATATTACCAAAATTTTGATTAAAAATCTTGATTTCTTTTTAGTCATTGATTCTTAAATCAATATTTTTAAATGCAATCAAATTTATATTTCAAAATTTCTTTAGAGTCAATGACCTCAAAAATAGTCAAGTTGTCTGGTCAAATTCAAAATTTCAGTAGGTGTACATATTAAGCTCGCTCATTTTAGCATTTTAGTCCTACACGCTTAGACGATTTCTTTTGAATTCAGATAGTTAATCACATCTAAGATGAAGACTATCAGGCCATTTAAAGAGTGTCTTAATTTTCCCGATTCGGTTGTGGTCTATTTTAATTTAATCTATTTTTTCTTATTTCAAATGAATATTTTCTTAAAGTTAAACATATAAAATAAAAAACACAAGTAAAAGCTCCTGGTTTACCCAATCAGCTCTCATATCAGTTATGGTAGCACATTATACTAAATAAAAATTCAAGAATTGATCTTGTTGTGTCTATAAAAAGATTTGCAAAATGAATAAAATTGTAAGCTTTTGGCGCCTTTTTAATCACAATTTACCTTGATATACTGGATAATAGCCAATGTAAACTAATCGAGGACTTTAAAAACATTTTTTAGCCATTCATTTTAATAAATTTTTATTATTGTTACAAGTCGTGCATGGAAATTGCATCAATATTTTGTTAAAATTAACATATAAATGTTGAAATTTTTTGAAAATAAAGTTAACGTTTAATTTTATAGCTACATATATTAAGGTCATTTCATTTATTAGAAAAAATAAAATGGCATCTTTTAATTACTAGGCTAAATAATTATTAAATTTTTGCAATATATTCATGATTGCCAAAGCAATTATAAACTTGTATTGAGGTATATGTACTTCTTTCTTTTTGTTCTTTTAAGTATTAACAATTCAGGGAGTTAAATTTGTTTGAGCTTTTTTTTTGTTTTTATTTTTTGTTACATCATTTCGAGTTTATATTGTTAAAATTAATATTATCATTTTGTGATAGCCTAAAATTGATTCTCGTAATACTAGTAATTTTTTGGTATAAATAAAACTAATCAAAGGACAGACAGAAAATATTTCGCAATGTCGTGGACCTGACTATACTCTATATTAATATGCTTTATCCTTGAAATTGTTTGTTAAGTGAAATATAGTTAAAATTTAGTACCCACCCTTTGACCTCTTCTCTGTTCTGGGTCATACTACGTTCCCATTTTTAGCTTTAATACCAATTGTGCATAGGAAAGTATCGTTTGTACCTTCTAACTTTACTAATGGCATCAGATATTAACAACAGCGGTTATTGCTTCACAAAAGAAGACGAAATGAGCATGAAAATGAATACTTATAATTATTTTCACATCTATCCTTCATAATTTTCAATTTTTATATTTAATATAAATGAATAAATTTTTATTCTACCAGTAGGGAGGTTATATAATCTCAAGTAATAATTTTACTTCTGCCAAAACTACTTTTCTTAAGTTCCGTTCTTTTTATGTCATATGATCTACACCAAATTATTACATTACTACAACAATTTATGTAATAATGTACTTTGTTACACTCTTCAATTTTTTCATATAATATTAAGTATTAAATAGTATGTTTAGTAACCACTAGAAAGTAGGATAAAACGAAGAGAAACATAATTAACATCCTAATAAGGTTAAAATCTACATTTAAAGTAGATTTATGTTTCATAAAACTTTCAAGGTTGTTATCTTTTTCCAGTAATAGCTAGAAAAGATATTCCTTTTAACATTAACCATAGCCTCGAAAGTTTTCTATTGGATTTCTTTTTAGGAAGGGATTTTAAAGGTGTTAATAATAAAAACACGCTTCCTAGAAGGCTTAAAGACTAGCATTCAATGAGACTAAAAATTTAGGGCTTTAGTTACGTTTGAATTCGTTGCATTCAGTTTTCTGAACTTTTTCTTTTATATAAAACTATAAATTATAGTTTATTAAATATAATCAATGAATTAATATTTGAGCTAACTTACAAAGGAAAAGTTTAAGTATATAAAAAATAAAAGATTTTTGCCGAGAGTAGAAATATTCGAACAAGGAAAAAATTATTATGTTAATTAATGAAATAAAGTCTACTTTTGAAGTTACAAACTATAAGTTTTAAAAATCCACAAAATCCAAGGAAATATTTAAAAACGTATAAAACTCATCTATCTTTATAGCTTTATGAATTTAATATGTTCATAATTAAATTTAATTCAGAGCACGTTTTTATGAATGATTTTAGAAGATATCTTCGGAACAAACTCCAAGTAATAAAATTTTAATAATAAAAAGAAAACAATTTTTAAACATTTAGAAATTTATCAAGTTACTGACCTTATTTTTTTCATTATGAAAACATAGTTAAAAATACGCAAAAATGTTCACAAGTATGGACCAGAATTGTAAATGAGATGTGTTAAGATCATAATTCACGATCGAAATGTAAAATATCCCGCCAAAAATTACTATGACATCATCAACAACAAACAATTTAAAAAGTATAAAAAATTGATCAAATTTTTTTTAGGGTCAATGAATTTTTAACCATTAAAATTTTGTTTTTTTTTTTAAAAAAAATAACATTTAATTCAATATTTTCTTAGACTTATTACTATCTAAAGCTCTAGATACAGGAAGCCAATGTCTGTGGTAATTGTAAAAAAAAACAGATTTTCTAAATTATATAAGTCGCCAGTACCAATCAGAACAATTATTTTGGCTGAAATGACTGAACTCTGAATTAAATGGCGCCGGCTTCTTAATAAACATTATTAAAATTCGCATCGTAAATATATATTTTTATATTCTGTAGGTTAAATGAAAATGGCAAGATGAAATTACGACCGCAGCTATATAATCTGTTTAAAAGATTTTAACAACAGAAAAATGTTAAATTCAGTTGATATGGCGTCCTTTTGACTTTAATTGAATCACTTTATTAATAAATTTCAAGTAATTTTGTATACAATTTAAGCCGCACGCTCTTGCTGTCAATTTAAATCAATAACAATCAATTCTGTACAATATTGATTTGAATATAAAATATGAATAATATTTCAATGAAATACCTTTGTACTTAAATTAAATATGATCAAAGATTTATAGAGCTTTTAATTGAATATTCATATAAAAATAAATGATTTTTTTTTACAGAATGCCAATTTGGTAAAACTTTACGTGAGATTGGTTCAACATGGTTTGCTGATTTAGGACCACCATTTGGCATCATGTATTGTATTCGATGTGAATGCATTGCGGTAAGTTATTTTTAATTTCATATCCGTTTTAGTACAAAATTAATACCATTTCCTGTTCCGATATTAATCAAAAACTTAAACAAAATATTTAGAGTAAAATAAAATATTTGATTTTAAATGAATTTTTGTTCTAATTTTACGGATTATATTTTTTCCTTTTAATGTAAGCAACTTTTTTTGAACTATTTACAAAAAAATTATAGATTTAAATAATAATATTAAAAATCAATTGAAATGAAGAAAAGATAATTTGGGCCAATCCACTTGAGTTTTTTTTATTTAATTGGCTATAGAATAGAATTCATGCATAATGATCGAATTGGTTTTTGAGCAGAACTCTCAAAATCACACTTTATTAATTTTCTTTCTTGAGTTTTTTAATACATTTTCTATAAAAATATCATTCTTATTTACGAAAACTAGCTCTCGACAATCTTCTTAGACTAACTCTAATGCATAGTATTCAAAAACAAGTAAAACTATTTTTATACATTGAAAATCTTGACTAATAGTGCGTTTTCACAGAACCTAGTACCTAGTACCCTAGCTAGTACATATTTCATCGGTAAATAATTTGTTTGTTGTTTGTTGTTGTATTTGTGTTAATTTTTGGGTTAAATAAATTAAAACTTAAAAAATTCCTACCTTTTACTCAATAATTATCGTTGACATAACCTAACTTCCACAATTTTCCACTGTCAAACTATTGCCGAAAGAGAGAAAAAATTACTTAAAATTTCCCCTCCGTACTGCCATGAGTTCTTTAGTACATTAGTAATTAACTAGAAAAATAAACTAGACTTTAATTAGTAGTTTATTTGAGAAATAAAAAAGAGATTTCCAATACGAATTCTAAAAATCCTAGTACTAGGTAAAACGTACTCTAAGTAAGGAAATTGGGCAGGATTTCTCTTCGTAAATATTGACATAGTTTATCCCGGGATATTCCCCTTACGATGCAGTACGATGGAAGAGAGCAACTTTACCATATTCCACAGGTCAGAGGAATGGAAGTCACCTAAAATAATATTATAGCTTTGCAAAGAAGTTTTGGAATGAGTTTTTTAACATATTAGATCTGTATCGCGGTCTGGAAACAATTACTACTGATTATATAATATGCAGCACTTATTTTTTATTCGTTAGAAAATTAAAATTTTTTATATTTTTTACATTTGGAGATGAAAGATAATTTTTTACAAACAATTGAAATTGGTTATAAATTAAAAAATCCTTTTGTTATAAAATTCAACTGTGTAATTATATGACAACAACAAATAATTTAAGCTTCTCTCTGATCTAAAAGTATTTTTTAATAAATTATTTTAATTTTAGATTTAAAAGTATATAAGACAGAAAAAGTATATTACTGTTTGCAATTTGTTTTTGGCCTTAGACATATTTTCACATGTCAAGACTCCTTTTGTCTGAAAACTAATTTTTTTTCCTATAATCCCTAGCTTCAACTTTAAATAAATTTACTAAAAATAAAATATTTTACTATAATTAAAATTTATATTAAAACCGATTTAATTCTTAAAATGAAAGACAACTTTAGCTTAATTTATTTATTTTCTTTTTGTTTTTTGTGCAACTAAAATTTTAAATAAAAGTTTTTCTACTAATTATTTAGCAAAATTTTTGTCTTCTTTCAAAGAGAAAATATTCAAAAATTAAAATCCAGCTGTCTTCATTTAATATTTTATTTATAAATTTTGTTCAGACTATGTTTTTGTTTTTCTTTTTCAATTTTCAAAAATTTTATAAACAGCATACAGTCAAAATTTAACAATTTTTGCCATTGGCTTAGAATCATTTAAAATTATTATTATTATTATTTTTTTTCTTTTTTTTTTTCAAAATTATCAAGCGATAAAAGTGTCTGGAATTTTTCGCTTGACAACAGTAAGCGTCTAAAAAATGATTCCAATCAACATATTTTCCCCAGTATTTATGTGGATTAAAATTTTTCTTTTATATTTATATATATAAAAAAAAAAAAAATATATATATATATATATTTTTTTTTTTTCAACAAAAACTTTGGCACACTCTAGCTATACAAAACAACTGAAAAAAGTATTTTTTTTCTTATTTATCGACTTAAAACTCATTTGAGCCACGAGAAAATAATTTCTTTAAAATCAAAAAAAAAAATTGTTTTTTTTAAGTTTCCATTAAAATATTTACTAAACCATAAGTAAGTTTCTTTATAAATACAAAGCAAAAAAAAAAAACGTAAACTTCAACGTTTCTATAAATCAATTTAGTTGACTCTTTGGCATTCCTAATGCCAAATATTTTAAATAAAATATTTTTGTTACCTTTAGACTATTTGTAGTACTTTAAAACCTAAGCTATAATTATTAAAACTTAAATCCCCTGTAAAAATTCATAGCTACATACATACATATAAAATATTTTTTCATCTGAATGTATAAGTTTAGTTTTTTACCTGCAAAAAGGTGTGAATTGTAGACAAGTTGGAGAAGAATTGGTAAAGCCTATCTATTGAATAGCATGAATAGTCGACCAAATCATGGTCCTGTATGCTTCAAAGAGGAAATGAGATTCAGTATTTAACAATAATTGTCCAGCATTTATATTGAAAACTGCCTTCTAGGCGACACTTTCTGATAACCGAAAGCGCTTTAATACTTACTTATTATTTGCTATTATTATTGTTTTTTTCTTCTTTTTTTTTGTTGCGTCTTCACAAATATTCGCATTGATAAAGGTGGCGCCAAATTTATTATGTTGGTATAGTCGCGACAAGTTTGTGTTTATTTTGTTTTTGTTGCTAGGTCAGTTTAATATATTCAATACTCTGGTAAATAAATCTTGTTAAACAGGTAACTTGAATTTATTTACAAGTAATTAAAGAGAATAATTACTAAAGAGTCCTTTTTCAATTTCGATACTATTTGAAAAGTTAAAAAAAAAAAAAAAAGGAAAATTCTCATTCAAGCTCATTCAAATTCTTTGTAAAATTATTGTTAATCGTTTTTGTATTTATTGTCAGTATTTTTTGGCATTAGAAATCAATTTGATATTATTAGTAAAAATAGGGAAATTTGGTATTCTCTAAAGTTTTTAAAAAAAACTTAAATCTCTTAGCAATTTGGTATTAGTAGACATGGAAGTTTTTTCTAAATAGACAAACGGAGATTAAATTTCTTCAGTAGTTTAGTCGAATATTGTCGCCACAAACCACATAAATAAGACACAACTAAGACCAATTAAAAGTAAAAAAAGGCCACGTTGAAATTCTTTAATACGAGTACCGTACGATGATCCCCACTAGGTCAAAGTTGCAAAAAGTGTGTTTTATTTTCTTTAGATAAAGTTGAAGTTTCCTTAAAGTTTTGTGAAGTCAAAAAGATATTCAAAAACTCAGTTATCGAAGAAAAGTGTTTTTGTTTTTTATCGTAAGGAATTTTTTTGGTATAATATAACTAATCAAAGTTACGAACATTTTGTTTTTTTGTTATAAAATTATTATAAAATTTTTACTAATAAAAAATATTTAATAATTTTTAGGTACCCAAAAAAAGACGAATTGTAGCTCGAGTACAATGTCAAAATATGAAAACCGATTGCCCTCCTGCATTGTGTGATGATCCAATTTTACTTCCTGGAAAATGCTGTAAAACTTGTCCGGGTGACACACATGGTATGTAAAAGAAAACTTTTATAATTTAAAACTTTTAAGCCAAAATTAAAGAGAAAAAGTATTAAGATTTTAAAGATTAGTGTAGACACTTAACGTCTAGATAAAACTAGCTGTTACGGAAACTTATATAAATGGCGGGTTGGGTAATATCACCTCTTTTGAAAATTGAGAATTGAGTTGATTTTATTCATATCTAACTTTTCCATAAAACTTTTAAAGGTTTTCCCAAATAATTTGTCTGTTTTTTATTAAAATTATTGTGTTCTTTTTTTGACTTTTTATTTAAAAAAACAATCAAGTATTATCAATAATGCATTTAAATGGTTTTTTTAACCTCATTACCAATTAATATTTCCCTTTTCTAAAACTTATGCAAAAAGTCTGGTGGATTAATATTACTCACTCCGTAAGTTTATTGTCTTAGCTTAGCGCAAACCAAAAAAACAATTTCGATAATCAGCAATATTTAACAAAAATAAGCAAACCCTTTTCCCCAAAAATTTATCATCAGATAATGGTAGACCCTGTTTCTCTCAACAAAAATAATTGGTGTTGGTGTGTGCTAAGCTTAAGTGTTATGAAACTCAAAATTCTATTATTACTCTAAAAAGATGGAGAGGGTCTGAGTGAGACATTTGTGTAATATGAAGAAAGTCCTGAAATTTTTAGTGTTTCTGGTTTTGACCCCTAAATGTCAAGTGAAAGTCTTGCTTTGAGAAGTAAACTCCTAAAATAAGAAGTCTTAAAATTTTTTCTAGGATTTGATTTTTCGAGGTTTTTATCATTTAGCCACATTAACATTTTATTATGTTAATATGATTTTATTATGGCATGATTTTGTCTATTTTGAAATTTCTTCATGTAAAACATATTCAAAGTAACAGTTTCGTAAAAATCTTTTCATTTATTCAAACCGTAAGTTTAGTCATTAACAAAACACTCAACTCCAAAGTAAAAATTCTTTACTCATTGATAATAAGTAATATTTTTTTATTATTCAACACTTTTATATGAAAGTTTAATAAACTAAATCCCCTTATGAAAAAATATAAATTATTGAATTTTTTGAGTGGTTAAAAATTCCTTTTACAATTAAATTTTTCTTATTTTACAAAAAAAGTTGAAAGGGTTTTAAAATTTTGTCCAAGAAAGTAATTTCCACGTCTTTATTTCAAGGTCATTGCTCAAAATGCCTTTTCCGTTGAGATCTTAATTTTTATTAAACTTTTAATTTGTTCTGTTTATTTATAAATAATCTTCAGCTTTCATTTTTTAAATTAATGAAAAGAATTTCAAAAAATTTTATCAACAATAATAATTTAAACAAAAATAATTATCAAGATCTTGCGTCAGTACCACAATTACTTCGAAGCCGATTTTTAACACCTTCGACCCAAAAACAAATATTTCATAAACATAAAAATTAATTTTGTTTTCCAAGAAAAATAAATTTAATTTACCTAAGAATGAAATTAATCTGAAAAAACCTTTGAAAATTATATTATTAATACTTTTAACCTTATTATCCTATTTTGTTTTTACACGAAAAGTCATTGATCTTTCTATACGTCATTTTTTAAATACAAGAGATATGAAAACAATAATTTATATATCTAATGAGGATATTATTATTGCAAAAATATAGTCAAATGGGTAATAATCATTTAAAGTGTTTTTAATGACATTTTTCATGTCGAAATTTTTCTTCATTGGATCTGTTGCACTTGATTTGCTTATATAAAATAGAAAAAAAAAAAGCTTTACAGAACAGTTTCCCCTTTACGTTCCTAATCTCATATGTAGCTATTTCCGTCATGGCTTGACTTGTTGATTGCCAGCAAGAAAAGGCAAAAAAAAAAAACGCCAAATATAAAAATAAAATCAAAATAAATGAAGACACAAAATTAAAAATAAAACATTTAATAACATTATAAAAAAAAAAACGCTTCGGTTTTTTTTTTGTCGCTTTGTTTATATCCAAAATAACCAAGAAGCAGCAAATTTACGTGTCGAAAAGTGTCTGGTTTTGAATTTTTTATATTTTTTTTGTTTTGTTTTAGGGTGATTCTCAGTTATATCCGGCAGACATCTTTTAGTGTGTTTCCACAAAAAATAAACAAAAAACAAAAAAGTGTGACAATCAAAACTGACAAATGGCTTAGGATGCACACACACGAGTACTCATTTTTTTTAATAGACAAGGGTTCAGCCCTTTAAATTTTGCTAAATTCGACCAGACTTTTCGCCTCGGGCACCCACAGAAGGAACATTGGATTATTGCCAGACTATAATTTTAATTTTATTTCCAAATTTCCCTTTTACTAGAACAATATAAATGTTGCTATTTTATATGTTGACACAATATTATTCTATTTTTAAAGTCGTGCGAGTCTCTATAATAAATGTCGAGGTGATTGTGCGTTATAATAACAACAACAACACCAATGGAATCAAAAAAAAAACATATTCTGGCTTTTGTAGCCTATTTATTTGAATGTTTTCTAACACTATTAATTAATACTTAAAAATTTTAAATTATTTTACTTCTATTATTCAAGCAGCAAATCAGTAAAATAATTTACAAAAAATAAACACAAACATCGTCCCTTATAGTAGATATTAATTTTGATTCTCATAGGTAATCTTTTGGGAGCTATATAGTGTTTAAATTAGCTAAATAAAATGAATTTAAATTATAGTTCCGACACATTGTTGAGATTTATAACTAACAAGTGCGGGTTTGAATTAAATGCGTAGAATTTAATTTAAAAATTATCCAATTTTTAGCGTAGTTTAATTTGATTTGATATTTCCCTGATTTAATGTTAAGCTATTCCTGCCGGAAACTACATATTTACATGCTCTTTAATAATATGGCAACAAGGACAAATAATATTAAATAAAAAAATGTTCTCAAGATAATTACGAAGTACTTAGTTATGTTTCCATTACATTGATGAGAAATATCAATTAAAACGATGCTCAGCATATATTTTCCTAAAGAGATTCAATCAGTAGAGGAAATTAAGACTTTCTAAGGATGTTTTTGGGAATGGATGATTTTGGATGTTTACTGTATCTCAACTGGAAATAACCTGAAATCAAAGTATCATCAAATCCTCGAATTTTTGGTGCTCATTTAAAGTGAAGGCTGCTATTTCCAGCAAAAATTCCGCCATTTTGTAAGTGGAAAACCACCTCAATGTAAAACAAAATTCTAAAATTTAACTTAGGGAGGAAGTATTTTATATTCAAATTTGTGTTTTTAAATGGCAGTGAACGCCGACTTTAAAAAATCGGTTTTGAGAAAAAAGCGAAAAAATCTCCCCATGAATTGGAAAGCTAAGACTTTCAAACCTACTTTTCAAAAAGTACCTTACAAAATTTCACTAGGGGAAATATACTAAACCACACACGCATTCAAAGGAGAATAACATCCTTGACTCAAATCGTAAGCGATGTAATATTTTGTTCTTTAATCATTTTCTGATTCGATCTAGAAATATTTGGTCATCGGAACGATATGAGATTGAATTCATTGTCGAACTCTAATGTTTGCATGTGACATGTGACATGTGTCTTTAGCATTAGTTCTCGTTGTAAAAATCAGAGAGAACAAATTCATAGTTAAAGTTATTAACTTACAGATAGTTTCAAACAATACAATTCTCAAAAATTACTTCATAGCCCTTAATACTTCCCCCTACTTGAATGCCAAAAATATTCAGTTGTCTTATGATACGGTCATTTAGCTAATGAAGTGTTTTTTGAATTCCTAATCTTAGAAATAAAATTCTAAGCGAGATATATAAAGTACTATATAAAGTACTATATAAAATCTCTATATAATTCAATCAAATTAATATCTAACCTGGGTAAAATTTTTAAGGCCATTGTCATACCAATTTGTACAGAAATGCATGCAACCATGCAAGGATAATATCATAACTAGTTCTTCATGCATTTACCCATAAACAATATATATATCTCAATACAATCGGTATATATTCATATCTATATATGTTTTCTTTAAACGTCCCAAATCTTATGAAAAATCAGTCAATTGTTACTAGAACACAAAGAAGATCAGATTTCAAACGGATACAAGTATATGTAACGTATATTTCTTAGTCTTTTTTAAATACCTTGTATACCAGTTGAACACGACACACTCAAAGTATAATACCAAATAAGTTTACCACAAGTTTATACTATTTTCACTTTTTGTACTACGACTTGTTTTCCATAACTGTCCACAATATTACCAGAGACCATCAGGTGAGAACATGATAAAAACTTGAACATGTTTAGAGTCGATCCGTTGGTTAAATTTTTCATAAAAGGAAACAAATGCTTGAATTAAATTGCAATTGAACTGGCTTTCTCCATATATTTGCTATATATTTTGTAGTTAAAGAGTAGAAAAGATAAAAATTCAACTAAGTTTAACGACTTAACAAAGTATATTTTATGATTAACCTAGCCTGACCAATAACTGAAATTTGATGATAAGACAGCCAAGTAAATTGCTTTGAGTTCAAAGAATTACCGATTAGATATTTAAAAACAATTTGTCTATTTTTTATTTTAGCGCGCTTTTATTTTTTTTTCAAATGTACTATAATATTAAATAGTGAATTATTTCACAAATTTTTATGCATTTAAGTGCTATTTTTTATTTTCTGTTGTTGTTGGTTTTTCTCAAATAAAAAATTATACTTTAGAATACTAGATTTTAGGCTTCAAAGAGACGGACATATGTTCAAAATAATCAAAAAATCTAAGTTTAAGTACTGCTTCTAATTGATATTTATTGACAAATATTTTTTTTTATGTCAAATTTTAAAATCTTAAACAAATATCATTAAAAATGATTACTATGAAATATATACTAATAAACTTGGACTAGATTAGAGCTTAAAAAGAGGCTTCAAGAACTATAAAAAAATTATCAATTCGTAGAGAAAATTAATTAGAAAGTTCAAGGTCAATTTAAGCTAAAGCATGAAAATATAAATAGATGTTAGATATGAGCCATTAAGGCTATTATGAGCTTAAGAAAAACTTAAGGTTTAAAAAAAAAATGGCTTTTCTAGTATCTATTTACGACTTGCACCTTGAAATCCTGATCACTGTATACGATCTTGCATGTAATTATCCCTGCCGTTACTCATGTATTCATTTTTTTTTTAGTACATATTTTCTAATAATTTTTTTATAGTTTTTTGTTTGTTAGTCTTTTTTTATTCAACTGAAAAAATAATCGAACAATGATAACAAAAATCGAGTGCATAAGTGACCACTACTTATAGCTTTCCTCCATTGAGGCTTGTATATACAATGTATTAGCCTCCCGTACAAAAAAATCGTTTTTCTATTAGCAATTGTCTGTATTAGGGAAATTTAGGTAAAATTAGGGAAATTTAATGGAAATGTCAAAAAAAGTGTCATAAAAGTAAACATTGAATCATTTAATCTGCGAAAATACACAAAATAATTTCAATGTGCTTACTCGCAAAAAAGTATTAAACTAACTTCTAAATATTTTATTAAAAATAACCTGAAAAAGAGAGCAACTATTTTTAAATATACAAAATAATTTTAATATACTTATAAAAAATTCACTTTTTGACACAATAAATAGAGGAATTTTTAATGTTGGACAACCTGTTAATTCACAATAGATGGCAAAATTTCCTTTATGCAGCTTTTCAAAGGCTGTATTTTATACACGTGTATTATACCCTTTCTTGACTGACGCTGTGTACATGCTTGTACACCTCATTCCAAAAAACCGATTCTTAACAGAGAAACCGTGTACAACATGGCGGCTTATTAAAACATATGATCGGAATGTCTACGCGGATCTGTCAATTAATTACTGTAAATCACTGTAAAAATCACTAATCTATATTGTAATTAATCAAAATATACTTTTAAAACAAAACAAACTAATTTACCAACATTTGCATTATAATTTTGACATAAGTCCATACGGAATTTTAATTTTGATTTGGTACACAACCTTAAAATTCACAATAGATGTGAGATTTTCGCGGAGTACAGCGTTTCAAAGGCTGTACTGCGTACACGATTCCAATAAGAGAAGTACATGATTTTTCCATTCAAAAGTGTCTTTTTTCGAACTGAATGCTGTGTACAGGCATGTGTTAAGAAAGGATATTACCCATTTGTTCATACAAAATTTCCTTCCTTGTATTGTAATAATGTGTATAAGCCTTAATGGAGAACGGGTATTCGATGACAATACATATATACATATAGTGCGCCTCAAGCTTTTAGTTTTCAAAAAAACAACATAAGGAAAGGATTCTGAGGACTTTTAAATAAGCTAAATAGGCACATGTTGTAAAAGTTATTTCTATGCTTATATTAGGAATAGAAAAAATGTGTTATTAATCTTAATCTTAATTTTTGAAAATTTTGAGCCTTCAATAAACTGTAGATTATGTTCCATATAGAGAAGCATTAAAAACCAAAATTTTAAATCCCCTGTCACTAAGGCTAAAAGGCGCATTCAATTGAGCAAAATAAAAGTAAAATAAAAAACCAATTACGCCAAATAATAACTCAACAAGTACATCAAAATGGCTAAAATTAAGTCAGGTTATTGCAATATATCTTAAAAAACCTTCAAAAAATAACCTGAGGATAACTTTATATACCAAAAGCAAGTTAAAATTTTTATTTTTTCCAAAAAAAATTTTGTTAAAATTTTACATAAATAATATTTTAAAGTTGTCTTAAAGCACTCAAAAGTTTTCTCATAAAACCAAAGTGAAATTTGACATAGCAAACATAAAGCATTAACCAAAAAAATTAGAAGCGGGAGAATCAGTCCCAACCGAAGTAGAATATTTTTTCGAATAGTCAAAATTGGTGAATGTTTAAGAAAATTATAACAATCGTTTTCTTGTAACTAACTAAGTTAAGCATAAGTGCTTGTGATAGCAATAGTGAAGGTAAAACTGCTGAAAGTTAGAATGATTTGACAAATACCGCTTAATCGGATCAAATAAAAATATTGATAAAATTTTTGCAGCTTTGCTATTAATGACTTGCGACAAAATGGGGTTTTCTTTTAGTGACACAGCACTAATTCTATTTCATAAATTGGATTTCTTCATTCTATTGAAATATTGATGCAATTTTGCTATTGAGAATGAATAAATATTTTTCGAAGCATTACAAGTCCCTGTTAAGAATTATGTATTAATATCTTAAAGGCTTGTTATAAAAAAAAGCCCAATTTTCAACAATATGACATGAATAACATATTTATTTTTTATATTACCTCATATTTTATATCTGAGATATCAAGATATCTGACAAAAAAGAAGAAAAATATTTCAATTTATTCTTTTCAATATCGATCAAAATCAAATATTAAGATGGCAAAGAGAAATCATTTAAAGTAGAATAAAAAGGAGAAATATTAAATATAAATGATCGCATACCAAAGAATGATCATATCAACTTAGATTGGGTAGATAAGATCAATAAAAGTGTCATTCTTGTCGCCTACCCTTTCATAATCTCATGTGAAAATTATCTTTCGTTTCGTTATGATCATCTCTGAAAGTATTTTGCTGACTATCAATACTAAAAAGAATTAAAATTGATATTAAGCGCCGAATAATATTGTTGTATGTATATTTAAAAAAAAAAGATGAAAGAAACGAAAGAATGCTGAGGACATTAAGTCTGAGATGAACAAGGTTTCCTGTCACACTTAATTATCCCATTTACTAAGAATTCCGTCTGTGGCATACCAATGAACTGGCTGGTAAAATTTTTGTAGTTTTTAAGGGTTTTCTATCCATGAATTAGTTATGTTTCATTGTGTTTTTCTTCATTCAAACAATGTTTATTATTTTTCAGGTACGGAAGTTGCCCAGGATGTTCCACCGCAGGTAATAACTGACGAAGAAGAGCGCAACATGAAACGTAAGTTAGATTTTTAAGTAATGATTTTTCTTCGAAAACAAACTGGATTATTATTTACTTTTTTTTTTTTTTGTTAATAGATTTTGCCGCACTTTTGACCGGAAGGACTTCACAGTTTCTAAAGCGTGAAGAAATGAAAGCAATGTATTCAACACATAATCCACAAAATATAGTTGCAACTGGTAGATTTATGTTTCATAAAAAGAATTTATATTATTCATTTTATGTGTCAAATAAGGCACTTAGACCACGTGCTGTACAATTTATTGATGAAATGGGAACAATATTAGAGGAACATAGTTTAATAACTCCAATTAATGGACCATTAAGTTTATATCAGAAGACAACAGGTAAAATTTGTGGTGTATGGAGACGTGTACCACGTGATTATAAAAAACTTTTACGTGATGAACAAATGTATATAGTTTTATTATGGGGTGGTAAATATCAGACAGAACTTGCTCTTGCGGGACAAATTGCTAAATATACAGCAATATCCACAGAACAATTTAGTTCTTTATTAGAGCCAGCACCTGGTACGGTTGCAGATCAAATGTCTGGTTCTGGTGGTACAGCAATAGTTTCAACTAGTAGTGGACCAACATCATCAGTTCATTTAACTATTGCCTTTAATGGTATTTTTAATCCAGATGAATTTCTTGATGCATCAATTATAGTACGTCTTGAGTCATTAGAAAAGAAACAAATAATTCTTGAAGATTTACAAAAAATTAAAAAACCATCACCAGATATAAATGTATTGGAATTTTCATCACCAGTTACAGCACATGATTTACGTTTATTAACACGAGGAAAAATAATTTTAACTCTAGAATCACGTAAAAATGCAGCATTAAAAATTCAAGGATATATAAAAACACGTGTTGCTTGTGAATTATTTCAAACTTTACTTACACCATATAATTTTGAATCAAAAACAAAAACTAGCGGACTAGCTTGGTTCTATCTTAATCATGATGGAGCTCTTGTTTATGATGTTCAAATTGATAAGCTCAATTTCCGAGAGAATCCATTATTAACATTGGTTGATGATAGCGGAAAACGTAAATTTGAATTGGAAGATTTAACTCCATTCCTTAACTATAATCAAGCAGTTGGAACTATTGATAAATTTGTACCAAAACTTCTTGAAACATTATATTTAGAAGAATTAGCAGTTAATATTGCAACAGATAATGAACCAAATTTACTTAGGGGTAGACTTGTTGCACGTCACGTTGCTGATTCACGTGATTCAATTGAACCAATTTTATTAAAACGATTAGATACAAATACTCCAGCACATTTAATGGGAATGGCTTGGATTGCTGTAGATGGACAATGTAATTTACATTATGAAGTAACTGTAAATGGTTTTTTTAGTCAACAACAAATATTTCAAGTTTTCTTAGAAGAAAAACCAATTGAAGCTCCTGGTGCTCCAGTTACACGAAAACTTTTAGAAGAATTCTCTGGTAGTTATTTAGAAGGATTTGTATTAGGAATGCCATTAGCTGAATTGGCAAAACTTGAAACAAGTGTATGTTATCTAGAAATATATTCAAAAGATCGCAATGAATTATTATTACGTGGTAAATTAAAATCAACAAAAGTTCCAAGTCAATGTTTTCCATTATATACAGATAATAATGTACCAAGTGTAATTGCACCTAGTGATCATGGTGATAATGATCTTCTTCCTCCTGATACAAAATGTTATCATTCAGGAAGATTTTATGAAGAAGGAGAACAATGGCAGAGTACAATGGTATTATGTACAATGTGTACTTGTCAATATGGTCGTGTAAATTGTGATCCAATAAAATGTCCAACATTAAAATGTAAAATTGGTGAAGATTTAAAAACAAGAAAAGGTGAATGCTGCCCAATTTGTATAACACAAAAACTTTTAATGGCTACAAATAGTTCTGAATTACGTGGATGTCGTCTTGGTAATCAATTTCATTTACCAGGTGCATCTTGGCACCCATATTTGCCACCGAATGGATTTGATACATGTGCTACATGTACATGTGATCCAATTACATTAGAAATACAATGTCCTCGTAATATATGCCCACCATTAGCATGTAATGAAAAATTAGCTTATAGGCCTGATAAAAAGGCTTGTTGTAAAATTTGTCCAGAGGGAAAATCTACAACACAAAATAGCAGTAATAATGGTAAAACTGATCAAACAAATACAAATATTCTACGAGATCAAGGTTCAACAGTTGAAACATTTAAATCACCTGAAGAAATTACTAAGAATGGTGGATGCAAAGTTGTCAACACAATATATGAAAATGGTCAGGAATGGCATCCAATCATAGCCTCACATGGGGAACAAAAATGTATCAAGTGCCGCTGCAAGGTAAATTAAGATTTTTGTTTTTATTTTATTTTTTTTTTTATCGTGTCTATCTTAGTTGAAAGTATATTGTGAGCCTGATTTTTATAGACCTCGCACGCTCTTTTATTTGGTTCACATGGTTTGCAAATTATTGGCGCCAGGTAGTTTTTTGTTTGACAAGCTGTGGTTTCTACTTAATTTTACGCAATGCTGTTATTTATTTTCTTTTTTCGTTTATTTTTCCTTCTGATAAGCTTATGCGTTGTGTAAATTTCTTTTTTTACCTTTTAATACGTGTTTATTGGTTTAAATGAGTGAGAAAGAGCATGTAGTAAGGCTTTTGATTATTTCAAGCAATATAAACGGTACTTGGTAGGTTTTCCTTGAACAACTGATAACATATTGAAGTATTTATTTCTTTTTGCTAAGGAAATGCATTCAATGATAGTTGGATAATTATATAGATACATATATTTTGCTTGAGGACGAGAATCTCTATTCGTGTGTGTGTTTAATTTTGTATCATGAAATTTCTCATATTATAATTGAAATTATTTTGAGAATTTATGGTAATAAATTTTTAGCTAAAAAATGTTTTATTATTTGTTGTTCATATTTTTTTTTCAAACTTTTTATGTGATTTATTAGCGGTAATTTCTTGTATTCAATGAAAACTGAAGAATATTACTTAAATATATACTTTTAATTACTCTAGGTTGATACTATAGTGCTTCATAAAATATTTGTCATCAGGGCTCTTGCGGAATGTGCCATCAATCCCATTTCATACCATTAAATTTATATTGCTATGTGCAACTTTATTTTCTAAACTTATGGGATTAGCCATGTGATTTTAATATAAAAGTTGATTTTAAGATAGAAATACTATTTTGTTAATTCTTCAAAATTTACATTGATAACAAAAATTTGTTCTTGCTTGATATTTGACACGCGTTTGATAATCTTTTTATTGACGCCAGGAAATAAACATGAAAAATACGCAAGTGATCTGTAATGAAACTTACGTAGTTGGTATTATTACTTGATCTAATCTTACGTATTTTTTCAAAGCGGGTAATTTTACCATATCGACTACTATCCTAATTATCAGTTTCCATTTTCAAATTTCGAAAAATACAAGAACAGTAATCATAATTCTAGGCACATTATATCAGTTAACTGAGAAGTAAATTATTTTGACTTTATTTAATATGTACAACAAATTGTTTAAAAAGCTTAGATAATATAAAATTCATTTTTCCCTTGTAATAATTTTCAACAAAAACTATTTTTATGAAGGATTTTCAGTACAACTATTTGCCTAAGTTGAGGCTGTAATAAATAAAATTACTGAATGTATTTTTCTAGGCGTAAAAATATAAATGAGTAAAGCCTTTAAAGCCTGAAATGTAACAAAAGTAAACTATGGTTTTTTTTTTTCAAACGACAGGACATTTATAATTATATTAGAAAACTTCATTTATTAAGAAATTATGGCAAAATTATCACCTGAACAAACAAAAGAATTATTTAATATAATAATTAAAAAAGAGAAAAGAAATACGTCTGTAAATACGTGAGAATAACTTCTTTTTTAATAAATTTATTTAAAAGTCCTTAACCTTTCACATTCAGGATCTTAGATTGCAGCCCACAGCTTAATAAGGCTTTCTTTTCAACAGTAATTGTATCTTGTTTAACGAAATGTAACCAATTATAACATGTGTCATTATTTTTTATCTTTTAACCAGATAATTATAAATTTCTTTTTTTTTTTTGGTCGAATTTTAGAATTCTGAGGTATCATGTGATCGAAAACGTTGTACAAGATCTGTATGCAATATTCGTATTGCAGCTAAAAGAAAAGGTTTACCAATTCCAATTGGTGATGATTGTTGCACATCTAGTCAATGCCGAAGGACACGACGTCATCAAAATCATAAAAAGATGCATAAGGAACGTGAAGAAAAAATCACATCATTAACACAAGTTGGATCATTTCATCGGAGCTGAATAATAATATCATGTCTATTATCTTAAACACAATTGCAGGTTTAACCAAAAAATAAACTAGAATATATAAAGTTATGCAAGAAATGGAAATTTTTTTGTATTTATATTATTACATATCAAGCCAAGAATGCCATTTACTGTACAGGATGATGTTTAGAACATCTTTTTTTTTTTTTTTTTTTTTGTATTTTTCAAATGTAAATAATTGAATTTGTACGTACCTTGTTGCACACATTTAGAAGCTATGCCCATCCAATGAGACGTGAATTTGTTATCAGAGAAATTTTCATTAGCTAATATATCAGCTTCAGAAATAAATTAAAAGAAGAAAACTAAAAAATAAAAAAAAAATGAAACTTTTTGCATTAAATATTTAGGTATTCATCATTTTTATATAATTTACATATTTATTTTGTGAATGTTAATCTATGACCTTTAGTTTTAAGCATTCTAATATTATTAACTAACATAGATAAATTAATAATAAGCTAATAATTTGTACTTAAAAATGAAATATATATCTATTTAATGATAATGAGGGGTAAATAATTTAAATTTGTAAAAAAAAATAAAACTTTACTAAATATTTGGCACGAAAAAACGAACAAAAGGAAATAAATTGAAAAATATTTATATAAGCTTTGTTAAAATTATTTTGTTACCAGGTACCAAAGACTGATTAAATGAAATGAAAAAGTTATGGTGACGGGATAAATAAGCTTTTTTACGAAAATTTTTATGTTCTTGGTCGTAATTTTCAAGTAATTTAGCTTAAAAATAAAGAAAAGGAAATTATCATTTTAAAATTAAATAAATATGTTTTCTTGTTGTATAAATTGCAGGAATAAAATTTTAACAAATAATATAATTAAATGTAATATATGCGCTCTTATTTAGCGCGTGTGCTTGTAGAATATTTAACATAATTTAACTTGTGCCTTATTTACTTAACTTTTAGGATAATAATATTTTAAAAATTATAGATAATATAATTTATATAAAAACAAAATCAATTTTTTATATATTATTTTATTTTAATTATGTTGCATCATTATAATATTCGCAAAAATAAAAAATTAAAAAAAATAATGATCGAAAATCAAAATATCTTTAGCTAACAGTTTTTATTAAAGGAAAAACGAGATTAATTCAAATTTAAGGTACTATACCACAAAGTACGTAATTTAAAACGATTATTTTTATTTTAATCGCATCTAAGGAATGCTAACACGGAATTTCTAAATGAAATTCCAGCATGAAATTTTATTACAAAATTTTAACACAAAACTCCAATACAAAAATGTAATTGTTTTATATTACTGTTAATTGTTGTTTTTAGGGTTAGATATTATTTTTAGTTTTTAATTTAAAGCAGGTTGCTATAGGCTAGAGCTTAAGAAACTTTGTTCTTATTGGATGTCCTTATATATCATATTTATTTTTTTTAAAAAAAGTATTTCATTTTCTCGACGGCGAAAAAGTTTTGAAATTGCTTCCTTGAGACTGTCTCAAGATTAGAGTTTTTAATAGCGGTTTTATAGGAGATTTTATAGGAGCTTTGAGGCTAGAAAAAAATCAAATCTACAGTGAACAACAAAATGATGGCTCGTGGGGTGTTTTAGCTGTTTTTTGTGATATCACGGATAAGCTTCACCGTCTTAATACTAGCTTACAAGGTGAAAATAAAATTACTTTACAAATGGCAAATAAAGAATTTTCATTTGAAGAAAAATTGAATATTTATTGTGAGGAAATAAAAAACCAAATATTGCAAAATTTTCCAACTATGACAAAAGCTAAAGAAGAGAATGGTATTATTATTTCTGCGGAAAACTATAGGATCATGTCAAATTATTTTGTCATCATTATGCAAAGAATTCAACAGAATTGCTTATGGAAAATCCGTGGCACTTAGAACTGTCAATATCAATAATATCTGAAATTGAATGTGTGCTTGAATGCAATTATGCTGGATTATTCTATGAATTCATTAAAATGAAAAACGATACAAACCTAAGAACTATTTTCAAAGAAAAGAGGAAAACAATGGAGCATGCAGGACTTTAGAAAATTG
Source organism: Acrocera orbiculus (assembly GCA_947359355.1). Classification (NCBI taxonomy): domain Eukaryota; kingdom Metazoa; phylum Arthropoda; class Insecta; order Diptera; family Acroceridae; genus Acrocera; species Acrocera orbiculus. The sequence continues at coordinate 6,868,070 of OX375757.1, forward strand.
TGTCAGAATAATATAAAATTGCATAAAAATGTGCACAAATTTTTCTAACGTATTTCACATCAACATATCTTTGCGAGTTGTCCTACTCAAAAATGTAATATGGTAAAAATATTCATAGAAACAGTTTTAATAATTCTCATCTAGATGTTATATTGAGAGTAGCATGTTCAAGTCAAAAGCCAGATATCAAAGTAATTGTTGAAAATAATTCAAAATTCCTATTTTAGAAGCCGCAAGAGATTGAAAATAAAATTAATAAATTGTTTGTTTAATAAATAAACTTATACATATCAGTTTTTTATTACTAACCTGCGGCCCGGACAAAAAACGTTGAGTATGGCTGTCCTAAAGTATATTCAAAACAGAAACACAGTTTGCACACTTTTTGGTACTAATTAAATTTTTAGAATTCTTGTATCAAAATTATTAGCAAAAATGGCAAATGGCCGAACCATTTGTGCAATAAGTTTTAAAAACCTAAAATAAACAAAAACATTGATCTTAAAGTAATCGTAGTTTATTTTTTCATTTATTATTCATAAAATACATTGACAAGAATCTATCTGAAATATGTATAAAAAATATTATAAAAAAATTTAAAACAAAATTTGATTTATAACTTCTTTTTTTATCCAAACGTATCCTAAACAGTTTTAAAAACATAAAAATAGTAAAATAAATTTATTAGCAATGAAAGTAATTTCGAGGAGTTTTGTTTTAATCTTTTTTTTTTCTTGTCATTCGTATCCAATTATAATTGCAGACTCGCTCGATTACAGTTCCTTTAAAGCTTTCTATGCAACTTTTATATTTTGAACAAAAAATCACTTTAATACAAAAACTAATAATAGTGGAGTGCCCTTAGCGCTCAGAACATGAAAACCTCGGAATCCAATGCTTGTGAATAAATTTTAATGAAACCTTCTGGGTTTTGTTTGTAATGAAGTATGTTAAAAAGTTTATAGGTTAAAGTTGGGTGCTTTTTATTTAATAATAAAATAAATAGATATATACGTGTAGTGTACTGCATTACAAGCATAAGGGGCACAACTAGTGTGATATTTTCAAAATTTTTATTTTTTTTTTGCATTTTTCGATAATTTGTACCTTTTAAAAAGACATATCAAAATTTCACCTAAAAATCTCAAATAGTTTCTGAGTTACATTCTTCTAAAGAGCAGCTACCCCTCTGTTAGAGAGGCACGTTACATGTCTTTAAAGATGTTTTTCTAAAAACTACGTTTGTCAAAACTACTGCAACTGTAACTCGACAACAAAACACCTGATCGATTTGATTCTTATTTTGGCATATTTTGTACTAGTTTTTCCATAGTTTTAGCCAGTGGTTTTAATGATTGGATAAAAAGTATAACTTTGCCAGGCCAAAACAATCAGATTTTTTTTATAATCTTGGTTCATGGTATGAGATATACATATTTTCTAAGTTTAATTTCCGAGCATTCTGTGTGTTAAATAAATCATTATAATATCAAATATTTTTAGTAAAAAACCAATATTTTAATTTAAAATCTTTTATTCATTTTGCTTATAATACGAGTCTAAAACTTACAAAAAACGAATTTGAATTATAAGTATACTTATTTCTGTCATTATGATATTAAAGATAATTAGTAAAAAACAAATTATTTCAGCTTAAAGAAAATTCATAAAAATTGTTTGTTTATTTTGATTATAAAACAAAGTGGAAAATTAGAAAAACTAAATTTGTTCATCACTGTCACCGATTTTTACATGCATTAAAACAACTATCTCCATTACACTGTGTACATTTCTTTGTGATGGCTTTCTAAAATAAATTTCTGTCTTTTGGAGTAAGTGCAGTTAACAGTACCAATACGTCAATATCTTCAGGAACAATAGTAACATTTGCTGACTGTAAATTAATCGCTGTTTCAACAATTAATCTGTCTGCGTCACCTTCTGCCTAACATGTGAAAATATTATGTTCATAAAGTTTTTTCCTCAACATTTCTATAAGTCGGCTATTATTTTTACTGTTTGCAAGAAAATTTTCTTGAACAATAGTTGGAGAGAATAGAGGCGTATTCTCTCCAAATTCAACATCAGCACATTTTTTCACCAAGTAATGACGATTTCTTTCAGCTGATTTTGTGCTGATTTTGTGCTGCTTTTGGTATAACCGTCAAATACTATATACACATTTGTACTATAATTGTGATTAATGTATCGGACATAATGATTACATATTGCTGCCATTCTTTCTTGTAGCTGCCATTTACATCGATATATTAACATACCTCCATCAATTACGTAATGAATATTCCTTTCATCAGGTATAGTTATCGAAACTTCGGAAAATAATTCGTACAATGTTGATTTTTTATTTTCTCGTAGTTAGCCATCTTCAAAAAGAGCGAGAGGATAAGGTGTTAATCCATAATTTGTAAATTCAGTTTCACTTTGTAAAATTCAAATAATCCATCTTCTCTCTCACTTGAAGCGTTTCTTAAGTTTTGTATTCCTCTTTTAATTTTTACAATATCTCCCAAATCTATGTTTGGTCCTGAACCAGATCCAAGTTTATCGCAGATAATACAATAAATTTAGTTATTATTTACATTGTCCATTAATTCTTCCATGTTTAATGAAAAGTCTACAATAAGAACTGAATTAAACTCTATTGGATGTGAGTGACGATTAAATGAAATGATTTTTATAAAAATAAAATAGAATTAACTATTAAATGAAAATTTCATTCAAGTTTGATATTATTCCCTATAAATTTTTCTAATTTTTTTACGTACAATAAAGTTAAAAAATATGACGTACTTACAATGCAGGATTATATAGATAAAATATTTGATAACTTTTATGTAATCACAAATGCTAGTATTTGATTATAATTAAATTAATAAATTTAACACTATAAAATAATTATTAATTTTTTATATATTCACTTTACAAAACGCAAATGCGTAATTAAACATGTACTTCAGCAAACTAAAACTAAAGCTTTGAAACAGTTACCGCTCCCCTTCCTCTGTACTTTTTTCTACCTGTTCTTACCTGTAAGACCTTTTTAAACACTTGGTATTTTCTAATGTTAATTTTAATTAATTTATGCCTGTACGAGTTACAGTTGCAGTAGTTTTAACAAACGTAGTTTTTAGAAAAACACCTTTAAATACATGTAACGTGTAACTTTAACCTATAAACTTTTTAACATACTTAATCACAAACAAAACCCAAAAGGTTTCATTAAAATTTATTCACAAGCTTTGGATTCCGAGATGAAACTCCTTAGGCACTCCACTATAAAAGCTATATTTTAAATTATTTAAATCTGATTTGAATGGACGAAATATATAAATTTCGTTTATAACAATTTGACAAGCAGACATGCCCCGTTCATTTTTTACGAGTTTCTTAAAAGAAAAATTATTTTACACTGTTATTTTCAATCAAATTATAATCGCATAGTTTTATTCTGTAAAAGTTCAATTTAGAGTGAGTTTACACAGGCCAACTCACAGCGATATGAGTTGTATGAAAATAACCGGTTTCGCTGTGAGTTAGCCTGTGTAAACTCACTCTTACAGGCTAAATCCAATCGCAATTTGTATTTCGTGATAAAAAAAATATTCCTTATCTTGAATTCACACATCGTATTATTAGTGCACTGGCTGGTGGCCAGTTTTTATATATTGGTCAAAGAAAAGACAGATTTACGAAAATACAAAACACAAAGCTTCTCTTCTCATTTCTTTCGCATCTATTAAAGCATATGTTTGTTGATCTTCTTGCAATTTTTATCCCACATCATTTGTTAAGATCGACAGATCATCGTCTCCAGTTGAAGTTTAGCTAAGTTGGTGTACAGACTAAAAGCACCAGAATCTGATGTCTTAAGAATATAAAATAAAAATGAAAAAATCGGATTTTAAGCTATGTTAAAATCCAACCTTTATGCTTTTTCTGTTAATTTTAATTGATAAAAATCAGATTTGAATCCCTAATAGGTGTTTTAATTTATTATCTAAGATACTTATTTATAATCTGATGAGTAGTTAGAGCAAAAAATGAGTTCTATTGTTTTGAAAGCCTTTTTCCTATTAATTGGGTATTTTCCTGTTTATTGGGTATAGATATAGTGCCAAAATCACAGTTCCAATTTTCTTAATTTTATCTATATTGTATTGCAAGTATATCTGTCCATTCTTTGATATTTTTCTGTAGCAAGTAATGATTACTGTATTGTCTGGATTATTGTATTGCCTGACTCACTATATTTATCTTGGATTTTCGAAGCCAAAGGTCAAAAATATACAAACGATCAGATGGCTTTGACTACATTTAAGTAAGCAAATTCAGATATGAGTACATTCCCAAGAAGGAGTTTTAACATAATTTACATGCATATTTGATAAACCAAAAAAATTTATTTACAAATAATTGAAAATTTCCCTTTCTAAGGCATTTTTGACACAAAATATAATATGCAAAGTAATTTAAAATTTGTAATTGAGAACATTCCCGTAATATGTGTTTTGTATTGTTATTAACTCTTAACCTTTGGGATAGTTCATCTAGAAAAGATCGGTTAATGGATTTGATGGTCTATGTCCTATGATGATTAGAGGGCAGCATTATTATTAGCCAACATAACATTTTTCTACGTTTTTGCAACAAATATTTATAATCATATCCTGTTGTTTACGTGAGCTTTCGAAGTATAATAATATTAACTGAACCGACGATACATATCACTTATTATAAACTTCGATACAAATTAATTTTAAAATTAAGTATATTGAGAAATAAACTAGGGTTATCATAATAAAATCCACTTATAATTAGTTAAATTAAGGCAGAGCCCGATGAACTTCGGAATAAAAATTCAGTTCATAATAGGACCCAAATAAAACAAAATGTAATCATGTGCAAGAAGGGCAGACACTCTTTATAATGATGCTTAAAAATTTAAAAAATATTTTCTACCAAAATAAGGGACATTTGTTAGGAAAAGATATACTTATTAATAAACAAACACATATGTATTGGGACATATGCCTCTACATATTACAAAAAAAAGAATGGCATCAAATTACAAGACTATAGTTTCCTCCAACTGATTCATCGACATATGTGATGTGTGACTTTGAATACAAAAAAAAACCTAGACGTTAATTTTTTTTTTTTAAAAAATATTAAAGTATATATTTTATTAACCAAAACATGGTTTATCTCTTTTATGAATTAATATATAATTTTTAAATGAAATATAGGGGAGCATCCTCTCTTTCTTATACAGCGAGATACATGTGAAACAAAAGTATATATACATATATATACGATACGAAAGAAATTTTCAAGCCTCCAAAGTTCCAAAAGAGTAAAAAAGCAAACCAACATCACATATATACCTGCGGCTTCTTACTATCGTCTTCAGTTAATTTATTAAAGTTAGGCTGTGTGCGCTAAGAAATGCATTGAAGCCTCAAATGTATTCCATTAAAGTGAACTAATTCAGTTGTTGCCTTAGCTAAGTCGCGCCATGTGTTTGCTAATCCAAGATTTTATAAAATTGAAAAATATTTTTAGATTAGTGAAAATTTGTAGTTAAGTGCGAATGGTTGTTTTTCTTTGCTACATTAGATCTAATATTTATTCATTTTGTTTGTTTTTTTTTGAAAAATTTCAAGTATTTGTAAATTTTTAAAATTATTCATTACAAAAAAAAACGCTTAATAAAATTTTTACACAGTATGAGCAAAATATTGAGATTATGATACTCAAATTATATATTAACAGTTATTTTTTCATCACGTGTATCGCCTTGACATTTCAACTTGTTTAATGTAAAATTGCTGATCATAATTTATTATTTCTGTTTTTGCTGTGCAAAAGAAAACAAAAACCAAAAAAAATTCAAGGTAGTTTAAAATAAAAGAAAACATGTATTCGCCGGATGCTTAGAATAAAAATCATAAAATGGTAAAATAAGATCATACCGGTCAAGTAAAGGAAATTACCTTTGTAGCTATATATTTACAGTAAGTATAGTCGTGACATTAATAAAACCGGGAATAAGTGCGTCTATAGTTTTGTTCATAGGCCATAAATGCAACAAAAACGATACAATCTCCCTCAATAGCTTTTATGACTGAGAACAAGAAAGAGAGGTAAGTTTTAAAGAGATTATTTGTTTTACTTAATTGATTTTTTATTTGTGTGGATGACATTTTTTTTGTTGATTTTGTTGAAATTGCATAAGTTAATTATTAGCAAAAAAAAAGAAGATAAAAAATTATGTAGAGGATATTTTCCATCAAAATAACAAAATTAATTCAACAATGCTAGTTTTTAAGGAAAAAGAAATGTTTATTTTCCAGAAGGAAGTGCAATTTATTTTTATTAAAGAAAAAACATAAATGAGAGAAATAATGCAAACAAAGTAGGAAAAAATAGATTTTATATAATTAAAATATTCTTTTAGTATTTTTTCTTATGTTCTCTTTTTTTATATAAGTAGGAGCATCTTCTCAAAAACTGAGTTTAAATTAAATTTAAATTCTCAGTTTTATAGGATATATATGATACAGTAAAAATCCTTTGAAACTGATGTAAACATTATTAAAGGTGTATGTAATTCTTTTCCTCATATGCAGAAAAAGCTAACAGTATTTTTTTAGCGTCTCAATATATGTATTTTATAAAAATTATAGTTTTTACATATAAAATTCATTAGGTAATATTCAAGTTCAGGTTCATGGTACTATAAATAATGCATTAAAATACCTGGTTTTTTAATCAAGTTAAAGGTTGGGAACCTACACTAACAAGGAGCAATGAACATATTCAAAAAACCTGATTCAAATCAAATGTATGCAGCTATACATAAATAGAAAATTCTGCATTAATAATTTTCATATGGGAGCCCCAAATGGTCTGAGAAGTAATTGCCAAGTTATTACATATTTTTATACAGTAGAAACCGGTTACCAGGGGACCATTATTTTCGGTCGTAATAACCGATAGTCGTAAAAAGCGGTACCATTATTTTTTGCCTAAAAATTGCCGTATTTGTAAAGTTTTATTATAAGGATAAGTATAAGTGTATAAGTTTGGAGAAAAATTATAAAAAATTAAGCCGATGTGTTAAGCGTTGCGTAATGCATCAAACTGACTCTAGTCATTTACTGGGATGAAAAGCTACAGTCAAAATTCGTGTTTTTCATAATCCAAGTAAAGTAACAGCGCTTATGACTTCATGTCTACAGTAATTTCCTGTACTATTTTTTCTTATTTCATTTGACGACTATACCATATCTTGTGCAGACATGCCCACAGTGAATTTTTTAAAAATCTATTAGGAACGCCTATTGACTATAACTGAGCTACACTTTTACTAATTATGAACATCAAATTTCTGAAAATAGACACACAAAATGTAAAAAAAATGCTGCATGTTGTTATAACCGATTAAGTTTTTTGAAAATATTAGAAAAAGTGGTCGTTCAAAACGGTATGTCGTTATATGCAATGTCGTAGTAAGCGGTAAATTAATTGTGCAATTATATGGAACTCCTTCGGGACCTTTTGTTTTGGTCGTTTTAACCGATAGGTCGTTTTAACCGATGTCGTATTAAGCGGTTTTGACTGTATGTTGAATTTAATTTAAATTAATTTTCAGACAAAATATTACTTAAAGTTTACCAACATTTTCGAATTGAAATTACCTTTTAAATAATGTAGACTTCCGAATTTATATAATTTGATAAAAAAAAGTGTGACGACTTTATTCATATAACGTGATTCCTGTATTCTAACAAAATTAACACGTTTTAGCTGCTCTTACATCCTCTTCATGCGTCGTAAAAAATTTTCACTAATAAATTTCAATAGACTTCCAAAATGGTAATCAAAAATAGAACCATTACTGGAAACTTCTTGATCAGTTGAATGTAAAAATTTTGCGAGAAAATACCTGGTTTACAGAATTAAAAAAAATAAAGGAACTTCTCACATAGCTTAAAAAACTATCGTAAACTAAATTGATCAAAGCACAAACATCCACTCTAATCGCTAGATATATCCCCCTTTAATTTCTGGCAACTTTTTACATCTCCAAAAATTTGATTGCATTAGAAAATGATTTTCTTTAAACGAAAAGGAAATGGGTCCTCCAAAAAAATATCAAAGTATTGTTTTTATATGAAATTTTACCCATATCCCTAGCCTAAAAATCCAAAGTGAGTCTTTGTAAGATTTCACTTAATGGTAGAGATGTATAGAAATGTATTTCGGTACTCTTCTGGATTTTCTTTTAAGTTCAGAATCAATAAATTAAACAAATCTATAAATGTATTGAAGATCAGCGTGAATATATTTAAAATAAAAAAAAAAAACCTTTTTTTAGATAACAATAATAACCTATTATGTTTTAGTAAATACTTAGAAATTCTAAATTAAGCAAAAATATTTCATTTTATTTATTGAAGTGATCAAATTTACGCTAAATAAGCAACATTTACATAGAAGTACTTATAACAAATTTGCTAATAATATAAAACGCAAAATTTCCATAAAATCACACCAAATAAATTATTATTATTATTATTTAAATAACATATTTTATATATAAAACATTCTGAAAAAATCGTCTATTTAAGGCGAAAACTTATATTTCGATATGGGTGCAATTTCCTGTTAAATTCATCACAGAATTTACAGCTGCCTACAAATATAATTTGAGACTGACAAAAAAAAAAAAAAAAAAGAAAAGAAAAATTCAATGTTTGTTTATGTTTAAGCCATTCAACGTTTTGTTAAAATAAATTTTTGCTGTTGTGTTTATAGGCTTATCTAGTGTTGCTTTTATGTATATAAAAATCGCTTCCATAAATATACAAAATGAAATTTATTCATTCTCAAATCCATTAAGTAGTTAATTGATTAATTTTTCCCATAATAAATAAAAGGTTAAAAGCCTTTTTAATATTTTACTATTTTTTTTTTGATTTAATATTATCGATATTCCCTAACAATTGAATTTGCAAATTCTTTACCTTATATTATACATAAATATCTATTTATTTAACCTTGGAACTTCCTGCTTTAATATATGCACACTAAGTTTTTAATGCGAAATTGTGCACACTATAAATTGTTTCAACAAAGTTTTGTTTTTTTTTTGTATTGTTCGCAATTATACGTAATTCGCAGAGAACGCGATTTATAAGCAAAAATATTTTCTACTAAAAATGAAATAATTAAGAAATCATTTTGGTTATGTTAAGGGTTATATAACTGTAAAAAAAAAATATGTTGTCCTATTTTCGTAAATTATCAGAAGAAAATTGAATAATAAATTTTTGCAATGCTTTATTCCTTGTAAGGTACTGTTATATAAATCAAATTTAAAAAATTCGAAAATAGAATTTATTTTTTTAAAGAAATATTTAAATTATAAATAGTATAGCGATATTTGTTACCTGCAGACATATTGAACTCATTGCAAAAATTCTATATTTAAAAAAAATAACCTAGAAAAATTGAGTTTTATCTATGATCAATTTTCTAAATTAATGAACTAAAAGTAGAAAAATAATATTTAATACCATTGGATGGATAATTATTACTTTTGACAAGATTTATTTACTATTTTGTACCACGAAAAATAAAAGGGTTAGGTGTCCATAATAGTAATTACTAATTTCTGCATAAAATTTGTTTAATGTTTTTATTATTTTATCGTTTTTAGTTACTTTCAATATTTATGTTATTGTAAAATTAGGACAGCGTACATATATCATTTATATGTAGTAATTTTATTTTTGTTATTTAAACAATAATAGCATATAACAAAATATTTATTCTAAATCCCTTTAGAATTTATAGGCATTCTACCCATTTCTACTATAGCATCCTTGTTACTTTGCTTCCTGCTTAAGTATGTGTTATCCAATTTTTCAATTTTAAGACCTTCAAGGAATTTTATTCGGCTAAGAGCAACATAGGCTTAACTTTGAGCGAATATATTTTCTTTTCTAGATAAAAAGTACTACATGGTCTACAGTATTCTGTCGTATTTTATGTACTGTTGTAGCTTATGATAAAAAAAAAATGGATAACATCCTTTCTTCAATAATACCATAATTGAATTAAGCAGGAAATCGGACTGATTCTGGTTTAAGATTTTCTAATTGAAATCTTAATAGCCCATACAAAAGTAGGTAAGAATTCAGTCGCAAGATTTCCCTGTTTCTATTCATTCCCAACACTGGGAAAGGGTTAATTTTTTTGGCAAAAAAAAAGTTTACCGCAAGACTCTACAGAACAAAAATCAAGTTAAATAAAAGTCTATAAAAAGTGATAAGTATTTGTGTATCAGATTTCATGAAAATCTGTAAAATTTTAAGTATTTTAAATATGTAGAATTTTCTATTTGAATTTCCTATCTCTAATCTAAATACATATTCAATAACAGATCAAGGTATAAATTTCTTCATACTAATGCGATATTTTATGCTAAAGAATGCCTTCTTTAATGACATTTTTGATGCTGGAGGAGATCTTTAGATTTTTCTTATTATTCAAATATCAATAAGCATTCTTTATCAAATGCAAGAATTTTATTTTGGCTCCTGTTAAACAATATCAAAATTTAATTGATTTCCAAATCGGTTTCATGATAGACTGTTATAGATCAATCTTTTGTAGTGCAGGTTTAGCTAGCATTGGTGATATAATATATATAATAAGAAGTATATTTGACGTTTCTTACGTTAGATTTGATCTGTTCTGCCTTTTATTGAACATACTCCTTTCATTTTAATCTTAAGTTTAATCGGAGACCGGAATTATTTACTAGTTCCTCAAAGTTTATTAGGTATCCATTAAAATATATATGAAAATTGTGTCTTGCTTCGGATCATATAGTTCACTTATGTTGATTTTAACTTCTCCTTATTTGTCCATTTGTTTACTTTATTTAACGACGTTAGCTTCTATTTTATTTATTGATATAATAACAATATCATTACGAAACTTTACGATAAATTATATTTTGCTGTAGGTTTGTTGGAAGTGGATATTAAATTGAGTAAAGGTCCAAGGACAGTATCCTCTGTAGCTCTTGTTTTTAATAGAACTCCGAAAGGAATTTCTTCAAATATAAGTTTAAACTTCCGAATAATTAAATATCATTATTACAAACTAACAATAAGTCTTTTGTGTCAGATCATGTCAAATTCCTGGGATACATCTAAGAATATTACAGTAAAACTTGTTTGTTTCTAATTCTGATTGTTTAAATTATATAAAATTGATTTATTGTGACTTTAAATTTGTCTAATGTTACCAATATAATTTTATAGTCAAAATTAATTACTTTTATTAAACATGAGTAACCACCATCATTTTAAAAATGCCATCAACAGCAATGAGAAGTATATTTTTGCAAGTTTTATTTTAGAAATTATTTTCTTTTTTGTAGAGTTTGCTTGCTTACTGATCCCATATGGTATTATTGTACTATTATAAAATTTTTACTAACATGATATATCAAAAATCATGGAATTTTTTATTGATATTTCTATGAATAGGAGCTGTAGATTTTACTTAGCATTAATCGGGTAGCTACATATATATTAAAATTTTATTAAGAATAGACACATACCTTTTTTTGACTTACTGTCAACAAAAAATAGTGGCCAATCTCAGCTTCAGAGAAATTGTTAAATTGACCTTTAACACTTGATGTGCAAATTGAAGCATACAGAAGGGCTATAGATCAGTATAGTCACACTTCACACACTTCTATTCATAAGTCAATGGACGACCAATGGAAAAAATATAACTTTTAATTTTGTATCAAATACAAAAAAAAAAAAATAATAACTTGCTAAGAACTCTAAAATTTTGAGAATCAATTTTTCATTAATATTATTCACTACAATTACAACGTTTCACAAACTAATACTTAGTTATGCTTTGTATTTTTTAGAAATAAAAAATTATCCTACAATCATTTGAAAAAAGAGTTATTCGATAAAAAGTTTAATACAAAAAAAAAAAACGTAATAAAATGTGTTTTTTTTTTTTTTTTTTTTTTGGTTTCAAAAAAATAGGCTACCAGTTCATACAGAAAAATTAAATGTTCAAGAAAATACTGAGGTTTATATAAATAGAATTAAAATTCTTTAAGAAAACTGATGTAAAAATTAAATTCAATTGAAAAATTGTTCATCGAAAATTAAATTTATAAAGTAAATTTGTATAATTACAGATTTTCAAAAAAAAAAGATAATATTCCAATAATTTTATTAAAACAAACAAATAATAATTAATTTTATAAATTCTATCCCTTCTTTTAGTTTGTTATCTACAACAGATTTCTAGTGATAGCATATAACAGGATGGCAGAAAGGTCGAATTTAAATGTAGAAAAATGCAAAACAAAATTGCACTATCACAATTTAAATGTGGAACAGCACCCAATTGAGTACGATGAGATTTAATAAGTAAACAGTACCCCCCGCCCCCCACAAATGGATGATAAGATTCAAAAATCTTTAAGTTTAATTGAAATTTGCATACAAAGATATTTTGAACATTTAAAAAGTTAAATTATGAAATTATTTTTTCAAAAAAGAAAAAGAACTTCATTTTATAATTCGTAATTGTTCAAAGAAAATTTTGCGACAAAAATATTTAATTAGCTCATCATATGTTGTTGTTGTATTGTTGTTTACGGTATTATGATACCAGTTATATTTGTGACACAAAAATAAAAAAATTATGGTAACTTGTTTTTCTAATCTCATTTTAAGTAATCTGAAACTATCTTAATTGCAATTAATACTCGAATATTTGCAAAAATAATTTCTTTAATTATTTAGATTATTTTTAACTTGATGATGATTTTAGTATTTGTGAAATTAGATAAAAAATAATATTTTGTGATTTGTAAATTAGTATAAATTGACATAACACTATTGATCCCATCTAGCAACACTTTAATTTTTAGCTAATTTCAACAACAAATATTCATATTGGCAAGGATGGCAACTGTAAATAATATTATTGCTAATATTACGGGTTTTTTATTTGACATTGGTTTAATATCTGTGTTTTTTTTTTTTGCTGCTTGAAAGTTCTGTTTGTTCTGTAAGCTTCAAAAAAAACTATTAAAAACATTTTCTTGAGTTAATTTAGTTGAAACTTTGACCATTGCAAAATTTACACCGTTATTAATTATTTATTAGCTTTACCAATAATTGCTGTGGCTCAATGAAATGAAAAGAAAAAAAAGATGAAGAACCAGTTTCTCATATAATTTTCAGTTCACAATTCTTATGAGAATAAAAATATTTTAAAAAATTATAAATATGTCTGAATTTTAACAATTTACTCAAAGAATTTTGTAAACATAAACAAATACAGGCGTTTCAAGAATCAGTTATTACCTCAGTCAAAGGTTAGAAATGACGAGTTGAGGCACACCAATGAGTCTGACTTATCTTGGAATGGCTTAAAATTTTTAGAAAAAATTAATATTATTGTATTTAGCTCAAATCGATAAAATGAAAGAGTTGGATAAATGAAAAAAATAATGAGGTGAATGAGGAACAGAAACAAAAGCGTTTCGAAGTTTGTTTGTATTACTTTTTTTGTTTCATCTATGAATTGAATAGTAAGTATGTAGTAATTATAGACATCCAGTTTGATAATTGTAAATGTTTAGGACCCGAATCAATCAACAAAAGCAATGGTGTTTGTATGGGTGAGCTAAAGCATTTGTAATCCATTCAAATTGGCTTGAAATCTAGTGAACCGATTTCAATAGAAATACAGATTTTAATTAACAGAAATGATACCAAAATTAATTAACAGATTGGTTCCTGTTTTATTGTATAATAATGCTAGACCATATTGCACAAATTGCTACAAAAAAACTACGAGTATTTAATTTGGAATTTCTACATCTATCTCAATACTCATCAGTCAGGCTGTGGTCCAAAAAACGATTTTTAAGAATTTAATAAATTTGTGTATTTACGAATTGAAATGACTAACAAAGTTTTCCATTTTATATCGGATTTAACGATACTTGTTACTCAAATGTCTGAAGTTGATAAATTGCAAGATCAAAAGTTGTTTTTAATCATCTCCTATAAGGACAGTGGGCTTAGCCCCAAACTGAACACCGATTCTTTCGTAACATATTTGGAAAACTTTTTAGGCTAGGAGACTTAAACATTTTCAACTGCCACATGTGTTTAAGTGTCTTGGGCCTAACATACTAAAATCTTGCCACCTTCAATTGGAAAACAATTTAATATTCATAATTCTGTAAAACTTATCTTCCTTAAAATTCATTGATTCTTATTGCCCAGGGTTTTATACCACCATCTTAAAAATCTACTGTTTAAATAGTAAAATTATTGAGACGAATAAATTAATTTTTTATAAGTTGTCAACCAACTTTGACTTTCTTATAAAAATTTTTTTCTAGGCAATGTGATGCTATGTTTATATTGAGAGCCTGTAATTTTAAAGCATATATTATTCAATTAAAATAATAACTTGTTTATGAGACATGTTATACAACAGAACAAAATTTAATGATATGAAGTTGTTAAAAAAATATTTCAATACTCATAATTAATGGACTTAGTGAATTTAAAGATAAGAGCCCGACAATAAATATTATTAGTAATTAAATTATTAACATTATAAATGAACAACTTTCTCATAAACAAACATTACAAACAAAAAACAATATCTTAATACAAAACTTATTAGAAACCCTTGAACGTTAATCGGACCAGATATAGGAGTATAAAAAGTTTCTGGGAAACATTAAGAATACATTTTTAAGTTTCTTTGGTTGCCATGACGATTTCATGTTATATTTATAGATCTGACTTCGGCTAATCTATGAAATCAATTAGGGGAGATTCTTAAGTCTAAAAGTCATTAAAAAGAAATAAAATAAATTTAACAAATTTCAAGTTAATGTTTCTAAAACTGGATTACATCCTTTCTGATTTAACTAAAGGTACAGAAATTCAGGACCCCAAACGTAGCAACAAATGATCGACACTGTGTGTGATTCAAGTCAAGACAGATAAAAATTAAAAAGAATAAAATTATTTAATGTGTTTCATATATTTAAAGTAGTGATATTCATTCTCTTTTTGACTTGGGTATCATACTAACACATACACATATACATGTGTTTGCACAGCAAAACATAATGAAAATGTTGTCTGAGCTCATAAAAAATTGGCATGTTAAATGATTATAAGAATTATCAAATGTTAGTTTAAAGAGTTACATCAAATTGGCAACCATAAAAATAAAATTTTTGTTGAAACCTCTATTCAATATGCAATAAACATGTTTATTTTTTTTATCAATATTTTGGACTTTTAAGATCAATAAAAAAAATCGAAAATGGCGAAAAGACATAAAAGTTGTCGTTTGTGATCTTTCTAATGTTTAAACAAAAAAACTTTTTTTCTTGCTCGGAAAAGATTTAAAAAATTTGTTGTTCAAATGACACAATTTTTATTTCATTTTATATTCAAGACTATACAATTCGACAATTAAATTTTGAGACATATATTTATTTCAGAATTGTTTTTTATTCAAGCGATTCCACGTAATCTAAATCCGTTTTTCAAGTTTATTTTATGAAATTGCATCAAGTTCATGTTTTGTAAATACAGCCACAGTGAGATGTCTATTGGGCATCATATTAGAAGAAACGGATAAAAATTCCAAAATCTTTAGATGTAGTGGAGCAGGTTGAATATCTCGAATATTGGCTATGATATTTTCCAAAAACTGAATTAAAAATATACGCTGGTAATTGTTTATCCAATTGAAACATATTTTCTGTACTTTCGAAGAGAGTGAAAGATATTGTTTTGATTTTTGATAGAATTTTTCGTCTTACCTTAGTTTGTAATGAAATTTTCGACTTTTTTATGATTTCAAAATCACTATATTTTATAACTAGTTACAAATAATTTCAATATGGGTTGATGCTACAACGATTTCTAACACTTACTGATTTTTTTACTACCCAAAAATTTTTTGGAACACATTCGACATAAATTATTTGTTTTGTCCCAGCACACACACAAATTATTTTCAAGACTTAATATTTTGTTTTATTTTATTAAAGAACTCCAAATTTCGAAAATTTGGAAAATTGTCTATAATTACAGAACTCAATTTTTTTCGTAAAAGTTAAATCCTTTGTAAAGATTAGTGGATTAAGAAAAAATCGTACCCCAGAGAAAGTTCGGTAAAATTTATGCGGTCTCCGTATTTCTTTTTCCTCGTTTTTGATAAAGTATTATGACGATTTGCAAGAAAATCACTTATTTCTTCGATCTTCTCGGATTTTCGAGCTGAAAACCAGCTTTCTTTAAATTATTTTTTCTTGTCTTTCAAAAAAAACCTTTAATATCACAAAAAAACAATTATTATTATACATCAGGTATAATCTGTGCTTTTTGTCACGTTAGTGTTTCAACATAGACAATTCGGTTTTTTTAGGACAACTATCTCAAATTTTCTTAACAGCTACTAAAAAGGAAGACATAAAACTTATCCAAATTGTTTAAGAAAAGTACTACACACAAATGCTAAACTTCTTCAACAAATGGAACTTGGAAAAAAGAGTTGCCAAGCAAACAAGATAGCTTTTTTTATATTTAAATTTAATTTTCTTAAAATGACTACTCACACAAAAGGAATAGCCTAAGAAGAAGAAAAATTAAACTCGTTAAATTTCACTTAAATTCTAGTTTTGTTCTCCATTCAAAGAAGATTTAATTGGAAAAAAGTGTTTCTGTTTATAATATTATTTTTACTTTCTGTGGAACAGGAAGAATGTGTTTTTTTTTTGTTTTTTTTTATTATCTTTTTACTTTTCTGATATATAAACCATACAAACTTTTGTATATAGCATTTTTTTCGAATTTTTAGGAAAATCTTCTACACAATGTTCACTAGGAAAACATTAATTTTTGCTTTTTTTGGAATTGCTATTGGACTTTGTATTGGAACTGTATTTAAAAATTATAGGACAATAGAATTAGTTAAACGATGTAAACTAACACCTTCAGCAGAAAAAAGTAAATTTGAAAAAAGAAATGAAATGAAAATTATTACTTTTTTATTTTATTTTTATAGGCCCTTTAAGTATTATAGGAATGTCATCAGATGAAACTTTATATAATTCCCAAAAAACTTTAGTATTAATTGGTGTAATGACAGCAAAAAATTTTTTAAAAGGACGAGCTAAAGCAGTTTTTGATACATGGGGTAAAGAAATTCCTGGTTATATAGCATTTTTTAGTTCTGAAGGATCATTTTCTGAAAATATTCCTGTGATACCATTAATAAATGTAGATGATAGATATCCTCCACAAAAGAAATCATTTATGATGCTTTATTATATGTATGAACATTTTATTGATAAATTCGAATGGTTTATAAGAGCTGATGATGATGTTTACTTTGATGCTTATAAACTTGAACGATTTTTACGTTCAATAGACAGCTCTAAACCACAATTTATAGGTAAGTTTGTTTATTTATTCAAAATTTTAATAATATTTTATATGAAGGCATTAAATTTTCTATGCCTTTAAACAATAATATGTCAGACTTTCAAATTGTTGTCATATAAATGAAAAAATTTTTCATTCGAAGAATCAAAGCCCTGTTAGATTTTTTGAAATTCCCGCACAATCATTCTAACCTTAGTTTAATTGTTTTTAATATTTTATTATGAGATTTTTTGTTTGTCTTCTAGATTCTAGATACTCTAACAAAATTAAATAAATACATGCTACTGTGTTTTTAGCTACTTAAATGATTAAAAAAAATTCTAGTCAAAAATTAATACTAAAACTAATAAAATTAAGTACTTCTTATTGATTGTGCTTACACAAGGACAACTCGAGAGAAACGAACATTGATCAAAGACATATATGTTGAAAGTTCAAGCCGAAAATTTAGAGCTCTTTTATTTAAACTTTTTCTTTCACTTATTGTTGTGTAAGAATTGAAGCGAATTTAGCGTTCTTTGGCCTTTGGGTTCTAATTTTTTTTTTTATTTTCTAAAATCTTTTTTTCCAAAGGAATTGTGAAAGTAAAATTTACAAACTACGAACAATAAAACAAAAAAAAAATAACCTCTCACAGTCTAGACTAAATTACTTGCTGATATAGTCATGAATTATGTTATCGAAAAGTTTTAACTGAAAAAAAAGAAAATAACAACAAAATACATATATTACAAAGGTAAAACTGAAAAGAACGTATAAACAAAACTATATGCTCTTCGCTATATCACTCGATTTCATATCGGTAAACAGATTTGACGTCACCAAGACGCCATACCTAGATCCATTACCTAGATTTTCATACTATAAGCAGTCTTAGCTTATTGTACGCAAGATATTCAAAGTTTTCTTTGACTTGCTCTGTCTAACAACTAATAATTTTTTGATACTGGGTGCGAGTAAGTTTTAAGCTTACTCTCAAAAGTTGAGAATGAAATTTAATGCGAGAAGAAGAAACACGAATCAATGATTTGAAAAGTAAGTAATCACTAAAAAAAATCTTTGATAAAGCGTTTAACTATATGAAAAAAGCTTGTATGTAGCTGGAATGAAAAAACATCTTGGAAACCATTTTGCCTTTATAAAAAGGGGACTTTGATCCTTGCTTTGATTGCATCAAGTAAACCTATTTTAACACTGTGTTACTAAGGATAAAAATTATCAATTTAATAGAACTTTAGCTTTTTAAATTCACAAAATTTTAATAATAAATAAAAAATAATTAAATATCAGCAAAATTAAAAGAATTTCATGTTTATATTTATTAGGCCAGGCAGGTAAAGGTAATAATGAAGAATTTGGACTTCTTTCATTAGAATTTGATGAAAATTTCTGCATGGGTGGTCCTGGTGTAATTCTAAGCCGTGAAACACTTCGAAGAGGTATTTTAACGAAATTATATCTACAAAAATAATAATTTATTAATCAAATATTTTTAGTTGCTCCTCATATCCCTACATGCCTGAAAAATTTATATTCAACACATGAAGATGTTGAAGTAGGAAGATGTGTACAAAAATTTGCAGGTATTCCTTGTACATGGAATTATGAGGTAAACATACAAAAAAAATAATAAAAAAAATTTATAGTATTATTTTAATTTTAAGATGCAATATATTTTACGTCATAATTCAAGCGGTAGGTATGCATTTGCTGGTACCTTAAAACGGAAAGAAATCCATAGTGCAATATCTTTACATCCTGTAAAACAAGCACCACTAATGTATAGACTTCATTCTTATATGCAAGTATAGCTATCAAATTTAATATTCACTCATATTTTATTCATTGATCATATTTTAGGGACTTAAGGCTGAAGAAAAACGTCAAGATACTTTAATGTTACACAGAGATATAGCACGAATGGCTGAATTTCTAAAAATTCCAAATAAACAAAATCAAATTGTTCCTGGAGTTACTTTGTATCCAAATGGAAATGAAGATAAAGGATATTTTGAAGATAATGATATCTTAGGTAGTAACAAAACAAAATATTAATTATTTTATCTAATTCGAAAAAAAAAAAAATTTGATTTTAGGTAAAAATCCAGATCTTAACAAATTTATACCCTCTAGAACTTCTGAAATTCTTGACTGGATTTTTATAGCCCGAAGTCTTTATTCAGCTGATCATTCGAATCCTAAACGAAAAATTGACTTTAGTACAAAAGAAGGCCTAGAAGATATTATAACTGAAGTTATGGAAAATATAAATAACTATTCAAGGCAAAGGGGTCGTGTTATTGAGTTCCGTGAACTATTATACGGCTATTCACGTTTGAGTACATTACATGGACAAGATTTAATATTAGATTTACTTCTTATTTATAAAAAATATAGAGGAAAAAAAATGACTGTTCCAGTTCGACGGCATCTTTATGTTCAACGATCATTTACTGGGATATTTGTTAAGGAATTACATGAAGATCCGCTTTCTGATATATTATCAAAAGGTATCTTTAAATAATATTTATAAATTCTATTAAACATAATTATTTTGAAATTACTAAGTTTGATTTGTAAATTTTAAAAGTCATCTTAAAATCATTTTGGATAACTACCAGAAGGGGACCATTTAATCGAGGGTGATTTTTAATCAATTCTAAATGTAAACATGAAAATGTTGTTTAGTTTAAATATTTTCATTAATGGCTTGATCTGATTCTCATGGTTCATAATAAATCAAACCATACATATCCCACCAAACACTTTAAAGCATCTGCTTAGGAAAGATGTAAATATAAAGACATTTTTGCTGTTTTATTCTGCTGCTTAAATTTCTCTGTTCACAGTCTTTTTCTTCTAAGATTATGATAAATAATACATTTTTTGTCACTTGTGACCGAACGATCTAAAAATGGCTCCCTTTCGAATCACAATAAAAGGAAAATGCAAATGTTTATTCGCTGCTGGCAATTTGATTTGGATAGCACCCACTTGCCAAGCGTAGGATACTTTTTCAATTCTCTTTAAATGATGAAAGAATGTTTCATGAGATAAATCCATATTTTCTGTGATCTGATTCTGTTGTGGTTCTGTTTTCACAAGATTTTTAAGAATCTTTAATTTAAAATACGCACCAAATTATAAACTTACCTGATAATAATCCTGTTCAATTTATACAGAAATTCAAGCCGTTAAGAATATATATTTTACAGTATGATCTTTTTGATATTTCAAAAAATTAAATGTCATTAAAAAATTAGAAACGATAATTAATTTATACTTTTTTTTAATTATTTTAGAAAAACAAGAAAAAGCACATATTTCCTTAAAAGTAAAAAATCTTTTGAATACAGGATTTGAAAAGATATCAAAATCATTAAAAATTTCTGGATTAGTGAAACAGAAGTCAAAAACAATACCAACAATTTGTTTTATTGTACCAATTTCTGAACGATATGATGCCTATATACGTTTTATTAAAACCTATGAAAAGGTATATGAATAAATATTTAAAAAATTAGAATTTATTTATTTTTATTTTTTTTTAAATAGATTGCAATCAAAGAAGATGGTTACACAAAATTAATTGTTGTGATATTTGGTGATAAAAATGCTATTCAAAAACATTTAATGCCATTAAAAGATTTACAATATAAATATTCATCTCAAATAATTGATTTTATTCATTTAAAACAAGAGTTTTCAAGGGGAGTAGCATTAGATACAGCCGCACGATCATCTAATATAAGTGAAAATGAAATTCTTTTATTTATAGATGTAGATATGTCTTTTACAAAAGAAACTTTACATAGAATAAGATTTAATACTATACAAGGTAAACAAGTATATTTACCAATTGTTTTTAGTCAATATGATCCAAATCGTATTATAAATAAAAATTATACAATATTTAATAAATATGAAAATAGGATAATAGATAGTACAGGATATTTCAGACAATTTGGTTTTGGAATATGTACAATTTATAAATCTGATATACTCAATCCTTTAATAAATGGTTTTGATAGAAATATAAATGGTTGGGGGCTTGAAGATGTTAGATTTTTAGAAAAAATTATAAAAGCAAGTAATAATCAATATTCAAATATTATTAATACTGCTAATATTAAGACTAAATTAAACCAAAAAAATAATAAAAATAATAGTTTAATAGTGTTTAGATCTCCTGATCCTTCACTAATTCATATATTTCATAAAATTAATTGTGATAAAAATTTAGAAACCTCGCAATATTTAATGTGTTTAGGAACTAAGGCAAATACTTTAGGAAGCACAAATGTTATATCAAATATATTTTTAAAAAATAGATTAATAATTGATTATATACAAAATTTGAATAGTAAAATGGTGATAAACAGCTAAAATATAGTATAATTTGAATAAACCTACTCAATTAATTAAAATTAATTATAGAAAATTATTGACTATTTGTCTGTTTTTATATTGATACTTTCACAGTCTTTTTTTTTTTGTAACTTTTCATTATTTTCAAGGAATTGTACCGTGAATGGCAGATACTTGGTCTAAGAAGCTGTAAAAAGAGATTGTCATTTTTCGATGTAATTTTAAAGCATTGAATTGATTATTAGAATTTTCGTCCTTATTTTGTGCCCTAATGCAATTATTTGAGAATCATATCTTTGGGGAATCTTTCGGTTTGATCTAACTCTAACGCCTTCATGTCATTTTCTCGTGCCACTTTAGGCAACTATATAGCGAAATTTGGCTTGGCGATAGCCGCTGTTGAGACAGGTTGCCTTGTAGCGCAAAATTATTATGGCTAAAGAGCCGAAATTTAAAGAAAAAATTTACTTAAGTGTTTAATAAATTTTTTATTATTCTAATTGGAGCTGTTGTTAAATAAAAAATGAAGTATATAAATTATCATAATTACCTACCGATTGGGGCTATAGGTAATAATGATAAAAAAATTCAACACTAATTTGCAATGTAAAAAATACTATTCTTGTATAATAAATTTTTACTTTTCCCTTAATTTGTTGAACATTAATTTCCTATAGACTATTGCAATTCAAAGAATTACAACATTAAAAAATTAATTTTTTAGCAATAAATAAATTTCCCCATGGTTAATTAATTAGTGCTTTAAACTGACCGAAATTTAAACTTTAATCGAAGCCAAGCAAATTGTGGTGCATACATTTAATATAAGATATTTCGTAGTTGACACTGAATAGGTTAAACCAAAATAACTAAAGCCGAAATCTGAAATTAATATTTGTATTCTTCGCACTGATATTTAAATATCTTTGATAAATTAGTTACATTCATACACATCATAAATTGAGCGTGTCCTAAAAGCAGTAATTAATTATCGTCGTTAATTAAAATAATTATGACCGTACAATTATAACATTTGTAAGAAAAATATCTATTTTATTATATCTATCTATCTATTTTATTATAATTAAATGTGGATATTATGTATAAAAAATAACTTAAATGTAAATATTCTACAAACATCTTTTTAACTTAGTCCTAAGCTATACAAAAGACTTTTCTTTATTTATTTAAAATGAGAATTTCTGTCCTATCGGAAGTTTATTAGTATATTTTTCTTATAGATTTTTAAATTCTTTTTACATATATTCAACTGGCTGAATATCAAACAATGCAAGGATTGTATTTATAATTTTTCGAATACACAACACTAAATACATTCTGGCATGTATAGTTGGGATTAGATGTTCACGATTTATCTAAAGTAAATTATTTTCATAATAAATCCTTTATTGAATTATTTTTGAAGAAAATTACCTTTAAAATACGACACTTTCTATAGTAAATACTGAATAAACGAACTAAACCCGATAAAAACTGTAACAATAAATGTGGAGCACATTTGCCAACTTCTATTCCAGTTATGGAATTTCTGATTATATTAGGGAAGTGAAGAATATAAAGAAAAATTAGCTCCCATTCTTCCTAAAAGAAAAGGCAAGGTCTTAATAAAAATTATTGAATATTATTAAGAATTGTAAAATCTGGGTAGAGTAAAAGAAGGATTTAAATTATTCTATAGCTAAAATATAATTATAAAATTAAAAGGAATAAAAGCAATTGTAAGAATCAGTACATGTATTTCTTAGCTATAAGTCATTTAAGCAAAATAATTTCACTGGTTTTTTTGTTTATACCTGTCCGCATAATTTTTAATAATATCAAATATGTATATAGTTTGCTTGATTACTTGCAGAGTGAACTTAATATTTTTTTAATCTTGAAGTTTTCTATGAAATGCTTAATTATTTTTTATTTAAAAAGCGTTTTATTTAATTATAAATTACAGAACAAAACCTGTATAAAATTTACTGATAATTTTCTTCACTCATTTAGTCATCCTTAATTGAATTCTTTTGAAGGCTTTAATCTACTCCCACATAAAATAATGTGCTATTATAAAAATCAAATAACAGTTTTTTTCACTAAACCTAGTGCCTAGTACCTACTCAATAATTTTTATTGACATATTTGAAAAATAAACTCTAGATTTCCTATAAAAATTCTAACAAAATAGTACTAAGTACTAAATTTAATGAAAACGCACTATAAGGCAAAAAAACTGTATATCAGCTCCGTCGTGTCAATAGATGATGCAATTAAAATCAAATCTTAAATGCTGACAATTGCGGACTTGAGCAAGGACATAATGTTGTTAGGAGATCTTGGGTATACTCTAAACTGACATAATTAATTGATGCCTGGTTAGGTAGTTGGATATTGTTGATTCTTACAAATTAAAAATATACTGAAGGAATAGAGATACTATAAAAAGAAAAATTTTGCAATAGTAAATTATAAATTTAAGACTTCCCATTTTAAACATCTAACATATATTTTAATTTATAGTAAAAAACCCCAAACTCGCTTCGGAAGTTATATTTTTATGATTCATAAATATCACCATTACAGCTTTCAATTTTAAAGTTTATTCAAAATTTATTTGTTTATTAAAACATTACTATCCAGCTAGAAGAAATTTAATCAGCGTGTATGAAGAATATTCCGAAAAGAATATGTGCACCTATTCTCAAGTAAGGAAAGTAAAATGTCTCTTATAAAAAAAAAAAAAAAAAAAAAAAAAAACTACCAGGAGACCAAGATTCTACCATTATAGTAAATAAAATTCAGTTCTTAGGCATAATTAGAATAAAATTATTGAAACTTGCAAGAAATTAAAATGAAATAAATAACAAAATAATTACCTCTTCCTTTAAAAGTGAAAAATCAACTTCCGAAATATCTGGTAAACCAGGATAATAACCAGTTCTGACATGATCATCAAAATTTTTAATAAGAGTTTCTATACGTGCTGAATTATATAATATGAATGATGCTCCTAAAAAAAAAAAACTAAAATACAATCATCTATATATTATATTGAAAAATATTTTAAATTACCTCTACTGCATCCTTGATGTCTTTTTTGAATAATAATAGGACTGGAGTGCTTAATTTCGAGCAGATCCACAGTTACGGCCGCTCTACCCAACCTATTCATCAAGTCACAAAATTTAGTTTCATTTTTGGATCGTAAGCCGTACTTATGCATCGATAGCAATCTCATATCTTCCGAGCGTAAACTTTGATTAAAAATCATTCCGTCATTTTTTATTATAATTATACTTTAGCAGTTATATTTGATAATGCTTAAATTTTGACGAAGCAAAATAGACTTTTAATTAATTAATCATGAAGTTAATGTAAAGACAAAAACTAAAAAAAAATTTAATTACCTTATGAATTTATCATATGTAACAACTGCTTCTGATCCTGTTACATTACCACAAGTAATAAAAATTGCAAGATCATTCTTTTTTTCAATACAGCTAACAACTTTCAATTTCAATGTAGTTTCAATAACTAACTCAGAAACTACTTCAAATTCAGCTAATTTAAGTATTTTTCGAAGGAAGTTTTTTAAAATATCTCTTCTATAGCAGGTCAATGACTTATCATTATTATCATTCTCTATGAAATATATATGCTCTTTATTTCTATTAAAGATAAAACCATAAGATTCTGTTTTTAAGATATTTTGTAAAAGTACTCTTGTAGTTTTATATCTATCCAAAAACACTTGACATTTTTCCTCGATAATTCTGACCTCTTTGATTGGAATATCCCATTTTTGACTTGAAAAAGTTAATAACTTTATTGATGCTTCAAAAGCATTTAAGTTTGAAATTGGCTGATATACAGCTTGATATAAAACTTTTTCTTTATCATGACACTGCTTGCATGTACAATTGATATGATTATTCCAAATTGTTACATTTATTGGGAAAAAAAAGTCACCTAGTTTGTATAAATTCTTTTTGTTTGGCTGTACTAATGAAAAATGAGGACAAAAATCAGTTCCAACTAAAGTATTAAAAATATTTGATCTAAATTTATTCAAATAATCCATTTAAAAGATTTTAGTTCTAGCTTTGTCTTTTAAGGTTATACTTTTTTTGTATATAATTTGACAACTTTCATTTACCCTATATAGTCTTAATTTGTTTTTATTTATTAAATAGTACAAAACCATAAGAGTAGGAGCATTTACAAAAATAACTTAAATTAACAACAAACAAATTTTTAATAATATATAAAATTTAAATTTTATGAACATTATTGTACAAAAAGTATACTTCAAAACATAGAATTTCAGTGGTACCAAACTTATAAAGAAAAAAAATCCGAAATTTATAAAGCTATAAAAGATTTTTTTTACAAATTTTGGCTAATTTAAATTTATTATATTCCTACTATTAGCTTGCAAAAAGTATGTAAAAATCTTAAATTGTTAATTTAACCCTTTTCTATTTATCCAATCAAGTTCAAATAAATTTTGTTGTGTTGGGAGTGCATGACAATTGATGTTAATACAGTTAGTTCAAATATTAATTCATTAATTATATTTAATAAACTAATTTTTAGTTTTATATGAGAGAAAAACTTCAGAAACCGAATGAAACAAATTACGAATTCTGAATTCAGAAAAAAGAAAAATCAATCTCAAGTACGAGCATACTTTAAAAAATTTCTTTTTATATTACTTGTTTTTGAAGTTTGTAGCCACCTTAAAGGTTTTCTCAGGAAAAAATCTCGAAAAACCCCTATTTTAGAGGCTTCTAAGTGTATATAACCCCTTAATATCAGCTAAAAAAGTTCTAGAAAACAGGTTTTGTATGGGAAAGCGAGCAAAAATCATTTTTTTTTAAGAGTATAGGCCGCTTAAGGTAACAACAAATTATATGGGAACAAAACTCTCACATATACACATCGTGTATGATACTGTAAAATAAATCTCATTGTCAGTTGGAAAAAATGAGAGCCGAATCGTTGATTTGATAACATAGTAATACCCCGCTTTAGACAACATAGACAAAAAAATTAATTTTACTCAGATTACATTAGTGCTCCCGAGTAATCTTCCATCCAAATATCAGGCGTTTCCTATGTTGCTTGGCTTTGAAAAATGAAAAAAATTTTCTAAACCTGATATCTTCTATCGATTCCTTATCATCTATCTTATTATATTTTGGCTCTGATCAACTTATCAATTTGAAAGTAACTAATTAAATGCTTTACTTGAATATTTTCGCATAAATTAAGTTATGGGTTTTTTTCTTTAACAAAAAAAAAGAACACATTTATTTATAATCAATATTTTATTATTATAAAACTATTATGAACTATTACGATTATATAAAAAACACTATCGTTAAACTTTAGGGTTTAAGTGTGGTCTTAATAAGGCTGACTCTAATTTTTATTATTAAGTTTTCATTTCAATCTATGCAATTTAACACTTTAATGCCTGGGATTCACTAGCGCTTAGCGTATGGAACAACTTAGCACAGTAAAACTTAAGATTTTTCCTAAATACCAATCGGATTGGACTCACTAGTATATTACTGTTTTGATTAATAGAAAACAAAATGCCAAAGTGACAGTTCTATTTGTGATTTATATGTTGTTATAAGTACAAAATCTTAATATTCAATGACTGAGCTCTTCCGGAATCAAAATATTCCTTTGATCTTCTTTGAAAAACCGACAAGCTAGCGCTAAAGGGGGTTTCAGACGATAGGACTTGTTCAATTGAATTTGTCCAATTCAAGTGTGTAAACGACAAATGGACAAATTCAAGAGATTCAATGGTCTTGACTATTGAATCTGATGAATCTGCAGGTTGGCCAACTCAACCAATTCAGCCTTTTACTTGTCAAATAAAAACAAAAGGGTAACAACTATAAACAGTGATAGTACAGTGTTTTCTACTCTTAGAAGATTGATTTATAAGTTTATTTATTGTTTCTGCATAATAAAAGGTAGGTTTTACTTTTAGCTGGGAAATAAATAAACTTAAATATGATAGGTGTATTCAATATTTTCACAATTACAGTACTGAAAGCACTCTTTCTTGGACAAATTCAACTGTGTAAAAGCAAGCTCTATCATACGAAAACGAAAACAAAAATTCAATTGAATATGTCCAACTGGACAAGTCCTATCGTCTGAAACCCCCTTAACTATAGTCGCTAATTCAGGCTATATACCAATTCAGTGGAGACTAATGGACTCATTAGCATTTAGTGCTAAATTTTGTGCCGCTAAGCGCTAGTGAGTCCTAGGCATAAGAATTGCATAGATTGTGTGGGAAGTTAATTTTGTTTATGAAGCATTTCTGATGAGAAAATTCTTAAGTATTTTGTCTGCATCAAAAATACTTCACAAACAGAAAGATTATATTTCAAGCAAACAAAATTATATATTTCCGTTGGAATTAAGTCCAGCGGAAAAGGTATTTGAATTACAGATGGTGTAATTCATATTTATAAAAAAATAAATGCACAGCTCCTTATTATTATTGGCACATAATTAAAAATGTGGCTTATACGTGAATCAAAAACTTTTTGGACTCCTCTGGGCTACTCGAGAAATTGAACGATTTTTCTTTTTTATAAATAAAAATTTACCAGATTGTATTTTACTTTATTTTAATCTTTTATTAAAAAAATGCGAAAACATTTCAATTCTGATTTTTGGCCAAAATATTATAATTACCTTAATACTAGTTTTAGAACACATGAAATATATTTATTAAGGTACACACGGTGTTCCTTAGTGGAACTCATTTAATTAAGTGAGGAGAAAAACAAATTTCTTTGTCCTAATAAATTGAAATATCAATGTTTTGTTATTATATTAAAAGGCTTTAAAAATAATTTTTAATGATTTTTCTAAAATATTTATTGAAATTAGCGAAGGTATTAACAAAAAGAAAGAGATAGAAATACTTTTAATCAAGAGAGAAGTATATAAGCATGTTGCCTTCAAGAAATTGTACTTATAGCCACAGAAGGCTGGGAGATTGAAATTCTTTTAGTTTTTACATTGTTCATGTAGCAAAAAACAATGAAGGAACATAACAATAGCCACAAGCAATGAAATTTGAGCTTCTGTTATTGCAT
The DNA here is from genome assembly GCA_947359355.1 of Acrocera orbiculus. NCBI lineage: Eukaryota > Metazoa > Arthropoda > Insecta > Diptera > Acroceridae > Acrocera > Acrocera orbiculus. The sequence goes on from OX375757.1 coordinate 6,897,156, forward strand.
TTGAATAAATATGTATCTCTAACTTCTCAGACTTGTTGAAAGTTTCGATACTATCTTTATAGTTAATAATATATGCTGAGTTTATCATACATAAAATTGCCAGAATTAGTTCCATCATAAGAACCTACAAATTTATATCTATAGCAATGGCTTACAGAAAACAATAATTATTACCCATGGTCGTGTTTCAAATGTATCTCTTAGAGTTCGGCAAAAATTTGCTAATCCTAAAAAATACAAAATAGCTCCGTTGTTACATTGCATAAATATAAAAATAATTGGTAGATTAATTTGGTAAATACCAAAACCAAATCCTAGTGCAATGATAATAAAAAGCTAAAAATATAAATTATTTATTAAATGAAATATTTTAATTGAAAAATTTAAATACCAGACAAAATCGTTTTATCAATAAACTAATTTTTGTTTCCTCGACAATCATTTTAAATAATTTTAATACCAAAAATTTCAAAATCACATAACTTACTATGACTTATTCTAATTTTTTTAAGTTTCAATATCAAACATAAAGTTTTCTTTCATTAATTATAAGTTAATAATTAGCTCTTGTTTGTTGTTAATGAATGGTAAAAGAATATTTTTAAAACTTTTAATTTATAAGTTTATCTTGGGCTTATTTGTTTAACGCCCGGTTTCACAGTTCGTACTTAAATCTTTCTTAGCGCATCTGTCAACTTAAGAACATACTTAGCCAGGTTTTGTGTTTTACTGTTCATACTTAACCCTTAATTAGACTTAACTTCGTGCTTAAACTAAGTCTCCAGTTTTCAAGACTTAAAGTCCACTTAGCTATCAGAGAGCAAAATTTGTTTCAATTTTGCTTAATTTTGTGTCAAATACCTTCGAAAACTTTATTTAAATAATAATTTCCAAGCATAAAAATTAAATAAATTTTGAAGTTGTTAAAAATAAAAGTGCAATTTTAATTTCAATAATTTTTTTTAAAAAAATCCATTATTTCAGTTGAATTGTTAAAATTGAATTTTATTTTTTAATTAAAAAGCTAAAATTTGTATATAAGACGAGAAGACCCTATAGATTCTTATATTTATATTTTATTTATATAGTTAAATTAAAATATAATAATTTATAAACACAAGGAATATTTATATTTTAAGAAAATTACTGATTGGTTATTGTTTTTAATAATGCTGTTTGTATTTGATCGCATTTCATTTATTGTAACATATCTCTATGAAAAAAATATGACAAATTATGATCATTTGACGTGAAAATGGCTTACAAAATTTAGCAATAATAGCTGATTTAAGAATATCATTAAAAACAACTGTGAAACACTTCCAGCTCTTAAGAAAAACTTAAGTATTTTGAGAAACTCAGCTGAGCAAAAAGTTAAGTTTTACTTTTCGTCTTTATCTATTTTTTGTTTCTCTATAAAAATACAATAGTCCTACGCTAGACAACAAATTTAAATTGAAGGAAAACTTTCATTTAAAATTAACTTTATAATATTATTGGACGTTGATTATATATACGTACAACACTAAAAATGTTTTTCAAAAGTAAAGTATTTTTCATTTTCAGAATGGCTGCAACAATATTTTAGAAAGGGAAAATAAAATTTATGTGTTAAATTATTTTAGGTTTCTTACTTTAGCATATTTTTTTATTTTTGACTTAGTAATAATATAATTTTTACCTTTTCATGCTTTTGGTCACATATGCGGTCGCTTGGTTCCTTAAAGTTGATCATTTTGTTTCTTGCCTTTAAAAAAATCGTTCCTGAAGACGTTACGCTAAATTTTCTTTTCTTCTTGTAGGTTGTTCTTAATCATCGTAAAATTCTTATGTACGAAAAGTTCTCTACAAAAAAGAAATATTAAGATATGTTGTTAATATAAAACAAAGCAAAATTATTTGAGGGACATGGAGTTTTACTTTATGACAAAAAACAAAGCTCTAAAATTTAAAAAGGAAAAGAAAATAGAAAACCAAACAGGGGTGCTGTATGATAAATATTAAAAAGTTTAAAAATAATAAGTAGCACTTCCCTCCAGTCTATCAGTTCTAAAAATAGAAATTAAAACTTTTGTAATGAGTTTTTCTGATCTTCATCAGTTGAATACCCGAAGTACCATAGGAGATACATTTTTTTTATCTTTTGTCCGTATGAATTAAAAATTATTTAACTTTGTTATGGCTTCAATTGGTATTCGCAGTGATAATAAAAACGGCGGAATCAATATATGCTGTTGTCGGATTTGTACGTGTATAAATTTTAAGTTTTTATCATCAAAAGTTGGTCTAGTGAAAATCGCTGAAGTGATCCTCGCATCTTTATGCGAAACACTTTTGATTCGTTATGGTCTTCCATCGAGTGCAAGTATTGGACAAGCTTTGACAAGTTTCCTAGCGGCGACTGCTTGTTGTTTTACAACATCTTCAATTTTATTAGCATCCTACTGCTTTTCCGAACGATCCTACAGTTTGATTAGGCAATCATTGTTTGTAACTGATTTAGTTTTAAAAGTTTTGCATCAGTATTAGTAAATAAATATCATGTTTTTTGATACAATATAGGAGGTCTTTTTTAATAGTGTAGCATGTTTTATGTATATGAGTGCTGCTAGTTACATGGGCTTTGCAACAGTTATGTGGTTGTATCCACAATTCTTAATTACACCCGGATATTGGGCATATCCAGCTATGTCTACTGTCTACGTGAGTTTTAAAATTTATTTTTAGGAAATTAATATTTTTTGTATTATTTTAGTGGTTAGGATATGCGGCAGGAATTATCCATGGACTTGATGCGTACTTTGCCTTTAGGACTTATAAAGGCTATCGATAATTTTATTTTTAAAAGAAAAAAAGCTTTGTTGTTGTTTTTTTTTAATATTTCCAAATGAAACTAAAATAATTATATCTACTAGAAATTTAATTACATAAAAAAATTCGATTTAAAAATGGATACATATTTTAATAGAATAAATATATGTGTAGAACAAAAGACAATATTTTTTAATAGTTTGCATAATTTTAAACCATTAAGGTGGCTATAGACTACAACTAAAAGTGGACAACTTCTGCTTCCTTTTGCATATAAAAACCTGTTTTCTGGGACTTTTCGGGTAGATATTAAACATGTTTGATATTTTTCTGATTTTTACATGCACTCCACTAATACACTCAAAGAAAAATTCATTTTTCAATTTTTCTTCGAGTTGTGCACACCGGTCTCTACCATTTGACATATCAAATGGTGGGATTGCACTATGTGTGGGCTTGTACTGCAAAGTCTCGCGGGGAATTGCACTGATATTGGTTCAATTTTGTAAACACCATTATTGCAAAAGTTCAGTTACTAATGGAATTTCTTTTTCATATATTTGCGCACGGGGGGTAACTAGGCCAATGAATTTCGATGATTTATCCAATCGCACCATTAGCCAAACCCTTCTTCACATCCATATTTGATCTTAACATCACTTTAGTTCCGAGGAATATATCTAATTCTGCAGGAAGACCACCAGTTTTATTGATGTCAGTTGGTATTATTTTACTCATATCTACCAACTGGCCTTCCGCTTTGATTTTCGATATTGCACTACCTTTTTTCTAAAGTGTTGTAATACTGGATCATTATGTTTTTCTACTTGCACGTTGGTCGTTTTAGAAACCTAATGCCTTTCCAAATGAAAACTCGCCATTCATATCATCATTGTTGCACACTTTATTCAATAGCACTCGCATATGTCTCTTTTCCATCTCTCTGACTCTTAATGCATTCAATACTTCAGCAATATGCAATATGCCTTGTTGTCGCATTTTGCCTCGAAACTCTACTAACGTGAACAGTTGCCATAGATGTTTTGCTGGAGGCACAAATTTATAGAATTTTAAAAGTTATTAATTACAAGCAGTACTTCGCCCAAAATCTACATGAAGTCACCGAAAAGCTTCCGAACATGCTGTCCAGACCAACTAACAACTCAGATATTGTTGTCATCACAGACCCCCTGGAGAATTCCAACATTTCTAGAGAGTTCTCGATTAATGGATCATGTGTAAACAGGGCTTATAAATGGTTGGCTGCAGAAAATGAACTCCAAAAGGATGTAGCAATAGATCAAAACTCACGCATGGAAGAGCCAGGTTATGTTCGAGTACACAATCTACAGTAGCCGTTGAAGAACAAAAGGAACGTGAAATGCAACAGAGTTTGAACAAGCAAAAACAAAGCAAGCCATTTTTTAATGTTTATTTTTTTACATAAATCGCTTGGTTATCAATTTTTCTAACTTCGACATACTTCAATTATAAATGATACGCAGTCTAAACTGGGACTATAAACTTTATACAAGTCTTGATTAAATTAAACAGTTTAAATAAAGTCTTACTTTTAAGTTAGTTTTACTTCTAATTTACTGAAGTTCCGTTGCTATTGTTCCCATTATATAATTTCCAATTTCGTCAGAAATCCTCTTAGGAATAATAATATTTATTAGAGCTCAAGTGGAGCAAATCCTTAGATCCACCATTGGAGCTTATATTTTCTTGGGATTTGACGGTAAGTCGGTTTAGACATATCTTTATAATTTGGTTGTTTGATTTTTACTATTCCAAAAGAAGCCACTTATAAAGAAGAAGCCACTCAAAGTAGAGCTTCCTTCAACAGTTTCATTCTACTCTATTTTTGTTTTTGACTAATCGATTTATTGGGTTTTACCTAAATAGCAACTTTCAACTATGAATTTCCGCTAAATTTTTGTTATACGAAATATCTGATGTTTATCTGATCACTACGATCACAGATTTTTAGTTTAGTGAAGGCTGTTTTGCATACTTCCCCATATTCATTATTATTACTATCCCTAATGTTAATAAACAAGGATATAACGAACGACGAAAATTTTTCTGACGTAAAGATTGTTTTTTTTTGCAGTATAATTCTTTTATTGTAAATCTTACATGATTAAATTTGGTTATTAAAGCATTTCCTACAATAATTTCAAAATTAGCAAATAAAAACAGCAGAGTTATGAAAATCTTTTAAGCCATACATTATAATGACTAGCGTTTTGCACCTATACAAATTTTATTTTCAATACTTAGTCAAATTTTTTAAAATATTTTGATTGCCTGTAATACAATAAAAAAGTTAATGTCTTTAAATATTTGATCAAAAAAATTTACCGAGAATTTTTTAAAGCTTGAATAGATTCATAATCACCCTTAGCTTTAGCAATTCTAACCCAACGTGGTATATCAGGAATTGTCTTATGAAGACAAAATTTAATTCCCAATAAAATGTGCTCAATTATGACAAATGAAAAATCAGAGACACTTGGAAATAAGTTGCCGATAAATGTTCTAAAAATAAACACAAAATCAAAAGTAAAATTTTATAAAAACCTTTTTACCTAATATCAGGTTGTAAATATAAAAGCCCAAAATTACTGAAAACAGCAAGAAGAGAAAGGACTTCAAAAGCTGATTGCCACGCGCCGATATTTTTCGATTGTCTTGCAAATGGTCGCCTATAAAATTTCGTGAGCTATAAAAATTGAAAAAGAAAAATGAAAAACTACTACTGAAGTTTTTTTAAATATTTGTTACCTTTATGAAATCAATGTATACTCCAAAAATATTACTTACAAGTGCAAATGAGGCTGCAAATGGTGCAAAAGAAGGAAAAAGGACTATATAACCAAATTGTGTGCAAAGTTGCAAATAATCTTCATATGTGCTGTAGTATTCATTGAGACCACTCTCGTACTTTGTCTAGTAAAAATAACCATCAAACAAAGATTTATAACTGCGCACTTGCTTTAATCAATGTTCTCGCAAATTTAATGTGTTTTTTATGTTTTAATTAATACATTTCTAATATTAAAATTATAACAAAATTTTATAATACACTATTGATAGGAAAATTGTTAATTATACTACTTTGTGAAGAAATCAGAAAATAAATAATAAAATAAAAGATCACCTCTACTATAAATTTAACCAAGGAATATCGTCAGAAAGGTATTAATTCCTTACTATCAGATAATCAAGTGGCTATGAAGGCTTTGTTTGATTGATTGATACACTCCAACATAATTATTTAGCCCAATCTAGAAGGCTATTTCATTCCCAGAGGATATATCCATATTTTCTAAATAATTGTGATATTTAAGTGGCATGTGGATCAAGTGGATTATTTAACACACTATATCTGTGGTAATAGATGAACCTAATTGAATGGAATCGTAATGCGCTAGACAAATATATAATTGATAATTGCGTTTGAGTGTGTTCGGATATTTTCCTGCTTTACTACTTTCCTGAACATTTGCAACAGTAATACTGAATATATTCCTTTTATCAAAAGTGACTCTTATATTCAAAAAAAATTCAAGCTTCCCAGGACTTTTTTTTTTTTAAATTCAGTTCAAATCAAATAAATCTATTCACCTAACTTCATCCACTTGCATTACTTTTAGTGACAAGAAACTTTCCCCTTTTGTAAAAGACTCATTATCACTTGTTACACAAAAATATGGCATCAATAAATCAACTAATAAAAAGTCGCTACCATAAGGATCACTACTTAAAGTAAAACTTTGTACGACTTTTATGTATCAGAAAAAATAAATCGATAGTATATATCGATATCAAAAGATTCGATAATATGGGTTTGATTCGAAACATCAAGGGTGTATATAGGTATCCATCGCGCACTCCTAACTATCATTTGTATTTATGAATTATATTCTTATATGTTTTTTATGTAAATGATTGAAAAAAAATTCATGTTTCAATCAATCTGAACTTTTTAATTTTCCCAAAATTAAATATTTTAAGCGAATTTAGCACTGGTATCGAATTTGCAATCAGTGAGATATTTAAGAAAAGTTATGTTTTTGCTATTATTACTGTCAAATATAGGAAAGTCTAATACATTCTACAAAATCCTTTATTTGTTTAATACTAATCAGTGATGTTTGATTGGGTTATTAAAAAAAATCTGCCATTTTCTCTGGCTATAATACAAAGTTTTAATAGACAACATATGTTATAAATACTTACTAAAATAAGCAGTAAAGTATATACTACCTGCATAAAAAGATCTATATTTTGGACTTCAGATCCTTCCACCAAATATTCTTTTGAATTCTGCGTATATTTTTGCTTTAGCACTGAGACTAATGGAAAACCAATTTCTTGAATCACTTGAACAATCTAAAAGCAAAAAATCTAATATAGAACAATACTTCAGTCCTTACAAATATAAAAACCTGAAAAATAATCAATTGAGTCATTAATTGACTTTTCAATTGATTTAAATCCCTTAGAATAAAAGCAATGTAAAATAAAGAAAAAAAGTTATTAACAATTTCAAAAATCATTAATTTATTAACTCGGTGCCTTTCATACTGACTTCTTGTTCTATGATTTTCTTGATTTGTTAGATATGTTGCTAATTTTTCATAAAGCCATGAAAATATTGCAATAAGCACTGATTGTATAACAACTGGAATATAAAGGAGTAAAGAGTCAGTACCTGTAATAAGAATCAATATCATATTTAAAGTTCAAATAGAAAAGCGGAATGTTTGGTATGGTACCAAAATTACGTATCAGTTGTGCTTCGATTTGAAACTGATAAGCAGCAAAATAGGCTGCAGCGAAGACACATATAGCTACTATTGGATATGATTTGCAATACATTTGAATGTATGTGTACTTCATTGGATATTGCCGAGTCATTTTACCTAAGAAAACAAAATTTTTTTTAAAAAAAACTTTTGCAACAATAAAAGTTATTTTTCGAAACAACCTGTTATTGGGTCTGGTTTGAGTTCACCATAGTATGCTGTTCTTGGTTGATCCAAACTGCTCATTTCAATAGTTCCCCAAAGATATGATAGACCTGAACATTTTCGTTTCCATAATTCAAGGAACACCTTTGAAAGTTATTGAAAAGTTAATATCACTGAAGCATACATTTTTTACAGTCTTAACCCTTAAGGAAAGGATGTCACAATAATCGCGACATATTAAATATTCAAAAACAAAAGCGAATGCTGCATGTCATGATGTCATGATGAAGCCTACTCTAACCTGTGAGAGAGCATATTATGACTTTGCAATAGTTTTTGTTTGGTGTTCCGTCAAAGATAAAAAATCGAAGGCAGCATTTTCGGCATATTTTATTTTTTTCCTATTGAAAAGGTGAAAATATAGTTCAAGCAAGGCGAAAACTATGTGATGTGTATGGAGAAGATGCGAAAAATGAGATTAGTTCGCAAAACTCCGTTTTGGCAATTTCGATGTGAAAAGCAACACGTTCTGGAAGGCTCGTTGAACCGGATGAAGATAAAATAAACGTATTGATAGATACAAACCACCAAATAACAACTCGTGAGATTGCTGAAAGGATAATTTTCTCGAATTCAATCGATTATAATCACGTGACACGTCTTCTTTCAATTTCCAAACTTGATACATATATTGGTTCCACGAACGAAATTTGCTTCGTCGCATTAAAAACTGTGTTTTGTTTCTCAAACGTCAAGAAAATGATCCATTTTTGAAGCAAACTATTACTGGCGACGAAAAATGGCTTGTTTACAAAATGTTAAGCGAAAGAGATCATGCAGTAAACAGATAAACCAGTTCAAACCACTTCGAAGGCCGATATGAAATGCTTTCCATTTGGTGAGATATAAAAGGAATCGTTTTTTTGAGCTTCTACAATACCACAATTAATCATGAAGTGTAGTGTGATCAACTGGACAAATCGAACGATTCACTCAAACAGAATCAGAGGCAATTCAAATCAAATCAAGACGTCAAATATTACTTGAGCCAGTTCATTGCCTGCAAAGATCAAAAATTTTATAAGTGTGGAATCAATCTCCTGCCCGAAAGATTTTAAGAAGTATTGGACCAAAATAGAAACTTAATAGAACTTAATAAAAAAAAATGATTTCTCGAATGACCCAATACTATTTTGACAGTGTTGGTTTTCTTTTTATTTTATTGAATTCTCTCCAAAAAATGATCCTTTTAATTGTAGATAATGTATTTAAATACATTTCTTGACTTGCACTAAGAAAATTTAATTTTTATAAAATAATATAATATAATATGTGTTATAACATAACTATTATAAGTTTAACATACCGTGGTCCAGACGACATAAAATCCGCAAACAATGGCTACGTTAAAATCTAAATGATATTGCAACAGTCCAAAAATAGCAGGAAATATTAGTGATATTGTGTAAAATTGGAAAAATGCAAAATATAGTCCAATGCTAGTCCCAAAATAACCCTTAATTTGATTGAGTGGAAGTGGATTATTTAGTTTGATATTGAAGTTTTCTATATAATCCTATAGTATATATATATATATATCTTTTTTTTATCTATAAAAAAGCTCTTACTGAATCATGTAAAGGAAAAAAATGTTTAATTGTGCCATTTCGGATATAGCACAACAATGATGGTTTGATAATATCCTTAATTAAATAAGCCTTATCACAATTTTCTAAGATTTGATGTTCTTTGATACCATTCACTAAAAAATCGGACGTTCTTGAATAGTCAAATTTCCGGATGCTTCCGGACACAGTTTGTTTTTCAAGTTCAATTTCATCAGCAAACTTAAGTAAATTGTCCGTAGAAGCTGACACATAAAGATGAATTTTATTATTGCTGTAAAAAAACATATCATTTTTACTTGAAGTTTTTAGTTTTCTTAAGACTTTAAATATTTTAAAGGATTAGGTTAAAATCATGCTTAGGAGGTTAAATATTTGAACAAAGCCTACAGCAATAGCTATACAGAGAAATAATACGAAAATTGTCTAGTCCTCATCTAAAAATTTATCTTATTATGTTTTTATTCGAACTCTCTCTTTCTTATATAAGTATAATTACTTAATAAACTTAAGGGTAGCTTACACCATTAGAAGCTATGTGAACAAAATTGAGATAGATTTATCTTCGAAGCCTATACGTCTATGCTTGCTAGCATAAAATTAAACTTTTTGGTTGTATTTCATCTTTAAAAGTAATAAAATTAAATTGGATTTTATTTGAAATTTTTTAAAAGTTAAAACAATAATGCTTTCGTAACTAAATTTGAAATGCAGATTAATTAAACAGCTTCATTTATTATTTAACTAAGAAAAAGTTTAACAAATTTTCAATTTTGAATGTTTAATATTACATATATTAAATATCTCGTAAATAGTTATGAAAGCTAAATTTCCAACAAGTTTTAGAACATTTCAGTTAAGGCTTTGAAACTAACCAATAAATTTATTTTTTGAAACGTATTTTATTAGATTGTAAAAACTGTGTAGTAATTTATTCAATGAAAAATAGTTATATCAAGAATAGTTATTTAATAAATTACTATTCCTCATCATTAGTCAAACATTTTCAATAATCATTATTTAATTTATATCGTTTAATTATTTAATTATAGTAAATTTTATTGTCTATATTATGGGCTTATATATGAAAATGGGACTAATTTTTTCACTTTTTCTTAAGAAAAATTTTTATTACCTAACCGCTTCCAGATATGTATCGACTTTCAATTCTTTCAAAATAGTTTCAATATTTTCCACTGTTTGTAATTTGGTTTTTCTTGAAAATATAATAACAACGTATTTCTTTAAATAAGTATTATTAAAAATATATTAACATATAAAAGGTAAATAAAAATTACGGGATTATTATTTACTAAAGTAATTTTATTAGATTTGCGATATATTATTTCAGAGTTGATGTTCATGCTTTCAATATATATCGCTACAGTCGGCTGAAGAAATGTCAAAACACTTTTATTTATATGTACTTGATTAGCATATTGGAAGGCAGACTGAGGCGCGGTTACATTCAAAAGTACATCAGCTGCTATATTTGAAGGTACCTCATGAGCCAACATCAAAGTTTTGTGTACATGTAGATTTTCACATGCTTTAGTTGTTTGTAATTTTAAAGTTTGTGCTTAGTGTCAAAAATGTATAAATTTTATAATTGATTATAAAAATTTAACCATAATTCATAATTAAAACGACATTACTGAACACTGAAAAAAACTATATCGACTTTCGCCCCAAGAATTCCTGAAGAGAACTTTTTTGATGCGCGATTTCCCTACTGGGTAATTAAATTGGATTAATTAATTTTAAATTTATATGGGAGAAAGAAATTCAAAAAATTCTTCAGATTCAGATTCAGAAAATTATTTTTCTAATCTATCCTTTCTATTAATTTTGAAATAATTATTTCCCGAATATTTGCAAATCCAAATCGATACATTTTATATGGGAAAAAACATGCAACACACATCATTCATTTGCGAGTGACATGTGTGAAACTTTGAAATACTTTTTTCATTCCGTACATCTTGGCGACGTCGCCTTTCGACTGAAACCGGTTTGAGTGAAATCAGTTGAGGGTAAATAACTTTAAAAGGGAGGACATAAAAGCGACTTGCGTATTACAATAATCTGAATTGAAAATATTTTTAAAACAAATATTCATAGACCGTTGAATTTTATTTGTAGGATATGTCAGGGCTTTAAATAATTATTCCGCCATGTATTTATTATGCTATGCGTTTTGCTACATAGCCAGAATATTGTATTTTTTTAATAAATTAATAATGAGCATACACCTTTACTTAAGGCAGATAAAATTAAATAAATTTATTATTTTACATAGGTGTGAAAATTTTGATAAGCCCTTAAAATTCAAATTTATATTCTAAATAAAAACATTAAATATCTATAACTTTTCTGAACTAAATGAACACCATTATATTGCAACTACAAAATTTCCTAAAGCAACTTTCAAATTTTTCATACTTAAAGGGTTTCAGACATACATACATATATCGCCTATCCCTATGCTATACGAAGGGCTTTATAGCATTTAAGAGGGTTTATATTTAAAAAAGGAAATCGCCCATAATTAGTTATTAAAATTTATCTGAAAACGTATAGTGCATTTTATGAAAAAGCAAGAAAACAAAATTCTAACCGAAGTCTTTAAGTTCTTATCCGTGGTAAGTTTTACAGCTGGATCTATTTGAAGGTTTCTTTCTTAATTCTAGGGGAAATGAAATGAAAACCAAAATGATTTTTTTTATGGAAAATTTTTGTAATTTGCCAAGGCAACAAACCTTCTAAATGCCGTTAAAATTAAAACTGAAAACAGTATGCGTCCAATCTGCTTATATATAATATATGAAGGCTCATTAATCTTAACTAGTAATTTACTATTTTAAGCTGCAACAGAAAAAAAAACACTCGCAACTTATAACATGGAAAATTAATTAGATATTATTTCTAAAATATCATTGATAAGGCTTTTAATTTTTATAACTTTTGATAACATCTAAATATATAATTTTATATAAATTTAGTTTTGTAAAAAATTTTTTGAATTGATTTTTAATTGATTTTCTTAAAAACAAAATTTGTAGCTATTTTCGGATTTTATAAATTTCTTTCAAAATTACAAAATTGAATAATAATTAACATAATTCTTTTTTAGGCCTATTCATTCTGAAATATCGATTGGGATTGATGTTGTGAATGTAGGTGTCTCCAATTCTTCATGTTTTTTCATTTTAAGCATCTAAAATAAAAAAAAATCATTAAAAATTGTTTTAAGGAAATATTAATACTTAATTGAGAATAACATTTCTGTGGAATGCTTTTGAGATCACAAATTTTGAGAAGAATGAGATTAGTGAACAAAATTGAGTTTTATAAATAGTATGATTGTTAGAATTTATACAATTGCATTTTTTGTCGTTAGTTTATAAAAAAAATTTTTCCGGGAGTCTTTCATTGACTGTGTGACATAATTTCCATTATAATAATCTCAACAGTGGATTTAATCAAATGAAGGCTGTAGTGCTAATTTTGTTTTCTTAAGCTCAATAAGCATTTTAGTCAAATTTTATCTAGCTCGCTTGCAAAAATATTAATCTTGATATATAGATGAGCACAAAGTTTTCAGAGATCCTACATTTGCTTTAATTTATCTTGTTAAAGGAAATATAATCCAAAATATCAAAAATTGTTAAATATTAATTTTAAAATTAAGAAGTATGTATATAATATTATCTTAATATGTTATCAGAAAATAATGGGAACAACACCAAAATTTAATTATAATTATTAAACTAGCACATTAAGCAAGCTCATTTTTAAGAAAACAATGATTAAATTAGAAACACTTAGATAATGAAATATTTTGTTTAAGAGAATAAGGATAAGTGTAAGGCCGTTATTATCAGACACCTAGATACTGCAAAAACTTAGATACATTCTTTATTTTAGAAAGTATGAATTGAGTCATGGTGCTAACCAAAATTGAATTGAGCGTGATAAGTAGATCAATCGCAATAAGATTAGATACAACTCTGGTATAATAACAAGAACAAAATATATTTTTATATTAGATTAGTAAAAATGATTGGACTAGTTTAAAGCGAGATATTTTTAGAATCATTGAATTCTGTGTTTTCTTTTTTACTGCAATTCCCTTTTATCATTGACAGCGAAAATCATTCAATAAACAGAATGATATAACAGAACATCCATGGGCACTGCATGAAGGAAATATTGAAATGATTTTGCTTATATATATACTAATGTATTAACGATTTCTAGTCGACTGATATTGAATTTTTCAGTTTTATCACAGTTTTTAAGAATAAGTTTAAATAGATACTGCAGCCTACCAAAAACAAAAGATACAAAGTACAAGGAAAATAGCGTAATACAAGGAAAATATCGTAATGAGAAGAAAAAATGGACGTTGTTATAGAAATTTTTTTCTATACTTGGTACTCTCTTTAAGCGAAATTACTATGAACAGTTTTGTTATTTTGAATTATCTACTATGTACTTATATTATATATGAATTTTATTATATGCTTTTATCTAATTAAAATATCAAAATTATATTTAAATTAACCTGCTGAAGTTTGTAGTGATTAATTATATCTTGATCTGCTGGACATGATTGCGTGAAAGCATCCAATTGATACATGTGATACATATAATGCCATAAATAGGTCAATTGTGTCTACAAAATGTAGATAAAAAAGAAAATTAACAAAAAATAACAATAAAATAATCTCTGTAACACTTGTTTTTCAAAGCTATTTATTACTTACAGGTATTTCAAAATCAACAAAATATTTCCCTGCGACACGAATATGTTGAAGTCTTGGCATTAATTCACAATCAAAACAACACATTGTATCACCCGTTAAAAACCTTGTCCCTCGATATGATAAATGGTCGTTGATTTTTTTCAAATGTGATAACAATGAATTATTTTTAATTTCACACTTCTTAACTAGCATCAATTTTAGTTTTGAATACAAATTCTCTATTAAAGTTGCTACTTCCTTATCCTAAAAATATATTTCAATGTAAATTTAAAATTACAAGTTTTCTTTTAATTGGTTACCTGAACAAACAAATTATATCCTCCGGGGATATTTTTCATGATATGCCTTTCAATTTTGTCATTTTCTAGTATAGCTAAGCCATTATCTATCAAAATAGGCGGATGAGTGGCTTCGAAATTTGTACGAAAATCGGGCGGTGGCTTTTGCATGTCTACTGTTGTGACCTACAAAAATGAGTTATATGTTTAAAAATAATTTGCAAGCAGCTATATCGAATTCAAAAAAAAACTGAGAATCTGAAACAAAACCAAAAATTTTGTTTAAGGAAAAAATGAAAAATTACATTTACTTACATAGGAAGGTCTTCCTGTGTCCTCTTGCGATTTCATTCATTTTGTGATATGTTATTCTACATCGAAATCTAAGAGACACGTAATTTGTTTTTATCTAAAGTTAGTACCTAAATGGGATAATTCTACAGTTTCATGTATATACCATCTTTATATAGAAATTTTTTTGTGCCTATCATAATCTACATGAAAAATAATGAAAAATAATGAAAAATACAGTCATTCAAATTCCTAAAAAAAATATTTTTGGGGGTGAACTGGGGATGGGGTACTAATTTTCTCAGCAGATAGAAAAAAAATACGTGTCTCTTAAATTGCGATGTTGTATAACATATCACAAAATGAATGAAATCGGAGGGGGACACCGTAAGACCTTTCTTTGTTAGTCTAATTTATGATGAAAGAAAATCCAAATATGGAATTATATAAGTTCACAATATCAACTAAATCGATTGTGAAAATTGGTATTTTAGCTCTAAAGGCTACCAAAAATTGAAAAATCGAAAGAAAAAAATCTTTTCGTTATAACCTCGAAAAACATCTTTAATAAATAAATTTTTATTTTTTGGCTTTGCAAAAAATCGATCCAAACCCACAAAACAACTTGTTTTTAAAGCATTTCATATATTCACTGCCACTCCTAACATTCTTAGTATTTTGAAATAAAAACTTGGATAAATACTGTTCAAATGTTGTGTTATCATATAGAAATTAATTCAATAAACTAAAACTACCTCTATTGCCAAAAACATGCCTATTTCTCAACGAATTAACCGAACCCCCACGACTATAGCTCAGGAAAACTTCGTGAATTTCGACAACTGAAGTTTTTGCTATAGCCTTCTTTTCATTGTCAGGCTTCATCGAATAATCATGTTTGTTCGATTATTTATTCCATGCGTCCTATATATATTTGGGAATTCTTTCATCATAAATTAGACTTAGTAAATCTATTTTTTCTTTTTTTGAATTTTTGTAATTTTTTTAATTTATTATAAACAGTTATACTAGCAATTGGTTTTTAGAAAATAACAAATAAGGAAAAACATTACTCATTAGGTTCACGAGCTCTCAGGAAAAACAAAATAGCTCTGACCCTCTCAAACGATTGATTTTCATACAGAATAAAATATTTTAAAACTCTTATGCTCGGTTTCACCATTCGTACTTAACTTTATGCTCAGCTGAGTTTCTTAAAAGACATAAGTTTTTCTTAAGAACTGGAAGTGTTTCAGTTCGTTTTAATGATGTTCTTAGCTCAGCAATTATTGCTGAATTTTGTAAGCCACTTTTACGTCAAATGATCATAATCTGTCATATTTTTTTCATAGAACATAAAAACAATAACTAATAAGTAATTTTCTTAAATAAATATAAATTATAAGGCATACTAATAAATATTCTTCATATTATTGAATAAATCCTTTATTTCTCCTTAAATTTGTTAAAATGATTGACAAACCAAACAGTTGTAGTTAACCTAATGTTAATAAAAACTTGGATTCTACTCTAGAGAACTATTCCTAAAACACGGGTGGTATTAAATTGCCATTTTTTGACAAAATTGGATATTTATCAGTCTGTTTTGTTAGAAATTTTTTCAGCACTATGTTCTCAAATAATTTATGCTGTTTGCTTGGTTATTCTAAAT
The DNA here is from genome assembly GCA_947359355.1 of Acrocera orbiculus. Classification (NCBI taxonomy): domain Eukaryota; kingdom Metazoa; phylum Arthropoda; class Insecta; order Diptera; family Acroceridae; genus Acrocera; species Acrocera orbiculus. The sequence continues at coordinate 6,913,584 of OX375757.1, forward strand.
CTTGCATAAAATTCTCGATCGGTCCATAAATTCAGGTGATTAAGCCGACGCACTATATTATCTCCCAAACTTTCGGCGATTTCAATTTCATTAAGTTCATCAAGGAGTTCATAGTCGAAATCCATTTTATATAAGGCACAAAAAATCACTTTTTAACTTGTATTAACACTTTTATAATGTTAATGATGTTTTTAATGAATTTTTAACAATTCAACTGAAGATGATACACTATTTCTCTATTGCGAAATAATGCATTTTTTATAAAACATTATTGAAATAAAAATTGCACTTTTATTTTTAACAACCTCAAAATTTATTTAATTTTTATTAATTATTATTTAAATAAAGTTTTCGAAGGTATTTGACATAAAATTTACTAAAATTGACACAAATTCTGCTTTTCTGACAGCTAAGTCTACTTTAAGTCTTGAAAATTGTAGACTTAAATTAAGCACGAAGTTAAGTCCAATTAAGCGTTAAGTATGAACTGTGAAACGCAAAACCTGGCTAAGTACGTTCTTAAGTTGACAAATGTGTTAAGAAAGACTTAAGTACGAATGGTTAACCGGGAGTTAATGCCCAATTCTGAGGAAATATCTAACAAGTGCGAATATATACGTACATTTCATATTTGGCAAAATAGTAAAGATTATGATAATAATTTGAAGTTAAGTAACGTTTTACTTAAATAACCTTAAGCTTCTTTCTCTATGTTCCTTTAACCTTATTTAAGACGTCATCCTTGATGCGGAAAATACACCACAAATTCGCAGTTATTTTCACAAATTCTAATAATATTTGAAAAGTTTCAATTTTGATATATTTGAATTAATTCTATTAAATTCAGTGCTATGAACGCAAGCGTTCGAGGCAAAACCAAAAAAGAAAAGTTTATGTTCATGCTTAATGTTCCGTAGCTTTTTTATTTTTCTTTCAATTATACCGTTTATACAGTTTAAACTGTTACTTTTATCCCAATATTTTAAATAAATAATAAAAAATATATATTAAAAAATAATATTTTTTAACTGGAAAAAAACAAATGCAAATGTGATTTTTATACACACAACCAGCCCACTTTTTTAGCTTTGAACGGACGTAGCTCTCTAAAACTTACTTGATAAACACAAATGTATTATAAGTTATAAAAGCAAAAATAGTGCATTATTAAAAATAATCATTTTTTACAAAAAAATATTTAGTTTTTGAGATATAGACTGTAAATGGACAGTTATGTTGAGTAATCCTAACTGACTTTAGATGTGGAAATAACAGTTTCAAGTATGGTCACTTGGACTTATTTAATAGAAATTCGACTATCATTATAACCCTAGATATTCCTTATATACAAAAAAAATTTTTAATAATATCTTATATTCAAAAAATTTTAGCTCTCCTACATTACCGATAAATATTATGAAAAGTTCCTAGGCTTTCATCAACGATGACATCATTACCTCATCAAAAACTATGAAATTTTAGACAAGGGTGCTTTTAAGACCCCCCTTCCAAATGGTAAAACATTTCACTTAAATGTTCTCCGAAAATTATTTACATAAAGGTGGGCAGCCACTTAGTGCGTATATCTCAGCGGGTAACTTTTTTGACGTACAAATGAATTTCACGCTGAAATATCCACATATGAGGAGGAACTTTAGCGTGAGTCTATGACGTCATAAAAGTTACCCGCTGAGATATACGCACTAAGTGGGTGCCCATCTTAAGATATTTGCTTTTGAATTTTAATATGACTCATTTTCGTCTATAATTGAGGGTTTATAGTTTTAAATTTTTTCTTTCCTTTTATCACACATGCTCTGACATAAATGATAAATGTAAAATTTTTTGACTATTTTTAGAAAAAGATATACTGTTTTTTGTTTGTTTTTGTTTTCAAACTCTAAAGAAGGTTAAGCACGAATAACAGCTAACAATTTGCATAATTTCACTATGGAAATTGAATAGATAAAGGGGCTAAAGAAACCAACTGTCCAAAATAGTTGAAATTTTTAAAATAAAATTTAGCCTATTTATTTCTAAAAATAGAAAACATTTTCTTTTTTGTTATGTTAGAAATTAAGAATCATATTTTTCAAATATATGAAATTTCAAGTTATTTTAAAGTTCTTACTGAAACTAGTTGCATTACAATAAAAAAAAGTAAGCTATCAAAGAGGAATATCGATTTTTGTTTACCAATGTACCTCTGTAAAAGTTTAACGATTTCTTTAATAGATCAGTATACACCGAAGTAAAAATCACGTTCAAGTTGTTTAGGTATTGGTCGTAAATATAGTTGAGCTCATGTGTCTTCACTAAAAGCAGTGAGATCATAGTTTAAATTTTGTTGACATTAATAATGGCTCAAATAAAATGTTTGGCGAAAACAGCACGCTTTTGATATAAACTAAAGTCTTTTAAGAAGTTAAATATTATATTAGAGGAAAATAGCACATTTTTAAAACGTTTAAACTTTTATCTTTGTACTATCAAAATAATCCTTAACCTTGTACCTGGTGCATACCGAAGCAGCAGATGCAGCAGTATGATCAGGCTGCAATTATCAACAATTATAAAGAATAATAACATTTAGAATCAATTAGTAACGATTATTAGCATTAATTAACAAAAATAAAACATTATTATTCAAAAAAAAATTATTCATCAGATTTTGATAGTTCCTATTTCTCGCTCCTGCAATTATAAAAATTGATTTTTTGGTGAATATTTATACTCTTAAAAAATTTAAAGTTTTTCACTTTTAAAAATTAAAAGCTTATAGCAATTTAAAGCGGTAGCGTTGATTTCATAAAATTTCTACAGATGTAAATATCTCCGAATGTTCAGCAGCGAAATCACATGTTCTCGAAACATTAAACTCGGAATTATCCTTTGTTTCGTTTACGCTTCTTACGTTTCTGACCTTAGGTCTTAAAATCGGCCTTGATGCTGTGAATATATCTCACCTTTACACAGAGATTCAAACAAATGAAAAACGAAGAAGAATTATTTTTTTTTTAAGAAAAACTTAACAATTTATTTCTCAAAAAGTTTTTGTTATTATAAACGTAAAAACTCTCAAATAATAATGTAATATATGAACAAGAAAGACAAAACAAAAATTATTACGAATTTGAATTGAGTTCGAGGTGATATTTCATGAAATACGGTTTAACTGCAAGTAATTACAACGTCAATATACTTCTGAATGTAACCGCGCCTCAGATTGCTTTCCAGATCGCTTTTCAAATCGCTAATGTAGACACCAAGATAACACCGAAAACTTCAATAGAACTAGATTTACTCTCAATTGTCAGATATTCAGATATTGTGTATTACCAAAGGCCAACTTTTACTCTAAGTTAAACTTTTGGTACTTTCAAATATTTAATTACTGCGATTGACATAGAAATAAAATTTCAAACTGTTTCATTAAAGTCTGACTTATCCCAGTAAAGGATTTTAAAAACGTATTTTCAGCTAACATTCCAACATTAGCATTCTTGATCACTTGGAATGAGTAATGATTCTGACATCGAGTAACACAGCAATAATACCAACTTCACAACAGTAGCATCTATAAAACTGTTTAATATTCAAACTCAAGAGCAGATGATTTGTCATATTTGAAGGTTATTGTTTCTTATAAATTGTATGGATTTGTCAGTAGATTTTTCATCCCTATATCAGGCCGAAACTGACTCATTATAGATAACTGTTATAATAATGTTAAGCGTAGTATTAAAAAAACATCAAATTACAAGAGCAAGCTGCAAAGTCCTCGGCCTGGCATAGTTTAGGTAGTTTGTGCTTGTTAGGTTATCGGAACAATGCAATATTGCTATCGGAAGTTGAAATAGATTTTTCGTTTTTCGTTCGGAATTATTCTAAATTTGATAAAGGACTTGGCTTCTACATTTTTAAACAAAGCGGATGAATTTAAACGTGTTAGTACTTCCGAGTTTTTCGATAATGTTTGAATTCCTTTAAAAAGGATTGGTATGCTTTGTGTGATATAAAGTTTAATAGGATGAAACGTGGTTAAACCGTTAAAGCCAAACAAATGTTTAAGAAGCAATGGGTAAAAGCTGGCATTTTTGCATCTAAAATTTAATATCATTTCATCTACCGGTAAAGTCAGAGTTAGTGGCTGTAATTGCCTATTTTTACTAATAAAAGTATTTAGAAGTTCTCTGAAAAGTAAATGCATTTGAAAATAAAAACAAGCTGTTTTCCACTGAGACAGGATGGGAACTCACCACCTTATCTAAGGCAACAAGAACAAAAAAAAACGGAAAAAGTATGAACAAGAAATTAGTATTAGATACAATACAATTTGAGATATTTTCTGAAAATTCGGATGTCATTACATTACTGTCACGTAGTTATACGTTTCTGTTTGCGCTGCTCTTTTGGATACATGCCCACATTTTTTGGGCAATTTTAAAATTGCGATTTGAAATAATCAAAGCCCCTTGTTTAAGCGAGGCCTTATAGCACATTTGTGGGCTTTATTCGGAAAACTAAAAGCCACAGCTCAAATGTGCTTTTAAGAATAGTAAAATGTAAGAAAATAAGATTTCTCTAGTTATCTTTAAGTCTCTTTTAAGTAGATTTAGGAACAAGTATAAACATTCGAGAATTTTTTTATTTGATATTAGAAAATTACTACATGAATTGGCATGAAATGAAATGAATGAAATTACTACATAATACGACATCCAGGGGACCATTATTTTCGGTCGTAATAACCGATAGTCGTAAAAAGCGGTACCATTATTTTTTGCCTAAAAATTGCCGTATTTGTAAAGTTTTATTATAAGGATAAGTATAAGTGTATAAGTTTTGAGAAAAATTATAAAAAATTAAGCCGATGTGTTAAGCGTTGCGTAATGCATCAAACTGACTCTAGTCATTTACTGGGATGAAAAGCTACAGTCAAAATTCGTGTTTTTCATAATCCAAGTAAAGTAACAGCGCTTATGACTTCATGTCTACAGTAATTTCCTGTACTATTTTTTCTTATTTCATTTGACGACTATACCATATCTTGTGCAGACATGCCCACAGTGAATTTTTTAAAAATCTATTAGGAACGCCTATTGACTATAACTGAGCTACACTTTTACTAATTATGAACATAAAATTTCTGAAAATAGACACACGAAATGTAAAAAAAATGCTGCATGTTGTTATAACCGATTAAGTTTTTTGAAAATATTAGAAAAAGTGGTCGTTCAAAACGGTATGTCGTTATATGCAATGTCGTAGTAAGCGGTAAATTAATTGTGCAATTATATGGAACTCCGTCGGGACCTTTTGTTTTGGTCGTTTTAACCGATAGGTCGTTTTAACCAAAGTCGTATTAAGCGGTTTTGACTGTATATATAACTAGTAGTAGTTTTTTTTCAAAATATCTTTCGTCCAGAAGCATAATAATTGTGAGTTATATTTGTATTATTTTATTTATCTGATTTTGTTAAAAGTAACATTAATCCAAAGGGAAAAATTTTGCATTTAAAAATATTCCGTATAATAATTTTACTGCAAAAAATATTTTTGAGTGTAAAATTTTTTTCGTCTCTGTATGCTATAAATAACTAAAAATGTCATATTAAATATAAGAATTTTTAGCCGCTTATTTACAAGTAAAATTTAAATTTACCTTTAAACTAATAGTTTTAAGTTCTGCCAATAAGTATAAATCCATAAAGTATTCCTGGCAGAATAAGCATGCTCCTTTTCGTCTCCCGTCAATTGTTGAAGCCTGAAAGTTGTTTAAGAAAAAATAAATCGAAATAACTGAAGATTAAAGAACAGAAAAATTATGATAATATAGATACTAAAAATGATCCAAGTTAAATATAAAGTTTCAATCAAAACTAATTGTATAAAGCATAACGACTAACACGATACACTCATGATATTACAAATATTTACCGTTTTGTTTGCCATGACTAATCTTTATTCATTCTTGGAATAGAGAAACTATTCATTTGTCCGTTATAAAGAACAATCCTTTTCTTTTTATTCTATTATAAAGTAGCCATAATCGAAAATTTGTTTCCCTTTCTACTTTGTAATGCTATCATTTCAATGGTTTTTGGCTAAATGCTGCAACCTGTTTGTTAGAAGTATATTAAGTTAAGTTTTTGTATGTATATGTGAATTTGTCATGATCTTCTAAATTGTAAAAGCTGCTTTTTTCGACGACATTTTAAACTTCTTTACTTGCATTACGTATGTGTAACTATTATAACTTTTTAAACATGTGAGGTAAACTTATAGTTACGAAAGTTCTTCAAAAGAGAAAGAAAAAGTAAAACGCTGATAGTTAATATAGATGTTGACATTTACATACATAAAATAATTTCTTTTATACTTTTTTCGATTTATATAGACGGATAACATAATTACAGCACTCTTACGCCTGGTTTCACAGTTCATACTTAACTTTTTGCTCAGATGAGTTTCTTGAAAAACTTTCTTACGAACTGGAAGTGTTTCACAGTTCATTTTGATGATCTTCTTAACTCATAGTCCAAGATCCCAGAGCCGTCAGACCTCTCTTATTTTGAAAGTAACGTAATTTAAGGAATAAGTAGTAGTAAATGTATCTAGGAAGGTATGCATATTCGTTAATTTGTCTTGGCGGCCATTTTGTAGATATCCGGGGGGTAAGGCGCTTAAAAACATGGGCAAATTTTCTTATTTTCTCAGATCTGATTTTTGAATATGTTTTAGGGAATATTATTTTTAATCATTATTTCATATTGTCAGACACTTCCCGTCGGCCAAAACTTCAGTCAGACACCTTAAAGTGGAAAAAAGTGCGAAAAAACAGCAAAAACGTCTCAGCCCGAATTGATAGTCTATAAATTTGCATCTTTCACTACTAGACATTTACTAGACATTTGCATACAAATAAAAATAAGTGTAATTCATTCTAGGGATTCAAATATACGACTTGATTCATTTAAAAGGTTCAAGCACAATGAATGCGATGCGGAAGCGGAGCAGTGGCGCGCATTTTTGTGAATTTGTGCACAAAACCAGACCGCGGAATCTTAACACAATGCACGTGGAGCGGTTGACATATATTGCCACTTTTATAGTAAAATATAAGAGATGGCTATGCTATTTAGCTGGTTCATATTATCCAAAGCGAACAGATAGGTTTAAAACCGCTTTTCAGCTACTCATACTCATAAAAATAACATTGAAAATATTTGTAAAATGATCCTATTAGAAAATTTTCAAAGCTACAAAAGCAGAGCCATCTATTCTAATTTTGCTCAAACAAACCGCGTGTCAAAGTAGAAATTAGCTCTACTTTAGCCGCGGTTTTTTTTTTTGCGCGGTTCGCATTGTGTAAATTGCCCATTTGTTTGTATGGATTCTACTTTGCTGTCACCGCTTCCACTCCGCAACCGCGTGCATTGTGTTTAGGCCATAAGGGCAACTTTCGTAAGCGACAGTCAACCGTGGTATTCTAAAAGTGATATTCTTTGTAAAAATTTATAATCAAAAATTAATTAAATATAGCTTAAGTTATTAATAAATTTTTGATTAAATATTGGTAAGGGAGTATTCTTTTCATTTTTTAATTTAATATTTAATAAATTGATGAATATTTAAGAGATGGAACAATCAAAAAAGAGAAAATGCCACTTTAATGATCAATTGAAAAAGTAATTTTCGTTTCTTATTTCAAAAAAATATTCTACTGCTTTCTGTATTATATGCAACGGAGAATTTAGTACAGCAGTTGGAAGTAGAGCAGCTATAACGAAACACTTGGCCACCAACAAACATAAGCAATCATTAGATGTTGCAGCTTCAAGTTGTAGGGTAACAAGTTTTTTTAAAGCCTTGTACAGACCAATGCGTTTTTCATTAGCACGCCGGACAAGATTGTAAAACGGGTGATGTATTTGCTCTAGCTATAGCTAGAACAAAATTGTTTTGCTTTTGTTTTTTGTCAGTAAAAGGACACTTTATGGCCTTCAAAATTTTTCTTTTACTTTAAATTTTTGTTGTGCTTATTCTAAAAGGGATAAGAAATGATTTTATTACTTTTAGAGAAGCATTTTGTGGCCTTCAAAACTTTTGGTGTACCTCTAAAAGTAATAAAATCATTATTTCCTATCCCTTTTAATATAAATACAACAAAAATTTCCATTAGAACTAAAATTTAAAATACAACAAAAATTTTGAAGGCCATAAAGTGTCCTTTTACTGACAAAAACAAAAACAAAACAATTTTGTTCTAGCTATAGCTAGAGCAAATACATCACCCGTTTTACAATCTTGTCCGGCGTGCGAATGAAAAACGCATTGGTCTGTACAAGGCTTAAGGCTTCAAATTATTCTGAAGATGAAAAACATTTAGCTGCAATGGAAGGAACATTTGCACAATCAGAGCTTTCGTTGTACGGACTGTACAACCAAACTATTGAAAAAATTTTTCAATACTTAATTTTCATGTGCCAGAACAAAATGTGAGGCTATCATGAAATCAGTACTTAAAAACTAAACTAAACTAAAATTGTGATAAAACACTGAAAGAAAATTTGGAAACTGCAACATTTGTAACGATTTTATATGATGCATTAAATCATAAGGAAACTAAATGGTTTGCGGTTCTAGTAAGATATTTTAATGCTAACAAGGGGATTCAAGTAAAAGTTTTGAATTTAAAATCCATTGAAAGTGAAACTTCTGAAATTTTAGCAAACCATTTACACCCTTGTCAAACAGACAAAGAACCTAGTTTTCTTAAGCAAAAGAATTACAAAAATTTGAGATTTATGAAAATCGTAAAACAATGGTAAAAGCACCTTCTGACAATACCATTGTACAAAATATTCAATTATAGCATATGTATATATATAAAATGGTTTTAATGTTTTAAAAAGTCTAATCATAAATACACCAACGCTTCTGAAGCGGCTTCAGAAGCCGATTCAAAAGGGGTTTCAGAAACCGATTCAGAGTTTAATTCTGTAATTTATAGTGAAAAAAAAAATCAAAATGACTGATATTACAGAAAAACTAATAGAAAGCGTTAAAAAATATAGTATTTTCTATGATGTTGATCATAGAGATTATAAAAATATAAGAATGAAGGGCAAGATCCGGGATGAAATTGGAAATATTCTAAATAGAGATGGTAAGTAATTAAATTTTACTTTTCGTATGTATAATTAGAAGCTGAAATGTTTTAGAAATAAATTAAAAGTTGGCTTAAATGATCTACTTGCTATTTATATGAACTTTTGTTATAATTTACAATATTTTTGCGGGTTGTGAACAAAAAAAAATGGAAAAGCTTGCGAGATTATTATCGAAATTATTTGAATTCTATAAAATATAAACCGGGGCAGTCGGTTCAAAAAAAACGATTCTGACAATGGGCGGAACATATTGAGTTTGTAAAATCTTCATAAACATTTTCTCCGACCCATTCAAATCTTTCAAAAACAAGCTCTGAAGATATCGAACCCTGTTGTTCCAAACAAGCAAATGTCGTTAAATTAAAAAGGGCTTCGTAAAAATTTAAATTGAAGAAAACAAAAAACAGCAGTGGAAAAATTCTAAGTGACATTAAAGAGATAAAATCACTGACTGAAAACAATTACAAAAATCCATTGACTATAGAGTTAACCACAAATTTTCAAAAATTATCTACAGAACGGCAGAAAATCGCTTCTTTAAAATTTGGGGAAATAAATAGCATCTTTGCTGGAAGAGCAAAGCAAAGAAGACAAGAGGCCCACAATAGTACAAGGTGTTAGCATAGAATTAATTAAGTAATATTAATAAACCTTAATATTAAGTTAATATGTTATATGTAAAAATTTAATTTTCTCAGATCAAAATCAAACTAAAAAATCTAAAACTATTTATTATATAACAATAACATTTTTTCAATTTAAATTTCCGAAGTAGTCGGCAAATACTTCGTGGACACGAAAAGCTTCGTTTGTTGCGTCTGTTTCCACATTTTCAGTGTTATTTCAAGGTATCTGTACATTCTCCTCTCTGTGTTCTTTGATAGAATTTTACTAGTGTCGCTACCACAAGATATGCAGATCTTAAAAACTCAGACTAACTTCTAAGAATTGAGTGGATTTTATCATATTTACTTATCTTCAATTTCACACAGCAAAAATATTGTCGCAGATTCATAGGCATACATGTATTAGTTTAATGAAAAGTCTTATTTAAAAAAAGAAAAGATCTATAAAAAAAAAACAAATTCAACAATTGTTACCAATCAATGCAAAAATAAAAAAAAATTAATAGCAAGAGACATAAATTAACACTAAAAATTAACTGTAAACAGTAATAACAAAAAATTAGCAATATTTAAGTATAACTAACAATAATAAACAATATTCCACTAAAAAACAGCATCATACATGAAAAAAACTTATCAACCAGATTTTGATTGTTTAGTTGTTTATATTAACAAATAATAAAGCTTTATTATTTTATTTAATTGTAAAAAGAATACTGACAAAGGAGGAATCAAATCTAAGAATAATGAAAAAGTTTATCAAAGAAGCCCAAAATTTTTTACCAAACACGCTTTCAGTATATTAAAGAATGGTTAGAAACAAACTTTACCAGTAATAATAGTTTTAAAGATGTTTTTTAACTTCATCGCCAGTACATTGGGCATATATTGAATCTTGTGTTAAGTTTTTATCTAACGCAATGCCAAACATCAAAATAGATGGCAACTGCCTCTTTGAAGAAATTACAAAACTAGATGTATGTATATTTAAATACTGAAAAATATTACAATGGGAAAATGATCACGTTGAAATTTATCGATGATGGGTCAAAATATTCAGTCACTACAAAAATTAACATATTCCATGCAAAAATTTATTTATTCTAATACAATTTAAGTTGTGCTGCCTTGGAACTACTACAGCAGTTGGAAGAATTTTTCAATTGCTAATGATTTTTGGAGTACTGAAAAATCGAGTTTAAATGTAAAAACTAGCTCCAGTCCTTGCGGTAAAATTTAATCCTGTCTTGTTCAGATATTTCTAATATGTTGTTAGAAAACGAAACATTGAAAAATATCAATGATCACACATATAAATATATTATCTTATTGTTAGTATTACCTCCCAATAAATCTTTTGAAACAATTTTTCTTATTCAAAATATTTTTGTCCTCCTTTTCCAAAAATGTTGGTCACCTTACTGTAGAGAAACTTTTTGAAGGGGAGGCTTATACAGTGTATTAAACGTCTGTGTAGAAAGGGTATTAACGGGCTTTAATGGCCTAGTCTTATGTCATTTTTGTCTCTCGCTTTTTGCTGAGTTCAAGGAAACAGAAGAGAAACAAATATTGACGTCCAGACCAGAGAATATAAAATTTGCTTGCGTTTAGCAGTCTTTACATATGCATATACAATTTATTTTCGTCTGATAATAATAAAAACTTATAAATTGTGTTACAAAAAATATTTTTTACGGAAGGCTTGAAATTAAACTTTTTAATTTTCTTTTCACAAACTGTTTATTAAAAATGATTAAGAGCTCATAAGAATCAATTGAGAAAATATATCATTGTATTAAGAAAATTAGTACTTCGCTATAGTATCATCTTCATATGCGTATTTCATCAATTTTAGCACCTACAAAAAACATTTAAAAAAATTGGATTTTATAAATATAATATTTTTACGTTTCCTTGCAGTTATAACTACAGCCCCAAGAAAATAAATTAAGACGGACGGCTTAACACACCCAGATGATGTCACATTTTTCTACACTGAGTAAAATACCTCTCAAGAAAATCGAATTTGAAATAGAAATTAGAAAAAAAATATTTTTATTTTTCGGAGTTTTTTCTTCTTATCTCTTGATTATCTGTAGTTTGCCTACCATTAAGAACAGTGTCTTTATCGTTTTTATGTCCGTGCACAAGAAGTGTGCCACTACACTATAAGCGCTTAAACCAAACTCAAACTGTGCTTAAGTCCCCTAAAATTTTATCTTCGTTAAGTATAGTTGGAATATTATATTCTACTATAAACACAAATAAAAATAATAATAGGCTTAAAATTCCAGATTCGCAAGTAAAACAGAAAATAATAAAACAAGGAAGCCCAACGATATAAAAAGAAAACTTCAAAATAAAAAATGACACATCATTGTCACGTTTGCTGATATACTACTATTTAGGTTAGTGTTAATTGTGCTTAAAAAAATAATAAAATCAATGTTGCATAACATAAAACTTTCTGGATATTCCAAAAGAATGAGAAATTATATATATATTTAATGTACCAGAAAAAAATTAAGTGAGTCCCTTCTCTTTACACTGCTACAAAATGTCTTTCTAATAATAATAAATAAAATTGTTTTTTCACCTCTAAACTAAAATAAAACTTAATAACAATATGTAAAAAAGACACTAACCTTAATAATGAGCTCAATTTCTGGAACATCGCCATTTGTATTACCGTTTTCTTGATTACCCTCAGACATTTTATGCTATTAATAAATAAAATTAATCACGAAATGCACTTATTATTTGTTATAGTAAATTTCAATTTAAAATAATAAACTTAATTTTGTCAAAAATCTCACAGAGAAACAACACCCAAAATACATCCACAATTCACAAAGTTCTATGAATTATTGTCACTACACAGGTTAGAAAAAAGTGCTTCAAGAGCCACACTTTAAAAAAAGGCAATGCTTTTTGCTCTCTTTACCATACAAAACCTGTTTTCTTGAACTTTTCGGGCTGTTATTTAACATGATTTTTCTGCTTTTTCTCCTTATTTTTATATATATACATGCCATGCACTAATACACTTACAGACAAATTCTTTCAATTTTTCTTGGAGTAGTTTGCACTTCGGTCTCTGCGATATGACATATAAAAGATGGGCTTGCACCGCGTGTATGAGTTTGAAAAAAAAGGTAGGTTTGTACTGCAAGTTTTTTTTAGGTTTAATAATAATTAAATCTATTTTATATTCTTATTGATTAAGTTTTGTTTTTATATTTATATATTTATACATACCATTGATATTTTTACTATTGATATTATTGATATTTTTTGTATTTTCGCTGCTTTTATTAAAACTTTAGGCTTTAAGTTTTGCTATATTAAATTGCAAACATTTGCACGTTGTTTTCTTAAAAGTTTTATGTTATTTTAAAAAATATATTTTTTTTATTCATTATAACTATTAAAGAGCCCAAAAATAATACATATGATATTAAAATTATAAAAGAGGAAATACAAAAGCTTTTTATTAAAACATGCTGAAACCTCTTTTTTAATAAAAATTGTGAATTTCAAAAAGATAAGCTAAAGCACACTACACAATACCTGAATATCCGTTTTTATCATTTTAATTGTATATAAAATTAAAATAATAATTTTTTAAAAATAGCCTTATAATAATATTTAAAACCATCATTTGTAATAAATGATTTCTTATTTCGATAAGTTAAAAAATTCATGTAAAAAAAAGTTGTAAAATAAACCGTATTAATAAATACTTATAATAAGTTGTGTATAAAGGAAAATAAACCCAATTTATATTATTCCAGTTATATATAAATATATGGGTACGAAAGTTTAATGTATGCGTCGAAAAAATTTTATATAGAGAATTTATGGAATATTTATTACCCATGATGTAGAAAAAAAAAAACAATTGCCCTGAAATATTTCTATTAAATAGGAACAACAGCCAAATAGTAAGAGAAAATTCAGAATAGAAAGTTCAAAATTAGCAAACTAAGAACACGATATCTTATACCCATTCTCCACCAAAGCTTATACTCATTATTAGCCTCCCGTACAAAAAAAGCGATTCTCCACTGAAAATGTCATAAAAGTAAACATTGAACTATTCAATCTGTAAAAATACACGAAATAATTTCAATGTGCTTACTCGCAAAACTATAGTATTAAACTAACTTCTAAATATTATATTAAAAATAACCTAAACAATAATTTTTTATTTTTAAATACATAAAATATTTTAGAAATTCTTATCAAAATTAAAAAAATTATCATTTAATTCCTTTTTGACACATAAATAGGGGAATTTTTAATGTTGGACAACCTGCTGATTCACAATAGATGGCGAAATTTCCTTTATGCAGCCCTTCAAAGCTGCTTAATACGTGTGTTTTATACCCTTTCTTGACTGACGCTGTGTACATGCTTGTACACCTCCTTCTAAAAAACTGATTCTTAACAGAGAAACCGTGTACAACATGGCGGCTTACTAAAACATATGATCGGAATGTCTACGTGGATCTTTCAATCAATTACTATTAGGATATATAAATCACTGTAAAATTCACTAATCTATATTGTAATTAATAAAATATACTTTTAAAGCAAAACAAACTTACATACTTACAAATTTGCCAACATTTTATAATTTTGATATAAGCCCATACGGAATTTTAATTTTGATTTGGTACACAGCCTTAAAATTCACAATGGATGTGAGATTTTCGCGGAGTACAGCGTTTCAAAAAGGCTGTACTGCGTACACGATTTTTCCATACAAAAGTGTCTTTTTTCGAACTAAATGCTGTGTACAGGCATGTGTTATACCCTTTCTTAACACAAGCCTGTACACAGCATTTAGTTCGAAAAAAGACACTTTTGTATGGAAAAATCCTGTACTTCACTTGTTGGAATCGTGTACGCAGTACAGCATTTGAAACGCTGTACTCCGCGAAAATTTCACATCTATTGTGAATTTTAAGGCGGTGTACCAAATCAAAATTAAAATTCCGTATGGGCTTATGTCAAAATTATAATGCAAATGTTGTCAAATTTGTAAGTATATTAGTTTGTTTTGTTTTAAAAGTATATTTTGATTAATTACATTATAGATTAGTGATTTTTACAGTGATTTATATATCTTAATAGTAATTAATTGACAGATCCGCGTAGACCTTCCGATCAAATGTTTTAATAAGCCGCCATGTTGTACATGGTTTCTCTGTTAAGAATAGGTTTTTTAGAAGGAGGTGTACAAGCATGTACACAGCGTCAGTCAAGAAAGGGTATTAAGAAAGGGTATTACCAATTTCTCCATACAAAATTTCCGTCGTTGTGTTATAATAATGTGTATAAGCTTCGGTGGAGAATGGGTATTAGTAATATTTTAAAATCAACGATATTTTTTAATTGATCGTTTGAATGTTCTGTATTTTTTTTTCTTATTTTAAATTGTTAGATAAACAGTACAAATAATGTTCAAACAAAGAAAAAAGCCATATCTATGTATATATTTTGTTTTAGTGTAGAAAAGGAGTAATTATAAGGATAACATAGTTATCAATGTGAGAATGGTGAGAATGAGTTGAATGTTTAAATAATTTTTTTTATGGTAAGGGAGGATACTAAAATAAAAAACGAGTTATTGTTTTTTAATATAATGATGATTGAATTTTTATCAAAGGCTAAAACTATTATTATGAAAAAAGGAGCGAAAATTGGTATTAATAGTTATCCACTGCTCATATTTTGCTCATACTTATTTTTTCCCCTTTTTTTTATTACTAGTGAACTTTATTTTATTTTAATTAGTAAGTTTTCTCGTGGCATTATAAATAATTTCTTTGTTTATTCCTCATGAAATAATAATCAGTTTTGTTTATTAACTAAGAACTGTTTTTAAATATTTTTTTTGTTTTTTTATGCAATAAATCGTGAATCATGTATATTAAATGTAATCTTTTTGAAATGATCTTAAATTCTTTTCTTCTTCTTTAAATGGTTAGTTTATATGTCAGCCAGCCTAGCTACAGGATAAATAGGCTGAAAGGATTAATTCTATTGGCCTAGTTTTTTTTTCTCATCATTTTGTCGCTTCTGTGGTCTTTAATTTCAAACGTAGCTATCTTTTATAGTAGCAGGAGTTAACCCGTGTGTCAGTACATGGCAAGAACCAATTCTTTATTTCTGCCGCAATAGCCACACATAGCGAGATCGTTATGACGCCACATATATGACACATGGTAAATCTTGCCTATGGTTTTGTCCTCTAAGGGTATAGACCTTTGTAAAAACTTATGGATACGTAACATATTTTAATTTTATAATTGCATTCATTTATTAAAGCCGTGAGAGAAGTGATATACACGTAAAATTTGTTAACACTCATCTATATCCCTACATATATTTGACCAGTAAATGCCAGAAATTGAACTTTTGAATTGGATTTTTTAAAATTTATAATTAAACTTTTATAAAACATTAAATTTGCTACTTTAGCCATTTAATTATGTAATAATTTCTCTTCCCTACCCTAAGCATAGTAAGTCCATTTTTTAAAATATGAATACCAGGTGAAATTATTTCGGAAATGTTAGAAGCCCGTTTTTGATTAACATAAAAGCCTCCAGCTGAAATTATTCTAATGGCGTCATCTGCAAAATTAAATTTAGTTTAAATAATTTTAATAAAAATATTTTGTTTGAGTTGATACTAACTCTGAGTAATAAAACATTTAGCTTTTAAGGCTAGTTCTAAAAAGGTTAATCCCGGTTCTAATAAAATTTCACAAATTGTAGCACCAGTAAAAATATTTTTAATATCCTGACAGTTAAGATCTTCAATTGCATCAATATTTCCTTTATATAAAGCATTTGTAGCCATTTCAGCCTTCCGAAGACCTTGCTCACCATGGACTAATAAAGTTATGTTTTGTGCTAAAATTTTTTGTGCTTCTCGTAACTCAGGAACTCTTTTGTGTTCTCGAATAATTTCTTTAATATCCTTTAAAGGTAAAAATGTAAAAAATTTAAGTAATTTTTCAACTTCTGAATCAGCCACACGAATAAAAAATTGATAAAAACCAAAAGCTGATGTACTTTCTTCATTTAACCAGATGGCATTACCAGCTGTTTTCCCAAATTTATTACCTTCTTCGTTAGTTATTATTGGAAGAGTTAATCCGTAAACACTTTTGTTTTCAATACGACTAATCAATTCATGGCCTGTCATTATATTGCCCATTTGATCACTTCCACCCAACTGAAAACGACAGCCAAATTTTTGAAATAAATACAACCAATCATATGCTTGGAATATTTGATAAGTAAATTCAGTAAAACTTAGCCCGGCGTCGTTTTTCATTCGACTTTGGACCGATGTCCGTGAAAGCATTGATCCCATACGAAAATGTCGACCGATGTCTGAGATAAAATTAACTAATTGAATTGAAGAGTACCATTGGGCATTATTAATAATTCTAAAAAATAGTTTATATATTAAAATTTTACTGTTAAAGCAAAAAACTTACCTTAGTTCCTTGAGGTTTTTAATTTCTTTCGAATCATCACAGAAATATTTTTCATGATTACAAAATATTTTACGGATTTGTTGCTCTAAACTGTATAAATTTTGTTTTGTTACATCACTATCAACATGAGATCTCTCCTGGTTCCGACCACTTGGATCACCAATCAATGCTGTAGCGCCACCCAGCTATTAATATTAAATATTTATAAAAAATATTAGAGTGTATGAAAAAAGCCTACAAGAGCTATAGGTTGATGGCCTGCCCTCTGACAGTGTAAAAGTCCCATTAGAATTAATAAGTTACCTATATGTAAACTTTTTGCTGTTGGATCAAATCCAGCGTAAACAGTTTGCGGAATTGACACAGTCAAGGTTTTTATCTCGGAGCTAAAAAATTATTTTTTTTAAATTAAAAATTCCAGCCTTTTAAATTTGTTTTGTAGTAAGCTACAAAGCATCTAATAACTAATAATTGATTTTTTTGAAACACTCCAAAGCACAAGGTTGAAATCAATTCATTACAAGTATTGCTTGATATATACCTTACATTTGAAGGAAATATATCTTCAATAAAATTTCTTTCTGATAAAGATAATATGTTTTTAATTGTATATTTTCTATTCAAAACGAGAAATAACATTTTATTAATATTTATTGAGTATTTGGAAAACATTATTTGTTTTATGAGCTTTTTCTTAACAGCTAAAGAAACGCTACACCTTAATATGGACTTTAAAGGATATTACAATTCTTTCGGCATTTAAGAGTCATTTAACACTGAGATAACAAAATTATCATTTAATAAAAACACACTTTCAACACATATTAAATTTCAAGTCCTTTTATCCTACGGGCCACATTAGTTCAATGTTAATTATAGATTGTAAGAAATCTAAATTTGTAATACTCTGTACATAAAAGACTCCAATAAAATTGAATTGAATTGAATGAACATATGAAACTGTTGACATATATTCTACTTTTCGATACTACTAACAATATGAAAGCTTGGAAGCTTTCTAAAATTGAAAAGTATTGGAATATTCCAATGAAGGAAAGTCTGATACTATCATGTAAATCATCGATGTAAAATAATCTAAGCATTGTCAAAATACTGTTGTTCTGTGTAAAACTTTCTGTTCTTTCAGTTTTAATAATAATAATAACTTATATGAATATAAAAGTAATTAAAAATATAAAAAAATGTTCACATTTACTTACATTCATTATTCACGCAATTAAAACTATACTCCTTGGCCCCTGATACACTGGTATTCTTATCCTTAACCTTATATAAGTAAAAAATAGAAATTGTCTGTCCAAACCTTAACCTTCAATTGTCATGCGATATTTTTCTGGCAATTTTGCCTGTAAACATTGTAAATACAGAAGAAAATATCAGTATTAAAATTGTGTTTTTTTTTTTTTTACAGTTTTGTATGCTACAATCTTAATATAGCTGAATCAGCTATATTTGACGGTTTGGTTCTTAGGCTAGCGAGACACCAGGGCTGGGATTCTATCTCGTAGAAAAGTAAGCTTGAGAATGAGAAAGTTGGGTTTGACATATAATGTATGGCAAATATGTCAAAATTTGATATTCTCATTCTCATTCTCACCTCTCACCGAGACAGAATCCCAGCCCAGGTAAGGGGAAAATTCGGAATTTTCGAAGTTAATTTTGAGGCAGAAAGCATGGTTGATTCACAGGTGGATTTAACAATACACAGAAAGCAACTTTTGTTTTGAAATTTATAAATCAGCTGGGGGAAAGCCGATAAAGTTTTTTTCAGTGTTCAGTGTCGTTTTAATTATGAATTATGGTTAAATTTTTATAAACAATCATAAAATTATTTTTCCTTTATAAAATCTATACACTTTTGATACTAGGCACAACTTTAAAATATATTACAAATAACTATAAGTACAATGTGAAAACTTGCGTGTACACAAAATTTTGATGTTGTCTCATGAGGTACCGTCAAATAGCCATGCATATTCTCGAATTTTGATGGCTATATGGGCTCAAAAGTTTATTTTGACAGAAGTAGTTGAAGTTTCAAGTTCAAATATCAAAAGGTATTGTTTACTGTGTTGACACGTCAACAATATTAGGTTTTTAATTTATTTTAGAAATTTTAGTTTAAGTTTTAGTTAGTTTAAAATGCGTATAACAAATATAAGACGTGGACGAATTTTAAAAATTTATATTGGAATATTTTTAGCCGTGCCAATTATTTATATTTTAGCCGAATGGTTTATACCCAATAAAGATGTTCAACTGGTATTGAGACCAACACATAAAGAACTACCGAAACTAGTCGAAGGTTAACTTTTTGAATAAGTCTATTTTATATTTTTAGTATAGATTTAATTAATAGTTTGCTCCTACTACAGCTTTCAAAAAACATATATAACCGGGTTCTTTTATATTACAATACTATGATACTATAAATCAGAAATAAATTTTGTATTTGGAATTGTGTAGGATTTAATCATTTGTATATAAGCTCTAAAAACAATTATTAAATTTTATTACTAGATTACTTAGTTTAGCACCGACATATCTTGCTGCCCTTGTCATAAATTATCATAACAGAATAAGTCTATCAAAACACCTATAAAAGCTAAAAGCAGCGAATGGCTGAACTTCAACATGTAATTAATACAGTTCACAATTAGTTTTTCCAGTAAAATGCTTTAATTGATAAATACGAAAGTAATTCAAGCCATATTATAATAAAGACTTCACTCCTAATAAAACAAAAATATGTATCTCATATCAATGACTTCTACTCACATACTATATATACAAGATTTGGACCCCAAAGTTTGAAAGACTTCTGAACGACTCATATTTGACCCAAATAAAGAGGTCTTCATCGAAACTGAAGGCTAGTTTTAGGCCAAAGTATAGAGGCAGCCTAGAAGGGTTAAAGCGTAGTTATAATTAATATTTTACTCAATTTTAATTTATATATGTAGACCGTTGCGCTAAGGAATAAACAAATAAATTTGGGTAAACTTTAAATTAATTTTATTTTGATATAGCCAAAGCTAGGCTATGTATGTGTATATTTTAAGAAAAATATAGGGAAGTTTTAAATTTTTGTAGTATTTATAACCTGTTAAATCTTTTTGAATATTTGTCAAATATTTTAGCGAGTTTTAATTTAAATCTGTATAAAGATTGATACTTTATTAATAACAAGCAATTTAACTCTTTCATTTGCGATATGGTATTAATATAATTATTTCTTGATTGTTCTATTGATGGCACTCAGGAATTTTCCTGAAGCATGTTTGAAATTCTGGTTGTTTAATTGACGTGTGACACCCACTTCCTCTAAAAAAGGTCAAATTGCATAAAATTTCTAGTTACTTCCTTGCTATGAAACTGTTGCAGTTTTTACTGCCGAACTATTTTTTCCAATGAGAGCTAAGCAGTTTTATGAAGTCTTGGGATTATCACTTTATTATTTTTTCGATTCCCTATTTTCGAGTTTCTCAGTAATGAGTAATCCTTCCTACCAAAGTTGATGACAGTTTATTGAAGAGAAATTATTTGATGTGTAGTTTTTCTAATGGATTTTCAATTATCATACGTGAATCGTACTTTTTTTTAGGACATAGTACCTAATAACAGCATTTAAAGACGCAAGATAAGGTATTGCTAATAATTAAAACAATTCAGTTGATAATTATCATGGAACACGGCAATTTTCATAGTGACGCAGTGACAAATCGACACTACCATAAACACAGTAGATTTGTGATATTAGAAAAGGCAAAAGTTAGGTCCAAAGTAATTTTCAAATTATGGCTCATTAAAGATTTTTACTTTTTGTTTCTATTGCTTATTGTTTTGAAAGTTGTTTAGTTGAAGCGTTCTTGGATTTTTATAAGAACACCCTGGGAACAAAATTTGCTTACAAGTGTAAACTTTTGTGAAATTTGTTAATTGTAATCTTTAGATACAAAAAAAAATTAAGTCAGAAAAAATGAGGAAGTTATTTAAAAATCAAAATCCTTAGTTTAATTTTTAAGAGTTCCAGGGAAATCTTGATGTTATGAGTATAAGATTTAAAAGATGGATATCACTATCCTCGCAGGTTATGCTTTTGACTTCGGATAATATACTCCCGCAATCGGTCCATTTTTCTGTACTCTTGTAAAGCATCGCCAGAATTGGAGATTGGCTATTTTCTGGCTATAATTCATATAATTGGGTCGGTATTTTTGTAATGCGAAGAAATGTTTTTATGGGATGATAACGACTTTAGTTCAATATATCCTTTCATTAGTTAATATTTTTTCAGCCATTCATCTTTTTGACAGTGTTATTTCTAATGTGCTGTGTTTTTTTATGTTTTATTTTGTTAAGACACCACACTACTCTAATAAAGATTCACAAAATTAAAATATATCATATTTTATTCTAGGTTTGGGAAATTTTGAGCCTCAGACTGCCGAAAAACGTAAAGGACCTGGAGAGCATGGAGCACCTTATATACTTCCATCACACAGAAAAAATGATGCAGATGCATCAGAAATGGAATATGGAATGAATATAGCATGCTCTAATGATATTTCGTTAGATAGAACAATCAAAGATACACGAATGGAAGAATGTAAACATTGGGAGTATCCACATGATCTTCCAAAGACCAGTGTGATTATTGTTTTCCATAATGAAGGCTGGTCTGTGCTCATGCGTACAGTAACATCAGTAATAAATCGCACACCTGCACATATTTTACATGAAATTTTATTAGTTGATGATTTTTCGGATAAAGAAGATCTTAAGGAAAAACTTGAAAACTATATTAAAATATTTAGCGTTAGTGTAAGGCTTATTCGTAATAAAGAACGTGAAGGATTAATAAGGACACGTTCACTTGGCGCTAAAGAAGCAACTGGTGAAGTTATAGTATTTCTGGATGCACATTGTGAAGTTAATACAAATTGGCTGCCACCGCTATTAGCTCCTATTTATCATAATGAAAAAGTAATGACAGTACCCATTATAGATGGTATCGATCATAAAACATTTGAATATCGTCCAGTCTATGCTGATGGACATCATTATCGTGGGATTTTCGAATGGGGTATGCTATATAAAGAAAATGAGGTCCCCAAGAAAGAATTAAAAACAAGAGAACATGACAGTCAACCATATAAAAGTCCAACTCATGCAGGTGGATTATTTGCAATAAATCGAAAATATTTCTTAAAATTAGGTGCATATGATCCAGGTCTATTGGTATGGGGTGGAGAAAATTTCGAATTAAGTTTCAAAATTTGGCAATGTGGTGGTAGTATTGAATGGGTTCCATGTTCACGTGTCGGGCATGTTTATCGAGGTTTTATGCCATATAATTTTGGTAAATTAGGTTCAAAAAAGAAGGGACCATTGATAACAATCAATTATAAACGAGTAATTGAAACCTGGTTTGATGATAAATACAAACAATATTTTTATACTCGTGAACCATTAGCTCGATTTCTGGATATGGGTGATATTAGTAATCAGTTAGCACTTAAGGAAAAATTACAGTGTAAAAGTTTTCAATGGTTTATGGATAATGTTGCATATGATGTTTTTGAAAAATTTCCACCATTACCTGAAAATTTACATTGGGGTGAATTGCGTTCAGTTAAAATAAATTTATGTTTAGATGCAATGGGGCATGAGCCACCATCAATAATTGGCTTACAGCATTGTCATGGTTTTGGTAATAATCAATTAATGCGCTTAAATGCTGCTGGACAACTTGGTGTTGGAGAACGTTGTATTGAAGCTGATAAACAAGGTATTAAATTAGCTTTCTGTCGGCTAGGAACATTTGATGGTCCATGGCAGTATTATGAAAATACAAAGTTGATATTACATCGTGGTATGCAAAAATGTATAACTATAAATTCTCAGACCCAACAATTATCATTAAGTATCTGTGATCCTCAAAATGCTTATCAGCAATGGAAATTTAAAGAAATTAATCCTTGGTAGTATTAAAGCTAAACAGCTATATTATTTTTTTTACTGTTAATAGTAACTTTTTTATGAGCTGTTAATTTTATTTATGCATTGTGCAAAGTGAAATAGTTAGAAACATATCCTTGTGTCTATTATAATTATTATTTTTTATATAATATAATGTAAATGTCTCAAATTTTTTATACAAATCAAGAAACAAAAAATTTTTAAAGTGTGAAAGAAATTTAATTGAAATATAAATAAAACAAAATCAAAGATCTTAAACAGAAATACAATAAAAAAATATTTGAGTTGAGAAGAAAGCTATGGACCGTTTATTTTGAAATTGGTGTAAGTCCATTTTTTCGTGTTTTGAAAAAATTAAAAGTTAACATCTCAGTTAATTAAAAAATTTGAGCAAATTATATGAAGTCTGGCAATGTTCTACTGTTTTATCAATATGTAATTTGGTTATGAAAATTTGTCTTAGGCGTATTTTACTAATTTCAAAATTAGACAATTGTAAAAATCGTTTAATTTCAATTTTGAAAAATCAAATATCACTTAACAATAACTTCATATTAATCCAATTTTATTAGCAAATAATGATAGAAGTAAAATAAAAGTAGTATTTTTAATTTTAGACGCTAATTACATTGCTAAAATTATAAGATATTCATAGTATTTACTTATGCTCTGCATGTGGCAGTGTTTCGAAGTATCTATGATGCAACGGTAGTATATGATTTAATAACTGTTTTATGTCTTATATATTTCATAAGTAATAGGCCTGGCAATTTTAGCGGTCTTCCAGGACGTGTAGGTAATAAATTCATAGTTTTAAATTTTTTGTTATTCATCGATGTTTTATATAAAATAGTGTATAGTGCACTTTTGAGAAACTTCATCCAACAAACTTGCAACCAATTTACCTGTTCTCTATTTTTTTTCTGTTTTTTAATCCCATTTTGAAGATTTTTTATTAAAAGGGAATTCTCATGGTTCATTTCATGTAAAATTGAATTTATTATGCTTTCTACATTGTGTTGACACATCATAATAATCCTATGGTCAGCAGTCTTTTTTCGCACTGCCATTTCTAAGGTGCCAATAACAGGCCACTTACACCACTTTCATAATTGATGATTATGCAATTTCATTTACCGACGTGAGATATCATTTTTTCCAAAAATGGACTTACACCACAAAAAAAATTAAGGCCTCGCCTTTATGTGGCACTTGCTGTCTAGACTTAGCTTTACTAGTAATATATTCTAAAAATAGAAATTTGTTTGGTGAAATTTTCAGTTGACATTCGCGTGGGTTTCATTTATAGTGATTTATTTGAATTGCACGGACGGTAGTTTAAAGTTTAAAAATGTTTAAACGTTTTTAGAAGTATTTTGTGATGACATATATAAACAAATTTTTCAATTTTTGAAGGTTCAGAATTTTTAAGCAAAAGGCTTACTATTACAATGGAGACTGGGAAGAAAAATTTTGTTTTATTGACTTCAACGCCAAGTGTATGTGTTTAATTTGTAAAAGTACGGTCGCAATATTAAAAAAAAGTAACGTTGAAAGGCATTTCAAAACTTTGCATACGAAATTTAATAGTGATTTTCCGTTAAATACAGAAATAAGAAAAAGAAAAATTTCTGACCTGAAATTTTTGAATAAACAGCAGACTTTTTTTACTAACCTAACTCAGCCCAACCCAACAAACAAGCAACGATTACTTTATATAAAGTTGCTCACATGGTAGCGAAAAAAAAACTTTTCCAAGACGGAGAAATTATAAAGGAAGGGATGTTAATAGCTCTAGATACGCTTTGCAAAAAATGAAATAAAATCTTCTATCAATATGATATCACTTTCTAAGTTGTCAGCAATCACAATAGGTATAGGTTTGCAAAGATAGGTAAAAATAAGAGTCTTATTGCTTTTTGTAAGCAAGACTTTTTTTCCCGAATTTGCTTCATATCATTGCATTATTCATCAGGATGTATTATGTGCAAAACTTATTTCATTTAAGCATATAATACAAACAGTAACAAAAATTATAAACTCCATAAGATCAGGAGCAACACAGCATAGATTATTTAAACTCCTTTTAGAGGAACAAGATGTTAAATTTAATGATCTTCTACTACACACCGAAGTGAGGTAGCTTAGCAGAGGTAAAATTCTTATAGAACTTTTGTCCAATGACCAATATTTTGTAATTATTTTTTAATCATTTCAAAAGACCTTCTAGAAGCTGAGACCAGACAAATGATAATCTACTCATTAATTATTTCAAATAGATTGAAATCATTTGTAACCATTTCAGCTAAGATTTAGACAATTTGAAATGTTTTCATACTCTGAGTGCAGTGTGTTCTATTTTATAGTACTCAATACATTCCTTCCTTCTACAGGTTGTGTCTGCATTACTTGGTGTCTTCATTAGCGATTTGGACAGCAGAATTATAGGCGATATTATACATCTATATTTGACGGCACCTCAAGAACCTGAATCAAAACTGACTAAACTCGAGAAACGATATTTCACAACGCTTCTTCAGTTTTCGACTCATTTTGGGTACATGTAGGTTTTCATATGTATTAGTTATTTGCAACTTTAAAGTTGTGCCTAGTGTCAAAAGTGTATAAATTTTATAAAGGAAAAATAATTTTATAATTTATTACAAAACGATAATTCAGGGTAAAAAGTTTAATATATAAAATGTATTAAATAAAAAAACTTTATCGGCTTTCGCCTAGCTAAATTATAGATGTCAAAATAAAACCTGCTTTCTGTGTATTGGTAAATGCACCCGTGAGTCTACTATATTTTTAGATTCATATTTAACTCCGAAGATTCCGAATTTTCCCCTTACCTGGTATCTCCATAGCCTAAAAACCAAAGTGAGTCAGGGTCTTTAGCCGCGTCAAATATAGCTGAAAAACATTCATAATTTGTCACCCTTGTCAAGGTTATTAGGCAAAATAATTGAAGTTCACCCAGGGAAAATGTATATACAAAGCTGAGAGCACAGCGTTAACATAAAAGACCTATATCAAAACTATATATGGTTTCTAAAGGCCCCAGTAGACGACTCAGACATTGTAGCGAACAACGCTGTAGCAAGTTAAATAACCCCGGACACGGACAAGGTAACTTGGTCTATAGATTAGCGTATGTTTAGGCTTGACGTGAAGCACACCAACAACCGATATATTTAGGCCAAAGAGGTAACAAGCAAGGGGAAAACTCCGAATATTCAAAATAAATTAATTAATTTTATCTAATGGCAAGTGTATAAATTATTTAATCCTATCTAAAAATTTTTTTTAATGCTAGGGGAAAAATACCTAAAGAAAATGTTAAGCGCTTGATGCTCGAAATAAGTTAATTTGAATTTTAGAATTAAAGCCTTATAAGATCAATATAAAAAAAACAGATGATATCAAATTAATTGATATGAATTGCGTGTAATCTTTAAAAAAAGAAACTATGACGCGTAATTTCTTGAACTTGTGATTAGCATGAATTGACTAATATTTTAAGTGTTTTCGTGTGCATCATAATGGTGAAGTATGATAAAGAGAAATTTGCGATGGCAAAATAACTTATTAATAATAAGAGATTCAAAATTACTAAATTAAAAAAAAAATGAATCAACTTTAAGCTAACCATATCAATGATTTTTGCGTATAAAATTTTCTTTTTGGTTTAAAGGTTCAAAAGACCTTGCTAAGTGATTTGGGCATAAAACTTGTAGAATTAGATTTTTGCAATCCTATTGGGTTCTAAAATTTTGTTTTACTGAGGGACAAAGAATATAAAGGCTTCCAAAAGTACGCTGATAAATTAAAACACAATCTTTAAAGAAGTATATGCATAAATCAAACCTTTTATTCTACATATACAGAATTATACTGCTATAAAAATAGATCACACATTATAAAGCTTTAGCTTTGCTATCTCCTTGTACAGACAATATGAGAATAACAAAAGTCTTAAGGACTTGGAAATTTTCAAATTATTTTGGTCGCATACATAAAAGGTTATTACTGATCACATGACATTTGTTACAAATAGCAATTTTAGCGATTTTCAGAGAACTTTTATAATTGGGCTGTTATTGTATCAAATTTTTTTTCTCCCATTACTTTATTACTTTTTATATAATTTTATTTAACCTGCTGTTTCTGTTTGCCTGTTTGTCTGCTGTGTAATTCAAACTCGATTTTAATACATTTAATTACTTTCAAAAAATCTCAATTTTTGCAAGGATACTTGACAATCGCAACGTTTAAATAAAAAGTTATGGAAAAAAAGCTTAGATTTGTTCGATTACAATAACTAGTTAACTAGGAACTAATCGAAATTCGGGCATCTTTAAAATATTAAAAAATTTTTTATTTCTATAGAAATATTGTCTCTTTAGATTTGTGTTGTCATAGTTGAGTCCCCTCTTCATTCAAACCTCTTTGTCCAAGTACTATGTACTACCAAATGCCATGTACCAAAATAAACTTCATAAGAGGTAGTTTGTCTCATCAAATTATCAGGCTTAAAAGGAGCAAAGCTCATAGTTTTGTGACATCAATTCTTCGCGCTAAGAGTATATTTTTATAAAATAACTAAAAACCAAAAGTTGAAAATCAATATATAAATTATGAAAATTGCCACTTAATAAATAACAGCAAAACTGAATTTATGTATCTGATGTTTATTGTATATTAAACTTTTTTTTTTGAATGCACTTTGGTATGTTGGCCAAATGTTATTTTTTCAATCAATAAGCTGATATAAATATTTTGGAAAAAGTTTCGGTTAGAATTGAGGGGTGATTTTTGGTCAAAAATGGCCATTTTATTCATAAATTTTTCAGATATAGTTAATCCCTTTTTCTTTATAAACTACATAAATATTAAATGTTAATTATATTTTTATTTAATTTCAGAAAAATGCTTAAACATCAAATACCCGGGTGGAAAAAAAAAATAATAAAACTGCTGCTGGCAGGGAAAATTGGTATGAAGAAAATAGCGAAAGCATGTTACGTCACAACCTGGACAGTGAGGCAGCAAAAGCAATGATTGCAGCAGACCGTAAGACCAGAAGAGCAAACCCTTGTGGTGGAACCAGAGCATTTCATCTCTCTGCCACAAACAGAATTGTTGTAATAAGTTTCATTTTGTTACTTTTTCGACACGTTTTAGTGGCAGTTACCATTTTGTGTCCTCTTGACACATTTGGGACTTTGTGTTGCACCAATTTCAAAATATGGAGGCAACTACGACGTCATGGCGATGTAACTCTGTGTCATATGTAAAATATTTTTAGACACGGTGACGTCGTTGCGACTTAAATGTGTCAACTATTTCTACTTGGGAACTAAATTGAATTTCTGACGTGATACCATAATTTGAGGTAAAAGTAAAAATTTTCATATTTCCATTTAAAAAATTTTAGTTTTCAAAAAGCTTTTTAATATTTTTGAAGCTCACAAGGATTTTTTCCTTGAAAAACGAATGAAAAAATATTTAAATTATGTCAAATAACAACCTACGGAAATTAATAAAAACAAGTTATGGTACTATAAAACA
The DNA here is from genome assembly GCA_947359355.1 of Acrocera orbiculus. Taxonomy (NCBI): domain Eukaryota; kingdom Metazoa; phylum Arthropoda; class Insecta; order Diptera; family Acroceridae; genus Acrocera; species Acrocera orbiculus. The sequence goes on from OX375757.1 coordinate 6,942,482, forward strand.
TTTATTTTAATTTCAATATATACTACATATCAATTCAATATTTTTAATTTAATATCATTTTTTCTTTTAATATCATACCAATACATCAACCATAAAAGCAAATTTTTCGTATGAATATGACTAATTACTTTAAAGATAAGATATTGCCACATTTTCATATTTCACTATTGATAATTGCCTTACGTATATTTTTATTCAAAAAATTAAAAAACAAAATATTATCTGAATACAATAAATTTTTGACCACCTGATATTCCACTGATAATTCCTCTGGTAACAAATTTGATGATTGGTTTTATGTAAATGCAAAAAAATACTTGACGATAAAAGAATAACAAAAAAATCGAATAATTCATTCACCTTATATGTTCTTCACAGTTTGTGCTTTTTTCAAATTTTTCATTTAAGTATTTAATAATAGCAATTTACAGAAAATTTTTTCAATAATGTAGTTCAAATAGAACAAATGTAGAGCAGTTCGAATAGGTTCTATGGCACCTGCATATAATTCAAGTTTGTGTATCTAGTGTAAAATGAGATATTTGTTTTCCTTTACAGTCAGTCTTAATTTTATTTCTTGAAGTTTACCTTAAAAGATAATAAAATGTGACCACTTGACGTCAAATTGTATATCAAAAAAATTATTCTTTCGATAACTACCTAGATTGATATCTCTTTATATAAATAATGAATTTATTTTTAGTCTCATATCAGATATTTGTTAGATTTCAAACAAATCAGAACATTTTAATGTAGTTAAAAAATGACTGTAGTAAATTGTATTTTTATTTTAGTGCTATTATGTGTTTGTATGAGATATATGTCAACAGCTGCAATACTTCAGTCTAAACAAGTGCATTCATTAAATTTTGATATAGTTGTTGTTGATGAAAATAATACATATCAGCAACAACATCCTGATGCTAAATTAGAGCCTTTGGATAGAACTGAATCAATGAAAGGTCAATTTATGTATAAATTAGGTGAACGTATTTCAGGTGAGATAGTGCTCAAAGTAAAATTGTGACTGTGTAAATTTGTAAAAAAATGTTTTTGTGTATATAGGTGATCAAGTAATTGCACAAGGTAGCAACAAGCAGAGCTTTCCAGGTGTACAAAATGTTCAAGTTCTATTAATATATCCACCAATTAATTGTACTGGTTCAAAAATTACACATGCACAAATTGTAGTCGATCAAAGCTCTGATGCAGGTGAAGCTTTTTTAGTTGATGGTGGAGTTGAGCAAAATGAAATCTCAATCCTTATTCAAGCAAATAATACACTCGATTTTGATTATTCAGCTACAATTTATGGATATTAAACAGAAACTGAAATGAAATCAAAAAGAATGAAAAATCCAACTTAAAAAAAAAAAATTAAGAACTAGTGAATACTTATTAAAAGACGTTATAAATTGGTGTCATATTTACAGTAAACTAGACTTAAATCAAAAATCTATAATAATTTGAAAAAAAGTAGGGTAATTCAATTAATTTATTAAAAATATTTTTAAAACGAACTTTTTCTTAGAAGAATGATATTAAAATAATTGAAAAAAGTAAGATATTGATGTGTAAAAAGTTAACACAGCTCATAAAACCCTGCTGTACGAAATAAAAATAAAATAATGGCAGGCTTCTATAATCTAATATTTGCGTTGTTACTACACTGTTCTGTATAATAAGTAGTTTTTTTGTTGTTTGTTTTTAAAAAAGTTTGTAGTAATACTCATAGTCTCTATCGCACTTTTATGTTATTGCTTTGTTAACTATAATAAAAAATTTAAGTTTCATAATTTTTTTAAAAAAACAAGTTTAGTTCATTCATTTTATTATAAAAAGAGCTTTGGATGGTTTTAAATTGTTATAATTGAGTCCAATAATTTATTTATACATTAGCTATTTATTATATACTGTCAGAGTAAGGTGTATAAGGTTTTTGTTAGCATAGAGAACGTTTTGATGAATGTATAGTGTGATTACTTACTAATTTAAAATTAATTTTTTTTTCTAGTCTTTTGCAAAAAAATACTAGATAATCCATGATAACACGGAGGGGGAATCTTGGTTAATTTTTTGAACTCTTTTTTTCGAGAATTATTTGAGACTTCTTTGGTACTTCTGGTACTTGTAAATATGTATTGTTATGATATAAAGCAAGAGGCAGTAGAATTTCTGTCTTACATAGGGGAATTTTTGGAAAGCTTCAAAATTTCGTCTTACCTTTCATCTCTCTAATTATAAAACAAACAGTTGCCAGTCTGGTGTTATACACACAATTAATCGTGAAAATTAGTTAATATTTACTGGGAATATGGTGTTTAACACTTATATATATAGTATACAGTAAAAAGTATACAAAGCTATGCATGGGTCAAAATGTAGTGCTCTTGCGCCGTGCTCTGCTATACTAAACACACTATTAATGAAATAAAAGCAGGAATGGAAAGCTTTACAAAAAGCATTAAGACTTTCAACTACCTTCAATAGAGTAACACTGATTCGATGACTGTACCTCTTTTAATAAATTTACCTACCGTTAAAATTCTTCTGGCACTGGAAATAATCTGAGCTTTTGTAAGGCTTTCTTTTTTGGGGTGGTAAAAGGGCTGAGTGGAACAGAGGCTCAACTAATAATGTAATACAAAGTAATCTTGACTTCTCGTATTAACAATATTTATCTTGTAGGAATTAGTGGCTAAAGAGCCAATATTTTTCTAATAAAAAAAAGAAATTTTTAAGCTTACAATTAGAGATGCCAATTGGTGCATTTATTTAATTTGTATTTACAAGACTCACCTGCCGGCCGAATAGCGCCTGGTTCGTCTTAGAACAATTTATTAACATCTAACTTTCCCAATCAATACCCGTGAGAATATAGTTTTAAATTCCTCAATAAATCTACTCTAATTTCCAGACATAACAATTTGTCAATTCCTGCTATACAAAAATATAATTTTCAGTCTGATCAGAAAAATTCTTTACTGATCAGATTGTGAACTAAAATTAAAGGCTAGATAATAAGGATAAGATAATGTTATTGCATACTTACAGGTTTAAACAAATTAATTTTATTTTAATGAAAAATTTTAACTTATAATTCACTTGGGGAGTTTTAGGAGATTTTATAAAGAATTTACAGTTTTAGGTAAATTTATTATTACTATTAATGGTTTAATACAACACTTTATAAAAATGTTTTATCAACTTGATTTTAGAGATTTTTGTGAATTAGTTTTTAATCAAAAAGTAATTTTAGTTTTCCTGTATGGAGGAATACAAACAATAAAAGCAAATTTTTTATTATTTGAATTTATAATTTTCTAATTACCTAACAAACTCGAGCTTTGCGTTTGGTTTCTGTAAGTTTAGCTTAGTTGAAAATATTTAAGTGAAATGTTAGGATAATCAATTAAAGTTATTTACTCAACATATATTTGTTTTCTAATCATACTAAAAGTTATTCCCTTTTTATCAGTTACTCAATTTTGTTTCATTTAAAACTATATCATAATTTGATCCAAAAGATAAACGCTCTATTTGAAATTTCTTTAAAGTTATATTTAAGCGCAAATCTTAAAGCTACCAAACAATAGATTCAATCCAATCAAGATAAAAAGCTACCCTTGTAAAAACTCCGGGTATTTGTGATGCACAGCTGACACCAAACGATGTTATACCAATAATTATGGCTATCCTCCCCCCCTCACCGACAATCTGCAGAGGTCCGCCCGAATCACCCTCACATGTGTCCGTTATTTGTGCTGGATCAAAAGCACAAAGTTGTCCTCTTTGAAGTCCATTCGGATAGTATCTTACTTGTCCATATTCAACATAGGATTGATTGCAATTATTTAAGCTCACTATTGTTAAATTTGTTTTTAGTAAGCTCGATGACTTTTGGCGGGCTAAATTATAAAATAAAATGGAGTTAACTATAGTTTACTAATACAGAGTAGTTCAATATACTTTGTAAGGATGTACTTCCCCAGCCTGTAGCGACAAGATAAGTATTCAACTTGGGATCTTCAATATTTGTATATAGGCAACATGGTCGAACTGTTTCAGATATATCAATATTATTTTCAAGTTTTATTAAGGCAATGTCATTATATTTTTTAGGAGGACTATATTCAGGATGTTCCAATATTTTCTAAAATAAAAAAGAAATAGTATATAAATTTGAAATGTTTCTTTTTTTAAATTACTTCAATGCCTATTTCGATACCATCTAAAATATCTAGTTGATCTTCCAATATTCTTATACCTAGTCGAACTAGAACTGGTTTATGAAGTTTTCGTTTAACACAATGGGCAGCTGTTAATACAAATCTTTCTGATATCAAAGAACCACCACAATCCCAAACTAAATTGTTTGAGTTGATCGAAGGATATCCTAATGCTGCCTAAAAATCAAAACATTTGAATATAATATTGTGCTATATCTAGTTTTACCATGTGTGGAAACTCCCCGTCAGTAGTATCCTCTCCTTTAATAATATTATAATTAATCATACTTCTTTTCTTCGAATAATTAGCACATGCTAAAAAAAATCATAAAATAAAAATTTAAATATTTTTTACGTAAAATTATATCACCAATTTCAGATTTTCTAGCATTGGTTCGTGTTTCAGCCGATTTTCGGGTTGTAGACATTTTATCTTCAAAACCAATCGTGTTACTCGTATTATTTCTAAAAGAAACATTAAAAAAATATCTTTAATCAAATATCTTGGTATTTTTGGTGACGAAATTATGTACAAAGTATTACAACGCCACCTGTTTGCTTGGCCATGACTTTGGCTAAAATCGATTGGTCTGGATTGAAAGGTTGCAGCAAAAATTGTTTCTCATATTATCTTTGTTATTGAGTGATTAAAATTATCATTTATGATTATATCTACGTATTCCAAAAACTAGGAACCTCTTTCTGTTGTGTGTGTATGATGAATAGGATGTGATGTTGACAGTTTTACCAGTCCAAGCAGCCTGCTCCCTTTCATTATAGTTCATAAGCTTATTCAAATCAATATATTCGATTGCTTGGTTATAATTTTTTTAAAACTTAACCTTAGGAATACTAATAGACGGAAAAGATTTGAAATTAGAAGTTAAAATAATAGGAGTGCTAGAAGCTGTATTAATTGAAGTAATAGAAGTAGCTCGAGGCTTATTACGAAGTTTTCTAACACCAAAATCAAATCGTCTGTTACTGATTCTCGTCTAGAATTTCAGTTAAAGAAAAGCAGTAGCTAGATAAAGGGTCACATTAAACTTACCTTAACTGGTTATCCAACGAAGCATTTGTGCTAATTAGTTCGGTTGTTGTTGTTTGTGAATAATTAGGACAGCATATTACTTCTATTGATCGATTAAAGGAGCAACGAATAATTTCATGAAAGGACATCTGCTTTGTTTTGAGTCGTTCAACAACTGGAATACATTCTCTTATCTTTCGACAAGTTCCTAATTGAAAGTCTGGCATGAAACAGCTTTCTCCTTCTAAAAATAGTTTTGGTGTAATTTTTTAATAGGCCTAGTAATTATATCACTAATTATTATTTTTAGTATATATTTATATTACAAAATTATAATAATTTTAATTAGTAATCAAAGTTTTTACAAAAAAAAATCATAAAATATATAATGGAAAAAGTCATATTTTCAGTTTTTTCATCCTTTTGAGATTTTTATTGCGCTATTTTAGCCTTTTTATTTATTAAACAGCAAAATACAAAGTAAAAAAATGAAGCTTGATTGGACTTTATCGAATAATTAATTTTGAGATCAATTTCAGTTTAAAACTCCCTCTTTTTCATGTTTCAGTTAAGTTTAACAATAATTATTCCCTAGTTTTTCAAAAAAAAAATACAGATTACTTAAGACATAAAAGATACGTTTACTCTAATTTTGAGCTAAATTCAATAATTTTTCTTCATTAATTAATTAAAAAACTGAGAAAAGTGTTTTTTGTGCCTACTTAAAAATAGTTGATAGACACTATCAAATTTTTGCACCAATAAAAAACAATGCAAGTACTAAAAAAACTATAAATGCTTTTCTTTTAAGTATTGAGAAGAGTCATTACTTATCTCGACATCACCACGATCTAGAAGAGAAAAAACAGGTTCGGTATTTCCATACCCTTCTTCTCCCTCGTCAAGATATCCACCCACAAAAAAATTTTGTTCACTGGGTTTTGGGATGCTCGCCAAGTTTATGTGACCAATTTTCTGGAATAAGTGACAACAGTTAATTTTTCTCGATACATACAGAATCTAAAACACCTATGGTGCTAGCTGGGTGCCAATATTCTTTTAATATGCGGTAACCCACACACTTCCCATACAACTTAAGAGGCTATGCGAAGCCTTAAGTTTGTTGTGATTATAACCCTTCTTATTCACCAGATCTTTCGCTTAGCGATTTTAATTTTTTCCTTATACTCAAGAAAAACCTCAACGGTAATCATTAAGGCAGTTGTCAAGTTATTGATAAAATTATTTATTATTATTAATTAGAATTAAAAAAGGTTGCTATCCCTAATGGTGCAATTATGACGTAGCTTATGGCGTACCCTAATGTAAGCTTGGCACGATTTCGCTACTAATTTTTGTACTTAACATTTCAGTCTAATCTGTTAAAATATAAAATAATATTTTGAATATTTTCTGAATATGAAAAAAATCTTAAAAATTAGAAATGTACACTATCATGTGATTAGTTTCTCAGTAAACAATGTGAGCTGTTTGAAATTTTGAGTGTATTAATTTTATCACAACCACTTGCTGATAGAAAAAAAGCAAAGATTACACTCTAATAAAATAATTGTTCTAATCTCATTAGCTTTTAACCGACTCTTATAATAATAACGAAATGAAGTTTTAAATTTAATTAGACCATTTCTGGAAGTTTATAATATTTATTTGCTATGCTGAAAAAGTGTTTTGCACCATTATCCATATCAAACTTTATTATTTTTCCAAAATTTGTCTATGGCATAATAAGTTAGTCGTTAACATACTATTATTTTTTGGACTATATAACTATTAAAGTTGTTTGAGGTTAAAACTAAGCATAGTTTCCATGTCTGGTATATCAGGCAAATAAATACATAAAATTTCTCAGCTAAACTTATCTCTTACTTCCCTTGGGCTACTTATTGATCATTGATAACCTAAGGTCTATTTGCTTCTAATCATGACATATATTGAGGTAGGTATACTTTGGTTTTGAACTGTAAGACATAAATTGGAACAGTTAAATATTAAGCGTGTTTCATGTTTATTCACGTATTACATGGCGAGCTTGCAACTCAAAATATAAGCATGGGGTCATTGATGTTTAGTTCCTTCAAGGTTTAAATATACTTCCCTGAAAACGTAAACACTCTCAGTAGTTCGCAGTTTTGTAATGAGCATTTAATAAATAACATCGAAAACACGTGCTTTAGAAAACGCATTGCCTAAAAATAAATATCATATTTTTAAAAAATTAAAGTTTTTTATAAACTTTTAAAAAATCGAAATAGTTTTTTTTCAAAGCTTAATGTTTATTTGAATTAGATAAATACCTCCACATTATTCAATTTAAGGGTTATTTGTTGTTTTTTAAACTACAGTTTTTATTAGTTTTATTAAAGCATTGAAAAACTGGTTTTTTATATTATAAAAATATATATAAGATTGCAAAAGTTTAATGAAAACGATAAAGTTTAATTTTTATGTTTATCTCTTTCGAGAACGAATACTCAAGATAAATAACTCTTTAATATCCGTGGCGAAGGTATTTTAGCGGAAGAGTAATTTTATGTTTTACTCTAAAAGAAAACATATAGCGATAAAAGCGATACAAGCGATATAAGAAAATTTTAGTCAAGCAGGTTTTGTCATCATCATCTAATCTGATGTTATCTGATCTATGTACACCTAATTCTCTTTTTACACGATCGATACGTTCTCAAAAATTTCGTGCAAAAAAAAAGTTCGTGTCAAAAAAGGTATTGGCTAAATGAAAGAAGAGTAGACATAATTGGGACTGACTGAATTGTGAAAAATTTAACTCGAAGGAAAATTCGTGGTAAAATTCATAAAAAAGTTCATAGAATATTGAAAATCGTGTAAAAGCAAAACTTTTTTTCCATTTTAACTCGTGTTAAATCAAATTTGTGTAAAAAAAATCCGTGTAAAAAGAGAATTAGGTGTACTAACAATAAGACACATGGTATAGAAATTACCCAGTTGTAAATATTGTCATTGATTAAGTCTTTCCACATTTTTCTTTTTAAAGTTAAACGTCTTTACCCTATACCCATTGGACAGGAGCTCATTCAGATGTTTAGCATAAAAGAATAGAATACTTACACCTAACTCCAATTTATTAAAATCAACTTTTCTTAAACGTAAAACCTCCATCTTTTTTTTTATATTGAAAATTTTTAATTTTTTTTTTCATGCAAGTTTTTCACATTTCATTGCTTTCTAGCGAAAATTTTCAAGTAAATCAAAATTGGTATGATTTCTATTGAAAAAGAGAAATAAAAAATAAATTAGCGATATCCTCAAACTTCGATCGCCTAACAATTTTATTTTGAAACCTTACACGCGGAGAGGTGTTTAATATGCTTACAATTAGTCTTAAGAATATCGTACGATCCATTAAAATTGGGCTCTTATTATTATATTACTGATAATCTTGTCAAAATCCAGTACCGAAAGAGCTGGGGTTAATTGAGACTGCTGACATAAAACTAAATATAAAGAAAACAAAAACTATAAATTTTGTTGTAGCTTGTTTTTTTAATGATATTCAGTAAAAGTTCTCTTGACTGCCGATGTTGAAAATATTTTTTATTAATTATAGATTTTATTAAATATTGATATAGAATTGCACGAAAATTGCAGCTATTATTGTTATTATTGATTGAATAATTTGGGAATGAGTTTTAAATATATATTTTCATATTTCGTATTAAATATGAAATTTCTAAATAAACCAAAGCGGCTTATGTGTATCTAATTGAAAAAAACAAATATGTATAAGCTTTTAAAGGATCCTTTGGTTGATGTTGTTAATGATAAAAACATTATTTGAGAACCAAGTGCCAGTGTTACCTTTACCTTCTTTTATAAAATTACTATAGACTCTAAAAGACCCCATGAACGTTATTAAAACCAGCAAAATACCTTCCTAATAAATATAATGCTTGTCGAGACTTTGGTCATAACCTAAAAAATTTAATTCTAATTGATAAAATAATAAAAATGTATAAATTTATAGATTTTTGTAAAAGCCTTGGGTTTGACAAAATACAAAAAGAAATATTGCATGTATCATAAAAATAATTTTATAGAAATTTTTAATCACTGAAATTTCTTGAAAATTAAAATGAATATATTTCAGAAGAAAAATCTTTCTTAAAAATCGCAATTTAAACCTTAAAAAGTTCAATAGGGAAACTCTTTAAGATTTTTTCATTTTAAGTCTTTTGCCCATGAAATGACTTCTTCTGAAGATATGTTGGAACGAAAATTCAATAAATCCAACGTACAAGCATTTCGTCAGAATCACACTTGCCATTGCTGATAAATATAAGTTCTTTTACTTACCATCAAGGCTTTCTCCATATTTAATGCTTAAAAAGAGCAAAATTGTAACTTGTATTGTTTTAAAAATACTCGAATACACTAAATTATTCATACTCCACATGTTTTATTAAAAAATTAGCGAAATAATTATTTCTTCACTTTTTTTTTTTTGTTGCAAATACTTGCTATGAAAAGAAGTTTTTAAAATAAGTTAAATTTATTAGGAACATATCAACTTAATCAATCACATACATAAACATAAATGTATTTTTTTATTTGATTTTTGCAATTTATGCATTATCTTACTAGAGAAAAATTTTTTTTTAGTTTTAAAAAACTTCATATACTAAAGCTACAGTCCTATTATTATAAAAATGATCAAACTACTAAAAACAATTTTCGTGATTCATTCCTAGATATACCTATAGTAATCTCTTAACTTTTAAGCTGCAAACACAACGTGCTCTTAAAGATGCTTTTTATACGTTAATACACATGTAGATAATGTTCATAACAAAATTGTTCGTAGATTGAAGGCAAAAAAGCAAAGCACAAACAATAAATTTGGCCATTGGTGACGTATACAAAACTATTAACTAAATATCGAGAACATCAAGCAAAGCAATATGATCGTAATCAAAATAAAAACAAATAGAAAACTATCGCCCGTTTTCATCATTCGTACTTAAGTCTTTCTTAACGCATTTGTCAACTTAAGAACGTACTTAGCCAGGTTTTGCGTTTCACAATTCATATTTAACGCTTAACGGGGCTTAACTTCGTGCTTAATTTAAGTCTACAATTTTCTTAAAGTGGACTTAGCTGTCAGAAAAGCAGAATTTGTGCCAATTTTAGTAAATTTTATGTCAAATACCTTTGAAAGCTTTATTTAAATAATAGTTAATAAAAATTAAATGTCAAATGATATGTCAAAGTTATAATGAAAAGAATCATGACCTACTTGATACATAATTTAAATCTCGGGTAAGTATGTTAAAAATTAAATAATTTTTAAATAACATAAAAAAAATATGTGCTGTGAATTTTTAACAATACGGTACAATACGGTCAAAAAGAAGATTATTGAATTAATATGCTGAGAAATCAGAAAAGATATTCCAAAAACTACATCAACCAGGATGTTGAATCACAGAACCCGCTAATTGTCAGCGATGTTTATAATACCTCAAATAGCACAAACAATCAGGTTATGAATTCATTAAATTTTGTAAAATTTCTTCAAAATTATTTTGAAGATTTATTAGAAGAGCCGACGATTCCAACAAGTCTCCGGTTACACGGTTTTCCGGCTCATTTTAGCCTCATTTCTTCAGTATTTTGACAAACACTTTCATAAATGGATAGGTGGAGGTAGACTTATAGTTTGGCCTCAAAGATCTCCAGATCTAACCCCTTTGGACTTTTTTCTAGGAAAAAAATAAAAAAAATTCTTATTAAGTTATCGGGAAAGGCTCACTTTGATCGATTTTTATTGCACTATGGAAAAGAGTTAGGCCATTACAATTCAATAACTTTTTATTAGAAAATATTTGTAGTTTAAGAAAATAAAATGAAAAAAAAAATTATCAGGGTGTTTTTCTAAGAAAAACGCAAAAATCGTTAAAAAATGCCCAGGTTTTTTACCAACGGTTCTACTTATAAATTTTTCTCTCCACCATTTGTTAATATTTTTAAACTTTTGTTTTTTTAATAATAAAACAATATTGTAAGCTATGAAAAAGTATTTTTTTTTTACTCGTTATTACATAGATTCAAAAGTTATAAGTGATCGAGTGCGTGGGGGTAAAAACAAAGCCTGAAAAATTCAAAAGGCTATAACTCGAAAACGAAAAAAGTTAGACCCCCACTTTTTGTGTTTTTTGTCGATGAAAGTTTATCTACTTTCTACCCAGAGCGTTTGTCCAGCCAATCTCGGAACACCCTGTATATTAGGAAAAATTAACCACTCCTCATGCATCAGGCGATGTTCTCTTTGGCAGGTATGAGTACTTTGATTTTATATACTACCCATTTCATTGCTTTTCTAGATATATATATATAGGATAATGTAGCAGATGTTATAAATGTAGTTGAGCCTATACAATCTAAGTTCAAAAAATTATGTTTTAAACGCAAATAAGAAATAAATTTAATAAATAATTTTCAAGAAATTAGTGTATTGACTAAATCCTTTAAATTCCAGAGATTATTATGGTATAACTTTGATCAAAAATTCTTACATTTATTTTCCAATATTCAAAGTGGAGAATAGTTAAGTCCATATATTTGCTAATATATTATATCACCAAACTAATATATTAGTATTAGGTAATATCATCAAGTATTAGTAAGGTCACATCTTTATCTGCTACAAGTATACCGTAGTATAGTTAAAACTTAGATTCAAACATCTTCCCCAAATTTTATAGGTTCGAATTGATGAATATAAAAAATACTGTTGCAAAAAATTAACAATAAGAAACTTTTAATAGTGCCATTTATATGTTAAAGGAAAAAACTTAGATACATTTATATGCTTGCTAATTTTAAATATCTTGCGATTTTATCACTAGTTAAGGAGCAGAGCTAAGCATTTTACTTTCAAAATATTAAAATTTCTTTCAAAAGTGCTTATTTTTATTTTAAGGGTCCAATGTTATCAGATTTCCATTCAAGTCCAATACGAGTAGGTTCAGTCCTGGCTTTTTAAATATATTCCTAATCTATATCAAACAGCAATAAAGTGCAGCAGTTACGAATGTAAGACTAGGCTTTTAGTAAAATTGTTTGGAATAATTAAAAAAAGTTTTTTTAATGCTGGCAGCACCAAATAGAATTCAAGTAAACGGAGGGAAAAGAAAAAGCTTTGGATGGAACTAGTATTTTTTTTAAGCCGGCAAAGGCAAACTTATACATATACATAGAAACTTTTCTGTAAATTTTCTGCAAGCCTAGTTAAATTCTAAAAAGCATAAATGTTCAACTTGCAGTCAGTCAACATTAGTTCTTCTTGTAAAATGGATAATATTTTCCTGTTTTATCATTCTTTGAACTTTTGATGTGAGCTTATGAATATTATTGTTCAACCTTAATTTTTGAAAATTATTAATCACAGTGTAAACAGTGAGGTGAAAAATGGGCTGAAAATAATATTTAGCTTACTGAATTGACTCCTGAATTTTAGGCCATAAATTGTAAGTTAGAAGCATTTTTTAAATTCAGTTTGTTTATATACAATCTTGATTATAGAATCTTATTCTTAGATATAGGTTGAAACATATGTTATATCGTTTAATTGGATAATGTAATTACGGTGGTAGTAAGTCCTTTTTTGGATTCATGAAGAGGTAGGTGTGGCCACAAATCGACGATTAGGTTTTAATTATAGGCAAACAACGACCCGAGGGAATGAAATAGTTATTAAATTAAAATAAAGCTGGGTTTGTCAACTATTCTAACTATGATTGCTTTTGGGTACTAATTAAAGAGATCTTTTAGGGTAGTTGATTACTGTTCTGTGGTGAACTAGTATAAAATAGTTTAATATACACTATTTAGCTAACTTTGTGGCACGTATGTACGTATATATTTAACTTTGCATAATTACATACCCCAATACAAAAACTTCTAAATCTATTTTATGTATAATATCTAGCTAGGTATTTTTATATAGACAAATTAGAATCAGGATTTTGATTTTTGATTTATATTAGGCATTGATTACTAAAAATTGATGTTAATTTCAGAATTTTTGTATTAAAATCAAAACTCAAACTTTCTAAGTTTATTATATTAAATTAGTTTACTACATTATGCACTTTATCCGTGTTATCAGTTGTCAGAAAGCACTTATTACGCAATTATTGATTTTTAAAGTTTTAAAAATATGGACTCTACCACAAGATTTTTAAACAAATTTTATAATGTACAATTTTCGGTAGAACCAATTACGATTTGATAATAACTCGAGTGTTAAAAAAATATTGCAAGAAGGTATTATTTTAAGATCTGAGATTCGTATCATTATCCTGTGTCTAATCTGATCTAATCTGATCTGATAAACCTAATTTTAGTAAGATTTTTTGATATAAGAATTGGTCTAAAGATTTTATGCTTAAGTTTATGAAATTTTATCAAATCATTTCTTTCATGTAATAATAAAAAACTATTTAAATTCAACAATTATAACGTTATTGGCAGATATTATAGGTCCGAAAATCAAAATTAATAATTTTGTGTTTTCTTTGCGTTTCATTTGAAATCATTTTTAGAATGATGTTTGTCTGTGTGTGTTTTCTCAAAAACTACTTGAACAAATTACGTTTTTAACATATCAATCGATACGCCACATCATGACTTCGATCTGAAAAGAATGTGAGCGAAGTCGGTCTAGCGGTTCGTCCTTTATTGATAAAAAACTGACTTTTTTAAGCACGCAAAAATGAGATTCGATTACTCAAGAACTACTAGACCAAATTACATATTTGACCATATCAATCAATACGCCATATCATGACTTAGATCTGAAAAGTGTCTGAGCAAATTCGGCCCAGCGGTTCGTTTTTTATGAATAAAAAACTAACGTTCTCAAGCATGCAACAAAAATTTTTATGTAACCTTCATATTCTAAGTATCGAATGATACATGGGGATTTTCGAAGGTGCCGATTTTGAATCTTTTATAAGTTTTTTAAAGTTAAAGATGGCGGACCCAATATGACGTCATATTGTAAAAATTCTTCAAATTTGATGAAATTTACTTTTGTTTCAGGAAAATGATTATAAATTATTGTGTAAAGTTGAAAAGTTATTGTTTTTTTGTTTCAATTTTGAGCTTCGTTTCAAAGTTATTATAATTGGTCCGAAAATCGAAATAGTTCATTTTTCGTAATTTCTTTACGTTTCAAGACCCGAAGCATCATTTGCAGCCAATTTTAGAGTGATCTATGTCAGTGTGTGTGTATACGTGTGGGCGTAATTTTAAGTACTGAGGGGCAGGTTGGGGTTTTCGAGGGTGTTGATTTCGATTCAACTGCAGAAAACGAAATGGACGAGTGCTAGAATGCATATAGTACACATGATACACTTTTAACCATAATTATCTAGTAAGATTTTTATGATCGCGTCCTCTAGGTAGCAAAATGCCGAAGTTTCAATAAAAATTTAGGAATATGTCAAATTTATCGATTGAGGTTAGATTTTCAATGAAACTGTGCCAGACAATATATATACATATATATACTATACGTATATACATATATGCATGCATATATATATACCCTGCAAACATTTTTACAAAAGACGATGCGAGACGAACAAAACCGCGAACTGTTAGAAAAGTACAAAATATTTTTTTTTTTTTTAATTATTTAGCCTACTACAATCTTAATATTCTTATTAATTTATTAGTACTTATGATATTGGACACAACATTGTGCACAAGCAGTAAAGATAAATAGGAAACAAATATATTCGATAGACTTACACATGAAGTATCTGTTAAGCAGTGTATATGATTGATGACCACGTGTTTACAACGACCAAGTGTCTCGCCGTGAGTCGGAGGAAGAGGACAAGCCAGAGAAGTTGCTTGTGCAGTACCTGCTGCCGGCTGGATTTTTTAATATTACGGTTATTTTTAAGCTTAATTTTCAAATACTGATTTATATTTACATTTTACCACAAGCGACATCTTTATAATTGCTATGTTTTTTGCATGTAAATACCAATGAAAATATTTTGAGAGCTTTGAGAATTAAACTTTGCTTAACTTGAATGAAAGATTCAACCAATAACATACTAAAAGTTTTGAAAGTTTGCTCAAAATGTATTAGAAATATAAGGAATTGAATGGAACCGTAAGAAAATTTCTTTTTCGTTTTTAAAAATACAAAACAGGCAAATATTTGACTTAATTAGTGATTTTTTAAGATCTTCTCATATTTTGATAAAAAAGAATACAGATGGATATTGGGTTTACTCCCAATATGGAGGAATTGTTACTAAAAACGAACGTCATAATTCTTTAATTTTATATATTTTACAGGGACAACAAATATGACCAATGATCTTGAAACAAAATTAAAGGATATTCCAGATAGATACTTTGCTGTAATTGCCCAGCTTATAGCAGGCCATATTAATAATACTAAGGACTTTGATCATTTAAATGATCCAATAATAAAGCCTAATATTCAATCACTTTATATTATTTTTGTAATACAATATGCTATGCTTGCTATATTTGGAATATGTTCCAATATAATTATAATCAGTTATATAGTGTGTTTGAAGCTTCATAAGGATGTCACGCAAGCATTTTTTGTGAATCTATCAATTTGTCATGTGATACAGTGTTTGATTGTTCTGCCTATAACACTTATGGTTATGCTTTTACAAAATTGGATATTTGGGCAATTTTTATGCTACTTTCTTCCAATTTTACAGGTGAGTCTTTATTGAAATTAGAAAATTTTTAGTTAGTTAGTTAATTAAAGCGTATTAACAATAAGTGTAAACAAGTCAAAATATATTTGGATTTTTTGTATTCAACACGATCAAGTTAAATGACAAAAGTACATATATCAAAAGGATTTTATTATCTAGTTTAGATATTATAAATAATAGATTTAAAAGAAAAGAATTTTAAAATTACTCAATGTTTGATGTTCTTGTTTTTCTTATTTTTTATTGAATTAGCTTAAATATATTCTTCAATTTCAAACTAGAAAAACATAAGTAAAAATTTCTTGTAGTCAAAGAAATCAATGTTTTGTTTGTTAGTGATGTGTCAAATTTTAGTAGTAAATGGAAAATGAAAGCAAAGACTGAGAACTATCCTATAATCAATATATTTTCAAATATGTATCAAATTAATATTTGAGGAACCCATCCAATACTTGAAAAAACGTCTACTGAAACTAAAATTATTGCAAAAAAAAATATTCTGTCTCTTCAGGTTCAAGATTGGACAATCTTATAGTCTTAATTTCTGATGAAAAACAAAAACAACCACGAATATGGGGCCATCCATAAATTACATCACACGTTAAAGGGGGGGGGGGGGGGGTCGACGAAGTGTGACAAGGGGTGATTTGATATGATATTCATGTAGTAAAAAATAAATGAAAGTGTGACCAGGGGGTAGTTGATGTGTAAAAATTACATAAATGATTTATTACCAATAAATTTACCAGATTCATATAGGTTTCATTGACTTTACAACACACTGAATCAGTTCCTAATCTTTTTATACCTGCGAAAACTGTGCCTGCTCTAACATACTTTAAGATTACTTTATTTATTATTAAAGAAAACTCCAAAAATCATGTTACGATTTATTTTTCTTTCTTAGTATTTTTTATTAGAAAATATAATAATACATTGTAAAAACAATGAGAAGGATGACCTTGCTTTCTTGACTTAAGTTTAGAAATTGCTACTCTCATTTCTTTTTCTAAATCAATTTGCAACCTGTATTTTGATTTAATAACTGCAGAAAAGCCAATTTCACATAAATATGAGCTGGCAAATGGTAAAAGAGTCCTCAAAGGTGTAGTACTTAGAGTAGGATATTCTTGGTTTACACTGCGCCAAAATTGCTTTAATCTGTCTGTCGAATCCTAGTTTTAGGTTTGTATTACAAGATTCCAGTCTTATTGATTAAGATTCCCAGGAAAATATTTATCAAAATAAGTGCTTAAGGTTGATAAGTGTTGAATTGCAAGCTTTGCTTCAGATTTTGAATGGATTTTTCTCTCAGCAAATTTTTCAATAGTGTGTAAAAATCAGTATTTCCTTGCTCTTGTTCTATTTTTCTCTTCCAAAGCAACAACTTTTTTGAAATGCTAAAACTTTATCACAGAGCTGCAGTTTATGGGTTTCAGTTCCTTGTATCGATTTATTGAGAATATTTAATTTCTTTAATATGTCACAAAAATACACCAATTTTATCAAGAAATCAGTCTCATTAAATAATTTTACGTCCCCATGTGATTCAACCAGTTAATACGCGTACAACTCATTTCTTAATTCATATACACGAGAGAGTAAGTTATCCTTGACAACCAGCGAGAATCACAAAAATAAAGTGAAGATGTATGCTACCTAAATCTTCACAAGGCTTTTGAAAAAGTCTTACCTTCACAAGTCTTGTTTTTATGAAGTTGACCACTTTAATAATTATGTCCATTACCTGATTTAATTCAGGTGATATAGTTTTTGCAGCCAAGGCTTCCCGCTGTATAATACAATGCGTCCATTTTGCATTGGGAACTTTAGTTTTAATCAGACTCCCTGGGGCGTCTCGATGCACACTTTGGGAACCTCTGGACTAAATTATGAAGAAAAAGATACTATCATATTTTTCTAGTTTGAATTTTAATTTATTTAATATTAAAATTATAAAAAATAATATATGCTAATCATAAACTGTTTGATTTGATTAATAATTTTTGATTGAATATTCTTTTTATTTTAGGATATTCCATTACATGTTGCGATGATATCACATATACTGATTGCATGGGATCGAATGCGTTGGCTTGGAAATCCCGTAAAAGCAAGATTACCAGCTTTTGTTTGCTGTTGTGCCACTTGGCTCACAGGAATAATAATTGCCTTACCATATCCAATTTATACAACATATTTACAGCTTGGGGTAAGTAGTTTTACATAAATCTAAGTTATGTGTAATTAAAAACTATTTGTTGAGTGCTTGAGCCTTCTTTTACCTATTTTACAAAAAGCAAATAAGAAGTAGTTTAAGCTTCAGCCTCAAAAAAATTAACCAGCATTTTTTATTTGAATAAGTAAGCAAAGCCTTAAGGCTGTGTCTAGATTGGCGAACAGCGCCGGCTACTGTATTGCCGGATTGTAAACTTGCCTCTGGTCGCCAATAATGTTGCTGTCGCTTGTTGCTAACATAGACACCAAGTGAGACTTAAATTAAAAAAAATATTTTCTTTTGATTTTTGGGTTCTTATAAACTAGGACTCTGGTTATGGTTTTCATGAAAAGAAAGCTTCGTTATTGTGATAAAGTAACAAAAATTGTGCATGGAAGCACCCAACCGAGCCAAATCAATTTTGATATGTTTCTACGATTCCGGGGGCATTATACACCGTAAATTCGTTCCACCTGGTCAAACGGTTAGCTCTGTGTTTTGTTTAAATTGACATGATAATGCTCCCTCTCATCGTTCAAACTTAATTACTGATTCACCGTATTCACCTGATTTGACCACCTGTGATTTGTACCTGTTCACCAAACTACATTTGCTGATGAAAGAAAAACGCTATACTGACGTAGAGGCCATCCAAAAGGCGTCGACTGATATACTAAAAGCGATTGATAAAAATGACCTTAAAAATTCGGTCGACATGCTAATTGGTCCAGCAAAACTATATATCGAAGCAAAAGGATACAATTTTTAATAAAATAAATGTTATATGCCGAAATAATGAGCTTTAGCTTTCATTTTGAAAAAGTTTCGTTTTCCGTGGGACACACCATGTATATACATGGTAGTGTTTGCTTGCCATAAATAAAATATTCCAGGTGGCAGAAAAAGAACAAACAATAATATATGTTGGTCTATTGCAAAATAAATATTAAAATAAGTATTCCCCTAATTTGACCATTGTAAAATTAATTAGCATTAATTGAACTCATAGTGTGTTTTCACTGAACCTAATACCTAGTATACTATATTTTTAGAATTTATATGGGAAATCTCTAGTTATTTTTCAAATGAACTAATTCAAATTTAGTTTGTTTTTCTAGCTCATTGCTAATGTACTAGACAACTTAAGAATTTACGGAGGGGAAATTTTGAGTAATTTTTTTGAACTTTCTCTTTCGGCAATAGTTTGACAGTAAATAATTGTGGAAGTTAAGTTATGTCAACAATAATTATTGAGTAAAAGGTTAGAATTTTTTAATTGGATATGATTTTGAACTATTTAGTTGTCTGTTTAACACAAAAATTGACACAATTAACACAAATACAATAACAAACAGCAAACAAATTCTTGACAGATAAAATATGTACTAAGTACTTGTTCAGTGAAAACTTTTATTTTTTTATATGGAGAAATTTTAGTACTAGGTTCAGTGAAAATGCACTATGAGCTGACTATGAATTTTGTATATAAAGAAAAATAAGTAAAAAATAAAGTTAGTTATTGTTTTGAATTGTTTTAATTTTCTAATTTTCCAAATGGCAATTATAGAATTTAGGTAGCCCAATTCTACAATTAGCAGGAACAATAGTGGCTTCTTCTAAAAATTCACTCACACTACGATGGCTGTATATTTAAAATGCCTGAAGTGATACTAATGCCAGCAAACAAAAAGCTGGAAACAAAAAGTTATGAACTTTTCGTATTCACTTTTTAAAAAAATATGTTACATTCCTTTATACAGAATAAAATTACCTCAAAAGTGTTCTCTAATAAATGTACTGTTTTTGAAACAAATGTTATTAAATTTTTCTTATTTTAGGATTACGTTCATCAACTTAATGGACTCGGTTTATGTTTTGTCAACTTAGTGGATGATATGCATCAGTATATGGAAGGACTTTTTGCTATTATGTAAGTGGAAAACTATTTGAAACAATTTCTTATCTTTTCAACAATAACCTTTGCTAGAATTCGAAAATGATTAGGTTAATTAGTTTATATAGCTTAAGCTTCAAGATAATTTTAGTAATTTCAAAAGAAAAAGTGGAAAAAAGGCAAACAGTAATTTTAATCAAACATATCTTGGTGTCTACATTTGCGATTTGGGCAGCAGAATTATAGGCGATCTGAGACGCAGTTACACTCAGAAGTATATTGACTGCAATAAGGACATTACAAGTTCTTTCGAAAAATATAATTTGTACTCTCAAACTAATTTTATTGCATTTTAAATGCATTATTATTTATGGTAAGCCAATTTAATATAATAAAACTAGTTAGAAACCATAAGTTATAAATTTTCAATCAAAATTTTAAACTCAGAAAAACTATTTATTTATAATTTTGCTGTCCAAATCTAGGCACAGCCTATCATGCACAAAGTATATATATTATATATTAGAAATTTTTTAGTCTTGACTGCTTGAAATTTTTGAAATAATTTTAATGTGTATAACTGTTTAAAGAGTTATAACCCTTAACCAGTATTATTAGTTAGACCCATCGAATTTTCGAGCTCAATTCTAATTGCGGAACTAATCGAATTCTTAAAACTTTAAAATTTTTTATACTTTTGGCTGTTTGGACGTTTTCGAAAATATTTGGATTTGTTCACTTAAAGTAACTGGTTAAAGGGCTTTAAGAATTTGTTTCATCGAAATTTTGAGCTTCAAGCTGAACTGATATTTATTTTTGGGGCTGAATGCGTGTTTATATTAAATAGCTAAAAACTAAAAAACTGGAAATAAAAATATAAACTACAAAAATAAAAAATGTGCTTATAGGATTTACAGTGCATACAAAAATAAAAGTATACTTTCAATTAAGTAATATTTGTTGTGAAAACAATTTGATATATTGGAAAATAAAAGCATGACACTCTGGCCTATGGCCCGCAGAATACTTATGAGTGGCTCGAGCTATTTGGCCCGGTTGGTAAGTAAAATAAGTCATTGTCTCGCAATGAAGCTCAGCTAAGGCTAAAGCAGTTATTAAAATATGCGTGACCATGCAATGTTATAACTTGTGCCTTGTAAAGCCCCATATTCACGAGATTAAAAATAAAATGAATAAATAAATTGATATATATTAGTTTTTTATTACCAACCTGCGGCTCATGTAAGTTCTATGTATGTATGTGACCCGGAAAAAAGGTGTTAAATATGACTACTCTAGCTGCATTCAACGACTTGACGCTACTGACTAAAGAGCTATCTCCTGAAATCATTTCTGATAATTTCCTTAAATATATATATTTCGGTAATGATTTTAATGCATCTATCTAGCTAGAAAATTTGGTCTTGTTTCGGTTCATAACTAAGGAGCCAAGCACATTTTTCTTGCTGAGATGTAACCTTTAAAATAATAATTCTAAAAATATTATAAGTGTAAGTAAATCAATCCGATTGCTACATTACCAAATTAGCCAATACTATGGTTTGAAATGAAATTTTCATCATAATTATGTTTCAAATTTTGTGATATACATATTTTATAGGTATTGTGGCCCAACTGTTCTTCTAGCTTACTTGTATATAAGAACTTCAAGGGAACTACGAACACCTGAAGGACCTTTTGCTGTTATGATGTTTGAACATCGGGCAGATATTCAAAATCGTCAAAGGTAAATGCATTAATAATACTTGGATATATTATTTCAAGCAAAAAAAACCAAATTTTATATTAAAAGAGTCTTAAAAAATATCATTTTAAGTTAAACTTTAAGTCATCGGATAAAATTTATTTAAGGTAATCGAAAGCAAAATAAAAAATAATAACTCACTGGTTAAAGTTGACTCAAGTGGTTCAAAGTCTTTTGCTTTGTATATTCATGCAGTTTTTCACTTACTTGGCCAAAGACTTGAATGCAAAATTGGGGACCAAGTCTGCTGATCCCTGCTTAATACAATATGTTCGGAACCCAATCAAAATTTTATAATTTTATAGCAGTTTGCTTGAAAATTTAATTTTTTCCATAATTTAACAGTGTATCAATATTCCACATCGAAACTTAAAGTACTAGATAAAATTCACATGACGTCATAGCTCAAACAAGTAAGTATATTACATTATATTTTACTTTATTTGGTATTAATATTTATTTTATTTTGTATAAGTGTAACAAATAACTCCGTCTACTGTATTAATCAGTTGCTATGAGGTTATTACGGTACAAACAAAACTGATAAGCTCGATCGTGGGAACTGAAATTTACAGTACAGTACAGATCCAGTTAATTTAAAAGAAATATCATGTGCTTGCTACAATTGAGTTAGTATGTCTTTTGCTTTTGCTCCAATAGTGCTTTCAAAATTGTTTTTATAGTGCTTCAAATTCTCTTTCCGCCTATAAACTCAGAGTTTGGACCTGAGTTTCCTTTATATTCTTAGGCTGGCCACAGACTGCAACCTTAGAGCTTTGACTTGAGAATTTTCCTAATTATAATATCAGGGTTTTGACCTGATATTTTTCTAAACTATTAAATCTAAGGACTCTGACTTTAGAATTTTTCTAACTACCTGATATTTGACCTGATATTTTTCTAAACTATAATCTCAAGGTTTTTGACTTGAGTTATCCTAAAACTTAATCTCAGGGTTTCGACATGAGACTCCTCCAATTTGCAGGGTTACGACTTGAGACTTAAATCCTATTGTGGCGACAGCACAGAGTTTATTTTTGTTTATTCTAGTTAGCGTAGGATTCAAATGACTTGTCAAGCAAGCCTTGAAAGTTTTCTTTATGAAGTTGACAAGGCATTTGAGTTAGTTGTTAGATTTTACAATAGTTGTTGTTAGCTATAATTAAATGCAATTTAGTTAGTTTCTTAAAAAAAACTTTTATAAGTATTTATTTATTGTAAAAATTATAACTAAAGGTTATAATTAAAAATGAATTAATAAAATAAGTGGTGTAATTATTAAATATTTTACTCCACACTATCATAGTGCAGTGCAGTGTTAATTTATCAGACAAAAACATAAAAAATCAATTAATCTTATATTTTTTTTTAGTGTTTTACTTAACGCTGGAGCGCGTTGAGCAGGTAAGCAGGTGTATTCAAAGTTTTTGAATATTTTCGTGCTAGCTCTATTTTTCTGTAGATCTTCAGTTGAAATATTGAAGGATACATGGCCACATAGAAAGGCAAAATTTTCATGTAAGCTTTTTGCTCTCTCTACCCTTT
The DNA here is from genome assembly GCA_947359355.1 of Acrocera orbiculus. Classification (NCBI taxonomy): domain Eukaryota; kingdom Metazoa; phylum Arthropoda; class Insecta; order Diptera; family Acroceridae; genus Acrocera; species Acrocera orbiculus. The sequence goes on from OX375757.1 coordinate 6,965,938, forward strand.
TTAAAATTTCTTTAGAAATTTTGTCAAATACAACTTTTATTTCTTTAGAAAATATTTGAACTGAGTCTAGCATTCTGGACTCGTCCTCCCAGATTTCGTCACGTTGTGGCAACCTTCAAACTCTCATTCCTAATTATAAATACAATTCATATAAAGTTTTTGGTATATGAATTCATAGTTTGCAATTGCTTTTCTTTTTCGATAGGTTTTAAGCCAAACATTGTTCTTGTATATCAATTTAAATATATTTTTTAATCGCACTCATTATTTTATTTTTGATACTAATATTTAATTCTTCTATATAACACTGATTGACTGCAAAATTAATTCATGAAGAAAGTTTTTCTTTTAGTTTATTTTGAAATTCTTAAGAACACACACATTTTGGGTTTTTTTTAGTATTATAGGTGAAAATTCCAACCATAATGAAAGTTGGTGCAACATGCAAATAATTAACCAACCAAACCTCAAATTCAAGAATTATTTGAACTTCCAGGATATTCAAACTGAAAAAGAAAAACTTTCTTTATTATATTAGAGTGAGCTTTTTAATTGCAGCATTTATAAAAATTTTTTGCCCCAATTTTAAAAAATTCTGATTAAGTGAAAAAGCATAGGTCAATGATTGGACTGCTGCAAAGTTGTTTTTTTGTAATTCAATAAAATAATTTAATAGGTCTTGCCAAAAATCTAATGAGAAATGTCTAATCGAAGCGCATGCAATGCTATTTCGTGTGGTAAACTTTTAGATATTCCACTTTTATTTAACTATGTTATTGAAATAAACTTGTTTTAAAGCACAGGTTACAAAAATTCAAGAGTTGATAATTTCATTATAGCTTATCCCTCTAGGAACTACCAACAGAATATTCTAACCTAAATAAGTAAAAAATAAACTTTGATAAATATTATTTAATTTAAAATACCAAAAGCGTATAAAAAAATTCACAAAAGTCATTTGAACTATTTGAAATTGACATAAATTGCACTAAAAAATCTGTAAAGCAGATTAATTAAAGTTTGCATTTTTGTTCAAATGATTTTGACTTTTGATTACATCGGAATTATTCTTTTTATTTCAATTTAAGCTAGAATCAATATAAACATAAAAAAATTTTGTTGTACACTTACAATTAGCTTAATAAAATTAATTGCTAATAACGTTACTAGGACTTTGCTCAAAACAGTGAAGCAGTTGTTTTTGGCACAAAAATAAATGAAATAGTTGTATAACTAATAAATCGAAATATTAATTAATTGAGTTATGGACAGCAATATTACCAATACAAATAAGAAGTATAATTAAATAAAATGGTTTTCAACTAAAATAACAACTTAGATAACTTAGTATAATCAAATTTATATTTATAAATCTCTCTACACAGAGTAATACTAATTAGTTATTTAATAGGATATTAATGAGACAATTTGGGGGCTTTGTTAACTGACTAATGCGGATAATATGAAAAATGTTTTTCTGAATTGTTTTATTTCAATTACTTTTTATGAAGTTATTGTTATTATTGTTGAAGTTAAGTTATTGTTAAGACGTAGTTTATAACTGGAAAACACAATGTACACAATGTACATAATGTAAACGCCTTTGCTCAATTTTAATCATATTTTGTCGGTACTATTTTTAAGATTTAGCTTTTGGGTGTTTACCCAGAAGAAAAAATGATCATTACCGGGGGCCTATACCGATATTTATTTGAATGTAATGCTTCTTAAGTTGTCAAATAATTCTTCCATCCTTATTGTCTCCAAAATTATTGATCAATAGTTCTTTTATTTCTAGTAATGACTTGATGCGGCTATTAATTTCGCGGGTTTTACGTCGTATTTTTGTTTTGACCGTTCGTAAGAGGGTTGGATGCATTTTATCAATCAGGTCAAAGAAACTCGTTTTAAAGAAGTCTCTAAAGTCATCAGAGAATTCGTTTAAAGGCCCTAACCTTGTTGGATATTTTCAGCAATAAAGTAGGCCAAGCTTCCAAAAGAGTAAACTCTACTCACAGTGATGTAGAATTGGCAATTAGTAAATGCTTGCCCATCAGGTAATTGCCAAAGTGTCAACATCGTAAATGAATAACCGTGAAGGGGAGAGAAGCTGAACATAGAGAGCAGTTGATCCTACTTTTAGTGATAAAATAGTGTTATATTTTATACTGATACACATCTTGGATCACCCTATCATCTCTTTTGTTTCCGAACTGATCATTGCCAAACCAGCTTTCAATTGGCAAATATAGTCAAAATACTCTCCTGAAAGCTTTTCTAATTGAAATCTGAAGGAGAAAACTTATTATAGCCTTTAGTAAGCCTTGAGAGGTGAACTTTTGTTTTATTTATGGTGTTATTATGGTTCTGTACGGTATTGAAATTTGGAAGATTATAGTTATGAAATTTAAATTCTGATTAAATGGCAATAAAAACCTGAAAAGGATTTTAAAAATGTTGATCAACTTTTATAGTACCAAAATAAAGGGTTTTAATTTGATAATAAATAATTCTCACAAGATTCAAATAACGGAATCTTGTAGTCAATCACAAAAATCATGCGAAACCTGTATGAGAAGTATTTATTTCCCATAATGCTTTTTCAAAGCTTAATTGATATAAACAACACAAATTTAGCTTTTACAAGAAGGTTTTCTAGAGGAAATGACAGCTATAAAAAAATCCTGCCGATAAAAGCTGGCTAACTCAATACTTATTAGCATTTAGAAAATCTGTTGCTTATATTTGCATGTTGTAGGCGTGATTTGCTTTAAAAAATTTTTTAGATCAAGGTTTTTACCCATTCAACTAAAAATTTGTAATTTTATTACTAAAATTGTTTAAAATTATTTTACTTTTCAGAAATTCATCAGTCGACCAAACAATCCTTCGAAGAAATTCGTATGATCTATTTAGTGCTAAGCTTGATGTAACCAGAGAAAAAATAACCCAAAGATATTTAGGATCTATGGCTGCTACTCAAGTTTTATGTATTTGCCCATTGATGATTCTTCGTTTGGCGAAAATGGTTATGATCGAAACATACGATAATGCTTTACATTTCGATTTGACGTATTTAACATTTATTTGGGCAGCTTTTTTACCAACAGTAATATTTCCTTATATTTATGCCAAAGGAATTTTATCAAAGTGAGTAAAAACATTGAATAAACTTCTGATAGGTTTTGAGATATTCCTGAAAATAGATCGTTGCAACAGCACGAAAAGCACGATTTATCTGTAATTAAAGAAAATAAAAATTCTTTATTTTCTTTACACGGTGAATCTTGTCATTTATTTTTTAAAAGTTTGCCATCTGTTTCACTTTTTGAAACTATGTAATAACAATGTAATAATAGATTTTCATCTCCACAAGCAAAAGGAGTATACAAAGTTTGATGATTTTTACGATGTCATAAGAATCTAATCTTTTTATTTTGCCAGATTTTTAAATTAAAATTATTGAACGTATATATTCAGAATGCAATTTTATAAAATAATTTAAGTTTTAAAATTTTTTCAACAAAAAGAACTTTTATTGTTTTTTTTACAATCAAATTAGTAAATAATTTGCTTGAAATCAAACCATTTTATTTTTTTTCCTTAAATTTTAGAACCGAAAAGGAGCGTCTATGTAGATATTTAAGATTGGCATCCATCCGTAGAGATTTTCAAAAAAACGATAGCTCTCCAGATACTCCTACACCACCTGAAAATTTAACAAATAGAAAAATATTGCAAAATATCTCAGAAAACTCTATTACATCAAAAGTTTCAAAAACAAATAATATACATTTAAAACAAAAAATTTCTGCTAACAGCATCCAAAATCATCCCACAAAATTTGTAGCTCCAGTGAAATTTTCAAATCCACTTAGTAACTCATGTTCAAATATCACAACAAGTTCATATTGTAATAATGGGATCGAACAGGAAAGTACTGATTTGGATGAGAATACATCTTCATCTACAAGCAATGGTGACAAGGATCCTATGTATTCCAAGAAATGGACACACAAAAATCTACGTCATCTTCAAAAAAATAAAACATTCTCTGGCATTGATTTATTTGCAGGAAATGAATTCTCAAGAACACTTAAACGGGATCTAGAAATTATTGATTTACTTGAACGTGAACGTAGGATAGATATACAGGATATGTTTGAAAAACATAGTGAGGTTTTACGAAGAAATAGTACTCAACGTCGTAAGCTACCAGAAATTGAAAAGGTATGTAAATCACCATGTTTTGACTCACAAAAAAGTGAGAGGTGTTTTGATTATCCCTCACCAATAATACCGGCTAGTCGAGAAAATTCACGTACCTCATTGATTTACTCAAACCGTAGTAGTTTAGTATCATTAAATGATTTGGAACCTGCTTTAATTGATCGAGAATCAAGACAAATGGCAATTGTTGAAAGTCGATTTAAACAACATAGTAAAGGAAGTAGTTCCTCTGCATGTAGCTTCATTAAATCTAGAGACGGTAATATTAAAGGGTTAGAAATTAAAACGACGGCAATTTTTACAGATTTGTAAAATTTATTTTTTTTTTTGTTTTGCTATTTTGCATAAATTAAAAAATAATATAGCTTTTTTAAATTTTCTTTTTTTTTTCAAATTCGGAAAATATTCTTTAATATAGTATTAAAACACGGCGCTATGAAAGTCAAATGCTATTCGATAGTGCCAAAATTTTATAAATAAAAGAAAATTGATACTGAAATCAAACTAATTTATATAACAATGAAAGTAGATAGAAGGAAAAATTATTTTTAGTAAGCAAAATTAAGCTGTTATGAACTAAAAAACAGAAGCGACAACAGCAAACAAATATTTTAAGAGTTCAAAATTCATAGTAACCTGAATTAAAGATAAAATTAATAGCTTCATATTTAATTGTTTTATGTTATAGAAATTTGTTGTTTTATTTCATATGAAATAAAGCATAATTTTATTTACTATGGAGAAAACTAAATTTATATAAATAAACGCAAATGTTTTCTTTCGTTGTTTTGGTCAGAGATTTATTTTTATAAATCCTGTTTTTTTTTAGTGAGAAGGCTTTTCTAATTTCCTTTATATACTCTTCCTTTGAATATCCTTCTCTTGTTCCTCGAATGGAATCTGTAAAATTTTAAAAAGGTAGTTTTAAAAGCATGCGTATTGTGATTTTCATTTAGTTTTCTTACCGAAAATAACATCATTTGTTCGTAATTTTGCAAAGGGGATTTTATTCCTACGCCCATCATAATTGCATTCTAGAATTACAGAGGTGCCGAAAAGTTTAATCAATCAAAAGTTCAGTTACCACAATTAATACACAATATATAACACAACACACTGCACGTGTCCTAGACAACAAAAGACTGGCTTTAACAAAATTTAATAAAACAAAAGACAAAACGAAATTTCATATTTGTTAGAGTTAGAAAATTTTTTGTACCTATAAAATGTGTGTGGTCGCAATTGCAAAAATATATATATACATATACATATATCATATAGCACCGTCTTTAGCTTCTAAAAGATTCATGCATACCAAAATAAGAGTATTTTAATCGCTGAGAACATGCATACGCTTTTTAAGGGAAATTAACCTCCCGGTAATTACCAGGTTTACCTATAATTTAAATTAAAACCCACGCCAGTGAATTGATTCATCCAACAAAAACCTCTTCAGATTTTCTCCCTGGTTGCCATTGGAATCAAGTTTGCTCCATCCAACAAGTGTAATTTGAGTTAATCGATTTTGGATTAATTGTTAGATGTGATTTGTGATATATTGTTGAAAACTGTTGGAAGCATAGAGTTCGAATCAAATTTTCTTATAGAAGAGTAAAAAATCTCAAAACAGAAAAATACAGAATTAGTTTTATTAGTAGCTTAAATGAAAATTTTTTTAGTTTGGGAAGGAGTTACTATTTTCGGATATAAGTTGTAAGAAGCTCTTGGTTGACTTAATAAATTTTAAGAAACAAACAATAAATACTGTTAAAAATAATTTAAACATAAGCAAGAGAAAATCTAATAAGCAGAAATATATAATATGTTTCATAATGTTAAAAAAAAATTTCATTTCAAAAGAAATAATAAGAAGAGTTATACAGTTAAGAGGAAAACTATAGAGCTTATAAGGAACCTTTTTATAAATGGAGTTACATATATGTACAACATACGAGTATATATTAATTTATTGCCCTTATTTTGTTAAGTTGACTGTTGTGTATTGGGAATAAGAATAAAATAAAATAACATCTATAAGAATAAAAAAAACTTTCCTTTTATAAATCTACTTATAATTTAATTTTAGGTTTTTTTCAGGTGCAATAAAAAGAAACAAACATTATCTTACAAGATCTTTATTAATGTTTAAGGAATATCTGAAAAAAAGGTGAAAAAACTAAAATGGTGTGCGAAGTTTGTCACGATTTTAACCCTCTTAGTAATCTTAAGTAAAAAAAAGGGATTATTAAAACGGATTATGTCTAAAAGAAAGAGAAGTTTTTTTGGTATTTTTGAAATTTTTTTGAATTTTGAGAAATACATAAAAAAGAATCACAAAATTTCAAGTGCCAAACTGGTTTAAATGATGCATCACTAAAACAGTTACATCTTCAAAAATAATTTAAATTTTAAAAAATCCTGAAAAATGAAACTTCCAGTCTTTACTCAATGATTTAAAACTTTTTTATTTTTCTTTCAATTTTGACGATTTTTGGCTAAAAATTTTTGTAATAAATTTCTCTTTTACTTAAAATCTTAAAATTTTTAGTAAGGTTTTTTGAGCCGAAAAAAAGCAAATAAAAATGTGAAATTTTTAAAAAAGGTGAAATTATTAAGATTTATTAACAGTTTTGATTTCTAAGTGTGCTTCCTTGAAGTTCATTCTACTCAAGGTATTAAAGAATATATTTTAAGCCAATAAAGATTTCTTACATAATTTTTTGTTTTAGTTTTTACTATTTTAACATTTTCATCCCTTTTCAGTTAGTTCATTGTATTATGTACTTTCAGACTATGATTTTCGGCATTTGGAGCTATAATTGTAAGTTTGCATCTTGCTTTTTAACGAATTCTTTTCAAATACCCGCTAAAGGTTCTGAAAAGTTAAACTGCTAGTCTTTAATATTATTGAAAAAGGCTTTTATATTTTTGGAAGCAAATTCTAGCTATCGTTAACTCGTTTTTAGGATCAGATGCTCCGTAGGGTTTTTACGTTTTTATTTTCTCATACATATTTTTAGTTTTGCACATTTTCTTTCAAATATACTTACAGTTTCATCTCTTCACAATCTTTATCAATAAGTTAATAAAGGTTTTAATTTTGTTCCAGATAAGAATGAGCAAATTTTATATGTTTAATTCATTTTTATACAAAAGTATAAAATGTTCGACGATTTATTATTTGAAAAAAGTTTTGAACTCGAGTAATTGGATTTGTAATTTGAAAATTTATCAAAATTTACATCTTAAAATCAGTATCAACAAAATTTCAAAAGCATGTCATATTTATTTATAAAACATATTTTAAGTCAAAGCAAAAATAAATGAGAAAATAAATAAACAAAAAATGTAGTGAATTTTTTTCATGTTTAATTAAAAATTGTAAGCAAGGCTGCCACTAGAAAACTCCAAATGCCGAAAACCAATAAAGCATAAAAGTATTGGAAAAAAAACATTAATACCATTTTGTGACAAACAAATTATTATCAATTGGATAACAAGTTTTCCATAATTTTGAATCTATTTATATTTTAAATATCATTATTGATGAATTTGGTTAACTTTTCTTTTTCTGTTAGATCAAACTAGTGCACAAAAATTATATGAAAATACTTACATATTATAAACATTAATTTAAGTGAAAGACAACTAAAATCTGTTATCTATTACAACTATAATTTCTTATTTACTTAAAAATTATTTATATATAGACTATTTTAAAGTATAATATACGATAAATTCCCAAAATGCGAGTTTGGCAATCAGCGACAGATAAGAGATAACATTATTATAAATGTCTTTGGCTTTGATTAAAATTATTCTTCATTTGTGGAATTATACGTTATGACAAAGATTCAGGAAGCATACAGTTGGGCGCACATTACATATATATTAGTTCTTTTCTTCCATCTAGCCAGTTACTCAACTACCTATAAACACCTTTCTTCAAAGCAGTTAGTACGATGAAGTACTTATTTTACTTTCATTTCCAGAGTTTAAAAAATGCAATAAATATATACAAACGATCATACATACATATACACTGAAATTCTATAAAGGTATGAGTTTTTAATACAAGAATTTAAACAGTATTTCCGAAATATTTAAAGACATACAATTACATTGAAATATAGCTGAATAATTGATGGGCTAAGTATTATAAAGGCTTTTGTCGGTTAATATGTTGAATCGCGTAATGATTGGCTAATTGGACCAGATGAAGAACATAAAAGTTTGAAGTAACAACAAAACATTTTTATTGCATAGGAAATAACATATATGGAACTAATTGAAATACTATTCGGCATTGTGTAAATCTCCGGCCATGTTCCAACTGTAAGCCACCGTCAACGAATAAAATTTTGAACAAGGAACATTCCATATCTAGGAGGATTTTTATCTAAATGAACTTGTCGCTTCTATAATTTCAAATACCTTCATGATGTCGAGTAGCTATCATAAAATTAACAGACGGATATAACAACATACAACTGTTATTCACATTAGTGAAGTGCTAATCACCTAATAGCGACGTTAATTTTCTGTGCTTAAGAGGAGACAAAATTGCAACATCGTTAGGAAAATGAAACCAACCTATCTTACACCGTTGATGGATGTAAAATTATTGGATCCAGTTCATATTGCAGTCTTCTTCATTATAATACAAAGTAATTTATTGCAATATATATCAAAGTAAAGCCTGCTGGGGCTAAGAACGACAAAATCGACACAACAAACAAAGCGTTATCGGTGTGAGAAAGTGAAAAACTTGAGAGAAACTGGTATAACTAATAAAGAAAAACTAGTATATTTTAAATGTAATAGATTTAAATATAATTAAAATAGGACAAATGCTTCTATGCTCGTGTTGTGGCATTATATGAGCACTCATGGACACATATCAAAATGTAGTCCTTACATAGCAATAACAACAGAGCACCATTAATATTAAATTATATTAATGGTTCAGCATCACTACCCCGGCAAAAGATAATAATAACAAAAATAAAAAAAAATTAAATTATAGAACAAAAAATTCCATTGCCTCCGCCAATGTATATAAGCAATGTAAACAACTTCGAACTGGTTAGGCAAGTAGTGTTAAATATAGTAAAAGGTTCAATCCAATTCAAAGCGCTATCGAACAATGAAATTAAAATGACTACCCGAGATGAGGATGACTATAGAAACATCAGTAATTTATTGAATAATTTAGAAAATGAACCTAACAATCTCTCTGAAAATATTAAATATCGACGTTTCACTTGAAAAGTTAAAAAAGCTAAAGATGCGTCATACGAGGACCTCCTAAAATAACAAAAAGTATAAACTGTCAGCAGCTTGGACACACAATAATAATGAATCGAATAATAATGATATCATAAAGATGCTCCATCAAAGTCAGCAAACGTTTGTACAGCTAGCAAAAAGAGTTGAAAAATTCGAAAACAACTTAATATAATTAAGATTGTACTAGCTATATCCCAATGAGGATGTTTAAAACAAAAAAAAACAAATAAAACCGCATACATGTAACAGTAAAACATTAAAAATTTTAAAGGCTTCATTGATAAAACCAACGAGAAATTTTATTTTGTTCTTAACCATCGTATTTTTCTCTAAAAGAAATAAAAAAAGTAATTTAAAAAAAAATTTTTGTTTAAATTAAAATAGGTTTACCTTTTTTTTGTATGGTTCATAATTATCTCTGCTTTCGCTTGATGATATATCTGAAGGAGAGGAACTCCTCAATGAATAATTCACCTTCTACAAATGAAATTGAAACTTCATTACTTAATGTTCACCAGATTAAACATATTAAGCATTATAATCGAAATAAGCTACTTACTTTAGACGTAACTCGACGGCTTCGTCGTGGAGAAATGCTTTCCAAATCTCGTACGGTTTCAACCTCATTGCAACGACTATTGTCACTGTCATCTTTTCCAGCTGCTTGATCATTATTAACATCAACTTCCATATCACCGTGATCATAAGTTAATCTATTAGAAATTGGAATAGCACCACTTTCCAAATCTTGTACGGTTTCAACCCCATTGCAACGACTATTGTCACTGTCATCTTTTGCAGCTGCTTGGTCATTGTTAACATCAACGTCCATATTACCACTATTACAAATTGAAATGGAGTTGTTAATTTGATTATCATGGCAAATTAATTCCTTATTATCTTCTATTGTTTCCGTTGATTCATACAAATTTTCTGATGATTCTTGAATGTCTTTGGATAAATTACCACTACAATCATTAGGCTAAAAATGTAACAATACTTTATTAATTATAAATAAGCAATTTGAATATACTTACATTAAATATTTCATCGTATTTTTCCTCCATAATGTGAACCTTTAAATTTTCCAGCAATTCGTCTTTGTGACAAAGCAGAAACTTATAAATTTTTTTATTCAGAGCAGAGGGTTAATGAATTTGTTATTTTGTTGTTTCGTTTTTATATTTTAAATTCTTAAATTAATGTCTTCATCACTTAATTATTGATTTTTAATGTTCAATTTTAGCAAAGGTGGATTTATTTAAACGATACCTAGTAAAGGACCAAATTATCAGAATAATTTGATAAAAAATTTTGCAAAGGGGCTCATATAGAGGTACAATTACAGCAACAGCAGCAACAACTGAACACAAATTAAACATATCTTTTAATATTGCTATGATTACTACAACAAAATCGCTACTCCGCAGATAATTTACTTAATAAAATATAAATGTTATGCTCACTTTTTTGCCATTAAACTGAAATCGAGTACATTTAAATAATGATAATAATAAAGTTTGCATATGCACAATTTATTATATATTTAAAAAAAAAATTAAAAAAAAATTTAATATATTGCTATAAATTATAAATGACAATTTTATAATAAATCATATTTTTTACATAAAAGAAAATTATAAGGATATAAAAATACAAACACTTTCATATAAAAATTATACTAATTGATAAAATTAAATTGAGAAAAAGCTTTTCAAATATTCCAATCAAAATAATTAAAAAAAATTCATAAATCGGCATAAAATAATTGTAATAAAACATTTTTTTAGTTACAGTATTGAATAATTCTAATAATTAAAATAAAACAAAAAAACATTTTCATGTGCTGTGAAGTTCAATTTTTTTAATTTTTCACGTCTTACTGCAATTAATCATTAATATATAGGAATTTCACACAATCATCATTCATAGAATGTTTTTTAAAAATTGTTTTATTGATTTCAATAAATGTTTACAAGAATTATATTTTAAATTCTTTCTAAATTTAAATGATTATCAACAAACATAACATAACTGAGAGCATAAATAATAAGTAATAAAACATTTTGAGAGAAGTTAACGATAACCAAATAATAATAAGAAAGAGGAATACAAAAGGTACAACAGAAATTGAGTGACTTCTAGATATCCATTTAGGGACTTTAATTTAATCAAATGCAAAATATTATAAAATTAGTAATGAAATAATATTTAATATATAGTTATTCTATAAATTGGAAAAAGAAATATAAATAAAAAATAAAAAAAAAACTACCGTTAACGAGGAATCAAACCACTGCACTCCCTATTAGTAAAAGTCATATATGTCACCAAACAACTTGAAAAATTGTAGAAATTTTAAAATTAATTATAAATTAGAGTAATAACTTAGCGATAGATTTACTCGATTTACTTACTCAATTACTTACGCTTGATAGTTGAGTCCTATTACTTTAAATTTAAACCTTTGTAAGCCGTTCATAGAACGTGGTCCTCATGATTTTTATTGTGATGAAATGGTAAAGTTCTGTAACATGACGATTTTTGAGTATTAAAACGTGTTCCTCAATACAATTAAGTTGAATTAAATTTTATTGTAAGTATTATTAATATCTACACAGCTTCACAAATTATAGGAATTTAATTGAGAGTCATATTTTATTACTAATTATTAACTAATAATATCGTATTGATTGTAATTTTTATGAAAGTAACCACGTGCTCACCTTTGTGATTGTGATTGTGATTTTTTTCAAATTTTGTGTTAATTTTAGTTGCATGAATATTTAGCAGAATATCTAAATCGTTTTAAACTTTTATGTATATTATATGTATGTAACAGTAACTTTTCACCTTTTTGAATTATAAAAAAAATTTGTAAAAAAACATATAGATAGACGACAGAGTTCCTTTAAATTCAATATTATTCCGACGACTGAGTCTGATATTACATACGTATGGTTAACAATGGTTCCCCTAATAATATCCCCATTAATTGTATATACCTTATTTCCCATTCTAACGCTATGTATGCTATATATGCTATATACGCATCAATGTCAATAAGTTCCCACGCTAGTTTTTTGTGTTATATACATGAATTTTTTTTGTCTATATGCTACAAACACTCGAAACTCCCAATTCCTTGTGCAGAAATAAAATCAACCCAGAAATATTATCGTTTTTAGGGAAATTTTCAACCTTGAGTCTAAAAGCTGTAACGTTTTTTAAATTATGTGTGATTTTTTTGTTGTACTTTTGACTATTACTATTGAGCACGTGAAGAAGTCTGGAAGACTTTCAGTTTTTTTTTTATTTTTGTTTCTTTTCTAATTTCTTTTTTATTGTGCCTGCGCCAATCATAAATGTAATAGATGCAGGGATTTTAATTCAATTACGAATTTTTGAAATTCTTAATGACAATTTATTTCTAAGTATCTAAAAATAGATTTATTTCCTTCTTAAGTTTCAAAATTACTTGAATAAAATTGAAGTATATTATATATGAGTAGAAGTCATATTTTTATTTCCACCAGAAATTTCAACTTAGAAGCTAATACCAAAATTATATGATTGCATATATCATTTTCGATAGTTTTTTTATTTTTTGATGATAATAAAATTAAATTCTTTTTACAAGCACATTTTAAATTTAATTCGTATTCGTTGCATTCTGTAATTGTAATATATAATCTTTCACCTGGAAAATCTTTACTTTGTTCACATTTAACAGCAAATGTGGTTTTATTAAGTCTCTGAATTGATGGAATATTTTCATCACCATCGATATATATATTCCATAATATTTTCTTTAAATTATCACTCAATCTCATATTATATAAAACATCTTTGGTTATTATAACTTCTAAAGCTTTTTTTGAACAATTTTCGGTACAACAAACATGTTTACAACTTAAATTAGAATCCTTAGAATCATATTTACAGTTATCGACATAGCATATAGCATTACGACTAATTATTGAGTCCTCTTCGTTTACTGACGACAATATTATGTCAGTCATCTGAACAAAGTTTCTTTTACTTGAAGGATTAGTTTCGTTTTTAACACTATAAATCTTTGTGTCTGATATCGAACAGTTTAACTGCATCAAAATTAACTGTAGATTTTTTTTCTTAAATTGCGAACATATTTTATTAGACCAACTTTTCGCCCTCTGACCATTATAAAATCCAGAATATTTACATTTTCAGATACCACGCATATTGCTTCTTAGAGCTTCATTCAACTTCATTTTAAATTGTTTTTTGAAATATAAAACTCAAAATTGTGTTTTTGTTATTAAATTTATTTCTTTTACAGTTTACAATATGATTGATATTTGCCCATTAAAACTTATTCAAAAGATAATATTAATGAAGTAGTAATTTTATAATTTTTTATTTTATTCTGAAAACAAACTTTAGCTTAAATATTTACTTAATATTTAGTTTGTGCAGTGTTATTAATGTGTACAACACCAAATTGATCTAGAACTCTTACACCTGGAGATTAATAAACAATATTTATTTTTGTAACATTAAAACTTATTGTTGTGTAGGCATTATTCCTGAGATATAAGCTATCTAAGCTTTTATTTAGGTTGAATATTTCTTTGCAAATTCTGTTATTTAGTAAAAGTAGGAATATACTTTAAAAAAATTTTTTTTACATTTCATTAATCACAGGTCAACAAAATTGAACTTTTTGAAAATTGTTTATCTGAAAAGCATCTATATTAGGTAATTCTGGGACGCTGAGCTCGAATATCGTATTAGTTTTTTTCTATCACGTAAGATTTTTTAGATATACGAAAGAAAAAAAAAACCACTTTTTTGCCTTCTTGAGATGGTTTTTATTAAAATTGAAAAAAAATACACAACTAATTTACACCTTTTGACTCTTAAAATATCAAAACAAAAATAATAAAGAAATAAACTACTAGAAATCCTTGTAGTACCTCTTCCGCATAGAACTGAAGCTCCTTTTTAAAGATTTTCGCCTGTGTTCACTTGTGTCACTGTCCCTCTTTAACATCCAGCAATAGTCTGCAATCATATTAACATTCCACCTTCCTTGGTAATGTCGTTCCATTGCCTTTATATCTCGATGGAATCTCTCGCCTTGTTCTTCACTGAAATCCCCAAGATTTTCTGGAAAATGGTCCAAGTGAGATTTCAGAAAATGGACTTTTAAGCTCATGTTGCATCCCAATTTTCTAAAATTTTCCAACATGTTTGTGACTAATTGGACATAATTTGAACTTCTTTTATTGCCCAGGAATTTTTGAATTACTTCCTTCAAAGAAATCCATGCTTCTTTTTCTTCAGAGCTCATTTGAGTTACGAAGTATTTATCTTTCATTAATTTTCGAATATCTGGGCCTACGAACATTCCTTCTTTAAGCTTAGCCTCTGAAAGCGATGGAAATTTCTTACAAAGGTATTTAAAACACTCTCCCTCTTTTGATAGTGCTTTCACAAACTGCTTCATAAGTCCAAGTTTAATATGAAGTGGGGGAAGGAGCACTTTTGCTGGATCAACCAAACTTTGTCTTAGTATATTTTTCACTCCGGGTCTTAAGCATTTTCTTAAAGGCCAGTTCTTCCTTATCCAGTGCAAATCTTTGTTTCGGCTATCCCATTCACACAAAAAACATGGAAATTTTGTGTGGCCTCCTTGTTGTCCAAGTAACATAGATATAACTTTTAAATCGCCGCATATAATCCATTTTTCTTTTTGGTAGTCAAGCTTTTCAAGAATTAAGGCTAAATTTGTGTAACTCTCCCTCAGATGTACGGAATGACCCATGGGCAATGAAGCATATTTATTTCCATTGTGTAAAAGTACTGCTTTTAAGCTTCTTTTTGAAGAATCAATGAAAAGTCTCCACTCACTAGCGTGATATTCAATATCGAACATTCTTAAAAGTGTAAATAACTGTGGTTCAGTATTCTTGATTGGAAGAAAATCTTTATCTTTACTATTTTCAGAAAATGTTCCACTCTCATCACCAATGGTTTCACAATTCACTCCACCTGGTACAGGTACAGCAATAGAGGGATCTTGAGGTGTTGGTCTTATTGCAGACTGGACTATGGGATAATTGATTTCCTTTTTGTTTTTCTGGTTAAACCCTTTTATATTCGAGCAGCAAAAGTAACAGTCATCATAATGATTTTTTGGTTCCATCCAGATCATCGGAGTGCGAAATCGAAAATTTTTTTTTTTCCCCTTAAACCATTGACGCAGTTCTTCTAAGCAAGTAGAACACACTTGGTGAGGGGTCCATTTCTTGTCCTGATTTGCAATAATAGTACCAAAATAAGCATTATACATGTCTTTTACAAATGTTGTGATGTTCCTCCGTTGTTTCCTTGCGATGAATTCGCCACAAATATAACAAAAGTATTGTGGTGAATTTTTACATTTCCTCGAACTTGAAGACATTTTATATATATATATATATATATATATATGTTACTTGTATGTTTTTTACTATATTTTTTTGAAAAATTTTGAATAAAACTCTTTTATTTTATTAAAACTGTCTAAATATTTTCAAAACACGAATTAAGTTGTAGACACACCGATAAAAACTGTTGTACGTTGTAAATGACTAATTTTTTCATACTCCTGCATCTATATTTTAAGCAGGCAATTAAGTTATATTTACGTATACGAGTATATGCATGTGCAATTTTCTAAAGGACATTTAGTTCATTAGAGGTAAGGTCATAAAAAAAGGGCTGCAGGTAACAGTCATAGTTCTCCGTACAATATCAGTTTTAAATCGTAGGGACATATGCAATAAGGTGAAATTATTATTTTTTAAAATATATAGGCTTACCAAACACCCTAATCAAGCAAAAATTTCTTAGAAGTTACAAGTTATTCTAGACCATTTCATCATACCCAGAAAATATGTATTAGAACAAAGTATTCCAAGAAAAACTAATTTTTGAGAGAAAAATATCAGGTTTTCTTTAAAAATTAAAATTATTTCAATGGAAAATCATAGATTTTAAAGGTTGAAAACATAAATATTCAATTAATTAATTAAATATGCATACAAATTTAATTTCATTACATAAACTTCGTATTTTTGAGCAACATAGCACGATCTTGATAGCTTGTGTGGCTTTTACCAGAATTTCCAAAAATTCTTACGTGATGGATTTTTTTTATTATTTTTCCCTTAATGAGCACTTCGAAATCTTCAAGAAAACATTGTCCAATCTCAGACAATTTTTTCTATGTTGACCTGTGTAATATTTATTATAATTAATGCAATTATTAATTTAAAGAAATTTATTTTTTATAAACAAACTATTAAGAATTAATACAATTATTAATTTAAAGAAATTTATTTTTTATAAACAAACTATTAAGAATTAATACAATTATTAATTTAAAGAAATTTTTTTTTTACAAACAAACTATTCAGAATTAATACAATTATTAATTAAAAACATTTTTTTTCATAAACAAACTATTAAGAATTAATACAATTATTAGTTTCAAAAACAAATAATATACATTTAAAACAAAAAATTTCTGCTAACAGCATCCAAAATCATCCCACAAAATTTGTAGCTCCAGTGAAATTTTCAAATCCACTTAGTAACTCATGTTCAAATATCACAACAAGTTCATATTGTAATAATGGGATCGAACAGGAAAGTACTGATTTGGATGAGAATACATCTTCATCTACAAGCAATGGTGACAAGGATCCTATGTATTCCAAGAAATGGACACACAAAAATCTACGTCATCTTCAAAAAAATAAAACATTCTCTGGCATTGATTTATTTGCAGGAAATGAATTCTCAAGAACACTTAAACGGGATCTAGAAATTATTGATTTACTTGAACGTGAACGTAGGATAGATATACAGGATATGTTTGAAAAACATAGTGAGGTTTTACGAAGAAATAGTACTCAACGTCGTAAGCTACCAGAAATTGAAAAGGTATGTAAATCACCATGTTTTGACTCACAAAAAAGTGAGAGGTGTTTTGATTATCCCTCACCAATAATACCGGCTAGTCGAGAAAATTCACGTACCTCATTGATTTACTCAAACCGTAGTAGTTTAGTATCATTAAATGATTTGGAACCTGCTTTAATTGATCGAGAATCAAGACAAATGGCAATTGTTGAAAGTCGATTTAAACAACATAGTAAAGGAAGTAGTTCCTCTGCATGTAGCTTCATTAAATCTAGAGATGGTAATATTAAAGGGTTAGAAATTAAAACGACGGCAATTTTTACAGATTTGTAAAATTTATTTTTTTTTTGTTTTGCTATTTTGCATAAATTAAAAAATAATATAGCTTTTTTAAATTTTCTTTTTTTTTTCAAATTCGGAAAATATTCTTTAATATAGTATTAAAACACGGCGCTATGAAAGTCAAATGCTATTCGATAGTGCCAAAATTTTATAAATAAAAGAAAATTGATACTGAAATCAAACTAATTTATATAACAATGAAAGTAGATAGAAGGAAAAATTATTTTTAGTAAGCAAAATTAAGCTGTTATGAACTAAAAAACAGAAGCGACAACAGCAAACAAATATTTTAAGAGTTCAAAATTCATAGTAACCTGAATTAAAGATAAAATTAATAGCTTCATATTTAATTGTTTTATGTTATAGAAATTTGTTGTTTTATTTCATATGAAATAAAGCATAATTTTATTTACTATGGAGAAAACTAAATTTATATAAATAAACGCAAATGTTTTCTTTCGTTGTTTTGGTCAGAGATTTATTTTTATAAATCCTGTTTTTTTTTAGTGAGAAGGCTTTTCTAATTTCCTTTATATACTCTTCCTTTGAATATCCTTCTCTTGTTCCTCGAATGGAATCTGTAAAATTTTAAAAAGGTAGTTTTAAAAGCATGCGTATTGTGATTTTCATTTAGTTTTCTTACCGAAAATAACATCATTTGTTCGTAATTTTGCAAAGGGGATTTTATTCCTACGCCCATCATAATTGCATTCTAGAATTACAGAGGTGCCGAAAAGTTTAATCAATCAAAAGTTCAGTTACCACAATTAATACACAATATATAACACAACACACTGCACGTGTCCTAGACAACAAAAGACTGGCTTTAACAAAATTTAATAAAACAAAAGACAAAACGAAATTTCATATTTGTTAGAGTTAGAAAATTTTTTGTACCTATAAAATGTGTGTGGTCGCAATTGCAAAAATATATATATACATATACATATATCATATAGCACCGTCTTTAGTTTCTAAAAGATTCATGCATACCAAAATAAGAGTATTTTAATCGCTGAGAACATGCATACGCTTTTTAAGGGAAATTAACCTCCCGGTAATTACCAGGTTTACCTATAATTTAAATTAAAACCCACGCCAGTGAATTGATTCATCCAACAAAAACCTCTTCAGATTTTCTCCCTGGTTGCCATTGGAATCAAGTTTGCTCCATCCAACAAGTGTAATTTGAGTTAATCGATTTTGGATTAATTGTTAGATGTGATTTGTGATATATTGTTGAAAACTGTTGGAAGCATAGAGTTCGAATCAAATTTTCTTATAGAAGAGTAAAAAATCTCAAAACAGAAAAATACAGAATTAGTTTTATTAGTAGCTTAAATGAAAATTTTTTTAGTTTGGGAAGGAGTTACTATTTTCGGATATAAGTTGTAAGAAGCTCTTGGTTGACTTAATAAATTTTAAGAAACAAACAATAAATACTGTTAAAAATAATTTAAACATAAGCAAGAGAAAATCTAATAAGCAGAAATATATAATATGTTTCATAATGTTAAAAAAAAAATTTCATTTCAAAAGAAATAATAAGAAGAGTTATACAGTTAAGAGGAAAACTATAGAGCTTATAAGGAACCTTTTTATAAATGGAGTTACATATATGTACAACATACGAGTATATATTAATTTATTGCCCTTATTTTGTTAAGTTGACTGTTGTGTATTGGGAATAAGAATAAAATAAAATAACATCTATAAGAATAAAAAAAACTTTCCTTTTATAAATCTACTTATAATTTAATTTTAGGTTTTTTTCAGGTGCAATAAAAAGAAACAAACATTATCTTACAAGGTCTTTATTAATGTTTAAGGAATATCTGAAAAAAAGGTGAAAAAACTAAAATGGTGTGCGAAGTTTGTCACGATTTTAACCCTCTTAGTAATCTTAAGTAAAAAAAAGGGATTATTAAAACGGATTATGTCTAAAAGAAAGAGAAGTTTTTTTGGTATTTTTGAAATTTTTTTGAATTTTGAGAAATACATAAAAAAGAATCACAAAATTTCAAGTGCCAAACTGGTTTAAATGATGCATCACTAAAACAGTTACATCTTCAAAAATAATTTAAATTTTAAAAAATCCTGAAAAATGAAACTTCCAGTCTTTACTCAATGATTTAAAACTTTTTTATTTTCCTTTCAATTTTGACGATTTTTGGCTAAAAATTTTTGTAATAAATTTCTCTTTTACTTAAAATCTTAAAATTTTTAGTAAGGTTTTTTGAGCCGAAAAAAAGCAAATAAAAATGTGAAATTTTTAAAAAAGGTGAAATTATTAAGATTTATTAACAGTTTTGATTTCTAAGTGTGCTTCCTTGAAGTTCATTCTACTCAAGGTATTAAAGAATATATTTTAAGCCAATAAAGATTTCTTACATAATTTTTTGTTTTAGTTTTTACTATTTTACCATTTTCATCCCTTTTCAGTTAGTTCATTGTATTATGTACTTTCAGACTATGATTTTCGGCATTTGGAGCTATAATTGTAAGTTTGCATCTTGCTTCTTAACGAATTCTTTTCAAATACCCGCTAAAGGTTCTGAAAAGTTAAACTGCTAGTCTTTAATATTATTGAAAAAGGCTTTTATATTTTTGGAAGCAAATTCTAGCTATCGTTAACTCGTTTTTAGGATCAGATGCTCCGTAGGGTTTTTTACGTTTTTATTTTCTCATACATATTTTTAGTTTTGCACATTTTCTTTCAAATATACTTACAGTTTCATCTCTTCACAATCTTTATCAATAAGCTAATAAAGGTTTTAATTTTGTTCCAGATAAGAATGAGCAAATTTTATATGTTTAATTCATTTTTATACAAAAGTATAAAATGTTTGACGATTTATTATTTGAAAAAAGTTTTGAACTCGAGTAATTGGATTTGTAATTTGAAAATTTATCAAAATTTACATCTTAAAATCAGTATCAACAAAATTTCAAAAGCATGTCATATTTATTTATAAAACATATTTTAAGTCAAAGCAAAAATAAATGAGAAAATAAATAAACAAAAAACGTAGAGAATTTTTTTAATGTTTAATTAAAAATTGTAAGCAAGGCTGCCACTAGAAAACTCCAAATGCCGAAAACCAATAAAGCATAAAAGTATTGGAAAAAAAACATTAATACCATTTTGTGACAAACAAATTATTATCAATTGGATAACAAGTTTTCCATAATTTTGAATCTATTTATATTTTAAATATCATTATTGATGAATTTGGTTAACTTTTCTTTTTCTGTTAGATCAAACTAGTGCACAAAAATTATATGAAAATACTTACATATTATAAACATTAATTTAAGTGAAAGACAACTAAAATCTGTTATCTATTACAACTATAATTTCTTATTTACTTAAAAATTATTTATATATAGACTATTTTAAAGTATAATATACGATAAATTCCCAAAATGCGAGTTTGGCAATCAGCGACAGATAAGAGATAACATTATTATAAATGTCTTTGGCTTTGATTAAAATTATTCTTCATTTGTGGAATTATACGTTATGACAAAGATTCAGGAAGCATACAGTTGGGCGCACATTACATATATATTAGTTCTTTTCTTCCATCTAGCCAGTTACTCAACTACCTATAAACACCTTTCTTCAAAGCAGTTAGTACGATGAAGTACTTATTTTACTTTCATTTCCAGAGTTTAAAAAATGCAATAAATATATACAAACGATCATACATACATATACACTGAAATTCTATAAAGGTATGAGTTTTTAATACAAGAATTTAAACAGTATTTCCGAAATATTTAAAGACATACAATTACATTGAAATATAGCTGAATAATTGATGGGCTAAGTATTATAAAGGCTTTTGTCGGTTAATATGTTGAATCGCGTAATGATTGGCTAATTGGACCAGATGAAGAACATAAAAGTTTGAAGTAACAACAAAACATTTTTATTGCATAGGAAATAACATATATGGAACTAATTGAAATACTATTCGGCATTGTGTAAATCTCCGGCCATGTTCCAACTGTAAGCCACCGTCAACGAATAAAATTTTGAACAAGGAACATTCCATATCTAGGAGGATTTTTATCTAAATGAACTTGTCGCTTCTATAATTTCAAATACCTTCATGATGTCGAGTAGCTATCATAAAATTAACAGACGGATATAACAACATACAACTGTTATTCACATTAGTGAAGTGCTAATCACCTAATAGCGACGTTAATTTTCTGTGCTTAAGAGGAGACAAAATTGCAACATCGTTAGGAAAATGAAACCAACCTATCTTACACCGTTGATGGATGTAAAATTATTGGATCCAGTTCATATTGCAGTCTTCTTCATTATAATACAAAGTAATTTATTGCAATATATATCAAAGTAAAGCCTGCTGGGGCTAAGAACGACAAAATCGACACAACAAACAAAGCGTTATCGGTGTGAGAAAGTGAAAAACTTGAGAGAAACTGGTATAACTAATAAAGAAAAACTAGTATATTTTAAATGTAATAGATTTAAATATAATTAAAATAGGACAAATGCTTCTATGCTCGTGTTGTGGCATTATATGAGCACTCATGGACACATATCAAAATGTAGTCCTTACATAGCAATAACAACAGAGCACCATTAATATTAAATTATATTAATGGTTCAGCATCACTACCCCGGCAAAAGATAATAATAACAAAAATAAAAAAAAATTAAATTATAGAACAAAAAATTCCATTGCCTCCGCCAATGTATATAAGCAATGTAAACAACTTCGAACTGGTTAGGCAAGTAGTGTTAAATATAGTAAAAGGTTCAATCCAATTCAAAGCGCTATCGAACAATGAAATTAAAATGACTACCCGAGATGAGGATGACTATAGAAACATCAGTAATTTATTGAATAATTTAGAAAATGAACCTAACAATCTCTCTGAAAATATTAAATATCGACGTTTCACTTGAAAAGTTAAAAAAGCTAAAGATGCGTCATACGAGGACCTCCTAAAATAACAAAAAGTATAAACTGTCAGCAGCTTGGACACACAATAATAATGAATCGAATAATAATGATATCATAAAGATGCTCCATCAAAGTCAGCAAACGTTTGTACAGCTAGCAAAAAGAGTTGAAAAATTCGAAAACAACTTAATATAATTAAGATTGTACTAGCTATATCCCAATGAGGATGTTTAAAACAAAAAAAAACAAATAAAACCGCATACATGTAACAGTAAAACATTAAAAATTTTAAAGGCTTCATTGATAAAACCAACGAGAAATTTTATTTTGTTCTTAACCATCGTATTTTTCTCTAAAAGAAATAAAAAAAGTAATTTAAAAAAAAATTTTTGTTTAAATTAAAATAGGTTTACCTTTTTTTTGTATGGTTCATAATTATCTCTGCTTTCGCTTGATGATATATCTGAAGGAGAGGAACTCCTCAATGAATAATTCACCTTCTACAAATGAAATTGAAACTTCATTACTTAATGTTCACCAGATTAAACATATTAAGCATTATAATCGAAATAAGCTACTTACTTTAGACGTAACTCGACGGCTTCGTCGTGGAGAAATGCTTTCCAAATCTCGTACGGTTTCAACCTCATTGCAACGACTATTGTCACTGTCATCTTTTCCAGCTGCTTGATCATTATTAACATCAACTTCCATATCACCGTGATCATAAGTTAATCTATTAGAAATTGGAATAGCACCACTTTCCAAATCTTGTACGGTTTCAACCCCATTGCAACGACTATTGTCACTGTCATCTTTTGCAGCTGCTTGGTCATTGTTAACATCAACGTCCATATTACCACTATTACAAATTGAAATGGAGTTGTTAATTTGATTATCATGGCAAATTAATTCCTTATTATCTTCTATTGTTTCCGTTGATTCATACAAATTTTCTGATGATTCTTGAATGTCTTTGGATAAATTACCACTACAATCATTAGGCTAAAAATGTAACAATACTTTATTAATTATAAATAAGCAATTTGAATATACTTACATTAAATATTTCATCGTATTTTTCCTCCATAATGTGAACCTTTAAATTTTCCAGCAATTCGTCTTTGTGACAAAGCAGAAACTTATAAATTTTTTTATTCAGAGCAGAGGGTTAATGAATTTGTTATTTTGTTGTTTCGTTTTTATATTTTAAATTCTTAAATTAATGTCTTCATCACTTAATTATTGATTTTTAATGTTCAATTTTAGCAAAGGTGGATTTATTTAAACGATACCTAGTAAAGGACCAAATTATCAGAATAATTTGATAAAAAATTTTGCAAAGGGGCTCATATAGAGGTACAATTACAGCAACAGCAGCAACAACTGAACACAAATTAAACATATCTTTTAATATTGCTATGATTACTACAACAAAATCGCTACTCCGCAGATAATTTACTTAATAAAATATAAATGTTATGCTCACTTTTTTGCCATTAAACTGAAATCGAGTACATTTAAATAATGATAATAATAAAGTTTGCATATGCACAATTTATTATATATTTAAAAAAAAAATTAAAAAAAAATTTAATATATTGCTATAAATTATAAATGACAATTTTATAATAAATCATATTTTTTACATAAAAGAAAATTATAAGGATATAAAAATACAAACACTTTCATATAAAAATTATACTAATTGATAAAATTAAATTGAGAAAAAGCTTTTCAAATATTCCAATCAAAATAATTAAAAAAAATTCATAAATCGGCATAAAATAATTGTAATAAAACATTTTTTTAGTTACAGTATTGAATAATTCTAATAATTAAAATAAAACAAAAAAACATTTTCATGTGCTGTGAAGTTCAATTTTTTTAATTTTTCACGTCTTACTGCAATTAATCATTAATATATAGGAATTTCACACAATCATCATTCATAGAATGTTTTTTAAAAATTGTTTTATTGATTTCAATAAATGTTTACAAGAATTATATTTTAAATTCTTTCTAAATTTAAATGATTATCAACAAACATAACATAACTGAGAGCATAAATAATAAGTAATAAAACATTTTGAGAGAAGTTAACGATAACCAAATAATAATAAGAAAGAGGAATACAAAAGGTACAACAGAAATTGAGTGACTTCTAGATATCCATTTAGGGACTTTAATTTAATCAAATGCAAAATATTATAAAATTAGTAATGAAATAATATTTAATATATAGTTATTCTATAAATTGGAAAAAGAAATATAAATAAAAAATAAAAAAAAAACTACCGTTAACGAGGAATCAAACCACTGCACTCCCTATTAGTAAAAGTCATATATGTCACCAAACAACTTGAAAAATTGTAGAAATTTTAAAATTAATTATAAATTAGAGTAATAACTTAGCGATAGATTTACTCGATTTACTTACTCAATTACTTACGCTTGATAGTTGAGTCCTATTACTTTAAATTTAAACCTTTGTAAGCCGTTCATAGAACGTGGTCCTCATGATTTTTATTGTGATGAAATGGTAAAGTTCTGTAACATGACGATTTTTGAGTATTAAAACGTGTTCCTCAATACAATTAAGTTGAATTAAATTTTATTGTAAGTATTATTAATATCTACACAGCTTCACAAATTATAGGAATTTAATTGAGAGTCATATTTTATTACTAATTATTAACTAATAATATCGTATTGATTGTAATTTTTATGAAAGTAACCACGTGCTCACCTTTGTGATTGTGATTGTGATTTTTTTCAAATTTTGTGTTAATTTTAGTTGCATGAATATTTAGCAGAATATCTAAATCGTTTTAAACTTTTATGTATATTATATGTATGTAACAGTAACTTTTCACCTTTTTGAATTATAAAAAAAATTTGTAAAAAAACATATAGATAGACGACAGAGTTCCTTTAAATTCAATATTATTCCGACGACTGAGTCTGATATTACATACGTATGGTTAACAATGGTTCCCCTAATAATATCCCCATTAATTGTATATACCTTATTTCCCATTCTAACGCTATGTATGCTATATATGCTATATACGCATCAATGTCAATAAGTTCCCACGCTAGTTTTTTGTGTTATATACATGAATTTTTTTTGTCTATATGCTACAAACACTCGAAACTCCCAATTCCTTGTGCAGAAATAAAATCAACCCAGAAATATTATCGTTTTTAGGGAAATTTTCAACCTTGAGTCTAAAAGCTGTAACGTTTTTTAAATTATGTGTGATTTTTTTGTTGTACTTTTGACTATTACTATTGAGCACGTGAAGAAGTCTGGAAGACTTTCAGTTTTTTTTTTATTTTTGTTTCTTTTCTAATTTCTTTTTTATTGTGCCTGCGCCAATCATAAATGTAATAGATGCAGGGATTTTAATTCAATTACGAATTTTTGAAATTCTTAATGACAATTTATTTCTAAGTATCTAAAAATAGATTTATTTCCTTCTTAAGTTTCAAAATTACTTGAATAAAATTGAAGTATATTATATATGAGTAGAAGTCATATTTTTATTTCCACCAGAAATTTCAACTTAGAAGCTAATACCAAAATTATATGATTGCATATATCATTTTCGATAGTTTTTTTATTTTTTGATGATAATAAAATTAAATTCTTTTTACAAGCACATTTTAAATTTAATTCGTATTCGTTGCATTCTGTAATTGTAATATATAATCTTTCACCTGGAAAATCTTTACTTTGTTCACATTTAACAGCAAATGTGGTTTTATTAAGTCTCTGAATTGATGGAATATTTTCATCACCATCGATATATATATTCCATAATATTTTCTTTAAATTATCACTCAATCTCATATTATATAAAACATCTTTGGTTATTATAACTTCTAAAGCTTTTTTTGAACAATTTTCGGTACAACAAACATGTTTACAACTTAAATTAGAATCCTTAGAATCATATTTACAGTTATCGACATAGCATATAGCATTACGACTAATTATTGAGTCCTCTTCGTTTACTGACGACAATATTATGTCAGTCATCTGAACAAAGTTTCTTTTACTTGAAGGATTAGTTTCGTTTTTAACACTATAAATCTTTGTGTCTGATATCGAACAGTTTAACTGCATCAAAATTAACTGTAGATTTTTTTTCTTAAATTGCGAACATATTTTATTAGACCAACTTTTCGCCCTCTGACCATTATAAAATCCAGAATATTTACATTTTCAGATACCACGCATATTGCTTCTTAGAGCTTCATTCAACTTCATTTTAAATTGTTTTTTGAAATATAAAACTCAAAATTGTGTTTTTGTTATTAAATTTATTTCTTTTACAGTTTACAATATGATTGATATTTGCCCATTAAAACTTATTCAAAAGATAATATTAATGAAGTAGTAATTTTATAATTTTTTATTTTATTCTGAAAACAAACTTTAGCTTAAATATTTACTTAATATTTAGTTTGTGCAGTGTTATTAATGTGTACAACACCAAATTGA
Organism: Acrocera orbiculus; assembly: GCA_947359355.1. Lineage (NCBI taxonomy): Eukaryota > Metazoa > Arthropoda > Insecta > Diptera > Acroceridae > Acrocera > Acrocera orbiculus. Next base: position 6,993,208 of record OX375757.1, read on the forward strand.
TCTAGAACTCTTACACCTGGAGATTAATAAACAATATTTATTTTTGTAACATTAAAACTTATTGTTGTGTAGGCATTATTCCTGAGATATAAGCTATCTAAGCTTTTATTTAGGTTGAATATTTCTTTGCAAATTCTGTTATTTAGTAAAAGTAGGAATATACTTTAAAAAAATTTTTTTTACATTTCATTAATCACAGGTCAACAAAATTGAACTTTTTGAAAATTGTTTATCTGAAAAGCATCTATATTAGGTAATTCTGGGACGCTGAGCTCGAATATCGTATTAGTTTTTTTCTATCACGTAAGATTTTTTAGATATACGAAAGAAAAAAAAAACCACTTTTTTGCCTTCTTGAGATGGTTTTTATTAAAATTGAAAAAAAATACACAACTAATTTACACCTTTTGACTCTTAAAATATCAAAACAAAAATAATAAAGAAATAAACTACTAGAAATCCTTGTAGTACCTCTTCCGCATAGAACTGAAGCTCCTTTTTAAAGATTTTCGCCTGTGTTCACTTGTGTCACTGTCCCTCTTTAACATCCAGCAATAGTCTGCAATCATATTAACATTCCACCTTCCTTGGTAATGTCGTTCCATTGCCTTTATATCTCGATGGAATCTCTCGCCTTGTTCTTCACTGAAATCCCCAAGATTTTCTGGAAAATGGTCCAAGTGAGATTTCAGAAAATGGACTTTTAAGCTCATGTTGCATCCCAATTTTCTAAAATTTTCCAACATGTTTGTGACTAATTGGACATAATTTGAACTTCTTTTATTGCCCAGGAATTTTTGAATTACTTCCTTCAAAGAAATCCATGCTTCTTTTTCTTCAGAGCTCATTTGAGTTACGAAGTATTTATCTTTCATTAATTTTCGAATATCTGGGCCTACGAACATTCCTTCTTTAAGCTTAGCCTCTGAAAGCGATGGAAATTTCTTACAAAGGTATTTAAAACACTCTCCCTCTTTTGATAGTGCTTTCACAAACTGCTTCATAAGTCCAAGTTTAATATGAAGTGGGGGAAGGAGCACTTTTGCTGGATCAACCAAACTTTGTCTTAGTATATTTTTCACTCCGGGTCTTAAGCATTTTCTTAAAGGCCAGTTCTTCCTTATCCAGTGCAAATCTTTGTTTCGGCTATCCCATTCACACAAAAAACATGGAAATTTTGTGTGGCCTCCTTGTTGTCCAAGTAACATAGATATAACTTTTAAATCGCCGCATATAATCCATTTTTCTTTTTGGTAGTCAAGCTTTTCAAGAATTAAGGCTAAATTTGTGTAACTCTCCCTCAGATGTACGGAATGACCCATGGGCAATGAAGCATATTTATTTCCATTGTGTAAAAGTACTGCTTTTAAGCTTCTTTTTGAAGAATCAATGAAAAGTCTCCACTCACTAGCGTGATATTCAATATCGAACATTCTTAAAAGTGTAAATAACTGTGGTTCAGTATTCTTGATTGGAAGAAAATCTTTATCTTTACTATTTTCAGAAAATGTTCCACTCTCATCACCAATGGTTTCACAATTCACTCCACCTGGTACAGGTACAGCAATAGAGGGATCTTGAGGTGTTGGTCTTATTGCAGACTGGACTATGGGATAATTGATTTCCTTTTTGTTTTTCTGGTTAAACCCTTTTATATTCGAGCAGCAAAAGTAACAGTCATCATAATGATTTTTTGGTTCCATCCAGATCATCGGAGTGCGAAATCGAAAATTTTTTTTTTTCCCCTTAAACCATTGACGCAGTTCTTCTAAGCAAGTAGAACACACTTGGTGAGGGGTCCATTTCTTGTCCTGATTTGCAATAATAGTACCAAAATAAGCATTATACATGTCTTTTACAAATGTTGTGATGTTCCTCCGTTGTTTCCTTGCGATGAATTCGCCACAAATATAACAAAAGTATTGTGGTGAATTTTTACATTTCCTCGAACTTGAAGACATTTTATATATATATATATATATATATATATGTTACTTGTATGTTTTTTACTATATTTTTTTGAAAAATTTTGAATAAAACTCTTTTATTTTATTAAAACTGTCTAAATATTTTCAAAACACGAATTAAGTTGTAGACACACCGATAAAAACTGTTGTACGTTGTAAATGACTAATTTTTTCATACTCCTGCATCTATATTTTAAGCAGGCAATTAAGTTATATTTACGTATACGAGTATATGCATGTGCAATTTTCTAAAGGACATTTAGTTCATTAGAGGTAAGGTCATAAAAAAAGGGCTGCAGGTAACAGTCATAGTTCTCCGTACAATATCAGTTTTAAATCGTAGGGACATATGCAATAAGGTGAAATTATTATTTTTTAAAATATATAGGCTTACCAAACACCCTAATCAAGCAAAAATTTCTTAGAAGTTACAAGTTATTCTAGACCATTTCATCATACCCAGAAAATATGTATTAGAACAAAGTATTCCAAGAAAAACTAATTTTTGAGAGAAAAATATCAGGTTTTCTTTAAAAATTAAAATTATTTCAATGGAAAATCATAGATTTTAAAGGTTGAAAACATAAATATTCAATTAATTAATTAAATATGCATACAAATTTAATTTCATTACATAAACTTCGTATTTTTGAGCAACATAGCACGATCTTGATAGCTTGTGTGGCTTTTACCAGAATTTCCAAAAATTCTTACGTGATGGATTTTTTTTATTATTTTTCCCTTAATGAGCACTTCGAAATCTTCAAGAAAACATTGTCCAATCTCAGACAATTTTTTCTATGTTGACCTGTGTAATATTTATTATAATTAATGCAATTATTAATTTAAAGAAATTTATTTTTTATAAACAAACTATTAAGAATTAATACAATTATTAATTTAAAGAAATTTATTTTTTATAAACAAACTATTAAGAATTAATACAATTATTAATTTAAAGAAATTTTTTTTTTACAAACAAACTATTCAGAATTAATACAATTATTAATTAAAAACATTTTTTTTCATAAACAAACTATTAAGAATTAATACAATTATTAGTTTCAAAAACAAATAATATACATTTAAAACAAAAAATTTCTGCTAACAGCATCCAAAATCATCCCACAAAATTTGTAGCTCCAGTGAAATTTTCAAATCCACTTAGTAACTCATGTTCAAATATCACAACAAGTTCATATTGTAATAATGGGATCGAACAGGAAAGTACTGATTTGGATGAGAATACATCTTCATCTACAAGCAATGGTGACAAGGATCCTATGTATTCCAAGAAATGGACACACAAAAATCTACGTCATCTTCAAAAAAATAAAACATTCTCTGGCATTGATTTATTTGCAGGAAATGAATTCTCAAGAACACTTAAACGGGATCTAGAAATTATTGATTTACTTGAACGTGAACGTAGGATAGATATACAGGATATGTTTGAAAAACATAGTGAGGTTTTACGAAGAAATAGTACTCAACGTCGTAAGCTACCAGAAATTGAAAAGGTATGTAAATCACCATGTTTTGACTCACAAAAAAGTGAGAGGTGTTTTGATTATCCCTCACCAATAATACCGGCTAGTCGAGAAAATTCACGTACCTCATTGATTTACTCAAACCGTAGTAGTTTAGTATCATTAAATGATTTGGAACCTGCTTTAATTGATCGAGAATCAAGACAAATGGCAATTGTTGAAAGTCGATTTAAACAACATAGTAAAGGAAGTAGTTCCTCTGCATGTAGCTTCATTAAATCTAGAGACGGTAATATTAAAGGGTTAGAAATTAAAACGACGGCAATTTTTACAGATTTGTAAAATTTATTTTTTTTTTTGTTTTGCTATTTTGCATAAATTAAAAAATAATATAGCTTTTTTAAATTTTCTTTTTTTTTTCAAATTCGGAAAATATTCTTTAATATAGTATTAAAACACGGCGCTATGAAAGTCAAATGCTATTCGATAGTGCCAAAATTTTATAAATAAAAGAAAATTGATACTGAAATCAAACTAATTTATATAACAATGAAAGTAGATAGAAGGAAAAATTATTTTTAGTAAGCAAAATTAAGCTGTTATGAACTAAAAAACAGAAGCGACAACAGCAAACAAATATTTTAAGAGTTCAAAATTCATAGTAACCTGAATTAAAGATAAAATTAATAGCTTCATATTTAATTGTTTTATGTTATAGAAATTTGTTGTTTTATTTCATATGAAATAAAGCATAATTTTATTTACTATGGAGAAAACTAAATTTATATAAATAAACGCAAATGTTTTCTTTCGTTGTTTTGGTCAGAGATTTATTTTTATAAATCCTGTTTTTTTTTAGTGAGAAGGCTTTTCTAATTTCCTTTATATACTCTTCCTTTGAATATCCTTCTCTTGTTCCTCGAATGGAATCTGTAAAATTTTAAAAAGGTAGTTTTAAAAGCATGCGTATTGTGATTTTCATTTAGTTTTCTTACCGAAAATAACATCATTTGTTCGTAATTTTGCAAAGGGGATTTTATTCCTACGCCCATCATAATTGCATTCTAGAATTACAGAGGTGCCGAAAAGTTTAATCAATCAAAAGTTCAGTTACCACAATTAATACACAATATATAACACAACACACTGCACGTGTCCTAGACAACAAAAGACTGGCTTTAACAAAATTTAATAAAACAAAAGACAAAACGAAATTTCATATTTGTTAGAGTTAGAAAATTTTTTGTACCTATAAAATGTGTGTGGTCGCAATTGCAAAAATATATATATACATATACATATATCATATAGCACCGTCTTTAGCTTCTAAAAGATTCATGCATACCAAAATAAGAGTATTTTAATCGCTGAGAACATGCATACGCTTTTTAAGGGAAATTAACCTCCCGGTAATTACCAGGTTTACCTATAATTTAAATTAAAACCCACGCCAGTGAATTGATTCATCCAACAAAAACCTCTTCAGATTTTCTCCCTGGTTGCCATTGGAATCAAGTTTGCTCCATCCAACAAGTGTAATTTGAGTTAATCGATTTTGGATTAATTGTTAGATGTGATTTGTGATATATTGTTGAAAACTGTTGGAAGCATAGAGTTCGAATCAAATTTTCTTATAGAAGAGTAAAAAATCTCAAAACAGAAAAATACAGAATTAGTTTTATTAGTAGCTTAAATGAAAATTTTTTTAGTTTGGGAAGGAGTTACTATTTTCGGATATAAGTTGTAAGAAGCTCTTGGTTGACTTAATAAATTTTAAGAAACAAACAATAAATACTGTTAAAAATAATTTAAACATAAGCAAGAGAAAATCTAATAAGCAGAAATATATAATATGTTTCATAATGTTAAAAAAAAATTTCATTTCAAAAGAAATAATAAGAAGAGTTATACAGTTAAGAGGAAAACTATAGAGCTTATAAGGAACCTTTTTATAAATGGAGTTACATATATGTACAACATACGAGTATATATTAATTTATTGCCCTTATTTTGTTAAGTTGACTGTTGTGTATTGGGAATAAGAATAAAATAAAATAACATCTATAAGAATAAAAAAAACTTTCCTTTTATAAATCTACTTATAATTTAATTTTAGGTTTTTTTCAGGTGCAATAAAAAGAAACAAACATTATCTTACAAGATCTTTATTAATGTTTAAGGAATATCTGAAAAAAAGGTGAAAAAACTAAAATGGTGTGCGAAGTTTGTCACGATTTTAACCCTCTTAGTAATCTTAAGTAAAAAAAAGGGATTATTAAAACGGATTATGTCTAAAAGAAAGAGAAGTTTTTTTGGTATTTTTGAAATTTTTTTGAATTTTGAGAAATACATAAAAAAGAATCACAAAATTTCAAGTGCCAAACTGGTTTAAATGATGCATCACTAAAACAGTTACATCTTCAAAAATAATTTAAATTTTAAAAAATCCTGAAAAATGAAACTTCCAGTCTTTACTCAATGATTTAAAACTTTTTTATTTTTCTTTCAATTTTGACGATTTTTGGCTAAAAATTTTTGTAATAAATTTCTCTTTTACTTAAAATCTTAAAATTTTTAGTAAGGTTTTTTGAGCCGAAAAAAAGCAAATAAAAATGTGAAATTTTTAAAAAAGGTGAAATTATTAAGATTTATTAACAGTTTTGATTTCTAAGTGTGCTTCCTTGAAGTTCATTCTACTCAAGGTATTAAAGAATATATTTTAAGCCAATAAAGATTTCTTACATAATTTTTTGTTTTAGTTTTTACTATTTTAACATTTTCATCCCTTTTCAGTTAGTTCATTGTATTATGTACTTTCAGACTATGATTTTCGGCATTTGGAGCTATAATTGTAAGTTTGCATCTTGCTTTTTAACGAATTCTTTTCAAATACCCGCTAAAGGTTCTGAAAAGTTAAACTGCTAGTCTTTAATATTATTGAAAAAGGCTTTTATATTTTTGGAAGCAAATTCTAGCTATCGTTAACTCGTTTTTAGGATCAGATGCTCCGTAGGGTTTTTTACGTTTTTATTTTCTCATACATATTTTTAGTTTTGCACATTTTCTTTCAAATATACTTACAGTTTCATCTCTTCACAATCTTTATCAATAAGTTAATAAAGGTTTTAATTTTGTTCCAGATAAGAATGAGCAAATTTTATATGTTTAATTCATTTTTATACAAAAGTATAAAATGTTCGACGATTTATTATTTGAAAAAAGTTTTGAACTCGAGTAATTGGATTTGTAATTTGAAAATTTATCAAAATTTACATCTTAAAATCAGTATCAACAAAATTTCAAAAGCATGTCATATTTATTTATAAAACATATTTTAAGTCAAAGCAAAAATAAATAAACAAAAAACGTAGAGAATTTTTTTAATGTTTAATTAAAAATTGTAAGCAAGGCTGCCACTGGAAAACTTTACATGGGAAACTTTATTAGAGGGTGAATACGCAAAACCCAATAAATTATTTTCTTTTAAATTGCTTTCAGGATTATTTTGTCTTAATATTTGCTGTTGAGGACTTTCTTGACCATGTGGAGTATACTGTTGTTGTATTTCTTGTTCGTGCTGCAAATATGCTTCAGAATTTTGTGACGACAGGAACTGTTGAGGCAGTTGTTGCTGTGCTATTTTTTGATGTTGAAATTGTAAGTGCTGTAATTGTAATTGTTGCTGTTTTAATTGCTGTAATTGTTGCTGTTTCTCCTCTAATCTTTCTTGGTGTTGCTCATACTGCTGTGATGAGGATGCCTGTGTATAAATGTTTAATAATAAGTAATTATTATGTATATTTCAACAAACTAATATCTATTTAAGCTTAAACATTTTTATAGCTTTGATTTTGAACAATTTTTGCCTTTTATTGATTATTACTTTCTTCATTTCTGACTTTCTTCATTTCATTAATTTGCTGATATTAGGAATTTACTATTATATTGAAATAAATTTTAGAATATTTTAAGATCTTTACGAAATCCTTAAGAATTAGATGTTTATCTAAACTCAATTCAAAATGGATTTGTTATTATTTTTCTAGCCATTATCCCTTACACCATACTTAAGTAGAATTAAGTAAAATACTTTACATCTAAAACTATAAATTTTTCAATTGATAAAAATTACTTCTAATTATTTCATAATTGAAGAAAGCAATTTCACTAATTTATCAGAAATATTAGCTAAATTTTTCATGGATGAAATATAATTTGGATTACATAAAGATCGTTATAAAGAAGCTATAATGAAACTTAAGAATCAAAAAGTTATGTTTAGTAAAGATAGTATTTGAATGTCATAAGCCACAAGTAACTTACAGTTTTTAGTATTTGGTCATAAGAGGTAATAAGAAAGCCAAAAACTTCGAACATTTTTAGTATAAAAATCTGCTGTAATTTTTTGGTAGGTTACCAATCCATAGAAAGTATTTCTTGACATTTGATGATTAGCTGGCTGAATATCAAATAATTTTCTTTTTTTTGAGTGCTTAGGTAATAAAATTTATACACAAAGTGTTATACTTGAGTCCTACCTTTATTTTTTAAATGAGGAGTTGAAAGTTTTCCAAAGAAAATGTGAAAACTTAAGCTCATAAAATTGAAACTGGTCTTCTCGTGGAATCCATCTCTGAAATATCTTTTTGTATATTTTTCGGTTTAAGGTTTTGCTAAGAAAACTGGTATAAATGTCGACTGGTATAACTGAAATGCACTTGCAATTGCACCAAATGGATTTTTTTCAAACAAACATACTGATATTGTTATTTTAAAAAAATATTTCATTTAAAAAGTTAAGTATTACGGTTACCTTCTGGTGTGGAATGTTCATTTTATGCATAAGTTCGCTTAAAAAGTTCGCTCTAGTGCATTATTTGAATGAAATGCACTTGCAATTGCACCAAATTGAAATTATAAAAGTTTAAATTATTATATTTTTAGCTTCTGCTGCTGTTATTGAAAAAAGTTTTTTTGTTGTTCTTAGCCACCACTTTTCAGCAATTGATATATGTATATAGTAAAGTTAATGTAAGCTTTCATGGGAAAGAATTCAATTTTTAGAGAAAATGAAGCAAGAATAATTTGAATAAATATTATTTACTTCATTAAAATTCAAAAAAATTAGAAAACATCTAACATTATACATATCAAAATTATCTTCGAAGCAACTCAATTATAAGTTTCAAGAAATATAATTGAATATTTTACATTTTTCTGTATTTCACAATAAAATTAAAAAAATTCATGTAGTTAAAAACAAATTCAATAAGCATGTCACGTTCAAAAAAACTTCCAAATGATTTTCACATAACACTTTATAATAGTTGAAATTTTGCAGGTTGACTATTGATTGCTTAAAATACGTTTTTGCTGATTGCAAGACAAAAGAGTTTTTACTGAATTCGTTAGCTTACTTCTTTTTATTTTAATTAGAAAGAGAAAGTTTTTTTTTTAAATATCCATAGAAAATCTAAACATTTTTTTTAATTTTCTTAATTTAAAAGTTATAAAATAACAATAAAATTGCCAATTACTACCAATAATTGTCAATGTAATTGTGTTAACAAACAAGTCAAGATGATAACAACTTTATTAATAAAATTTTAATTCGAAAAATATTTCGGCAGATTTCAAATTTTTCTAATAATAATCATTAACGTTTTTGTTTTCATGATAGAAAATAAATGATATTCAAATATCAAATATTTTCAATTAGTATTTTCTGTAATTATTCTTACATATATTACCATTTTTTCACGTCAAATTGGATACAAGAAAATTTACTTCGATCTTTTCTGAAAAATTGAAAAGCTAGTCCTAACTAGCCATGGTTTTGGGCTATATAACAAATTTGTTGAAGCAGATGGTTTTGAAATGTTTTTTGTTTATATCAAAAAGGTATTTAATATATTTAATACATTAGTTTTTTAAATAACGCAGGTATTCAACATTTTTTTGTTTAAATACTTTTTACTGTTTATCAGCATAATCAACATCATTTATACGCAAAAATCGATTGATAATACAACACCCGTATAAATTTATTATTTTTAAATTGTGTTAGTGTAATGAATTTTACTGCAGATATTTTTATTAATATTAATAAAAAGTATTGTTGAAATTCTAATAGGTCCAAAAATAATGAAAAGTGATTATTTTTCATAGCAAAACTTCGCAAGTTCATGTAGTAAATAAATGTACATTCATTATCCAAAATGAATATATTTTTTCCCCTTCTTGTTAATTATATATTTTATGACAAAATATTAAATTAAAAGTCAATGCATGAATATAAAAAACGATGTAAAATAAAAATAATTACACAACACACCTGATTTGGTGTTTGATGATTGGGTTGACTTTGTTGTATGAGAGCTGCTTGATTTCCTGCAAAATAGCGGGTGAATGTTTGTTGTAAGCCGGGAGCCTTTAATGTAAACGAATTAACATTTGGATCTGAATGAAAAACTAACTCAGCATTGCTGCTGATGTTTACAAACAATAAACCAAGAAATACTAAATTTATTACAACTTTTGACATTATTATAAATAAAACGATTAATTTTTATTTTATGTAAATTAATAGCTTAGCAAAATTGCTTTATTTTTTTTTGACAAAACTACTTCAACTAAATTGCTATATTTCCAGACTGAGTTTAAATAGTCTGTAACAAGTACTCCTTACCACCTACCACTTATAAAAGCGAAAAAAATGAAAAGATTTTATACTTCTACCATGGCAATAACCTTCTGTAAGCCTATTGAATAATAATAAATTGAATAAGCTTTATGAGCACTTTTCAACCAATTTCAGGAGGGATCTGAATCAAAGCCCTAGACACATTACTTTATAGACATTTAATTTTTTGTCTGTTACTAAAGCGAACAATGTGTAAAATTTAACATTTAATTAAAGAAATTTGGAATTTGGAAATACAGCCAGTAATAAAATTCAATAGAAGACAGATTTTTAGTTTGAGCTATTTGAGATTTAAAGTTAATTGCTTCAAAACCTTTTCAAAATATTCAAAAATCATTTATGATTTGGTGAGGCATTTATTTTAATTCAATTTCCTTCTTTTTTATTAATTAAAATATTTTTATCTGGTGACTGTCAAGCTTTTGTTAAATTTAAAATAAACTTGTCTGATAAGAATACAGGATTAAGTTTTTAGAAGGAAGTTCCTTATCGTGGATTACTATGAGGACTAAGCCGAAAATTTTAAACAGCATCCAAGTAATAAATTCTGACACGGAATTCCTAAACGTAATTCTAACACAAAATTTTAATCCAAAATTCCAATAAAAACTTATTGTTGATTGTTCTATTTTTCAGTTAATTTTTTTTCTTTTGTCTAATTATTAGTTTTAGTGTTAATTATTGTTTTTAGATGTTTGTCTCTGTTATTATAGTTGATTGTTGTTTCTTGTTGTTTTTGGTTTTGAATTTGCTTTTTATTAATTACTTTTTTATTTGATTTATTGTTGTTTTTATGGTTAACTATTGTTTTTAGCTATTAATTTAAAGCAGGTTACTAAAGATTTGTACTTAAGGAACTTCGCTCCTAACGGATGTCCCTAGGCATTTAATTAACTTTATTGTTAATTATAAATCTTTTTTGTTAATTTTTTTTTCTTTTGGTTTCTTGTGGCTTTTTGTATTAATTTATTTTTTCTAGTTGTTAATTGTGCAGAGAGAGATGTTGAAGTTCAAATTAAAATGAATTTTTTTTTTCTTTTAAAAATTATTATAACTCATATCAGATTTTTGTTTTGTTTTTTGAATTCTCTCTACACTAACAGTTAAAATAAAAAACAATTACATTGGTTTTCAAGACCTTCTTAACACATTGTTTCCGGGAAACGAGTAAATTCGTCATACCCTTTTTTATAGTAAAACGCGGAAAACGAGTTTACTTGTTCTGTTGTGTGAAGTGGTAAGGCGCAGGAAACAAGGGGCTTTAAACGGGTGGGGATTAGTGCCTTATCTATTATCAACGGTACCCGATCTATCTGCCAATGCCGATACATTGAGTTTGAAACGGAACAAAAAATAATAATGGCAAAATGCCCGACTGCATAGTGTTAATTTTGAAGTCTACGTTTTTTGTAAATCATTTTTTTTTTTCAGATTTCAAAACTTTATACATTTTATAAAAAAAGAAATTATAAATACAGATCATCATTAGGTTTCATAAAAATGCACTAATTCAAATTAATTATAATGCCATATTCTTGCAATCTATTAAAAATTTGCTCCAAACGTATAAGATATTCTTTGTCAGATTGAGATGCGACTAAAATATCATCTCAATAAGCAAAACTGAATGGTAACTCCGATGTTGTAAAGGCTAAATGTCAGGTCATAAATGCTGAAAGAGTCCAAATGGTGTAAAAATTGCTGTTTTTAGGACATCTTCAGGTTCAAATGGTATTTGGTGATATGCCTATTTTGTGAAAATACATCTCGAATTGTTTGTTATTGCATTTAATTATCATTGATCGCCATTGAAGACCACCAATCACCATTCTTTTCTCCGACCAAGAAAATAGGCGAAGACTAAGGACTGCTAGAAGGTCTATAGATACCTAAAATGAGATTCTTTTTTGACGAATGCTAGTTTTTCTCGTGAAAGTTTTCTTACTTTTAAACAACCGAATAATTATGAGTTGGTTATAGAATGTTTAGTAGGTTTTATTAAACTGGTATCAGCTGTTATATTGCAGCTGATTTTAATTTTTAATCTTTTCTCTTGATCTGGATTTTAGTATTTTCTTCTTTAATAATTTTGTGTTTTAAATAATAGGTATATATTTTGACAAATGCAGTCACCAATCACCAATATTTATTTTTCATTTTTTATTATTTTATTTTTAATGAAATCTACTTATTTTACTTTTATTTAATTTTTTGAATACTTTCTAGATATAAGCTAAGTTTTAATTAATAATTAAAAGTTTTTACCTTTTTTTAACCAAAAGTCCGCTAAAATGCTACAAAGCTTTTCATACAGCAGGACATCAATACAAAAATTTCTCAAAAATTGACTCTTCGCGATAGGTTAAAGTGTCAAAGTGACTTTTATTTAATGTTTAATTAAATGTATATTGTTATTTAGGTTTTTGTTAGTTGTAATTTTAATTATTTGTTGTAATATTTAATTTTAATAAATTTAATACAAGTTATTTGAATTTAAATTTAAAAAACATATTTATTGATTGAACTTAGGTCTATAACAACTTACATATTAAAAGGTACATAAACACTAGAAGAAAACCTTATAATATAACTTAATAACTAACTCCGCAAATTAAAGGCAAAAAATTTTTTTGCAGGTTGAACTGTATTTCATTTTTTTTTATGCAATAGGCATATTTTTAAAGATTCATCAATTTTTGGTGTTAGATTCCCTCTCTTGAAAGGCATATTACCTATATGTTCATTTCGTGTTTGTTGCACGGGTACAGAAAACGTTCTAAAACTGTACCAACACTGTCAGAAACAAAAACAAAAAAGCAAATAAACTGGACTAACTTACTTAGCTAAGCTAAACTAAGCTTACTTGACTAAACTAAACTAAGCTAAACTATTCTATAAGTACTAAGCTAGTCTAAACTAAGCTAAATATCTAATTAATTAAAGTGTTAAAGTGTTAAATATTAGCTTGCCAACATCGATGAAAATTAACATTGGTGTCGAAGGTTTGGTGTCTCGGCTTGTAGGTAGTAATGAATCTCTGCCATTTTTATATTTTTATTGATTATTATTAAACAAAAAAAAAAGGTTTGACGTGAAGGGCATATCTAAAAGTGGCTAAAAAGCCAACATTGAAATAAAAATATGTATGTTAATTCTATATAGTTTTATTTTTAAGCAATTAGAATTTTTATGCAAATTATGGCTAGCCTGTCAATTAGGGCTGTATAATAGCTGTATAACAGCTAATACAAAGAATATATGATAACTATTTCTTTTTATTTATGTAAAATTTGCTTGATAGAATTTTTCTCACAGAAGGTGAGTACATTGCCCGTTATTTCTACATTTCAGATCAATTACATTAATAAATTTTAGGTTTGCAAAACTTACAAATTTCAAATGTGATTAATTAACAAAAGTAATTAAAATAGAATACATATTTATTCAATGTGTGTGATGACTCACTTTAACAATGTTATTTGCATACGTTGGGGCGGTTTGAAATGAATAAGAAAATACCCGGCGGGAAATTCGGAATGCCCTTCCCAGGTGAGTGATAAAAAGAGCATTCCAAATTATCCCGTGTGAATGCCAAATGGAATGCGCGGATTTGACTGCTCCAGAAAAACCTGATACTCTCGCAAAACATAAAGCCAACATATGCCGCAAATTGCTCAAATTGCGCCCGAAAGGCCTCAAAAAGTGATGCAAAACGCTAAAAAAGAGCCAATATGTGTGTAGTGAAAGGGAAACAAGATGCACCGCAACCAATTTGATCTATTGTGCTCCCCGCCAGACATGCTACTGTGGGAACCTGATATCCAGGTCCCTTGCCAGACCTAGGATCTCTCTAACCCCTCTGTGCAGGTTACTTGTCGAGTGAGAAGATGCTTCACCCTCTTTGACATCACCCTACCACATTCAAAGAGTAGGTGAGTAGGCATCTCCTCTACCTCGTGGCAGAATCTACACATAGGGGTTGTTGATCTTCCCAATTTGTAGAAGAACTTAAGAAAAGGGCCGTGTCCCGTTATGAACCAAGCTGATAGCGGTGGCCATTTGCCAAATATTATTTTCAAAAAGTGACCAAAAAGATTGTAAAAGTCCAAATTTACCGAAAATAAAGGAAAAATAAAAATTTATTTGCATTTTATTCATTTTTTTAAAAAAAACTTCAGGTACAACTAAAAAAAAACACCATATATAAGCTTTAGTAAGATGATGTAGAGGTAATTACCCGAGTCGAAATATTGATAATGATTTCATACTGTTCGATTTGAATTAGGTATGATATACACTGCGGCTTCTTCCAATTCTAATTTTATTGCATTTATTATTTTTCTCTTGGTAGTTTGATGCAATATTTCAACAGGGGGCTAACTGTAGTAAAATAAGAGGACATTGTTAAGGATTATATATGATCGTTTCCGGATCAAATTGTGAGTGAAAAAGTTTTTTAATATTTTGAAATTTTTCAACTAAATTTCATGTGAATTTTATCAAATTTTTATCAAGGTAATAGAACTATTCAATGTTTTTAATTTATTAGTGACAGTTTGTGGCCTAAGTTGTGAAGAATTAAAATATCGAAATAATTTATCAAGTTACAACAAGGAACCTCTATCAGCCTGAACAATCCGATTTTCTAGAAATTTAGATGCGTTGTTGCATAAAACAAAAGAAATAGTTTTATCCCTGCTGTCGTGTGCCTTAAGAGGTTAAAAACTGCCTCTAAATTTAGCCCAAAGAAATACTTTCTTCTATAAATCGAGTAAAGTTCATAACTTTTGATCAAACAAATTTAATATTATTTGTTCTATAAATTAAAAGTTTTTAATAAAAATTCAATTCATTGCGGCTATACATTCTTTAATTTTAATTTTAAAAAATCTTATTTTCTTAATAACACTTTTGGGATTTCTAAAATTACTTTTAGTATACAACATTTCAAATGTCTAATGATGCAGTTTACAAAAAGAAACCAAAAGCATGGTAAAAATTTTAACTAAGAATTTAGAAATGGTTATGAGGGTCAAATTGTTCGGAATGCCGTATTAGGTCTAATCAAATGATCTGTTTGTTGGCCAATTATATTAAAATAAATCTACTAAAAGATTAACTGCGTCATTTGGGTAGGGCTCTGCACCTCAATAAAAGTTATATAATATAAACAACGAAAACAACAAGAATCTAACACGCATAAAAAGTTTTAATATCCAATTCAGATTTACTTTAGAGCTAAACAACAAGGTTTTACATTGGTGAGATATGCTAGCCTTAGATTTTGCTAGGTTGAGATATTATGAACTAATGGAAACTATAAATTGATCTTTATAGCTATCAGATTAATGTTGCTATTTATCCAATATTCACATAATTTTGTTTGTTAAACATGTTAAGGCCAGCGGTTTATATTTTTACATTCGATAGTATTACATATTATGTATATAACATTTGGAAAATGAAAACAAAACTGCGAACTGATACAGCTGCTTTGAGAAATTGCCGCGAAAATTGTAAATTTGACTTATTATTAATCTCGTCTGATTTATTATGGAGGACTATATAATTTTCAATAAAAAATAACCAGGTTATTTTTTCATAGCATCAAAATATTAAAATAAAAATATTCAAATACTGAAAAGCTTTTGTAAAATATTGACTTAATTGTGGCCATATTTCCGTTTACTTCGAAAAATGGTATAATAACTTGCTTTGAATTTCTTAATAAAACTTTCACTCGGACTAATTTCCTATAGGATCATAATATACACTTCATCATTGCAGTTTTAGCCATTCAACAATTTCAAAAATATGATTGAAGTACTATTTTGGGTTAGATTAATAAAATAAAAAAATTTTAAGTCAGTAAACTTATAATTTTATTGAAATAAACTTTCACAAATCTGTTTTTCATATTTATTCTTTACAGAAATAAGTACAAATTAAAATTGTTATACTTTTGCACCTTGAAATTTGGAATAACTCTAACTTTAACTCTAATACAAACTTAAAACTTAAAGCAAAAAACTCTATTTCTAAATACTAATTTATTACAATAAAAAAAAATCTACCCAAAAACTAAAATATGTTCTACAGTGCTGCAAATAGTCATAGACCCAAGGTATTTTTTCAGGGTTTTCCCATATATTGGACTTCTAACTAAAATTAATTTATCACATTATGTTGCCTTTTACCTGTGTTACATTTTGCAGGTAATTAGTTCTGTGTATGTGAGTATTGTTACGCAACAATGAATTCAACAAAAATTTTTACAAATGAATTCGTACTTTAAACCTGGGTTACTTTATCTATAAATATTTAATTAAAAACTTATCAGAAGATTTTCTAATTCGCGTAACACATACCTTTAATAATAATGCAAATGGTAGGGGAAATTATGAAATGTCAGCGATGAAGGATTTACAAGTCAACCAAGAATTTTTTTCTGTAAATTGAAACAGGCAAATGTTAAACTTTCACATCTTTCTTACAATGCTAATACTATAATTATTATTTTTTTGTCTAAATTT
This sequence comes from Acrocera orbiculus, assembly GCA_947359355.1. Lineage (NCBI taxonomy): Eukaryota > Metazoa > Arthropoda > Insecta > Diptera > Acroceridae > Acrocera > Acrocera orbiculus. The sequence goes on from OX375757.1 coordinate 7,009,901, forward strand.
ATAAATATGCCTGAGTATCAAAAACATTGGTTGAGCTAGGGTTCCTGAGGTTTCCTTGTAAGATTTGAGAAGTAATTGCTTAAGCTGAGAGCAATTTTAAGGCCAAAAGCAAATTGTTGTCTCCGTCCACTATAGCAAAGAAAGAGAAGTATTGCAATGAATGAATGACTACCAAAAATTATGTTGAGTTTTTCAAAATGTTTTTTTTTTTATGTCAGTTTCAGAACTTATTGTGGATGTGTTAAACGGGCTATGCCCTTAAAAAAAAGGGTAATGTTTTTTTTTAAGTGTATAGCCTGCTTTATGTGTACTCTAGAGTAGGGATGGACGTTGGAAGAAAACATCGATGTTTTTTCCGATGTAATGCATCGCGCTTTGGCATCGATTGTTATAAGATGCATCGAAAAAAAACTTCGAATGTTTTCCATACATCGATTCGTTTTTAAATTTACCTCAGATTAACTGTCAGTGAATACTGTGAACACTGATTAATTAAACTATTTTCGTTTTACTCGCAATACCATAGCATTTTTAAGCTTTGAAACTTTTCAAAATTTATTAAATCAAAACATTTACTCAGTAAATCTATTAAATTTGGTATAATTTGTAAAGGAAGGCGTTAATGATACAATATTGATGTCTAGATCATAACTAGGGTTTTTTATACACAAACTTGGATTATACTCTCATTTATTTTCAATGCAAAATTTGTATATGCAAAAGTTCATTATTAGATCATTATCATTATTAGTGATTATTAGGATTGAGAAAAAAAAAATCATGTATTATTAAGACTAGAACTATGAAATGAATAGAAATTATTGATTTGAATATTTCTTATTAAACTCGCAAAAATATTTCGAGTCTTTCTTGTGGGACTTTGTTTAGCTTTTTCAAATTGCAAATTAATATGGGTGTAAATTTTTAAATTGAATATCTTTTAATCGGGGCAAACTGGGAGTTATTGCTGAGCTAATATAACCCAAACCTTAGTTGAATAGTTGAAGTATTTTTTCAAATTCTAATGCAAAAATTTTGATCTAAAAGTTTATTATTTAATTCCAGTAAATATTAGCTATGTCGCTGAAATATGAAACAAAATTTGCAATAGATAACGGAATTGAAAGTTGTTTTTAATCTTGGGTACCACACCCAACTGAAAGAATAAAACTACAAGCAGCGCTAACGCCTATTGATTAAAACAGTTGCAAAGCAAATGAAATCCCGCTTCGATTAACTATCACAATGCTACCATATATTTTGTATATTGTGTACTCTTACACTAATAACTAATAAATAATCTTCAAGTGCTTACTTAACATGTTTTCAGTAACCATACAAGAATTTGAGGAATTGGCACTAAAAATCTCAGCATTGGATTGAATAACAGAGGTTCTATAAAAGCGTTGCCTAGCACTGAGCAGCATCCAGTTGTATGTTTTATCTTTGTACGTTGTACAGTGTATAGCTAAAAAAATTGTGCAATAAAATTAAGTATATCCTTTATCAATATGGAATTTAAGGTAAAGTGCATAATTATTTTCTATATAAATTAATAAATAAAATTTCTGTGGCTTAGTTCTTTTTATTAATTGGTTGAATGGATATAATATGCTAGTCTTTTTATGTATAAGAATCACATGTGATTGACCTAATTTGTGATAAAATTTCAAACTATTTTGTGTTTTATTTGACTAATATCAGAACTTTTACTCTTTGGCCATGACAAAAATTTTGTTGGTTTTTATGATTTTCAACTTCATAACAATTTTTTGATGTATTCATTCTGTAATTTTTTCAGTATGTGGGAAGATGAAAATTTATCTGAGGGCGTTGAGTATGAATTTTTATGGTCTGACTAAAGATATTTAACTATATTTCAAAGTTTAAGAATTAAGACTTCAAAGTCAAATTTAATGTTTTTGGTATATTAATTTGAATGATTTCTTAGCACTTATTTATCTCTGATGATAATTGAAACTGCTAATTAAAATATTCAAAAATGGTTACAGACCTTAAAATATAACTTTTTTTTCACTTTTGCTTAAAAAAAATTAAGTATTTATGTTTGATAGTGTTTTCTCTTTTTATGGGCTTATTCTACTCTAGAGGGGGTATTTTAGGTACTTTTTGAGGAGCAATAAAAAAAACAATATTTTTAGTATTCGTTATTTTGCATAATATTTATTGATTTTTTAGCAATAAACATAAAAAAAATTGAAAAAAAATCAAAACTCCAAAAAGTTACAGGCTGAGGAAGTAGGAGGTGTAAAAAAATGGTGCTTCATGGTCGCCACGATTCCAACCCTGAAGTAAAAAAAAAAAGAATAATGAATGTAGACGAGTGTCACTATGGCAGGAACTAGGATAATTCAAGAAAAAAATTTTTTCGCGAAGTATTGGCTGTTTGAAGTCGTTTCCGAATTTTTTTTAAGTAGTAAAAATTAAAATTTTTTAATAATCCTAGTTTCTGCAATAGGGAAATCTATAAAAGAGAGTTACACCAATTTTCAAGTGAATCGGTTCAGTGGAACTTGAGAAATCATGGCGAACAGCTCGAAAAAAGTAGTTTCGAGAAAAACGCCTTTAAAGTTTCGGATAATGTTAGGCCATACGTTACTAAAACAGCTACATATATCTCCAAGAAATAATTTGAATTTTAAAAATGAATTTTAGGAGAGTTCTCCTAAAGGCTTATTCTTTGAAAATATGAAAAAAAATTTTCAAATTTCTAGAGTAAAAGCTAGAGAGCAAATTGCTTTTCATGAACAGTAATTCAATATGTTAAATTTTGAACACAAAATTTCGGTAGGTTATACTTGGATTACGGATTATATTTAGTATTTCTATTACTTTTATTATTGATTCAATTTTTCAATTCCGTGAAAATTTAGCTCGTCAGAATTTTCAAAAAACCGATTTTTTATGCATTTTCTTAAAGTATAATATCTCTGAAAATTTAAAGTGAATCCGACATATACTTTTGGAGTTATTCGACAATTAACAAAGGGCTCTCGGGCTCTACATAAAGCGAGTTTAAAACTTTAAATGCGTTTTTCTCAAAACTATGAAAACTGCTCGTTCGATTTCAATGAAATTTATACAGCTTTTGGAAAACATGGAAAACTAGTGCCTGATCGAAGGATTTTTTTTTATTTAATTTCGATTTTTTATAAACAATTAACTGTTTCCCGAATAAAATTTCCTGAGGACGTCATTTTGATAGTTTTTTTTAAAAAAAAAACCTTCAATCAGGAACTAGATTATTTATTTATTAATAAAACTATTTTTTTTGTCCGATTGATTTTAAATGAATCTCCAAGGATTTGTGATGGTCACCGCAAGGAACTTCTGTTGGAACAGGATCAAAACAAACAGCCATAACTTTATAAATTATTAAATTTTTTTTTTTCAAATTTTGGTGAAGTCAAGTCGAAACATTATGTAATGATGATATATTTTTACTTTTATAAAATAAAATAATTTACTGGGAAAAAACAAATATTTAAAATGATCACTTTTTCATGTCTCTGACTACCCCTAATCCCTTAATATGTTTTTTGGCTAAATTTTATTAAGTTTTGATTGAGATTAGCTTAACTTTATACAGAAGTTTTTTATAATTAAATTGTTAAAAATCTGTAAAGCATATTTACAACAATTTAACTTTATATTTGAATAAGACTTGTTCAAAATGACGTTCAAGTTAGTTTTATTAGATCTACCCTTTTCAATCAGTTCATTTATTTTTGGATTGTTGATATTTTAAATAAAATTGTTCTGGAATTAACTTACATTTGATGAACTCAATTTTAAAATGGATTTACACTTAAAGTTTGATACCATAGCAATATAAATACTCAGAAACACAATCCCATCTGCACTACATAATCGCTTCAATAAGGCGAAAGTCAGCAAGAACAGCTCCGGTTTTGAAGATTTTTTTTTTTTAAATTTATTATTTTTATATTATTTTAAATCAGAATCCTTATGGAGCGTGGGCGGAATTATTTATATTGTTCAAGCAATAATTTTAATATTTATACAGGGTGACCCAAGATTGTATTTTCAAATGCTTAGGATAGAAAGTAGATAAAATTTTATCCACAAAAAACACAAAATGTGAGGGTCTAACTTTTTTCGTTTACGAGTTAGAGCCTCTTGAATTCAAAAGATATAAGTAATGGAGAGCGTGGGGGTAAAAAATTCATGAATGTAAATAGTTATCTAACCCTTTTTTTACAAGCTGTGTAAAACGACTTATTTTTGGCTATAAAATAGGCGCCAGTCTTAAAACAACTTCATTGTTAGAGTAAAATCATTCTTGCTGGAATATCTATAAAATCTGTGGACTTCAATTAATCTAATAAAAAAGCAATTTAAGGCAATTGCTATTGATTTCCATAATATGTGACCCAGTGTATTATTTTTGTGAAATTTTCGTTTCGTTTCTTTTGTAATACGCCTTTAAATTACTTAATTCAATAACTTTCAATATTTTTTCCAAGTAAAACCTTTTTGAAACTAAGGGAATAGTAAAGCACTTTTATACAAAACTCGGACAAAAAGTGAAATTTTAAAATCCTCCTTTGGCATACTTTTGCTATCCGGTCCCAATGTTAATTTTCATGCATGCTGGGAGACGTAGATTTAACACGTTTGTCTTCAAATTTGCATTCAAAAAGCAGGTAAAGAGCAGATCTTAACCGCTAGGAATGTACTGAAAAAGTTGATAGCTTTAATACTGATTTGATACTGGTAGTATTGAACCGGGACTTATTTAGACCTCACAGTATCAATTCAGTATAAACTTTTAACATAAGAGTATATGTAAAAGATTATACTGATTTGAGAATAAAGTAGCAGGATGAACAGTATGAAATCATCATCAAATTTTTCGACTCGGGTATACCTAAAAATAGTTTTAAAGGTCAAAAATAGTCTTTTAAGCAAAGATCATTGGAATGTATGCTATGTTTTTACATTCATATATATATAGTATTAGATAAATTTAATTTTTGTGGTGGCTAGTATTGCTAACAGCCCAAAACTGGGCAGCCTTAATTAAAAATTCCTAACATTTTGAGAAAGAAAAGTTGAGGCCTCCACTGAATTACGCAAGACACTTTAAAAATATGTATTCTAAGTGGATATTTTTTCACTATCAAAAATAAAAAGTAATTTTTCATACGTTTAGTACTCATCTTAACATTTATGCAGCTTAGCACACATTTTATTTTTTTTTATCAATCATGCTTTCTTTGTAGGTTTTTTTCATCATAACTTTGATTGCATGTGTAGGAGCTGGTGGACCAGCAGAGTATTCAATATCAGCACCAAGCATTGATGGAGCATTTGCTGGTAGTAGTCATGAGCATACAGTGAAGGTAAATAAAACTGAAAATGAAATCATAAAAAAATACTTACTTCCTAAGACTGAATTTAAATTAAGGGACATCATGGTCAAAATTCACATTCTCAATATTCAAATGCGGTCGACTCAGCGCATTCATCAGTTCGTGTATCAAGTTTAAGAATAAATAACGATGCTATAGGATATGCCCCTCATTATTCTACAGGTAATAACATTATTTGTGATAAATAGAAACCAATTTCTTTAAAAATTTTAGCATTAGGACAACTTGCTATTTCTCAAGGTGGAATCCCTGATGTCCCTGCAATTAAAATAGCACCAGCACCACATACAGCTCCAGCCTACATTTCACACGCTTATGCACCAGCTCATCATTATGGAACTCCTTTGATCCCGAGCTATGGGCATGGATATCCAGCATCAGCTTATGCTCATGGACTAGTATCACCAGTTCTTGGACACGGAATTGCAGCTCAATTAATATCAACACATGGTCATACTGCTCCAGCGATTTCTTATTCCCGTGGTAAATATGCTTATTAATTTATGTTTATACATATGTCTACAAATAACATACATAAATATATGTATATATCGATCATTCATATAAGATAGAAAATAATTTGTTTAAAACTTGGTTGGTATTCAAAATAAAAATGAAAAAAATGAATCTATTTTAAGCTGTTACTCATTTTATATGAACAAATTTTAGAGTTAGTATTTCATCTTGCGTGGCAATGTCTGTGTATTAAAATTCTTTGAATATTTTAATTTTCTTTATCCAGCAAGAAAGCCAAAAGATTTTGTTCCAGGTATTTCTTTTAAGCCTAAGATATACTAGTTTATAAAAAAACACTGTCCATCTAAAAATTTTAAATTAAAACAAGGGAAACATATTTTAAGCTTGGAAATAAGTTCCATGTCCATTTACTTCTTTTTTTTAATGTATTTTATGTGTTTTCAGGTAGCATCTCTCCATATGGTTTAGGAGCATCCCTTGCATATAATCATGGATTAGGATACAATGGGCATCTTGCAGGAGCACATTATGCTGCACCACTTGCCCTTAGGTAACTTGTTTTTATACAAAATATGATTATAACTATATATTTCTCTTTTCTATTTTGAAATTTGAATAGAGCTGCACCAGTTGTGTCATTTGTTGGAGGAAATAAAGGACATTATACTTACTAAAACTGTGTTTAAAATATTGAAAAGCGCTATGTTCATTAAAATCATATTCTGTATTATATAAATAAAAATTTGTATATCTTTTAAACTACATCCACCCGAGTCGAAATATTTGATGATGATTTCATACTGTTCATCCTGCTATTTTATACCCAAATTAGTATAATTTTTTACATATAATCTTATGCTAAAAGTTCGTATTGAATTGATACTGAAAGGCTTAGATAAGTTACGATTTAACACTATCAATATCAAATCAGTATTGAAGTTATAAACTTTTTTAGTACATTCAGTATCAATTCAGTAAGAAGAGAGAGCTCCTTTTCAGTACATTCAAGATAAATTTAGTATGAAAGTTGCGAACTTTTCAGTACATGCAGCATGAATTCAGTATGAAATCATACCTAATTCAGATTGAATAGTATGAAACCATCATCAACATTTCGACTCAGGTAATTACCTCTACATCATCTTACTAAAGTTTATATAATCTAATATAAAAACAGTGTTTTACTAATAATGTGCTGCGTTCAGTGTAAATAGGTTTTCTCTTGTATATTTATGTTCACTTATATCATTCTTGATTAATAATAATAAAAAAGACATCATTTGACTGTTTAAGTTGCAGAAATGAGTGATCCTTTAAGGGGTTTGTCCCCCTCATATTTAGCAATGTCTTTCTTATATTATTTGACTTACAGCCTAGTCACAGAGAAAAATAACTCGGGTTCTTTGAATCTAATTTTTTGTTCCAGCCAATCAGAAATCGCGATGTACGAAGTTTATTAGATTATAATTATATTATAATTATATTAGATTTTAACATTGGTAGTGCAGGAAGGTGAACGTTTTTCACCATCGCTATATTTGACACTTGAATATCAAGTTTATTTACTATTTGTCTTTTTAGAGGTTATAGCTGCAGTGGATACTGGTATTTATTTTTTAATCTCTTTATATATTTTAATAAATATTTATTTTCATTTAATAAATGTACAAGTGTAGGCCATATTCTTATGAAAAAGAGTATTACGTTTTCAGCTGGGCTTGCAATTAAACAGAATGCATCACATATTGTTATTGAAATTTTAAGTTATAGAAATGGATGATCCTACAAACTCCAAAAAGCATACGTTTAATCGGGAAATTGTAAGTAATTTGCATCCCAGTTCAATGATAACTGATACTTTTTATAAAATATTTAATTGGAACATTATAATAATAAATTTATTTTTCAGATTGAAAAGATCAATGAATCAATTTTAAATAATAATAATGAGAATAAGAATCTGATCGTAATAGAATTATAAAATTTTTGAATGACCTAATTTTAAAATAGACTATTGATGATATTTTATACTCTGAAATAAAAATAACATGCGTAAATTCATATCAAAAAGATAAAACTTTAATTGCTGCAGGCTTTAGAGAAAAATCTCATTCTAATGACTATGAAAGTGCTAGGAGACAGAGTTCGGCAAAGTCTACGAGATCTTTATTAAGTATAGGACATATTTTAATAATTAAGAAAAATTAAATTAAATGTTTTTTTAAATAAACTTGTAAAATCTTATTTTGGTATGAATAAAGTTATTTGCTAAATTGTTTTTAATATCTATTAGTTAATTTAATTATTTAGAATGGATTTTTTTCAAATAAATAAATAAATATTTACTTAAGTAATCGCATGGGCTCCTGATATCTAAAGTTTGTCTTTTGGTGTTTGATTCTCTGCTGACTCCAAGGCAAACATTTTCATTTTTTCATTGAAAGAAAGTTTCTTTGGTACAGTATCAAATGTTTTCTGTATGCTCTTGTAATCTTCTTTGTCATGGATCTCTGTACCAAAAAAAATATCAATAAAATTAAATACAATTAATGGTTGATGCTCATATTTAGTTTTTTTTAAAAAGAACATTATATTTGTTAAGTTATAAAACAGAAAAATTGTTTTTGATGTATAACAATCATAAACTTTAATTTATAATAATTTATCTTGACGTAATAAATGTCCTTTAGGCTTATCAAGAATTTTTTGTCCAGCCAAAATCTAAAATTTGCTTAGTTCGCTATAGTTATTTCAATATAGTTAGTTTTATTTCTTATTTCCTAAAATATAAACACACAAATTAGTTATAAGAAATTAGATTAATTTAAAAATATACACCTTTTAATTCTTTAATTTTATAAAATTTAAAATTAATTTAATTTAGTTAGTAATTTAAAATTTTTCACAAAAAAATATAAAAACGGCCACAAGTACAAAAACTGTCAAAAACGATTAGAGAGAAATAATAATACAAACAAGTACAACCCAAATTTTATTATTTTCCAAACGAAAGACAATAGAAATATATATCATATAAACCAAAGTGACTCTTGCAATTTCTACCTGCAACGGGGGCACTACGAAAATTCTTGCTATGCTAAAGAAAGATGGGAGAAATGCCAATTAGAAAAACGGCTTAAAATTTAAAAGAGGCAGTCGCGAACACCCCGACCAGTTTTCTAATACATCCACAATAAAAGGTGTACTTTAAGCTCCAGTATTCCAACAGTCACACTTCCTTTAGATATTACCAAATATAAAAACACAACTCTTATTATTGACACCGGAACTGATATAAATATATTAAAACTAGATATAATAAAAGAAAATATAGCAATTAATAACAGTAAAACGATAACAAAAAAACATTAAACAGCGAAATATCCACTCTAGGCAGCTGCACAGGAAAATTTTAAATCGCAGAAAGGAGCCTTTTAAACTGTAAATTTCAAGCGATAAAAAACTTAAATCTCTCTACTGGCGGACTTTTAGGCAATGATTTTTTATCTAAAAACTGCAATGTGGAAGGCTCAAATATACTTCTAAAATTTTCTCGCACGGAACTAAATAAAGTCGAAAGCTCTATCCCAGTAAACTTCACTAATAAAAGGGAGTTTTTCCGATATCTCAAAAATGATCTTAATGATCCACCGAACACATTAATCGACTTGGAACGAAAAACTAAAAATGCTATATTCTACCAGAGCCAAAAAAATTTTCAAAACAACTTCACGCTAATTGGTGTCTGTTTTTCTTAGTGCAGAAAAGTTTTCCACTAGACCAGCTATACTCAACCTATGGCCCGCAGAATACTTATGAATTGCCCGAACTATTTGGCCTGGTTGGTAGGTAAAATAGGTTATTGTTTCGCAATGAAGCTCAACTAAGCCTAAAGCTATTATACAAATATACGTTACCATGGAATGTTATAACTTGTGCCTTGTAGTGCCCGTATTCACTGTTTCGAAATCAATAATTCGACTCTCATTTTTCCTACTTAAATTTATCTTTATAGTATAGCCTTGAATTTATTCATACTTGTGTATCTGAACTCAAGAGAAACTACATTATTGACAGTTTCACATCATAAAGAATAAAATAAAGCTAAAATTATCTTTTTTCGTTTGTTTAATTTTTGAATTTGGAAAATTTAGTTAAGAAACAATTAGAGTAACGCTTTAATCGTACTCAACTTCTAACTAACTTATCAATATTTTCTTCTGTATTTATAATAATTCTTTCATCTGTGCTTTGTGACCCGATTAATGAATTGGGTTTTATTGAATTACAAAGTTCAGATGGTACATAGTTCATTTCAATATTTTCATTTACAAATTTCTTATCATTCTTGTTTGAATTTTTCTTATCTAATTATCATGAACTATAGTTTGTGTTTCTCTTATCTACTTCTAATAGAGTATCATTCGTAACTCACGTCAAACACTTTTTCAATTTAACCTATATGTAAGTTTTGGTTTTACTCCTCTCTTATTGTTAAAAGTGCTTAATTAGTCCAAAAGTGGTCAAAATAATACTGTTAGTTTTGCATTTGTAAGATTATAATTTCTAACTATCCACGATATTAGGGATTTCTTGCAAAAAGAAAAAAAAATTTCTGATGAAAATAGAATATTTCAAAGCAATTGGGAAATCTGACTTTTTTCTTATGCTATATCACTCTCCATTTTACCACTAAACACAACTCGTTTAACGACACTTTTCCTCAGGGATCTCTCATAAGGCGTGAAAACTTGGCTTTTTATAAAAAGTCCTTGCAGCAGTAACAATATGTCATGTCGGTGGCATTATCACAAGATTCAGCAGATACAAAGGCGTCGTATGAAATTTGCTTTATACTTGGAAAACATATGAAACCGTTTACCGATGCAGAAATTGTAAAAGAATGTTTTATAAATGCTTCCAGTGTACTGTTTGAAAAATTCAGCAACAATAATCAAATAATTACGGCAATAAAAAAAATACAGCTCGCAGATTCAAGCTGTGTTAGACGTATTGGTTAATTAGTAATAAGCATATTTTCTTTGCATATTAGTAATAAAATTAATTCTTATAGGTAGCAAAAAATATACTTGATAAGCATATTGGGTTCTCTCGTCCCATATAAAGTATATGGAAATAGTCATTTGTGAGTAAAAAATTAAAGATGTTCAATTTTTTACTCACAAATCGCTATCGGTTTTCTTTGTATAAGTCGTTTAATATAACATTCATGAAAAAAAAACCATTTTAATTTGGCCTTCGAGAAGTGCACATCTAGGAAAAGATATGAATTTTTCAAAACAAGCTGGATTTTACAGCAGTGATTTATATATGCGTTTATACCTCAAAGTTAAAATAGATCTAAAAGTAATTAACAGACAACTGAGTTTTAGTAACAGGAAAATTGTAAAGGAAATTAAATTTGTTACAGATATAGGAAAACTTAGTTAAGAAAAAAATATTTTGGACTTAAAACTGTCTATACAATATAATCTATTATATTCGAAACAGTAATTTTATTTATAAAGAATTTGGTATTTTACGAGATCTCATTTCATTTAGCCAGCGTTCAAATTGCTGTTCTGGATTAAGTGGGTAAGGTAAGTAATAATTTACTGGTGGATCTCCTTCTTCAAGTCTAACAAAATAATGGCAATGCTTGTATTCAACTTCTCCCATTCGTCCTCTCGCGTGCCTTCGAATACCTTTAAAAAGTCTTCCTTTTCCAACAAATGATTCAGCTGCAAAGAAGAATTCGACATTAAAATAATCGGAGGAGATATATAAAATTACCTATCCATAAATTGCTTTTAAATTCAACATTATGTCTTTGTACAGCCATTTCTTCAGCTTCTAGTAAAGTATCTTCAATATATCGTGCTCCTTTTTTTGTTACAAAACGTATTTGTTTGATTGCTTCATCAATGGACATACCACGTATAAATGATGAAATGTACCACATTTTTAGCGGGCTATATTTGATATTTGTTTTCAGATGGCATACATACTACACGAAATAACGAATGTTATTTTACATAAATCAACCATAAATTGTTTCTTGAAAAATTATAGGCATAGGAATAGTTCTAAGGAAAAAAAATGCAAGTACAAATATATTTACTTGAGGTGGAAATATTCTTTTATTATACTCCAACCATTTCTTGGGTCCATGGTTATGCGGATTATATTTTTTATTTAATAAAAAAGAAGTGTGTTACATTGGTGTCTACATTAGTGTTTTGGACAGCAGAATTATAGGCGATATTATAGGGGATTTGTGGCATTGTTATACTCAGAAGTATATTGAATGCAATCATTAAATTACGCCTGTAACACATTCATCGCTTTCGACATCTATTCCCTTCTCTTAAAGTAAATAAAAAAAACCAATTTAGCACACAATTATTATTATAAAGCTACATTGTTTAGTTATTATATTTTCTGCGTATCCAAACGTGAAGTTACTTAATTTTTTTGCTGATCCGGAATCTGCATCTATAGCATTAAATACTGTATCATGTCCTATATATATATTACCATGGGAAACTTGTTTAATAGATAATATCCACATTCTAATAGTAAAATTTGAAAATAAAAATATTTATATGCAAAGAATTATTATTATGTTTAATTTTTAGGAATGGCGTTTTGATGTAATGGGATCCATTATAAATAAAATAATTGATCTGATGAATCATGTAGATATATCATGTTATATCAAAAAGGGTTATAAACATTGGATTCCTTGTGATGCCCTTTTAACTGCTGCTTATATATTTCCTACAAAAGTACAACAAACTATGAATTGTCATGCAACTGTAGAATTAAATGGTACACATACAAGAGGACAAATGTTAATTGATCATTTGAAACATAAATTAGAAAACGTCCAAATTATTGAAAAGGTCATCAAAGGTCACAAAAAAGCTTAAGTATAAATCAAAGAGTTATTAAATTAAATTGTTAATGTTAATATGTAAACAATTTTACAAATTTTGGGATTTTTTTTTTTAAAAACAATGTTTGAATTTTTATATCAATTAAAATATATTATATGGTTTTTAAATAATAAAATGTTATAAGAATATGTCTTTAAATATAACCAAAACAAATTCTAATTAAATAAATCAAAAGACTTTAATAAAACTGAAAAAAAGAATGTCATTCATTTGCTTTAAGTACTACAACTATCGTATTGAAAGTTAATTAATGTTAATAAACTAATTCTTTAAAAAATTTGGAGTTTATGCTACATTATGAATAATAAAAATTAAGTGAACATTTTGTTTAATACTTATGAAAAGTTATATATATATATATATATATATATATATATGTTTTTGCAAATTAGCTAAAAGTGTTAAATTTTCTTTTTCGAGGAATAAGGAGGTGCCGCATAAAATTTATGTTTTTTTTTTTTGTACTTTTAGCAGAACCAATCTTTAAAATGAATAGTCTCTATAATTAAAAAAGTTCAAGTTAGAAATAATATAAAAAAAAAAAAATTAATACCTTATATTGTCCGCCAAATCAATTAAATTGCCCACTGGAACCTCTGGGCCTCGAACTCTGCTATGTCTCCTGTTCCTTGTTCTGAAATTAAATAGCTTAAGTTTATAAACTTAATAAAATAAATTAGTACATATTTACCTCCTAACATTTTGGTCGTCTATATTACGGGGCCTCCTGTTCCTTGTTCTGAAATTAAATAGCTTAAGTTTATAAACTTTATAAAATAAATTAGTAAATATTTACCTCCTAACATTTTGGTCGTCTATATTACGGGGCCTCCTGTTCCTTGTTCTGAAATTAAATACCTTAAGTTTATAAACTTTATAAAATAAATTAGTAAATATTTACCTCCTAACATTTTGGTCGTCTATATTACGGGGCCTCCTGTTCCTTGTTCTGAAATTAAATACCTTAAGTTTATAAACTTTATAAAATAAATTAGTACATATTTACCTCCTAACATTTTGGTCGTCTATATTACGGGGCCTCCTGTTCCTTGTTCTGAAATTAAATAGCTTAAGTTTATAAACTTTATAAAATAAATTAGTAAATATTTACCTCCTAACATTTTGGTCGTCTATATTACGGGGCCTCCTGTTCCTTGTTCTGAAATTAAATATCTTAAGTTTATAAACTTTATAAAATAAATTAGTACATATTTACCTCCTAACATTTTGGTCGTCTATATTACGGGGCCTCCTGTTCCTTGTTCTGAAATTAAATAGCTTAAGTTTATAAACTTTATAAAATAAATTAGTACATATTTACCTCCTAACATTTTGGTCGTCTATATTACGGGGCCTCCTGTTCCTTGTTCTGAAATTAAATAGCTTAAGTTTATAAACTTTATAAAATAAATTAGTAAATATTTACCTCCTAACATTTTGGTCGTCTATATTACGGGGCCTCCTGTTCCTTGTTCTGAAATTAAATATCTTAGGTTTATAAACTTTATAAAATAAATTAGTAAATATTTACCTCCTAACATTTTGGTCGTCTATATTACGGGGCCTCCTGTTCCTTGTTCTGAAATTAAATATCTTAAGTTTATAAACTTTATAAAATAAATTAGTACATATTTACCTCCTAACATTTTGGTCGTCTATATTACGGGGCCTCCTGTTCCTTGTTCTGAAATTAAATAGCTTAAGTTTATAAACTTTATAAAATAAATTAGTAAATATTTACCTCCTAACATTTTGGTCGTCTATATTACGGGGCCTCCTGTTCCTTGTTCTGAAATTAAATATCTTAAGTTTATAAACTTTATAAAATAAATTAGTACATATTTACCTCCTAACATTTTGGTCGTCTATATTACGGGGCCTCCTGTTCCTTGTTCTGAAATTAAATATCTTAAGTTTATAAACTTTATAAAATAAATTAGTACATATTTACCTCCTAACATTTTGGTCGTCTATATTACGGGGCCTCCTGTTCCTTGTTCTGAAATTAAATAGCTTAAGTTTATAAACTTTATAAAATAAATTAGTAAATATTTACCTCCTAACATTTTGGTCGTCTATATTACGGGGCCTCCTGTTCCTTGTTCTGAAATTAAATACCTTAAGTTTATAAACTTTATAAAATAAATTAGTACATATTTACCTCCTAACATTTTGGTCGTCTATATTACGGGGCCTCCTGTTGATGATCGAGTTACAATAAAAGCTGAAAATCATGCATCTATACACAACGATTCTCCAAGTTTTGACATTAATGTTATTGCAACAGGAAGGAGTTAAGGTTAATTTTTAAGAATGGAATATTTCTATTTAAATTTGAAAAAGTTTTTTGAGTTTTACAAATTTAGGTTGTTGATTTTTAAAAAGAACTTTTTTCATAATGGAATTGATTAATAATATTGCCCGAAAACGTGTCGGATATTAATTTTTCGTTGCAGGAGAAACAACTAGAGAAGGAAATGATTTATATCATGAAATGATTGAAACTGGTGTCATATCATTGGACGATGATAAATACTGCTACTTTTGCACATTTGGATTCCGCATGCAGTGTTATTCACGGCAATAGCCGAAGTTGCAATTTATAGTACAATTGCTTGAAATAACTATTCGGAAGAGTTTGAATGACTTGCGAGCATTTCAGACGAAATTCAACGTGTAAACCTTTTTCCTAAGTCTCAGATGCGATGTGTACTATTTTATAGTACATTTCACAGTTGACTGTTAAAATATGTTTTTTGTTATTTTCCTGCGGGAAGGAGGAGGGCAATTGCTTGAAATAACTATTCGGAAGAGTTTGAATGACTTGCGAGCATTTCAGACGAGATTCAACGTGTAAACCTTTTTCCTAAGTCTCAGATGCGATGTGTACTATTTTATATTATTGGAAAATCCTCGCGACATATTTGCGATTAAAAAATTATTTTTCATAAAAAAACACTTAAAATTTAAAAGAAATTGAAGTTATTTTTTCCTACAGAACTATTTAAGTTCTTTCACCTAAAAATATTGTAGTTTTTTTCACTTAAATATTATATTTTACAAAATTTAAAAAAAAGTATGCGAATTTCCTATGGTAACATAACCTATAAAATTTTATAAATTGAAATGTCAAAGCGTAGTAGCTCTCTGAAATAAACACAATCCACACTATTTTAAAGCATATATTTACACAGCAGATTTGACGTCAAATGGAAAAAATAGTGAATAGTCTCTAATACTATAAAATGTATAAAATACATGAATTGCCTACGGCTTAATTCTGCAGAATCAAATATGAAGCAATTCAGCTATGATTCTTTTAGCTTCTAATTCCAAATTTGACGCTGGGCTGTATAACCCCGCCTCAAAAGTACCTATAAAACGCTGTCGAAAACGCTAATGTAGCACCAAATATAAAAGCTTAAGCAAGAATGCGGTAAATGTCAAAAAATTCGCTTTAGTGTCATTTCATGTCTAAAAGTCATGTCATTTCATGTTTATATAAGTTAGTGTAATTTTTGCGGTAAATTTTTAATAGTCATGTGCATTTTTTGTTGATTTAATATTGAGTTGTGTTATAAATAAGAAAATAGATTGAAGAGTGAAGCGCTACTTCGTAATAAGTGGTGATGTGATGTAAGATGTCAACATTTTCATTTAAATAAAAACTTCAAGTGTTATTAACGCAAATAAAACAATTAAGGTGTAACCAGTTTAATTCATTTTGGTGTCTAGATTTTAGTGATGTAATTATAACTAAAGTTTACAACATTTTTCATATTTATAGTTTTTGTTTTTATTACTGTTTACTAGTACACGTAGCTTTTTTTCATCTTTAAAACTAACTGCACAAACATTTTTTAATTATAAGCACTTAAAATATTCCAAAGTGAAGATTCAAGTTTTCGAGTTCATGTACCCAAAAGATTAATACTTTATACCATACATATACATATGTTTATTTATTTTTGGACAAAACTAAATTATACAATGAAAGGCTAAATACTAACTTTAAGGGGTAAAGTAGATATATTTAATTGTAAAACTTTTAAAATGTGTGCTAACACTTTACCCATGAGAAGCCTCATAAAAGAAGAAACCAATAAAAACTTTGTACCTAGTCAAACCAGCAAAAGAATCTAGTTCTTTAAAATCTCGTCCTTTTCAAAAAACTCGAGTTCTTTTAAGGCATGACAGATACCGTGGTATCATAAGAAGCCAGGCCGGTTTCGAGTTTTAGCAACACATATACAATAAAAATACACTATAAAGCTCACTACACTTGGATTTGTAAATATGCTTTGGTAAGATACAAAGCATGGGGCTGTTTAATTTCTTCCTCACGGAGAAGAATGAAATTTTAGAAACTCCGTACTACATTTCACCACTCTTATTTTAAAAATGACAGTCGGGCTTGTAGGCAATCTAGTACTTTACCCAGAAAATTATTTCCATAGCATTAAGCGGGGTATTCACTATAAATGTGAATCAATGATTCGGCTCTCTCATCCCATATAAAGTATATGGGATGAATCATTTGTGCGTAAAATATTCAATATGTTGGATATTTTCTCTCTTATTCGTGCATATACCTTAAATGTGAACTAAGAACCGAATTATTGATTCGGAAATATAGTGAATACCCCGCTTTAGAATGAAAATTTTACTAATGGTAAAAGGTTTGTGAAATGTGACAGTCGGCACAGTGGTCACCGGTTCAAAAAAGATAGTTTTGAGAAAAACGCATTTAAAGTTTTACACTCGATTTATGTAGAGTAATACGAAATATTTATTTACTTACACCGAGTCATCTATTCCTGGTTCATATAATAGTTCTTCAGCCATTGTAGAAATTTCCAAAATATTGATTCGCTGTTGCCTACGTAGCATTCAACCTTCTCGAGTGTTATCGTTAGCGCGCTTATCTGCCACTTTCACACGTGCAGCATCCGTTTTTTTGGCACACCGATTAGAATTAGGCCCACAATTAAGTCCCAGTGTATTCATTATGCTCAATAATGAATTCGTACCTTCATTGAATATACTAGTACTAATAGCTATGTATGCAGCAATTTGTACGATAGTAAAACTAGTATTTATCGTACTCTGAACACTTTATAATAAATAAATTTTTTCTTTTCGCTGAACGCGACTTACGAATATTTTGTGAACTCCGAAGTTCTCTTGAAACTTTTCTAGAATCACCTCCCGTGGAAAATTACTTGAAATTTAATATATTTAAACACACAACTATCGACTGCTCAGTGCAACTATCACGGGCAAGTAACAAATAATATTCGAGAGCCATTTGTTAATTGGCGAATAATTCGAAAACTATTTGTCGGATGCACTTCAAATTTTCAGAGAATATTTTTAAAATACTATACTTTAAGATAATACAAAAAAAACTGACTACCCCTATCCCCTTAAGTTATTAAATGAGATTTTTGAAAATTGTGAAATGTGATGACGCTATTAACATTAGGAATGAGTATGAGAAATTGAAATAAAATATTAGACAAGAGATGCTTGAGTCAAAACAATCTGATAAATTTGTAAAGTCTAAATCATGTCCAAGTTTTCAATAGACAAAAGCGTTATATAAAGTAAAGAGATATGATCTACAATAGGTTTATAGTTCCAAAAGAGCAAATGGAGTAGAAAAATAGTACAAATAATTTGTATATAGTTGAAGGGAGGCTAAAATGAAATTCTATAAGGACAACTTTGACTACCTGAAAATAGCGTTTAAAAGCTATGAAAAAACCTCAAAATTCCATTAAATTAAAGTGCAAGGAATTAAATATGTGAAATTTAAGGATGAATATGACTTCAAATCAGATCAGGTGGAATAGAGACTTAATAGCTTCTTTATAAATAGTGCTCAAGATATTGTTATATAGACACTTTTTACAACTATAATAAAGCAAAGTAATGGTTTTGCGGGTCACAAACCAGCAATTTGAACATTGCAATAATAATTTAAAGAAATGAAGTTAAAAACGCTTTATTTTTATCAGTCTGAGCTTTCCGAGCATTCATTAAAAGCAGCTCCCATATCACTGTTTTTCAAGCAGCTAACGTGTATAATAGCACTTAGATTCTAAACTACTGTGACATATATTTTTTGGATGGTTAGATCGTTCTCATTTTGATTCGTCCATTCTTAGACATTCGTAGAAATCGCCATCCAAAAACACAGTGCTTTCTACAAACCGCTAAGACGATTTCCGGCAGTAGTTTTCTGGCCTTTGAATTAAAGAATCGACTGCTGCAAAATGCGACGATAGCATTGTATTTATAAGAAATTATACGCTTTGTGTAATAAACGTTGACACATATTAAATGGAAAAGCCCTCGTGACTTTTTCGGTTTTTTATCTGGGAGAATTGTCTTTTTTAATAATACCTACGACTTCATTTAAACTTTAAAGAACAGTTTTTTAGCATGGAAAGCATCAGAGGCTGCTGGTGATCAATCTCTTCTACAACTATTTATAACGATTTGATTTTAATTGATTAAAGACTCTTAACCCTTATTTCCTGCATTTTTTAGGAAAATGAACAGTAGACGTGTCGGATGATGCTGTGTGCGTCTGTCTGGTCTGTTGTACTGGCATGAAACATATATAACAAGCATTAATTTACTTAATAAATATTATAAGATATCCTACTTTAAAGATTTTATTAAGTTTGCTATGTTGAGACATGATAAATTGCTATATCCACTTTTTTTATTTAGCAGCTTCATAAACTTTCTTTACGAACAAATTGATAGTGAAAATTAGGTTTTTAAAGTACACATTTTCATTGGTATTATTTATGTGGCTAAATTTTTCCTTAAAGCTCCAATCAAGTTAATAAGTTTGTTTTTTATTAATTTTACTTACAATGTAATTCATTTCAGCGTTAAAATGATGATGTATGTAATATATAATTAAAAAAGACGAATTAATTGTTTTGGAAGAGGATACTGGAAAAAAAAGTGTATCATTCAAATGAAAAAAATATCAATGAAGAGAAAACCAATTTTTTTACTCAGAGGAATTCAACAGGTACTCTAAAAATCGTTCATTACATTATATCCTTAAGGAGTAACACAAAAAACAGAAGCAAAATTAAAAATTTGGCTTTTAAAATTTCTACAAAAACATTACAATGTCCCCCAAAAAAGTTTTCTGTTTTGTAGGACTTATAAAGTTATCACAAGAGTTTTTAATAGTTTATGTTAGTAGTTTATGTCCTTTGCAATTATTTATTGATTTATTAAAGTCTTTATGATTTTTTTCTAAAGATTTTGCTAATTTATGTAAAAGTTAGTAATTTCAAATATATTGAAATAATAAACTTGGGTGATTGTGCAATGAGTAAAATAATGCAGAATAAAAATTTTTGGTATTTATTTTTTTTTTTGGATTGTATTAAAAAATCTATTTACTTCAAAACAAATTCAAATTAACTGTATTAGAACTCTTTTCAGCTCTCATATTAGATTTCTTATGTTCTGATGTTAACTTTGAAGTTTTTAAATAAACTTCCATTTTAATTCAATCTAACCGAGATTCAAAATCACGACTAACAAAATTGTCGAGAAATTCACATTTAAATCGAATTTTACTTGAATCGACTAGTCAACTTTGTTCGATTTTATTGAAGAAATAAAGATGTAGATTAATATAAGCACAAATGGTGAATCGTTTCAAATCTTTTTTTTTATCTTTCACCTAACAAATGAGAAAAAAATAGCTGATGATGCAAAAAAATTCTTAAACCTAATTGGGATTTTGCTGAACTACAAGCAAAGCGTTTGTTTGTTGTTCTTTTTGAAATACAATTAAGCTTAAATCTAAACCAACTCCACAAACTTCCCCAAATAGACCCAAAAAATTAAATGCGATAATTCTTTTGTATCAATTGCTACAAAATATGATGTGACATTATTTATACCTTTATAACTTTCGAGATTATTCTAAAATCTCTCAATTTCTTGCTAGGTGCTTTTGAATTGCTTGGACAGTATTTTAGTTTTGATTAACTCTTGTAAACTCTTCTGCGTTCAAGATCGTCAGGAAGCTCAGTGCAGGAGTCGTTTTAATTTCTGTCAAACTCTGAATCAGTTACTGTTCCTTCAGCCCAAAACTATAGTGTTGCTTTTCACTTCTCTTTTAATATTCCTAATATTAGCTTGCATAAAAATCTTCAATCGTTAATAAAACCCTTTTTTATATTCCTACTATTAGTTTGCAAAATGTATATAAAAATCTTCAATTGTTAATAAAATCTTCTCTATTCATCCAATCAAGTTCAAATAAATTTTGTTGAGCTGGCAGTGGATGACCATTGATGTTAATATAGTTACTTCAAATATTAATTCATTGATTATATTTAATAAAATAATTTTTAATTTTATATGAGAGAAAAACTTCAGAAAACTGAATGAAAGAATTCTGAATTCAGAAAAAAGAAAAAACAATCTTACTTTCGGCAATCAGTTGTTCAAAATTCCAGTCGGAAGGACCTACAAAATAACTTTTAAAAATTCTTACACATCTCACTAAAATGTGTGTAAAACAGTCATTCCGGATTAAGCATCTTATTTTATCGTAAACGTTTCAGTAACATGTTAAAAAGTATATTCTTTTATTTTTAATACATAAGCTTAAATTATTTTACTATCATCAAAAAAATTATTTTCAATTAATTTTATTTTTCAGTACAATCACAAAATGGATAGAAACAATTCTATGGAATTTGGACGACCAACTTCACCGACATCAAAATTGTTCAATGAATGTTCAGTTAGGAAATATTACAGGAAAGCAGCTCACAGGCAAGTGTCATAAAGTTATAAAAAAGAAAACTAATTATCTTGTTAATTTTATATATCTCCCCAACGTCCATGGATGGGAAATTAATTCATTTAATTTTGCTAATGATGAATTTTTAATCAAATTGTACGCAAAATCTTGTAATGATAGAACATTCAAATTGCTTTAGTAAAATTCATCTGTATCGACCTTCATTAATATTTCTATCGTCTCTTTTATTTTTTTAAATAATTCTGTCCAGTAAGAAATTTTATTTCTTAATTCTTTGATAATTTTATACACTAATATTTTATTGAGTTGAAAACGCTGTAACGAATTTTTCATTTTTATATTTTGCAAAAGTTGATAATGTTATCATTAAAGGTCAGTTAGGGACCATTACCAAAAAAGATAAAGGAATTATTAACGTTCGTTTCTTATCATCACATATTAATTGTTATTCGTAAAGTTTTTGTTCTTAAATATATTTCTTTTTCTTGATATTACCAAAAATAAATGTTTTTTTATATCCGATTGTATACCATTAATGCTCTTACTTAACTTTCTAGTTTAAAATTAAGTTCTAGTTTTACCTGATCGTGGATAATTTTTCTATTTGGAAAGTGTGTTAAATCTTCACTTAAAAAGGCGGAGAATTGTAGTTCGTTTAAGCGTCGTGAATACAGATATAGGTTTTAGTATGAAAAACTTATTTCGATTTTTATGGTGTTTATTAGGTGTAAATAGAAAAATACTCTTAATTACGCCATCCGAATGAAAACAAATTTAAGAATCGGATTTCATGAACGTAATAGCGTCTCATGAAGCATATGTGGATTTGTAGCATTTTTAAACATTGTGATTGACATTTTAAATGAGTTTCCATACTGAAGATGATTTTGCAGTGAAATTTCAGATTAAGTTGTAACTTTACCAGCAGCCTATTTGAAAAAATTTTAAGCTTCGAGTGGTCAATTAGGTTTAATTTTGAATTAGTTTGAATTTATATGAGTGTAGGACCAGATTTTTTCACGAAATATTGCTAGTTACAATCTGGTCTGAGCCATGGCAACTTCATCATCAAAACATCGTAATACTGATTGATTAGTTTTTGTGAAAATATGCAATTTCAGCTGTGATATTTTCAGCACTCCGCACTTGTTTAGCCCACGGGCACCAGGATATAAGAAAATCCTTAAAGCTGTGATTACCGACCCTAATTTTGGTAATAAAATATTAATAATTAATTTCATAATCGTTACTTGTTTGTAATATGAACGATTAATATTTGTAATAAATTGACAAACAATGTACTATTGATATTTTACAATAAAACTTTAACGTTTCATTTCACTTTAAAAATCATAGTTTATTAAAATTTTATGTATTATTAGAAACAAAAAAGGAATTGAAATTGCTCCTAACCATTATAGTAGCAAATTGCTTGCAATGTGCTCTAATTTCAAACTTTTCAACTGAAAAAAAAAAATATTAATGCAATTAAACTGTAATAAAAAGAATATTTCAAACAAGAATATTTTACCCTCATAATCGACCTTGAAATAAATCCATTTGACGTATAAATGGCAAAAATCTGGCAAATTACTTTTTTGTCCTTGTCTAGTAAATAATAAATCCATTTGACGTATAACTAGCAAATGCCTTTTGTTGCCTTGTCTAGTAAATAATGGCTTTATTATACATTTGAAGTGATTCAACACATGAAAGCAAATTTAATAGATATGATTGAGATGTATAGATTTTTATTATGGTCCCATTTATACTAGAAAATGTTATACAAACTACAAAATTAGCTTAACACAATTCAAATGTAAATAATTCAATCTAATCTCTTTTTCAGAAAAGAAATGTTTTTAAAGTGAGAGGACCATATTGTGTTCTTTTTCGGTTTTAGAGTGCAAGAGATTAATTATAGTTAAATTTGATTTATTCAAATGATTTAACATAATTTTCATAATATTATTATTTTCGCTATAAATTAGTTAAAGCCTTGTCGAAAACATCCTTGTTTAGTTTATTGTTTCAAAATCCACAATTTATTTAATAATTTTTATCTTAAATATCTTGATCAAACATTGAAACTAACAGGTGGACAATGTTTTTCTTTTTATAAAATTTTAATAGTTAATATTGTAATGTTTCTTTTGACGTACTTAATATTATTACAATCATTTAGTTTAATATGATAGAAAGACGTATGTTCTATTTTTACTTTAAAAATTTTTAAGTAGCACAATAAAAATATTTTCCATACTAAAATTTAAACTAAATGGCACTATTCAAATTACTCAGTATTATGCAATTTAAACAAAAAAGATAATGCTATTAAATACTAATTCAAAGCCTTGTAACTTTAACTGTTTCATTTGTAAAATTCGTTTTTGTAATCTTTTGACCAAAACTAATACTAACCTCCTTCGTTGTCTCTATAAACAGTGACAGTTAAAAACAGTTAAAGATAAATTCAGTTATTATGTTATATGTTTTGGCTAAGCTAATATATATTTTTCACTAAGAAAACAATAATAGCTTCGAATGACATTAAAATCTCCTAACTGATTGATAATTTTTATCTTATGTTTATACATTCAACCGAAAGATTAAAATACTGACTGGAGTGTGAAAGTTAAAAATTATTCAATCCAATTTAAGCATAAAACATTTTCCATACTAAAATTTCTTACATATGGCAGATAATAATTATTCTTATTGAATTCAAAGAACTATTTGTTTAAATATTTAACAAAAATTACGGAGCCAGAGATACATTCTAAAAAACTTTTTTATTTTAAAGAACAAATGTTCACCGAAAAATGCACTACAAATCAGAAAGATGAATTAATAAGTTGAATGTATATTACAATTTTTGTTTCTTTTTTGTGTAATTTAAACATGCAAAATTATATACAATATATTCATTTCAATGTCATTTCTACTACTCTTTAAACTGCAATGCCTAAAATCCCAAAAAAATACATTCTTAAGATTGATTTCAAACTAGTGTCTTTACAAAAAGAAATCTGATTCAAAATTGTTTACGAGTAAAATATATAAAAACAGTCTCTTGACCTTTCACCTTTATTGTAAAATGACGCCAGTGTGTAGTACAAGATTTTCAAAATTCTGCTCTTAACCCATTTATATAAATTTTTCATCAAACAGTAATATCTTTTTGTTTCTATAAATTTTCTTACATTATTTGAAAAATAAAAATATAATTTATTTGTGTGTATTATATGTATATTTAATTTTGTTGTTGTTAGTTATTAATCGTCCGCTGGGCATATTCTCTTATGGCATGCCACGTTGAGTTTAACAGAAAACTGGTGCTACTATGAACAACGCTTTTAGTCCACATTAAAACGTGGTATAATTCACACAATATATTTAGTGTTAATTTTCTGTAATTTATAGATTTTATCAATTTAAATTATTTTCGACTTTACTTTCTTGTATTTTGTGAAGTGCTAAAGAAAAAGAAATTTTCTTATCAATTAAAGTGATTACAATTTTTATTACGTCAGCTGGCATGACGAAGTAAAATAACTTAGAAATATTTTCGTTAATTAAATGATATAAATTCCTATCAAAGAACTGATAGCAAATTTTATTAAAAAATTACTTAAAAAATTAAGACTTATTTATACAAATAATAAGATGCCAGAAGTCTCCCAGGATGCCTTTGAATCATTATTCCCAGGAAATCCACCAGCAACTGTTCAGGAATTAAGATCTCGAGCAAATTCAACTGGTAGCAAATCAATTTTAAGACAAACAAGCACAAATCGTTCTAATCTTGATACTAACAACTGTAGTGAAACTAGTACAATAAATTTGGACAGTGAGCCTACCTTAAGTACAACAAAAACACCTGCAACACTTAATACTCCAGCTAGGGATAGTCCAAATGAAAGATTTTTTTTTGGTAAAATGACAACACGACCATATAATGTTAATGAGCGCTTTCATGGTTACAAGCGAGAGTTAGGTCATCGGTAAGTAAAGTTTTTGTAATGAGCAGCGTAAGCAATTTTAATAAAGCCAAATGTTTTAATATATGTATATATTAGAATTACAATTACAATCACGTGTTTTACAATTTGTAGATTTAGAATTTTTTTAGTTAGAATAAATTAATTACAATAGCTTCTTCCTTCTTTTGATGGAATTTTTTTAAATTAAAAAAAACAACCCATTCTATATATTTTTTGATTATGTTAAGGAAACTCATTTCGAATTAAATTAAAACATTTCTTTTTAAGATTTATTTTTTAAATTAAATTCTGGAATCTGTTTTTATAAATTGTAAATTTAAAAAGTTTTTCTTTTTTTTTCGCGTTTCTCGTATGTGAGTTGCTAATCGATTATGCTAATTTTAAAAACGCATTAATCATTTGATAAGGTAATTTGTATTATTTATTATCTTAAATCATAAATATGATTTTGAACTTTGTGATCAGATTGCAAAAAGTATACTTAGAGAGAATTTCGAGAACTTTCGTTGTACATAAATTGAAAACGTTTATGTAGGGGAATATTTTGTTTTATTTTTCATTTAAATTCCCTATCACTTAACTTTAATATAGATTTATATATTTGCACGAATATAATAAGCAATTTCCCCTGTAATGAGTTTTGAAGAGTGTTTATATATGAAACTCTTTCTTCGTTTCGAGACTCTTTCCAGTATTTTTGTTGATATAAAGGCTCATAATAATACTTATTTCATTTGTTAGGCTGCAACCTCGGTTTAATTACGTTTTGATTACTTATGGCCATGAAACTAACCCCGTTACTATTTTCATATTATAAAAAAACGTATCTCCTTGAAATAAATTTCTTATAAATCTCATCTTATTGAAAATATGGCAAAGTAGGCAGTTACATAAATGCCTATCAATAGAAGATATTAGTTAAATAAGAAGTTAAGTTGTGCTCAGAGTTCTCAACAGCTGACAACTCGACGTTAGTGCTAATTTATTAATGTAAGTTAGTCAATCAAACAAGTTTTAATAAATACCTGTTGTGATGACGTTCGATGCGTTCCTTGTGGAAGATCATGTGGAGAATTATCAATTGATAAATATTCAATTACACTAAGCCATAATTTTTATGATGTCAGATTACATCGGGATTAATTCAATTCTATTAATTCTAGTATTCCTCAAGAAGTTCAATATAAAATAAAAACAAAATACAAGTGCAACTGGTAATAACGTCAACGGAGCGACAGAACTTCAGGAGGAATGTCATCTATTAGCGGAATTGATTATTTAAAAGTTAAATTACCCGTATTTGCTGAAGAATTTTCTGTGCTTTGGTTTGATTCTGCAGGATGATGTCAAATACCACAACTGGGATTTCAGATACCAAACCAAAAATATTATACTAATATTGGTCAGTTATCCACCCATGTTAAGTATAACCTGGCAGATTTAAAATTAAATCCGCCATATCCAAAGGAGATAAAAAACTATCACAGCTGCTAGCAGAGATGGGGGCAAAAGCTGTCACAATTCACTGAGGAATTTTTAATATCCTTTTAGTTACGAAATTTGCTGGAGAAGATAAGAGCTATTGTATTCATGACTGAAAATTTTCATTGTCTTAACTTTCGACCATGAGAGACCGTATTATAAAGCCAATCCGTATTAATTCATTGAACTGTTCAGTACAGAATTCACCATCTTTTGTCAACGTTATTGATAAATTCATGGAATCCATTAAGCAAACGCAAATTTGAATTGATAAAATTCAACAGCATTTGAAAAGAATTTAGTGATCGATTTCCAATTCTCCGGATCATTCAAACTGTCAGAGGAGAAAACAAAGGAAATTTCAGATTTTTTAGAAAAAATGGTAACCGTTGCAGATGTTAGGAAATACAAACCACCATGCGATTTTTAAACTGACAAACTTAGCAAGCTCAGCAATCATGGCTAACATTGTAAACTTAATCGAGGACTTTTTTGTCTATTTATGACAAAAGAATTTTCAAAAAAATGTAGTCTAGTGGATATAGGTGCAAACATTTCAGTTTTGCCACCTAAAGCAATTCATACATGGAACTGAGCAGCACAAAGAAAACAACTTTACGCTGCTAATGGCTCAACTATTAAATCGCTTTGTAAGAAGACATTAAAATTAGAATTGGAATTACAGTGGAGTTTAAATGGTCATTTCTACATGATTAACGTATACTCCAATGGAAAACAGGAAAAGATTTTGAAAAATTAATAAAACAAACTTGCAAATGCCACACTTCCTGTTTTTAATAGAAAAAGCTGCTAGTTGTGAAACAAAATATTTATTAATTATCTAAATTATTATTTGGTGTTTCTTTTTTCTTTTTGATATTCAATTAATTAGTTTAAACACTTTTAAAACTCTATTTCAGCACAATTAAATAATTCAATGTTTATTTTTATTACACTTTTTTTGATATTTCAATCTAATACAGTGTATTATACAACTGTGTGGAAAGGGTATTAACTACACTTGTTTCTATACCCAAAAGTCTAAAGAAACCGACATATATCTCTAAAAATTCACCCAAGCCACTACATGCTAATAACCTAGATTTCAGTTAAGTCAGAATGATCATTAATAATTTTCCATATGAAAAAGGATTTAATTTTTTCTACATGTATATAGACACTTGTTTTTATTTGGACATAAAAAAATTCTTAAATCTAAAACTTACGAGTGTGAATATCGCCTGGTATCTATGAAACACAGATATTCAGATATTCATGAACTCAGAAATTCAAAAAATTACTTTCCTTTTACGCTTCAAGATACTTGTTACTATCAGGTTTGTTATTAATCTACTCTTAGCTTATTAATTCCATTCCTGTTATAACAAAAAAATTGTTATCCAGTTTTCATTACGTTTTTTATGCTTATAATGAAGGTGTGGCGGTCTAATCTTTAAAGAAAAGCAGTTTATAAAAAGTAAGCTGTGTGAAATTGAAGTAGACATTGAAAATTAACGCAAGAATTATTTTTTATTTTTGTTTAGAGTTCTTAATGTCATTATTATTAATATTAATATTAATGTGATTAAAAAGAGCTGTCATTAATTTATTATAAAAAAATGTTAAAATTGAAATATACTGTAAATAATTTTATATTCAAAGAATAATAATTAATAATGTTAAATAAAACTTGTTTATAAAAAATTATTTTATTTACAAATAATAATAATAATTAAGATAAGTGTGTGATGCTAAAGCAAACCACAAAGGTATATATTACTATAAAATTTCGTATTCAAAGGACTTTCTAGAATCATTGTCTCTATGTTACGCTCAACCTAAAAATAGCTCGAACTAAACAAAACTTTCAAAGACCCTCTTTTTTCTAAAATGAAAGCCTTAAAAGTATATTTTCAGAGCAGAAGATAATTAAGGAATAATGTCCAATGAAAAATTATATTTGTTGAGTTAAAAGTTGCCTAATCAATATTTCATCAAACCAAAAAATTTTTGTGACTTATAATTTTCTTTAATATAATAACTGAAAAAAAGAGAACACTTCAAACTTATTTGCAATATTTACATTGAAGTTGGCCTTAAGATCTCTAAAATCAAAACCACCTGCCTAGACCTTATTTTTATTCAGAACTTGAACAAGCATCGAAATTTATGATCTTGCGCAAATTCGCTAACAAATTTAGTGCTTTACTACCTTGGAATTTAAAAATAGAATTTATGGAATTTAAAAATTTCTTTAAAATGCGAGCTGGCGACAGTTTACAAGAACTTTCATGCAATATACAATATACAAGACTACAATTTTTTATGAACGATTTTTGGTTTAATATTTATAATAAATTTTCTATTAATTTCGTGTGGATATATAAGCTCCAAACAATTAATTAAAATAAGAAAAAAGCACCAGATAACGTGAGAAGTTGAAATATCAGAAGTCATAATTTAACATGATAAAATATGTTAAAGCATAACCTTACTACCAAAATTGGAAATCATTTGTTGAAACTATTAATCCAAATGGTAATTTAGAGGAAATTTGTCGTTCATTATTCTCTTATTCAGTCGGAGAAAACCTATCTAATCTCCATTTGTGGGGAATTATATTAACTTATTGAAGTTTCTAAGATATTTTTCTTTTTTAGCTTTTCTACCTGATTATTAATTTCCTTTATTTACGAATGGGGTAATCTACATTTTTTTATGTAAACTGGTGATTTGTTGTTTATTTTTATTGATTGTTTGTAAGACAAAGCTTCGTTTTTTAAGTGAAATATATTCTGATACTGTTTGCATTTTTCCACAACGGTTAGTTTTGGAGTATTATCTAGATAGGCCATGTGAATTCAGTTTTTGTAAAAGTTTATTTGCTCTGGATGATGATTTATATTACTTTTCATAGTTAAAATTTTATATTCCTTTAAAGGACGTTTATTAGGAGAAAAGTCCTTTATTGTAACCGAATTAGAGATTTAAGCAATTACAATTAAATTCCAATTCCTTTTCATCTGGCTTACTTTTATGCTTATTTTAAGGAACATTTGTGTCATAAAAACAATAATTTAAAATTGTTGTTTAAAAAGTGTTACATTTAATGGCAAAATCTAGTTAAATAATTAAGTAAAGTTCTTTTATATACATTTTTAGTTAGCTAAATATAGTATATCTGTTGATCGTAGTAAACGCGTTGTGCCTGAGTAGGCCATGATTAATTAACGTTATAAGTAGAGTTATAAATTAGTTCGGTTGTAAAAAGGTTTCAATTGAATAAACTTGATCCTTTTATAACTTTAATTTAAGATAGACAACTTTTTCACGAAAGATATATATTTATATCTTGTATATTTGTCAATTAAGAATGCAAAAATATTGAAAAAATTGATTTATATATAATTTATAATTATTTATTAGTATTTCAAATTTTATTAAGATAGCTCTTATATTTTTCAAGAAAAAAATACAAACATTAAAGGCTAGAACGCTTAATTTTTCTTAAGTATGTAAGATATAAAACACATATGCATGTGATTTGCTTACGTACTGCGCATGTGTAGAAAAAAATTCGTTACAAATGCATACACTGGCTAGCATAAATGGACCGCTCTTTTTCATTTTTCAATTTAAACGCCAATAAAACTTTTAATATTTAATAAAATTTAAAGAAATGTTAGTCAGAGAATTTAGCGTGAGAATGAGAAAATTGAATTTTGACATATCTTTTCACACGAGCGATTCTAAGTTATTGCGATAAGAATCAAAAGATTTGTTAAAACCTTTTCACATGAGAAATATTTTCTCACCTTCTAAAATTCGGTGAAAAATATATGAAAAGTGAAAAAAATCGATGAAAAATTTAAAAATCAAAGTTTTAAAGTACAAAATTCAATAAAATTTTGTAAAATGAAATTAAAAAAAACATTTTAGAGAAAGTTTATGTTTGATTTTTGTTTTGTATTATTCTAAAAGGTTTTATATTTATACAATAAAAAATATTCATATACTTTCCTGTAAGAATTTGTACTTTTGTTTTATTTGTATATAAATTTAATTAAAATGGGTAATTGTTCATTAAATGTACCAAAAGATGAATTAAGATCAATAACAACAACACCGAATGGTTCATATATAGTTGATGCATTTCTTGAAAGTAAATTTAATGGTGAAGAATCACGTAAAAAATTAATGAAATATTTAGAGTGAATGTATTTATATAGTATGACACTTACAAAATTTGGTTCACGTATAGATAGTAGAAAAGCTATTTGATTATTCAAATGATGGACAAAAGTCTAGAATCGTTAATGAATTTTCGTAAAGGTTAAAAATTTAAATTTGGTAGAATTTTACATAAAAAATTACGGATTGAAACTTATCGTCTTGCTGCATACAGTGGAAAGCATTATTTAAACGTGCTGATAAAATAGATAAACTTTTTAAGGATATTATGACTTTAAGACATATATTTTAAATAAATATAAACATGTTTGTAATTTTTTATTTTATATCATTGATTTTCCTATTTTTACACGAGTAAATTTCACTTTTTCTGAATATGTCTATTGTAATTAAGTTCCTGATAGTAGAGAAAGGATTTCAGATGGACTCCTTTAACAGGAACGAGATTATGCCTTCATATGGTAGAATTCATTGTATTTTTACTTTTAATACATATTGCGAATACAATTTATAGTTGGTGATTACGATTTCATGAAGCTTTTCACAGATTCAACGACAAAATGTGAACGCAATAAATTTAATGTACGTTTTGTGTGCAATTTCAATGTATGAAATTATCTGAAAATTTACTTATTTCTGTTTAATGATGTTTTTTAGAGATGCAACGAATAGTGATTTTGGCCGAATACCGAATACCGAATACCGAATATTCGGTCAAGCTCTCGGCCGAATACCTAATATTCGGCAGCCGAATATTTAGTGGAAAATGTGTGCATTTTGTGCTAGCGTAATTCAGTTTATTCCCAGTTGGAAAAAGGCGCTCGAAAAGGCATTTGAAGCACGAAGCGCCTACTCTCCAATGTAATCTGTGTAGTCTTTTAACACGCGATAGTATTGGAGTAAGGTGCTTGAAATTAAGAACTTTTGAGCGAAAATCTAAAATTATATAAATTCTTAAAATTTGATTTTGATGAAAAAAATTTTATTTTTTTTATTTATACAACAATAATACCATAATTTTATTCAAATAATACTAAAAAAATAAACTCCCAAGCGGACGTACTGGAAATGGTGGCAGCTGCACGCTGGATTGTTACCCATTTTAATCACTCTGGTATAGCACAAGGAAAGCTGGAATTTATTCGCCAAGAACTTAATTTGCCAAACCACCAACTAGCACTAGATGTTAACACACGCTGGAGCTCTACGTATTATTTAATGGTGCGATTATTAAAACAAAAACGAGCTATCTCTCTGACTATGATTTTATTTCGAAACATTGGAGTTTTGAGAAAAATAAATTGGTCAGAGATTAAAAAAATATGGAGACATATGTAAGTCTGAGGCTAGGATAACAAAAAAATTGATTTTTCAAAAAAAAAAAGAAAAAAATAGTAAAATAAAGAATCTTCAAAGATTTAATTTTTGTCATGAATGAAGCTAAAGATAAAGAAGATATTGATGAATTGCTGAATTCTAGTTTATTTGCAGAAAACACTCATGTAATTATTAAAATTTATTCTTTTTATGATTACAGTCTAGAAAAATTAAAAATTTCATATAATTGCCAGATTACAAACTATTCTGAGGGGCTTCAACTTCAAATATTTAAAAAAACTTGGGTCTATCTTAAAGCATGAGATCTCATTAGACTAAAAATTAGCTAAATAATGAACATAAACTACAAAGAAAAGCAATTTTAAAGAGAATTTCCTATAAATTACAATTATTGTTGTAAAATTTGATTTTATTAAATTTAATCTAATTAAGTCTTCACGTAAAACATTATTTTGCCTACTAAACTCTATATAATATGTGTATATGTACATAACAATATTTAACATCCCAATATAAGACTTTCGATACTTTCCAACTTTTATGACTTTAATACTTTCATAAAGCCAAAATTGCATACGACCTTTGCCGAGACCATTTAATATATCTCCGGCCAATTTATCAGACTAATACGATACATATGGTTTATGCTGAACTATTTTAATGCTCTATAATATACATCCTTATTGCTTATTACTTTTATTATAGTTTTCTTTGCTATAAAGAAGCTTTGTTCGTTTAGTAAACAAGAAAATTTGTTGTGTTGGCCTTGAAATCAAACTAGAAAATCGGGTATTGCAGTTAAGGTTTCACGAGAGTCATGAACACATGTAGCTTACATTTAATTAGTTTTAATAATATTTAATTTAATATCGAATGTGATTTTTAAGTGTAATTATATTTGAAATATATTTGTTAATATTTTTATGTAAACCAAGACAAAAGAAAACAAAAATACAAAAAATCGTTTGTGTTTTTGCTTAAATATAAAGTTTCTAAAGTCGATTGGGAATATTAGTAATTTAGAGACACTTTCAAAGTTTTAAATATTCCTCTTTTGTAAACTAAAGGTGCATTATGATCATATCATAATAACAAAATTCATATTTCAATTTGTGTGCAAAAAACAAAAATATAATCCAATTTATTTGTCGGCCAACTTTTTTGATCTTTCTCATAAAAACAATGCAGCCGGCAATTTTTCTTGTAGTTCAAATGTATTCAATAATCTTTTATTAAAAAACTGTTTCAAGGATTCAAAAGAATTCTTAAATATTAGATATAAATACCATACGTGATTTAGTTATAAAAGTTAAAGTGTAAATAAACTCTTAAGCTTTCTTTTTATTATTTACTGACATCTTTAAATTATTACCACGAAATTTTTAACTTGAAACTGTTATTTGTTTCAATGTATATTTTAACAAGTACTCTTAACTTTGTAACTAAAAATTATTTTTATTAAAAATGTCTTAAAATCTTTCATTAAAAAAATATAAGACCTACAAATGTAAATAAGATTTAAATTTTGACAGTTTTCAAAAATTTATCTCAACAATTTTTTGAAATTACTAAAAATCTTTAAATCTAATATTAATTTTTTTTCAGTTTTCAATATTTTTTTTTTAAATTTCAAAAACTTTTCTGTTGTTTAATCCTTTCAAATCATGCTTACAAAGAAATCAAGAATATTTTTTATTGTATTTAGTTACAAATTGTTCGTAATCGTTAGATTTGAAAAAATAAGCATTTAAAAAAAGTGTTAAGTCAGTTTAAAAAAACAATGGCAGCTTCATTTGGACAAACATCATTTGCTATGAGAAATTGTTTTTCTTTAGATGAAAGTGACGAAGACCACCTTTACAGTTGCTTCGACTCTTTGAAATCTCGAGATTCATCAAGTGATTTTTTTAATATATTTACTGATTCAGAAAGTAGGTTTGATGATTGTGATTTGTTATCATCAAGTTGTGATAGTCATTTTTTCTATATTCATACGGAAAAACATCATGGAAAGTAAGTATTAGCATTATTTGTTTCTAATTTATTTGAAAAGAATTTCAAATTAATTGAAAGAGTTTGAACTGGCAAGAGTTGAAGACGTCGTCAGTTGAATCTTATTGAATGTGCTCAATAAAAATGTAATACGGTAATTGTCTCGTTTAGCGTTTTATCAAGTTCAAAACTACTTAATGTCATTAATTATTCTTGTTTTATTTTTGTTATATTTTATTGTATTTATTTTTTGCAAAATAAATTTCTTTCTATCTACATACTTTAGTATGTTGAATTTGTTTTCGAAATATCATGACTTTTGTGGATAATATATGAAACGCTAATCCATCTATGCCAAAAAACTTCGTCTTCTAAGTACTTAATATTTATCTAGAATCAATTTAATGTTCTATATCTTTTCTAAAGAAAGTGAAACAGCAGTACTTATTGTTTCTTGTTGTTTGTTCTCCTTTTATGGCAAATAAATAACGCTAAAATATATCGAACAATAGCACAGGCCGACGAAAAAAATACTTTTAAAAACTTTTTAAACCAATTTACCTCTTTCTTATGTATTTTTTGGTGCTAAGACCATATTTGATATCAGTTTTTTTTTTTTTATCACCCACAGATTTCTCACAATATGGCATTAATTGTATATTTTAAGGCATAAGAAAAATTTGGGAAAAAATCCATTTCATTTTTAATTAAGCGACAATTTTTACTTACAGAAATATTAAATTGGAAAAATGCGAATATTAGGTGTTTATTTCTTTGTATTTTCTCTCCCTTTTCTCTGTAAAATTTCTTGTAAAGCTTTTTTCCGATGTGATGCATTTTTATTTTCCCTATGAAGTGACCAGCACTTTTTCAACCATACGAAGGTGGTCCCATAATAATTTGGTCTCATTTATTTACGATCACTTTGTAACTCGATAACTTGTTGACGTATTTATTGGTTAATTTATTGAGCAAAAATAAAAACAAGTATTGACATATACTGTTTAGTTTGATAATAGAATCTAAATAAACAACACAGGAACAATCAATTTTAATAATATTGAAAATAGAGTATACCCTTCTTTTTAAAGAAGGGAATAAGCCAGCCGAAGTTAAACAACGTTTGGACCGCGTGTTTTTTTTTTTTGTTATTAAAGTTTTGTTTGCTACAATCCTAATTTAATTACAATCAATTAATTAGTATTATTGACATTATGCTATATTGTGAAACTTTATGATCCATTAATCATGGTAGTTCGTGTGGCTTGACTCTGTCGCCTGATTTTGTCGGTAGTATCCAACAATTGGATAACAATTGAATCGGGTTTGAATGTTAAAGTAATCTTTTTTCGTGTTTGATGGCATATTCTTGTATTACTTCCTCAACCCATTTGATTTTCAGATCAGACAAGTATATCGTTCTTTTACATCTAAAAGATTCAATTTTGAATGCTTTCCAATGAGCAGTTTAATTTGTATGTTTGTTGTTTTATTGGCTAAGCCTTTTGTCGTACGTGATGCTTCCAGTTTAGTCTTGAGTCTAAATGGAGTCCCAGGTATTTTGCTGACAGCACTGTGAAAACTTGGGTTAAGGAGTTTTGTTTCGACAGAGAATTTGTGAAAGATGTTAAGAATGAAGGTCGATCAGTGGATGTGCTAACTTCTAAAACTATTGAGCAAATCGGCTTAAAATAAGAGAAATAGTAGCTAGGTTCGGGCTTTCTAAAACATTTTGAAAAAAAATCTTTTAACCTTATCGCGATTAACTAATGACCCCCGTGGCTAATTTTTAAAATTTTTATATTTAACTATATAAGTAACTAAATTATGCATTTTTTATCCATATAAAACTTTCCCATAAACTAAATAGGGTAAGAGCTATACATGCGCTTACGGACCATTTTCCGTTAGTTTTACCAAATCTTTCGTAAAAATGGTCATTTTACTAGGGATTACACTATGACAAACTAATTTTTTTTGTTTTATTTTTGGACATTAAAGCTTATTTAATTAATACAAACAAAATTAGTCGAAAATTGCGGATGTAATAAAAACTTAAGGCTAATCCAACTACAAGAGGTAAAACTGACCGGTGACCATGTAATATGACTATTTCAAGAATAATTATGTGTAGGTTTAGTATTTATGTAATTAAATAAAATTAAATGTTAACGAGTGGTGATTCTACCCCTTTTAGTGCTTTTTAAACATTTGTTAAGTGTTTGTTCCACTTTTGTGAAAACGGGATACCGCACTTCAGGGGAATATGAGGGTGCTATTTCATTAAAGAAACCTTAGCCTAAAAGAGACATTTGAAGCTTTCCTTAATAGAGCTCGAATTTCCCTGTCATCAACTGCTTGCGAAGTTCTCCCTTTTTGGTTTTTACTATAGTTTTCTGGATTTTTTACATAATTATTCACTACATTTAAACTTCTGTTTATTTTACGATTTGAAAAACTTTCTTCTAACTTTAATCTTGGACATTATTCCGAATACGGCATTTTTCATCACCCATAGCTTTTTCTGTATTCATTTTAAATTTTTTTTTTAAATTAAGTTGGATCAAACAAATATTTTAAAACTAAGACAAAAATGTTCTGAAATCTACTTCTAAGTTACTAAAACGAATGGTGAACCTGTTCTATTGACCAACTTTTGTATAGGGTTCCTGCTATTAAGTCTCATTAAAAAAATTGCGTGTTTCTTGAAAAAACCAGGTAATAGTGCGTTTTCACTTTTTCTAGTACTTAGTACTAAAATTTCTCCATGTAAGAAAATATGCGTTTTTACTAAACTTAGTACTTAGTACATATTTCATCTGTCAAGAACTTATTTGTTGTTTGTTGTTGTATTTGTGTTAGTTCTGTTAATTTTTTTAATTTATAACAATTAAATAATTCAAAATCATATCAAATTAAAAAATTGTTACCTTTTACTCAATAAGTATTTCTAACATAACCTAACTTCCAAAATTATTCACTGTCAAACTATTGCCGAAACAGAAAACCCGAAAAAATTACTCAAAATTTCCCCTCCGTACTGCCATGAGTTTGTCCAGTACTTTAGCAAAGAACTAGATTTAGATAAATCTACTAGAGATTTCCCATACAAAGGTCCCATAAGGTACATAGATATACTAATATCACCATAATTGTTCTAAAAACCTTGCATCAAATTAAATGCCCTTAGGTGAGTGTGAGTGCAGAAAAATTTTGACTAGAAATGTGTAGCATAATATTATTTTGAAAAGTTTAAATATTTTGAATTGATTCTTATTTATTCTTAATATTAAAAAATAAGTACTCTTACAATAATATCTCCTGTAAATCTCTTTAAAAACCAAAAAGCTTAACCAATTAAGTAAACCGAATACATAGCTCATGCACCACAATACCTTTAGGAATTTAAGTACCCTAATTTTTGGAGAGAAATATCTTTTTAAAGTTTAAAAAACCGAACATTTTTATATTTAATCTCATGTACGAGTATGTAATATTAATTTTGTAGCATAGTTCAAAGCTGCATTCAACTTTTTGTGAGAACTACATCAAAGTAAACAAATTTGAATCTTGCTTAATTTTTTTCATGTGGCTTAAAAGAGTTCAGCCACCATTCAAAGTATTTGTAAATAAATTAAATTGTTTTTAAGCTTTTGTTTGAGTTATCAAACCTTAAGTATATTCAACAAGTGTTATCGGATAGCAACTTTACTAAAGGAATACAAACTTGTAAAGCTAATGGTTCCGATTCCATTTAATTCATTTCTCTTTGATACATTATCAACTACTAATACTTCAATTTTACTACTTGAAAACTATTTCCGGATAAATTTTTAAATGATTTATTATACAATATATTTTCGAAAAGCAATTTACCTTTAATTTATCATCAGTTTAACTGAACATTATAAACAGGATATATATTTTTTACAGTCCAAAATCTAAACAAAAAAAACTAAAACAACAAACTACGTACTCACATATGATGTATAAATGCTAGAAAGTCAAAAGACTTCTTTTGCTTACGTACTTCTTTAAAAGAAATAATTTCTAAATATTTTAGTTAACGTTAATTTTCTTTTGTTTTTAAACAGGATCTTTGTTAATCGTTCACTACACTTGGAGAATATTAAGTTCTATGGATTTGATATGGACTACACACTTGCTGGTAATAAAATTTTTTAAATAAAGTTAAATGAAATTGAAGTCCTTTGTATAATAAACATTTAATCTTTTTTATTATATTTTTATTTTTAGAATATAAATCCCCACAATATGAGCAATTAGGATTTGATTTAGTTAAACAAAGGCTAACAAGCATGGGTTACCCCAAGCAAATTCTTCAGTTCGAATATGATCCATCGTTCCCAGTTCGAGGATTATGGTTTGACACACTTTATGGAAATTTGTTAAAAGTTGATGCTTATGGAAATATTCTCGTTTGTGTACATGGATTTGAATTTTTAAAACAGTAAATTGTTTTAATTTTATATTTTATTTAATAATGTTATTCAATTTCAGTCATCAAGTTTATGAATTATATCCAAATAAATTTCTTAAATTAGATGAATCAAGAGTTTACGTTCTCAATACGTTATTTAATTTACCAGAAACTTATTTGCTAGCATGTTTGGTCGATTATTTTACAAATTGCCAGGAATATTCAGGGTTAGTTTTTAAATTAATTAGTTAGTAATAATTATTTTAAAATAATTTTGCATCTAAGAAATGGAGTATTTTTATATTCAATTCAAGAAAAAAAATATTTATAATTTATATACAGGGTAATAAAATTTACTAATGTCCGATAGCGCACAGTTTAAGAAAATCAAGAAGAAAACATAGCCTTAAGGTGCGTGGTTTTTAGTTATAAGCAAAAAACCTCAAAAAATGGCAAGGCTTTTTACCAACGGTGGTACTTATAATTTTTTTTCTTCAAAAC
The DNA here is from genome assembly GCA_947359355.1 of Acrocera orbiculus. Classification (NCBI taxonomy): domain Eukaryota; kingdom Metazoa; phylum Arthropoda; class Insecta; order Diptera; family Acroceridae; genus Acrocera; species Acrocera orbiculus. The sequence continues at coordinate 7,049,521 of OX375757.1, forward strand.
TAGTTATTATTTTACAATAAATTTTTTTTTAATAAAAAGATAATTGTTTTGTTTGTAAATATTTTGTTGCAAAACAAGCAAATATTTATGCTGTTGTCGACATGAGCACGCACATGCTCTACGGCGTTTATCCTATTTTTAAAAATAATTAATAATTTATTAAAAGAAATAACAAAGTTTTACCTAAAGGTAAACTGCTTGCTACTTATACTAATATAAACCAGAAAAAAAGTAAAAACAACCACTTGGAGAAATAGTGCTAAAATTACCTAAAACCACCAAACTGTTAATGGATATATAATTATGTATTTATAATTCAAACACACTTATTTAGATTAAACCTAATAAGCACAATCAAATGAGCTTCTAATGATGAATATAATTGTTTAGATTTCAAATAATTTGTACTTCTGGCTCTTAAATATAACAATATCTGCTGAATAATACTTATTTTTAGAAATGACCGAACTGGTGTTAAATGTGGAGAGTTATTTATGTCGTTTAAATCGATATTTCAAGATGTTCGACGTGCAGTGGATTGGGTTCATATTCAAGGCGATCTCAAAGAAAAAACAATTGCTGTATTGTAAATTTTTTTTAAAAATATAAATTTTAAACATTATTTTCATTTATAGAACATCGATCAATATGTTAAAAAAGATCCTCGTTTACCGATGGTATTGTCACGAATACGAGAATCAGGAGCAAAAGTTTTCTTATTGACAAATAGTGAATATAAATATACAGATAAAATAATGACGTACCTGTTTGATTTTCCACATGGTGCTAAGTTAGAGGAACCACACCGAAATTGGAGAACATATTTCGATGTTATAGTTGTTGATGCCCATAAGCCTTTATTTTTTGGTGAAGGAACTATATTGAGGCAAGTCGATACAACAACTGGGGCTCTAAGAATTGGAACTCATATTGGCCCTCTTCAGCCGGGAAAAGTAAATTTTTCACATATTCAATTTTAATTTTTTATAATCAAATGTTTGAATTTATCTTAAAGGTTTATTCTGGTGGATCTTGTGATGTTTTTACATCATTCATTAATGCCAAAGGAAAAGATGTACTATATATTGGTGATCATATATTTGGTGACATATTAAAAAGCAAAAAGATACGTGGTTGGAGAACATTTTTAATTGTTCCAGAGTTAGTTCAAGAACTACATGTCTGGACTGATAAATGGCAGCTTTTTGCTGAGCTACAGCATTTAGATGTTATGCTAGGTGATATGTATAAGTAAGTAAATTTCTTCTTTTCTGTTTTGTTTAAAGTAAATTGGAGTCATTATTTTATTCCTTAAAAACTAAATAAAGCATAGTTTCATATATTTTTTTCGTTTAGACATTTAGATTCAAGTACTAAAGAAAAGCCTGATATTTCTCAATTGCGTACATCAATACGCGATGTCACACATAAAATGGATTTATCTTATGGAATGATGGGATCATTATTTCGTTCTGGATCAAGACAAACATTCTTCTCTAGTCAAGTCGTCAGATATGCTGATTTATATGCAGCAACATTTTTAAATCTAATTTATTATCCGTTTTCATACATGTTTAGAGCACCAGCTATGTTACTGCCACATGAATCAACAGTTGCTCATGAACAAAGATTTATAATGGACTCACCAATGATATCCAGAACACGATCAAAAATTGAGGCAGCGGAAGAACTTACAGTGGTTCAAACCAAAGAAGAAAAGAGTACTACAAGGGTATATACATTTTCTTTCGTTTTAAGATAAAATATTTTTTTACCTATATATGGGCTGGTTTTAAATATATATAATTCAAATGATTTGCCATCCATTAAAAAATAATTAAGTTATTTTTAATTATTGGCTTAGCAAAAATATATTTACCACTAATAGTGTATTTTCACTGAACCTAGTACCTAGTACCCTAGTACATATTTCATCTGTCAAGAATTTGTTTGTTGTTTGTGTTGTGTAATTCAAAATCATATCAAATTAAAAAATTCTTACCTTTTACTCTTTAATTATTGTTGACATAACCTAACTTCCACAATACTGTCAAACTATTGCCGAAAAAGAAAGTTAAAAAAAATTACTCAAAATTTCCCCTCCGTAATGCCTTGAGTTGTCTAGTACATTAGCAATAAACTAGAAAAACAAACTAGATTTTAATTAGTTTATTTGAGAAATAAACTAGAGATTTGCCATACAAATTCTAAAAAAATAGTACTAGGTTCAGTGAGAACGCACTATAACTTAACACTTGCAACAACAAAAAGTTGTCTACAAAATTCGTATAAAATTCAAATAGTCCCAGGTGAAGCATTCTAAAGTGCAAATGTAATTGGAGAAAAGTGCTTAAAAAACCTTAAATTACATTTTTTCGTTTGGACTTTTCTAGTTATTTATTTATCTGATACTAATACAATACTTTTCTATTAAAAAGTACTCATTCCAATCTTAAATGAAGTAAATTTTTACATTTTGTGCTTTAAGACAACTACCCTTGATTTATAAACTCTTTTACTGATTGGTGAATTTTTTGTACTATTTGGGAAATTTATATTGTTGAAAAGCACTTGAATTTTGTATAACAAGAACCAAATTCTAATGAACTAAATTAAGTAACATTAAGTTATACATTTTTAAATTAAATAAAATCTTTTCCTGTAGTCTGAGTCCAGCTGTACCTGCTCAAAAGAACTCTTAGTATCGCCTAACGGGGTGAGTTTCATTTGATTTATTAATCTCACTTCTTTTGTTACCCTGTTTTTATTTTGTATTATTATTTATTTATTGATTATCAATTTTTTTATATTTTCAATAATTCTTCTTTTTAATTTTGTTTTAACTAATGAAAATAAAAAAGTTAAGCAAAAAATCAAACAAAATTTGGTTTAATATTTCTGCGAGAAAAAGCATCAATTCGCTTGACAAAGTCTGATGATAATCCCTCGCTTACATAAATAGAGATCCTCCAAAAATTTTATCTCTATTTGAAGATCAATACTTCGTTCAATATTTAAATATTATATAATGAACGATTTCTTATGCAACATAGTGCATTCACCTCAAATTATAACCTTACATGTTATTAGCACTATAATTATGGTAAGTAGAATTTCCGTAGTGATATAAATTAAATGTTAACTAAAAATGCATCTATGTAGTTGATTAGATTTGATATCATTCTGGATTATGTGATTTTTGACTATTAAACTTGGAGGAAATATTTTTTCCGTAACTCTTCATGAAAAACGTCAATAAATCTACTTTTTGTTTCTACTTTTTTGCATAGTTTTTTTTAATTGAGTTGTAGTTTGTATCAAAAAAGTATAATCAGGCTTAAGGAGTGCCAAATACAAAAAACTTTGATCACAACACTTTTGACCTTAATAACAATTCTGTGCTTTATTAATTTATTATTATTCTTTCTAAAGCATTATTCGGTATTGGAGTGTGTTTTGTTAAAGTTTTGAGCAAACATCATTATTTTGAACTGTATTTGGAGAATACAAAGCTCTAACGAAGTGTTAAGCTCTTGGATCGTCCACTCTTCCACAAACATTTTATCTGGTTTTGAGCTTAATCTTCTATATAGTTTGTTAGATAACTAATCACACACATGCGCGTGATTATTTATTACATTTAAGTCTTTTTAAAATAGTTAAAATAATGACAATGCTTTTCTTTCTTTTTCAGTTTTCAAATCCGGAAATGCTTTCTGTTCCGCATAAGAGACCAGAAACACCAAGGAGTGTAACACATAATCACGATGAAGATTATTCAGATGAAGAAAATGAATCGAATCAAATCCTCAAAGATCTCAAAAATGAAACTGAATAACTTTGTTTAATCTAAAAAAAGAAAAAATATAAAATAATAATAATATACAGGAAATATACCAAAAGCGCTACAGATAAATCGATAAATGAATAAGAAATTAGATCTCTAAGTTTGTGAAACTACCATCACGTAATAAAAAATTAGGGGTTGAATAATTAATTAGTAATTAGTATGTGGCTTCTTTTCTCAAATAAAGCTGAGAATATATTAATATGGTATTAAATTTATTTTAATTGTTTATCAGGGCTTAGTTACATATTTCAGAATGTAAAATTTACAATTTATAATTGCAACACTATAATTAATTATTTTTATAAATTGAAAACGCTGAACTGCAATTTGAGGCTTTCATATGAATTTGTCGTTCAATTTACATTGAATATATATTCTTCATTAAATTAATATATTATACTATTAAATTTATTTCGTCGAAACTAGCTCCTCGTCTTATGAATCGAGCGAGGATTGTGTGTGCCATTTCTAACGAAAGTTCTTCTCATGCATCGTGAACAAAAGCAGTTTGATAGATAGTTTTGACCATCAAAGTTTTCAAGTTTTTTTATATATTTTAATAGGCTATTCACTATTTTTCTACAAAAAAAATACCTCCCCACAACGTTGAGTTTTGGAAATTTTTTTCACATTTAGGAGGTTTTCCACTTACAAAATGGCGGAATTTTTCGTGACAAATAGCAGTTTTCACTTCAAATGACCACCAAAATTTTTCAAATTAAAAAGTAATCAGACAACGTTGGGGAAAGGATTTAATAGTAATTTGACTAAGATTTAAGTGTTTTTGACTTCAGGTAATTTCCAGCTGAGAATGGGTCTACAAGGGCAACTCACAAACTCATAAACTCTAAACTCATATCTACTGAAACTAATATTATAGGGGCTATTCACTATTTTTTCCAACTCATCAAGCCGCTCTCTCGTTCAATGTAAATTAAATGGAAATAGCAGGCTTGAGAGTAAAAAATTAAACATGTTTAATTTTCTACTCTCAAGCCGCTATCGGTTTCTTTTGTATTAGGCGTTCAATAATACATACATGCCAAAAAATCATTTTAATTTTGCCTTCCAGGGCTGGGATTCTGTTTCGGTGAGAAACGAGAATGAGAATGAGAATATCAAATTTTGACATATTTGCCATGCATTATATGTCAAAACCCGACTTTCTCATTCTCACGCTGATTTCTCACCGAGACAGAATCCCAGCCCAGGACATCTAAGAAAACATATGAAAATGCCAAAACAAGCTGGGTTTCTAGAGCAGAGTTTTGATTTATGCGTTTATACGTCAAAATTAAAATTTCAAAACTCTGTCTTATATGGTGTTTACACCGACCCAAGACTGTAGTATCAACTTGGTAGTATCAAATGAGTGTTTACACCAAAAGTAGTATTAGTTATACTACTAAGAGGAACAAAGTGAAGTGAAATATCAAACTTACTAAAAAGGTTAAACAAACCCTAATAAATTTTCTAACAATTAGTGTAATAATTACAGGAATAATTGTCTGTGTTAAAATAGATAAAATAAATAAATACGATTTTGATACCTGATTTGGATCTGTCAACAATTACAAAATGGCTTAATCTATCATTTCAACAGCTTAATTTCGAAAAGATTTTGGGCTACGTTTATAAAATAAATGTGCTGGAATTGAAACAATTACGGTACGTACCATCTCCGCTAGGCTGTATCGAAACCATTTTGTGAAGATGGTTTCGTCTGCAAATTTCATATAGAGCATGCAATGGTGGTTTCGATGCCGGTGTAAAGGCCCTATTACTTTTCACCTCCACTTATAGGTGTTTCACACAGAATTGATATTACAATTTCGATTTCGCCATTTTGTAAATTTGTATGGAAAATTCAATCTCCTCTAATGTATTGTAATATTTCAATTGCAATATGAGAACCTGTGTGAAAAGCCTATTATCAGAGAAAATGACAGATTCCGGCCTCAATGTAAATACATTGACAATTGACATATTTTAGTTGAGTTTTTGAAAGCACTACTCTGATCTCTCTCACCAAATGAACTCTCCCTTCAACTAACTTGGAGTGTGTTTTTTTCATCAACCCAATTTGAGTTATATTTTAACTCAAGGAAGCGTTCATTTGGTGAGAACGCAAAACAACAAAAATATGTCAATTTTGTAAATTATTAAATCAAAAATTATCTAACAATTTCGTAATATATTTATAAGCTTTTGTTATCAAAAAAGTTAATATGCAGTATAAAGTAATGAAATATTGACATATAGCTAATAAAACTGCATCAGTTAATGCTATTTTGGAATTTGTTATTTTTGTTGAGTTTCTGAACTCTTATCACTCTCAACAAATGAACACTTCCTTGAGTTAAAATAACTCCAATTGAGTTGATTAAAAAAACAGTCTTAATTCGCACGCGATTCATATCACTTTTTAGCACTTGCATGAACTTTGACAAACTGTCAAATTTCTCATAGTTTTTGTTTGTAAATGTAGTGTTTGTAAAATTGTAAATGTACATTTAGCAGTGGAAGTCATTTTTTGTGCGTAGATACCAAGTGTAGCTGAGTATTAATCCTAAATTTATTAAGTCAACATTGTAGAAGAATAAATAATTTTAGTATTGTTAATTAAGTTTCAAAGTGTTTAAAAATATTACTAAAGTAAGAATAGTTCATAAAATCAAAACATTTAACCATAAGCCACCGGGAACCGGAAAAAGTGTGCTTATATTTTTTTTTTCTGCAAATATTTTAATGCAAAATTAATACGCATAAAGCTAGTGAATTGTAATTTAATAGTTAGTTGTTTATTTTGTGCTTAAAACTACGAGTGGTCAAATCGACAGGTATGTACAAGTACATATATTAAGTATGAATATTATATTTTATATCATTCTTATCAAAACTTAAAACTTTGGTTAAGTGCATTAGTGCTTTAAGTGCAGTTTTAAATAAAAATTTGCCGGCTTGTCGATTTATTAAACTTATTCTCCAAATATTTTTCAAACATAATATTTTAAACTTATGGCTCTTGCACTAAATAAAAAAATTGCTGACATAATAAAAGCTATTAAAATACTTTTAATGCAATGCTTTCAAGCTATATATATATATACCAAATAAAAGAAAAATTTCCTTCCATGAATATTATAAAATATCTATAAGTGTATGTGTAGATATATGTATAATATTGTTTAAAAAATGTTGACATTTAAAGCCATTCTTTAAATATTAAAAAATAAATTGCAAAGTGAGAATACGTTTTTGCTTGAAATTTCAAAATAATACTTTGTACTTATACTAAAGAAATATTTTTTATTTTTTTAATATGAAATAAATAAGGAGTCATTAAAAGTAAACACAACCGGCTGACAAAACACCGTGCTTTCGATATTGTGTAAGAAAACATCTACACATGTAGATATAAAGCTATATAGCTTTTAAAATTATATATTTTGAGGCGCAATTTTGACTGATGATGGCATAACACGTTCGATTTTTTTTATTTTTATATAATTATATATATATATATATATATATATGTATATATGTATAGAATAAAAAACAGAAATTAGGAACTCCTGCTATTAACTTTTTTGTGTACGCGAACAAATTATTTAATCTCTACTTTCACTTAAATTATTCTAATTGTGTATGTACAGATTTTAATAGAAATATGTTAAAAATAACTCTGATAATTTTAACTATTCGCATCTATTCAATTTTAAACTGAACTTAAGTAAGCATTTGTATATAAACATATTTATAAATTATTTGAATAAAACAAAAAACAAAACGAAAATGTTATAACAAATGTACTCACTTTTAATTTTTATTTTTTACGTTTGAATATTTAATTGCCCTTGAAAATGTTTGCAAGTCTTATGACCTCTAATTTTATCTATGTAGTATGAATTTTGTTCTTTTTATTATAAAATTGTCTTTTGATTATTGCTGTTAATAATAATAATGAAGTTAACAATTGCTGTTTTGTTTATTTGCTTTTTTCTTATGGAATTTTAACTAACTGTGTATTGAATTTTTAATTTTTGTACTTACCCTTTATCAATTTCTTAATTTTTGGGAGCTGTGGATAATTTTAAATAGAGCATTTAAAGCTTAATTGATTTTTTTTTTATTTTTAATGAATAGTGTTGCTCTTATAGCAAAACAGCTTTTGGGATGACTTGTTTAATATTTTTTGATTGCATTAAAATTTTAATTTTGGAAACTGGAGTAAGCTACTTGAATTTGACAATTTGAATCTGAGTTTTTATTTTTCTTTACTTGAGTTTTTATTCTTCTTAACTTGAGTTTTTATTCTTCTTAACTTGAGTTTTTGGTATATCGTTGATATTGTGAATTCTATTTAACCAGGTTAGAACGTTATCAATTGGAATAAAATCTAAACGAATGAGTGCTAAACCCATTCTCCATTGATGCTTGTACAGTGTATTAGCCTCCCATACAAAAAATCGTCTCCCCATTGACAATAATCTGAATTAAGAAAGTTTAAGGAAATTTGATGGAAATGTCAAAAAAAGTTGCATAATACACAAAATAATTTCCTTGTGTTTACTCGCAAGAATAGTATTAAACTAACTTCTAAATATTATATTAAAAATAGCCTGAAAAAAGATCAATTATTTTTAAATATACAAAATAATTTTAATATACTTACAAAAATTCACTTTTTGACACAATAAATAGGGGAATTTTCAATGTCAATTCATAATAGATGGCAAAATTTCCCTTATGCAACCCTTCAAAGGTTGTATTTTATACACGATTGGGGGTATTCACATTGAGGCTTGTAACATTTCGGAAATGTTCCCCTACAATTCTCAGTCCACTAAAATATGTGAATATGTGTTGGAAAATATTACAGATAACATGTGTATATAAATGTGTATTAGTAAGATACCAAGCATGAGGCAGAAATATTTCTGCCTCAGGAAGGGGTAAAAGCTTTTTCGAAATTTGCGAAACTCCGTCTTACTTTTCGCCTCCGCTTACCAAGAAATTAAATGTTACCGGACTCAATGTGAATACCCTGGCGACATGTTTAATACACGTATATCACTCATTTCTCCATACAAAATTTCCTTCCGTGTATTGTAATAATGTGTATAAGCCTCAATGGAGAATGGGTATTAAATACTAATCATACCCTTTTTCTACCAGACTCTAATTTACTTTATTATGCCTGGGACTCACTAGCGCTTAGCGTGTGGAGACGACTTAGCACAGTAAAAATGGAGTTTTTTTCTATACCAGTGGAGTGGAACATCAGTGGAGACTAATGGACTCATTAGCATTTAGCACTAAATTTTGTGCCGCTAAGCACTAGTGAGTCCCAGGCATTAGAATATACTGAAATAAACTTTGTATAAAAAGTCGTGTATTACACCCTTTAATATCCTGTTATACAGGGAAAATTGGGCATTTATTCTGAGTTTATAAGCTGTTCAACGAAATAAAAATTAGGGCCCATATTATTATGCCTTTAACCCTTTGCACCCAAACGGCGTCTGAGGGGCATTATTATTATTTATGACAATATGTACCTTAAATTTTGCATGCCTTGTAAATTTTTATTCCCAGGTGTGAGATTAATCCAGTATTTATCAGATGATCAATACTTAGATCCTTCAGTCGTACCGTTCCATAGTGCAATAAAAATCTTACAAAGTGAGCCCTTCCCGATAACTTAATAAGAATTTTCTTTATGTTTTCCCTAGACAGAAGTCCAAAGGGGTTAGATTTGAAGATCATGCAGGCCAAACTACAGGTCTACCTCCATCTATCCATTGATGAAAGTGTTTGTCAAGATACTGAAGAAATGAGGCCAAAATGAACCGGAAAACCGTGTAACCGGAAACTTTTTGGAATCGTCACCTCTTCCAATAAATATCCGTCCCTCTTTTACTTTAGTGCAAGGCTGAAAATAAATATGTATAATTAATTGGTAAAATATTTAAAACAGGAATAAATAAATTAAAGAAAGCTTATAATAAAACATTTCATTTTTGAAAAACTCATATATGTACATGATATATTATCACAAATATATCTATGCATATCTATACTTTTGCGTGTAAACCTGAAAAAAGAAACAATTTATACTGAAAATAGACAAAATATGAGACAAAATAAATAAAATTTCACTATGAGAGGTTTTATTTATTTATTTAAAACTTATATTTATTTTACAAAAACCTACTTAATAACTACACTATATTTTTGTTCGACAAGTGTGTTTTCTAGCTTAGCTTAGGAAAGTTCTTTTATATTAAGATGTATTAGAGTAAAGAAATAAGAATAAAGGATTTGGAAAGTATATATGTAAATGAAAAAACTTTTAAGACAGGTTATATATGTGCAAGGAAATACATGGATATAAAAGAAGCCGTGTTGGTGATTTGATTTTTTTGGTGATTGAGCCTTTACCCAGATTATAGCAATTTATATGGAGGCTAATATTTTTATATTTTTTGGAAGCTCACCATAAATATATTATTAGAACCAATATTTGTACCAGAGAAGCAACAAGCATATACAGTATATACCAATACATACACCAATTCATTTGATGAAATTGGATGATAAGCTGTCTGAATACTTGAGTATTTTTGTTGTTGTTTTGGTATTGAAGGAATAAAATATATTAAAATATATATTTTTTAACTAAAAACTATAATTATTGTATTGTATTGTAGAGCTGAATAATAGTCGGGTGCTGAAGCATTAAAAACAAAACTAGGGATTACAATTACAGTGTACGAAATGTTGAAAAAAAATATGGAATATTTAACTAATAATATATATAAAAAAGTTTACCTATTAAAAATTTATGATCTTAGTTTTTAAAAAGTTTGGTAATTGCAATAATCCAGATAGTGTAATATTGTGCTCAACTGTCACTGATATTCCCACCATCGAACACACAGCAGAAGCTTTATTCCGTGCTTCCACATACAGAGGTTGATCGAACATTAAAAGGCATGTTCTCATAATCAAATCTTTAGAATTATAATTTATATGTTTCGTTTTCCTTCTTGTATCTCTAAGGCTGCCTACAGAATGCCGCCTTAGAGCCGAGCTTACACTGAATATCTACATTTATCTATTATATATATTATATATATATATTATATAACTGAGTGATATATCATAAGAATAAGGACCAGAATTTGAAAATCGTAAAGTTCTTGCTTCTCAAGGTACTTCTTTGGTCACTCAAAAAAAATTATTGAATCTAAATTGTAACATTCACCACTTACAATTATTCTCATCTTGCATCTTTAGATTAATATTTACTTCGTTTCATGCTGAATTTCTTAAATGGTTAAATTTTTAATAACCCTAATAACAATAATTTTAGGCTTATTTTATGTATCTCAAAACAGTTGTATTCGTTGAGTCCTAATTCTTTTATTGTTAAAATAAAACTTTTTATTTCACAATTTCCAATGTCCAAATCTAATGCGGATAAGTGCGGATATATATTCCATGGAAATATTTTGCAATATCGAACAGATTAAGATTAAATGGTAATATTGAAGCTCACCCACACTTTATTAAAGTTATACCTAATCGTAATCCCTGTGGGCTAAATTTGCGGTACATAAGCTACCACTTCACAAAGTCATTTACATCACTTATGGGACTTAAATAATACTTTTAAAACATCCAAAATTAATCCCAAAGAATTTATTGCATTGAATTCGTTTGTAAATTCTCGGCTGGTCTGAAAAATTATCCCCCGGTTTCACCATTTATACTTAAGTCTTTCTTAACGCATCTGTCAACTTAAGAACGTACTTAGCCAGGTTTTGCGTTTCACAGTTCATACTTAACGCTTAATTCGACTTAACTTCGTGCTTAATTTAAGTCTACAATTTTCAAAACTTAAAGTGGACTTAGCTGTCAGAAAAGCAGAATTTGTGTCAATTTTAGTAAATTTTATGTCAACTTTATTTAAATAATAATAATTAAAATTAAATAAATTTTGAGGTTGTTAAAAATAAAAGTGCTCAATAATGTTTTATAAAAAATGCATTATTCCGCAATAGAGAAATAGTGTATCATCTTCAGTTGAATTGTTAAAAATTCATTAAAAACATCATTAACATTATAAAAGTGTTAATACAAGTTAAAAAGTGATTTTTTGTGCCTTATATAAAATGGATTTCGACTATGAACTCCTTGATGAACTTAATGAATTTGAAATCGCCGAAAGTTTGGGAGATAATATAGTGCGTCGGCTTAATCACCTGAATTTATGGACCGATCGAGAGTTTTATGCAAGATTTAGAATAACCAAGCAAACAGCATAAATTATTTGAGAACATAGTGCTGAAAAAATTTCTAACAAAACAGACATAAATATCCAATTTTGTCAAAAAATGGCAATTTAATACCACCCGTGTTTTAGGAATAGTTCTCTAGAGTAGAATCCAAGTTTTTATTAACATTACGTTAACAACAACTGTTTGTTAAATTCATTTAGAAATAAAAGTTTTAATATGAAGAAGAATAATATGAAGAATATTTATTGGTTTATAATAATAATTCCAAGCAAATAATAGCTCACATACCTTTACTGATAATTTCATTCCCATTCCCTTGATCTAATGTATCTTAAAATGAAACAACTTTCCTAGGAAAAAACTTTGGGTTTGTATGAGCATTTAAAGTCGACAAATTCAAGTTTGAAGACTGTTTTCAAAGAAGTTTAAAGTTTAACTATTTTTTCTAAAAATTAATTTGTCAAAATTGGCTATCGTAAAAAATATGGCAGCATTTCACTTTGATATGAAGGCTAAAAATTTTTCCGGTTTTTCAACATGAAATTTTATTAAAAACTCAAAATATTTTGAAAAACATGACTAAGCGATTAAAGTCTATCAAAAATGGATGGATTTGTCAATAGGTAGTATCATACATGTGCCAGCCTGGTAAACTATTAACTGAGGTGCTTTATTATTGCAATAGTTTTATGTTCGTTCTTTTAAAATAGTTACAAATCTTTTGGACAAGATCACTTTTTTTGTTCAAAATGAGAAATGATTTCAAAGGAAATGAATAAAGGGTTGAACAATTGGACAATCACGCAGCTACTTCTGTATTGTTTTTTCATATTTTTACACATATAACTGGGTATGATGAAACTTAATTATTTCATATTTGATGCTGTTAGCTTACTAGAAAGCCAACATCACTTCACTGCCAAACAAAATTGGCTTAAAGTGATTTAGTGATGGCTTTTAAAAGTGACTAAGAATAAAATTTTTTTTGTATGTAGAATGCAGAAGAATTTCTGTTATATGCTTATTTTTCGTTAAAAGATATAAAGAGGCCAAGGATGAAAACAGAGTTTGGAGGAAAATGTGTAACCGTGAAATTTTCTATTTCATAACACAAATTTTCAAGTCACGTAAGGCTTGATTCGAGACAAAAAATAATAACTGAATTTTGTTTTGTTCACCTGAGCTTACATGCGATTCCGATCTACATTCATCAACTTGGTAAATTTTAAGTTTATCAGTTTTAATTTATAGCTTTTTAAATGTTTTGTGATATCAATTCTGCATGAAGTAATTTAAAAAAAATATTTATATATATTTTAACTTTTCTTACAGGTTAAATATAAAACAACTTGGTTTTTTGTTAATTTTATATATTTATATATATATATATATACAGATATATATATATATATTTATATATATACTTTAATATAAATTCAAAAGTACTGAAAATGGATCTTAATAATCATGTGACGTGTACTGATTCAAGAGAAAATTCACCTGAACCAAAATTAAATGGTTTTCTTAACTCATCAACATCATCATCATTTTCAGGAAATGGTATCCAAAAATCCGTACCTCTTGATGAATCCAATGAACGTATTAAAAAACGTGCTAAGCGTTTAACAAAGCAAAATAGTCGTGACGGTATCAATCATTATGTTAATGGTATATCAAAAAATTATGTTGTTCCAATACGCCGATGGAAAAATAGTAGAAGATCACGTAACGGGCATGGTAGAGGTTTACCTAAAAGAGGTGGTGCAGGTCGTAAAGGTGTCTGGGGTCTTCCCGGTTCCGAAATATTTGATGAAACTTATGAAGATGATCAAAATGATCCAAATTATGATAGTGATTACAATGATAAAAATATTGAATTAAAAGAAGTTATACCTGAAATTAAGGAAGTAATGCCAGAAAATTTTTTCAAATTGTTAGAACCTTGTATACTTGAGTATTATGAACATGGTGATACACATGAAGTTGCGAGATTTCTAGATGAAATATTAACTGGACAATTAACGCCATATGTAACTAGTGTTGCAATTGAAATTGCAATGGATCATAAAGACTCACAACGTGAAATGACATCATTACTAATATCTGATCTCTATGGTCGTGTGATAACCGGAAAAGATATAACTAAAGGATTTGATATTCTCCTTGAAAATTTACCAGATCTCACTATTGATACTCCTGAAGCTCCTTTAATTCTAGGTAATTTTTTTTTACTATTATATTTATTAAATATCAAAAATTTTAAATGAATTCATATATTATAGAATGTATTGCATTTTTATTTTCAGGTAACTTTTTAGCACGAGCTGTTGCTGATGATTGCATTCCCCCAAGATATGTAACGAAACCAGAAGATATTGATGGTCTTAATGAAAATGCATTAAATGCTATAAAGCGTGCTGATACATTATTACATATGAAAGCTGGTTGGGCTCATTTAGATAATGTTTGGGGTATGGGTGGACCATTAAGACCAGTCAAATTTATAACAAAACAAATGACATTACTCTTAAAAGAGTATTTATCATCAAGAGATATACAAGAAGCTCATCGTTGTATTCGAGCTCTGGAAGTACCTCATTTCCATCATGAATTAGTTTATGAGGTTATTATTTTAAAATTTTAATTGCAATTCTTGATAATATATTTTTTGTAAAGTATATTTATCGCAGATAGAAGAATATAATTTTTATTCTTGACTTCAAATTTCCTTTTTATCTAATATTAGGTGCTTTCCTCAAGTCAAGACAAATGTGAAAGGATATAGTTTTTTTTAACATAGTTTTTTAGCTAGAATAAAATTAGAAATTTCGGCGTAGGGAGGTCTATTTCTCGGATAGGAACAATAACTCCTTCAGTTATTATTGACTTTTGAAAAAATATTTACTTTTTACCACTACGGAATTTTCATAATTTGATGAAAAAAGCTGCTAGTATCACAATGACAAGGACTGTGTCTGTGTTGTAACTTGTATCCTTTGAATAATACGTAAGCATTACATTCCTTTAGCTATATAGAGAGATAAATATAATATAAACCACGTTTTCAATGGAAAAGTTAAAAAAGCAGTTTCCTGTTCCTTATTGGCTAATTATAAAAATTGACTTATTTTTTATTTGATCAGTTAAAAGTAAACACTTTACTATTCACATGCATCACAATCTTATTCACATAGAGTAATACTTTCCAGAAGTGAAATATCAACATTGCTAAACGATATCCTTTATCATATGCCCACTATCAATCTTATATAGGAGCCCCATCATTTGATGAACCCAGGATTTTATGCATAGATACGATTGTTTGTTCATATGAGTCCGAAAATTTCTTGATAAAATAAAGGATAAAACATAAATTCAAAAGGCAATGACTCCATCACACCAAGTGGTCAATTTAGTTTACGTGTGAAATATTAAGTGTTTTTCAAGTGGTACTTTCCTTTTAATTTTCGTTTTATAGATTTTAAACATATTTATTTGCTTTTACTAAAACTTCTTTTTTGCCATGGATAATGTGTGTCATCTAAATATGTGGATGTGAGAATCGTATAACCGGTTGATTACTTTTTTTTTATTATTAACTGACCGATCTTATTATTGCAAAGGTGTCTATTTCATGCAGCAATCACTGACAACGACAATAACGTCAGCGTGATTCAAAAATACTTTTTTGGACTATTTGCAGCAAAAGCCAAGTGCTGCAATAAACAAAATGAAATCAATTGTTTTAAAGTGCGCTAACAAAAATCATGTATTTTCGCCTTTGCTTTCACTTTAACCCTATGGCTTTGAATTGATATTATTTTTCTTGATCTTTTTTAGTAAAAACTTGTCATACCAAAGTTCAAGCCTTTAATTGGCAAGAAACAGCAGGCAGTAAGCTTCTTTTTTTTATTATAACCAAATGCGCTCAGCAAATATGATGTCGCTCCACAATTTTTTCAGCAATATAATGAGTTAGAACTTTTAGATTAAATAAGTTTTCATGCGTTGCAAAACTTTTATATTGTTGAAATTAAGTTTTGTCGATTGAGTTTCGTAATATGTGTAATAAATATAAAATTTTGAATTGACTCAAAATTTTTTCTTATTGTTGTCTCTTTCCTACACGTCATAAACAGTTAACTGGTTAATTGGTATGCTGGAATGCGGTCAATCATTAAAAGATTCATTAATTATATGTCCACAAGAAAAATTGTATTAGTCTCTGTCTTATATTCCTTTTCTAAAAACAGAAAATGACTATGACTCCGTTTTTAATCCGGCAATAATTTTAAATATTTTCTAAGACGAGAAATGAAAGCTAAAATCATTAGCTTCCAATTGTCTGATTAATGAGTTACATAAGTTTCACAGACTAAAACTAACATATTTTCATTATTTCTTTTTATCATAATAAGCCAAATTTTTAATTTAAAGTTTCTAATTTACCAAAAATAAACTTTTGAAAATTTTTTTTAAAATTTTCATTTCAAAATTCAGCCATTGGTACTTTCCTGTGAACCCTCAAAATTTTTGTAGGCATGATAGCTCATTTGAAATTAAATAACCAAATTATTTCTGTTGGCAGATACAATATAGCTTATGTTAACTACTTGGGAGTTGAGTCATGAGCCATAAGAGTACGATTGATTAGCTTTTATTAGTTCATTTGTAAGATATGTCCTTGCCAACAGGAGATTCTAAATTTCTTCAACCATCTATTACCTTATAATAAAAAATTAGATGCAATAATTTTCTGATGGAAATTTACCTTAACTTTAAAGCAATCTTAAAAAATTGGTATCCTGGTATTTCATTTCCAAATATCAGTTCATATTTCTATACGTATAAACCTTTGCTAAAAGAGTATTTGTAGTTAATAGAAATATTTCATTAAAATAATGAAATTTTTTTAATGCTCTCTTCTATATATGAAGTTTAATTAAAATAATTTATTTTAACAGGCAATTTTAATGACACTTGAATCATTAAGTCACAATACTGAAGAAGCGATGTGTGACTTACTTAAATCACTTGAAAAGGCTTGTATTATATCGCCAGCAATGATGGAACAAGTAAGTTAATTTTACCTTTAGAATTTAATCATTATCGTTACAATTTAATTGAAATATTTTGATTTTGTTGATTTTGTTATAAAATGAATTCTATAAGTCACATAAGCCATAGTTAATATTAGCTTTTACATTTAGCTCGTTCATATATTTTAGAATGCAAGTATAGCCATTATTAAATATTCCAGAAGCAATGTAACCTGAAATTTCAACGATTTTTAGCCCACAATTGAGGTGCTTTCCCAAACTGTCGATTATGCTCATTACTGCTCAGATAGCGCAGTAAAAACTGTAAAATATTAAATAATTCTGTATCCGTGCAAAGGATTTGTATGAATATCGTCTCTAGTGTTAGTCCTTAGTTTTTTTTTACTTGCACTTGTACTCTTGTACCTGATAAGTCACGGTATGCGGGCCCTAGCCCCCAAAAGTTATATACAATAACTCCATAAATATTCAATTTTTCAATTTTTCCTTTTTACAGTATATTCTTAACATATCATACTTTGAAATTATGAAAAAAGAAAAAATCGATTTTTTTATTTCTAAAGGTATCGCCTCCCTTGAAAGTCGATAGAGAATTTCAGCTGGGTGAGGGTGTTTCATCTTACATGTAATAGAAAACATTTATATTGATTTCAGCACATATATATTAAATTCTTTAATTAATATTTAACAAAATACAACATAAGACATACATCGTCTATGCTATACGAAAGGCTTTATAGCATCTAAGAGGGATTTTATTTTTAAAAAAATCGCTTATAATTAGTCATTAAAATTTATCTTGTGAAATCTTATGGCTATCAAGTACATATTACATTTTACTAAAAATATTTTAAAAAAGCAAGAAAACAAATAAAAAAATTTCGCTTTAAATTTAAAAAAACGCTTTAGATTCATATTAACTAACAAGAGACGGTCTTAAAATGGTTATATTTTTCAGTTATTCTTTATAATTGTTTTTTATTACAACACTAAAGCTCACAAGACGGGCCAAATAACCTTTTTTGAAATTTCGGGCAGAAGCCGAAGCCCTTGAAAATAGCATTGTCAATCCGTTTTTCAACTTTACTACTTTTGTTACAAAATATATCAAAAGTAGTTTTCAATATTGATTCCTCTTTTATTATTACTTTTAGTGAGAAATATATGTAATGTGGCTTATCTACTGCAACGGGTCATTTAACCCCTGGAAGTGTTTAAATTAAAATCCACATTTTTATTACGCATTTTTACTGTTGCATTATACTTAATGAAATAAACGCCTAGACTCATAAAGTAAAAAAGCAATCATATTTTCTTTAAATATTGCAAGTTATAATACTTTTCTTGTGAGACAACAGTTGTTTTGCTAACTCTTTATTCAAAAACGTTAAAAACCTTAAGATATTTTGAAATTATTGGAAAAATGAGTAACATATGTAAGTGAAGAGTTGGTTGAATTATCTGAAAGTGAAGAAGACAACAATGAACAACAAAATGATTCAAGTGACACTATGTATTGATTTGAGTTCTTAGCTGCAGATGATGAAAGCGAGAATACTTTGAATAAACCTAAAAGATATTTTGATCTCCCTATTTTTGAGGAAATTGCAGGGTCGACAGGATATGCTGAAAGAAATATTATGACAAGAAAAGTGAGAACTGCATTTTCTTTTTTTATTGACAACTATTAAATGCAAAACGCCAGAATATGCATAGAAGCAGACGCGTTAGGAATGTTAGAAACTAAGTCCTTCAAAATTGTATGTATTTAATTATCTTCTATATAAACGAGCTGCGTATAAGATGAGCAATTTGAACAATTGATTATGTTTCTTTCAATTCAATAAATGAACAAGAATATCCAATGCATTTTCAATCTCATATCATTTATAGACTTGATATTCACTTGTCGCTTCAACAAACTGTATATTTTAGAGAGGGATAAGTGAATCAAGTAATAGAAGCAAACTAATTGATGGTTTTCTTTGAATTAAATCGCAATGATCCATTAGCCGACACTGATGGCACTTGGCCCGAGTTTGATACCCATAACATCCATTATCTTCAATATTGGATCAAATCCTTCATTGAAAATACAAGTTGCTACTTTGCACGCTATCACAACAATTCTAAATTAATATGTGTTTAGGCGTTATTCCAAACACATTTGTTAAAACTTTCGTTGTTACGCAGTACGACCATATAACCAAATAGTTCAAAGGCACAAATCACTACTAAAACGCTCCTGTGATTGGTCAATTCTATTAAAAACACAAGCAACTGTTAAAGTGACTGAGTAAAGTGAATAAAGGAGAGCGGATTAGACAAAAGGCCAATCAGGTGAGTGCGCTCAGGTAGTAGAAGACTAGAAAAAAGAAACCGATTTCTTAAAAATTGTAAACCAGAATGTTCTCTTAACAAATGGCCGCAAAGCTCGCCGTAATGACGTGGATTACGTTGCAAAACTCTGGTTATAGTTGAATATGATTTTTTCACTGAAATTGTTCCCAATACAAAGGGATAAGTGATATATCAAATCTTAGGCATTATATAACAGTCTCATAAACGTGAAACATCCCTATTTATGATACTAATGTACCAAATATCCTATAAAAATATAAGTGTTGGACTAAGTAAAACCTGATACATATATTACTGTTGTGTATATACATACATGTATTTTATGACATCTGTCAAATAAATTTAACTTATGCATTAGTTAAACTACGGCGACGTCGGGAAAGTAAAATTTCTCAACATGTATTGTCTTGAAAACTAGCTAAACTCATAGGATTTAAGTAAAATTGTAGTATTTAAACTCTTAGTTTAACTTAATGAATTACAATTTAGAATGCTAATCAAAAATATTTCCTTTGGTGGTATTAGGCCACCCCTAACCCTTGTGTTACCAACCGTTTTCTTAACCGAAGTTAATTTTTAAGCACATTTTTTGCATCATGAATTTTTTTTTTATTGATTTTTTTTAATATTTAAATACAATTACAATAATCAAATTTCATCAAAGTAAATAACTCAGCTAACTTAATATAACAAGTTTTATAGTTTAAATTTATTTGAAAATTATTATAATAATGAAAAATATAACTGGTTTTTTTTTATAATCATAGGGATTTCAAAGGGTTTATGATGATATGGCTGATATAGTGCTTGATGTGCCACTTGCATACATTATTTTGGATCGTTTCATTGAGCGTTGCAGTCAAGCAGGTTTCTTGTCCGACAAAATTATCCGCAACATGCCTACAAGGTAAGTCTGATTATGATTTTTATTAAAATAATTGCATTCTTATATCCTTGTAATTATTAATGATACAATGATACAAACATTAAAAGAATTTAATTTTAATTTGTAAAATAATGCTACTTTTCACTTACTACAATAAAAATTCTTTTCAATTAATTATTATTTCCAAATATTCCTTTCTCTGCTATTTATTATTATATTATTGCTCTGAGAAAACATACTTTAATTCTTCACTAAAAGCGTATCTTTCCAATACTTACACATGTAAAAGATCGTAATTTATTAAATTTGGCTTGATTGATCTACGCCTCCGTAGCAGACCTGAAAAATGAAAAATGGACGTCTTCACTCAATGATCTGAAACTTCTTTTATTTTTCTTTCAATTTTGATTATTTTTAGTTTAAAAAAATTTAAAAATTTTTAGTAATAAGGCTTTTTGAGGCGAAAAACAGAAAATGAAAATGTGTGATTTTGAAGAAACGTGAAAAAAAACACCTTTTTTCAATTTTGATCACCTGTAACTCCGCCAATTTTTATTTGACTTGCAAAAATAATACTTTGTTAAAAAGAATAGAAATTTACTATTTTAACAGTTTCATTGCATAAGCGGCCGTGATTAAATACTATATTGAAAACATATAATAGCCTTTTAAAGGACCATTTATACCGAAGCATTTTTTCTGTCTAAACAAAAATAAATGAGAAAAAAACTATCAAAGTCAGCCGAAATTTAAAACATGCCTGTACACAGCATTTAGTTCGAAAAAAGACACTTTTGTATGGAAAAATCATGTACTTCTCTTGTTGGAATCGTGTACGCAGTACAGCCTTTGAAACACTGTACTCCGCGAAAATCTCATATCTATTGTGAATTTTAAGGTTGTTTCTTCAGGTTTCTCTGTTAAGAATCGGTTTTTTAGAAGGAGGTGTACAAGCATGTACACAGCGTCAGTCAAGAAAGGGTATGAGGCACTGTCACACATCTGCCTCATTAGGTCCAACTTTGGAAGCCCTAACTTTGGTAACACTCAGGATGCCGTTCTAAAAATCAGTTCGGAATTCCAATTTATGCTTAAGTGAGGCATTACCACAGATTTTCGTGACCACGACTTAATTTGGCTATCGCATGCCAATTTTCGCCTTGCCTAATGTGGGCCTGATAAGGTACTAGTGAGGCGTGCCTCAGTAAGGCAAGCCTAGCACGGGCCGAACTGATTCTTTGGCATACCTAAGGTGACCATACGTCCCGCTGTTCCCTGCGGAAGCCAAAATGTCCCGCTTTTGCAAGTAGACTAACAAAACAATTAGGAATACTCAATTTATCATTATTTATAGATCTCTTTTATTTTACTGCGGAAATTTTTGTGTAATTATTGAATACGCTTTATGTCTGCCAGGAAGTAATGCACCTGTTTAAAGAGTTTTTGCTCTAATGAATAAAGTATGGACAAGTGAAAAATCACAGCTAAATGTTGCAGTTTTGAAAGCAGTTTTAACTGTCAAGACTATCATCAACCCATCATGAAATGAGTTCCATTCTTATTTAAAAACTGGACCCGATATTTTGAAACTGATTTGCTCCGCCGACAAGTATAAAACAAATACGTCTAAAACTGCAACCTAACCTGTAGGATTATAGCAAGTAACTTATTAATGAAATTCAGTTAACTTGCTTTGTAATGGAATAAATAGCATTATTATTTCTTTGAAAAATAGCCTTTAATTTTTGGAATTTCCTACAGAGTCCTGCTCTGACAAAAAAATAAAATGGTCACGTTAGGCATACATACCTCACTACATTTCTAATCGGGAGCATATTGAAATAAATTTCTTTAATTGTATTATATATAATTTAGGGTCTATCAAACGTTGTATGAGTAAGTTCTTGTTCAGTATTAAATGAACACCCAAGCTCACCATTTTAAGATTTTTTGGAAAATCTCTATTAAGTCTCTTTATATGAAATTTTATAAGCGCATGCGATGAGAAATTTTTTTTTATAAATTCCAAACAGCTGTGGAGCAATTAATTTGCTTAGTTGGACATTTACTTATATTTTTATTATTGCATCTAAGTTTGATTACTTTCTGATATAAATATTTGTATTTATTTTCAAAAAAATGAATTATCTATACATAAAAATCTTTGAAAATAGTAAAACACAATTAAAAAATAAACAAAAAACTGATTTAATGTTTAAAATGTCAATAATCTAAAAATAATTCGTCAAATTAATTATGTACCTTTTCTTTTTTTTTAATGAATCTGCTTTATGAAGCATTTTCTTTTAAATATGCAAGTATTCTGCATGTGCATATACATATGTATAAAAAGTCAATTTATTTTTAATAAGAATACCAATAAATTTAACTGCTTTAAGACTCAGCTGCAATAATCGATTGCGTGCTTAGAAAGTGAAAGTTACGCTGTTAAAATACAAGCATTGAATTGTGTGTACATATATACACACAAGTTAATGTCAGCAAAGGTAAACGAACTGTTGTGAAAGGTTTTGCTGCTTATTGTTATCCGAAAGCAATTGCAAATATTCATATATCCGAATAGTTTTAGATATTTTTCTTTCCTTTTGTTAGCTCTAATATAATCGTAAAATTGTTTTGCTATTATTGTTATTAAAAATAGACCAACCAACCAAAAAGTTTAGTTTATATAGTTCCTATTACAAACACAAACGCTATATATGCATATATATAAAATTCTTCTTGATATATATATTTTGATATATCTTCTTTTTTGTTTTTTTTACTGTTTTTATTTTAAGCTGCAATATCATGAAATCATATGATGAAACGCCTACAATTATATAAAGTTTAATTTTAAATGTATTTTAGTATAGAGATTAAATTTATTATACGTTCGCCAAAAAAAAATTCATAGTCGGAGAGCCAGTGACGGTTTTGATTAAGTGATAGTATAATTAAAAATTTTTGTACCAATACCTGTATAGAAGTAGCGTTAACCAAAATCCATACCTGGTGCCCATACCCCCTGCATTTCAGGTAGGCAATTGATTAAAGGTAAAAAAAATGACACGATTTTCAATTGAGAGTATAAGAGCGGGGATTTTTGTGTTAGTAAAATATAGAATATATTTAATGCAGTTATAAAAATGCCCGCTCAAAATGTTGCTGCAAACACTTTAAAAAAAATTACTGAAAAATTATTAACCTGATAAAAAAACTGAAAAATGTGTCAATCGACACATTAAAGGCAGAATTCTTAAAGAAAGAATAAATAAACACTACAAATCGTTGTGACGAAGATGACACAGTCTCCGGGGGGCCCAGTGGCGGCAAAATTTGGGGGGCGCCAAAAAATTCAACTATTCTAACCGAAAATTTATTTTGTAATTAATGCAGTGGACTATTTTTGGGATTTTTAATAAAATATGATTTATTGTATAATTGTATTGAACCGTTTCTAGCGTTTTTGAATCCACTATCTGCTTATGTTCCTTGTGGAGCTCACTCATTAAGACTTGTTGGAAAATGAACAGTAGATTCTATTCCGGAACTCACAGATTTTTTTGATACTTCGCAGGCACTTAACAACTTCTTTTCTGTCTCTACTCATCGTTGAGAAATTTTAATCGCAAATCTTAATTGAAATCTCAAAAGTTTATGCATAACTTGTTGGTCAGCGAGAGATGATGCTTGTCGTACATTGGTTGAAGAGTGGGATGGTGTCATTAAATCGCTCAAATTTATTGCTAATGAAAAAACCGGAAATCAAAGTACTCGTTCTGAAGCCGAAGGCTTATTAAATAAAATAAGGAAATTAGAAACTGCATTTTTAGCTATTACATGGAATACAATATTAAATCGTTTCAATGCAGTTAACTTGAAGCTTCAAAATGTAAAAATTGATATAACTAATATCCTGCAATTAAAAAAACTCTTTAGCAGAATTTTTAGGAGAGTTGCGAAATGATACATCGCATTTTAAAAATTATGAGAAGAAAGCAAGAAATTTAAGTAAGATGGAGAACTAATCTTACGATTCTAAACGTTAAAAAAACGCAAGGTTCATTTTGATGAAAGTCAAAGTGGAGAATTTCAACCAAAAAATGGATCGCATTATTTTAGAATTAGAGTTATTAATCCCATTTTGGATCATTTAACTGTAGAATTAAATCGTCGTATCAAAGCATATACTAAATTAAATGATAGTTTTGCTTTTTTAAGTCGATTGACAGAATTAAAATCAAACGAAATTGCTCAATCTGCAAATAATTTAGTAAAAAAAAATCCAAATGATTTAGAAGATGCTCTACAAGAAGAATGTATTCATTTAAGAGTGAGTATTTATCGTCGATAATGAAAAAACAAAAAGCTTTTTCATTCTTGGAATTGTCTACTAACGAGAAAATTAATTACAAGAAGTGTATCCAAATGTGGATTAGGATTACGTATTTTCCAGCGACTAATTGTTCAGAAGAACGTTCATTTTCAACATTAAAACGCGTGAAAAGTTATTTACTGTCAAATACAAGCCAGGGCAGGTTAAATGATCTAGTATTATTAACAATTAAAGCAGATTTACTAGCAAAAATGGATTGCGAGAAAATCATTATTAAGTTGGCGAATACAAAAGCAAGAAAAAAGTGGATAAACTATTAATTTTTTTTAACTAAAACTTAAATTTCAAAAATAACACAGGACAAAAATTTCTCAAAGATTTCGAAGTGCTTATTAAGGGAAAAATAATAAAAAAAATCCATCACGTTAGGATTTTTAGAAATTTTAGTAAAAGCTTCCCAAATATCAATATCGTGCTATATTGCTGAAAAGTGCCAAAAGTGCAACAAGGAGGCCACACTGAATTTCCATATTTTTTGTGTGAATGTAATTAGAATTTAATTAGAAATTAGAAATTATTTTGAGTTGGGCGTTTCAACTGTTGGGCCTAAGGGCGCTACACTCATAAATTCGCCACTGGGGGGCTAGTGTGGTGACAGCAATTGCTTTAAATGCTTATAAATAGGGTCTTTATATAAACAGAACAGTTTCTACGTTGAGTAGATGTAAGTCAAATTAAGTTTGTGTAACATTGTAAATTTGGTATTTTGAAGGTAGACGGTATTGAAAAGAAGAAACGCCAATTAAGATTTAAAATTAAATTTTTTTAGTAAAAGGTTTTGTTTAAAAAGTCAAATGTATGTAAAACTCGTTTCACCATTTTTTTTTTTTTTTTTTACAAATCTTAAATCAGTTTATTGTTTTGTATTTATTCTAATAGAACATTGTATACAAAATTCAATAATTGTTCTTAACTAAATTCTTTTCTATAGTTTAATAAGCTCTTTATAATTTGTAAAACTAATAAAAAATATTAATGAAATTTTATACTTTTAGGGGACGCAAGCGTTTTGTTTCTGAAGGAGATGGTGGTCACATTAAACCACAAACAATTCCAATTCGCGACTAAAAATGTGAACAACAGTTTTTATTTTGTTTCTGAATGAAGCAATTTCACTTTTTCTAAAATTATTTTTAATACCACAATTTTTGAAAGTTTAATGAATATATTTTCTTTTGAATGCTTAAGGTATTCTCTCATTAATTTCTTTAATAATTATATAAAAAGCTAATTGGTACATAAAACCAATCACATGTACAATATTATGAATAAAATCAAATTTGGAAATCAGTATTGATGAAAAATTTTTGGAAATTTTATGTTTAAGTCCATATTTTGTAAATTACTTTATTACATTTATCTAGAATATGAAAATTAGTTTGAAGTGTTTGATTTCTTATAAAATAAATAAATTTATTTTTTGTTGTTGGATTCATCTTAAGAATTCATTATTTTAAACTAAGAAAAAATTGCTCCTATGGATTTGTCTTCTTTTTTTTTAAATTTATAAAGAAAACAAGCAATTTCCTGTACTTTCTTTAAAGTAGCAGCAGTAGTAGTAGCAGTAGTAGCAGCATATAATTTAATACCAGATATGTTAATGCATATGTATTATTTTGAAATGTTTAATAATACATTTTAATATTAGGACAAAAAATTATGGCATTTTGTAGTTAGTGGCATAGCAAGAAATTGTTAATTTTTATAAGAAAAAAAGATAAACAAAATTTTTTTGTATAATTCCGTTTATTTTTAATTTCATACACACAAATAAATATTTTGATTTGCTATTTTCCGTAAAACAAGTTTTTTTATCAAATGGAAATTAATTCTGTCCCTTACAAGCAAATAAAATACATGTACCAAATTTTAAATGTTTGTTCACATATAATTGTAATCTTAAAAATTTATATTAAATATAAAAGAAATTTGTATTCATAAGCAAATATTCATAAATCTAAATGATCCAATTAAAATATAAGTAATCATTCTTGTGTGGACGTGTAGTTCATACAGCTATTAATTTTCTACAAAATGTTTATTGTTTTAAAGTACCAATGAAAAAAATAAAAGAATATTAATTGGTTATTCTTTTAAAAACCTGAAATATTAATTTTTTTTAGGGTTTTTCTTCAAAAGTTAACTTACAAACACAGACCACGTATTCCTTTGATTTCCATAGAGAAAATTAAGTTTCTTCAAAAATCACCTTAGACCATCCTGTTTTCTTTTATCCAACTTATCTGTCTTTAAATTTTGAGCATCATACCTTGTGACGCCTGAAAACTCCTTTCCAATTAACTGAAAACCCTTCCTAGAAATTATACTTTACGCTTCAAGTTAAGTTTAAGTAAAATATTTTCCTTTTATTATTTGTTTTTGTGGCTGACCACACTATTCCTTTTTCAGAATTTCCTCAATATCTTTTGCTTTATTTGTCGGTACCTAGTTTTTCGATAGTGCGAAATTAACCCATTTATCTTGTGATATGTTAAATTAACTTAGTTAACTCAATAAATTTGAGAAATTGTATCGTGCGATGCAATTAGTCAACAGAAACTTATTAATTAAATAAGCACTATTATTTATATGGGCAGTATGGTGAATTCATTTGTTAAGAAAAATTGCTCGGTACTGTGTTTCATGAAGGTCGGCTTAAAGCTAGCCTATTACTAAAAAGTTTTAGAAATGTAATAACACTTTTGTATGATAATCACCATTTGAAGTACCGTGAGATTCACACATCCTTGAGCATTAGTATGATCAGCATTTGAATTATTTTTTTCAATTGTTTACTGTCGTTCACAATTTTATTCCTGACTTTCTTTTTCTTTTGTGTCCAAAGTTTACAATTTTCAATAAATTGTTCAGCAAATTTGCTGTGATCCTTCTCAATGTGATCTTATCTGTATAAATTGTAAGACTTTAATCAGCAAATTCGCATTAATTTTATAATATTACGTACAAAAACTTGAATCCTATTGCTTTTCATTTGAGTTGTGTTGCAATAGGAACACAGCCTAAAAGTTGCTATATATTGTTGCTTGCTTACTTCCATTGAAAACATGTTGATTTCTTTAGTTTGAATTATTCATCTTTTAGTTAAAATATGTCTTTTTTGAAGCCTCTAGCTCCAAAGTCGACTTATAGTGCGTTTTCACTGAACTTACACGGGAGGTACACATACAAAATATTATGATATTCCTAATGATCATTCGCACTTTATGTGTCAGTAATATTTACGTAATATCTAATATTATTAATGTGTATATGTATATGTATGTATTAATGTATACTATATATTATTAATAATATTTTTAATATATTATGCAAATATAAATTTAGTTCAAAACCTAAAAACTTTTTAAATGAGATAATTGTTTTTGAATTTCTTGCGAAATTACTTCAAAACATGAAGTCCCTTTTGTTAGCACACATGAATGACTTCAGATATAGTTCGGATCTTTTAGTTTGTTTTTATAAAATTCATATCTGATAGCATTTTCTCCCAATCCGGAAATTGATAGAATCACAAACAAAATTAACTTTGATTAAATAACGAAATGAGGAAAACTCAGTACCTATCAAAAAAAACTTGATCTTTCCTTTAAAGATTGCTTAAGTTTAGCAGAGTAATCGATTTGTAATTTTAAAGTCTAAGCACCTGACGGAGCAACAAAGATGTATTTGCGAAAAAAATCGGCTATTTTGTTATTGTAAAAAAGTATTAACAAATTTGAAAAGTGAAGTGTTTTGAAGTTTTGAGAGGCACCGGCTTTGAAATCGTGAGTTGTAGGAAAAACGTTTTAAAGTTTGCTCGATAGAATATTTACTGCCGGGAAGGTAGTAAAACTTACAGCTGTAACCTTATTAGTTTTGCTCCGATTTATCTTAAATTTTTACACAAGTATTCTTGAAGAATTTTCCATTTAAAAAATAAAATGCAAAAAAAGACGTTACCCCCCCCCCCCCCCCCCCCCCCCCTTTTTTTAACGGAGCTGGAAAGCAGAACTGTCTCTCTCTGTTGTGATGTCTTATGACATCACAAAGCATAGAGGTAGATATTTCTATTTTGGAGATAGGCTGAAGTAAATATAGTCTTTTTTGTATTTTTCTACGATCTGACATTGACCCAATTCTGGAGATATAGCCTCGAGAAATTCTGTCATTGCCTGCCTTGTACCAATGGAGTTCAAAACTCAATTTTTAAAGTCGATTGACATGATATCTTTTAAATGTTGTACACTTTTTGATTATATGGTAGACTACTGCTTAAAGGAATTTTATTTGGTTTAAATTCCAAAAAATGAAATTTTTTTTCCCTTATTAATTGAAAATTTAAAATTATGTCTTATAAACTTTTTACAATTTTATTTCATTTCAAAGGTCATTATCATCAGGATGATATAATTCACTTAAAAGTCTATAAATATATGAAGAAGCATGTCCACCCCTAAAATTAAAATTCTAATAGAATATTAAATGCAAAACATTAGTATTACTTACATATTCGAAATAAACAAAGTCACAAGTTCTGGTGGCACATAATCAAATATTGGATTATAAGCTTTAGAGAAATTAGCCGCTGATGAATTATAAGGGATAACTTCTTCTGGGGAGCCAACTAAGTTAAATGCATCATGCTCATAGCTACACAAATGAACTGGTGATAATTTATACATTGGTGCTAATACAATAACAGGAACAGAGTAATGTTTTGCAGCTAATGCAACAGTATATGCTCCACATACTGCCCGAAGTCCACCATTTGCTAGTACACTATGTGTTCCAATTATCACTTTATTAACTTGGGACATCATTGCAAAAACTGCCGAATCTGGTATAACAACAATTTCAGCATTCCCAGATGCTAAGTTAGCTGCTAGATTATGTCCCTAGAAGTTATTTATTTTCTTGTTTTTAAATATATTTGAACATTGATTAAAAAATCTTACTCTGCATTGAGGTGCACATTCCGCAATAATTATAGTCAAAAATTGACGTTTTTTGATTGCTATTTTCAAAAAACTTTCTACAGTTTTGGTATGCCCTAAAGTTAAAATCACTTCAGATGAATGAATATGTTCCTCAGCTTGAGCAGATATATTTTCTACACTTGTTTCTAATTCAGTTTCGATTTCTTGTAAATGATCAATTAAAGCTTCACGTAGACCTTCCTGTGGTTTAGAATAATCTCTATTGATATCAGTTTCACTTGTTTGTGTTACTAGCTTATGTAATGAAAGAGATGTTTGCGTGTCTTCTAAATTTTGATGAGCCTAAAAAGAATGTTTTTAATATAAAAAAAATTCAAAAATCTAATTAACTGAATGAATGTAGGCTTTTAAAATTTTTTTTTTAAATTAACGTAATAAATCAAATATAAAAAAAATCGAATATCTTATAAATCATTGTGCCTTCTATTGCACTTAAAAAGAAGGGCTCTCAACGCGAGCTCTCCAATTTTAATCTGCTATCGTTCACTCTAAGGAAGTAGAAACTGCCCCAAAATAACATCAAAAACTAGCTTTCTTCTATAACTCAAGTAGTAGTTAATTTTTTTAATAAAAAAAAATTAAGGCGATTTGCATTATAAATTAAAAGTTTTTAATCAGAACTAAATTTATATGGCTTCCATCAGTATATTTTTATGGGGAAAAATTTTCTTATTTTTATTTCAAGGTTTAGTTTCATAATGAGTAGTTCATCTCCTGATTATTTATTTCATAAAAATCCAAAAACACGTTGACTTTTTTATTAGTTCCTTGTTAGTAGCAGCTTTACCGTCTGAAGTGAAGTTATCTTTTAACCAGCTTAGGGACTCTTTCGTACATAATCAACCTTTTTCTAATTATAGCCCATGAATTTTTAGTGGAGTTCAGATCTGGCAGAGTAATTTAACACCTTAAACTGCTGGATTAACAACCAGTTCTACAAAGCTTTTGGAATAATTCCTGAACCGTGATCTTACTGGAACACTAATCCTTTTTCTTTCGGAGAGCGTGCGAAATGCATTGGAAAGGGAGAAAAAAAATAGAGGAATATAATGGACCGCTGCAGTTATATAAAGTTTCCTGGAGCTTAGCATTTAGCTATTTTTTTCTTCACCTTCTAATTTATGTTACCTTAAAAAAAGCCTGACATAGCATAAGAACTAATAATTTCTTTAAATTTTATTAAATATTAAAAATTTTATTAAAATGAAAAACAGCGGTCCATTTAAGAAAGTCAGTGTATGTTTATGTATTTTCATTGGTAGCTTTGATTTTAACATCGACCGGGAGCATTGCGAATTTCTACTGCTTTCCTTTGGTAGGAATTTAGCTTCTTCGTGCATGAGTAGGGTGTTTACGCCCAGAAGCCTGAAATATCTATTTCACCCCTCAAAAAGTTTCCGTGAAAATGAAAATATTAAAATAACTCACAATCGTTGTAGGCATTTCTCTTTTCTTAAATAATAAATTTTATTTTTTAGTATTATATTAATATCAAACCATAGCTTGAAATGAATCGAATTCTTCACGAATTAGTTTCAATATTCTTCTAGCCATATTAGCTGTAACAACTTCTTGTGGTAGTGCTTCTTTCAAAATCTGGCCTTGCTTTCGAACAATATTCATCAAGTCTCTAAAAGAAGATAAAACCAAAGACTATAGTCTGAATTTTTTAATGAATATGAATTTGGTGTACTCAGCAGTATTCCATGTAGAGCTGCTTACAATGTTTTTAAATAATGACAAAGTTTTTATTGTTAAAATATACGATCTTTGTAGTTTCCTTTTAATGAAATATAAGTAGTAATAAACTACAAAATAAATTAATCGTTTACCCTGTTTTTATGCCATGAATGAGTTGAGATATTTCTTTTAATGGCTTTGGGGAGGTTCCCATTACCGACGCCATTAAAATATGTACTTTTTCCGATTAAGCCCGACACCCAAATATCGGAAAAAATAGTAAAAAAATTTAAAAAGTTGCTTTAATATTGTTTTTCGATCTTTAAAGTTTACACTAAAATTTCTTTAAAATCACCACATTAAATTGTGAAAACATTAATCCTCTTCTTCTTATCGTAAAAATTACCCATATTTCTATGAAGGCTTGCAATGTAGCAAATATAGCTGAAAGATGGCGAAAATACTGTTTGAGTAATTACACAGTATAAATAATATCAACAAAAATCAAATAAAGTTTTTAATTATGCTGAAAACAGTGAGTTAAGATATAATTGTTTAAAAAAAAATGTAATAAAATTATACTAGTATTTATTTAAGAAAAATATTGAAATGGAAATAAAAAATAAGGAAAAACCATGGCACAGTTCCCATTACCGATCGCCGTAGCACCGCCTACTCGAGCTCCCTGCAAACTCACTGCTCTTTTTATGTCTCGCTCGTAATTTCGAGAAGATGTGCATGTCATGACAACTTGTGTGTCATCACCCATTGATTTCAGTTTCAATTGTTTGTGTTATACTCCCAGCGATTAATTGTAGTGGCTATTATAGCTTATGTAAAGAAAGAGATGTTTGAGGGCTTAAGCCTTATTTTGCTCTGATTTGTTGGTCCTTTTGTTATATTTATGAACGTATAAAAAATGAAAGTATAAAATGGTGAAAAATTTATTAGTGTGCTGGCCGCGGTAGCAAATTTGCTACCAAGTGTTCTTGCTGTTTTCGTCTGTTGTTAGACACAATTCCTGCTGGGAACTCAGCTGAGTTAAGTACGAACTGTGAAACCGGGTGTTATTATTTTAGGAAGTAACATATATGCATAAGAATAGTGTATTTTATATAAAAAATGTAGAATTATAATGTTAAACAGATAGGAATGAACACAAAACCAAAATTAGTAGTTGCAATCAACAATGGATGAAATCAAACGATCTAATTCATGCAAGTCTTGTGTGCAGTCGGGAGCAAGCTGCAAACTATTAAACACAGCCAGAGATCCTTAATTAGGGCAGCACCGCCTAAAATGACTCAACCCCATACGGAGAATTCTAGAGTTATAATAACACTACGTAATATTGGTTTAAATTAAATTGAAATTGTTTTATAATTCATAATGAAATTTTAATGAATGAATGAATAATTTTTGTGTTATGTCTGCAAGTTCTAATGTCGTTACAACTTTTTTCCGAGTGCATCTCAATCAAAGGAATTAAATTAAACATGTAAGTTATATTAAGCCTAATATTGAATATTATAAATGGATGAGAAATGAATATTTTAGCTTTATATATTTAACAATACTACATATTTAGACGTTTATTTTTTCATAATTATTATATTTAATAACAAGTTATTCCCTACAAAATCCTTTAATAAGAGAAGTCAAACTTTTTGGTTTGGCTGCACTAATAATACTAAAAGATAAAAAACGTTCATATTATAAACTTAATAAAATCCTAGTTAAGATCCTAGGTTTCATACTCATAAAAAAGAAGAAAATTGAATTAAAATTGTTAAAAAAATGCAGCCAAACAGGGATTTTATTGATTTTTCTATGAAATAAATTGACAAATAAAACCTTACTAAGAAATTTCCATTATTGAGTTGTCTCTGGGTACATAGAATAAAAACATTTAAATTGTATTTAAAAGCTAAAATTTAATATTATCTTATTCAAGTGTATTTTTTTCTCGAACTACTTTTTTTATTTTTGTTAAGGAGATGGGTAAAATAGAACTAAATATGTAACTATTACTAAACCCATATAAAAGAACCTCAATTTAAAAATGTGGTCGATTAAACTTAATACAAATCCGAAGGGCAACCCAAGAAATTTAAATTCAAATTATATTTGAGTTCATGAAGTGTTAGTGTTCTTTCATTACGTTCTCAAAGTCGTACATACGATAAAAATAATTATAATAATATAAAACGATTCAGACATAGCATTTTAAAAAATTCGATGATGCAAGATGCACTATGCACTATGCCATCACTCATGTACTTAGTTTTTTGTTTTTTATCAATATTGATTATTGTTTTCAGTGTTAATTGTTGCGTTATAAAAATAGGTTAACAATTAAAAGCCATTGAAATATTATTAAACAATAAGAACAGAGATTGGTGCATGAGCGACGGTATTGATGACAGCATTAAAGACCGTATAGTGTGTTCAAGTCTTAACGGTTTGGAGTGCCGCTGAAAGCGAATTTCACAGAAATGCGAGATTTTTATCGAAAAACATATTTAAAGTAGTAGTGTAAAGCGAAGTTGACTACAAAGTGCAAATGAGTTTTATCTAATTTGAGATTATCTAATAATATCCTGGATTATCATGATTGTATAGTTACTGAACAAACCCATATTCAAGATAATATAAATCCAATTTATATGAGCATTTTACAATATTTTCATGCAAATCTTTAGTATATGAGATATACAAATTAAAAATTTTTTAAATCCGTATTAATGAAATTGAGGAAAATAAACCACCTCAACATTTTCTTTTATTTAATTGAAATTTTTCAATAAAATTCGAGTAATAGAAAAAAACTTTTTAGCGTGGTTTATTTTCCTAAATTTAATGGATATAAGTTAATAATACTTTATTTTATTAATAAAAAGTTATAATTTTCTCTTAGTATCTATTTTAAAAACATTCTTTACTGAGCTCCTCTACTCGACTGAACAATTTAAATTCTGGTTTTTCCACATGCTCTTAGAAACTGTATATTGTTTACAAGTCCGTAGAACGGTAACATGTTTACAATTTTGGGCTAGTGGTACCTCGTTATTAAATTTGTTGATAACGAGGTATCGTTGTTATTAATTCTTCCCGTTTTTATCAAGCAAAACATTTCGGTTTCTCAACATCCCCTTAATTTCTTTCACCTCCTTCTGTAATGTTCTGCAGCCCTTGCAGCACTCATTTTCTTTATCTAGTGCAGGGATGGGCAAACTACGGCCCGTAGATAGATTTTTAATTTGACGGTGCGACGGAAATTAAAAGAAATTTTATGGATGAAAGCACTGATATAAATGATATTGTTCAATTATTATTATTTATTAGAGGTGTTGATGAAAACTTTGAAATAACCGAGGAACTGGTGTGCATACGTTCTTAAAAGGAAACTACAACGGGGTGTGATATTTGTCGTGAATTTCAGGAATGCCCTTTAACTTTGAAAGTGCCTATAACAAATACATGTAATATTACGACCGATGGAGTACCAAATATAACAGGAAAAAAATTTGGATTTCCTGGACCCTTTAATAAAAACTACCCCTGGAAAAATGTTGTTTTTCTCCATTGTGTTTTACATCAAGATGCTCTGTATAAATTTGCATTAAATATGAAACCCGTGCTTAATGCAGTCGTGAAACTTGTAAATATAATTCTGTCTCGTGGGCTTACTCAAGACAATTTCGGAATTTTCTTCAGTCCGTGCAATCTGAA
The DNA here is from genome assembly GCA_947359355.1 of Acrocera orbiculus. NCBI lineage: Eukaryota > Metazoa > Arthropoda > Insecta > Diptera > Acroceridae > Acrocera > Acrocera orbiculus. The sequence continues at coordinate 7,084,792 of OX375757.1, forward strand.
TACTCTGATGTACTATATTACATGAAAGTAAGATAAAGTAAGGTAAGGTGGCAACTAAACCTGGCATGAGAAACAGTGTTCTGCGGAGTGCGAAATGTTAGAAGATACAGAATGGCTTTCGGACTTTGCATTTTTCACAGATCTTCTTTGTCATATGAAAAACTTGAATGTAGAGATGCAAGAAAAAATCAATTTATCGACGATATCTAGGCCCATATCAAAGCTTTTAAGTTAAAACTTAATCTTAATCTTAACTTAATCTGTTTGCTGCGCTAAGAACGACTTTTCTCATTTCTCGAGGTTAAATTGAATACCCTCAGTAAATGAAGGGAAGCTTAAGAAGATGACTTGAAAAAACTGCATTTTGAGTTCGAACGCAGATTTCAATATTTCAGTGCCATGCAAATAGAATTGGATATTTTTACCATGCCTTCCAACGTAAATTGTGAAGTAGTGAGGTCAGATTTGCTGCTTGAATTAATTGAGTTGCAATCTAGTAATCATCCCAAGCAGCTGTTTCTAAATATGCCAAAGTTAGAGTTTTTACAAATCACTATTAAAGTAATTTTCCCAAATTTAATATCTCACGCCCAGAAAATCAGTGTTATGTTTGCTTCATCTTATATATGTGAACAAGTATTTTCAACTACAAACCTTTGAAAGGATAATTTCAGAAGTAGACTAACAGATGAGCATTTACCCTCGTTCCTTAGAATCAGTACATCCCCCTTCGAACCTCAATATAAGGAACTTTTAAAAATGAAATGGCAATTTCATTCATCTAATTAACATATTTAAAGGTTTAATACTTGCATATTGTTTTTAAAATTTTAGAAAAATTTCTATTGGCCCGTCCACCTTTTTTCTTCGATTTTTGGCCCGCGACCGAAAAAGTTTACCCATCCCTGATCTAGTGAATAAAATTACAAAAAAATATATAAAAAAATATATACGCATGGAATACTATATGTATTTGGTTGGAGGTACTTGTTGAACTTAGTTTTTTCTAGATGAAACATTTTCTTAAAAAAAGTGTAAATACAAAAGTTAGTTCCATATTAAATAAGCGTGGCTAACACTAATCTCACCACTAAAAATGACAATTCTATTGATTTATTCCACTATCAGATTTCCAAACAATCACTTAACCAGAAGACAACAAGTTTGATAATGACATGATCATATACTTACCATCCAACGCGAATTCATTCAAAATCCGCACAGAAAGTTTACTATTTTTAGAAATTCCAACCAGCGCTGCCGTGATACCTAACTACACGTGCGCTGATAATAATGGCATACACATTTCAGGGACTGCATGCTACTCATTTGAAAAATAAGCACACAAGAAACGCTTTCAACCTGCTTCTGGCTGATATGATAAGTAAGCGCTTTCGAAGTTGAAGCGTTAGAAAAATTTCTCGCTGGGAGCCTCAATGGAGAATGGGTATTAGACCAAAAGTATCTTAAATTTACGAATAAAAATGAAAGGGTATATCAGATGTATCAGTCATCCTGCGCTATATTATCGTAGTAGATTGCAATTGCTTTGGTAATTATTCTTACATTGTAGTCCACTTCTAAAGTCGCACCAACGAACCTGAAATTTTTTATAATTTTATTTTAACGAGATTTTTATGTATCCTGATTCTTTTATTTTTTATTTTACAGAAGAGATTCTGTTTAAATTCTAATTTTATTATTTAGTAAGGACCCAAATAATTAGCTGCTACATTTTTGGGGAGAAACCATATCTCAAACTTTCGGAGTTCTAGATCATGGTGTCATAATAAGACTTTGATCTTTCTTTGAATTGAATTATATTTTCATGTACTACTTGCCAAAATTTATTTGGTCTATATCCCAATTAATCAACGTAATTATTATAAGCATATATATAATATCTAAGGGCTGCGTTAAGACAATGGGTAATTTCGGCTTATCACCAAGTACCAGTTGATAAGGAGAATATTTGATAGATGAATGCGTAGCACTATTTCATGAGGACATAGCTGTTGGTAACCCATCATCTTAATTATTAAGACTATCGTTAATGTTATGTTCTAGGTAATCTTTCAGAGTGGAAATCCGATTCTCATCGGGTGAAATACTCTGGATTTGAGTTGTTTACTATGAAATAGTTGCGCAAATTCTTTCGTTAGATCAGAAGGAAATCCAATCCTTGATCGAATAGAATTGTTTTTGGAATGCCGTAATGAGTTATGAAATAAAGAAGACATTAGACAATCGTTTTAGAATCATGATTAAGGCTCAGGGTGTAACGTAAAAGACACAATGTAAGTGATAGAACAGAAAATTCTGCAACTAACGTAATTAAAAAAGAAGAAAAAAAGGAAGAAGTCTTTGAGAATTAATGCGAATATCAGCTCAATTGTAATAGGTGATTATGTAGTTATTACTTATGAAGGTCAAAAATTTCCTGGCATAGTAACAAAAATTTTTAATGAAAAGTCTCAAAAATTTGAAGTAAAAACTATGACAATGAGTGGCACTAATTGGCGTTGGCTAGACATAGATGACGTATTAATCTACGATGCCAAAGATGTATTAAAAACAAATTGATCCTCCAGTATTATCTAATAATCGAGGAATTTATATTATTAAAGACTTAAATAAAAACAAATTGTTATAGTAATTTTAATTACTAACTGTGATAAATATTTTGTATTATTACTTAAAATAAAATAAATTGCTTTCTTCATGATATTTTGCAATCATACAATTATTGTTCTTTCTTTTTAATCCTTCAGTGTTCTCATAATTTTTCCATATATAAGTTCCAGCCGTTTAGGGGTAAATTTCGCCCCCTAAAACCGTTTCTCAGCAGATAAAAAAAAATACGTCTCTTAGATTTTGATGTAGAATAACATATCACAAAATGAATGAAATCGGAGGGGGACACCCGACGACCTTTCCTTGTTAGTAAAAAATTCGATTTTGTCTCTTCACTGGTGGATAATCCAAGTCCAAGTTGAGAAATATTGGTAAGCTTAAAATTTTTATCCAACCGGAAATAAAAATAAGACACACGTTTTTTTGAACAACTGTTTTTTTTTTTTTACCTTCCTGCGATATTTACCCAAAATCCTAAAAAAAGACAAAATTTGTTCAAATTATTTATTCAAATTTTATATATTTTTAATTATAAATCAATATATGAATTTTCTGAGCAATTCTATGACATAAAAGTGGGTTATAATTATGCTTGAATAATGTTAGCATATAATTTATGTTAATTAAAATTCCAAATGTTTGAAATTTGAAGAAATTTGAAGAAATTTGAAGAAGATGGAAACATTCAATTTGAATGCTATACCGAAGAGTAATATTTGGAATATGTCCAAAATGAATAACTAATTGCTAACAATTTGCTAAGAAATAAGTTTTTGGCCATTGAACTAAATGTTAGATAAGAAATATTTTGGCATAATCCCAAGATTTGATATTCTGTCCAGGAGAATAAGTTTCCTTAAACATGCACACTTACATATATTACAATGTCTCAATATGTAAATTTTTTAATCAATATATTCATATAGTGTAATAAATTTTGTTTTTATAGAGTAACATGGCTTATAAAACCAATGGAATAAATGGTACTACCCCTAAACGAGGAATCAAGCGTCGGTTTGAAGATAATAATGCTGGGCGTAAGCATATTTATTTTGTATTTTGTTCCTTACTTTTATTAAAATTTATTATATTATTATTTAACAATTATTATTACAGCGGCCATTAAAAGAAAAGCAAAATGTTCTCAAGAAAGAGCACGTCAACCAAAAAATACTGTTGCCATGTTAAATGAATTAAGACATGGACTTGTTTATAAATTGGTATCACAGACAGGCCCTGTTCATGCTCCAGTTTTCACCATTTCAGTTGAGGTATGATTGATTTCTTTACTAATTATATAAAATTTACTGTTAAAATTTATTCTTTTAGCATTTTATTTATTTATTAGTAAAATTCGAAGCATGTATAATATTTTGTTATTTAAATCTCAGCCATAAATTTAGGTACTTGACCTAGTTTTTTTGACTGATTTTTGATTTTGTTAAAAATTATTAATATGCATTCTTTTTTAATTTAGACGTACCAATTAGAATGTAAGAAATTTAACATCATATTTGCAGCAATTAAGAATAATTCAAGTTAATTATATTCAATGTGAATATTTTGCAAACCTTATGCTAGTTATAATATTTTTATTTTTTTTCAATTGAATATGCTCAATGCAATTATATTGTGAATTTTAAGTTGTGTAAAATATTTCTAGCTAAAATCTAAAGCGTAAAATGTTTTTAGCTGAGAAGTCAAATAGAATTGTATTAAGTTTGAGGTTTGATTTTTATTCAAAAAAAAACTGCGTTAAATTAAAAAAAAATTAGTTCTGTTCAGTCCATTAATAAAAATGCTAAATCTATTCCTCTAAAACTTTTGCTTCAAATTTAAAACTTAAAATTTTGAAAATGACACACTAAAGACTTCAAAAATTTAGTACAAAGCTTACAATATTTTCTATTTATTTTAACAATTAGTTTTGTAAATATTTACAAAATCTAGAGAAAAACGTTTGAAAGGTCGAAAAAATGTTTAAATTTTTTTGCTTTTTCTAAAAAAAAACAACCAACGAATGACTTTATCAATTGTGTTAAGTTGAAAAGTGAAAAAGTGGCACTACTGTACACAGACTTGTGATTGCGGATATATTTTATTCAAAAGTCAAAAGCCCTAATTTTAATACTTTAAGAGGTTATTCGATACCTTGATGTAATGAGAGTCTTATAGCGTTCAATAGATAAATATAGCTATCGTCTCAGGTTTTATGAAACTTTACTCTATTTTGGAAGCGTTTGGAAGCTCTAAGAACTTTCCCTAGCAAAGCGTAACTAGGAATGGATATGCCGAAGAAGTGTTTTTTTATAAGATTATTGTACAAAATCCTTTTTATTTTATTATCTCTCAATACTTATTGAGCAACATTTGTTTTTGTATGGATTTGGATCTAGATGTTTCTGTAATCTCTCCTCCTTCCACCCTCAAGTTTTAAGCTAGTAAACGCAAGCTCTTCTAAAATAGATACATTCTTAGAACATTAAACCTCGATTTAGGATTTCGTCAAGTTTTTACCTGGAATTTTATTATCGCAGATGTAATCAAACCTATTATTGGAGCTGATTTTGATTATTATGGCTTATTAAATAATTTAGTGAAAAGTCACTCATAGCTCTTTTAATTTCTATTTAAGTCTTTTGGTAGAATGTCCACGAAAATTTAATCTATTTTATATGTGTTATTCGATAGTTCTTATAATCTTTATAACTTATAGCCTTATAGGTCCCACTTACAACTTGGTTCCACGTAACCACCGATATTGATATAACTATATGTAAACTCTTCGAATTCTTTAAGTTTACTCGAATAACTTTTGGTTTGTGTAACTCTAAAAATTACAAGAGACCTTTAGTTTTGTTCATATATTAGGATGATTGCATCTAAATAAAACAAAAAAGTATCTTAATCATCTCAATCTAATGTGGGAAAATGTAAATGTTTAAAGCAGAACGTAAATCTATCAAGTCACTTTATCACTTCAGCATATATTAAACGTTCCTGCCATTGGGTCTAGTTAATTTTTAATTTTGAACGACCAGATACCGTTAATAATTTTTCTTTTCTTGTACGCTTTATATAAAAATTTTATTTTTACTGTTAGTGATATTATTTAAAATTAAAATGGAATTAAGTATGCGGACCAAAAATCAAATCTCAAATATTCAAAATTTTTCTTTTTAACTTCCTACCTCCAACGGCTTATTCCATATTTTTGGGATATCATATCTAATAAAAAAATATTTTAAGGAAATAATTTCAAAAAAGGAATTGTTCGTAATTATTTATTAACCTGTTAACTGATAAGTTTTTCTTAGAAAGCTCGATTTAATGTTCTGAATTAATTTGAAGCAAAGACGCGTATTTACGACATAAGCAGAGTAAGTTACTATGCTTTATAAAAGCTGAAAAAGTGTAGCATTTTTAAATTGAGTTTGACTCAACATTAAAAGTTTTATAATTAAAAATTGATTTATGCAAAGATATGAAACTTTATTAGCTATTCTATGAACAAAATAATTCAAATTTTATACAATGAAATAGAACAAAAATAAACTTAAATGTTTATAATAGTTTATGGCAAAAAGAACTAAAAAAGTAATCCAAAAAAGTTATAGACATCTAAATTGAATAAGAAAATTAAATATAACACTGTTATCCTCGCTATATAACTGCAGAAGAAATAATAACAATGTGACGCTAATTGCAGAATTCTGCATAGCTGACGATTATGATAACGGTTATCAGCAAATTCAGTGTTAATGCATACTTTATAATACGAAATTACAGGGAAATTTTTATTTTTTGCTTAACTTTAAATTTCATAGCAAATGCAATTTTTTTTAAATTGACGCACATATACGACATTAACTAAAAAATGCACTTTTGAAATTGACGCATATATACGACATAATCAGTTAATAGGTTAAAGAAAATAAATTCAATATTTCTTTTAAACCTCTCCTATATTACGAACTCTACAAAATTTATTGGCACTGAAAATAACTTTTATTATATATCTCACTATCGATATGTATATTCAGAATTTAGTTTTTCTGAAATTAACTTTTTAACAAATTTTCTACTGCAATTTTTTTAAGGCAAGTTTTCTTCTTTTCTATCCATCAGAGACAATCTTGGGGCAGAATGACAGTTGATTGATTTTTGTTGTTGTTGTCTATTTTTTATCCAATTAGAATGTTAACGTTATTCTTGTAGATATAAAGAATAAATCTATTCAAATTTAATCTAAAATATGCAATAACCTCCCCATGATTCTAGAATAACTTGAATTCTCATTTTAGTTATTAATTGCTATGAGTGGTAACTATGGTAACTTTGTCATAATCTAGGGAAAAAATATGTTGCAATTAATTTCATATTTTTATTTTAATTTAGTCGAGCCATACACAAAGAAATGAATTAATTTCTGCTTCTCTGTTTTTAACACTAATATAATAAAAAAATTTAACAAAAAAACTTAAACCGTGTTTTTTTTTCTATGGACACTTGAAACAATGACAAAGGAGACATGTGCTCTTATCTAAAGTGGAGCTTCACTTCTTTTTTATTGTTGCAGTTTTAAATTTTTGTTGGAAGCAAAATGTATTCATCTGACCCATTAATGCAATTTTTTACTTTAAAAATTTGATACTTCTGCTAAGGAAAAAATATTACTTTAAAGAGGATGACGTTTTTTTTTTGTTTTTAATTAAAATAATTTCATTAGAAAACTAGGTTCAGTTCGGGAAACAGATAATAGGTTTCTCAATTAGGTACATTCAAATCTAAAATATAGTCACTACATTAATGTTTTTTCACATATTTAAGTCCAATAGCTAAGATTTTTAAATTATAAATAAAATTAATACAATGAACTTTAATTAATTCAAAAATTAAAACCGTGACATAAAGAAATAAAAATTGACAAACCTAAGAAGTCAAATAGTTTTTCATTGATTCAGTAAATATTATTCCTTTTCCAACACAAAAATGAAGACCAATTTGTTGTTTGGTATTTTTGTCATTTTTAAAAATTTCAAATCGTCCTTGTGGTAAAAACTATAACTGATATTTTCAAGCAGACTAATAACGAACTGTGGTTAAGATTTTCTACAGAAAACTTAAAAATGTTCTGCTAAGTATTAAAGTGATTATTGATTTTGAAACTTAGTCGATGAGTATTAAAAAAACGGAATCTCAAGTAAATGTAAAAATTCAAAAAAATAATCTAAGGTTTTTCTACTTAAAAATAGGTTAAATTACAATTATTTATAAAATACCAATTAATATGTCTATATTTTAGGTTGATGGACAAACGTACTTGGGTGAAGGACGTAGTAAAAAAATTGCTAGAACTGAGGCAGCAGCAGCTGCATTAAAAAGTTTTATACAATTTAAAGATGGAGCTGTTTTAACGACTTTTAATCAAACATTCAATGTTGATTTTACTAGTGATGAGCATTTAGAAAACGGTATTAATAAAATAAAAATACCACGTTTTATATCCTTAGAACAGTATATTGAGCATGCTAAAAAATTAATAAAAACCAAATGGTCTTATCGTTTAGAAAGCAAGTATTTAATTTTTATTTATATTAATTATATTTTTTAAATAAAATCTTTACATCACTCAATAAGTCACGAGGCTGATTTATAAAAATAGAATTTATGGTGAAATTGGAAATCAAAATAATCTTTTTAAACATTTATTCATCGTATTTTTCCAAAACATTTGCCAACAGCTTTTAGTAACTGAGAAGTAGATCTGGCAATCGTTTTGCATGCGGCATCAATTCCAAGTTCGCTTCTGAACTGTGGCTTCATTTTCAAAGATTTGAGATATGGGGCATTGCACTTTTTCTTTTCAATTTCGATACTTTTTTCTCGATTGCTTCCTTCAAACTTATCAATTATAATAGTCGCTGTTGATAACTTTTACTCTGTCATGATATTCGGTGAATAGAATATCGTGAGGAGCACAAAACAGAGAGGCTATAACCTCTCTGGCTGCGTTTTTTAACGCTTTCAATGGCACCCAACCGCTGTTGTCCATCGCTGTTGTAGCAGTTTGTTTATATCTATTATCACATACCAATCCAAAGAATTTTTTTACGAAGCTTCAAAAGCTCCTAAAACTGCTTTGAATCTTCTATTCGATGTTTCATTGGGTAACTAGCACTGGAAACGTGGCACTCACTTCAAAAATAACTTTCTAATGGACAGATATTCATGCAAAATGCTAAATACACACACATACTCATTTTACTTTGCGATCAGCATTAATCATTTTGTGGTCTTTGTTGATGTTTTGTGAAGTTAACATTTATACAATCAGATCGCTCAGAATAATCGGTGTTTCCTTAAAATCGGTAAACCTTTACTTTCGATTGAACTAGTTCTCTGCAACTCTACTCAAGCTAAGCTTGCTTGTCCTTTTTAGACATGAAATTTCTCTTAATTATATGAATTCGTTAGTAGTAGTTCAATGTAGCAGCATTGGAATTTATTGATGTGTTTAGTGGCGTACCAAGAAGATGGCTGGATAGGCTGACACGCTTTACAGATAAACTCTCCACTAGATTTAAGTCGATGTAAGATGTAGCTTTATTGTTGGAGACTGAAAAGACAAATACTTTCCTTGAGCAAAAGGACAGAAAATTAGCAGATTTTTGGGTTTTTATTTTTAGGCATCAGAATTCAAGGTTGATACCACATTTAAAGCGGCAATGTTACTGTTTCTGATTGACTATTTCCACAGAGGAATACAATATTACGCGTAGCAATCTGGCTTGTTCGCGGTGTCATTTCCAGCTGAAGTATTTTTATGCTTGGAAACATTTCATGCGCAGATAGAAAGTGTAAATGTATATGACTTTTAACATTTCATGTTATAAGCAAAAACTAATTATTGTTTTATGTATTAGTTTGTTGCTCGCGAAATAAAAATGCCTTTGGAATCACATTTGTCTTCTAATTTTATAATTTAATACCTTGCTTCTTGTCGTTCCTCACCTAAATAGGAAAATGCTACACGTAACATGCTTCTACGTGTGCAAACATCTATTGGTTATTTATAGGCATTTTAAGTGGAAATCCATAAAAAATTATTCAATTATAAAAATAATTACCAAAGTTTTACAAGCACTTCATAATGTTTTTTGTAAGATTCAAGAAATTTTTTGTTTTCATCTCTCAAATTTCTAACCAAAAATTTTCAATGAACAATAAATATGTATTAATCCTTGACAGTTTTTCATCGTTCTTAAATTCGTTTATTTAAACCGAACAGGGAGTAACTACACGAACCAACACGTGGTCTTTTGGAAGTATTTTGAATATAACCTATTTTTACTAATAACTTTGTAAAAGTGTACTATTGTAATGAAAAATGAAAAATTTATCGTTTCAAAAATTTGGCTTCTTCTTATAACACTTCAACAAGACAAATTATTGTCTTCTTAGCAATTGTGGTTTCGATAAAACTAAGTCGCTGTAATTTCCTATGATTCCGCTAAAAAAATTGGTTAAAAGCGACACAGAATTTAATGGCAAGTTTTCGTTCAAATTATCTATTATGAAAATTATAATTGAACTAAAAAATTGACAGATGGAAACAAACTAATTAACAGAAAGGGGTTAAAGATACGTCAAATCTTTTTCAGAAATAAAGGTAGTCTTAACTGAAAAATCTATGTCATATACATAAGTCTCTTTACATTTTTAAAGTAATAGGTGTGGTGAAAGTGGTTTAGTATGTATGCTTGTCTGACACAAATACCCGTAGCACTGCCAAATTTTTAGCAACATTATAAAATTCTTTAAAGTATACTTTAGAACTTTAGAATTTTTAAGGTAGAAAATCTATATTTATTTAACTACTCCATAACAATATTATTTTGTTTGAATTTCCATTACGTTCAATATTGAACTAGACAAAAAATAGAAAACTTTTTGTAATTTAAATATTTAACACATTATTATTTTTATTGCTAAAGATTTATAAAGTTTCCTTATATTTTCACTATAATTAAGTATTTACATATTGTCTGAACATACTCTTATTCGGACTTTCATTAAAAATAGAAAATCTTCATTTGGTTGGTTATATATACAGGGTGTCCCGAGATTGGTTGGACAAACGCATAGGGTAGAAAAAAGATGAAATTTCAACGACAAAAAACATAAAAAGTGGGGGTCTAACTTTTTTCGTTTTCGAGTTACAGCCTTTTGAATTTTTCAGGCTTCGTTTTTTACCCCCATACAGTCGATCACTAATAACTTTTAAATGCATGTGACAAGGAGTAAAAAAAAGATATTTGTTTAAAGCTGGCAATATTGTTTTGTTATTAAAAAAGCAAAAACTTCAAAATAATAATAAATGGATGAGAAAAAAATTTTTATGTAGAAGCGTTGGTAAAAAACCCGGGCATTTTTTGACGTTTTTTGCTTTTTTCTTCAAAAAACGCCTACATCATTTGGTTCTTTGTTTTTATTTTCTTAAACTACAAATGTTTTCTAATAAAAAGTTTGTACATTGTAATGTAATAAAAAGTGCGTGGGTGTAAAAACGAAGTCTCAAAAATTCAAGAGGCTGTAACTCGTAAACGAAAAAAGTTAGACCACCACTTTTTGTGTTTTTTGTCGATGAAATTTCATCTACCTTCTACCCTAAGCGTTTGTCCAACCAATCTCGGAACACCCTGTATATTTCATAAAAAAGATAAACAAATTTTATTTAAATATATTTTAAAATTAAAATATATAAGATATATATTTTAAAATATAAGAATTAACAAAAAAGTTGATGACATCTGAGGGACAGAAAAAAGTACCAGAAAAAGGTCCAGTTATGTTACTATATGAATTATTCAATGACGTGCATTTTGAATGCTCCCCAGTCGATGGATTCCAGAATTGCCGCTTTAAAATGACCGTAAATGTTAATACTTCCAAATTTGAGGGCATCGGTACGTTTTTAAGTAAATTTAATATAATGATATTAAATAGTGTTTTAGTTATACTAGATCGAACTTATAGAATAAAAAGTCAATATGTACATATATATTACATGTTTGGCAGGTTTTAGAGAAGTTAATGAACATTTGGATTTAGTTTTGTTTCACCTATTTTAGTGTTTGGATTGTAATGATTAAAAAAAACTCATTAAAAATTAATAAAATATTATTTTTAAGAAAAACCTAGTAATTTTGACTGCTAACAGTCTAAGAGTCAATCATTTCGAATGTCGAATTATAAAATTCAAAACGAAAAGTTTTTCTGATAATAATACAAGTGCGCTCCTTTGCTTGAAATATAGAAAAAACGAATTTACTATATTTAACATTTTTATTGTCATCCTTCAAAAAATTGACTGCAAAAATTTTTATTATTTAGAAGTTTGGAGCTCCAAACTTAAATATTAAATTTAAGTTTTTACTTTTGTGAAATTTGTTGGGTTATATCTTATATCTTATCCTTTTTCTACCATAAATTATTAAAGGTTATTCCAATAGTAGTATAAAAAATGTAAATTATTGACTTTAGTGACAAGGAACGGCTGTAAATAGCTTTATAATAAAACTTTTAGCTACAATAGCAATAAAAGACAATCGGACTTGCAGTCTAAAAGTTTGATCGAGTTTAGCTAAAACACTTTTTAGAAATGTGTTTAAGCATATGTTTATTTCAAGCTGAGCTAAATACAATTTTCACAGTAACTTAAAATTTTGTTTTCAAAATATGTTTTTAGGTCCATCAAAAAAATTGGCTAAGAATGCAGCCGCAAAAGCTGCTTTGGCATCTTTGTGTAATATATCATATAGCCCAATGACATTACCACAAAAGAATATTCCAGTACCAAATGTCGAAAAAACATCATCAATGGAACTACCACAAATTCAGGCTGATATTATCGGGCGTATTGTATTGGAGAAATTTTTGCAACTTATGATAGGACAAGAGCCTTATTCTCGGCGAAAAGTTCTAGCTGGTATTGTGATGACAGAAAATCTTAATTTCAATGAAGCTAAGGTAATTAGATATTGTAGTATACAGTTTTCTAGTTATAAAAGGGAGGGCTGTCACTATAGTAGCTAGTCAGTATAATTTGAGTATTGTTAGTGATAACGTTAATATCAATATCGTAATATAAACTTGTTGTTGTGCTAATAATAACTAAATAATATATATTTAATTATTTTCTTATTATTCTGCAAAGAAATATAGCCAGCGGTGTTAGAAGTGGTATTAATGAGAGTAAAGAAGAAAAGAAAAAACTATGGAGGACTGGAATATTTCCTACCGGTTTAATCATACAATTATTACAACAATTAAAAGAAGCTATAGAATCTAAAGGCTTAGAACATGGTTATGTGGAAACTGAAGAATCGACTAATACAATGGGTGAAAGCTAGATAATACTAGATGATTTAAGTTCTTGTCACAAGCTACAAAAGAAAGAATATAAAGATGAATTGAAGAAAATCAAAACAGATTGTCAGAAGAGGTAAAAAATAAACTGCACGAAGACAATTAAATCGTATTGGAGAGAAGTAAGTTCAATTCGAATATGATATGGAATGATTTCAACGTTCGGTTTTGTGTTGATTATCGGCAGCTTAACTACATTTCGCAGAAAGATAGCTATCCACTTCCAAGAACTGATGACACCTTTAACAAACTTTCAAGCTCTAAGTGGTTTTAAACGCTGGACATGGAGATAAATATTGGCGAGCTGGCTCCTGAAGTTAAGGGACAACAGCGTTTTCCATTGGCAATGGGCTTTGGCAATTCAAAGTTAAGGTTTTTTTGTTTAGTTAATGGGATTGCGATATGCTAGTGGTTATTGGTACGTGTTTTACGAGGATTGATGAGAAGTATATTTGCCATCGTTGTTGTTGTAGGAAATCCTTTTGGTGAACATACCAGATAACATACCTGTGAGAATTGTTTCACAGATTGCAACATGCTGATTTGAACCTAAATCTTAAAAAGTCCGAATTATTTAGGTAACGTGTTAGATCCTTGAGACATATAATATCTGAAGAATGTATTGAAACCGAGAGAAACTGGATGCAGTGAGAGATTTGCCAGTTCCTAACAATAAAGATGACTTGCACTGTTTTCTGGGATTAGCTACCTACTATTGGAAGTTTATCAAGAATTTTTCAAATATTACTGGTATTTTGCCTTAATTAATGGAGAAGAAGCAATTATTTATATGTACATACAAATGTAAAGTAGGTTCGAGAAGGTAAATCAGGAACTATGTAATGCACCCGTCTTGATTTATCCAAACCAAGGAACCTCGTTTAAAGTAGAAGAATTGGTGCCGTGCTGTTACAAAATATTAACGAAAAAAAGTACTGGTTTATAGAGGAAAATTTGAAGAGAAGAAGAGAGAGCTATTAGTGACAGTCGAGGTTACAGAATTCTTTCACAAATATTTTTATGGACTTAAATTTATTTGGCGAACAGACCATGCAAAGTTAAAATGCTGTCGCGGTTCATGGATTCTGAAGGCCAAATAGCACGTCGGCTTATAAAAATTTACTTCTTACCTTCTTAACTATACTGTAAGTCTTATTTTATTTTGTACTACAGTTATCTTCGATGAATATATTCTTTCAAATAATACATGACGTCATAGTTTAAAATTCTTTTTAAAAGGTACAAAACTAAGTAAAATGCATAAAATATAATTACCATTTTTTCAATTTTGTGTTAGATTTTACATAATATTAAATACGCATCCATAATTAAAACAAATGTCTCGCTTTACAGGTAATTTCCGTATCTACAGGAACAAAATGTATTAATGGAGAACACATGAGTGTAAATGGTGCTGTATTAAATGATTGTCATGCTGAAATTGTTTCCAGAAGATGTCTTGTCAAATTTTTATACTCGCAGCTAGAACTTTGTTGCAATCCAAGTAAAAAAAATTTTTCTTTGAAAATTTCATTAAAAGATAAGCAAAAATTTTCTTGAATTTTAGATTTAAAAAGTCAGTCAATATTTGAAAGTACTTTCCAAAATGAACTATATCCATATAAATTAAAAAAAAATATCCATTTTCATCTTTATATAAGCACTGCTCCTTGTGGTGATGCTCGTATATTTAGTCCACATGAAAATGATTCAGGCGTCGATAAACATCCGAATAGGTAAAAATGCTTCTATCAACTAAAATGTATTATCAAAAGAAAAAAAATTTATAGAAAAGCCAGAGGTCAACTTCGAACAAAAATTGAATCAGGTGAAGGTACTATTCCAGTTAAAAGTAGCGATGGAATACAAACATGGGATGGTGTTTTACAAGTATATATATTTTTAATTTGTTTTAGTTTTGATTTTGAACAAATGTGTAATGATTTTATCTAAATTTAATAGGGTCAAAGACTTTTAACAATGTCATGCTCTGATAAAATAGCACGATGGAATATATTAGGTGTACAGGGTGCTCTATTAGCATCGATTGTTGAACCAATATATCTTTATTCAATTGTGCTAGGAAATTTATTACATGCTGAACATATGTATCGTGCAGTTTGTGGACGTATTGAAAAATCAATACAAGGACTACCACCGCCTTATCATTTAAATAAACCACGTTTAGCACTCGTTACATCAGCTGAACCACGTAATCAAGCAAAAGCACCTAATTTTTCAGTTAATTGGACTATTGGTGATAATGATATAGAAATAGTAAATTCATTAACTGGAAAAACAATACAAAATCAAATATCTCGTATAACTAAGCAGAATTTTTATGCTCAATATGGTAAGCTTTTAAAAATACTACCGGGTATGCAAGATAAGAAGTTAAAATGCGATTATGGGTGTACTAAACAAATGGTTAAAGATTACCAGGTAATTAAATTTTTATATATTGTTAATTAAAAGGAATATAATAATCGTATATAAAGTTTCTAACCTAAACTCACTAATTTTTGTGGGATTATTTTCCTCCATCAAAAATGTTGAGACTTGTATTTTTCATATCGACTAACATTGAGTTTAACAGAATAAAAACCACACTTAAAGTGTTTTACCGACAGTAAACTTTTCTTTAACTTGTTGTTAATATTTTAAACGAAAACTGTAAGAAAATTTTTTGTTTTAAAAAGTATAAGCTATTGCTAAATGAGTCGCTCAGAAGCCAATGTGGATAAGTCCAAAAAATCCAAACTGAGAAATTTAATGTTTCTTAATGCATTCATAATACATAACACATGCGGAGGCTATTAAAAAAAGGGCTTTTTGGCCAACAAAAAATGAAAATAGGAGTAAATCCTTTTAAGACTAAGAAATATATTATTTATTCTATTAAAATTTGCAAAACTCAGAAAATATGAAAAAATAGACTTATCCACATTGGCTTCTGAGCGACTCAAATATTAGATTCATAAAACTCGAATTTCCTAATTCAGCTGATACTAAAATGCGGACCACTAAGTTTTTCATAAAGACCACTAAGTCTGATTACAGCATACACGAATTTTAAAAATTGATTGGCTCTCTTAAGAACTACATTTTTGTTCTTCCCATACATAATTTGTAATACTTTATTCCAAATATTATCATCGTAAAAAATGACTTATTATGAAATTTTAGTTAAAAAAGTATAACTTAAAATTAGTTTCTGCACTTAATTTGCCCAAATGAAAAGTGAGAGTACAGTATACCATTGTTTTAAACGCTTTAAGAGAAGCTGTTCACAAGCCTAAAAAAATCTTTATTTCAAACATTTTTGTAATTCAACAAAAATTAGATTTAATTAAAAAACCTCGTTTCTCTCATGTTTGCAATTTTAATGCTGACTTTATTTTTCTTTACTCTCAAAAGTTTACAATTAGGTAATTTTATAAAAGCTTAAATAACGAAAACAAAATTTGCTCCTAGAGTGTCTATATAAAGATCGAAGAACACTTTGTACCAAACAATAGCCGCATTGTGCTCAAGCAAACAAAAAGTATCTTAGAGTGTAACCAAATAATGACACACGTAAACTCTACGCAATTCATAAAATGGAAGTTCAAAATGAGTGAAATCAAAAAATATATACCTATATATGTAATATATATCGTGGATGTTATATCCATATATATATTTCTATTATTATTTGTACATCTCTTTTGATCTTTGAAGCACATTTCCGTGTGTTGTCATGCAATGCGACCATACGGGCTGCTATACTCGAAATAATGTTTAAGATAAAATCTCATATTACGCTCTTTAGAAATATAAATATAAGAATCAAAAAATTGGTTGCAGAACGCTTGGTATATTTTGTTTATCCATCGTAAACCGAACCCGTTATACCCCAAACCTTGTGCTCTTTAAAAGTAAATTTTGTTACCAATTGGCTATAAATTTGTAAAATTAATTGATTTTTTATATAGACAAACACTTGTTTATTGATATATATATAACTGAACATAACATATAACATTTGTAATTAAATTTTAGATTACAAAATGCGAATTATTTGATGCATTTCGCCGTGAGGATTTAGGTAGTTGGTTAAAAAAACCAATTGAACAGGATGAATTTAATTTACCTGAATGACTGGTTAGCTTTAATAGCTTAAGGATATAAAATTTGAAAATATATTTTTATTTTGTTTAATTGATTCATTTCGAAAACCATGCATATATATATATTTTAAAAATTATAGCCTTTAATATAGTTAAGAAAAGGGTTAAGTTATCCTTTTTAAGCTTTATTTTAATTTTCAATATTTTAACTTTCTAAATTTTTAATGATAATTAAAAATTATTTCTTAATAATTAAATTTTTTCGTGTAAAAACTAAAAATGATAATATTGAAATATGTTTTGAAGTTAATAAAACTTAAAAGGGGATGTGTTCTATAAACAAAATACTAATTTAATGTCAAATTAAGGTTCCATTGTGAGAATTACAAAAACTTAAATTTTTTTTTTATAATACAAAGGATTGAGAATTTTTAGATATTTCTATCAAAGACTCGAAAAGTATTATCTGCTTCAGAGCTTATCGAGCTTAAATTTTAAATTTTGAGAAAAATGCTAACGAATAGTTATTTTTATTATTAGCATTTAAGTCTTTCGTCCGGAATTTAATAATCATTCACCATCAACGTTGTTGGACGTTTTAAAATAGAATAAAAAAAATTTCCTATATTAGTAACATTTTTATAAAACAAATGAAGATAAAAAAGATTTCCAGCTTATTAGCCTTAGTAAACCTCATATGTTTAACTTCTTTACTTAATTCCACAAAATAATACAAAACTATATCTATTTTAATTACAAAATAAATAAATATCTAATTATTTAATTATTTTAAATAAACTTAATGATGTTAAAATATTCTAATATTTAAATTTTATTAACTTAAATATTGAAGTTCTTATATATACTTATACTGGTATCTTATGTATTAAATACACTCACTCCAACCACAAAATGAATTTTTTCCAGGGTTTTGATATATTTGTGTAGTTATAAAGATCCTTCTCGTTGATTTAAATGATGAAATATTGCTATGCATAGAACTACATAGATTAGTGCTTCGTAACGTGCCTAAGTCGATTTACTTTATATTTAAATCAATAGTAGGCATATTTTAAATTTTTGGAAAGTTTGTTAAAGAATCGTGTTTCTGTGATAATAAATATGAAAAAAGCGTTATTTTTATCTTCTTGGAACAACCATTGATTCATTTTTCGTTCAAGAAATGCCCCCAAATATAACGTTCCATCTTCAGGAAAGTGTTTTTACATATATCAACATATTAGCTTTCTATCAAACCAATAAAAAAATATTTTTCATCCAACAAGGACGAAAGAGTTAAAATGTTTCTTGTTCGTTATTATATTAAATTCTCTTTCTTTAAATTTTTTGCTTCGAATTATTTGGTTTAAATATTTTCATAATTATTTTTTAATAACTACTTCCAATAATCATTTTATAAAATAAGTTTTCAACATATTAATTTAACTACTAATCATATTTTGACTTGAAAATTATTAGTTGAGTTATTTTAAAGTTTAAAGATATTTTCCCTATTTGATATTTAAAGCCAAAATAATTTAATTAATTGATTTTTAGTAAATAAAAGCAGGTTATAAAAATGTCAAATTTTTAAAATATTTAAACTTCATCATTAAGATTTTTTAAAAATTAAATCTAAGGTTATTTATCTATAAATTATTCTAACTTTAAAATTTCATATGGCATTAATATAGTAACAAAGATTTTGTATTAATTTAGAAAATCTTGTTACCAGTTTATTTTAAGAAAATGAAAAAAAACAAAAATACTTCATTTTAATCTAATTGCATTAGTTCTAAGTTACATTTACTATTAAAAAAATATATTGCAATAGTTATAGTTGAACTTGAATCTAAATCTATCAATAATGTGGTTGAAATAAAATCGATAAACACTTTTATATAGAAACTCTAATTAGACATATGATCTTAATATTTACGTTTTTCACTCCAGTTTCAATCGGTTTTTGAGGAATTTCAAAATGAAATATAATTTTGAAAACTCAAGTCGGCGAAGTAGACAATAAATGAATATGATAGTAAAATACTAGTGTATTTGAAAATATCTGTTGAAAAATAAAATTTGTGGAAATATTAATTTCAATAAATCTTTTATATAAAACATAAAATCAAAAGGAGTGTGAAATACTTTGTAATCATTCTTTTCATTTTTTTTATTAATTCTTTTAGTCTTAAGATAAATATTATCTAGCACTATTGGTTGATATTGAAATTCTGTGATACTTATATAATTACTTTCAGTAATAGTGCATTAGCGATCCTAGTAGTTTTATATAGTATGTGCATTTTAATATTTAAAATTGCAATTGCTACATAAAAAAGTAAAAATATTTAAAATTGTCTTTATCATTTGCATTTTTAAAACAAAACTATATAAATATAATAAAAATATCTTAAAGCCTATAAAAATAGTTAAAAACAATATTGATTGCTAAACAAACTAGTTTTAGTGCAAAAGGCACATAATTTAATTGCGAATATTTATTTTAGTGTTCTAAGAAAAAAAAAAAAGTGGCCTAAGCGCAAATTTGAGTAGTAATTATTAACTTTTATTGTATGGGCTAAGCCTAAAGCAATTTTGGTTAATTGAATTTCACTGAGAATAATTTTTTCAAAGTTTTATACACGGATCAAAATCATTGACAAGTTCAGTTCTGTATGCAAAATTTATAACAAATTTCGTCTAATTCAATTCAAAATTTTTATATACCATAAGAATATACACTTTTACAGGTTTTCAATAAAGTAATTCTCAAAAAAAATGTTTAAAAATATGTCAAAAAAGGTATTGTTATATTTTTAATTCTTTTTTGTATTAACTTATAACTAAATAAAATCTTTTAACTGAAATATTAAAATGACTTTAAAAATATCCAATATAATATAGTTAATTTTGTAAAAAGACGAGAAATTGTTATCTTTTGTATTTCAAATGTCAAAAGTCCTTTTTGAATTATATAAATTTTAATTTATTAAGTATAAAGACATTTTAAAAACTTTCATGGATTTCGGTGTAGATATGAAGTCTTTTTTTTTTTTTTTTAAAGTAAAGATTTATTTGATAATTGTAAAAAGTGCAAACTAAAATAAGTGATTATTTTCGAGATGAATTTTGTTTTATTGAATTATGATAAACAATGTTCAAATAATGAAATTTCACTAATTTACAAGATTAATCAACTAAATTTTATATGAAATAAATAATCATTAAAAGAAAATATTTTTTTAAAATGCACTAAAAAGTAAGAAGTAGCTTATTTTGTGTACTTGATATATAAGAAAATGATATTATAAATTTTTTTCAAACTTCTTCAACGGTCTATTCTATTGGAAATTGCTCAAACAATTGCTTTTTTTAACTTTTTCACCAATAAATTCCTTTGTAACCCTTGCTAATATTATTAATATTAAAATATTGCACGATATTGCTTTTAAAGCACAAAAATTTACTTATCAATTTTTAAGCAGCCTAAAAACTTACGGATACTAGCTCTTAGTCTGAATATTTTCAGAATTTATTCCATTGATATTTTTGCTATTCAAAGTATTACAGTAATTTTATGTTAATTAGCTGAAGTTTTTGTCATTTGTGTTTTTAAATGAATTAAGTAAACAACTGCTCAAAATTTTGCTTCCAAATTTTTTATGTGGAAATATTGAACATTTTATATTCTTCGGCTTGAACAAACTGAGGAAATGTATTGATAGTGTAAAAAATTTTAAAAAGTGACATTATAAATTTTATTCTTATATCTCTCAAGTGCCAAATTAACCACATATGGATCATTTTCAAAAGATTTATTTAATTATTCCGTTTAGATTTTAAAAAAAAACAAAATCATTCGATTTTGAAAAGATGTATTTTTTAAAACTTATTTGATCATATTTTTAAGCAACGAAATTGTTTAAGTACTTGTACTTCCTGCTAGTTAATTTTTAAAATTATTTTACTTAGAATAAATAAGTTTAATTGATCGTAAAATCTAACAACGTAATATTCTATAAAACATGAAATATTTGTAGGCCACTTAATTGCAGATTTTTATTATTATAAAACTGTAATGCTATTTATGGTATAATATTATAATGTTTGTTTTTAAATTATAATAAAAAGTTTTTTTAACCAATTACTTTTATGTGATCAACAAAATTCAAAAAAAATATAAAAAAGTTGTTTTATTAAAAATTCAATTTGAAGCACACCTAATGTGCTTTATTGATGAAATTATATTAAAAATAAAAAATTAAAATTTTAATAATTTTACTGTGTTTAAATGATTAAATTAATCATTTGGATCTAACTTAAATTAGTATTTGTATCTTCTTTTCAATTTTAAACATATTTTAGACTAAAAATTTTACATGAATTATATGATAAAAAGAATATTCCATTTTTTATAATTAATATCATTATTATTTATTTATTGCATTTATTAACTAAAATAATTTCATTAATTTGTAGGAAATAATCATTTTTCAATTAATAAAAACTTTTATTTTTATTCAACGATAGTTTATCTATTTACCTGTGAGTAGCTTCCTCGTCATAAGGACCCGTTAAATGATCTCTAAAATTTTACCATTTCCGAAATCCATTTTGAAAAAATTAACTACGCATAGATAAACTTATTTTTAAATAAATAAACTAATTACCGCGTTAACTGAAATGAAACAATTTTTACTTTTACTGCTACTAGTATAAATGATGTGAATGATATAGGATTTCAGTAGTGAAAATTTATCCGTAAAGCATTTAAGTGATATTTTTTTGATTGATTATATTATACATTTGTATAATGTTTCTCTATGAATGTAGGCGCTAGAACTTAGAAGCTGTGCATATCAATTAAATCGAGCAGTGCAGTAAAATCAAATTTTTACGAAAATTAGTACTGCAATATCGCCAACAATGAAATGCTAGAAGACTTAAAAGTAAATTGGATAGATGA
The DNA here is from genome assembly GCA_947359355.1 of Acrocera orbiculus. Taxonomy (NCBI): domain Eukaryota; kingdom Metazoa; phylum Arthropoda; class Insecta; order Diptera; family Acroceridae; genus Acrocera; species Acrocera orbiculus. The sequence goes on from OX375757.1 coordinate 7,106,935, forward strand.
TATCATCCAGAAAAATGCCATATGAGTCGTTCAGAAGCCAATGTGGATAAGTCCATTTTTCTGCCAAAGTTACAGTTCCATTGTAAAATGGAATTTAAATAATTAAGTGCAAATTTCTATTATTGTTTCATAAGTAACAGTATGGATTCGAACTTTAATTTAACCTTAAATTAAATGTAAAAATGTAAAAATTAAATAAAGGTAGAATCTAAATTGAATTTTGTTTGATTAAAGCTAAATTTTTAATAAAACCAAATTTTTTCCTAGTAATATTGTCAGATTTTCTGATATTGTATGCTACCAAAGACCAGTTTACTCTAGCTTAAACTTTTGGTACTTGAAAATATTTAGAACGTTACTACGACTGATGTTAGGAATAAAAATTTTAATAAATACTGGCTTATACTAGCCAAAGCTTCTAAGCATTGGATTTTTTCTCGCTAGTATTTCAATCCCTCACCAAAAGAAATTATTTGATAAAAATACGGATGATATTCTTTATTTCATTATATGGGAAAGTTAACCATCTAAATGTTTCAGGTCGGAAAAATGGATAGAAGAAGTTCCAAATGCCTACCAGAACTAGCAAGTGGTTGGTAAGTTAAACTTAGTTTCTACTATTAATAATTTTGAGTCACTAGATAATTGTAATTAATCAAACACTAAAATGTCAGCAGATATAACTGAAATAGACCTAATAATTTGCACTAGTACTCCCTCGTTAACTGGAGAAAAAAATAATATACCAATAAAAGAAAATCAAGGACCACCTAATCATAAAATATATTGGTCATGTAAGAAAAAACGTACCGCAATACAAGAACAAGTAAAGCAAATGTTGGGCGATGAAATAATAAAAAAATTTAATTGAAAAACAAATCCAAAAACATTTTTAAAGATTGAGGGATCATAATTTCAAACTCCAACACGAAAAGTGTCACTTTTTGAAAATGGAAATAATATAACTAAAACACAAATATTTAAATAAACGAGTGAGCCTAGATCCAAACAAAATCAAATCCGTCCAAAAACTCTGAAGCTGAAACAGTAGCAGACTGTTTCCATCGACCACTCTCAAATAGCCTGACCAGAAAACCAGAATCCACTTACAATTTCGATGACTGTTACTTACAATGGCTTACGTAAAAGCAAAAATGTAAAATATACACAAGCAAGTCCAAAAAAACCTGATTCACAGTGAAAAAAATAGCAAAGATTTTGAAAAATTTGCAGTCACAAAGATTACACGTTGATGACTAAGTACTACTTCAAAATCCAATAAAGCAGTATAAGCTTTCTCCGCTATTGATAAGACCATACGATGTCATTCAAATAGACAAAGACGTAATTAATACCATTAAAATTGTAAAAAAAAGTATGGCTAGTGTACAGCGACTGGTTAAAACCTTTTTATTAAAATATTTCAAAATTTTTTACCGAAAACCCCATAAATTCTGGATATTCAGTTGCTTTTCTTTCAACAAGGATGCTGATACTTAGCTGACTACCACTAAATTTATTCTACGAGATGCACACATAAGTACAAGTCTCAGCGGTTCAACAGAAAGCTGTACTTTTTACAAAAATTGGCTAAGCAGCCATATTTAGATCTGAATAAAAAATAATTACTAAAGTAAACTTCAGCAATGAAAATGAAGTTCTAAATTTCACTATATTCCAAACTATTTACTTAATATAAATCAGACCAATAACACTAATCTACACGAAAAATGCACCTCAAAATAAAAATGTTTTTTAAAGTAATTTTGGGTCGCTGAATTTGAAAATGATAACCGTTTTTTCTTCAAAGAAGCGTTAACAGGATATTTCCAAAAAACGTGTTTTTTGGTTGTATTTTCTTTTATTGGTCTATATCTCTATATTTTCTTTCATTTGATATATAAAACGTGCAAATTAATTAATATTTAACGAAGTTACAGGAAATCAAGTTTAAAAAAAGTGACCCAATTTTGTTTGCTTTTTTTTGGTTCAAAAATTTTTAACTAAAGTTTTTAAGACTTTAGCTAAAAGAAAAAATTGTTACAAAAATTTTAAAGTTAAAACCTTTATGATCGAAAGAAAAATAAAAAAGTTATAGATACTTAAGTGGGGATGTGATTTTTTAATTTTTCAGGTCTGCTGCGGACACTCACATATTGCTGACACTTAATACAATGAATTCTTTTTTATCGTAATTGAAATTTCAAAAGTATTATTTAAATTTCATAATTTGTGTTAATAATCTTACGAAATTTTGGTTTATGCTCTGCAAATTTAAGTTCCAGGAACCGTCAAAGATTACGCCCTCAAAAGGCTAATAAGACCATATTTAAAACAAATTTTGGTAATTTAAAAAAAGTTGGTTAACTTCAAGTATTAATCTTATTTTTTACGATACTGTAAAATATTCCACTGAAATATCTATTCGCACTAAACTATCGCCTTAGATTTGGGCATTGGGAGTTATAAAATATTTTATCCTTCCAAGAATTTTTCCATTAAGGATTACCACGTCTTTATTTTATTAGAGGTCAAAGAAGACCGTCAGATGGTATATACTGCAATCAATTTATTTACTTCAGTTGAAAATATATTTTCAAGCTATTAACTTGATTTGCGATAGTATCTTAAAAATATTAGTGTTATGTCTGGGACTCACTAGCGCTTGGCGGCACAAAATTTAGTGCTAAATGCTAATGAGATCATTAGTCTCCACTGATGTTTCACTCCACTGGTATATAAAAAAAACTCTCCATTTTTACTGTACTAAGTCGTCTCCACATGCTAAGCGTTAGTGAGTCCCAGGCATTAGAATAAACTCGCATTTCGTGATAAAATAATCATTTTTTTCAAAGCACTTACATTAGTAATATAATTAAGTAAAATGTTGTTTGGCTCAAGAAACTTTTTATGTAAATATTCTCCATATAAGTTTTGTTTTGTTTGTGGTTCATATATTTTTCAAAAAGGTTCCATGAAAAGTTAAGTCAGATTTCTTAACGAATCATGGACTCCAAACTCAGTGTGCAGCGGATGCTTTACAAAACTAATTAAGTTTGGAAAAGGAAATAAAATGTATTTGGAGTTCGGAAAGACAGTTCAATAGAGAAATCCAGTTGAGAACCTGACTGATATTCATTTTTGGTTTAACAGCAGTTCAAGGTGAAAGATATGATAAGGCTATTTATCCCACCACAACTTTAAATAAAAGAATATAGGAAATATTACATTGATATTCTGATATTCTGATATTTTTTGTTACTAAGGGCCAGCTTGTTGAAATTCAGTTTAAAGAAACTACAAATTATCCATAACTAAATTTATTTACATAAACATAGATACACTTTAATGAGAAGTACGAATTAATCAAACTAAAATAATCGGACATTATATAAAAGTATCTCAGCCTACTAAATTCTTGTTCACTATGATTATATTTCAATACAGCTTACTCTAGCTAAAAGTTTTGATACTTGCAAATATTTAGAATATTACTACGATTGACAATCCTTTTCAATAAATACTAGCTTATCCAAGCCAAGGAATCTAAACAGCGGATTTTCTCTAGCTATAATTCCAACATTTTCTTTTAAAATATCCTGGACTAATTATGACAAATAACAACAACACCACTTTACAACAGAAGCCAGGCTTTTACTGATATGAATATAAGTACAACACCCTACACCTGAATATTCTACTGTCAAACTATGATATTTTCTTGAAAGAACTTATCTTGAGCTTGGAACTTGCTAAATGACGAAAAATATCATACGTATCGCAGATATACAAAATGAATTCATAAATGAACTACGTAAAATTTGAGTTGTCAACGAAATCAAATAAGCCAATTATTTGACAGCATATCTGAAATTTCACATATTGATCAAATGTCTGAATTGATCGGTTGTATGACGATTAGGAATAGAACAGCGAAAGTCAAAGAATGATTCTTCGGATTTTTTCATTTAAAAGGAAAGGAAGCAACTGATCTAACAAGTGGAATTTATGGTCTTGGAGAAACGCATTTCAATGAGAATGAACATAGTTGTAATGCATGATGCGTATAGCTTAAATATAAAATAATACAATGCAACTCTCAAGCGTTACTGAGTTAATTAGCTCTAAAAATTTTATAGTAATTTATTTATATAAAATATTTTCTAATTTTCAACACGTCAGGTGAAGCAAGTTAGATTTCCTCATTGGGGCAATTTCTTTTTTGTATTTGTTTATTTTCTTGTCAATTTATAAATTAACTAGTTATTAGTTATTATCTAATAATTTCATTATATTTTTAATTCAATTAAAAAATAGAATCAAGAGAACTACAAAAAATTTGTTTGTGTTTCAAGAAAAATTATTATTAAAAATATTTACTTACATTCTTCTTCAAATATTCAAAGAAAAGAGGGATAGTTTAGCTATGCTGCAAAATATACAAGAATTTTCTTTCTTGCATTGTTTTCAATGAAATTGGGATACAAATTCTATTGCAGGAAAAAAAATGAAATTTTCCTGATGAGAGTGTACTAGATGAATAGCATGTAGAACAAGTGGAAAAGTCGCAAAACATAAATGAAATTTGATATCAGCAAGAAAAATCTAAAGAATCAAATTTTAATGTAGTAAAAAGGAAAAAACTCTGTTGATTATAACACTTAATTGAACTTTTTAATAAAAATATTATTCGTTCATTTGAAGCGACTAAAATCATTTTTTAATCAAAAGATGACTGTAAGAATTTATCTTGTTTATTTAAATTAAATAACAGTTTGAATTATCTGTCATTGCAATCCCTACGAAATAAGTAAAAATAATTTTGAGTTTGTAATTGCCATATGGCTTAAGCCATATAGCCATATAGCACATCTTTAAAAAAAATTGATAAATAATGACAAAAAACTTAAGCCAACATCCTTAGAAGTATTTTAATTATTATTAATTAAGATCTTTGAAGATTCAAAAGACATTGATTTTGCTTCTTTATTTTGCTCAAATTCCGACGATGGTGTTCTCTGATGCATTTAATTAGCTCATCATTATCAAAATCACGTGGAAACTAAGTAATTACTGTTTGAAATCGTTAACGACAAAAACAGCAACCTTATGAAAATAAAAATCTTATAAGTCAAATATCTTAATTCGTTAAAAAAAGTATTTTTAGACAGTGGTTTTTGGTGTCGACATTTAAAGTAAAAACAGTGGGGTTAGTTCTAGTTCAATGAAGTGGGATGATGACTATGACATTTTTATTTGTTGCACATTTTTAGTATTAAAAAATTGTGTGACGTTCCGCTTGCAATCATAAATTAATTGCGTGTTCTTAATTAATAGCCAAGGATATGTAGTCGGCTCCTTTAAGTAGTTAGCTTAGAGCTCTAATTGCAAGAAAAACGAGTAGTGGAATAATTATTGGTGTTATACTATGAAATAAAAAAGTCAACTTGATTTTAACTAATAGGATTAAGAATTTTAAAGTAGCTGAGTTATAAGTCATTAAGATTGCCAATATATATCCTAAATATTGTTTAATTCATTATTTTACTTTTAAAAATCTCTAAAGTAAATGTTTTATTTTAGGTAATTTTGATATTAAATTTTTATATTAAAAGCTTATTTGAAAATCAGTTTCGCCTAAATTTTTTAACTTTAAAATTGGATTGAAAGTGCTTTTTTAATAAAACTTTCATTTTTATATTTTTATTTTATTGTTTTTATATTTGCTTAATAATTATCCAATTAACACGTTAATACAAGTTATCTAGTTACAAAACGAGCGTAAACGTATGAGACACAGCTTTTATGGGACGACCCTCGTATATAGGTGTGTGTGTGTATATAGAAACCTTGTTAAAAAATATTATTTTTTAAACAATCAATAAAATAATTGTATATCGTATTGAATAACCTGAAAAGTGCGAACTATGGCCAGCCTGAATTAAGCCTGCTAATAAAGAATCGGGAATTCACTAGTCTACATAAAAAATTAAGCTCAACAGAAAAATCTTTTTTAGGGTAATTTTGGGTCGCTGAATCCGAAAATCATAATCATTTTTTTATTCAAAGAAGCGTTTTTGCGATATTCCCAAAAATCCTGTTTTTTAGGTGTATTTTCTGTTATTGGTCTATATTTCAGAAAATAAATTTTTGATTGACAAAAGGCCTCTACGGGGGTTTGTTTAGAAGCTCGAAGCGCCTACACTCTAATGTAATCTGTGTAGTCTTTTAACAAGCGATTGCATTGGAGTAAGGCGCTTGAAATTAAGCACTTTTCAGCGCTTGAAATTAAGCACTTAGAATAAAACTAAATAAAATTATATAAATTTTAATAATTTGATGTTAAGCATCCCAAAACAGATAAAAGAAAAAACATATTTTAATGATGAAAAAACTTTTATTTTTAGCTAGAAAAAAGTAAAAGAATAAATTATTATTCTTAATTAAAGCAATTGATATTTTTACTAACCGAAAGTTATGTCGATGATGTCAATAAACCAACTAAAACAATACCTTTTAAATGTTCGACTACCTTACCAAATAGTTTTTCACTTGTGCCAGGCAGACATGCGCTTTTACTTACACGTGTTAAGGGCCCCTAGGCTATCAAGGATCTTTGATCAAGTAGACTTGATGAAATGTGAGCAAAATTTGCTCAAATAGTTGCTAGAAATTTTGCCACTAACTATCAAGTCTACTTGATCAAGGAAATTTGAGCTAATTAATGTCAAATTTGTTTTTATTAATGTCGATCATTTTTAGATACGTTAATTTGATGTTTTTTTCTGATATATTTTGTTGTAAAACTAAATGTATTTAGTTAAAAACAATTTGAATATTTTTTTTTATTATTATTTAAAAAAAGCATGTGAACTCTTTCGAAGTGTTTCTCAATACAATTTATATTTGTCAAAAACTTTGATGAAATAAATTCAAAGTTGTCATTTCTGCTTGACCAAATCTCCATTAACTATCAAGTTTACTTGAACAAGGCGACTTTGATCAAGGATCCTTGATAGTCTAGGGTGCCCTTTACACTTTATATTTAAAAAAAAACGCTAAAAAATAATAATTTCTGATTGTTAGGCTCTAAATCTGTAAAGGCGCGTGAATACTTACCTATATATTAGTTTGATAGGCAAGGAAGTGCCTATAAAATGGAATAAGTAAATTGGACTTAGAAAACTTTTCTGTCCTCGAAAAATGTGTGTGGGAATAAGAACAACTTTTCTTTCACTTCCCCGGAAACACGCATACACATTTTAAGCAAAATTAACCGCTGGGTCCTCCCCTTAATTTGGCTAGTTTAAAAATTAATAATTATAAGAAATTGTCTTAAACGTATTTATGAAAAGAGCACAAAGTTCGTTATCATTAAAATACAAACTTTGGTTAAAAGAAAAGAAGTCTGATAATTCGATTTGAATGTAGCCAACCGCGGATAACATTTTTAAGGATTCATTAATAGCAATTTTAAGTCTGTATTAGGTTAGAAAATTAATCCTATTGGGAATTAGTTAATTTGACAGCTAAATATGATTAAAATTTCTTTGCTGAGATATTACCCAACGAAAAATTTAACGCAATTAAAATTTAATTTTATCATAAAATTGAATTAAAATTAGTAACTCCGCAACTAAATGTTATATTAATTGTATTTGTTTTTTAATTAGAACAAACAAATATTCACTTATTTTTTTAAAAAAAAACTACACTTTAATGTTACTCAAGTATCAGTTGAGTTGTTTTCTGTATAAATAAATAAAAATAATTATAATAAAATTAAAGTAAAATTAATGGATCACGAATATGACATCAAAAACACTTAAAACCAACTGATAGGCTTCCCATCAATATAAATTTAAAGCAACAACTTTCCAAGGATACATAAATTCAAAGAATTTAAACGTGGGCAGCACGAAGACACTATTATCAACGGTGTATAATGGACCAACAAAGTATTAAATTCCTTGTATTATATCTGAGTACAATGAGCCCAAAATGAGTCCCATCAAATAACAAATTATCTTTAGGCACGAAACATGAAAACGAAAAATATCATTGGATCATATTTCACTTGAATTAAAGGTAATAGAATACTTTATATATACAGGTCTATAAAACCGAAAATACATACATAAAATGTATTTCCGAAAGAACAAAAAAACAAAAAGGACGAAGGAATTGTACTCCTATCTAAAAAAATCATTTATATCCCTAAAGGATTTTGTTTACCCTTGATTAATCCGCATTGAATGTTTTGGGCTAGTGTGATAGCACACGAACATATGTATATTTTTCATTTACTTATTTTTATTTTTGTTTTAATTTCTAGTTCCCTCAACTTTTTTTAATATTTTTATTAGAAAAAATTAAGTAGAAAAACCCTCTTACTATGTTGCCCTTTACTTATTCCAATATTTCATATTTATAAATGAAATGTAAAAAAAATATATAGAAAATCTTTTGTTTCATTATTTTTGATATGACATGAACTCTATACATAATAATGTCGAGGGTGGAAGTTCTTGTTGTTTGCATCAAATGATTGTTACCGAGTTTATTATTTACACATGTACTAAACCTTAGGGCGGATATTGACAGAAGCAAGAGCCACACAAATTAGACAGATTATAGACATCGTGCTTTGATTCTAGTAAATGTCATTGATGTTGAGGTATTAAAAAGAATAATAATGAAAGGGGTAGAATTATATTGCATGGCATACACGGGCTTAGTTTTCTTTCTTTAAAATTTACATTCATTGTGTAGAAAAGGGTGATTTGTCTGTTTTACTTATAATTGGCATATTGTCGAGATTTTGGTTATAAATGACTTCTGTAAATTCAATGATGTCATATTATAAATTACCAAGCTAAGTGAGCAATAAATTCTGTTTTAGTGGCTTCCAGGACAAAATGTTTATTTGCTTTTTGGTTATTGGCGGTAAATTATATACAACGCTTAGGGTTCTATCTGCCTTTATCTTAAAAATAAAGTTTATTTGGTAAAACGTTTCGTTTTAATTGATATTTTAAGAATATTGCTCATTTTAGAGGTCTTTTTTTTACTCTCTAAGCAGAAAATTCATATAACTCAGGCAATAATTTTTCTTAAAAAGAAGTTAATTATTTTGGTTTTTGTTTTGTTTCTTCATTTCATAGAGTTTTTTACTCAAATACAAAATCCGAATGAAACAATTATTTGAAAAAATTATATTATGGTAAATATAATAATTATATAAATTTAAAATTAAACACAATCAAAAACTTTGGTCTAAAGAGAAGTAACTTTAGAGCAGAGATATCATGAGTATTTTATTAAATTAAAAAATGTAAATACCATTCAGTGATAATATTCCATATTTTCTTCATTTTAATCGGTTGAAAACTATAAGTGGCTAAATTCAATCGTGGAAAACTACTACCATAGTAAACGATCGCCGACTGAAGGTGTATAAGATATCTGAAAAAATAGACATATTGAAAGAAAGAACTACATAAATCTTACATGACGGATTAAACATGAAGAAGCTTCATGCATCCATTTGTCAACTGGAAACCAAAAACAAAATTTATTAAAATGTTTGGAATATTTTGAAAAAGATTCGATAGATTTTGTGCTAGGTTAAGTTGCTATGGATAAAGCAAGGATCATACGTAAACAACTATAAGTCAAATAACTACAATCACTGCCTAGAAACAAGCTGTTTTTCACCATAAATTTTATGTCCACTTCATCTGCTGGTAAAGTCATGCCTAGCGGTTTGTGATATGGCAATTCTTTTAGTTGATTTTGAAAAATGATATTGAAAAATTTTATTCAAAAGTTCTGGCCTAGAAAACTAGAAAGAAGGTCTGTTTTGCAAAAGCAAAGTTATATTTCATCAGGACAACACAATTGTCCACTAAAATGGCTCTGAAAAAAATGCAAGATTTAACTTTGATGTGAAACTTCTTGTCGAAAAACCGTTTAGCTCAAATGATAATGTGTTAGCGGTGATAAACTTATCTTTGAGAAGTTCATTTAAAAAATTAAATCACACAATTTATAGTTTACGAGAATAAATATAAAACATTAACTTATGCTGGCTCTTTTTTAAGAAAAAAACAAAAAACCTCAAAAAATACCCCGAACTTTTGCCAACTTTTTCTGCTTGAAAATTTGTTGCTCCTCCATTTGTTATTATTTTCTAATTTTTGCTATATATATATTATTTCACCTCGCTTCCCGCTCTTTCGTTTCCTTACTCTTGTTTATTTATATTTCGGTCAGTCTCGATTATAAGGTTATCCTCAGAAAATCAAGCTTATCCTTCTTATTGATTTTACAATGTACTATTATATTTTCTAATTGAAAATAATAAGACAGAAAAACAAATCATAAGATGATTTTTGGAGCTTTATTTTTCTTTAATAATAAATAAAATAATCTTCATACATGTTAGAGCAAGCTTAGTTTTTTTTTTTTAAGGGCGTCGCAGGTATAAAAAGATTGGGAGCCTCTGGTTTAAACAATATATGTAAATAATTCCGTCCCCGCTCCAAGATGTTTCTGATTTCAAATAATATAAAAATAGTAATTTTTACAAAAAAAAAATCATCAAAATCAGAGCTGTTCTTTAGAACTTCCTTTTGCCTGTTTTTTGTATTCATTGAAGTAAAAAATTTTAACTTTATAGGGTAAAATTACTTGTAATTCACTTGTAAAGTCAATCAGTGAGGATGATAATCAGCTTATTGTTGACTTGGAAGACAAAGAATCTACGATAAAAAGCATTGATTTATATGCAAACCAAGAACTTTTATATTTTCGGTACTACCGACACTACTCTTTTGTGCAGTAAATTTTTGATGCTTTTTAGAAAAAAATTTTTTATATTTCGCACGTCCACTAAGTTATGGTACGTATTATGTCTTTTTACTCTTATTTGTATAATTAACATATTCACGTCCCATAAATTAACTTGAGACAAATAGCCCTCATAAAGTTTTCCACAGACATTGAAAAACCACGTTATTTTATTAATGAATTTGATTTGCCTATAAAACACTTTGTTACAAAAAGCAAAAAGTTTCTGAAGTGGCTGAATCATTTCCATATACTTATACTTTATATGGGAAATGAGAGAGCTGAGTCATTATTTCGCACATTATTCCGCATAGTGAATACCCTGCTTAAAGCCTTGTACAGACCAAAGCGAATTTTATTCGTTGGACGCCTAAGGTCATAAAACGGGTGGTGCATTAGCTTTGGCCATAGCTAGAAGAAAAATGTTTATTTCATGAGGATCATTTGCTGTACCTCAAATTTTTTTTTTTTGCTTTAAATTTTTGTTGTATTTATATTAAAAGGGATAGGAAATAATGATCTTATTACTTTTAGAGAAGCATTTTGTGGCCTTCAGTGTACCTTTTATATATTTGTTATTTATATGAGCTTTACAATATTGTAGGAGATTGTGAACTAAAAAAGAAATCGAAGGGCTTGCGAGATTTTGAGCTCGATGAAATATAAATCGGGGCAGGCTCAAGAGAAACAGTTTTTGCAATGGGTAGAACATATTAAGTTTGCAAAATCATCATTATCATATTCTATGACCTATTCAAACCTTTCAAAAAGAAGCTCTGAAGGTATGGATTTCTGTTGTTCATAGCAATCAGACACAAACATCCCAAAATAATAAGGGATCTGCGGAAATTCAAATCAAAGGAAACAAAAAACAGTAGTGGCAAAATTTTAAGCGGTATTAAGGGGGTAGTAAGGTTAATTCGGTAAAAAAAAAGGCTATTTTCCATAATTTTTTTTAACAATACAGTTAATATTTGTTAATGTTTTTATTTACTACGTTATAAAATATAATGTTAACAATATTTTGTACAAATTTTTTTCATTTTTATTGAGGTATGAGTCGTTGGCAGCTAATCTCCGCAGACGCTTTAAAAAAAAGTTTATTCGCAATGTCCCTCATGATTAAACACGGGATTATCTGAAATACGAAATGCAAAATGATTTTATTATTTAATAAGTGTCTGCAGGTGGCAACGTCAATTTTTTTGTTTTTAATTGATTTTTTAACTTTTTACAGCCTTTAGAAGTCAAAATACCGATTTTTCATTAAAAAAAATTATTATAAAAAGTGTTAAAATAAAAGAATAAAAAAAAAACTCGACGTTGTTACCTCGTCATTTATGTATAGAAAAAGTATGTTAAATTTGAAAAGCTCCAGTAGTTCTCAAGCTAGGGTGCAATTTGAAGGGAAAATTGTAGCCAAAACTTCACTTTCAAATACAAATTTGCTTGAAATAAAATAACAATTCCCTTGTAAGGTTGAAAGAAGTGGAGACTTACAACCTCATATCTTCATTAGTTTTACTCGAATTGACTTCAAATTTTAACACAGTAATGTTAATATGTTTTACATTAATTTAAAAAAATAAAAGAAATTAAAAAAAAAATACCTTACTACCCCCTTAATAAAATAAAATCACTAATTAAAAACAACTTGAATAATCTATTAACAAATAATTTTGAAAAGTGATTACAAAAGAGTACAAAACCGCCTCCTTAAAAATTGAGGAAATAATTGCAGCTTTGCTGGAAGAGCAAAACAAAGAAAAAGAAAGGCTACAAAAGTTACACATGTTAGAATAAACCTTAAGCTGAATAAATTCTTGTGTATCGCTTAAATAATTTATAAATTAAATTATATGTAAAAATTAAGATTATTTTCAGATTAAAATGTGGAGAATTGACTACTCGAAAATTGAATGCAATAGCTTTGGATGGATTTCCAGTATCTAAAAATCTGCAAACTATGATTATTAAATTAAAATGCACTGCTTACTATGAACTGTTAACTATGAAAAAAAGTTAACAGTTTCTAATGAAAATAAAATAAATTTTAATTATATGTTTTTCAATAATTCTTACCTGAGCGTAATCATCAGACGCTGCTGGTGATATTTGTGCTTTATAATTAATATATGCTGCTTCTGTATATCCTGTTGTATGAGTCTCAAAAATCATCAAAGCAAGCTGTGGACATGCGGAAATTTTTTTCGTTCTCCCTTAGAATTTCATAGAGTGTATGAAACTCACCAAATTTTTCACGCTTCATATCGCCTCATAAGATGATGTCCCATCAAAAAAGAATTGCAAAGAAATACAGAGCTGCATTGCAGATCATAATTTTAACATGAGTTTCCTTTAAGAGCATTCTTATTTGCTTATTAATTTTTACTTCAAACTTTTTCAGTAAGCTTGAACTTGATCTATATCAATGATAATTCCTTCCAATTATGACTATATGTTTGACTCTAATTTCGGATATTTTAAAAGGACCTACAGATGAAATTGACTTATTATATGCTTTTATTCATCTTGCTTTGTCTGTTTATTTGTTGCCATTCAAACTAAAATGAATGGACATTTAAATAGAAATTTAGATTTTTTTTCATTCAAATAAGGTTAAAGGAAAGAGCAACTGATTGGATTGGCCCATTAAATTACCAGGCTTTGAAATTAAAAAAGATAATTATTTTGTTTTATCATATTTTTATCATTTGTTTTTAAATTAATAATTTTTACAAGCTCAAATCAGAACAAAGTTTTTTTTGAAATTTGTATGAAATGATCCAAAAGTAGGGGTGGTTAACAATTTCACAATTTAATTTACAATACCAATTTAATACTACTAGTTTTATTTTGAAAAATATATTTTTACATTTGAGCATATTATATTTTGAGAGCAACTACTGACTGACAAAAAAATAGTATTATAAAGTTGTAAATAAATGTTCATAGTATTGTTGGCAAATTACTCCACACTACTTTTACTAATATTTAAATCCTCTTTACAATTCAATTTTAAAACAAAATAATAAATTTTTATTTGAGTAAACCTGACACCGCCAAAAAAATTTCATTTGCTTCATGTATAAACATAAACAAATAATAAGTTGACATTGTTGCAAGTTTAAAAGATATATACAAATGACATATGTTGAATGCTCTTCGAAATTATGAGAATGCAAAAAGCTTATCTTGATTGCTATTAAATATCTTTGCAAAAAGAATTCAAATATCTTTTGCTTAAAATTTTTTACAAGTAAATTTATAATAGCTCCACATTTTCATGTTATGCATACCTTCAGGCAATTGTCAGGTGATTGTGTACACAGATAACAATCTAAAAGCCATTAAGCTTTAGATTTATTAACCATTGGATCCCAAACGTAATGGGCCTTTTTGGATTCATTCTCGATTTCTTCAAGTCAATCCTTTTGACCATTAATATTTGAACTGATACAAATCTAAAGAAATAAATTTTGAAGCTAGCTGTTGACGACGATTTCTGCTAAAACAAAAAAAACTTTACCTAAGACTCGTCGTATTTTTTTCAGTTATATATATATATTTATAAATATAAATATATACAAGAAACAGAAGAAGAAAAACTGATGACAACTTTTCGACTCAAACAATAAATAACCAAACATAAAAAGAGATACAAATGTCAGGTAAAGGGATAACGCGTAGGTAAAGCTGTCTACATAGGTTGCTTCATCTGAAATCAAATCATGCCAAATAAAAAAATACAAAACCTGTATAACTAAGGTATTCATAGAGAATACAGTCAAAATTAAGGAAGAAAAGCGACAAAGAACATTAATAAAATAAAATAAAAAAAAAAACTACTTATAATTGCTGGAATTTAAAAATGTATCCATGAGATACATTGATACAAAGGTAAATAAAAGCACGAAAACCTGATGAAATCTTAGCTGAAAAAAATAAAGATCTAAAGACAAGATATGATTTTGATCAAGGTCTTAGTTTTAGCATTAGTACGGCCAGTCGACAGCATTGAAAACAAAAAAAAAGACAAAAAAACAAAAACTTCATATAAACTGTCAAAGCGGAAATTTTCTTTTGGACAAATGTCACTGCCTCGAAAATTTTTTTTTTGATATTTCTTGGGTATTAAAACTATATCAGCTAAAGCGATTTTGTTGTTCATTTTGTGGAGGGTTTCATTAAGAATGAGAGAAGAAGAAAGAAAATCTGTATATCCAGTTTCAAGTGAAATAAAAATACCAAATTACGTTTATCATAAATGCCTAATCAACTTTAAATTCCACTGGTATAAATAATAAAATTTTTCGTCAGGAAAGGAAAATGAATTTGTAATAAATTTTTGCAACATTTCATTTTTGATGAATAACTCAATGTCGGATTTCCAGATTGGATAACGTGCGCAATCTCTAGCAACATTTGAGTCGCTCAGAAGCCAATGTGGATAAGTCCATTTTTTCATATTTTCTGATTTTTGCAAATTTTAATAGAATAAATAATATATTTCTTAGTCCTAAAAGGATTTACTCATACTTTCATTTTTTGTAGGTCAAAAAACCCTTTTTTGAATTGCCTCCGTATGTGTTATGTATTATGAATGCATTAAGAAACATTAAATTTCTCAGTTTGGATTTTTTGGACTTATCCACATTGGCTTCTGAACGACTCATTTACTTCTCTTGGAAATTAACCAAAAATTAAGTAGATTCAAACTGTATTTATTGTTAGTATATTAAAGACAATCCAATAGCACATCTTTGGACTGAATTTTTGTGTAATTTTTTGGAATCAAGGTGAACATATGATATTTATAATATAGAACATTTTGTTTTAAAATTATTTATAAGGATTCAAGCAGCGTTAAGCGACGTAATCTACATCATGTACACTACGCCATTCCTTTACACATCAACAATTCGATGTAGACAATAATTTATTCTATATTCTGTACGCATATACAGTGTAGACAATGAAAATGAATTTTGTTTAACTGTTTTAGAAAATATCTTTTTTTATATTTATTCAAAGCCATTCTTAAAGAATAATAATTGTATAATCGTTTTTTTGATCTTTCAAAGGTTAACCAATTTCGAGTCAAAGAATGAACGTATGACTAACTTGAGAAATATCTTTTGATTTGCGCAAATGAGGCTGGAATCTGTGAAAGCTTTATGGCCAAATGCGAAAGAGTTGGGTGTTGGATTGCAGCCATATTCCAAAAAACTAATGGCTTTGTTATGCCTTTTTCAAATAATTTCTTGAAAAATGAAGTTTTTCTATTGAAGCTATCCCATTCTTCTAATCCAGTAGAATCAAGTTCATTAAACAAAAAATTGTTAGTTTTTTGCTTGTGTCCTTTAGACAATTTATAGTCGTTGTATGTAGGATGCAAATGATAAGCCGCTAGAGTGTATTTATTCAATGCCATATCTTTTCGTGAGTTTAATTTTTTGTCAAATTTTGATTTGAATTTCTCCCGAAGTTTTAAGGATAACCACAGATCCACAGTGTCCGCAACTGCACAGTTAGATGATTGGGACTTATTTATATTTATCGTCGAATATCATTTTCAAACCATCTTATTTGATTCTTTTGTGTTTCGATTCGGCTGCTACGCATTTCATATGTGATAAATTTTTTATTAAACATCAATAGGAATCTCTGTATGAGCACCATCTTGTATCACATGGCAACTTGATTCTACTTTCACCTTTTTCAATAATAAATTTTTCGAAGTAGGCTTGCTTGAATTATTTTAAAATAGATGTTACTTTATCTGTAAGTTACTTATCAAGAACATCTTTCGCAAGAAGATTTCCAGTGTAACTGCTAAAGGGTTGAAGAATGCGTTGATTCTTTTCCCATTTTACAGATGATTGCTGCATTATCGGTCACAACAGCATACGCGTTTGTTGAGTATAGGTTTTTTGCAATATGCACTGATTCTGCAACAATTTCGCCCAATTTTTCATTTATCTCGAATTACCTGTTATGTCCCAAACCTGCAAAAATGTTTGTTCGTCATTAGCATTGTGTAGTATCGAAACAACAGTTTTAGTATTGCTAGAAGTATTTTTCAATATTACTGAATCCCTGCTAATAGACGACTTAACTGATTAAATACACTTTTCATATGCCTTATTAAGTAAAGTGGTCGATAATGCTTTTCTCCCAGGAATTTTCTCTTTATATGTTTTGTTACACAGGTTACGAATAGCGATATATTTATTATTAACCTTAGCAACTGAAATCCTAGATCTTCAAAGCCTTTATTTTTATGTCGGACCGAATTTTTAAAACTTTTTATGAAATCCAAATTTGCCAAAATTGAATTAATAAAGTTAATGTAAACAGTTTCTCTTAGTAAATACAGGCTATCAAAAGAATGATCACAATCATATTTGACATTTCAATTTGAATGAAGGTGACGATGAAATGTGATCCCAACCTAAAATATTGCATTGCCTACATTGTATACGTCATTGTCGGCATAGTTGATATTTTTTACGTATTTTTTACGATGAAGTGTAGACAATTAAAGTATAAGCGTAGAGGATTCAAGCATATTATTTAGCCATTTATTATATATTAATAAATTACTAACAAACCGATAAAAAATATTTCTAAAGAACATAAAATTTAAAAGCTTATCTGCGTAAAATTAATAAAAAAATAAAAAGACAGTTAAGACCAATCCTAAAAATCTTATCCTTAAATGTTCGATATATATATTATAGTTCGCATAAAAATAATATTTTTTTTTCATTTATTAACTATGTATAATTTTACAAAGGCTTAAGAATTGGTTAACATTTCACGTGTTAGTCTTCAAAATTACTTAACAGCATTTTCTAATACACTTGGTGATTTAACTTTAAAAAGATCCAATGATGGTAGAAAATAATGTAAACAACGTTTACATTAAGCAGAAATTATGACTCGAAAAAATTTTTCACTAATGCGGCCATCTCTACGTGTTTCATTACACTCGTATTCACTAGGATGTTTTTGCCATTCATATAGATGATCATCTGTGATAGCTTTTGTCAGGAATGTTCCAAGTGACGGCTACCTAACGTTTTCAAAATCCTTAAACAGCTCCTACGACAGCCACCTGTAAAAAATTCTTTAATTTCCTATCAACACTGAATCTCTTAACAAAATAATTTCTAACTTGGAGTAAACGATTTTCAGCTACTCGAAACTAGCGTTTCTATCCTGCATAACATTACTTTCTTTTGATACTAAGAAAGTCAAATTCTTCAGTCTTACAATACTTGAGAATATTAGCTAGTGGCCAATATGCTGCAGATCTTGTCCTAATCCTGGAACATTAAAATCTGATGTAATTCTTACAATAAATCTTTTTCGCAACCTTAATTTCACTTCATTTTTATTAGTTATTAGTTTAGTTATATCCCTATCGATACTTTTATTCCATGCTTACGACTAGACTATGAAATCTTAAAAGTATTTAAGTGCTGATAAATATCCTGATGCATTTATAAATTCTATCCAAATTGGCATCGAACGCCCAAGTACAGCTGAACCAAGAAGGGTATCTTTGTCAATAATGTCAATGTTAAACACTCTCATCTGGTTAACATATAGAAATCAGTTTCGAATTCATTTGGTGATATTACTACTAATCTTTCGTATCTAAAATTAAATTTAGAAAGATTGTTTCATTGAATTTGAATAATAATAAAATCATATAAATTATGATGGGATTATTTATTCCTGAAATAACAATTAAATCTGGTTCCATGTAACTCCGAGGAATTTTAAATTTTTTGGGTTAGAAAAATTCGAATTGTTCGGATTTTCATAATTTATTCAAAAATATTTTAGTCCTTTTTAATTGATGTCGATATCTTTTAGGTATTATTTCTAAAACAATAATAGCTAACAATAAATAACAAAAAACTTTTCTTCTTTTTGATTGCTGGATATATTTTTGGAGAGAAAAATAGCTGTTGATTGAATTTAAATTGAGGGCAGAGGAAGTATAACTAAAGTCTAAAAGAAATAGTTCAGTTAAGCAGTGAGTACTTTGCAAATATTTTCTTTATAATTTCTTTGAGGGCTGTAACCTTACTGTATACAATTAAAAATTTTTTATTCTGTTTAAAATAACATTCCATTAACGGATGCAGGTGTAGTGAAAGAAACAAAAACAGAAAAAATAAAACAATAAAATGTTGGATATGTTCTTTTGTTGTTTTTTTTGTATTCATTGGAGGCCTCATTTCATTTTGAGTGAGTCTGGCTGCACTAATTGGCACTAAGTTGATGACAAGTTAGGGAATTAACTTGTGCAAACTAGTTTTTTTCTGTTTCTTCAATAAGCTTTAAATCAGTAGGTCATGGTTGTTGACTGGATCAGACGTAACATCAATTATTTGAACTCCGAACTAACAGAATTTTGCTTAGTTTTGTTCTTGAGTTTCACGCTTATTTTAATTAATTTTAAAAGTTTGATAATCATTAACAAAATCATAATTGTTAATAAAACTATGAATTGAACTTTACACTGAATTCATCTTGACAAAAAAAATTTTTGCTTTTAATCACAAAATTTAAAAAACAGTTAATACTGACAAATACTTTAGAGTTACGCTCCAACATTTTTTTATTTAAGTCGAAATACATAGTTAACAAATGGAGCATATGAACCATCCCTGCAAACTACCGTAATACTCGCCTAAAGAGATCTTACAATAGAAATGATCCCTGAGAAGCTGAGAAACTGTAATTTTATGTTGTATCTTCTGGGGTATGAACTCTAGTGAAAAAATAAGGTTATGAAACATTTCATTAAATTTGGGTTGGACTTACAAAACAAAAAATGACTGTATATTGTATATTGGATTGCAGTGAAGAGAACTTTTCAGAATATTCTGGCGATATCTCATTGAGTACCAGCTGGACAAGTATTGTAAGGACAGATTAATTGACGTTAAAGCTTTCTCACACGGTTCATTTTCTTTAAGTAGTTCAAATAATATTTTCATACTTGCAATGAAAGCTTCAAGACCTTAAAAATACTGATAGTATTTTTTCCAACTATAACAATAAATTAATAGCCTGGTTTTAGAGCTTTGACGCGGAATGTATACTTGTATATATTGCATTAAATATAAATTTAGCTTGAAAGTACAATAAAAATTGCATATTATGCTTGCAGTAATTATTTCCTTGTAAGCATTCCACTGCGTATTTAAGGAAAAATAATATGTTTGGATTAGCAATGGAATCTTGCTAGTATATATTTGAAGTTTAAAAAGAAAAAAATAACTGTTTTTCCTACTTCAAAAACTTTGGTTTGATCACAAAGTCCTACAAATTTTTTCTTCTTTTTGGAAAAAAAGAAACAATTTTGCTAAAAGCTGGTCTTAATTTAGCTACCTTAAGGATTCCTTTCACCTCGCTAGAGTAAAACCTTTACTAATTTGAAGATTAGATATTATTGTAACATGCGTTACAATATATAATAGCTCATTTATGGTGAATTTTATCAAAACACTCAAGATTTAGTCCACTAAAAAAAATAGTCACCCACAGTAGAAAACAAACAAAAGTAGTGTAAAAGTTGCTCGTTATAGTAAAATAATGCAATTTATTATGGCTTTGGTACTTCAATGGTGATTTGTTGTATAATAAAGTCATTAACCTTAAATTATTTTTACCTAACCATGAAATAATTTGTAAAATAATTGCCATTTGTTCATTGGTCTATTTAAAATAATAATTTAAATTTTCAGACACTACATAAAATACACGCCAGATTTGGTGAAAATTTCTTTTCTTTATTTGAATGTATTTCATAATTATAATGATGATTTCAGAACACCAACCAGAAGTCAAAACAAATAATCAAATTCCACTTTTCATTTTCTAGGATGTTGGTTTTTGAATATTCTTCTCTAATGAATCAATCACCGGAAGATGGTCACAAGACCAAATTAAAAACAATAATACATTTGACGTACACAGGTTTTCAACGGAGATGCTTACCATTACACATTATACGTATGAGTAATATGGTATACGCATTTATAGTTCTACTATATGTATCCAAAACTTTGTATTTAAATATTTTAGTAATGCCTGATACACCACAAAGATTAAATGGCTTTATTTAATAGAAAATTAAGTGTAGTTATTTCACCATAAATACCTGCCCTTATAGTCTGTTAAACTAGACATAAATAATGGTTTTGATACTTCCATTTCTTTTAAGATATTCTGAACAATTTTACACACCTTTTAAATACCAGTAGCAATTTCAAACTTTCGCCTTTCAACACGTATTTTTTGGGAGCTTAATAAACCTGCATAGGTACTACTAACTCTACAATCCAATGAAGATTATTACCGTACAGCATCAATATCGCCTTTTCAATCAGAGATAATTGTGTCATAAGGAAGGTACACAAGAATTATGATTTGTTGTTGTAATTATTGCAAGTTTCCATTACGAAAGCGCAATGTAATTCTATTTGAGCTTTAAAGCTCAAAATGTACCTCTATATAACCATTGTTTTGGTAAATATTTGTTAATATACTCATTTCGGACAAATATGATTACTTCTTACTGACACTATTATTCCATCAAAGCTTTAAAATTATTCCCGATAGTCAAACTATGTTTATGTTTTCTGGTTCATCATTTTTGCAAAAAATGCGATAAAAGCGCTTTTATTTAAATTTTAGATAATTGAATTAATAAATTAAACAAATTTTCTAAATAAATAAATATTTACCTTAATTTTTTCGTGTATTTGAGTAGTTTTTGTTCTTCAATGTCGATAAATCATTTGACAGTTAGTTGATAAATCAATATTGAAATGCACTAGCATTTTGATGAAAAGCTATACCTAATTCATAAGTTTTATTTACTTCCTTTAAATTATTACAGTTCAAATTAGAGAATATCTTACCGTTTTTCAAATCATTGTCAAAATTAAATTCACACATTTTTTAGCATTTGAAAGAAACATACAAAATCATTACATTAATATGTCATCTTTGTCTGTAAACTGATTAAATTCAATCTTAAAGTCGAAAAGAACAACTTTCCACAATCTTGCTTTTACCCATGGCAGCACTAAATGCAAATAAATTGCATAACTCCATATATCCAAACACAAAGGCCTACACTTGATTTTTAAGGGCGGAGATACAAGCTTTAACTCCACCTCCAATTAGCTCTTTATTTTTATTTGGATAGTATCCTTATAGGTTTGTCTTCTTTTGCGCATAAGCAAAATTATAGATGTGTTAGTTAAGCATGTACTACATATAATTCTCAACTTGGCAGTTTGTTATTTTTGCTTTACTTTTATTTTATAGCTTTAATTTATTAAATGGCAGCACGTAAAATCTTGTTAGACAGTTCGGCACGATATATGCGTTTTTCTCTACACAGTTCAAGCAATGTTTAAGGTTTTTTTCAGTGCGGTGACTTTGTGTAACTTGCAAAATGCAGAAAAAAAAATTCAAAATTTATTACCTTGGTACACGCCAGATTTGGTAAAAATTTCTGCTGTAGTTTCTTTTGAAGTGGCTGTTATTTTGAATAAATTTGCATAAAATATTTTTCCTTAAAGATGGAAAGTGCAAATTTTATTAAAAAAACTTGCTCACATACAAATACATATCAAGCCTTAAAGATTATATTGAAAAAAGTTTTATTATAATTCTCTTTTTGTTTATTAAATAATTCATATATAATAACAAGCAAATATTATTGTTAATTTTTTGTTTTATTGGAATTAAAACTATTAGGAAACTAACAAATAATTTGAGAATAAGAATTCCAGAAATATGGGCTCTGTTTCTTCCAAACTATTCTTAAATTTTGGTCTTATATTAAACTTTGAAAATTTTAATATGAGAATTCTTGAATTTTTGTTTTGGTTATTGTTAATTCTTGTCAACAGTACCAGTATAAGTGAAACATTTACGACAGGATTCAAGAAGTGATGGATTGATCGTGAAAGAAACTGTTAGGAAAATTTCGAAAAATGAAAAGATTTTGGAATGAGGCTAAAATTGCGTTAAGGTATACTCGAGCCTAAATTTTTGAATCCAATTAAAGCCTGCTTAACTTACCTTCTTAGCAGCTTGACGAGGTTGATAGCAGGTTTTACTTCTGCATAACTCCCGAATCTTCGTCAGCAAGCTCAATTTAACTTGACCAAAGTTTGCACTTTTTAAGTTGTTCAATACGAAAGCAGGCTGATATAAAAAATATATATATTATACTTATTTATTTGATACCAAGCATAATATATAATTTTTGATCAATGCTAACAAAAAGATTTATAAACCTTAAACGTTTTGGTTAAAATTTAATACTACCAAAAATAAAACGATAATTGGATAGTTTTTCATTTATTATTAATAGTACTTTGATTAAAAGAATTGATGAAAGCTAAATTAGTTGTTATATTAACAAAATGCAAACACTCACTAAATCTACTGCATCCCAAATCCAAATTTTACTATTATTTATGATGTTGTCATTAGCTACTTAAAAACCGAAGATGCTGATTATACACTTTAATTAAGATACTAATAAAAAGTCAATAGCAGACATCCAACGTTCAGACGTGCTGAATTGCTGGCTGATTCAATACAAATATATTCACCCAAATTAAGCCAACGTAGCGTAGAAGGAAAAGCATTATACAAAAACTTTTAAAATAATTCAATTATTATTCAAGCTATCAGCAATACATGTGTCAAAGCTTATATTCAAATGAATATGGAATCGTTTTTAAGGCTCATTAACAAAGTTACATATTCTTATTGAAAAGCCCTATCAAATTATCTTTAGCGATAACAAATACCAAAATTGTATGATCTTACATTTGATTAATTTCTCACCTTGTTCACCTGAGTTTTTGCCAAAGAAATCTAATAAAGGCGGTTCAACGGCATAATCTATATATGTCCTCGTTACATTTGCAAAAAAAATGGTTTAGATATATTAAATTTTTATGTCAATATTTTATTCAATTCAAAACCTTAAAAAAAGTGTGGGAACACAAAGTTCTTTATCATTTTTTTAACTTTATATATAAAAATATATGTATATATATATACATATTATGTATATGTTTTTGATTCTGATTCAAAAGAAAACTGATATTATCTCGGTCTGAATATCATTCATATGAAAAT
This sequence comes from Acrocera orbiculus, assembly GCA_947359355.1. Lineage (NCBI taxonomy): Eukaryota > Metazoa > Arthropoda > Insecta > Diptera > Acroceridae > Acrocera > Acrocera orbiculus. The sequence goes on from OX375757.1 coordinate 7,130,983, forward strand.
TTTAAATTTTTTAGACAAATATGCAAATAAGTTGCCGGCCCATTCCAATTATCATCTTCAGTTGCTGTGTAAACGTTTGGCAGAATCATCAGCAAATGTCGTATATGTCAGAAAGATATGGCTACAAATTATCCATGAAAGAATTTATCTAATTAAAACACAGCTATAAAAGTTTGTCAACATGGGCAGAATCTTGTTTGAATTTTTATTTTATCTCATTTTGTCATTATCTTAGGTTATAGCGTTGCTCATAGGCAGATATCAGACTATAAAGCAAATGCATTGATTGCATATAAACAAGAAAACAGTAACTGAGGTAATAAAATTCTTTAGTGAAATTGTTGATAACGTATCAATGGTATTCAACAGTATTCAGTTAATAGCTTTGTCATAAAAGTTTTAATTAACAAAGAAAGAAAAGAAAATATTCAGAAAGTGCAATAAAACAACTTGTTATAAAATGAAAATGAAAAAAATAAATTTACACCCAAGCAATTACAAAAGGGAGAGTGTACACCTGTGATCTATTACACTCGTAAAATAGAAATGATCAAAAGCATATAAATTATTACAATTTAATAAAATATTGTGTTTTTATTTTTCTTGTAATATTGAATAAACTTTAAATTATTATTTAAAATAAATTAAAACTATCTTAAAAATGTGATATATTCTAATTTAATTATATACAAGAACGGACATATATAAAGGCTAAACCTATAGCGACTTATGATTGTAAATTTTTCTGTCACAGAAAGACATTTTGGTTAGAAAAGTTAGACTAGTCAAAAAAAAGTGAGTACATGTATCTCGAACAAATTTAAACATGCAATAACTTTTGTAGCGAGCTAAGTGAAATACCTATATTCGCAATAGCATCTGAATCATTAAAATTATAATTAAAATTATAATTAGACAGTCTCCACTTTGAGATAAGCCTTTAAAGATAACTGCAGAATCAATTGGAGCGTCATTTTAGTAGATACATATGTTGGACTAAGAAACACAAGGTCGTAGAAAGGTTTGCTCAAATGTTTCCTATTGTACGTGAAACACTGGAAGTAATCCAGAACACTAACAAAGGAGCTGTTGTTTACAGTCACTTTAAAGTTTCAAGTTGATAACAAAATGAATAATTTAAATGAAGGTTTTCGTTGGATAATTTTTTACAACTTTCAACGGGGATTAACATAGCAACAGTGCATCGCTGAACTTGTTTCGACTTGTGGCGATGAAGCACAATCAAGGACCAGGGTTTATAATTGGTATAATAAATTCAAGCAAGTTCGTACCTCGCTCACCCATGAAAATCGTAAAAGTCGTCCAAAATCAGTTTGTACGCCAGAAAACATCGACACTGTGCACAAGATGATAATGAAAGATCGTCATGTCTAATATATTCAGATTGAGGGGACCCTAGGCATTCACGCTCCTACCATACATGCAATATTGCATAAACATTTGACCGTTAGCAACTATGTGCGCGTTTGATCTCACATAACATGACAATTTCTCAAAAAAAGGCTCGCGTCGATTGGTGCAGCAAATAGTGAAATAATACAAACACACCTTATCCAGGCAACTGAATCATATCGTAACAGGTGACAAATCTTGGACATATACATATGAACCCGAACGAAAATGCCATTCAGCCATATGGGTCTTTCAACATGAGAAGAAACCAACAAAAGTTATTCGCGTAAGGACCACTTCCAAACAAATAGTCATTTGTTTTTCTGCAAGAACGGGTCATGTGACTATGGTGCCATTACAGAAATAAAGGACAGTGGATTCTGAGTGGTATATAGAACCATTTGTTTACCAACAGTTTTGGATGGATGGAGGAAAAACAACGAAAAAAGAAAAATGGTTTTGCATACAAACACTGCAAGCTCTCAGACTTCTCCTCAAACAACTGCCTATATGAGCACTCAAAATATCAAATTGATGGGTCATCGGCCGTACAATCCTGGTTTGACACCTAATAATTTCTTTCTGCTCCCGTACATCAAGGATAAACTGCGTGGAAAACGATTTTCATCGCCAGAAGAAGCAGTTGAAGCTTTCAAAAACCATGGGAAAAATGCTTCACTAGTTGGTTTGAGCGCATGCAAAAGTGTATGGATTATGCTGGAGAATTCAGAAAATAATGTTAAATAGAAAAATTATTAAAAATTTTGATTTATTAGTCTTGGAATGCTTCATTTTCATCCGAACTTCATACTGAATGTTCTGTAAGTGTTATTTATTTTCGTCCAGGTTTCTATCGAATTCAACTTCTAAAGTAAGCGTAAATGGAAAAAACTATATTGATTTGAACTTGGTGAACCTGAAGAATAGCAGATTAGTCTGTATTAAATGAATACAATCTGTTTCGTTTCTGGCAGGTATTTCATGTTATAACTGTATCCTGTTGATCTAAGATTACAATGCATCTAAATAACTCCAAAAATACCTATTGAAACACCCGAATTTCTTGATTAAAAAAAGCACAAAAAACAACAAAACAAGTAATATTCCCGAGAAAGCCGCCTCGAAAAAGTCAATTTAAAATAATCAAAATCAAAAACCTATTCATTCTTCCCATAAACACACAGCAAAAGGAGTAAATTCTTCCAAATACATAAGAAATAAATTGTACGGGTTTTAAAATTTGAAAAAAATCAGTAGTCGAGTTGATAAATTATCCTTGAAAAAAGATGCTTTATTAAGGTTGGTTAAATTAAAAACTTTTTTCTTTTTGAAGAAATTTATCCTTTTTCTTTGTAATTTTTTTATTTCACAGTAAAAAGGTATTACAACGATTAATTATCAATAAATAATTTTAAAGATACATTTTTAACTCTAACCTTAATTTACTTTTTTTTTATTTTATTACAATTGATATTATTAATGAAGTGTTTTAAATTTGGTTTTCACTCCGTTTTACGTATTTTTCAATATTATGCTTACTTAGTATGCGAATATAGTTTAACAATTAAATACAAAATAATCACAGAATTAAATTAGGTCTAAAAAGAATGTGCTGCTATTACCATAAAATTTGATTTATATTTATTTACATGGTGTCCACATAGCTAGTTCTTGTATTCCATTTGGCAGTCTCTTAAGCTGAAAATATTTATATATGTATATGTATAAAGAAAATTAAATTTAAGTTAAACATCTTTGAACTTAGTTAAAATTGGAAAGTTATTAAACGAAAAAATGTTTAGCATATTTTAACACTTTTATGGAAGAGTTGAACATCATAAATTTGAACAAAAATTCAAAACAGTAGCCGCGTTTCTAGATTATAAATACCACCTGGGGATAGATGTCCGAAAAATGACTCCACGCGAAGAGAGTTTCCTTCTTTTTTTAATCATGGAAATTTGAGGTTTGGTAAATATGCAAATTAAACGTTTTGAAGCTATGTGAAAAAAAAAAAATATAATGAGCCTAAAATCTATAATATATTTTAAAAAATGCAACCAATTGTGTGGTCTGAAATAATGTATAATTATCAAAAAGTCATCTCTCTTCATTTTTGACGTAATTACATGTTAGTTGTACAACACATAACAACAAAACTAAAATTAAAATCTTCAAAAATTACCAAGAAATATAGTAAATCAATACAAAATGTTCGCCAATAATAATTTAAAAATAATTTTTCATATTAATAAGATTATAGCTGGAGGAGATTTTTAATAAATTTTTTATGTAGTGAAATGATTAAAAATTCGGCGCACGTTCACATTGAATTGATATTCGATAAGCAGTACTATAAAAATAAGTAGAAAATGCTGAAGACGACAACCTGTAATGGTCCCACTGCCTTTTTTCAGTGCTCTTTGTGGAGCCCAAATTACTTGCAGTGCGTGTATCGTATTAGCTATCATGATTAATTGGTTGTTACTGGAATTTTATTAGACGTGTTAATGCTTAGCCTTGATATACGTTTGAAATTTTTAATTATTTTCAATTGGTTTTATGAAAACCACGGGTTTTACAGGTATTTATATATTATATACATACGATAATATTTTTTTACTATTTTTATGAAATATGAATTTTTGTCAGCTTTAAACATGAGTGTGAGATTTTTCGAAAGGGTTAAAGATTTCGGGTCATTAGCATATTGTAGTTCTGTGAAGTTATAAATACTGAATTATTATGTTGAAATATTTTAAAATGGTTTTTGGCAGGAAGGCTTTACCTACTAAGACAAAATGAATTTTGCAAGGATAATATATATAAAATTTAGATGGACTTTGTAGAAAATCAACAAATTGCTTTAGTTTTTGAAATTCAAAGCATATGATTTTATTTTTTAGCACCGAATAAATTTAGTTAAAAAAAATATTAGCAATACTCAAAAAACTACCAAAACAAAGACTTAATTTATTATTCTACCTTTATACAACGCGTTAATTAGCTATAAATAATGTGTAAAGTAATTATCATTAATTAATTAAGGTAACTGCCTCATAAGACAATATTATAGTGACCAGCTTCACTAGTAACCATATTATCAAGATTATCTGCAAAACTTATGTGCTTAAATTTTGCAAATAAAGGTTAGATCTGCAAGATATAAGACTTCATTATTGAACAAATGCATTAAATCAAAAAAAGCCAAAGAAAAAAGAATGTCTGCTGAACAGTATTTTGTATGTTACATAAACATTCGGTAAAGTTCGCTGCGAAAGACTAAAATATAAACAGAAATTTGGAACTCATGCGTGTCAAATATTTCAGGATAAATAAGAATATTTATATTATTCCCATTTGTAGAAAATCTGCACATCTTGATTTTATATTTCTTATTTTTTTTCCAAAATTAGTTTCCTGTTTTATCCTTGAACACATTTGTTGTTGAAATTGATTTTTTCAAACCAGCATATTAGTTGAAAAGTAAGATAGGAAAAATTACCAAGTTACACTAAAAAATGACGATTATAATAGAATCAGACTCATTTTGACATCATTGATTTTTTGGGAGATTTTCCCAATGGTTATACATACGTTTTTACATTGCAATATTCAAATTTTATACCATCAGAAAATACAGACAAATACTTTAGTATGACGCTAGCAAGACGAATAGCTATGATAAAAACCCCAGATAAAAAAAAAATGGAATAAATAAGAAAGGATACTATTTTTGGGCCTCTGACTTTGATTAATCAGAATGTTTTTGTGTATGCTCACGATAAAAACAATCGTATAAGGGTTCTAATAGGCCATTTATACTTACTAAAAATTGTGCCTGTTTCTTCTATCCAAATGTAATATTTTTCAAAACTAAGAAACAAAACCAATAATCGCTGGCTGACCGCTTAAACTCAAATTCTCTTCTGATGCCTAGGACTTACTAGTGCTTAGTGGATCAAATTTTAGTACAAAGTGCCAATTAGCCCGCTGGTGTCCACTAAGTTAATAAATATCCTGAATTCGCACCTGGTTGTCATTCTTTCAGAGAATATCAAAAAAAATTTGTCAAAAAATTTAATAAAGCCCTATGGAAGTGGCGATGATTTATGTGAGTATAATTACATAAAATATAATTTTGTTAACACTTGACAGCTGTATATGTTTTCATTTATTATCTGTCATAAAAAAAATAGCGTTAGTGAGTCCGTTCCGATTTGTTTCTAGAACAACTTTAATTTTAATAGTTCTAAATCATCCTACATGTCAAGTGCTAATAAGTACAGCATTAAGGCGAAAAAAGTGTAGCATACGATCAATATTTTTTATCATGTAAGTTTTTGTGTTAAAAGAAGAATGAAACAGTGTCCTCGAATTATTTGTTTTTCCAATTTTTAAGGTTAATCCATTTTTAAAATTTTCTTTAAAGGCTAAAATCAAAAACATGAACACGAAAAGATAACGTAATCAAAAAGTTTTCGATTCTCTAATAATATCTGATAATAAGTCAGTAAATAAGGGATTCGTGACTAATTCCCCATTAATAAGGAAATTAGCCACAATTATGGATATTCTTCTAATTATGGACACATTTACAAAATGTAAATGGCGTCATAAAGAATTATATGGAATTCCTGCAAGAAGAATAATTTGCGATGCAAGAAGCTAGGAATATCTCCTTTTATTATACGAAAAAAGCAAAATAATCAATCGACATCAATCCAAAAAACCAAAATTTTACTAAATATCTTAAAATTAAAATTTAATTATAACATGTTACATCAAATAAACCATACTGTTGCATAACGAAATACCGTTCGACGCTTGACTGAGTGCTAAGGAGATAGTTAAATACATATAAATTTAAAGTATTTGCAAAATATTTCTCTTTTAAGCAAAACTATTGCTTCATTTAAACAATATAAAAGAACTACAAAGTTTCAATAAGCCTGTCGACATTCGGACAATTGTAAATTTTAAGCCGGAAAGGTTGCAAAAAATGGGAAAACTTTTAAAATTCATAGTTAAAGAAGTCACTGCTGATTTCTGGTTGATTCCCAATTCATAGGAAGTATTTTTAGGCGCTTGTTGATCAAATAGCGATATATCTAATTGTTTTCTTGTTTTTTGTTTGTGTTAATTTTAATGAAGAAGTATAATTATTATACTGTTAAAATCTTATACTTCAGTTTAGATTTTCAATATATTATGTGTCAATCTGCGAAACTAACAAATATGTTTTTATACTTAAATGCTCACAAAAGTCCTTTTTTGTTACTACCCAATGTGTGTCACCGAAAATGTGACAGTTTTCTAAGACAAGGTAGCGACACTTTTCATTATTTTGAATTGACGATTTGTAATGAAATAAGCTCGTTAATGTACTGCAGTTTTTGAGCTGGGATGAAATTACTCTCAAAAGAGTTTCTAATCTTTAAAATTTACCCAATTTACCTAGAGGTAGAGGTAGAGGCTTAGAAGCCAGAGGTAGACAAATTTAACACATTGGCCATTGAGTCCCTGACAGAACATATGGATGGCTCCCTATGTGTATATCTAAATTTTACGATAGTTTGATATTTAGCAGTGTCACTAACTATTGTTATTTTCAAAATAATCGGCTTAAGCCAGAAAGAAAAAACAATTAACACCGACTATAACTTTGTGTTAATTTATCGAATTCAAGGAGATATTCATAAAAATGTTGAAAAAACACGTTTTTTCACAAAAACTTGTACCCAGTATATTGCGTCCTTGAAAAGGTGGCTATATAATATTAATTTCCACAAGTTTTAGATGAATGATCTTAAATAAAAGATTTAACTCAAATGAAAAAATCGTCGCGGAAACTGAGAACTACTTTAAGGCCAAAAATAAATAATTGTAGATAACGTCCAGCAAGAAATTATCTAAGACATATTCCGATGGAAGAAAGTTATTACCTTAGAATTACCTTAACGTCTGAGGCCATCTAAGCTATGTTCATTTCTATTCGCTTATACCCACTCAAATATCCATCAACTCAATGCAATTTATGTAAGCTTAGTTCAATGTTTAGTTGACGTTTAGCAATAATAAAAGATGGAGGTGATTTATACAGTGTGTTTATAATAAAAAAAGATAGTATAGATATTAAGTAGTTTGTAGCAAAATAAATATAAGTTTTAAGTAAATAAAATCTCTCATAGTAAAATTTTGTTTATTTTGTCTAGTTTTGTGCCAGAAAATGAGCAGATGCGGAAGGCTCTACTTTTTTTCTTTAATTTGAAGAAATCGGCTACCGAATCGGATAGCATGCTTCTGAAGGCCTATGGTGACAATGCGTTATCGGAAGCAGCTTACAGAGACTAGTTTTGTCGGTTAAAAAACGGCCATTTACACTTGAGTGCGTTTGGTGGGATCAGCAGGGTGCCATCAACTTGGAGCTGCTGAAACCTGGTGAAACTGTCAATGCTGCTCACCGCTACCACCAAAAACTAATCAAATTGTGCCATGCTCTGCGTGAAAAAAGGCCGCGTTATGAACAAAAATATGAGAAGCTGTCTTTTTCCATGACAATTATCCATTGCATACGTCAAGAAGGGTCCAAAACTACTTGAAGACACTCAACTAGAAGATGCTACATCATCCCGCCACATCATCAGAACTGTCACCTTCTGATTATCACCTGTTTTCGTCCGTTAGTCACGCACTCGCCAAACAGCACTTCGATTTGTACGAAGACGTCAGAAAATGGCTTGATTTCCTCGAAAGACGAAGAATTATTTTAGCATTGTATACAAAAATTACCTGAAAGATGGGAAAAATGTATAGCTAGCGAGGGAAAATACTTTGAATTACTTATTTTTTTGCTTTCTATAAAAAAAGAAAATGTTTTTTCGACTAGAAAACAGCGGATTTAAGCTTATACACCTGGCACATTAGCAAGATATTCAATCTGCACATGCCCAGAAATAATACGTATACATATGTAAAGCCATGTTGTTTCTTGCATATGTATTATAGCTTAGAAAGTTTCTCCTCGACATACAAAAGTATGAACACTAAGCTATAGCTAAGGTTCAAAGCTTGAGTCGAAATGTAATCATTAAAAAATCACTTAAAATGCATTAAATTTCCTACTGGGATCTTATACCTACGTAAAATGCGAGAAGTGTGGAATAAACGCAGCTAATTTCATCCTATAATCAGGGGAAAATTTGCTTTTACTCTAATTAGAAGATTCATAGACTTTGTAAGAGTAAGAAAACGAGCTGTTAAAGTTGTAGCAATGAAAGTATCCTCATAGCTAAAATTTTTTGATTAGATACAAAAAATAAATAAATAAAAGTTAAATATGTATCTATAAAATTGTTTATTTGATAATTTCTGGTTGATGCAAATCCACATTGAACTGTATCACGTATTTTAGTTAAATCTAAAAGAATTTATGAACATATCTTTGGTTCATGATGTTTGTTTCAAAACTTTAATAAGAGCCAGCAATGAACCAAAAACTTAATAAAAAATTTTATCGTAATAATAACATTAAAAGAAAGATAACTTTCAAATTCGACAGCGACAACTGGTTTAAAAAAATTAGAAAACATTTATTTTCTTAATCGAATCACATCAGATTTTTAGTGTACTACAAAAAAAAACAAGATCAGTCAAAAACAAACGAATAAACTTTTAAAAAATATTTGGCTGTTCTATAAAACCAGCTTTGAGAATTATGACAGGAGATGTCTACATGTGACTTAACAAGCCCTTGCGTGATTTTATTAAATGTATTTGTGGCTCTTTTAGTTATTTCTTACATAAATGGAAGCTAGAGCTTAACATCGGAACGTAAGCGGCTGCCGGATGCTTGTTTGATGGCATAAAATTCCATAAAATGTTGACGTTGCGATAAAATCGCGATTAAAAACACCATTATTACAAAAACAAAACATGTTTATAGGTGTCTAAATATAGATATTCCTATTTTTTCATTAAGAATCTTTTTTTAGATTTTGAAATTTGCTGGTACTTTGTTAATTGTTTTTATAATTAATAAAATTGATTATAATTGGTAACAAAAATTAATAATTTACGCTCACCTAAAAATTTAATTACAACTCCTCGAGGCATCTGACATTCGTTAACATTATTCTAGTAAGCCTCCAGACTTGTTTTGCAGCATTTTCTAAAGCTCCTGGTGATTTACCTTTAAATAAATCCATGTTTGGTAGAAAATAATGTGGACATCTTCGACATTGAAGACATGAAATTAATTGAAGGAAAATTCCATTGATACGGTCGGCAATACAGTTTTCTTCCCACTCTAATTCACGAGGATGTTTTTCGCATTCATAAAGCAATAAAGTTTTTAAATGATATGATGTAACTGGATTTCCTGGTAGATCCAAGTGACGATCTCGCAATGTTTTTAATATACTTAGACATCTTCGACGGCTTGCTCCTGGAATATTCAAAACACAAAGATTTAATAGAGGAAAAATTCAATTTTGAAATTTTTAAACGATTAGCTGAAGCTTGTGATATCATTGAAAACTTTTTGCGTATAAAATACTCATGAACTAAATTATTTTAAAAATGTAGCTACAAGGCAAATGTTCTCTGTTATTGCGCAATAGTTCTAAAAGCACACAGACTTCATTTTTAGGGTTCACCGGTTATGAATTACAGAAAAAAAGGTAGGAGAAGAGAAGAAGAATCCTCAACATACCTCGAGAGTGCTTAAAATTTTCTCTAAGTATGTTTTTGTAAGTTGATAGCATGCGAGTTTAATGTACAGGAAGCATGGAAAGAGCGAATTGTAACTGCAGGGAAGGCTTTGTGAGTGAATATTGAAAGCAATTCACTCCGTATAGTAGAGTTCCAGAAGTAGTACCATACATTTATATATATTATCATTATAAAGCATACAAATTTGAAATTTTTCTAAGCTAATTTAAATATACATATATATACATTTTCAAGAATTGATCATCCCGATCAACGTCCTTATTTCTTTGAATTTTCTTCAAAGTACGGCGCTAATCTGTCTGTATGCACTGCTTTCATTTGTGTTTTTGGAGAACTGAATCTTATAGACAACGTTGTTCTCATTTGTTATTGCTTTATAAGGGCCCTTCCAATGTTTCATCAGCTTAGGTAATTTTTGAATTAAAGCACGAAGCTACATACGACATACTTGTTGCAAATGGCAGTTACTATATCTTAGTTCCAACGCCTTGAAAAGCAAATCAATATTTTTCTTGGTTCTTCGTTGGTAATGTTTATAGCAGCTGCTGCCGATCCTTTTAAATCCAAAACTTATCATTTAAATCAGATGCTTTGACTGCTGCTTCGAACTGAATTTTATATACCACCCATGGTATTTGTTCATCAAAAATGGGTTGCTTAAAACTTCTTGTCCTTACAGCATCGTATAACTCTTGTTGTTCAACACTTGTCTCTAGTAAGTCCAACCTCACTTTTATTTCACTCATCACATCATTTTCGAATTGGGTTATTTTTCTCTCCCACCAAATCCTTTTTTCCTCCCAACTGTCATTTATCATACTCTCCAGCTTTCCAAAGGTTTTCTTCCGATCCTTATTCAATTCACTTTTAACTTCTTCTAATATTTGCCTTTAATTTTCTCCTATTTTTCTATTTATTCTCTTTTCCATAGCTTGTAACAGAGTCATTAAATTATTTACCGTTATCAAACTATTGCCATTCTGGTTAGTTGATTTAATTTCTACATCGCCCTGTTATAAGACTTCAGGTTCCATTATTTCTTTCAGTTGTTGTAGTAATTACGCTTTCGTTGCTGCTGACGGCTTTCTTTCTTAGTTCTTCCTTTATTTCTGCTACAGTTAAAGCTTCCATGATTCATCTTATCTTTTCTTTTTCCTCCTTCTATTTTTTCCCGATCCCACTTCTGACACCAATGTTGTTTTTATAATATTGTACTGTAATAATAATTCCTATATTTGCACTGAACTTGATCGTGTCAACTCTTCAACTTTACGCAAAAATCTGAAATATGTACGAGATTATAGCAGATAAAAGAGAATGCTTCTTATTTTAAAATCCTATTAAAACACTTTTTCGCAACTTGTCACTCTCTACACAATATTTTAATTATAGTCACGAAAGAGCTGATATCCATTTCTAGTTATGCTATGCGCAAATACTGAAATAATTAAAGATTGTTCAAAGTCAGAAGGATAATCTGAGTAGGTATATCTATATTATTAACCCAGCGGTGAAATGCTCTTAAAATTCGATGCACTCCTTTGTACTTTGTTAGCGAAGTATAAGAAACTTTTGTCTTTTACTTTGTTTTTCTCATCTTTTTTCTTAAATATTTTTGATAAAATTGAATACTTACTAGATTTAAGATAAGTTTTCATTATTAAATAAAAGTTTTTTCATTTTTTTAATCAAATATCCGGTAAAATGTTGCAAAGCTTTTCGTTCAGCATAGGCCACATATACATATACAAAAATTTTCGAAGTCTTTGGCAGTCGTCTTAAACTCTTCGCGATATGAAGTCAAAGTGTCAAAGTGACATTTTTATTTTAGGTTAATAGTGTTATTACAAGTGTTATTTACGCACGGCTTCACAGTTCGTAATTAAGTCTCTCTTAGCGCATCTGTCAACTTAAAAACGTACTTACAATTGCGTTTCTCAGTTCATACTTAACCCTTAATTAGACTTAACTTCGTGCTTAAATTAAGTCTTCAATTTTCAAGACTTAAAGTGGACTTAGCTGTTAGAGAAGCAGAATTTGTGTCAAAAATTTTGAAGTGGTTATTAAATAAAAGTGCAATTTTCATTTCAATAATGTTGTATAAGAAATGCATTATTTTGCAATAAAGAAATGGTTTATCAGCGACTTTTTAATATATGTATGAAATGTTAGTATTTGTTGAATTGTAGAAAAACATTGAAAATATCATTGACATTATAAAAGTTTTTCAATAAGTTTAAAAGTGATTTTTTGTGTTAATTACAAAATGGATTTCGATTATGAAATCCTTGACGAGCTTAATGAAATTGAAATCGTCGAAAGGTTAGGAAATAATATAGTGCGTCGGCTAAGAGTGATCCGCCTTTGGCTTAATCACTTTAATTCATGAACCGATCGAGAATTCTATGTAAGATTTGGAATAACCAAGCAAACAGCACAAATTATTTTAGAACAAATTGCTGAAAATATTTCTAACAAAACAAACAACACAATACAAAATTTTGTTAAAAAATGACAATTCAGTAATCACTCATGTTTTAAAAATAGTTCTCTATCAGAAGAATCCAAATTTTTTTTGCCATTACGTTAATTACAACTGTTTAGTTTGTCAATCATTTTGATAAATTTAATCAGAAATAAAAGATTTAATCAATAATATGAAGAATATTTATTAGTTTGCCTTATAATAAACACAAAGAATATTTATATTTTAAGAAGATTACTGATTGGTTATTGTTTTTATGTTCTATGAAAAAAGTATGATAGATTATGATCATTTTCACTGCGGGGAATCTATTAAATACCATACGGCTCTCATTACATCAAGATATCAAATAAACTCTTAAGAAATTAAAATTGGGGATTTTAAATATTTGAAATATCAATCCCACAAAATTAACTTACTATAAGTCGGAATAATTGTCAAACTGCCAAGCAGGTTGTAGCTTGCTTGTCCTAAAACCTACTGCATTTTAATTTTATTTCAATTTTTGTATTGAATTTAAAAAAAAAACAAAAATTATTTTTTCGCCCAAAGATAGCTTCCGCCACAAACTTTAGTTACATTAAATTGCAGGCAATTTTTCAACATATGTAATAACAAGTTATGCTTCGGAATTATATCCAATGTAAGGTTTTTCATAAACTGGTTTAGATTTCCAAATATGATTGAAAAAATGATCCTGGAATTTATTTCTGTTCTTCTGAGCTTTTAAAGGACCGAAACTTACCGAAACTCGTTTTTAAATAACTAGTAATGTATAATAATTTTCGTAATGGTTTCAAGAAAACAGCGAAGAGCATTAGAAGTTATTACATTTAAGTAATCTCAATTGCTTACAAGCTCAGTAAAGGCAAATTTTTGATATTTTCTATCACTTAACAACAGGTAGCAACACTTTTAATGCTGGACTATTCAAAATAGTTAAATGGGCTTACAATTAGTTATGGCGTCAGCTGTAAAAAATTGGTTATCAAAATACTTAAGAATACGTAAAAGTGTCAGCGATTTATTTTATAAACGAAAACAGAAAATGATAAGAAGATGATTTGATAAAATAACAAGTGTAATTAAATTCTTAACTTGGGTTAGGAGAACATAAAATATTATCAGCATAGTAATTGCCGATCATTTGTAAAAACATTTTTTTAGATTTCAATTAAAATTGGTTAAGCAGAAAGAAGCTTTTTGCCAAAGGGTGCGCAAAAGCAGGCTGTATTCAGGACATTTGCCAAGCTAAATTCTTAAAAAAGAAATTAAATTATATTATTGATCTAGAAAAATTTTCAAAAGTATCAATATCAAATTTAGGCTTTAGGTATAGGCTTTAAATTACTATACTCTTGAAATTTAATTATTTTATAACAAGTTAAAAAAATCAGTATGATAAATGTACTGGGTTTATATATTATGTTCCAAATTTTTATATTCCAAACATGTAAAAAACAAGGTATTTATATTAACTTAACCAAAATTCGATTTACTCTAATTTAAATTAGTTTTACTACAGAATATATTATTTTTTGACCAGGAATTGAAGCTAAACGATGAAAACATTTATTTTCATCCAAGCTTACGGCAAGAGAAGTATTCATCATGTCTGAAAATTATCTTTAAACTGTCAACGAATACGGTGTGACAGTTGCAATCTGATGTCCCCTAGGATATTGCAATGGTGAATTCATCAAAGTCATCTGTCAGAAATTATACATTATTTTTAAAAAGTAGGCGTAAATCATCCAGGCAGTATCGCTACTTTTCCTACTGGGAATCAGATTACACAGTTTTTAGATAAAAGTAAAATTTGCAAAACACAGAATTTACCTGGCCCTTATAGTATGCACACATTTGAACTTTTCTCCAGGTATTTAATGTTTATTGGGGTTAATACTTTTTCTTTTATTCTATTGTTATCTGTGCTTAGCCTCAATAAATTCGGTGATAAGCATTAATTTATCCACAAATTTTTCTCTAACCATATATCCTTAAGTCTAATACTCACTAGCGCTTGGCGTGTTGAATGATTTGGCGCTTTAAAGATTGAGATTTTTGCTTAATACCAATTATAATGAACTCACCAACATTCTTGTTTTCATGACATGAAGTAAATTCTAGCTATTCCAACTTACAAATGTTATCAGAATTTTTTTTTTATGTAATTATACCCACACATGTTGTCATCACTCACTTTAAATCTAATACAAACAATTTATCTTCTCTGAAAAACCGACCAAATAGCGATCACGGGACGCTAACCAAGTTAGCGGAGACTAGTAAACTTATTGGTAATTGGTGCCGCCAAGCGCTAAAGAATCCTAATTATTAGAATGTACAGCTAGTCGTATCGACATTTTTACAAAAATTTAACTAAATTTTGATAAACCTGATTTTAAACAAGGTAATATTTCAAAACCGAACTCATGTTTTTCTAAAAAAATTTTAAAACAATGTTAACATTTTTGTGTAGCAAGTCCAAAGTTTTATATTTTATCATTTTATATAACAAATAACCATATGAAATGTCAAATTTTTTGTGTTCTTTTAGTTTTTATCACTATATATTTGACAATTGAGAATTTGGAGAAGCTAGAACTACTTTTAACTTTTTTTTTTACTTTAAGTAAATTAAATTAAAAGTGAATTAAAGAAATTGGAAATATAAAATTGAAAATGTAATTACAGATAAATAGGAATTTAAAAAGACACATCTAAGCAAAATTATACACAATAACAACCAACAACTTTTTTGCGATTAATAATTGGAAAATTAAAGGTTTTTATATCTGAAGAACAATTTTGAACGCTGATTTTATATTAAGAATAAAAACTCAACATTTTTTCAGAAATATCATTATTATTAGTGATTTTAGTATGCAAATAAAGAATTTCAATAATTTTCCAACAATGGAATTAAGCATGGACTAATTGGACATACTAATTCCTACATGGAATTAAGCAGCAGGTTCCACTCCTAGCCAAATTAAATAAGATCTCATTCAAATATGATTTTGCCAGTGGCAAAAAATGTTTAAGAAATAATGCATGATTTTGAAAAGAGTAAATAAAATTTTTGTTTATGTTATCTTTGAAACAAACCTTGTAGTAAGCGATTTTCAGCATCTGTAAAACTCAAGACCCATGCATCACCTTCCATTGCAGAGTTTTTCCCTTGTAATGCAATGCATTCTTTTGAAAGCATATCAAAACCTTCAGTTTTAACTTCAGCGACAATATTTGGATGGGGCCATGGTATTCCTGGTAATGGCCAATGTGATGCTGAACGTGGCCATAGCCCAGCACATTTAAATGCCGGTGTTATTTGAACAATTATTCTTTCTCTTATCCTTAATTTAACTTCAGTTGTATCAGCTATCATTTTAACAATATCACGATAAGCACATTTATCGCATGCTTGAGCGACAAGTGTTTGAAAACGAGATCGGATTTTACGGGCTGATAGATAGCCAGATGCTGTAATGAACTCCACCCATAATGACATCGAACGCTTACGGCCATCACTTAATTTTAATACAGCACAACCAGGTAATGTACCATCATCAACAAAATTTAAGACACCCATTTGATTCAAATAAATAATAATTTCAAATTCATTTGGTGATATCACTTCAAGACCTTCATAACGGCCATTATAATCATTTAATGAGGATATAAAACGTGGTTCTTGAACTTCAACCTCCTTCAGGACATCTTGTACAATACGACACACTTCTTGGATAGTTTTATGAATTTGTGCTTTACGCACTTGTACACGATCAGCACAATATTTGTTCATTTGATAAACCATTTTTGATTGAGCTGCGATCATATCGGAAGGTACTAACATTTTGCACACACCCCCTCTCACTAAATGCTATTACTGGTATGCACCTTGCACTAACACTTTAGGCACTAACGAAATTTCTTAGCTTCTAAGAACTGATTGCAATTTTTTTATTGTAATAAATTTACCTCATTTTGGTTACTTAACAAGGAAGCATAGCTAACGAAAAATTTAACAGGAAAAACACTGCTTATTATTATTTTTTTTTAATTTTTAACTTTTTATTTATCTGAACGTATCTCCAAGCGCGATGCAATGTGATCAATTTTCAAGTTAGAACTAACCAAAACAGCAGCTCCACTAAAATAAAACCTGAAAATCAAACCCCTGCCAATGCAACATTCATACCTATACATACAAGCTAAATTCTTTTGCTCTGGCAGCAATCACCAAAATCTACTTCACCAATCCATAAAACTACTATAGCACAAAAATAAGCTGCAATAGGTGTATTCGCTTATAAGTATGGGAGTATCATGTATATGCGACAATTTACTACTACAGTTACTAGAATTTGTTCAATTGTGTTCTATATTTATTTGTTTTTAGAAAAGTATGGTGTCAGAGAATGACACCTTCCCTGAAAAAGTAGGCGGAACTTACTTGTGTGGCAGAATTCTAGACAGTAGCAAACTGATAATGATCTTTTATTCAATTTGGGTTCCGCCTCTTGTTTTGTTCTCAGCAGTTAACCTGGGCTACCATTTTGATTTTGTTTTTTGTTTTAGTTTTATGGGTAAATGATTGCTATGCAAAAGTAAAATATTTAGGGTTGGTTATGTATGTAATATGGGCGGCTTAGGAGTGCTGGTTTAAGGAAAAAATATATTTTTTCTAAAGTTTATCAAAAAACTTATTTATTTAGAACAATCCGAAATGCTTTAGAAAAATAACTAAATCACTTATTGCTTCAATTAACTAACATACCATTTCATTTCTAAATGGGATTATTTCATCTAAACTACTAAATTTGGTTATGTATATTAATGGCTTGCTTTTAAAACATATAATTTTGACTATTATTATAGCAAAAAATTTACACCCAAAAATAAAATTTACTTATTTTATTATCATCAAAAAATGATTTTCTTACAAAATTTTAAAATTTTTTATTTAAAAATTTTTTAGTAATTCCAAAAAAATGTTTTTACTTAACAGTAATAAAACATTGTAGGAAACATTAGAAAAATGCTAGAGCAGAGTGAGAAACCTGTTCGACAATGTGACCATAATTTGTCAATTAGGCAATAATATGAAATTTTTTAGGGGAAGCTTTAAAATCTTTTGCCTTATGCTCCCGGTTGACTTTTTTACCCGTTTAATTTTTGGACGATTTCTTTTTTTGTAAGAATTGAAATGTGAATTTTTTATGGTCCAAAATCACATACGCTGAGGAAAACCTTTAGGGTATAGCTGAACGCAAGCATTCTAACCTTTTGTCTACATATACAAGAATTTTTTGGTCGGAAGAATAACTTCCAACTTAGAGTTAGAAGTAAAAAAAATTCTTGTACAGGGCTGTCTTTGGAATCATGGAAACTCAGGTCACCTTAGAATATATACATATGTATACTTACCAATCTATATTGATTAATGAGGTACCCTTCTAGCATTAAGGTAAGAATAATCGTCGATCTCTTTTTCGACGTTTATGTTCTTAATCAAACTACATTCCTCAGCAACAAACTGGTCAATCTGCACTTCATGATTCTTTTTTATTTTTTCAATTGAGAGAATTAGGGTTCCCATTCATGCGCAAAAAGATTCTCAATGCAATTTCTACATTTGGGAATAATTCTTCAATTTATTTTTCTTTTAATATATTATAATATCTTCCTCTTATTATAATACAATTCTAAAACACTATTCCTTTCCTCCTTTTTACTAGGCTACACCATTTTTCAAGTAATCTGCTAAGTGCAAACATTTCACTTATAATCTTTCTCGTCTCTATAGCCTTTGAACACTTGTCTCAACTACTTTGAGTTCAGGATTAACAAGCGAGAAAAATCAAGACAAATTGAGACTTCCTATCTATCTATCTATCGCTATGTCAATAGTAGAAAGGGCTTCTACTTTAAAGGATTTCATCCCATTCAGTTAGTTGAACTTGTAGTGCAGGGACTTCAAAAGATTCCTTGTGCCTTCTTCTTGTTTTTTGAGATTGGTTTTGTAGCACGGCTAACTTAGGACACTCTGGGGCCCTATTTTGAAGTAAAAGACATGAATTTTACTTACTGTGTAAGAGATTATATTTTCATCCTGGGTACCCCAAAAGATCCCGTGTGCCCTTATGTTCAAGACGGCACTGTTTTGTAGTCAGATTTTGGATTATTGGACGGACAATTTGAAATAATCGAAATTATCTCTTTAAAGAATCAAGGGAAATAGTTCTTTTCTGGTTTTAAAGGTAATTACTTCCTTTGTGTATACTTTATAATATGGGGCACCAAATTTTGGTCAGTATAAAAAATTCAAGACTTCTCATTTTTATACTCAGACTGAAAGCTTTCTTGCCTAGTTTCTTGTGGCTACTCTGTATCCTCTGAAATAGACATAAGACTTTCCATAATTTGTTTATTACCTTTATATAAGGCATTCACCACATCAACTCACAACTTAGTCCGTGAAAGGTTTTGGAGAACTTATTTTTAACCCAAAATGTTATTTAAGTTACTCATCACTGAGTATAGCTCAAAAAAAGTTGTACAGCTTCTGAACCTTATCAAAATAATTTCTTACGAGCACAGCGGGCATAGATGTCTAATAAATTTAGGGAGTTTTTTATATATGAATCTTTGGGAATCTTTCTAGTGGGTGCAGCCGTAATTTTTCCGTCTGGGTTGTGATTCCAAACCTAAAAATTGTAATTTACAGTACTGCCTGTTTGCTATGCACAAGCAGTAGCTCATTTTCTTATTGCAGCTTTGTAAATTGTTATGATAATGGATGAGTTGGCCAATTTTGTTACATGTTAAGCACACTGTTTTAAAACCGAGGCATGGATTTAGTGTTATAATACTCATAAAAAGATAACACTTTCATGCTTGTACAAAAATCAGTTTAAAAGGAAGAAATGAAATATTGATATTTTATTAAAAGTTGTCAACGCTCTAAAGGAAATTTTATAATCCTCACTTACTGCAGAACAAACTTACCTATTACATTTGGTAATTCATTTTCAATTTATTCCCATATTAACAGTGCGCTAATATTGTTAATAGAATTCGCGTCGAAAGGGCTTATAGTGAAAATATTGAAAATTCGATGGTACAAATAAAGCATCACCCATTCGGGAATTTAATCTCATAACATGTCATTGAAATTAGGAATGCAATGCTAGCTGTGAAGGTATTATTTTTTTGTGAACTCTCAACAATTTTGCAGTTGTATCCCTACGATTTAATATCAAGTATATGTATATTATCACAGTCTAACGTATGGTTGCTATGTATAAAAGCATCAATCAAAAGGGTATCTGACGTTGTTTCCTCGTTTGCAACTATATCAAAGGAAAAAAGAAGAGAAAATTAAAAAATATAAGGAAAATATTATTGTAATTAGTCGCCAGCAATGCAGTAAAAACGCGGCTTGCACCAGTACCCGTTAAATTATCATTGAACGCATAAAATATGCATGTCAAGTCTGGCATCGGTATAGCACGCCTGCAATTATATATGACATCAGTTTTTTTTTTGTATCATCTTCTTATTTTTTTTTTTTTTTCCTTTTTACAATCTATAAAATTTACGAGCACCCAATACTTGTCAGCTACTCAAAAAACAAAAAAGTTGACACTCAGACATTGCTGCAATAATTGGAAATAAATTAACAAATTTTTGAATTAAAATTTAGTATGTTGTAAAAGTAACGTTTTCCATAGCATTCTTGGTTTTTCCCGTAATTTGATGAATTTCCCGCCTTTCTGTGATGTAGTTGTTCTGTCTATAAAATTGACTCGACCATTAGTCAAGAGTGTATTTAATGACCAGCCAGTTTGTTGCAGTTGAAACAGAAATAAATAAAATAAATGAATATAAAAAACTGAACAAATTAAAAATAGAAAAAATATTTTAGATGACAGTGCATGGATTCTATGTCCGGGAATCGTGATTATGGTTTGGGGCCTTTTGATTATTTTGCCGGTAATCATGTCCCCTGATTAACGATGAACACTTGTGAAAATGAAGTTTTCTTCCTTTTAGGAATTTTATATTTGTTGAAGTATTTATTAATGTTGTTGTTGCTCTTGTCATTATTTTTTTTTTTTGTTTTTTTAAGAAGGTGAACACTATATAAAACAAAAAACTTCAATTTAGAAAAGACATTGAAAATGCTGTCAACTAAGTCGGGTGATAATTATGTGCAGCACTAAAAAAGCATTAGAATGTGACGGAGAACGAGGACTGGATTTGTAAAGCAATGAGTAATCGATAAACCACTCCCGGTTTAATGGGATTCCGTTGTTCATTTTGGGATTTCATTAATTAACTAAAGAACGGGTTAATACAAACACACAAGTGCTTGAAAGGGATTATCTTTTGTTTTTTCTTAGAATTTTTAGATATTTAAATTAAAGTTTATTTTAACTGCTTTTATTTCAAAAGTAATTGTATAAGACAGGTGACAACGTATACTGGTTTACCGTTAATAAATGGTTTATAAGTGAGAATATATTTATTAGAAGAATAATTTGTATTAAATCTTTTGCAGATAATAAGCTTCAATAGTTGCTAGTTTATTTTTGATGTATAGTCCTAAAAACTTAATAGCTTGTCTTCATTCTAGAGAAGCTACTTGATAACAAGCTTCAAGCTAAGATAAAAAAGCTGAGTAGCCATAAGTTTGAGTTTAAACTTTGTTTCCATTTTAGTTTCACTGCTAAAGATTTCTTCCTAGGGGTAAAATTCCACCACCCTTATTATAAAAGTTTATTGATGTGAACATTAAAAAAAACAGAGAAAAATCAGCCTCAGAATCGATAGAGAATACATCTAATGAAAAAAATTACAAGATCGCAGAGTAAGTAGTTTTTATGACCACTCTACAATATAATACATCGTAAATTTGTCTACCCAAAAAAATTTCAATCACATCTCATCATTTTCCAATCAAACATCTTACTCTTTTTTCGGGTGTAACCTGAGAACAAGATCTGATCAAGAATCATTTTACCTCTATTTGTATTGACAATAAGGCAACTGTAATAAACTCACTCCACTAAATTGTAACCAGCTACCCCATCGACATCAATTTGGTACAAAATTGATTACCACATATATAAAAGGGGCTACGTCAAATTATCTTATCCTGAATCCCTTTTGATAATAAAAATCACTTTTAGACTTGCAGATAATTTCTGGCTCAGGAGTAGTAACAAAATTTTAACAACAAAAAATATCTCTAAGTACATTAAGAAAAACTTACTTAACAAATTACAACTGGGAGAACTTCAACTAGGGTTAATATTGAGTACCAGGAAGGACATTTATTATGGGGGTGTTCAACATCCGTAACGGATGCTTTCGCTCCCTACATATTAACCAGGTTTTGGTTGAAATATTTCTGTTTTAGTTTCATTTCCTTTATTCAACAAAAAGAATTAAAAAAGGGTTGTTAATTTTTATTGATAGAACAACGTGGAAGGTTAAATTAAAATTAAAAGAAACTTTTCAGCATTATTATTCAATTTATTTCAAAAAATTTTTAAAATTTAACACAAAATATAATAAATTATAGCAATTTGAAAATACTTGTGATTTAACCTAAATTTTTAAAAAATTATTTTATTAGCAATGTTTTATTTTATACTATTAAGATAGTCTGATTAAATTAAGTGAAATATTATCGCTATGCTAGGCAAAAACTTTCTAATAAGCCGCAAAATTTGATGCCAACAGATTGTGAGAATAAAGCTGAATATGTTAAGCTGACGCTCTATAATAAAGAATTATTGGATTATAACCATAAATTTATATAAGATCTGTTTGCTGACTTTAATATAAATATATTATTAATATATTATTACATCCTTGTATATTTTTT
Organism: Acrocera orbiculus; assembly: GCA_947359355.1. Classification (NCBI taxonomy): domain Eukaryota; kingdom Metazoa; phylum Arthropoda; class Insecta; order Diptera; family Acroceridae; genus Acrocera; species Acrocera orbiculus. Next base: position 7,153,515 of record OX375757.1, read on the forward strand.
ATTGTATGATATTTTGTGTGAATTTGATTTCACACACAGATTATATTAGTGCTTGTAATTCAACTTGTTTTCACCTTGTAACTGTTTTATAGATTGTAATTTTATTTTCTTAAATAAAAATTCCTAGCTGCATTGGTAAAATTATTAGTACATTTTTATTTCACTTAACTTTTTATAATACTGTAGTATTAAGTCTCGTACAAACTAGAGCATCAAATGCCACATATAGACTTTTAAAGGGACTTTTTGTTAGATAGGATGTATATTTTAGTTTAGTGAAGGAAAGATGTTATATTTTAAGATGTATTAGAGTAAGGGAATAGGGTTAAAATTAAAGAATAAAGGTATTAAAGATAATGTACGCTTGGAAAAGTATATGTAAGGAACAAAAATGTATGATAGATATTGAATGTGTTTCATACAGCAACCAAATTCATTAATTTAACCAACTTGATTAAAGTGCTCATTTGGTGAGCGATGTAGGTAAGAGTAAGAGTAATGCATTCAGAAACTCAACTTAACTATGTCAATTGTAAAGTTAGCTGCCATTTGCGCAATTTTCGTTCCGATCAAAAATTATTTTACAATTTAGTAATATATTTATTAGCTTTTATTTTCAAAAAAGTTAATATAATATAAAGTAATGAAATATCGCCATACAGTTAGTCTAACTTCAGTTAATGCTAACTTGAAATTTGAATAGGAAAAATATACATGGAATAAATCACTTGAAAAATCAAAAAAAAATTATACCTCAAAATAAGAAAAACTCATGATTTTTGTTTAGTCCAATATTTAAAAATTAATCGAATATAATTATGTTTGATTAATTAAATCAAACTTTATTAAGAATTCAAGGCAGACTCGTGCAAGTCTGGCTTGCATAAAGGTTATCAAAATTCTGATGCACTTGATTTCACTTAAATTCCAATTACTAGTTTTTTTAATAAAGCCAGTTTCTGGCAAAAATCAACTATATTCTTCAGTCTTCAGAATATTTCTTCGGTAGATTAACGAAATTGTCTGCAAATCTTCAATTGCCTAGCCACCTAAAAAGACAAAATTTTCATTAATGAAAAAAAGTGTTCTCGATTTGTCTCCTTAGATTTTGTCGTATTATCTTTCAAGTACAAGTACAAGTAACTAGAGAATTGATCACAAGTGCTAATATCTGTCTCACTAGCACCTGTTTCTTTCCAAAAGATAAAAAAAAGAAAAATTGGAAGCAGGTAATTTTTTCTCTTATAGAATAAAGTAATGTTTCGCAAAAGATTAGCGATATTTTTGATTAGCGATCTTTTTTAAAAATAAAATTATATGATACTAAATACCAAAATATTTTTTAAGAAATGAATTGAAATAATATAATAATGAATGTACAAGGTAAAAATGGTCTTTCAATTGATAGATTCACTGGGATTCGATGAACAGACCGTGCACAACGGGATATAGGCGCCATACAAAAGAAACACAGGTAGAGCTGCACATGTTTCACCAAGTGTGATCGAATTTAAAAATCGGGTGTGCCACCCGAAATTCTTGGCTTTCTATGAATATAGTTTTATGGTTGGTTATTTGACAAAAATCATTTTTAAATATTATATGAACACCTTGAGTGTTCACCACTCACCATACCACTCAAAAATATAACTATCAAATTTTAATTTCATTGTTGTATATATACTTATAGGGAAAGTTTTTAAATTCAGTTGGTTTTTTACCTCATAAGATTTTTTTGTTCATTTTTAATTTTACTTTATATTTCTTTGATTTGATGATCACCAAATAGCATCTAAGTCAAGTAAGCCAAAATATAATATCTGAAGAGCTTAGGCTAGCAGAATCTTTTTATTATTATTATTAAAGGATGACCAAAGATCGATCGTGCTGTGTTTATTGCATATCATGACATGATCTAACATGATAGCAAGTGTTGGTATACGGACGAGTATTTTATTTCCCTTTCAGATTATTGGTTCTGATTGCAGTTAGTGATCCAACAACAAAAAATGCAGGTTTGGTTAAAAAATTTGTTCAATTTTTGAATAAGAAACACGTTTACTTATACGTGCTGCCAGCTAACAGGCTTTTGTTGATTGTTATCACAGGAGTAGCACAATTAAACAGAAATTGCAACAACTACTTGTGTATTGCGTGATCAATGAAACTTTCCGATAATGTCGTTGAATAAAGACATTGCAATTGTAGGCAATTAGTGGGATAAGGTGGTCGAAATGCATTTATGTATTTTTTTATAGGAGAATTTTTTATTTATAGTCGGATTTTGAATAAAAAATCCTTGTTGAGTTTCAACTTTTGTTTAGCTTGTAAATAATTAAGAATAAATTTTTCATTAATGATCAATTTCATTTTTGTTAGTTTGAAAATCAGGACTAAAAAACAATATGATTTATTAAATGCAAAGCTTTGTTTGTTAATCTTTATTTACCTCAACAGTGGCATAGATATGGATTTTCTAATGACAATCAAAGAAAAAATCTAAGATACCGAGGAAAGTTGAGTGGCTACAATAATATCCCCCATTATAAAACTTTATTTATGCTCCTGTATCTCAATTATATACTGCTGACACCATATGATCCAAAAGTTTATCGATATAAATTTTTGTTTGTAAAATCGCTCGTCAATAAGCAATTTCATTTTTTTTTTGGAATTAACGTTAGGAGCAATCAAAGTTAAAGAAAAATTTTTGAGGAGTTGGATAAAAAGCTTGATGTCATTTTTTCTAATTTTCAGTCCAAAATTATATTGGTTACAGGTAACAACTGGAAAAACTCTTTTGTAAGGGCATTAAAGTACTAGTTGCTTTTGAAAGAATGTTAAAAAAAAAGTACTCAAACTTCTTTAGGCTGGGATATTTTTTCTTAAGTGATCTAAAACTAGATCAAGATTTATATTTCAAAATATATTTCATAATTTGTGAAAACTGCTTGAGATACATTCTTGGTGAAAATGTCAAAGTAAACTGACTGATTCCCGATATCCTTATTAGCTCTGTTGGAGTAGCAAGAAAGTATTCTCTAAAAGTTTCTCTGATTCCAAAAACAAATTTAAAGGATGGAAATGACTTCAAGCAATCTCTATGACTGTTGGTAACCAATGTAGTTTTCAGTATCCCCTATACAATCGTTCAATAAATCTTAACATAAAATAAGTCTATATGACATTGAGTGATTCTCCTTACAGTCTGTGAGCCATTTATGTAAATAAATTATAGACGTAAGCTATTGATTTTGATCTTGTGTGTGATTTTTTCATACAAACTTTTTACACTGAAAACAACCCATTAGGAAACTAGGTGATATACTCGCAATATCGCAATAGGATTGAGTAATAATAAATATAACTTACAAAAAAAAAAAAATATAAACAAAAATTAGTGTAACTAAAACGCAAAGAAAATAATTCAAAAACATTTCTATTTACTTACCATAACTATTTTACAAAAACAAATTTTTAACTCATATTTTATAGTGTACACAAAATTCAAATTTTTATAAATCCCATAAACAATTCAAAGCAATTTTTGACTATCTATCAATTTATATTGAGCAAATCACACATAAATCTTTCTCGGGCCCATATGCTTGGTAAAAATGCGATGAATTGAATTTTTGGATATGTATCAAATTTAATTTCAATATAAGTCATTGGAGGTTTTTGTTCATTTTTGATGAGTTCACAAAAAAATTTAATATTTTTTTCCACAGTTGATCTTAGCCTGCCCTCTTGCTCGTTGTATTCCTGACCTTCTTTAAGTCATTAAAACTATTCGCAGACATTAGTATTAAACAGATACTCACCATAATTTGTTTATTTTAGTGAAGAACTCTCAGAAATAATTGACTAGGTTTAAAGCAAATCTTGATATTAACTTCTTATTCAATATTCGACCAATTATTTTGTCATATTAGACACATTAACAGATCTTTTATTCATCTAAGTGCATACTTTGGTGTCAGTTGCGTGAAGTTTGACCAAAAGTGACTATATAGTTCCAGAAAATATCAATGCTATAATAAAATCGCTATCGCTGAAGGTCGTCATATTATATACGGTAATATTAAAACCTTTTTTTAGTATAGCACTTAAACTATCCTACAAGAACATCGAGATGTAAGAAAATTGTGCATTTGTGGGATTTACAATTAATTCTTCAAACTTACTAGTAAAAGATCAATTTGACTATTATTAACCACCCAAATATATTTAAAGAAACCAAACCAAAGATGCAAAGATCTCTTATAATATAAAAGACAAGCTTGACGTCTTTTTGCATAGTTCATAATGTTCATAATGTTTGCATATTATTGGTGCGAGTTTTCACGCTATTCGAACTACTATCACTTTTAAGCTCCTGGTCTGTGCATATATCTCTGGTTAAAAAAACCAAAATCAAAAAAATTTTTGGATTATATTATAGAGTTTTATTTAAAATTTCAACAGTTTCATAGGAAAATTCTATTTGAAAGCTTCATGTTTGCTTCAAAATATATTTTTAAGGGAACGTGGTTATTACAACATTCCGCTAAAAAATAGACACGTATCTTCAGGTGAAAATCATTTCTTTGAATTTATCTTTCTTGCCTATGCTATTATCTAAACAAATAATTTATTTATTAATTTCATGCCCCTAAGTTTCATGTCCTGAAAAAGCAGAAATATTTGTAGCTCTTACATAGCAACTACTACAGAGCCATTCACCTGTAAAAGTAGGTAGCAGCCTGATAACAACCTTATCTAATGAAACCAAAAGGAATTTCTAAGACATTTAAATGTTATAAAAGTGAATTATCACCAGTTAGGTCCACCTGCAGATACCAAAATGTAATCCATTCAACAGATCATAGCATATGTTGTGACAGTCACAAAAAGAAAAAGACAAGGAAAAAAGTCACCTAAGATATTTATCAATTAATTTCTAATACAAATAGACTATAAAAGAATCCCAAAAAAGAAATGATGATGGCCTTTCTTTCTTAATTTTCAACTATTAAATGTTTAGATCAGAGACAATAAATATGCGACAGAAGATATTTCATGGCAAATATTGGTCTAATGTCTCCAGTCGTAAAGGAATAGAGGCGTCTGATTAAAATCAATACGGGACGGTCAAATACTTTGGATAATTTATGGATCTTGAATATATTTGACCATGTTATCAATTAAAGATAAACAAATAAGAAGACAAAATAAGAACAAACACCAAGAGTTCCCCGTTGAGCAGACGGTCATAGAGTTTGGGATAATTACTCGAAATGGTCCGGGAATTGAAAATTCTTCTTGAGAATATTTGGTAGTAATGTGGCAGGAGATCCTAAAACTAAAGTGATGTTCATAATTTGTGTTTTTTTTTTTCAGGATAGTAGGTGGATATAATTCTCACCCTTTTAAGTAAATTTTTGCTACCCGTTAATAATGTATTTATAGATACCAAATTTAATTTTTAAGAAGGCAAATTTTCTGGAATTAAAACAAGAAATAAATTTATTGCAATAACTAACCAATAAAAATACTTCAGATTAGATTTCAAGCGATGCTTTTTATAAGTAATAAAACAAGTTAAAATAATTCCAACTTCGTTCAGTGTAACAGTTAAATTCAACTCAAAGCGAATTTTTTTAAATTTACATTTAAATTTTACAAAAATCTTATCTCTGGCTTTGGATAAATTTTTGACTGCATTAACTTTTGATTTCTTTGAAATAACTTTAATTATTTTATATAATAATAAACTTACTTACAATGAATTATCACAATTATGTATTTATAAGCTGACGTTTAAGAACAATGGAGCTTTTGAAATATGATACATCAATTAGGACCAAAGGCACAAATACTCTTTAAGCACATTTAGTTAATGTGTATTTGGTAATTTTATATAAAAAGACTAATGACTAATTCTCATTAACTAAAAGTACTTTAAGGAGTATGTGTGTCTCCAACATATCTGACACGGTTTCGCAAACTTAAGTTTAAGTAATTATTTTTCTTTTCAATGTGTTAAGGCTCACAGTTTTCTTATAACACATATATATTTGTTCTACTTTCTCACTAGCTTAAATTTTTTTTACCCCGATACTTAGATTTCGCTCGCTACAATATGGCGCAGAGTTGGGTTTTGTCATTATTGCTGTTGCTAATGATTTTCATAGGATCAAAAGTATTAATTTTCCACATCCACCAACTGAATTAATATTTATCCCAGCCTTGATCACTTTAAAAATTGTCTAAAATGACCTTTTATTTAGAGAGAAAACATGAAGCAATCAAGGATTGTTATAAGAAATATCAGAAATTAGTATAAAACTTTTCTTCCAGGGACTATGAGATAACTCGTAGTACTGCTTTTTAAATATTGAGCCGTTTATTTTGAAAGTGGTGCAAATTCATTTTTGAAAAAAATGGAGAAAATGGTAGTTATTGATAAAACTTGTTATGATCTAATTCTGCGTAAACAATTTATAGTAAAAAAAAATTCAGATTCTAGTATTTGGGAGATGGAAGTTTCAGCTCTTAACAGTATTGAGAATATGTTTATTTTGAAGGTGGTGCAAGTCCATCTTAGATTGGAATTATTTGGTTTGTGAGCGGTAGAAAAAGCAATCCGGAAAACCACTTCCTTGTATATTTCCCAGGGTTACGATAAACTAATAAGAAATTGTCGAAAGCATAATAAATTTTTAGTACATGAAATGAAAAGCGAAAAATTTGTTTCAACCCAACCTCTGGAGAAAGCGGTTTTAAGAAGAAAAAGAAAATACCGATGGAGAAACCGTGATATATGCCGGATCAGAATTAAAGGGGATGCACCATACAAAATGTTCTACAAAACTTGGATGGAACGAGATGCTGAATTTAAAATTATCGATTTTTCACCACGACGTGGAAGACCAAGTAATTTCAGAAATATAAAATTACCTTCTATGTATGAAGAAAGGAGAACTATTACTTCTGACATGATGGATTTATTACTATATATACCTCTGGTTCATCATGAATATTTTAAAATGCTAAATCCTGAATAAAATTATACCTACGTTTAAACTGAAAATGTATAATTTAATTGAAATTCTTAATAAAACTGAATATTTTTTTTTATGTTATTATGTTATTTTCTACTAGAATATTCTTTGTTTTGTTTCGCTTTTTGTCAAATGAATAAATACATATTTATAAAAATTTGAATAGTATTTTGTTTCTATAATCAAAAAAGGCTGATGCAACTGAAAAAAATCCCAATTAAATGAACGATTACAATAATTCAATTATTTTGAAAGTGAGGATAAGATTTAGATAAAATTAAACACTTACTTTCAAAATAAACCGCTCATTTACAGATATTATCTAAACAAGAGCTAGAACATATTTAGTAAAAATGAAAAATTAGAAAACTATTAAACAACGTCTTGTCCCCTGTGACAAAATACTCAAAGTATTAGAGAAGTATTAGAGAAGTATTAGAGAATGAGTAAAATATCCTTTTTCGTGATTTTTCATTTCCATACTAGGGAAAACTTAAATCTTTGAACCCAAATATTAAACAAGTTTTGGCGACAGCCTCATAATTTTCTATTTAGTTTTTTCTTCTCAAGTTTTAATTTTAAGAAAATTCAACACAATTCAAACAAATTTGAAAATTAAATTAAATTCTAATAGTTGCCTAGTGCAAAGCAAGTTTTGCAAAATTATGCAAAGTAGAAGTAGAAAAGTTGTTCATCTACCTAAGAAGATAATAAATTGCTTCAATGTGTATTCATTTCTTAATTATAATCAACATTTGACTACAAATATTCCGTTATGCTTTTGATTTTTCTACATTTCTCACAGAATATTTGGGTAAGTATTAAATACATTTTGCAACTGTGTCTAACGATTATTTAATCTTTTATGAGTAAAAACATTAATTATTTAACACAATGATACAAAAATATTTGAAATTGTTTATATTTGTCCAACTATGTTAGCTAAAAGTAGACCATTTCCCGTTGATTCCTACCATGGATTTATTTGATTATCCTATCAAACAGGATCATAATTTATTTCTAATTGACATAAATTGATATAAACGAGTGTCGTTTCTTGAATTAAGCAATTTACTTTGCTTCAAGTTGCTTGCAGGGAGTAGTTGAAACCATGATTTACACGTATACCATCTTTTTCTTTGCCTTTTCATCCCCCTTGTTCGTCTGTAATCAACTCTTGTTTTTGACATTAAATGTCCCTTTTTAATAGTTAAAATGACTCAATATACAAAATAGTTGCTAGGCATGCCAGTTTAAATGTGTATTTATAAAAATATATTTACATAGTTACTTCAAATCCTTACGATAAATTTTTGTTTTTTATTGTTCCATTGGGAAATCATTTAAGTGCCCATCCTGATGCAAAGACGTTCGAGAGCATTTGAAAAGAGGGCAGAGTGTGCCATTATATCTGACAGGAAGTTCATTTGTTAAATTTTTAAAATATTTTTCAAAAATTATGTCAAATCGAAAGATGCTTTTACATAGTTTTTATTTCTTTTGAAGTGATCTTGTATTTTTGTTGTTGTTCATATAAACATTTCCACAGCTAAGTGATGAGTTGAACAGCTGATCTCAACAAAAGTGACTTATGTTAATATTGACGTCATCAATTTAAGAGCTGTCTTCTTAAGTAAGTGGATCCCCATGGGTCTCTAAAATTGAGTATCTCTGAAAAGTGCTAATAGTTTGGTTGCTTAAGTAGGGTGTGTGCTCTATTTAATTCCATGTAAATTTTATAAAATATGTTTATTACGATCTGAAATATTTCCTTTTGAAGTTATAAACTTAATTAAGGCGGTAAGTTATAGATAACAAAAATCAAAATATTCTTGTTGCTTCCAATACTTAAAAAACCAAATTGATGATAGCATAAAAGTAAAAAAATTTTATGTAATTTCATCTCCATTTGATTTAAATTGTTAAACAAACAAAAATGTATGCTTGGTTCGAAGAATCTAATCAACATATTGCTGGTATATTTGCTACAAACACATCAAAAATTTGTTCATGTTTTGAAAGGAGCATAAAGAAATTGTATTAAAGGGAGGATTAAGTACATTTTCTCTTATTCATGTTACAATCTAAGATAAGTGGTCTGCAAAGGGCTGGTAAGTGTACAATAGGTTTTCAAAAAAAAAAGTACAATGGAGGGTGTACTAATGTACTTCAATATGGTTATATAAACTAAGGGGTCTTATTGTGCCGAATGTATATTGTCATCACCTTTTATATTTGATTACAGGGATGATAGTAACAATTATGTTTTTTTTTTTTGGAAAAAAGATGACTATGAGTAGAATATAATCAAAGAACATGTGTTTCAGGATTTTTTTTAGGGCTTAAGGCTCTAAGCAGAAAATATGCAAGACAAAAATAAAAGCAACATAATTTTCTTTAGTATTTTCTGATTATTTTGATATCCTACATGTTATTTATACAATATTAGTAACTATATCAGAAAAATGTTTCCTATGAAGTATAACAATTCTGTTAAAGACAATAAAACAGACACTATCAAGCCCTTCTTAAATAACTAATTTAAATCTAGTTTGTTTTTCTAATTCATTGCTAATGTTCTAGACAACTCATGGCAGTACGTGAGGAAATTTTGAGTAATTTTTTTCTTTCGGCAATAGTTTGACACTGAATAATTCTAGAAGTTAGGTTATGTCCATAATAATTATTGAGTACCTAAAATGTAAAAATTTTTTAATATGATATGATTTTGAATTATTTAATTGTTTATTTTACACAAAAATTAATACAACAACAAACAAATTCTTGACAGATGAAATATGTACTACTATTATTTAAGGTAAGTATTCACGCATGCTTATATCAAGGTTTAGTTGACGTTTACAATAAAAGAATTGAAGCTTCAAGTAATTAATAACTGAAGTTTGTGTTAACAAAAGCATAAGTTTTTTATTTTCAGATTTTCACACAAAAAAATGGATTTATATTAAAGTTTAAGTACTTATGTATATAATCTAAGGATGAAATTAGCTTGTACCTAATTTTAATAAATATGTCAAAAAGCTTATAGAATAAAGATCTCTAATTAATATACTAGAATGTCTTTCATTCGCAAATTAATTTAAGGGCTTTTGTTAATAAGTTTGGTTTATAGAGTTGTGTAACTTCCGTCAAATATTTGTAGGGTACGTAGAAATGTTGAATCATACATAAAATTTTTTAATTGTAAGGTGACCTGGCTGTTGTTGTTTTTTAGCTTTTTAAAAAAATGATAAAATAGAGCACTTCGATGTTGATTGAATTTTTTCGCCAAGACACTTAAATTTTTCACAAAATTTCCATTGAAGACTATATGAGCTCTCGTTCTTTCGCTATAAATTAACCGTGGTAATAAATGGAATATATATTTTACTGCCTTTGATGCAATAAAAGGTATTGGGAACCGTTTGGTTGACATGTTCCATTCCAAGCATATCATTAATTTTTCTTTTGTTTTTAGTGTCCATTCTGTGGTTAATTTTATCAATCCATTTTAAAGTATTTTTTAGCTTTAATTTTCGAGACATGGTTTTTTAAAAACTAGTTTTGTCAGTTTTTTGTGGGCTTATTAATCATATTTTTTGGTTGGTATTTATTTAAAAAAAAAAAAAAATTAATGAGAATAAGAATTGCTATAAAATAATCAAAATTAAGTGAACAAAAACTAATTTTTAGTACATTACATTAATCTAGTTTGTAAACTTATACTAAAAATTCTTCGGTGTTCTTTGTGTTCTGTTGAGAGCTTGCTGCCTTGTTTTTTAATCATTTCAATTCAATTTGAATTTCTATATGTTTATAATTATGTATATTGATCTTTCATGTTGTAAGTAAATTTTCTTTTTCTGATTTAATATAGTTTTTGAGATATTTAATTACATAAATAGACATTTCTTCTAATACCTCAACTGCAATTATTTTGTAATTCCCACTTCTTTGGTAAGATCTAAAAGCAGAAACGTTAAATTCTTGGCATTAAAATTACTATCTTTAATAATAACTACTGCTTTTTTTTAAATACTATCACCTTTTTTTTTTATTCAAATTGTTGTGAATTTTTTAACTTTGAACCTCTCTACAGATTATCTTATTAAGTTCTTCCTCGATCTGATGAACGACTGTTTCAATTTTTGATCAATGATTCTTCATAAGCATCAGTTTTGTGTTTCAAATCTGATAACCTACATAAGAACAACTTAATGCCTGAAAGATTTCAGTTTAAATTATGTCTTAATATTTTCACACCATAATTTTTAAATATTCTTTAATTAGAATCATAATTTTATTTTTTTAATTACCATAAACCACTATAAACCATATCAGAATATATGTAAATTTCTAATTTTTTTTTCGTTTTCTTATTAGTTTTTTAACTTAAATGTTTAAAAGTAAGAATTTGACACATGTAGTCGCCTTTTGTTAAAAAACAAAATGTGTTATATGCCATGTATAAATAAGTCATAAGAATCCATAAACAAATGGGTGCAGTATGGCATATATGTATAAACAAGTGTATCCTAGAAATTAGCATATAAGGTCATATTTTGTGGAAATAAATTTAGTAGTGAACAGAGACCTCAAGCTTTACCTTATGCTACAGAACTTTGGGTGAATTTCCTAAAATATAAATAATACAATTATACGCTGAATCACCCTATTAATTAGTGCTTGTTTGTAGTGTATCATTAAGAAATTTGCTGCATGGTGCTTATCCCCACAAAGCAACTGATTGTAAGTAAAAACACTTAGTCACGGTATAAACTATTTTGGGTACTCCGACGTCATTTAATATTATTTAAGAGATAATTCTTTAAGGTTTTCCTTAACTTTCCATTGGGTGAATCGGCCTTTGTGAGGATTTGTAACACATAAACGCACTATGGTAATGAAAAAGTTGTCCGACAAACTGTTGGACTTTGGAGAAGATCTGGGATGCCTTATAAAAAATCAAAACAAAGAAGCAGCGTCCAGAAAGACCTTGGAGAAATATAGCTTGATGACTTGTATAGGGTCATCATCGAAGATAATGGATACCTATTGAGGCAATCGACGTATACAACATAGGCTTTTATCAGACAAAAACTGTGAAATAGTATGGAGCTTAATCATGAACAGATATCACATTAAAAGGCTGCCAGCTATAGTGTACCTCAACCGCTTATTAGAGAAGCAATCTATTTTCACGCAAAATGCACCCGCAATGAAATCCTCAAATGATATTACTCTGGAATGTATGTTAGGCTTATAGAGCCCGGGAGTTGAAGCCCTTTTGTACCCCATATCATAATAAAAAAAATTTTAACAGAACAACTTCATCAAATAAACATTCATTAGCACATCCTGAAGAACTGTAATCATTGGATGAGCTACAGCAATTTGTGGAAACCAGCTTATGCCATCAAATGCATCCACTGTTTAGTTGCAAGCAATATTTGCGAAAATCAATATTAAAACGTTGTGAGTATGTAAAAGACCAGGGCATTTTTTCAACTGTTTACAGAAGGGCCAAACTGTCACTGAATGTCACTGTCAAAGTGTTGCAGGAAATGCACAGACAGAGACATTACCTCCCTGCACATAGAACCATACAATGCAGTGTCAGGGTGAACAATCTAAGCCTAATTAACAAGAGATTACTGGAGCTACATTTTTTTCACTATTCTCAAACAAAGCTAAGTCAGCTACCTTAATTATGCAGCTAAAAAAAATACTTTTCTTGTTCTATTGGCAGCAGTGTACCGCAATCCAAAGCATTATCGGGTTATACTGAATTCGAATTTCCAGTTCCATCAATCAATAACAGCAGCACTCGATCTAAGCTCATAAAGGATAAGTTATTGATTCAAAGAATAGGGAAGAGTCAAAATGTGCCCAATCCAGACTGGCCTATGCAGGAGGAGAAAGTGAAACTTTTATACAATAGACGTTAAAGCAAGACAGCAATGGCAAATTTACTGGAAAGGACTAGGTGATCCATTAAACTTCGCAATGTCAAGATTTAATTAATTTGAATGAAAATTGCCACGCGATTCAGAATACAGCAAACAAAACCACAATTTACTGATTAGTCTCTCGTGCTTGGGCTTATGGAACCTATAAATATATTGTCAAAAAGCCATTATTTCGTACCATATCATGGAATAAAGAGTCCTCAAAGCACAACAACTAAGCTACAAGCGCTTTTTGATATCTCTAAAAAATCGAATACCAACATATCACTCAACGACCTTTTTCACACAAGTCCTTGTATACAAGATGACTTTTTTTCTATGATATTTCTTATCCAAAACCCGAAATTTTTTTTTTACTGTAATCTCCAAAGCTTCTTAAAAGGAAAGTGTCACTCTAACTACTGTAGAATAATTTCTTCAAAATTTAGTTCAATGACCTCAAATAAAAAGTAAAAAATTATTTTCCCATGATACTTGATTTATTCAATATTGAGCATGAAACTAGCTTCTTTATGAGGTTACCGTAAGGTTCAACACAATGAATCATACCTTGGTTTTATTTTTCATTTGAATATTGAGATGGAAATCAAAAACGAGGAGAAAAATTCCCTAAATATAAAAAAATTAATAATAAGCAAAAAAAATTTCGTTTTGGAAATAATATAAAGAATATATCTCAGATTACCTGTCACTATAACATGATTGAAAGTGATCGCCCTTGACGATCGCATAATAAGCTCAATGTCGACATACCACTGTCAGAGTGTTCACCTGCTGGGCAGCTAATGCAGATAGCGTGGCTCATGAAATGTGTCTTAAGCAGTCCAAATCAAAACTAGCCTCTTGAAACCTATCGGTCCAGTGTATACCTAAAATATTGTTCATATTGTTGACTTTTCTCGGCTTCTTGCACTCATTTTTTACTTACAAAGTGCATGTATTTATTTATAGAAAATTGATTTATTGATCGAATTAAATTGTGTCGATTGTTTGTTATGATTAATTGATTTCTAAATCATTACAATCTTTGGTCATTAGTTATATAAAATATGTTTTGTTTTTTTGTTGCTTGTTTCGATACATATATATATATATATATATATATATATATATATAACTTCATTTTAGTCTTTTCCATCCCGCATCGATTTCGATAACATGATCTTCATGATATGGAAAAACCTGTCTGCAATATTTAGTTTATACATACTTAAAATTCATAACGAGATGTTTGTTTAATTCCTGGGGCTAACGATTATCTGACATGGGTCTTTGTATTTTTATGACTATTACGAGCCTTGTTTTGGACCCCGACCAAGTTTGACTGACTTTAGATGATGGGTGGTTATAGTTAATTGCTTTTAACGTCTATTAAAGTCTAGTTGAGTTTTCAAATATGAATATTTACTGGGATAATGATGACTTTTAAGCTAGTCAATATAAAACTTATGCCATTATGTTGTAATAGTTGTAACAGATCTTTTTTAGTGCAACTATTATTTTCATAGTATTACAGTCTACTACTTATCTGTATAATGATTATATCATTTGTCATAGAAAATATTTTTATGAATTTTAAGAAAAATGATAGACTTGTGTCAACATCTGAGTCATAGAAAAGAAGTTGTTAATGGTCATTTGATATTTTCCAATAGAAGTAAAAATTCAAAAACACTTATTGTTAGTTAAATGAAAAAGCAAAATAAAGTTATGAACTACAACATTAACATACTAATCTTGAAATCTAGCATTGAAGAACTCATTCCTTTATGCTTTATTATTTTTCTCAACTAAATATTAACTGAACAAAATTTTTTCCAAATAAATTTAGCCAACTGGCTAGCTCGTAAAGTTTTAACCGAAGGTTGGTTACCAGTATTAGAAGCACAGCCTACCGTTGGCTGACATATGAATAACACAATAACACAATTAATGATTAATCCTTTCGAAGCCATTGTAGCCATTGTACACAATAGAGTCAGTTTCATAATGTGAGCCATTAATGCGTTAATTCTGGGCTCTATTAACAGATGGGTTACTTACATGTATATTCAAAAAATATTATCAAAAAATATTCCTTTTATACATTCATGGAATACGACTCAAGGTGGACAATGAGTTACAGTAGAAAACATACAAATTATGATACTTTATTATTGCGCCAAAAATAAAGTAATTAAGCCTAAATTTGCCTAAACTAAACATGTTTTAATAAGTCAAACATCTTTCTGATATAACCTAAACATACAACTTCACTCACTCACTTTTGGAAGTTTTAAAAACAAATAACAAAAGAACATTTAGAGCACTCTGCCTCAAGTAACTTACATTTAGAAAGGCAGCAAAAAAAACGATTCGGTATGAATTGTCCTTAAAATTAAAGTTAGATAGTTAGTGCACGTTATATAGTAAATATCAATATAAAACACACACTCAAATGCATTAAAAGTAGATAAATTTTATTCAATAGAAAATTACCGCTATGATACTTGCATTAAAAAGTTCTTCGAATTTTTTTATCTATCTAATTGGCAACTAGTCAGTTATTTCAGAAGCTTAGACTTCTTAAAATCTTTGGCAATTTACATAGTTGGTTTTTGGGAGATTTTCTTATTTAAGTTTAAGTATTTGAAAAACTTAAAATAAGCTATGTATAATATGTAGTATTAATCCTGGCTGTTGTGTCATAAAAACCTGCTAAGCAGCTTCAGAAAGACCTAAAGTTAAAAAATTTATTTTACGAAAATTTTTAAAAATCCATGAGCAAAAAGCAAAATCTCACGAGCTTTTGGCATGAAAACATAAATACCACATTGGAAAATTCAATAAATACATTTACAGATCAATAAATCAACCTTAATTTATTCCAAAGGCATTTTTTTGTACGCTCGAGACAAAAAACCTTTTTAAATAAAGTTAAATACAAAAAAAAAAAATAATTTGAATTATTTATTAGCTAAAGAATATTATAATCTTTTCAAGCCAAAATTGAACTTCCTTAACAAATTTCAAATTTTATTTAAGTATTAAACGTTGTTAAATCAAAAGTTTTTGCTTTCGATGATAATAACTACAATTTTTTCAGTTTATATAGTAATTATTATTTAACTATGAATACAAAAATCGTTACATATCAAAAATAATTTTAGTCCAAATCAAATTATTTATCAATTAAATTGAAAAATAAAATTAATAAAATGGCTGTCATCCTTCCCTTTCTTTCTAATAAAAAATTAAATGAGATTTAATAGGTTGCTGTGTACAGATTAATGTTTACAAACTAGCTCCGCTACAGCACTTGCACACTCGAGATAATTTAAGTGGCGTTTTCCAAAATAAAAATAAAAATGTTGATTACTTTTGTATTTTTTTAATTTTTTTCCCAAAACTATGTTCTAAATTGTGTTTTTTTACATATTTTTTTTGTCGGGTTTTTTCAAAAAAAACTATGCGTTAAAGGGTTAATTTAAATAATGGGTGAAGATATTAGCATCTGTGGTACTTACCAACAATTTAAGAGCCGCAATTGTACATTGAAGGAGCCGTGATTTGCCGACCCCTGGCCTAAGTGTAAGATATTCCTAAATTATAAAAATTCCTCTTATTTCTGTTCAGATACCAAATCAATGTCCGCCTTTTATGCTCTCAAGAAAAATAATTATATTTTGAAGCTATTTGCTTAACATTTTATTGCCTACTATAAAAACAGACATCTGTTATATATTGATATTTTTTATATGAGAAATAACAACACTGGACCACCCCTTTAATAGTCATCTAATTATAGTGTTTACATGCCACCCGATTAGGCTATCTTATCCTTGGTTAACTGAACGTTTTACGATTTGGCGCACACTCTTTCCTTATTTAACTTTTTTAACAATTTTCGCTTCTGGCTATTGACTTTTAATGATAATCTACGTCATATTTATGATTTATTATTGCACATGATCATATGAGGTGATTATTTTCCAAAAGTTGACTTTGTATGGATATGAGTGTTTGCGAATACGTATTTATATTTGTTTTAATTTATTAGTTTTCAAGAAAAACTTTTAGTTTGATGTTTGCTTAGATCCTATTAATAAATATATGAAATAGTTTGTATTTTCCCCCGTTATTATTTTTTTCTATAAAAATAATTTACCTAAATTCTCAATAAATAATTAGCTTTAATAATAATTTTATATCTATATATTTTTAACAAAATAAAATTTTAAACCCAAATTTTTGAATCAAAAAGAATTTCTGGATATTACTTTAAAGATTGCAAAATATATTCAGAAAAAAATCGTTTTCGGTACAAAACAAAATTCCAATTATTTTTTATTTTCTGGTTAAAGATCAGTTGACCTTTGAAAAATTTTGTCTGGTTGGTTTATGTTATGATAGCGAACGACATAAAACGCCAATACAGAGCATGAAGCAAAACTAAGGGTTAGCATAAATTATTGAAAATTTCCATTAAAATCCTCATCTTCTACCTAATATTTCCCCTGGGCCATTGACAAGAATGAGGATATAAAGATACTTTAAAAAAAAAAATAAAAAATAGAAAAGAAGATATTGACCAGCACCAATTGCATTTGTTAAGTAACACGGAAAATGTTCAACATACATTGGATCACTTTTGCCACTTTTTGTTGAATTTTTATCTAATGCCGTGACTTAATAATAATATAGCAAATGGTCAGCGGATAATTCAAACGTCCACATTTAGATAACGGAATTGATTTTGATTATAACTTCATAATATTTTATTTATTTCACATTACTTGAAATTTTAAGTGTTTGTTTACGGCTTTTAGTAATAGATAACACCGACTTTCAACTGACATTTACGACATAAATGGATTCGATGGTAATAACAATTTAGATATGGCTCAATATTAAATCGTTACTTGTCATTAAAAGCTAATTGCCATTCAGTGATTGAGGGAAGGAGGTTTCTGGTAAATTCTAAACCCAGTAATTTAGTGTCTTATACTTAAAATGAACAAGAAACTTACAAGTCCTGTTTACGATTGAATGCAGTAAATATTTCCTTTTACCCAATAGCTATAAAATACGGTTTATTTTCCCTTTTGCTTGGAGAACTTGTGAAGCAAACAAATTTTGAAAGCTACAAATACTTGCAATGAATATACCAGAACATTTATTATTTAGATTAAATAATTATACATTCAAAATGTACTGTCATATGCAAGCTTTTCCAACTTTTGTTTAATTACACTTCAAAATTTTTTATCGTAAGCGATAGTAGTGACCAATCCAAATTTTAATTTCCTTGGAGAACTCAAAAAATAACTTTTGACTTCTTTTAGATACTTAATTAAATGATGTAATAAAGAAAATATTAATAGAAATTTAATTTGTTAAAATAAAAAACAGATATGAATTTTTGTGGATATATAAATTGGAAGAAAGTGGTGGGTAAGTTTTCTGGAAATATGGAAAATCTTGACTGCTCAGAAAGAGATAATCCGAATGTTAAAGAAAACGAACTAAATACATCGACGAGTATTTGTCAATCAAATCTGCAATTTATTTTGATAACACTATGTTGAGCCAGGAAAGATGTATTTCTAATACTAACAATAAGTGAGAGGTCTTTGTTCTTTTCCTAAGTATATTTAGTTTCCACTTTTGTCTTTCACAGTTTTCAGCTGATACTTTAATTTTTTTTGTGTAAGTTTTACTTTGTCATTTTGGTAGTTAATAAAGTAATCAGCAATACCAATTAAATTAATTTGACTTTCCTACATTGACCTTTGAAAGTAGAACTTTTGAGAGGTAAATAACAAAGGCTTTCAAAGGGTATACGATTATCTTGTTTTATCAAAAAATGAACTTTTTTTTGGCGAGTGTTAATTAGTACATACAGAGAGGGCTTTGGTGCTCTTTAGAGCTCTTTATTAAGAAAAAATCAAATCAAAATTCAACCATAATAAAAAGAATAAATCACTTGGACATTAGAATCTCTTCTATATTCGCATAAATTGATTCGATATAGGTATAATAGACAGAAAACTTGCTTATACAATGAATGAATAAGTAACCTAATGAAGCTTTGATTCATTAAATTAAAATCAAAAATTAAAATCAAAAATTAAAATCAAAAATTAAAATCAAAATCTTTTTGTTTTAATTTTTCTAGGAAGCTACTACAAGTATTGGCACATGTTTATAATATTTTAGTGATTTGAATTTTTCTTATTGAAAAAACAATAAAATAGAAAAATTTCACCTAAGCAGACGCAATATGAAAAATTTATATGATTAATTGTGGTATTTCAGTCTACAAACAACATCTGTGTATTATAGAATTGGGTTCCAGGTCCCCAATATATTTTAACTGTCCTTATATTAATTGAAAACTTAAATTTATTGCAATTTTAGAAGCATTTAAAGTTCAAATTCATTTAACTTACTTTAAAAAAAAAAAAAAAAAAACAAACATTTCTTAACCTTCCTATAACATCTGATTAACAGATAATATGATGCCTAAAACTGTTATCATACTTAATGTATGCAGGTTTCAGTAATGATCTAAATTTGATAAGTGCACACGAGGGAGGATGAAAGTAATATTTATTTGTTACTTTTAAGTGGCGTTTTAATTGTATTATGCAAATTAATATGGCATTAACGTAGCATTTTACGTCGAATTTTATGATTTGAATTAAATTGTTCGATTACCCAATGGATGACAGGTATGGTCAATAACTTGCAATTATAATTGAGCATGTGGACTTTAGCAATGTTGTCTGGGCAGTTTATTTTTTATTAATAAAATTTGTTTACTAAAAATACTGTCATTAAAAAATATTACTTGTGTTATATTATCCCCCAAGCTACTAATATTTAAACACCAAATATGTAATGAGTATTATTTATTAGCAAATCCTTTTCACTAGAAATACTTACAAGTTTTTTATATTTTATATATTCTTAAACGTATTTATATTTTTTATTTATTCATCTATTTCCCATTAATTAATATTTCACCCTCGTTATTATATTTTTTTTTGTATATATTTATATATATGGGAGAATTGATTTAAATCCTACCGGCTGCGCCAAAATGTTATAATAACCCCCAAACTACTAAATTCTGACACGAATAATGTAATTTATTTATTAACTATTAATTAACAATTCACACTCTTTTTTACTTTAAGTAAAAGAAAGTTAGTTAAATTTATAGTTAGTTTAAGCTACTCATAAAAATATACTACTGCATTTCTTGAACTACTTCTCTTATATTCTACTTCGCTTATTCTTTATATAATTTTTCTTTTACCCGAACTAGGTTACAAATTTACACATAACGCTTGTAACCTAGTTATCGTAATTTAATTGAATTCGATAATCACTAAGTCACAAATATTGCATTTTTTTCCTAGTGATCAGTAAATTTTTTGTTTGAATGTGCATTGCACATGCTTTTACAAATTAAGTAGGTTACCAATATTGTATTGGTAATCTAGTTAATTTGTTTTTGTTTTTTTTTTTTTTTGTGTTAAAAGCTTAAAGCAGATTCTTTACAGATGATGGAATCTGTATCACAACACTTCTGTATGAGTAGCTTCACGGAGATGTTGTTGAGAAGTTAGCTTTAATTGTATCCCATACTTAAAAAGACCATTTTAAATTAAAAAATCATCATTTAAAAATATAAAATTGTATGCGAGTTAAATTTTAAATGCATAGTGAACAACTTTGTGAGAAATAAGTTAGGGGAAACTTTAAAAACAGAAGTAATAAAAATGGTGTATGGAATGCTAAATATCTTCATACTCCAATTAAAAATGAATATTTTAGTGCTTTGACTGCCTAGTTCAAAGAATATAATTACCTATTAGTTGATAGTTTAAATTTAAACAGATAAAATAAATCGTTTAATTATTTTGCTATATTTCTAGGCAAGCATAGGTCATCAATTGAAAGTAAATTAAACACTTAAAACAATACGTACATATGCTATTCAAGCAAATCACATTTTTAATTTTTACATTGATTAAAAATCTATATTTAAATAAGTCATATTTTTAAAAATTGACGAAATTACTTGAAAAAGAGTAATTCCATTAGTTGCACATTATTTAAATACAACAAAGTTTTGAATATATCCCTTGAATATTTTTGAATATATCCCTTGATTACTAGTCATTTCCGTTTTTTGTGCAAATTGTTGGTAAATAGGAGTGACACGAAGGAAAAGGCTAAAAAATATTATGAGACTTAAGGAATACTAAAATCAATTTAAAGTGCACCAGGTAGAAAGCAATTTTGACTTTCTTAAAGAAACTATTTGTTTGATTCTTCTTCTAGTCAATGAAGTTAAAATGTAAAAAATCAAGTTTTTATCAAATTTACATCAAAACCTTAAATGCTACAAATATCAAACACACAAAAACAGGTCAAATATTTCAGCCAATCAAATTGACATTTAGTCATAATTAACAAAGACAAATTATACATCTTAAAATTACAAAAAAATGAAGCAAGCTTGCTGCTACTAAAAAGAAAAAAGAGCAAAAAGAAATAAAAACCTTACAAGTTATTTAATTAAAATATAAAATCTTTTAAAAGTCAACATAAATAAATACAGAGCATCAGATACGATACGATGCTGTTTAACATGACGTGACATTTTCATTTTCACAAAACAAATTCCTGTACCGCCCAGCTGGGAGCATGTCATTAATTTTGTATTAAAATCAGGTGTATTGTGGGATTAACATATTGCCCATTAATATTTTCAAAAATGATTTTTCATCTGATTTTCGTTTTGAGCCCTTATTTAACTTTAAGGAAAATTTTTTTATAAATTTCTGCTGAAAACTTTGGCAAGAGACATATGGAAACAGTTTAATCATCATTTGAAACTATAATTGGTATTTGCTTTAAGTAGTTCCGGCAGCCGTGATATGTAGAAGGTCAAGACCCATACACACGTCAGAGGTCCTCCTCCTCGTTAACTTGATTGATAGCATTCTAGATGAATATTATTATGGACGTAATTTGTTTTGAAATTGTAACTTTGAAAGGGTTTAAGGAATGTCAAAATAATTTAAAGGAATTCATTCGATTGATTGCTTAAATCAAGCTCAGAGCTTTTAATTAACGACGTTAAGCTAAATAAATTAAAAGCAAAACTGTTTCTAATTGAGGTATGTTTTAGTGACGCAAAACTTTTTTTTTCCCAATCTAAACTTCTCTCAAATAAAAACAGTCATCTTTGTCAAAACAAACTTTCATTATTTTTAAAATCCCTGTATTCTTAAGCTCACATTTAGCAAGAAAATAGACACAACGAATTGATTACGTCAATGTGCAACCAACTGAAAACATGAAATCCCTATGTCAAATGAATTTATGAATCTGAGTACATCTTGAGGGAAAACTACAAAGGGGTCCATTATTAAATAAGAAATACAAAGGGGTGGAAAAGGCTATTACGAAATTTTACAATCCTAAAAGCTGACTGCTAAGGATAATAAGTACTTATTTTCGGATAAACTTCAATATTAGAGTGTACCATTTGAGGGTAAATGAATGCTTGTTGCGACCATTTGGAGAAGCTAAAAATGTAAAAGATGCCCCTATATAATATCAGCTCAGAAGATAGCTGAATTGAGTTGTTTAATGACAAATTCTTGAACACCAAGCAAAATCATTCTATCATGCAGTCAGTCGGCAATGATTAACGATTATAGCCCATAGGATTAGAGGACTACAGAAATCCACCGACGCATGAAATTATTTCACATATCGAAAGTACTAAAAGATTGAATGATGAGTATATTTTGGTTTGGTTTGTGGTGGAAGTAAGCTGGAGCTTTTGCTTTTTTACAAGGATAAAAACAATATTTTATTTTTGTGTACTTGTGTTTTTGGTAACTAAAGAAAAACTCAAGAGGAATATTTGCTTTCAGCTTGTGCCAATTCTTAAGGTGGTATGAAAAAGTACGTTAAATAGATACGATTTTTTTCTAGAATAAATAGTTTGTATTTTTCAAAATAAAATTAAAAACAAGCATTCGTTTTCAGAAAATTTTTTTCTTAAGAAGTTCAAGGCTAAGTCTTTTAACAATTTATTAACCCTCTTAAGCTTAAATTGATTATTTTCCAAAAAGATTACTAGTCTTTTATAATTTAAAAGCGCAAAAATTGTTTTATTACAAAAGCAAATTTTTACTGTTTACAGTTTCAGTTTTAATTTTGATAGAAAAACCATGATATTTAGATAAATGCTCGAAAATATAATCGCAATTCAAGACTTATAAGTCAAATTATCTTTAAAAAAAATAATTAAAAGGAAAACTTACATGTGTGGTGAAACAAATACCCAAAAACACCAAAATACTTTTTTTGTTTTGACCAAAATTGGATGATAGTTTTGTGGAACTACTGATTTTACTGTCAAACAAAAACTTTTATGATCTTTTGTTTTAATAATTTTCAAGTAATATATTATGTAACTATGACAAATGCTCACTGTAATAAAAAATGTACGGGGTGATGTATCAACGTCATTCCAGTGTTAGTTGCTACAATTTCCTATCCGTTTTACACAAAATTTTTACCAAAAATTCATTTGCATTCATACAAATGGTATAACAGTTAAAGCAAGTACTATGTAGCTCCAGTGCTAGAGTGAAAGCCTTCGCATGGTTGGAGTGGCCCTTTCCTAAGGATTGAGCTGACAGGGGTAAACTTTACCACTTTTGTTAACATTTTCTATGATATTTATAGAGCGGAAGAACTTTTTTTTTAAAGTTGCTGCCAAATAATATTATGAGTAATAAACTATGGTATTATCAAGGGAAAACAATTGATATTGATCTATTATTTTTACTACTCTAAAAGTTAAAATAACTGTCACATATTCCTAGATGTCTTCTGGGAATAATTTTTTGAAAATATTCATTTCTTACTTAATATTTCACTTCCATATTATGTCGGTGAGTCTTAAAGAAAACAATGTATTTTCAACTAAACAAAATGAAATAAAACACTTGAATAGAAAAAAATTAATTAAATATTTAAATTACATTCAACTGTGTTGTGAAAAATTTCAATTATAAACATTATTGGAGGGATAAATGCTTTAAAACCCCTTCATTCTGAATAAATAAATATTAGTCTAAATAAACAATTCAAAAATCCATTTGCATATCTCTTTAAATAATATATATCTGAATTTAAAGATGGTCTTATATGGTAAATACATTAAGGCTTGTTTCACTATTTAAAATTCCAATGAATTAAATTATTCGCTCCATTTTCCTCGTTCTTAAAGTCTTTCTCATTTCATCTAACTGACAAGTTATCAAGAGCAATAATAAAACTCGGACAAGATCAGAAAGACGCCGCGACCATAGTTGTATTAGCCAGCACAGTGAAGGGCTAACAAGAGCATCAACAATGGCAAAAAATGATCAAATAAATTCGCATGACTTCACATTATAAGAAAAAAGACGGCAACGTCAAACGATCGATCCCTACCACTACACAGAGTTGTATACCATTCCTTTAAGTTTAGTTGTTGGAAATTTTTTTGTTATTGTGATTTCTGGCTATATGCACTAAAAGGATCAGGTCGTCTTATCTTTTTTGAATTAAAAAGATTCAAGAAATATATTGCAGGTATATATATGAAATTTGTTTACATTAAAAAGCAAAGAATAAGAAAATTACAAAATCAAAAGTATTCTCTCAAACAAAAATAAGATACATAAAATCCATTTAGATATCATGCCAATGAGATATTAAACAAAGCCGAACCCCATCAGGAGAATGTGATAAATTTATCCAATGTTGGAATATAAATAAAATCCCTAATGGAGTCTGTAACCCGATCTTTTCGTTGTATGTCTTCACATCTCGATTAGATAAGATTCTATTATTCATGAATAATGCATATATATAATATAATGCATATAATAACATATATATTACATGGATATAAATTAAATAAGTATATGTCAAATTTTGCTGGTTTATTTGTATAAAATCCAATGAGTGCGCTGGGAGTAATGAGTTTTTATAGTGCAAAACCAACAATTTCCGTCGATGATTATGGCCAAAAGCGGTCATCAATTGATTTCAAATCATATACGCATGCGTAGTTTGATTATTGGTTTTACCCATTATTCCCGTAGGGGTATACATCTCACAGTTGGAATTAAATGTCGGCCTAAGACATTAAATTATTTATTTCGTATTTATTTTTAACATATCCAAATTAAATATGACAGAATAACTGACGTAATTGTTTTTAAGTATCAAAGGGATTTAACTTTTACCTATTTTTTTACTATTTAAAAAAATTTTTGTCTTAGGATAATAACTATCATTTGAAGCATCATTTTTTATTCCTTTTAACATTAAAAATAGATTAACAACCCAGCCTTAACTTTATTTCTGCACTAATGCTCTCTTAGATTTCATTTTAAAAAGAGAACGGCACTTGAAACTTTTGCACGAGGGATTTGAACTTAAATTTATGTTTTTGTCTAAATTGTTTTTGTCTCATTTGAAGTTTTTCGTAATATCGTTCCAAACAAACAAAATTTTGAAATGTTTAAAAGGTACCGCAAGCTCAGAAAAGAAGGAGCAAGTATATACAAATTAAGAGTTTATCACGGAGAAGCTTGAAATTAAAATGTATGTGCTTCATACATATTATATACACTTTGAACAAGTATAAGTCACAATTGTGTGAACATCGAGAATCACATCATAAATGATTTAACGTTTTATTCTGTCTTGAAATCGTTCTAATCTTATTCGTTATCAAAATATCTTTTGTTGAAACGAAGTCAGAATGATATCATTCTGTGTTTATTTGCAAAAAAAACTCAATGTTAAAATACAATGATCACTACGACAATTACATATGTAACTTACAACATAATTTTGTAAGGTTATCACGATAAGTTATGTAATGGGGGTAATACACCCTCTTAAAACTTCGTGTACCTACCAATAAGAATTAAACTTTTCAACGTGATCTGATTCAAAAAGTAATATTATATGGCGAGCAAGTCATTCGCGAGCTGTTGTAAATTTTATAGATCCCAACAAGGTAAAAGGCATTTTTTGCTTAGATAATTACATCTATAATATGTCCAAACGTCTAAACTCATGAACTTCTCAAATCACTTGAAGAAGCGTATTACGAAATTGTTTTTTTACATATCATAAACTCACTTGACTCTTAAATACATTTCCTCAGAGAATTCAATAAATTTAGCATTGTATCAATAACTCAAGTTGGTACAACGAAGGATTAAAGATGAGCCTCATAAATGGTACTCTATCAGTGATACAGAAAGAGAGCGTTAACATGCCTAAAAAGGTGACCCGCTGAGCTATTCAGAACTAAAAGAAAACAGTTACAAAAACTAAAAAAGAATAAAAACAAAAAAACTACAAGAAAAATGCTAAAAAACAATGGGAGGTTATACGTTTACTGCTTAAGAATATTTATTTTCGATTTATGAGTAACTGTAACGAAAACGTAAACGAAAACAGTAAATAGGCTTTTGGTAGGAATATCGCGTTGAGGGTATTTGAGTTCCAGTGTTTTTTTCATACGACACCCATGTAAATAGATTAAAATTGAATAAGAATAATCACAACGAAAAATGTGATCCAATATCATTCATAGAATTAAAATCTTTATATTTTTGCGTTTAGCCTTTTTTTTTACATTAGAAGGCAGATGGATGATAATATAATGTAATCAAAGAGAATCTGCTCTATACTAAGGATATGAATAAATATTTTGTGAAGTTTAGACTACATATTTTTTTGCAATCGTATGGAACCAAGAAATACAAAGATCGGGTCCTATGATAAGAGAAAATCGGTTGGTAAAATTTTTACCACCTGCTTCACCAATTGTATTAGTTTGTAGAGTGTAGAATTCACAAAAATATATAGAGATTTATTAGAAACTTTTTTTTTAGTTTATTTGTAATAATTTTCATCAATTACAATACTCACAATACGCTGTAGTAGACCCAAACAAATTTAAAGATGCCAATTTTTTAATGAGAAGGTATTGTGAATAGTAAGTATTTTAGAAACTAACCAGATACTCTGTGTGCTTGTTTCATAAAAAAAACTATTTTTCTATTTTATATATTTCTATGACACTGGGACAAGTTGTTTTCTAACAAAATTATATACTTCCTCTTAAAAAAAAAATAGAATTATTATGTTGTTTCTCGCAATTGTTTTCTGTCAATCAACCAACCAATTTTATGTGCGAGATATAATTTATTTTACTTTAAAATCTCTGCTCACCCACTAAACTTTTTCTTAAAAACTCTCAACTAAGCACATATATTTTTTTCAAAATTTTAGAACAATTGGTAAGGTGAAACAAAAATTGGCACTCAAGGCATTGTTGACTTGAACTTTAAAATAGAATTTAGTTCTTTAAGAGCTTTTTCATGTAAATATTGAGTTTTTCTATCTGATTTCTTTAAAAGACTAGATAATATTATTGGATCCCACAAACCCTATATCTGTAGCCCATGATTCTGTTAATCAACCATATACTCAACGAATCATACATGTATTCAATTGAGGTAAATGTCTCATGTAACATCGTGGATTGTTCCAATAAATTTTTCTAGTTGGCTTATTGTAAACAGTTATTATATCTTCAATTGATGCAATCTTTCTATTATTTTTCTTAAACTTCACATTAGCTATTTTTTGACTCTCTTCACCATAGCTTGAGTTTCCACTATATTACACTCTAGTCAACCCCAATGAAAACTATTTATTTAATTCACTTGTCCTTATAAAGTTACAGTACCATGAATAATAAAATATGTAATAGAAAATATAACGACTCTGCATTAAAAAAAACTAAATTGTATCAAATTATGGAAGACTTTTTTCCCCTCATAAAATCTGCCACCTTATTAATTTAATTTTTATTTGATTACTTCCGTTAACTTAAGAACAATAGATGACATAAATTTCCATCTTTTCGGTAGTTGATGTAAGAGATCATTAACTAGGCATAAGCTTGTTTCTCCTTAATGACCATGGTATTCCTTGTAGGTATTACCTTTGCCTTTGTAATTAATTCCGATTGTAATATTATAGTGAATATTAAGTGATGATAAAATACTTTTACTAAAACAATTTAAAAAGTAGCATAAATGAAGAAACAGAAACAACATTAAACGATGAATAAATTAATTACCAAATCTAAAGTTTAGGATTGCGGCTAAATATTTTAATTGAGTGTTCAATTGAAGCTGGGAGCTTGTTTTGTGAAAATTGATTACTTTTGATAAAGTTTCTGACACGATGGGTTACCAATGATTTTATAGTTTAGAACATTTCTGTTTTATTGGACATATAGACCTTAATGAAGTTGTCAGGCTAAGTTATAATTTTTGTTGTCCGATAACCAAATTTAAAATTTCGAAAATGTTTAATTTATATTGTTGGAATTTTATTACCTTGGAGTTTATCAAAATCCATAAATTAATTTTCTTTTGGACAGTAACTCTAAGAACTTTATATAAGTCGTCCTTTGGCCAATTTATCTATTGATGTAGGTCATTTATAAATCATTCCTGACGAGTTTTTCATGTTTTTTCTCTAATTTTTGGTTTTTTTTTTATTCATAACTATTCTTAACAATTAAATATTCCAGAATAGTGGCGGGACACAATAAATAAATTTTAATTTCCTAATAACTAGAGATCAATCTGTAAGGAAATTAAACAAAAAACAAAAAAGAGTTTTTATAGTATATTATATTCCTACTTATATAATTTTTTAATATAAAATTTCATATAAACATATTAACATATTTAAAATTATATCCGTCCTTAACACAAAAAATTAAATATTACTTTTAAGCTTCCATTAGCTTTTCTATTAGTTAAACATAAAAATTTCTTTTAGGTCTTCAACTCTATTTATATTATATTTATCAACATTTTTTGGATCTAAAAATGCAGTTGCATATGCATTTACTGTAACAGCTACATTACCTTCTTAGTCGTAGTTGTACTTTTTGAACATCTGCTGGTGGTAAAAGAACTTCTTTTACTTTTCTTCTTAATTCAGATACTTTGGTATGTGAATATAATTTATATAAAAAGAAAAATTAATAATTTGATTAAGAAAATATATTACTATTATTACTATATCTGTTTGTGGAGCAAATTTAGTAACTTTTTCAACCAAATCATGAATACAAATATGTCTATCAAATTGGTATCTTTTCTTGATCTGGACTAAAACTATATGAACAAATTTGTGTACCAATTGATATTGTAGTTACTGATATCCTTTGAAGTTTTAACTGATTTATATTTTATAAGAAAATTTCTGCTGTTACTTCACCTTTTCTAGATATTTTTTGTTCAATAGTAAGTAAACATTCATCCCTATTATGTATGTATAAATTATATACAAATTGGATCATTTTCAGTCCAACAATAGGATATTGATTCTAATTTAATTCTGTAATATACACTGAAAAAAAGAATAGGCAACAATAATCGAACAGTAATTGATTCAACCTCGCCGTGAGGTTAAATATGGCGAATCGAATCTTGAGAATGGCTCAACCTTACGGCGGGGTTGGTTGAACGGAAAACCGTACATTTCTCTTAATACATTATTTTATTCACGAAATATATATAATTTAAATTTTCTGATCAAACCTGAATCGAATATATAAATCCAAAAAATAGATAAAATTTTATAATCTAGTTCAGATTACGATTTCTAAGCGATCACAGAACATGAATTGATATATGTATACATACACACAACCAAACAAACAGACAATAAACAACAAACAATGAAGTAAACAAAAGAAAAAATACTTACTCCAACCATTCCTAAAATTCCTAAGATTCTTAAAATAAATAAAATACATAAAATTTATATACTTACCTTTAATCTATGTCCGTGATATAGGTTAAAACTTTTGAAAAAATTCAAAAGTATTTATATCCTTCTTTTATTGCAAAAGCGCGAATTATATGAAGTTTAATTTTCCCATGTAAAACACACCGCACTCAACCCTACCCTGTAGTTGATTCAAGAATATTCATAAGGTTAAACTAACATATGAGCTATTATTCAAATCTATATAATTTTGATTTTATCACAAATCTTTCAACCTCGTGATGAGTTTGATGATACTAATTTTTTTTTTTTCAGTGTATAAATGTATTAAATTTAATGAAATATAAGATAAATAATATATATATCATATATAATTATGTAACACTTATGATCTCAATTTAAAAACATGAACATTTGCTCTATCTATTTGGCATTACTGTTATATCTGATTTAATTATATATGGTATATTACGTTTTTCTAATATACATAATATCATTGTATATTCTACCACCAATATTATTCAAATCAAAATTTAAATTTTTATTAAATGATATTGATATACTTGAATCATATGAATTTTCTAATAAATATGGTAAATATACATATAACTTCAGCATAATTATTCCAATCATCAAAATCAAATATATGTTTTATAATTAAATTATTATCAGTTGGACCCCACCAATCTAAACTACTTTTGTTATAGTAATTACTTTAACGAAATTTATTTGGCTTTTTAAGTTTAGATGATCCAATCCAGAGATATCGTAGTCACAGCAATACGTCTTTTTTAAGTTAGCAGCTCCAGAAGATCAGCTATAGCAGTTTTTAATATTATTATTTTTACATATAAAAAATGTTAAAATACAGTTAAGAGTTACTATAATATGTGTATTAATTTTTACATTAATAAATCTAAAGGTCTTCTTTGGAAAAAGTCTCGAAAAACCCTTATTTTAGAAGCTTCTAAGGGTATATAACCCTTTATATATTTTCAAATAGGCAGAACATGCTAGCTTGAACGGCTCTAAACGTATCTAAAAGAGGTTAATTGAATTTTAAGTTCATTTCAAGAAAATCTTTCAAAAGATAATTCGCTTGAAGTTAACGGCACGAAATTTTTAAATCCACTCAATCTATTTTACGCCTACTGGGCCTACCCATCTAAGCCTAAGCCAAAGCGCCATCTAGAAGAAGCTAAAGCGAATAAATAAGCAAAAGTATCTAAAATGTTAAAATTTTGTGTCTTAAATAAATACTTGAATAAAAAAAAAAAATTTTACTGAGGAAATATTCCTGAAGTTATGCAATCTGCTAAAATTTAAAGCATTTCAATAGTATTTTATATTAGGAGAAAGAAAAGAGGATATAAATTTTTAATTGAGGATAATTAACCCTGAACAAATAAATAAGAACACATCAAATCGCAAATCAGATAGTTGGGACGCATGCCAATGTATTACCTAACTTTAAATTACTTTTATATAATAGCATATTTGATTTTATTAAATCTTAGTTTTTTATAACTCACATTTATCTATCAAATATTTCAAATCAGAAATTGAAATTTATTTTCAACTATTAATATTTTAATATTAATTAATATTTTAATTAATATTTTATCGCAATTGATATGTAATTCATAGTGAATTAAATGGAATAATTTTTATCTAAAAGATCTAAGCTTGCGTTTTATCACTGTTGAATTCATGTAATTACTGTATGGAATGTTGTGCAAACTTGTTCAATATAGCTAAAATGTTGATCAAATTTTTCAATAACAAATCTATTGGATGTATTTATTGCTAAAATATTCAATTTTATCGCATAAGCTGAATATGTGAGAGTATTGTAACTAGGAAGGCATATAAGGCATATAAGATATGTGGGTTATGTGTATTTTCAATAGTGAAAAAATTGCTGGGGTCGTTGAATATAATTTATTTAAATCTACATAGTAAACGACTAGAATTTGCTTACTTATTCCTATTTATATCTATTTTTTATGTGTCATAGCTCACTAATAATAAGTGTTAGTTAAGTGTATTAAATAAAATTTATATTGCTCTATTTTTATTGATAAAAAAAATTTTATTTTTAAGCTGCTTAAATAAATATATCTAAAGTACAAATGCTTAGTATACAAACTTAAATCAAAACTGTACACTTTTAAATTAAACCAAAACATTCAAACATCGCAATTGATTGTTTGTAAAATACTAGGACTACCAGCAACTACCGGACTTGAAAAAATAGGGCACAGTTTGATTTTATTTTTATATTCTAATGTTTCAATTATTACATGGTCTAAATAAACTCTTGGAGAAGATACAATCCTCCATGTTAAAGGATTTAATAAATTTGTTTGATATTCCCATGAAACAGTAGCAAATTTTACAATACCAACATCATTGCCCGATGTAACAGCTGTGTACTCAAATCCTGGCTCAAAAAGCCTAAAATGCACAAGAATAATTTCATAATAATTTTATAAGTTTATTATATTTTTTGGTTAATTTTACATTGCTTCCTCAGAAAAAAAAATTTTATCTGTTGCAGTGTGTTGATTAGAATTTAGCCTAATTGCTAACATTCCAACTTCTCCACCATGTAAAGCACTTTCATCCGATGATGAAATTTTTATGGTTACTCGGTAATGAATTTCTATATTAAAGAAATTTCCATTTATATGTATATTTAGATTATTTTTCAATGTAATATTTTTACTTACGACAAAAAGGCTTATGACTATTTGTCATTAAAAAAGCTTTAATAGGACGGTTATCCCTTATTGCGCCATTTTCAACCAGATGACGATAGCTGCGAATACTATTAAAACCAAATTGGAAACATAAATGACCATTTTTACCACATTCAAAACATTTGCCTTCTTTAAAATCCTGCAAATAAAGTTTGTACGGTAAAATTAATGTACATTTTTAAAAATAAAATTGTAAAAAACTAATTCCTAATAATAAGTCAAATTAAAGTTGGGGATTTATTTCTAATGACTTAAAAAAAACAATTTCTTCCTTTGCCACTAAAATTTCTACATTTACATAATTTTCAAACTCCGCTGAAGTATCTGTCTTTAATACAATTATTGACCACTTTCGTTAGAGAAAAACGGGTTAAAAAATTATATAACCTAGTTTTTTGGTCAAATATTAAACATTCAGTGCAATTAACTAACTGTCACTTCTACAAAATATCAACCAACTTTTTGAGTCACTTTCTTTTCTTTCGTAATTTCGCCTATCACACTGAATGATACTCCTCAATCTACACAAGAGTTCTTTGAAATATTCTTCATTAAGATACAAATGGTTTGTGCTTAAGCCTTTTTAGTTCACATGTATTTAAACTAAAATATCAAGAAAAACTTTAAAGAATTTAAAGAATGTTGCCTGAGCAACATGTTTTTAAGGAAACTAAAGCTATAGACGCAATAAAAAATCACTTTTAAAGTTTATAGGTATATCAATCCCTTCATTTGTATAACCCTGGAAAAAAGTATTGCCAATGCAAATAATTGCCTTTTGAACGGAGAATTTCACACACACATCTATCTAATAGATTTCTGAGAAAACCAAATTTTGAATCTTTACAACCGAAGAACCATAAGTTGAAGATTGCTAGAGAATTCTTAAAAGTTTTTTGCTTATTTAAAAATTCATGCGGGTCACATTGCTCATGCGTAAAAATGGTCTTACTTTCTTTCTCTATAATTTATAGTTTTATATGTTTTTTTTTGTTATTAAACTAAAAATTTATTAAAACAAAAAATACCTCAAAAGAATCACATGTAATAGCATTGAAAGGACACTTTGTCTCCACACTTTCTGTAAAAAACTGATGACTTCTAATATGATTACAGCCAAGTATTTGCTGCATGGACCAAACAAATGAGCTATCCTTTTTTTTCATGTACTCATTAAAGGATAGATCGCATCCAGGATTATTATAGCCACCATTCGGGTAGAAATCAACATGTCCAATTGGGTTTACCATACCTAAGCCTGTATAAACAGAAAATCTATGATTTAACTTATATAAAATATACATACACAAGTTTTATAATACTATAAATATACCTCCACTAAAAAATGGATATGCATCAGTGTGCAATACATCAACAAAAATTGCGTCTGACCTATCTAAACGTACTAACGGATCGGTGTCTGCAAATAACGGTTCAGCTGGATCAAGTCCAGTTATACGGCCAAGCTTTAACTGAAAATCTCGTTGCAAAAAATATCCTGTATAACCAGAGAGGTGAGCACCTAAAGAATGTCCAATCATATGAACATGATTTAAATTTGTCATTGAAAGTTCATCCTATAAAAAACAATGAGCAAGAGAAATATTTTAATTACTGTTAATTTAATTTATTAGTATTAAAAAAGGTTACATAAAGCATATAAAGAACATGAGCTGTAATTGCTCCAACAATTCTTGTATTAGCAGCTGCCTGAGCATAAGGCGGATTTGATCCTGCACCCCAATCAACAATTATAATAGTACAACTCCGTTCATCTTTTCTATTTAATAACGCTTTTGTGATATTAAACATCTATTTATAAGAGAAAATATTATGCAATTTTTTTAAGTTTTTAAGTAAATTTCTTACCCACGGTCTGACACCTCCTTCCAGATAACCATGTACTAAAAGAAAAATGTCACTTTTACCATTAATACCCATTCTTTTGACCCCTTCTGGATCATTAAGATCAATTTTAGCTGGAAGATCAGTATGCTGTCTATTAAACACCAAATATTCCGGATGAATGTAAGACGGTGATTGCGGGTATTCATTCACTGGTCGAGTCATTGTGGCCCATGGATAATCAATAGAAAAACAACCATAGACTCCATAGCATTTAACTTCATTTACATCTAATATTTTTTAAAAAAAGTCTCAATATTTAACTTGTTTTGAATTTATGAAAAAAGAAACGTCAAATTGAAAAATTTTCAAAAATATAAATTTATAGATGTTTGGCATAAATAATTTTATTAATGTATTTCGTCTATTGCTATATATTAAAAATGCTAATTCATATTCAAATTACACAATATAATAACACTGGTCAACAGTGGTTTTGCCACACGAAGTTTGATAAGTAATTTTGTTAGAACTACCTAGCCATATTACGAAAATGAAATTAATTTGATTCAATCACCCTAATTTTTTTGTGATAACTCTAAGCTCATTTCAATGCTTTTGCATCCCAGCGGGAAAAATTCTCTCTTTGCATTACCAATGTAAGTAGGAAAGTAACCTGGGCAATGTTAATCTATAAATTACCAGCATCGATGGATTTTATCACGCGGATGTCATTGGAAAGTAACGTGTGCGTTTCTAGATTACCGTCGGAAACAAAGTGGTAACCAAAGACAAAAAGCTTTTCTGCATAGATTACCTTTTCGATTACTTTATGAAATTTAATTGTAATCTTATTTTTGGTGGTAAATTTTAATTTTTTTATTGAATTTTATAAGGAAGGGATTTATTATTAACTAAAACAAGTTTTAACAAAATTTATTTTTTATTTTCTACAAAGTATATTGATTACAAAAAAATTAATTGAAATAATTCTTTTCTGGTGAAGCCTTCTTTGTTTGATTTGATTTTATCGAATCTGTAAAGTTTTAAAAAATCTTGTCAATAATTTTTTTCAATATTATAGGTTGATATTATGCTTACCAAAAATAAGATCATTAATTTTACTTGTTTAACTGCACTAAACTTTTATAATTTATTGATTTTGGCTGCACACTTCTTTCGAACTAATTCACCGACTGACTGACAAAAACGCAAATTAAACTGTTTAACATTGCTGAAAAGTTTGTTAATTCCATACGTGTATATGTTAACTATGATATATATGTACATATATGCTTCGCATTTTATATTTCCTTTAGTTTTTGTGTTCTTGGTTTTTGACACATACAAACCTGTAGATTACCACTTCGATTACAAAATTCACTTATACGCAATTTCATGAGTAAAGAGAGAATTTTTCCCGCTGGGATCTTATGCCACGGGCCCCATACTTTTTACTTCTGCGCTATATCTATACATCAGGCTACTGCGACTTTATAGACTCATACAAAACAAGCTTAAAAGCAGTTCTTCTCCATAATGGCAATTTACTTCCTTCTGTTCCACTAGCACTCGCTTTTAATATGAAAGAAACTTATGAAAATATGAAACTATTGCTTGAAAAAATCAAATACAAAATTTGCGGTGATTTAAAAGTTATTGCCCTCCTATTTGGAGTACAGTGGGCTTTTATGCGAATGGGACAGCAGGGACAAAAAGAAATCATTACATTGAAAGAATATGACCTGTGCGTGAATCTCTACGCCCTGGGCAGCAAAATGTGAAGGCTTTACTACTGGTAAACCCTTCTGATGTACTTTTACCACCACTTCATATCAAGTTAGGCCTTTTTAAAAATTTTGTAAAGGCAATGGATCAAAATGGAAGCGGATTATTGTACTTAAAAGAGAAATTTTCCAGAATAAGTGATGCCAAAATCAAAGAGGGCATTTTTGTAGGACCTCAAATCACAGAATTAATAAAAGATCCAAAATTTGGAGAAAAATTAAACGTTATAGAAAAATCAGCATGGCAATGTTTTAAGAACGTAGCTGCAAATTTTCTAGGTAACCATAAGACTGATAACTATAAAGAACTGATTAACGAATTGCTTTTGTCATATAAAACTTTTGGTTGCAATACGTCGCTAAAAATCCATTTCCTGGACTTACATCTAGATGTTTTTCTTGAAAATTTGGGAGATGTAAGCAAAGGTTCCACCAGGACATTTCAAATATAGAGAAACGTTACCAGGGTAGATGGAGTGTAAGTATGTTCGCTGACTACTGTTGGACGATCAATAGGGATCAATCGATTCAATATTCCAGAAAGTCGTAGACCTTAACATATAATAATAAATACTGATATAAATAAATATTTATACTATAAATTAAACCAGAAAATAATTTACCATGCTGTGCTTTTATTCATTTTTTTCGAAAAATGTTATTTTTTCTTCAAAATCAATGTTCCTCCACCAAATAAAATTGACGGGTGATGAAAACTTTAAAACTGCTTATTTTTACTAGTGGCAGCCTCTATTATAAAAAAATCACCAAAAAGTTCGTGTGGCAAAAAAAAAGTTAAATTTTGTCGACCAGTGTAATTTTTTAATTATTACGATATTTATAATAAATGTTACTAAAGCGGGGTATTCAATGATTTGGCTCTTAGTTCCCATTTAAAGTGTATATGGAAAGCACGAATAAGAGAGAAAATATCCAACATATGTTGAATATTTTACTCACAAATGATTCATCCCATATACTTTATATGGGATGAGAGAGCCGAATCATTTGATTCACATTTATAGTGAATACCCTGCTTAATACTAAAACTCAAATGAACTAATTTATTTAACTTAACCCTAATTATAGGCATTATATCAACTATTTTAAAGGGTTGCTGTCACCACAAATTAAAAATTTTATATTGAAAGAAAATTAAATATAAATAAATAACTCATTTATGTCCATTAAACATAAACGATTAACGTTAATAAATATTACTCACACAAATGTGTTGAACTTTAAGTTTTCTATAAAACTAGTGTAAAAACACGCAATAACTGTTTGTCCTTGGTAACTGGTCCTTGTTAAAAATTTTAAGTGTATTTAGATGATAAACTTTAATATTTTATTTTGCCAAACACAAGTTGTGCTATCAAATCAATCAAGTATCAAAAAGAATAGTATATAAAGAGCTATTGTTTTGAAAAGGAGGTAGTAAAGTCTAGAGTTTTGTATAGATTAGCACAAATAAAATCTAATATATATTCGAAAGCCTAGCAGCTTATATTAATTGTATAAATTTCTAATTACCGAATCCTCTTTCAAAAAGGAAATTTGGTATAAAATTAATTAAATTTATGTCACAAACTCGATGCTTATAGCTGTGTCTAGATTAGCGATTTGCACAGCAATTTAATATAGGCGATGGGACGGGACGGTTACACTCAGAAGTTAATTGACTGCAATCTTTCGAAAAGTATACTTTGTGCCTTTCAACTAATTTTATTGCATTATTATATAATAATAAAACTAGTTAGAAAGCAAAATTATATATTTTCAATCAAAATGTCAAACTCAGAAAAAGATAAGAAATCACTGTCCAAATCGCTAATGTAGACACCAAGTATTTACACCTTAATGCAGAAAAAGTTTTCAACCTGCGAAAAAACTAGGGTAGTTTTTGTAGAGTTAATAATTAAATAATTATATAGGGTTTTTTTTAGTATTTATGTACCTTTTATTAAATTAGTATTTTCATGCAAAAAAAGGAAATAGCTTGCGTATTATTTTAGTAGTATTTGAAAGTTTTGGGTGAGTTCTCCTCTTTTAAATATCAAGAGCCGATATTTCCTCTTGCTTGTTAATTCCTAGATTGTTTATCGAGCTAACAATGCTCTTCCAGTTACCCTATGGTCTTCACGGTAAAACTAAGTTATCAAAAATAATAAAGGAAATAAATATAAATTCTGATTTGTTATTTTTGTTGATAACCACGAAAACAAATATTGATTGTCAACTAGTAACTTGCAATAAATATGATCAAATACTTGAACGTTTGAAACAAAAAATGATAACAAAAACAGACAAGTGCCAAAGGTCTATTCGTTCTATTTATAAATTTTGAATTATAATTATCATTTAAATAAGATGACATGTGCTCCCTTAAGATGAAAAAGAAGAAACCAGTAACAGAACTAGCTAAAAGATTTGACGTCAGTATACTAAGTCCATTTGATTCTATATAAATTGTAATTTTTTGAAAATTGTTTTTTAGATTTTTAAATGAGGCTAGTTTTTCATACATCTTAAAACTTTGTTAATAAAAATTTCAACTATGAAATCTAAATTTAAATAAGCTATATTTTACTTAATATATAACTATGAGTGACTTCCATGATTTCATTCCAATTGAATTTTCATAGATTTCAAAGAAATCCAATAAAGCAATTCAGAGAGCAACAAGAAATGCTGAATATGCTAAAGCTTCTTATCCAGCTGGTTATGAAAGAAGTTTTTACGAAAAAACTAAATTACTAGAAAAACATTCAGCTGTTCTGCAAAATAAAATGGTTGTATTTTTCCCATATTTCAATAAATTTTAACTAAAAAGAAAAACTTAAGTTCAGTTGTACGAATTTACTTAGCAAAAGAAATCCTTGCAAAACCAAAATAATTGAATGTTATATTATCGTTTTAGCTCAGGTATGTTTTCATACTAAATATTTGTTTGAATATAAATCATTAATTTGTCATCATTTCTAAAATTTTAAAAAGGAAAACCATTAATTTTACCCATCCCTCAGGTAAAATTATTGTTATTTGAGTCAATAAATTGAAAACTTGTATATATCACTCATATAATAAATATTATAATTTGCATAAAAGTATTGCAAAATGCTCATATAAATTGGATTTATTTATTTTCTTGAATAAGGGGTAGTTCATGCCAACACCCAAAAATTATCAATTTCCTTTTTTTATTAGTTTTTTAAAATTAATAACTAAAAACATATTCAAATTTCCGAAAATTTTAAAGCGTATAATAATTCAAAAATAATTATTTTCCCCTATAAAAATTAGAAGCAATTAATTGAGAGCAACTCAAGGTACAAAGAAGGCTTTTAATTTTTAATAAAAATAACTTGTTTTTAGTTTTGTTGAAATATATTAATTACAGTTCAAGTTATTATGACAAGTTTGTTTTAGGGATTAAACTTTAGGGGTAATTTTCACCCCTCTAAAGTGTAAGTCATCCGATTACAAAAAAAATACTGACCCCTCACTTTTTGATAAACTGTAGCCTATCTGAGCTTAAAGAAAATCGATGAGTTCGGGCTGCCAGGCTTATAGTGCGTTTTCACTGACCTTAGTGCTTAGTATTTAGTACTTTTTTAAAAGTTTTTTATTGGAAATCTCTAGCTTAGTTTTAAGATATGTCAATAATAATTATTGAGTAGGTACTAGGCGCTAGGTTCAGTGAAACCGCACTATTATTTGAGAAATAAACTTAAGATTTCCCATAAAAATACTTTTAAAAAAGTACTAAATACTAAGTACTAAGGTCAGTGAAAACGCACTATTACTTGTATATAAGTCTTTGACAGTTTAGTTGGGTTTTAGTTCACAGTACGTGTGATGACGTTTAGCATCGCTAAACGTCATCTGTCACTTTAAACCCGCTTAAATTGCTAATCTTTTATGATTTGAAAACTTCTTTGTATTGATTTAATACTATTATTTACTATAAATACAATATTATGTTTTTAGTAGGTTTTATTTATTTTAATTATGTTAAACGTTAATTATTTATTAGTTACAAATGAAGTTATATTTTAATTTAGGTAGTATAATTGTTAAAATTTAAGAATTTTATTTAATTGAATTAAAGAAAATTGTATTTTGCTAGAAAATGTGTTTTTTTTTCTAAATCATACTAGCTTCAAAGTGTCCTTTTTAAATCAGGGACTTTTATAATTTCTTGAGAAAAATGTGTTAGAAACAGGAGAAAATTTTTTGTTAACCCTTTTTTTTAAAAAAGAAAAAATTTAATTATTTTTATCACCTATTACTGAATTACAGAAAAAGCTGACTATCATTTTTCAATATACACTCACCCGTTGTAATTTCATTATTTGTTTCGTCGATTTTAGATGTATGGTTGGCTAGGTAAAGCATAGTTTTTAGGAACACACCGCTTACATTAGAAAGAATCATTTTTTAATAATACTTTCAACTAATTTATTTATATTGATTTATTTAATATTGTTGAATTAAGCTCACTCACATAAATATAGTTTAAAAACAATAAAACAAAGTCACATCGTTCAACACTTATACTTTAATGACAAATAAATTCGAAGATATTGGAATTGATTATCATAGCAGATTACTTTTGATTTCTGACTGTTATCACTGAAAAATTTGCATTCAACTAATAATAGTCTGACCACTGGTCAACTATATGACTCTTCAACTGACGGAGATGAATACTAAGGCTCATTTCTTGATAATTCTGGTGTAAATATTATCAATGGTCTCAATTTAATTCTCTGACCTCAAAAAGATTATACTAAGTTATCTTTGATTCTCTTCTTAGAATTACGAGGCTATTATGAACAATTTAGGAAAGAAGTAAATTGGTTTAAATTTAAATCAAAATAAAAATTTCATTTTTTTATAATTGTAACCAATTATATTTTTCTTTGAGTTTAAGCGTTAAGTACTCTTTGACTTGCTAAAAAATTATTCAATTACATCAATTCCTTTAGTGTTCAAACTATAGTGATTATATTTATGTATAAAACATGGAACTGGATTCCAGGATAATTTTGGATTTAAAAAAAAACTATATCTACCTTTGGGAGCTCTCTATTTATTGTTACATGCTTTAAACAAACTTTTCCCTATAAAATATAATTATACTAATAACTCGCGAAAATGAAAGTCAATTGTTTTAATTCAAATTTTAAAGCTTTAATTGATATTTCTTCAAACCCTGAGGGTTACCTAATCCCTAATTTTCATAAGCGAAAGTCATTAGTTTTTGTCTTTTTATACGTTTTAAAATTTTAGTAAATATAATAATTTCTTTTACATAATAATTTTTACAAATCTAATAGAAAATGAAATCGATGTGTATTTAAATTTTTGCGAAAAAATTAGGGGCTAACTACTCCTTGTTCTAGAATCTAGATACTCCTAATGAATAAATCCAATTTATATAAGATTTTTAGTATATTTTCATAG
Source organism: Acrocera orbiculus (assembly GCA_947359355.1). Lineage (NCBI taxonomy): Eukaryota > Metazoa > Arthropoda > Insecta > Diptera > Acroceridae > Acrocera > Acrocera orbiculus. Next base: position 7,195,301 of record OX375757.1, read on the forward strand.
AAACAACTCAAATAAATTGTTTTTTATAATGCGAGTTTTAGTTTAAATTTTCAAAGAAAATTAAATCAGTGTGATTACTATTGATAATAAAAGTTAAGGATGTTCTCTGGCATAAATAGAACAAGCTAGCAATGGTAACTCATTTTTTTTTTTTAAATTTAAAAAAATTTTATCTGCTACCATAGTAGATTTTACGTAATTGAGAATTACACGGAATTACATTTTACATGGTCTCACTAATTTTTAACTCTGCTAAAATCAAAAAGGAGTTTTACTGGATATATGCTCAACTGTTAAACTGTAATACTGTCTAAAAAAATTAGCATTCTTCCCAATAATAAAAATTATAATGAGCATTAGACAGCATCTTCAGACACTGTGTTTTGTTTTCTTGGCAGTTATTTTTTGCATTTCTTTCTTCTGTTTGACATAGATGTACATAAAAAATGTTACAAAAGTCAAAAATTTTATTCAAAAAAGAATCAATCAACAAAAAGCAATCTTTTACTTAGTTATACATATATACTAAAAAGTGCTTAATGGTAAATATTATTTAGTTTAATTTTTTAAATCAATTAAGGATTATTTTGGTTATATTTTAAAGATTTAAATATAATTTGTGAAAAGTAAAAAATATCAAAAATATTAAAATAAAATTAAATGTGAAAAAAATAAATTTTAACGCATTTTGTGTGTCTTAAAGTAACAAAAAATAAGTATTGTCAGTTGTCGATATGTTTCTAAAGTCATTCATGTATCGTTCTTTGAATTACAATTTCAATTTTATCCCCTGCGGCAGCTATCAAAGGAACCGTTAGACAACAATCAAAATCCTGGGTTTTTGTTTCATTAACCTGAAATGAAAATTTTAAAATTGGTAATATTTAACAATTTATTAGAGAAATAAGATTTCATATCAAATTTTGTTCCAAGATATTGTTTTTTACAAACTGGTTGAAATCTGCTCTTTAAATAGCAAATATAAATCAACTGAAAAGATTTAGTTTTCTATTTTCATCTTCTATTTAACAGTTATAATGACAATGCGATGTCAACAACTTAAAAAGTTTATGAAATTTATTTTTGTGGACACAGTTTTAGTCTTCTTATTAGTTGAAAAACTTTACTGTATGCGTTTTTTAAGATAGTTTGACTGCTGGGCTATTAACCAGTATTGATCTTTGAGATTTGGGTATATATTTTTTATTTTTTAATTATATTGAACAAGGAACTAGAAGTCAGAGTGAAATTTTTTGCTTTTACTTTGGCATGAAAATGAATAATTTATATAATATTTGTGAAAATTATACTTAGGGGATAAATTGTCTGTAAGGCCTAAAAAACAACATCAAAAAATATTACTAGTAACCAAACTTCAATCGTAACTGCATAATTAGATATGAGATATCTTCAAGGTATCTTCAAGTTCATCTCGTACAGAGTACCCACCCAATAGTAATGCTTTTATAGTTATGATATTAGTCTTTCTTCTTGCTGCTCTATTAACCTTGCGTTGTCTCCTTATGAGTATTACACATTGTAGTTGAAAAATTTTATTTCAGATCTTTTGCTTTTTTCCGAAATCCATTTTCAAAAGAATCTGTTTTCTAACAAATATTCCACCGTCTTTAAATGTTAATAATATCAAGCTCCCACTTAGAAAACTAAAAACCCTGCCACAGTACAAGCAAGCACTTCGTACAAAAAAATTCAGACAACCATGCTACTTCACGTAATAGAGGTAACTTTTTTACCATATCAAACAAATTTTTTTCACCTCAGCTCTCACCACCTTGCATTCAAAAACAATAAAATAATGCTCAGTAAGCAACATTAATGTACTCGTACATAGCTATCTTGCGAAGAGGGAAGGACAAAGGACACTTTTTACAATCTAGTTTTGGGTCCCTTAAGAGTCAAAAAAAAGTTTCTTATATTTGGATTTGTACATCTAATAATAATCAAAACAGTGTGAGTAAAACTATTAATTTTAGTTACCTGCATAATACGATCATAGGGTTGCATTAGCCCAGATAAATCAGCTGGGCCACCACTTCTAATTCTATTAATAAAAACCCCTTTTTCATAAAGTCCATCTGATACAGAGAATCCATAATCATCATAGACCTTATCTTTAAACAAAGTAACGTAGAAAATTCTGTGACGGCTATCTGTGCTTGTACTGGAAATGGCATCACTCATTGATGAACTCCTTGGCCTTCGCTGAATTTTAGCGTAAACAGCTTGCGGTTGCGTTGAATAATTTACGGCAGTGACGTCATTAGAGTGTTGTGCTTCTGCATCTAGACATAATAAATATTTTTTTTTGTAAACAAAAACAATTCTCGAAATTGTTTAATTTTTATTTTAACTATTACCCTCAGTGTGACGTAAAATTTTTAAATCAACAATATGATTAAAGCTCTGTAGTAATTTTGTAGCATGCGATAATGGCATTCCTTGTACGCATTCCTCATTGATTGCAAGTAAACAGTCTCCAATTTTTAATTCTCCACTTTTTTGAGCTATTCCACCTAAAATAAGAAAAATCAATTTAAATAGATCATGAATTATTTTCTTCGAGATTTTCTCTTTAAATAATTTGAATGTGCAGTTTTATAGTGCCCATGAGATAAATAATGGACTAATTGTAAGTCTTATAATTCATTTAAAGAACAAAGCTATTGAACAATAGACTGTTGTACAAAAGAACTTAAAAGTTCTTTTTATAATTTTTTTATCTTTTTGGAAAAATATTTAAGAACAATATAATAAGTTTAAGTATATTAGCCACTAAACATCATTTATTGTTTTCCAGCAGCTTTAATATTTGAAAAAAGTGTGTTGCGTTGCTTTTCATAAGATCATAAGTCTAATCGATCATATTTCTTCAAATGAAAAACATAGAACTATATATAAAAGTAGTGAGAGTAGTTTCAATAAATTATAATTCATCAAAAAAAGGCAATTAAGATTTTGTAATAAGAGGCTAAGTAGTTATATATTCTGTGTTTGATATACGTTCAATTTCAATCTTAATGAATTGATGAACTCATAGCGCCTCATATCCACGATAAGGATCTTTTAAGAGAAAATTCGAACTATTTTCAAATAAACCAAAATCAGTATGAGATGTATCGAAAAATAGAAACCATTAATTTATTTTCATTACACCCCAATCCTAGCATCTCTCCTTAGTTCAAAATTATTGTTATTGAATTCAATAATCTTATAGAAACTTTCTTCAACTTTAGTATAATCGGTTAGTCTTGATTCAAACTTACGACAATCGTATCATAAAGAATAAATTTTAATTACGTTATTTTGGCTTTCGATGGTGCTATTGTACGTATTGTCAACGATAGACAATCCCAATTATTAGGATAGGTTCACAGAATTTTCAAATATCTCAAGGAATTTAAGGGCATTTTATCTGCTGCAAGGCCTTTAGAACAATTAGGGTGTTATATGTAAATATCCATATACCTTATCTGGTTTTTTCGAGAGATATGTAATACTGCCTGTATGGCGGCATTTATTTTTCTTTAGAATATTTATAATGCCGCGAACATGTTGGTGACGAAAATGGGTCGTTAAAGATTAAGGGTACTGCAATGTAGTTATAATGTTGCATACTTGGTAGTTTCTCTTTTAAAAAAAGAATAATTAAGTGTATTAGAACTAAAAATTTATAAAAAAAGAAAAAAGTAGTGGGCACCTGCTCCACAACTGATGAAAATAAGTGGCTTCTTCATCGACATGGTACTGATCAAATTTAAAATAAAATTAAAACATTGCAGCAGTTAATGTGGAGATTTAAACACCGCCCAATATTTATTTTAAAGATCATACCTTCAGTTAGACCACTAATTATAATAGGTCTACGCATATCTTCACTTCCTGCTAATGTAATTCCCAAAGGACCTCCATTCGTTTCCAATTGAATTGTAAAAACTTTTGAATTTCCATAACTTTTGCATTCCATTGGTGGTGGGAAATCAGGTGAATCCAATCTAAAAATAAATTATTTTAAAATATAACAAGATTCATGTTAATATTTAAAAATTCACGTCATAAACTTCTGATTTGGAATTTCCAGCTCATAAGGACTAAAATCATGATATGATTCACCCTCTGGTACTTCAGTTGTTAAGCTTTGTGTGTTTTCTGGACAAAGGGACCTCCCAGGAATATTCTTTTTAATACTGCAGCTACTATAGGGATTTCGAATGTGTACGGCTTGATTTGAAATATGAGTTAAATCATTCGATTGTAAATAATCTGGCTGAAGTGTAGACGATTTGAATGATGAATTTTCACCATAGCAGACATCACTGTATTGCGAGGCATAGCCATAAATGTTATGTTCACTACCACCACAGTTACCATAAATATGATTAGAACGATGTCGTCCATCAAAGAGAAAATCAGGTAAACAATTACGTTTAACTGTTAACGTTGTTAATTCATTTTTATTTTCTTTGAGTAGAGCATCAACATTAAAGTTTTGTAATGGATGTGAATCAACTGCCAACAAAATATCACCAGACCTTAATGATCCAGTCCGATGAGCTGGACTTCCAGGTTTCACTTCAGTAACTATATACGCCCCATGATTTGAGCCATTCACAGTTATACCCAAGCCGGCCTTACCAACTTTAACTAGCTTAACATTAAAAACACCACTGGATGGTATAACTGAATCGGCCATATCAAATTCAATCTCTAATTCAACCCAATTACCAGTTTGGAATGTAGATCTAGGTCCAAGATCACCAAGTAGCGTACGTATTGTATTAATATCCAAATTATACATTTTATTAACAGCTAAAATTCGATCACCTTTTTGAATACATCCAGAACGATCTGCTACAGAATCTTGAACAATTGCTGCAACTGTTATACCTTGGCCGCAGTTCGTTTGTGATCCTAATGTTATACCCGATCCATGAGAGCAATCTAACACTATTTGAACTGTTTCTGTTCGGCATATACCCAAATTCGAATGCAATGTACTTTTATCAATGGGAAGGCAACTTTTGCGGATTAATTTTTTATCATGTGCTCTACTCGCCTCAAAAGTACCAAATCCATATTTGGCACCTCCCATGGTAAGACCTAAAATTTAAGGAATAAAACGAGTATAAAACAAAAATTTTAAAAATTGCAATAAGATATTTAAGGATGCTTCAAAATATTCAAGACTAAAAGAATTTGACCAGCAACTTTTCAAAATGTCTGAGATAAATGTTTGAAATCAGAGCGGCACCGAGACAAGTGTGTCAACACACATTTTGGTAGAATTCCTGAATCACTTTTTCAAATTTAGAATTTTAATTTCAATTGCTGTATTTGCTAACAAATGATATTTTATTTTAAATTTTTGGGAATGTCGACAAAACAAGTAGTATTCAAATTATTCAAGTTTAACGTAAAACTTTTCGAGATTTTTTAAAGGAATCTAAAATATTTTTGTATTATAATTTTCAAAGGTACAATTCATTATTCACAAAGGTAAAAGGACTTAAATCATGATAGGTAACTAATAATTCCTTTTAATATAAGTTCTGAAGTATTTAAAATGTGATATATTTCATCGGAACTTTTACTGTCTGTATCGCCTGGGTACTTCGTCTTAATTAAGTAATTCTCCATCTTGTACTCCATCTTGTACTAAATATTTCTACTTTTTAATACACAAAGACGAAATTGAAAATAACTCATTATGTGCCTGAATTAACTTTGCACATCTATAAAGTTTTTCATGCAATCGGTAAAAAGCAAGGACTTCAGTATTTTTCACGTGAAGATGAATAATGCGAATTCAAATCTTGTGAAAATAAGTAATTTTTTCTATAAATTTTTGAAAATTTTTGCTGTTTTAATGTTTAACGGTTATAAATTCACAGGTTTGCTGTGTATATAATAAAGAAGGGACAATGACAGGCTTCAATGTATCTGTTTTTTATATTCAAGTTTATCTAAAAAATTTTTCTCAAAAAACAATGCACGTATCTAAAACAAATCTTCGTCAAAAGAATCTCTTTCATAGAATCTGTGAAAAAGTTTGGAAACTAATAAAACAAAAAATCAAAAAGATTAGTCCCCTTCCATTTCAAATAATTGTTGTTCTGTAAAGTTTCAGTATAACAGGAGAAATACAAAAAAGAAATGCACTGAGAAAAACACACTTTAATTCCTTTTTATATTTTTAATATGCTAAGAAGAACTGTAGATAATTTCATGCCGATAAAGAATTAAATTTCTTAATTTCCTTTATAACTTTAAAAATCATAAAAAACTTTTGATCTGTCTCTTCTAAATCTTAATCTGTCTGTAGCTAAAAATAGAAACTTCCGGCCTAGCATGGTAATACCTTCTACATATCAATATTGTCAAAAACTATTTTTAAAGGCATTTGAATTAAAATTTTATGAATATACCTAAGTGAACTTAAGTATGATCGATTTCAGGTGTCTTAATATACTATAACAAATTTTCTTTAATCTTAAAATTTTTTGAAAATAAGAGTGAAAATTGTAAATCAAAGAAGATATATTCAACTCCATTTACAACCACGTTTTATTGACTTTATATCATTTTTTATGATATTGTCACAAGATATTCAACATGAATGAGAATTTTGAAGAGGGAGCTGAAAACTAACTCCAAATAATAATAAAACGCGACAGAACATCCGCTGCGTGAACATCCCATACAGAAAACCTTTATGACAAAATATAGCTGTACTATAGAAGAGCACTGATCTAAATTTAGCCAAGGAAGGGATTTAGTTTTTGCTACTTTTGGTTTTCCTTCCAATACTAATGCTACACAAACACAAGAAATAAAACAACATAATGACCAAATGTACAGCCGCTAATATCAGCTTACTTCTGTCATCAGCTAAAGCAATACCAAGAAATTCCTGCTTTTCTTTTGCAAAGGCGCCTGCCCAGCAAATGCATATACTATTTTGAATATGTCATCATAATGAATCTACTCCTCCTATTTTTCGTGACATCGTTTTAAGCACATCAAAAATTTCGTGTACTAAAAAGATTTACCTCGTTGTGTATGAGCTGGCATTATCTGAAGTTGAGTATATCCACGGTCTGTATTCGTATCAAGTAAAACCATAACTTCGTCTGGAGAAAGAGCTGAGTTTTCTATTAAAGTTTCGTCTACAGACAAAATTTGGTCACCAACTGCCAGAGCACCACAACTGAAATTAAAGATGTTGTTTTAACAACCATTATAGTTTTTAATGAAAAAAAAATTTTATTAATTTTTAACAAATATAATGCTGAGTAATTTTTGGTTGAGTTTATATTTTTAGGAAACAGCAAAAATTTTGGTAAACATTTATTTATAAAAAACATTTAGTTTCAATTATGTAAGCGATAGGTTAAAACTAAAATTACGACATATGACCTATCTTAAAGTCTTGAACCAGCATCAGAGAAAAACACATAGTTCATGCCAAGAAACTCCTTTGTAAAACACCACCTTTAGCCCTGAGGCAGATAAACTGATTTACTATGATCCTTAAGTTTTAAAAACTAAGCAACTGATAGGTAAGAATTATTTGCGAATAAAGAGATTATCATTAGAAAATGGCTGTATTGTAAACAGTTCTAATTTCTTGGAAATTAAAATTCCAGTCATAAGAAAACTAGTTAGAAAGAATAATTTATATATTTTCAATCAAAATGTCAAACAATTATTGCAGTCAATATACGTACAATCAAAAGTTCAAGCTTATCGCTGCTGAGAAACTTGCAAAAAATTTTCAATGAAAAGTGGTGTAATAGTTAATATAAAATACATTAAATAAATTAATTACTTACCGATCTGCAATACTAGCTGGTAGAATGCTTGCAATAAAAACTTTTGCTGGTGCTACATCGTCAATATTTGTATCATCATTTTGATGAATACTCGAATAATTACTTAATACTATACCCAAATTATCGTTTATAGGTCGCTCAATTTCAATCAATAAAGGCCCAGCTGAAAATTCAATACCATGCATAACTGATACATCATATTCAATTATTAAATTTGCATATCCTGTTAAATGTCCATTTTTTAATATCTGTTGCGCTTCTGATAAAGTTTTATTAATAAGAGATAACTAAAAATATAGGAAAAACTGTATATATGTTAATTTCGAATTTTATATATATTCATATACATTGTCAACTCTTAATAAACGGTCACCAGGTTTAATTCTACCAGTTTTGAAAACTGGTCCATTTGGCCGTATATTAGTCACAATTAAAGGGTAGTCACCACCTCCACGCAATGTCAAACCGAGACAACCATTTTCTCTTTCGACTGTTACTTGTGCCAATTTCGACGTTACACAAAGACTACTTTGGGATACTGCAAAAAAAAAAATTTTAAAAAAATTTTCTATAGTAGTAATACTAAACATTAGGTCCTATGTTTTTCATTTTCTATTTACCATATTCTGGTAGAGAATATTCAATTTCAACTATCGCTGGTCCATCACCGTGGCACAGCATACTCATTATATGCTGACTAGCTAAGCCTATTGTAGAAATTCCATTGATTTGATGTATACGATCACCGGGAGTAAGGAAATCTGCAGCTGGTCCTAATGCATTAATTGATCCAATGGTTGGCGGATAGTTAATATCCGGACGGTCTAAAAGATAGTGTAAAAGTTTATTTTTTTATTTTGATAATGTACACTCTATCCCGCAAGAGCGTTGAAATAATATCTAGTAAAATAAATGATGTACAAAAAAATCACATACAAGTTTAAATATTATTTAATATATTACAGCGCATTATAGTTAATATAAATTAAAATCTCCATTGTTTTGACAAATAGCCTCACAACGTTTGGGCATGCTTTCCACAAGATGCTAACTGCACAGGTTCGCCATACTTTTCACTTTACTTTTTACTTTACTTTATTTCAGAACATAACTGCTTCGAAGTGCCTTTAAAAAACCAAGCTTGCTTCCTGAAAAGCGATGTCCAAAAATATGCTTTATCTGTGAAAATAAAATTATTCCAATCTCTGCCAATGTTTTCTTGTGCCCATTTTAGTCGTGTTTTCATGTGTTTTTCTGACAACAGTAGAGTTTTTGTAATACACTTCGATATGTGATTTTATTTTCTTAAAGTTGTCATGAGGTCGACTTTAGTTTCCTTTTTACGAAGAATTTCCTGAGCTTGGCATAATGGTAAATAAGGATTTGATTTGAACCACTTTAAAATCGTTTTGTTTTCTTTACTACTCGTAACACGTTTCTTTCCTCTCTCTTTAAAATCATCGATGTTTTTCATAGATTTATATCAGTTAACCCACTTCTTTAAACACATCTTTAAATCTTTTTACATACACGGCACTTATTTTTAATCACGTCCGAATGCGATAACACAGTAACATGAACAGACGCGTTCACAATGACGCGACGTAGTATAATCCCTCTTTTATGTAATATTACAATTAGAACTATATTTTCTTATTACTTATTGCGATATCATCCCAACGTTGCGTAGCTACGTTAATGGAAGCAAATAAAGAAACACAAGCTTACGAATTTACAGTTTTGGAAAGGATTCTAAGATAAAAAATTGGCAATAACCTAATTTTTTGTAATGAAAGCCAGATTTTGATTTCGTGAGAAGTTCAATATTTGTCGGTTTTTGTGATTCAAACCAAATTTTTACTTATAAAAACAACAAGATCATACAAGATCATATAAAATTTAGTCCTGATAAAATTTCTTCACATTATCAACGATAAATATCATTTTCATTATCATTATTCATTATTTTTTGATAATTACATGAAGTTCCTCGTCTGTTACATATCCATACGCATTAGTGATGAGGCGTAGGATTTTATTCTGGCTCTTTTGGATGGTTGCTGGGTTCAATTTCCGAGTACATCCCCAGAGCTGGATTCCATAAGTCCATATTGGTTTTATAATTGACAGATATATCGTTTACATATGAGGTTCAATTTGGAATGTTTCCCAATGAGCTAGTATAGTTTGTATGTAGTTGTTTTATCTATTTAGCCTTTTGTTTTATATGATGTCTCTAGTTTAATCTTGCATCCAAATGGAGCCCGAGGTATTTTGCTGACTCTGCTTGTGGGATTTTTTCACCATTGTGATATATGTACATGTGCGCAACGATTCTGCGCAGTGAGTATGTTACATGTATTGATTTATCTCTGTTTAGTTTTATTTTCCAATTTGCAGTCCAGTTACTAATTTTCTCCAGCATTAATTGAAGCTTTCTGTTGCCTTAAGTTGGGTTTTTTCTATTGCAAGTATAGCCGTGTCGTCTGCAAAGGTGCCAATGAACGTATCTTTTGATATGGGTATATCAGCTATATAAAGTAGGTACCGCATCGGTCCTAAGACACTACCTTGTGGTATACCCGCTTTTATTGGATAATATCCCGTAGTGGCATCTTCGTGAGATACTCTAAATTTACGACGATTTATATATGATTTTATACCTTAGAGTCTAAGACTTAGACCTTCGTGCCAGACTCTGTCGAATGCCTACAATAAGTCTAGGAATACTGCAGAGCAGTAGTTCTTTTCTTCGAAGGCTTGTTCAATTTCATCAGTAATTCTATGTATCTGGTCTATTGTTGAATGATTACTTCTAAATCTAAACTGGAAATCTGAGACATTCATAAGTGATTTAAGTATTGCTATTTGTAGTTTTTCGAACAGTTTGGAGATCGCTGGTATAAGTGATATGGGTCTGTATGATGTGACTTCCTCGGGTGGTTTGTCCGGTTTTTTTATCATAATGATCTGTGATGTTTTGAAGCTTTTAGGAATGTGTTGTAATCTCAAGCAAGCATAAGTTCGTAAGCATGTCAATTGCTTTCGCTGGTAGTTCTTTTTGTAGGTCTGACTACTATATATGAACACTATGTTTATAATGACCAAAGCGCAGAGGATTTTATCTTAATTTCATTTTTTTATAACTCAAAATTATCAAATGCTGAAATAAACTGCAAAAATTATGACTATTCCCAAAAATAAATTTTGCGTTAAAGTATTATTAAATGTTAAATAGAAAAAAATGACGATTCTTTGTCTTTATACGAGGAAAAAACCTTATTTCTTAAGTGAAATATTGCTTCTCATTTTGACTATTTAAAATTTATGCAACTCTCAAATGTTTCAAAAAAAAATTTGTAAGCTTTTACTTACCTGCAAACACAATTCCCATACTTTGAGCATTTTCTCGTGGTAATGAGATAGTTGCATATGTACTGCCACGATCCGGAGCTAGTCCACTGTCCTCAGATTGTGCTGGACTCATAGCACGATCACCTAAAAGCATACCAAAAATATATAACAAAAGCCGAAAAAAACAAATAAAATAATAACATTTAACAAGTATTCTCGGTTGAAAGTATCCAAAAACGACTCCTGACAGTTTGTGATTTAATGAAAGAATTTCATTTTGATTTGAAATGGCAAATTACATGCTTATATCTGTTGTAGAGAATCTTTTTCGATGTTAAAATCCTGCTAGCGCGAAAAACTTATTATGTAGCATCAATCATCAGCATCTGAGGTAAGTCATTCCTCGTAGAATTCATTGAAGTTTATTTTGGAATCAACAAAATATAATGGTTTTAAAGTCTCTGGAGTGAAGTATGCTAAAGCCAAACATTTAAAATTTGCCAAAGTACTAACACATACACAGCTAATTTATTCAAAAAATAATCTAATCTTAACTAAGAAATTTCATGAACCTCATCAATTGTCTTGTTAGTTACAAGGAAACCTACACAATCTACAGGATGGTAGACAGTTGTTCTTGATCAATGACGATGTCAATGGACTTGGTAGCTTGGACGTTGAAAGACGCCAGAGGAGATCTTTCACTAAACCACTAATGATTTTCAAAATTAGTACTAATATCGTGGAGCATGCTCTAAACTACATCATCTATCCATGAAGTTAAATTGGAAAAATTCTCTGGAAATGCTACTGACAATGAGTAGTCATATGGCATGTTCATGAAAGTTACTTCTCCACTTTCAAAATTTATTACGTAAATTCCTATGGGATTTCGTCACCTCGCAAATTACCCTGAATATTGCCCTTTTTTTTGCTTATATCAAAAAAAGGTGGTCTTTGCAAGCTTTTGTGAAAAATTGCCAAAAACTAAACTAAAAAAAATTTCAAATGCTTATTATTAAGCTAATAAAACTTATTGAAAAAAAAGTCAAATATCTACTAATCTAAGAATACTCAAATGCTTCAGAAACGAGGAAACCCTTAGTATATTGAAGATTTGTTTCAAATTATCATATTAAATTACGTACATCAGTGAATGACCGTTGTGCAATATAGTTTTTATAGTTTATCTCTGCATATGTTACATCAACAATTATTCATTTATTTGGAACCCTTAAAGATAAATAATAAAACAGTGCAATAGTTTTGCTTTAGACTATCCAAAGGTCATAAATCTCATATTAACGGAATCCAAACTCATCATAAATACTACAACAAAAGCCCTCATTATGATATCATTAAATGAATTTCTTTGTTGGTGATATATCTTAGGTTGTGCTGACTATGCCATAATTATCTTGCCCATGTCACTTGAGCCTAAATATCTTTCCCACATGTTGCCATTTTTAAAAGCAAAGTTTACCAAAAATAAGAAGAAAATAGGAAGAAAAATTTATACAAATACTTCTTTTTCAAATTATTCTTCTATTTTCTCATTATATCTCGAAATGCGATGAAAAAAACTTTCCGAAAAATAAAATTCAAAATTAATTTTAGCTGCTTATTTCTAGGTAAATTGTTGCTTTGAAAAAAATTTAATGGGCGCAAACATTTTAAGTGCTCGACAAATGGTCTGACGAAAAAGCATTTTGGGAGACATCACATATGTAAAATTTCTTAAATCTTTATTTTTTTTTTTCCTAAATATAAAGAAAAAATATTTTTACATCGCTTATAAAGTTTTTATTAGATTTTTTTAGTAATAACTTATCTCCATATACGATAATACACTGTGTACACGGAAAAAAATTTTGTATAAAAAATCGTGTATATTACATACTGTCATCGTATATGTAAATACAGCCTTTAAAAGTCAGTATACAGGGGAATTTGGGCATCTGTGTTGAATTTACAGGTTGTCAAACAAAATAAAATTTAAATTCGACATTTCGCCTTTAAAAATGTTATTAATTTAATTATCGAAACAATTTGTTTTTATTTTGCCTTTTTGTTATTTAACCAATTAATTAAAGCACTTAAAAAACTCTATTTCAGCACAATTTAATTAATATGAATTATATATGACCAAAGACCAGCTTCCTTTTCTAAAACTTTTGACCATATGTTCAAAGCATATGCTGTATAAATCTGGCAATAAGAGCCTCAACCAGATATGGTCAGGCTAACAGCATCAGATACCTGGGTCGTAACCGAAGGTCGAGTACCATTAAAAATATTACAACAATATTGACGCAGCAATCCTTCATACCAACGGTGAAGAATACAAGAAATACAAGAGGGTCTAGTCGATTTTCCGGATTTAAAGTCATTAGACTTATTACTATCTTGCAATAACTTTAATTATCCTAGGCATAAAAACAATATGTCAGTACATATTTTAAAAATAAATCAATTAGTAAGCACAGTATCTCTTTACTAATAGAAGAAACTGGTACAAAATTTTTAAATGAAGTAAGCTCATTTCTAAAATGTTTTCAAACCATTGCTTGTCTAAAGCCCGAAAAGGTTATAGTTTTCCTTTATTTATTACCCATTCATTTTTGTGATAGGGCACCTATACCTCTTGAAGACAAAAACCAAAATTTCAAAGAATTGGCAGTGATTATACGTACAAACAAGTAGACACAAAACCTTTTCTTACGCTTTTAGGATCATCTTCTTGCAATTTAATGCATTTTACCCCATTTCAAAGTTATTCAACTGAAAATTAAACTTTGGACCCAATAAAGTCATAAATTTATTAAACCCACAATAATTATGCCACTTCAGCTTCGCCAGCATAATTATGTTTCAAGATAAACAAACTTGCTGAGGTAACTAAAGTGTTGATCACATAAACAGTCCTCATTAATATAACATTCATAACATTGACATTCCAGTCGATCATATCAGCACAATTAATTAAATCAAACAATTTCTTTTCTTAAAAAAAATAATAACTGAAAAACAGAAGTAGTGAGTAGTTGGTCATGGGAGTCAGTCGTTTCGTGGTGTCCAGCAGAACTATACTAAGCTTTTAAGGGGGTATTCTGGTCTAGAAATTTGAAAAAATCCATTTTTTTTTTTGCATATTTTCCAAGCATAAGCCTTTAAGCAAACGCTCCTAAAAGGATTTTTCAAAATTCAAATCATTTTTGGAGATATAGCTGTTTTAGTGCCGTATGGATTATACTGCAGCTATCTTTATCCGAAACTTTGATGGCGTTTTTCTCGAAACTACTTTTTCCGAAGCGTTTGTCATGATTTCTCAAGTTCCACTAAGCCAATTTATTTGAAAATTGGTTTAGTCGGAGTCTTTTCAAGACAGGTAACGATGAAAAACGGAAAAGTCCTTATCAAAGACCATACAAAATCATATCTCAAACGGGCGTGACTACAGATCAATCAAATTTTTATAAAATCAAGAATCAATAAATCAATACTTTATAAATATATATTTTTGCATAAAATTAAGTTAAATTGTAATGAGATATCTTTAGAATTCTTGATAGATTAAAACTAAAAAATTAAATTTTTATAATATAAAATTTCATGCGTAATATATAATAATAAAGTATCTTAAGAATTTTTGCAAAAGATTGGAATGAGAATAATCATATTCTCATAAAGCAATATGAATATGTCATGATACATTTTTGTTTTTCTCAGACTTTTGTTAAATTAAAATTTGTATAAATAGGATTAAGTTTTTGAATAAAAGTTAGTTGCAGTCAAGCTGTCTTTTATTATACATCCGTGCTTAAAGGCGTTTACGCCATACTAGCATTCAGCAATATCAACTTATAGGCGTTTTACACCATAAAGCAAAAAGGCGATATTCGCTAATTTTTGAAAGGTACACTGACAACAGGCAGGATCGCCATGTGGATCTAGCTGTAGCGAGTTAAATTGCAATTTTCTCCTTCCAGTGAAGGGTACACTCCAGACTTTGTGCGGGTTAACACATAACCCAACAGTTATGCACTAGTTCTTGACTATGTTTAGAGCATGCTGCATACAATCTATAAGAGTGTTTTCAAATTTTCAAGGTGCTTACCTTTAGCACATCTTTTTATAGCCTCGTGTGCCGTGTCATCAAAGGCTCCTTGTAAGTCAAGAAAAGCCGTTAGGATTACTTGCTTAATTCTTAAGGATTCTTCAATAACAGTGACTAGTTCAAATAAGACCGTGTCCATGGACTTCCTAGTCTGATATGCATGTTGTGATCCATGCAAAGGGTCGTTATGTAGGATTTTAGTCTTAATATGCAGACCTATTATGTTCTCCATAATATTGTATAATAATTCAATATAAAGTTTTTTGCTCAAACCTTAGCCTTAATTAGCAATATTTTGCGGATGTATGAGTTTTCGCCACTTTTTCAACCAAAATAGCCTTATATGGCTTTTTTTCTATGGTCACCTAGCAATAATGCTAGGATAACTAAATTCTGTTAATTTTGGTTCAAAATGTTACTTTTTACGAAAAAGTATTCAAAAAGTTATGTGTCTAACAAACCAGAGACTTTAAAAATAAATATTATGAGATTAAATTGAAGAAAGAATGAAATCCCCTTTAGAACGAAGCTTATTTAGTTACTCAAAAATATGACCATGAACATCTTTCTGTTAAATTTGCAATAAATTTAATTACAAAATATTATGTGGATTTATGTGAGCAGGATGATCTAAATTTAAAACAGTACTATCCCCTTTAGAAGCTGCATTAGCACAATATTCCCAGCCCTCCTTTATTTTTCAAAATATTAAAATTACATGAATGCTATTTTTAAATAAACCAAAGAGCTACCCATCTGTTTTCTCAATTTCAACCTTACTCTAAAAGCTAAATAATTAAATGATATAAGAAAATGGGAGACTAATTAAGCATCTTCTTTTTATGGGGGAGCATTAACTATTTTATTGGATTATTTTATATTAAATTATTGTCTAGATACTTAAATCTATACACGAAATCAATGAATAACAACTCTCAAGTAATAAATCCGTCACACAGACACAAAATATAATCTAAAAAAGAAAAAAAAATACTAAAAATTTAATGACATGTTAAATTGAAATTAATACAGTAACAATTAAAACTGTAAGGTCCACTTAAAAAACAATATAACAAAACAATAAAATTCACTATGAAAATTATGAAATTTGGACAGTATATGACAGGAGTCAAATTAAACAACATAAACACAAGAAACCCAGGATAATCAAAAGAAGTCAATGTATTTTTTATTTTTTTTTTTTTTTTTTTTTTTTTTTCAAATTAATTAACATCTCTAACAAGAGACGATTTTGTCTAGACTTAGAACAAACTTTATGCCCAGTCATTGTTGCTACTTTTTAAGTATTAAATTGCATTAGCGCAAATAATTAATGCCATTCCACTTCTAATGGAAGCATATCCAAGCTACATTTAATTAGAACTTTAGGATTAATCAAATTCAATTACACTAGGCGTGAGTGCTTTATGAATGTGATGACCTCTTTTCTTGTTTTAATAAATTTTCAAATTTCCTGAATGCGTCAAATCGAAAGATTTATATAACAAATGATAAAGTACTTCTATTGCACAGATATAAAATTTAGAAAAATTTTTTTAAGTCTTCTTTTTGATAGTTGGAAAATCAAAATAAAAAATATTATATACACATATAAATATGAATTTTTTTCTTATAAAACACCCTTCATTATTACATCGAGTATGACTACTACGATCCTAAATTAATTTACTAATTAATATTGTAGAATTGCACCATAAAGCGAAACTTGTGTTGGTTGCTAGTCCATTATTCGGTCCCAAAAGGTAAAGTAATTATTTTATAATTAGCTTATAGGACTTTGTATGTTGTAGTCATCTAGTCTGATCGGATATATCCAATGACTAGATAGCCTAACGTTGGTGTGGTTGAGAAGCCATTATACTTACTTTTTAGTCATACTTTCATGGGGAATTTCACAGTGACCGCGACTTTTGACCTTTGTTAAGAAAATTCATTTATGTTTTGCACGAGAAAGTAGACGTTACTCTACAGGGGCGTGTCACAGACTTGGAAAATTTTTCTTATGAAAAAAGTATGAGACATACATTGCCTACGCTATACGAAAGCCCTTATAGTATTTTAGAAGTTTTTTATTTAAAAAACAGGAGATTGCTTATAATTAGTTACTAAAATTTATCATAAATCTTATTAAGTAAATATAACATTTAACTAAAAATCTAAAAATATTTAAGAACAAAAGCAAAGAGCACAGAAAAATTCTAACTAAAACCTTAAAATTCCTATACACGACGGATTATACAAAGGGATGCATTAGATTTAAAGAGAATTTCAACGCTGTGAAAGTTATGGAGAGATAGGATTTAAAATTTATGCATACACAAGCTAAGAATTTTTGTAAATTTTTTGTGAAACACGAGTTGTCATGACATGCATAATTTTCCGGTGGCACATGAGGATGCATTAGTCCAATTTCAGGTAGTGTATATAATAGAGTCATTAATGTGTGCGTAAATTGTTGACATTTTGCAACCAAAACAAACGATAGGTAATCAATTAATTATATTTTCTGTAAAATTAAAAACAAAAATAAATACAATTATAACTTATTTCACTTAAATTACCTTTAATATAATCTCAATTTTAAATTTTCAACAATGACAAATTTCAAATTTCAAAACAACATTTTTATGTATTAGAAAAGCTGACCGAGAATCCACTTTAATATGGGATGCTTTTTTAATTTCGGAAAGTATAGCTACAAACTCCCTTCTCTTTATACGTCTCGCCCATAACTTCGAAAAGTTACGCATGTCATGACAAATTGTGTTTCACCACCCAAAGGGTGGAATATGAAAACCGGTTTTGACAGTTAATAAGTTAATTATTCTAATTATGCCTGACTAATGTTTTGTCGATTTAAAGGGAAATGAAACCCGTCTGGATGATAATATTTTATGTTGTTTAAACTGTACGTCTTTTAATTAAAAAATGCTCAACTTTCACTAAATTATTCAAGCAAACTACGACCCCTTGAAAGCTAACTTCTGAAATTGCAACAAATAATTTTCCTTTAAAACAAAAACAAAATAAACAACAACACCCAAAGTATTCTAAATGTAAAACTTAGCTTAGAAATAAGTGGATACAGCCGTATGTCGTCAATAACAATTCTTTCTGAAAAAATGCTAAAAATAAAAATAAATAAATCTTCAAAAGACAGATGTTCATAATTTACAGCAATTTTCGTTTAAGCAGTTACTATAACCATTAAATATGTGTACGCAATATACAAACATTACAACATCTTAAAAAAAGTTAAAAATTAGACTTTTATTATAAGTAGGATGCTAACCAGCTGATTTACGTACTTACATTTTAAATCATATAACAAGTGGTTTTATTGTGGTTCATTCCCCTTCCATAAGTGCGTTTTGTTGCTTGACCACAACAGGCAAACACAGGATAAAATTAGATGTTTTTATGGCAGTGCATATTTTTTATTTAATGTTATAATTGGCTTAACTTGGGAGTTTTTTTAGATTTGCACCTGCTAACTATATATTTAGTTTTAATTTATAAGATAAGAATTTTTTGATGCATAAGAAACATATGAGTATAAATTCATTAATAGATATATTAGAAGTGTTACACTAAACGCATAAAATAGATAGTTTTACTTATTCTTACTTTATGTAGTTTGGTATACTTACTACATACATTGCATTCATACATTTAGACATGTGACATTTATGGAAGTAATCTTCACTCTATGCATATATATACAATATATAACCATCGCTGGGGCTATAATATATTCTTTTCTTGCAAATTTTGTTATGAAATTACATTCTCTATTGTATTAATATTTTCATAATGGATTGTATATCTTTGAATACTGCTGGGATTCTGTTCTGGAAATTAACCGTAAAGTAGTTGTGGTCTTACCAGATCATTTTTGCTAAATTTATCTCGAAGAAACTCATGATAGAGTTCAGTTTCCCTTAAAAATTTTTCATCTTCCTATTTAATTGTATGAAACGATAATGAATTAAAATCTATTTCTAGATGACATTTTTATGTTATTTTTTTAAACACATTTTAAATGACTAAAATGAATTTCAAAATGGAAGTTTCAAGAGAGTATTTAAGGGTAAATTTCCTAAATTTTTAAAAAAAAAAATTAATATTTGAGTCGTTTTAATTGTACTGCACCTATAAATGCTGTAAGGAGCTGCAGCATTATAACCATCATCTAAATACTACGAGTATCAAATGTCGATGGTATACAACCAAATAAACTGTCGCCATTTTTTACGATATGATAATATATCGAAATTTTTATGCCCATACCCATATAAGCAAATTTCATGCAGATATGCTAGGACTAACAACCTTGCCAAAATTTCATCAAAGCATATATCGTCATATTTGACAGTATAAATTGATCAGTTAGGGGTCGCTTTGTAAATCAGTACAAAACCTACATCTGTGAAAGGCTCGGCTCAGACAAATAAGCTTTCATAAGTCAACTTGTTTAAATAGTAAATAAGAGCGTTAACACGTTAAATTAAACTTCCAAAAAACCAATCTAATAATTGCTTTGATGAGAAAAGAGAAAAAACCAAATTTTGCGTAAGAAACTCTTTTTAAAGGACTTTTGAAACATTTTCCCCGACTACAGTATTCAGATACACTAATTTTTAGCTATTATTGCCTGTTTTAAAATTCAAGTGACCCCGTCACCAATTGTGGTTGATAAATTCGTGCCACATTCAAAATATAAAGAACTACTTTATAAAATAATAATTTATTAAACTATAAACTCTAATCTTCAATCCATTTACAATTGCGGTTTTTTCTTTAAATAAATTGAGTGATCACAATTCAATCAACTCAAGACTCAAGACTGACTTTAAATGCTATGCATGGCCTGCTTGACTTATCATTTAAATAACAGGCAACTAAACTAAAATTTAATTGATACATTTTACATGTCTTTTAAATTGCACAAAAGAGAATAAAAATGTGCTGCCGCCACACCTGCAAGGAAAAAAAATTCTTAAAAGAAAATCATGTCATCCACAGAGAGTAATCCGTATGAGTGTTAGGATACAGATTAATAACATCTGTATCCTGTATAAAATCACTGTTATATCCTATGACAACAAAATTATTACAAAAGTTGTAAGAAACATGCGGAAGTTGTTTCATGCAATTTTTCGGAAGAACTCGATGTCTTGCGGAAATTCTTTCGAAAGTCTGCAGGCCATCGCGGACGTTCCCTAATTTCGCTTAACACCTGCTTTATATTCAAAGGCATGTGTTTGACGTAGTTAGAAATTCCTGCAATATTATAAATAAAACTAATTATTTAAAAAACTGGAGAGAGGCATTAAGAAAAAATTAGTATTTAACTAATTAAGTTTTAGAATTACGCAGTTAAAATGCAGTTGAAATTAAGTTGTAGTTGAATTGATAATAAGCAAGTGTAATTATAAGTTCAAATTAGGCTCTGTTTAGTGAGTATAATTGTATTAAAAGTTTATAGTGAGAAAACAAAGATAAACAAAATTGAAAGAGTTTTAAAAAATTTCTTAACACGAGAGAAAAAAAATTGCTCCATAAGAAGTTCATAATTTTTCTCGTTTCAGGTTAATAAAAAAGTACAAAAGAAATGAATTTCATTCTTTCTATAAATTTGTTCTTAAGATAAAACATAAATATAATATTACTTTTAGAGCTACTTTTGTAGAAACGTGGAAAGTTGAAAAAATTCCTACTTCAATAAAAACAATGAAAATTGATTTTCTTCTTGTAATTATGTAATCGAAAACAATCAATTGACTAATTGATTGAAAATAATATAAAAAGAAGCGGAAAAAGTACAAATAACAACTTAATTCGTTCCCTCAAATGGTATTTATGTGCGTGACAGAAGATTTTTTTTATTATTGCAAACAATTTGTATGACCCCTATGGTTATACCAAGCGTCAGGTTGACAACCGCGTCAACCTACATAAACGGCAATGAGTTAATACTACCCATTTTTAAACCTACGTAACCAGTGAGTTTGTTAAAGTCAACAATTTTAAAACGTCTAGTAATAATACTTTTCTACATTAATTTCCTCTTTCTATCCCCAAACGTTTGTGTATGTCGTTAGATAAAGTAATTAATTTTAAATAAAACACTGAAAAAAAAGTCTTAAAAAGACCCTAAATTTGTAGCGATCTACCATCAATTAATATACACAGATTTTAAGTTTTAAAGATGCTTCCTATGCGTTATTCATTAATATTTTTTGCCCTCAATCCATATACCCCATGAAAATGTTGACTTCGCTTGCAAATTTTCGTACGGCATAGATATTAAATGGGTAGAAATATTGTGAATTAATGTTCATAGATAAATTATTTGGGAGTTATTATAACAATACAGATATAATATAAGTAATTACTCTGAAAGTTTATTAGAAATAAATGATATTTTCGCTGCAAAACCATCTCCAAAATATTTAGTAAGGAAAGGAATTATAGTACTCAGTGATCATAGCCCTTTTATCTTAGTGCTCCTTATCGACCTTGTGTATGGAAGAGTTTTACTCTGTAGTGTTTCAATACTGATCATTTTTGAACCACTTTACGAAGGTTATATTCGTCATCTTTATCTTGTGAGGAATAAAGCAACATAAACGCATTTTAGTGATTACACCCTATGTTATACGCAAATAATTTAAAACTAAAATCAATATACGAAATGAGCGTTCACAAGAAGTTGTCATTGGAGCAATTAGAATGAAACAAAAAAGTTTGTGTACTCTTAGAAATATCTCCGAACTTCGAAAATTCTATACATGATTTCAAAAGAATTCCTAACTCAACAAGCAAGCTTTCTGGTTCTTTGAAAATGTTTTGAATAGGCATAAACATTGAAAAACTTCTTTCATATTATTGTCAATACAATTAGTGAAAACTTGCTACACAGATCTAAGCTCTTTGCAATAATATGTCATAAAATTGAAATTAGAAGCTGTTTCTGAATTTCCATCATACGTTTTTGGTATGGCACATTTTTTGGTCTCAAGACGAACTTTTAGTTTTTTAGCAAATATGATTTAACGATAAATTTATGTCGTTTTAGTTTTCCATCTGTTTGAGGTGCTGTGTATTAACAAAAATGCGTCTATGATGTTAAATTCTTCGACTTGACTTGACTTTGAAGTAAGAAAAGTACTTTTGTGATAATATTAAAAATAGTCGAAAGAGTTCAAGCCGAAAGAATTTCTTCAGCCGACACTACTCCCATTTTTTTCCTTAAAATGACATCAACATTAAGGGGACAGCCAGTGGACATAAGTCCATCGTTAGTTTGAAGTAAGTACTGAATGTTGATAGCAAATCGATCTTGATGTAAGAAATACCGAACTGTGATAGTCTTGCATAGATTTTGGAGTACTTATCCGCCATTTACTTATTATGAGGTTAGATTTAATGAAGCATAAAAATATTGCACTTTGGACTTACGCTGACTATTTTCTGGAAAAGATGTATATTTATATATGGATATTATTCCTCATCATGAGAATGAATAACCCAGTCAATATTTTTGTCATAGTAATTTATTAATTTACAATGTGTTATAATAAATGAATCACTGTAACTAAAAAACTGACTTCATTGTTTATTTAAATAGATAAGAATATTCATTGTTAAGTTGGCTATAGTTATTATTCTTCTCTGTTTCAATTAAATTGCAATGATTCAATTGGAATTTTCAGATTTAGATCTCCATCAAATTTTGGAAAATGCAGACTTATACATTCACAATTGAATGCAAACTATTTAAAACGAAAAACAATTAAAGAAAATAATATTACACCTGCCATTCTTCTTTAAATGTAGTCTCAAAATTGTCAGAATTTTCGATTGTTTATTATATTATTGAATTTTACAATTGATTATCCGAGATTATAAAAAATTTCTAAGCCCTTAGTTAGAGTATATTCCCCAAGAAAAATTTCTATTAAATTAACCAGAAACAAAATTTTCTGCCAGCAAAGAGAGCTATCAGATTACATAATTAAGAATTACATATATATATATAAGTTTGATTTACTTTAAGATTTACCTAATACTAGTGGCTTAAACTTGCAAAGTATAAGCTGGAATAAAGATTTAGTAGTTACAGTAAGTTTTACTTTAAGAAGAGCATCAAAGTTAGATCGGAAATGTAAGTGGTTTGAGAGCCACTCAACGGTGTTTGGCTACATTCTAACAAAATTTATATAATTTTCATTTTTCAACATAGCTGAGGTAACAAAATAAGCAAAACCAAAAGGAAATGATTTTTTATAATTTTTAGAATTACTAAGTTAGAACTATCCCAATAAATTTAAAATTCCTACCAAAATAACAAAAATATGTTTGTAAAATTCAAAAACAAAAAAGCTAACATTATAAGTTATGTAATCACAAGCTTAGGATTATTTTCTTCTTGAAAATACTTTAAATAAGCTTTAATTTTTCTTTTCAAAGTCACTACAATCTCTACAATCTTAGAAACAAGTTTTCTCCAAAAATTTTTAAATTCAATTTGTTATATAAAATTAAGCATTGGTATTTATTTAAGATCAATGCTTTCCTTGCATATACATATTCACATATAGCCAAACTTTTAAGTTTACTTTTCTTTATTATATCATACCCCAGACAAAAAAATTTACTAAAGCCTCAAGAGAACCAAAATCATTGCCAAAGTTTAAAAGAAACGAAACCAAAATAGATAAAATCTGTCATTGAACTTAAAAGATCCTTTTCTTGATCCAATGACTCATTGTCCAGCTAAGAAGTGGAAATTATTAACATATTTCGGTTTTCTTACTAAATTAAATTTATCAGCAAAATATATGATATTTTTTGTACTAGGGGCAGGGCTAATAACTTTTTGTCAAAAGGAACCAAATTAACAAAAATTGTCACTAAATTTTTAGCACATTCAAAATTTGTCCAAATTTAGAAATTAAAAGGAAATTAAAATAGTAAAATAGCCAAATAGTAATGGTTTCCTTTTTATTGGTACCTTATCAAGTTTCTTGCGAACACTTTTTCACATTACAAAAAATTTCTTAAAAGTCAAATAGTCAAAACCTAGTCTTTTATAAGGAAACAAACAAAAACCTTATGAAACTTAAAGTTTAAATACCTGATATACTACTAGCTGTTGATGCTCCATTATTTTCAAATTTTTCATCATTTTTACTTAACCCTGATTTACCAGGGACACAACTTTTTGGCTTCTTTGATTTCCAAAGTTTCATGTTATTAAAAAACTTATACCACAATATAGACTTAAATATTGTTTGAACACGAAACAAAGCAAATTTTTCGAATATTTTTTGTTTTCCATCACAAATCTTCACATCGTGTTTTTTTTTTTAAAAAAATTACGGATTTGAAATGAAAGAAGTTATAATGAAAAATCTAAAAATCACCAGACAAAAAGAAAAATATTTTTAAAATCAAAAAGAATCCTAAACCACTTTATCAAATTTAATTCATATACAAAATTCATAAATAACTAAAAATCTCTGACTCAATAGCACACGACATATAATTCACATGCGGGATTCTATTTTGAGACACACCAGCGTACATTTTATGCTTTAGCATCATCTAAACGAAATGTGAACTTTTCGACGACACAAATTGGCTTAAGATATAAAGCAAAACTAATTCGTATATGAAATAGAAATACTTTTTGGGGAAAAACTAAAAACTCTCTAAGTAGGTTTATTTTAAAAGCATTTTCATAAATCTAGAAAAAAATATAACATAGCTTTTACAGAGGTCATAAATGAAATTAGTATTTCCCAATTAGTCACATAAAACCAAATTTTAGTCAAAATCTTTAGAAAATGCACGATCATTCATACGAATGATAAATAATAAAAAGAAAAGATCGTCGTTTGGTAGTATTCGATACGGATAATTAAACACTTTAAGGGGTTTCTTCTCTTATGAAATAAAAGAAGCTTTCGAGCATGGAGAAACGATGAGTAAAAAAGCTTTTAATGACTATCAAAGACTGCGTTTTATTTTATTTTTATTTTTCGCCAAATCGTACACAGTAGGATAAATAGATTTCATGGTTTTATTGTTGGGGAAATGCTGTCTCAACAATAGCCTAAGAAGTTCTAGAAAACAAAGAAAAGCATTGGAAAGTCAAACTGTTTGAAGCATCTGTATTTTTATGTGCCAGCCTTAAAACTTTTTGACAGATGTGTTGATTTGGAGCCACTTGCCACTTGGAGCCACACACAATATTGACACAAAAGTTGCCTTTCTATGCTTTGGAATATATCGAGGGTTCCAAGGCACCAACAATAGAAAGAAGTATTGATGTTTCCAATTCAAAAAGTGATACAGACACTTATCAAACAATATTAAAAAATATAAAACAAATGCCTGATATGATTGCCTGAATAATAAGATTTTTATTATTATTCTTTTTATTGTCTAAAATCTAAAAATCACCAGACAAAAAAAATAGCATCCTAAACCATTTTATCAAATGTAATTCATATACAAAATTCATAAATAACTAAAAATCTCTGACTTATCCAACATATAACCTCCAAATTGATTATTTTATCTAATACCCATTCTCCACCGTAGCTAATACTCATTATTACAATACAACGACGGAAGTTTTGTATAGGTATAAGCAACACAAGATTTTGTGTACTGCCTTGTTTACTAAATTAGTGGAGTGGAGTCAATGAATACAAAAAACAGGCATAACCTCGAAGTTCTAAAGAAGAGCTCTGATTTTTATGAATTTTTTTTTTAAAAATTACTATTCTTGTATTTTTTGAAATCAGAAACATTTTGGAGCGGGGAGGGGATTATTTATATTGTTTAAACAATAATTTTGATACTTATACAGGATGACCGAAAAATTTATTTTGGTTTTTAAATTAACACATATTAAAAGAGGGAATATTCATATTGATTTAGAATTTAGTTCTTTATTTTGAAGATAATTATTCGTAACGCTAGTATATGTATATATTTTAAAGTTGCTGATTTCCTCTTATGTTAAAATGGATTTTTTCATCAATCAAATAGAAATAAACCTGGAAAAGTTTTATTGCCTAAATATTTTATTATCGAAAATTATAATTAAAACAACCCAAGCTTCACAAGCAAATGACCTATTTTTTATTGTATCAAAAATTTTACAAAACCAACATATGATCAGAAAAATCCTAGGCTGACACAGAGATCATCTCCAACCCGGGGATTTGAATAAAGCTTAATAACAGTATACGGGGAAAAAGTGAAAAGTCGTTAACATGCTATTTTTGATGCTAGCTTAACACATTTACGGACAGTAAGAATTTCAGCGAACTGCAAAAATAGACAATCCATCTTTATGATTGAATGTTTTAGGACGGGCAAAATACTGTAAGCATGTAAGCATAATCATGTAAAATGTTGAAATCACTACCACTGTAGCTAAATGTAAGCTTAAAACAGATTTTCTAATAATAAAAAAAGTTCAAAAACATCAAGTTTATTGAAATTTCGTTAGAAAAAACTTAATTTTTCTAAAACAACATTCTAAGCCACAATTTCAAATTCTTTAATTTAGAAATGCAAAATACTACTAAGTGTCTATTGCTTCATTAGTTCAAGCTATTCACTAAATCTTTAAAATTAAATCTTTAAGTTTTTTTAAAATTTATGACTCCGGTGCAACTTTCACGTTTTTTATTTTTGGTAAATTCTGAAATATAGAAACACATGTACCGAAGCTTTTAATATTAACTTTTACATTTTTTTCTTTTTATATCAAATAAAATTTTACCTTAAGCATTTCCGAAGTTTTATCTTTTCCTCCAAAAACTGTACGGTGCCCATTTTGCATTACTTGCATAGATTTAACAAACATAGCTGAACTACGTCTTCTTTGTGGCTTTAATGAGAGCTCAAATTTTGGTGGCGGTTTATTTCTAATTTCTATTTCAATTGTTCTTAGCTCATCCTTAAATAAAATTGAAATTAATAATTCAATCCAAAAATATAAAACAACAAAGAAAAAAGCTTACTTTATTACGATACAACATACAGCAAGCTCTTAATGTGAAATAGTAAATTATTTCTACTCCCGAAAGCAAAGAAAATCCTAAAAAGAGCCCTGCAATTCCTCCAAATGATACAAGTAAATCAACCCAACCAAATAGAACTTCGCGTTTATAGCGAACTATTGGCCAAGTTAGATATTCAACTGTAATCATATCCGAACTTTTTTGAAAACTAAAAGAAAACGTTTTTACACTTTAATAAGACATATTAAACCTTTGGTTATTATAATTATTTACTTTTTGTTCAATTTATCAATGTCATAAACAGTGTTTGAACAACATAATTCACATTGGGCACAGTCCTTAGTTTCTGTAATATTACTGTCAAATTTCGCCAAACATTTCAATTGATCCAGGGAACAAGTTTTGACGTTTGCTGCAAAGGAAATTTTTGTGTAAATTTGGAATCGGATGGAATAAATCTTTATCTCAATGTCATATTGTTTCCAAAATTTGTTACTTGAAGCAACAACTTATTTGCATGAAAGCATGCATACATGAAGTGGAATTATCATCAGGAGAAAGCCTGATAATTTTTTTATAAAAATCCCAATATGTCAATTTTATTTCTTCATAACTTTATTAAAATAAAAAATTGGTAAAAATTTTTAAAACTCTGAAAATTTTATTATCAAATTAAAAATACAAATTTTGATTTTCTATAACAAAAATTAGGTGATCCCATGAACTTAACGTTTATTAAAATATTTTTTTAAATGAAAAATTGTTCAAGAACTATGTACATCTCAAGTTACAAAGAGAAATTTGCTTTTGGGAGTAATTATTACCATCCTAAAGTCAATGATACCAGATAAAAAAATACGAGTTTCTTAGTTTTTAATCTATTATAACATATCTGAGTTTTACAAAAATCTTACAGTTCAAGTTAGGAACTCTTTCCTTTTAGAGAATTTTAGTTTTCTATGTAAAATAGTTTTTTGTTTAATTATTGAAAAATTTTGATGATTTTTCGCATGTTGAGAGTAACATTTTGTACTTTTGTTTTTCAAATGAATATATACTCGTAGAATTAATCTTTTATCATTGTCATAAAATCTTTGGGCTAAGAATTAGACTAACACTGTAACCACAAACCAAAGTTAGGAAGTATTTAGGCGCTTGTCGAGACACAGTCTTATAGCAACTATTTTGGCAGCGAATATCAATAAGTTAGAAACTTTGTTCCAATTTATACGAAATTAGTCAACAAAGTTAGTCAGGTTCAAACATGATAAAGGATTTTCTGACAAGAAAATATTCCAAAACAAAGCTTTACTACCAACTATATTCCTTTAATGCAATTCAAATATTAAATTTATTCTATAAAACTTGAAGGATATAACTAATGATAAAGCTATTTAAATTCTATCCGATCACGTCAAGTATTAATGGTAAATTACTTTAGCTCTCGTTGAAAACGCTTAATGACTGGCTTATCTGCTCAAAAAACATATGTTCCGAAGAGAAATCTGTCTCTAATTAATTTTTTGATTTTAACTGACTTTTGTGAAATTTCATCATATAGAATATTTTTCTTTAAATTTTGTATAAAATAATACTCAAGCGTTAAAAATATCAGCAAGCAAACATTTCTATTAAAGCGGGAAATTTACTATAAATGTGAATCAATTACTCGGCTCTCACTTCTCATATAAAATATATGGAAACCACGAATTGAGAGAAAGATATTCAATAAGAAGAAGCCTTATTCTAAAAAACAAAAATGTTAAGTTGAAATAAACAAATGTCAAATTTTTGACGGTAAAAAGAGATTGGATGGCGAAGTAGTTTTAATTCCTATACTTTTGCCAAAATTGTATGATGCTGGATCAAAAATCCTTATGATAAACTCAGACTACTATTATTAGAGTATGGTTGTTAGTTTTATAAAACATATTTCAAAAAATAGGTGTATTTCAAAATATAGTCATACTTTCATCTTTTTATAATTTTGCGGTCTCACTTTAAAAACTTTTTAATATTTCCACGGTCTGACAGTTTGGGTTTCTCGTATAAAATCTATTTTAAAGGATGGTTTCAAAGTCTTTAAAAGAAAAGATAAGCATTTTACGTTACTTACAGTAGATAGAAAATGTATATCAATTTAAATATCCCTAAACCTAATAAAATAACTGTACCTCCTAAAAAAATTTTATGTACGTAAATACATTCTATGTGCCTAATACTAAAAATAAATATAAAAGTTTAAAAAATATTGATCCTTTGCGAGTGAAAAGAATTTTAAATTAGATAAAATAATTTAATGTTAAGCATTTTTAATGGTAATAAGCATGTAATAAACATGGAAATTCATATTGAGGTTTTAACTAATGATATTTTCATTCAGATTCCGTTATGAAACAAAACAAACAAAAGTCATATTTTAAAAGATAAGCTTTGCATGCTGAGCGGATGAAAGAATCATATCGTCAAATTTAATTAAATTTAGTTGTTTTAGCTTAATTTAGGTAAAATAATTGAGAATTTCCTATTTTAGTCGTTTGGAATAGTTAACATTCGCAGATGTGTAAATATCTTAAGTAAAATTTGGAATTATTAATACCTTAGAAAAAATTGTGTTTTCAAGAAAAGAACAAATGCTAATCCTCTCTCAGAAAAATTATTATTATTGGACTAAGAACATTATCCTCCGATTAAATTTTAGAACATATCTAAAGCTATGTATCTGATCAAAAACTCTTATATTGTTTATTTGCCACATCTTTTTTTTAACAAAAATAAAGATAGCAAAATAAATTTTTGACCGATGCGTAAATTAAAGTAAAAAAATTAAGAACATAGCAACCCTGATTTAAAACTTTAACCTTATATCGCAGATACATAGATAACTGTTATATTTTCTAAAAAAAAACTTGCTTAATTAAAGTGCTAGCTTATTTACAATTATAGGTCAGACAGTATGAATGAACATGCAAGATTTATATCCGACTTAGTTATAGATAAAACTATCATGCGTATCTTGTCCTTGAAACCTGAAAAAAAGGAATTACAACATAATGTATAGCATAATCAAAATAATAGCAATAATTAATAACTAATGTACATTTATGACTAAATGAAATAAAAAAATATGGATATTAAATGAGCAATACTTGGAGTATAATATTAATAAACTGAAATTATTGATTTATTTAATTTGAATACTAAGAACTTAGGCTGGAAAAACTTGAACCATCAACTTTAGAATGAATTTTTTAGCTACTAAATTACAATATCTAATCAACCTAATTTACCAAAAATAAGCAAACTGAGAGAAACTATGAAAGCAACAAGAATCAAGTATAAAAGAAAAAAAATAGAAGAAGCCACTAAAGCTATAAAATCGCCATCTTAATAAAAATGGTATCCAAAAACTCAAAAATCAATTTAAATAAACATGTGAGAATTTTGCAAAATCAACAAAGATGTTTATTTTGTCAGAAAAAATTTTATTTAAAATGTTTTTCATAATAGGAACAGCCTTCTTTCAACTGAAATGTACAAAATTATTCCATGACCGATTGATTGATATTACTTTAACAATGGTATTACATTATTTTAATAACTAGGCATTATACACAATATAACTTACGCAGAGGCTCAAAAAATGGTGGAATACATTTACAAAGACGAATCGATTTTTCAATGCGGCATTCTCTCATACACCCAGAGAAAGTATACTCTTCCTTTGAATATTTCAGCTTTACTTCTTCTTTGAAAATACATTTTCTTTGCCTTTAAAACAAAACTTTAAAATACCTGGAATTTTTTGTTTATTTATTAATAACTTAATACTTAGCTGGCGAGCATCCTCCGTTGTATAAGTCTCCTTCATTGAAATCAATATTTCTACAGATTGACCTATATCCCACGTAACTTGTGGCTGGAAATCAAAGCCAAAGTATTCTTTATCCGAAAAAACAAAGATCTTAAAATATATAATAAGTGATTTTTACTAGATTTTTTGATTTAAAACCAAATTTTATAACCTGTGATTTAACTGTTGGCAAAAATTGTAAAGCCCATCTTTTATCGGTTTCAAAGAGATCGTGCATTTCGGTTTGTATAACACTTAAAAAAAATTAATTTTTAAGTTTTATATTTTAAAATAAATTGGTATTTTATTTGTGTAGGCAGCGTGTGGAGAGAACAAATTTACCTTATTGCAGTGCCCAAGGGTAACTTGTGTAGATGTAAGACCATGAACGCATTTATTAAATGAATATAACTAGCAAAAAATATTTGTGCATATTCAAAAAAATAAAATGGGGGTAAAATGTACCCCCAAAGTTACCTCCAAAATCAAATATTCCCCTATAACTCGAGTTGTTGCTGATATTTTTCAACTAAATAAAATTATTTAAACTCTTATTCTAAAATAAAATATTTTATTATAATAAATTTTCATATAATCAGGATTTTTTCCCTTAATTTTTATAAGGGAAAATCAATGCTTTTTTTTATATTTTCGCAGTAAAATTTTTTCAGTTTTTATCAATTTTCGATTTTCATAAAGTGTAAAAAGAGAAATTAAATGGACGTATTTTTTGATTTTTTTCGAAAAAAGTCATTAGGGGAGAAAACTGCCCCAAAATTAAAAAAAATCAATAATTCCACTTTATACATATGTACATTTTAAATGTTTTCATGTAAAATGCTGATATTCATCTTATAGGATAGATATTTAACTTTCCCCAGGCACATTTATAACTTTGGGGATAAAAACCACCCTCAAAAACCACCCCAAAAACCAAACCTCAAAAATTTCTGTAAAACACGAAATTCTTACTTTTAGTCGTATGGAAAATAGCAATTATTTTTTATACATGGACAGTAAAGAATTTAAATGT
Organism: Acrocera orbiculus; assembly: GCA_947359355.1. NCBI lineage: Eukaryota > Metazoa > Arthropoda > Insecta > Diptera > Acroceridae > Acrocera > Acrocera orbiculus. The sequence continues at coordinate 7,227,579 of OX375757.1, forward strand.
AATTTATTTTATTTTAATTAGATTTATTTATTTCTTTTATAACTTCACAACTTTTCTCAATTTTCAAACATTTTATTATAAAAAAATCGTATGTGATTATATATTCAATTAACAAAAATATAGATTCTTTATATATCTGTATATTTGTACTATTATATTGATATTTCTTGTGTAATTTTTAGACGTCAGAATTCCTTTTATTTTCTCAAATATTATTATTATTAATATTAGGTGTACTTATTTTATTTATTGGTTATGAATTAAACTGCCCAAATTTTTATTTTCTTTGGATATATTTTCATGTGTATCTTCTTCAATATTATCATTGCTTAATTATTTATTTAATTAATTAAATAATTATTTGCATATCGACGGTTACTAACTTAATCAATTAGAAAAATTATAAACTTAATTTGATATGCATTAAACCTGAAAAAAGAAAATTTTGCAGTACAAACCCACACACATTGCAATCCCATCTTTTTAAATGTCTATAGCAGAGCCCGATTACTCGAAGAAAAATTAAAAAATATCTTTTTCTGTGAGTGTATTAGTGGAGAGCTTGTAAAAATATCAAACATGTTTAATATCAGCTAGAATAGTTCTAGAAAATAGGTTTTGTATGGGAAAAAGAGCAAAAATCATTCCACTCATTGTCCCCTACTCTATATATGTGGTTTTAACTGCTTTTATTAAAACCTTAGATCTTCAGTTTCACTCTATTAAACAAATTTTTGATTTCCATCTTCAACGAATCTTATGGCAAAGCTATTCGAAGAGTGTGTTTCGCACATTTTATGATAAAAACAAGAAGATAACCCGGAAGATTTTAGTCATATTTTCAACAGCAAGAAAAGCTGAAAGAAAACAGGTTTTTATATGGGGAAATGGGAAAAAGTTGTCATCATTCAATTTGTAGTGTGATAATTATTAATTTGGACGTGAAATGATGTGTGAAGGATATCAAATACAACAAAATCAATAAGATAAACCAATTTATTTTACTTACTCTTTTTTCTCCTCAGAGACAAATCTACTATTAAAACCATAACAAATGCCATAATCCGTATACAATAAATCGAAATGAGGACAACAATTTATTTCTTCATCTCGGTATTTACAAGTGCTCAAGGCATCTTCACAATCTAATTTGACCTGTAAATTTTAATGTTATAATTATTTTTTTTATTTTATTAAATGTCAAAACTTTTCAACCTGAAATGCCAAATTGCGTAAAATGCTATTAGCAAACATATTCGATGGAAGCTCCTCACTTAAAGTATAAGCTCGCTTTAAATATTTAAATGAAAGTTTAGTCAAAACTTTTAAAAATTCTTCAACACTTTTTGATGTACTCGTATTTCTAAGTAAACAATTTAAAAATGTATTAAAGTCCAAAATAGTTACTTTAAATTTATAATATTTTAACAATTTGAATTTATAACAGTAAAATACATTTTATAATTTAAGACAAGCATATATAAAGCGTTCCTTTAACTAGGAATGCGTGGAATATATTAATACTTATTAAGATATTAGCTAATATTAGGTATCATTATAGGTATGTATGATGACAAATATTATAATACCAAAGTATATGGAATATCGAAAAAGTAATATTTAATTAGAACTTAAATTAAGCTAATGTATATATGTACATATTTATAATAATAGTTTTAATTCGCACAAAAACGTGGTAGGCGGCTGTTTCTTTACCTGTTGGTGAGGCTGGAGAAAATTTGCTAGTTGTATTCTTTATCTCGAATAACATCAAATCTGTTTTATTTTTATTCGATTTTGGTAGTTTATGGAGTATTCCTGGTGACATTTACAGAGAACGAATTTTATTGGTTGATATATTTCTTCTATTGTGATTTATGAAAGAAATTAGTTGTTCACATTTTTTTTATCATTAACTAACGACTTTCTTATGATTTACACCACCCCAAACCTTTTAAATGCGAGTGACTGTTAATTCATATCAGCAGACCTGCTAAGTAAGTAAATATGATTTTGGTTATTAAATACATGTTCGACAGTGAAAACTTTCTGATCAGAAAATAATATTTGTAATTTTCGCTGTACCAACTTTTTTACTCGTAGAAATCTAACTTTTCTTTGTTTTGGTGTAAGGTCGTGAATGTTTTTTATTTTGTATGGCTCCATTTTCAAACGATCTTTAAGTATGGATCGCATACTTGCTTCCGATATTTCTAGGTCTGCAGCCATTTCCTTTGCACTTCTTTGCAGCTTTTCTTCCACTACCAATACGTCTAACAATGATCCTGGTTTCCAAATACCGATTTATGGCACGATACACAAAATTTTATATATTTTTTTGACAACTTCACAATTTCACTTTTAAAAAGAACAATCACAAATTCTTGTTTTTCTTTATTGTTCATTTTCAAATTTGTTTTAACTTGTATAACTTGATGCTTATGTTTGTTTGAAAAGTAATAAAAATTTGAGAGAATAGTAATACCTGATAAGGATTTTTTGACAGCGTGAAGTTAGTCCTTTTTTTTCGTGAACCCTGTAGTTAAAATGAGTGAAATTTGAAGTAATTTCAAAATGCTTTCTGAAGAAAACCACTGGATGCTCAATATGTCATTTTATATTAAGTTTTGAGAGCACAGTAACAAACTTAATAAAACATTAAAAAAATAAACAATTGATATGTATCTTTACCTAAAAATAAAGATTATTGACTTTGAAATCAGCAAAGATATTGCATAAACTACGTCAACGAGAACGTTGATATCACAAAATCTGCTTCCTGTTATTTATACCAACAATACTTCAAATAACACAAACAATAATTACATATTCATATGGAATGATGTGAAGAATCTCACGCTATTTTAATATAACACAGTGCTGCCAAGCAAAGAAAGCCTGAAATCGTCGCTTTGATTATCCTAATCTAGGAAAAAAAATTGAAATTCATTGTTTTGCGGTAGCTACTTCTGTCCCATGCGAATGTGTGTTTTCTAATTCATGGGAGCTGATTTCAAATCAATCCTCAAATTGTTAAAGTTAAGAAATTATTGTTTTAAAATGCAAAATTAATGAAATTAATGGTGAAATTAAACCCTTTCAATTCCAGAGATTACTTTCGCGTTATTCGTGAATTTGTAAAATAACTCAAAGATTTTTTGTGTTCATATTGTCGTGGGTATTTCTGCTTACTATTTTATTGTTAAGAATAAACCAATTTATAGAACTACCATGCAAAGTTTAGGAAAAAATAAAAACAAAGCAAATGCCACACTGATCCTCTAATATAATTTAAATGATATAGTGGAGTGCCGTTAGGTTTTAACCTCGGAACCCAGTTCCACTGAATGGATTTTCGTGAAATCTTTTATATTGCATTATTAATAGCCTAAATAAAAAATTCTACCCTTCAAAATTTGCCGCTTTCGATTTTTTAATTATTTAAAGGCGGGAGGGGGTATGGTTTAGCACTTTTGAAAAATCGATTTTCTTTTATCTTTTCTTATAGTTTAATATTTCAGAAATATAATCCCAAAATTTGAAGTCGATCCAAGCAAAACTGTTAAAATTATTTGGTAAATAAGGCCAGGTAACTAAGGCCATTAAAAAGGCCATTTGAAAGGCCATTAAAAAGGCTATTTCAAAGCCGGTGGTCACTGCCATTCAAAAAGTACTTTACCGATTCACTTCAAACTTGGTACACACTCTTTACATAAAAAATACCTCCCCCTAACGTTGAGTTTTATAATTTTTTTTTACATTAAGGGGGTTTCCCACTTACAAAATGGCAGAATTTTTCGTGAAAAAAAACAGTTTTCACTTTAATAGAGCACCAAAATTTTTTAAATTAAGAAAAAGCAATCAGACAACGTTAGGTGAAGGATTTAATAGTACTATGACAAAAATATTAAGTGTTTTTGATTTCAGGTAGTTTCCAGCTGATATACAGTGATCACCGCAAATCATCTTTTTCCAAAGACGTCCTTGAAAAGCTGTGCCACGGGCTTTCATATAAAGATTTTCTAATAGAAAAATTACAAAATGTTGCTAACATCATGCTTAATAATTTACAAAATTCTTGAATAAATTTCCTTTATCAATATCCATAAAAAAAATTCACGAAAAAAGTTATTTTCATAGCAATTATTAGCAAAAATAAAAAAAACTTAATAGCAAGAGGCATATAAATTAACACTAAAATTTAACTGTAAGCTATAATAACAAAAAACTAGCAATATTTAAGTATAACTAACAATAATAAACAATATTCCACTGAAAACAGCATCATACATGAAAAAAACTAATCAACCAGATTTTGATACACCCATTAAATAAAGTTAAAGCGGCAACGGAATCCGCTTCTGAATCGCATTCTGAAGCTGCTTCTGAAGCATGTGTGTACGCTAGGGTTAACACAAATGTTAGTGAGATTTTTAGCTACAAAATTTTATTCAAAGATTATTAATTTAGAGTTACAGATTTTCTACTTCAGTTCTCACATAGCACAAAAACAAAAAGTTTATAGCCTAAAATAAACTGCAATATTTTCCATATTTTGCTATTAAATATTCAAGCATTACATATCAGAAAAAATGACAACTATGTATGTATGTATTACCCGTTTTCCTTTAGCACAAAGTCATTCACTTTGGTGTTATTGTATGGTTCATATGGACAAACTACGACCGAAGGAAAAATCAGCTGTTGGTTATGATAATCAGTGTCAAGGCCTGTAACCAAATCAATCATTAAATTAAAGAATATTATTGATTTTTAATGTATATCTACAATTGCTTACCAGTTATAGTAGGATTTGTTTGAAATTTTTCCCAAAGGCTTAATATAATAATTAAAGCAGTAACAGTCCCAGAAGCAGTGAAAAAAAACCACATAAACCTTAAAAAAATTTATTAGAGAGAAAATAACACTTAAAAAATTTATTATAATTTTATTCTTCTTTTTTTGTGCGTACTTTTCAATAAAAGGACGACCGCTTTCAGCGATATATCGAACTCCATGGAGTGTAGAATTAGCAAAAAATTCTTTTATTTGAAATATAAGACTTCTACGTAACAAAACAAGATATTCTTTCGGCTTGGAATCACTTATCATTTTTAATGCAACTGAATTACTAAACGTTACTTGAATTACTGCGCACCGTATGAAAACTGTATTCCTCACGGATGTGGTTTATTTAGAAAGAACACTTGCGTGCTACTAGATATACATATATTGATACCAATTTATAATTTATCGTTTTATGATTTATGGTGTAACCTTTATTTTTTTTTTTTCCTTTTGTGGATTTTATGTTTTGATAAGGATAACTAGTTCCTATTATTTCTACCACATATTAGCATCAGTTACATTCTTACATTGAAGTTTTTAAAATAGCGCGTTAAGCCTCGCTTCAGCTGCCGCTTCAACCATATTTAATGGGTGTACTGGTTGATAAGTTTTTTTTGAATGTAGGTTGCTTCCTTTTAGTAAAATATTGTTTATTATTGTAGATTATTATTTTTTTTGTTTATTAATTTGTTTAAAATATAAAATATTAATAATATTGCAAAAAAAATCACAATTGAAAATACTACAGGCCAACAAAGTTGGAGCTCTCGCAAAAACGGCGTGTCCTTGTGTGCACAATTCGGCCCTCCCAGTAATCTGAAGAAAAAAATCTTTCTTAAATCTTCAACAAGAATATATGTATGGCACTACAAAGAGTTTTTTAAAAAAAAGTTTTTTTGCATAAAATGGCGGCAGTTTGAATAAAAAATAAATTTCAATTGAATCGGTTGAGTAAAACTTGAGATATCATGCACACCGTTTCGAAAAAAAAGTAGGTTCGAGAAAAACGCGTTAAAAGCTTAAAAGACTGAACAGAACTAAGCACTAAATGTGTCACAAAATGAGCTGTAACTCCAAAAATATTTCGAATTTCAAAAAATCCTCTTGAGGACATTTTTGCAAGGAGTTAAGCTATGAAACTATACCAAAAGAAATTGATTTTTTCGAATTTCTAATCCAGAAGACTCCCTTAAATATTAACTACTTTTTATTATTATTTCTTGCTGTTAATTTTAGTGTTCATTTATGCCTCTTACTATTGAGTTGTTTTTATTTTTGCTAATAAATGTTATGATTGGTAAAAATTGTTAAATTTATTTTTTTTATAACTCATTAAGCTTACATTTTCTTTGAGAGACTTTTTGGTAAACAAATACTTGTATGTCTATGAATTGACGACAATATTTATGCTGTGTGAACTTGAAGATAAGAAAATATGATAATGTTCACTCAATTCTTAGAAGTTAGTCTTATTATTAAATATAGTTGAAGTGGCTGCTGGAGCTGCTGGTCTGCACGAGGTTTTAAAGGGACTATTCATTAAAATTTCTCAATCGTCAATGGCTCTCTTCTCTCTTCTCTTCTCTTCATCCTAAGAAGAGTTTTTAGATATTCCCAAAAAACGTGTTACGGAAACGGAAATAATTTTTGATTGACTAAAAATGGCTGGTTTTAATCTAAGTTTTTTGTCGAGTAGTGTTATTTAAAACTATATTTTCGTGACTTTGCCGGTGTCAAAAATTATGTTGAACAAAGTATTTCACAATTTCTAAACGTTTTTTACTGAAAACATTGAATTTAGTTTTAAGCAAAGGCAAAATGTCTGCAGGTTACATACTCACAAGTCTGGATAAATACCTGGTTCTATAGCAACCAGGTTAAAACTTACTAAATATGCTGAGGAATGTAATAGTAAAACTTTGAACAGAATTTTAACAAAGTGAAAGCTAACGATAGTCGCCAAAATCCCGGGAGTAAAAACCAGAAGGACACAATAGGAACAAGCATAGCATTATTTAGTATGATAAATAAAATTGATTAAATTAAAAGACTAATTTAACTGCTAATTAATTATTATCTAAAAATAAAAATCAACTACATTAGATATTATTCCTTGATCATACTAAAAACTAAGTCTATTTTTTTCCGTAGGGATCTTCTGTTACTTTAGTTTAAAATAAACTTCAGTAAGTAATTTATGGTTGACATAAAAAAGGAGAATTAATTTTTTCATTATGTTAAATCAAAATGAATTCTTCATATTCTTTGAAAATCCCTTACACGACGACTTTCGTGATGTTATCCTATTAGAAATAAGAAACTATTAAACTTACTTGTGTCATTAAAAACGTGAGGGTAATCTAGATAAATATTTTAATCTCATAGTGTCAATGTCTCTTTGATGATGGTTTTAGGAATTTTCAAAATCTAAGTTTTAAGCTAACATAGCTATGCATCATAAGATATGGCCTGATGACATTAAAAAATTATTAAATATTAGAACAAAACAATAAACAGTATAATAAGCTGTGTTAGATAAAGAAATAATATAAAATATTATTTATCGAAAAAAAACAAAGAAAAATTGAAGCAAACTTGCTTCTATTTTTAGTCCCTTTATATCTATAGTTTTCCACCTAAGTTTTAAATACTTTCATACTTTATTTGAACTGAAGTCCAATATTTCAAAAGAACTTGTCATTTATTTTTTGAGATTTTCTTTTAAAATTCAGCTTTTAATTAAAATTTTTAAAATAGTTCATTTAAACAGAAAAAAGCTAAAAATAAAACTGAAAGCATCTCAATGAGACAGCGGCAAGCATTTTACTCTATTTGTAAATAACACAAAAAATAGAATTCCACACAATTCAGTCAAACTCTGTCGATCAATAATGAAAAAAACCACTTTTAAGTGGATCATTGTAAATTACGGAGGAAGCACATGAAGTTTTGTTTTATTAATTGTCCAGGGGTTTTATATATTTTTAATTTCAAGTCTAATCTTTTAGACATGTTGTTCTTAATTGTATCAAATGAGTTAAAAAGAGTCTGTTTTCCAATGAAATTTCTTATTTTTCCTTTTTTACTTCGTCTCAAATATTCCCCACATTACTTGATGGAACTACACGTCAAGCTTCTTATTAGATTTTAAACTTGTAAGTTCTTGTACAATTATTAAAACAATTTTCCATTCTAGCCATTTGAAATACAAAAATTCAGATTTAAGCCCTGTTCAGACCAATGCGTTTTTCAGTCGCACGACGGACAAGGTTGTAAAACGGGTGATTCATTTGCTCTATATAGCTAGAACAAAAATTTTTGTTTAATAAAGATCATTTAATGGTAAAAGGACACTTTATGGTATTCAAAATTTTTGTTTTACTTTAAATTTTTGTTGTGCTTATTCTAAAAGGGATAGGAAATGATTTTATTACTTTTAGAGAAGCATTTTGTGGCCTTCAAAATTATTAGTGTACCTCAAACTTTTACCATTATGAAACAAAAATTTTTGTTTTTACAACCTTGTCCGTTGGAGAAAATTTTTATAGACTTTGAAAAATACAAGTGTTTCTTGAATGTATTATTAAGAAGCCGCAAAAGAAGCATAAGTGATGGTTTATTGTGAACTGGTCTGAAAAAACGTTCCAGGAAATTTCGTTTAGAATGCATAAAACTGCAATTATTTAATTGATAAAATTGCTCTTGAAATTTTTAAAATGTTGGCAACTAAATTGTTACCCAAATGAGCAAAACTACCTGAGAGCACAGGGAATAAATCTTTAAAAGGATTGTACTGTGTTGCAAAGCCCAAGAGGGGGTTTTCATAACACTCAATGTGACAGAGTCATTTGTCGAAAAAGCTCAGACCGCATTACAAAAGAAACTAACCTAATGTAACAAACCAAAAAGTGCAAGTATGGCATTACGAACAATAAGTAGATCCACAAAGAGATGGCTCTAAGGGCAGTGACAAATGTTATTGGCCCATGATACACTAGTATTCTTGCATCGAGCCCCAAAATGTAGCAATTCAGCAGAAAACGTTCATCATTATTCACGAGTAATTTTTTAGTAGAGACACAATTCTCAGGGAACGTCCTCAACGTTCTCAACGATCTCAACGTCCAAACCTTCCGTCACGTCCAGCAAACTTTTGTTTGCTTTTTTATATTTTGAAGATTTTAAGATTGGTCTTTTGCGCCTGACGCCTTGATTATTCAGCCCAGATCCTGTAGAGATATCATTTTGTCGTATTGATTTTATTGATGGAATTGCTGCATTGGAGGAGCCTTCATTACCTCGATATTAAATGGAATAGTAAAGTTTGAATCAGATGGTCTGACTTGGGGTTCGGGAGCTTGATATTTCCGTATTTTCTTATTTACAGCAAATGTCTGGTTTGGGGCGCTATTTGGGTTGTAGTTGTCTACACGACGTTCCTGCAAAAAAAATAAAGTCAGATAAAGTTTACGTAAATCTAATCTGCAACAACATAAGTCACAATAACTTTACCTTAATTTAATTACGCGTATAATTGAAATATTGTAAAATGGTTCAATTTTTTTGTAGTAAATAAAGAGTTTTGAGTTGATAATATTTATTATTATTATTTTCCCAATAATCACAAAGTCAAAATTATTTGATGGCACGTCTATGACCTCATTAAATATTTCTTTAGAAAAATAGCATAAATTTCTTTCGTATATCAGGAATTTATTTAGTCTAGAATTACTTTAATTTATACTTATGACACTAAAAAATTGAACACTGCAAACAGAAAGAAAAGTGACAATTAAATACCAAACGAATTTAACTTCGCTCTAATTACTCTAGATTTACCGTTCAAACGGTTTGCGAGTTATTTTAGTTTTCTAAAACTACAAACAATCACAAAATGGCAAACAAAGAAACAATTTATTATGGTGTTTTTGTGCCAATAAAATCAAGAACAGAACAAGATATTGGTAAGTCTTCGGCAAATTATATTTGCGGGTAATTAAAGAGTACATAACCCATAATTATTTTTTTCGTATATAAAATGACATTTGCTAAAATATTTGAAATTTTAATAATACTTTTAAAATGCAACATAAAAGCTTATAATGATTGACCATATAGTAATATTTCAAACCAACAATACGTATAATTTAATTTCACTTAAATATCGTGTTTAACTCAATGAAAATTTGATAAAATCTTAAAAGAATGAATAGTTCTTCTAATAAATTTTTCTGCAAATTGTAATTAAGATTAATAGTAAATGATTTCTTAATACTTCCTCTTCACAGGTAAAAAAAACGTATCTAATGAAATTGTTGAAGCCTTAAAAATATTAAAAGTCCATAAGGATGCTCGTTTGAAGATGTTTAAAAATGTTAAAGATGCTGAAAAATTTGCTGAAATTGGATTTGAAGATTCTACAAATATATTATCAGAAGTTAAAAGTAAATTTTAAACATTAGACATCAATAGGAGCTTCTTAATTTATTATTCTAGCAACCGCATTTTCAGGACCGAAGAAAACTTTTTCAGAGCCAACTAAGCAAGAGCTACAAGCATTTCGTAAAGATATTGAAGAAGATAGATATAATTGCGTAGAAAACATTATTTTAAAGAACCCTTGTTATTTAGTGAACTCGGGTGATACACCTACTTGCCTAAAAGAAGGTGCGCGATACAATGCACTTCATATTTGTGCAATCCGTAATCGAGCAAAAATTGCTGAATTAATTTTACAAACTATTAGTAATACGGAATATATTGAGCTATTACATGGTAAAAAAGATGAAAAAGTTGCGCAAGAAGTATGTGATATATTATTAGATTACTATTTGAACATGCCTGAAAAAGGTCGTAGTGAAACACCACTACATTTAGCTGTTAAATTTGGTTCGACTGATGTAGTAGAAGTTTTAACTAGATTTTCGCAATGTAAAATGGCCTTTAATTCGGAAAACCAATTACCAAAAGATGTAAGACTACAATTATTTAAAAAATTATAACTATCGATTTATATTTTATTAATAGATAGTATGCTCACGCATGAATAGTCCTAGTCCTGAAGTTAAAGAGAAAATATTACAGTTACTGGAAGCACGTTTTTATGTTCCTGTTATAAGGTCAATTGATAATTCAGTCCTACCATTCATAGGGGAACCATTTTCACCAAAAGAACCACCTGTAAGTATTAACTATTTTTTCAATTTTTTTAAAAGACATAAACGGCGCTTTGAAGGCAGTACCTAGTTTATTTATTTATTGACAAGTAACTTACAGAACAATATTCAGTTAATAATTCGTAGTTATATCTATATATCATATCTGTAACACGTGACTCCACAATCACCTTTAATATTGATTTAGCTTTTTTGAGAAATAATACAATAATATGTACCTTTTGTTGTTTAACCCTGCTGCATTCATTTTATCATGCCACCATGTTCTGTACTGATTGGTTTCTGTAGCTTTTTTTTTATCATTATATTACATTATAGTCCTTTTTATTTTAAGATTTCTTTGGAATACTCAAAATTTCTGGTCCAATACATTATGGTCTATAATTACAGTTACAAAATTACACCTCTTTAAATTTACAATCCTTTGCCATATGCTCACTTCTACAATTCGTACACCTGGTAAAATGTGTAGAATTTTCATTCCAATGTTCAAAGACATACAATCTATTATATTCTTTTGTTTAGTAAAATAATGTCATTTCAAAGCCACTAGTCTTACTTATTTTAAAATTTTATTACTTACTTATTTGGTTTCAAAAAAACAAATCAATATTTCTTGCTAAATATCAAAAGAAATCTTACATGAAACCTCTTTACAAAATTCATGAAGATATTTACCTTATTAAAATGTCTTACTCTAGATAGAACTTCGTACCAATTGCTAGATTGCTTTTTATAATGTTTTAGTAATAAATTTCAATAATTTTAAATAATTGATAGCAACTCAACACAGATCCATTAAGCCCGGAAATGGAAATTCAGGCGTATGCTGGTCCAATGAATAAAGATCAAGCTCAAGTTTGTATTTTCTTCTTATAAATTTCAATATAATTCTTTAACATGTAACTTTTTTACAAGAATTTTCGTAAACGATGGAAGACGCCACCACGGCCAGGAGTAAATATTTTAAATGCGCTTAATAGTCCATTACAGGGCTCATCTAAAACAAAAAACGAGAATTTAAATTTTAGTTCAACACCAAAAAGTGCAATTAAAAAACCACTTCTCCCAAATAGATCATTAGAATTTAACTTGGATAATTCATGCAAAAGTGGCAGCCCAGGCATTGTGAAACTAATTGAGGATACTCAACATTTAAATTCTCCTTTAAACACAAGCTTTTCATTTGTAACAGGAACTCCATTACGGAAAAATCCGCATAAAAGGGAACTATTTATTAAATATCGGGAAAAAAACCAATCACCGCTATTTGATAACGATACTGATTCCAATTCGTCATTTTCAGCTGATATATCCGAAAAAGAGAATTTTACTTCAGTTTCGTTAATCGAAAGACATTTAAAACTGAGTGATACAGAAAAAGGGTTAGAATTAATTGGACGTGAATTAGCTAAAGAGAAAAATATTGAATGGAAAGAATATTGGGATTTTCTAGAATGTTTTATTGATATTGCTTCAACTGAAGGTCTTGAAAAATTAGAAAACTATCTTAAAATAAAACAACAACAAAATCATAATGAGCATAACACAAAGGAACTAAAAAGTTTATGTAATGAGTTCAATAAACTTCTAATGGATAATGCAAATGATAACACCATTCATCAAAATCTAAATGAAAAAAATAAATGTAGTCTAGATATAACACCAATTAATCAAAATACCAATCTATATTTATGTGTTGAAAAATCAATTCAAGTATTCGCTAAACGAATGGAAACTAATTTAATATCTAGCTTAGATAATTTTGTTTTGTTAGATAGTAATTTTAATTTAGAAGTGAAACGGCTTAATTCACTTATTTCCAACTTCAAAGCTGATCCTCGTTTCTTTAGTGTAAATTTTAATAAAGTCCATTCCAGATTTGCCCAATTAGTTACAACGTATTTAAAAAATTCCAATACTTCATACAATGAAGACATTGATAAGGTATTTTCATATATTTTAAAAATAGCAAAAATTAATTACTATATAATTTCCAGACAGAGAATATTTTTATGCAAATTAATTCTATAAGAAATAAAATTTCATGTGATAAAAACCCCGGAATTGAACAAGAGAATAGTTATCATTCGAAATGTGTCAGCGAATTCATCTTAACTTATTTAAAAGATTCTGGTAAACATATATCCTTCAATGAATTTGATTTTGAAATAATATTTTAACCACACAAAACCTAAGAAATTGAATTATTATCTAAATTACTTTTAAGATTCATTTTTTGTTTTAGAAGAAAAAATTTTCGCTGAAAACCTGCAAACTGAAAAAATATGTTTAACCATGTGGCAGAAAGAGCAAGATTGCAATTGCAGTTGGAATCTAAACCGAAATAATGTTCGGAAAGAAAGAAATTTTTATGTAACACGTAGATTATTTCAATCTAAAACAAAAGTTACTAACAATGATGAACATTTCACCGACATCGATAAAAACAAACCAAAAGTTTCAGAAGAGGGCGATTTAAGTGATGAAGAAGATATTTTCTGGGTATATTTTAACATGAAAATGAATTATTTATTTTATATTATGTTGCTTTAGTCTGATATTGGCTCTGAAGATGAATCTGATGTATATTATACACCTGTCCAAAGCCCATCTTTACTTGAAGCACTCTCGGATGAAGAATATGAAAGCAGCAATATTTTTTTATTTGGGTAATTATATAATATAATTTTTATTTCTCTATAAGACCAATAATATTATGAAAAATAATTTTTGCTATAAAATAGGAGATGTTCCAATTAAATTTTACATTCCTTTAATTACCCTAGTTTCCGAAGATTTGTATCCTTGATGTTGTACAATCATTACTCATGTAAAATAAGGTGCTGAAACCAAAAATGGGGTCAAAAAATTTGAAAGTAGAATCGGTTTTTGGTATTTTTAACTTGAATTTTGATATTTAAAAAGTAGTTTCTCTCAGTGTAGTTCACTGTTAAGTGTAAATTTTTCCGTAAAATTTAGTAAAAATGACGAATAAATTCGATAAATGTATGAATAGCATGAAAACTTAGTTGCGGTTTTGAAGTTTTATTGAATGAGCTGACATCAAAGGGTAACCTTCACTTTCAAATACCTTTTCAAGAGAATTATTTCAATTTAAAAATCTTAAAAACAATTGGTAAGCTGTATATTTAATGACGGCCCCTTAAAGCAAAATTAGTTAATATACATTAGCTATTTATATGTATCTCCTATATTACCCATATTCGTGGTTGATAAATTTACGTCTGACTTATGCATAATTACACAAATTGACTTTCTTATTTACTTTACATTGGCAGCATGATTTAGACAAGGATAAACACTCGCAGCACTTGTCAGTAGAAAAATTGAACTACATTCCTGAATGAGTTTGAAAATATGCACTAGCAAAAACTAAAACTTTTTTTGGCTCAACCTTTTTGTAATTTAATATAACAGTATTAATATACCTAAACTTTAATGTTGTTAATATGACAATACAATTTATTAGAATAAAATCAGCTTATTAACAAAAGTAAATTTTAAAATCTTGAAAAATTTATTTTTTTATTAATTAATTAGTTTTTGATTATGGGCTTACTGCATTAGCTACGTAAATTAATTTTAAACTTAAAAATTTACAGATATGAACCGACCAAGCGTGATTTGGATGTTTTTGATGCGTTATTCAATGTCAAAATAGAAAAGGATAAATATCCTCATATTTTTCAATGGAAAAAGTCAATTTTGAAGTATTCAATTGATGAACATGATAAGTTAACACTTAACAAAATTTTAATTTATTTCTAGAAAATCTAATTCAAGAATTTTTATTTTAGTTTTCCATCACCATCAATTATTAGAAAACGAATGCATCGTCCAAACAAGTATGAAGCTAATGGGATAGCCAAACGTCTTTTTTTATCACCATTTAAACGTTCTGAAACTGCTTGCTTAACTAAAAGTCCAATAGCATCTAATGATTTATCTTTAATGAATGTTTGAACATCTGAACATCCTAATATATATCTTTTTACTTATATATTCAAAGCCATAATTTGTTATAGTTCCTATCGATCCAATAACTTCAATATTTGTTATTTATAAATATCTGAACAATGGATTTTTTTTTTGAAGAATGGAAATATATGAATTTATTTTTGTACAATTTAAAATAAAGTTTAGTGATATCATATTGTTATCAGTAGTAGCATTTTCAAATGCATAAAAAGTTTAAAAAAATTAAAATATCAAAACATAAACATCCTTTAAAACGGGGGTTTTTTAATGCTTAACATGATATCCATTGGTACCATGATAAAAGTAATGAAATAATTTTTCTTCAAAATAATTGGTTTAGTTGAAATTTTTCACCGAAACTTAATAAATAATAAACTATAAATTTAATAATGAATTTACAAAATACAAATTATCTACTCTTGATAATTGTTATTATTATGGAGACGATGCAATATAAAAACCCAAAAGTAAAAAAACGACAGCAGATTAGCAATATAATGTTGTAACCAAAATGTGTTTTTAATTTTATTGGTAATTTCCAAGTTTTGGCCTGTCAAAGATTTTTGCTTATTTTCTTTGTTTTGTGTGCTGAAAAAATTACATTCTGTAGATAAGTTTTAAGTGATCTCGCTCTAGTCCAATTTTGATTTTTTTTTTCAATAAATTTACAAAATCTCAAAAATTTTGTTTTAAAATTTGAAGTCGATCGGATCAAAATTAACGAAGTTATTGGTATTTAAGTGTTCGTTACTTTCGATAGCAGCTGTCGAAAAGATCAATTAAAAAATGTACCGAGCAGTATGTGACGTATAAGTTTTTTTGTTAATGTGTATTATTTTTTTCATGTGGAAATCATTTTACACTGGTTCTGCACCTACATCACCAGGTACCATCATCGAATTTTCATAATACTGTTTTTTTACTACACAATCAAAAATTAATCCATTTTTTAACGAAAATCATGTTTTTGTGTTCCAAGAACTACGGAAAATGCAAAAATAAAAAAAACTTGACGATGTTACTTTGAAAAATAGCTCACCTAATAAACTCATTTTTAATTTTTTTTTTCGTATGATCCAATGAGAATCTCTAGCTTACAGTGCAAAACTACTTTTTAGAAAGCACCTTCCTTGATTTGCTGCAAACGGCTTATAGAGATTTTGCTATGAAAATTTAATGGAATATAGTTCAAATATTTTTTTATTGTATACTAAGTAATTAAATAAATCAGTATTACCTGTATCCACGAAAAAAAAAAACTGTGAAATATACTTTTTTTTCACTAAATGAACATTCTTTATTTGAAGGAAAATTTTTAATATTGAAATTAATGATAAGTAAAATAAATACAGTAAAACTAAATAAGACTATAAAATACTTCCAAATCATCTAATATCCTATAAACCACACATCTTTGCAGTAACAAGAAAGTGAAGCAGTTATTTGAATTATAGGCAAAAAAATAGCTGAAAATATTTTTGGTGACGGTTTGCCCAAGTACTAAAAACAAATTTCATGCAAACAAACTTTCATTGATCTCTTGAGGTGGACACTCACTTAGTGCACATATCTCCGCGGGTAAATTTTTTGACGTCATAGACTCACGCTATAAGTTGGTGATTCTGTTCCCCCTCATATGTGAATATTTCAGCGTGAAATTCATGTGTACGTCATTTTGGTGTCATGAATGTTACCCGCGGAGATATGCGCACTAAGTGAGTGCTCACCTTTAAAAACCAACAAGGTATATAACTTGATTCCAATATGGGCTATATTATAATTTAAGTGGAGACTATTAGACTATTAGCTTGTTATCGCCAAGTGCTATTTAACCCTAGGCATAATAAACACAGAAGCTTTTATGGTTATATAGTTTATTAAGTAAGAGCATGATAAAAAATAAGTCAATACGGCCGTTATTTAATTTGATAATGACTGTTATCTGTTCAATCAATAATTATGAACATTTAAGTAGGTATAATATAAATTACTACTAGTTTATCATTCAAAACATGCTGATTGCCTAAATATTCAATACTCTTTGCTCAAAACAATGAATTTCTTTACCTTTTTAACACTAGATTGCCCAAGGGAATCATTTTGACACCTTTCTAGCTTCAATTAGAAGAAGGAGGAGATGAAACGCATTTATATGTTGTACAAAAAGTCACAAAGTTTTAAGAAATTATATTATTATATACATAATGGAAACTAAAAAGGGGTCAAAATGACCCCCTGAGGTAATCTAGTGTTAACAGAAAAGTCAATTGAAAGAAAATGTCCTTTCATGCGTAGGATAAAAGGCTTAGAAGCGGTTCAACGATGTTCATATTTTCTGTTGGGTATGTATTAGAGTTGTCTCTGTGATTGTGATGACACTGAAACTGGAATATTTAGAGTAGACAAGAAAGAGAATAAATAATTAGCAAAAACGATTTTAGTAAACTTCAAAGAAATTCTATGGATTGTCCATTTTTAAGTCACACTACGTTTGGATTTAAAATTCTGTGTAAATAGTAATAAAACAAGAACACCTTTGAAATGTCTAATTCCATGCAATGTCAATAAGAGAATTAATACTTCCGTATGAAGAAGCCTATCATTTGTAACTTTTGAATCTAGACGATAATGAGTAAGAAAAAAATATTTTTTCATAGCTTGCAATATTGTTTTATCATTAAAATAGCAAAAATTGAAAAACAATAACAAATGGAGGAGAAAAAAATTTTTAGATAGAAAAAGTTGGCAAAAATTCCGGCAATTTTTTGAGGTTTTTTTCTTAAAAAAGACCCAGCATAAGTTAGTTTTTTTTGTTCTTTTCGTAAACTATAAATGTTTTCCAATTAGTGCATTGAAATAGCGTAACTCTTCTCCATAGTGCAATAAAAATTTAACAAAGTCAGCCTTCCCCGATAATTTGATAAGAATTTTCTACCTAACTATCTTTAAGGGCTAATCAATATTTTGACACCGACGTAAAATAACTGTTTCTGAGTACAAGCTGAAGATATTTGAGTTTTTAGTTAGTTCAGGGGAAAATACGAAGTAGTTTAGTGGAAAAAAGTTGAAATTCATTGTATTCTAGGATAGTTAATTGATGGTAAAGAATAAAAGCGTACAACTTAGTACGTCACCTCCGATTGAAGATGCAGCAAAACAACAAATTAAAAGAGTTTACTTACAAGTCCAGCAATGGAAAAACAATTCTTCTATATCTGCTGAAGAATGGGGTTGGTAAAAAGATAACTATTTAAAACTAGTGAAAATGACACAACCAGCAGCCCCTAACAAATTCTTTTCAAATTATCGGGAAAGGTTTACTTTCTTAAATTTTTATTGCACTATGGAAAAGAGTTACACTGTTACAAGTGATAGACTGCGTGGGGGTAAAAACGACACCTGCAAAATTCAAGAACTGTAACTCGAAAACGAAAAAAGTATAAGTATCAAAATTATCATTATCAAAATTATTACTTTAACAACATAAATAATACCGTCCCCGCTCCAAAATGTTTCTGATTTCAAATAATATAAAAATAGTAATTTTTTTTTAAAAAAATCATCAAAATCGGAGCTTTAGAACTTCGAGGTAAAATGCTTTATTGACTCCACTATATAAAGCAAACCACAGTTGGAAATCGACAAAATGCTTTCCAGAAATTTTGAACTTAATCTGAAAATAAAGCAGACCCATAATTAGCCCAGAAATATATTCAATTATACATAACATTTATAGCGTATAAAATATAACAAAATTATAAAATGGAAAAAGAGTAAAATTACAACTTTGGGCATATTTTGTGCCCAGATTCAATCACGTGCGGATGGTTAAAGGAAGTTGATGAAGTGAAAATTATAACTTTTCAATAGTTTAGTTTTTTATGCTTTTATTGTGGAACGCTCCAGGTGTTCTGAAAATTTTAGTTGGTAATCGATTACATTTAGCTTTCAAAAGGCAAGTGCTCCAAAACAAGCTGAATTATATGCATCTAGGAATAATATGGCTGATTTTGAAATATTACAAGTTTGTGATTTCAATATCAGGGAAATTTTTTGTGAATTAGCTTAAATTTTCCCTTACTCATTACTTCCCTAGCACAAAACTTAAATTAGGGCAATCTTAGTTTTTGTCGTGGAACAATTAGGTGTGCATGCTCTTTAAGTAAACCATAATAAACTACATATACATATATATATTTATTCATATGCCCATATATGGTGTTTTGGTTACGCGTTTTTCTAGGCGTTTATTTTCGCTTCCAATTGTTTTACTCCCGTGGTTTATAAAATATCGTTTCTTAAGGAGTAAACTGCAATAAAAACTATATTCGTGATTAAGCTTAACAAACTTTAAAGTTTTCAAATTACTTAAAATCATTTTTTTCTATACAATTAATTTGACTTTTCCCACATTTTATGATTTATCGTAACATGGATGATTAATGAACTCAAGAGATATCACTGAATAGTAGCAAAAAACTTATTTTAGACTCCAGGTAGGCAGGTGCTATATTTTACGTGAAAAAATACATTCGTCTTTAACAATTTTCTTTTATTTATATAAATATTTTAGAGTTCTAAATGAAAATAAGAATTGTTTATTTGAACTAAATGATTTTATGTCTAAATAAGAATTTAAATCTTAAATGCTTATAAATGAAAATAATGTTCTTTTTTTTCTTTTTTTTTCTTCGTTTTACATTATTATCATACTGAGGCGAAAAATAATAATGGCTTTAAACCATTTATATTTTATATTATTATTAACACTAAACAAGTTAAATCATGTTTCTTACACATATTTTATATATATATATATATACATATATGTATATATATATATATTTAAACTCCAAAAATAAAACAGCAAAGATAGAAATTTTTCCGTGCACTATGAATCTTATAAAAATTTGATATTTTTATTAAGCTCAAAATCAAATAATTTTTGGTTTTTTGCTTTTACAAAAATCTTTGCACATAAAATTAGTTCAAATATAAACTCCAAGAAAACAAATTTTAAACTTAAAAATTGTAACAATTGCTGCTGTCCGGCTTTTTATTACAATTATATTACTCCTTAGTTGTATTTTTTTTAGCGATTTTTGCATATTTTCAGTTTTTTATACATAAACATACAACTGTTTTGTTTAGCGTTTCCTTATAATGATAATACAAACTACAATTTGTCTATAATTTACTATCTTATAAGTTCTTTTATTATTTTTTTATTTGTTTTTAATAATAAGAACATTTAATTTTAATTTTTTTTGAATAAAAGTGAGAATAAAAGTATTTGAAATATTTTTTTGTTTAAAAGTAACTAGTGTTTTATTTGCATTCAGTGCCACTCTGTTGCTTTTCCTTTTCTTTATCACGACCTTCACGGTTTTCAGCTGTTCCTTGAGTAATTGCTGCCGTAGCTCCACCCTGCTGCGTTTTTTGTTTAAGCATTGTCCAATCGTAGGTATAATCATATTGATGATTGAGTGTACGGAACAGAATTCTATAAGAAAAAATATATAACTGTAACTTATTGATTTAAGAATTTCTATCTTTGAATTTTCTTTATCATGGTATATTTAAAAGAAATTTTTAGCAAAAGATAAAAGCTGGTTAGCATATTCTGCAAATTTGACCATTCAATGATAAAAGTAGAAATCTATTCTTTAAGATATCTTCAAATTTTTAGAACGTTTTATTTGACAATGCAACCAACCCAGATAAACTTACCGATTTTCTTTAAACTCATATGTTATTGTGCATCAAAAACTAAGAGACGCGTATTACTTGAATCAGCTAGCATTTACTTCAACGCGAATATCTATCCTTGAAGTGGACTCGAAAAACGCTTCATTTGCACAAATGCATAGATATTTTGGATTTTTTTGTTATCTTGAATATAGTTATCTTGGGATAGTTTCCCTTTTAAATTGATTTTTTCTTAATTTACTTTATAAAAATATAAAATTAAAATTTTTGAAATTCAAAGCCACAACGTGTTTAAGGAAAGAACTAACTGTTAAATTGTCAACAAAGTGTTGCTAATAAAAGGGATGTTCTGCTTCAACAAAACAATGCATCTTATCATAAATTTATGAAAACCAATATCAAAATACATGAATTGGGTTTCAAGATGCTTTCCAATCAAAGAATCAACCAGATTTGGTCCCAATTACTGTTTGTTTTAAAATCTCGAAATAATTAAGCACAACTGAAGAAGTCATTATAGAAACTAAGAGCTATTTTAATTCCATAAATAAAAAGCACCCTACAAAATGTTAAAGATAAACAATAGACTCCTTTACATACTAGACCGGGTCAGAATAAAATGTAAGTTATTGTTAAAATTTAGTCGTATAAAAGATATTTATTATCATAGATTTAAAAGTTAGTAATTGATTGCTTACTACTTTGCCCACTTATGATATAGTGTGAATTTTTTATAACAATCGCTATTACTATTATTTAACTATGCTAAAATGCTAACTTTGCTTAATTGTAACTTTGACCAATGTGCATTTTTAAGAATCACTGGAATCAAATGGAATTTTTTTTTTGGATTCTTGGATTAGAGCTTTAAATGAGACAGTGCTAACAAATTGCAACCAAGTATACAACTTAACACCTTGAGGACGACACAGTTCTATTTAGCTTTATCGGGCAGCAGTGAAAATCGTATCTTGCACAAAATGTTGTTTAGCAAAAAATTAAGAGTTGATTTTAATAAGAAGACATTATTTTAACCAAATAAAGTTTTTTTCATTTAACAAACCTACAACTGATGTGAGCCAACGGTGGTACACGCCTTCCTCAACGTGTTAAGCTAAGTAAAATTTTATAAAAAAACACATTATTTGCCTAAATACTTGCCTAAATAATTGCCTCAAGTACATATAATCTGGTTGTTCATCAAATCTTAGGGATCGACAATAATTCAAATACATTGAAAATTCAGCTGGAAAACCTTTACATAGTACTTCGATGGGTGTGGACATTTTCTTTTCTGAAATTTTTTCATACTTTTGCTTTTTATTAGTTGCTTTCATACCTTGCCATGGTAGTGCACCTCGATTGAAATACATCATAACATATCCTAGTGATTCCATATCATCACGTCGTGATTGCTCGATACCTAAGTGAGCATTAATTGATGCATATCTAGCAGTTCCAGTCAAATTCTTGTCCTCACGGTATGGTATATGATAACGTGTTCGTGGATCACGGAATTTTTTGGCTAATCCAAAATCAATCAGAAATAATTTGTTACAATGACGTCCAATACCCATTAAAAAATTATCTGGTTTTATATCACGATGAATGAAACATTTTAAATGTAAAAATTCCAAACGACCAATCATTTGATCGACTAACATAAGAACTGTCTTAATTGTAAAATGACGACTACAAAAATTAAAGAGATCTTCAAGAGATGGACCCAAAAGATCCATAACAAGGGTATGATAACCTCGTTCTTGGCCATAATGACGAATACGTGGTATTCCAACTCCACCACTTAAAAGACGGTATAATTTATATTCATATAATAGTTGAGGATGACGAGCACTAGCACTTTCCATTTTAATAGCAACTTCTTCACCACTTTGTATACTCATTCCAAGATAAATGTCTCCAAATGATCCACTTCCTAAAAGTTATAAAAGAAATGTTGGTATATTTTTTTTAAAAAAATTCATTAAATTTATGAATAATCCTTTAAAAAAAAATAAAAATACCTAAGCATTAAAATACAATTTTTTGAAAATTAATTTTTAACCAATATGTCTGCGATCAAAACGAAGGAAGTACGGAATCAAAGTTTGGTAAGCATACGATTCTAAAATTAAATATCCTTTGCCCAGAGAATTATTAAAATGCCGGCAAGAAAGACAGGAGCTTGAAAGGCCTTAAGAGAGGGTAAAAGAACGCAAGGTGAAAATGAACTACTTCACTTTGCAAGTCGGTATACAGGGGGTGTACAACTTTTACCGACACATTTTGTACATCAATTGAAGGAACAAAGCGGCTTGCTGTTATTGATCCTGCATTTGTTGGCATCATACGCCTAACAAACGTTTTGTGCCTATCAAAATGAGAAAAAGTTCTTCTTTAGATATTCTTTCGACTCTTTTTGAATTCCATGAGAATGTTTCGATTTGTAGTTACTTGCCGAAAAAGAAAAAGGCTGTGATTTTATTTTCTACCCAGCAGGGAATGCAGAAAAACCAGGAGAAATTCTTTTTTACACTTATTTTACAACAAAGCACCCAGCTAGACTTTCTTTTTTAACATGTTGGATTTGATAGCATTAGCGATATTTAGCATTTGCAAAAATGGACACAATACACCTTTTGCAAAACTCGTTTAATGCTTGAACGATGTTTTGTCAGATCAGTAGCCGTAAGTATTCTAAATTAATTGAATTAAAATAGTCGAAATGACAATTATGTTGCCAACGTCATATTTATGTCCATTGTACAGCAAATAATGTAGGCTTTTTGTTGTGCTTTTAGATTTCAGATTCTAGCACAAGTACTTCAAAGCAAAAATTGCTCTATTATGATGGAAAGGTGACAGAATGCATGTATGAACAAGAAAGAATAAGATAACTAGTATCGTATTTCATGACAAAAACCAATTCATAAAACGTAAAAATGTCTGCAAAAATTTTCCTACCTGAATAGGTAATTAAACACATGTAAAATAAGTTAAAAAAAATATATAACTCACGGTCCGTCTATAACCGCAAATATACCTACATTTGATTTCTACATGCGCATACAAATATAAAGGAGCCTGGACGAAACCGAAGGGTGTTAGAACTAGTGCCAAACGGAGATAATAGGCTAAATCCTTTTTACAAAGAAACCAATGTTAATTCTTTCGATGTTAACTAAACACAGATCAACATCCTTTGGTAATTCAAGATTCACCAAATGGTCTGTTAGAAAATATCTCTGCATTAAAAGAATTTTGTAACTACACAAAATCCTTAATTGCTTGGTTGAAATAAAACAATTTAACACTTATGAAGGAATTGAAAAAGCGAACAGGAATAAAGACTATCTCAATTTTTTAGTAAATATTTTATCCCCACAGAATATATATATTTATATATAACAAAACTTATTTGAAATAATCTTAAAAATATTAAATTCTCAAGTTGATTTGTTAAAATGTCTGCCATTTTATTGACTTCTTACAATTTTAAATGAAAAAATTTAAGCATATATGCAGTAAAAATTGTAAGCTTAATTTTAATTAAAATATATATTAATAACAATAAAATGTTTTAAAATTATTAAAATTTTTACTCTGAAATTAAAAAATATGATTTGTCTCCAATAAACATAAAGAATAACTGAATATATAAAATCCAATAATAAATTATATATTAAAGAATTATATTTATTTGAAAATTTAATAATACTTTTATCTCTACCGAAAAAACAAAATGTAAAAAAAACCCACCAACATTGCAACCACTACAGAAACCTAATTAAATTTATTTTCAAAGTGAAAATGAAAAGAAAAATAGAACTAAAAATTTAAACCTTATTAAAATACTAAAATTAATAAACATAATTTACTTAAAAATTTTTTTAATAAAAAGCATAATACATTTTTATCTTTAACACAAAGGAAATATAATGACAAGTTTTTAATACTTACCAATTTTACGAATAACTCTATATTTGCCTCCAACAATGACGTCGGAAGCTTTAAATTCTCGTATTAGTTTTAGTTTATCCAATTTGTCCATTTTGACTTCTTTATATACGAAACAAACTTCTATCTATTTTTTAAAGAATGAAATGTGCTTTTGTTACAATACCGTAATACATATAATTCAACTTTTATTTCAAAATAAAAAATGTTGAGTTCTAGTAAATTTTTCTTATTGTTTGAAATAATGAAACTGAATATCGAAATAATATTAATTTGAAATATTTCTTCTATTTAAATATAGAGGAACAAAAACTGAGCACTTTATAACTACAACAGAAAACAAGGTTGACAACCAGCCATTTTCTTTTCTCCACCTTGTTTGCACTGTTTGAAGATTTTGGATATGTTGTAGACTATTAAATAGGCGCGTTTATAAACTCAGAGTTTTATTAGTTCTTTTTAATAAATATAACTTAACTTACTCACTTAACACGGCTAGTTAAAATTATTACTTTCAATTTTACCAAAAATCTACTAACTTTTTAATAGATTTCATTGTCATTTGTATTAATAAAATTTCTCTCGCATGCTTAAAATAGCCGACTTTGATTTAAGAGATATTTTCTCGTATTTAAGGAAACTAATCTATCTTCAGTATATTATTCTGACAAACATCTAGTGTCAAATATTTCACAAACAAAATCTATCACCTTGCTAAAATTTTGTAATAGTTTTTCCAAGAAGAAATGTATCACGATTAAAAATAATAATAATTTTATAATTTACAAGATATCGTCAGGGATTATACTTTCATATAAATGGAAAAGATATTTCAAGCACAAGTAATAATAGTCTTTTTTTGATATGCTTTTATCCTTTTTAAAAATACTAGAAATTTTTTCAAAATGTGATTCTGGGGTAATAAATAAATTTAATTACTATTGTTCTTTAAAATTATATCAATTCATAATGTAAGTATATTTATGGTACAAAATATATTTTCAACATTAAAATTGGATATTTAAAAATTAGAAATCATATTTACGTTTAGATTAGTTTTTTAATAAAGTGACAATTCTAATAAACAAAATTGAGGGTAAAATTAGAATACTAACAATGGCAAAAGACTATGATTACCTGTTAAAGGTATTATTAGTGGGAGATAGTGATGTTGGAAAACACGAAATTCTTTCTGGTCTTGAAGATGGGTCCTCGGAAAGTCCATTTTGTACGGGAAGTGGTTAGTAATTTGTTGATAGCTAAAAACATATTTAACTATACAAAGCATTTGTAGCGTATAAAACTACAACAATTTTATTAGATGGAAAAAGAGTAAAATTACAACTTTGGGATACGTCAGGCCAGGGCAGATTTTGTACAATAATTCGATCATATTCACGTGGTGCTCAAGGAATTATAATAGTTTATGATATAACCAATAAATGGAGCTTTGATGGAATTGATCGATGGTTAAAGGAAGTCGATGAGGTAAAAATCATAACATTTCAATCGGTTAGTTTTTTTATGATTTTGTTGTAGCACGCTCCAGGTATTCCTAAAGTTTTAGTTGGTAACCGATTACATTTAGCTTTTAAAAGGCAAGTAGCTGCAAAACAAGCTGAATTATATGCATCTAGGAATAATATGGCTTGCTTTGAAATATCTCCACTTTGTGATTTTAATATCAGGGAATCATTTTGTGAATTAGCCCGTATGGCATTGCATAGGAATGGAATGGAAAGAATTTGGCGTAGTAATAAGGGTAAGTATATTTATATTTGCTACATTGCCTTTTTGAATTTAATGTTTTGATATTTATATGGGTATAATAAATCCTAACAAGATGTTAATAGTCATTTCGAATGGTGCAAACCATATCAACGAATAGTGGGGGTGATATTTTGAGAATATGTCAAATTCGCTTTAGAGATCCATCTAATCTCTTCGCTATAATTTAGGGTACGTCTTACATCATTTTTTGTCGTTTCTTTTGATCAAATTTGGCTGCTTAAAATTCAAAATTGCAGTAAAGCATAATTGTATATCCTGAACAAGAAGTCAGAATGAATACATTGCCTTAAATTGAATAAGATCACAAATTGATTCACAAATTTTACAACTTGATAGCTCGCAACTATGCATATGAAAAAATTCTTACAACAAGATTTAACAGAAATGAAAGGAACTCTAAATTCTAAATTATTTTCTAAAGAAAATAAATGATTTTACTTTCAAAATTTAAAAATTTAATTTTAAATGAAATAAAATTTTGTAACCATTAATAGAGCTTTGGTCGGATTTCTTATCTGCTTTTAAGCAGAAAAGAGTTAATTGCAGCCAATGAGTTTGAAGAAATATCAAAAATTTAAAAATATGCATTTATTGTTTATACTTGTAATGCACACGTTTACATTACAATCCAAAAAAAGAAGAAAACTATAATTTTAATAATAAATCATAATAAATTTTGAGAAATTTCCTTTACAAGCTCTTAGATAAATTAAAAGTTCTATGAAAAACACCTCGCAATAAAAAGAAAGTGACGCGTAGAAAAGAGAGAATTATTTGAACTATATCCAGAAAGTAACTGATATATACGCTCTCCAAAAGTATCGCAAAAAGAAAAGATTGCAGAAATATGTTATCTTTGTTCAAAGTCTTGAATAAAGATTGTCAATTTTCTTAGAAAATTGTTAAGAGAATTTTTGAGCAATTTCATGGTGACTGGAAAATTTCGTTTTGGTTTTTTTGGCTATTTTAGTGGTTCTTGCGAATTTTGTTATTATTTTCGTAACTGTTAATTTTTACAGTTTTGGTTGTTATAAGACCGTGAAAATTTAATCCAATGTAATTTTATTATAATAAATCATACATTATGACAAAAATCTGTAAACATAGTACATATTAAGTCATTATACTTCATAAAATATCAACAGCTAACTGGATGTGCTTATAATAAAAATATTTTATCATGCCTTCCATGAGTGCCTTCTAAAAATTTAGCTTAGATAAGGATCTAATCGTGAAAGGCCACGAGTATAAATGTTAGTATTGCACCAGAATTCTGGTTTAAAGGGTTTAATTTCTCTATTTCGTGGACAAGTTCAATTATAAATATACAAGATATAATAAAAAATATTGAAGAATATGTATATATAAAGAAGTAAATAAATTTATTTATACATATTGATTTTTGTTGCTAATTTCTTCTTATTGTTAATTATGTCTTTTTTTTTGTTAATAATAGTAAATTGTAGTTTTTTTGTCAGTTTTTTTTCTCTTGGTTAGTTACTGTTTTTAGTTGTTAATTGTTTCTTATTATTGTTAGGTTTTTTTTTTTGAAATAATAGTTTTTTCGTAAACATTTTTTTCTTGTTTTTAGTATTAATTATTGTTTTTATTTGTTAATTCGAAGCAAGTTACTCTAGAGAACTTCGTTCCTACTGTCCTTGTTTTTAGTTAATTCCAAGCATTACTCTAGGGTAGGACTTAATGAACCTCTTTCCTACGGGGTGACCCTAGAAATTTAATCTTTTTTGTAGTTTTTGCTAAATCATATAATAAGAAAATTCGTTTATGCTTTATCACTTGAAATGCCAGCCACTTCAAAACTTGCACACATTAATGCGGAGGATAAGACGAATTAAAGGAACTGTATATGGATACCAAAACTAGGAATAAAGGTATTTACAATTATGTGTAAACATTTAACCTGGCACAAGTGCAGCCTCAATAGTTATAATAGTGCAAGCTTTGTATATGCTCCTCCAAATAATAATTCAAATGAGACATTGTCATTTAGATTTAGATTTTTTTCCAGATTTTCGGGAAAAAACCAGCAGTTAATTGTTTATAAAAAATCGAAATTTAAAAAAGAAAGAAAAATCTTTCGATCAGGCACGAGTTTTCCATGTTTTCCAAAAGCTGTATAAATTTCATTGAAATCTAACCAGCAGTTTTCGAGTTACAGTAGTCACCGCTTCAAAAAACATTGTTTTTGAGAAAAACGCATTTAAAGTTTTACACTCGATGTATGTAGAGCCCGAGAGCTCTTTATTAATTGTCGAATAAGTCGAAAAGTATTAATCAAATTTTCAGAGAATATTTTTAAGATATTATACTTTAATAAAATGCAAAAAAACAAAAATCGATTTTTTGAAAATTCTGACTACCCCTAACCTCTTAATTAAATAATTGTTTCATACAAAGGAAAAAAGCTTTTAGGCAGTATATAACAAAAAACCATAAAATATTTGGTATAAAAATTTACAAATTGTGTTAATCTTTAGGGTACACATATGATATGGAAATTTAGTCTTTTCACAAATTTGCTGTATATATATAGTGATTAATTTCGTACAGTTATTTTAATCAAATACGTATGATAAAACAGGGTGGCTTCTACTTTCGATCATTTTTTGAATCCCCTACTTTTAACTCTAAATTTGTCTAAGACGGGCTAACAAGAAAAGCATATTTTATAATTTTCAATTTTTGTTTTCATATATAAGAGATTCAAATAAATTCTAAAATAAAAATAACAAACATTTTTATATAACAATAATTTTTTTTTTTTATTTTCAGTTCTATCATTACAAGAACTATGCTGTAGAGCAATTGTAAGGCGAACAAGTGTATACGCTATTGATACATTACCTTTACCACCATCAGTTAAATCAAATTTAAAATCATATGCTTTAACGTCTTCTCAATGTTTTAACA
This sequence comes from Acrocera orbiculus, assembly GCA_947359355.1. NCBI lineage: Eukaryota > Metazoa > Arthropoda > Insecta > Diptera > Acroceridae > Acrocera > Acrocera orbiculus. The sequence continues at coordinate 7,256,993 of OX375757.1, forward strand.
CTTTAACAAATTCAAAAAGATCTCGCTGTAAGATACCAATACAAAACCACAGTACAAGAAATAGCTGCTGTATTTCGTGATTATATTTAACTTATGTTAGTATTAACTTTGTCCTTTCCGTTATAGGTTAAGACATCAAATTTATTAAAATGTTGTGTTTTTTACATATATAAATTGAAATAAATTTTAATGGTTAAAAGTTAGATATTAAATTATTTTTACACAAAAAACTCAACATGCAAATAAAAACTAAAATTTTGGAATATGTAAAGAGGATTTTAACCAATGTATCAATATAATTCTAATATTATTTTATCATTGCAAGCATCTACTGTTTTTAGTATTCCAATTTTGAGATTATTTACAACTACAAATTTTAAAATAACTAGAAAATTTCTCTTAGCAGATATTGCATATGATATAAACCCTTTACTATTTCTGTAAAAGTAATTATATGAATTTTATATGCTGTATAAAAATATAATATTTAAAAAATGTTTATGAACAGTAGTATGGTTTTATGTTTGAGAGTAATAAAACTTAATTTTATCTTAGTTGCAATCATTATTAATTCTTATTTTTACAATAAAATTAATCGAAACTATTGAATTTTAATTACAAATTTGCATTAAAAGAATTAATAAATATTATTTAATTACTACCTTTTGAAATCTTGTGATCATAAATTTACTTCTTTTTTTTTGTAATTAAATTTTTTAAAAAGCTAAAATTTTTTTTATGAATATAATTTATTTTGCATTTTAAAAATGGAAACTGGATTATGTATACTTTGTAGTTTCGTATAATAAAAAAATTCAAATTAAAAAGATCAATTTTGTACTAAATACTTAAAATTGTATTTGTTATTGATGAAACTTCATTTATTTAGTAAGAATAAAGCTGCCCCTACCCCTGTTTCAGCTTTAGTTCACTCTTCTACATTAGTTACTGCCAGGGTCTATTTAATAATTCAATTTAATCTTATTTTAAATGATAGAATTTTAGGTAAATTTTTATTATTGATTTCAAGTTTAACAATATTTACCAATAACCAAAATAATTTTTCTATTAATAATATATCATATATTAAAAAAAGGTAATTGTTTAATGCCTGGAGCTCACTAGCGCTTAGCGGCACAAAATTTAGTGCTAAATCCTAATGAGTCCATTAGTCTCCACTTGTATATAAAAAAAACTCTCCATTTTTACTATGCTAAGTCGTCTCCACACGCTTAGCGCTAGTGAGTCCCAGGCATAATGCTAACAGTTATTAAACTAAATTTTAGTTTGGAAATTTTCTAAATTCAGCCAGTAGGACCTCATTTCTTGTGACCTTTTAAGCAGTTGACACGACAACTCTTTGTAGATACATCCGAATTTAAAAATCCTAATTGGACGAAGGAAAAATAAAAAAATTTAAAACTTCAATTTTTGTAGTGTTTTGTACAAAAAAAATACTATTTTTGCCATAATTACAACGATATATTGCCTTATAAAATTAGTTATAATAAATTTTCATTCAAGCAGAAACTTTGAAAAAGTATGTAAAGCATTAAAAGATCGGTTTTCTAGTTTTAAAGAAATCACGTCAACCGACTTCAAAAATGGTTTTGAGTGCAATCAAAAATTGTAGGCATCAGGATGATAATGTAAGTAATTCCAATTGACTTAAATTTTTAAAAAGTGCAATTCCTTAATCCTTCCTTAACTGAATATTTACTTCACAACAGTATAACAAACTGCGACTTTTCATTTTTAAATTAAAATAGTATATTTTAAACAGACAACAAAAATTGAAATTTTTAATAACCTAAAATATATTATAAAGTTCCATTATTAGTAAAAATAATTGTTATTTATTAAAAAAGTATTTGTAGATCAAAAATTTGGTTTAGAAAATAGCATTTAGCTTTTAGTAAGTTTTAAAAACAAAAACAAAAACAAAAACAAAACTACACTTAATAATTACTTTTAGATCACTTAAAAATATTTAAAACTATTTAATTATAAAACTACCAGCCTTATTTTAAACCTCGCAAGCTTGTAAATAATATAAATGTTACATTTGAGTTAACAGGAAAACACAAAAATTAGTTTTTAACAAAATATCATTAAAATCATTAATAAACATATAAATATATTATATTAATAACTGTTAGAAATTCAAATATGCTTCGTTGACATTTCTTTAACTTAATTTTCTAAAAAATTTTATTTAATTTACTAGGTGATTGGCAATATAATAATGATTGAAATAAAATTTGACTTTTGATTTATATAAAGCAAGTTTTTTCTTTAAAAAATGTTATTTTTATACATCTGGAATTATAATTTAAAAAAAGGTACTAGGCTGTAATATATTGAAATTTTATTTTTACTTTTTGAGCCTGCAATACACAATTTTTGCATGCAAAACAATATATTATTGAAAATTGAAATCCAAAAATATCTGTTGTATACTCTAATCATTTTAAAGAAATGTACAAAGTAATACTTTTTCAAAGTAGTACTTTGAATTATTTAAATATTAGCAAAGTGTTTAACGGAATTAAGCACTATATTTTGTACAATAGTATACTTTTAGCAATAAATTGTATAAATAGGGAATATAAAAAAAAATGGTGGCATATCTTTTAATTTATTCGAATTATAATGCTTTAGTATTATTTCATTTGTTTTTAATTATTTAAAATAGTACATGAATTCGCTTACAAACAAAAAAAATATAATTATAATAAATAATATATTTGATTAGTTAGTTTTTTTTAACTTTTGAAAGCACTTATACATAACGTCCTTGCGTTCATATAAAGTAATAAAAAATAACTTTTTTCCATTATTTCCAAAACACCAAAATTTATTAAATATCCTTAAATAGCTTATCTAAATTCATAGATTTGTACACATGGCTCGTATACATGTTTTAATTCAATCGATTGAAATAGTTCTGATGTTCGATGATAATAATAACCTTCCATTTTTCCTTTTGATTTGGTAAAGCATATGTAATAAAATCCAGCAAATGATGCTCCATTAATATCTTTAATAGTATGATCAGGAACCTATAAAAGAATAAGTTTGCTGATTACTTATTTTTGATTTGATTAGATTTAATGAAGCGAGATTCAAATACCTACTGTAAAAATAGAACATAAATGCACAAAAGAGAGTATTCTTCTTAATTGAGTCAATTTTTTTATAAATAAACAGTATTTGCTTGTACTTATATCTTTTTTCTAAAAATCCCAATATAGTTTACTACGCTTATTGCATAGTTTTGTTTTATTTTCGATTAAAATGATATTGTTGTGTATATTTTTAATAACATTTAATTAAAATTAAATAACAGTTTTATTGGGTCGGCTTATTGTCCTTGGATACGAATATATTCCTAGATATGAACTTTCTACGATTTGCGTCAATTGACCCCAAGTTACCAGAAAGCATGCAAATCAATCTTCCCATTACTGTGGAAAGGTTGTGTAAGTCTCATTCAGATCAATCGAATTACATAGGAAATTAGCCCTGAGTAATAAATATTATAACAGGAGTTGCTACACATGATAAAATGCGGAAAGAAAAATTTAGTTAACTCAAGCCAAGAAAAAAATGTCGACGAAAAGCAAGGCATGAACACATAAAATTTATGACTCGATTAAATTGGTTTTATAGGTTTATATTTAATTTGCTTTGTCTTTTTGTACTATTTAAATTAAATTTTGAAAGCCCAAAGCCAAATAGTGATAATTTATTACTAATTTTTAAAAATAATTTAAAAATTTTATTAAAAATTGTATTGAGTTAAATAACTTTTACTCAGCAACTTAAATATTATAAATAAAGTTTCTATACTTGAAAGCGGTAGTTAATTAAAATAATACAGTTATTAGCAATAAACAAATTGTTTTTAATAGGTTTTATTCGTGAAATTTTAACTATTAATTACACAGATAAGGTATATTTAAATTAATCAAATTTTAGAATTTCATTTAATTGAGTTAAAGGAAGTTACTTTTAAATAAATATTATTACTGTTAACTTTATTCATTATACATAGATGTATACAAATATACTGCAATTTATATACTAATATACACCACACAACCAACAAATTACAGTTAAATTAAATTTAAGCCCTCAATTTCGAAACGGGGCCAACTATTTAGATTTAATTGGTTTGGTCTATCGAATTTTCGAACTTCATTTTGACGCGTTAAATTAATTCTTGAACTGTGAAAATTTTCAAATATCCTTAAACGTGATCTTAACAAATTGAGGGAAGGCGGAAGTTTCAGTTAGTAGTTAGTTTTTTTTAAATATATGCATTCGTGAAGATAAATGTAGATTTTTACCAGCTTTGATTGGTACAATTCATAATGAATTAATTGAATATGATCCAAAAACTCCTGAAGAGTACACGATGCTGTTAAATCTCATAAGGATGCTAAAAGTAAATTCTGCTTTAGGCTTAATGGATCGAATAAGAAGTATCGTCCTCGATAGTTGGAAAGTGTACTTTCAATAAGTTGAAAATTGAAATAATAAAAAACTTAAGTAATGTATTAGCATTAATTATGAAAGCTGAGTTATATAAAAAGCATTGTTTGGGAAATGATATTAAATTAATAAGTAGGGCAAGTTGATTTTAGTTTAAAAACAAGTAAAAAATGAAACATATATCAAGCTAAGAACCAAAGATTATACAAAACATTTTGGAGTAAAAATCAATCAGAATGAAATAGGGCACAATTACATACTGGAAGTAGAAATATAAATAGTAGCAAAAACCTATGGAAGTGAATCAATATATATCAATTGGAAAATAACAAGCTTTTTTAATAACTAGCTTTGGATCAATTTTTAGTTAGATCGACAAAAATTTATTGTTATAATCGATAAATCGGTGTGTTAATTAGTTGAAATGAAAAAAATAAATTTTATGTGAAAATATCAGGTTATTAGCCAATTTGAGGAACTGATAAGAAAAAATACTAAGTATGTGAAGACAAAATATTCATTAAAATTCAAGCCACAAAAAATGCTAAAATGAGATGGGTAAAAATAAATTTAAATAAAATGTATAATTTTTTAATTGGAATTTAATTTAATTTAATTTAAAATTATAAGGATGTACCAGGACAAGGGTTACAAACTTGGAGGGTAGAAAAAGATTTTAGAAAAATTTTATAAAACACAAAAAGTGCTTTTCCAACTATTTTTATTTTTGTGTTATAGTGCGTTTACAGTGACCAGTGGACATTTGTCCATATATAAAAGTAAGTGTTTATACTGGGCCCTAGTACATTTTGATTAGGATATACATATTTCAATTTGCTTATCTTTGTTTTTTTAAAAGATGCATGTCGTAAAGTACAATTATTTACTATCAAACTATTGTCGAAAGAAAAAAACCAGAAGAAATATTCAAAATTTCCCTTCGTTACTGCCATGAGTTTTCTAGTACATTTAGCAATGAACTAGAAAACTAAACTAGATTGAGATTAGTATATTTGAGAAATATACTAGAGATTTCCCATACAAATTCTAAAATTTTAGTACATTTGTCTAGTACCTTTGGCGACTGTAAATAGTGCGTTTACAAAAACTTTAACTTTGCAAATTTTGTGTTACACTTGAATACTTGAATAAGTGATTATTTTTTATCATTGAAAAATTGTGTCTTCAGATCTGCACTGTTATTTTTAATTAAAAAAATTTCTTTACAAAAATAATTAGTATTAAAATTAAGTACAAATTTTTGTTTTACTTCTGCTCATAAAGCCCATGCCTTTATTTAAACCTTTTCAGAATATATTTTTTCTTTTTTAGGGCATTGGCCTATTGTTTTTATGCATTGTCTTATCTCATAGCCTTGTGAAGTGTAATATAAGCTCTTCGAAATCTAGCTTATAGAATTAAATTATGTTTTCATCACAAATCACATACAAGAGTCATTTGTTTACATTTTTACCGATAAAATTCGCTTTCCCCATTTCGTACTATTTTATCATAGATGAATAAAATAAACTATGAATCGGATTAATGACTAATTTTATATGTTATTAAAAAGTTTTTCTGTGTTATTCAATTAAAAAGTATATATATATATATATATATATATATATATATATATCGACTAATGCTACAGTCAGTTTTCGCCCAAAACAGTGCTTTTTTGATTGAATCCCAATTTATAAAATTAAAACAATATCTAAAACTAAAATAAAAACTAAACTCGTTATTGATAAACTGATTTCTTACCAAGAAGTGTTCCTTCCATCTCATAAAAACACAATCACCTTTGGCCAAAGCATCATAGTCAAAATTGTCTGAATTAAATGTATTTGTATATTCGGCGAATGAATCAAATTTTCCCTGTAACAATAAAATATTTCTCTTTAGACAAGCAAAAAATATTTATATAGAAATTAAATAATAGAGAATTTAGTTTCGGTATTCGTGTTCTTATTTCCTAAGTTAATTTAAGACAGCCTGAACACAAACATAATAGCAACTCAAATTACATTGTTGACATACAAAAAGTTAACCCGTAAGTGTTATCCTCATACATTTCTGAGTTCATTTTGCACATCTTGTTTAGAATTGAATTATAAGCCTAGTAAAAAGTATTGCAAAATACGAAATAAGTGGAAATCATTTGGAGCAATTTCCGGGGAATAAGCAGGATGCGGCAAAAGCGTCCAGTAAAATTTACTAATTTCTAGCATCGTTTTTCGAGCCTTATATACTCTAGCTTTATCATGATGCAACAATACTTTTTTGATATTCACAAATCATCCAATTCTAAGTTTAAATGACAAAGTTGTTCACTGTAAACATTTACATTAATGGTTTGATTTGCATATAATAGTTCATAATAAATTACATTATATATATCCTACCACACACTTAATGCGATAAAAATGCTAATCCTTATTCGCTGCTGACAATTGGCTTTGGATAGCTCATACAATATCCACTTTCCAATCTTGGGTTCTTTCCCAATCTCCTTTAAATGACGAAAGACTTTTCCATGAGATGAATGCAACCATTCTATGGTCTGATCCACTGCTAATTGCAATTCTGACTCCACAAGATTTTTAAGAATCTTTAATTTAAGATGCGCAAGAAGTTATGAACTGACTTGATGGTTGTATATATCCAAATTTTGTGCTGAATGGCAGAGCCTAATATTTGGCTCTTTAATGATCTCAGCTTTCAACAAGCCTAAAACTAGTCTCGCTTGAGGGGTTGACTAATTTTAGCAATGCCAGCCATTCAAAAATTATTGTACACAAAAATGAATAGGATGCTAAAGCTTAGAAACATAAAGGGAAAACAAAGTTTTTGCAGTTCCCTAGTAGATAAAAAAAAACAACTTGAGAAAATCCATCTGTTCTTAGTTTTAGGGAAGGCCAAAGACATGCGAATCCTATTAATTTAAAAAATGGAATCCTCGAATGACCGCAAAATTTAAAATTAAATTTTTTTATAGATCTAAACTTTTGGACAAATTGATTTAGAAGTTCCACAGAGAGGACTGGATTAACTGAACTAGGAAAAGCTTTTTATCAATTTTACTTTGGGCGAAATTTGGTTTATTCAAGTTTGCAACTACAGTGTTCAACCGTAAAGGTCGTTAAAATATTTTGCCAGACACAATTTTTCTGTAGGCATTACATGCATCCGCTGTGTAAGCATATCGGGATTAATTTCAAAATTGAACATTTTTTATATTTAAAGACTTGAGTATAACATCACGATTTTACTGACGCTATATGAAGGGGATAACTTTTAAAAAAATAAACACTTTTTTATGAATTTTTTTAAAGATATGTTTAAAGTATATATATATACCAGGTGTATAAGCTTAAGTCCGCTGTTTGCTTGTGGATGGCGCTAATGAGCATACTAAGAAACGCTATATTTTTTTTGGTATGCGTTTGACATCTGTTTACATAATGAATGCGCATCATCAATGATTTCATACAACAACATAAATTTTTCCTTGCGTAATCACGTCGTTTTCTGCCAGAAAAAGCACATATGCGTGAAGCTCTACTATTTTTCTTTAAGTTAAAGAAATCATCTGCCGGATCGCATAGAATGCTTATGGCGGCGGCTTATAGTGACAATGCGTTATAGGCGACAACTTACAGAGACTATCTTCGTCAGTTCAAAAACGGCCATTTTGGCTTGAGTGCTTTAGCTGGAATTAGCAGGGTGTCATCTATTAGGAGCTGTTGAAACCTGGTGAAACTGTCAACGCTCACCGTTACCACCAACAACTAATCAAATTGCACCATGCTATGCATGAAAAAAAGCCGGGTTATGAAAAAAGACATGAGAAGCTGATTTTTTTCATGACAATGCCCCATCGTACGCTTCAAGAAGGATCCAAAACTGTTTGGAGAGACTCAACTGGGAGATGCTACCTCATCCTGCTACTTCGCCAGACCGGGCATCTTCTGATTATCTCCTGTTATTGTCGATTAATCATGCGTTCGCCAAACAGCACTTCGATTCGTACGAAGACCTGGGAAAATGACTTGATGAGTGGTTTGCCTAGAAAGATGAAGAATTCTTTTGGCGTAGGATACACAAATTGCCCAAGAGATAGGAAAAATGTATAGCTAACGAGGGCAAATACTTTGAATAGCTAATTTTTTTGCTTTCTATAAAAAAAGTGTTTTTTCGAATGAAAAACAGCGAATTTAAGCTTATACACCTGGTATACTGAATTATTTTGCTTTTAGATATCTTTTCAACAAAATTCTGAAAACTTTCGTACAAAAATATCAAGAAATAAGCCAGTTGCAAAACATTTTCCAAGTTATCTTTCAAAAAATTCAATTTACAGTGATCAATATACATCAAGAATTATCTAAAATCAAGAATTAAAATAATTGGTACAGTAGTTTTGAACCTTGAAATTAGATAACTACGAGTTTTGTCTCGATTGAAATAAAATTTTGATGCAAAGTTTTTTAGGTGTTGTGCAGTTAAAAAATGCAATAAAAATTGCAATTTTTCAGAAGTATTATCTTTTATCCCACTCTTAATACTAAACTCTTACTTTACTAAAGAATGGTGTGCGGTATCTTTCACTTTTTTAATAGCAAAGCAAACATGGTGAATTTTTGCATCAGATAATCGAATAAAGTTGGGATATTCATAATTTTCAAAAGAATATGAAAGACAATAAAAATCATTTAAAATAAACCTTACCCAATGTCCTCTATCTACATCTTCATCAGCATCCCATTTTCTTGTCAAAAATGGATATCTTTTTGATATAATTTCACCATCAAAAAAAGTTGTTAATGTTGGAAATTCAAAGGTCAAACCTGTAATTTTTAAATATCCACATAAAAATGAATTATCTTCATCCACATGCTGTACAACAAAAAAATTATTTAGTAAAAAACTAAAAAATATTTTATTTATTTTTCTTATTACTTGAAGTATAACTTCTACATCATAAGAATTTCCTTTTGATTTTTGGTGTCCTTGAAATCTAGAACCATTATATAATTGTGTTTTGACTACTCCAAGTTGTTTAGAATTGGCTGGTTGGGGAGGAACTAGTTCCTCATCCCTAGCAGGCATTTTCTCCTTTTCAGACAGCTTGTAAATTTATATAAAACCAAATCCTTTGATAAAAAAGACGAACTAAAATAATTTTTCTATTAATAATAATTCACATATTAATAAAAGATAATTGTTTAATGCTAATTTTAAACTAAATTTTAATTTCAAAATTTTCTAAATTCAGCCATAGACAAGACAAATCTTTGTAGATTCATCCGAATTTGAAAACCCAAATTATTTTTATCAGAAGACAGAATAACATTCAAGAACATATAAGAACAATTAATTGTTTATTTTTGTGTTTTACAAGTCAAATTGCTCTTGCTGGGACGAAGGAAAAATAAAAAAATTATAATTTCAATTTTTTGCAGTGTTTTGTAAAAAAAAAAATTACTATTTTTGCCATAATATTGCCTGGTAAAAGTAGTTATAATTAAAACAGAAAAAAATTTTTCATTCAAGCAATAGTCAACCTTACATTGTAGGAGTATGTAAAAATTTGAGAAAGATCGGTTTATTAGTTTTAAAGTAATCATGCCAAATAAATTAAATTGGGCTATAATTGTATAAAGATTTTTTACCTTAGTTTCGTTTTAAATAAAAAAGCTTTCCGGTTTGAAGATTAAGAAAATCGTAACCCACCACTACTATCACTATCACATTTCAAAGTGACGTCCATTTCGTTAATTGTGCACGCTGATATTATTTTTGGTACTGCCAGCTTAGAATCAAAGAATGTTTTTACAAAATATAAATTGAACTTATTTTTGCTCACGCCACTACTAAAATTGAAATTATAAATTTATATATATATATAAATAATACATTAAATAAGAATATATATATATATATATTAATAAATTAATATTAGGAGCGTTTTAAAAATATTTATATATATATGTAATATAAATAAATATACATATTACTTAAATATTTTGTATAATTAAAAAACATAAACTTCAAACTAAAATAAAACTCATACTAATTTAATGTAATAATTTAATATAATAATAATTTTATAAAAATGAATAATTACCACTTCGTAAATTAGAAAAAAAATTCTATCACAACCCAGCAGGAAATCCATACGATGATTAATCTGATATATCATCGTCTTTCTGTCAACTGTCTATGATATAAACTTAGATATAAAACTTGATGACATTAACATAGCGACAGCCGCTAAAAATATCACCTTTCAACACATACAAATTATTTGTATGTGTGAGTGAGTCTGCTAGTCACACATACATGTAAACACAGATTGATGTATTGGTGTACTAATACGTTACTATAATTATAATTTTTTAAATATTTAATTAAAATCCAAAAAATCCCATTTATTATAATTATATATATATATATGTATTTAATGGAATTATTTGAATTGCTACCAGATCTTTTATAATTAGAAAATAGCCATCTTTTTATAATTTTCGAAATATAAAAGAAGTGAGCTGCGGACAAATATTGGGGAAAAGGACTGAATTAAAACAAAATTGTACTTTTTTTTTAATTTATTAAAAAATTTTAGTTTTTATATAGCTTAAATAAAATAAAAATAAAATTTTAAATAAGTTGTTTAACTTGAAATTTCTTTTTAAATACTTATGGGGTGCTACTTTACGATTGTCTCTGAGTCCCTTTAAATTTCCATGAAAAGTATTCTCTAGAAAAAATGTTATTGTTGAGGGGTTACTCCCATAACTGTTCTTAATGTTCGTTCTAATTACTTTTTCTAGGTATTCAAATTATAAAACATTTTATTTCAAAACAAGGTAAGGAAAATTTATATACAATATATATACTATTTACATATGAAATAAAAGAATTCTAGAAAACTGTTTATATTACCAAATATGGCAAAAACTTAGGATTATATTATATGTAATGTAACATCAAGTTGAGTTTGTTGATTTACCATTATTAAAAGCATTTAAATCGAGCACCATTTAAATTAAATTTAATTGTTTTCATTTATTTGTTATAGAACTCATCACAAAAATTTCACAGAACTCTTCTTTCCATCTGTCATTTTAATTTAATATATACACAAGCACAAATTTTACTATTGGCATATAAAAAGCATGCATAGTACGCTGATAAACTTAACAATATTAGTATACTTATATAAAATCTAATTTCTAGATGACATGATTACGATGAAAAGTTGTTTATAATATGTTGACATGTCATCATGATGACAGATTTCCTGCTGGGAAAAACCATTCATAGTTTCTAAAATATTTTCCAGTAAATAAAAGTTTCACCTTAAAAAAAAAGAATCAAAACTCTAATGTAGACACCACATTAGTTTTTTTCTAGCAAAGTGAGCAAATTTTATTCAATAAGTAAGGCAGCACTGCTTAACTCAAACTATATAGCGTTCCCTTAATTTTGTGTCGGCATCTTTTTAAAGTTAGTTTTTTATAATATAAAGTGATTGTAAAAATATAGTTGTTTTCAATTGAACAAATTAAAATTTCAAGCTTTATTCTATTCATTATTAATCGTAAGTCAATGTTTTTATATTTCAAGTGTTATTAAATTGCTAAATATATAAAACTATTTTTTATTGTACATACGATTTTTTTTTCAAACTAAATTTTTTAGTTTGTTTTATTAAAAAACTAGATCAGACTTGAGAGTTGCGAATTTACTGGATTGAAAATATTAAAATTTAGAAACATGCTTTTATTTGATGATTATTAACAATTTATTGCATCATATTTAGCATAGTAGCGTGAAAAAGATAGAATTACAATTTTGGCGGGTAGTATTCTTTGTGCTAAGAATTTATTTTACATAGACATTTTTCAAGTTGTTAAATATTTAAATTGCTACTTTTTTAAAGACTTGGTTATAAATTATTTTAGGCTGAATACTTTTGTGTCGAAAAATTATTTAAATTGAAATTATTTTGCTGTTCTATTTAATTATCCGCAATTTTTAGCAAAATACCAATTTTATTATTTAAATTTTAGTTTCTAGGATGGAGAACGGTAAAGATAGCGGTGATGCTTCATCGAATGTAGATATTGAAAAGATTTATCAAAAAAAGTCTCAATTAGAGCATGTTTTATTACGGCCGGATACATATATTGGTACTGTAGAACATACTAAAGAGGTAATGTGGGTTTTTAATCCTGAAACTAATGCAATGGTACAAAAAGAAATTAGCTTTGTTCCGGGTTTGTATAAAATTTTTGACGAAATCTTGGTTAACGCTGCGGATAATAAGCAACGAGATAAAAATATGAGTTGTATTAAAATTGATATTGATCCCGAAAAGAATTTAATATCTGTTTGGAATAATGGAAAAGGCATACCAGTTGTTATGCATAAAACAGAAAAAATGTTTGTTCCAACAATGATATTTGGTCATTTGTTGACATCATCAAACTATAATGATGAAGAACAAAAAGTTACTGGAGGACGTAATGGGTATGGAGCGAAATTGTGCAATATCTTTAGTACTTCATTTAAAGTTGAAACTGCTTCAGCGGAATATAAACAATCTTTCAGTCAAACTTGGGGATCAAATATGTCAAAAGCTTCGAAACCCAAAATTAAATCGTTTTCAGGACAGGATTATACAAGAGTAACTTTTTCTCCGGATTTGGCTAAATTCAATATGACAACCTTAGATGATGATATTGTGCAACTAATGTCACGTAGAGCTTATGATATAGCCGCATCAACACGCGGAGTCTCTGTGTTTCTAAATGGCAATAAATTACCGGTTAAATCATTTAAAGATTATATTGATTTATATTTAAAAGATTACAAAGATGATGGTGGTAATCCAATCAAATTGATTTATGAAAATGTAAATGAACGCTGGGAAATAGCTGTTGCACCCTCTGACCGTGGCTTTCAACAGGTTTCCTTCGTAAACTCTATTGCAACAACTAAAGGGGGTAAACATGTCGACCACGTTGTAGATAATATTGTGAAACAACTGATTGAAGTTGTAAAAAAGAAAAACAAAGGAGGAATCAATATCAAACCATTTCAAGTTCGTAATCATTTATGGATTTTTGTTAACTGTTTAATAGTCAATCCAACATTCGATTCTCAAACTAAAGAAAACATGACATTGCAAGTAAAAAATTTTGGATCAAAATGTTCTCCAACTGAAAAATTTATAACAAATGTATCCAAGTCAGGGATAGTTGAATCCATATTATCGTGGGCACGTTTTAAAGCAGCAAATGATTTAGCTAAGACAAGTGGTAAGAAGAATTCAAAAATACGAGGTTTACCAAAATTAGAAGATGCCAATGAGGCTGGTACCAAAAATTCACATTTATGTACTCTTATATTAACTGAAGGGGACTCAGCCAAAACTTTAGCAGTATCTGGACTGGCTGTTGTTGAACGAGATTATTATGGCGTTTTTCCGTTACGCGGTAAATTGTTAAATGTAAGGGAAGCCACACATAAACAAATATTAGAAAATGCTGAAATAAATAGCCTTATTAAAATCATCGGTCTTCAATACAAAAAAAAATATTTGACTATTGAAGATTTAAAAACTTTACGTTACGGTAAAGTTATGATAATGACTGATCAGGATCAGGATGGTTCACATATAAAAGGCTTATTAATTAACTTTTTTCATACAAACTGGCCAGAACTTTTACGATTGCCATTTCTTGAAGAGTTTATAACGCCAATTGTTAAAGCTACCAAAAAAGATGTAGAACTTTCATTTTATTCATTACCAGAGTTTGAAGAATGGAAGAAAGATACGCGCAATCACAATACATATAATATAAAATACTATAAAGGTTTGGGTACTTCAACAGCAAAAGAAGCTCAAGAGTATTTCAAAAATATGGAACGACATCGCATTTTATTTAAGTATGACGGAGTTACAGATGATGAACATATTGTAATGGCATTTGCTAAGAAATATGTTGAACAACGTAAAGATTGGTTGAATAAACATATGGAAGAATGTAAGAGACGAAAAGTTTTAGGTTTACCTGAAGAATATCTGTATGGAAAGCAGACTAAACAAGTAAGCTATACAGAATTCATAAATTTGGAACTAGTTCTTTTTTCCAATGCTGACAATGTTCGCTCTATACCATGTGTTGTTGATGGTTTAAAGCCTGGACAGAGGAAAGTCATGTATACTTGTTTCAAGCGTAATGATAAACGGGAGGTTAAGGTAGCACAACTTTCTGGTTCTATAGCAGAAATGTCAGCTTATCATCATGGTGAGGTGTCTTTATCTATGACAATTGTTAATTTAGCACAAAATTTTGTGGGCTCAAATAATATCAATCTGTTAGAGCCAAGAGGTCAATTTGGCACTCGTTTAGCTGGTGGAAAAGATAGTGCCAGCCCACGTTATATATTTACCATTATGTCACCACTAACACGACTTATTTTTCGTCCTGAAGATGATCCTTTGTTACAATATGAATATGATGATAATCAAAAAATTGAACCGGTTTGGTATATTCCGATAATTCCCATGGTGCTAGTAAATGGATGTGAAGGAATAGGTACCGGTTGGTCTACGAAAATTCCTAATCATAACCCACGTGACATTATCAAAAATATACGTAAAATGATTGCACATGAGGAGCCTGATATTATGCATCCTTGGTATAAAAATTTCAAAGGATCAATTGATTACATTTCTGATCAAAGATATTTAGCTAGTGGAAATGTGGCTATTATTGGGGATAACAAAATTGAAATTACTGAATTGCCTATCGGCGTATGGACACAAACATATAAAGAAAATGTCTTAGAACCATTATTGCATGGTTCGGATAAAATCAAACCAATTTTAAATGAATATAAGGAATACCATACAGATACAACAGTTAGATTCGTGTGTCAATTTATTCCTGGTGAATTCGATAAAATTCAAGTAGAAGAAGGTGGCTTTCATCGAATATTTAAACTTTCTAGTTCTCTAAATCTTGGAATAATGCATGCTTTTGATAGCAATAATTGCTTACGACGGTATAACTCAGCAATTGAAATTCTAAAAGAATATTTTACACTGCGGTTAGAGTTTTATGGTAAACGAAAAGCCTATTTAGAAGGTCAATTAGCAGCCCTGGCCGATAAGCTATCTGACCAAGCTCGTTTTATTGTTGAAAAATGTAACAATACAATAATTGTTGAAAATAAAAAACGCAAAGACATAATTGATGAATTAATCAAAAGAGGCTACCGTTCAGATCCAGTAAAAGCGTGGCAAAAGCGTATTCAAAATGAAGATGAAGAAGAAGGTGAAGTAGAAATTGAGCAATCAGATATAGAAAGTAAGAAAGAAGATAAGAAGCCGATTGATCCGGATGTTAGTAAATATGATTATCTCCTTGGCATGTCAATGTGGATGTTAACAGAAGAACGCAAAAACGAGCTTTTAACACAAAAAGATTTAAGACTTTCTGAATTAGTAGCCCTTCGTGCAAAAACAGTAGAAATGATATGGCTAGAAGATTTGGATGAATTGGAAAACAAATTGAATGAAGTCGAAGAAAAAGAACGTTTAGACGCACTTGGTCTAAATACAAAACCAAACAAAGTACCAGCTGCTAAGTCTAAAGCTGGCTTAGGTTCTCGTAAGGCTGTTACTGGCAGTAGTCAAATCTTTCCATCTTCAAAAGGTACAAAAGTTAATTTTAAGATAACAAGTGAAATACTAAGAAAATTCGAAAAGATTGCTGTCGCTGCTGGTATTAAAAAAGAAAAGCCAATTAAGAAAGAAAAGACTGCAGAAGTGGAAATGGATGAATTCGATGCACTTGTTGAAGATGGTGCTGTTTCTAAATTAGTACAACAAAAAGAAAAAAAACAAAAAGTAGCAAAAGAACCAGGAGAGAAACCAGAAAAAAAGAAACGTGAAAAAAAAACTGATGAAGATGGTGCTGTTTCTAAAGTAGTTCAACAAAAAGAAAAGAAACAAAAAGCAGCAAAAGAACAAGGAGAGAAACCAGAAAAAAAGAAACGTGAAAAAAAAACTGATGGAATGAAGCAAACTAAATTAAAATTTGATAATAAACAAGCAAAAAAGGATGTATGTATAGTTATTAAATACTTTGGTTATAGTTATTAAAAGTTTTTTTTTTTTAACTTTTAGCGTAAAAATGAATCAGACGACAGTGATGAAGATGACTTTAACTGTGGAAAAGAAATTCTGGAAGTACGTGAAAGACCAGGGCGACGTGCTGCGTCTAAAGTAAGTAGTTTATTTTCGTTTGAATGCTATTAATAGTGCATGAGTTCATTTAGCTATTTGATCACTTTTTTCTTTTTCATTTTTTTTAGTATTAACATTAATACACTAAAATTTGGTATATAACTACATTGCCCAAAGGCAATCAAAATGACTGCTTTATGAAAGAATAACTAATGCGTAAAGAATATTATTTACTATTAATTTTTTATAATATTTAAAATTATATGTTATTAGTAAATACTAAATAATGAAGAAAATTTACATCACTTGGAAAATTAAAAAAAAAATACTTTATGCATTATTATTTGTAAATTTCAACATCCTGTATAAGGCTGAAAAAGTTTTTCAGAACAACGTATTCACCAAGGAGCGTTGAAGATGGTTGTTTTTCATCTTTCCCCAAATAAGAAAAATAATTCAAAACATTTGCTGCTAACATCTGATCCAAGCCAACATTTTATGCCAAACTTATTAGGTTTATAAAGCATATAATGCGTAAACCTGCACTTGGTAATGATGGTTAGCAATTCTTTATTTACCTGACTTTAGTGCTTATTTTTATTAAACTTTGAATCTGTAAATTAGGATAACATTATTTGTTTTAATTTTCCCTATATTGAATTTAGCCTATTTCTTTTATCATAATATTCGTCTTCACCTGTAGGTCATATATTAATTAGGTAATAAATTTTTAGGTGTGCATTGTATCACAAATGAATTCAATCAATGTTTTATGAGTTAGCGTTTGTAAATATGAACTAATCAAGTTTAAATTTTATTTGTAGAAAATTGATTATTCAGCACTCTTAAGTGATAATGAAGAGGAAGCAGTTGCAATCACCAGTGAATCAGAGGCAGAGTTATTTGAAGAAATAGTAGATAATGATAGCTCAGACATTGATCAGAGCTCGCCAATAAAATCAGCAGTACCAAAACGTCCAAGGAAAGAGAGTAGCGATGAGTACTTAAATGAGAGTAGCGATGATCTCTCTACAAAAAAGGTAAACTTTTATTAATATTTAAATACATTTTATTTTAAATTACTTTTTTAACTTCTTTTAGAAAAAAAATCGAAAAGCGTTAAGTGACGATGATTTCGAATAGTTCTTTGTGTCAAATAGTTGCAGTTGTAAATCTTAATCAATTTAATAAATTTTAATTTAAAAAAAAATATATATTCAACATTAGAATAAATAATTTGAAAATAAGTATTATTTAATAGAAATGAAAATAATAAGTTAGTCTAAGATATTAATTTTAATGCATTGACTAATTATTTTAAAAAATATTTGACTGGAATTATATACTTATTTACTGTAGATGAACATTGGGAAAGTTTTTGTTTCTATTTAATTTTAAAATTATACAGCATTATAAATTTTAATTTTTCTAAGTGACAAGTTTCAATTGTATAATATTTATTGATATATTAACTGTATAGTATATATAAATTTGGTAGTTTTTAAACAATTTCATTAGATAAATATAAAAATACCTTTAGCGTTAATATTTTTAAGATATATTGCTCAAAATTCAATTTCAATATAAAATTGGCTAATGAAAATATCAAATGTATAAAAGTTTTCTTTTTTTGTATTCATTTTAATACTTAAACTTTAATTAAAATTTATACATATAAATTTTTGACTTTATTTCATTAAATCTTCTAATATGTATGTACAGTATGCTAACAAGTTAGTCATAGTCAATTTATTATTTTACACACTAACTTCATAACTGATATTTGTGAGTAATTGCACGTCTGACTAGAATTTGTGTTATTGAAACTTTCTTGAATTTTTCTTACTTTTTTCCATTAAATAGTAAATAAAGTATTATTCGAAGTCTTAAATTTAATACTTGTTCGGGTGAAGTATTTCGTATTCTCTACTTTTTGGGAAAATAAAAGTCCCCCCAACTTTAAAGGTGTTAATATTTTCAAATAGGCATTACCATCAGGTCTAATTCTTACAGCAGAAGTGGAACCATTTAAAAAACACTGAAACCCAATGCTATTACGAATAGTAAAATATGTAACCAAGTAAAAAAAATTAGTCAATTAAACACATTCATTATCATGGCAAAGAACAAAACACATACAAAAACGATAAATAATTTATATAATAACATTTTAGTAGTATTTGGATGAAAATCTCAGAAAATTTTCGGTAGATATCTTTAAATTCTTTCCTGCTTTCCAGTGATATTATCCTTAATTCATAACCTATATTAATGTCTTTAAATTGAATGCTTTTAAAAGCTTAAAATAGACTCCGGGCATCTACAAAACTATCTCATTCTACCTGTATTCATATACGACCGTTTTCTAATTTTTAAAAATTACTGTTAAAATATAAATAAAATAAATAGTTTGTAAAATCAAATAAAAATAAATTGTCGCCACCCTCTAATCTTACTGCAGACCATATATGCGAGGAAATCTTTCTTGAATTCCGTGGGATTATGCAGGTTCTTTCAAAATCTGAAGAAAATTGTTTTTTTTAATAAAGGTAGTTTATTTTAGTTAATTATTTTTAAATATTGCTAATTTTTTCATTATTGCTTATTGTTATTTTTAGTGTTGATTTCTCTTTCTTATTCCTTTTTTTTAATATTTGATTTAACATTGTTATTATTGCTGTTATTTTTCTCAAAACAACATTTTATAGATTGGAAGGCTTGTTATTCTAAAACTAAAAAACTATTTTTTAAAAAGAAAACCCTATATTTAGGACACCAATGTTCTAGTGAAGGAGCCTTACCAGATCCAGCGAAAGCTAAACGCGTTCAGGCGTTTCTTCGACCCGAAAATGTTCGCCGATTCCAATCATTTCTAGTATTACTATCGGAAGTTTATACCCAATTTTTCCAAAATAGCTGAACTTATTAACAAAATATTAAGGAAAGAAGCACTAATCTAATCCCACCACCCCTTTTAACATATTATGACTTTAGCAAGCCATTCAAATTGACCACAGATGCTATTGGAGAATTTGGAGCAGTTCTTTCACAAGGAGAACTAGATAGCGACAAACCAAAAGCATATGCAAGCCGGTCCTTTAGTAAATAAGGCTGTAAGAAAGTTCTCAACAATTGGAAGAGAACTTTTGGCAATCGTAAAGGCAACAAAAAACTTCCGTTTTTATCTATATGGACGCAACTTACAAACACGCAGAGAACGACATGCGGGATGCTTTTCCACACCTTTTTCCGCTGTATTTCCGGTGTATTTAATGTAAAAGATCCCACTTCATCATAAACTTTCAGATTACGACTACCAAATAGAATATATACCTGGAAAATATAATAAAAACGCAGATAGCCTAAGCAGAATCTCATATATACATTCTGAAGTAGAAGACTGTGCCCAAGAAGAAACTAATAGCAGAACCATAGTTTGCTTAGCAAAACAGGTTCACACAAGAAATTTAATAAAAATACGGCTAACGCACCAGTAGAAAATCCAATTCCCCCATATACAATACATTATTCAAACGAAGAATACATTCCATTTTATTTTTTTCAATGTTATGTTGAAATTTCGAATTTCGACAGCGATCTTAGTACAAAACTAAAATGAAAACAGCGGAAATACAAAATATATCTATAAGATGTATAAATATATAAATATGAAAAAAAACTTAACCAATTAGGAAAAATATAAACTAAATTTGATTGTTATTAAACCTGAAAAAAAAACTTTGCATCATTTTTTTCAAAGCCACATATGCACTTGGCCGATGGGGGTATTTACATTAGGCCGGCAAGTGTCAAATCTGATTCGAAAATTTTTCCCTATAAATCTCACTCCATTAAAATATGTGAATATGTGTTGGTAAAATATTACAGAAGACATGTATATAAAAATGTGTATTAGTACGATGCAAAGCAAGAGGCAGAAATACTTCTGCCTCAGGAAGGAGTAAAAAATGTTTCGAAAATTTCGAAACTCCATCTTACCTTTCACCTCCGCTTACCATTGAAATTGACAGTTGCCAGCCTTATGTAATACCCCCGATGTGCACTACACTAGAAAAAATTGAAAAATGAATTTATAAATTAGTGCATGGTATGTAAAATAAAAGGAGAAGCCGAAAGATTTCAAACAAATGTTAAATAACACCTACAAAAATTAATAGAAACCGCCTTTGCATTGGAAAAAACAAATTGGGGGTATCACATTGAGACTTGTATCATTTCGGTAATGTTCCCCTACAATTCTCAGTCCACTAAAATATGTGAATATGTGTTGGAAAATATTACAGAAATTTGTATATATAAATGTGTATTAGTAAGATACCAAGCATGAGGCAGAAATATTTCGGCCTCAGGAAGGGGTAAAAGCTTTTTTGAAATTTGCGAAACTCCGTCTTACCTTTCACCTCCGCTTACCTAGAAATTAAATGTTACCGGACTCAATGTGAATACCCTGATTGCCTTTTTTTTAAGTGTATTTGACGATTTGACGAATGTAAAGATATAGTACTTTGTAGCTAATTATTTTGAATGCTCGAAAAAATTAATGTTTATATATGCTCGAATTTCCTACTGAGCCTAAATTCAAATTTTAATACCAGTTTTTGAACACACCTATAATTTTGAGAAGTAAAACGTCAGTCTTAGGTAACACCGACTCAGGATGCTTTTTTATTGAAAATTTTCATTTACAAAAGCTTACAGCAAATCTTAAAATATTGTTACATTTAGTATTCTTAGCTTTATTACTGACCCTAGACTCTAGTTCCAGTTATTTCAAAATGTTACGTTCGAAGCATAATCAGTATTTGTTATTACGGCCTTCGTTAACTCATGTAAAGAATTTTTCATGGTCTTCATTAAATTTTCAGAGCAAACCAGAAACTATAGAAAATGACGAAATTTTTGATAAACTTAAAAGTATAAATCGAGAGTTTGTAAAGGAAAATATATCCACAAAATTTGTGCAAAAGTTGCCTGCAAGACCACCGTTTGTGAAAAATTTCTTTATAGGGCAAGTGAATACAGAGTTAGTGCCATATCCTGAGGTCATAATAAGAGAAGATCTGAATAAGTTGAACAAAGAAACAGTGCAATTAAATGAGTTCTTTATGACTAAAATTGCCCCAATAGCTGATAGTACAGGCTTTGAAAATATTCTTTTAAATTTGCAACAACACAATATACTTGGAATTAATATTCCACAATATTTGGGTGGCAAAGAATACAATTTTTCAGAGAGTTTAATAGCATCTACTATTGAAACAACCAATATTGGTTTGGCTGTTGTATTAGCATCACACAGAACAGTTGTTGATGTTTTGAATGAATTATGTACAGATGAACAAAAAAAAAGATTTCTCCCAACTTTTGCAAATGGTAAAATTTGTTAAGACTTAAGAAACTTATTCCAATATTCTTTTTTAGGAACAGAAACAGCAACAACTGCTATTTTTGAAGAAAATTTACCAGAAACTTCATATTTTAATACTATAGCTGAATATGACTCAGCTTCTAAATTTTGGACTTTAAATGGAAGTAAATGCAATGTTATTAATGGAATATATGCCAATAAGCTCCTTGTGCTAGCGCAAACAAAAATGCTAGATATATCAGGAGATGTTAAAGAGGGAGTCTCATGTTTCTTAATTGATTCTAGTCTACCAGGGATTAAAATTTCTGGTCCAATAAAAATGCATGGAATAAACAAAGCAAATATAAGTAATATAACATTTGCAAATGTTCTAATTCCAGAAGGTATTGGAAAATTTTGTAACACATATTTTAATTTAATTATTTTGTCATAGAAAATTTAATTGGAGTTGCAAATGAGGCCACTGATTTAGTTCAATCTTTAAGTAGAAGTAGTCGTTTACGCCTTTCTCATATTTCAATAGAAATGATGAAAAAAATTGTGGAATATTATACATCATATTCAATCCAAAATAAATACTGTGGAGTTCCCCTTATGTAAGTTTCGAAAGTCTTATTTTTAGATTTTATGAAAAATATTTACTAGTTTTTATGGCTTAGTAATTATATATTAAGTGTTTATTTTTTGAACAACAATTTTTGTTAATGCCGTAATGGTATATTTGGTTGATAAATTTTTCTTTTGATGATTGCCTTTAAGCATATTGCAAAAAAAAATCAAGGAATTACTATAAGAAGATAATTATCTCCTTCAAAGGAGATAAATCTATTATTTATTAACTGTGCCCTACAGGGCCCAGGGCCTTTAAAAATGGCTTTTACGCCAATGTATAAATGAAGGATTTAATTAATCTCTAATTTAAAAGAAATTTACTAAAATAAAATATTGCAACATGGTCTCGGTTTACTAAGGCATATCTATCCTTATTTCAATATGATCAATTGTATATAACAGCGTTGTCTCACAATAGATTAATCATGGCAATATACAAGTTTCAACGATCAATATATTGAATTTTACTCTAATCCGCTTATGTCCGTGATAATATTAAAACGGAATTTTCAAAAAGATAAACTACTCTGATTTTCAGACAACAGTTAATCAGTTTTACAAATACTTTATATAAAATCCTATTTCTCATAATTTCATAATTGAAATATTTTAATAATTAAATTTCATGTGAACTAAAATTGTTGGCATAAGTAATATACTATTTTTTATGAATCATATAGTTTGGAATTATTACAATTAATTTTTATACTGTTTACAAGTTTTATACTGTTTACAAGTACAGTATAATCTTTTTTATATTTTTTTTTAGCAAAATCGATATTTTTTTAATATTAAAATATTCAAATCCATAAATTTTTTCACAATATTATTATTGATTATTAAGCTTAATTAAAAATCGAAATTTTCTATAGGGAAATGGGTTTAGTAAAGCAAAATTTATCACAAATGGTGTGTTTAACTTATGCCGCAGAAAGTTTACTATACTATACAGCTGGTCTGATTGATGAATTTGACAAGCAGGATGTTGAAATGGAAGCTGCAATTACTAAAGTTATTCGCATTAATAACAAAACTAACTATTCATATTAATTAATAAATTTCTTAAAGATTTTTGCTATTTCTAACCTAAGAATATTAGCTGAAAATTTAATAACGCTTCTTGGACCGAAATCTTTAGAATCAGGCGAATCTGCAGAAATTTATTTGCGAGACTCAGCTCAACTGATTGCACTAGGTGAAACACTCGATTCTTTACGTCTTTCAGTGGGAATGTTAGGTCTTCAGCATTTGGGTGTAAGAATTAAAAATAATAATTTAATTTAAATAATTAGAACAAATTTTTTCTAGAAATATGCCAGCGAAAACGTTAAAAAATTAAGGAATCCACTTTTCAATTCGATGGATATATTTCGTCAAATTATGACCAGCGATTCAATCGAAACACCAAAAATTCGTAGTTATCTGTGTGAACATTTACATCCTTCTTTGAAAATTTCCAGTGATTTCTTAGAAGAATCCATCAAACGATTAAAAATGGCAGCTGAAATTATGTTAATTAAACATGGAGCTAATGTTGTTAAAGAACAAATCAATATTACTCGTTTAACAGATTGTGTTGTTCTGGCGTTTGCAACATTTGCATCCTTATCAAGAGCCTCAAGATCATACTGCATTGGACTTAGTAATAGTAGCTTTGAAGTATTACTAGCAAGTACAATGGCAACATTTGCTAGAGATCAGATAAAAACAACAACCATAGAAATTTCAAATGGGCCATATATAACAAATGACGATAATCATTTTAAATTAACAAAATTAATTTGTAAATCAGGAGGATATTTTCCAGAAAATCCGCTAAAGTACAATTATTAATTATTTTTAGCATTTATTTAAGAAAGTTTTTTATTACATTTAAATTTATTTCTTTGTGATTACATTAATACATTTTTAAATTAGTTTTCATGGATGAAAATTATTAATTAATCTATTTCTTCGTCTTTCATTTGGATCGAAAGAACTGATATATGAGAAGGCAATTTCAAACTGTGTACTCTTTTTAAATGCTGTCTTAAATTACTATTACTACTAAAATCTTTTTTACACAAACTACATTGAAAATTATTGTGATATTCACGTGTATGTTTATTACGATCCACAATTTTGTTAAAAGTCAATGAACAAAATTTACAAACGTGTGATTTGCGAGCATGCAAAAGTAAATGATTTGAAGTTGAAAATGCTCTTGGACAAAACTTGCACATGTACATTGTGTTTGGATTTTCTACATTTGTACTTTCGTCTAAATCAACATCGATTTCATCCCCTACATTCATTTCAACTGCTTCTATTTCAAACATTTTAACATTTTTTTGAATTTTGTTGCTCTTATCATCATCATCAGACTCTTCATGTAAGTTTGAAGAACCAGCCACAGCATCCTTGAGTACTAATTTTGTTAATACAAAGCTACTTTTTTCATCAAAATCTTTGGTAATTTTTGAAGGTGGTTCGGAATAATAATAAATTTGATTGCTTTCCTGGTCATATTCTTGTGTTCGTTTAAGCATTTTTGAGACATTTCCTGTTAAAACTAAATTTTCTTTTTTATTTACCGATGTATTCACGATTAAATACCTTTTATATTTTTAGACTTTCCACTTATTGAATTTTCTTCATTTAGCTCATCATCAATAAATTCTTCTACAAAAATTTCCTCCAGTTCATTACTTCCCAAGGACTGTTCATCACACTGACTTAGTTCTTGTACATCTTCAAAAATTATCTCATCTTCACATTGTTTATCCAAATTATTAGAGAAAAGTTCTACGATTTGATCATCAGCCTTTTTAATTCTTTGAAGAAATAAATATGATTTGATTAATTGTTTCATACAAGATATGCAAAGCATTGAAGGTGCTTCATTGAAATCTATAATCTATGGAAAACAACATTTTTAGAACTGAATTTTTGAAAGAAATATAGTTAAATTACGTCTACAGATGAAAATGTTTCTACAATATCTTTTAATGTTTTATTTTCATTATCAACTAGAAGTTTATAAGTATATAAATCATGTATTCCATCATCAAAACATATTCTACATAGTTTAGATGTTTCTTTATTATTCACTTCCATTCCAGAAATCAGCACTTATTTAATTAAGATAATAGATTCAATATTATAATCACACCTCACAATTGTTTTTTTTATTCTTATTATTTATAATTATTCTTCGATAATGTAGAACACTGTAAAATAAAAAACTTAATTAAATTCTAATTTTGATAAAAAGCAAATATTTTTTGACTTTGATGCTGTCTCATGACGTACTGTCAAAGCTGATTCTCCACCAAAGCTTATACTATGGTGTCTACATTAGCGATTTGGACAGCGATTTTTTATAGGCGATCTGAGGGACGGTTATACTCAGAAGTATATTGACAACAATTATTAAATTATAAGTTCTCTCGAATAGTATAATTTGTACCTTTAAACTAATTCTATTGCATTTGTAATGCATTATTATTTAATGTAAGTCAATTTAATATAATAAAACTAGTTAGAAGGCAGAACTTATATTTTCAATCAAAATGTCAAATTTTGAAAAACTATTGAGTATAACCGCTCCTCAGAACTACTATAATTTCGCCTATAATTCGCTGTCCAAATCGCTAATCTAGACACAGCCATACTGAATATTGCCTCCCGTACACTATTGAAATTTGTTTGTCGTAGTACATAAGCAATGATGCCACGAATTTTCTTAAAGTTTTAATGTCGATAAACGTAATCCAAAAGTGAAGATGGTACGTATCTAATCGTGCCTTCGTTGACTTTCTTTCCTCTGGTAGTTGTGTCTGATGTATTTGTCTCTTAGGCCAAGATTCTTCCGAGCAAATCAAGTAGGATGGTCCATTTAACCATATTGATTTCCATATGTCTTCAACGGTAGCACCCCTAGACACTAAATCTGCTGGATTTTGTTTAGTATGTACATAATAGCGACTCGATTGCACACAAAAGTCGTCCATCTGGATGGATGCAACTGATCCAATTCTAGTACTATTTGGGAATCTGTCCATCTCAAAGGATATTCGTCGTAGGCACCCAGAAAATTATATGAAATTTCTACCCAATTTGGATTCATATATTATGCGATATTATGTGGAAACTTTTAGCAAAAGTGATGAGTGGCCAAGTTATATCAAAATCTTTAAATCGGAAAATACTCAAGATGAAAACTTTAATAAAAAGGAAAATCAAAGTGTTACACCGGTGAGTCATTACTGTAATAAAAGTCTTTAATATTTTTTGACAAATTAAAATACAAGTTTTATGAAATTTTGTCATTATTTGTAGAAATAATCTCCTTCAAGCTTTTTTTAGATTCATTTCAAAAGTTATCTAAATTGAACTTCATTTTGTATTATATTTTGATTATTCAATTTCAGAGTCATACAAATGCAAATGTACCAAAAATAAGGAAAAAAGATAAGGGTATTCGTGTTCTCGAGAATATCATTCTTCCACAAAAGCTACTCATAAGAAATACTGTTTCTCAAATTGAAAGCAGTTCAAATGGACAAAATTTTACGCAAGATATAACAACAATAGGAAAAGAAATCTCTAGCAATTCGAATGATCAAATAGTAAATTTGAAAAATATTCATGAGAGTAATATTGATGCTGGGAATAATACAAATATAAATCTTTCACCAAATATTTTTCCTTCGACTGGCAGTTCACCAAAAAAAAATTGTACTAATAAAGTGGATAATTCTCCAAATACATTTTCTTTTCATAAAGTATTTCTTGATACTGAAATCGATTCATTAAATAGTTCTACAGATGAACAACCAGAACTTCTTGAAATTTTGGAAAGTCCTGTTATAAATTCATGCTACAAATCAGCGAGTGATTATAATATTCAACAAAGTGCATTAACGGCTTCACCTCCTTTAATACGTAGTATTGAAACTCTAATAGAAAAACGTTGGAATTCAAGTTTTCACGACTCCAGTAACTTATGTAGAAGAAAAGGTATAGAAAATGTAATGGAAAGCAGTATTCAATTTGAAAATGAATATGATTTTGATATCCAAAATAAAAAAATTAAAGTTGAACAGAACTCACAACCATGTGATAACTGTTATACTGAAGTTGAAATTATTGAGATGTCCCCAGAAAAACCGATTATAATTGAAGATGAAGATTCAATGGATGCGGAAAAACTATTAGATTTTTTAAACAAAGATTTTAATAAAAATAATATTATGTTGGATAGAACAACTCCTTTAGAAGAAATTCCTTGCCCAAAACCAAAAGTGGCAATAAAAAAAGTTGATAGAAAGAAAATAATTAATAAAAAACATCGAATAAAGATAGTTAAAAACAAAACTAAATTAAAACATCCAAAGAATCAAAAAATCAACAAAATAGCCGATGTTAGTATAATACCACAACAACGACACGATTTTATACCATTGAAATTTATATCGAAAAAGAAGGATGATTTTATACCGGTAGAAAATGATAATGAAAATATTTCACAAATGGCTCCCAATGATATATTAAATTATTCAATTGAGGATGCATCATTACATAGTCTAATGTTGCTATGGGTACGTTAAGTAAAGATAATACATATTTTACTAGTCTAAAATTAAATGAATCTCCAAAAGAAATTATAAATCCCAACATTAATGAAGAAAACATTATAGATCAAAATTTTTCAAATTCAGAAACCTGTGAAATTTTACATAGGCCAATTGAGCAATCAAAATTTTATTATATTACATATCTTTTACTGAATCAAGTGATATTAAATTCTAATATTAATCATTTTTCTTACGAAAGTAATGTACCATTTTTCCAGCCAGTAACAAAACAAGCATTACAAGCTACAATACATTTCTGTAATAATGGATATAATAATTTAAATATATGTGGAAGCTCATTAAGATTCCTATTGGGCCTAACCCAAAATGAATGGAAAAGTATGTTAAATATACTTAAATCAGTTGAAAAATTTAAATATAAGCCTACTGATACAGAACCAATACATAAATCATTACCGTATCGAGTATTATATTATTTTTTTAAAACTTTACCAAAATTTTCACAAGTAACATTTGTTTATGAAGATACAAATATTAATTATGGTAGATGTGTTCAAGTCAGCAATAATTATTATCAGCCGATTCAAAATCTAACAGAAGCTTTTGATAGTAACATTCTAAATGTTATGAAAGTTTTGAAAAGAAATTTATGAAAATATTTATATATGAAATATGGTTTTAATTTGTTAAAAAAAATATGAAAAGTAAAATTTTCAAAGAATGATACTTATATTTTATGTTATATTTTTTTTTTTGTAATCTCTTAATTTAAAGTGTCAGCATTCTTTTTATTAAATTTCATTCAAAATATTACTTTAAGACGAAAATTTTAGACTAAAAATTAAAAATTGAAAATTAAGACTAAATTTTATTCAAAATATTACTTTAAGAAATGTAGACAGAAAACATTAAAATTCATCTTTCACAAACTTCCACTTCAACAAAAGTTTCACTATAGTCACAGATAACTATGTGTATTGTAATTAATAATTTGTTATATTTATTTCATTTAGTATATTAAGCACATTTTTTCAAATTGCCATGTCAACAAAGTGTTAATACCAGGTATTTTTGTAGTGTAACTTGAATAAAGCATAAATGTTATCATATTAAATGCAGGAAAAGACATTAAATTAATATTTATTGAATACATATTTGATTAACTTTCAACATAAATAATGGTAAGCAAAAAATATTCGCAAAATTATTTCATTTTCCATATTTAAAATTCTAAAAGCTTAGCTAATTCTAGTTTTTAGTTTGGATTCAGTTTTCTGATTATTCTGCAGGTAGAGTTTTTTTTATTTATTAATTTTAAAATTCGGCTGTAGCTGATTAACTTATCTCCTTGATATGACTTTGTCGTAATAATTAATCCTTCTAATTTGAATAACGATCATTGATTAACCGTGAAGCATTCCATTTGCCTTTGCGTCATTTTGTCAAATTGCAAAGTCTCCCCATGCTCGTCACTATAAAACCAATAGTTGTAATGCCTGGGACTCACTAGCGCTTAGCGTGTGGAGACGACTTAGCACAGTAAAAATGGAGAGTTTTTTTTATATACCATTGGAGTGGAACATCAGTGGAGACTAATGGACTGATTAGCATTTAGCACTAAATTTTGTGCCGCTAAGCGCTAGTGAGTCCCAGGCATAAGAAGAAGAAATCCGAATTAAAATCTAAAAAAGGCTCTTCAAAAAAATATAAAAACTTGTAAATAAGATCAGGATAGTGAAGGGCCAAAAGTTATTTATTTATTATTTGAAGAAATTGTTTTCAAATGAAATTATTTTCAATGAAATCAGTTAAAAATCATCGTGCAAATTTATGTAAAGATTGAACGCGAAACTTTTTGAATAATTAATATCAACTAAATTTTAAAATTAATACAATAAACAATCAGGTCGTTTATTTAATTAAGAGCTTTGAGATTTTGTATTTATATAAATTTGGTTTTTTAAATACGTATAAAAGTTATTTATTTCAATTATTAACCAGCATTCTTACTATTGAAGAAATTAAAATTTAAGGAAATTAAATTTCTTCTATTTTCTATTCTATTTTCTTTATTTACTAGTCCTAATTATTTAGTCGATAACTCTTTCATTACCAATTAACCGTCCAATATTTCATTCTTATTTAACGATTTTAATTCACTTTTATTTAATATCTTTTAAATATTTCATAATCTTATAATTAAACTTAAAATTAAAAATATATAAGGCATTTGGCAATGTGTTGGAAATTTTATTAAATTCTATTTTGGAAAATTTTCAAAATAATTTTATTTTAAACTTTCTTTTATCTAAAAATTTGACTCTTATTGCAATGTCTTATAAATATTTTTCATTGAAATTTTATCAGGAAATAATTCGCTTGTATTAATTTTTTTAACACTAAAAATACGTGATATAATTTGAATTTATAATGTAATAAAAAGTATGGCGCTTACTTAAGGGTTCATATATTTTTAAAAAGTTTTAATGGAATAATAAAAATTTTTCTCAGGTGCTATCCTTTTATTCGTAACTTTAAGGTAATCAAATTTAATACTTTATAAACATTTTCGTGTTATTATTATTATTCTAAAAATACACCAGTTTTTCTATTTAACTTAATTATGGCTCCATTTATGTTAACTGGCATTTAATCTTCAATTATAGCATTTTACCCCATTTTATTTTGAATATTTATATTTCATATTTGACGGAAAACTATTATAGGAATATAATTAAGTACTACATAAGTCTGTAGACTATCAAAACTTAACGCATTATGCTCTTAAAGTTTAATAAAGAACGATTACATCTATTATTAAGGTGATTTGGTTTCATAATAGTAAAGTTAAAAAATCTTTTCTGCACTAGCAATAAGATATTCACAAGTAGTTTGACCGTCTAGAAAAAAGAAGATTTTCATGAATTTTTTTACAAAAAAAAAAAAAGTATTGCACTGAACTTTTTTAAATTTGGCACACATAAAAAAAAACAATGTAATTTTTTGAAATAAAAATATTCATTTTTTAGCATATTATGTACCATCTCCTGCACCCTACAAAAAATCTCCTACTTCTACAGTTATCTTTCAGGAAAGATCGTTAAACTTAAAGGTATTACCCATATAATAACCCTCGATAATAAAAAAAAAATCGCGGATTTAAGAAAAAAAGATTAAAATTTTGTTAAATAATCTGATGGTTTTTGGCCTGGCAAAATTATATTTTTTATCGAATCGTTAAACTGGAGGGTCATTGTAAAGAAAAGCAAACAAAAAATATGATAAAAAAGGAATCAAAAACACGGCTAACAGCCATTTTATCATTTTTTTCGTTTTTGCTTTTAGCAATTAGAAACATTCAAATTCGATATATATATATGTATATAAATACAAAAAATATTCAATTCAGAAAACAATAAAAAACAAGATTCAAAAATTTCAAAGTGCTAGAAGAACTTAAACTACATACTTGCAGTTTAATTACGTCAAAAGTTGCCTTGCTATAATTACCAATAAAATCACCATATCAAACTATTTTAATTGTTATTTAATGAGACGAGAACGATCAATTTGATATTTTTATTTGAGCTTTTCTCCAGTCTTTTTGGACAGTTAGCTGAAATAAAAGTACAAGAATCTCTATATTACAAAAAAAAAAAAAAAAAACAGATTATTTTATTTTATTTTAATGTGTAATTAATAAGTGTATCGTATTAATGTTGTTTATTATTCCATAATGTCCAATGCATTATGATATTTGATATTTATTGAGTCTGTTTATTAAAACGAAAGAACTTATAAATAACCAAATTAAAAATTAGTTTGTAATTGAGTAATGAAGTTTCATATTTGATATTTCAAACTAAAGCTGTATGTCTGACTAAAAAATATTTCATGTATTTTAGGAGGATATGTTAAACAAACCTAATAAGGAAGAATTTGATAAAAATTCATCTTATATCCGTAGAAAAAAAAAACACTTCGCATATTGTAAAGAGAATAATTAAAATTAAAGGGCCTTCCCTAGCGATGTAGTAGTCCGAGTGTCGACACGAATAAAGATAAAAGATTTATTCGTTTTAGTTTAAAAAATATGCATATCATATATATATATATATAAATTCCCTAATTTCCATAATATTTTCGTATCACAATTCTAAAAATGGTTGGTAAGTTTGAATAAAAATTTCATAACATTTATGAAATTCGTCATAATCCCAGCAGATAATCTCTTTTAAAACACGTACACGTATTTTTACGAATTTGAAAATAATAAAAAAAAATTAACACTAAATTCAATTTTACATATTTTTAAAGGACAAAGATAAATTGCCTTCTATGTTCGTTTTAGTTTTATTTTTCTCCTTTATAAATTAAATATAAAAATATAATTTCGCTTAACACTTATCTAAAGCAAAATGTATATTATATATAAAATTTTTTTTTGTCATTGTAGAAATAGTTAGAATTTTCCTAATTTTATATTTAAAGTTAATGTTTTGAGTGTGGTCTAATGATGTACTGTAATGTATTTTTTAAATTTATTATTAAATATCATTTCTAATTTTTAAATGTCAGTTAGCAACATAAATTAAAGTGCTCGATTCTAAAATTACAATAAATACGAAAAGTTTTAATTTTTTTTCGCTATCCCAGAAAGGCAAATTGTTTCATATTTTCATATTCATGTACATATGTACATATTTCCAAGAGTTCTTTTTGGCAATACAGGTAGATCTAATTTATTTAATTAATGTCTATATGATAACACAACATTTTAACAATATTCTACTAAATTTTCATTTTAAAATTCTATTAATGTCTAGACTAGAGGCACTTTGAAAAAAAAGAACTGTTTTATGATGTGCTACAAAATAATCCAAAACCAAAAAATCAAAATTTAATTATTAAAGTAGATGTTTTTCGAGGTAATTTTTTTTTCGTTTTTTCAATTTTTGATGGCCTTTGGAAGCCAAAATACCGATTTTCACCAAAAAATCCAACATATTTGTTATTGTAAAATTAATAATTATTATTAAACAATAAAAGTAGCTCTCGTCATTACCTGGTGAAATATGTGAGAAAGTAGTGTGCAAAATTTGAAACCGATCGATCCAGTAACTTTTAATTTATCGTGCACACTGGCTTCGAAAATGCTTTAAGGTTTTGCCGACTCACTCCTTGGTCTGGAATCTATAACATGAGTGTCAAACTAATATGGGCCAAAACTAAAAGATTTACGTCAAGGCGGGCCACAGAAGAAAACTTAAAATGCATAAACTTCCTATGTTATTTGTGCGAATCATAGTTTTTAATTTTTTTTTTTGCTACTAGTAAAAAATAATTTTATTGGACCACTTTAACGAAATTTTTCTTGGGCAGGAACATTAGGCTAAGCATATTGGCGGGCCACAGAAATACTGATTATGGGCCGCGATTTTGACACCAATGGTCTAGCTAGAACAAAGAAAGCTCAAATGCTCATAGCTTCGTTAATTTTACTTAATTTCAATTTAACGTTATTTTTAATAGAAAATAGAAACAGTAAAAAAAACAAGATTTATGTCCCCCGAGAGCGCTTAAAATTTACTGTATGCATGTTTTTTTTCTAAACTGATTGCAATGTCAAAGCTAAGAGATAATGAAGGTACACACCAATTTGATTTACAAAAGAACTTACAAAAAGTGGATTTTAATCGCAGGGAAGCTGTATGTAGGTTTTTAGTTCTATCTGACTTATTTGTTTGTTATTATCTTCATCGATTCCAAATATCAAATCAAAATTTTTAATACCTTTTGTTGTTATCTGTTATGCTTTATTACCATAGGAAATATTATATTTGGTAAATGTTTATAATACCCTACAGCCGGTACTTTTTGACTCCTTTTAGATACCTTCTTTCGAGCAGACATCTTTAGAAAGGATTTGCTTTTGATGAAGTAGCCGGTCCTTATGTAGTCGTTATAATAACAAAACTTTATTGATTCTTTTAGATTGCAATTAACTTGTTTATTTGAATAATATCTGCATAACCTTTGAAAAAAGTCTTTCAAATGGTTGCAAATATAGTAAAATATTTATATGATATATTTTCTAGTCACGAGAGCTGTGAAATTCTAATATTTCTAATAGATTTTCATTAAATTTACTAACATCAACCCTTAAATAAAGTAATAACTTATCTTAAAGACTTTTACCTATTTAATTTGTTTTTTAAAACCTCCGAGTTTTTCGTCTTCCTTCAAGAGACTTAAGCCCAACTGAAAAATTTCAGTTTCAAACAAAATTTTTCCACTTGATCCTTTGTTAAATTTTCTATCGGTATTTAAGCAAGCCATCGGGTCTTCAAACTTAAAAATTTTTAAATCCATGTCAATCCATTATTATTATCCTATTAAAAAATAAAATAAATTATTAAGGAATTTATTGTCAGAAATCTTTCCTTTTCTTTGGATGTTCTTCGTACTTTAACAATTGTAAAAGTACGAAACTTTATATATGTAGCTTAATAAATTCAGACAACATTATCAGCAAACATTTTTGCTAGAAAATATATTTAATCTAATTCAATTTAAGATGCATAAAGTAGAACTTTTTAGGATTTTTATGTATCGGACAAAATAGAGATTGGATAGTAACAATCTGATTCGATATTTTATCAAATATTGTTCAATCATAGTTTAAGCTCTTAAAATTAACTTTTGAAATACAAAATATGTACGAGTACATGTAAATTAAAAGAATAGCTTCATTTGTTTTGTTTTATTATATTTATTAAAAAATACAAAAATATTCTTAATTATTATTTATGTATTTCTTTCTAACATTAGTTATTTTATCTACTAATCTTATTCATAACTTTAGTACTATTTCATATGTCAAAAATTTATTTGTTGTTTATTGTTGTATACATAATACTTTTAATATGATAAAAACTCATCTTCAAGTGGATCATACTTGATATCATCATTAATCATTTGATTATAGTCAATGTCACTGTTGAGCGAATCCATTGATGACGAAGATCTCATCGGATTTTCATTGAGGTTATCAGTACCTTTAAAAGATTTATTCTTAATTTAATATTTAGTTAAGATATGTAAGTTCAAATTTATACTGCTAAGACAATTTTGAAGAATAATAAATACAATGACACCTAATTGATGAAGAACTTGTCAGACTTTTGAGTAAAGTTTTTTGTTTGCCTAGAAATTTTTTTATTAATGAAGCATAAAATGCTAAGAAGAGAAACAACAACCTTGTAGGTTATAGCTATGCACATATTCACTTTTCAGATGATACAAAATTTGTGCAGTGAAAAATAAATTTTGTTATGTAAAAAATAACATTTTTTAGGATCATATTTTTTCTTTATTGAAGTATGTGTTTATGCCTATCACTAAGAAACTCCACAAACCAAGTGACAGACACTAAACACATACTTACCTATTTATATCATAATTTTGGCACAAAAGCGCGTATGATGTCAAGATACAATCAATAAAAATGAAGTTTATTATATTTTCCTCTGCAAGAATCTGTACTTACGAACTTAAATAGCAATGGACTAAAAAATTCATGCAATTACATGAATTTTGTTTAAAATTATTATTAACCGCCAATGATTAACGTTATTAAAAACAAAAAACATAGCATTTTTGAAAAACTCTTACCCCATTTATACATTTTAGGATCTTCTACGTTAATGGCTTCTAAATTAGGCTGTAGCCAAAATAATCTGTCACTTTCTAAAGTTAATCGTGGCCAATGTAAACCTTTAATTATAAAATTATTTCTTTTAAAACTGTAAACAATAAAAACAAAAAAAAGAACAAAAACCTTTAATTGATTTAACAAGTCTAACAACAACTTTTAAGCCTTTTATTTGATGAGCAGTAAATTCAGGTTTTACACATCCCAAAAAATTAATTACGAGTACTTCCTCATGGTCATCAAATTTAGAACTGAAATACAACTTTTATTTAATAAATTTATTACAATGAATGAGAGTAATAAATACTTACTTAAAAATTAAACTTTGATTTGTAACTTTAAGATAGTAATCTCTTACGTCAGTTGCAGATATACTTAAAAAAATATTGGAAATAGTTTGTTTCCAAAGTACATTTGGAATTTTATATAAATATAATAATGGTCTCATATTTTCAAATTCTTTAGAGTTATATGTACTGTATTCTTCAAGGCCATTAGATTGTTCAGTGTTTGCTACTAAATTTTGTATGTAGTCGAAAGTTTTGTTATATTCACGTTTTTTTGGTGACACTACATCAGGTGTAACACCTGATGAAGGAATTTCAATAATTTCTGTTAAATGTGATTCTATTTGATTTTCGCTCAGAGGAGGAAGTATTTTTGTATTTGGCGGTAAATTAAACTAAAATTTAAAAAAAAAAAATTATAAATATAAATTACTAACACAATTA
Organism: Acrocera orbiculus; assembly: GCA_947359355.1. Taxonomy (NCBI): domain Eukaryota; kingdom Metazoa; phylum Arthropoda; class Insecta; order Diptera; family Acroceridae; genus Acrocera; species Acrocera orbiculus. The sequence goes on from OX375757.1 coordinate 7,293,783, forward strand.
TAAAAAATTTTTCATCACTAACCATTTTTATAGCATCTTCTAATGAATAAGTAACATCAAACTCTACTTCTTCATTTGAAACATTTTCAGCGAGTTTAGGTGTTTGATATTGTAAATCATCCAAATCTGATAAATCTTCAGCACTGCATTCAATATTTGAATTAAAAATAAGTTCTAAATAGTGATTAGTATCTGGATCAAATTGAGCAAAACCTGAAAATTAAAAAATTTTTTAATAAAATACAAAAAAACAACAGGGAAAAAGTAAATGCACAAGCAACTCTTCCCATTATTATTAGATTGATCGATAACTTTCACAAACACTTCAATTAGCTTTTACTATGCTTCATTGAAGCAAATGGGGATTTTCCAAAAAATAAATGTAATTTTAAAATAAAAAAAACTATCTTTAATTGAGCTACTTTCAAAGTTAAAAAAACTAAAACTTTTGTTTCATTGAATTTTTGAAATATTGAACGCAAATTAGAAAACAATTGTCTTGAAAATTTAAATTTAATAAATAAATTTGAAGTAGTGGATTTTTCTTATTGGTTAAATATGTAAAATAATAAAGGGATTTGAAAATGTTCTTCCTAGAATTTTCATGTATCAGTTTTTAAATTCTATCCTGTTTTTCTTTTGATTTGCTTTCTGGTGCATAACCCGTCAGTAAATATCAATAATAAAATATTACCCCACAGATGAGGTAAAGATAAATAAATATTAATTTGTAAACAATGAATTTTTCCCAATAGTGTCTAAGAAAGGTTATTGAAATTTAAAAAAATCGATTATGTTTCTAAGCCATTTGTAAGAAGTTAAAATTCTCAGAAAACATAGACTTTAATCTTTAAAAAAAAAATTTTTTTGAATTTTAACCGAATCTAAACTCAAAAATTAGTCATGTTTTTTTTTGAATTTCTCAAAAAACTATTTCTTTTCAAAAAAAGCAGGTACCACTTTTATTTCTTGTAAAAGATGCACTAATATTTTAGCAACTATGAATATATATATATATTTAAAATAAGTTCAAAATATTAAGTAAAAGTTTTACGATAGATAAAACATGAAAATTGCGAAAGTGTCCAATTTAAAAGTCAAAAATCTCCAATTTAGATTTTTCTTTAAGCTTCATAATCGAATATTTCTACATTCCTAAGTCACTGTTTAACTACAAAACTACCGCAGTCCTTTACTTTTTTTGTACTCATGGAAAGTGTCAACAGTGCAAAATTACACTTACTTTCTATCCCAGACTAAAATAGTAGCATTATTTTTATTATTACTCAGAAGTATATTATATAGAATTGAACTGTCATTTAATTATATATCTAAAACTTATATTTAAGACTTATATGTGAAAATTTTTCAAAATATTAAAACATAAAATTACCTTTTTCAACAATTTTACGATTTAATATTATATCAAGTTCAGTTGAACAATCCAATAAAATAACATCATGTTCCGGATAAAAAAGTGGTGGTTGAAAATATTTTTTGAATTTTTCTGTTGGTCTTGCATACATATAAAAACTGCTGTCCAATATTTCATCATAAATTGAATTGCAAACATTTATACCCCATGTAGTTGAATTATCAAGTGGTTTGATTCCAACAAATTTACAATGAATAGCCTTTTTCAAAAATAAAAATATTAAAATTACATTAAAAAAGAAAACGAAAAAAATATCTTACTTGAAATGGAAGAAATTCAACAATTTCTTTACAAGAAGAACGTATTTCTGATATTTTTTTTGTATCAAATATTCCAATGTCACAAAAAAATAATTCAACCTGTATTTCATCTTCATTACACATAATTTTGATTATTTTTGCACGAATAAATTTATCATCATATTTTGCCAAACAATTAAGTCCTATTTCGGGTTCATTTAATTTTGAGCTATTTTCACTAATGAATTTATTAATTTTTTTATATAAAGCTTCGTGTCTGAAATTGAAAGAAATAAATAAGAAATGAAATAAATTTTTTTAAGCCAAAAATTCTATAAAAAAATATATAATTGTAAAAGTAAGTTCGAAACTTGTCTCGTTCGCAATTGTTGTGATAATCAAATATATCAAAGAGATATAAAATAAATCGAGAAACCAAATTATTCTGAATTGAAAAAGTGAGAAACAAATTCATCAAAATACGAAAATGGTTTTACAAAATGAAAATAACATTTCAGCAGATAACGTGTAATATAAAACTAATTTTTACTAATTTTTTGGCAATAGCGACATGCGACATGTAAATAAGAGACATTAAGAGACAGCTAGCACAATTAAAATGTTATTAGTTCAATTTTTCAGCTAGAGAATATAAAACCAAATAAATCCTTTAACATTTTATTATACAAGCATGAGATTTACTAATGATGCATCATGTGGCATATACGAAATAAATAATTTTTATATACTTAACAAAATCTTATTCTATTATTTCGAACGACTGAATTAGGGTCATTATTTTTCAGCGAGTTTTTTTTGGTGTGTTGGAAACACTTCAAGTGAAAAGCGCCAAAGAAGTAGTTAAAGCTGCTTTTCCTTTATATTTCATATAGAAAGTATCTAATATACAATGTTTACTACATTCCTGAATAATATTCGAACATTTTCGAAGCATTCCTGATTATAAATAGTAAATGGATCCATTCTATCAGAAATAACATCATTCCTTTAATATTCCGTGAGCATTTGAATTTATACAATATAATGATAAAAGAATATGGAGTTTTGAATTTTCGCCTTACTTCATGCCCTTCAATCATTTAAACTCAAAATTAGTTTTAGCAGAGTGTATCTTTCTCTTAGACATAATTCCTCTTGTAGTTAAAAAACACGTAGGTGGGCTTTCCTTTTCACTGCAGTATCTGCAATTTATTTACGTTGATTTTATTATTCTATACAAATATATATTAAAAGGACTGTACGTTGTAATTAACCATGACAAAATTCTTTCCTTTTCCATGTAAAGATCTTTTATCTTGTATTTGCAAAACTTTTAGGATATTCTTAAATCAATAAAAGGGTCCCAAAGCAATTAATGCAAGCCTCGAAAGAAAACATCCTCATTTTTTTCTATATTTAGATAAAATGAAGCCTACATTAAGACTATTCTCTAATTAAATTTTAAAATGAATATAAACAAAACGAACTCACAATCAAATTGAAATTTTCTCACAAAAACAGAAACCAAAATTTTATCATATTCAATTAATAAAAAAATATTAATGTCTATACCTTTCAATTTGTTCAACAGCTTGTAGATAAAAATCGTTTGGTGAATGAAAAACAGATAATGAAACTCGAGTAAATTCATTTTCTGGTAATATTGCCCATTTTTCCTTAAGTTTCTGTTTTCGTTTTTGTTCATGCTTTTTAACTTCTATATCTTCACATATTTTAGGTATTTCCTTTACTAAATTAATACTAGTATCACTTGGTGTGGTGTTAACTGATATTTCAATACCTAATAATAGAAAAATTATGAAAAGATTAGAAACAATAATTAAATATTATATATATTAATCAAATAGAAATAAAAATTTTCTGGAAAGCTTCTAGCCTAGAAATTAACCAACACATTTTTTCAGTATAATTTGAAATATTTTTACTCTAAATTATTTTCTATTAGATTGGTTACACTTCTCTTCTCTACCAATAACTGCAAATTCTATTTTTTTTTATCCACAGAACAAATTTTTGACAAATCAGCTGAATATGTACATTTAATTTTTAAGCAAATCATACTTTAATTCGTTCAATTTTTCTATTTCTAAGATAACTTTATAAATACAAGAATTATCCTAAAGAAAAATGATTTTTTTCTTTTGAAAATTTCGTCTTTCATCTCAGCCGCATGAAAAGTTATGAAGTGACGTAAAAAATCAATTTTATTTTTATCAATCCAGTATAAATCTCACTTTGTTATATTTTATATTAGAGAAATTTAAATTTAAAATTTATTGAATAATATTACAAATGTCGTTCGCGACACTAATTTTTTATTTATTCTAATAATAATTGCAAGCTAGAAAAGAGGCTAGATACTCTCCAGATAGGTCAGAGATGTATTTATATATTTACCACATTGTGATGCCAATTCTTTTATTTGGTTGTATGCAAAATCACTAACATAAGCATATTGTTCATCAATTAGTGATTTTTTTATATTTTTAACATATTTGTATGTAGAAATTGATGGTAGCTCTTCCAATAAAATAATATTTTCAACCCAAATTGTGTTTAGTAAAGAAAATTTAACAGATGCTGCAATATGAAATTCTGGTTTTTTATTAGTTTTTAACCAATTTTCAACACTTTCAATTGCATCTATATCCCACTTGTCTTCAAAGTCTTGTGGAGCTATACCTAATAGTCTCATATAATTTGCCTAGAAATGAATAAAATTATGTAAAAATTTAGCGAAGAAATATTTTCTTAATAAATTTTAGATAAATTAAGAAAAATACTACATACCTGAAATGGACATTCCAAAAATTGGTCCGGTATTACTAATAGATTAGAGCTACTACAAAATAAATTTCTACCAGCATCTAATAAATACACTGTTAGTTTAAATTGTGTATTTATAATTCCTTTTTTTCTACAAATACAAAAATGAAAACGGTTATATTGTAGTTCACATTTTTTAAAAATTAAATTTCATACATTTTTGGCATACTTAGCACTTTACAACGATGATATGACCTTTGATCATAAACAACACAAATACCGTTTATATTTACTGGCCAATAAATTTGATGATTATTAGTATCATTAAAATAATTCAAAAATTCCAAACAAAATTTCAAATAATTCTCAGTTAATTTAAATTTCTTCCACGATGCATTTTCTTCATTTGATCGATGTTCTAAAATTCGAACTGTGTATACTGAGGGTGTTATTACATTTAAAACATCTACTTTCACCTAAAAATCATGAAAAAAAATAATTAATTATTAAATTTTCAACTTAAGAATTTCAATTTACCGTTCCATTTGTTGGAAAATCTTCCGATGATACATCATTCTTTGTAAAATTATGCCTTTTACCGCAATCACTTTTATTAACACATTTTCCTAATTCAAGTAGTGCCGGACAAACTTCTACTTGTTCCTTTATTTTTTTGTCTTCATTGCTTAATTTGATTTTCTTAATTTGTATGAAAAAAAATTTATTATTTTCTAAATAAAAATAATTATGATTTGATTAAATCATTTGAAATATTATCATTAAAGAATTTCAATAAGGAATCATCTTCTTTATACTAATTAAGAATTAAGTTACGTTTAGAACTTCTATTGTACCTATATTTTATGTTTTTTGTATAAAATCATGTAATTTAAATGTGTAAGTTAAAAAGCTTGCATCTATTCCTATTAAAATGAAATGAAATAACTGAAAAAATTTCTTAGCTCTTTAGAGAAGTTTAATTTTATTATAACAAAAGCAATAAATTTGTTGAGCCCATTTGATATTTTCAATTTTCATTAAATAATTAAATAAAAAACAGCGTAGTTTCACCGAAAATATGACTTAATTATTTCGATTATATGGTTAAATGAATCAAGATAACACTTGACTGTTGTAATTCTTTCCTACAAAATCAAATCACTGTTTAAATATAATCCTGAACTATTTGAATTTATAGAAAGAAGGCCTTGAATCAAAGTAAAAGGTAATGAGTTACACAATTGTATCCTATAGCTTTAATTACATAAAAAGTACTTCAGGAATAATCACCCTTTATATAAATGGGTTTAGTTATGGCAAAAAATAATGTCTCAAATCATCCCAATTTCGATTCCCATTCATCGTAACTCGTTTGTTACAATTAGTAGTTACAAATCCAACATAATACCACAAAATATTAATAAGCAGTCAATATTTATTAATGTAATAACATCTCGTAAGGCATATATAGATTTTTAAGGAAGCTAGTCAGTCATTAAAGTATTTTGTTCAATCACTAAATATTGTCTTTAGTCAATAAAATTCGGGATCGGTTTCAAGCTTTCAAATGAGTACCGATACAAACTGAATAACATGCAAGATTGACTAAGAAATGGTTTTGGAAAATGCGAAAAATGCATAACAAAACAATCAAAATAAATCGGTTGACTTTCTAAAAGAATATTAATATCTAGTAATTATCAAAAACAAGTATCTTACATAACACAGTGATAAAATCTCTGGAGAAATATCATCACATTTATGCTCTTGAAGAAATTCAATAAGTTTCGGTAATTGAAGATTATTACCTTCATCCACTAAAACTAATGATATAGGTTTTGGTTTCACTAAAGTCTAAAAAATTAATATTTATTAAATAAAATTCATAAAAATTTATTTCATGAATTATATCAAATCACCTTATCCTTTATGATTTCATTAAAGTAATCAAAACATACAGAAAATCTATATGTAAATCTAGACCAAGTATTTGAAAGAGAATAATGTATTATATTTTGTCCGTTTCTAATGTCCAATTCTGGTAGAATTTTGTCAATACAAATAAGTACAGAATGTTCATTCGCTCGTCTTATCTTATCCGAAACAACAACTGTAATTAAATACATTATTAAATAAAACGAAAAAAAAACAATATGCATTCAATTTTGTTCAAATTAAAATTACCAATTTCATCATATGGTGACTCTGAAAAAACTGGCATTGCCGATATAGATGCAAGATTTAAATTATTAAATAACTCATCCACTTCTTTATCGTTTGCACAAATAATAATTGTTTTTTCCTTAGTATAACAATGTTCTTTTAGGAAATCTAAAAACATTTAATAGTTTTGAAAAAGATTAAAATTTAGTCTTTAATAATAGTTTTGAATAGATTTTTAAATAATTTTTAGTAATTCTAGGGCTAATTTGAGTCTATATATAATTTTTTGATTACATTTTAACACTGTAGTTCTTCAGCTTAAAATTGAGAATAAGAAATTTGATAAAAAATTTCAAATAGTAAAAAATGTGAAAAATAATTTTTCAAATTTACTAAATTGAGAAGAAAAAAAACCTACTTTACAGAGGTTATCCTCCATATCCTCTGCCAGCTGATACGGATAAAGATACGAAAAATGTAATATACTCATTGGGGAAAGTAACTTCACGAATTTTATTAACAAATGGTTACAATTTTTTCATGAAAATATGAGTGAATATTAGCTATGATAGCTATTTTCTGTATGCTGCATTAACGAATATTTCGCAAGTGAACTTTTACAACATGATTCATGTATAAATTCAAGCATTTTTAACTTTGCAAAAGAATTTTAAAAAAATATATAATATATAATTAATTAGAAATTCAAATTTTACTAATTGCAAGATATTATAATTAGTTGTGGATAAATTGAAAATATTTATACTAAGAGTTGTGACTTTTACTTTTTCTTCCAAAGTTATGAAAATATTTCAGATAAAAACTGTTAAAACCAGGTAAGAACCTTTCAAATGATCTAAATATTTAATCAATTTTACTCTTTTACGTATAATTAAAGAGAATTTTGTTTTCTGTTCAATTAGAATAAAAAAAGACTTTACTAAATTAAAAAAATAAATAAATTAGAATTCACTTATTCGGAATTACAATCAATTACATATTTGATGGTATTCATTGTCTAATTAGGAATTTTAGTGCCAAACATTGCTGCAGAATAAGATAATTAAATTTTTTGTTAAATATTCTTACCTAATACAATATTAACTTTAGTTTCTTTTTTAACTATTTTTAAAATCATTTGTAATTTCGAATACACAGCTGCTTCTAGATATGCACCAATACAAATTTGTGGTTGTTTACAATATTTCAGTAGGCTATCAAACCAGCTACACCATTTTTCTGAAGTGAATATTAGCTACAAAATAAAATAAATAAAAAATATTATTTTAAAGCAAAAGAAATAAATAAATTTTATCTAATATATATCCACCTGTTTATTATGACTTCTTTGTTTCTCATTAATTACACAAAATTTTGATAATATACGCAGCATTTCCGATTTCCATAAATTAAACATATTATCAATATTATCAAAGACTAGATGTTCTATTCGTTTGCTATCAAAAAGTTTAATATCCTTGTCTAAAAGTCGTACTAAACCTGGTATGGTTGCAATTAGTATATCACATCCATTTAATAGTAGTATCTAATTATTTTTGTTTTGGTTTTTTGAATAAAAGAATAAATTATTTTATGTACAAAAATATATAATAAAATATAAAATTACCTCAGCTTTTGTTAAATTTTTGTAACCATAAGCCTCAACAATAGAAAAATTTTTTGTTTTTTTAAAAAATATATGGCAAATATTAGAAATTTTTACAACTTCTGCCGAAGATAAAACAATAATAATACAAATTGGACCAACTGCATCGTTTATTAAATTTTCCTCTAATTTCATCTGCAAATTTTGAAATTAATTAAAAATTATTATATATGATAATTAATATTATATCTATTTAGTCAATACAAATAACTAAGCCGTCCACGTTCGAGCTAACAACACACTAAAAAATTGAAAATCAAAACAGGAAATTATATAAAAATTTAAAAATATACGTAAATTTATATTTTTATTTTTGATATTTTTTCAAATTTAATGGAATAAACAAATGTTTTTAAAAGTTTACCTTCAGAAAAAGAGTAAGGAAACTATCAAGAGAACAAAAATAAGAATTTAGATTTTGGATTAAAGAAATCAATAATTTTTTACATTAATATTTCAAAAAAATAAAGCACAATAAATTTATACTGCTACATTTTAACACTGAGTGCTGTTAACTTTTAAACATTCTAGATCTAAAAGAAGCAAAAATAAGTAAGCTCTGAAGCGTTAAAATTATAATTTTGCATTAAATTTTATAGATAAAAGTATTTAATAGACCTACAAGCCTCCAAAAAGAAGAAGTTATTAAACACTTAAAAAAAGGAATAATCAACTCATATTCTTATAACATTCCTATTTCTGTTATGGGGATTTATCAAATAATCGAATCAGAATATTATCCACCAAAATAAAAATAAATTCCTGTGCATTATAACAAACGCTTATATCGGAAAATACAGAAAGTCTCAAATATTAAATGGGTCAAAGAAGTAAAAGCGCTGATAATCACTAAAATCAACTATTTAAACACAGCAATATTGAAGCTTCTTTTCAACGGCTTCAGCGAATTATACAACATGAGCTGAAGTAAAAAACAGAAAAATATATAACAAGTTGAAGTTGACACACATTTTCAGCGTTGACATTGTGAAATTTTTTTTTCTTGGATATTTTACCGTTTTTTACGCGTTGGCATGGTGATATGCTTTTTCTTGAATATTTTACCGTTAACAGCTAAGCATGACTGCCTGTTTGCTTGAATCAAACTCAAATCGTTCATAACCTACATGATAAAAAAGTCAGTTCAGATATAATTTTACTTTCTTTTCTTTCCTTTATGGTGAGGATCCAATTTAGTTTCAAAGGTTGAAGCATTTTTACCCTCAACTGTTGCAGTAAATATTTCTTTAGTTAACTCAAGTCAAGTGGGCAAGTTGTATATTTCAAATGAAATATACGCAGCTCTTTACAAATTTACTACATTCTAATTCATAGGACTCACTAGCGCTTAGCGGCACAAAATTTAGCACTAAATGCTAATGAGTCCATTGGTCTCCACTGAATTGGTATATAGCCTGAATTAGCGACTAGTTAGCGCTAGTTTGTCGGTTTTTCAAAGAAGATCAAAGAAATATTATAATTCGGGAAGAACTCAGTCATTGAATATTAAGATTTTGTACTTAAAGCAAATAACAACACATAAATCACAAATAGAATTGTCACTTTGTCATTATACTTTCTATCAATTAAAACAGTAATATGCTAGTAAGTCCACTCGGATTGGATTTAGGAAAAGTATCCATTTAGTGAGTCCTGGGCATAGGAGATAACCATGTACACCTGTCCCCCGATTTACACGGTAGATCGGTTCTCTAAAATATCGTGTAAATCGAAATCATATTTTTTGTACTAAAAACCGTGTAAATCGAAAAGAAACCTATATTAAGCATAGTTTAGTCAGTTTTTTAAAAATTTAATTCATTTATTTTAACGTGAAATAAGAATAAAATAAAATTGAAAAAAAAAAAACATGAAATACGAAGTTAATGAAAATTAATACAATAGTTCAATCGCTATCGTCACTATTATAAGCAATTAATCTTTTCTTCCTGATGAAATATTCTTCACACAAAGGAGGATTGTCGGCTCCTTTTTGTCGCGGAATTTTTGATTGTCGCCAGTAACAATATAAATTTTTTTTTACCCTTTTTAATTTTGCCTTTACACTTCAAGTCGTGTAAAAGCGAAAATTACCGTGCCAATCGGAGGATAAGACTATCAAAAAAAAACGTGTTAAAGCGAAATCGTGTAAAAAAAGTACCGTGTAAATCGGGGGATAGGTGTATTTGATAAAAGTGCATCAAAAAGAAACCACATAGCTGGCGAAACCATAATTTTTATAAAAAAATACGTCAAGAAATGGATTTGTAAATGTATTGTAGATCACTTGCTTTCTTTTTAGATAAATCGAAATCAATTGAAGAATCGGAAGCAAACATAACATGCTTTATTAGCGGAATAACATCTGATATGCGCGATTCTTCAAAGATTGGATCCAAAGAGATGTGAGAGCCAGATGCGGACATTTAAAAAAAAATCATCTTTAAATATTAAAGTTTATAAACCAGACTATCATCTCAAATACAATTTTCAAACATTAAATTAATTTTTTATATTTTTATAACATAAAATTTTGAATTGGTCAAAAATTAAATATCAAAAACCATTATCGTAAATAAAGTATAAATTTTTTAAAATCTTTTACCTTAGTCAAACTGCAAACAGCTGGCAGATATGCAATTGTCTTCCCAGTACGTCTACCATTAATAATTATCATTGAATTTCCTCTCATAATACTTGGCCAAGTAAATTCTTGAATACGAAACACTTGATCCAATCTATAAAACAAAAAAAAATAAGAATCCACTTTTACATAAAACAATTTAAAAATCTATAAGAATTTAAAAAAGGAAAAACACAATAAAATGTTTTCATGAAATGTCTAACAATACAAATTAAAAATTGACTTCCAATTCAAGCATCTAAAACCAATATACAACAATAAAAATCATATTAAGAGCATATTTAAATTTTTTGCTAAATTTAAATCAAAACTAAATCTAAAAACAGCCATTTCCATTATTTTATAAACAATATATAACACTGAAATAAAATTACCTCATTTCTGAAAGTCCTTTAAAAACTTCTTCGGAAAAATTTGCATTATGTAAATTTGTAATTGGTTTGATGTTATTGTTGCCATGAAGGAGAACAAGTTGCTTCGAGTAGTTTAATTGTAAACTATTACATGAAAAAGAAAGATGAATATTATAAGTAAAAGGGTTTAAAAAAATAACACCTTTTTTTAATTATCATTTACTTTATTCCATATTTATATAAATTTACAATAATTTTCGATTTCTATTTGTACTTATAAAAACTTTAAAAAATAAAATAAATATTTAAATTGGATACCTACCATTTTTCTTTAATATCTCTTAGAGGTTCCTTAGAAGTAATATCAAAAGTTTTTCTTTCTTTTGAAATAATTTGTTTTACTGGAAAATTAGGACTTTTCTCACTCTTTTTTATACCTATATTTTTTGGTATTGCAGCAACTTTATTTAAATTAGCTAAATTAAAACCTGCTGGGAGTATTTTTGTATTGGGTATGTGTAATGAATATGTATTCAATTTTTTTTTAACTTCAGATTCTGATGTATTCTCAAATTTTGTTTCAGACAAATTATTTAATTTTGATTCTAATTTATTTTCAAAAGAATTATCTAATTTTGAAGTATATTCAGGTTTTGAAATGAAGTCTGATTCTGATTTAGTTTTTACTTTTGTTTTAATTCTTGCTTCCGCTTTCTCACGAGCAATCGCTAATCTATTTAAACACATTTTTATAGCATTAACTTCACAACTAGTAGATTCAGATTCAGTATTGTTATTATCGACATGTTCCAATATTTCATTATCAAAAATATAATCACAATCACCTTTTGGAATAGGTGGTTTACATTTTTTATTTTCAGCTTTACGCTGTTTTAGTGCTGATCTCAAACTGCCATGAAAACTATTATCATTTTCGATATTTGAATCATACCCGTTATTATTATAACCATCCACATGTTCATTAAATGATCCAAAACGAAACAAACTATCATTTTTATTTGAAGATGTTGAATTAGGACTGAAATTATCTATTTTTCCTGATAAATTACGGCTAATATCATAATCTAATTCAATATCCTGTATTAAATTTTGTTCATCATATTCTGTATTGGTTTTTTTTTGAAGTTTTGATTCTTCATTTCTTTCGCATTCACTTACATTAATTACAGTTTCAATATTTAATTTACTTTTAACCTTTTTTGGGACATATTTATTCATATCATATTTCAATTGATTCATGTTTGAATTGAAAACTTTTGTACTACCATCATTTTTTTGCCAGCGTGGTATTTTATTTGTACCAATTACAGTAAGAATGTTTAAAATATCATTTGTTTTTTTACCTTGATCTAGTTCTAACAATTGTGAACTTGCATTTATTGTCTCATTGGTATGAGTTCTTATTTCTAAATTTCCAAATAATTGTCCTTCTCGAGTTTTCATTTCACATTCAAAACTTATAGTAGCTGCATCATTTATAATTTTTTCAATTTTTTCAACAGCTGATACCGACCATTTAGTTACAGGCGTTAATATAGTAGTTTGGTATAACAAGTTATATAGCTGAAAATATAATATTTCTCTAAATTATATAATTTTAAAAAATAAATATAATATTATAAATAATCATAAATATATATGAATAAATAATCATATCCTAATACCGACAATGAGTTTTTAAAGTAAGAAATATAGGAATAAAATTATAAACTACTATAATGGAACAATAGAAAATAATGATGTTTTTCTGCAGAAGCATGAAATTAAAATAGATCAATATTTAACCAGTTTTTAGTTTAAATAATGGTGTAATCACTCAATCATAAATTTTTGCCAGCTGTTGCACGAAATTCTTCACACCGCATCGATTAAAATCAGTTTGTGAGTAAAATATCAGGAGATTGCATTTTTGAGAAATCCCTAAAACCAGAAAGCTAAAAATTTTAAATTTTGCATATTTGAAAATAATCTTATTAAAATAAGATAAAAACAGATTTTGGCCTTTAATTTTTTTATTAATTTATTGCTGTCATTGTTTCAGGCTCTAATTTTATAATTTCCATGTGTTTCAATTTATCTTAGATCAATCTGGTTGAGAAGTTATTTGTGGTGGTCATGATACAAATTGAGATAGGTCAAGCAAACTATGAATTAAGTTTACTTTTTTGAATGTTTTTAGTTCAGCCAATAATTGTGTTTAAGCGTCGATTATATAGTTCACTTTTATGCTATTTTATAGATTTTATGTTCTTAGAAGTCTTAAAGGCAGAAACAATTCATTTTAGTTATATTTATAAAAGTTTTAGTTTATATGTTATTATTTTTTGCAATCTTCATAATAGTTTACAATTTTCATTAAAACAAAATTTTTTTAATTCGATTTCAACAGTCCAAGTTTATTGCACGAAAAGAAACTGTTTCTCTAGTTTGCATAAAGTTTACGAGTTGCTGAAAAAATCCAAACAATTGTCATAAAAATTTTTAACAAACCTGCTCTGCGGGAATGATATTATTAATACCAGCAAAATGCACAGATTCATTTTTAGCTTCAGCGAATTCCAAAGGTAATGCTCTTAACCATTTTGCTTCACAACTAAATGCAACACTAAAAATAAGAATATTAAAAATATTATTTCGAATAATAAATAAAATTGATGGCCGAGTTCTGCTGACCAGAAAATTGAAAATAAGTAGAACGATTTCTTTATTTGCATATTTATCATGTCATATATGCGATAAATACATATAAATATATTGTAATATAAGGATACATAATTAATATTCAAAATATAGAAGATAATTATACTTATTTTATTTTGTAGATTTCTTACCCATGATCAATTGCCCATAAAACAAATTTTTTTTCACTTGTTACAAAATCTGCTATATAGTCGACTTCAGCACGAATCCAACGCTGCCATTGATGATTAAAGAATGCAACAATCTAATCAAATATATATATTAATAAATCCAACTAAAATATGTATAGAATGAAAATAAAATACCTCACCAACTGCAGGTTCCCTAACATTATTATGCTTATGTCCTATTTCGGTAAAATAATTTTGGATTTTTCTTTCTAAATCAATCAATTTTGTGTTAGAGTGAACACTTGGGTCATATATAAACCAAAACATATGAGGGTTTATAAAGGTTGTAATTTTAATAAGACTTTTCATTATGGCGGCTCAATTTATAGGTTAAGACTTACTATTAGTAATTAGTAAATAGGAAGTACCTAAAATTAAAAGAAAAAAGTATTATTTTTTAAAATATTACAAAAAGAATGCTAAGCAATAACTACCAGTATATTATTTTTTCTATTTCTCACACAAAATATTATAATATATAGTGTTACAGCTACAAGTTAACTGTACTAACCGGTAAGAGAAGGTAAGGCCCTACAGCTACATACATTTTCAATAGCATGAAGATAGTAATGGAAGATTACAGTATAAAAGTATAAAATTACACTGCTATTCATTAAGATATCAAAAATTTTAAATTTTTATAATTAATCATTTTTTATTAAAAATTCAAATTATATAAGTTAAATCTTTGTAATTTTATTAATAAAAAAGTCTCCGTTTGATTTATTTAACACCATTTGATTTATTTAATAAAAATGTTTTTATAACTTTACAAATACTCAATTTAAATTGTGTAAAAAATATGAAGGTTCGCTCTTAACAAATTCTAGATGCCCACTGGTAAGTTAATTGGGTGGTAATACCACCAATTAACAGTGAGTTGTTGGGAGCTCTTTATACGTCTCGCCCGTAATTTCGAAAAGTTATGCATATCATGACAACTCGTGTATCACCACCCATTAGATTTATAAAATATTCGACAAGTGCCCACCGCCGATATTCCCTAGACGTTACATGATCCCTTGCTTAAGGCCCAAACACAATGCACGCGGTTCGCGGCAGAGACGCGCAAACGGCAAAGTAGAATCCATACAAACAAATGGGAGCTAACACAATGCGCGCCCGGCTGGAAGAAAACCGCGTTATAGAGCGTTTAAACTGGCATCGAAACTTGGTGATTTCGTGAAACAGGGTGAAATGAAACGCTCATGTATTATGTATTTCCTTTTCAAAAAACTCGAGATAGCAGAATTTTTGGTATCACTTAATGGGTGTTTCCACACTTGAGAGCATTTTTACGCGTAACAAACCAGTTTGTTCGCAGTATCATTACCACACGGGGATTTAATGCTCCTGGAAGCATATTTCATGTACAACATAATTGTCTCATATGTCTACTCCAATTTTTTTCCATATCGAATGTAAAATTTCTTAATTTGCACTCTGACATCTAATATTAAAAGCACATGTTTTGTATTTTGACATTTCGTATTATGTTTTACATTTTGACATTTCATATTTCTACTTATATGTATTAGTTTGCTGCCCGTGAAATAGAAATGGTTTTGGATTCAAATTTGTCTTCTAATTTTATAAGTCTACCTTTTCCTTCTTGCCGTTCTTTCCTAAATACGAAAGTGTTACGCGTAACGTGCTGCCTCGTGTGGAAACACCCAATGGCGGATGGTTAAATGTCTACCTTTAATATGTCAACAACAGCTGATTTCGAAAAGATTTTGGGCTACGTTTATTAAATAAATGTGCTGAAATTGAAATAAATAGGGGGTATTCACATTGAGGCTTGTAACATTTCGGAAATGTTCCCCTACAATTCTCAGTCCACTAAAATATGTGAATATGTGTTGGAAAATATTACAGATAACATGTGTATATAAATGTGTATTAGTAAGATACCAAGCATGAGGCAGAAATATTTTTGCCTCTGGAAGGGGTAAAAGCTTTTTCGAAATTTGCGAAACTCCGTCTTACCTTTCACCTCCGCTTACCATGAAATTAAATGCTACCGGACTTAGTGTGAATACCCTGATATGGTGATATATCGAAATCATATTGTGCCTGCAAATTTCATATAAAAATGCAAATGTGATTTCGATATCATGATTTCGATGCCGGCGGTGAATTTATAACTTTAGAGTTCCCAATTCCTATGTATTAACAAGTAGGAGAAGTTGTCACTGAACATGCAATATTGTTTCGTTGAATAATGCTAATTCACAATAATAACCCAATGAGTAATTGTTCAAGGTTTATCAAACCTTATACCCTTTCTTGACTGACGCTGTGTCCATGCTTGTACACCTCCTTCTAAAAAACCGATTCTTAACAGAGAAACCATGTACAACATGGCGGCTTATTAAAACATATGATCGGAATGTCTACGCGGATCTGTCAATCAATTACTATTAGAATATATAAATCACTTAAAAATCACTAATCTATATTGTAATTAATCAAAATATACTTTTAAAACAAAACAAACTAATATACTTACAAATTTGCCAACATTTGCATTATAATTTTGACATAAGCCCATAAGGAATTTTAATTTTGATTTGGTACACAGCCTTAAAATTCACAATAGATGTGAGATTTTCGCGGAGTACAGCGTTTCAAAGGCTGTACTGCGTACACGATTCCAACAAGTGAAGTACATGATTTTTCCATACAAAAGTGTCTTTTTTCGAACTAAATGCTGTGTACAGGCATGTGTTAAGAAAGGGTATTAACTAATTTTAAATTCAACTACAGCAATAACCACTATTTGATACTAATTTAGTTAATTGCATTAACTTACAAATTTAAACAGTTATATTTATATCTAGCCTAGCAAATGTATAAATATATAACTCTATGCGGTTTAATACAATGTATGATTATAATGTTGGTCTCCTAGCTATTGACTTATCAGGTGTGCTGTCAGTTGCAGGTGTTTGATCAAATTTTGTTTGATTTAATTCCCCTTACAGGTTGAAGTGCCATTATAGGCTACAGATTTACAGATATATTAATTAACGGTAAATAACCAAACGTGTTCCACTGCACGTGTGCTATTCCAAATTCCTCGGTTTTGCACTGGGCAGCTTCAAAGTTAATTTTTTAACGGTAATTTCAGACACTTTATACCGTAGTTATTAATATGAAGGTATCTTCAAATGTCTTATTAGAATTCAGATCCCGCATGGCACCAGCTAATTTTACAGTTTCAACTAAAGTCATGAACACGTGCTACTTACACAATTCGAATTTCTGCCATGAATTGCCATGAGCTGTCTAGTTCATTAGTAAATGAACTAGAAAAACAAACTTGATTTAGATTAGTTTATTTGAGAAATAAATAGAGATTTCCAATACAAATTCTAAAATGGTAGAACTAGGTATCAGGGCCACTGTAAACATACTATTACATATATTTTCAATCAAAATGTCATATAAGCTCAAACAACTATTGAGTATAACCGCGTCTCAAAACTTCAATAAAATCTTTTATAATTGCGCTGTCGAAGACGCTATATAGAGATAAATAAAAATAAGTAAAGCATTCTTAATTATGACATTACTTCATTCGTTGATATTTTTTTTGTTTTGGGAGTTAAAAACCATGTAACCAATTGAAGGATTTGTTTTAGTTTTTTTCTTTAGTAAGTGGGAAAATTGTTGTAAGTTGTTTATAAACAAAAAGGAAAAATTATAATTTACTGTTTTATGTTTGGAGTTTTATTTTCTCATGTAAACAATCATTTTTGGATCCTTTACTCAAAATTCTTTTTAAAAAATTTTTTCCTAATATTTCAAAATAGACTTTACTTACTTACCAGTTTATTATTTATATTCAAAAATTTTTAGATTAATTAACTGAAATGCCAAAAAATAAGACATTACCTCGTATCGAAAAAATTGGAACTAGATTCTCGCCGCGACAAAGTGAAAATCCTGTAGCAAGTAGGGTTGGAGGCCGCGTAAAAGTAAAGCATGACACATAATAATTTACATCATTTTGACAACTTTTTATTTATTAGAAAGCAAAAGTACCGTTCGACCCTTCTGTAAGTCTTCAACCCAAGAAGCGTTTGGTTAGGTCATTAAGTGTTATGCCAACATCTTACTATGAAAGAAAACAAGAGGAAAAAAAGCGAAATAAATCTCACTACCAGGATATATCAGATTTAAATTTTAAAGTTAAACAGGAGCCTAAAGAGGAAAAATATATTAAGACTAATGAATCCGACTCTGTCTTATGTATGATTTGTCATAAAAGTGGTCTCAAAAAAGGAAAAAAAATTTTATCATGTAAAGACTGTACATACAAAGGTATTCATGCTAAACTATATAATTTATTTAGAAGCTAAATTGTTAATATAATTGGTTTCTTTTTGATATATGTAATCTTAAACTTAAGTAAAACATTTATCAGTATATCATATTTCTCTTAGCGCATATAAACTGTTTGAAAATTGATTTCCAAAATCCTGGATTGGTTGAAGACAATTGGCGATGTTACAATTGTAAAGCATGTAGGGTTTGCGACGAAACATCTGAAGCAGTAAATATATTTTATTATTTTTGTCAAGAACAATATGTAAACAATCAAACCTATTCTTTTAGGGAAAACTTATAATTTGTTGCGTATGTGTAGACGCTTATCATTATTGTTGTCATGAACCCAAAATTATTCCTAAACTTATCAATAAAGCTAGTTGGGAATGTAATAATTGTCGAAATAGTAATAAATTTACTAAGAAGGATGAAATATCAATAAGAAATATAATATCTGCTACACTTAATAATAATAGAGATTTATCAAAAGTTCCTCCGAAGGAAGAAAGAATCGATCCAAATATGGCTAGTAAAAATATTCATAGCGAAGAAGCAATTCCTTATACTTCAAAAAATATATATGATGATGAAGTGATTCCTGATGTTTCTCTTTGGTCATGTGGAGAAGTATGGAACTACGTCAAGAAATATTTTCCAAAAGAAGCAAATCTTTTCAAAGAACATGAAATTGACGGTGCATCCCTTTTGTTAATGAAACGCTCTGATATTATTCGTGGTTTTTCTCTGAAATTGGGACCAGCCATAAGGATTTATAGCTTAATAGTGAAGCTTCAAACAAAATCTTTAGATCCCAGTCTTACATGGATGTAAGCCGTACAAAATGGATTGTACATTTTGCATTATATTACTCTGTTACTATTTGAATTTTGAATATTGTAGACATAATTCTTAAAATAACATAACAATGCACGACTTAACATTAGGCGTCATGTATAAAAGATAATTTTTTATAAGTTATGAGAAATCCTAAGTAAAAGTTGAATTTTACAGTTTAATAAAAGTAATTTGTAAGCTCTTACAAGTAAATTATTAAGCATGAATCACTTAAAAGACATGAATCTAAGACACTTATATGGTTTTAAAACATCTTAATTTTATTTTTTATCACAATCGGCTACATTTTTCCTCTTTCACATTTCAAAAAAACTATGTATAACTTTAGAATGAAGTTGTTTTGAAGGGCTTCTAACAACGTAAACAGACAAAGAACCGCGTTCTTTAAATCTAGTTTTCTAGTCTAGCCAAAAGTATCAAATGTCGCAATATACATAGTTTTTTCAGTCTTTATAACTTTCCGGTGGTAAATACCTAGGATACTATTTTTATTCTGTTTGAATCCCTTATTTTTCAGCTATATACAAAATTTTGGCGGCAAATGACCTGGTAGACTTCTTGAAGTGTAAAGTTTGCTTATCACTCTATAGAGAAACTTCAGCTACGTATTTTTGCACAAAATACTAAAGTATATTAGATAAAAATAAATATATAGGTATATTAAAGTATTGGCCAAATGTTATTTTTGTCAATGAATGAGCTGTAAATAATTTGGAAAAATTATGAATTCATATTTTTATTTAATTTCAGAAAAATTGTAAATACATGAAAACAGCAAAAAAGTGATTTTAGGGGGTAACTTTAAGGGTGATTTTCACCCCCTAGAACCCATTTTCCGCCGATGAAAAGAAATACGTGTCTCTTATTTTTCGATGGACTATAATATATTTAAGTTTGAACGAAATCGGAAGCGGTCACTTCGGGTACTTTCCTTGTCAGTGTAAAATATTGAACATGTTTAAAATTTTACTCACAAATCGTCATTTCTATATACTTTATATGGGGACGAGTTGAAAAAAAATAGTGAATACCCGGCTCAAATATTGCAGCAATATACTTCTGAGTACAACCGCGCCTCAGAACTTCTATAATATCGCCTATAATGCTACTATCCAAAACGCTGATCTATACAGCGCTTTGTGAAACCAACAGAAAATGTCAGATTAGTTGTATTTTGTATATAATGTATTATGAAGCATGCGCGTTTTCGATTAAAAGTAGTTTGACAGTTTTATATTTTTGTTTCTTTAGAATTTAATATTTGTATTTTGATAAAGAAAGTGTGATATTATATATCATCTTAAAAATTATTTATAAATAATCAACTAAAATGGCTTTGCGATCGGTTGGGAAAAGTAATATTGATCTGGTTAGTCAACTTAAAGGTAAAAATTAAAAGCCTTTTTTTTAAAAAAAAGTACAAATTCTTAAGATTTCGGATTTTAAGCAAATGGGGTTATTAAAAATGATAAAGTCGCACAAGCAATGATTGCAACAGATAGAAAATTCTACTGCCCTAATAGCCCATATGTTGATTCACCTCAGGGGATTGGATACGGTGTTACAATTAGTGCTCCTCATATGGTAAAAATAAAATTTATCACATACTATTCCTATTAAGTCGAATGTACTTATTTTAGCATGCTTATGCACTTGAATTATTACAAAACCATTTAAAACCAGGTGCTTCTGTGTTAGATGTAGGATCAGGATCTGGATATTTAACTGTCTGCATGGCAAGATATATAGATTATATTGGCGATAATTCAAGTGGAAAAGTTGTTGGAATTGAACACCAAGCTAAACTTGTTCAAAAGAGCATACAAAATATTAAAAATGATGACTCAAGTCTACTTGAATCTAAAAAAGTTGTAATAATTGGTAAGTATGTAAAATTTTTTGAGTACAAAAATTAAAACTATATTTGACGGTGTATCATGAAGCTGACTCACTTTGGTTCTTAGGCTAAATATTTTGAATTTTCCCTTACCTGGTGTCTCCCTAGCCTAAAAAACCAAAGTGAGTCAGATTCATGATGTACCGTCAAATATAGCTGAATTAAAATATTATTTGTATTACCAGAGACAAACATTTAATTAATTTACAATAGCCATTTATAGACACTTTTTCTAACAAAATTATCAAATTGCACATTACCTAAATGTGCTTGAAAGATATTTGTGTCTCCGGTTTTATAAAATGGAATTTTTTTGTGAAATAAAAACTTTTAATGTTAAGTCTTTTGAAATTGGTAGTAATTTCTTCAAGATGTTATAAAGATATCTTCAAATATGTTATAAAAAGATAGTTAAAATATCTAATCACCAAAAAATATCTTTTATATTTAGAGGGTGATGGACGTAAAGGGAGCACAGAATACGCTCCTTTTAATGCTATTCATGTAGGAGCTGCAGCCCCTGACACCCCAAACGAACTTATTAATCAGTTGAAAAAAGGGGGTCGCTTGATTGTGCCCGTAGGGCCGGCAGGTGGAGAGCAATACCTAACACAGGTAAAGACAAGAAATTATGGCAGTTAAATTCAAATTTTAAAGAAATTCTTTTAGTTTGATAAAGACGAAATGGGTAATGTAACAAAAACTAAATTAATGGGAGTAGTGTATGTACCTTTGACTGATTTACAAAAACCATGATTTCATATAATTTTGGGTATTGTGTTTTTGGACTTGAATAGTTGCTATCAAGTGATTTTTTTGTAAATGTTAACTGTAATCTTGTCAATAGTTTTTAAATTAAAAATTGATTGCAGTATATTGACTAGCTTGTTTAATTTCTTCTACTTATACCCATGGAGACTCATTTTATTTACAATACTTTCAGGTTTTATAGAATATTGTAATCTATTAGCCATTACTTTAATTGGCCTGGTCTGCTTATTTTCGTAAGAGTGCCAGGAATACTCTTTATTAAGTCCTGCTGTAAGCAGTTTAAAATCATCCCCATTTTTTGTATTGATTTTGATATTTTTATCATTAATGATTTTTATGTGTGCGTTTGGTAACTCTCGCACCATATCGTAAATATCACTGAAGTTTTTATCTTCCACAATTATGGGTAGAGGCAGCTGCGCCTTTTTTGTTTTTTTAACATCTCTAGTGTTGTCTGCTTGTGGTGGTATTGACGAAATTCCCCTTTTCGGTTTGATATTCATTTGTTGTATTTTTGTTATTAGACAGCTTTTTTACTAATTTGTTACTGTATTTTAGATTAGGGAACTCGTCTTCATCAGTGTAACACTCTATTTGACGATCATTGTAAGGATTATCTATAAATATGTTGATTGGGAATAGTGTGTTTACAGTGACCAAAGTACTGGTCTAGCATTCTAAAATTTTAGAATTTTGAATGGGAACTCTCTAGTATTGTTCTCAAATCTATTAATCTAGTTCTAGTTTTCTTTTCTAGTCTTTTGCAAAAAGCGCGGAGGGGAAATTTTGACTAATTTTTCGAGCACCCTTTCGAAAATAATTTGATAGCGATTAAATTGTAAAAGTTACTCTAAGATGCAAGACAGAGTAGAATTTCTGCCTCACACAGAGGAAGTGATATTTTTGAAAGTTTCGAAACTCCATCTTACCTTTTACCGCTCTTATCGAAAACAGAGTTTCCCGTCAGAATCCTATGATACTCCGCAATTTCAAATGAGAGAGAGGCAACAATGTAGCTGCCTACTATATAATTTGGAGTTTTTGAAACTCCGTGCTTGCTTGCACTTTTCTAATCCTTCAAAGTGGCGTATCACTGTCTACGGTATGTGTTGGGGCTTTTTAGTAATGAACTAATGATATTAAATCTCTTTGTTGTATCCTCGTTTATTAATAAAATAACATGAATTAGAAGTTGAATTTATTTAATAAATATAATAAGAAAAGTAATTTTTGAAATTTTTACAGTATTATAATTAAATATGTGAAACTGCATGTAAATTACTAAACAATGATCTAATACATACTATAAGCTATTTATTATCATAAATTGTATTATTAAAAATATTATTTGTTATTTATTTGGGTGTTTTTGAATATTTAAAACCCTCAAATACTGAAGTTCTAAGTAAATATTAAGTAAGCACGCTTCATTTTTCTAAAAATCAATGCACTTTCAACAAATAAATTAGATTCTGGAGTTATTTTTTACTCTAAATGAGTATATAAAATTTAAATAAGTTTTCTTTTCAAATATTAGCAGCAGTAAATTAAATTGTATTAAAGCAGAGGTGAAGGTTTTGAATTTTAATAAATTTAAAAATAAGTATTCCTTTAAAATAATTCTAGTCCCTGCAACATAATAAACCTGTTTGAATAACGTTATCTTCACTTTAGAGTGACTGAGATTTAATTGTAATATCAGCTCTGAAAGAGCATTTATTACAAACACAAGCAGTGTTGATCTTATATCATTTGATGAAGAAAACGAACTATACATTGACATTCAACTTTGTAATGATATCAATTATGCCTATTATAAAATGAATATATGAAGGCATTTTAGAAAAATTTCAGAGCTTTCTTACCATTGATTATAACCCAAAATCATGAAATATAGTAACCTAGGGCTATTAGGACACCAGATTAAGTACCCAAATGGATAAAAATTTTAAAAGTATATTTTAATTTTTTAAAATCCATTTGTAAAAAGAACATAAGATTACTACAGGTAAAAACCCTTAAAAGCTTCTTTTTTTGATATAATATAAATAAGATACAGTATCATTTTGAAATCATATTCTAAGACTGATAATTCTTGAATAAATACAAAATTACACTTAACATCTAGATCTATTTAAAAACACTAAATATAAGTATTGCTTTTGGAATTCCAAAAAAAGGAGCGAATACTACTATAAGAAAATACAAAAGTAACAAGGTCAATCAGAGTTCCTTCAATATTTAGACTTAATTTAACTTATAATATTTTAATTGAATAAAAATTAAGGTATTCACTGCTAAATCGATTACCACTTTAAATTAGAAAATAGAATAAAGTGAGGAAAACTTTGTCGCTTTATAGTGTTAATTTTAAACACTAAATGAATTGTAGCCAAAAATATTTGACTTTGAATACAAAAGGACACACTCGAGTGGATTTTCCTCTAATTGTGAAAAAAATTTTTTAAGTGAAATTAATCGATTAGTTCTGTAAATGGCTCAATAGTGCTTATGTAAAGAAAATTTAATAATAACTTTGCGTTAATTTAAAAATGTAATTAATACAAATTGTGATTTTCATCACTAACTTTATTATCACAACTACATTATGCAATTAAGACTATTTAAGCTGATAATTAATTTTTAAGGTATAATTTTAGAATAATTTAAGAAATAGGCTTTAATAATTAACAAGTAAACTGTTTTTAACTACCGTTTTTCTATCGCGATCTGCTTCATATATTAGAGTTTTATGTACTTTTTTCTATATATTTACTTCCTTTTCATTAAATTAAATAATTGACTTACTTATATATATTCAGATTTAACATTGATATTTCAGTGCGTAGTAAATATTTTCAAATAAGCACTTTAATTTTAGAGAACTATAGAGAAATTAGAATTCTTTTAGTGTACTTTTAAGTACACTACATATTAATTTACTTTGGAATAATTTTCTTAGAAAATATCTTTGAATATAACAATATTTATAAATGCATTAGTAATTCATAATTGATTAATGATTACTCATATCAAGACCACCTTCTTCTTCCATTTTTGAAAGGAATTTAATAACACGATATTGTGGTTCACTCTGTCTTACCATATCAATTAATCCCAAAAGTTTTTTAATTCCAATGAAAACTCTGTAATTACATAACTTAATAAATCAAATTTAAAATAAGTTATTTACTTTTCGTTACCGTTTGCCTTGCATTTTTTTTAAAATGGACACCAATTCTTGTTTTGTAAAGAGCTCAGAATCTTCTAACACAGCTAAAACATGATCTGGGTTAGATAAATTAGGTACATGGAGTATAGAAGTAAACGCAGGGAGCATTTCCATATCTTCAAGTACTTGGCTATTTAAAATATATATAAAAATTTATTTTGTAAATTATTTATGTTATATGATTCTTAAAAACTTGCCGTCTACTACTTGTACATAGTATCAAAAGTTTACGTCCTTTAGGTGGCTGCTTTTTTAAAAGAACTAATAATGCCTGCAGAGTAAGATTTGAATAACGTGGTCCTATTGGGCCATAATCCAGAAGTCTTTCTATATTATCTACAACAATACAACTAAGCATTGAACGATATGCGTCATCAAAAATCTATAAATAATATTTATTTAATTTAAACCAGATCTTAATAAAAATAGAAATAAATACTTTTTTAATATGAAGACATTTTGCAGACTCTGTAAATCCAACCATATCTTCAGGAGAACAAACTTTTACGAATGGAAAATCAGACATAGTTGCCAATTGAGCCGCTAATGCAGTTTTTCCAGAATTTGGTGGACCTTCAATTAAAACTGAAACCAAGCCTGAACACTCTGTTGCCCTTGCTTGCTGGGTATAAAGGGATCCATCTTCAAGAATACTTGTTACTGGAGTACCCCAATTAATGATTCCTCGAGATAAGAAATTATCTAAAATCTCTTGAGCAGTCCCAAAAGCCTTTGTTAAAATTATTAATTTTAATATCTTAATATCTTTTTAATAGAATCATTCTAAGCTACTTACTGGCTTAATATCATTTTCTAATGCATGCAGGAAATCTTCTTTTTTTACCAGCAATTTTTCTATTGCTTCAGGATCCACCTCAACTTTACTTGCAGCTTTTATTAATCGATTCATAGCAGTAGATTGTGCTGCTCGTACTAAACCTTCAATTTCAGCACCACTAAAATTTTTTGTTAAGGCGGCGAACTCCTATACAAATAGCAAAATAAATATTTGAATGATACAGTACATGATACAAATTTAAATACTTTTGGATCAAAGTCAGGTGCAATTTTTTTAAACTCTCTCATACGTTTTGTATGAATATTTAAAATCTGTACCCTACCCTCTTCATTTGGCAAGCTAATTTCCATTTGTACTTCTAAGCGCCCTGGTCGAAGAAGTGCTTCATCAATCATATCACGTCTGTTAGTCATTCCAATAACAAGTATGTTATTTAATTGTTCAACACCATCAATTTTTGCTAGAAGTTGATTTACAACGGTATCATGTACACCGGTATTTCCAGCAACAGACCCTCGCGCTTTACAAATAGCATCGATTTCATCAAAAATAATTATATGTAAACCACTATTTGGACCAAGCTAAGGAGACAGTATACAGTATACAATATAACTAATTTTAAAAACAATTAATATATATACTCTTTTTTCCTCTTCTTCTGCTTCAGCAAATAGTCGACGTACATTAGCCTCCGACTCACCCACATATTTGTCTAGAATTTGTGGGCCATTTACAATTTTCGGTTCTCGTGCATTTAACATTTTTCCAATCTGACGTGCCATTAACGTTTTACCTGTACCTGGTGGACCATAGAGTAATATACCCTTTACATGTTTACACCCTAATTGCTCAACAAGCTCTATTGGAAAAACTCGAGATGCAAAAGCACGACGAAATATCGCATTAAATTCTTTGTCTAAACCACCAATTCCCATTTTTCCAAAGTCCCAATCAGGATTAATAATGGATTGTCTTACAATCTTTCTAAAATTATTATGAATTTTTAATTTATATAAAAGTAAATATGTTTTGAATTTAATTTACCCTTTTGATTTTCCAACTAAATTTAATGATGAACTTTCTGCTTTTTCAAACTGAATAACAGTATTTCCTAATAATCGGCCGAATTTTACAGGTCTTGGTTTTCCTTCTTTATTATCTTTAATAGTATTGGGATCAATTGCTAAAAAATAAAGACAAAACCATATTTATATACAATAAAAAGCTACTTTGTTGATTTTTCCATAATCATTAGGATTAATTGACAGTTAAACTAACCTTCTAGACGTTTAACGACTAATCCTAACATCTTTTTATCTTGGAAATTAAAGACCAACGTTTGTCCCACGGTTAGAGCTATCCCAGCGAATTGGAGCAAGAATTCTTTAGCCATTTCATCTGAATCATATGGTTCTAAGGTAGTACTGAAGAATATTATTAAAATATATTTAAATCGTATAACAGCATTTCTTTACGTTTTCTTTTGAAGGAAATCTGTTTCCAAAACCACAGTACAAATAACATCTGAGTTTGCATCAAAACGATATATTCTCACATCTATATCCTGGTTAAGTGAAAGAGTAGCCCATTTTCGTTGAACTAATGAAAATCCAACACTTCCTTTAGTAACTTCAAAGCTTCGTTCAACAGAAAATACAAAATGCTGCCCAGAACCAGTTGAGACATCAATATTCCTTATATACAAGATTGATTTAAAAAAAAAAAGTAAAGCTTTCTTTAATTATAAAAATACTTACTTTACTTCTGCTGGAAAGTCTCCGCCATTAATTATAGCCTTATTTGTTAGAGATAATTCATCCGTAGGACACTTGGATACTTTCATACGCTTCAGAAATTACAAATGTTAAAAATAGTCCCTATATAATTCACAACTTACCAAAGACATTTTCAAGAAGAAATTTTGTTCACCTATGTAATCCCAAATTACTTTTTTTAATAAATCAATACTTTTATAGAACCAAATTATCTTAGTTCCGCATACTTTTAATGTTAGTTCTAAGACTTTATAAATTAATAAATATAATAAAAAATATTGGCCTTTTTATTATATGGACTCAGAAATTTGCAAGAAAATTTTTTCAAGAAAATCAATGAGAATTACATTGGAATTACCCATTACCCATGCGTGAAACGTCAAAATGTTGAAGGTGCTGTTGGTGAATAATAGTGCTGACTATTCACCAACTCTTCCATTTGACGTCAAAACTGTTTACTCTACCTTTTATGGTAGGCGTGGTTACACTCAGAAGTTAATTGATTGCAATCATTAAATTACAAGTCTTTCGAAAACTATGATTTGTGCCTTTCAACTAATTTTATTGCAGTTATAATGCATTATTATTTGCAGCAAGTCAAATTATAATAATAAAACTAGTTAGAATGCATAAATTATATATTTTCAATCAAAATGTCAAACTTAGAAGAAGTATTGAGTATAACCGTACCTCAGATCGCTGTCGAAATCGCTAATCTACACACAGCCTTCTCACTAAGAGAGAATCCCAGCCCTGTCCACACATTGTTATTTACGGTAAGTCATTTTAATATAATAAAACTATAGTTAGAAAAAATAAGTTATATATTTTCAAAACCAAGTAAAAGGGCTAGAAAGTTGCCTGAAACTTCTATAAAAACTTCTGTAAAAGTACTGCCCAAAACACTAATCAAGTGTATATGATCCCCTTATGTTGTCTCTTTAGGCTTTCAAAAGCTTCGCATAACAAATATTGCTCTTTAAGAATTTATAACCTCTACCTTGAATTTTTGGCATCAGAATGGTAGGAAAAATTTAATCTATATTAAGCTTAGTAATCTTTAAAATAATAACAAAAATAATTACGAAGTTTTTATAAATAAAACATTTTTTTTCCAACTATTACTTTTAATATATTGTTTATAAATGAATTTTTATTATATTTATAGGTAAAAGTTAAATGCTCGGAATTGAGGACGAAAGATAAAAAGGAGCTGCAAAAGCAGCTCGAAGATCTTAAAACTGAACTTCTTACATTAAGGGTGGCAAAAGTAACTGGTGGTGCACCGTCTAAACTATCTAAAATGTAAGTTTTTACCTTTATTTTAAAACGATATATTTCATTTTTGTTAATATCATCTTTGGGCATTACAAATATAAGCATAACTTAATTTTCGTTCTTTAAACTATCATTTGAAGCCTTTCATACGAGACATTACTAAAGTTGAAATATTTGTTTAATTTTTAGACGAGTAGTAAGGAAAGCCATTGCACGTGTTTATATAGTAATGCACCAAAATCAGAAAGAGAATTTGCGAAAATTATATAAGAATAAAAAATATAAGCCACTAGATTTGAGAAAGAAAAAGACTCGAGCTATGCGTAAAGCTCTATCTAAAAGGGACGCTAGTCGTTTGACACTAAAAGAAATTCGTAAACGAGCTATATATCCTGCAAGAAAATTTGCTGTTAAAGCTTAATTTAGAGAGTGAAATAAACGTTTGAACTAATATTTATTTGAATTTATTTGTTTCCCAATAGTAAAATATCCAGCCCTTATACATTCCACCGAAAGACTTCAAATTTTTTAAATAATATCTTTTACTTGGGTAAGAACAACTTCAGTTAATCTTCCTTTTTCTTATAATAATAATAAATGAGAGTAAAAAGTTGATTAACTAATCATTCATATTTTTAAAACGATAAAATACTGAGAAGATTAAAATAACTATAAAATTAGATTCATGAAAAAAATATTTTATTCATATGAGTTCTTTATAAAACATTTAGCATTTTAGAACAATTGATTTCAATAAATTATTTCTGAGATCTTTCTAGAGCCTGATCAATGTCTTCTATAATGTCTTTTATATCTTCAAGTCCAATTGATAATCTAATTAGGTTATCTGTTATTCCAAGAGTTTTTCTAACCTCAGCTGGAACAGAAGCATGAGTCATTACTGATCTAAAAAAATTTAATATTTTAATTTGAAATAATGTTCATAAAACTTGAAATGAGTTTATATTGAAGAAGATTCGAAGAAGTTAAAATTAACTTACGGTAATTCCGCTAAACTTTCATAACCCCCGAGGCTTTCAGCCAGGGTAAATAATTGAAGTGCTTTAAAAAATTTTTCCGATTCTGCTAGATCACCGTTTATATAAAATGAGATCATGCCACTGTGTCCGGAGCATTGATTTATTGCTAATTTGTATTGTGGATGAGATGGCAGACCTGGATATAAAACTTTTTCAACAAATGGGTGTTGTTCTAAATATTTGGCAACAATAAGTGCGCTTTTACTATGCTGTTCCATGCGTATAGCTAGAGTTTTAAGACTTCTATTCACTTGATAGCAATCAAAAGGAGAAGGTATTATTCCCATAGCTGAAAATCAAATATTATATTATGTTTTTTATTTTTAAATATACCGTTTTGTAAAAATCTTAGACGTTGATGTAGTTTATCGCAATTAGTGATAGCTGCCCCCATAATTATATCAGAATGCCCATTCATATACTTTGTTAAGGAATATGCTACAATATCTGCCCCTACTTCTAATGGTTTTTGGAAATAAGGTGTTAAAAATGTATTATCTACAGCAACTATTATATTTTGTTTCGAATGTGCAATCTCTGATACTCCCTTTATATCAATAACTTTGAGCATGGGATTTGTAGGTGTTTCAATCCAAAACATCTAAAATGAATACTGAAAATTTTATCATTTAGTACTCGGGGTATATACCTTTGTGTTTTCTTTAATTGCCTTTTTAAAATTATCTATATTAGTAGGATCAATGAAATTAGACTCAATACCTAACCTTGAGGCTACCTGCCTAAAAAATTTTTTGTAAAATTGTAATTACATATTTTGAATTAAATATTCCCTTAATTACTTTATAAGTCGATTTGTTCCCCCATAAACATCATCACTAACAACAATATGGTCTCCTGCATTTAAAATTGATAAAATTGTTGTGATTGTTCCAAGCCCTGATGCAAATGCAAGTCCATATTTCCCGTTATCTAGGGATGCCAGACACTCTTCCAGAACATTTCTGGTTGGATTTCCACTCCTTCCGTAATCAAAGCCCTAAAATGCAACATGAGAAGCAGTTATTATAATTCAACCTTAATAGTTTGTTTAACTAAAAACTAATAAATAATAATTAATAAATTAACAATTTGCAACTACACAAAGAGATCATTAAACTGTGTCATTTAAAATTAATAATTGGTGTTTCATATTTTTCCCCATGTTTTTTTTATCTGTAAAATACTTAGATAAATTAAAAAAATACTATAAATAATGTACAAAATTCTTTTATTTTCTAGCGTTTTTTTCATCAACATGCCTTGCTCGGTTTTTAAAAAAATTTTTCCTTTTTAAAATAAAAAACTGATTGAGAGTTTAAAAGAAATTCTTTTCAAATTTGACTAAAAAAGAATAAAATTTTGCTAATTCATTGATTAATAGGGACTTAAAATACAGTAAACTAAAAGATAAGGACGTACAAATAATCTTTTGCCTTAAAATAGCACAGTAATTTTATTAAAATGAGGACACGACTATTAAACCATAACCCTCCAAATTATTTTTCGTATGCAAAGTGATCCCCTAAACTTGTAAAAAACTATAAAACTTCAATTTATTGGGGTTTTCTGTTTAAAATTATCGTCATATACTTAAGCGGTTGGCTTAAAATATATTTTCAACACATTCAGGTAAGAGGTCTTGTGTTTTTAGATAATAAAACAACAATTAAAAGAATAATGATGATAACCTATATATATTTCACTAGGCGTAATCAAAATTATACGTAAAAAACGAAAGATAGCTATTGAAATAGAGATTATATTGAAATTTTATTTTTTATTCGATTTACTTATTAATATTTGCAACAGCTGCCCTTGAGTTGTTATCATATTATCAGACACCTATTTAGATGTTTTTGTGTTCAGTTTAGATTGAAAGTAATGTTTATATAAGCCTAATGTTTATATATACATACTTTATGGTTATTTGGAGAGGTTTGTTTAAATGTAGTGCTCATTACGATTGGTGTCACTACACAATTACTTGTCCATTGTTCAGCTTTTTGACCAACATGAATTGCTTTTGTAGCAAAGCCCATTTTTGGTGTTTTAAAACAATTTGCGCCCTTCATTTTTAAGGTATAAAAACGTTATATTTAAAAAAAAAAAAACAAATTTCGAAGCACACGACTAGCAGTGGTTGATTGTATCTGTCAAACTGATAAGTAAATTTTTTACATGCATGCTAGAATACCGTTTTGGACAGCGGTTTAATGGCAGATTTTATAGAAGCTTTGAGGCAAGCTTACACTTAGAAGTATATTGGCTGCAATAATTATACATTCAGCTATATTTGACGACCCATCATGCGACAGCTTCAGTTTGGTTTTTAGGCTAGGGAGACACCTGGTAAGGGGAAAATTCAGAATTTTCGAAGTTAATTTTGAGTCATAACATAGTTGACTCACGGATATATTTACCAATACACAGAAAGCAAGTTTTGTTTTGACATTTATAAATCAGCTGGCCGAAAGCAGATAAAGCTTTATACAAATGTTATATGTTACAAAAGTAAAATTAAAAATTCACCAAAGCTAGTTCTAATACCCTTTCTTGACTGACGCTGTGTACATGTTTGTACACCTCCTTCATAAAAACCGATTCTTAACAGAGAAGCCGTGCACAACATAGCGTTTTAATATGATCGGAATGTCTACGCGGATCTGTCAATCAATTACTATTAGGATATATAAATCACTATAAAAATCACTAATCTATATTGTAATTAATCAAAATATACTTTTAAAACAAAACACTAATATGCTTACAAATTTGCCAACATTTGCATTATAATTTTGGCATAAGCCCATACGGAATTTTAGTTTTGATTTGGTACACAACCTTAAAATTCACAATAAATGTGAGATATTCGCGGAGTACAGCGTTTCAAAGGCTGTACTGTGTACACGATTCCAACAAGTGAAGTACATGATTTTTCCATACAAAAGTGTCTTTTTTCGAACTAAATGCCGTGTACAGGCTTGTGTTAAGAAAGGGTATAAGCTAAGGTTAGCTCAATAAAATGTGTAATGAGTAGTTTCACTAAAATAGTAAAGTTAATAACCAATATACTCTATAAATTGAACTTTATGATATCGTGTGTCACCACCCATTGAGGGTATATTTACATTGAGGCTGGCATCTGTCAAATCTGATTCGAAAGTTTTCCCCTATAAATCTCTCCACTAAAATATGTGAATATGTGTGGGTAAAATATTATAATAACATCAGTTACTCAATCAAGATTCAAGTTTCGAAACTCCGTCTTACCTTTCACCTCCGCTTACCATAAAAATTGACAGATGCCAGCCTCATTGAGTATAACTGCATTTCAAAACTCCAATAAAACCGCTGTCCAAGACGTAAATTTGCCCTGTCCAGACAAAATCCTGGAATTTCTTGGTGTCTAGATTAACGTTTTGGACAGCAGAATAGGCAGACTCAATAGTTTTTTTGAGTTTGACATTTTGTTTGAAAATACATAACTTATGCTTTCCAACAAGTTTTATTATATTAAGTTGATTCACCGCTATTTGCGGTGCATTATAAATGTAATAAAATTAGTTGAAAGGCACAAATTATACTTTTTTCTAAAAGATTAGTAATGTAATTATTGCAGTCATTATTTTACTGACTGAGTATCACCACACCTCAGAACTGCTATAATTCCGCCTATAAATCTGCTGTCCAAAACGCTAATCTAGACAGCCTTTAGTACTTGACAGTTCTTTTGATAAGATCTATATATATGGACTTAAAAGTTTAATTTTTGTAATTTTATTAGATGTAGGTTTTACTGTCGCACCAGAATAGGCTTATACACTTATTATTGAGCCAATATCTCTCAGTACTATTAGATCGTAAGACTCTAAAGTTTTGTATACAATTGTAATTCAAAAGTCTCAATAAAATTAAATTGAATTGAATTGTAATTTTATTAGAACAGCAAAAATGTTATGCCCAGAAGTATGGAAGTTTCCTATTCCAAAAAACGTGACATCATTTAAAAGCGGTAATATAAAAAGTAAAACATATGAACTTGTTAAAGATAATATTGAATACCATCAATTTAAGCAAAATGTAAGTAAAAAAGCATGTATTATTTTTAAGACAAATTTTTTATATAAATATAAAGCACGTCAATTATTATTTAGCGCTTCATAAAACGATGGCTTTTACTTATTTAATAATAACATAACAGTTCTAAGCTATTAAAAATAGCCTTTTAAAAATTTCACATTTTAGTAAAAAATTTTTCAAACACCGGTAGTCTGAAAAAACACATTGTATAGTTTTTAAACTGCTACGAAATAATGATTAAAAGAAAAATCTTAACTTTGTTATATTATACGATCGTTCTTGTTTATAAAAATGCTATTATATTTATAAGACAATAAATGAGCTCATGTTTTTGGTTTTTAATAATAAGCTTCTAGTTGTATCTTATAATTAAAGAGAGCACCAAATATTTAAAAATAGATACTTTAAAAATATTTCAACTAAACCATCTTCTGTCTAAAAATTTAGTTTTAATTTATATTGACATAGGTATCAATCGTTTTCCCGGAGGAATATTGTATTCCTGAAAATATAAAAAACATAATTAAAGAGACTGATTACTATATAATTGAAAATTTCAAACTGGTTCATTTTTTACAAAAGGAATTCATTGAAGGGTTCATAAAAAGAGGTTGTCTAAATTTCTTTGTCTACAAATAATATTGTTATACAAAGTATTAATTTTTACACAGGGAAATTCAGTGCGTTATCGTTTAATATAAAACAAGATATAGATGATTGTTTTGCAATCAATTCAGATGGTAAATTTATTTTATCCGTTAATAAAGACGTATTTGAATCTCTTGGTTTGGAAGGACATCCATCTTTATGTCTAAATAAACAAAAATATAAATACAGTAAGTATAATAATACAAAACTTGTTTTATTTAAATATTAAACTAGTTTCAGACCCAAATTAAATATTTAGTTCATTACAATGCCAAAAAGTAAGCAACCAATTACACTAGAAGAGCTTGCAATTAAAGCTTGTGTTGTTTGGCTGTGTAAAGTTGGAAAAACTTTAAATCCTGCTCAAAAAAAAAATGTCCGTCATAGAAGCCCTAAAAGCTTCAAATATATTAAAAGTGCGACTTAAAATTTTTTGTGAAATTTTTACATATAATGTACCCTGGGTTTTATTGGATCGTTTACGTCATGAAGGTTTTATCACCATTCCTGTTTTAATTGAAGCATTAAAAAAGAAATTAAGTACAAAATTATCTCTAAGTGAATTTTTGAGTCATGTTAATGTGGCAGTTTCACTAACAGGATTTATAATGTCACCTCAATTATAAAAATTAAATTTTGTCCATTATTTTATTCAAAATTAAAAATATTTAAAGGTCTGAAGTACCTAAATTTATGTTAATTATCTGGTGGCTGGAAAACGTGTGATATGGAACCAACAGTTCTTAAAGGAATTGTTGATATGCATAATTTACATACGCTTGTACACAATTACGATTGTACAGATAATATCCTTCAGGCCCTAGAAACATCATGTCCTCGTCTTCAAACACTTGATATTACATCATTGAAATTAATTTCTAATAATAGTATCAGATATATACTAGAAAATTAAAATATTTAAGAAATTTGCAACAGTATAGAACATCAGTTACTATGCAAGGATATATTCGTTTAACTTTGAACCTTTACTTTAAGATATCGGCCTATTTGATGATACAGGTCACTGTTTGGAATGTGTTCAAATGGCATTGGAAAATGTTGGGAATGATAAAAAATTACAACTTTAAACTTTTTCTAGTCGTTCCATGATTACTAAACAATTACAAATATTAGAAAAATTATGCCCTGGCATTCAGTATGTATCCATTTTTCGTAGTCCTTTATTAAACGATTTAATGGCTTTGATACCTCTTACAAAATAATGTGATTTACGATTGTTATCTTATGATTTTTTTGGTGATCAAATTCGTGATCTACTACAAGCAAAAGGTTGTAATATTTCATATCTTCATTTTGAACATGTAGACGAAATTGATATAAATGCTCTTATTTATATAAGTCAATATTGTCCAGATTTAGAAGTATTAACAATTTTCAATAGTGAACTAATCGAAAACTTATCTCTTTACTTTAAAAAATTTCAACTTCCCCCTTTTATGAATCTTGAAAGATTAACAATTGCTGCCCAATGTGGCTATCAGCACATGGAATTTCTTTTATCAGATTGCTATAAAATTAAATACATTCATAATGGTACAGTTGCTCCTACAAATGGTTATTTGTTGGAAAAAGTTCTTTCAAGGAGTTCAATGCAATTTTTAAAATATTACGAATTTTTTATTCGGATTCGTTAACAATTATAACAGCTTTTAAGTTATTAAATGTTTGTACAAATTTTAAAATAATAAATCAAATTGAAAATTGGATGAAAGTAAATGAGTCTGAACTTGAGCGTTTTAAATTCCTCATATGATCCAATAATCTCATGACATCTTGTTAAAAAAACCAAAATTTACCAACTTATACTTATTCTAGAATTTAGTCAAATCAAAGCCACATGCGTGAAAATTTCCACTCTTAAGACTTTTGTTCTTCATTTTTTCCATTTAAAAGAATATAATATTACTGGGCCTTAAAAATAATTTTATTTTTTAGTTATTGAAGTCAATCTCAAACATATGAAAATAAGTGAAAATGCAAATTATTATAATCGTGTAAAAAAAGCACTTTCAAATGAACACTTATCGGCAACGAATGTTCAGTTTCAATGGGATCCGCCGGATGAATCAACTTGTCCATCTTCCGTCGCATATTATTTTATGAAAAATAATGGCTATCGCGTAGATTTACAACAGCCAAAAGTTAAAATACATCAGGAATATTCATTACATATTCCAAAATTATTTCCTGACAATTTATGTGAAGAAACAATCAATGAATTCGTAGAATGTATTGGAATATACATGTTGTCATGTATGGATAATATAAAAGTAACTCCAAAAGTAACTAATTCTTTGATGGATGAAATAAGTAGTGTTCGAATTATGCATTCTCAAGGGATGTTTTCGTCAAAGTCTATTTTAGACCTAATCAGTATTTTAAGGTTAATTTTTGCTATTGTGTATTATTTATTTAAATTTAAGTTTTTTAGAGAATATATTAAATCAAATCAGCAGAAACCTTGGGTAGCTGTTTTTGTTCAAGGTGCTCCTTTTTCTCCTATATCATATTTTAGTCACGAGCTTGTATTTTCTTCAAATGGAAATAATGATTTTTTATTGATTATTTATCCAGATGACAGATTCGTTTTTTATAAAAATATATCATCATGTAAATCTAAGTAATTATGTTATGTTAAACTAAAAGACATAAAAATGTGCTTTTTGGAAAAAATAGAATTATAATTTAAAAAAAAAATATTCGTTTTAGTTTTAAATGTCACAAGACATTTTTTAAATATAAAATTCAATTTAGATTATATATAGAAAAACAGCAAAAAAACAACGCAGGTTAAACAAATACGCAGGCCTTCAAATTCACAATGTTGTTACTCATTGGATTTGTTTATACAAAAGGCTTAATTAAGAAGTGTCACATCTTTACTTTCTATAAATTCAAATAATAAAGAAGTAATTTAAGGGTAAACACTCTTTCTTTAAAAAGTTCTATTATGAATTGTAGTTATGTAATAAAAACTTAATGAAAGTCAAAAATGAGTTCAAAACTTTAGTTAAGATAGTAATTTTTTTGTATATAATTTAACGCAAGTTGAAGAGCCAATAAGAAGCTTCAAGTGTATTTCCATCCAGTATAACTCTATACATTTACAAAACGTTCGGTATAGTTATACTACAATCAAATTTTCCTTATTGAAACACTAATCTAAAAAACAATAATATTGAGTAGAGTTATCCTACTTTCAATAAGCAGAATCATATATTTAATAGTTTTCACCAAGAGTTACAAAAAGCAATCAAATGTAAACTTTATATAATAACGATAAGCAATTTTTACATAAAAGGCACTTGGAGCTCCTAGTTACTCTGTTAAGTCAAAGTCAATTTTTAAAGAGTTAATACTAGCAGTTTTTGTTAAGACTCTTTCAATTATTATATTCGAATTGTATACATTATGTTAAGAAATGGATGTAATGCCCTTTGATTTTATTTCCAAGTGCAAAAATAGCATATCAACGCAGTCATCATAAGTAGAAATGCAGAAAGATTAAACTAATATTCTGTATATGTTATCATAGTTGGAAGTTGTATATAAAAATTTTATAAGAAAAGTATTTGCTTCAAAAAATTTCTAATATATTCACAAAATGATAAAAAGTATTAAAAAATTCCTAATATCCAACAGCATACTATAATGGAAAGCTCGTCTCTTCTGTACCAGATAATAAAGGCACATTTGCTGCAGAAGTTGAAGGCACACCTGAAGTTGAAGCAATGTTAGCTGTAGATTCACTTTGTTGCTCATTAACATCCAGTTCTTAAAAAAATGTTATATATAATATTCTTAAAAATTTATAAATTTCAGGAAAAGTTTATCTGTAATTCTTTTTAAAATTGAAAATGACTAATAAGAAGCAAACAATAAATATTTTACTCAAACGGTAATTTCGCTTCATTCAAATAGACCTAATATGTAGAATCAAATATATAACGATTTATTTTTTTAGAGAAAAATGCAATGAATGCAAAATAATTATTGTGTTATAAAAAGTTACCATTTACCATTAAGTAAAGCATGGTTCCTTTCGGTACGCTTTGTATATATAAAAAGCGCTAAATAGAAAATTAGCGGTAAAGTTGAAAGTAAGCTACTTGTAAGTGTAAATGCTTTTAAGTCAATAACACGTCTAGAGCATTTTAGATCTTTAAACCACTTAGTTTGTGTTCTATTAACCTATATAAAAGCATAAAAAATAGTAAATTTTGCAGAATACTCAGTTTTTACCCCGTCTACGACATCGAAGCAAATACGATTTTGTCTAATTGTTTTCATTTTTTCATATAACGCATTCATTGTGTGATATAAACCATGACAATGATCACACGCATTTTCATTTGACTGAATGCAAGTATTTAAAGCTGCTATTCTTTCTACAATGTTTTGAACATCTTCAGCTAATTTTGTAGTATCATTCTTTTCATAACATTCTGAAAGTATTTTGTTCTTATATTAATTTTATTAAAAAGAAAGAAATACCTCGGCAGTACCCATCTTCCCAAATTTTTATATTATTCAAATAAGAAACTACAATTACATTCATTCTATCTTGATTAGTGTATAATTCTTTGCAAGTTTTCTTGAATATTGGATCGGTAAAGGTCATAAAAGTTGAGTAAACCTCTTCCAAATAATATATTCTCTCACGGCAGCTTATGCAAAATTTAGCTGGAATTGCATTATGTATGACACAATTTTCGAATTTACCTTCGCCATCGGCAATTTCACCAAGATATTTCTTGCACTAAATATAAAATATATGTACGCAATATTCATATTAATTTTTTAATATATACTGCTTTGATAAAAGAAACTTATTATGTAATTTTTGATATGTTAAGCAGATTTTAAAATGTTTACATGTTAATTTAGAAAAAGCAAATAACCATGTTTATTATAATACAAAAGAAAAAGACGAAACCATTTGAACTTAATTTGATCAAACAAAAAGGATAAACTCCTTCCTATTAAGAACAGTACAAAAATAAATTCAGTTAATAAATATTGCTAATAGCGGCTGTGTATTTATATTTTTACAGTAATAAATATCACAATTTTTTGTGGATATTGGTTACAAAATTTATTTATTAAATTACCGACTCATTGGCGTTTATTTTAAATAACATAAATGTTAAAAGCACCATACATAACAATTTCATTTTGTAGCTTAGATAATAGAATAGAAAATGAAAATATCCTTTGTTTACTTGGACTGCGTTAGTGTGTTTTTTAATATTCTGTCGCTTTCCACCGGCTAGCCGAAAGTACAAATCTACTACCTTTTTGCACTTCCAGTTGTACTTTTGGAAGTGAAACTTGTACATTTGACGTTAACGTGTCGGCTTAATATATATATAATTAACCATACCATACCATACAAAAATATTTTATTGAGTCAAGAATAATACAATAATACAATAGAATACATGTTTTCCTTAAAATTAAGGTACACCTAATTTAAATTGGCCCGTAAGGAGTTTAGGCCAAACTTTAGGAAAAACCGTTCAGCTATATTTGACGGTGCATCATGAGACAACATCAAAATTTTGTGTGCATGTAGGTTTTCACATGTATTAGTTATTTGTAACATTTTAAAGTTTTGCCTAGTATCAAAAGTGTAAAACTTTTATAAAGGAAAAATATAGGGTTTTTTTCTTTATAATGGACCATGGACCATGGTCCATAAGTAGCATCTAGTACATTTCTTTCATTTTAGTCTCATTTGGAAAAGCGTTTTTATTTTTATCAGTAAAAATTAATGTTAAAAAGTGAAATTTCTTTAAGATTTTTTATTTAAAACACTTCTAACTCCAGATATATGTGATATCCAGTTAGCCGTACCGAAATTAAGGGACATTTAAGTCAAAAGCAAACTATAAAGAAGTTTCATTTTTTAAGAATTATTTTGGCTAAAATGTCTTTTGAATTTTATGTGGCACAAAGACAATCACGTATATCTGGAGCTAGAAGTGTTTTAAATAAAAAATATTAAAGAAATTCCACTTTTTAACATTAATTTTTACTGCTAAAAATAAAAACATCAAAATGACAGCTGTTGATTTTCCAAATGAGACTAGAATGAAAAAAATGTACTAGATTGTTACTTATGGTCCATAATAAAGAAACAAACCCATAATTTTATCATCCTAATACGGTGTTTACACAGGCTAACTTACAGCGATTGAGTTCATATAAAAAAAATGGTGTTTACACAGCCCCAGTGCTGTTAGTAAACAATTCATTTCTCAAAAGTTCCACTGTCTTTAAATGTCATAAGTGAAGACTTTATAAAAACTGTGATCAACTGAAGCTGGGACACTAAAAAAATAATAACAAAATTTCTTTACGCTCATATAAAAAAAATGTCAAACGTCATATGTCAAAATAACGCAACAAAGTGTGGACAGGGTATTGGCGTGAGTTCGGCGGTGCTACGGCGATTGTGTGGAGGCCCCATTACATTGAACGAGAGCCATTTGACGACTTGGAAAAAATAGTGAATAGTCCCCTTAAAGCACTTTGAGAAAGATATAGGAATATAAATTTTATTCCTTCAACACCAAAACAGCAAGAAAATAGTTAAGTACTCATTTCAGCTAATCCTCAAAAATGTCAGAAATGAATTTCTGTGTATTGATGTTTAACCAGAACCTTGATTCTTACAATCTCATTTCCTATGACGACACAGTTAAAATAATTTTATTAAAGAATAACATTCGAAGAATATTATGTGAAATTTCCACGAAGCAATATTAAAATATACGGCAATGGCAGCAATTATTTAGAAGCATATCGGAAAAATAGCGGTGCCCCTCATAACAAGATGCTGGATCATCAGAAAACAAAAAATTAAAGTTTTTTAGTGAGAAAATCGTTTTCCCCATGTAACGCTTGGAGGGTTTTCGAAATTAAGATTTTTCACGTTTTGGGAACACTTTGAAGTTATTTTTGTGAAAAAAATCTTGACGCGAAATGTTGTGGATGTTGGTTTTGGATTCAGTATTGGTGTGTATTGAAGAAATAATAGATTATTACAATAACTTAATTTTTAATTAAATTAAGGAGCAATCCTGGTTAATTTTTAAAAATTACTTCTTTTTTTCATTATATAAATGCTATTAGCTCATTTATTTTAGTTCATATTACTTACTATTATATTACTCGATCTCAGA
Organism: Acrocera orbiculus; assembly: GCA_947359355.1. Classification (NCBI taxonomy): domain Eukaryota; kingdom Metazoa; phylum Arthropoda; class Insecta; order Diptera; family Acroceridae; genus Acrocera; species Acrocera orbiculus. Next base: position 7,335,879 of record OX375757.1, read on the forward strand.
TTTAGCGAAATTCTTATAATGGGGATACTAATGATTTATTAAGTTTCAAATCAGGAATTATTTGATTTTTAGTAATGTACTTTTGGTCTCTCATGAATTCACGTAAAGGCAGTGGAATTAAAATTGAATTATCCTCTTTCTAAAAAAAAATTTTTTAATAAATATTTTTTCAAAATAATTAATTAACCTGATTTGTTTCTAATATAGCAATAAGCATTCTAGGTACAGCACATGCAGTTCCATTAACTGTATGAGGATATTTCATTACATCATTAACTTTGTATTGTATATTAAGTCTTTTTGTTTGATAATCAGTACAATTACTACAGCTGGAAATTTCTCCCCACATGTCCCTCCCAGGCATAAAAGCTTCAATATCATACTTTCTATAAGCAGCAGAAGCTAGTTCACTCGGAGGCATATCTAATACACGAAAATGCAATCCTAAGTCTTCAAAAAGTGTGATTTGTGTATCCTTAAATTCTTTTAAAATATTTTCTGAATTGTCTTCATGGCAAACAGAAAACATTTCTACTTTGGTAAATTGATGAACTCTAAAATTTTGCAAAAAAAATCTGTACTCTATTACACTTATATTTTATAAAAATCTTTGAATAAATTTTAACAGAAAAAATTTTTGAAAAGAGTAAAATACATATAAATGGAAGAGTTAAATTTAAACTAGGATCCATTAGCCTTACTTAATACAAACAACACGCAGTGTGATTCGAGAAATGAAAAATTAATTTGGTATTGAATTTATGAATAAACCATGATTGAAGTATTCAGGCTGTCAGGCAACATAAATCAAAGTTGCACTACATAACAACTCTGCAGCTAAATTTTTTATTGTAAAAAATGTTCTTCCAAATATATTTTAAATTATCAATGAATGATAAAAAATTATACTATTTACCTGAATATACCCTTTTCTTCTTTTAATCCCGATGTTTCTGCTCTGAAACATCGACTTACTGTCGCTAATTTTATAGGTAAACTTTCTTCATTTAAAATTTTATCTTGAAAATAACCAGCGAAAGCCATTTCTGATGTTCCAGATAAACATTTTTTAAAATTAGCCAATTTATATACCTACTATCAAACGAACAAATTCTTTAAATAAATTTTTACTAAAGGTGGTTTATACAATTGAATTTGGTCACATGACTCAATTACCCCGTAATTTTAATTTTGAAATTGGTCAGTATTTATTTGGTGTTTGGATTAGCGTTTTCGAGAACGCTTTTGAAGCGCGGTTATACTCAAAGGAGGGTGACACACGAGTCGTCATAACATGCACAATTTTTCGAAGTTACGGGCGAGACGTATAAAGATCAGTGAGTTTGCTCTTTGTACGTCTTTGTGAGCGCTTTATACGTCTCGCCCGTAACTTCGAAAAGTTATGCATGTCATGACAACTCGTGTGTCACCACCCAAGGGTATATGAACTGCAATAATTACATTAGAAGTCTTTTAGAAAAATATAATTTGTGCTTTTCAAATTATTTTATTGTATTTATAATTCATTATTATTTACGGCAAGCCAATTTAAAATGATAGAAATAGTTAGAAAGCATAAATTATATATTTGCAATCAAAATGACAAATAATAATTGCATTCAGTATACTTGTGAATATAACCGCGACTCGAAAACGCCTATATTTAGAGTGTGTTTTTAACAACCCAATTTGGGTTAGTTTAACCAAAGTTGGTTGAAGAAGTTCATTTTGGTGAGAGAGATAAGAGTTCAGAAACAACAAAAATATGATAATTGTAAATTATTAAATCAAAAAATATTTAACAATTTTGTAATATATTTATTAGCTATTAATGAACACTTCCTTCAACCAACTTGGGTTAAATTAGCCCAAAATGGGTTGATTAAAAAAACACACTCTTAGACACGACCTTAAGTTCACTTCAACACAATTAGTGGTACCAAATTCTATTGTGTAAAAACCTCTTCAAAAAATAATAACCTGCGTTCTGTCTCCTGTTGTAGGCATTCCACATGCTTCAATTATCTCTGGAGAAATAATGTCGGGAACTGTAATAATTTCAAAGCCTTTTTTTTTAAGTCTTATAAGTGAATATTTGACAAGAGCATGTTCCATTTCAGCGAGAGTTTGCATTAAGTAATAGCTTTTCTGACCACAAAAATTTCCAAGGTGTTCTATACGAAGAATTTTTAGAAGTTTACATAGTTCACTAAATTCTTTAGGTTTAAAATTGAATTCCGGCATATTATTAACTATATCAATACATTTTGGCTCATTTCCATAGTCAAGAACTGCAGGATGTGTATTGTTAGGCAATTTATTTAACTCTTCTTTTAATTTTATCATCAATGAAATTTTCTGCTCAGAATTAAGAGTTTTCATATCCATCTTTAAATTTATATCTTTAAGAGCTTCAAGGCTTTGATTTCCATTTCTCTTTTTGATATTGTTTCCTATTTCTTCTATGTTAAGGGATCGAAAACTATCACAAGAACTTCTTTGTTTTATTTCTTGGGATAAATGTCGTACCAAGATTCGGTTTATAAAGCACTTTATTTTTACCGATCCAAGTTTCATTCTAAACAATTAAACAATTTAGTTTTGGGTTTATCTACTTACAAATTCTTATAAAAATACTTTTTATTCTAATAAATGACATTTGAGTTTTAGCACAATTTTATGGATACCTAACTTGGTGTCTACAGTAGTGTTTTTGACAGCGTCCTTATGGGCAATTTTTAGGCCTGGTTATAGTCATTCTGTCTAAATTACTAGGTGTTTATACTAAAGAATACCATACCTCTTTTTGAATCGATTTATCATTTGAATTTCTCAACTGAATCTAATGTTTAATTATCTTATTAAACTTACAATTGAGCACATTGAATCGAGCTTTCTAAGAAAAACTTATCAGTTAACAGGTTAATTTCCTTACCATCGTAGTGAGATTCTAAAAGGTTCAAAGGATCTTTCAAGTCATAAAAAATATTATTAAATTCATTTAAAAACACAAGCAGTTATTTTTCTAAGTTCAAAACAAATTTCCTCAAAATCAGAATAAGACAATATAGCCATCTTTAGACACATCTCACATGTTTAGATATTTTAGGGAAAACAAATTTCTAACGTATAAAAATTTTTGCATAGGCTCAAAGGATTTTTCAAGCCAGTTAGTTAATATATACAACGTTAATTCTTAATTCCTGACTTTATTGAAAGTTTCAGAACAGCATTAATAGCCAAAGACATAAAAATTCTTTAGCAGTACCGGCTCCAAATAATGAATCATTACCTGATAGAAAAAATTGAGATAAAAACAAAGTAACCTCAATGACAAATTCAGGTAATCTACATCGAAAGGGCCTTTAAAAGGAGCATTGAAAACACAACATTATTAGAACAGCGTCTATTCAATGGCGTTAAGTGCTAAGCTGCACATAATTGCCATTAAGTGATCTATATTAAAATATATGTCCATGTGCAAGCTTTAATTTTTAAAAATTGGAATTTAAAACAAAATAAAAAATATATATACATATGTTTCTTACCTCAAGAAACCTCAATGCAAACTCAATAATCGTTTTAAAACGATTTGGTTCACACTCCATTGAAATTCCACAGTTACAATTTGTAATACCAATGAATCAATAAAAATTACAAAAAATACTTAGTTTGTTAAAAATTTTCGTGCAAATGTATGTCAAGTTTATAACCCAAAAGCAAAATTTATTATTTTGGTATTTAACTCTGAAACGAAAACAATAAAATAAAGTCTGTTAAGCTTCTTAAAAACAAATGAAGCGATTACTTCCGCTAATTCATAAAATTCATAATCTACAAAGTTAATGGCTTATTGTTTTTTAAAAAAATTATTTATGCATGTTTTTAAATTATAATTTCTAAATTATCGTACTACAATTTTTCTATAAAATCAACAGAAAACATTATATCTGTTTAATTCGAAAGAAGAGTCTGCTGAGTTTTAGGATCGAATCATAAATTTAATCATGTCATATGCTGGAAATACTTCTGACATAGAACAGGAAAAAAGTGAATTTCTGCATAGCCAAAGTACTACTAATATATCTGGAAAAAATTTGTTAAATCATAAAATAAAAGGAGAAATGTGGTACGAGAAACGAGATGAAGATTCAGCTTCAGAAACTTCAGATTCAGATCATTTTTTAGCTAAAGGTGAGAATTGTATTCTAATAAAATAAAAACTGAAATTTTACTTGCAATCATATAGGAGCGTTTCTACTAACACCATCGCACGATTTATCAATGGAACGGGCAGCTACAATATGCGAAAAAATGAGCTTTAAAGGATGCTATAGCCTTACTAAAACAGCTACTGGAATTTTATTTAAATTTTCTAATCCTGAAGATTATCAAGCTGTTTATAAAAAAGGATTCTATAAAGTTACAGGTGCTAGATTTTATAAAAAGGTAATAATTGTTAACTTTGATTAAAATATAATTAATTAAAAAATAATTTTATTAGATAGCTATACCATGTCGCCCACAAAAAACTTTTACACTCTTTGTTTCAGATATACCCGAAGAAGTTCCTGTTGAAGATATACGGCATTCCTTGTATCGTTTTGATTCTGTTGTTGAAGTTGTCCGCTTGCTTATTCCTAATTCACCGGCTCCCGAGAAAAATATAGATGGTATACATTGGTATATGATTAAAAACAAGTAATAGTTTTAATTCTATCCTTCTCTAAATAGGAACAATTATATCCAAACAACAGCAAGTAAAGGAAGAAAATATTCCTAAAAATAAAGATAACCAACCGTCACCCATTAGAATAACGCTTGCTTCATTGGATGAGTATAATATTTTGTTACAGTGTGGTCTTGACTTCTATGGAGCCACATTTTTTCCAACTGAAGCAAATATTAACTTTTCGTCCGCAAGGATAGCATATAAAAAAAATAGGTAAATTTTTGTAATCTTAAATGACTTAAATAAAAATTGCTATATTAGAATGATTGATGGAACTATACCGGGACGTGTACGTGAACTGCTACCAGTATTTGATGCGGCAGGATTTTGTAGAATTCCTCCTCCTGCTTCTAAAATAATAAAACCCAGATCATAAATAATTATTTTTATTGACTAAAATTAAGAATGGATTCATTGAATTAACTTTTAAAAAAAGTAAAAATATTAAGTATTTTATTTTTCTAATTACAATTTTTGTTAGTATAAATATTAAATACTGTTGTCGTGTGGTTAAAGTTTTAAACACCACAATATTTATTTCTACAATAAATAATTTACTCTTTATTATTTCAAAATAATTTACTTTTTTATTATTTCAATGTAATTTTTATTTATTATATTAGGTCTACTTTAGACACGGTTTTTTCCAGCGCGGTGCCCATTGTGTCAGCTCCCATTTATTTGAATGGATTCTACTTTGCTGTCACCGCGCCCATGTCGCAAACTGCGTGCATTGTTTTTGGGTCATAAGTCTGAAAATATATATATATATATATATATATATATAAATATATATAAGTATATATTGACGGATATACTATCCTTCGTACATTATGATAGCACCATATACGGCCAAAAGAGATACGATCAGGCACCAGCACCACTAAGTGCCGCCAAGCGCCGACTTGAGGTATTTTCTTCACATAGCGAGTATATTCCAATTCAAGATAGCTCTCCTAATTTCCTACTGGTTTGTGTTTGCACTTTTAAATTGGAGTAATCAATCCTCGTTTGTCGGCAAATACCGAAAAGTTCTGCATGTCATGACGACTCGTGTGGACGACCCTTAAGTAGCAAACGCAATGGACGCGATGTGTAGTGGAATTTTTTGGCAGCAATTCAAGTGACTCGCTCTTGAGTGATATATATGTTAGTCATATGAAATTTAGGAAAAGTCAAAATATTTTAAAATAATAATTAGAATTTATATTTTTATTTATATTATGGATAAAGAGAGGTACTATCAAATGAATCAATTAAATATTTAAGTTATACATTGAAAGTTCTTTAGGTTTTCTCTTTTACTACTTGAACCAAATGATATTTACTTTCAAGATTTTGCCGTTGACTTTCTGTCAACTATTGATAATGGATTAAATATATCGGATAAATCTACTGGTCGACTTAAGCTCTGCTCAAAATCGATTGTGTTTGATCCTAAAGATCTTCATGTCCCTCTCATTAAAATTTCGTACAAAGATATTAAGGAAATATCACAGGAAACCATAAAAGAACAAGCAAAAACACATCATTTTTTACGAATAAGGTAAATTAATAGTTTTAAAATTTTTGAGAGAATAATATAGTGCTTAAAAACGATTACGCTTAAATAGTTAAAAAATAACATGTATCACCTTTGCGTAACGCTAAAGAAGTTACTTCAAATAAAAAAAGGGTATAATTACTTGATATTCACTTAAGGCAAAGTAATCATTTATCTAGAATCGTCTCGTGAAATTTTTATATAACAAAGTTTTTTCAATTTTGTTTTATTTTTTACGGGTTTATTTTGATTTCAAGGATCTTTTATTACTTTTTATATTTTATAAACTCATTGCTTGTTATAAATCAATTCAGCTTAAACACTTTTTTTTGTAGGTGCTCGCAATATGTGGAAATGCTTCCTAATGGAATCATAGAACCGTACAACTTTATTATAACCTGCAAAACATTTTTTTTCTTTTTTTATTATGCCAACATAAATGATAAAATTATTGACCTTTGCCAACAATTAAAACGTGCCTCTAGTTTAAATACCTGTGAAAGAAATTATATGGTATTTTTTTAGTCTTTTAGTTATAAAAATTGGAAAAATTAAAGTGATTTTTTCTTCCAGATATCTACAATAGTTTTTTCCTATCATAATCGCTTAAAATTTAATCCTTTGTGGTTGAATGATATATACGAAAAAACATTAATTGATTGCAGGGTGAACGATGTCAAACCATTAATCATAAATCCTGGAAGATTACTCCTAACTGATTCTTGTGTATACTTTCAGCCATATAACAATATACAATCAGTAATTTAAAAATTAAATTTCAAGCAGGGTTATAATGACGCTTATTCTAGTATCCTGTGCTCAAAATTAAACATGAATGCATCAACTCTATAACAAAGAAGAGATTTTTACTACGACATATAGTAAGATTTTTAGTTTTATAAGAAAAATTATTCCCCATGCAAATTAAGATATTGAATAAAATTTTTTGTGTTTTTTGAAAAACTCACGTCAAATAATTTATTGAAATATTAATTTAAAAAATAGTAAAATTGTGTACTTGGTATGGTACTGCAAATTAGATTCTCGGGTTTTGTATAAGAGTGTGTTTACAGTAGAAAACTCACAGCGAAACCGGTTATTTTTATACAAAACTCACCGAATCGCTGTGAGTTGGCCCGTTTAAACCTATTCTAACTAAGCTCTAATGTAAAAGCATAAGTTACATAAATTTATGCCTAGTTTTTAAGAACGTGACTATTTTATAATAAGGATATAGCTTCACTCAATAATTATTATGCAACTTAACAAAAAGTCACACTTGTTTTTATTTGAAGGGACTTGAAATAAATTGGGAGGATTCTAAAAGTCTATATGTGTCTTTTTTAAATAAATCAGAACGAAATCATTTTTATTCCGTCATTTTTGGACAAAAAAAAGTTAACATTCAGCATATTGAATCGGAAAGTATGACGTTAAAGTGGCAAAACCGTTTGATATCTAATTTTGAATATTTAATGTTTTTAAACAGGTAAATTTTTTAAGTTAAAATGTGCACTATTCAAAGTTTTCGTTAGCTTAGCGGATAGAACATTTCAAGATTTAACTCAATATCCTGTATTTCCTTGGGTATTGACTGATTATGAATCAGATGAAATTGATCTGTGTGATATAAAAAATTACAGAGATCTTACTAAACCTATTGGTGCTCTTAATGTTGAGCGATTGCAAAGATTGAAAGAGAGATGTTCAGAAATATCTGGTCCTAAGCAAGTATTAAGTTATTATAATTTTTGTTAATTATTTTGATTTTTGAAGGTTTTTATATGGCTCGCATTATTCTACACCAGGCTTTGTTTTATTTTACTTGGTAAGTGATTATTTCTCTAGCAAAATATACACTTTTCGTTTTATTTTTTTTCAATGATTTCGAAAACAAATGTTATTGTTTTAGAGTTTTAATTTTGTTAGTTAATTTTTTTGGAAATACATAATTTATGTATATTTAGTAAATTTAACAATTTGAATTTACAGGTAAGAAAATATCCGCACCTCATGCTTTGTTTACAAAACGGTCGATTCGACCACCCAGACCGCATGTTTAATAGTATTTCTGAAACTTTTAAAAACTGTATGAACAACATGTCTGACTTTAAGGTATGTAAATATTATTTTCACAAACTTTACATAGTATAGAATTTTCATCATATGATTCTAATAATTTCATAAAAAAATATTCCAATATGATAGGAGCTTACTTCAATGGAGTTACTATCAACCGTCATTAAAACATTTCATATATGGTTGTGTTACTTTCCATACTTTTTCTAAATGTTCAAAATCTTTCAAAAATCTATCATATCAGTCATTAAGTATTCGCAAAAAATTCTATATTATTAGACGAAATCAAATGATATGAATTTTAATCGACAAATTTACGCGTAAATAGTAATGTTTAATGAAAGGTGTGGAAAGAATTGTTTTGTTCAATAAGCACTGAGATATCATATTTTCTCTAACACAACAGAAAGATCATTGTGAATCTCTGTTACTTAAACCTTTGCATAAGCACCCCTACATGTCCTCAAAAGCCTTCCTTTTTTAACTCTTGTAATGCTCGAGAAAATAAAGCGGTTACATAGTCTCAATGCAAAATTTAGAATACATTTTTTTGTTATAAAAAGAATATTAATATATTTTAGGAACTTATACCTGAATTCTATGACATTAGTAATGGCGGGGATTTTTTATTAAATAAATTAAAAATAAATTTTGGAACAAGGAGTGACGGTACATCAGTGCATAACGTTGCTCTGCCACCTTGGGCTAAGAATTCACCTGAATTGTTTGTAAAAAAAATGAGGTAAATATAAAAATAACTATTATTAAATACAAATTATAGTTGATAATTTAAAGGGAGGCTTTAGAATCTGATTATGTCTCTATAAATCTTAATCATTGGATTGATTTAATATTTGGATATAAACAACAAGGAGAAGAGGCACTTAAAGCTAATAATTGTAATTTTTTTAATATACATAAAAACATAATTCTAAGAAGATATTCTAGTATTTTATTATTTATGCTACGAGGGTTCCGTTGATTTGGATACTATAAAAGATTTATCTGAAAGACATGCACTTGAAGTACAAATTATGGAATTTGGACAAATTCCCAAACAACTATTTCAAAAACCCCATGTTTCTCGAACTGTGGACTTAATAAAAAGTTTTAGAATTAATTCTAATAATTGTACAGGTAATTCAATTTTAATGCATTTATGATTACTAAAATTTGATGATATTTTTAAGGCGATTCTTAATGTTTAAATTATAAATTCAACATAATACAATTACTTTTTATACTAATTATATTTGGAGCTGGCTTAATATTTCAGTCAGTGAAACTTTTTTAGATATTAGCGCTTTTGAACAAGTTGACATACACATTTTTATTAATACCAATCATTGCATTAATTTATCTTTCAATTATGTTACGATGAAAACTATAAATGAAACGACTAGATAAGTTTCAAACAATTGAGCTACATCTGAAAGGATCACACGTTGCTCATAAACAACCAGTGACGGCTATTTGTATTGAAGATGACATTGTCTACTCAACTGCGAAAGATGGAACTATGAAATACTTCGATTTAACAAAGGAGCATCAAATAAGGTTATTATTATTTACATTGTTGACATATTGCTAAAATATTATTTTTCAAGGAGTATATCTTTCGGAGATCATTCTATAAGTACATGCCTAAAACTACCAAATTCAAATATTATCGCGTTAGGATCATTGGATAATATTATGTAAATTTTTTCTGTAAATCCAATAAAAATATAGCTTGATTTGATTATTTTACAGCTTATTATACAATATTGATTTTGGTAAAACTTCATGTATTATTCCTGCACATGATGGTAGTGTATCATGTTTAACTTTAGTTAATGATTTTGATATTCTCATATCAGGTAGCTGGGATTGTTGCGTAAAGTAAAATTTAAAAAAGAGAATAACCTAAACTTACTTCTTAAACTAAATTTTAGGGTTTGGCGAGGGTATCGAAGGGTCAATTATAAAGATTTTAAACCGTGTGAATCTTTGATTGCATATTTTCCATTTGAGGATAAAGTGACTTGCTTGGTAAATATTCAATTGAAAAATTCAATTAGAATTATAGCTGGAAGTACTACTGGAGATATATATATTTGTACCTTAAAAGTATTAGAGCATGAGAATAGTTTTTTTCCTGAAGAACCAAAGCTTCTTATTAAGCATCCAAGTGAAGTTTCCAGTTTGACTTTGAATTTAAAAGGAACATCTTTGGCTTCGTGCAGTTTGGATGGAAATATTTATGTAACAGACGTTAACACTGGAATGAATATATTTACAAAATTTCTTAATAATCCCGTAATATCTTTAAGTTGGTGGGATGATTTAAATTTTTTATTTTGTGGGGATAAGATTGGTATTCTATGGATATTTGATCTGATTACTGGATCTTTGAAGTACCGTGAACAAATTGCGAATGGTATAAATATTTTTATAATAAAACATAATTTCAATAAATATAAATTTTAAGGACCACTTACATGTGTTAATCACTCCCTAAAACATGAATTAGTAATAACAAGTGGATGGGATAAAACCGATTATCGAATAAAATACTGGTCTTTGCAGTAGACAATCGAATTACAAAAAGAATTATAATATTGACCCTAAATTTGATGTATTCCTAATCACATTTATTTTGTTTTGATTTTTTTTTATCTGTAAATAATTAAATAATATCGACTTTAAATAAATTTTATTGTTAAAAAAATATAAGTAAGCTTTTCTGTAAAGGAATGTACCCTCACAGTGACTTAAAAAATGTAATATTAACAATTTTTAAGGTATATTTTTTTTCATTTTACTAACTTTTTTATGTCTAATGACTAATACTTGAATAGCTTTGTTGATCAATTTCTTGCCTAAAACCTTGAGTATACTCGCTCGATTCTCACGTGACTGCCGCTTAGCTGTTGCCCGACGTAAGAAATCGTGCTTTGAATAAATATTAGTTGTTAGTACTGGAAGAAATTTTTGGTACAATCTCTATAATGTCACGTAACTCCTGGAATCTATAGATTTCCCTATGTAACCGTGATATTATTATCACTGATTGTCTTTTCCCCAAACCTAAGTCCTTTAATAAATCAATGGGATCGAACTGATCGAAAACTGAATCTTGTGTTAACAGCTCACTATTTGCATAGAGTTTACTTGACTCCTGATTTGGTAATTGTTCGCTACTATCCTGGGTAAACAGGTAACGAGCCTTTAGATGAAAAAGGAAGTGGTTTAGTGATAGAACAATTTTCAGATTACTCAATAGTAGGTCTGGGTTACTGTATGTAATAGGTATGGCAGTTAGTAATTCTTAATTCTTTCCATAAATAGCACCGCCTTATGTAATCAGTGCTCTTTGAAACGACATAGTCTGCATGCCATGAAAAAGACTCAGAGGCAGTAAACTGGGTGCCTCATCAGCTGAATGACAGGCAGATTGAAAGGAGCAAAGCAGTTTGCAAAATTTTATTTTCTCGATTTAGATGAAAAAGTCTTTTGCATCAGATCGTATAGAATCAAAATCATGGGTAGATCCGGGTCAACCGTTAACGTCAACCACAAGACTGTTACGGCTTTAATATCTTTTGCTTTTTTTCTAAGTTTATTTGAAAAATTTATAAGAATATTTTTCCATGGGAACAACTTTTTTGTTTCAGAAATTAATTTTTGGTATTCTTATCAGTTTCCCGTTGGCAGAAATGTATTTTGAAACCAGCAGGTTGTTTTGCGTATGAAAAGAGAGTCAGTCAGCGTTTGATTTTTTTACAAGGCAGAGCCCTGGTGGTTTGGGGCCTCTTACCTTACGATAGTTTTTTTTGAGTTGGTATTTTGATAGAGGATGATGTGTGCGCCTCGGCTAGTTGTAGTTGCAAAAGGGAAAAAAAATTTAATTATAATTTATAAAACTACACTACCAGTTTAAACTTATTAATTAAATCAATAATAATTAATAAATACATTTTTAAATGTGTAATTGATTTTTGCAGAAGTCAGAGCCCTCTGACCTTTCGGTGGTTTTTTTAAAAAAATTTTTTAGGGAATTACATTACATTTTATTGTGGTTCTAAGTGTTTAATTTAGTAAAGAATGAACATTTAGTTGAAAATTTTTTTTGAATTACTACAGAAGAAAAAAAATTTTGTGATTTTAATTAAGAACACTAAACCGTCACTTTATTTACGTTAAATAAATTGTTATTTAATAAAAAAACAGAGAAATTTACTTTTTTATATAACTTATTTCAATATTTAAAAAAAAGAAAATTAAAAGTAAAATACGAAGGACTACTTTCCTACTTATCCCGAAATACACTAAATTTAGGTTCCTTAACTCTATCCTTATATACTTTTAAGAATCTAGCCTAAATAAACATTATAAAATTTTAAAATAATCGCTGACAGGATATTTACTTAGTTTCGGATGGCCCTTTTGTTGCTTAACATATTTATTTAAGACGATTTCTAGTGAGATAGACTTCACAGGTTTTATGACCATAACAATATATACACATAAATATAATAAAGAATGTAAGGATGGTAGTGATTTTGGTCAGATACACCTGGTATGATATATAAGTATATATATATAACCTAATTTTAAATTTAAATACAACAAAATCTTCGTACACTTTGAATTTCGATTTCCTTGACTGAGACTTTTCAATTATGGACGGTCCTTCAAGTGAGGATAAACCAGCACAGGAGCCTGTAGTTCCAGACTCCAATTAACAGGGAGATGTTTTCTTTTCGTATCGCTAAGATACTTTTTTTCAATTAAGTAGTGGGCTATTTTCTTAAAAAATTTTTGGGATTTTTAATAAAATATGATTTATTGTATAATTGTATTGAATTATAGGCTTTCTTGCGTTTTTGAACTAACGCTAATATTTTTAAGCTCACTTCTTCACATTACGTTTTTTCCCTATACTTACTTTTACATATTCCTTTCTAACAGCTCTTACGGTTAAACAAAATCAAGCCTTGAGTATATCCTTAACATATTTGCAGAGTTAACATGTAAATGGTCTGCACAAACAAACAGTTTTATTGAAAAAAAAAACATTGATATAGTAAAGCTGACTGAATATTCAATTTTGGTAGAAAACAATCTCAATTAATAAAAGTAAACAATCTCAAATTTAAACTATAAATTCCAGCCATATATAAATATGCAAAAAATCTTTAAGGCTTGTTTTTTTTCAGATTTGCTATTAATATTGAAACAAAGGTAAATCAAAATAATTTTTAATCTGAAATAAATCCGTGTTATCTCACCTTGCTAATAAATCGTTAGCTTTAATGTTGAATTATTTTAAGCGAATACAAATTACAAACAATTTTAGGCGAAATTTATACAAAGTGCTCAGCTTGTAAAAATCTTGCTGAACATTTACTTTCAAATTTTAATAACATATATCTCTAAAAGGTGCATACAACCAAATGCATTTCAGTTGCTATTCTTTTGGCAGTTATCTGTTTTTCTCTTCTTTTTGTAATATAAGAAAGCAAATGAAAACGAAAGCTATTATAAATGATTAAAGCTTAACTTTTCAACTTATTTTAATATTTTTGTGTTTCTTATTTATCCCAAGATTAATTACTGCCACAAAATTTATATGAACATTTCTACCTGACACTTTTATATAGTTTTCAATTAATAACCTTTGCCATCTTTTAAGTATCTCAATAAATGGTGTGAGCAGCAGGAATAGAAAAATGCAAAGTAGGAGTTAATTATAAAAATACAGAAGTTTAATTCACAGACAGGAGAACACTTTCTTCTTCAAAATTTAGTTAACTTTTTGGTTACTTAAGGTTTGGCCACATTCAATAATCCTAACGAAAATTTATAATTTGTGATTACTGAAATATTTTTTTGCCATTGCTATATATATTGATTCCAAAAATTGGCTTTGTCTCAAAAAATATATAATAAAATATATTTTTTTAGAAATTATTTAATTAGAGTGTGAGTAATAATTTTTTAAAATATCAATTAAATTTATACAAAGGTTTAGTGACAAAAAATATTAAAATTTTGAAATAAAGATTAATAAACAAAATTAATGCTTATGAAGTCTTAATATTTTTAAAATTACACTTCTAAATTGAAATAAAAATTTCTGTAAAGGGGCTGTTCTAACTGAACAAAATTCAAAATTTTTATGTAGGAATCAAAATTAAATGATAACTTAGTTTCAGTGAAATCCAGATTTTAACTTTTTATTATAATTGAAACTTTTATAATATTCAATTAACAGTTTTCTAATCTTTTTTCTAGGGCAGTTTAAAAAATATTTTTACTCTCGTTCCATATCACATAATGCAATGCGTAACTGGAAATTGACCGTTTGGAATTTACTTTTTTTTCTTGTGCATATTCGAGGGCAGAGTGGTTATACAGTAATATCAACTCCAAAATTAGAAGAATATATTAGTAATACGTCAAAACTTTTAGTTATTACCAAAACAAAAGATATTGATAATTCAAGAACTATTGAGCCTATATTAAAACCAACTTCAATAGGAGGAAACGTATTACTGAAAGATCAAAAGAAGTTTCATAATAAAGTGCGTACTAAAATTATAAAATGATATTTGAATATTTTACTTAACTCTACTTATTATTATCGAGCTTCCAGCAAAATGCTTAAAATTTTTGTTTTTAGATAATTAACAATACAAATTGGTTCAAGCCATCCAATTTTTCAACAAAAACAATAAAAACAAATAAAATAAGTATTGTGGCTATGTCTTTGCCTTTTCAAAAAGTTGTAAAATTTTTTTGTTTAGATAATTCAACATCAACTGTCAGCTCATCAACAATAGCAAATTTAAAACAAATTAATGAATATGAATATGAAAAAATTGAATCAAAGTATATACCACAAGAATTTTCTTCAAAATATGATTTTTTCACCAATTATATATATGAACATATTTTAGAGTTAACAAAATCTGTTGCTCCCGTTATACCAGGTAATTTAAATATTAAATAATAATTTATTGGCTTTTAATGAAGATTTGTTTATAACAAATTTCAATTATGAAAGCCTGAACTAAATTATATGTATATAACAGTAATAATAGAGATTTGCCTTCGTAAAAAGTGGTTAAAATACTTTATAGATAGCTTTAGATACATAGCTTTCGGGGTAACTTGTGTACGTGCACTATTTAACTAAAGAATAAAATTAACTAAAGAATATAATTAACTAAAGAGACTTTGTAAAATCTTAATGATAAATTAACATAAGAAATTAGTTTGAATCTTTTATTTTGACAATAACAAATTATGATCCCTTAAACTCTTAGAACATGTCAGGTTGTCCTGAAATTTTGCATGTATTGCTGGAAGAAGGTTGCTATTTCCTATAAATTATATGGATTTCTCAATTTTGTTGCATCCAAGTGTCAGCCTCAGGACTTACTGACCGATGTGTTGTTTTTCTACTTTGTGACATTAAATTATACACTCTGATTCACTAAGACAGAATCTCTCTCATTTATATTATTTCCAATACACACAGTACATCACTTTTTATAGTTTTCTTTATAAATATTAATCCTTTAACTTGCAAGCTCGAGTTAATTCGAGCAGGCTGAACTGATAAACTGTACACACTCGAGATAATTCGAGATATAGTTTTGTAATTTTTTTGCCAAGACAATGTTCTAAGTCATGTTTTTTTACATAAAAAAATTGATTTTTTTTGGACGGTTTTTTTTTCAAAAAAAACTGTGCGTTGAGGAGTCAACAAACTCAACTCCTGATTAAATTTTCAGGAACAATTTGGTGTGGAATCGGTAACACTGCACGGAATGATGGAATGATGACCGGTTATTTTCGAAATACTGATAATTGTTGCAGGCAGCATGATAAATGTCCTAATTATATTCAAGCATATGGTGTTAGGTATGGGCTTAAAAATGAGCGCTTTTTCACAAAATCTCATTGTGATTGTGATAGAGATTTTTATTATTGCTTAAAGAATACTAATACAGTTATTTCAAAGAAAATAGGTGCAGGCTACTTTAATATTCTTAGTCCACGATGTTTTCGGAAAGAATATCCCATAATTGAATGCCTCACATGGTAACATTATTTTAAAAATTAATTGATTATTTAAAAAAGAACATTACCTTTAATAAAAATTTTAGGTTTGAAAAGCGTTGTGTGGAATATCTTGTTGATAGTACAAAACCGGAAAAATGGCAATGGTTCGACAACCGGTACTTTTAATCAAAAAATAGCTAAGCGAAAGAAATTTAATTTAAAGCAATTTTATTAACGCTATTCCTTTTACAAAAGCTTAAACATTATGTTTGTTATAAAAAATAATATTTTAATAAATTTCTTAACACTTAACCTTGCGTTTTAAAAGTTGTAAAATTTTCTTTGAAAAAACATAATTGAAATATAATTATGTAACTAGGCATTTAAAATAAAAAATATTGATATATTAATAATTAAAAAAATGTAAAAAGTTAGTCCATGACTATGCTGATAATTTTGATAGTTAACAAATATTTTTACAAAGTATATAATATTACTTTAACTGCCATAAAGAGTGTGGCACCATAAGCTACAAAGAATGCAAGTGCTCTGGCGGGTTGTGGAATAACAACAACTGCATAAACTATAGTGTGGAGTATACGTGCTATCGCAACAGCTCTAAACAAGTTGGTAGCCACAAAAACACTTGGGTCCGTTAAAATATAAAGAAGTCCAATGCTGAAGAATGGAAGTATATTTTCCATGTCATTTCGATGTGCTCTGAAATTATGTATGCAAGTTGAAAGTAATGTATGATATGTTATTTCTAGAAATAATCGAACCTACGAACCCTTTCTACATCAGGATCATTTTCCTTAACTTTAAATTTTTTAGATGGAAGATCTTCTGGGTTGATAAAGGTCTATAAAAAAAGTTTAAAACTTATATGAGTTTTGTCTTTAAAACTAATATCTTCATTACGAAAAATATATGAAAATATACTTAATATTAATCTAGACTATACAAAAAATTGTTTTCGATGTAGAAGAAAAATCTGAAAATTGATTGCTTCTCTTTGAATAAATCACTTAATTTTTGTTTATATTTTATAATCATAAAAAATTATTTTACATAAGAGATGACAATGCATAAATTTTACTGAAAAAATGCTTGATACGAACTATTAAAATTCAGATAAATAAATAATAAAACAAACCTTGGTTTTAAAGCGTTGCATACCAGTAAGAATTGACATCGCCAGCATTTTTACTATTAAAACAGCGGACCAGAAAACATAAGCCCTGAATATTGGATTATCCAATGATAAAAAATCTAAGATTTGTTTTGCCATCGCGACTATAAACAGTGCATCAACGACGTATTAAATTATACTGCGGTCTTAATCAAAAGTTTCATATCATTCAAGATAATAAGAGCTTCATTAGCCCCTCCACAACAAATCAAACCGTTGATTCCAATAAAATAATTATATACCACAAATGTATATTTTTTAACTTATACATATATTAATAATTTACGTGTAGGCCTCTTTAAAATTCATTCCATTTAGTTTAAGAAATTTTATACTTGTAAAGGTTCGAAAGTCATGCATTTTAATAAGTTGATTGATTTTGTGCTTGTAGTCAAAGTTAAAGGAGAGTTATAACTGCTAAGGTGTATTTAAATTCTTCAAATATTAAATATATTGTGAATATAGTTAGTTGATTAAAATACCGAACGTAACAGCATATAAACATACATAATATTTATACATATGTATACAAATGTCAAAATTTTGACAATTTTGTAGATATATAAATTCAGTTTATCTTTAGTAAGAATAATTGCATTTAACAGTAAATAATTAGTTATGTAAGTAATAATATTCACAAAGTATTAGGTCATATTTTATTATCAGTGATTTTATAATTTACTTTAAGATAAGAAATAAGTATGCCAACCTTATCAATACTAGATTCAAATAACATTTTTGTAAAGCCGGATCAAGGCAATTTTTATATAAAACACTTAAATTAAATAAATTTTGATGTAATAAGAAAACTGTTACTATAAAATCATTTTTAATTCAGTTTTGGACTCTATTACATTTATTTACATATGCATATTTAACCATATTAAAAAAATCTGGAATTGTCAAAAATTTATTTAACCTACTACAATATAATAGGCTCCTAAAAATTTACAGGATGGTAATTAAAAAAATTACGACCTTATCTTATAAAGTAACACTAAAACTTTTTCATGCCTAGTTACAGGCCTCTCTGACCTTAATTCACCCTTGACATCCCCACTTGTATATATATATTAATCAAATTAAAATAATCTAAAAAATTTATTTTTAATTCTCATGAATTACTTTGAAATCAAATATAAGTAGTTGATTGATTGCAGAAACTTGAAAAAAATGCCGGAATGTCAGGAGAAAACTGAAAAGATTAGTCAGTTACCAAAGGATTTCGTTCACCCTGGATTACCTTCTCAATGTACTTGGAGTCCTAATTTACAGAAGAAATCGCCACACACCATTAAAACTCTGTAAATATTATTATACATGTTAAAAGTTTTAACCATATATTTTTATATTTCTGCACGACTATTATAGTACTGAACGTCAACCTATTTTACCGAATATTCTTCACGCGATTGGACACACTCCATTAGTTAAGCTCAATTATATTCCCCAATCGGAAGGAATAAAATGTGAAATGTGTAAGTATTTAAGCTGTTATTACAATTACTAATATAATCATACCAATCAAATTTGAGATATTGATTGAAGGTAATTCAATGTAAATAATTGAATCAACTTTATGATTAGATGTAAAATGTGAATTCTTTAATCCTGGAGGATCTGTTAAAGATAGAATCGGAATACGAATGATAGAAGATGCTGAATTAAATGGTATACTTAAACCAGGATATACGATAATTGAACCAACATCGGGTAATACAGGAATCGGTCTAGCAATGGCTTGTGCTGTTAAAGGCTACAAATGCTTAATAGTTATGCCAGATAAAATGTCAGATGAAAAAGTTTTTGCTCTAAAAGTTCTAGGAGCTGAAATAATTAGGACACCGATTGAGGCTGCATTTGATTCACCGGAAGGGCTAATAGCAGTAGCACAAAGTTTGCAAAAAGAAATTCCAAACTCTGTAGTTTTAGATCAATACAGAAATGCTGGAAATCCTTTATCTCATTATGATGGTACAGCAGCCGAAATACTTTGGCAAACAAACGGGGAAGTCGATATGATTGTTTGTGCAGCAGGGACAGGGGGTACGATATCTGGAATAGGAAGAAAAATAAAAGAAACAAATCCCGAGTGTGTGATAGTAGGTGTTGACCCATATGGTTCAATATTGGCCAGGCCCGAAAGTATGAATGATACGGATGTTACTTTTTACGAAGTAGAGGGAATCGGGTATGATTTTGTACCAACAGTACTAGACCATTCCGTAGTAGATAAATGGATTAAAATAAATGATCAAGATTCATTGATAATGGCTCGTCGTCTTAATCGAGAAGAAGGTATTCTTTGTGGTGGTAGTAGTGGATCTGCTTTATTTGCAGCACTTAAAGCTGCTCAGACACTAAAAGACACTCAAAAATGTGTAATAATATTGCCAGATGGTATACGTAATTATATGACAAAATTTATTTCTGATAATTGGATGGAAGCCAGAAATTTCTATGATACAAAAAATCTATTTAATCACTGGTGGTGGAATTATAAAACAAGTGATTTATATATGCATAAACCTATTACGATCACACCTAACGTTACTTGCGAGGAAGCTATTGATATAATGAATAAAAGTAATATAGAGCAAATCCCTATAGTCAAAGATAATAAGTATATTGTGTAATTGTACTATATTATTATTTAATAACCACATTTTTTAGAATTATACTTGGAGCTGTTACAAGTTCTAACTTACTAAAGCAAATTGTTAGTGCTAACTTAAAGCCAGCTGATCCAGCTCTTAAGGCTTTAAATAAAAAATGTGCTCGCATTACCTCGAATCTTTTTTTAGGGAAAGTAGCCAGAATTCTTGAAATTGAATCTTTTGCTCTTGTTGTTGACAATGGTATGAGAATTAAAATAATATATATATATAATAATATTATTAGATATGTATATGTATATGTATTATATATGTTATATATGTTATATATGTATTATTATATATTATTATATATATAAATATAAATAATTGGCATTTTCAATTTCAGAACTGAAGGGAGTAGTAACCCAAAAACATCTTTTAAAGTTTATATCTAGTGGGCCGCCAGTTGATGTTAAGAAGTGAAATATTGATCTAAATCCAAGTTGTAAAAGACATTAAAAAAATATATTTAATATTTTTGTTATTATTATGCGATTAGAATGAGACAAGAAAGTTTCAATGTTTTTTGAATTTTTCTATTTAATTTCTTTATATTTAAGATTATTGTAAAAAATTGTTTACATGATATATGGTCTTTAAGATCAATTTTATCTAAACAAATTTTAATGATTTTTAACAATAAATATTAAGCCAAAGTATTCCCGTGGTTTATAAAATATCGTTTCTTAAGGAGTAAACTGCAATGAAAACTATATTCGTGATTAAGCTTAACAAACTTTAAAGTTTTCAAATTACTTAAAATCATTTTTTTCTATATAATTTGACTTCTCCCACATTTTATGATTTATCGGAACATAGATTTATCGTAACATGGATGATTAATGATTAATTATCTTTAATTATATTTTTATTTAAAATACTACTAAAAATTTCTTGTCAAATTATCATTTAATTATTTAACTTTTACTAGGAATTAAATGAATTATTTGAAATATATATAATTTAAAGAGATTGTAGATTGTAACAATTTATTCCACATTAATCTGTTATATAGGTAATTTATATTAGAAAAATTTAAAGCAAAAAAGTATATAGAAAGTTCTTGAAAGATCGACCTCTTCCTCTATAAAAGAAAAAGTAAAAAACATTCGAAAGTCTTTTCTTTGAAAACATTATATAAAAAATAAAATAAATACACCTAATTCTGTTCAAGTAAAACTAGTGTAAAAAAATGAGGTACTGTATTCATAAAAACCCCTAAGCATCTAAATAAAAGTTTTGTTAGGTAATTTTATTGAATTTTTTTCTTTTATGAAAAGAAAAAATTTTTTACCTGTGAATTCTGAATTTGGTTATAAATTTTTGAAACTACTTTTACATTAGTCTAAATGTCCTATTGAGCAAAAAGCATAATTCTTAATCGAATTTTAATATTTAATAGATTAGATTAATTAGATTGTTTCAGTCCAATAATTGGCCTAAAGTGTTAACTGTCACATTGATGAAAAAGTTCCATCCCCCTTATATCCAGAATTTTACGTTTTAGTTTAATATTAACGAAGCTTAAGTTGCTACCTACAAAATGGGTCCGACGAACCTTTTGCAATTTTTGTTTATAATTGCAAAGGTTTTTGGTATATTTGGAAAGTCTACATTAAATAATTGTGATAAATTTAAGACTATACTTAAATATTATTCACATTGTGTCTTTTTAATAATTGAAGCAATTATTATATTTATAACGTTCAATATTTCTTATAACTGGGATATAAACAGTTTCCATAGTGTTAAGAATAGAACGGACAGTTTATCTCAGTTAATAGAGGTTGCATATTGTGGAACATCCTGTTTTATATTTGTTGTATTATCCTTCTTAAATCGTGAAACACATTTACATTTTATCTATAAATCTTCAAAAATAATTTCATTTAGTCGAGATTTAATTTCAAAAAGAAAAATATTAATACAATTTATGATAACATCGTATCTTTTTGTAGCTTTAATGCTCTTTTTATACTTTTTTATATTAGAAAGACCTAAACAAATTTTTTTACTTTATTATACAAATCTAACAATAAGTGCAATATCATTAACGGTCATGTGCGTAGTTATACAAGAAATGACAGCTCGTTTTCAAACAGTTAACGAAACTTTGTGTTTTCTTTTTAATAATGGTTATTCATTTGAAAAACGTTTAGTAAATATCTTTGAGACACATCAGAAACTTGCGAAAGTTTCTAGAGAAATTGAATATAAATATTGTTTACCATTATTGGTGGCAATTGTTTTTATATTTTTCACTATAGCTGGTCAGTCCTATATATTTTTTATGGACTTTAAGAAAAAATCAAGTTCTATTAAAATATTATTAAATTGCACTTGGATTTTATATCATGTATGCTGTTTGATTGTAATTTCTGAAGTTTGTGGTCAATTTAATGCAGAGGTAATTTATATTTAATTTAAGTTATAGTAGGATATTGGTGGATATTAACATTTATCCTGTTTCTTAAATATAAAAGAAAAATAGCAATACTAAAAAACTAAATGATATGTCTAGGGACAACTGAAAAATCATTAGTGCTTTGCCTAAACAAATAGTTTGAAATTTTCAAAAATTTCGATTTTTTTTTTGTTTTTGTTGATAGTTGTTACCTTTAAAACTAACATAATAAAATTTCAAATGAAAATCTCAAAGAGTTTCTATTCTCAAAACTACTTTTTCTTTAAATTTGCTGTAGCTGCTGTAACTTTATAACAAATCATCCGATCGATTTGATTCTTATTTTACTTATATTTTGTAATTGTTTCTCCATAGAATGAGTCTCCAGTTTATGACTGATAAAAAATATAATTTTGCCAAGCCAAAAACAATCAAATTTTTAGCAAAATTTCAAATTTTTTTTTTTAAATCCTCCATTTTGTTTACAATCGAGGGTCATTGTATGAGAAATATCTCTAGTTTAACAATCTATTTGTTTTTTTCATTATTTTTGGTACTCTGAAGGCCTTAATCACTGCATTAGTGAGGGAACCTTTTTTTAAGACTCAGGAGATGGTGTATAACTTGCTGCAAAATGAATTTTTATTTCAAAAAATTACATTGTATTTTTCATTTATGCAAAAATATATCTGCCCAATTTAAAAACATTCGATATAATACTTTTTTTTTGAAAAATTCACAAAAATCACCTTTTTTTTTAGATGGTCACACTAGTTGTGTGCCTTAAGAGAGGCAAAACTATCCATGATATCACTTCAGATTTATCTTTTTGTCACCTTGGCTAATAACAACATACCAGTCCTTTTTCCAAATACATTGCTTAAAAAAATCGACATTCATAAAAGGCAGGATATAAAAAAAATAATTAATTTTCTATATGTAAATAACTTGGTATTTTTCTTGATTGAATTCATCATTATTATCTTTTATCTAATCAAATGCACTCATTTACCAAAATCTTCAATTATTGACGTTGTTTATCGTGTGAAAATTGCTGCTTTCTCCGACACAAAATGGAAATTGCTTGAATGTTTACTATGCTTCAAGAACACATATTATTAATTGCTATGAAACATAATAACTACAGTAGAAAAGTAATTTATTAATTATAAAAAATACCAGTCTAAGGTGTATTATTATTTTGTCTTGTTAAATTTCTGTTGATACTGAATCGTTAAATTCTATTGCTTGTAATTTAATTGCACGTCATTAAACATATAAAAAAACAAACAAAATAAGCTTAATTAATTTAGGCCTTTTTGTTTAATATAATCTATTTAATAAATACAAAATACTTGCTGATATTTGGATAGTATTTCGATAAATTATTATGTTAACAATTTATATAATTATATACGGATCAATTAATAGGAACTACCAAACTTAGAAAACAATGATCATACTTAATTTAATCAGTTTGAAAGAAGTCTTTTTTCAAAATAAGCGGACAGTAAACGCATACAAAATGATGAAAATTCCAATAAATATAAAGATTGTAAATAGAGTTTTAGCGCTTTTTGGTGCTTTATTACTTGTTCGTCAAAATAAATCAGGAGAAATCATACCGTTAAGAATATATGAAAAAATATATTCAATAGTGATAGTAAATCTTATTGAAGGACTCTCAATTTTTTATATCTTTGAGGTTTCGGTAACCGCACTGTGTAACAGTCCATTTGAAATTAAAAAAATAACCGAAATAATTTTTGAAAGTGTTTTGACTGTAACAACATATACAATAATTTTAATTAGTTGCTTGGTAAAACAATCAAAATATTATAAATTATTAGTAAAAATATTAGCAATTAGTGATAAAATTGAACAAAATTTCAATGTAAAAGTGAAAATACAAAATCAATGGCATTCAATTTGTACTTGTTTAATTGAGTTTGGTTGTTTGTTATTAATAATATTTAACGATCCAGTATTTCCTGGCTTAGAATTTAACTATCCTAATAAAATTTATCCGTTATTCTATTTTTTAATAATACAAGTAAACAGTTTATTTTTAATTTATATTGCATCAAATCTAAGTGCTATTAATAAACTTTTTAATTTTTTGAATTCCCAACTACAACTAGCTGTAAAGGAACTTGAAGGAAATAATGATATAAGTACAAGAAAATTTCTTTTTATTTTGGATTTAAGACAAGAAGTTGTTCATGTAACTTATGAACTTAATGAGAATACTGGTATTGGATTGCTAATTAGCTTAGCTTTTTCTTTTAACACGATTGTAAGCGAATTTTTCTTATGTTTTACGATATTAACTGATGTTATCACTACTAAAACAGTAAGTTATGGTTCGGAATTTATTTGGATATGGATTAATTTCGCAAGCTTCATTGAAATATTTCGAGCTTGCAATGATAATAAATACGAGGTAAAATGTTATTTTGTATTTCGATTTCTACGATATTAAAATAAAAACTTGACCAAAAAATTTTGTTAAGAACATTTAAAGTTGAAGTTTTGAAATTGTTTTCATGTATTGTTTTTACTGAAAAAATAATTAAATTTATATGCATAGTCCTTTAGAATGTCTCATAATCGTTTTTATTCTTCAATATAACTTTTGTCCGAAGCAACACTCACAATCAGTCGAAAGTTCTTTTAACATTTCTTTATCTGTTCTAAAGAAGCTTTTGTTTTTGACCTATAATGGGCTAAATATCACACAACGAAATCATTAATTTTCTCAACTTTTTTTATGCGGAAGTTTTGCTAGATATTTGAACAGATAGCAGACACTACGAGCAAG
Source organism: Acrocera orbiculus (assembly GCA_947359355.1). Lineage (NCBI taxonomy): Eukaryota > Metazoa > Arthropoda > Insecta > Diptera > Acroceridae > Acrocera > Acrocera orbiculus. Next base: position 7,361,362 of record OX375757.1, read on the forward strand.
GTCCGAAGAATATTATGGATAGAAAGAAAGTTGTCAGATATAAAGTTACTCAATTGTACCATCAAAAGTATGGATTTAATGGGACAACAATTTTTCCGTTTTCTTTTACTTTTACCAAGTCAAAATGTAACACCTGCCAACTATTGGGCTTTTGACGGCTTTGATCGATTTTCATTGCGTTACTTTCATGCAGATGATTGCCGATTTGATTAATAACTAATGTGATGTCTATAATTTTACAATATTTGAGAATCTCCAAAGACACAGCGGAAGCATTTATGCACATCTGCTTTTGTTCCATTGTGAACCAAGACGGTATCAATATGAAATAAATTCTTTTCACACCCGGTTTTTCATTTAGAATATTATAAACTCATTCAATTTCTTCCTAACCTTTGCATCTCGAACTGGCTGACAAGCATGGGATGATAGATTAATCTTAAGAACTTATGTAATTGCCACAATCTCCATAAGATTTTTCTCTTTTATCGGTTGTCGAGGAAGAAGTGATAAAATTTCAAAGAAATCGAAAAGAGTATGGGTAGGTGTCTCTTCAATTTTTTGATAAAGTCTACATCAATTTGTTTTTCTTTTCTTATTTTTTGTAGAGATATTTATTAAAATATAAGGAGCCATGATGAGATAAGCCTGTCAAACTTACTTACCTGGTCAAGATTTTACATTCCTCATTTGAAGAATATCTTTGATTAGGCTATACCAGTTAATTCGGAGCATTACTTAGTATTGAGTTGTTTTGCCAGTTGTTAAATTAATACTTGAATATAAAAATATAGTTAGGTGTCCTGGGGTTGGGTGCAATTTACACTTTTCCTGATTCTATATCCTTTTAATAATTTACTATATTCATATCTCTTCATATCTCTTCATATCTATATTCAGTCTTCATATCTATAAAACAACATTTATATAATTTATTACTAATTGCCAAAGTTGAGTATTTTTTTGACAATCATTTATGGTTTGAATGTTCTGTAATAATTTATTTTAAAACATCAATTTAATTTAAAAATTAATTTTAGGCCAACAAGGCACCAGAAATAGTAGCAAACGTTAATAAAATTAAAAAACCATACAGAGAAGTTGTATAAACAAATAGTTATTATTTTACAGAACAAAAATTAAAATTTATTTAATTTAAGGTGGACAAATTTCTAATGAAAAGTCTCAGACATAAAATTAATATTACAGCTTGTGGTTTTTTTGTAATCGACAATTCAACATTATTTAAAGTAAAATAATATAAAATATTATTTTATTTCAATTCAAATATATTGTATTTTTTAGATTGTTTCAGCAGTCACAACTTATTTGGTCATTTTGATTCAATTTAAGCAGCTCGAAGAAGCAAAAAAACATTTATTTTAAACTTGGCAAAATTTTAAAAAATTTTCGAAAAAAACATAAAAAATTTGACTATTTGAATATACTTAATTAAATGTTGTATGAGAGTGAAACAATATTTTAATTTTTCAAACAATAATATAAAAAAAATGTAAATAAAAATGGCTAATACTACGGTTTATTTATAATTAAAAAAGCATGTAGCATACAATAAATTTCTAGTTTTAATTTTAATACTGATGCTCTAATGCTCTCTTAATTAATTGCCATTTTACTGCTTGCTATTGCCAGCAGAAATTAGCATTCATTGGTGAGTTCTTGCATACGTTGAAATCTTTGTTGGGGTATATTCAATAACCTGACTTTCAGATTGAGTGAGTTATTGAAATAATCGCCAGATTCATTAATTCGCAATGTTATCAGATGACTTAAAAGATAAAAATCCTTACAGTTATTAGAATATAAAGTGAATCAGTAGATTAATCTCATTAACAGTTTATTAATTTCGCATTTTAAATTTGAAAAAGTTAATCTTATGCTATTAAACCCAGTTTTAAATTCAAACAAATTAAATCATAACTAACAATTTTTCGATTTCAAATTATTTTTAATCTAATATACTTATCTTGAACTTAAGATTTTAGCCCTGGCGGTTGAAGAGTAAAGGAATACGGAGTAAAAATATGCGGTAAACGGTCAGTATAAAAATATCAAATTAAAAGAATTGTATAAAATTGAAGAAAAACACACAGTGGCAAGAAAATGGCATTAATATTGGCCAAAATATATTCATATAAATTTAAGGCACTTTTTTAAAATTATTATAAAGATAATTTGTCCTATCATTTAACGTAAATTTCAATATTTAGTTATAAAAAAAAATTAATTATTTGTCCTTTAAAATAACTTGCCTATTGAATATTATTTTAAAACTAATTTCATGATCCGCTTAAGTTGGGATGAATATCGTCAGTATTATTAAGTGCTTTGATTACTTCATCGTGTAATGTTGAAGGTGGATCCGATAAAACATCAGTAGTCATTGATAAATAGCGCAGCTTATTTGAAACCGCTTTAGGTAATATATTTATATATATGTATATATCCATAAAGTTATGTATTATTAATTTATATTGAATAAATTATTTTACACAAAAAACCAAACTAACCTGGACGTAATTCTACGAGTGAACAATGCTTATCCACCCAAAGTAAGGCAGTCCTGTATAATTCTTCAATGTTTCCAATTGATACTGTTGCTGTGTATGAACTCATTAAAGTTTCTAAAATTAATCCAAACTAAGAACAAAATTCAGGAATATTAACTAAAATAATTCAGAGAAAGACCTATTAACTTTTATGTTAATTATTGTAATACAATTAATTTTATTAAAAATTTAAGTGTATTAATTTCAAATAAATAAATTTTTATCTCTGCAATATTTAGGTATTTATCAAAATGTATAACTTAGAATAACGTTTCGGGATATCACACGAGGCCAGGCCTTTTCCGAGCTCTAGCAAGCATATAAAATTAAAATGCACGGTAAAGTTTAAAGCTAAAGTTGAATTTGCAAATATGTATTCGTAAAATGAAAAGCAAGAAGCAGTAGAATACGTTCTTCACGCAGAGGAATAAAATTTTCGAAAATCTCTAAGTTCCGTCTTACCTTTCACCGCTCTTATTATCATAAAACTGACAGCCTTGTGTGATGCCGTTCTGTCGTTTTAAAATAGCTTTCGGAATTTTAAGATTTCCAACAAACAAAAATTTAAAGCGTTATTTATATAAATTTGGAAGAGCGCATTTTTTCAGTAGTTTTTTTTTGAAAAGCTGTTTTATTAGATTTTAAGATTGATAAAACCCTTGCACCAATCTTGTTTAATATATTATATTTTCGAACCAGTTGTGTATATACTTTTGGAGTATTTAAATTTTAGAATTTGCACACCGGAAATTTTCCTTTTAATTGAAAAAATAGGACAAAATCCTGTCATTTAAATCATTCAAATTAGATTGTTGTTTTATTAACTAACATCGATTGAAAATTACTCTTAGTGAGGATTTTTTCAAATCAAATTTCAAGTTTATTAAGAAACACTGAAAAAGGCTAGAAGTTAATTTTTTTAATAAAAAGAATTCTAATTAAATAAGAGACTTTAAAGTTGATCGGTTATCTCATATTTTAATGTAAAACTGCTACACTAAAAAAAATATATTGTTTAATTTGAAAAGGATACAATCCAAAATTTCCAATTTTCCATAGCTTTATATCTTACAAATTGTGTATACAATTGTTGGACTCTTTCAGTACGTTGTCGTAGTACTGGACCTCCATTTGCAGGTAATATCGAATGTAATTGACTGTAAAGAGATTTTCAATTAATTTAAATTTTTAAATAAATTGTTTATTATTTTACGCTAAAGAATTATTTAAACTTTCTCTTTCTTTTCGTAATGCTTCCATTTGTGCATTAATTAAATTACGTTCAGCACGTAATTGTTTAATATATTCAGCACCTTTTTGAAGCATTGCAGCTTTACTAAGCTTAAATTTGAAAAAAAAAAAGTAAAAAATTTATTTATAAATATATTAGAAATATACTTTAGTATTAGGATTTTTTTGAAATTGTGGAATTAAAGAGTAAAGTACATCAAACCCATTTTTTATATTAAAACGACGTTTTTGTTCAGCATGTATATGCCCGGCACGACGTTGTGTATCCTTTGTATATTTTGAATTACTTGTTGTTGGTGATAAAGGACTTTCTGGATCTACGAACGATTCTGGCGACAAACTTGTGTTTGGTGTTAAATTTGATGGAGAATAACTTATAAGCTATACATTTTTTGGAATGATATGAATAAATATTAGTAGTTATCAACAGATAATAACCAAAAAGTGTATACTTGACTTCTTGATGGACTTTGAAGCAACAAAGCTGATGTTATAGAATTTGGACTATTCAGATTATTTTTTTGCTGTTCTTCATTAGATGTTGATGGTAAATTTCTTGTTATATTTTGATTATCAAAACGAATAGGTGGAAGAGAATACGATGATTTTATTGTTTTACTTTGAATATCACTACTAGAATAAATTCCTAATGGCGGTAAAGAATTCGACGCTGGTATTAATGAACTAGTTGAAGTACTGTGATTATTTTTAAATTTATTTGTACCTAGAAATTTTATTTATATAATAAAAATAAATAATTTCAATTTCAAAATAATACTATTCATAGTTAAAAGTTGTGCAAGTGTACTATTTAGCATAGGTTCACTTGCAGCAGTTTGAAGTTGTGATGAATTTAATTTTGTTAAATTATTTAATTGCATTGAATTACTACGAACACGTGATTTTACAGGTTTCTGTTGAATCTTTGGCTTAATAAAATTTTCTTCCTTTGTTTGTATAGGAATGAATTTTGATGATGTGCTTGGTAAACTATTTGAACGAAATATTTCTCTGGCAGATTGTTCTGTAATATTTTGATTTTGTTCTAATATAAATGGATTGAATGTTGTAGATGTTAAATTTTGTATACTGCTTTTTGTCGGTATTGGAGTATAATCTCCAGTAGACCATGTATATTTCTTCGATTCACTTACATCACCAAAAATTGAATTTGTACTTTGATTTGTCAAATTTTGCTTAAAGCTTTCTTCAACATTTTCATTTATATTATAAAAAATATTTGATTGCGGTAAAAATTTTGTATTTAAAATACTTGCAGGAATATTTTGCTGTGTAACTATTGATGTTGAAGGGCTTAACTTTACAGCTTCTGAAGATATTGGATTGGAAGTATAAAGTAAAATTTGATTATTGCTATTGGTATTTGTATTGGTTGTAATAAGTAGTGAATTTTGTTGAATAGATGCCAAATGTTCTTGTTTCTTTTGTTCAGCAAGAATTTGTTGATATATACTTGTCTGATGGGAAGTTGGTTGTGCTTTCTCGTAATTATGTGGTTCTCGTTTTCTAAAATACTAAACATAAATTGATGGCTACTTCAAAGAAAAAAAAAATAACCTAAACGGTCTTGGATGTTGTTTTCCTATTCGTCCCTTAAGAATTGATTTTCCTGCATAATTAATACCTTGTCCAGTGCATTGCATTTCTAAAATATTTTCATCAATATTTGGTGTAATTATATTTTGTAATCCAAAATTTGAAGCAGTATCGTTTAGCAATTTAGGTTGTATAAAGGATTGCGATTGTATTCCATCTATTTCATGACATTGAAAATTTAAACTACTAATCATATTTGTATTTGGGATATTTTTTAGATTAGAGCTATCTAATGTCATTGCATCATCAAAACTTCTCGATGAATATTGTAAGGAATCTATTGGAGTATTTAATTCCATCATGCTAGCATCGTTTATTGGATTTATAATGTTACTATCTTGGCATACATTTTGTGTATTTGTCATTAATAATGGATTGATAGTACCAGATTCTTAAAAAGTGCATTTTTTTCGTATATTCTTATCCAATTAAGAAGAAATAATACCTATTATTGGCGCGAAAACACATTCAACACTTTTTAGTATGTCTTCCGACTGCTCTTCTGGTACTGGTGGTAAACGAGAATTCTGCAAAAGTTCTATAAAAAAAACTAGGATAAAAATAATTAAAACATATTTAAAACTTTGATCTACCTTGAAATGTGTTTATGTCTATATCATCTAGATTTGGTTGCAGGGGCCCTAAGCTGGGTTGGATAAAATCAGCTATTCCAGCGCCACGTGCTAATTATTATTACTTTCTCTTTATTGCATGTTTCAATTAAAAATATTTTAAAAAAACATACCAATTTCTCTAGGGTCAGGAAATGGAAATGGAACATTGATGGCAGAAAACAAAGTATCAGATGTCCAATCGTCTGTAATCATTAAATTTCTATCGTTGTTTAAAGGTGACCATTCCAAAAAATCAAATTCACTTTTCTAAAATAAATAAAAACTAATAGTTTAGTATTGTAATAAAATTTAACTTTGCAACAGTAAACTGCCTTGGATATGCTTGTCTTTTTATGTTAAGGAATTTATTTTTTATTGATTAGTAATATTAGCCCACCCAACATTAAAAAAGAACTCAACAACGTAAGTGTAAGTAATGTGTTTTCTGAATACTAGATCATATTCTCCATAAGTTTTGAATAAGAATTTTTTACATTCCATTTTTATTACTTCATTTTTAAAATGCTTAAATCTGTGAGTCCTTTGACAATTTCTTTAAAAATTGAATGTTTTTGAAAAACATTAGTTTTTCTCTGACAATAATGATTTTTTGGCAGCCTTTGAGGCCAACTTTCAAGATTATTGACACCCATCCTTTATAATTACATCTATATTTTATTAAAAAAATTATTTTTTTGGAAACCAAAAAGGATATAGCAATAAGAAGAAAATTGAACCGTATTAATTAGAAACAATTAACCAAAGTAAATCTTTTAATTTTCTAAATATGAAATCTTTGATTTTGATTAAGACTTAATAAAATTAATGAATATTTTATTTAAGTTTTCAATAATTTAGAATAAAGTTTAGTTATAGTTATAGTTATATTTGGAATAATGTTAAATATTTAACCAGAGCTTTTTGATTTGTCTTCGTAATTAAAAATGATCAGCTTTACCCGCTATAATTTTAGATGATCAAGAAGGGCTTCACGATTGATGAGCCAGCAAATATTCAAAATTTTAGAAAAATTTATAGTTGATATTTTTATATAAAATCATAATTAGAACCCGATAAAAATAATAACTGGGATTTACAATTAAATTTAAAAATACTTACTGAATCCCAAAGAGAATAACCAATTGTTTTTGTTTTGTAGTTTCTTCGCCATTTTCTATATTCAGCTTTTATAACTGATAGCTGACGTTTCCAATATTTACCTTCGAGAACAACGCTCTAAAAGTATTTTTGAATCATATTAAAAAAATATCAGTAAAAATTTTCAAATTGTTAATAAACAAATGTTCTAATATTAAATTTTCATAGAAATTTCTCGTTGTTTTTTTATAATATATAAAGAAAGAAAATAATAGCAAGCTTTGTTTTTTATAATTTTCATAAGTAATTTAACAATGGTATGACAAAAAAAAAAGCTTCCTTCTTTCCTGATTCAACAAATAATCGACAGAAAACTCAAATTTTAAGGCTACTGAAAAAATTTAAAGCTCACCTGTGGATTATTGTGAATATCAACATCTAGCGGGGATGCAAATTGGCAAACTGGTGTTTTTTTCCTTAATATAACTACAAATTTTAAATATTTTTTTTAGTAATTTTGCTATTAAAATTGAATAAAAAAATCTTTTTGTTACATTGCATGTGCCAGCAACGCCAAATAACATTATTCAAACGAATTTTATCTTTCCATCTAAGTCGTACTCCTTTAAAGTGATTCCATTTAGGTGATGTCAACTTTTGGCTAAAAAAAAAAACTAATTTTCAGTAGGTATAAAATAAAGAAAAACTAAAGCTTTTTAAAAAAATAAATTTAATTTTTTTCTAGGATTAGAAAAGCTAAAAAGTGGATAAGCAAACTCGCTTCTACTACTATGAACTCGTTTCTACAAACTAATGGTTACAAACTAGCCGCGCTACAAGTTGCGACATGAAAATGTTTCGCAACAAGCATCAGCACGAGCCGCGTGTATAAACGTGGCCTTACATCTTAATCAAACAGACGAAGAATCTAGCTTTTCGAATCTAATTTTTGATCTCAGCCAATCAGAAATCTGCATGTACGTGGTTTGTTAGATTAGAACCTAATCAAATTGAATCTAATTTAACTAGCAACTTTGAAGTTAAATCTAAAGATCCTTGTAAAATTACATGCCATTTTATTTAATGTTTAATTATGAAAAAAAAAATATAAAATAGTTTTTAATTTTTAGTGGTCAAGCCGTCTCTGTTTGCTAATAGAACTACAAAAATTTAGCGCTTAAAACGATAGTAAACGATAGTAAGGGAAGCACCTTCTGATAATACAATTATACAAAATATTCAGTTATAACATATGTATATATAAAATGTTTTTAATGTTTTAAAAAGTCTATTCAAAAATAAAACCAAAATCATAAAAAAGATGTTTTGTTTCCATTGCTTAATTAAACGTATATATATGTATTTCTTAAAAAATTTTTTAACAAACTTTATTTAGTTTTTATATTCACGAATAATACAGCTATTTATTTTTAATTTTTTAAATTAAAATTAAATAATTTATATTTTTCTTTTATATAATTTAAAAAGTACAATAGTAAAAAGAAATTGTGGTACAAAAACAAGATTATGTTTTTAAAAAGTAAATTTTTATGCTATAATATTTTATTTCTGCATTTATTTTTTAAACAAAAGTAGCTACCAAACAATATAAAACCGGCTAATTAATTTTTAACAGTTCAGTTAAAAAAACTGGATTGTTGCTGTGTGTTATGGGGGTAAAAGAACTCGGGTTCTTTGAAAATATTAGATTGAAAAAAAAAACTAGATTCTTTTGTCTGTTTGACTAAGGTGTAAGAAGATAAAACACTTCAGCAGGAGGTTGGGATTTAAAATGAGGACCTCACATGACGGTTTTTGTATCTTAGCATTCTTCTATTTTCGACTGAAACTATAGTATTTTTAATATATTTAAGGTTAAACATTAAATCTGCTTAGTAATATAGTTTAAAATTTAAATATGTTAAAATATATAATGCAGATGTCGTTACAACAACTCTTGATTCCAGGAGAAAGGGGTTTGTTCTTTTGCGTTTATTCAATGATACAATTCAATGGATGTCAAAGATTTTTGTTCATATATATTTTCTCTAAGGATCTAGAGTTGTAATAAATATCTTTAAAAAATTAAAGAAATTATTGTATTTTTTATTTTGTACACATATTACTAATATTTTAATAAAGGCTTGAGATTATTTATTGCTTTAACAAATACAAATATACTTGATTCTTTTTTTTAAATATTTATTCCTGACAAAAAATGTTATTGGTAACTCGAAAATAATGGAAAGTGAAAAATATGAACTATTCCTTTGTAAAAGTCGACGTATAAATCAAAACTACAACCCAACTTCAGCTTAAAATTTAAATTTGTTAAAAATATAATTGTGTTAATCATTTATCTAGTTCTATAAATCAATGATAACGCATTTTAAAACTACTGTTATGATATAAATTACAGAAATAAATTATTAGATTAGATATTACAAATTTGTAAAAACAAAGAACTCTTTGTTTAATTAAAAATATTCTTATAACTTTAATTTAAATAAAACAAAATATAATTATTACCTATATGCTAAATTCATGCATTTAAAAAGTTTAGCCAAGGAGGTCTCAATTTCAACTTTTGTTGTAATTGTTGAACTGCCCATTCTCAATGGAGATTTTGGTTCATAACGTTGTACATCTGTACAATAATTAATATCTGTTATTTTTTCAAATGCTGGATCATCTGGATCCAGCATTTTAATTTCGTTATCATCTTCTTCCTCTTGGGCTTCAGCTTCAAAATGCGATACCATAAATTGGCCAGAATGTATAGTTTCTCGTTCGTTCTGATGACCTTTTAAACGATAAAATTCATCAATTTTTTTTGACATTATTAGTGTCATTATTCAATAATCGCGTTACATAAAAAACACATTCACTTTATTATATTTCTCTAAAGAATAAAATATATTTTTATTATTTTTTAATGCATAAACTGTTATCAGCAATGTCAGAAATATGTATGTAACAAAATGCGGCCAGTATTATTTTTATAGTTGACTATTACTAAAGTAGAATTTGCAGGAATTACAGAATTGGAACAGGACAAATTTACAAAAACGCTTTTAAGTTAAGTTTTACATTTTAATGTAAAAGATCTTTAAGCCACTTTACCACTAAAAAACTTGACATTTGACATACATGTCTACAATAGCGTTTTTAACAACGTTTTTATAGGCGCTTTTGAGGCGCGGTTATACTTAATAGTATATTTTCTGCAATAATTGCATTAGGTCTCTTCAAAAAATATAATTTGTACCTTTCAACTAATTTTATTGCTTTATTAGTATTTATTATTATTTATGGTAAGTCAATTTAATATAATAACACTAGTTAGAAAGTATAAGTTATATGTTTTCAATAAAAATCGCAAACTCAAACTGTTGGGTATCAAAGCGCTTCAGAAATCCCTATAATATCGCCTATAATACCAAGTTATTTTGATTATGAGTAATGATGGAAATACTATATACAATAAAGTTTTCAAAGCCTCAACTATTATAAAATTCATAAATCAGTTTCAATTGCAATTGATGCAATTTATAACAAGTTTTAATTACCCTTGTTGTTTCTAAAGCTTTTCGCATATTACTCAAGAGGTACAATTATTGACGCATTAGCCTATTTTTTTTCATGACCGGCTTCCCCAAGTAACAATAATAAACAAATATTAGAAATAATCAACAAGAAACAATAATTCACTAATACCTCAATTAAATTTTAATATACCCACTCATCAAAATTTCCTGAACTTACGGAAGGATTTACTCTTATTTCTCCTACCTAAATTAGCAGTTTTAGCAACTTGCTAGATTTATGAAATACATAACAAACAACCATGTTTGTTAACCGGTATTCACATTTCTGTCTTGCATGTGACAAAAATGAGGCATGCAAAGCTGTTTATGCAGTACTAATATATTACCATGCCAAACAAGCAAAATATGAATAAATTACGATTAAATTAGTGCGAAAAAATTAGATTAAATTAAGTTTTCTTCATTAAAACTCTAATATTCATTAAAATTTTTATTGTTAAAATAAAATAATAAATATTTTGGATTTCATTATAAAATCAAAACTATAGTAAATGTTAATATTTATTTTTTGATTTTCTTCCAATTTTTTGATTTGCCTTTGGGAACATTAATACGTTTTCTTGCCCCTGAAAACTGTTCAGAATCATCCATATCCAAATCCATTCCTTTTTTATATTTGGTTTTTGATCCTTTGCGATCTTCCATATCTTTTAATTCTAATTTGGCTGTTCTTTGAGCTTCATTAACTCTTTCCTGAAGGGCCATTACATCATCATCTTCACATTTGTACAGAGGCAATTTTTTACCTAATAGATGTTCAATTCTTTGATATAATTCGATGTCATACTGTGTTACAAATGTAATCGCATTCCCTGCACGACCTGCGCGGGCAGTTCTCCCTACTCTGTGTATATAATCTTTGCTATGAGTAGGTATATCAAAGTTTATAACATAATCTACGTGAGGTATATCCAAACCTCTAAGAAAAGAAAAATTGGATTAAAATGTCTTGTTTCTATATCTATAAATAATGTTATCATTTTTTTTATTACTATAGAAATTTACCTTGAAGCAACATCTGTTGTTACAAGAATAGAATTAGATTTGGTTTTGAATTTATTTAATGCAGCGAGACGTTTATTTTGTGACATTTGACCATGTAAAGGTATAGCATTCATTCCTAGAGCACGTAATAATAAAGCAGTTCTTAATGTATTAGCGCAAGTGCTAGAAAAAACCATAAAACTGTTTCCAGATAAGTCATTTAATATATAAACCAAGTAAACATCTTTGAATTTGAGTGGTAATAGTAGATAATATTGTTGAAGCTGCTCAACAGTTTGAAAGTTATTGGAAACTTCAATTTTAACTGGATCCCTTAATGATGCTCTTTGTAATTTTTTTACTTTTTTTGTCATTGTAGCACTAAATAAAAAGGTTCTGCGTTCTCGCGGTATAACTTTTAATATTTTATCGACCTCGATTTCAAAATCCATGTTTAATATACGATCTGCTTCATCCATAACAAGATATTTTATAGCTTTTAAATTAAAACCTCTTGTATTTTCTAAATGATCAACTAGACGACCTGGTGTAGCAACTATAATATGAGGCTTTTTAGCAAGTTGTAAGGCTTGGGATACCATGTCCATACCACCAACAATAACACAACATTTTAATCCAATTGAACTGCCTAAAACAAATAATCAAAAGCTTAGTTTGTGTGAATATTTTTGAAAAATTAAAATATAAACTCCTTAACTTTCAGAGGTAGTGACGAATACAAATTATAAATATCATTATAAGAAATTCAAAATTCATTAATCATCATTATATATATTTTAATGAAGAGACGGATTAAGAAAAAATAAACTATAAAAATCTTTACAATACTTTTGCAAATACTTTAACAGCGTGTTTATATAATTTTTTTCTTTTGAGGTAACAACAAATTTATTTTACATCAAATATTCAAAAAAAATTATTTTATACTTTAACTTCAAACTCAATCCGTATCTTTTTCAAATATAATCACTCATTTTCTTCACCTAAAGCCTCAAATTGTTCTGAAATTTGAAATGCCAATTCTCTGGTTGGTGTTAAAATCAAAGCAAAATATCTTTGTGGATTTTCTAATAATGATTGAAGTATTGGCAGCGCAAAAGCACCAGTTTTTCCTGAGCCTGTCTCAGCTAATCCTATTATATCATTGCCTTGCAAAGCAACAGGTATAGCTTGGCTTTGAATTTTTGTTGGATGTTTCCATTTCAATTCATTACATGCCTCACGTAAAGTGTCAACCAACCCCTAAAATTAGATAAAATGTTAAGTATAGGGGAATATAATTTTTAAACTTATATTTTAAAGTAAAAAAAAATGTTACTTCACGTAACTCGCCATTAGTTTTTCCAACAAAGCATTATAAATGAATGTGTTGATATGGTTTCGTTTACTATTTAATAGTGGTTAATATTTTTATAACATATGTACTATATAATAAACGAGCTTTTTAAAATAAAAATGCTTACCAATTCTTCCCATGTCTGCTTCTTCTCGATTACTTTTTTATCTTCCTCTGTTTCCGACATACCGCGTGGTTAAAATGTCAAAAAAAGGAAGAAACTTATATTAATGCACTGAACTCGCAACAAACGCAGCCTATGAATTCATTCGGCAGCTGATGATTAAGAATTTCTTGAGTAAAATTTACTGTTTTTGATTAACTTGCGGAGCTGAAGTATATACAAAAATAATTTGTAATTTTTAAATATATTTAAGTTATAAAAAAGTTTTATTTCCATAAGAATAGTATAATGACTAAAGAAGTAAAAATCAGTTTATTTTTAGATTATTTCGAAATTTACTGAACCGTTTGCTCAATATTTGTGCTTGACATGCAAACAAATTTTGCTCAATATAGTGTTACGTCAAATGAGAAAATTACAACAAACTCGTGTTATTTCATCAGAATTTTATTTTAGCTGAATATGTTTGTTTAAAACGTGAAAGCCTGAGTGCTAAAGCACATTTGTTTGTGCAAAAAGATAACAAAATGATTTTCAAAATGCTGTAAGTATAGGAAAAATTAGTAAATTTTTGTAACTACAAAAATTACATTTTCCTTTTCACTATATCAGAGAAACTAAAAATCTAAGGAGCCAGCACTTGTTTTAATTTTTTTTTTATCGAGAATTTGAATTCCTCAACGCTCAATCAATTCATATTTGCCTAAAAAAATTTTTAAATCGGTAAAATGAAATCAGCTACATACATATTATTTAAGCCGCCATTTTAATTCCGTGGTGCTCTCAATTTTTGATCCTATCCCACTTTTTTCTTTAAAGAAGGTTTTACTTTGAAATTAAATATTGTTAGTTTAGGCCTCATATCATCTTGTCCACAATTAATTTGGTCCCTTTAGTTTGTTTTGTATATTATCTTCCTAAAAACTTTAAAATTAAAATTATCAAATGCAGCTATATATCAAACTTTCTTTTTATTATATTTTCCGTACTAAGGCTAAATATGCCTATTGGTATTCTGCAGAGTGCCTATTTAAAAAGACTTCCAGGAATCGTGTACCAGTGTCGATAAATAAGACGCATGCATATGGGAAAGAAGAATATTTGTTTGAAGTCCCCAAAATCGCGTCATAAAAAGGCCACGGCTTCTTTTTCTCTGCTGCTCTAGTTGTTGCGATTTTGTTTTCTGTTTACAATTTATTGTGGTTATCTCTAATGTAACCCTCAGATACATAACGCTTAAAAGAAATTTGGACCGTTTCATGTGGGCTAAATTTGTCAAGTTTTCTAGAACTTTATTTATGTTTTATGGAAACGAGAAAATAATTTGTTTAAATTTAATTATTAAAATATTTTTGTTTTAATTTTTAGTGCCACCATGGCGCCCTCTACATCTATTTCAATTTTAACAACAAACTACGGCTCCAATTTTGATAAAAGCCGAGAAAAATTAACATTTTCTCATATAAAAAACAGTGAGATAAATTATTACAACTTCGATGGAAACAACCGATATAAGTTTGGATCCGTTTTGGGATTGCAAAACGGAGCGAAGCTCGCCATTGAGCGGCCTATTGTCACCTTTTAACTCTGAGGACTCGTGGCTGACTGAAGATAACTTTGCTACAGGTTTTTATTTTTTATATTTTTATAATTTTTAATAAAACTAATGATAAGAATATGTTTTAGATGTTTTGATTTTTGATGACTTTATTGACAATATTTCCCCTGATGAGATACCAACTGACTGTTTAGAAGTCGATATTAAGATTGGTAAGTGTTTGCAGATTTAATTTTAAAAATTTTAAATCAAATAGAAATATTATCTTGGACTTTAACAATTTATAATTTTAACTAGTTAAATTATTTGAAGAATTAAAATTTGTCTTATTTACACTTAAAACTCATGATGAAAGAGACCTAAGTTTTGGAATGGATTATTAAAAGCATTACAATACTAATTTTGTATTTTTGGCTTAGGGTATTCGAAGGTACAGATTATTGAAACAAGAATTATGTAACAAAAATCTAATTTTTTTAAAATAAAATATTTATAAGCTATATTTAACCAACAATAGAATTTTTAAAGCAATAATTTGATGAAAAATAAAACATATCTGCCTTCTAAATTTTGCTACAGAAAACGAAAACGTAAATTCTTTTAAGGGGGAAAATATCTGTAGTTTGGAAAAAAAAATTATTTCTTTTCATAAAATGTTAGTATAATCCTTTAAGAATACGTCACCAAATTTTTAGAACATAATTTTAGGTATTTCTTATATTATACAGTGTAAGCCGTGCGAACCCCATTCCTTACCTTCGAGCGCTGGCAGAGGTATAGTTAAGCGGCCAAATCTTTTAGCTGTTTCTTGAATTTCTTTCCTTTTTAGCCTTCCTTGTGTTAAAAATTTAAACGAACAGATGTCTTAAAATACTTTTGTTGACAAATTCCAAGTAAAGGACAGATTCACAGTGCTACAGGGTGCACTTATAGGCCAGATCCTAAAGATACACCAGCTCGGTTAGCATGCCCGTGTAAACAAAAAATTTCATGGAAATCAGCATACTAAAAATGATGAAACCGAAAAATCGAGTGAAAGTACGAGAAAATTATTTAGTGCTACTAGTGAGGACGTTCATTACATTATTACATTTTTATGCATTCTAATAAATTTATTGAGTTTTTTACGGTGTTGATTGCGTTTTCAGAACTTTTTATGTGTCACGACTGTAAACAGGCCATCGATGCTGGATTATTCAATGAAAGATATTCATCGATTCTACAAATAATGAACGGTTCAGACATAATAGTTGGACGGCAATGTAAATAATACGCCAATAAAATGGATGAACAGAGATTGGCTTGAGAAAATCGGCGCAGCTCATTAGTCACAAAGGAAACTCGTATCCTTTTTGACTTTGTTCTCTAAAATTTTTTGCATCTTTCGCATATTCCTTGTGAAGATCAGCTCATTAGCTATTATATTGACTTTTTTCTCTTATTACAAATTCAAAAGAAGCTCATTTTCAGGACATGAACAGGGAGCCAAGCATCATGATAAGATTAATTGTCAATTAATAGTTTTCTTTCACTTTTCACGGTTTGACCAAAAAAAAAAAAGAAGGAAATAAATATTGTTATAAAATAATAAAATATTAACTACACGTAACTAAATATTTTTAACTTTGAAATGAAATTTTAATAGCAATCACCAAGGTCGCAACTACGTTACAAAATAATTTGACATGAAAACATTATCAATGTCTAATAGTTTATACCTTTTTCGTGTTCCATTTTTTATTTACTAATAAATTTTGTTTTTCAAATTATATAAAATTTTTCCCTGAAAATTATTTAATATATCAAGGTATAATTTGAAATTTCAGCATATCTTAATTTTGTTATAAAAACAAAAGCAGATGTTTCAATAAATTCGTTAAAATACTAAAATTTATATTATTTTTTTTACTAATTTCTTGTAAGTTTTTAAATACACATAAATTCAAAACTGCTCTGTTTAATATGTCAAAAATAAAACACATGTTTTGCTTATAAAAACCTTATCAATAATTAAGATTATCGCTATGAAAACTTTGATAGTTTTTTAAAAAGAAAAAAAAATTTTTTATAGGTTATAATTATGAATTCTGAAAGAAAATTAGAATAAAGATGAACTTTATCTGCTGCTCTGATTTGTAAAGAACTTTTCAAAGAACTTTGAAATAAATTTATCAACTAATTTTTTATTACATAACTCATATACTATATTCAATTGAGACTTATTTGATTGTATTGAATTATGTAAAATTTTCAGTATTTTAGACATCGACTAGTTGTAAACAAAGTATAGGACACTAACATCTTTAAAAGTAATTTTATTTTACATAATTGCAAAATAGAAAATTATCAAAAGTATATAATGTAGTTATATTTGTATAGCTGTAAAACTAAAGACAAAATGAAATCTTGTTACTTGAAGAATACATACTAACTAAAAAAAGAGTTCTTTCTTTAAACTGATTAAAATTTAAAGGAAAAATGAAGTGTCATGAGTAAGATAATAAGTTCACTGGGGTCTATCATGCTTTTAAAGTTCAAGGATATAAGGATACAATCTACTTTTAATACATATTTGTTAATTATAATATTATTTATTCTTAAAACTACAAAAAAACTAAATTTCCCAAAAATTATTAATTTCATTAATTGAAATATCTCAGACAATGTCTGTAATGGCAGTACGAGTTTTTAATTACTAGAAAAGTAGTAAAATTCATCGTATGTGCAGTTTAGCTTTAAATACTAGGACCTGGGCCTAGGATGCTCATTTCTTTTTAGATAAGTCTAATGTAAGTGGTCGCATATGCATTTGATCATAAGAAAAAAACCGTGCAATATAATAACTCGAATGGCTTAGGTTTTCTCTGGATAGAAATTATATTTTGTATGTAACAGAAATTTTGGGAAAAAACAGAAATTTAATAATATTAAATGTTGTACTTCCTTTTAGAAAGTCACTGTTCTTGGATTATTTTTCTACAATTAACTAAATTGTTAATTTTTAAGGGTTTATTAAATTCCAGGTTATAGCTTATTATTTTGTTTTTTGTGTGACATTTTTCTAGAAATCATGTAGGTGATTGTACGCAGCCTTTGTTTATTTTCTGTTTTCCTTCAATAGCATCACTTTCTGCAGCTGATAATTTTGGGATTCTTTGACTACATCAAAAATAATTTAAAACTTAATCAGTAATAAATAATCATGATTTTATTAATTAATTTTTTAAATCAATTTTATTTAACTGTATAATATTCAATTTTTGAAATATTTTAATTATTTAAAAATCTTTTAAAAAAAATTAATGAAAAATTTTTATTTATTACTGACTAAACTGAACTTAATTTTATATTAAAATAATAATGCATTTTAAATGAACAAATGCTCTGCCTCTGTGTAGACAAATTTTTGCCTTTTTTTTATTTAGTGCCAACAATACACAATTTCATATTTTTTCAGCAACGAAAAACTTTTGCTAAAAAAAAAAAATTGACATAAAATCAGCGTCTCTAACTTTACCGGCTATTGATATTGTGTGCCAGCCTCGGTACTATAGTTGATTTTATTTAAGCAGTATAAACAATATTTTGAAAATTTTGCATTCACAAAAAAATATTCATGGAATTCATTCAATGAATTCACAATTTATAAAATGCTACTATCTTTTCTTATTTTTAAATAAAAAAACAATATTTTAGCTAAGTAAATATTTATTAATGAAAGGGTGTTTTATAACAAGACCAATACTAACCAAAGAAATAGATAAAAATCGATTTTTATATGTTTTATATGTATGTCTAGATCAACTAAGACAGTTGATCTAAAAAGTTATTAATGTTATCAATGTTTTATTTTCTTTTAAAAAAATGATAAAGTTTCCGAAAAATCTTATGAGCTTATTTGCTCATAACCTACAATGGTAATGACTTCCTCCTCTTTTATACATTTGTTGGCATCTTTGACTCGCCGTTAACCAGATCTGTTGAATACTATAGTCATATACTAGCGATATGAGGTATTGTATTATAAAAGTAACATTCTTCTTTCTATGATGCCACTTTTTAATGATTTATTCCTTCACTGAAGTAAATCACACAGTTTAATAGTTGCTATTGATGTCTTTTCCTGCCTTAAAGCAGTCAATAAACAGAATTAAGCATTATAAAATATAAAGATAATCATTTTGAGATCAGCTTTCTAATTGACAAATTTTAATGAAAAGCAGTAAATACTATTTCTTTGGGGAGACCAGGAAGTTCAAAACAATTGGTTTTTGTACAGCCTCGTTAAAGGTAGTTCCAAAGTTCCACGACTGATTTCGATGGAGCAGAATCGGTATAACAGCCAAATCTTTGTTGTGATGTTATTTTCTCCCATCAAAAAACCATAATTTATATGAAATTGTTTTGAATCTTGGAAAAAATTGTACCATAAACTGGTCAGGCCATGAACTTATTATAGCCCATGTGTTAGTTGTGAGGAAAACAAGACAAACAAACTTTTTTGTTGTTAAAATATATATATTCATGTTTTGTAAATGTAATTTCGACAAAATATTAAAAAACTGATTTATGTTAACTTTTTGTGTCATTTTGGGTTTCATGCCGTTGGCATGACCTTCTAACCCGATAGAGCATTTTGATAGCATTTGCATTGATAAGAATTAAAAAAGGGAATTTCATTTATAATACACTTGAAATAAAAATAAAATTTAATACTTTTTTGACCATAAAAAAAATTCACTAATTTTAAAATATTTTTTTTAGATAAATTTGTTATGCCATTAAATTTTCATAAAATTAATTTCGTGGAATACTGAAAAATTTTTGAATGAGAAAATAATATATTTATCATACTTTATAGTTTTACTATACTAAAGGTTTTAATCAATGTGTCATAAATTAATTACATACATGGTGTTCGATTCTTAAATGTCATTAGCTCTTAAAAATAGTTGACAATTCTTATATATAACGGAGAGTGGCTAGTTGTGGGACATGGGCTGTTGTGAGACAGGCCGATATTTTGGAACGCGTACTATAAATATCCAAATATGTTATACATAGTATGTCATTGATTTCAATTGACAGAAGGTACTTTTTGAAGTAAAACTTAAGAAAATAGTTTCGTCTCTTATTTTGTCTGCGTCGCAAAGTTGGTGATAAAACTCGATTATGGACACTTGTAACAATGTTAATCGTATGATAATGTTAAATATCATTGTCATGGGCAAAGTTTACTTCTTAGCCATTTATTTGCATTTCAATCAGATACAATCAGTTTTACATCAATTTTAAATGAAAATGGATCATTAAAACCAGCAAAATCAAAAGCTCCACCAAAACGTGATCGAAAACAAATGCAGAGCACTGAACACACATTACATGACAACATTGTTGTTTGAAACAAAATGTAGAACAAGCAAAGAATAGCTACAAGAAAACAAAAAAGGCAGCACTGAAAAAAACCCAACTAGCATTTTCCGATAGTTTGAACCCTTTCAATAATATATTAAAATTTCAAGTGAAAATCTCAAATAGTTTCTCTGTTATATGCTTCTAAAGAACAACTGCTCCTCTGTTAGAAAGGTACATATGTTACTTGTCTTTAAAGGTGGTTTTCTCAAAAATACGTTTGTCAAAACAGCTGCAGGTGTAATTTTTTTTCGCATCCGCCATTTTGCTGCGTTTTAATTTTTTTTTTGATAATGCTTTGGTTCATGGCATGGGAAATATTTTCTAGTTTTTTTTTTTGATTCTGACCACTCTGAAGTGGTTATTCACTGCAACAGCACTTGGGGAACTTTTTTTAACTTGCTGAAAAGCCAATATTTTCATTTCAAAAATATTCAATGCAATACTTAAAAAAATTCACAAAAATCACCCTCTTTTTTTAGATGGTCACACTATTTGTGCTCCTTAAGTTAAAATTTTACCCACTAAATCAAAAAAATAAAAATCTTTACTAATATTAACTTTAATAATAATAATTATCTCTTTTAATTCTTTTTGAATTTTATATTCTTTTCTTCACATTGGCATTTATTAAAGAACAAAAGTTCATACTATTAAGTTTAAAATGAAAATATAATATATAAATTTTAAAAATATTCTCTATTTGTCGTTCTTTATAATTCCTATGTTTTGAAGAACGTTAACTAAAATATAAGCTCAATAGTTTTATTTGTTTTATATTTATTTTATTGTAACAAGCCTAAATTTATTTATTATTTTCCTTTTATACGATATAATTGGAGAAATTGCAATGTACACAATTAATGTGATTTGTAGGAATATACATAGTTAGAATTCCTTTCAAAATTTTGTAGTTTTGATTTTTCGAAATTAAATGATCAGTCCGCAATCACAAAATTTGTGTACTCTGATATCTGTGATAAGTAAATATTTGCTAATGTGACGGTGTATGCCACTCACTCTCTTTTTTGTTTTAACGATAACTTGATTGAGTCGACCGGACAACTTCCAGTAATGTTGTTCGCTTCTTTTGCTGAGGTTCATTATGTCGGATTGTTGTTTCTATAGACATTCAAAAAAATTTTTTGATTTAAGTTTTAAAATCTGAAAATATTAGAGTGTTATTGAAATAAAAATATATATAATCTAATTTTTACTATTTTTGTTTTCTTTGGAATCTGTTTTAATTTTTATTTTCTTAAATATATGTAATAATTATTTTTTTAACGTTAACCGTGAGCATGATACCTCAATGTGGCTATAGATACACGTGGAATCGTGAAATTGTGATAAATTCCCAGAAGTTAGTTAAGAGACGTTAATTTTGAAAATAATTTTAAAATATTTAAATTGTAAAATACAAAAAAAAAAACTTAGTGTCTGTTTTTACTTTCAAAATCTTTTTCGGTGCGGTACATTAAAAACTTTGTTATTTTTGATTGAATAGTATTAAATTTTAAAAAGAACTAATATAAAACCAGATAGAAACAAAAATAATACAAATTAGTAGTATCACAAATTGTGAAAAGAAAGAAGTTGTCAAAAAACCTGATTTATTTGCAATTGTTATTTTTTTTTTGTAAATATATTTTCTTTTATGAAAACTTTAATCATCAGCTATAATTTCCATTTGTATTCTTCTAATGAGTACTTATATGATGACTACCTACGGTTAGTATTTAAATTTTGAAAACTAAATAATTCAAAGAATAAAAAAAAAATATATATATATATTTACATCTTTAGTGTATGTATGTATATGTATTAGTATGAATGCAATACTATTTTTGTGCACGTGCAATGCTTAACCTAGATACTTCTCTCATATAAAAGTTATTGCTGTCCAAAGGTCGTCAGTGTCACATACATAAATATATGTATTGATTTAATATAATTTAATTTATATTATACTCTTAGCAATACAACTACAAATTGAATATCTCAAGTTTTATTAATTTTAAATGTTTTATTATTATTATTATCTTTGTTGTTGGTGTAATCAATGAAAATAATATAGCAACGTTTGTGACATTGGAGCTTTTATTTATCTTTGGTTTTTTCTTGCATATTATGCGTCTCAAATAAACTGTGATTCTTGTTGGTCACTATAAAATAATAGTTAACAAAATAAATTGCACTCTTGTTACTTTTTAGTTTTTTCATTTTTTATGTTTTTTTTTTTTTCAAGGTTATTAATGAACATTCTATTCAACTTTATTTAAGAATTTTATTTTGATCAATTAAAATTCGTATTATTCGAATTTATTAACGTTTATATATGTAAATAATAATTTATTTTTCAAGAATTTCATTGAAAATTGGGTTCTGTCTTATTGAAAACGAGATTTTCAACAAAAATATACCCACACTTACTTTACCTATGTTAAATTTATAGATAGATAAAATATAATTGATGCTATAAGAATGGTAATTGAAATAATAACGCAAGCTTTGGCACATAAAAAACGCACTTTCATGTTGCGTTGTTTTTAAAATTTTATCAAAAAAATATGGTAATTAATGAAAGCTTAAACATGAATATATTTGTTTTCTATTTTTTATTAAGAGAAAATTAAAGCCATTGGATTTTATTAGATTCATTTCAAACCCCAACCTTGGATTTATATATTAAAGAATTTAGTGGAAAATATTAAAGTGTAATAGAAATTCAATATTTCTTAGTTAAACATAATAATGAGTTTTGTATTTTCCATTTAAAAATAAAACACTTAAAATACATGTAATGTTTACAGTGGATTATATGACTGCGATCCACTGCTATATATTAGAGTGCGTCTTTACAGGGCAACTCATAGCCAACTCACTTGTTTCACAGCGAAACAAGTTATTTTCATACAAAATTCTACACCCTGTGTAGACCCACTCTTATCCATTCTTTTTCTGTAGTTTTATCATACTTTCAATTTTATATAATTTTGAAAGAATTATTAACGTAACCGTTTGTAAGAATTTCTTTTTTTTATAAATAAAATGGTTTTTACATTATAGGCACATCTTTAAAATGCGTTTTATTTTTGTCCTGATTTAATTTTGAAATTTACTTAAAAAATCTCTTATTTTTCTTCTAATTTTGATATCGTATTGAAGAAATGGAAATTTTCTAAGCTATTTAGGTCCATCTTTGGGCATAAGCATAAATGTAAAATATAATAATTTGAACTTGCCTAACCTAGTCAATATCTGGTTGATTAGGATGATATCAGTATGAAATATTTTGACTTGGATATGCTCTCAATACATAGTATTTAATAATAAAAAACAATATATTACACTACTCGACAAGAAAAATGTTGTTTTGGTGAAATTCAAGTATTAATCTTGATCTTTGCGGTATTGTAAAATTTTCCACTGAAATATCTATTTGTACTAAAATATCACAAAAAAAGCAAACAATAATGGGTCATTTTTAAAAAAGGTGAAAAAATCACTTTTTTTAAAGTTTGATCACCTGTAACTTCGTCAAATATTAACTGATTTGCATGTTTTATATATTAAATGAAAGAAAAACAAGATAACTTTTTAAAGCAATGCATTTTTAATCAATCAAAAAATTATTTCCTGAGATATAGACGAATAAAAGGAAATAAACCCAAAAAACACGTTCTTTTGAAATATCTCGAAAACGCTTCTTTGAAAAAAAAAACGACTATCATTTTCGGGTTTAGCGATCCAAAATTACCCTAAAAAACATTTTTGTTTTGAGCTGCAAGAAATTAGCCCAAAATTTGTAGTGTTATCAATCAAGGGGATGTATGGGTATCAGAATTTTTAAAAAGCGGATTGTTTTTAGTTTTTTTTATTGAATAGTACCATAAGTTTTTAATATTCTCCAAAAATTTCAAGTAAACCTCGAATAAAATTGTCAGAGATAGAACCTTGGGAAGTTTTGCTTATTGCATTGTTTGACTAGTGCTGATAGTCTTTAATCGCGTTTTTCTTGAAACTCTATTTTTAAAATCGGTTGACACGATTTCTAAAAAAAACTTTTTTTAACTTTACACATTTCTTCAATGCTTAAACTAAGAATATTTTTTTAATCACAGCTAGTTTTACAAGCTGATATGTAATGAAAATTATTTAAAAATAATATCTTTTTATACAAACCTCTGCCAAATGTTCAAATTTTATTTATTTATTTTTTTTTACTCACATAAATTATTTGGTTTTTTAATTTCGGATGAATCCATCATTAGTTATTGTGCTAACAGCAATTTTTAAGGGTTCACAAGAAATGCGGTCCCAACAGCTGGATTTTAAAAACTTTAAAATGAAAGTCGCACAAAAATATTTTTTAAATGTTTGTCTTTGTTATATTAAAAAGTTGTTATAAACTATTTCATTATTTATATTAAAAAAAAATTAAAATAGATCCACGGCCTTATCATCTTTTTTTATTACAAAACTCTCATTTGTCATTTCAAAATGTCATTTTCACTGTTTGGTAAAGTCCAGGTATATTTGTAGTCTTTCTTAATCTGCTTCATCAGTTTATTCCTTTATTATGTCGTGATGAATGAAAGCTTCCCAAAAATCTTAATCCATGTGCTAGAGAAATCGTGTTAGCAAAAAGCCATGTTATAGAAGTAGCCGGTTTACGGAGATTTTCTCCATTTATATGGAAATGATCCTAATAAACCATGGTGTCATGTTCGTGCAACTTGAATGCTGTATATTTAAATGACAAGTGTTAATAAATTTTATAAGAATTGGAAAATGAAATCGCTTCCATAAAAAACACGGCCTAAAGCTTAAGGGAGAGCTTCACAAGTCCTTATAGCAATATAAAAAAATTTGTAAACTAGTCATTTTTAGAACCTTACTCACTTTTTGTCTTAGTTCTTTATTTTTTAAAATATGGATTCATATAAAATGCCATCTTTAGAAACATTAGTCTTGGGTTCTTTGTTTTTTTTGTTTTTAAATTAATACTTAAGCTGTGTGTATTAATTATATTTAAATTTTTAGTTGATTTACTAGTTGGTCTCTTTTGACTATTACTTAATCTAACTTCCTTGTAAAATTTACAGTAAATGATAATTTTTGAAAAGTTTCATTCAATGAAAATTTAGCCAATGTATTTATTATATTTTTTTCTTTCGTGAACTTAAATATTTTTACTATAAATCTGCACTAAAGTAATATAATACCTTCGTAGTCCAAAACGAAATAATAGACTTTAATTTTTCTGAAATATAAATTGCTCAATACGAAAAAATCTTAACGGAATGCATTTTAATAACAAAGTCGTGATTTCGTTAAATTTAATCAATATTTATTTCAAAACAAAAAGATAAGTGTACGAATGCGTTATATATATGCTTCAAATTATAAACTAGTTTATTTTTTTCTACATACATAGGTATCAACATGTTGAATAATATTCCTTTGCTATTGCTTTTGTTTTTTCTCACCAAAAATTTAAAAGCAAGATCAATAAATTTTTTAGACAGTTGTTAACAATTTTGAGCGAAATCATAAGCTTTTAATAATTGCCGATAGATCAATGTGTTCCATTTTTTAACTTGAAGTTTTTTAATTAATTTTTATGAAAGTAAAAGGAGATGAAAGCATTAAAAGAATTTTTTTTAGGCCTTAAGAAATTCAATTGGGTATATTTTGCTTGTCAATTTTTGTTTATGTAATTTTTTTTTTACAAATTTCGCAAAACTCCAAATATAATTTTTATCTGAAAATTTTATATTTGTATTATTTGCTAAAATTATACACGTAATTTTTTTATCCCCGTACAAAATAAAAAAGCTTAGATGAATAATCTATGCAAAACAGAAAACTGAAGTCAATGAAATAGGTTAAAATAAATAAAAATTGATATAAGATAAAATACTCTTATCGGGCGGCTAAAATTTGATCTCTCTGTTTTTTTTTTTGTTTTTTTATAGCAATTTATTATGTGTGTATTGTGTGTTTAGTGGACACATTCTCATTTATTTTTAAAAATAATTTCTTTTAGAGCAATGGCTGGAGGAGAGGCCTGGCGTTGCATCTTTTCCCGATTATATATTTCCTTTGCTTCAACCACAATCAATTGCAGCCGAATTAAAAACCTTAAATCCATATGAGATTATAATGGAATTGGATAATGAATTTTGTGGCCAATTGACTCAGCTAACTCCACCACAGACGCCACCACGATTAAATCATAACAATAATAATACGGTAAATATATTAAAATTATATAATAATTTTTTATAATTATTCTGAGAAATAATTTAGATTTTTAACAATTTCCTGCAAGATAATGTAATTGATGTGGTAAAAGATAAAGAAATTCCAAAATTATTTTCGACCCAACAGAATACAAATATAGACTCGCAAACAATTACTGTAAATACAAATGATTCAGTGCCAATTGATGTAGCACGAGAAATACAAATTATTGATGAAATCTTACGGTCACGAGCTAAAGAACTTCCAGATTGGGCCGATGATGAATCTATTAATTCTATGTCATCTTCTTCACAGTCTCATTCCAATGATGAAGATTGGATACCAACTTCATCTACATCAGATAAAAAAGAAATATGCTATCAGAAGAAACGTACACGTCCTTATAGTAGAAATGTTGATGATAGAAAGATTCGTAAAAAGGAACAAAATAAAAATGCAGCTACACGATATAGGCAAAAGAAAAAGCAAGAAATGGAAGAAATTTTGGAAGAAGAACGCCTACTTACTTTAAAAAATGAGAAATTAACAAAAAATTTGACTGATATTGAAAATGAAGTTAAATATTTGAAAAAATTAATTCGAGAACTCTATAAATCACGAAAAATTGTCAGTAAAAACTAAAAAATTGTATATTTTAATTAAGAAATTTAGTTCCTTTTAAGTGTTTCGATTTTGTAGTTGTTTTTTAAAACTTTTTTTTTATTTTTTGTTTTTGTTTTTTAATGCAAAGTTATCTCTTTTATGCCATAAAATTTTAATTAATATTTTGAGGTTTTTTTTTTTTCTTATGATTACAATACAGAATTGTAAAAATCATATACAAACACAAGTACAATTCTGACTTTTGTAAACAAAAATAATAACTAAATTAAATATTTTAATATTAATTTTAAGTTAATTTAAGATCAGTAAAATTTCATTAGATTTTGTATGAATTTCTAAAGAAGAAAAAAATGTAATTTGTTTTGAAAAATCATTAATTACTTGTCGCTAATTCACTGTAAAAAAGAGTTTAATTTGATTTATTGTTATATTTAACACATAAACAATAAGCAATTGCTTGTTTCAGCAAGAGTATAATTGTATAAAAATTTCATTTATATCAAGTTTAAGAATCTTCATAATAAGCTGGTGCTTTCATCTTTATTGCTTTAGAATGAAAAAAAAATAACCTTTTTTAGGAAGGAAAATTATAATAAGTAATAGTTATATTCTAAAAATATGTGTAGCTATTCTGGTAAAAAGGTTAAGTTTATTTAAAAAAATTTTAAATAACCTAAAAAATATTCGTTCATTTTATTTTTCAACATTTGATAGCATCATTTCTACAGGTTATATATTAATTCACTCATTTTTATTTCAATACAATTCTTTATAATTTTTATAAACAATATTTTTAAAAATATAAACGATATGTTTAAAACTTAATATCTTTTTCTTTTTTTTCACTAAAACAAAGTAATAATTATTTGTATTAACAATTTAGCTTATTTGAAATATATATTTATATAAAGGAATTTCCATCACAATTTATGTTACTGCATTCTTTTTTTATAATTAATATTAATATATAAAATAGTTTTTAACTGTTTTCTAAAATGAAAATCTTCAAATAGTTTCAAATTAATATAATTATTGGAATTAATATAAATTATATCTATTCTAAGGAAAATTCACTTGGGATCCAAATCTGTAGATAAACAAAAATGTCTGAGGGCAACAGCGGTTTGTGTAGATTACTGATAAAGAAGTCTGCTTTAAGCCTAAGCATTGTCTGTATTTTTGTTTGTATTATTTTTATCATTTTAAAAGGTTATCAATTTTAAGGGTCATTTTTTGAATTGAATTTCAATGCATGTATGCTAGAGCATCAAAGTTAATAATTTTATATACAAAATTTAAAAACTTTTATTAGAATTCTTAGGATGGAGTTTTAGCTAGCTTAACTTACTTTGCAATATAAAAAAAAAAACTGAAAATCTAAATGTTAGCAGTCTTCAGAAAGTATTAAATAATTTTTACAAAAAAATGCCATTTTGGAAAAGTTTTCAGACATTTTTAGAAGTGTTCTTTATACAAAAATGGAATCTGTTTCTATATTTTAATATGGGTTATTTATAGCAATCAAGCCAATTTATTAAAGATTTCGTATATATATTTTATTTTTTAGCAAATCTGATCTGATAATTCTTGAATTTAAGAAAAATACTTGTTTGCAAACTCTAAAAGAAGATAACTAAATAAGAACAAAAGTCATTGGCATTTATCAAATAATTTTCAAGTTTTATCCCATTTTATGTTTTGTATTGTAAAATAAATATCGCACGTCTGGCCCTCTATAAAGTTTGTATTGGTGAAGAGCTGACTAAACGTCAAAAGATTTTTGATTTATTATTTGTAATTTGACAATTACAATCAAAACATTTTTTTGTAAACTTGTTGAAGACAAAAATGAAATCAGTTCCAGAATAGTAAAGTTAATTAAAAGGTTTCAGGGCTGCAATGTAAGACGTAGCGTACATGAAAGAAACATGCTATGCTTAAAGAAAAATGCAGTGTTTAATAAAATATAAATATAAACTCGTTGCATTAAAAACAAAATTCAATAATAAAATAAAACTATTATTAACAATTATTACTTAAAAATAGTTAAAAAATTACGTCTAACAAATTTTTTCATTTAAGAATGCAGTCAACATTTTAACAAATTAACAAATTTTTTACTGGCCCAACTTGGCAGGACTTAAAACTAATTCAGGGTTTAATTTAATTTGAGAAGACCTTGTATGTATGGAAGGTTCTGTTAAAATAGGCGCTGATGGCGGTTGTAAATTGTTATTTTTTGAAGTTTTTACTTCAATTATATCTGATTTAGAAGCAGATAGTACAGCTGAATTATTTAAATTTGAATCTAAGCTAAGTACTGGTGATGGTGGAATTATTGTTACAATTGATGGTGGTGGTGTTAAATTTGTTGTTATTAATGAAGTCTCCATTAATTCGGAACTATAAGTTTTGGCCTTTAATTGTAAATTTGTAGGTATTCTTTCACGTGCCAATTTACTTTGTGATTGAACTAATGCATCTGTTTGATTACCAAAATTAGGAACGGTTTCATCATCCTCATCATCATCACTGATATTTAAAATATCTAGTCCTGATTCTAATTTTTTCATTTCAAGTGGTTCTTCTGTGAAATAAAAAAAAAATGATACAATCAAATCATTTCATATATAATATTAAAAATAATATTTGTATATACCTGTTGATGTCTCGGGCTCTTTAATTATGGGAACCACACGATTTGTTGTGGTTTTTTGCTCATTTTGAAGGAATAAAGAAGTTGTTGCAAATTGACGTAAAGCTTCCATACCTTCGTTCATCATTTTATTGTTAGATTTATTTTTATGCGTTAATGGGAATTTCTGTAAAAAAAGAAATTTACAGATAGAATAATGGGTATAAAAATAGAATAAATATAGATTTTTAATTATCCATTCACATAAATGTTAATATTGAAATAAATGACTAAAGACCAATTTTACAGTGTCGTTAACTCAGTTAACTTGAAGATAAGTCGATTGTCAGTAAAATATAGGGTGCTTTTTTGGATAACAGCTAAAGCTGGTTCCAATGTAAACACAAAAAATTTTCCTTTAACTGTATTAGAGTTTATACG
Source organism: Acrocera orbiculus (assembly GCA_947359355.1). Classification (NCBI taxonomy): domain Eukaryota; kingdom Metazoa; phylum Arthropoda; class Insecta; order Diptera; family Acroceridae; genus Acrocera; species Acrocera orbiculus. Next base: position 7,391,504 of record OX375757.1, read on the forward strand.
TATATGTTGTATATTTTCAAGCATAGTAATGAAAAAATGTGATTTTCATGCATTTTCATTAGGTTAAATATGTAATTATATAAGCATTCTAGTTAGCTCTCATTTTAGCTCACGCTTAGGAGCCCTTGAAATAAGTATTTTTTAACTAATCCTCAAGTTATTTAATGCAGAATAAGAATATTAAGTTTATTTCTTATAAAGCTTATATTTTCATATATTACTAAATAAAAGCAAAAACATTGTTTCATTTGTCAGTGTAAAAGAAGGACAGCTCATTTAACTCTTATAGTTAAAAACTTCAAAAACAACCTTAGTTTTGAATTAAAATATTTAAATCAAATCATTATCTTACCTGAAAGTTAGAATTTTTTGAAATAGATACTCGTTTACTATCGTTACGCAATAGAGATGTCGTATAATCAGGATCAACTTTATTAGCATTTTTCTTTTGAGCTCTTTTACTTGATGATATACAATGTGAGGGGCATATACAAAAACATATGCGTAGTATGCAACATATTAAACCTATACCTACAAACAAAAAATATGTAATAAAATGTTAAAATGTACAAAAATATTACCTATTAAAGAGGGTCCTATAAGTCTTAATTCAGCAGTTTTAAAACCTTTTTCACCAGTCCCAACAAATGCTATAACTAATCCAATAGCAACTGTTCCAAGGCCAACATAAAGGAATGCATTGGCAAAAGTGCTTGGGCCACGTAATACACCCAAAAAATCTTCTTCATCAGATGATCCACCTAAAGATGCATCTTGTATCTAAATAGAAATAATGTAAACAAATAAAACAACAATTTATTTTGTTAAAATAAGAATATATTATATTACTCGATTTCCTTTTACCCATCGTCGATGGCAGGCTGTGTTATTATCCTGTACACTACATCTTCTTCCGCGCTCTAACCAAGCTGCTCTTCCTTGGGCGCACTAAAATATTGTTAAAATGAATTGAGTCACGTTTAGGAAATGTTTTTATAATTAAAAAGTTTTTTTTTACTTTGATAAAAATATTTTGTAGTAATATATGTATATATAACAAAGGTAGACTTTTTTGTAAAATCACACAATCACATAACAATAAGTTTAATTATTATATTAAAAGAAATTCTTAAATATAGAAGCTATTGAGGTAACAAGGACTAATATAATACTAGTCAGGTGTAATTAAACTTCAAAAGTAGGTCGTAATGAACTACCATGTTGGATGACCATATACATTTCTTTTCACTCCAAGTAAATAAAATTTATTGAACTATACTTGTAGTTTTCCTTCGTTGTAAATGTACTTAAATTTTTCGTTTAAAATATTTAGTTATTGATATCTAAATGCTCAGTTAGATATTTATTGAGCTATAAAGTTTAAAATAGTAAATTTTTTAGTCAAATTCTAATTAAACTTGCTTAAATTTTAAGATTTATTTATTTATTTTTTGTTATGTGTGAAAGTATTTTAAGTCTTTTAGCCTTCCTTATACTCTATTAGGTACCTATAAAACTATTTTAACCTAAACTAAAACAAAAAACACATTCGCGTGCTCTATAAAATTCGAATCTATTTTTTTTGTTTTTGTTTTCAGGGACAAACCAATATTTTATTGTTTGAATCAGATGCTATCATGTGTTATTTGTGCCTTTTTATTATGGAAAACTTGACTTACAAGCAAACCCTAATCTGAACTCATTGATTTTTATAAAACTCAGACATTATGTAGTACATTAAGAACTAAAAAATCTACTGGTTTTTATTTGGCTGACGTTAACTTTAAAGAACTAAAAATTACCTTTTAGGTTAATGTTTTAATAATAATGAAAGAAAATATTTTTTTCTTTTCTATTTCTCGTATTAAAATTATGTGAAGTTTTAAAAATTTTAATAGCTCATTTATTTTTATAAAGTTAATAAAAATAAAAACGTCGTATTTTTGGACTTTTACAAAAAAAGTTTTTGAAAATAGTTAAAATTCGTGGTAATTTTACAAAGAATGTAAAAAATGTTAGAAAAATAAAACAAAAATATAAAATTTCTTTTCCAGCTACCAAATAAAGGTGAAAATAATCTTCTTAAGTGCGTCTGTATCACCCAGGATCAGTGAAGCTTTTATTAATTCTATCTTTATTTTTCTGTTAACGGAGTATTAAAGGAATCCTTAAGATAAATCACTCAGACAAATTTGTCCTTTAGTGTGAAAGATTGCCATTTCTAGCATGATTTGTTTTTGTAATTATAATAAACAGTTTTCCATTTGTTACTTAGGTTTACTTTGAATTGTTTATATAACAAAAGTTCATATCAACAAAAATTATGACTTTTTTATTATTGAAGTCAAATCTAGAGACATATTTGTTTTCTTAAATTTAGTGTGATAACGTATGATGGTTATCCACTGGCAGTATTTAATTTTAAATTGGGAATAAAACAAATGGAAATAGGTCAATTCTGCTTTTTTTTCTATTTTAACAATAGTCTAGTTAATAAATTACTAAACCCTTTTCATTGAATTCATTTTTACTGAGAGCAGCACGTTACCAATTTTAAAAACTTTTAAATATATTTTTAATTTGAAATATGCTCTTAGCTTCTTTCATTTGGAATTACTTTCTTGCTACTCTTATGTCAAAAAACATCAACATAATTAACGTAATGTTTAATTTTTTGTTTGTTTATTCGTAATACCATCAAAACCCTTTGCAGAATTTTGCAAAACTGATACCAAAAATTTTTCTTGTACTCACGTATTATAAGTTTTTTATTCTCTGTGCTTAATTTGTAACTGACCTTTATTGAAGGTGCATTAAGAACTTTTAGCCGCAAGTATGTTAAAATCTGTGTCAGCAATGACCTTAAAATCTTTAATAAATTCATCCAGGTGTATTATTTCAATCTATAAAATACCTTACAAGAAAGGAAAGAGTATATTTTAAGATAAGGATTTGAATTATTTTCAATAATATGACACTTAAATGCATCATTTTTATATATTATACTAGAAATAAAATCAAAGCCATTGCAAAGACCGGAAAAATGCAAAAAAATAAAAGATTAGTGGCATATATGAATAGCCGGCGGTGCATAGAGATTAAAGTACTAAGAACAGATACATGACCCGATTTTTAGAAAGGATTGAAAGTTTCAAGGTAAAAAAGAAGAGTATGAGAAAAGCTATATTTTACTGAAATAAAAACAACTCCTTTGCCTTCATTGTCTGTACGAGTATAAATGGAATCATGGAATCATGTGTATAAGGAAAATGTACTTGAAAGTTTGAATGTCAAAGTTTTTATTGGAAAACTCTTTAGTTATTAATATACACCAGGAGATGGTGCTTTGGTTGCCAACATTTTCTTTACAATTATAAGAAATTGTTGATGAAAATTTCAATTATTTTGTTTGATTTTGATATATCAAAGAATAAATTAATTTTTCGAAATATTGTAATAGAGGAAGCAGATTATTAGCACTGTCTGAAGAGCAAGAACTATAAAAACGATAATTTGTAAAATTTCTTTTAAATATTTTAGAAATTTTTGATATGTTTGAATTTAATCAAATGGTTACAAATATAGCATCTACTCAGACTTCTTCATTAAAAAGTATATAAGAAAATTATAGTTTAAAAATAAATAACTAACCAGGTAATTTTTATTTACTTTTCAGATAGAAGTGTAAAAGTAAAAATTATTCAATTATTAAATAGTAATAAAATAACAAATTTTTTAAAACAATTTAACTAAAAGATATGCTGTAAGCTTTTGTTAATTTAAAAAACGTAACATTTTTTTTTTTAACTTACATATACATGTATATATGTATTTATACATACAATGCTTTTACTATCAAATTCTAGGTAAAGTATAATTGCTAGTGCCGAAGGTAATTTTCTTTCTTATTTAGAATAAGTCGTTGAAAAAATCTAGTTCAAAGCTGTTTTTTAATATTTTTTGAATCAATGCCAAATTTTCTTTTATATTAATCATAAAGAAATGTTGATTGAAAATATTTAATTTAAAGAAAAGAACAACTGTGCATAATAAAAACTACGAGTAAATTAGAATGAGGAATAATATTTAATATTATTAAACAGAGATCCATAGAAAGATTATAGTTACATGTTAAGTTTTCCATACTAAAAGGGGAAAATCTAAAATTTGAAATATGCCAATATGAGTTTGAAAGGAATGTACACTACAAATGGCTGACAGTTTTGTGTTGACAAGGAAATAAAATCATCCTATTGATTTGAAAAGGAATATATAGATGTAGGCTTCTAAGTATAATTAAATTTTGAAAATGTCAATGTAGTAACAGTAGCTGTCAAGAAATAGAAAATTCAATTCAACTCATAATATTGAATTCAAGATGAGTTTAATTTTGAAATATGAATGGAACATCTGCTTCTGTTACCCATTTTAGTTATATTCAAGAATTTCATCTACTAAATTCACAAATATAAAAAATTCAATATGTTAATTAAAAACATAGTATTCATTTCATTTGGATGGTTTTTTAGCTTGCTATTAGAGTAATTGTTGAGCTAATAGTTAATGTAATAAAAGTTTTAAAATATCCTCTTTTTAGTGGAAACATTAAAAATTTTTGGTATACAAAAGCGATAATAAAATACTTAAGAAAATTTAACAAACTTACAAATTGGGATTTAGTGCTTGTCTGATTTTTTCAAATGTTTGACTGCAACGATAGTAATTCAAATTTAATTTTTGTTATACCATTTGTTGTAAACTTTTTTAACTCAATTATTGCTGGCTGCAATGTTTAACTCATCCGACACTAAGTCTATGTAATATGAAAAAATCTACAGATTTATTACTATGCATGGAAAGTTATTCAGCTTAACTTGAAAATTTTTGAGTTCAGTCTGTGAAGTTTTTTTTTGATTTGGAAAAGTCATATAAATTTTAAAATTTAATAGAAAGATCTTAAAGATTTTAAAAAGTGTACAGAGGGCTTTTAATTCAACACATTAGTGGCCTTATGGGTACACATTTAATATTAGAAAGTCATTTTTCTTAATGTCATTATAGTGATTTTAATAAAAATTTGATTTAAAAAATTTGGTGATTAAAAATATTCTATTCTCTGTTATTCTGTTCAACAGAATAAACTAATATAATATCATAATTGCCGAAATATTTTCTCATGACTCAAAAATTTTGTTTTCCATCCAATAAATAACTACATAATTAAAATTTTACTTTAGTTTGCATTAAAACATTGTTTAGTGTACTGTTATCAGATATTTTTCAAAGTATACTATTATTGATACATCAGGTAAAACAACGTTTCAAAGTAATTGTTAGGAGTCATTGTTTACCTATTTTGGGTGGAGATAATTAAAGGGTAGGACTTTGCATACTATTTTCTAAAATAATAATCAGAACATAAATTAAAGCTGTCCGCTCAAATTTGTTAGCTTTTCGTTGTTACCAACATGAATCTGATTAGTCCATTAAACACAATCCGCTGGCCACTATATATTTACAATGTAAAATGCAAGTAAAGTAAATTTTTAGGGTAAATGTTAACATTTTTATATATTTTATATATTTAATTAATGAAGTAATGTAGCTCCTATATCTATGCTTAGCTAAAGAGTTTTATGTTAATTATTTTTTCCATGACCCAATTTCTATCCTATATGCATATATGTAAAGGAACTATTATACAAGTCTATAATATCACAATATAAGCTTATCGATTCAACATAATTGATGCTTTTTTTATAGATGTTTCGTTAACAGGATATGCAAACATATCACAAAATTGCTATTAGCACGTGTTTTTATCTACGACTTTCCTGAAAAACATAGAGGGAGCAGTTTTAAATGAAAGAGAATTACTTTTCATAAGTGCTCCTTTTTCAGGTAAATAACAAAGACTAGAATTACAATATGAGTCACTAAAACTACAAGACAAAATATGCCAAAATGGTTACTTCCTGGAGACTGTCATTGAATTTTTACTGTTGAACATTTTTATCATATGAATGAATTACTTCTGAATAATTGCATGGCTGTTCTAAACTAAAAAATTTCGTATTATAAATTTTAGCTGCGTATGCAGTGAGTATACAAAGAATTATAAAATATCATCGTTTCACAATTAAATTTAATTGCACTCCCTACTATTAATTTGTTGTTGTTACTCAGTTATCAGCCTTGATTTTTGTTCTCACAAATGTTTGTTGTCGAAAAAAAATTATAAATAATATAAAAATGTCATTTGGCCATTACAATAGAATTAAATGTTTATTTGAGGTAGCATTCATTGTAGCAAACATTGCTGAACCGACTTCATAATAACTTCACGTTCTATAAACGCAATTAATATAATGTTATCAAAGCTAACGTACAACTTTTGTATTTTTAAATATATGACTTTTGCTGTTGCCATTTCTTGTTGGTCTAATTAATGAAGAACGTTTGCCTTTATATATTTTTTTGTTTTAATTATTTTTGCTATTTTTTACCGTCCATTTTGTTTAACGTGATGTGGAAATAAATTTTACTAGCCATGGAAAATGAAAAAAAAAATTTCATTAATTTGTTGTTGTTACACAATGATAGTCTTAATTTTTGTTCTCACAAATTTTTGTTTAAAAAAACAACAACAGTAAAACATTACGAAGGTAAAACTAAAGCGGAAGCATGAGGAAAACTATGTGTTTTTTATTATAACAATTCATTTTAAATCGATCCCTGTCGCGATCACTTCGAAAAAATAATTTGATGTCACCATGACATCACTAGGAAATCTTTTCGGTAGTGTTTGCTATAACACTACTGTCCTTTTTCATTAAAACCTAGGCTACTAGGCTACATTAGTCTAACTAATTGTAAGAGTAGTATAACTAAAATTCAGATATGAATTGCATGGATAAAATTCCATAGATTTTTCTTTATTTAGGAGTAAAATTTTATGACTATTAAAGATCTAAGCTTTAAAACTACTAAGCATTCGCATTAATTATGATGCATATTCTAAAATAATCTAGTATAGTTATAGATTAATTAATTAGCTATAAAATTACTAAAAATGATTTTAATTTAAGAAATTTTCGCATTTCATAATTATTAAAAAGTAAAGTAAAAGACCCGTTTAATAATAAAAACAATTAAGGCTGTGAATATTTTTATTTAAAAATATTGAGTGAAGTTTTTAGAGAAGAAATAAAGCTAAAAAGCAATGAAATTTTATTTAAATTTATTATTAATAATAATTGGTAAAATTTAATAAAACTGAATCAGATACTGTCCTAAATTATAAACTAAAATTTTAACTGGAATCTTTTTCATAAATATTTGATATTTTATTAATAAATTTTTCTACATCATCAAAATTTTCGTTTCGAATTCATTTTACAAATTCTACATAAGTATGAGTGACTACAGTATAAAATGTACTAAAAATTTATTAATTCATCAAAGTTATCCCAAAAATTTTAAAGCAAATAAAGGTGACCTTTTCTATGTTTTTATTGATGCTATTTCTAATACAATACTTATGAATAATCGCAGAAATTAGGTGCATTTTGTAATTAATATAAAATTGATAAAAAGTTTTACAAACCATATAAGATTATATTTTGAAAAATCCAAAATTTTTGATTTTTTATATTATTTAAAATATCATACCCAGGATTCTGGAGGATATCTGGGAAATGGTGCAATCTCCTTTGTTGCTATATTACTGGGTAGTTCAGCTCTTCCTAATTTTTTTAAAGTTTTTCTCCGAGCAACACGTTGTTGCGACCTTAGCATTAAGGCCGCCTGCATTTTGGCCGCTACGATTTATACTTCTTATAACTTTATCACTTTTTACACACATATAATTAAGAAATTTTAGATATATCTATTTTAATATATATAATATAGTTTTTTAATTTGTTAATAATAATTAGATCCTTTATATCGTATATATTTATATAACAAGCATAAGAAAAGGAAAATTTTATTATTGCAAAATTGATTTAAGTATATTTTTGATTATCATTTTTTCACAGTTTATGTTTTATTTGAAATGAGGTTTGGTCCTACTATGCTTTTAATTAAATTATATCACAAAACTTGAAGTATTTTACTGTAATTTCATGTAATTAGTTTATTTTTTATTTGTAGATAAAGCATAAAAAATGCGTTTGAAAGCAGTGTGTGGTTTTTCGCAAATTAATAAATTTAGAACCACATACTTTTAAATTTGTATAGGACAAACTTTATAATTCTATTAAAATAACCCTTTTAATGTATTAAATTACTTTTTTGAAGAGAATTTATGTGTTAGTTGTAAGCTCATTTTTCTTAATATAAATATTTTTTAACGACAGCACATACAATAATTTTTTTTGTAAAATTCTAACACGTCTAATTGCAGAAAATACAAATCCCTTCTTTTGCAAATTGGTCATTCTTAAAGAGAAAGTAAATTATTCTGTAGAAGCAGAAGAACTAATAAGACACATTTTACTTTCTAATTAAAGTTATAGTTTAGCCTGGGAACAAACTAACAGCCCAATCCACAATATTATATGAGATAGACGCCTCAATTAGAAGCATACATGATTTGGTGTAGGAGTGTAATAGTCTTTTAAGGAAATTAGATAGAACCGAGAGGAAGAGCCAAGAGAATTGTAATGACTCAAAATTTGTTTTTTAGCTTTTTCTGAGTTATCTTAAGCAATGGAATCATTAGGACAAAGCCAAACCCCAAATATACATAACCAGCGGGTAATCTCTCTTAAAACACGTATGCCTGTATTTAAAAATGGGAATATAGGAAGTGATGAAAAACTTTTACACATTTTCAAAGGACTAATAATGTCTATGAATGTTATTTCTAATCTGATTGCAATGTTAAATATGAGGCCTATCTGCTAAATGAATCTAATGACTCTAGAATATGTGTAAAATGTGAAAGCAATTTTGTGAAACTTCTTATCCATCCATATATCATATCCTTATCCATATATATGTTTTGCTCAAAACAGCAATATAGCTTTTGTAAAAAAATGGGAGCAGAAGCAAATTAAATTTCAGATGATAGTAGGCTTAATAATGCCTACAATTCAGCTTCATTACAGAAAAGTTAATAAGAAAACTCAAAACTTAGCTGATTGCTAAGGAAATCCTTCTAAATTTAATGACAGCAAAAATAATAATGTGAAAAATAGAAATCTGGTCTATTTGACACGATAGATATCAGCTTGATTTACTACTGATTTTGTGTTTGTCCTACTTTGACAAATTAGATTTACACCAGTCGTCTGTCGCACTCTACTCTCATTTGGAGTCTTGCAGCAAAAAAAAACCTTTATTTTACAAGATGAAAATAAAATAAATAATGTTCCTGTGGTTTTCTTTCGTACTTTTGTAAAATATTTTTTTCTTTTTGTTAAATTTTCGCTTCTTTTGATAAAATGCATAATTTTTTTAAAAACTTAAATAAATGGATTATCTGCACAAACATCTACAAAGCTTCAAGCAATTTATAAGGTACAGATTTTCTGTTTTAATTAAAAATCAAATAAAAGAGTCAAATAAATTATTTTTAAATTTCAAGTAAAAATGTGGTTTAGTTTTTCTAAATTTTTCCAAGTAAGGGATAAACAGTTTTTAAATTTGAAAATAATTTATCAATAAATTACTATAGAGAACTTTTAAAAAAAATATTTTTTAATTTGTAAATATTAAAAATATTTCAAATTACCTCAATTTGATCACACCAGCAAATTTCTTGTTCACAATAAACTTGTGTCCATTTTCCATTACTGATACCATTTGGCTTACCAAATATAACATTGCTATCTTCTCCAAATAGTTCTGTTTGTTGTTGATTAACAGTTTTATTATTTAGATTATATACTTCATCCTCGATAGCATTCGTCCTTTGCATTCTATAAAAGCTGCATTTACGTTCCATATTAAAATCGTTTGTGCCATCATTTTTAGGGCTTGTTTCCTGTAGATGGTAAGGAGATGGAATTGGTATGGTTGGATTTAAGACATTTAATGAATCTTTTGGATTGGGCACCATTTGATTTGAATCACTTAATCTAGTTTCATCTAATTTGATTTTTTTACTAATATTACTTAAGGGAACTATTGGTGAGGTGGGTGGAGTTGTCTCAGCTTGACATACCAATGGTAGAGTTGCTGTAGCTGATTTAGTTAAATGATGATGATGATGCAAATGTTGCAGATGTTGTTGTTCTTGTTGTTGTTGTTGTTGTTGTGGGTGATGAGGATGATGATGATGATGGTGGTGAGGGTGAGAATGTGTTGAACTTTGTCCAACATGTGTACAGGTTAACTGTCTCGATGATCCTGATTTACGTATTGTATTAGTTTGATGTTGTTGATTAGCTTCATCTATTGGCAGTAATAATTTACTTTGTGTTGTATAGCCTGCACTTAGTTTTCTAGCTTGACCTTGCGGTGTACGTAAATATGTTGATGGTAGCTGATGAAATTGACGGCTTGGTTGTTGCTGTCGTGTTGGTACTGTAGTTCCACTTAATCCAGTTTTAGCAGTAGCTAAACGTTGTTGCTGTAAAAGTTGACGATTTTTAGTATTTTCCTGACGTTTACGTTGTCTTGCTTGCCGACAACTTGCTCCCCCAGCCGCTGCATACATTTCTTTTTAAATATTTTTTTTTTTTAATTATTCTATAAAAGCGTATCAATGTTTTATTTTAATATTTGAAAAGTTTATTGGCTTCATACTACGTATATTAAGTTCGATGTATTTTTTAAATTTTATATTTAACAAAATTATAGCAGAGAATTTTGTTTATAATATTCAGGCAAAAATTTTATATATTTAGGGCTGTAGAATATGATATATCGTGACTGTTATCTGTGTAGATGTATATCAAGAATTTTTTTCGGTTGAAATTTAAATTCTAATGCAGGTGCGCGGTATAATCAAGAAAATATGGTGCATTAGTTTTTGTACTTAATGCGATATTCCATAGATTTGCCATGGAAATTAAATTAAAATGTTTATTAGAATGATAGTCAAATGATTGTGTACATTATTTTTTTAAGCTCCCTGTAATTTTAGCTGTTTTTAAAAAGAGATTTTATTTAAATAGTTTTAAAATTTTTCAAATGATTGTTTATGTTATATCTTATCAATTTTTACTGAATTAATTTCTTTCAGTATTTTTTTATTATGGTTTGTTTTTTTCTTCTTTTTTAGTTGCATTTCTTTTAAGCTAACATATATAATTTCATTTACATAATTTAACAAATATATAAATTTACAACATCTTAACAAATTTTTCTTAAATTTTATTTCTATTAAACAATTATTTGCGTAGCTAATACAACATTTATGCTAAACATTACAAATATAAAAATTTCTTTATTGTATTGTCTTCTTTATGTTAAACATTTTTTTTATTCAATATGATTTTTTTTTCTTCTTACTTTTTTAATAACAATATTGGCCTTTTAAGTTATATAAAGTGTAAAAAGCAACATATACATATCAACAAATATATTGGCTATGCTCATTAATATTTTTCTGGCTATAAAATATTTTATTTTTTAATTTAACAATGTCTCATCAATATATAAAACTTTGAGTTTTTTTTTTTTTCTTAAATTTTTACTTAGCAAATTACAGTTTACTGTAATAAGACACTTAGGGACATAATTGAGTTCCTGAACTTTTATTTAATCTGAAAACAGCAATTTTATTTTCTTCAATTAACTTTATATAGTATAGTTTAAGCTTAAGGTTATATCCTTTAAATAATTTCTTAAAATCATTTTTCTTATTATTATATTTAAAAGGATATGACATAAGCGGCATTAGGTTTTGACGGATGTAAAGGAACACAGGATTCTGCAGGCGTATTTTGCTGTAAATATTTAAAATATTTTATTTTTAGAAAATTTATGAATAGTATATGAAAAATTTGAAAGTTAATGTTTTCTATTTGCAAGGAGAAATCTGTTTTAAATATAAAATAATACTTAAAATATTTAAATTAAAGAAAAATCATTCCTTATAATATTAATATAGTTCATGTTTTGAAGAGAGTTAGGGGGTTGAACACCTAACGTACAAGATTTTATATTTTGTATAAGTTATAACGTTTTAGTAAACAAAATCAAAAGGAATTTGAAATTATTAGAATTAATGACATTTTGAGAAAAAAATTCTTCAACATGCGAAAGCAAATAACTATGAAAAAAGTGTAAAATAAATGAAGCAATGAGTTTTAAAATAAAACATATCATAATGATTCGCTGCATTTATTTCAAATTTTCACCTGTAGGTCTAGACATATTCAAAGTTTTCAAAAAGCGAAGCAATTAAATCTCTTAAAAGTGTTTATCTAGACAAACAAAATTTCATTGTCAAAAAATTTTTGTAAGTCATATTGATATCTTTCGTTTTTCAATGTTTTTGTTCATTAATTCAGGTAATTTATTCCTTGATTAGATAGACAATCGGGTTCGATTTGAACTTTTATGATCCAAGTCTTCTGGATAGTAATGAAAAAATTTTTTTTTCTTGTCTGCAAAGAGAGTATGCCCTGCAAGTTTTATTTTTCAAATTGGATCTTCAGTAGTTCAAATTAAATTCTATTTCTTTTCTAATTGGTGTGCTTGTGTATTTCCTGTATTCCGATTCTTTTAGTCGATGTCAAAAAGTGAAATTGCCAGGATGGACCATATAATCTTATTTGTATTTTTGCTTTATTAGCTAAACAAAAGTGCTATTCCATGAGTTTTGAATGATCTACAAGTTTCATACTCTTAAAAGAAGGAATACAAAAATGTATTTTTTACTTGCTATTTTATTTTGCTAGTTTTGAAGGTTACTTATTCATATGACAAAAATTTTTTAAAAATACCACGTATAATACAATGTAAATAGCCGTGAATTAATTCGCAATTTTCTGAAATTGTTTTTTTCTTTGTAATATTCAAATATCGACTTTGTAATATTCAATTAATTTACTGTATAACCTTTTTATTCTATTTTTCCTTTTATATATGTTACCTTTCAAATAGAAGTGTTAATAAATATGGAAACTTAGCTTAATTTACTATTTTTAATTTAGTTACTAGTTCCAATATTAAAAAAAAATACTTAAAAGCTCTTATTAAACTATCATTTTTTAATATTTGAAGCAAATAAGATTGGAGAGCACACCCATCGTCCAAAGAACGCAAACTCCATGCCTATGAACTAGTTTGTGTAATAACCTTCATATTCCGCTAACAATTTTATTAATTCACCTTAGATTAATTACTTCCATTCAAGTTAAAGTGTTACCATTTTTATTGCGAATTTTAAAGGTCATTGTCAAATATAATTTCTTCAGAGCATGTTAATAACTTTCAGCTGTTAGGAAATCCAAAAAGCTCTATTGATTTGGTAGTGCTGTGATATATTAAATAATACTATTAAATGACACAGCATAAAAAATTTAGAATTACATTGGATTTTTTCTAAAGATAACGAACATTTAACCAAATTGCTGATAACTTATTATATGATAGGAACATTAAATTATTTACTTGGTGTGTTTGAGAGTTTTTCCCTTGTATGGACAACCAAAAATTAAATTTAATTGAAATGGAAATTAGAATAAGAATAAGGTTATTTAAAACATTAATTATACTGAGATCAATAATTAAACACGAATATGGCACAATAATAGTTTCCATGTTTATTTAATAAGCAGTGCGAATTCTATTTGCACTTTATTTCTTATTTTGAGATTATTCTTTTCAATCGTCTCTTCATAGAATTTATTTTATATGTTGAAAGTTTTAGCAGAGAAAAAGAAATACTTGACTGTAATGAGAAAAATTTGTTTAGACAAAAAAATGAACTTTAAATTATATTCGGTGACTTTTTTCAATGAGAGTCGGCTGTAATACTTCACTTTCAAAGTCATAATTAATCACACACGTATGTTATTTCTGAATACCACTCTTTAATGGTTATCCTACTAACTGAATCACATAACTAGTATAAGTAAGAAATCAATTAGTTTATGCCTTAAAGTATTCGATACGTTAAGCCAATACATTTGAAGACAATGGTTTGGTTAATTAATTTTTGACAATACAAATAGTTCTACTTTATTAAATTAATTTTTTTATGATAACACAGCACTTGAACAATATTTGTCCAAATTTTTATTTCAAAAAATAATAATAAGTATTCGAGTGGCAGAGAATATCTTGAGGCGCTTCGAAAAAAAGATGTTTTGCGATGCACATCATAACTCGCAACAAAATCTTCCAAGAACAAAAATTCAAAATTTTATAACTAAAGGAGATATTTTTTATGGCAATGATAACGGTTTTTTTTTTTTTATTTTTCAATTTTTCTAAACCTTAATACCAATTTTTATCTAAAAAATCGATTTATTTGCTATTGTAAAATTAATAATTATTAAAAAAAAAAAAACAAAAAAACTTGTCATTAGCTGATGAAATATGTGAAAAGGTAGTGTGCAAAATTTCAAAATGATCGGTCAAGTAGATTTAGAGTTATTGTGCGCACCCGACTTTGAAACTAACAAACTTCAGAAAAACGTTTTAAAGTTTCTCTCACTCACTTCTTGCTCTAGAGTAAAGGACGCTCAAATGCTCATAACTTCTATTATTTTACTCCGATAAACTTGAAATTCTAACACAATATTTTTGAGATGTTATACATTAATTTAAAAAATAAAAAAATGGCAAAATAAAAAATCAAATACCGAACTATCCACTTATTTTTATTAATTATCCTTTTTCCAATGGCTTTTTATTAATTAATTCAAAAAAATATTCTCTTTATATCGCTGGTGTTTTCCAATTGAAACTTCATTCAAGACGCAAAAAATCTTTGTTCTTCTGTTGGTAATCTAACCCCATTTTCCATTGCAGTTTATACACATTATTACAATACACGGAAAGAAATTTTGTATGGAGAAAGGTGTAATACACGTGTGTATTAAATATGTTGTAATCGTGTCTTAAAATACAGACTTTGAAAAGCTGTATAAGGGAAATTTTTGCATTTATGGTGAATTTATAAGTTGTCCGACAAATTAGCATTAAAAATATTCCTATTTATTTTCTCATTAAATGTGTTATTTATTTATTATCCAAATTATTTTTTATTCGTTTTGCGTTTCTGTTATTTAATTCCAAATTTAATATTTAATTTTATGACAATTATATTAAAATTTCCTTTGAATTTCCCTAATAAAGATTATTGCCAATGAAGAAACGATTTTTTGTACGGGACGCAAATACATAACCGTTAATGGAGAAGTTATCACTCTTGGAATCATGTGAAGATATTCATTATAAAAGAAAAATTTCCTTCTATCCCAAAACCAAATTTTAATTTTTCAAATTAAATATTTTTGCTTTGAGATTTTGTGATTGCTTTAAATCATGAGAATTCACATCATTTATAAAACTAATTAATTCCAAATTCAATACAACATATACATATTACAAAAATAATTTCAAATAATTGCAATCCTTATATTTTACGTAATTAAAATTAATTTCCAAAAGAAAAGAATAACCTAACACAAAACTTTTACAATTTTTAAAATTTTACAAATTCAATAATATATAACTTGCTCATTTTCGAAATGAAAAAAACTATTGTAGATTAAAAACAAGGCAGATAAAAAATTGCAACGCTGACATTAAAAAATACTTTTTCAAATAGAAGCCGTAGAAAAAATCTGTTTGTTTGCAAATTGTCGTAATTAATTGTAATCGATGGTACTTAATTAAAAACTTGAAAAGTGGACTAATATTAAGCTTTTTTAATAGAATTTATTAGCAAAAGTATCCTCGATAAAATTAGTTCCATTGTAAATATGCTGACTTTGTAATTATTTATCTTGAGTCTTTAATGATACTTTACTATTTAGTAATACTCCAGAGCAATTGAGGAAAGTTATCTGACCTATTTTGAGAGATTTGCATTACAAATAATAAAATATATGAATATAGATTTATCACAAAAAGGTATATTTTTGTCCCTGGTAAAATTATTCAAGATGACTTTATTTTTTCGAATGTCACGAGTATACCAAGCAAACAATGACGAACAAGTGAAATTATTGGATTATATTTCTGATGATTCTAAAATAAAGTTTTTGCTTTTAAAATTAATTTCACATTGTCAAACTTCACAGCTTATTTGCAAAAAATATTAAAAAAAAAATTACTAATTCCCCATTTTTAAGCAATGCTTTCTAGATCTTTGCAATCTTTTTAATTTTATACGAATTACTCATTTTTAAATTTATTTAATAAATAAATAATATCAGCTTGTGGTCTTGGATTATCTTTGGCTAAAAGCTTGAAAACGTTCGTCTAAGAATTTATTATTCTTTCAATTAAGGGATGTTTATATAAGGAAAGTGATTTTTACTACTTTTTACGATAAAATTTTTAAATGTTTTTGTTCGCAATATGTTTTAAAAGTTTGTTTTATACTTTTAGATTGTTTCCTTAATTCTACTATAAGTAATTCTCTTAAAATTATCTTGACTTCAAATTGTGCTAGAGAAAAATTATTCTTTACAAAAGTTTAAACTAATTTATATTTTTAAGCACAAGCTTTATTATTATTTTTTTTTCAAAACCTCGTGCATGAATGAAATATTTACTTAAAAATACTTTTAAATTGCCAGGAATTTAAATTTGTCATTTTCTCACTACTTTTACAATTTCCGAATAATTTCCGTGTAATTTAAAATTCTAGCCACTCAAAAGTGAGTTTCAGTTGAACTTTTCTTATTCACTTGATATTTCAATGAATAAAACAGTTATTTTTCAAAAGGTAAAATTGAGACTATGCCAACCCATTTGCATATTTGTGATAAATTGACTTCCAAAGGTAAAGCCTATTAGTTATTGATTGTATTGGCTTCATCACTGTTTTAAATTTATGGTGTAAAGGCTTGAATTGAGGGATTGTTGGATAAAATTGCATTCATTAAAAGTATGTGATGAACATGAACATCAAAAAATTTTATTAAGGAAGAGGCATACACACCTTTTGTTATTATTAACATATCCGTAAATGCTTTTGGTTTACATTTTCAGGACTTAATGCTATGTTAGATATTCGTAATAATTTTTTGTATAAAATTACTTCAAGTTACAGTGAATAATTTAATTAGCAAAATAGCCATTGATTTTTTGAACAAATTTGTAACTTTTATTCTTAGTTCATGTGGAAAACTTTGTGAATTGCTCTGCAAAAATTTATTTGAACCAACTTCATATTTAAATCATAAAACAGATTTATGAATGAAATCAAACCAAAAAGTTTTTATCCTTTGAATTATTTGTAAGTATATTTGCAAACTCTTTCTTGTATTTTTCTAAAGAGATAAAATAAATTTGAGTTTACTAAGTTTGGTATAGTTTTACAAAAACATTTTCTTTGATCTCTACTTCATGCTAAGCAAAGTTTTTTTTGAAAAATATCAAAAATTTACAGAAGACTAAAACGGACAAGAAAACAAAGTGATCAAATCATGTAAAATCATTAAACTTTTGCTTTTTGTGTTTTATTAACATTTTTTAATATTGATAAATATATTTATAATTGGTGTAATTGAATGGCTATATACTCGTATTTGAAACTATGTCCAAATTATAAGAATCATACGTGGCAACATCCATATCTAGGGTATAAACCGCACAATTCTAAGTATTGACTTCAATCTTTGTACAATGATTTTATTGAAATAAAATAATAGCAATTTTTTTTTTTACAGCAAATCAGATTCTCTTGCAAAGTTTTGGCTGATAAAATTTTGCAATAGAAACAGTGGTATCCCAAATAGCCATTGTAATACATAATGTGTCATTCCTTCTTGACTCCTTGAATCATAACAAAACTATAAAAGTTAAAGTAAAGACGATTAAATTTTCATTGATGTAATTATCAAAAAAGATATAAAAATTGTCTTTTCATAATTTCTTCTTTGTTGTCTTTTTCAATAATTCTTCAGAAAAGTAATAAAATGCACGTCTTGATTTTTCATGGCGTACTCATTAAATCTTTTTGAATTGAGTTTTTAAAAATTTTGCAATAAAATAAAACATGTTCTTCTGAATTTATGTCAACAAGAATGAATATTCCGAATAGTTTCTCAACACAGAAACATATATTTATACCTGGATATTAGAATAGAGCTTGCAAGCATTAGAAACAAATAGAGTAGAGCTGGAAGAAAGATTTTTCCGTCACAATGATTTTTCAGTGCATTTTTACTGCCATTTGTTATTATTTTTCTATTCATTTGAAATACATGAGTTTTATGATATCTGAAAAGAATCAAGTTTTAAAGTGAAATTTGATTTGTGAAGTTTAATATTCTACATATTTGTTTAAACTATTTTCGATTAGAAATAATTTTATGCATATTATATGGGCCATTTTTGTATTAAACTGAATTCATAAGTGTTGAATAGAATTGTTTCTATAGAGTTACTATATTTTTTCCAATTATAAGGATAGTAAACTATTCAGATATATATTAATAGGTCTTTTGAATTTTTATGAAAATATCGAGGACTAAACTTTTTGATAGGGTTTAAAAAATTTAGAAAGAAAGATGAGTTCCCAGCCCTTTTGCCTTTTTAGGCAAAAAAAGAAAAAGCAATAATATAAAATATTTTAGCAAACGATATGTTAAAATGTTAAAATGTTCCGATTTCTAGCTTAAAAAACAGAGTAAACAAGTTCAAAGGGAGGATAAAATTTTTTTTTTTCTTATAAATTCGAAAATATTATGCTGCATTTAGTGTCAAACAATTTAGAAAAAGTTCCTTTCATAGACCAGTTGGTTGATATAAAAAATAATGATGTAAAAGATTGCGACAATCTATGGCAATCTTCTGCGCCTTCAAGGACCGAGAATAGCTAAAGATGAAAAATGATTGCCTGCAAAAAAAATCAGATACTATACTGCCAGCGACAGAAAAACAAAAAAAAAATTAATGTTATAAAGCAAAAATATTAAGCGAAGACATTTTAATATTTTGTATGCGTAGTTTCCTTATATAACAGCTAAATTATTATTTCTTAATAATTAGTTGACTTTTATCATTATTTAAAATTTAAAATATAAAAAAACTGTAACAAAACTCAAAATATTTTTAATATCTAATATTCGCCTTTTTTGAGGACTCATTCTAAAGACCTTAATAACTTTTTTTTACTATTTACAATTTTTCAAAAGAAATTACTGGAACGTGTTTGATTTCACTTATCATGTAAGCCTTAGAAGCTATAATCATTCCAACTTATATTATTATGCTTCAGTAGCTAATGCTCCTCAAATTTCTAAAATCTTCACCAAATCTGTTGCGTTATTGTGATACATATGAAGGAAGACAAAAATAAAAAAAAGGATGTAAAAAGTTCATATATAAGTTTTCAGGTGATTTATCCTTAAAATCAAATTTCGAATATGTGTTTAACTGGGAATTGCAAAAGAAAGTGACTAATATCTGTTCTATTTGTTATGATTTAGATTTTTACTGTTAAAGGCAATACAAACATTATAAAATTTTTACAACGCTTAAACTCGGCAAGGGAAAAATTGGAATGGTATTGTAAAAACGTATTAAAGAATATTAATAGTCCTTTAGGGTACAATATTTTAGAAAATTAAAGTTTTGTATTCAAAGTGATTCAATATCTAGGGAACATTTCTCTTTAGGCTCAAAGTTAATTAAAAATACTTTAAAAATCATTTAAAAAGAGTGTAACATAAAAACAGGAGGTTAAAATATATTTATAATCGAGGGAATTATAAACCTATATCTAGTCATAAGGAGTACAAAATCACTAAAAATAATGACAAATGTAAGTTTTCATGAACTCTCTAGAAAGAGAAATTAAACCGAAAGGATGCTTGAGTAAGAGGTGGACAACTTAAAAATTTTCTTGGGTTTTAAGTTAAAAACTGTTTTGTAGTGCATTTTCTTTTGCCATGATAATTTATGCACCAGAATCTAATTATTTATATATATATATATATTGTACCACACATATTAACAAAAAATTGTTGCTCTCAAACGCAATTATTATACTACCTAATAATTTAACTACATAAATCTCATTATATAGCTGTTACTAATTTAAAATTTCACTTCACTACACCTACTTTTGCATATAATTAATCACACAAACAACACCACCTGAGGTTGAAATTTCTAAAATCTGTTTTAAATTATTTTTTCTTTTTTTTTATATTTCTTAACAACCCTATTTTAATAAGTGGTAACTGTGTTAGCATATTTAAAACGAAACACTTAATATGCATTTTTTAAGGTCTATTACAAGCATACAAACAAGGCACGTCCTACAAGTCCTTTATATATCCACTTGAATTCACTTATTAAATATTTAAGTTGTTATTAAAAATAAAATTTTAATCACTTTTAATTATTAAAAATAAAACGCATTTTTCAAACACAATATATTTGAATACATGTTGAAAAATTAGTAATAATAAAAAAAATTATTTTCAACAAAATATAAAAACTAAAAAAGCTACAGCTATCACGAGCTTCAAACACCCGGCAGAAATTTGTTAGTTTTCTTTCATGTCAACCTTAACGTAGTATCACAAAACTAGAACTAACTGCCATTTTACTGAAACTATAAACGAATTGTTGCGGGTGGTTAGTTAGGCTAGGGATAGCACAAATACACAGAACGACTTAACCACCCATAATTTTACTTTATACATTATATAGTTGTGCTTGTTATTCACCTAGTTTTGCATGTAAACTGCAATTTAAGCGTGTTCGTTGGAAATGGGGAAATTGTATCCAGGGTTGGCATAATTTTTGCAAATATTTATGGAGGAGAAAAGATTTACTAATTATTTAAAACTGATTAATTAAATTGTTTACTTCTAGGAAAGTTTATTTTTTCAAATAAATATAACAGTATTTGTTGCAATTTTTATTATTCAAGAATTTGATTAAGGGCTTTGCGGGAGTTTTTTTCTATTTAAATAAACTGCTCTTAACTTTTTATGGCATATTCTTGTATTTTCAAAGTATTTCTTGTTGTTAGACTCTGTCACATAAAAATTTGAATTCAATAAACCTAAATAAGTTTTCAGTTTGAAAATTTAAATGTTTTGGTATTGATAATATGAGCGCTCTTAAGAATACATTTGGAAAAAAATTGCAATTTTATAGGAAGATAGCTGGGGTTGAAAAGATTTTATATTTCGCACTTCCTACCTTACTTGTATAATCATTTAATGGGAGAATTACTTGATTTTTAAGATAATGAATTAAATCAAACTGTTATTAAAAACCATAGTTAAAATTTTTGGCTTTTGTTAAGAAAAAATTATTATTTTTAACTTCAATCGAGTTCAATATCGATAAATGAAATATTTTTTGTGTAAAAATTCCTGGTATTGAAGAAAAAGAGTACGATTGCAATGTCATTTAAGAGGAGCTTAATTCAATGAAATCAGGTGTGATAAATTGTGCTATCATAACTTTTACAATTGCTATATTTCAATGATACATTTGCTTAATAAATAATTAGCAAAAAAAAAATAAGGGTGTTTATGGTTTTTTAATGCGGCAAACTCTAACGTAGTTTTTTTAAAAATTGTTGACAATAATACTTTTTCCATTATGAATTGACTTGTTTTATTTTATTTTAGTTGCTATGCTTAATTATGTTAAAATACGACAAAATATTTTTTATAAATAACTTTTTAGCAACGACTTTTAAATATGATTCGAAAAAAGGGAATACTTCTAGGAAGAAAATCAATAATTTTCTTAGGTATAAATTTCATGTATGATCCTAATTTTATTATTTCAATCATAAAATAAAACTCTTTTTATTTTTTAATTTTAATTTAATTTTGAAAGATTTTATTTACTCATGTTAGATGGCATTGCTTCCAAGGGTCTTTACTATATTATACATATTTCGAATAAATAGCTTGCAATTAGTTGGCTAAGACTTCGAAAGCTTTTCAATTTTAAATAAAGCTTTTCGTAGCAAAACTAACAAAATCTAATCGAATTTCATTTTCGAAAATATCTGCTGCTGGAATTTAAGTCAAATTCAATTTTTATGTTATGAATGAATGAAATATTTATGAAAAGGATTATAACATCTTTTTTTATTACAGAGATTTTCATTAGATCAAGCCTTATATTTTGTTCTGGTTTTTTATATTAAAAGAAAGCAGTGTACTTAATTCAAAAAGCCTCCTTTTGCTTTTATAACACTGAATTTTTGATAGCAAACACACACACCTTTCCTGTCCTTAAAAGGAATTTCAAAAGGAAAATAATAGGAAAAATGTGTAAAAAAAATGTAATTTGTGTGTAAAATCGTAAGTCGTTCTTCTCTTTACTTTTTAACGATTTTTTAGAAGCTGATGTTTGAATTAAATTATGAGAAAAAGCTTTTTTGTTTAATTGTATTTTTTATATAAGTGATTTTTGCTTATTTCTTTTTTCAATTTTCAATTACTTTAATTTCCAATTTGGATATATGAATTTCTATATTTTCCATGTTTTAAAAGAATTAAAATCATTAAATTCCTTAAAAAGAACATTCAAACTTTTTAACATAGCAAAGATTCACATTTGAAATACATTTTATGAAACTTCCATATTCTTTCCTAATTATTGTGATTGGGACACTATTTCCTTTTTCAGTTCAAAATAAAGTTCCCTTATTTTTGCCATGATAACTAATGATAGATTCATACAGAATTAAAAAAATGAAAATATTTCTTTTAAGACATATATAAAGCTCGTGCTTGGATTAACAAAAAAAAAAACACTTCTGTTGTGTAAAAAAAGTGTTTTTTTTTGTATAATTTGCACCACGTATTGCCTTGTAAAATTAGTTTTGATAGAAAACCATAAAAATTGTTGCTTCCAGCACTAGTCTTATATTAAATAAATGTCAAATATTTCAAAAGAATCGTCTCATTATTTTTTAAGAAATCATGTCAACCGACTATAAAAATAGAGTTTCGAGAAAACTGATATTAAAGGGTGTTGTCCTTAAATTAGTTATTAGTATTTTTTCTTGTAAAATATATTTATTGAAAATTATATAGATTAATTAAATTGGCGATTTTCTTTCATAATTAAAATTAAAAACCTTGGGCAAAAATAAATACTTCAAGGAGCTATTTATGGATTTGTGGATTAATATTGAGGTAGATAAAACTTGGGTGACAGCAAACTGTTTTTAATGAACTGGTTATTTTCATGGGAATTTTATAAAAAAATTCTTTGCTTGTTTAAGTGAAAAGTTAGAACAAAAAAATAGGATTACTTATTATACATTAAATTGTATACTAAAAATAAGTCTTTAATGTTGATTTATAATACTATCTACATTCCTAAAGTAATATTTGAAGAAAAATTTAAAATCATACATGCACGTGGTCTACAGTAAAGCCTTGCTTAAAAAATTTTTTAAGCATAGTTTCAATTATTTAGTGACCAAAATCAAAGCATTTTCGTGTAAGACTGTCTGACTTTTGGCAGATGATTAATAAAAAAAATATTGCTTTTAATGGAAAACTTAAAAGAATTTATAAAAGGAATTGTGTTTGAATAAAATCTTTAAAGCGCTCAATGAATCTCAATTAATCTGTAGTAAATTTTTTTTAATATTTGAGCCAAAAAAACTCTTTCACTCTCAAACTTATTTATCTTATACTTTTTTTAAACAGACCAAAAATATCCTTTTTTATTCAATAGTTTAAAATTATTTACTCATATGCTAAACTCAATTGAT
Organism: Acrocera orbiculus; assembly: GCA_947359355.1. Taxonomy (NCBI): domain Eukaryota; kingdom Metazoa; phylum Arthropoda; class Insecta; order Diptera; family Acroceridae; genus Acrocera; species Acrocera orbiculus. The sequence goes on from OX375757.1 coordinate 7,415,358, forward strand.
CCTTTATTTTCTCAGATACGATTCATTATGATTCAAAATCATAAAATCGGATACAAGTGTTTTGGTAAATAGTACACAATAAGTGTACTTTAATGTTTTGAATTGAATTAAAATGAGGAAAAGTAAAATGTATACAAAAGATTTTAAATAAATTAAATTTTGTCTATTATTTAAAAGTGTTTGGCTCCTTAAATATGCTGACATATGCAGCCACTACATCTTGAATTACTTGTAAAAATCTATTATAGAAAAAATAATGTCAACAAAATCGATTATTAATATTTTGAGAGATATCTTATATATATGTATATACCTATATCTAAATATCTTGATAAGAATTTTTATTTTGTTGAACCTTGAAACTTTCCTTATGGACTTTAAGTTTAGTTAATTGAATTGTGCTTTTTACACAAATTTTGTGAAAATCAAATTTCCAATGTACAAATGCTTCTGATTTGTAAAACTATAAAATTCTACTGCTGAGTTATAAAAATATAATAGTTTAGGAATTCTTTTTTTAGATTGTGGTATTAATAAAATTTCATAAAGAATGGGGCTCTAACGACATTGAATGTAATAAAATTTTGTTTTAGTAGGAATTTTCTTTTTCAGATTAAATCTTAAGTTAATTAAGGATCTGATATTCAACACCCAATTAGTTAGTTTTAAATTATATTTAACTTTTTATATTTTCAACAAATCCTTTATAAAATTGATTTGTTTCTCTGCTGTATCCTTATACCCAAATATATCCAATTTCAAGACCGCCTTGGGTTCACTTTAATGATTTTCAACATTTCAAATTACTTCTTTTTTTATTGTATTTTATTGATTTTTTATTTTTAGTGCAAATATTATCAAATGGTATAGTGAGAAAATTACAACTTGAAAGGGTATTTTAAAATTTTTTATTGGGAGTTGAAATATGTTCGAAAATATCAAATAAAAACTTTACAGATATTTTTAAATCAATTTAAAGTTTAGATATTTCCCAGGAAATTTAAGTTATTTGAATACACAAAGCAGATATTTTTCATTAAATCTAAACATATTCTTTGCAAAAATTATAAAAGGGGTAGACATTTTTTTAACCTAAGTGTAATGTTGTTTTATTGTTACAAATACATTTGTTGAAAATATTTTCGAGCAGCAATAATGGTGTGTTGAATAAATAATTCCTAGTCCCCATAGTGAACATTATTTATGTTGATTTATTATTTAGGGATTCAAGGGGAATAACATTATTTAGATGATATTGTGAAAATTAGAATATAAAATCTTGAAAATTGTTAGAAGATTAAATTGGTTGCTAATTTAAGCTGGAGCAGTTTTAGAGAGATTATAGAATATTTTGGTATTTTAAGCGTAATAAATAAAAGGTTAAACATTAATTTGAAATCTTATTATATTGAGATTATTTGTTATTTTTGGAAAAATCTAGTGAAAACTGAAAACTATGGTTCCAGAAGAAATAACTATAATAATTTGAATTTATTAATTAAATAAAAATTTTAAAAAAGATACGAAAATATCTAGCATCAAATTAATAATTATAATTATTAATTACTCAAACCTAATAATATGATTAATTAATTCTTCTTTATTTCTTAATATTTTAATTATAAGTTTATACTATGAATGAAATAAGGGTAAATATACTTAAATAGCTTTTTTGTATGAATCAGTCAGTATGTATTTATACATAAATATTTTTAATTATTAAATTTATTTGATTTATGATGAAAAAGAAGTCAAAGGAATTTTTTCATTAATTTGAAAATGACTTTATCTAAATATTGCTTTTGGTTTGGTGGCACTAAATTTCTGTAAATATCTAGATTCAAGTTATTAGCAAATACTTTTTCTATGTTAGTTTTTACTATTTGAAAATATTTACAAACCAAGTTATATATCACATTTCTCACCATATTAAATCCAAAATTACGTCAACGGAAAATAATATTAAAAACCACAATTCACTTTACTTTCGCAAGCTCCATGACTTAATCGACAGCAAGTCTAAGAGAGACTTAGGACTAAGAGAAAGAATTGAGTTCTAAAATATCAAGATCTTCAAAATGGTTTCGATACCCTTTACTCAAGAAGAAGAATTTTAACTGGAACTGGAAGTATCAAAAAAGGTATTCTTATTTTAAATATGAACAAGTTAGCAGCACTAAACCCATTTATCGGTAAATAACGAATTTTAAGAGCCATAAGTAAATTCGAAAAAGCTAACCTTTCGTTTTCCTAAAGTCATTTAATAATAGTTCCGAAAAGCCATAGGTTGTAGCTGATTCTATAGGATTACCATTATCAGTATTTTTATGCTGAATCACGAACACTAACGAATTTTGTAACATTAAGAAATCTTAGCTAACTATACTATAATTTGTTTAAAAATAATAAAGATAAAATACTCTAAATATAATAAACCTTAAACTGATGAAGAGAAATTCAATAGTTGTTTTCTTTTAGTATATTTTCTTAAAGACTTTATTCTGCTTCTAATCTTGGTCGAATGCATTCTCATCCAAAGAAACACAGAATTTTATCGATGGGATGGTTATATATATATTATTTGCAGTTATGTAGACTTTTTAAAGAAAGCAATGGACAGCTAGATTTTTTGGCAAGAACCTTAGTTACTAATAGGCTCTTGTTCAACAGATCTAGTATTTCATAATATTAGTTTAGCTTTAGGGATATACTGCACATCTGCAAGCTGTATATTAATTTCAATAAGTTAAAAATAGAACTGTAATTGAAGCGAATTTTAATGAAATTCGTTCACAAAAAGGAAAGCACGCTGTATAAGTTTTATAACATGATTAGCAAGGAAAAATTGAGATTAAATTAATTAATAATAATTACTCAAAGAGTTAAAGTTATTATAGGATTCTTATTATTTCTTTCACCAAAACTCCAGCCAGTATACTCATTTTTGAATTTTTCCAAATTAGGTATTTCAAAATTTAGATAAGAGAGGAGGCAACTACAAGTGTCTGCCTCGGTTTGAAGAGTTTAGAGTTCCCTAAAGTGATGCTTAAAGTCTCATAAGCTTTAATTAAACAAAGTTCCAATCCATTATACGCGAAGTGAATAATTTTTTAAAAGTTTAAAGATGTTATAAGCTTAAAATTCCAAGTTTACATTTGTTTTCAATAATAAATTATAGAATTTTAACTGCTTGAAATTCGTAAGTTACGCACATAAATCTTTACATAAAAAAGCAAAAAGAATTATTTTGGATGTATCACATGAATAAATTTACGTAAAAGTTTTTACTCGTAAATTAAATTCTTCTTCTGTATATAATATTATTTATAAAACATACATATTTAGAAGAGTCCTCAAAAATTTCTGATATTTTTACCATCCCTTTTGAACTGCTGCCAAATTAATTATATTTGAATCAACTGCAATCTCATTAACAAAACTGGCATAAACATCTCCTCATGGAAGTTAGATTTTTATGAAAAAAATACAGCATTTCCCTATAAAGCTATATTAAGGTGAAATAGTACTCATTTACAACTATTAAAAATATATATACCCGTTTTTCTCTACAATGTTTTATTTTTTTTAATGACGCTTTAAGATATTTCATTTCTTTTGATTGTTTATGAGTTCTAAATGAAATTTAAATTCTATTTCTTGTTTAAAAATAAAAATTAAACCTTGAAGTGATGAACTTTTTGTACATTCTTATACGATAACTACATTTACAAAAATCTACCATGAAAAACCATACAGGCGTTTAAAGTTGAAAATTATGTTCGCCATAGGATAACAAATCGTTGCAGAAAACTGAATTTCTAATTTAGTTGTAGTATAAATCTAACTATACAAAAAGTAGGTTTCTACAAGTCAACTTATTTGTCAACTGCACGTTCAGCTCAAGGATATACTTGTGGCATTTCTTTGTACTTAACAATTATATTAAGAGGCTTAAACTTTTTTATTTTGTATATTGGATACTTAAAAGCTTTCCAACACTCTTATGTGAGTTTTTTTTTTTGAAAAATTTATCACATTAACATTGGTTTATGGTATTTTTTTCTTTATTACTTGAATTTAAATTTCATTTCAAACATATATGAAATTGTTGTGAAACAAAGTATTTTTAAGAACTGAAGAATTTGGCTTCTTTTGTAATGAATTTAGCTGAAATGTATTTGTGGTACTGCTTTAAAAATAATTAAAATATACTTTTTAAATGTCTTTGCTTAAAAAACGAGCATAAGAAGTTTTAATCTTATATTTTACTTTGTTCCAATTAAGAATTCTAAAATGACTTTGAATATTTTTGGAAACTTTGAATAAAAAAGTTCTCAAAGTTCTTTTGCCAGATATTGCAAAATAAAACATTAAATGTTGAATGCATCGTGGTATATAACAAGCGATAATTTGCACAAGAATCAGGAAACTATTGCTGTCAATGGCTAAATTAAGAAAGATGGTGGTCGCAACATTCGAAAGATTGCAATTAACTGTGTGGAAAGTGATGGAATAAATACCTTTTGACTTAATGTAACTTTTTATGTTAAACATTAAGTTCACAAATACTTTTGAAGAAAAGAATTTTTAATTTTTAGATAAGTTCAAAATTAGTTTAAGACTAATACGTCCACTATGAAAAAACTTGAATATAATATTCCCCAAATAAAAACTAAACATTAAATAAAAATCATCAAACAAAATAATATTTTTCATTTGATAAATCTTATATATACTTAAATTTTTTTGAGAAATTTTTAATGTACAGCAATCAAATTGTTGATGGGAGTTTTAAAATTTCATTTCCACTGTGAGTGGAAGCCAATAAATAATAACGATTGTAATTTAACTTAAGAAATTGTGTTCGAATAACAACAAACTTTAAGAAACAATATAATGGGAAAAAATTGATTTTAAAGATGAAATTGATAAAAAATATGAGAAGAGTGAAAAAAACTGATTGCGCAAAAGAATACCTTCGTTAAGACTGAAAAAGAAAAATTTTTAATGAGAAGTTTTTGATTAATGATAAACATTTATTAAGAAAAAAATATCAAAAAAGATTACTATTGAAAATATTAAAAGTTTATGTAGCGTTCTTAAAAGTTATTTGGATCAATTAAATAAGAGTAACTTACCTGCAAAGTTTTTGTGCGTTTTGTTCTGCAGAAAATCGAAACCAGGTTTTCACATTCTGCTTTTATATGAAAAATTTTCTATTTTATATATTCTTGTTACATTTATAATAGTGACGAATTTATTTTATTTACTCTATCAGTATGTATAGTAGGTATGTATACATATTTAAATATTTGTAGACGGATTTTTATTCATTTATGTAACTTTTTCAATGAATATGTAAATAATTTTTGAGGGCAATTCCATTGTTTCCTGAAAAATAAGATTTTTATATTGAGTTAAAATTTGTTAAATTGAAAGTTTAAGTAACTTTTTAAATTTATTATAGTATAAAAGAAAAATATTCTAGGACTATAATTGAAATGGATCCATAAAATTTCTTTCAATCTCAATGACTATCCTAGTTGAAATATTTGATGATGATTTCATACTGAATATACTGAAAATTTTGTAACTTTAATACTGATTTGGTTAGTGGTAGTGTTGAACCGTGACTTTTGTCTAAACCTTTTAGTATCAATGCAGTACGAACCTTTAACATAAGATTATATGGAAAAGATTATGCTGATTATACTGAGTGTAAAGTAGCAGGATAAACAGTATGAATACATCATCAAACATTATGGCTAGGGTACGTAGTAGAAGTATAATAAAATTTCAAATTTTCGAATAAATAATTAATTAATGTCATTGATAATAAGAAGCATAAAATTTCAACTAAAAAGAGTTTATGTATAACCCTTAAATATAAAGTAAATTACAAAAAAATTGTTGTCTACTTCAGTGGTGCGCAAATTATTTTCACTGCCGACCCCTCTTTCCGTGTAAAATTTTTTCGTGACCCCTCATTGAAGAAAAATCTTATATTTTTTTAATAACAAATAAATTTGCGAGTTTTTGGCTACCCTCAAAATTTTTCTTGCGACCCACAGTTTGCGCATTACTGGTCTACATTAAAGGTTATTGTTAACTTAATTTTGAACCTTTTTTATAATTTCTCACTTTCTATTTTAGCAACATAACAATACAGTTGGACCTATTAAAAAAGTCAAAAAGCTGGGGTGGAAATTAAAGTTTTCACCTTCAATATGATGAGTGAAATCAAAGAAAGAGGGTGAAATTCCATGCGTTCTACCAGCTTAGCAATTTTATGAAAATTATTAAGTTACGACTGTTACCTTTGATAATGACATGTACCATTATGACCTATAATATATTTCACAATGACCTAAAAATTCTATTTGTGTTAGTAATTCTTTAGTTGAAAATTATATGATTACCACGTGTCTGATTGAATATTTGCTTTTAAAGAATTATAGGAATTATAAATGTTTAACAAAATACTCATAAATAACAAAAGGTGTAAATATCAAAGTACATAATTATAAAAGCTATGAAAATGTAATAACTGTAATATTGTTTCAATTACATTAAATAATTGTGTTTTTTAATTTAATATTCTATTTTGTAAACAATATTTTCAATTCAATCACGCAACCATTAAAGAATTATAGAAGCCAACAACTCTGGTCTAAAATATATATATTCTATAAAGAAAATTAATTTTGATTTTGGTTTTTTATTTTTTTATTTTTCATTTATAGAAAATTCAAGGAATAATTTTCAAAAAATTTATTCTAGCCATTGTTATTATAAAAAAAAAGAATAGTTTTTATTAATCAATGTACTTTAGTTTGCCATCTTTGGACACGCAACTCGTCTATAAAAATTGTTAAAGGTATTCAAGTTTTGGTCCTACTGACCATGCTCCTAACATAAAGTACTGAAATTATATTAAGTATTGATGAAAACCTTTTAAGCATTTATTTTTAATTTGTAAAATAAATTTACGAATAGACTTTAAGCTTTAGAATATCATCAAGAGTTTCGTTGCACGTTTCTTTATTGCTTTTTCTACGTGAGGATATATCTATTCAATTCATTTAGTTTCATTTACTGAAAAAATTTGTCTTTTCTTCGTTAGTAGAATGAAGTAATCATGATTTATATTAAATAATATTTAACAAATATTTTTTAATTAGAATAAAATAATTAAATGCTAATTACTTTACTTTAACGTTTTTTAAACAAATTATTGGTAATTTTTTATTAAGCTCTCTTACACTTTTGACAGCTTGTTCAGCACAATAATAAGCTAACAATGGAATTGTAGAAAATAATGTTTTATTAATGCTACTCAACCGTAAATCATTTATATTAAAAGATATTTCGTGTTTTTAGAGTTATATCCTTTAAGTATGAATAATTACAGATTATACTAATTACTTTTTTATAAATTAAATTTATCCATCTCTTTTTTAACTCTAAGTAAAATGGAATAAATATAAAAAGCTTAAGATCAAATTTTAATCTAAAAATGGTAGTAAAGGGACTTTAGCGATACCTAAAAAAAAATTGATCCTAGCTTTATACAAAATTAAATAAGACAACATCAAGTTTATGCCTTATAAAATGTAGGTTAATGTTCTTAAATATCGTATTAACCTACAAATGTTTATGTTTTGTGGCTTCTTTAGGATTCTTTTATTGCTTTTCCCATCTGAGCACTCTATCTTTGACTGAGATTTACAAACGATTCGTATATATTTGCATTAGAAATTGATTTTTACAAAATTAATGACATATGTAGTTAAAATTTAATAATATCCTTTCGATACAAAAGGACTTTTAAGTAAAAGAATTAATCAAATTATTACAGTCATAAAAAAGTGTTATGTTAATGAAATCAAAAATTTCAATAATATGAGATATGATTTATTATATTTGTTTTTTTTTTAAAATATATTTTACGACTGTTTGTGTAAAAACTATTATAATTAATGAGTTTAAAGTTAACTATTCCAAAAAATAAGAATGAAAATGATATAAAGTCTATTAGTCACAACAATGATAGGTTATTAAGGAAGAGAACTGAAAGGTATTAAATTCAGTCAAAATCAAAATAAAGATTTAAAAGTGAAGGTGAACTTAATTACTGTGAAGAGATAGCTCTAATCAAAGTTTTAAATATGGCTAATGTACATTTAATATTGTGATATGATTTTATTACACATATAAAGAGTAAATTTACAGCGTGATGATAATTTGAATTAATGTCATTAGTTATACACACACAATTTATTCGATAAATTTAATGAAAATGTAGCTTTTTAGCTTTTTAGCTTTTTAGCTTTTTAGCTTTTTAGCTTTTTAGCTGATCAAAATATCTTTTGTTATCAAGCATTTAACAAATTGATAATCACAACTAACTATATCATGTAATTTTTGAGGAATTGCCGAATTTTTCCCTGAAAAACTAAGTATCTGTTAAAATTGTACCTGATAAAGTGTCTGTATGCAAAACCAGTTAAACTGACGGTGTAGTGTACCCAGATTCTAAGATGACTTAGTTTGAAATATGATATTTCTTCCGTTTTACAAAGTGAAATGATAATAACTGTGAATTAAGTTGTTTCAAATTTACATAAGGAAAATTTAAAACGATTCTTAAACTTGAATATCAATCAAGCTTTCAAAGGCTTTCTTACGTTAAATAAAGCCTTATAGAAAATTTCTATCAAACTTAAACAAAAAATTCTGTTTTATTTGATGATTTTCCAAAATTTTTGGAATGTTTTATTCATCTAAAATATAAAGAACACGTTTTTCATCATCTAAAAAGTAAAAAGTTCAAAACATGATAGTCTTCCCCCAATTTAATTATTCACCAAACAATTGGAATAACAATTTTATTTACGGTTGATGAATATTTAATTTTTCTTTCTATTTGGAAAGATGACTTTTAATTACAGATTATTTACTTATCAATTTTGTAAACATCCAAGAAATTATTACTATGCTTACTATGGAATTTTTAAACAAGTCTTTTCAGAACTTTCTTAAGATTTCAAAAAATCTCCTTTACTTTACGTTTATATAAGTAAATCAAATTTTTGTATGCTCTAGCTTTTTAAAAAATTAGTGTGATTCTCAAGAATCTTATGCTCTATTTGAAAATATTGTTAAAACGTTAACAGTTTTAACTAAAATAAGGAAAATTAATCGTTGCTTTTGTGATATTTCTATCTGAATATTTAATTATAATTTTTAGCTAGAGATTCAGCTTCTTCAAAGATTAATAGCTTGAAAGTTATAACAGCTCAAACATAGAAGTATTTATAGTAATTAAAAATTTAGTTATTATTTTGATGATGAAATCAATTTCTATTTACATTAAAAATTTAAAGCTTTAAAGACGTGTCTCTAGAGCAAAGTTTTGGAATGAAGAAGAAGTATTAATTGATTTTAATTTGTTTTAATCCAAAAAGCAAATTTTTCTTTTCCTTAAATACCCCCCCAATACTTAAACTTTTGTAAAGGAAAAGTAAATTTCAATTTCAGACAATACAAATATACAAGCAAAATTAATATTAAAAACAAAAACTTTTTGTGTACAATGTGCACAGAATATTTATAACTTTACATTAAAAAAAAAAAAAAACAAAAAAAAGTATATACACGCCAGCTGTTAAATAATTTCCATAATAAAGCATCACAAATGAAAACAAGTTCAATTTAATTGCATCAAGCTCACTTTGTGAAATGAATTTAATATTTTTGTAAGCTTATGTAATTATCCTTCTTTAAAATTTAATTAAATTCTTCTGTTTCTTTTTGTTTTGCTTAAAGAATAGTACGAAATTGAGTTAGAAAATTTTCAATATAGTAAAATGAATCTAAATAAGGTAAAAGGGTCTATTTTTTTATGGATCAAAGTTTTCCAGATGCTTTAGAAAAATATCTATGACCCTTTATGATCAAACTTTAAATTGTTCAATTGTTTTTTTTCTTGCTATCGAAAAGTATTTTAAAAATTTGAAATAATTGAAACTTTTAATTCATTGATTTTAATTAAAAAATATTCTTATCAATCGCAATTTTCTATTAAAATAATCAATAAAATTTTAAAAAGTTAAAAAGTTTTATTCTTGTAAAACCATTATTAGTTAGTTAAATTGAATTATTTATTAATGTCGAAAGTGACTGGAAAACCCTTGATTGTACAACACCTTAAATATATTTTAATTTTAAGTTTTTGTATGAAATTTTCTTCTGTTAAGGGTTAAATAACTTCACATTTTGAGGTCAGCATTAACTGTTTTATTTTGACTATTTTATATAATAAGAGCTAGTTGTGGGATATGCCCGGTTGTGGGACAGGGCAATATTTAACAACGCACAATATAAATGTTAAATTTGTTATATGTCATCGATTTCTATTGATAAAAGGTAGCTAACAATAAAGTAAATAGATGCGTTTCTTATTGTTGCTACAGAGCTCATGCTAAATGTTTACAAAAAAACGATTACATATTTCATTCATTATTTATAAAAGTGATCAAAAATTATTTAAAAGGTAAGTAGAATGTGCTATTGAACAGTATTTCATGTCTTTTTTATAATACAAATATGTTTCATAATGATATTTGAATGTAAAAACATTTTTGTGTGCCTCGAAGAACTGATATTTTAACAATTATATTGCACCTCAATTAACTTCTTTTTTTTTCTCTTAGCGATTTCGATCCCTAAAAAATCAGATCAAGTAGCGAATAAAACGATTCTTAATGCAATCATGAAAAAACAAAACAAAAATGCTGCAAAACGAAAGCATTTTCATTTGCAAAATTGCGACAGACTATTAAATTAACAAAAGTTTTTTTTCTGTTTATTTTTTTCAGATTTTTTGATAAATTTCATATTTTTTTATAAATAATTTGGGGTTTTACTCAAAGATTTAGAATTAACAGTGGCCTAACACCAGTGTACCCATAACCGGACACAAACTAATTTTTTAGTAATTTGAACATATTTACTAATTTGGCCATAACTTTTTTTCTACGAGCTAATCAAGCTAATTTTTTGCAGGTCTGAATAATACCTTTTCAACAATATATTTGTTACCCAATAATATTGATTGAGTGCAAAACTGTGCACTTATTTAAGCACTCCCAATATTCGGGACCCTTAAGTTAAAATATTTTTTTCGTTGGTGTGAAAAAGCTAAGAAAATAGATGTTATTTAAAAAATAATTTATTTCAGTATTATTGACAAAATATAAAGTTCTCGGTCATTTTAAATAATATCCTAAAATGTGATCTGTTAAAAAAGTCTCACTCATTGGTTGAGATCTCTTCTTAGTAAAAGTTCATTTGTTTTTCCATCTGGTTAGTTATAATATCAAATTAAACAATCTAATTTCAATTCAAAAAATTTCTTTTTTCTACATATTTCCAAATCATCAAACTAAATAATGAACATGGAAGACATTAAATCAAGCATAATAAAATTTTGTCCCCGAATCAAATTAAATAAATACTTATTCTATTTCCAATATTATAATATTTTTGCAGTTTTCAAACATTATACAAAATAAATATATATTTCCTGTTTTTATATCCACTTAGAAATTCAAAATAATAAAACTTATATAAAAAAGAAAGTAATTGCTTAAATTATTTATGAATTTAATCAAAGGAATGGAAATGATATTAAATTTACTGTGATTTTAGAAACTTAGTAAAATACTATTAATCATGTTAGTTTCATTTATTTATGTAATAAGGGCAGAACATTAGAATAAAATTTTGTAAAAGTAATTTCATAATTAATCTTTGGAAATATATCAAACTGAACTACTCATTTACTTTTATATGTATTCGAAGATATACAAAAACATTAATTTAGATGCTTAGAAGCTATTTATGTGAAAAAGATAAAATCGTTAAATATTACAAAAGATAAAGAATCTAAGGATGTTTTATTTGATTTTTTATCAATTAGATTTTTACTTTTTTGATACACACTGGATGAATGAATCTTGTCTTTTTGATTGTATATATAAATTCTTATTTTATACATACATATAAATTTTGCATAGTTTTTTTTTTATTAGAGATAGAATTTATTACCATAGTTAGATTTTACAGTCAAGATATTATACTTGTATTTTGTGTAAATGTACATAGTTTGGTTTGTTTGACTTCCGGCTATAAATTGTTTAATGTTTAAGGAAAAAGAATCAAAGTGAACGACTATAAAATTAATTTACATTTTAAATGTTGATTTCGAATCTATTAAAAATTCAAAAAAAAGGACTAACTATGCTGAACGCAAAGAGAGTTTTTATTTAATAGATAAATACTTTTGTATTTTTTTCAAAAAACACAAGATTTCCAATGAAAGTCTTATTAGTAAATTTTTAATATAAATTCCTTGTAGCTCTTTAGAGCTACACAAAAAAGATCTGAATCGAACATACCCCCCTTGTGACCTTATATAAAAAACAACTTTTTACATTTTTAATTTCAGACTCATTCGTGATGCGAAGTAAAAAAATTTAACTGTGTGTATGTGCGTGTGTTTTTGAAGAAGTTTGAAGCATCCGATAAACATAAAAATCTTTTCCTGCATTTCTTCTAAAACTACTTCTACCGGAGAAGATTAGTACAAAAGATCAACAAGTTGAATTTCATATTTTCTTACCAGATTATCAAAAACGAGTAACAAAATTAGTATAAAACATCTTCAATTCTGTAGCTTTAATAAAGTTTTAGTCATTTGTCCTCTTTATTAGTAGAATTGTTCTTATCATTGAAAACAAAAAGAGCTGATCCACTTTTGTATATGTTTTATAATATTTCACACATTTGTGTAATATTTAACAAATAATTTTGTAAACATATATCAAGAAACAAGAAAGGAAACATTCTTTTTTTTGGCTATAATTTCTTTAGTTTTGAAAAAACTAAACTTTAGTCTTTACCCAGTAGTCGCTTATACCTAAAGTAAAGTGCTGTGAGTCTCCACTTTTTAACTTCATCCCATACAGATCTTCTAGTTTCATGGAGTGTATTTTCTCTATTGTTTTTATTTTGTAATGCTGGAAGTAAGAATTTTAATTTCTAGTCCAATTCTTTCGCATTAAACACTGTAAAATTTTGGTTAAATTACTAAAAACATCAGCGATTAATTGGTAAATGGGATATTTAGGGTTACATATTTAATACAATTAATAGTTTCACTCAATTATTGCATTAATTCAACTTTTTTGTTATTTACCATAAAATGTTAAAATGCTATTACAGCTAATGCAATGGCTAAATGAGTCGCTCAGAAGCCAATGTGGATAAGTCCATTTTTTTATATTTTCTGATTTTTGCAAATTTCAATATAATAAATAATATATTTCTTAGTCTTAAAAGGATTTACTCATATTTTCATTTTTTGTTGGCCAAAAAGCCCTTTTTTTAATAGCCTCCGCATGTGTTATGTATTATGAATGCATTAAGAAACATTAAATTTCTTAGTTTGGATTTTTTGGACTTATCCACATTGGCTTCTGAACGACTCAAATATAGGTGCGTCATTTTACTAATACTTTCGAATAATTCTACTCTGAAATGGAGCAACTTTTAATTAATTTCCATGTTTATTTAAATTAAATTAACAAACACTTCAAAAAATCATTGGCAATATATCCTACTCTCTTTTTTACATTTTATTTTTTAAGTGTATTCCTTGTGTTTAAAAATATAATGGTAAATGTTTAATCAAAATACTCTCAGTATAATAATAGATGAATAAAATATTATCAGTCGTTGCTGTAAGGAAGTTGAAAAGAAATAATATAAGAAATAATTTGTATTCCCTTATTTCTTAATTTATATTATCTTAATTAAGGAAGATGTTTATCTATTATACAATTTTAAGGAATATTTAATTTTCAAGATTTATTTTTACTAAAAAGCAAATAAGATCATAATTAAAAATTTTCTGATAATAACCCTTTTATCCATATTTGCTTAACTTTTGCCAAATATATAAACTGCTTATGTCTGAAGGAACTATTTAGTTAGAGTCTCCTTCAACCAATCCTTTCATTGTGCCTTAGTTTATTTTAACGGCTTCATAGTAGCTATTGTTATCCTAGCACCTATCTTAAGTTAAGATTAGACGCTTATCTACCAATCTCATATCCTTTTAGAACATTAAAAACCCTTTTGGTAGACCTAATTCAGTTTTTTCCTTTATTAAATATTATTTTTTATATTTTGAATGAGCTTTGATAAAAAAAAAAATCAACTTTAAAAAATAATAAACTTAATTTATAATTTTAAAGAATTGTTTACGCCATACAACGAATGTTTTGCTTTTCTATAGATATGCAAAACATCAACAACTTCAAAGTGTCTAAAATCTAACAAAAAAATATTATGTTCCCTTTGTAAATCATTTGTTTAGCATCAAAGAAGGAGAAGAAAAATTGCTTTCAGAAATAATACACTAGCCTTGGGAATGTCAAAAATTTGTTGTAAATGTTGTCTTTTTCCTAAAAGAATATCCTTGAAATATGAAAAAAGATATTTTATTTTTATATGTAGGATTAAAAAGAAACTATATTAAAAAAATACAAATTAATAGTTTTTTTTTCATATTAAATGTATAACACTAACCTGAATTTCCACATTAAATTCTTATTGAAAGAAGCGAATAAGACGCAAATTAAATCAGTATTAAATTTTTGTAAATAAAAAGTCATTCAAATTCTTGCATTTAATGAAATTTTCAAAATTTAAAAATAATTGCACGCAAAAATTGTTGATTCTTGTATATCCATAAAATGCAATAAAAGCAATTTTAAATGCAATACAACTATATTGAATTACATTCATTAGCTTTATAGTGGAATAATAAAAATTTGTCCATCTTCCCAGTGTGAGGAGTACGACTACTATGTACTAGGAACTGCACTTTTGTTTAAAGCCATACTTAGAGACTACTATTTCTACATTTTCAAAAATTCCTAATAGCCTAAAATTAAAATTTTTAACCGTCTGTTATATGCTATTTAATACTTTTTCTTTAATTAAGTAGTAATAATCAATTTGTTCACTCTATCATATTGAAATTCGACACTTGAAAAAATAAGCTATGAAATTGTTGAATATCCAAAAAATGTTTTTGTTTTTTTTTTTTATTTTTTAAATTAAATTAATATATTTCTAGTTTACACAATAATTATCACTCATTTATTATTTTGCATACACATTTTAATTATTGGAATAGTATAAGTTTAAGCTAAGAAATTTGATATTTAAATTTAGTTCAATGACACTAAGTACCAAGAAAAATTCCGAATGGGAAGGACTGAGCGACACGATGGAGTACTTACACGGGTGTATACAGCACTGAGCTAAATATTAAAACTTTGAATCAACTCAGCCGCTCAATGTAATATCCTTTGTGGGATAGAGATAGTTGTTTTATTTAAAAAGAAAAGGGACAAGAAAATTTTGAAAATAATATTATATAAGTCAAACAAGCTAATAACTATTCAGCTATAGAAATTTTGTTTGTTTTTGATTATATTTAAATACCACTAAAAATTTGTAAAAAATAAAAAATGTTAACGCCTTGAAAAATAAAAACAAAAACAAAACATATGACCTTGTGTCCAATTTTCATCAACATTCGAAGGGTGTGATTATTGAGAATTGTTAAATGAGAAAAAAGTACCGATTTTTCTCCTTTCTCTAATAAAAAGCAGAGCATAAGAACTTTTTCACTAAAATATAGGGAAATAGGAGTCAAAGCTTTCAATACATTAGTACAATTTTTGCAAGGCTACTAGTGACATCTATAGTAGGTATTCTTAGATAATAAGCTTTTTTAGAAATTTAACAGTTTAGTAGCCTGCGATGTAATTATTTTCACAAAAATTAACTTTTTTAGGATTTTTGAGGTGAATTTAATTTTTTTTCCAATGAAATTTTTAAATATAATTTTCTAAACTGATATTAGAATTTTTTGAAAACTTTGTCAAATTGTAATATTTACAGGGCACATTACGAGCACACACGAAGCGGTGCGTTATTATTTGTATATTCAACTAATTTGAAAGGTAAAAGGTAAGAATTTTCAAATTTATTCAAACAACTTCGTGAGGCTGGCTGAAATTTTGCTGGCTCCCATTTGACATCTTACCAAATCATACTTATAGACTCTGGCCTTATAGATTTGCTCCAATACTGTGCATTTCATATTTTCAATTTATTTTTTGAGTTAAGAAGCGATACGAAATCTTTTTTGGCCAGTACTTATAAGATGAATTGAATAGTTAAAAAATAAAAATGTTATACGTACATCATAGACATAAGTTTGCTATGTTAAAAAAAACTTTACAATGAAAGAATGCATACTAAATCCCTTAAAGCTATTAAAATCAAGGTAAATGCATCTAGCAAAAAAAATTTTCTCAGCAATATTTATTGATTTCATTACTGAGTTCTGAGATTGTTGAATTTGAAAAGGTGTAAAATATATAATTAATACCATATATTATCGTAATTCCATATTATAAAGCTTTTTTGTGTATGCACCCGGTTTCAGTAGGAGTGATACCATTTTTGTTGCTCTGAGCATTCTCAAAACTGATGGACCCTCCAGTATGCAAACCTCTCCCACTAAATTTCAGAAAAGAGACACATAGAAAATTGTTTACAATTTTGTAAAACTTCTACCAAAGCTCAATTCAAACAATTATTTTTCAATTTTGGAATGAAAGCTATAGAAATGGATATTTAGGTGCTCGGCTCCTCGACGCCTGTGTTGTGTGGGTGTTTAAAAAATTTTACTTAAGCTTTAATATTTTTTACCTTACTCATTCAGATTTGGTATTTATGAGTATGTAAATCGTTTAAGCTTTAAGGCTTAGATATTTTTTGCAGTATTGCATTTTTTTGTTTAAATTTTTCTATAAAGTTAGCATTATTTGATTAAAAGCTTTGTCAAACATGTAAATTTTAATTTCGTTTCCTGTTTTTAAAAAGTTGAATATAATAATTCATAAAGATAAATTTTTATAGCTTTAAGTCACGCATTTACAGCAAATAATTTTTTAGGTAACACTTACCTTGTTAACAAAAGTAAAATGGTTTGAACTGTGGATTGAGTTGATTGAAATATCCATCATAAAATTAAAATATGTATTCTAAAATTAAAATATCTTGGCTACAATTTTTATATTTAGAACCCTAGAGATATTAAATTATGAAAATATAATATTGCTTATTTTAAAACAATAAATTCTGCTTTTATGAACTCAATTACTACCTCTCCTTCCTCATCCAGATTTTAGCTACTCAACTTTTTTTATCTTTAAGAAAGAAAAATTAATACTTATTCATTTTAAATGTAGATTAACAGTTGGATATTTTTACTCTAAAATTTTTAAAAAACTTTATAATATATACCCAAATAAAAAAATATGTAAATTGAAATCAGAGTACATTAAAAATTTCCACTTCATACCATTCTTACATATGATTTGGACGTGTTTTATGGTATTGTTAATATAAGAAATTATTTTGATAAACTAATGTCAGCTGAAATGCTTTAAATTTTTTCTGTATTAATTTGCAAATAGGAAATGTATTTCATTAAAAACATTAAGATATGAAATGATTGTCTTAAATTTCTTTTCGTGACATACTCGTATAGTATAATATACATTACATTTTTTTGGTATATAAATAAATTCACTAATGAAATTAAATACTTGATAATGAAAGTGTCATTTTTATTATTTTTATTTTATTTTCATGATAATAATAAAAAATTTGCAGATTGTATTCAAAAAACATATAAATGTTATCTTTTACAACATTTGTACTTTTGATGGATTACTGATATTATTTAAAACTTGTGTTTAACTGTATCGTGAGCTCTCGTTCAAGCCACAATACTTTTGAGGAAGAGACAAAAAAAATTATTCTTTTTGCTTTATATTTTGGAATGAAATCTCCAAATTTACAATTAATTTCTGCTGCTAATTAATAAAAGGCAAAGTTATAGTCATCTCGAGTTTAAATTTGAAAACAATAAAAACAAAATGCTTTAAACAACTGCTACCATTCTAAGGAATTTATTATTGTGTATTCAGTGATAGAAAAACAAACCCAATGGGTAGAGTCTTTTTCTTTTACTTCGAAAACAAACACTTAGAAAAATAAGTAAACATCGTTAAGAATAATTCAGGCTGCCTGGTTAAAAAATTTAATATTTTATGCAAAAACTAATTTCAAGTGATTATATTTTTCCAAACAAATGAGCTCTGTTTTTCTCATACATAAAAGTCAAAAATTATAGAAAAATTAAAAGAAGTTTGCCAAATATTTCCGTACTTTTTACAAAATAGCACTGAAATTATATGTCCTTATCTGGAGGAAAGCCAAAAGGTTTTATCACTTCGATAATTGAGTATAGGTAGTCCATAACTTTTTTCATAGTTTTTAAAGTAAACTTTCTGAAAATTTAAAGCCAAAAGAAATTTTTTTGCCAAAATAATTCTCACATATATTAGGCATTATATTCAACAGTAAAGGAACTACTATAAAAGTCACTTGTTGAGTAAAAGGAAAATAATGAACAATGATGGCGTACGTGTCTAGGAATATATTTAGACTATCCATGAGTTTATTATAACTAGCCTATGAAAAGTAATTGTTTAATAAATTCAAAAAGCAACAAAAAGGAGACTTGAATAGCATGTGATTACTTCCGTCATATAAAAGAATGTATCCTATTACAGTCATCAAAATTAGAAATGGAATTCAAAATTTAGTCTATTCAGCCTATTTCATTGATTTATTAGATCTCTAGTGAATAAATAACTCAATTTTTGCACTAAGGTAATAAAAAAATTTACAATCAGGTCATGATTTTATTTTTATTTAACTAAAAAAAGTAAGTAGAGGACAAATTTAAACTTGGTTAATGTATAGAATTAGGCAAAGATAAAATGGTAGTAGTCTTTTTTAATTAGAAACTAGTTCACTTGATTTTGAGTAGTTTTATAACAGCTGTTTGTAATATGAATAAAATTTGGGTTGAAAGATCTTTTGGGTGTATAGATATATTAATTTATATTATATTAAGTTCACTTAGTTATCAAGGAAAAAAAAAAGCTACAATAAATTGTATATTACTAATTAATTCTATGTTTTTAGTTTTTTGAAGAACATAACATAATAATTATAATTACAAAACAAAAAGTATTTTGTGAATCTCTTAGATATTATTCCGAATATAAAATATGAGATTTCAAACTCCATTATCCTTCTTTCCTATTGTATCAATTTCACCAGAAATAATTCAAAGGTTGTTGTCCTACGTGTAAAGGAGCTCAATCCGGATATAACCTTGATAGCTTTAGTATTTAGTTTTTAAAGCATTTAAAAGTCTACTTTTCCACTTAAATCATTTTGGTAAAGTGGAAACTAATTTTTGCAAATATCATACTTTATTATTTAAACTATGAAAAAAGTATCTATAGATATCCAATTATACGTGAAGGGGTTTTTTCTTCAAAATATATCTAAACCTTTGCACATAGCAAAAGTTGCACAAAAGTTATTGACTTATAAAATTTGGTGTTAATAATTAGAATTAATATAGAAAATAAATACTTAAAATATTGGGTTATGTAATTTTAATAATAACACTTAAAATCCCAAGATTTGAAATTCAAATAGATTTTATTTGTAATAACTATTTAATAATTGACTTTTAAATTAATTAAACTTAAAGAATGTTGGCAGTTTTTGAAAGGTATCTTCAAATTATTTCAATTTAGATTTAGTATTAGAAGTTAGTAGTTTACAAATATTATTATTGTTATTTAAAGTATTATTTTCTTTCAAAAAACAATTTCACACAATGTTATGATAAAAAAAACCATTTGGTTATTTAAAATTTTAAAAAAAATACTTGATCTTGTCAAAATATGAAACTTCAGTTCGCTTTGACAACCATTTTGTTTTACCACACCTGTCAATCGAAAAATTCAAAAAAAAAACAATTACTTCTTGGTAATTATTTAAATCTATAGTAAATACAAAAAGATCATTTGTAAGAAAAATTTAAAAAAATGTAGCAACATATTAAAAATGAAATATGGGGAAATGTTTGAGCAAGTGAGTAAAAATTAAATTTTTTCGTTTCTCTTGAATTTTGTTGTATTAGAAATACTATTTTTATTATTAAAATTATGCCATTTTTTTAAGCCTGTTTTTCATTGTATTATAAAATGAATGCATAAAAACTAATTTAATAATTTAATTGAATGACAAAAATCAAATTTATATTCAAGTTTATTTTTAAAAATTATTCAAGCAATTTGAATTTTAATTAACTTTAATTATATAACTTCATTAATGTGCAAAAAAATTAAAAACTGTAACACAACTCCTCAAGTTCTTAATTTCTTTGATTTAAGTAACAATTACCTTGTGAGTTTGATTTACTTATAAATTGTTAGACCTTTATTCATTCAATTCATTAAAACAGAGAAAGTTGGAATATTTCAAAAAGTTTGAAATTAAATTTTCATTTGGCCTTAAACTTGAATACTGAAAATTAAATGAACATTTGGTACAAATGTTAAGAAACTGTAGTGAATCCTAATTTACTAACCAAAAAAATGAGATATAAATTTATTAAGCTTAACAAGTAGTACACGAACAACAAAACGAATTTTAACTGATTTGAGTAAGGCCTGATATTAGTTTGATTTCCTGATATTCAGATATAAAATTTAAGTTTCAAAATATAGACACAAGGCTTGCATGGTAATCGTTTTAATTAATTTCGAAAAATAATTTTATCCCATGCAAAAACCATCACCAAGAAAAATTCCGGATATTGCCTTCTGGACGCCCATTAGAGCTATGAAAATGGGATGAGTATGTGAAAAGAAAAATAAAAACTCTCTTCTCAGAATATATTTTCATTAACTTAGAACTATTTTATAAACTTCTACTAAGAAATACTTCATCACAAAAGTTTCATAATGAAAGTTTTATTGACAACAACATTAAACATTGGTTTATTCATTTGGTTTATTGTAATACAATCAAAAAGAATAATCTAAATTCTCCTATGAGTACTCCTAATACTTTTCACAATAACTGGATTATTTTCTTAGAATAAAATGGTGTAATTGGAACACCATTAATAGGAACAATTAAATTAATTGGCAAATTATATTTTTAATTAAAGTTAGTAATTGGGCATCATAATACTTAATTATTATCAACCAAAACCACTCAGCAAAATTAGCCGAAGGTTTCAAGCCAGCTGTTATGAAAAAGAAATCCAAACATTTTGCCCAATGTCATACCCTTTTCTAAGTCAAAATATCCTATTAACCTTAGATTAGGTTAAATTTGACTAAGTTTTTATGGATTTAAAAAAATAATATAGTTTTTAATTCATTGCATCCAATATATTTCCATAATTTGTTTGCATTATAGAAATTGGATACTTTAAATGAGTTCTTTGCTAATCAAGCATATTTTTACATAGCATTATAGCCAAGACAATAGTAACCTTTGTTTGCAATAAAATTAATTAAGTAAACGAAAATTTCAACATATATTTTTTTTATTTATAATTCAAATGTCATTGATAAATTTTTTAAATAATCGAGCAAAAAAAAAAACCGTTTTGTTGGACTTTAATTTCAATATTGATTAAAATTTGCTATTACAGCAGAAATTAGTTCAAATTTTTCAACTGTACACATTAGTACGAATAAATTGTGATCTAAATAATAAAATGAATTTCAAATTGTTAAAAGAAGGGGCTTTATTTTTAATTTTAATTATGTACTGTACTCAAATATCAAAAGGGAAAAGAGAAAGAGTTGAAAGATCATTAATTAATATTGTTAATCCCACGCTTAATATTAATGTCAACGTTTCACCTAAAAAAATATTTTCTGATGGACAAAAGTTTTTTGAAAAACTATTTAAACGGGACCCCGATGCTATTTGATCATTTTTTTATATATAATAAGTAAAATTTTTTGATTGTACTAAATTTGTTAATATATTATCTATAGTATCAAAAATTTTATAATTCAAATAAAATTTGTAAAAATAATATTATTACTATTACTATTATACCAATCTAAGAATCATATCGACAATTGCGATATATTTAGTAGATCTGTGCTGCTCTACTCGTGAAACACGGCTTAGATAAGAATTGAATTAAAATACTCAACGTTTTAACACTATATCAGTATTAATTGTCATTCTTTATTAATTGAAAAGAAAATTAACTATGAACGTCAAAAGCTAACAAAACACACGTTAAAATATTTCATAAAATAGTTGTTTAAATAGTTGTACACTCGTTGTAGTTTTTATGGAATGCAGTGCTAATGTTTTCTTTACTTGGTTCTATTTTCAATTCTGTCTTGATTTTTATTTTTTCCTAACATCTTTAAAGGACTTGAAAAATATTTAAAAGTCATCAAATGGTGACAATCTCTGTTTTATTATATTCAAATTATTTTTAAATTAATTTTAGTTAATTGATTTTTCGAAAAGAATGAAAAACGATTCATCTAAGAAAACGTCATTTCACTGCACATATCAAACAAAAATTATATAAAACTTAGGCGATTGCCTGCTCTAAGCTTGAAGTGGACTGAGATTTTGAACTCAGGAATTGTTGGGTGGAATAATTTAAGGTTATTCTTTTATCAAGTCACTCATGTTGTTTTTACTCTACTTGCCAGCAATTTTTAGCTTTATTTTCTTTGAAGACATGTAATTGTTTGACTAGAATAAAAGGTCAGACATTATTTGTTTTTAATATAAATCTACGATTCATAGTTTTCGTTATGGACACAATTTAGTCCTTCTAGTTTTTCAAAGCCAGGGTTACCTAACCTTAGAAGAGTTCGCTGCTACTTTCTTAAAGATTATGTAACGTATTATGCCAATCTTTTAGTCTGTTATAAAATTAAACATTTTTTAAAATATCTCCATTTATGCACTAACATTTGTAATTTATTTGAATTTGTAAATGTGTAGCATATTCTGTTTTATTTGTAAACAAGAATTTAAAAATTTATACTGATTTCTTCCCTTAAAACTTTAAAAATAAAGTGATTAAAAAAATCCCTTTCGGGTTCAAAGAACAAAAAAATGCATACATATGAAAAATAACTAAGAATTATATTTGAATTATTTTAAGTTTCTTACTCCAATATTATTTTTTTACTCAATGTCTGAAAATAAGTGAATGTTATATATTTTAAGTTAAAATATGTATAAGTAAAGAAAATGTGGTAGTGTAAGTAAACAACCTCCATTATCAATTTGTTTACTAAAATCGACAAGTATTGAATTTCAGCATAAGTTTTTTTATATCTGTGAAATACTAAACTATTTTTTATATTATTTTGGAATGAGTAAAAATACAACTTGTGAAATTTACCTCCTAATAAGCAAAACTTAATTGAGGCTCAATTTCTGATTGTTGCTTAAATAGGCAGTAAGCTGACCGCAAATGAAACATTTACATTCCAAAATTTTCTATAATATAAAAAAAATGATGACAATGTGTTCGCGTCAATATGTCATATTTTTAAAAATCGAAACTGAAATTGCTGACCATTTAATAATCATCGGTGGTATAAATTTGTTAGCAATCAATTCTTATATTCAGTTATATATAAATTTTTCTAATATTCAAATAGCTTCTCGGTAAATAAATTAAAAGTTACAAGTAAAAATGCGAATTGTGATTTATTTTTTGATATTTGGGGCTATTTTCAACGAAATTTTGGGTGACGAGAAAAATCTTGAATCCAAGCAGAATGATAAAGCCGAAAGTGATTCAAAAGATGAAAATAATGGTAGCATCATTAGCAAAAAATCAACAGATGGTGTGTATTAAAATTTTTTTAAAAAAAGATGTTTTTGTCATTTTTGTAATAATGAAAAAATTTTTAGATGATACATTAGTTACGAGACAAACTAAATCAGATCAATTGGTACCAATAACAGCACCAAAGTCCTCATATTTGTATTCAAATCCAAATTCAGGTCCAACAATTGGCTATGCTTATTCATCACCAGCACAACGAGCTGCTTATGATGTACCAAATTCACAGTATTTGCCATCAATGATTGCAATGGATGCAAGAACTTATTATGACAATATGTTCCAGCAAAGAGGCTTAGATGATACACCTGTACCTACATCAATGCAGCCAATTATGCCCTCATATTATATGCCTACAACCAATTCTGTTGGTCCATCACAGGGAAGTAAATCACAATCTACATTCACCCCAATGGCATCACCATATACATCAAATTCAATGGTTAACAGTCCTTCTTATGCAGATATACCAATGAGAGCTAACCAAAAATGGATGGGAGTTCCTAGTTTAAATTACTATCAAACTCCTTATGCAGATCAGACAGCAAGAAAACAAATGATGATGGAAAAAAATACTGGAAGACCAATACTAAATCCCTTATATAGTGGAATGCCTCTCGGGGTAAAATCAGGTCAAACAGCTAAAATAGGATATGGACTACCAGCACAATTAAGTTACGGTACTTACCAGACACCGACTGCAACATATCAAGCCACAAATGTACCAGCATATCAAGCCCCAAATGTACCAGCATATCAACCCCTTGTTCCAGGTTATCAGGCTCCAGCATATCATACCCCAGTTAGACCATATCAACCCCTTGCTCCAAGCTATCAGGCTCCAGCATATAATACCCCAGTTAGACCATATCAACCCCTTGTTCAAGGTTATCAGGCTCCAGCATATAATACCCCAGTTAGACCAGTCCCAATTAACAGCTACGCTTCACCTGCTATCCCATGTGCCAAAAATATAGTTGCTAGCTGTCAGCCAGTTGTTACACCAGTTTCATGCAGATCAGCCTACTAATTGACATGTAATTAAGGAGAGTTTCATAATAAATTTTTTATACTATTTTAAATATAATAAAGATAATATCATTAGTAATTTTTTTGTTTTTTTAACAACAACAAAATTTTTCAGAAAACTTCACGAGTATTATTTTATATGGTGTTATTTCAACTACATTTATAAATGTTTTAGAGGCTTAGTTTAGGAGTTATTCAAGCTATTTTTATTGTCTAGTGAAAAATGATAATATTTCTAGCAAAATATTTTTATTCTCATATTACTGTACGTGAGTTTTTTCATTTTTATCTTTGCAGCAATTTTTTTTTCTAACTGTAATCCTTGAAGTGCTTTTTATCTATTTGAAGCAATAAATTATTCTTTTCTCAAAGAAAAGATAAATTACCACGTTAAGATACACACACACAGACACTTGCTTTCAATAAAAGGTGTTGGTATTTATTGCTAATGCTTTTTAAAAGATAATTGAAAAATTAAAGGGTGCTCCTGAATATGAATGAAATTTTAGTTCTTAGTTGAAAAATGAACTCTAATTTTTTACTTTAAAACTTAAATATGACCAAACCCATTCATAAAGTAAAAACCAGCTCTAAACCTGGCCATTTGAGTTTGTCAGTGTTCTGTTAACTTCGCTGCAATTTTCCTTTTTACAGGAGCTAAGTTTTCTTTACATTAATAATATTGCCTAAATTTTGGAGCAAATTTAATGAGTTTGGGGCTACTTTCAAAAATAACTATTGGTGAAAAAGTTTATGGTTTCAGGAGTATTGTATAAGCCCTATAAAAAACTACTTCAAAAGCATCAAAAAGATAGTCAAATGATTATTTCGGTTTTTAGACATTGTCTTCAATTTAATATAATTTAAATTTTTTCTGCTGTTTTTAAATAATTCTAAGTGCTTCTTATTTTTTTATTTTGAATCATTTTTTTAACCACTATATATGACACATACCAAAATTCTTCAAATTTTCAGCTACATAATATCAAAAAGAATTAATTTTTATTATTATATACTTCAACTCCTTAATACTCAAAAAAAAAAGAAAAAGAAAACGAATTTTTTTCCTTTTTAAATAGAATCCAATAATGAAAAACCAAATAATTTGAATTAAACACTAAATATTTAAATAAATGAATAATAAAAAACTGTATTTAAGCTTAAAAGTTGTAGACTTTTATTGCAAATATAAATTAAAAAAGTACAAAAAATTTAATTCTTAAAACCCAAACAATTCATTCCTCATCTCTTAGTAATGTTTATAGAAATCCCGATAATATTGTGGTACAGCATATGTTGGCACTGGTTCGGAATAAGATGCTGAATATGATCCTGGCTGATATAACGGAGCAGAATATGATGGAGCACATGGAACTGGGGCTACACTAGGTTGACAGCTGACTACCAAATTCTTAGCACAAGGAATTGCTGGTGAAGCATAACTTGCTATTGGTCCTGCATAGGCTGATTTCCTATATCTAGTAGCTTCATATTCTTGTTTTTCTGATGCATCTACTTCAGGACGAATCCTTTGACGTTCTTCTAAATGATGATCTACGTCAAATGGTACCGCTAAGGTATAAGCAACCAAAGTTCCAACAATAAAAACAACAATAATTGATTGCATTTTTATAACTTTTAAAACTATTTAACTTTAACTGTTAATGTAAATATGACGATTAAAAGTGAACTGATGTCGATCAAATATTTCAAACCTTTTTATATACTTAAATTGTGTATAAAACGCATTCGTATTTGTGATAAAGAGTTTGAACTTTAATTGTTAATTTTTGCAAATATGTTCATTTTCTTTGATTTATTTTCCATAATCATCAAATTTCATATTTATAAAATTTCTTTTAAAATGACCCCAATATTTGTAGCCTATGTTTATTAGGAGCTGATTAAGCATTTGTTATTCGATAATATTATAATTTGGACTTTAGTTTTGTTTTTTCTTTTTATTCAATTACCTTATTTAAGCAATTTAATTGACAAAAAATTAATTTGCCTGTTTTGTTTTTTTGATTTCTGAAATATGTTATAAAACTGATAATTTGGCAATTTTGGATAATTTGGAAAGTATACAATAATTTCTTTGAAATTTGCAGTTTTTTAATTAACATTTCCTTAAAAAGTTTATGAAAAAATAAATTTTCTATTTGAAATTTCTAAAAATCTAAGAAGAGATTTGAGTATCTAACAAAAGAACTATAGTTACGCATTTATTCTCATTAAGAGCTCTATTCATCATAGAACTTTTTAGGGAATTAATTTTGTCAAATTTTATTTTCATTTAATGAAATTCTTGATGGATTTAAATTTTCCTGATTTATATTTAATAAAAACATTAGAAACTAACTCAAACTAATAAAAATTACTTAAATTTGAATTTTTATTAAATTTGAGTTAAAAATTTGTGTAAGGCAGCTTTTGGGATGTTAGAATTCTTAAGTTGTTAAACCAACCGTTCATATAAGCTGCTGTATATTTGGCTAAAGTTTAATTTAACTTTTGTAGAACTAACACTATAATATTTATCTAAATAAAATCTGACCAATTTTTTTGCAATCTAATAATTTTGAAAAGCTACTAACGTATCGTGTGATTTTTGCACTACACACATTTACAGTTTTCAACAAATTCTTTAATATTTTAAATAAAGAAAATTGCTTTTCAATTAAATCTTGAACATATTAGAAAGTTAAACACTATATACCTCGAATTAACAATAAGTGAACTTATATCCATTAAATAATAGAAAAGCATTTATTATTCATTGCTTTATATTCTAACACAATCCATAAAAGTATACAAATTCATATTCATTGTACGAAATGAAAAGATGTTTCATTCTAATATCTGTTGCTTTTAATATTAAAAGCATTTTATTGTTACATTCTGAAAATGTGAAAAACTACATTGAATTAGTTAAATAGCAAATGTTTTTGTTGATGTATATGAGTTGTCATTGTTTTGAGCGATTTAAAATTTTAAAATTTTTTAAAATTAATCTGCCAAATACAAATAAAATATTATTTTTTTTCTTGTAATTCTTTGAATCACTTGAATTAAAGATCAGTTAAAGAAATTGACTGATCAGTTAAAGAAATTGCTTCAAGATTAAATTCTGGGCAAATTGTTTAAAAAGCTACCCTTGACAAGTATTTAATTAAAAAATAATATTTTTATTTAAAAAATTTATTAAGTACAACTAAATGTTTTATAACAATAAAAATAGTTTAAATTAAATGAATTAAATATAAGTTGGTTGCTCCATATCAACTAAATCATTAAATCTTCGAAAGAAACGCCGTCGTTTGATTCCCCAACTACGTCGTGGAAGTCTTCTTTCAATCCCAATTTCTTCTATAGGATCATTCCTTTTACTTACTGGAGGAGTATATCTAATAGGCAAATTTCTATACCATCTACCCATTGGTTCGGGATGTAATGGCCTTTGTGCTGATTGTCTATTTAGATCTTCATATTCATATCTATATGCTCTTTTTGTTCTACTTGAAATTTCAACAGGACTATAACCATTATTAAAATCCATTTCTATATTTAAAAAACTATTCTCTTCATCACCAGTTGTCATTTTTACAGATAAAATAACTAAACCCATTATAATTAGGTGATGTAATTCCATTTTGAATACGTCGATATAATCTTAACTTATGTTTAACAACGTTTTATTATTTGTACTTAAATCGTGGATCAACTGAATTATGAATTAAATTGAAAGATGCAAGCTTAATTAAAGTCTTTAAGAAGCCTTCAAAATTTCTACTAAGCCCTTGATTATGCTTTACAGCTATACTAAATTATTTACCATAGCAAATACTCGAATTCTTTAACTTTTAAAAAACAAATGTTTTTTATGTTTTATTTTACTAAATTTTGACTCAATGACAGAAAAAATTTATTTTTTTTTTATGCGATTAAATGGTCTTGACGATGACAGTGAAATTCTTTATAGAATATGTACGCATTGGCTGCAATTAAGCTCTTCTACATGAAGGACGTTTATTAAATAAAATTAAAGACTTGTAAATATTATGCAATATAAAAATTATTTGTATTTAATTTTAAATATTTTAATAATTTTTAAAGTAAAACTAAAAAAAAATATTTCCTAATAAGGACAGATACCATAGCACAATTTTATTGCTAAATTTCTTGTGTTATAATCATCTGATAAGGGTTTTTCCTTTCCCTGATTAATATTTAAAATTAAACTCGAACTGTAAAAGCTAGAGATAAAAGCATTTTCCTTATGAAATATTAATGCTGTCTAATGCTCTATTGTCATTTAACTAAAATGCTTAATTGTGGCCTAAATTTTGCTAAGTTCCGGAAAAATTTTAATGCGAGTATTCATCAATAATTAATGCCCTAGCTTCTTCATTCATTAAACTTAAGGTTATATATTTAATACCACTTCAGTATTAAAAAGCTGAAAATGACAGTATTTTTAAGCTGCATGGAAAATATATTTTACCAGATTTATTTTGATGAGAGTTCCTAGAATAGAATTCTGTTTTCTTCAATACATCTGCACTTTTTTCTGAAAAAATTTAATCCCATTTTTTCTAAATTTTTGGCAATATTTAATTTCTTTTTTAAAATTATAAAACATTATTCAATATGTCCTTAGGCTTTTCCATGGATAACTGACTTTTGTAAGCTCTTTTTTAGACATAGTTAAAAATTATTTCGTTACAATTATAGAAATACAGTAAAAAGCACATATCCATACAATGTAAAAACTCACTTATTGTTAGTACCAGAATAACAATTTTTAATTTAATAAATGATTTATATCCAGCAAAGATCTATTTTAGATAAATGATTGGCAGATAGCACTGATAGTATTTGATCATATTTTATCATTTTTGGGAGCTGCTACTGATTTTAAGTAGATTAAGATCGAAAATCTAGGTTAATTTAAGAGCTTTAGCCGCAGCTAACTAAGAAAATATAATAATGAAAAAATTGGTATGCTATTAGCACTTCTAAATTGAACAAAATCCCTGATCATAAACTTAAAAATATCTAACTTATATGCTTAGTAAAATCACCTGAATAATGCTCAAAAATCACATATTGGCATCAAATAACTTCACCTTAATAAATCTTCACTGATGAAACATTAAAGTTTCAAATGTTTTTAATTTAAAATAACATAAAATTTTCTATCAAACACTCATGATTCTAGAAAATTATAAACAAAACTAGTAATAGTAAAAAATTACTAGTTAAAATTTGTAATTCAAAAAACAAAATTTAAATTGCAGGAAAAGTAATTTATTTATTTTAAAAAGTAAATTTTGTAATTTCATGATTTAAATTCCAAGGAGCCAGTTAAAAATTTTCTATTTTTTACTGACCTTAGTGATCTTGAGAGCCTACTGTCGTAAGAATTTCTATTCCTTATTGGTGGCATATCAGCTATATGACGAAAATTATCATTTTGTCGAATTGTACTTGTTTCAATGTCCCCGGATCTTTCAATGTTATCTTTTGGTTCTTGATTTCTTGCTTGATTTAATTCTGAAATTTTTACATTGCTTCTTAAAGAACTTTCAGAATTATTACGTGGAATATTCTCCTGATGTACATTTTCATTAGAATTAACATTATGCTGCTTAGTTTTGTCGGAATTCATATAACCAAATTGATTTTCTTTATGTTCATTATTTAAAACATTTGAAGGACCTGATGATTTCATTTTCATCTCTTGGCCAAGAAAATAATTTGGTTTCTGTAGTGTATTATATACATTAGATTCACTGATTACTTTAGGCTGACAGCATATTCTTATTCCATGGTCACAAGGATATATTGATGAATGGTATTGTTGTGGTTGATTGAAATAATAACTTTGTTTTGATGTTGGATTCCAATTTTTGTTTCTTGTAAAGTCATTAAAATTTGTTGGCATCTCCATTGTATTAGCATTAAATTCTTGTGGATAATTAGAATATTTAGCTGAATTGATATTATCACCATTATTTAGCGGAATAGCACTCTGTTCTTCATTTGGCCAAAATGTTGACATATACTGAAGAAAAGCAGGATTAACCATCGATTTACTTAGATCAGTTGAGGGATCCATTTCAAAAGTGTCCTTTTGGTGTTTCAGTAAACCTGGCCGGTATAGATTGTATCCTTTTTCTAAATCTCCTATATAAATAATAAAAGAAATCATTATATCCTCTATTATATTAAATTATATCTTATGAGATTACCATAACTATTGTAGATACCCGAACTATATCCAGGAATTGGCCTTAGTGGTCCATAATTATTAAACTGATGATAATTTTGACCTTTTAGACCATCATAAGAGTTGCTTCCATGAAATTCTGGCCGATTTTGTAGCTTAGTATAACCATAAGGTTTCATATTGTATATCTTATATCCATTTAAATAACTATTAAATGGATATTGCTGCAAAAAACTTCCAGGCTTACCAAAATTATTAAATCCATAACCTCTTTGTGGTAGAAAATCGTTAGAAGCAAAATTATATTTCTCATTATCATAGCCATTGTATCTATCATTTTCTCCTCGGCACATTAAATATGGTTCATGATATGGATTCTTTGGTTGAATTTTAACACAAACAGTAGTTGAATGAGATTTTTTTGTTCTGATACCATTTCCTTCATTTTGAGGTATTGAATTAAAATTTTGGAAATCAGATAGATCCTCCAAGTCTAATATTTCGCTTTCATCAAAACCATTGAAACTACTTGACACAACAGATATAATACCGGCAACAAAACAAATAATTTTAAAATCCATCTTAAATGAACGAATGTAAACCAATACTAAATTTATCATCAATTCAGTTCTATTATTTTATAGTAAGAAAAACTAATTGCAACATTTTAATCTAACTACAATTTAAAGCAATTTTATATCATTGAGAAATTTGGTTAAAGAAATTTTTCCAAGAAGAGATGGATTAATGTACTTTGCATATTGAATTTGTATCTAGGTTCCCTAGTTAGTAATAGATTTTCCTATAAATTCTAAGTATTCACTTGCAAGGTTAGCCAATTCATTTAAAGTTTTAATTATTGAAACGATTTAACTCTAATATAGAGCTTAGGTATTTTGTCGATATGCAAAAATTTTTAATTTGAGATTCGATATCATATGTCATAATAGTAAGTTAATTGCATTCAATTGTTCTTATTTGTTTTTTTATTTTTTAAAAAACTTTTTCAACATCTGATTTAAAAGATAACAAGGAAATTACGTTTTTTATATTGAAAATTATATTATATCAATATATTTCTTCTTGGAAAAGTTCATAAAAAGAAATATTTTTTTAAATAGTTTATTTTCAAATATAATACAAAGTCTAGTTTTCTAGTAAATTTTTGCTTCACGTTACTAATTAGTAATCAAGAATTCTCTGGGCATATATTTACAAAAAATAATAAAAATCTTAGTTTTTCATAAAGCACTTTTTCATTAAAACTAAATTTTCTTTTTAATAGGATATGGAACGTGGTTGATCATAGTATTAGATAGTACTCTTTTATAGTAGAAAGAAATTAAAATTGTTAAACATACCTCAAGCTTTAATTTTATATTAGAGTGCGTTAAAATATATTTTATATCAAAAAAATCCTTTAGCTTTATAGAAAGCTAATTTCATATAATCCATAAATCAAGTTATTATAAGGAAAAATCAAAAACACCAGATTTTATTGATTTTAACTTTAAGAATTAAAGCAGTTTTGAAGATCTGAGTTCTGAAAATTGCATTAACTTTTCAAGAAAATCAATAATAAAAAACAACTTTGAGGAGTCTAGACATTTGCTTATATTCTTTATGAAATTTTACGGCACTCTTATTGAAATCTTAGCTTTAACTAGTTACATATGTAGAAAAATTATGGATAAATCAAAAATCCATTAATTTATGTAATTATAATAAATTACAAACACTTAATTATATTATTATCATTGAATTCAATAGAGAAATTGGTAATGTTGATTGACGAAATAGTTTTTATTTCATAATTTGCCATAAAAAAAAGTATATCTAGGAAGAAGAAAGTGTTAAAGATATCTCAATACAATACAAACCAAAAACAGAGATTTTAAAGCATTCGTTTATAATACATTTCTAAGCAATCATTAAACGCCTTATATTCATTGCAGTTCTATTTTATTCCTCATTTAAAAACTTCCTTCCTGGAGATATGTACATATTACATATTTTCCTTTAAAGTAAAACCTCGTAATCAAACAGTGAATTAGTATGTTTTTTTGTTCACTTAATTTGACAATTATTGATTTGCAAGTATTGACTTGAAACTATTTCCTAAAAGTAATGCGTCACGTAATAAATTATTCCAACATTATAAAGAATGATCGCTTAAAATCGTATGATTTGACAAGATAATTTTTATTTTCGTCTAGAGCATATGTTTGACTTTACCAGACAATAGACAGCTTTTGTATATAGTTTAGCATTATATTTAATATTTCAGTTATTTAAGAACTGTTGAATATAGTACATTGGAGGGAGAGCTTCTGTGAGGCTCTCTCCATTATCCACCACATTTAAGCTACAAGCACCTTTTTATGTTCAGATAATCACTGCAGGCTCCTGTAGCAGTTTGAGAAAGTATATAGTTATTGACTACAATGTAGCCTTTTTATACATTAATTAACACATTATTAATTAACAATGTTAAACTATAAAGCTTTTTTAGCCTGAACCAGTAATTTCAACGTCAGTGGTATATCACAGTTATTTTAATTTTAGATTCATGTATTTTTTTTGGAATAGAGTAAATTCTATCTCTGCTGAGATATATCAGGTCTGGTGGTCTAATTGTTAATAAGTTTAACTCTTTAAAAAAGACGGCCCAATTTTCAGCCATTGTTTAGTTTACAACTAAATCTAAAATTTGAACCGTAATTTATGTTAGTAGAATAAACAACATTTTAAGGGAGACAAAATAATTTTGTTCATTTTTTATTTTCGTAGTTTGTATTTATATTGTATATATATATATATATATATATAGTATATATATATTTAGTTTTAAACTTAGATAATAAATGCTTTTTGGATAAACCTTAGGTTCATTTAAGCAAATAAAAAAATTTTTATAAAATTCTCAATTAATGATTGAAAAGCAATCAATTTATTTTAAACTTATTTATATAAACTAACTAATCTAAGTTTAAATATATCAAAAGGTATCCTATTCAATACTTTGTAATTGGGATAATAAAATTTTTAATGTTTTTTATTATTCTTCTGACTCGCTAATCTCAAGTTCCTTCGAGCTTTCACCACTCAAAACAAGTCCAATTTGCAGATTTTTCTCTTTCTCATTTCTAGCATCATCGGATTCACCTATAACTTTATCCTCTTCATCTATATCTTTTTCTAAAGTTTTTATTTCTTCTTTTTCTGAAGCATCTGCTTTCATATCTACACGCTCACCTTCTATAGCTACTGAATCACTTGAAGATGATTTTGAAATTTCATCAACAGGTATATCAGCTTCTTTAGTTTCTAAGGTATCAGTCGGAGCATTTACAGTCCCACTTAATGATTCGTTGGTTTCACTAGCTGTTCTTTCAGTCGTCGTACCACCCTCAGATGTTAATAGATCATCTTCTTTTATACCAGAATATTCTTCTTGAGCTGTTTTTGCAGTTTCATCAACGGTGCTTTCAGTTCCCTTAGCTAAAAGTTCAGTAGAAGTATTTTCATCAGTCGTACCATCAGATTCAGATTTCTCTGCAATGGACTCACTCTGTAATTCATCTTTTAACATCTTTGTAGTTTCATCAACTATGTCTTCCGCTTCTGTATCTAAGATTTCTTCTTGTCCTGTTTTCGTAGTTTCATCAATGCTGCCTTCAGTTTCTTTAGCTAAAGTTTCAGCCGATGTTTTAGCATCAGATACAGTTTTTTCTGCAACGGACTCACTCAGTGGCTCTTCTTCTGATATCTTCGAAATTTCGTCAACTTTTTCTTCGGTTTCTTTTGCTAAGATTTCAGTCTCAGCACCATCATCCTTTTCACCAGAAGATATAGTTTCTTTTGCATTGAAGTCGCTTATTGAATCTTCTTGTCCTGTTTTCACAGATTCATCAACGGTGCCTTCAGTTTCTTTAGCTAAAGGTTCAGCCGAAGTTTTAGTATCAGATACAGTTTTTTCTGCAACGGAATCACTCAGTGATTCGTCTTCTGACATCTTCGAAATTTCGTCAACTTTTTCTTCGGTTTCTTTTGCTAAGATTTCAGTCGCAGCACCATCATCCTTTTCACTAGAAGATATAGTTTCTCTTGCATTGGAGTCGCTTATTGAATCTTCTTGTCCTGTTTTCGCAGTTTCATCAACGGTGCCTTCAGTTTCTTTAGCTAAAGTTTCAGCCGAAGTTTTAGTATCAGATACAGTTTTTTCTGCAACGGAATCACTCAGTGATTCGTCTTCTGACATCTTCGAAATTTCGTCAACTTTTTCTTCGGTTTCTTTTGCTAAGATTTCAGTCGCAGCACCATCGTCCTTTTCACTAGAAGATATAGTTTCTCTTGCATTGGAGTCGCTTATTGAATCTTCTTGTCCTGTTTTCGCAGTTTCATCAACGGTGCCTTCAGTTTCTTTAGCTAAAGTTTCAGCCGAAGTTTTAGTATCAGATACAGTTTTTTCTGCAACGGAATCACTCAGTGATTCGTCTTCTGACATCTTCGAAATTTCGTC
The DNA here is from genome assembly GCA_947359355.1 of Acrocera orbiculus. Lineage (NCBI taxonomy): Eukaryota > Metazoa > Arthropoda > Insecta > Diptera > Acroceridae > Acrocera > Acrocera orbiculus. The sequence continues at coordinate 7,451,082 of OX375757.1, forward strand.
AACTTTTTCTTCGGTTTCTTTTGCTAAGATTTCAGTCGCAGCACCATCATCCTTTTCACTAGAAGATATAGTTTCTCTTGCATTGGAGTCGCTTATTGAATCTTCTTGTCCTGTTTTCGCAGTTTCATCAACGGTGCCTTCAGTTTCTTTAGCTAAAGTTTCAGCCGAAGTTTTAGTATCAGATACAGTTTTTTCTGCAACGGACTCACTCAGTGATTCATCTCCTGACATCTTCGAAATTTCGTCAACTTTTTCTTCGGTTGCTTTTGCTAAGATTTCAGTCTCAGCACCATCATCCTTTTCACCAGAAGATATAGTTTCTTTTGCATCGAAATCGCTTATTGAATCTTCTTGTCCTGTTTTCACAGTTTCATCAACGGTGCCTTCAGTTTCTTTAGCTAAAGTTTCAGCCGAAGTTTTAGTATCAGATACAGTTTTTTCTGCAACGGAATCACTTAGTGATTCATCTTCTGACATCTTCGAAATTTCGTCAACTTTTTCTTCGGTTTCTTTTGCTAAGATTTCAGTCTCAGCACCATCATCCTTTTCACTAGAAGATATAGTTTCTCTTGCATTGAAGTCGCTTATTGAATCTTCTTGTCCTGTTTTCACAGATTCATCAACGGTGCCTTCAGTTTCTTTAGCTAAAGGTTCAGCCGAAGTTTTAGCATCAGATACAGTTTTTTCTGCAATGGACTCACTCAGTGGCTCCTCTTCTGACGTCTTCGGAATTTCTTCAATTTTTTCTTCGATTTCTTTTGCTAAGGTTTCAGTCTTAGCACCATCATCCTTTTCACCAGAAGATATAGTTTCTTTTGCATTGAAGTCGCTTATTGAATCTTCTTGTCCTGTCTTCGCAGTTTCATCAACGGTGCCTTCAGTTTCTTTAGCTAAAGGTTCAGCCGAAGTTTTAGTATCAGATACAGTTTTTTCTGCAACGGAATCACTTAGTGATTCGTCTTCTGACATCTTCGAAATTTCGTCAACTTTTTCTTCGGTTTCTTTTGCTAAGATTTCAGTCTCAGCACCATCATCCTTTTCACTAGAAGATATAGTTTCTCTTGCATTGAAGTCGCTTATTGAATCTTCTTGTCCTGTTTTCACAGATTCATCAACGGTGCCTTCAGTTTCTTTAGCTAAAGGTTCAGCCGAAGTTTTAGCATCAGATACAGTTTTTTCTGCAATGGACTCACTCAGTGGCTCCTCTTCTGACGTCTTCGGAATTTCTTCAATTTTTTCTTCGATTTCTTTTGCTAAGGTTTCAGTCTTAGCACCATCATCCTTTTCACCAGAAGATATAGTTTCTTTTGCATTGAAGTCGTTTATTGAATCTTCTTGTCCTGTCTTCGCAGTTTCATCAACGGTGCCTTCAATTTCTTTAGCTAAAGGTTCAGCCGAAGTTTTATCATCAGATACAGTTTTTTCTGCAATGGACTCACTCAGTTGTTCGTCTTCTGACATATTCGGAATTTCATCAACTTTTTCTGTCTCCATATCAGCAGAATCGCCACCGGAAATTTCTTCAATGCTAGTATTAATTTCAGGCACCCCTTCTCCACTTAACTTTGAAGAACTTACTTCTCCTGTTTCTGTTTTTTCATCAATATCTGTAGCTTCAACAGAAATATTTTCTCTTGTCCATGAAGCTTTATTTGTGTTATCTTCTTCATATTCAGCATTTGTATCTTGTGAGTAATTGTTTTCAATATCTGGTTCTTCATAAATATCATGATATTCTATTATACTTCCCTTTTTAAGGCTATCTTGATAATCTTTAAGAAAATCAATAATTTCGTCTCCAAGATCAGGAAATGTGGAATATATTGGTGAATCTGAGTAAGAGTCATGTGCCTTGAATAATAAATGAGCGTTGGCTTGTCATTAATTTACTAAAAAACGAAATTAAATACTTACCTCAAAAATATCATCGCAATAATGCTCGTAATTGTTTGGAACTTTTCTAATCAAATTATTAGAATTCATTTTAACATTATCATCAACAGATTCACAGCTCTCTTCAGTAATATCATAATCAAAGCCATCCATAGTAACATGTAGATCTGGCCACGATGGAGCTTTCTCTGCTTGGTCTTCACATGCAAAATATGGCCAGTTGCTTATATAATAATCATCATTATATCTCGAAAGAGGAGAATACAAATCCCAACCATTTCGAAATATTGTATCCTCACAACAATCCCATACATTTCTTTGATAACGTCTATTTAACGGTTTTATTGATCTTCTAGCAATCTTTCCCAAAAATTTTTGTGAAAAATCAAGGTATTTGATTGCATTATCGAAGCCTCCTTTAAAACTCGATTTAGAACTTGGTTCGCTTGACTTTAATACAATTACCTCTTTGGCTGGATCATTATTTTTGATGCGTGTAGTAAATACTTCACTAAAAAAGCAAATTTTTGTCCAAATAATTCTTTATAACTTAAGCACATATGTACATACATAGCTTCTAATGGAGCACAAAATGATTGCTGTAGCATTAATAACGCTAAGCTAATTACTAACGGCCATGAGGACATAGGCGTCCTCCTCATCTTTTTATAGATTTTTTGCAACTATACAAAAAAAAGTCATTCCAAGTCGTTCTTATAATCTTTTATGTACAAATTACGGTTTGATATTTTCTCATTTATCACGCATAGTATCACATATCTAACTTAAACATAGTTTTATCAAGGTTTTATAAGCTTTGTTGATGTTTGATGTCGAAACCTAACAAATATTTATATATATTAAATGTAAAATAATTCGTGACTTCCGCTGGCTGATGACTATGTACTAGACGTGATGCTTTTAAGAGCTATCATTTTAATTTCAGTGTTAGCAATTTTATTTACTTGTAATTTAAATCAGTTCTTGTTTTTTTTTCTAGAAATTGCCTAAAAAACAAAAAAAATATCAACAGGAAGCAGTTATATGCAATACAACAGTGTATTGAATTTTTAAAGGAAAGTATGTCAACATTTATTTAGTTGTTTCAATCAACTTATATCAAATAAAATTATTTACTTTTGTTGTTAAAATTCTTGTTAAAAAAAATTATATTACTTCCTTCTAAATTTTTTTTTTGTTTTTTTTTTTTGCATAAAAATAATGTGACATGAGTCAGATAGTTTTTTTTGCGGGTCATGACGTGATCTTAACTTCAGTTTGGTTAAAATGATACATAAAAATATTCAAATTATTTGTTTGCTTTGTGCTGCAAAAAAAAAAAAATATGTATATAGCTATTGTTTTTTTATTTGAAACCAATTTAGCAATTAATCTCGAAAGCCTTCAGTCATATACAAAAAAATTACATATGCCACCAAAAACTGTGCAAAAACAAGAATCGGAAAAATATAAATTCCCTTTCTAATAAGGTTAATAATTAAGAATGCCTCTTTATAAAAGCTAACATAGGATTTTTATGTAGGAGGAAAGGATTTTCTGAAGAAAAAGTTGGATTGTGGCATAATTTTTATAGATTTTATATAAATAAGAAAATAATAATAATAACAAATTATAATTGAAAAACAAAAACACACGACTTTTTCCTATGTAGATCCTAGATTTAATTTTGATTATTTTAAGTAAAATATTTGACTGAATATTCATAGAACTGCTTATATTTTAGACTACAATTGTGTCGGAATATTTATCAGTATTGGTTCACGAAAAAAAGTTCAAAAAATTGTTAAACGAATCCGTGCAGGTGATAAAAATATTTTAATATTCCTTCGAGGATTCTGCTCACCAAGAGAATGTGCAACAGCCTTACGGTTATTTCTAAGGACAAAAAATATTCCTATATTACCTAAAAGGGCTCAACTTCTATTATTATGTAAGTAAAGTAATTTTTAATAGTTTTATTTATAAATATTTTAAAATTAAATTTACTTGATCATAATAAATTTTAGCTGATAATATGGGAATTTGTCCACGAATTATAGCATTAGATGCATATGGTTTGCTTACAGATGAATTGAATGGAATAAATTTGGAACTTTTTATTTCATTAATGAAACTAATGAAAATTCTTTCAACAGCAGGAAGTCTAAGGCCAACTGAAGTACGTATCTCACATGCTCCATACCTTCTAATACCATTACTGTTTACTTCTGAGGTTTTTAATTTCATTAAAATAAGTTGTAAATTAAAAAAAAAAACAATTAATAGGATACTAGAGAAAAAAATTGGTCAAAAACTGCCGATATTTTAAACGAAATGCTTCTAACATTTTCGGAATTTCTTGAAAGATTTATTCGGGCAAATGAGGATTCTTTAAATAATACAGTTATGGTAATTTTGTTTTTTGTTTAAAAATATTTTATAGAAAACTAAAAATTATATTTTTAAAGTAAAAAAAATTTTATATCCAACCACATACCAGTGAAAAACTTAAAAAATTAAATTATAATTTTAAGCCAAAAAAACATTAATAAGTGTTTCCATTCAAAAAAACAAATAACTCTAAGACAAATTTCAGGTATAATTCAAAAGACTTAAATATATTAAATAAATCTAAAATAAATTATCGAAGTGTTTTATGATCCCATTTCTTTCACTTCTATTTAAAACACCTTGATTAGCTATATTGAAAGAACAACATATATTTGGGTAAATTCGATGGGATATTCTTAATTTATCTTTAATTTAAATATACTATTTATGCTTTTTGGAACTGACAAAATCTCAGTTACTAAATTCTTATAGCACAACAATGTTTTTCAAAGTATTCCTGGAAAAAAACTTCATTATGATAGTAGTAAAAATGTGCTTGACCTCATTAATTGGTCAATTTTACATTAACACCAAGTAAAAATTAGTGTAACTTATCAAAACAAAATAGTTTCGATATATGAGTATTCACAACAAAATGATAATCAGCGTAATTTGATCCTTGCTGTTGTAATTGAAATAAGTTATATTCGATGAACAAAGTTCATTTAATTATTGTCAGCAAAAGATATCTATAACTTTAATTAATACATTGGAACTAATTATAGAGAATGAATTCCTTCTTGAAAATTTTGAGCTGTTTTCTTTTATGAAAAAATTCATTATGAACAGGTGTTGGAAATATTCATGATTTAACAAAAAAAAATACAATTCATATTATTCTAATAGGAGAGGAATAATTTTTTTTTGGAAAAAAAAGAAAAACTTTTGAAATACATTCTTTACTTTTTCTCTGAGAACAATCCATTCAATAATTTCTTAAATTAAAGCTTACTTTAAATAAATATTTTAGGGATTTCCGACAATTTCATTGCATTTATATACAAATATTCAAACTCTATTTTCTCCAATAATTTTTTTTCTTCAAAACTCATTATTTATTTTGCAGCAAAAATATGTAAATTAATTAAATAGATATATTTTTTTAATAAATTAAATTATTTTTAATTCTTACTTTCAGCCTCGTATGCGCCCACAGATACAACGTAAGTACTATCTCAAAAAATATTAAATTAAATATTTTCTAAACATATAAATTTATATTTTAGAGCCATTGCCTACACCAATAATAAGGAGACGAGCTGATTTAGTTAATGAAATTTCAGGTCCTAATTCTGTAGCAAATCGTTTAGCTTTAAGAGCAAACGAGTAGAGAATTTTTTTGATTTTAATAATTTTACACTTGAGGCAGCCTAAAAATTTATTTGGCATATTGTACACACAACTGTATTTTTTGTAACATTACTATAAATTTTTCAAATAATCAAAAAGCATATTACTTAAATTGTTTTTTAAGTTCAGAAGCAATGCGAAATTTAAGTTTTAATTATTTGTAAATAAGTTCGCGCTATTTAAAATATCCTAATATTTTTTAATAATTTTTGTATTCCTCCATCACAGAAGATATTTATTTACTTGGAAAATACTTAAGACTATAATAGACAGATAAAAAATATCTGTTACATGATTTGATAAGTTTTCAAAACTATAATACTCCATCAATAACAATGAATTTTTATAAAGTAAAACGTACATATATAATATTTTAAAAATTTTATTATGTAGTACCACTTAAACATAATGGTTTCAATAATATGAAAAGTTTATTTTTTTTTAAATACGTCAATAAGCTTATTAGTCATATTTCTAATCTAAACTAAGAGCACCATCGTACTAAGGTGTGTAATCGGTTATATTTTCGATAAGGTGTTATCAAAAAAAGCAAAAATGGTATAAATGAAATTTATCAGTTCTTATGAACAAAAATTATACAATTTTTCCAAAACCTCAGTTGAATTATCACCTTAATCACACGTAAGTTAAGAATTGAAATGTAAAAATACTTTAAATTTTTTTATAATAATAGAAAAAAATGTGTTTTGAATTTTGTACTACAGAAGAAAATATGAATTCGCATACAAGTTGGACTCCATCACAACCTGATCCCAATGTTATACATCAGGAGGTAAATTTTTGATTATTCAATATTTATATATGATTCAAGAGTAATCAAAATAGATAAATAACCCATCTGGAGGTATAGGAACAGGTATTTCAGCACAGCCATCTTATATTGGTGGTGGAATCGATTCATCAATTATATCTCAACCGACATTTGGTACTGGTATAGAATCATCAGTTACAACCGCCACATCTGGGTATGTAGGCGAAGAAAATATAGGATCTTCTATTACTACAACTCCAAGTGGATATGATGATTCAAGTAATATTGGACAAACAATTCATTCAACAGAATCATCACAATATTAATATTTTTTAATTTAAATAATTAAAATGAAAATAGAAAAATGAAATATTTTTTTTATGAAATTGTTTTATTAATAATTACATCACATCTAAGCAGTGGCGGATTTACTCTTTTTTCAAGTGTAGGTTATTGAATTTTTGCCGCTCTTACCTTTACAGTGTTCAGTTCCTAGATTATTTTCTATATGTAGAGATGGGGTAATATATAATACTAACGCAGTTATGTACACTCGGTAAACGTAATTAAAAAAAATTTATTTTGCAAACAAACAGTTAAAAAATATGGAATTCAAGTAAGTTACAATCCTTTTTTTCATGATTTTTTGCTAGCAAAGTCATCGATGATATCGTCGTAAGTAATTTTGTTCATTAATTCTGACTCTATATGCATAAAAGAACTAAACCGTTTAATTTTTCTTGACATAAGGTCGATCGCAGATAGATTTTGACCTTTTTAGACATGAAAAGCTTCTTTAACCCGAACAATTCGCCACTGGAGTACATAATGCCATACGAAGAGCTATGTCCAAGTCAGGATAGACGTTTTGTAAACCCTGTTTTTGCAGAAATGAAGACAGACTTTCCAATGATTCAGACTTTGGTTTTACCAAAATTTTTTCCGAAAAAATGTAGCTTTGAAAATGTGTGCATTCTTGAACTAAGTCAGTGTCTAAATCATTAGAATACATTTTTACCAGTGAAATAGCTTTGTTTGTAAGTATTGATGATGACATTTCACTTATTTTCGTAAGAAATGAAAACTTTTCTTTAAACTTGTAGGCCTCTTGCCTTTTGTCCAATTCGGATACGAGTCTTTCAATGATGTCGAGAAATGTGTTAACCCTGAAAGTATCACTCTCAGTCATTCTCATTTCTTCATCGGGTGGCTCATCATAATTTTTTTTTCTTATCGGTAGTCTTTTTCCCATGTCTCTTGTGTACCGCTTCGACGCGCTCAATTCCATCGCTTCTTTTTCGAAGTACTTGAAATTTTCTCGTTGATCTACGAAAAACTTGTGAAGAGATTCATAAAGATCAGCTACAGTAATCAAATCTACGGTAAAAGCCTGAATTTGAACATTCACTTTGTTTATTTTTTCTAAAACAACATTCCACATAACAACCATTAACGCAGTTTCTAATTGTTCTAATTTTAAAAGAATGCCTGTCGCTTCGTTTCGTGTCACAGGCTTTTTAGTAGAATCATCCCTGGTTGTTTCCAAAGTTTTAAGGACTTCATGCCAAGAATCTCTCAAACTTCTACATGCATCTTCTCTTGCTGACCAACGTGCCCTTATCTCATCTCCAATCTGCTTCAAGATTTTATGACTCATCAAGAGAATAAATTCATCGCAAACAGTCTCTGATAAATAAGTGGTTCTTCCAGATCCTTGATCCTTGTTCCATTTAGCCGTAATCCCTTCAGGTATTTTGAATTTTTTATCGTAATTTATTATTGATAATTTATTACATATATTAGAATGTATGATGATCTGAACTGTTTAGTAGGAAACGTAATATTCAACCTAGTTTCAATGTGCAATTGAATGAAAAAGGAAAAAGCCATCGGAAATATATCTTGCAGATTTCTTTCGGCAAGGAAAAATGAAATCGTATCATAGAAATTTTTCTGATTTTTGTAAGACAGTAAAAAAAAATCGGTCCTCAAATTTGCCGCCCCAGGCTCCAGCCTACTCAGCCTACTGGTAAATCCGCCACTGCATCTAAGACAAGATATTAACTAGTTTGTAAATATATCTAGATTTTGAAAGTAATATAAAATATTAATACTATAAACAAAACCTATGTAAGCCAAACAAATGTGTTAACAGGTTTAACATTGTCGGCTTATGGTTTTTTTCTTTTATTTTTTACAATATTTTTTGGGATTTAGAAAAGTAATTTGTTTTAACAATTTACCAATAAATATGTGGCTTCATTTTTTACAATTCACCTATGAACTGGTAAAACTGGGAAACCCGTTTCAATAATTATTTGTTCTGTAAATAATATCAATAATAAGCAAAAGGCTTTTAGGCTTTTGAAGCCTCACACTGATAAAAATATTTGAAACACTTCAAATTTGCATTAAAATAAAACATACCTCTTAAATATCAAGGTTACGGGTAGGTGACTAATAGAATGAAATACTAAGAAAAGAAGAAACAAATCGGCCTAATCAAATATTATTTAATCATAATCTGAATAGAAAAGGATTTATCAGCTTAACGTTTTAAGATATAGTTATACTTGTCATACTTGTGCCAATAACTAAATTAAAACTTAATTCAAATAGAAAAAAACCTGATAAAAAAGGCAGAGTAAACAATTTAATGCTTAAGATTCCTGTCCGATGTGTGAGCAAAATTGAACTCGAAAACATAAAAAATGCCAAAAATATTTAAGTAATGTTAGAATATATTCAATGTATTTAAAGGAACATAATTATATACTATATTCCAATCTTGAAAGAATAACATTAATATTCACCGTTTGGCATTTAAAAATCTAAATATTAATGTGAAATGTGTGTAAATGAAATTAAGATTTAAATTGTGTCAATACTATTAATGAATTGAAAGTCAAAAGAGATGCCGAAGATGAAGGAAATTTAGAGAACTTATATCTTTGAAAATAAGTCAAAAAAAGGGAAGTTTTCGAAAAATTTTAAAGAACAATTATCGAGATACAAAGTGTCCAAGGAGTAGATATTAACTTTCACACACGATACTATAAAGCTTACAGCTCCTAACAAAAAAGCGTAAAATAATACACCGTTTTATTTGTATAGCTTTGTACTATTTACTTTTTCTAAATTATTTTTGCTATTGACATTAAAAAAACAATAATTGCTCCATTAGGTTACTTTCTGCTCATTACTATTATCAATTAACAATTATTAACAAGTTCAACAAAATTGATTCGTCTAGTACTAAAATATTTTTCCATATAATATTTTAAATGTAAAGATTTTTATTTGAAACTTTTGTAAACAATACTTCTTATAACTTTTCCTTGTTCAAAAACATATCGGCTTACATCATTTTACGCAGTCTTAATAAAAACTTATCTCACTAGCTAGATGTGAACTCGTTTTAAAATTTGTTTTGAATGGCCAAGGGTCAGACAAGATAATTTTCAATTCAGTGAGAATTTCAAAGTCTAAGCGAAAACACATAAAAATTACTATAATGGCAATGAAAAGAAATTATTTAATTATTTACTTTTTTATCAGTTTATCGATTCTGGTTTTAGTTCATACAACACCGATTAATCATTTTACAAAACGTTCAATTGACTCAAATGATTTCTTCGATTCTTCAATAAATTCTATCAACCAAGTTGAAAAAGGTAAAATATGATTAAAACAAATAAAAACTAAAATAATTTCAAATTATTTTAACAGAAATAAATGAGAAAAATTCTAATATTGGAAAAATTCCACGGAAAGGTAAAAAAATTGAATCAAATATTGTTGATATAACAGTTTTTCGAGGACTTGGATTTGGTAACGATGCTTATGGTGCACCAGCATTTCTAAATATTGCGGATGGAGAGTTAAAACGCATTCAAAAGGAAGATAAGCCCTTGACTATTAAGGATTTTTTTATGACACTTGCATTGTGGCATTTAGCTAAGGAATTCAATGAGTATAATAAAGATAATTTAATTAATGATGATGTCAGAAAGGAATCTCTTATTCCTGACAACGTTAATACTAATTCACTAAATGATTACTTAATCGAATAATAAAACCAAATGAATAAGAGATAATGATTCAAATGTATTTGTTAATCATGTCTTATTTAGTTTCAGGTTTTGTAAAATTATAATGGGTTTTTAATTAAAATTTATATTTGTTAAGAGAAGCATTTCAGTTTTTGAAATGTATTCAGAATCTAGAGGATTCTGATTTTAAAATATATTTTCTACAAAATGTATGCATATCATTAAATGGTGTACAACAAATCAAGTTAGTATTAAAATTTTATCCGGAATTTAAAGAGGAATTCGAAGGTTTAAGAGATGCAGTTTAAAACAGAAGTTCTCTTCAGCCATCCAAAAAAAAACTCTTTTTGTACCGAATTATCCTTTCTACCCTTTTAAAGAACACAATAAATTAAAAGCATAAACTGTTTAATACAAAAATAAAATATATTATGAAATATTATTCAAGCAAAAAAATTTAGGAACTACTAGGAAAAAATTATTTTTTCAACAGAATGTATTTCTTCATATTGAATTACTATTAATACTGATTTTGTAATTATTTCACAGAAAGCATTACAAAAGTAAAAAATTAACATTAATATTTTAAATTGCTATGAATTAGGTAACCAATCTACATCGCAGCCCGTTCCAACATCAGTCCAAGTGATGTAGGTGTCCAATTATTTGAAACACCATCACTTAACATAAGAACTTGCCTATCGATATAACAAAACAGCTTACCAATACGATAAACCTAAAAGTAAAATGATAAAATATTAATAAAATATAATAATAGAAGTTTACCTGTTTCCCGAATTCTCGCCTTCCTGGAATAGGGACGTATAAAATTCCTCGTTCTGCACACTTTTGTGAAACAAGTTCTTTAAATTCCAATTGTACAGGTGCAGGAATTTGTAAATCCATAAGAGCAGGAGGCATTTGGTTATCTTGACTAGTTCGTGCTGGAACTGGTTCTGGTATATTTGGTGTTGGTGTTGATGTTGCTCTATGCATTAGTTTCAATGCACGATTGAAATGTTCTTTGATATTTGTTTGCTGCAATACTGGTTCCGATAATAAATTTTTCCAACCTGTATACCAACGTGATATTTGATCCAAATTTGGATTTTGATTTAGCCAAATAACAAGAGTTTGCATCCATTTTGGAAAAAAATGTTTATCTAAAAGCTGTGCCATAAGTAAAGGGGATACAATTTCATGCCATTCCCAAACTTGATTCCAAAGTTCTAAAAATATTTACTCATAGTCATATATATATATATATATAATAAATAATATGAGTATGTATTCTTACCAAGATCTTGTTGCAAAGGATTAATTATTACTTGTTCAAGCGTTATTTGAAGTTTAGGCATTATATGCTTCAAATAGAAAGAGTCTAGTTCTCCACTGGCAAAAGCCGTTTTCCAGGGTGTAAGCATTGCGCGAGCAGATCTATCATGTGGCATCCAAGCTTGTAAAGCTTTTCCTAATTTTTCACGTATTGAAGAATACACAGTATCCTATTAAATTTTAAAAAAAAAGTAAAGTAAAATCATTACCATATGCTCACACTATTGTTTTTAAGTATTTGTTATATCTTATTTATAATTAGCTATAGCACAGAAAAGCAAAAAGCTTTTAATTAAAAGAAAAAATAATTCTTTTTATTAAAATTAATAATGTAAATATTAGTTTTAAGTGTTGTCTTTATTTTTGCGAATTTATGAATACTTCAATCATTCCGCACAAGTTTTTTGTTTTAGATTACATTTTACCTCCATTTTATGACCTAATATTCCGCTCCATGGTAATACCCAAACATGTATTGGCACTGTATCTGTAAGAGGATCCCAGTTAATCACTCCATTTAAAAGTTGTGGCAATATCAATTGTTCTAAAACATTATCAAGGATCCAGGTAGGAAAAAGTGGCGCCCAGGCATCTAGTAGTGCAGCCATAGGCTGATACTGCTTTGGATTCCAATCGGTAATAGCTGCACGAAAACTTGGAATAACACCAATCCAAATTAAAGAGGAATAAGGATCAAAAACATTTCTTGTTTCAGATTGATGCATTCCTTAAAATGATTAGAACGTTAGATACTATTTAATTAAATAATAGAAATTTAAACCTAAAATTGTTCTCCACTTTTTAATTTTATCAACATTAAAAGTTGGCGCTTCAAGTGGTTTCCAAGAACTTAGTTCTGTATTAACAAGAGGTGCAATAATTCCAGCTGCAAGATCACCTAATCCAAATTCTTTATATTCAGCTGCAAAATTTGTTTGTAGTGTAGAAAAAATTTTTTCTGCTTCTATAAGAGTTAAAGGTTCAGCTGGATGTATTAGTCTATTAACTAATTCTAATGCCTCTTCAATTGTATTGATATGATTTATTTCAAGTTTTACAATATTTTGTAATTTTTCCTTATCTATTTCTAATTGCTTTTGTTTATCTTTTGCTTCATGTGATTTTTTATCATTTGCAATTATTTGCTGCTCGCTTAATTCAATAATTAAATTTAAATTATGTTTTAATTCAGGAAGGGAAAAATTTGAACATATTTTTGAAGATCGATTATCAAAAGTGTCATCATCTATAATTTTGCTTTGTGAAAGTGCATGATAACCACTTAAGACTCGTTTTTCAGGGCCTGTCATATCAATAACTTTCACACTACTCATTTTACTATTACTAAAATGAAAATTCATTGGGTTATTATCAATTTGTATAAAATCATAAAATAACCTTAATTTATCAAAAACATTGCTGGATAGTTTACTTTTTTCAATCACTTCTTCTACACTTCGATAGTAATAACGATTTTTTTTAGATTTTTCATAATTTTCATCTTTTTTCCAAGTACTTTGTTTTTCACGGGATTCCTTAGCTTCAGCCATATCATTTTCGACCGATTGTGTCTAAATAAAAATAGTAATGTTGTACTTGAGATATATTTATTTTTGAAAATTTTTATATGATTGTATGTACCTTTTTACTGTCATGAGTAGAGCGCTTTTCAGGACCATAAGCACCTATTGCTCCCCTTCCCTTTCGTACGTGTGCTTCAACAGGCTGCGAAATCCCTTGAAGATCTTTTCCAAGACCTTTACCGGGCTTATATCCCATTTGAAGCAAGAGCTTGGCACCAATACCTTTTGTGTGTTGTTCCCATGATGCAAGACCTTTTGTTGTTCCTTGAGGTTGAAATGTTGAGCGCTGAAAGTTACTTTTAGCTGAACTATAATTGCGTTCTTCTTCAGACTCTGACTCGGTTGAAGTATTACTGTGATCATTTTTGCTAAAGCTAGGATTATCCTCATCTGAAATTTACGTAAGTTTTATACTAGCAACTTCAAAAATAAAATTTTGTTAAAAGCTGTAAAAGTTTTGCTAATGAAATAGATTTTTTAATTATTTCAATGAAAGAGAAAATTATCTTTCTGCAATTTATCATGACAATATATTTAAGTGCGAAAGAATTATTGTTATTCAGAGCTAATAGTTTTAATGTTTTAAACATTTCATTTATTTTTTTCCAAATCAAAAAATACATAAAATATTAAAGCAATTTTTAATAATTTCCTAAAATTCCTAACATTTAATATAATATAAAACATAAGTCTTGTCATCACATCAAAGATTTAAAAAATAATAAATAGTTCAATATTATAAATATTAGTTAAAATCTTTTTTCTGCAATTAAGATATGAGGAAAGAGTTTTTAGCAAAATAATTACTTTTTGAACGCTTAATAGGTCACAAATTAATTGAAATTAATGAAAGCAAGAAGCCTAGACTTATTAATAAAAATTATATGATTTATTATGCATTTTTGGTTGGAGAATTATGTTCCACCATTAGTATCAAATTCTTTTAGAAGTCCTTCAAAATTTCAAAACTTTTTAATCATTATTTTATATGGCTTATAGGTTAAAAAGGAAATGATTCGGCTACTTTACCTTCATCTGTTATTTCTAAGTCATCTTTGCATTTTTCCTTACTCTTTTTATTCTTTTTCGATTGTTGTATCCCACCAGCCACAAAACTAACTGGTGCAGAGTAATTTTTAGCCTGACGACCTCTTTTTCGGCCTTTATCATTATCATCTTCATTTTCACTATCGTCGGCCCATATTCCTAAATAAGTATGGCATATAATTTATTATCCTATTCGATAGTTTTAATATTTACCATAAATTTGTTGATGTTTTGTTACCCTTTTTTTTGGTCTATTAGGATTGAATTCATTTTGTAAATCATAATCTGTGATTTCAAATCTTTCATACTCGTTGTCTGACATTTTACTGTCAATCAATAACGTGAACTAGCCCTGATAAAATGATTGAATTTGGTGTTTTTCAATTTTTTTAAAGGTATATCATGAGATAGCATCAAAACTATCAAAATTCGAGAATATATAAATATATAAAGTGATAAATTTTATTTATACAATAGTAAATAAGAATTATATAAAAACAACGACTTCTAGATATAATAAAGTTCAAATCATAGAGTATTTTAGTTATTAATTTTACTATTTTAATTAATTAGTTGTTCTTAATTATAACTTTATATTCTATCAGATCAATATTTCTAGGTTGAAAAATTAATAATATTTGTTTTCACTGTTCCCGAAACAATGATTCGGGTCTCATTTTTTCCAGCTGATTTTCATTTTACAGTATCATATTTTTGAATAAATATCAATTCTCTACATTTGTTCACATTAATTTGAAAAAGAAAAATAATTTGCTAAGAAATATACTTTTATTATATTGAATTCGTATACTTTCTAAAATATTCCATTAGTTTATACTTGAACCCCAACCTGTTGATTTCGAGAAGTTTGTTGTCAACGCGCGTTCAATAAATGTCTAATTTTTCTTGCAGCGTGATTTTTGAAAGCATATACAAACACCACAAATACAGACATAAATCACCCATATTGCTATGCAATCGCGAAAAAATTTAATTACAAAAGAAATGTTGGAAACACCGAATAAAAATGAATGATAGCTTGCATTTATAGAGAGAACGAACTCGTGCACGTGGGGTTGTTCTTGCTGAAGTGTAATTTATGTTCAATTTTAAGTGATTTTTTATATTTTAAGTACATTTAAACATGGTACAGGTAAGAAATAATACTATTATTATTATTAAATAAAGTTTTCATGAGTGTAAACAAAACAAAAGTGATGTGAACATTTTTCTATGTTGGAATAGGAAGAAATTAGTCTCGCGGAATTTCTGTCAACCATTTTTTTCATTTTATCTGTATAAAAGGGGTGGTGGTTAGCTATATTTATTAAAATATTCAGAGATTTTTATGTTACTTTCATTAAAATTTTTATATTTTACGGATATATTGCATATTGTTTAAAGAAATGTCAAGCTATTTTAATATAAACACGTTTCTTGAAGACAATTTGGGCTAATATATTCATATATACATTCACACAAACAAAGTAGAATGAGGGAGTTTAAACGGGGGGTGCCTTTGGATTTCCCTTTTTCGTGGTTTTTTTTATAGGTAGCTCTCAGACCACTTCACTAAATTTGGATGTTGAGGAAAAAAATTCTATGGGAGGAGGTAAAAGCAGCATCAACCAAGTAAGAATAGCAAAAAATGGTTATTGATTTTGTTGTCAGTTAGGGATTGCGATTCGCGTTTTATTTTTTTTTATTTGTTGGGTGGTTTATTCAACTCCTCTTTGTTATCCTTGTTATTTAACCTATACCCACTATGGAATGGTGGATTTCAATGATTTTTTTTCACTGCTATTTTTCAATGGTCCAGCGAATAGCTTATGCTTCAGTCAATTTAAAGATTTTACCCAGATTTATTATGGAAAATGAAGAAAAAATTTCAATTGTTTTATGTTAGCTGCTATTATTTTGGCTCTATATATTATGAATATTTCTTTAATTTTGATTTTTTTGTTTGTTTGAAAGAAGGGATATATTTTTTTAAAGTAAGAGATACAAAGTACTTTAGGGATTGAAAGTAGTTAATTTTAGTTGTCCCTTTAAATATTATTTTTAATCACGTAAGATAATTTTTTAATTAGTTATTAAAAATTATATTTTACGTAAGAATTGAAAGCATTGCTATATTATGCGACTATCGGATAATTATTTTTTGTCTCGTTGTTCGTTTTACATTATATTCCCCAACATATTGCTTATAATGTTTTATTGTCATATAAACTTGTTCGCTTTTGAAATTTTTAATTTGAAAAATTCTTGGCATATAATTTGCTGCCTTTTTTTAGCAACTATTTTTAGATGTATTAAACCCGATTTTAAATGATGCTTTATTATAAATATGTACCAATTAGGCTATGGCATAGCTTTGAAAATTTATGGTTATATCGAAAGAGACATTTTGTATCATCCTTTTCCATTTTTTCACCTAAAATAACTTTCAACTCCCACAAAAATTGGATTAAAAACAAAAAAGATAAACTCGTCTTGTCCCAGTTGGAATAATAATTTATGTGATTTGTGTCTGCGACTGAATCAAATTTTATTCAGATATCGCGTACGGCAGCAGCTCTGAGAAGAAATAAGTGGAAGTTGTTAATGTATGGCGCAAGTCACAAAATAGTTAATCAAAACTAATATTATTTCATCGAATTTATTTTATAAATATTTATGACAAGTCTTCTTCAATTTCAGGCTCTAGAAGAGTATGACATTCAGCAAGATTTACCACAAGCCCTTAGACTTCTAGGAGAAATGAACAATAATGTTAAGCAAGTATCAGATCTTGTAGAAGGTATGCTCCAAAAAGTAAAAACTGGAGAAATTTCTACAGAGTACGGTTTAAGTTTCCTCGAAATAAAATATCATATGCTTCTAAATTATTTGATAAATTTGACTTATGTAGTTCTTCGAAAATGTTCTGGTAATTTAATATTTTAATTTTCCTTAAACATTATAAAAATCAATTGTTTTATAGGGGAAACAATTGAACGTGACCCATCAATAGATAGACTAATTGAAATTCGTACGGTCTTGGAAAAAATAAGACCCATAGACTATAAGTTGCGTTATCAAATTGATAAATTGGTTAAAACAGCTGTTACAGGATCTGTTAATTCGTCCGATCCAATTTCATATAAGGTAAGTACTTTTCTTGGTTTTATGTTTTTATATTACAAAAAAAATTTTTTTATAGCCAAATCCTAACAACTTAGTATCTAATATTTCGGAAGAATCTTCAAATTCTGATAATGAAGATGATAAAAAAAATAATTTAGCATCAAAACCTAGTTCTTCAAAAAGTGGGTTATATGTGCCACCCAAATTGACTGCTGTACATTATGATCAAGATGAGAAAAAGGCTGATCGAGAAAGAAAAGTTTTAGAACGTGCTAGAAGGAGGGCAATAACGTTAGTTATTAATATAATGGCTAATTTTAGAAAAATTTATCAATTGTTTTTTTTTTTGATTTTTATTTTATAGATCATCAATGCTTCAAGATTTAAAGGAAGAATATTTAGATGTTCCTACAGAAATTTCATCTACTTCTAGAGCACAGCAAATATTATCAAAGGCACAGAAAGAAAGACAAGAGTATGAAGAAACATATTTGACTCGTCTTCCGATTACAAAAGCAGACAAACAAAAAAGCAGGAAGCTAACTACTTTAGGTAAGTCAATTTATTTTAATTTATATTATAATTTAAGCATTTAATGTACTTAGCCGCGTATTGATGTTGTATTTCAGTATGGTTAAGTGACAGAAAGAATTGAGTAAGATCACGTTTCGATGTATTTAGTTTAGCTTTTGTGTATATTTATTAAGTTTGGTTTGTTTACTTTGAATGTCTGCCAACTTTCTTTATGTACTCGACTGCTTACTTAAGCTTTCGAGTTTTCTCTTGGCGTCGGAAATTAAGTTTAAAGTGTTGTACAAAATTTACTTCAATGGAAAATATTTACAGTTATTCGTTTTTTGTGCTGACCTAAATTTTCTTAAATTTAAGAATTTATTTTGCCTATAACTTTTGTATTCAAATTATGAATTTTTGTTTTTTTTTTGACTTTTATAAGGAACTCTTGGTGATGAGTTGACGAGTTTTGGTGATTCAAAGATACTTGATGGTACATTTGGACGTAGTCCTGCATCTAGTAACAAGCGTAAGAAAAAATCGTCAGGGAAAAAACGGAACGGAAAGAAAAGAAAATTTCACTAAATAATCAAGCTTTCAACAAAAAAGATATTAAAATTTTTCCAGCAGTCCAAAGTCTGATCCAAAAAAGCACATCAGTTTATTGTATACATAATGATATATAAAAGTTTTTAATCTGATTTCTAAATTAATGTTTTAAGCATTTATTTTTATTGAGTTTATTTAATTGTTTATTAAATAGGTTCGTTATGTTCAGGAATGTTTTGTTTGGATTTTTTGATTTTTTTTTGTTTATCAAAAATAAATTGTTTTTTGTATGATTTAATATTAAAAATACAAACTTTTAATATTTAAAAAAAAATTTTTATAATCAAGGATTCCAACATGATTATTTACTTAAGTATGTTTTTGTTTTTGTAAAAATGGAATCCAAGGTTTTTTGATCGTTTATTTCTTTAAATAACTAAAGTTAATTTAATTTTTAGAATTTAAGAAAAGAAAACAATAAACAGTAACCTATTTGTAATTTTAATGCTGTTTTTAGGAGTTGAAAAAATAAACCTCATGCTTTTATTATTTTTTGACAAATATATATAATTGGAAGTTGCCTTAAATACATATAACAATAACAAAACAATAGATTAAAACTTGTGAGAAAGTCTTTCAGTAAATTTTTATTATAATTATCAATTTAATGACGCTGATATTAAACAAGTTACAAATTAATAAATACCTCAATATAATATGGATATTTTATTCTAATTTGATTATTTAATATTTAATTTTGATTAATATAAATATATTACACTACTTAATTTTATTTATATAAATATATATGAATGAGAGAATTTTTCACAAATTTTTATTAATACAAAAAATAGTTCTAAGTTTACAATACATAAGCATTTTTTAACATTTTTTGGTGCTTAGCAATAAAACAAAACAATAGATTATTACGAAGAAGTAAATCAATTTTACTTTAAATTTAAAACTACAAACAAAATATATATTAAAAATTGTAAATAGAAATAAAAAATTTTTTTAATAACTCCTAAAAACAGTTAAAACGCTATTCCTACAGTTATTTCGTCCAATAGCTGAAATATATTAGAAACTTCAATAATCTTCAAAACAATATTTGTTCATAAAACAATCTATAACACATATATAGAGTAAATAGTACCAATGAAAAATATTTTTATTATATATTTTGATATTAATTTTAGTTCGATTTTGATTGTTATTATATGTTAACATGTTGAAACTCTCAAATATTACTTTATTTTTACAAATTTCTCATTTGCGGCCAATTTGAAAATCTTTTAATTTTTTTTATTAGTAAAGAGTAACAAAGACGAGAAATTATACAGACTGTTTTCTTAATATTATATCGTTTTTGAAATTTTGTTTTAGGTATTAAGACTAAAAAATAATAAACTTTGTTACTCCTATATGAAAATATCTTTTAAAGTACTTTATTATCTCTTATAATATGTCCATATAAAGCTCAAAGCACACATTTTATGACAGTCACTATTTAGTTGAAACTAAAGTTATCCACATTTGACTAGGAAAAGTCTTTTTTGCTTATACAATTATATTACTCAACTGTAACTAAAGTAATTCTATCAAAACTCATGTATTTTCTGGATAGAATTTAGAATTTTATAAAATTTAATTTGGCTGTTCATAAAAGAAATTAATTTTTTCATTTCAAATCTAATTTAAACAATACTTTTTAATAGGATAAGAAAATTTATAAAACTTAAATAATAATTTTTTTAAATATTTACCTGTTAAATATAGTTTTAATTTGTTATTACATTATCAAAGGAGAAAACTAAGCAATTTATTTAATATCGTTGCAAATTTTAAAGGCAAATATTATAACTACAGTCGCTTTTATTTAAATCCGTTAATTAACAGAATTTAAATTCAAAGCACCTTAATAAAAATTTATATTTTAAGATATTAAACTAAACAGTAGTGTACAAATTTTCATAATTTCAAAACTATGTTATGCTGATTTCTACATAGTAAATCAAACTTTGAACTTTTTTATTTTGTCTAGTGCAGGAAAGTTAGCTTTAATTGAAATAACTATAGCCCATGAAATACTTTTTTTTTTTAATATAGCAAAATCGTAAGCATAAAATATCGCTTAAAAGCATTAGTTAATGAAGTTACCTTAACATTGCCTTCTGAATTTACAACAATTTATAACTATAATTAAACGTTCATAGTAGCTTTACAATAAAAATAATATAGTGGAACAAAACACAATTACAATTTTTATGTAATATTTTTTTTAAGTACTATGTTAAAAAACAAGATAGTTTTTTGTCTTAATAAAAATTGTAATACAAATATTTACAACAATAAATTTAAACAAAAAAAAGTGATATATATATTTATAATTGAAATAGTGAAAATTTTGTTAAATTTGTTTATTTAGTAAAATAATTGATATAACTATAAATGCAGAAATAATTAAAACGTTTAAATATGTTCGAAACAATTGTAACAAGCTTAAAAATTATTATTTTATATTTAGTTGAGATTTTTTTTTTGTTTAAATATATTTTTGACCGTCAACTGAATGAACTAAATTTTAGGAAAGTTACTGTCTAATTTTGGAAATGAAAAAAAAAAAAAAATACTGGAAATTATGTAAAAAAAATATGCGTAGTCCTGTAGTTTGAAATTAATATGTGCACAAAAATAAGAAAAAGAAAAGATCTTTTACTGCATAATTAAAAAAAATTGAAATTTATAAAATACGTAAAATATAAATTTTTTTATAATAAGATGTGATTTGATTTGCTTTATGCTAATTAAAACAACAATGACGACTGGAAAATTTTGAAATTTTTGGATGTAAAAACTTAATGAATTTGTATAAAAAATTTTATCTGTTTGAAATTTAGAATTATCAAAATTAAATTAAAAATTATATAAACACTAAAATTATCAGTAGGTATTAAAACAAAATGCAGTAGAAGACTAAAAATTACTATTATAAATTTGGCTTGAATAATAAAACTATTTTTAAATAAACTAAAAATCAATTTCGGATATAAAAAATCTTAAAATTATTTAAATATACTTAAATATGTCAGTTGATTAAGCAATTATCGGTTTTATTAATATAATAAAAAAAAATCATTTAAATAATTATTATATATTATTATGGTAATTTATATTGGCTAAATTATTGATTAATTTAAGTTGATTTTGATAAAAATTAGCGGAATAACAGATTTAATAATCTGTTATTAATAATTTTATAATGAAATTGAAAACAATTTTAAAATATGTAATATTTCTTTTATATTATATTTATGTTTTGTGTATTAAATACTTATGTCTTATAAATTTATTAGGTATTTGAAACATTTTAATTAATATTTTAATAAAGTAATTTTTTTTTATATCATTCTTTTCCTGCTTCAAATATTTTCCTTAAGGTACTAGTCCTAATTAGAATTCTCAAAAAATAGATTTTTTTTATTGTATTTTTTCTTTCATCAGACCTTTAAAAATTTTCTCCTAAAATATTTTTAAAAAATTCCAATTCTAAATGTGTTAAATAGCTGAAAGTGTGCGCACACTCCAAGCTGTAGGCAAAATGGCAAAACACTTTTAATGTGTTTTTCTCGAAATTAGTTTTTTTTCAAATGGCTGACAGTTAATCTCCGGAACTACTAAACTGATTTTGATGAACTTTTTCACATTTTGTTCATTAAGTATTACACAGGAATTTACAATAATTTGACAAAAAAAAAATTTTTTTATATTTTTTTTATATGAAAAACAGTGAGAAAAATCGCTGATTTTTTCAAATTTTTTTTTCGTTTTTGCAATTTTTTCATAAATGTGATAAATTCTTACGTCAAAAACCTTCCTTTTTAAGAAACCATTTGGTTTCTTTTTATCAGACTTGCTGACCCTGAGATTAAGTGTCGGCCATGGAACAACTTTTTTTCAGAGGCTTCATTTTGACGCTTCCTGGTCGTAGCTTAAAAAATTAAAAAAAGTATACGCAAAAATTAATTTTAGTAAAATATTTTAATTTCTTTCTATTAATCTAATCCAGAGAAAGAAATATAAGACAAAAATAAGATTTAGATGCTTAGAAGTCATTACAAGATTAGAAATTCAGAAGAATGAATAGAAATGGTTTCAAGAAATCATGGCTTCATAAATGATTATGTCATTCTTTGATTTTCAAATATATCTAAAAGTTGTGACTTAAGATTTTTTAAATATTGTTCCATTAAAAGTATAATTTGGTTCTTGTGGTTTTTAGGACGATATAGATTATAAAATCCCGAATAATAAAATGAAACCTAGAAGTATTATAAATATAAATTTATAGTTTGATTTGATATCTGTATATTTTGTGTTAAATCTTGTTTTAATATTTAATATTTCTAAAAATATTTCATGTTGATATGTCAATATCAATGATAATTTTTAGAGTGTGTAATTACAAATTTTTTTTAACATGCTTTTCTTTTAACTAACTAAACAAGTAAAAACTACACACTTAAGATTATTATTGTTACCTATTATACTTCTTAACATTTTGTTGCTTTAAAAACGGAATTTGTTAAGAAAAATGTAACCTATTTAATTAGTAATCTAGGATGTCCAGTAGCACATGATATGAACCTTCCTCTTTTATTTTCTAAAGTATACATTTCACCATTGTAATCATCATCATCATCAAGTTTTGGGCAAATAAATTTTAAATACGCTTCAGCATCACAATCAGGTACTAAATCAGGCCAATCACATTGATATGTATTTATATTGAATGCTAAACCTTCAGGACAGTGAGTTAATGATCCAATACCATGTGCACAATTCATATATATATCACACTGGGAAGAATTTCCAACTTTATAAAATGCAAACTGACGTGGGCAATTATCTGTAGGCTTTGGTTTTTGTAGCTCAGTACGATTACCACAAAATTTTAATGGAAGAAATTGACATTCTCCTGTGTTATCTGATTTATTGTTGAAAAGAAGACCATCTGGACAAAGTTTTTCTTCAAGAAAACCATCAATGCATTCTAGATAAGCGTCACATTGTTTTTCTACAGCAAATCTGTCATTTTCTTTTGTACATTGCTTGTTTCCTAAAATCAAAAACAATAAGCATAACCTAGTTTTATTATATTTTATACTATAAAAAATATGGATAAAATAAAATAATATCAACAAGTTCATCCTGATTGCTTGCGTCATATCAGTCATATAAATATATTTTCCAGCTTTCTAACTTAAAAACCTCTACTTCCTACGGTAATCTTACTTCAAGATTTACGGGCATTGACTATTAACATTTACTGAACTACCTCTTTTTAAGCAAAAAATGTAATTTACATATAAAATACAGTATTTTTATCTAAATAAGTTTTATTACAGAAATTTTACATACCAAAACTAAAAATTCACATTTTTATATTACAACCTTCAGACTAGAATTTTAAGTGTATATTATTTAAAAAGAAGTTTAACCATAATGACGTCGAGTTGTAGTACTTAAAGGTGTAGTTTGTTGAAACCTTCCTTTAGTTGAGGACTTATTATAGTTTGAAACTGATCTTTGTCTTGGATTTTGATTAAAATTAGATCCTGACGATTGTCTGTTGTTTGTTCCAACACTTGCCTTAGAATTGTTGAAAGTCTTGCTTTGTGTTTGCCTGTTATTTGTACCAAAATTTTGTCTTGCGTTGGTATTTAGATTTGATTTTTTTGTTGTTGTAGCGGAATTTTTATTATAATAGGAACCTGATGATTGCCTACTATTAGCTGTTCTTTGTTTATTTGCAAAGCTTCCAGCTTGATTTCTATTGTTTGTTGTTGACTTTTGATTAGAATGAGAATTTAATGGCTGTTTATGAGATCCACTTAATTTCTTATGTGTAGTGTCTGTTATTGCATGTTTAAATGAAGGATTTGCATGATTTGTTCTTGTTTTTGAATTCTTTAAGTTCGAACCTGTATTACCACCTGCACATCCGGTAACATTTTCAATGCCATCACAAGAATTTGTAAGTTCATTGAAAGCTTGATTTTCTGAACATCCCAATTTTCTTGGTTTTCCATCAATACAAACAAAAAAATATCTACAATCATTTGACTTAAAATATCTATTTTCTTCTGTTCCAAGGAGTGATGACTTTGGAGGCTCTGGACAGTTAAAACCAAGAAAAGCCTCAGCATCGCAGTCTTCAACCATATCAGGCCAATCACATTGATATGTTTCTGAATTGAAAGCAAGTCCATCTGGACATTCAGTTACATAACCTATACCTCCTGCACAATTTAGAAATGCACCACAATCATTTTTATCACCAAGTCGATAAAAACCAAATTGATGAGGGCAATCTTCTGTTGGATCCGCTGGTTGAAGTTTTGTACGACCTTGACATGATACTTCTATTGGATACTTACAAGGATACATTTTTCCTTTAGCATCTGGATCAAAAACTAGTCCATCTGGACATAATTTTTCTTCACCAATACCATCAATACATTCCACATAAGCATCACATTGACCACTGTTTGCAAATTTTCCATATTTTTCAGGACAGTTAACATTTCCTGAAATGTTTAAGGTTCCATTTAAAAAGCAACCAATCAACTATTTTTACAATTTTTAAGAATTTTACAGTAAGCATGCTATAATTATGATACTTCGAAATTGATTAACTCTGTTTCTAGTTAGTACCAGAAATTGTTAAATAAATTGCGCCATTATATTAAAATATTTTTAATTAATTTGAAAAGTAATCAGCGTTTGAAGCATTTCATTTTAACGATTAATTAATCAAAGATAACTATAGCCTCCAAGAATACCAATGAACTTCTTTTAATGGAAGGAAAACAGGTTGAGAGGAGAGAAACAAGTTTTAAGATGGCAATTCCTCCAAATTCCTTAATAAATTTTGTCACAAAAAGCTATATATGTATGTGTGTGGAAAATTAGAATCTATATTTTGTTTAACATTAAACATGAGTAGTCTTCATTGTTCAGTCTTCTATCTTCTAGAAAAAATTGAAAAAAAGGAGTGAAAACAAGGTTTTTCTTGGATTTTAAAGGTGCCATTCCGAAATTTTTGTCTGGTTTACATAAGTAACTCATAAAGCTCACATTTCATCAATGATTATGATGAATTTATGTGGATTTAAAATTAAAAGCCTCTAAAATGTCCTCGGTCGACTTTTTTCAACGCAAGTTTTTTAATATTTTCAGGTTTACTGGAACCATTCAAGAGATCTTATACATAAATCAGTAGTCAATGTTTTATAGATTGCTTTGTGATGCTCATTTCTTTTGTCAAAATCGTTATTGTCTTAATGGGGTAAGGTAATTCTTTAATACATTCACACATTCACATTGTACTTGAAGGTATACTATGATAATAGCATGAGACTTTAATTATGAGTAATAGTAAAAGAAAAGTTTGTACCTAACCAGATATATTAAAGTTATTACAAAAAAATAGAATCAAGAGAGTGATTAATAATGATTTTAAGAGCTGACTTTACATAGACATGGCGCATTTTTTCTCAATGTAGCCAGAGACCCGTCCTTTTATTTTTTAAATGTACCTAATTGTTTTTAAAACGCTTTTATTAAAAGTATAGCTTTATTTTTTCCTTTTTAGGTCCTATAAAACATTAAAACATAATTTTAATTTTTAAATTTACATTTTTATTTATATTTTCGTCATTTATGTTCACAATATTTCGAAGCGGAATTTATAAATGAATTTTTGTTATTATTCTAATTAATTGGCAAATATTTTATTTTTTTAAAAAATACGTAATTTTATCTATGAGCTCCTATTACTTCTAATCTAAATTTAGAGTTTTAATGCTCTGACTTGTTATGCTAAATAAATTTTAGTTTTTGCATAGTCAGGTATGATTATTATTTTTATGTAAATGCTTAGAACCACGCAATTCGAATTAATAGTAAATAGTTTTTGTTGTCATAAGTTATTGAAAATTCATCAAAGATATTTATAAAGACACCCAATTTACTGTTTATTATTGTGAATGTTAAAAGCATTTGTTAAAAAAAATATATTTTGATAAGCTCGCTCCTTAAAAAAATTGTAAGAAAGTTTATTCGGAGTCATTATTTTAATTTTCAAGGTCCAATAAAAAAATCTATTACATGATATAATGATAGTTTTATTAATCACAGTATTTATCATTTACTGATTACATTTGAGCTTAAAAAAATAAACTAAGTATACGAAAAACTATTTGAGACTTGCATGTAAGTGTGTCAATCGGGTAATTATAAATTTTCACAGTTAACGTCTTTTGCTTTTTTATCTAAAATTTGATTACAATATAAAAACAAGCACTATAATGCCAGAATTTATTAACAAGTTTTAATCAACTACTTTTGATGTCTAAATATACAATCATTGATGTTATTTAATTTCATCGGTTTTTTCGCTAAAGAATAACATACATACATAACTTACTATAGATGATGGGTATATAAATATATCAAAGCTATATCTCCAATATAATTTAAATAATTAATTAGTCTGCATGAAAACAAAAGAAAATTTAAACTATTCTATCATCAGAGACACCAGGCAACTGAGGCAAACGCTTCAGTTTCACACGTGGTATTAACATTATATACAAAAGGCAAGAAAACATAAAATATTTGAATAATATGTTGTTAGATGTCAAATAACGATATTGAAAACAATATCACAATCAAATAGAAAACGTCCGTGACTAGAAAATCAAAGTAATTAACACACCAGACATAATAACAGATGGCTGTCTTTGATTTAATATCAGTGTAAATGAAAAGCCATTTGATAAACTATGAAAGAATCTGCTTGCGTTTTTGTACTAATAAATTTTTTTCGATATCTTCAGATACCACTTATAATTTAATTAGTGTTCTATTAAGATCCGTATTAGTTTTTTTATAATCAAACTTATAAGAAAACTTTACAATTTAGATAAAATTTTCTAGCAAACTTTATTTGGCTTGATATAGGGATAGCCTAATATTAAGGTGACCAACCGTTCTCCTTTTGGAAGGACAGTCCTCCTTTTCTAAGCTTTGTCCTCCCTTGAAAAGTGTCCTCCCAAATGTCCTCTTTTTCAATATTTGAAGACTAATCCATGAACAGAGAGCTACCACCTTTTTACGAAATTCTCATTACTCCTACATCAATTCTTTTAAAAACGATTTTATTATTTTCACCCACCATATCAAAATTAATACCCATATTTTATCAAATGCTTTAAATACGGCATCATGTGGCATGCCAATTGATGTAGAAATAATAATAACTGGAATTTATTTACATTTTAGTCGTTTTACTGTTCGTATAGCCACTTTAAAACAATTTTGCGATGAAGCAAATGTTGAGTACATAAAACTTTTAGGATATTCAAAAGTTAGATGGCTTGCTCTAAAACCTGCTATCCAGCGTATTCTACAATTATTTGAGCCTCTCCGTTCATATTTTTTAAGTCTGTACAAATGCCCTAAAATACTGGAATCGTTTTTCAATAATGAACTATCTGAGATATTATTGCATTTTGTTCATAATCAAGCTTCTAATTTTCACCAAACTACTCAAAAAATTGAAGGTGATCACATTTCAGCTACAGAAGTAAGTCTTATTTTGAATGACGTTATCCTTCAATATAAATCTCGCTTTGAAGAAAAATTTTTACCTTTAATTGTAAAAAGAAAACTGACAAATTTGGAGGAATCAAATCCAGGCATAACGAAAAAGTTTATCCAAGAAGCCCAAAATTTTTACCAAACTTTAACAAATTTTTAACAAACTTTACCAGTAATAACAGTTTTAAATTGTGTTTTTAACTTCATCGCCAGTAAATTGGGCAGATATTGAATCTTGTGTCCAGTTTTTATCTAACGAAATTCCAAACATTAAAATAGATGACAATTGCCTCTTTAAAGAAATTAGAAAACTAAATGTATATTTAAATTCCGAAAAAATATTATAATGGGAAAATAATCACGAAGAAGATCGAAAGATGGGTCGAAATATTCAGTCATTATAAAAATGAACATATTCCATGCAAAAATTTATTTATTCTAATACAATTTACGTTGTGCTGTCCTGGAACTACTGCAGCAGCTGAAAGAGTCTTTTCAATTGCTAATGATTTTTGGACTTCTGAAAAATCGAGATTAAATGTAGAAACTCTAGCTGTACGGTAAAATTTAATCTGAAGCATATGTCTTGTTCAGATATTTCTAATATGTTGTTAGAAAACGAAACATTGAAAAAAACTATCCATAGCATAGAAAAGTACCAATTTAAATAAAAATTTAATGATCACATATAAATATATTGTCTTATTGTTAGTATCACCTCCCAATAAAACTTTTGAAACAATTTTATTTATTCAATTTATTTTTGTCCTCCTTTTCATTGGAAAAAAGTTGATCACCTAACTAATACAATACTTTGAGACAGATATACCATTAATCTAATAATTGCTTAGCTTAGATCTTTATTGCAAATAGTTATTAATAATTGTCCAGACTGTTAATTCTGTTTATAGTGTAAAAGTATAGATTCAGGATGTTAATACCATCATTATGTATTTTTTTATGAATAATTTTGTATAAGTTACATTTTCTACTTGAAAATAGAGTTTTAGATTAAGTTTTTTTAGTTTTTACTCTACTTTTAATACTAAATACTTTGTTTACTATATGTTTTAATATATTTACATTTATCTAAGCTTATGTAAAAAATTAATCCACATTTTACTATTTTGTTTTTTAAGCTGCAACTATTTGTTAAGGTTATTTTGAAAAATTGTTTTACATAATACCTCTACTGATATTTTATTCCGCAAGAATATTTTAAATTATTTCGAAAAATTTACTGTCTCTTTATGCCCACTTGATTTCAAAACTGAGACACAATTTACATATGTATATCACTCGCTAAAGATACTCACTAAAAGATATGAACACAGTGCAAAAAGAAAAGTTATATTTTTGAAGTCATACCACAAATTATTGTAAATTGTTTTTATATTTTTTGATAACAAAGTTAAAAGCTATACCTTAGAGCAGCGATTTCCAAACTGTGGGTCGCGACCCACGAGGGGGTCGCGGAATAACCTCAAGGGGGTCGTGAAGTTTTTAATTTCTGTTTTACATATATAAAAAAATACTTACAAAAATCTATTTAGTACAAATTTTTTGTTGCGATATTACTTTATTAAAAATCCCTGTAAATGCCGATAATACTATTGTGAAGTACGTTGGCTATCTCGTTCAAAATTTACTCAAAGAGTGTTCGAACTTAAAGACGAAACTGCAATTTTTCTTGCTGAAAATCACAATGACGAGGCGTCTTCCTTTCGCAACGATAACTATATTCCTTAACTTGCCTATTTGGTTGAAATTTTTAAAATATTAAGTGATTAAAATGAATCAATGCAAGGTCCACAAATGCATGCTCTGATTCATAGAGACAAAATGTGCTTATATTATTTTATTGTTTTATCTAATAAGGGGGCCGCCAATTTTTTTTTTTTTCTTATGTGGGTCGCAGTATCAGAAAGTTTGGAAACCGCTGCCTTAGAGAATGAAAGAATTACCGAGAATTTAGGAACAGTATTTGTATTTAGCAAGTGACTTATCGACGAAAATAATAACCTAATTTTTTTAGAACAAACTGATATATTATATACGAGCTACACTTATAGATAAATGCAAAACTGTAGAGATGCTAAGCTACTCAATCATTTATAACGTTATGAAGCTGAATAGGCTTTAATTTTGTTTTATTCTATTTTAAGAATTTGTCCTGTTTAATTTTTACCAAAGGTATTATCATAAATGAACACACTATTTAAAAATTACAACAGAGAAAATAGCAAAGAATTAGACTTCATGTTCATTAAATAACCTTAACAGCAGTCAGAAGTATAGTTACATACCATAAAAGTTATCTTCGCTTTATAATTCCAAGTTGCTTTGTCCACTCAGTCCAATCTAAGCCCTAAGTCAATTTAAAAAGAACCTGAATATAATAGAAAAATCACAAACACCTTCAATTCAAAGCCGCTTTTGTCCTGCAGAGACACACACCTTCCCTTTAGAACACATTTTTCATTATAGTAATTGCGAATGAAATTTTTCCAGATATCAACTTTTAATTGGTTTCATGCCATAACAAAAAAGGAAATAATAGCCAGAGGATATCTGACTTGTATTCTATGGTAAAACAAGAACTGAAACGCCGGCTGAAAATTTCAGTTTTTGTTATATTTTATCAAAAAATATGCAAAAAGGCAGAGTAAAGTCTTTAAAGGAATAAAGGCTGTCTGAGAAAATCATCAATATACATATATAATACCATGTATATCATCATATATATATATATTGGATGCAATTTTTATTTATCTTTACAGTATTTAAAAAAAAAGAAAAGAAAAAATAACTATTTTTGGAACAAAAAAGTAATTAAAAAATTACAATTAAAGAAATATGACAATGACTTAATCCGTAAATAATTAATTAATTTATTATTTATTAATAGTTATTTAAAATTTTGTATTTTTTTGAGAAAATCATAGTATTGCAAAACAAAAAGATATATAGTTAGCTATTGGTCAGTTAAGTGTAACTAGACAATAAAATACGCATTTGTAGGACAGGGCAAGTCCTTTTGAAATACACTTTTCAATCAAAAACAAAAACCTCATAAATAACTTTTATAATTTCTATATTAATTGTTTATATTAAATTTAAAAAAAAATATTATACTTTAATTTCAACACATACACACAAAATTAGATAAAAGATAATAAAAAGGGTGAAAGAAAAGTGATTTTTAAATTAAAAAAAGAAAGAAGAATATCACTGTTTGTATTTAATTTGTACGTTAAAAACAAAAAATAACTCACCCGATACTGTAAAAATTACTGAAAATAATACAAACAATAGGAAATTAGCCATTATCCTATGCTTCATTTGTCTAATAAAAAAAAACTACAAGATTTTACAAACTGTTGCAACAAAATGTTAACTATTTTCTTCTTTTCAAGAAGCGGTTGCTTATCAAACTGATGGCGTTTAGATAAATCGAATACTGAGATGATGGCTACACGTATTGATCACTTGACATTTACGTAATTTGCAAATGAAGAGGTCTGGCGGGAATATTGGACAGGTCTCAGTGGGTGCAGTCAATTTTTGCTGAACGATACTATTTTAAATCCATGATACCTACTGGTATTCTGTGTATTTGATCAAGGTTAAATTTACCATGGTTACATATGGAATTTTAAAATTAAAATTTTTATTTTATTTTTCAAAGTATTGAGTAAAACTATATGGTTGAAATTGTTAACCTTGGCATTTTTGAATAAAAAAAATATAAAATTTAAATTTGCTGTTAAATTAAAATTTTAGAGTTGAACATTTCGTAAAAATTTCTTCAGATTTTTAATAAATGAATTTTTACTAAACTCGACTTAAGATTAATTCATATAACTTACCCCGTTTTATATTGGAAAAGTAAAAAATGATATCTTTTTTTAAAATAAAAACAAAAATTGAATAGGTGAATGAACATTGGTTTTTCTTTTTTCAAAGTATATTCTGGTATAAAACTTTTGTTTTATTATCATCGAACAGAAACTCATACTATTAAATATATACAATATTCTTCATTCAATCTCTGAAGATGACCTTCTCAAATATATTTTATCGTTTGCGAATACATAGCTGATAAATAAATTAATGATATTTAGTTTTTTTTCAGGTTACCCTAGAATTTACGTATTCTTTGTTGTGTTTCTGGATTTTCGGTTTTTTGATATAATTTGTTTTATTTGAGAAATCTTTTGATTTCAATGCTAAGGAAGTTTTATCCTAGTATATTCGAACTTTTATGAATTTTTTTAATTCAAATATAACGTTATTTAGATTGCTTTTAAGTATACTCAAAATCAAAAAATTACAGAAACTTCTAACAAAGAGGCTATAACTATGAAGTTTTGAAATTATTTAAAAGTTATGTTTCGAACTGAATGAAATTATTGAATTCAGATGTTTGAAAAAAGAACACTCATATAACATATATATCACTATATCAATATAATGTATTCAGAGGGCGCTAAATTAATATGTTTAAAGGAAAAAATATTTTCCTATACAGCTTTATTCTAACTGTGTATAAGTAAAACAAGTGATTTAAAATATCGTAATGGAAAAAAAATCGTCACCAGGAATAAAAGGTAAAAAATAGGTAATAGTCCAGCCAAACAAAATGGTCCGCGAAACCTCTAGCTGTAAAAGCGCTATGAAATAATTTACAAAAAGTTGTCGTCGACGCTCTTAAAGAAATTGAAGATTCCTCTTCTATTGCAGAATCTAAGTTAGAAGGTGGTCATCTATTCACTATGGAATTGTGCTAATATTCTTGGATAGATTGATATAGTTAACGTCGAAATACAAAAAGAGGATATTATTATTTCGTGTTCTGTGGCATTTAATGTAAGGTCTTCTTATTATCTTACCAGAAATGAGAGAAAAACCAATAGAATACAAGATCGAAGAAGATAAGTCTTTATCAGAAAAGTTGGAAATCGAACCGATCCTTAGAAGCAAATGAATTTCTATGAAGAAAAAACATGACGAGGATTATACTTAGTGAATAACCAAAAGTTTATCCTATACCAAAATATGGCAAAACAAAAGATTGCGCTGTATATATGTCCGACAATAAGCAAAAAAGTAATTGTTCATATCCATCTGAAAAAAGAAAGTAGACTACAAGAAAACACGAAAAATTAAAAAAAAAGTTCACCAGCAGCAAAAGCAAATAACGCAAAAAAAAAAGCAGCGGAATTGATTGATCCTAAACAACTTTTCTACTCGTTACGATAGGTATAGTCACATTTAGATGATAGACGAGTTTTCGATATTTTGGTATGATTCAGATATTAAAATGTGAGAAGATTTCGCCAATGTCTCTAGGAATAAGGTTATTAGCTTAAATAGACTTTTATTTTACGTTTAGAAAATGCTTAAAATTTTGAATAGAAATTTTGAGCACGATTCTTAGGTTTCATGCTGAAAAAAATTTTTTCTTTAAAGAAACTCTACAAGGATTAAAAAAGTTAAAAAAATATTTTTTCTCTGAAAATTTTATAGCAGTTTTATTTAAAAAAAAGGCACCTACGTTCGTTTTGCAAGCCTAAATCAAATAAATTATAAAATAGGCTCTTGAAATGACGAACGAAACTCTATACGAATAAAATAAAGATACCGACAAACTTTGTAACTCCAAAAACAACAAAGCAAACAAGGTGGAAATTTTAATGACTTAAATTTTCCCAGCGTAGCTAAGCCAAAAAGTTTTATTTCTTTTATTGAAGGATTCTTTAGTAAATAAATCGTTATTAATTGAAATTATAAATTATAAAACAGTCTACACGTGTGGCCAAGGGCGTGAAGAGCTTAAAGAAAAAAAAAGTATTAATCAAGAAACTAAACCTTTCGTATGGGCTCTATGAATGATAATAAGATCCGTTAAGTACTTTTCGAGAAACAAGGATACGCGATTTTCAAAAGTAAATTTTCGAGAAAAATACTTTTAAAGTTTTAGTCTTTCATTTTTATTCATTAAATAAACAAGACATTACGTGTTGTATTATAAAATAACTCAAGGGGGTACTCTTGTTTAGACGCCCGAATAATATTTTTACAATCCATTTTTATTCTATTTATTTATTGATATTTAAAGAGTATAAAATATTTTAAAAAAATGAGAAATTGAAAAAACTGTAGGCCACCAAAGCCATAAAAAAAATTACGTGCCGCGTGCCGGCTTCCAGACATTTGACAAACAAATTTTTTTAATTCTTCAATTAAAAGGATATAGTTAAAGCATTACGAGGAGTTTTTCAATTTTTTTCACAAAATGGCGGTAGATTGAAAAATAGGTTACGTTTCTTTTCACCTTTTGGATTTTTTTAAAAATAAAATAAAAAAATTTTTATAGAAAAGCTCTTCGTTTTGCAATGCTATAATATATAAAGAAGCTCTATGCCAAATTTCAAGTAATTCGTTTAAATCTTACTTGAAATATCATGCACGCAGTTTCGAAAAAAGTAGTTTCAAGGAAAATACGTTTAAAGTTTTGCAGAAATGAGACTAAATACGTCAAAAAATGAGCTGGAACTCCTAAAATTGTTCAAATTCCGAAAAGTCCTCTTAGGAACATTCTCTTTAAGGGTTAAACTGTGAAAATATGCAAAAAAAAATCGATTTTTTTTCTAATTTCTAAACCAGAATACCCCCCCTAAAAACTATATATCGCATTGACTTCAAACACAAAATATTTTTATGAGTGTGTATTTAAAGTAAATACAAAAAATATTGATTTTTTGAAACTATTTACTAGGTCTTTTCCTTTAAGGTATAAATTAGTTAATCCTGCAAATTAAAAACAGTTTTTCCTGGAAAAAAAAAAGTAAATGGGCGTTTCTATTTTATATTAAAAATATTTCATTTATTCGACTATTATAATATGAGCAACCTAATTGTAATTTTTATAATAAAAAGATAAAAGTGCCTTAAAGCGATTACAAAATAACATTCGCTCTAATGAAATAATCCATGAGTTATCAATACTCAATCAAAATTCTAATCTAATAGTTGCTTATTGCCAAATATAGAAAATATACATTTTAAAAATAATTTGTCGATATTAGATACAAATTTGCTAAATTATTCTTTAAAATGTAAATTTCAAATAATATTTATGACTTTAGAAGTCCTTTTTATACATTTATATGGATACTATTAAACCAAAAATTAGCATTAAATATATTTTATTTTGCTTTTCTTTTTATATATATCTATATTTGAGTTAGTTAATAATTTTGGTCTAAATATTTTAGTTTTCTATAACAATTGAGACAGTTACATTAATAAACATATAAAACATCAATATATAAACTGTTTTATGTTACTTATTTTTCTTTTGTTTTTGTTTTAATTAATTATTTGCAAAATTGTCATATAAATTTATAATTATTCAATTTTGTTAAAGTAGCTATTCATTTTTTATTATTTCTTTTTTCGATATTTCTTGTTGTTATTATTAACGCTTCTTTAAATTGTTTTGGTATTATTAGTTTGAATATCACATAACTACATTTCTATCGAAATAAAAAAGTAATAAATTTCTCGTATATAGAAATTAAAAAAGAATTTAAAAAAAAAAAGAAAAAGAAATTAACAAATATACAAAAATCTATACAAGTTAATATGATTTGTCGGAATGAAAAAAGAGATATATTATAGTAAATAAATGTTTGATTGAAATATTGTAGTTTTTCCTTCAAACAATTTCATTATCTAATATAAATATTTGATCAGTATACTAAGCCCTTGTTACTTAAAAATTAAAACACTAAATGAATACAACAACCACCACATATTCTGTTACTATACAGAATTATAATTTTATTACTAGCTAAACTGAAGGCCGCCACTATAATTCAAACTTTACACTAATTCCACTTGAGAAAAAACAAAAAATCACAAAATTTCATTGTTATTTTTTTCTTTTAAAATATATATAAATAGTATTAAAGTTAATCATTTTCATTGATTTAGTTTAAAATTAAATTTAAATATCGCCTAATAAATATTTTATATACAATATGGTGAATTTTACGCTGATGTAGACGGTCAATCATTTAATGCTGGTCGGCGGGGTGTAGTTTCGGTACTTAAAGTTCCGTAGGATGGGTGCGACGTTTGAAAACGCGCTGTAGACGATGAAGATGTAATATTTGCTGTATTTGAATTTGATGTATTTCTTTTTCTTTTGTGCTGCATCACGCCTTTAAAATATTTAATTAGATATTTAGTGTATTTATATAGAAAAAAATATATATATAGAAAAAATTATGTATGTACAGTAATAATTGTATAATATTAATTGACTTTATTATATACAAAAATTAAAGAAACTAGAAATATTTAAACAATATAAAAATTATTGGATGTAATTGAATGAAAATAAATAAGTAGTAGAAATAAAACAGAAAACTAGAAGTTTAAAAAAAAATAATTACAATTGTTGACAAAAATATCTCCAAAAAAACGTATTATGAATATTTGAAAATATTAGATTAGCAACTGTTTAATTAAAATAACGTTATATATTTAACAATAAAAAATATATGCTAAAGGTTTCAGACTTTTGAAAAGCATTTTGTTTATTTAATATGATAATTGCAGGCTAAATGATGGTTAACTAATTGTGCATTTACAGTGGTCAAATGTACTAGACAATTATACTACCATTTTAGAATTTGTATGGGAAATCTCTAGTATATTTCTCAAATGCATTAATTTAAATCTAGTTTACTTTTCTAGTTCATTGTTCAATGTAGTAGACAACTCAGTTGGGGAAATTTTGAGTAATTTTACGGATTTTCTCTTTCAAGAATTATTGGGCAGTGACTAATTGTGGAAGTTAGGTTAAGTTTCATTATGAATATGACGTAAAGAATTCTTTACAACAACAAAGGTAAGAAAATTTTCGAAAGATGAAATATGTATGTACTAATCAAAATCTACTAAGGCCCATTATTATAAACACTTATTTTTATTAATAAAGTAAATTGTAGTACATTTGTGTAGTACATTTGGCCACTGTAAACGCACTTTAAGATAACTTTATAAATATAAAAAATAATTATATAGGATAATCCTCGGCATTCACCCTACTATCGCATTCGCAAAATAACTTCTTCAACTTCTTCAGCACACTTCATCAGCAAATATTTCGAGATTGTTAAGCCTTTTTCAACCGAAGGAATGTATATGTATTAAAAATTATGCTAATAATACACAACAGAAATCACAAGAACTAAAATAAATGTGTAAGCCGAAATAAATATTTTGATGAAATTACTTGATTCAAATTGACAGAAAATGTGCAGGAACTTATAAAGTACTAAAATATAAATCTTTAGACAGACTTCCCAAATAATGATTAAATGTATATACAAAATCAATAAACAAGTGCATTATATAATAACTTTTTTTGAAAAAAAACAAGGATACCCTTTTTTTTATTTTTACAAATTTAATACAACTAAACAAAATTTTTTGCAAAAAAAAGTTGTCCAGAAAAGCTGCTATATATTTAGCCTTTATTATAACCAAAATTTAATTTTTTTAATATTATGTTCTTACTGTTGAAAGAGATGTTTCTTGTACTTGAAGACCGTGACGCCGAAAATTTGCTAGCTTAACTTTATTGATTGGGGCACCTGTGGAAAAATTTCGCTTAAGTATTTTAATATAGTTTGTTTTTTAAAAAAAAAAAGAAAAAAATTATAAGCTCCTTAAAATTATTAATATGATGCCAAAATTATTTTAAAATATTTACCCTCAATTCGTTATTATACAAGCACATAATGTACTTTTTCCAACAAATTACTATGCTTGTATAGGAGGGCATATATATATATATATTTTTCTAACAATTACATGGGCCTCTGTTTATAAATTTTAAAAACTCTAGATACAATTCTAAAAAAATCGGTACAAAATGTGAAATTTTTAGAAATTATAATTTTTTGTCTTCGGTATTTATCGCCACTTTTAAGGAATATAGAAGAATTTCCAAAAAAAAATAAAAAATAATAATCCATGTGCGGAAAGTTTCCGAAAAAAGCTGAACTTACATCAAAAAAGTACACCACAGTTTGTTCCATAGTACTCCAGTTCAAAGTAAAGTTAATCATTATAATTATTTTTTTAAAATAAAAGAAATAAACTACATTTTAGAGTTGATCAACGATTTAATTATTCCATTTACCAGCTACTAAAATCATGTAAAATGTACCTTTAGATTGCACTGTTTGATTTTACGTGTTTAAAAAATGATACTTACATGTGCTCATGTAAAAGTCTATAAAATATTTTTCATACTATTTCGGCTTACCAGTATGATATATGATTATCAATAACTGTCTTTGTTAGTTCTTTCTAATTTTACTAACTTTGAAATAATCCTCGTTAAAAAAAAATTAATTGTGTCTTAAATTTATATAAAAATATACATATAATTAGACGGAAACGTAGTCGTTTTGGTTAAAGTACGTTATAATGGCATATTTTTACAACGATTTAAAAAAAAAAAATTCGTATTTATATGAAAAAAATATTCATTACAGCTGAAATATATCCGTATTTTATAAAATCCCTGACTTTATTTTTCTTAATTGATAACAAATTAATTTTAATTTTAAGCCGTTTTGAGTCTACAATTAAAGCATTTATATTTATAGTACGTAATGAAATAAGAATAACAAAGTTTTATATATTCAGTTTAAATTGTGATTTGAAAGTTTCATCAGCTAGCAAAACAAGTAAAAACTTTTTGAGAAAGGTCTTAACAATCTTGAAAATAGTTTCCCTGGAAGGTAATGAAACTAATTAATTACTCTTTCATATTTCGAAGCTTTTCTCATGATATAATTATCGAAATGTCGACATTGAAGAATGTCGAAATAAGAATTTTTTAGACATTTATCGAAATTTTTTAAGAAATCTCTCCTCCTGATAATGAATATCAATTCGGATGGATAACGGTGGATCAGAAATCAATTTAAAATTTATTTCTTTAATTTTTGCTTCTTTTTAATAACTTGTGAGATGGTACATTGTATTACTAAAGGAGACTTTTTTCTCTATGTTTGCTTATTGTTTTAATTATTTAACCGCCAACAGGCAATATCTCAATTATGCACCTTTAAAATTGTTCAAAAAATTCTTCATATTACGGACTAATTGCAGTTTTTTGTTGAATATTATCAAGCAAAGCACCCATCTAACATTATAACGTTTAATGATTAAACGCTTGTCAAAAATTTAAAAAAATATTTTAGTTGATATACAAGTCTTAGCTTTCTGATGTAATTATTTTTCTAAATTGTCCAATAAATTTTTTTCATCTTTAGTTTTATTTGCTCTTTAAGGATTCGATACTTCTTTTTTTTAAGCAATTTTTAAGTTGTTTAAGTTTAAGTTTTAACAATAAAAGTTGTGACATTTAAATCTTTATAGCTTAACATGTCAACATATTGATTTGCCTCATAAACGAATACATAGTTTGTATTAGTTCTCCAAATAATGTCAGCTGGCGCCCTTATCGAACCACTTACGTGGTAATCACACAGGCGCTAATTATAATACTTTTAATTATCATCGGCCTGTGTGATAAATTATTATATATTATCAATAATAGTATGAAAAATATGACGTTTACTAAGGTAATATTAGCATCATTAGCTTAAAAATACCCATCTGTAATACTAAAGGCAAAAATTTACTTTTTATTAGTGCTCTGTGACTACTATTTTAGTAATTGATATTGGCTGTTAAAACTAATTAATTTTATATTTAACTACAGCACAAAATATTTTTTTTTCTAAAAAATCATAAATGAAATTTATTCGAGGGTAGTCAAAATATTTGAAATTTGTTGTTTTTTCATGAAAATGTTATTTTGAATTGACATAAAATAGTTTTAAAATATATTTGAAAAAAAAAAATTACTTACCTATATAGCTCAATAAAACTGGAAGGAATATGAGTCCATGTGCAGCACCAAAAACAACTATTCCTAGATACATCCTAAAGTAGAATACTTGAAATATTTGACTTTTTGCAAATCCAAGAACAAGTATTCCAGCAAATTTAGTTAATGTTATTCCAGAAAATATTGAGCTACCCATTTTTGTTAGACAGTCAGCAGCACGTTTTTCACGACATTCTTCAACAGAAACAGAAAAACTGTGTACTAAATGTGAACAAAATTCAACTGATATTCCAACAGCCATAACCAAATTAACTAAAGATACGGCATTTAATGAAATATTCCAAAAATACATTAAACCGCCAATATTAATAACAATCATTGTTATTGTAATAACAACAACTAATGATGAATGTATATCAAAACCCATTAGCAGGAATGTTACTATGAAAATTGCTAATACAGATATTCCCATACTTTGTAATGTATCTGGCCACATTGTTAAATATTGTTCGTAGAAAACATAAAATACAGAATATGGAAATACTTCAATTTTCATTGCTTCAGATGAATTAAAACCTTTCATTATTAAATTTCCCTGAATTGTTCGAGTAATATTTGTACTTATTTTTCTTGCTGATCTTAATGATTGATAATAATCTGATGAAGATTTTAATATTGTATGATATGCCATAAAATATGAAGCACCTGCTTTTGCACTTTTTGCTTGATTATCAAATTCGTAGTTAACAGCATTACCATAGGCAGCATGTCCAGCTTTTGCACAAGATTCATCTGGATTATCTTGTAAAAAGAATGGTAAATAATGATTAAAACCTGTTGCATTTGGTCGTGATAAAGATGTCATTTTAATTTTACAATCATTACACGAATAGCCTGTATAAAAATTAATATAATTATTTATTGTTTTTAAATTATTAATTTTATTATATTACGTACTTGAATGTGGACAAAAACTTCCATTATTTGGAAAATATTTACAACATGAAGATGATGCACTCCAATCAAAGTAATCATCAATCCAACTTGAACCTGGTCTTGCTATATATGTTAAATTTGATCTTTTGCTAGCAATATAAAGTTGTGTTAGTAAACTATCATCATTACAATATTGTCCAGAACATATTAAATTTTGATGTTCAGTTTTTGATAAATCTAATCCAGATTTAAGAACAAAATAAACTGGTGGGCCAATACTTAAATATTTCTGAAGTGATTTAAAATAATGTAAAACAAAACTATCTTCTGGCATTGAAAGCTCCTGATCAAGACCAACATCAATATGTGGTGCAACAGCTATACTTGTACAAAGCCAACCAAAAAATATTATCATTACAAATGTACGAACAGTTTTTTTCATTATGAAAGGCACATAAATTGATTTAAAAAATTTATATAGTAATCCTTCTTGTTGAATTGTTGTATCTGTTTTTTTTCCTTTAAAAAAGCAGCATATATCAAAACGATTTTCTGCTTGTCGTTTAGTATCTAATGCTAATAAACTTATGAAACATGTTATTTGTAATATAAAATCAATAAGTAATGCCATTCCGGCATATAAGGCAAACGCTTTAACTGCTGGCATATCTGATAGGCCACCTAAAAAGAAACAACAGCTTTCACTAACTGATGTTAATAGCATTGATGGTCCAACACGTCCTAATATTCTACCAATATGCTCTTCATGTGTTTCATTTGGTTTACGTAATTCTCTTTGATGTGTTTGAACTAATATGAATATATTATCAACTCCTACTGCTAATACTAAAAATGGTATCACTTCAACAATAATTAAAGTTGCAGGTACTCCAATATAACCAAAAATTCCAACTGATGATGCTACTGATGCTAAAACAATAACAACTCCACCGATTCCTAGTGTTATTTTACTATCAATTAATATTCTACTAAATTTTTCAACATGTCCCAAGGATATTGCTATATATGCAAACATAATTAAATATGATACTAAAATAGTTGATATATCTGATTGAGATTCTCTATTTAGTTCATCTTCAATTGACCTTTCTGAAGTGAATGCAATATCCATATTTTTACTTTTATTGGTTTTTATATAATTAAGCATAAAATCAACATATTTTTGTTCCCATAATAATGCTGGCTCTAATTGACTTTTATTATGATAATTATTTACTAAAAATGTTAATATCACTGCCGTAGCTTTTTCATATTTAGTACTCCCTGATAATTGTTCTTTAGATTCAAGGAATCCACCCAAAGCAATAGCTGGATCAACTGGCCCACCATATGGTGCAAGACATTGTGGATTATATGAATTTCCAAAACATTTTAATAATTGATCCAAATAGTTTATCTGTTTAAGGATGTATTGTTAAAAAATTAAAATTTTTATAAATAATTAAATTACTTTAAAGCCATCCGAGTCTTCATCTGTTTCATCAAATGTTTCCATATTATCCTGGAAGTATCCCCAAATTGATTGGATAACACAATCTTTAGCTTGCACTGGCCCTCTAAAGTCTGAACTTAGAGGTGCATAACAAACCTTTTTTAATGATATACCGTTTTCATCATTTAGTGCTAAATATGTAAATTGTTAACAAAATAGATTTTTATATGAAATTATATACTTTCATTGTAATAATTACCTTTAATACTTTCTTGCAAATTGAATACTTCAACTAGAAATTCTTTATTAAATACAGGCCCAAATCTAATTGGTCCTTCTGATGTATTATGAATCACATCAGGCAAGTCTACAGCTTTGATTATAATCTATAACAAAAAAAAAGGAAAAATGTGCTGGTTTCTGATTCTATATTTAATTTATAAAAAAAATTTTTCTATCAAATTTTTAATGTGTACATTTATGAAAGTGATGAGAAAAGTCAAGTTTTTGAAAAGTTCTTTATTTATAGACGTTCCAATGCAATAAAAAAAGAATAAGACGCTTCGGGTATTTGCCACATACCCGTATGACAGAAGTGAGGATTAGCATGGAGCCGTTGCAGCTCCAGGAATATTTTTGCTAAAAATTGTTGGCGATTCGAGCCTAGCTAAAACTAGTCCAATTTAAAGAAAATCCCATATAAACTTATAGATTCGAGCCGGAACCCGGAAATCAAGTACTAGGTGACCATTAGGAAAGGAAAGCGATTCTTTTGTTTCATTTTCACGAGTGCACAAATATGTTTAATTTCTCATTGTTTCTACTTTAAAAATTTTGTCGATTATGTGTACAATAAAGTAAGATTAGGCGGGAGTAAGGGAAATGGCAGATAAACAAAGGTATGTATATATTATATGCCATGAAAATATCTGTATATGAATGTATACTTTAAACGTTTAAAAGAGATAAACTGTAGTTTTCATTTTGTGTTAGAAAAGTAGAGTTTTAATGGCGAATTTTATGTATGAAAGAGATAAGTCAGTTGTTTTTTAAATTTGAAATTCTATTAGTGGCCAGAGGTTAAGAAAGTATGAATGTAATTCCTATGCTGTTTATACTATAGCTATTGGAAGAGGCGATTATAAAATTCCTTGGTATTGTTGATTGATTTTTTTATGTTAATATCAGTTCTTATTTTCTCCTGTTTCGCTATGTTTTATTAAAAAGTTCGTATGCTCCGTGTTTTATTAGAGAAAGTTGAAAAATCGGTATTTTTTCTCATTGAAATCAAATATTAATACTTAATTAAGAAAAACTTATTAAATAAAATATAATAGACGGTTAAAAATTACAATTTCAGGCTATTTGAAGTTTTTGAAATTTTTGAAAATGTGAAAAACTTTTCTAAGAATAGCTCCAAACAAAAATGCAGTTTCTACATTATAGTCGTACTCCTTGCACTAACAAGATGGAAAAACTTATTTTAAGTTTTTTCCCATTTTAGCTATTTTTCTGTTAATTTATGCCGGATTTTTATCCATTTATAATGAAAAATAAGTTAACATATTTTGCCTATTTAG
Source organism: Acrocera orbiculus (assembly GCA_947359355.1). NCBI lineage: Eukaryota > Metazoa > Arthropoda > Insecta > Diptera > Acroceridae > Acrocera > Acrocera orbiculus. The sequence continues at coordinate 7,495,275 of OX375757.1, forward strand.
CCGATTTCCGCGGAAATTTTTTTAGCTAAATCGCCAATTACTTTGTAACTTTTTTAATTAAAAAAAAATAAATTTATTACGTTAAACATTGTCGTTTTTTCAGCGACAAATTCTACATGTTCACCTGATGTTTATACATCTCATGGACTAATCAAAATAATTGTTCATAATTCAGTGTCAAGATAAATTCGAAATATATTAATTTAAGGAATTTAGCTTTTCCCAAAATATTTCTAATCGTAAATCAAAAATTGACTTTACCTGTTCAATACGATAAAAAGGCTCAAAATGTGAATCAAAATATTCTCTTTCAACTCGAGATCTAGAATTTGGAGATGCCCATAATTCTACTGGATCTGTAGTAACATATAAGAATTTAACACCAAAACCAAAGATAAGTACTAAACAAAATCCTTTAAAAAAAAAAAAAAAGAACCAAATAAGCAATTAGTTGACATTATTTGATATTAAAAATAAATACCTGAAAACAAAGTTAACCATGGATAAGTAGCAAAAAATTTTCCCCATTTAGTAAAAAATAGTTCTAAATATGTTTCAGTTTTTGCACCAAGTTTTTCAAACATGCCAGTATTACCATCAGGAGCATCTGTTATATCATTATGAACCGCCGATAATTCTTGTTCCCATGATGCACCTAAAATGTTTATATGTTTATTTCTTAAAAATATATCTTTTATACAAAGTTAAAAGTTAGTTTAAGAATTAAAAAAGAAAAGCCAATGAAATAATTTTTGATAAGCAAGTGGAAAGAATAATTGCTAATATATGTTTATATATAGTATATATGTATATATATATTACTTTTAAATGAAATAATGCAATAAAAACCATTTTAGACTAATAAAACAAGCAAAAACAATTATATATAAAGCATAAGTTGCCAAATAACATACTAGATCTTTGTGATTGTAAAGGTGAATCTTCACGATCGGTGGTATCGTTGCCACCAGCATGTTCATTAGCTATTCGTGTTCCATTATTTGTATTTAAACGTCTGATACCATCGTCTTCGCCAATCAAACAACCTGTTAAGAATGTTTTTAAAAACAAAAGAAGAAAAAGTCGTACCAAATACCAATGCTAAATATAATTAATAAATTAATTTTGTTGGTTTATTAAAATTAGTCTGATTTAATGAAACTATTTTTAACAATAATAAATAATGGCAAACAAAGTTTGGTTTTAATACAATTTTCATTGTCTAGCAGTTTATATTTTACAAAACAAATAAAATAAAATCAATATTTGAATGTTTTGTTTTTGTATACTTTGCTGTCTAAAGTTGGTAATATGTGAATGAAACATTGGAAATTCAAGAATATCAAAAAATTAAATAAATATTGGGAGAATCTTCAGATATAAAAAAAACATAAAACAAAAAAATTTTAAGAAATTATTGGAGGAAGAAAAATAAAAGAATAAATAGGATCAAAACATAATTCCAATATTTTTATAAATATAAAATTGGCTTATTTTAGATATTTTTTGTTTGGGCTCTCTGATCCTTTTTAAAATTTGTTATTTAAAAGTTAATAAATTTTAATAACAGGAGAACTGCAAATGATTGTTAGCTACCTAATGCTAGAAACTAAACTATATATATCGTTAATGGTATCAATATTTTTAAAATATGAGAAAATGATTTAGAATTTAAATATTTCATTTACGTGTTAAATGTTTTAACTTTCAATATTTATCTAAAAGATTCAAACTGTAAGTTAAGCAAAACACCCAAATAAACTAATATACCTTTGTCAGAGTTAATATTATTAAAAGGAAAACTACTAATTAATATTTAAAAAGTATAAATATACCTTCAGATTTTTTGGACGGAAATAGAAATACACCCATTAAAAAGAGAAGAGTTCCAACTATAAATACTATAAACATAATCACTTCATAAACATCAAAACCAGCAAAACGAAATGGTGAAGGAATTGGTAAATCTGGTGGTGGTTTTGGGCATGATGCGTCACAATCAACACACGAGCATGCTGGTGTTTTTTCCTATAATTTAAATTAATCAAATTTTGTATAACACTTTTAAATTAATTCAAAATTACATTTAATGCTTGACTACATGGAACAGTTTTTGGATTTAATGGTATATAACCATCAATTGTTGTATTATTTGGTTGAGTCATGTATGTAATTTGAAATGGTACATAAAAATTATTTTCAGCATCACCCATATAATGAAACCAGCGTTTGGCACTACAACGTGATGCACCATATTCACCACACATAATATCTAATGCTAATTGACCAGTGGATGGAACAGATACCTTCATTGAAAAAATAAAGTTTTAATTTTAATAATTTATTACAATTTTCTAAAATTAACATTTTTCTTTTTACCTGTGAGCATGATTTATATGTTTTATTAATGTAGTCTTCCGTTATATACAAATCTATTCCAGTAATATATTCAGCTAAAATATAAGAATTTTAAATTTAGTTTAAATATTGTTAAGATTTTTATTTACTTGTATCAATTTTTTCAATACTCTGGACTTTTATAAATGTAGATTGATTTGCCGAACAAGTAAAATCACACATATGCCTTACAAGATTTCCCATACAAGATGGACATCGTTCTAAAAAATTCGCTGCTAATTGGATATTCTTGTTAAGTACCTCAACCTTAAATTAGATAAAATCGATAATAATGAATTCAGTAAAATATTTTTATGAAAACAGTACAGTTTTAAATTAAAATAAATGTTTAAATAAAATCAATCAAACTAAGGAAGTTTATATCAAATTTTTATAAAATAAAATATTTTAATTATTCAAGTTGAAATATTCAACTTCAGTAAAAAAAAAAAAAAAATTCAATTTAATTTGAAACAGTGCATAAATCAATTTAGAAAAGTTAAGTAAGTATTCATATTAATCAACAACAGTTGAAAAATATGTACATATTTGCATAATTCATTTTTATAATTCGGGAAACTATTAAATGTTCATTGTACTAATTCGAAATAAGAAAATTTTTGAAAATATCGTTTTAAATTATGCGCGAATTTGTATTGTATCTTAAAAATAAGTTAAAGCATATTTTAGAATTTATTTTTAAAAATAAAAAATGTATTTTAATATTTGAAGACAGGTTTATCATAGATATTTAAAATTTATTCATTGTAATTTTACAATGAATAATAATTAAGATTAATATAAGCAGAATAATTGTGTTTTTGTTATTGATACTAAAAATATCGAGATAATTTTAAAATTAGCTATCAGTAGTTTTTAATTTTAACATTTTTTTTTAGAATATTTATATTATAATATTGAAATATTGATTATTTATAGATTTATTGTCAAAAATGTCAGAGTCAGTATACTGCTATTAAGTCGGTTTGACAGTATGTATACATGGTATAGTATATACCAGGGGTGGCCAACCTGCGGCTCGCGAGCCACATGCGACTCTTTGAAGAATAATTTGTGGCTCTCGATAAATGTACCCAAGTTTCCTTTTCATTTTTGTGTTATTCTGTTTTAAAAAATTATTATCATTCCGTATGTGTTTCAAAATGTTTTTTAAATTACTGACAACAAATATGAAAGACTACCCAGTATGAAATATCTTGCTAAACACATCAAAGTGCCTTTTTTTCATTTTAATCTGAATTATGTATATATATTTTATAATTCGAGATAAAATACATAAATTTCTTAATATGAGAAATACATAAAGGCAATTAGTGTACTTTAACCAGTTAGTGCAAAATGTATTTATGACTTCAAAGTACCCTATACAAACTTTCAAAATATGTTATTTTGCTTATACTTTCTATAACTAAACCTGGTTAAATACATTCCTACCCATAGAAACAAAAATCATCACATAAATTCATATCATTTCTTAATTTCAATGTCATGGAACATTTGCAAACACTGAATTTACAATTGCAGGGGAAAGATAAAATAATATCTGACCTCAAACAGTGTATATTTAGTTTTCAAACTAAATTACAACTTTTTCAAAAGGAAATTAAAAATAACACATTTTGTCATTTTCCTCGAATTAAAAATATTTGTTCCAATATTAAACAAGAAAAACTCAACGAGTATATAAAAAAGCTAGAAGGAATATTGATGGAATTCCAATTAAGATTTCAAGAATTGAAATATTTTAAATCTCCTCTTGATTTTTTTTTGAATCCATTTGAAATTAAAATAATTCAAGGTGAGTTTTTCATTTCCAATACAATTATGATACAAAAAGTATCTGGCGAATTAAAATTAATAGAGATGCAAGAAGATCAAGCTCTAAAATTAAAATATAAGTCAACGCCGATTACAGAATTTTGCTAATTTGTACCCGAATCGAAGTATCCAGAATTAAAAAAGGTTGCTTGTCGAATTATTTCAATATTCGGAATAGTGTACTTATGTGAATCATTGTATTCCACTTTGAAATTCGTGAAATCTAAACACCGATTGGTATTAACTAATCAGCATCTCAAAGAATTACTAAGAAGTGCTGTCACCAATTTTTCACCAAATTTTAAAGAATTATCAAGAGAAGCAAAATAAATGTGTTAAATTTTTAATATTTAAATTCAATATACATATTTTGTCCTTTTATATGTTTTCAATAAATAAAATATTTGTAAAAGAATTTTTTTAACACCTTTTTTGCATACCTTTTAAATGCGTATTTAATTGCGGCTCGCGAAAAATTTCAAATTTTGAAAAATGGCTCGGATTATCAGGGGTCTTGGCCACCCCTGGTATAGACCAATTGTTTAAACAGCAGCTTAAAGTACCCTTGGTTAACGAGATATTTCAAAAAACCGTTTTTTGTGATCTTTGACCCAGCGCAGCAGCCGCAGCGGCAGTTGGATCGATGGGGACCTCAAAGGGAAGGCCTATGCAAAAATCCAGCTTTCCCCTAATTTTTTTGAAGTGCTATGTCTTTATTCCCTGGACTAATATATAAATATATTAAATCTCCTTTTACCATTGAAAAATTCTATTTATGGATCTATATTTTTTATAGCTAAAGCAATCATGGCTTACATATAATTATTGGAACATTTTTTTAAACAATTTGTTTAATTCGGATTAGTCAATTTCAACTTTTCTAAAAATCATCATTCAAATCCAATAGAATAGCTGCCTAATACTCTGACATTTTGTAGATGTAGTTTGATTATTTTTATATTATTTCAATTTACTGATGAGGTAGATATCTACATAGGCTCAAATTATATATGATTTCCAATCATAAGGTCTGATATTTTAAGTATACGTAATTTATCAAATAATAAATATAAAAATTATTCTTTTTTTTTTAAGTATTATCAAAAAAAAATTCAAAATGATCTAGAAAAGTTAAACTCCTTTGAATTTGGTGGATTCGACCAAATTCAATTTAATTTAATTTTATTTTCTTTAATCTCGTTAACTATTTTTATTACATTTTTTTAAAATACTTTATATGCTTTAATGTGCTTTAGTTAATATTAACTACTTAAATTTAATAGCATGAATAAAAAATTCTTTTTTTATTTACATTTTAATTATTGGTTTACAAATAAAATAAAGGAATATGAATAATAATATTTTAATGCAATAAATTAATATTGAAAAATGAATCTTTCTTATTTATAAAGCAACAAGTTTAAATTAGTTTCGACCTAATTTTAGATATTAAATTATATCCATAATAAAACTGCCTAAAATACTAGATATACTAACATGGGCAAAGAAAAAATATGATCTTACAAAATTTCATCCTTTATGGAATAAATTTTATTTATTACAAACTCTTTCGCCATCGTCTGGCAAGTACTTATATTTATTGAAATCGTCTGTCAATTTTTTGTTGTACTTTATAATGAATAAAGTAAACCATATTAAAACTTCAGACTTACAGGGAACATTACAACGCTTGCACACATTTTTTTATGCAAAACTTCCTTTTTATCAAGAAGAAATACTTTCTAGTACCAGCATTTTTTCTATTAACCCTTAGAGGCATGGAATTTTAGAAAATAAAAATACCCTAGTTGCACAGAAATTTTATACTGCTCAAAATTAAACAAAATTGGTGTGTTTTTATTAATTAGGATATACATAGATAAAAAAAGAAAAAAGAAAAAAAATAATGTAATTCTCTTATTGGTTATAAGGTGGGACTCAAATAGTCCCACCATGCAATAAGAGATGAATGCTACATGAATATGCTTATTGATGATATTTATTGAAACACATATTTTTACCAAGGCACAGCGGTACTTTGCATACAGTACAAGACCACGATGTGCGAACTTCATGTTTTTTTGTACTACATAGCGCACATCGTCTACGACTGGAACGTATCGGTTGATGTTTTGAATCTTTTCTTCTAATTTCTAATGAAACCATTGGCTTAGATGTACTTATTTCTACTGGCAGTGATTTGGATTTAAATACATTTTTATTAACCAATATTTGTGCAGCAAATCCTTCAGCACATTGACCTTTGAATTTTTTGAGTGTTAATTTTTTATTCAATTGTTTATATAAAATATAACCGTTAACAACACTCGCGTCAAGCAAATAAAACAAAATACGATGCCACCATTTTCTACTGCGACGATCAAGGCTATAACTGGACATTAATTGTTGAATTGAGCAACGGCATTCATATTGTTATTATAATCCGCAATCAATGAAGGACAAGTAATGGGTATTCTAACTCCCTGACGATTTTTTCTATGTACTTTGGACTGTTGATTTATATTGTGAAAATTTGAAACAATGATAACTTCTTTATTGTCCAACCATTTTATTGCAATTATTCCCGTATCACTTACTAATGATTCGTATTCTCCTTGATGTTTAAGATTTTTACTGAAATTGGGCAAATTTCTTCTCGTTTTATTGATTACACGGCAAGCATTAATTTGTTTTGATTTCAAGTCTTCTAATAGATTTACACTGGTAAAATAATTGTCAAATTAAATAGTATGTTCTTTTCCAATCAAGTCTGAAGTAAGAGTATTTACAACTTTTTCGCCAAGGTTTTTCGTTACTTGATTGCCAATTTTTCCCGTATATACATTAATTTTGTAACAATAACCCGATTTATCTGCTAGAATCCATAATTTGTATCCTCTTTTGATACTATCTCTTCCTGGGGTTAAAATATTATCGTTTATATGAATATGACTTAGAAACCAACCGAAACGATTTACAGTCATTAATTGACTTATGTATTCATTGCGTAAATAAGGGATAGTACTCCAAGCGTCTCTATAACTGGGGAGTGGATTTATTCCCATTATAAAATTTATACCAATAAATGCGCGAATTTCTTATTCATTAGTTGGAGTGTATCTATTATTTTGTTGTTCGGCATATAAATTGGTTTGGAAAACGATGGAGTCAATGTCGTCAGTTATAAATTTACAGGTCACGTCATAAGGTGTTGGATCTGGCAAGTCTGCAATATATATATATATATCTTTCAGTGGAGTAAACAATTCTTCCTCGTCAGATTCAGAATCAATTATAGAATTGTCATCTGAAGGTATTGCTTCAAAATCCAAGGTATTTTTGTTCATCTTGAATCATAAGGGTCAAAAATTGCATATATTAAAATTAAAATTATAGTTTTCATTATAAAACGTAAATAATAAATAAAAACACATTTTTATTTATTACTCCCTAAGTTGCATGGTGGGATAAATAAAGTCCCACCATACTTTCATCATTTACAAAAAAAATAAAACGATAAAGTTTTTATTTTTCTTACAAATAACTAAAGTGCTTACATAGAAGTAATTCATAATTTAAAAAAAAACTTACTTTTAATATTTTTCAAATAAAATCGCAAGAAAAAGTTGTAATATTCAAAATTTTAAGTTTCAACAATTGATGGAGCTGCTATATGATGGATAAACCTTTATAACGCAATCTAATATATTTCTGATAGTTGCTAAAAGCTTGGCTAACTACTTTAAATAAGAAGGTAAAAAAAAAATGTATGAGGGTACAGCTATTCCAATATTTCGAGGTGGGATCAAAAATGTCCCACCATGCGTTATTATGCATCAAAAAGGTGGGATATTTTTAATACCACCATGCTCCAAAGGGTTAAGCTAATGAACTTTAAATAAGTCTTGAAAATGTTAAAGATGTAAAAAAATTTATTAACTCCACACCCGGTTAATAATCAAGTACCCAAATTTTCCAGCAATGAGTTTGTGTAAAGTTCTACAATATTTGCCAGTATATCAGTTTATAATCCTTATCATTATTTATTTCTATATCCTTACCATTATTTATTGTTCTTTAAAAAATATTATGAATTTCAAAATTTTTTTTGTTTACCTACGTGGCTCTTACGAAATCTTCAAATAATTAACAACAAAAAATAAATTTACTAATTATCAGTAAAAATTTTTAAAAATCTTGGCAAAAAAAAAAAAGACATTTAAATATAAGCAATGGGAAGTCGCTAATCACAATGAAATTAAGGTTTTGAATTTGAATTTCCTTGAGTAGGGTAAATGCAGCAATTACTATATCTAAAATGGATAAATAGAATAAGTAGATAAACCACAAGAATGTGGTTAAGGCTTTTTTTCTACTACACAATCTAAATAAAATCTTTGTGCCCGCGATAATAGTTTAGTGATAAAAGTGCTTACAATACACATAATAGCTTAGTCTCTGTCAACAACTCTAGTTGTTAGAACAGTGCCCAATTTCCAATTTAATATATCAATCAAGTTATCCATGTATAATAAATATGTACATAAATATATATCATCAAATAAGATAATAAAAATAAATTTTTACATTTTATTAGAAACAAACAATACATAAACTTTTGAAATGAGCGTGTGGGAAAGTAACCAAGAAATTCAAATATTTCGTGAATATTTGCAAATTCCGAGTGTACAGCCAAATGTCGACTATGGTAAGAAAATTAAAAGTGTTTGAATGGAAAATTATTTTTCAGTTAATAGATTTTATTTAAATAATAAGTGCATTGAACTAATACTCTAGGGCCATGCGTGGAGTTTTTATGTCGCCAAGCAGCTAACCTTGATCTAATAACTAATATATATCATCCAGGGCATCCAAAAAAGCCCGTTGTTATATTAACATGGACTGGAACTCAACCAAAATTACCAACAATTGTCCTCAATTCTCATATGGATGTTGTGCCAGTTTATGAAGAAAATTGGTCACATCCACCTTTTGCTGCTGAAGTTGATGATATGGGAAGAATTTATGGCCGTGGCACCCAAGATATGAAATGTGTTGGTGCACAATATTTAGGAGCAATACGTGCTTTAAAAAAAAAAGGCATTCAACTTAAGCGCACACTTCATGTAATTTTTGTACCAGGTAATTGTTAACGCTTGTTTATTGTTTTGGATTGGCTTTAAATTTAACAATGGAAAGCTTTTCTTTTCTGCGTGTAATGATTGTAGAAATATAGATAATGTACTATGAACAATTTTTAAAAACAATGTTATTAAACTGTAATCTATAATATTTTGAGAGATAAGACAGGACAACAAAGGTTTATGCGAAAGATTTGAGTGTTTCTAAATATAAAATTGGAGCATAAAAGAATTTAAAATTTATTCAAATATCTAAATTAAAAACATTACGTAAAGGGGAAAGGAGAAATCATGGCCCAGGACGACTTACATTTGAAGAATAAATTTTATTTTATCCTATCAAGTTTTCATTGATTTGCCTTTGCCTTTGCAAATTCATTTTTTATGGAACTTATGGAACTCTAACAAACTTGCCTTTGCAAATTCATTTTTATTGGACTAAATTCTTATAATTAATTAAACACTAAAAATACTAAATTACTAATTTCCTATAACTTCCAAATCGTCAAATGGCTCTCGTCCCATATAAGGTGATATGGAAATGATGATTTGTGAGCAAGTTTTCTAACATATGTTTTAAAACTTAATCCTAAATTGCTACTTCAATATACTTTACATGGGACGAGAGAAAAGAATTTTTGGATTTTATATTATGTGTGTGTACCCTGCCACTGACCTCACGTTGTCGGCTTGGCGAAAAATAGACGTTTTAGTTTATTTATTATTTGATTGGTTTTGAAAAAAATGAGGACATTACAAGAATTTTTAACATAACACTTATTTTCGTTGGCTTAATTGAATATGAATTTACAAAATTAACAAAAAAATTGATGTTATTGTACTGATACTGATCATGGCACTGATATTTTCAAAAGCTTGAGAATTTGAGTTGCAAGTAGTTCGAATACTTTTCAATGAATATCTTTCTAATAAATTCTAGCAGTTAATAAATAATTTGCAAATATATGGTTATATTTTAGATAAAAATCATTTCTATAAAGCTTTTGCAAAATTTGAAGTAATTTTACATACAAATAAAGAGAATTGATATTTTTCTGCTTAATTTCTAATTTTGATTTTGAATTATATTTTTACTATCCAAAACCTCTTTGAAATTCCAGATGAAGAAATTGGGGGAAAACTAGGAATGAAGGTATTTGTTCCTTCAGAAAGTTTTAAAGCTCTAAATGTTGGCTTTGCTTTGGATGAAGGGATTGCAAGTGAAACAGAAGTTTTTCCTGTTTACTACGCTGAAAGAACAATATACCGTAAACATTATTTTATGATTTTTATGAATTTAATTTTTGCTTAATGTGAAATTTTAGATATTTTTTTTAAAATTTCGGGTACTCCTGGTCACGGTTCACTATTGCATAAAAACACAGCTGGTGAAAAATTACGTTATTTACTTGATAAATTTATGGATTTCCGAAAATTAGAAGTTCATAAACTAGAAAAAGATTCAAGTCTAACTATCGGTGATGTAACAACAATAAATTTAACAATGGTTGAAGGTGGCGTTCAGAGCAATGTTGTTCCACCATTTTTCACAATTTGTATGGATGTGCGTTTGGCTATTGATGTTGATTTAGAAGCATTTGAGAAACAAGTAAATATTCTATAAGCATGACACCTAAACTTCTTTTCTTTTTAAATAAATCATACCAACATTGGTGCTCTTTACTTTAGATTAAGATTTGGTGCGATGAAGCAGGTGGCGATATTTCAATTGAGTATGCCCAAAAAGAGGATTATATACCGCCTACATACTTGGAGGATACAAATGAATACTGGAGGGTATTCAAACGTACAATTGATGATTTGTAAGTTTTTGTAAACATTTTGTTCACATTTCAAAATTTAATTTGATGAAAATGAATATTGTGATAATGTCGCTTCGCGGGGGATTTTAGTCTTTTTTCCAGTTTTTTTTTAGCTTTTTCAAACTTTAGAAATCCATATAATTAAATTTCAGGGGACTGAAAATTAAAACTCAAGTTTTTCCTGGTGGTACAGATAGTCGGTTTATTCGAAAAGTAAATAATCAATTTATCTACTTTGTTATACATATAAACTAATTATCGAATTTTTCCAACTTAAGGCTAATATTCCCGCGATTGGATTTTCTCCTATGAATTACACACCAGTGCGGCTTCATGATCACGATGAGTTCATCAAGGTGGATACATATCTAAAGGGAATTGAAATATATGAAAAGCTGATTTTAAATCTTGCGAATATTTGAATTTAGCCGAAACTAAAAGAATTTGAGTAAAAGAATTACTTCCAACAAAACTAATATATTTTTGTTAAATATTTTAGTAGAATATGTTATTTTATTTGAAATATAGTAATATATGTATTTTGATTAATATTTGTTTAAACTTTTTTGATTTATAATTCTAATAAAACTTTTCTAAAGGGTAGAGATATTTAATGAACTATTAAAAAATTTGTTCCAAAATCAGTTTATAGAGGGGATTGTTGATATGAACTATTAATTAGATATGGATTAGTGTACATTAGGGTGGCTCATTTTTGTATGGGAAAAATAAAAGTTATTAAATATTAATTTTGATCATATTCCAATAGTAATATTATGTTCTCTTAGGTCCAAACAAATAACAATTAGTAATAAAAAGTCAAATTAAGTGGTATCTTTAGCCTGCGATTCAATGATGCGGGAGTTTTTGAAAAAATGACGTTTGGTTAGACCTACATATATTATTATTTTATTAAGAGTTAAGAGAATCGCGACTTAATAACTTCGTTTATTTCTTGATTAGTCATGTGTCAAAGAATTTGCGGATCGAAAAACTTTTGTTGAAAGAGGAATATACCGAAGGATAGGAGAAAAACAAAAGAGATTGTGTGAAAAGGTAACAAAGGGTAAATGAAGCTTTAATTTTGAAAAAACAAAAGATGATAATCGTGTTGGGGACAGTGAAAATAGATGCAAAGAGAATTAATTAGGAGAGCTTAGTTTTGAGGAAGAAGCAGATAATTATAATGATGATCTACCTATCTACAAAAACCAATAAAATAAAATTAAATTGTTTTGTTTTATAAATAATTTACTATATTGCAATGGAATAATTATGGATTTTTTTCTAACAAGATTAAATTTAAAAAACTTTATTTGTTAATAATCTGAAAAACATCGCTAAACAAATTTTATTAAAGTTTGAGATAAGAAAAAAATTGACAAATCAAATTTAGCAAAATTAATTAACATATTGAAATATATTTATAAGTTTATATTTTGTTTTCAAAATTTTTAACATTAAGCATATTTTAATATAATTAAATATTTATATAAATTAACAAATACAAAGTATTTAATAATTTTAATAATCAATTAATCTAATAATTTAGAATATAAATTTTATTCTTATTAACATCGATAAAAGAATATTTTCAAGACCTTTTTTGCATATCTTTTAAATGCGTATTTAATTGCGGCTCGCGAAAAATTTCAAATTTTGAGAAATGGCTCGGATTATCAGGGGTCTTGGCCACCCCTGGTATATACTATGTACGTAGTTATATACATAACGGTATATACAAAATAAATCAGCATAATTCAAGTAAAAATATTGAAATGTCAGCCTTTATTACTGCTGGAGTATATGATGAAAGCTGAAACTTATGAACACGCTGGATATAATTCTTAGCACCTATCGCAAAGTTTTCGCCAAAAGTATCGATGCGGCCCTAGTCTAGAAACAGAACCGTATCAGTTTTTCCAAAACAAAAGCAAATCATACAGCAGCTGCTCAAAGATAATCAGCTTTTTGAGGAGGCCGAAACTTTATTATATGCACATGTAATCGCCCATGTAAAACTTTTGCAAAAAAAACCCTAGAACTATTATAAAAAGTTGCTAAAATTTAAAAGTGATCCAATCTCTTTACTATCATCTTAAAACAATTTACTAAAAATTACTAAATTTACCATGTGCAAAAGTATATTCCGCCTTAATAACGACAAATAGCTTTATTTATAGCAAAAAAACAAAGTGAAATGTGCTTAACAGACATTTTTTTATTCTGAAAATAATACCCTAATATAATTAGCCAATTTGAATACTAATATGCTCCTTTTTTAAAATTCTTTAGCTGTAGTCGACAAAAATATAGTGCAATATTTCTATTTTTGACCAAGGATAACTTTGACTCAATATTATATTTTAATTTATGGCTACTTCATAGACAGAGGACACCATTGTTTTAAGTTACAATTCCAAAATTTCATAGAAAGATTCATATCTTTCAAAAAGCGGAAAAAAACTATAGATTAAAACAAATTTTGTTGCTGTTTTGAATCCCTGTAATTAAAACACAAAAATTATGATCGCACAAGACATTATTAGCCATTATTAGTTATTGACGTTATGAATGTAAAGAAATTTAATTGTTATGGAACAAAATTTAATTAGTTATACACAATTAATTTTTTAAACTTATTAAAAAAAAAACATTTCATGGTATCTTATATGTTAAGAAGTACTTTCATTTATTTGATTCTCATTCAACCGAAGAAAAAAAGTTCTCACGTAGAGATTTATAAAATTTAAAACTAATATTGAAGGCAGAATAAATTGACCGTTAAACTACAATTAAAACCTTAATGCTTAATATTTTCCTTTGTTTTATTTAACATATTTACAATGGAATTATTTATCTAGCTAATTTAACTTGGACTATTATTATAATAATAATATACAATTTGGGATATTCTTCCAAGTTGATTAAATACTGGATACTACTATAATTCGCAGAACCACCAATATTTTCCATATGGAAAATAAATTTTCTATAGAAATTATTCCAAGGTCCAAGCGTACACAAAAAGGAATATTACATTCTGGATAGCTTCCAAACAAGCATTTTGGCATTAACGATTGCTCAGAATATCTTGGTAATGACTTATTGTGATAGGGTGATATAATATCAGGTCTAAATTTGTTTTATTGTTTTGTGAATTAAGCATTATAATGCGTAAATTTTTTTTTGCCTGAAATTGCGGTGTGAGTGCAAAATATTGTTAAGAATTATACCCGTTAAATCAAGTTTAATCGTATATAAAAATATTTAAAGCCATGTCTAGACAAGGTAGACTTTTAATTCATAGAGTAGAACTACTAAATAAGTTTATGCTTACATTATATCCACTACAAAAGATATTTCATAATTTATACAGCAATAATTTAACGGAAATTTGTTTTTGCAATTTGGAATTAATGTCTCCATTTTAAAATTTAGGCCGTGTATAGATTAGTGTTTTCATAGACGATTTTGAAGCGCGATTATACCCGAAAGTATATTGACTACAATAGTTATTTGATATTTTAATTGGAAATATATAATTTACGCTTTTTAATAGCCTTTCTTCATTCATCACTGTATTTCTGTATTAGCCTTCCATACAAAAAAAAAACGTTTCTCTAATGGCAATACAATGCATTAGAACATATGATGGAAATGCCAAAAAAATGTCTTAAAATTAACATTTAATAATCTAATTGTGCTGAAATATAGTTTTGAAAATCTTTAATGTAATTAATTAAATAATAAAAAGGTAAAACAAACAAATAATAATTTAGATGGTAAATAAATAAAATATTTAAGGACACAATAAATAGGGGAATTTTTGATTTTATTTTATCGGACAACCAATAAATTCCCAAATTTTCCCTTAAGGTTTTAAATTCTGCATTTTAGCACAAGATTCTCCACACAAAATTTATTTCTGTCTATTGTTATATTGTGTATAAGCGTCAATGGAGAAGGCTATAACTAGTTTTTTTTTTTTATATTAAACACCAAATATTACAAAAATAAGTTTAAAAAAAAAACAGTTTTTATGATTTCTAATCATATTTCTTTAGTTTCTCTGAATCCAAACTAAAAAAAATTTTAAGCAGGTAATCAACATCCTTAAGAATTTATTTTGGAATTCCTATCAATATTTTTTTGGGTTTCCAAAGGAATTTGTTTAGAATTCCTGTCCCTTTTCCGACACATTTTAGGAAATTTTAGTCGAATTCCATACATGTAATACAAACAGAATTTTTTCTTTTGTCTTGTGTAGATACATATGTATATAATGGGTGTATTTGTATGTGTTAAGAAATGACAGAATTAATTTTGAAACTAGCATAAAAATTTATTGAAATATCATTAAATCAAATATAAATTTTACTATATTGAAACTTTACTTTGTAATTAGTGCTAATTTCCATTAAGCCATAATTAAAACAAAAAATTTTGGCTCCTATCAGTTGTAGAGTTTCTAAAGACCAAATCAAGCTTTTGGACTAGCCAATTCCACTTGAAGTTAAAAAAAAAAAAGCCGTAAAAAAATAAATTCAATTCTTAAAACTCTTATATTGTGAAAATTTAAATAAAAACAGTGGAACAACATGTTAATAATGTTTAACAAATATTTTCAATATGTTCAATTTGTCATAGGTTAAGTTCTTAATCATATTTTGCTTGAAGTCGGAAGAAAATTCGCTTTCTGCTCCAATTTTCAATTATTTCTTAGCAATCATTGAAAAAATTTTAACCTTAATTTGCCGTTTTGAATTTTCTTTAAGATTCATTCATGACTTAATTCCTAAAGATAATTCAATACGATAATAAATAATTGGATTAAATTGATTTAAATATTCCATGATTTGAGTTCAATAACCAGCTTAAAATTTCGTCGCAATTGTAAAGAATTTTACACGTTTTCCAGATAAGACACATAATTTCTTGTAATATTTTTTTATATTATTTCTTCATTAAAACATATAATTATTAATTTAAGTAAATACACATTTTATTAATTTTAGGGTAGAAATTAATTCTAATTAATATTCGGTCAGATGTTAAAAATAAAAAAAAAATAAAAAAATTGATAGAATGGTAAAACTTTTTTTTATAAAAATTTCAATTTTTTTAAAAGCCCTCCTCGTTGTTTTTCTTATTAAATTTTTTAAGAATGATTTCAAAATTTTAACTTTAACTCTACGAGAAATATTAATTTAAACTTTAAATATGGGAAAAAAATTTCATGTAAAACGGGATTAAGAATATCCAACACTAGTAGGTTTGTTAGTTATATGTACTTCATTCAAAAATAAATTTTTTGATTTCCTATTATATGACTGGGCTATTTTGTGACAACATCATATAAATTAAGATGCTGCTGTTGAGTGGAGTATTCAAATATTATAAGAAACTTCGGAGCAGTAGTAATAAGAAGTTTAAAGAAAAAAAAAGAAGAAAATGTGGTACGAGAAGGAATTATTTGATTCCAGTAAAGCAAATGCACATCAATAAATTTTTCATATAAAAATTCTTACGTGCTTATGATGGAAAAATGAACAAATAAAAAATTCATCAACAAAGCATGCCGAAAGTAGCCTTAGTGTCTAGATTAGCTTTTCCGACAGCGTTTTTATAGGGGTTTTTGAGGCGTGGTTAAACTAAAAAATATATTGACTGAAATAATTACATTACAAGTCTTTTAGAAAAATATAATTTGTGCTTGTTAACTTATTTTATTGTATTTATAGTGCATTATTAGGTCAACTCAATTAAGCCAATTTAATATGATCAAAATAGTTAGAAATCATAAATTTCATATTTCTAATCAAAATGTCAAATAATTATTGTAGTCAATATACTTTTGGGTATAACTGAACCTTAAAAATGTCTATAAAAACATTAAATTATAAACGACCATGGCATTATTGATGCTTAAAAAATCAGTCGTTACGGCTAAAAGTAATTCTTTGTCATTGATGATGGATCCACAAGTTTCATCGCTACAGGGATTTTATTGTAGTGGAAGGCATGTTTTCAAGGAAAATAATTTTAATAATTTACGTTAAAATTTAATATAAAAGATGATATAAAATGCTGTAGTGAAACTAAAATCAAATCATTTTTTATACAAATATAAATCAGGATATTTTATACCTTCAAAAATAAACCTAAAGATTGATTTTTAAATATTATTTTAACTTATTTTTTTCGAATTTTTAATACTTTATATAAAACTAAATGGTATTTAAGCTAAAATTACCTGTTTTTCATCACAACATAAATTTGTTGGAGCATCATTTGGGCCTAGTAAATGGGAACATCTTTCTTTAAGTAGTTCTATTGCCTTGGAGGTGGTTGTTTTGGCAGTTCCATTATATGAGCAATATTGTTTACCTCCAGTTAAAGATGTGTGACATATTCCATACCAAACACAATGTGGTTCAGCCTGAAATTAATGTTTTTATTTAATTTAGCAATTATATATTTACTTTTAATAATATAAAAGAAGTTTAATTTTATTTCTTGCGAACACTTGTGGTTTAAATTAAAATATTAGCAATTCAGATGTACAAACATAGAATACAATTATTAAAAAAATGTTATACTTCAAAGGAATGTGCATTGTATGAAATAATTATTTTAAATAATTATTAATATCTCTATGTCAATGGATAGCCTAAAAAGTGAGAGATTATGGTCATCTGACGTAAAAGTGTCTTACGAAATATAACACCAATAGCTGAATTGTGAAATACTTTCAATTATTTAGTAAGGCTTAAGTTTTCAAAGAAACTTAACCGAGTCTGTACTGTGAAACTGGGCGTATGTAAAATCATAGCAATTGAGCTAAGAGTTGCTTGTGAATTGACATTCACATTTCTTAATTTAAAATTCGCTGTTTACATTAATTATTAAAAAGATATTCCCGAAAAAAAAATAAAAATATATTTCTGGTATGAAGAAGTTATCGTCTAAACTGAGACCTATTTCATGCTTAAAAATAAATCGTTCTAAACGACCGATGGGAATTTACGGAATGTACTGTATTATTTTATAAATTCCAAGCTAGTGACAAATCGATGACGACAATGAAAAAAAGGTAATCTAAAAAATCCTTCAAGTTTTAATAAATTTGTAGTAAATTTTCGTTAAAATGATATGATTTGCTTTAAATATTATTGTTTTTAATCTTAAATAAGAAAAAAAGAAAAACCCAATTGAAATATTCCTAAGCAATATGCTTTTTTTTTATTAACATTGAATTTCTTTGCAATACTGAAACGTGTACAAACTATAAAAAAAAAAAAAGCAAGACATGAAATCGATAATTTGTTTGGCATGTAAAGACCTTTAAACAATCGTATATTGGATTTACTAATTAACAATAATTATAAAAATTAATAATATTCGTGCTTCCAAAAATAAATTATTACTCAATTATCCCATCAATAATATTCAGTTTGGCTTCAATTACAATTTGCTAGCAGAATATTAAAATTTCATTTAAGTGCTGAATTTTAGTTACAATTGTTGTATATATATGTGAAATGTTTTTAAATTCAGTTATAAATAAAAATTTTTACAATTTCTTAACATAAGAAAAATTTTGTTTAGTTTGATAAAAATAAGTTTTTCACTTATATTTTAGAAATTGCTTAGGCAAACTTCACATAATTTCAATAAACAAAAAAAAAATTAAATACAAAAAATAATACTGTCTTTCATGACCAAATCAGTAGATTTGTACACAGGTAAAGGAGTGACATTTTGGAATGGAATTGAGGCATCGAGAGAATTAAATATCGCTTTTTGTAAAGTCAAAATTGTAATTAAATAAATTTGTTAACTACATATTTTAAGCTTTGAAAGTGAGAATCTGATCTAGTTTCATTTTGTTTTTTTTTTTTGTTTTTTAATGAAAAAAACACAATTGCTTTAGCTAAAAACTCATTATTAAAGTTTTAAAGACCAATTCTAATTTTCTAAATTCTAATTTCTAAATGAAAAAACCGAAAAACTATTTTTCATTTCTTTGTAGTCATGATTGAAGAATGATTCCTATTAGAATATATTTATGCTATCGAATATCCTGAGGTACTATTTATGAAAATCTGAATCAGAATAATATTTATGCTTTTCAAATAAAACCTAAAATTTTTAGAGCTGTACTTTTCTTTGAAAATTAATTAAAAAATGAAAACTCTTTAGAAAGGGATATATGAAAAAATATTGATTCAACTTACGAGAGTAAACATTTAAAAAAATCTCATAAACATAACTATACATATCACATATAATTATAATTATAGATACAATTTATTAAATGGAGCAAAATATTAAACGATATAAAAAAAACACTTGATTGCTCTACTTTTAAATCGAAAGCTTTAAATATTCAATATCCTACGGTTTAAATTCACAAGTGCTGCACAATTGAAGGTTAACAATTTCGAGAAATTTTTGAAAATTCAGTTCTTATAAGAAATTATAAATAGGCTAAAAATAGGACACCATAGTAAAGTGAGTGTATTATAAATATTTTCTACTTAATTGTGTTGCAATTAATAATTATAAGAGGTGTTTGTTTTTGCAATACAAATAGCATTGTTTATAAAAAAAACTTTTTTCAGTTGGAAAAGATGGAAAATTTCCTTTCATCGTCAGCATTTTTTAACAATGGGAATATTTATATAGAGAATGAATTTATTCTAAATTTAAAGTTATCGGTAAAAAAAAATGTAACCTTTGTTTATTAAACATCAAAAAAATACAATTGAAAAAAATTTATTTAAAGAGTTAAGAGTAGAAATCATTAATTATATTAAGTTTAACATCTTTTGGTTTCATAATCAAAATAAATGTTAATTTTGTTTTTTATTAAGAAGATAAGTAGTCAGAGTGTAATACTGTGCAATACGTTACCACATAAGACCTTCAAAAGAAATTCGACAGCGAAATTACAGACAACTTTATAAAAACTGAAAAATTCAGTCTATTCAGCAGTTTTCTTTTTTCTTTAAAATAGTTTAATTACTTATCAAAATACGTAATATGTTTTAGCTGCAGTCTTTTTTCTTAATTAAAGGTGAAAAAACCGGTTTTTGTTTAAATTTCCTGGTAATACTAGTTTTTTAAGCATATGTGTTACGTTTTGTGCAATTGTAAAAATTTTTAAATATAATTTTAAATATACATTTTGTCTTATATTATAGAAAATGATTTTTTTTTTAAGTATAAAAGTAAAGATTACCAAAATAAAATATAAAAAAAACAAAAGGTTAATTTTTTATGTTTTTAGTTTAAACATAATATTTATATTAAGCAGCTGGGATAAGCTCTCACCAAAAACCCACCGTAGAATGGATTCGCTGTGCCATTGTAAACGTAATATTATTGAGCTATTAATTTTTATGACATTTTAAGCCTAAAGTGGACTATTCACAAAAAATTTTAAAATCGTCAAATGACCCTTAACGTAGACCAGCAGTGATAGCTGCGCCATAAGATTTTGGACCTAGCAGCAGTCGCAGTTATAGTCGCAACTAGTCACTGAATTGACTATTTTTGCTACTAGAAAAAGGGTATCTCAAAATCTGGTTAAAAAGTTGTATTTTAATTTCTTCTTACAGCCGAGCTGACACCGATTTCGATACCGAACACTATACTCGTTATGGGTAAATCAATAGGAATATGCTCAAAGTGTTCAGAGTGCAAATCTACCAAAGATTAGACTATCGCAATGGAAATCGGTGTCAGCTCGGCTGTAAGCCGGCAATCTATAGGCAGCCTTAGGCTATAAAACAATATCATAATGTTCAAATTTACCTTCTTTTAAAACAAAAGATTTCAAGCAATTTTTAAGTAGTAGCATTTTTGGGGCTTTCTAGAACAAAATTGATGTTCTTTTGGTTGTTACCATCAGTTAAATAATATAATATATTATATGGTATTAAATGATTTTAAGTATAGTGTTAAATTCAATAATAAAAAATTAATTAAACTCACCATTTTTTTTTAATAATAAACCTATTAGAAATCTTATAATAGATTGTTGGTCATATTTTATAAAAGACAGACAGATTTTCAGCTTCAATTTATTTGTATTTTTATAATTCATTAAGGACTTATGCAGCTACTGTAACTGCCTTCAACTGTCACTGTGGTCTTTGTAAGGCTTAAATCTTTTTCTTTTTTCATAAAAATGTTAAATTTACTTTCGTCAAAGATTACCTTTTTGCAAAATTCTATATCCTCTTCCCTGTATTTTTTAGCTAAGTGATTCTACCCTATTTTATTAACTTTAATAATGTAAGTAAAGGTTTACTTCGTATTAAACGAAAAAATCAAAAACATTTTAGTAAATCTGTTTTCGCCTTGCTGAGGAGTCACACGGCCTGCTACTAATTCATCCAAGTCTATATAAGATTAAGTGCAAAAGAAATTTTTACCGCGAAACTTTTCACACCTCTTTATATGAATTTATTAATTTAATAAGCTAATTATTTTCTGTAACTTAAACCAAGAAGTAATATCTAAAGCCTTAACTTTTTTTTCAGGTTTAATAATAGAAAAAAAAAACACAAACAATAAATTTAGTAATTTTTCGATTACGATATCCCTGCTTTAATGATAACCAATACAAAATATTTCTTATTAGAAAAATTAAAAAAATATGCTTGACAAATCAATATTTTTATATTCTATTTATCAAATTACCTTTACAAAAAATCAATTTTTCTATTGATTGATTTTCTATTTTAACAACTCGTGGACTCGTGTGTAGCCTCATAATTTATGTAGGCTCTTATAAACATAATTGTTGTTGATTGTTTTTAAAAGTTTGGAACTTATTTTGAATCTCTAGAAAGTATTTTATAGTAATTACCAATTACCAGTTAGGATAAACAAATAATTGACAATAATGTTTTCATATTTATTAATAATATAAATATAAGCCTAAGTTTAGGATAATAGCCCAAATCTAGTTATAGTTTTTTTCTTTGTAAAGGAAACAACTATTTTAGTTGTCTGTAAAAATTAAAGACTTAAGTGAAATCAATTTAGAATGCAACAGAAATATTATATGTACATAGTATTGATTTTTTAAATCCCATTGTGTGAATATTTTTAAAAAGGTTAATTTACCACCCAGGCCAAAACAATACTGCTAGAAGCACATCAACTAGAGACAATAGATTCTATTTCTGTGAAGATTTTTTTTTTGTAAAGAAAAGACAAATTTTATATTCTATAGATCCTTGATTTTTTGCACTTTTATAAACAATCAAGTCAAAAGGCTGGCCCATAAAAACTCAATTGTTGGGGTAATTTTTCAATTATTTTTCTGTTTAAAGTAAATTTATTTTTCATAAATGCAGACAAAAAAATAAACTTGTCCACAGATTCCAAATAATTCTAAATAAACTATATAGTTTCATTCAAAAAGTGCTTTCCTGATAGTAGAATAAAATATTCCCCGAATATCATAACTAAAGTAGACACTATACAAAAATGAACTAATACTAACGTCAACAATATTTCGCATAATCATATCAAACCTTTATAAATATTGAAATTATTAAAATATTTAATAAATACATTTATACTTTACACATACATGAAAAAATTCTAATGAGTTTATTATAATTTATTATCTGTAGTGTTGTTTATTATTCAAACACAAAAATTCCATCGTTTAATTATCAACAAAACTAATCAAAGTTTCAAATCTTATTTAATAGGGTTAGGGTTAAGCGACTTGAAGTGTTCTTTAAAAAAGCAATTCAGCCAAAGTAGAATGACGTAATCAATATTTCTAGGTGCTGACAGTACAAAAGTTATTCATCAACATAATTAAGTGGAAATAAAAAAAAAACCAAAATTTGTTTTGCACAAATTATTAAAAAGTCAAAGTAAGGTCTCGACATTGAAATTTTAAGAATAATTTCTTATCCTTTACTGGTTTTGTTTTTTTAAAAGTTTCTTAAAAATCTCCTTCAATTTTTATGATATCCAGTCACGAGATTACAGAAAAATGAAAGGATATTTTAATATGCTAGCAATCATATGCTGTTAAAATATTTAAATTTACTTGAAAACCTTTGTAATTAAAAATATAACATGCAAATCTGATTAGACTTAAAAATTTTTTAGATCCTTGATTTTTTAAAGATAATTACTTAAATAGTTCTGAAAGCTTTGAGAATACGAGCGCAATCTTTGTGCAAATGGCTGACAACCAAAAACAGAAAAATCAATTTTTAATTTAAAAATAAATAAAAATAGATTTTAATCTATGATCTTTGCATTAAATTAAAATAGAAAGTCTTCTTCTTCCTTTGATATTTTAGTAGAGAATAGTTAAATAGATAAAACGTAAAATATCGATAAAAATATTTCGAAATATAATATCGTTAAGAATATTGATAATTTTTTTGTGTAAGCATTTTTTAGATTTGAGCATTAAAATTTAGTAAAGATTTGTATAATCTCTTAAAAATATGGAGCACAGTCTAAAAATCAAGAAGTTTAAACGGGAGTTGGAAAGTTTAAAAAATATGTAATTGTACAATAAGCACAAGTCCAACATTTTATAGAGAAAATTCTACTCTAAAAAATTGTATTTTTTGTTACATATATACAGGACAAAGTTGTATCTATACCTGAAGGCGACTTGAGCTTTTTCTAACCTATCTACAATTAATCAGGCTTACCCGGCGTGTAGAAGGTTCAACTTTTACATTTATCGAGCTTGCTGTTAGGATAAATTATCCTAAAGATTAACAGTTTTTTCTTCTCATTAATAAAATAATGAAATCTGCAACTTTTGGAGGATTTTTATCTAAAATTAATGATATGTTAAAAAAGTTTTAGGATAAATAAAAAAACAACTTTAATTGCTAATAATATGACCTTGAAGTTTCCGCAATAAGCATTTATTTAACTAAAAAAAATTTTACTTCAATAAAAATTATTAATATTTGTTGATTGAATTGATATCTACTCTTCATTCAATCTAATTCATATTTAATTATTTTAATAACAAATACAAATCTTTTCGCACGAATAAATTTAAATGGATACAGGCAAAGAAAGATTTTGGTATGATGTTCTTGAATTTGACCTCAAAATCTCTGCAACTTGTCATGACATTGAAATTTTAATTTTAGATAGAAAAATTTATCTGGATAAATGTAAGTAGAATAAAATTGATAGCAAAAAAAACTGCAGTCTATTTACACATAGAGTTAAGGTTGTGAATGGATATTTATTAGCATACTGCACATAATTTCCCTATCCTTACTGTTTTATATGGGATACCTTTTAAAAAATTAAATGGGTTAATCGAGAAACTCTAAATAATACCAACAAACGGCACAAGTTCCTTATATCACTTTGAAGGTAATTAAAAGTAGAAAAAATATGGCAAAACGGTTGATTTATTCACCGGCATTCACACTGTTCCAATTTTTGATATCTCCCCTCAATGAGGCTTTTTTTGTTTTTTCTACACCGTTTAGGGATTTGTAAAATGGCAAAATGGCGGATTTTTTCGTGGAAAAAACGTTATTTTGAATTGGAACGAACACCAAAATATTCAAAACAGAAATGAGAATGCTTTATTTGTATAAATTTGGTTTTGTGATTTCAGATATATCTAGGCTGATATATGGAGGAAAGAGTTCAAAAATTCGGGGAGCTTTATCTACACTCAGTTTAAAAAAATTAACTACTAACTTTACCCTTTATGATAGTCTTATTTTAGGAAAATTTTATCCAAAACTCAAAATAAGTGAAATTAACAACTAATAAATCGTATAAACTTTCGTCTCAATTGATTATATGAGGACGTCATTAGGAAAAAAACTTAAGAAATAATTTTTTAAGTCCCAGTTTTAAAGTTCCCAAACATTTTCTTTAAAATAGTTTCTCAGACAAAAATATTATTCCTATGTTTCTTATTTTCACAAAAATTATTCGAAAATTGAAGGAAAAAATTTTAATCGTATGATTTAATTGAGTATCACTTACTAATATTGCTGGGGACTAATATTTTCCGATCCTAGACAAATTATCGATTACGTGACTTTTAAAAAATATTTTTCATCAGTATTTTCTACATCATGTCAGCTATTCAAGCAAAATATCGGATACACTGTATTGTTTAATTGCAGAAAAATAAATAATTCAGTTATTACAAGTATTTAGAGGGGTCCGACTTGCACCATTTGAGAATTTCTTTTACTATAGAAACCTTTCAAATACAACCTTAAATTTAACGGTGGGCGGAGATTGTCCAAAATGATTACCATTTCAAATAGATTTTTATATTATATGATTTACTAGAACTTCTTAGATATGATTACGGAATCCATTTGTATTTAGATTTCTTTTTCCGGCAATTGGGCCACACAATAAAAAGATGGATTTGGCGTTTTGAAAAATATTTTAAAATTTACGTATTTGGTGAATTTTCTAAGATAGAACCAAAGGATCTAATAATAGATAATAATGTAAAAATGAATGTTGTACCTAAAAAAACAAAACGGAGCAGTTAAAGCGTGATGAAAAGAATATTTTAGAAATAACAATTCAATCAAATCAAAGAAAAAATGTGCATATTCAATAATTGTTAACCAACTTAAATCCTTTTATATGGTCCAGGAATAGAAAATTCACACACGGTTTTTAAGTGTTAGTTCATCTAAAGTTTAGTAAACTAGTAACTTGGATTAAGGGAAATTTGCGTTGCACAACTGAAGTTTAGCTCTTGACAAAGTTAAATTTTTTATTAGTTTAAACCGTCAATTAAGGGCCGTTAAACAGTTTAAACTTTCCATTAAACTTTTTACGAAATTACGCCACTTCGCTCACGTTATCAACCCAAATTACCATTTCAAAACAAATTACGTTTCAAGAATTTATTCCGTATAAAATTTCTTGGCTAAAAAAACTTAAATTTGTCATGAAAATTATTCCTGGAAATATTAATTTATATCAGATGCAGACTTTTCAAATGCAATTACACTTCTTCATCTTACACAAATCTCTCACAAAATTAAGAAGTCGAAGGTTAATAATATAAATTGATCTGACCGTCAGAATCTGAGAAGGAGCGAAGTAATTCAGTTCGTTAGCATTTATAATTGAATAAAATTATATTTTACTTTCTCTAATTCAATTTAAAAATGTTATTAAGAGTAGCTGAGGTTTAAATTGACGTCTTATGAATTTTGATGTCTCATTTTAAAGTTATGGATCGCAAATCAAAGCCAACCCTTATTTAGACAATTTTTTAAATTAGTCAAATTAACATATTTTAATTGTTTACCATTTACATTGAGTAATTGGAGTTTTTTAAAAGAGACTTTTTTTTGCTAATATCGTGACATCATCATTATAAAAAAAATTTAACTAAAAATCAAATAAAATAAGTTTTTCTTGCTAGTTTTTAAATATAAAATATTTATGGAAAATTTTAATTTATTTGAGAAAGCCAATGGGTGATTACTAATTAATAAAACTACGTCCATTAAAAAAAATGCGTAAATCGTTAGCGTGTTAAGCTTGCTAAAGATGGCTGAAAATATGTATTCCTGGATCTTTTTCATATAAATTGTCGGCCATTAAATCATATTTTTAAATTGGCATAGAACAAAAAATTAAAAATCTATTACAGGACAAGCCACCAACTTATCATGTTTTTATGTAAAATGTCTTGATAAAAAAAATTAAAATATAGAAAATTCGGGCATTTCTCGCAAACAAAGTAGAAAAAAAAAATAAGAAGGAAAAAGGAACATCCCTAAAAGTAAAAAACAATAAAATTTTATAAGAACAATATAAAAGAATCATCTTTAAAATTAAAAAAATAGCCCAAACCATATAAAATTATTACAATGTTATATTTTGTATTACAGTTGATTCGATTATTTTACTTTAAAATTCTGATGAACAGTAACACTTGTCCTCATTTACATGATAAAATGGCAAAAACGCCAGCTTGATACACCCTTGAACGTTGAAATTCATGCGATTATTTTTATAAAATGCAGACTTAACGATTTGATGAAATCGATAAAAAATTTCTTAAGAAGTAATAATTAAAAAAGTTCTTTTTGCTCTGGACTATCAAACTGTTTTTATATAAACATTGAAGAAATAAATAAAGTTCTTTGAAATGAATTTATTTATTTTGATGGCTTGAATTTTTTGTTTGTTTTAATCATAATTACCTTGCACAATTTGTATAAATATACAAAACAGTTCTTTGTAAAAATCGAATGAAGTTTGAATATAAAAAATACAATGTTGGTCGTATAATTTTTGTTTGAACTGCAAATTCTACTCGCGTATTGCGGAAATTAATGTCTCCCCAGAAATATCCGGCATTGAAATTTACATTTTTTACTTTACCTTCAACAAACCTTTATTTAGATAACTTGAGTAGAATTAAAGTAAGAGTTAAAAATGATATGAACAACATCAATAATATTATACAAAATTTATAATTAGTTTGATGCTTACTAATACAATACGTCCCTGGCCTGATATATAAATGGCACTACTGTTGACTATATTATTGAACTTAATAAAAAGAGATTTTTACATTCATACAAAACAATGAATAAAGCTTGGATTGATCTCTATACCACAGGATTGAAAGAGCAGTCGCCTGAATGGAAAATAACTGGACAATAATCAGCCAAAACCACTAAAAATACAAGTCAAATGGTGGATCATAATTATTTTAATCATCGATTTTTTTTTTGGAAAAGGGGAGAATTATTAACAACGACTTTTATTATGTATCGATTAAAGAACAAATTTAAGAAAAAAACAGCTCCATATAGAAAAGGGAAAAGAGCTGTCACCAAGAACATGGAACATGAATACCGATATTACACATATTGTGCCAGCATATATGGCAGATATTTATGCACATTTTATAGATCAATGAAAGAAAATGTAAATTGAAGTTACAAAAATTCAAAACAGCTCGATGATGAAGCTAATATGTTGAGCAACACCTCAAAATCTCTGGTGTTTGGTGGTATTTCGTGCTTTAAATTACTTCTTGATTCACCATACTAACCAGATTGGACAACCAACGACTACTGGTCAATTACAGGCCTTTAAAATTTGCATTAGAAAAAGAAATTCGCCTTAAAGTTGAAAGTTATCACCAAAACTGGTATTTAAAGCTAAAAACTAATCGATCTTAATATCCAGTCTAGAAAAGTTTGAACGAATGTATCCTTTTTTAAAAAAAAGGGAAAATGTTGATGAATAAAGTCAAATTTCACCTCAGCTTTGTATTTTTATGTGTCAGATCAGAAACGTATTTGGATGATAAAATTAAAAATCAAAAATTTATAGAATAGAAAAATTCTGTTAGTACTCTAACAAATATTTTTTTTGTACTTTAAACAAATATTTTGGATTAATTTCAATAAGAAAACCCTAATGTAAATATTGAACTCCAATAAATAAAACAAAACTGGCTTGAAATAAAAGCTTTGGGATTCCAAAAATGAATTATTTACTATTTTTGTTTCCTGAAATTTTCTTCAATAGTTTTGCTTTCTTAAACGGTACATTCAAAATTTTAATTTCCTTTTTTAAAAAATATCAATGCAGCAAATAGTTTTAGCTATTAATATAATTTATAACATGTAATTAGTCAAACTCAGCACATACCTTTGAAGTAAATACCTCATATGCTAATTACATTTCTAACAACATAAAATTAAAATGATATTACATAGTCTGTACATGTGGAGAAGTGTGTCCTATTTATTATTAATTAAAGGGTTACATACTTTGCTTTCAATACTAAGTGCCTAGAATTATTTTCTAATGCAATATTAAAGTTTTTTGTTTGTTTTTTCATAGTTAACATATGGTTTGAACTTGATCAAATATTTAATAAATAAATAAAAGGCTACAAAACACAAAAAAACGACATCGCATTTTTTTTTGTAAAATTCATAATCTCATGTTAGTTCTTGCGGTTTTCAAGGGCGACTAATTAATTAACCAAGACGATCAAGAAAGTAATCGATTAATAGCTTAAAATTGATTTTGGATCAACGAAAATCTAATACGTAGAAAATTATGAAAATCATGAAAGTAAATAAATTCGGTAATTTTATTTTAATATCCAATAAAAAAAAAGTACTTCATACAAATACGTGAATCATCCCATCAAACGTGACGGCATTCCTCAAACTCATTTCTTGTAATTATTAATCTTATCAATAACAAAAAACAAAAGAACTTGCAAAATCTTAATCAGTAATTATGAATATATTGTTTATAATAAATATATTTCAAATTTTATACATACCTGTAGACTATTTTGAGTAAAAAATCCAATAAAAATGATACAAAATACAAGCAATTTTGACATGTCAAACATCCTTGATATTGGCAACATTTTTTGCCCTATGCATATACAAAAAAAAACTAAAGTTAGAAAATAGAACTGTATATATATATATATATTATATTAAACTGCACATTAATCTATTTTTTCAATCACATACACTTTTCATACTAAAACATTAATTAATTATTAAAAAAAAAAAAAATAAATAAATAATCTAGTCTTCCACCATTTTAAAATTTACTCGTCATAGTTATTACTCGAAAGACAATTACACTTTGAATACGAACTCGAATGATTTTTTACTACGAACCGATATCACTGGGTTTTTTGACAGGCTTTTAACTGCAATAATTATTTGACATTTTAATTGGAAATATATGATTTATGACATCTAACTAATTTTAACACACAAAATTGACTTGTTATGAATAATCCTGCTATATAAAAATAATAAAATCATTTGAAATGTACAAATTATACTTATCCAAGAGATTTATAATGTAATTATTGCAGTAAATATAATTCTCAGTGTAAACTTACCCCAAAAACTCCGATAAAAGAGCATTCAGATCTGACGGCATCTGCCAAATAAATATATATATTTAGTGTACATACAAAAACCAAAGAATATGAATATTTCTCAAATTTTCAAATAATTTATATTTTTAAAAATTTTATAACTTTTACTTATTTTTTAATAATCTTCTGTAGTAGTATTTTACTTTAATTATCAAAAATTAATAATAAGTAAATAAATTCAGCAAAATATTTTAGATGATTTAATCAATTCCATTCAAAATTCAATTTCAAAATAGTAAATCGATTTCAAATCATTTATTACTATTTAGAATGTTTAATTCAATAATTTGGTTTCATTAAAATAATGCACTATTAGAGAAAAGCGAGAAACTATGGTAGTGTATTATAAATAAATATTTTTAGAATATTTTTATATAAGTTAATTTAAAGAAGAACGAGATAAATACCATAAATACTGGTTACAAATAGAATACTGAATCTATTTTACTTATTGATATCATTGGAAAATGTTATAGAAGAATATGTGACGAAAATATAAAATACTTCGTCGCAAGTTAATAATTCTTTGATTGTATGATTCTTTGATTATATTTAAAATGATTATATTTAGTAATTTAAATTAAAATTACTTTAGATAAAGCTTCGTAAGATTTTAATAATTTAATAATAATAATTTAAATAATTAATAATTTATTAATTGTGCCCAAACTTATTCAGTTCATATGTTTGGAATTTTTATTTCAACCTCTAAAAATTAAATTAATCAATTATCATATCAACATTGGAAATTTTCAATTTTTATTGATTGTTTTTATAAACCAATAATTATATTGAAGTAGTGGATATGCCATTATCTATATTTTAACTATAAAGTAGTGTAATGAAATATTTATTTACAATTTTATTTGTTTTTGATAGTAAGTTAAACTACTTTAATTGCTAAAATTTACACATAACTTAACAGTAATTTCTCTTTCACTAATAAACTAATTGGCCATTATAGTTACTTTGCAGTAAGTAAAAAAAAAAGTCCTATTACTCCCACAAACGTGTGTTGTATTATAGTTAAAAATAAACAAATTAAATACATCAGCAGTTGAAATAAGTCGGTTGAAGTTTAGTGAATTGTGCCGGTGAAAACATCATTGTCTAAAAATATTGAAGTATACCTTGATTTGTTTGCGAAGCGTTGCCCAATTGCGATGAAGATAATCCTTAGGGAAGCTTTTCATAATAACATTGGAAGTTTCTCAACCACTAATATTTTTTTAAAGACTAAATGTGTAAAATGGCTTTTCTTTATCTACAGGCCCATCTACACAATTTATAATTTAAATATATATTTTTCACTTTAATACTATCAAAATAGCAGTTAAAACGTCAAAAACATGACGACCACGGTAAATTAATTAAGACTGATTAAAGATAAAAACACAGTAAGTAGTTATGTATATATATTTATTTATTTTATTTATTTAATTATAAATAGCCTACGGCTAATAAAATAATCCAACTATATTTAACTTATTTGTTAAAAATAATTATAATTCTAGATAATTCATTATATTTTTACTCATGTCAAAATAACAACTCACAAATGTGTGGACGGGTCCACGTAGAGTTCGGCGACTAAACGCTAAACTCTAAGCTCTGCGGTTCTATGGCGATTATGCAGAGTGACCATTAAAAAAAGCAAGGACGAAATTGTTTGCCGTCATGTGAGAATGCATCATTTTCTAAAACATATTTCCCATATAAAATTAAGCTACTTTAATGGTGGAAAAGTATCCTTAGATTGTTTTTGTTTAAAGCGGGATTCATAAAAAGCTCAAAATATCCTCTGAAATTTCAAGAAATTTTATAACGTTCATATCCCTCTTACTTGGAAAGACCTTAAGCGATAATTATATTTTAATAAATTAATACTTACCAATCTAATATTTATCTTTATAATTAATTATATTTATAAATCAACTAAATTGAAATGAATAAAACTCAAACATTTTTAAAATATTTTAATAGGTTTTCTTTTTGAAAAAAAGTATTTTTTAAGTTTTCATCTTCATACAATGCAAATATAATTATTACAACAGCATTTATGTTCTCATATTTATTAATAATTAAATATATATCGTTGACAATCAGCTCTCATATATATTCTCACATATATTTATAATTTCAATTAAGTAGATATAGCTTTTTTTGTAATATAGATTTTGTATCAATAAAATTAATAATAACATTTAATGTTTGAAATTTGAAAAACCATGTTTTTGCATGAAGCAGAATAATTCTTTATAATTTTATAATATTTAAAATAAAGCTGCATCATTTTTTTTTTGTTTTGTTTATATTAAATATTTATTCAGGAGTAAGCAAGAATGAAATATAACTATGGAGATAGTTTTTAATTAGTAAATGATTTTTTTAAATAGGCTTAAAACTAATTATAACTTTTATGAATATGCCCTAAGTATTTAGATTCAACTGATAAATGTTATGCTTTTAATCGCTTCAGTAATTAATTTACTGACATTTTTATTTTATTTAATAAATAATTTACAATTTGGTTTTAAAAATTTAAACAACTGGAAGGATATCCACAATATATTTAAGTCATTTAAAGAGACATGGGAAAACTATTTTTAAGAAATAAGAGTAGGGATAGTTTGAAAACTAACGAATTAAAGGTTCTACCTTTGAAAATTTGTATACTTTAGGTTATTTTTAAGCAGAATGATTTTTCAACTTTGTATTTAAATTAAAGCTTTATTAAAGTAACGGATAGATTACTCAACACAATTTTTTATAAATTAATACAAAATTTAAAATTGTTAAAAATTGAATAGTTTTTTATCTCAGCAGTAAAAGCCAATAAACAAAATAACATTTTGGAAAAAGTTTATTTCCCGCTTGAAAGAAAGATAATTAATAAAGTGCGCTGGTAGAATGAGTGAGCCAACAGAAAAAATGTATCTCCCTTTTTTTTTGGGCAAAGTCTACACTACAAAATTTTCTTTAACATTTCGCATTCAAATTACAATTAACTTAAATATTGTGACAGAAAAATAAGTATTTATTTATATGTTATAAAATGAAAAAAATTTTACTAATTTTTTGCTTTGATTAATTAATTTTAATATTCCCGTTATGTTTATTTACCATTAATAACAATCTCCATTGATTTTAAAAAAAATTTTTTTTATATAAATAATAATTAAATAACATTTTGATTTAATCAAAATAATATTATTTATTACAGTTTAATACATATTCAGTTATTTTACTTAATTTCTGATATACAATTTTATTATAATTTAATGGATACCTGGTGGCATTGGAATTGAGAATTTTTCATAATTACTTGAACATCCATTTGTTAAACTATTCATAAACATATTTTGTTCACTATTCAGCCAATTTGAATGAGTATAATTTACCTATAAAAAAAAAAAAGATTTTTTTTGAGTTATAAATTCCATTAGAATTTAGAAATATTATTGCTATTACATATTGGCTTTCAGAAATACATTTTTGAATTGTGTGAAAACTATAATTACAATAACCTGCTTAAAAATTCAAGAGACAACATCACAATATCCCAAACCTAGTTTATAGCTATAAAATGTAAATACAAAGAATATATAATATGCTACTATGAGATTTAAGAACCATTTTTAAATAACCATAAATAATTCTTCACAGATTTCATTCACAATGTTTAATTAAAGTTTTTTTCTTCTATTTATTGCCAAAAAAAATTGTTTGAAAAGTTTAATATGAAATAAATTTTGTAAAACTTTTGTCCTAATTAAATGTTTGAATTAAAAATAACATTATTTATATTTACCTGTGGTGTTGAATTCTGTTGTTGATTAATTAGATTATTTTGCAAATTCATACCAGGATGACCATAATCTATATTTAAATAAAATTAATTAATTATATTAAGTATAATTTTAATATAAAAAATTAAATTGATTTAATTACTTTGGCCAGGCTGCTGAATATTCTGTTGTGATAAATGTTGCATAAACATATCAGGCGTTGGTGTATTATGTTGCATATGTTGATGCGAAGAATAAGAAGGAAATTGACGGAATGATAGTATTGCTGGATCCATAGTGGTCCAGTCTGACATATTTCCATAACCTAATGATATTTTCATAGTTAAATATACCTTATACTTTTAGAAAAAATTGGCTTTATGAAGCTTTTGGATGGGGTTAGACTATAATAATTACCAGAAAGCTTATATGCATATTTTTTTTTGTTACGATTTTCAGGATGATTTTAATTAATAAAAATCAGCGATGAAGCTGATGTAAAGTTTCATAAGATTACCAAATGGGTGAAATATTTTTCTTAAATAAATAATGATGTCTTTTGCAAATTACTTTAAAAATAAATATGAAAAAAATATGTAGCTTTTTGGATCGTAAACTTTTAAAAATTTTGATTAATATTCAAAATTAAAATCTCTAACGCCCGGTTTCACAGTTCATACTTAAGTGCTCCTTAGCGCATTTGTAAACTTAAGTTTCTACTTAAGGAGATTTTGTGTTTCACAATTTTTCTTTAATTCTTAAGGTGCCTTAACGCCGTACTTAAGTAATTTTCACGGCTTAAATGTCAACTTTGAAACCGGGCGTAGATATGAAGAGACACCTTTTAAACATTGCAGTTTGTTAGTGTAGTATCGAAACTTTCCATCAGTTACAGCGTAGTCAAACAAAAAAAAAAACAGACAAAGACAAAGCATTTTTAGGATTAAATATCATAATACTAAGTATTTCATTATTTTTTTTTTTAATCAAAATTATTTATATTTACCATTTTTATTATGTTGAGAACTTCCATTTTGCTGTGAAATATGATTGTGATCATTTAATTGAGGCGCAGGAGGTTGTTGATATCCTATATGCTGTGACCAATTATTATGTGGTGGTGTTTGTTGTGTTGTATTCATATATGATAGAATTTTGCTATTTTGAGCTCTTGGTATACCAAAACCAAAAGCATTCATATGATTAAAGCCTGGAGGTGGCATTCGAGTTCTTTGACAATTTTCTAACATTTGTTTGCTGTGATTATTTTGTGATTGTGGTAACAATTCATTTTCCATTAATTCGGCTAAAGCTTTTTGTGTTTCAATAAAAGGATCAAAACCTAAAATTTTTGAATGTTAATGAAAAATTGTAATCAAATATTTTTGAAATTATCAAATACCTAAATCATCATCAACTGATGAATTTTGTGTATAAGGATTATGCATTCGATTAACTTGATTATTATTATTCATTAATATATTTGGATTATGTGAGCCCATATGGTCAAATTTATTTAAGCATCTTTGTTTTTGTAGTTGTTGGCCAATCATACCTA
Organism: Acrocera orbiculus; assembly: GCA_947359355.1. Classification (NCBI taxonomy): domain Eukaryota; kingdom Metazoa; phylum Arthropoda; class Insecta; order Diptera; family Acroceridae; genus Acrocera; species Acrocera orbiculus. Next base: position 7,530,788 of record OX375757.1, read on the forward strand.
AAATATAAATAAATGTTGGTATAAAGTTTAAATAAAGAAAATTATTATTTTAATGCATAACTTTTTTTTAAACAAAAAAAAGGACTAAAAGAATTATATAAATACTGGAAAAAAAAATCAGAAATTCAATCAATTATTTAATAATTACCTTTTGGAGGGTCTATATATTGCGAATTGATTCGATTATTTTCTAATAGATTCGTGGTCATGTTTAATTGATCTCTTTCATTTTGATTATTTGAATGACCATTTATCATAAATTGTTGATGCTATAATATAAAATCTAATTAATTAATAATATAATTTTAAGAAAATTATTATGAAATTTTTTACAACTTAATTTAGAAGTTGCAGTGGCTTTTTAACTTTTGTTTATTTTTTCAGAACAATGAATTAAAAGCAATTTTGCATTTTGATTTATCTTTGTTTTTCTATGTAAAAAAATAATAACGTAATAACAAGAGCATACCTAGAGAAGTTTTATTCAAACTTTGCTCTAGCGAAAGCAATAATGGAGCGTTTACTTGTGGACTTTGAACGTTGCTGTATAAGCACCAATTATGCCGATCCACCTACACAGTCACAACGGGAAATTCGGCAGTCTGCTTGGAGCAAAACGGCTATTACACTGCATTATTGGTATGATCGAAAGAAGAAGTTCCAACAAAACGACTCTATTCTAAGAAGAGAGTACTGTCTGGGCCATATTTATTTGATTTGACTCACATCGCCTACTGACTGTTTACAGATCTTAATAATAGGATACCCCAGGGAAAAGTCATGGCCAAAAATAAACTATACACAGCCGGTATAGAAAAGTTAAAGAAGCGTCAACATGAAAAAATTATGTTGATGAATAAATACGAATTTCGCTGAAAGATTTATAGTCATCCTCGGGACTTTTTGAACGATGTTTTCTTGTATAAGTGATATTTATAATATCTCTAAATTTACATTTCATTGTTCTATATAGTGTAAAACATCCGTTAATAGCGGTACAGCTTTAAACCATGACCAAAAAAACCGATAAAGCTTTACTTACACTTTAATTGTAATGAATTTAAGCTTAATTGCGAGATAACTTTGTAGACAACAAATATGAGAAAAAAATTATAAAAGTAAAGAGGATGTTAAAAAATAAAGAATTTCATCAGCGGAACAATCGGCTACAAGTAGTAATATCTATATTTCTTGTTGTTCATGATTTTAGCAGTGTTCGTAAAAACGATAATAAAAATTACAACAAAATATATTCAAATTTATTAAAGCTACTGTCAGCTATCTAAGAAATATTGTCCTATTTTTAATTTATTTAAAATCTACTAAAGATAGTAAAGATACTGATATAATTTCTGTTAAAGTTTTAGTAGATTCAGTCAAACTTTGAATTTTGGTTTTTCCAACAAGGGTAATAATAAAAAGTATTACCCCAGCTTTAATGACTTAACTGTTTTCATGGATGTGTTTTACTTATACAAAAAGTCTATAATAGTTCAGAAGAATAATAATTTCTCAATAATTTGAAATATTTCAACAAAATAATTCTATGATAGTATTAAACAAAAAAATTTAACCTGTTGTTGTTGATTTTTATGAAAATCAAAAAATTTTGACATATTTGTTCCATACATATTATTTGGAATTCCATGTTCATTATGATGATTAGTGTTTTGCCTTTGTTGTTGAAATTGTGCTAACTGTGACATTCTATTAGGATCTGAATTATGTATATATTCAATTGGATTACAATCTAAACATAAAAGAAATTTTTGTTTTTAATTTAAAGTAAAAATAAAAGAAATTTTTTTTTAATACCATTTAAACCATTTATTTGTGGTCCTACTCCCATGTTATTAATTAAATTATTTCTTTTATGTATTTCTTGCATTCGCATATATTCTCCCTGTTGGTCCTCAATTTGTTTGTTTTTGATTAATACATATTTAAAAGCAGCCTCCCAGTCTTCATTTGTATTAAGCGATGATAAATATTTATCTGAGTTTTCAATTGAACAACCATTCATTGAAAATGATGAATTTTGATTTGAAAAATTATCTATTCCATTTAATGTATTTAATTTAGTTTCAACTAAAGATGAACGTTTACTATCAGTATTTGTAGTACTAGTACCATTAAGTAAATCCGGAAGATGGGATGTTACCGTATTATTAATTTGATTATTAATTGTAGATCTATTATCACAATTTAGTTTTCCTTTAATAATAGGTTGTAATGAAGAAGATGAAAAAAAGCTATTATTATCATCAAATAAGCTAAGTTTAGATAAACATGCTAAAATAATAGAAAATTAATTAAATACTTTTATAAAAATAAATTTAAATATATTACAAGAAGTATCCATAATATTTGTTGAACATTTTTTAGTATTATGATTCATATCATTTCTGATGTTATTTATAAGAGTTGTATCTGTTAAATGTTCATTAGACATATTTAATGTTGGTGTAAATTTATTATTTAAATTTTTTTTATCTATTGAATCTGTTGTTGAAGCGGATGAATGACTATCAGGAACTGAAGACAAATGATGATCTTGGAAACTGCCTGGTGAACTTTTTCCACTTGTCATTTCACTTAGTGAAGCACTATCACCACTATTGCTACTTGAAGAACTACTGGAAGAATATGTTAAAGTAGAAAGTTATCAAAATATAAGATTTATAAATTAAATTAATTAAGAGCTCCTAATAAAAAGCATTTATATATATATATATATTTCAATATACTTTTACAGATTTTTCAGACACTGTGCTTAAAAATTAATTTATGTTTCCTACTGCAATCTTTTAAATCTCCTGCATTGTATTCTTCTTTTAACCATGTTTTTCTTAAGGTATTATTGTTTTAGTTAAATTTATATTAAAAATAATTTAATTAATAAAGACTAATTATAATTTTGTTATTAAATGAAATTTTATAAAAGTTAATCTACAGGAAATTTAAAAGACAAATACTTGCCTCACAGATCTTGTGTCGGAATTTTTTCCATCTGAATCATCATTACCAACATCTTTTTCGATATCTTCTATATATTTAATATCATCGTCTGTATTTATATGTTTCTGTTTATTATTATATTTCTCATTTTCTGATAAAGAATCATCACTTGTAATTATAGTGTCTTTTGAACCACTTTGACTACCGATTAAACTACCATTCAAAGATATATTACTATTATCTTTACTATTGAGATTAGGGCTAATATTTTGCACTTTTTGAGTTTTTTGGCCTTTTCTTTCACCTTTAACCTTATCATGTTTTCTATTATCACTTTTAATTCCATTTTCCTTACAATTACCTAAAAATATTTATTAATATAATTATAAATAATGCATTATAATTAAATACCTTTTGATATATCTTTATTCACAGGTGATGTTGAAAGGCTAGGCCATGCTTCTTTTATTTGTGCAGAATTCATATTATTTTCTAATTTATTATCACCATTTTTACTATTTGTAGTTAAACTACCATTTGATGATGCTAAAAGCGCTTCTTGTAATCTTTTTTCATAATCTTGATGTTTTCCTTGATGCATTTCCTAAAATAATTTAGTTAAATAAATTTTCTATAAATTATTTCTAAAATGATTAAATACTTCTTTTGTAAAACTAGCTTCGGAATCTCCCAGTTCATGTAGATACATACAATCAGCCTTTGGGCATTGTTGATTTTTCATAAAGTGGCTACAATATTTTGTAGTGCCTAGACTTGTTTTTATTGGTCTGCCGTCTATCATAATATTATTTACGCTTTGTATTGCTTTAAGAGCATCGTTATTATTTACATACGTTACATATGCTGAAGCTGACGGACCCTTAAAAAATAAAATAATTATTAATCAATTCTATCAATTCTGAAAATTTTTTATAAAAATTTATTCTCTTTCTACCCACGGCCGACTGACTACAGCTTTAAAGAGGCAAACCTTAGAAACTTACCTTTAATACTATATTTTCATTTCACATAAATTCAAGTACTATAATTAAAATAGATTTACCGGGTACAATTTTTTTTTTAGAAAATGAAAAAACAATATCAAATTAGTAGGAATAATTATAGTCTCAGATAATGAGAAAATAATAAGGAAGCAGAAAACTGCATTGCCTCTTTATTGACTAATCTAAAGCTTTTGAAAGCTTCAGTTTTAAATACAAGGGGAAGTGAAAAAACGTACTAGATTTGCTTTTTTAGCTTAGAGCAGTCGGAAGGTACAGAATAAAGTAACGCAGCTTAAATGTAGAAGCAGATCATTAAAAAAATATAGTAAAAGCTAGTTAAGAAAAGCCAATTACAAAGAAATTTAATCCACGTTCATGCATGGATCCACAAAACTATAATTATGATAATTATCAAAATAATAAAATACTTACTTGTACGCCTGCATACGCGGTGTTAGGATTTATCACGACTTTATGAATTTTCCCATATTTTCCAAAATATTCATGTTTTTTAAGAATCTAAAAATTACATTTTTTACTAATATTTAAATTAAAATATTTTTTGCTTGTTTTTAACAGTGATTTAATATAGTTTTTTTCTTGTTTTTTTTGTGAAACGCAAACTTGCAAAAAAAATCTTGGGCGTATTTTTCAAAAAGTAAATAAACTTGTTTCTTCTTTTTAAAGCAAAATTACATTTTATCACTGATAAAATTGCAAAAATTGCTATAAAAAAAAAAAATTAACTTACGTCCGCATCTGCAAGTCTTGGTGGTAAACCAACAACAAAAACAAGATTTTTTTGAACGACCCTAACGTTTGCTAAATGCTTTCGATTTTCTGTAATTTTTTGCTTACGCTGTTGATCTCTCTGCCGTTTTTCAGCTTTTAATGCTGATATCTGTTCTTGGGATAATGGAGTAAAATCAGCTGGATTCTCTGGATATGCTTTCCTACATGCTGGACATAATTCATTTTCATCGGTACGAATTCTATGCCAGCAAAATCTACATATCTATAGTTATAAAATTCAAAGAAACAATAATTATAATTATATATATAGATATATTTTAATAAATATAAATAAATAAATTACCTGATATCCACATGTACATGGAAAAAAAGTAAGGTCATCAACTTCAAGTGGTTCCATGCAAAGAGGACATTCAACAACTTCATCGTTACTAGTATTCAAAACATTCATATTAATATCTTCTCTCAAGTCTTCCAAGTTAAACACTTTTTAGATTTTCTTTTACACTTATTAAACTTTTTTAAACTTGATTTATAGAAGTAAATATATGAAGATTCGTATATATCTGACTGATGTTTTTTAAACAAAATCTAATATTGTATAAGTTTTTAATAGAAGACCAATCACTCTTATTTTCATCAACTATCTGAAATAAATAAATTAAATTGAATACTTCAATAGGAATTTGATGTTCAGTATAAATACAAAAGCTTCAGATACTTTGAAATTTTAGTATTAAACTGAAGACTTTTGATTGAGGTTATGACACATTCAAAAAGTTTCAAAAAATTTTTCTATTAAGGGGGTAGTAAAGTTAATTCGGCCGAAAAAAAGTATATTTTCTACAATTTTTTCTAAGGATACAATTAATATTTATTTTTTTCTATATATACAGTATAATTATATAATATTTAAAGAATATTCTGTGAAAGTTTCATTAATAAATATTAAAAAATGAGCCGATGACAGCGAATCTCCACAGACGTCTTAAAAAAAAATTGATTCGCGGTGAACATCATAACTCATTACTAGGTAAACTGAAATCAAAAAACCAGATTGATTTGATTAGTTGATAATTTTCCTCAGGTAACGCTGTGGAGTTTTTTTTTTTATTGATTTTTCGATTTTTTACAAGGCTCGAAAGTCAAAATACTGATTTTTCATTAAAAATTTCAGAGCTTTTGTTGTTTTAAAATAAGTTAAAATTTAAAAAAACAAAACTCGACAGCGTTACCTCGTAATTTATGTAAAGAAATAGTGTGCGAAATTTCAGAAGGATCGATTCAGTAGATTTTGAGTTACAGGATTCACCGACTTTGAAAAAGCTAAGTGTGAGAAAAACGCGTTTGAAAGTTTGAATTTTATGTCATAAAGTACATAAAATAAAAGACTTGCAAGTGTATATCTCCGTTAGTTTTACTTTAATTGCTTTCAAATTTTCACAGAATAATCTTAGGAAGTTTACATCAATAAAAAATAACAAAAAAAAAATAATACTTTACTACCCCCTTAATATTCACTTTACTGTTGACATGTGTATTTCAAATTTCTTGTATAAAATATTATATAAAAAAGAGTTTAGAAATTATTTATGGTGCCTAATATAATATTTAAAAAGTTTTTATCTTAATTTAATTTATTTAATATACAGGTATGCAAAATTTAATTCATTACGCTGTGAAATTTTAAGTTTTCTCACTAGTAATATTTTTGACAAATATAAGAATTGCAAGTAGCTATTTCTCAATGCTTTAGTTGCTGATTTTAAGATTAATTTAATCAGTATCAGTAATTTTTTTATTAAGACTTGTATATAAAGTTTTTACAAATGCCTTATACTAGTAAGAAACACATTACACAAGAATATTTGGCCCGGTATAGTATTTAAGCCAACTTAAAGTAATTTTTTATACATCCTCAACCTGAAGGAGTACTAAGGGTTTTGACCTTTATTAAAGTCTCGTTAACATGCAGCTTGTGGGTTAATTTAATCATTTTAGCCAAAGACAGGATTTGAGACCTATGCTCATTTGGCATGCCAATTATTCTTTAATTTCTGTAAGATTATAACGCAATATGTGTTATAGTTGATATTTAAACTAGTCCTTCTTATTTGCTATTGGCTGCAAAGCTTGTTATTGTTAGTCATTTGTAAAATCCTTTAGGTCAATATTTTATAAATTATCGTATATTATTCTTTATTTATTTTTCACTCTCCAAAATAATAATTCTATTCTGTTTATATATTTTTCAAATCGAGGAATTTCTTCATTTCAATTTTATTATAAAATTCTTCTATTATTTATTCTCATATTCCATTATTTTGGAAAAATTATTCGTTTATTAGGAAAACGAAACCTCTTAAAATTTGTGGTTTCATGGTTTTATTGTTTTTTACAAGACTCTAAGTCCTGAAATCTATATTTTTTGTCGATCAATGTCAATCATCCATTAATGAGAAACTTTTTTTATTTTATTTAATCAACAAAACAGTCTAATAAATCTTTAATTTAAAAGTTTTATAAAATGTAGAAAAAAAAATTTTTTCTTTACATCAAAAATTAAAACAATTTCAGGTGCTGGTTAAATACAAATAAAGCTTTTACATAAATTAAATTAGATAAAAAGTTAAAAAGAGTAGTAATAAAAGTAAGCGATTTCCCTATATTTAATCTTCGTAATGTACCGCTAACATTTTTAAGGCAACAGGTGGTTATTTCCAAATTAATTTTCGAGCTTGACGCTGGCTTTTTTTGATTATTTTAATTTTTTAATTTCATTATAAAAAAGAGGGTATAGAAGTATTGGTATAGTTTTTAATATTTTGACAGCGGAATGTTTGAATTAGTGGCGTTGAGTTATGCATACATTATTAAAGCTAAAAGGTCCATGATTTATTTTATTAGCAGTAAATTTATGTTATTAGAAGCTGCTCTAGAGTGAAAAATTACATATGCAGTTCTTAAACCATTTATTCGCATTAAATTGTTTGATTTTGGAATTTTATAGATTGTCTTTACAATATTTTTGATACCTGATAGCTTATCTAAATGGTGATATTTATTTATACCACCATTTGATAAATTTGATCCACATATTATGTGATAATTAGCTTTAAGCCGTCATAATAATTGAGTATTAAATCTAGAAATGAACATTTTGAAATTTCCCTACTAGAAAATATAATTTAATTGATGTTTGTTATTAATAGCTGCAAACTATAAAGCAGTTCAATAATTTGCGAAAATAAAATATCTTTTTCTAAATATTGATATGTAATCTTAAATTACTGAAGATTACTAAACAGCGAATATTAAAATTCTTGATATAGTAAGTAGGTTTATGAATGGTCTAAAAGTTGCTATTGTAGCATTTTGTTTATTTATTTATTTTTTTTAAATCGTGAAATTCTTTTCTTAGAATCACGCAGTGAAATATTTATCTCTCGAACTAAAGTTTTAATTGATAAATCAAAATTTTTTGAATTGCACTCTTTTTTAATATAAAAATAAAAAATGTTATAATTATTTAAGCGGAACACCAGTTAATTTAACATAATTATAAATTAAAGCAAAAAAATATATGGAAATTAAATTATATTCTAAAAAAATAACTGGTTAGTTTTAATTTAAAAAAAAATTTTTTTTATGCAATTTTTGTGGGGGCAGTCAGCAAGCACCTCTACGTGTCGTCGATTAGAAAATCTCTTCACGTAAATGTCATACGTCACAATTCTGTTTATTCTGCTCTAGTCGCCCCGGTTGAAATATATATTATTATTTTTTTAAATGTATGCGAGAGTGTAGAATTATAAAAAATATGCCTTTAAGTAATTTTCCTAAAATATTTTAATTATATTTTACCTTAAATATCTATAATTTTCTTCTACTGTTTATTTTAATCTTCATATTTTTTTCTAATGTAATTGGAATATCACTTTAATAATTTATAAAAGCACAAAACAGTTTCAATTCGACAATATTTGAAATGAATTCTGGTACTTATATATTTGCTTTTAAAACAAGTTTTTGACAGTAATATGCCAAAAATCAATGTTTACTAATTTTTTCTCTTTTAAAGTTACATACATCCATATTTATCTATATATCAATATCAAGTATAAATTTTTTTCTTTATGTGTGAATATATATTACGGAAAGCCACAAATACTTTTTTTAATTCCATTCCAGCAATTATATTCATATCCACTGAAGATGAAATTAATTAGGATTTCGAATCAGAAAATAAATTCTTATAAAATATATTTAGAATTTTTTTACACTAACACTTATTAAATTTAGTATAATAAAATTATATATGTAGCAGCTGATTTCGCTTTTAAATATTCACTTTACACATAATGATTTATTTTTTGAAAATCACACACAACCTTCAAAGATGTCATTTGAGTAATTATAAGAAGTTATTACCTGACATATAAAGAAAATTTTCTCGAATTGGTAATTTTTAATAATATCAGAACGCTTGAAATCTTTGTCTGAAATATCTTGATGAAAAACAAACACATACACAAGTCCATATAATCAACCGGATATAGAAATAAAATAGTATAAAAAGAAGTGAAGTTAGATGCGTTTATATACTTGTGGTCACCTACACAGGAGATATATATAGATATACAATTGACAGAAGTTTCGGATGTTATATATTTTTTATTCATGTGAAGTCAAAAAATTAAACTGTATATATATAAAAATAATATAAAAAAATACGAGTTTAATGGAAAAACATTTATATTGCTTTAGATTTTAGATGATCCTCAATAATTTTGAGAACTAACAGCTACAATAATTACAAACAAATATGAAAAAACTATGGGATTCTTTTTCTTCCTCTTCTGATTGTTTCTGTATATAAGACATAATAAAAAGTGGAAAAATCACCATGTACTTAACTAAGTCGACTTATTGACCTCTTCGTAAAACTTATTTACGGTTAGAATAAAAAAAATTCATCTATGGGTAATTTCTTAGCATCAACTGACATTGTTTTGTCAGTTAAAGTAAAATATAACAATAATTCCAATTTATTTATAATTTTAGTCAATTTAAATTAATTAAATTTGTTAATTAAACCAAAGAAAATTAAATGTCAAGAATTTCATCTGATGCAAAAGGTGTGTTCATAAACTCTAAGGTCCGACAGACAATGATTTTTTATTCTCGGCCGAGACCGAGACCGAGAACGAGACTATACAAACATGGCAGCTAAAATGGGTAAAATAGTTAAAAGTTAAAAATACAAAACTAATAATAAATTGTTATATTGTCTATGTTTGAGTATATGGGTATTTTTAATAACTTATTTGCACAGGACAAATGTCACAAAAAAAACAAAAAAAAATTAAAGAAAAATTAATATCCACACTAACTGGCACCACGTCTCCTTACTGATAGATTGCCCGTGTGCAGTCTCGGCCACGGCGGAAAATCTCGGCAAATTTAAGCCGAGAACGAGAACCGAGATCTCAGCTTGGATTTCGGCCGAGAGTAGGCCGAGACCGAGTTCTCGGTCGGAGCTTAATAAACTCAAACAGAAATTAAATTATAGGCTGTTTAGCCAAACGATCTGAAAAGAAAAACAGATTATGAGGGTATTCACATTGAGTCCGGTAACATTTAATTTCTCGGTAAGCGGAGGTGAAAGGTAAGACGGAGTTTCGCAAAATTCCGAAAAAGCCTTTTCCCCTTCCTGAGGCAGAAATATTTCTTCCTCATGCTAGGTATCTTATACCTCCTTTAGGCATGAGCCACTTAAAAACCTCAACAGCTTTAGTGTAGTGAAATATACATGTAATTTTGTAAAAAGTGAAATGAGAATAATCACTGTTAAATTTAGTCAAAAACGCAAATTTTCCTTGGCTCTCACTTCCCTTTATATTGTAGATAAACTCGAGTCGAGTAAATTGCTAAAAGAATATCAAACTCTAAGCTTAAAAATTGAGTATGAAAACTTAGACCCATTCTACACAGGCCAAAACTCACAGCAGAAAACTCACAGCGAAACTGGTTATTTTCATACAAAATTCACAGAATTGCTGTGAGTTGGCCTGTGTAGAATGGGTGACACAACAGTGGCTTAAAAGAGGCTGCAAAAGTGATAATAGATATATTAATCACGCCCATTGTTATAAAGGGTTTGGTTTCACAAATCTAGCCATTTGCTAAAAGAGTATTTCGCTCATAAATTTAACGATTTGTCAAACAAACCTAAAATTACCCCTTTTGGAATTTTATTGTAACCGAAAAAAAACTCCGCACACTAATAACTTTCCAGTAATTTAAAATTAGCACAGTTCTCCAAATAGACGTTATTTAATGTATTTATAGCAGCAGCTTGACTTGACTCCCTTATTAATAACTTACTTATATATTATATAGGTACTACTTCCTGGCAGTTGTGCACTTTTAGGTTTTGAGTATCGCTTACTGGGTTTGAAATTGGTAATAATATGTTGTACTTACAAAAAAACTTAAGTTTTACGGAGCAGTGTTTAATAGTCAAAAATCTGGCGATAACTTTCTAATACTGGCCTGAGAGGACTTAAAACAAAACACATCTTTAAATACTTTTGTTTTTCACTTCAATCACAACTCTGCAAATATTATGTTTGCGGAATAATTTTGGAATCATCTTCGGATACTAGAAAAAAATGGGATAAGCGCAAAAATTTTTGATTCTATTGATAATATTTAAAAGAAAATTTTAATTTTAGTGATTTAAAAAGCAATTTATATAACAATGAATTAGAATAAATAACAATGAGTAACTTTTCAATAAATAGAAAACATATTTTTTAATTATGGTGTCAAGCTCTTTTTATAGGAATATTTTTATCCATTTCCATAAATTTTTGCAAATGTGATCCATTGAAAGGAGCTTCACTTCCTGGAGGATATAATCTCATCTATAATAAATATATATATATATATATAATTTAAATATACATTTTTCTACTTTAATGAAATGAGTTTTATTTAGAAAATACCATTATTTTGTTATCTGGTTCCATTATTTGTTAAGCATTAATTTTTTTTTATTAGCTTTTTTAAAGCAGTTTGGTCAGGTAATTTTAGTTTCTGTCCGTTTGTGATAAATTTTATAAACAATATTTAATATTTTTAATTGAGTATCAAGTAGAATAGTATTTTTTTATTTATTAAAAAATATGTGAGAAAGAAGTACATGTAAATGTACAGTTTTTCAGACAACAGTTTTCAAAATATCACAAACAAGTTAAAGCAAAGATTAAAATTAAAATCGATTAAAATGTAGTCTCTGCATAAAAGTTAAATTTTGTTATTTGCACAAATAATTTATTTAATTTTAAAATAGTCTTAAAATTAGAAACGATTTTATTGATTAAGAAAATCCTTAAATATATTTTTGTATAATTGCTAAGCCAATTTTTTATTTGATAATGATTTAATTTGTAAATTAAAATATTTTTACTAATTTTAAGTTAAAAAATTTGATTGAGGAGAATTAAAAAAAGTAATTTTTGCTAATATCACAGTTTAATTATCTAGTGTTTGTCTAGATATATGTAGATATAGTTTGTCTAGGATAGAGATTGTAAATGAAGTAAAAGAATGAAGTTTAATTATTAAACTTCCCTAATTTTAACAAAAAAAAAACTAAGAACTGTAAAGGAAAACTAAAACTGAAATGTGATAAAAACAAATTTGGGAATACTTTACAAAGATTGCAAATTTCGTAAAATATTATTTTTCGATTAATTTCAAAGATTTTTGTTGAGATATTTATATAGTAAAATATATTAAATAATTAGCATGAATATCAACAATATAATTTTACTAATTAATTATTTATATTTTGTCCAATCCTTAATTGAATTAATTATTTAATTTTTAATATATTTTTTAAGTCAAATTTTAAGAATATTTCAAAAGAAATAACTTTTCTGTGCACGTGTTAGCTATAAAATAGTAAAGTTAAAAAAACTATAGAATTCTCATGCATTTTGAGTTAAAAGAAAAAAACAAAAAATTGAAATCATAATTCACAAAAATAAAATAAAATAATAATAATAAAAATAATTAATTTTCAAAATTGTATGTAGGTCGGTCAGTTTGTGTTGTGTAGGTAGTAAATGTTAATTTGTCCATTAAATAATTTCTGTTTTTTGGTTAACGATGGCTTCATCTTTGGAGAATCTTTTCTGTAAAAATAAATTATTAATTAACCTTCACATATTATCAAAAACTTTAAATTGGCCTTAATTTTATTAATTTTTAATTAAAGGATATATTTTAATCAAAACAAATCACCATTATATAGTTAAATAACTTGAGTGTGTTAGCTCTAGTAGGTAAAATTTATTTAACTATTATTTAAATTAAAAAATGGCAAACAAAAAATAACTTACCATTATTCTATACTTTTCTTTGCAAGCATATTCAGATTCATCAATATCTTGGTAGCAGTCTGATTTATAGTCTTCAGGAAGTGGTTTACCTTCAAACTCACAAAGTTTATTTAGTGGACGGGAACTATTTTAATAATTTTTTAAATTTTTTGTTTTGAAAAAAAGAAAAAAACCATAAAATATAAAAAAAATCTTACCGTACTATTAATTTATTAAGACTAGATGGTTTTTGCATAGGACAATAAAAAACATTTGGTGTTTTTTTATCAAAAACTATAGATTTTCGCATAATATCTTTCTCCTTAGGCATTTTGCTATTATATTTTTCTTTCGCTAAAGTTGTCTTAGCCATTATTATCATTAATAATAAACAAAAAATAAAAGTAAACGATGATTTCAGCATTTTGTATAACTAAAACTATAAAAAACAAAATAAAATTAATAATAAATATATTTGTTAATATCTTTTGAAGGTTATAAAAGAAGGTTATTGGCATTGAGCGTATTTAATAATAAAATATTAACACTAGCTTAAACATTTATAACTTTTATTATTATTAAGTAAACAAAAATCAATTACTGTAAAACTGAAATTTAGTAATGATGGGAATAATATTTTTCTTTACAAATAAACAAATTTTCTTATGTTGTTCCCTATAAAAAAATCCCTTTAGTATAAAGGAGTAACATTTGACTAATTTATTTTTGGTATCTAAAAAATAATTGCCAATTGAAGAAACAAAGCTTGTATTCACATCACAACCAAAGATTAACCAACAAAGCAAAAAAGAACTGAAATTCATTACACAATTTTGCAGAGTTTTATTTGAATTCTTTGAATTCAAAAGTTCTGAAACTCCCTCTCATCTTTGACCACCCTTGTCATTAAACTAACTGCTGCAGGTCTCGTGTGATAGATCCCATCGATATTTGTTCTTCAAATGTCTAAGGTACGATTAAAAGTTGCTTTCACTCATAGCTTTCTCCATTGGCGCTTGTACACTGTTTTACAATACACGGAAAGAAATTTTATATGAAGCCTTTGAAAGCCAGTATAAGGGGAAATTTGGGCACTTATTGTGAATTTTTATATTGTCCAACAAAATAAAATGAAAAATTTCCCTATTTATTGTATTTTTAAATATGTTATTTTTTTATTATCTAAATTAGTTTTTGTTTTTGTTTTTTGCGTTTTTATTATAATCTAAACACTTTTTAAACTATATTCCAGCACAATTAGATGATACAATGTTAATTTTTAAAGCACTTTTTTAACATTTCTATCATATGTTCTAATACAGTGTATTGCCAATGGAAAAGCGTTTTTTTTGTATGGGAGGCTAACCGGTATAAGAGCGTCAATGCAGAAAGGCTATAAGCACAAACGTGCAGTGTCACTAGTTTTCTGATGTCCCCTTGAACAAGGAATTCAGCCTAAGCACGAGAATAATTTTCACAGCTCGCTTTACTAGTATGAAAAAAGTTGAGCTCATACAAAATACTCTTTAACTTTTATTGACTATTAATCGAAGTAAAGTACACAAGAACCCAAAAATGATACTACATATATGTAATATATATAAAGTTTGTACATATGGTATATAAATAAACGCTTAGCTCGTATATTAAAAAAAAAGTTCACATAAAAATAAAGAATTTATGGTTGATCCATTGTCGTTATAACATAAAAAAGGTAATTGTAAGCCAATTACTATGGTTTACTTATGTCCGCCTTGAAATAAACTGAAAAAAAGTAATGACTTGATTGTGGAACCATTTTTAATGATAAATGAATAGCGGTTGAAATCATTGACGAAGAAAAAAATCAGGTTCTTTGATCTGAAAATGCACATTTAACTGCTTGGTAATTAAAAACTTTTAAAAAAGTGTGCTCGATTAGTTCTATAGTGTAATTCCTTAAGTTTTAGACGGATCAAGTATGAGAGTTGGCTTAAAGATTTAGAGATCTAAATGAGTTCATGAACTAGTTTAAAAACTGAAAAAACTTTTATTTTTGACAAAAGTTACAAAATAAAAGAATATTACGAATTTTCATTATTTAATTTTATCAAAAGACACGATACAAAAAATTAGGACAAATGATTGTTCAAAATATTTTAATAGAGGTTTGCAACTCTTTTTGCGATGAACTTGATCAAACTATCTAAAAGCAAAAACAAAGAAATTATATGTTACCACGATTGTGGGATTTTTCGAGTGTGTTTTAGTTGACTGTATTAGGAACCTCTTAAATTCAGTGGTCAAAGTAGAAATAGTTAAACGGATTTTTGTCATCTTAAGAATATTTTATCAGAAGTGAAAAATACAAATTTTGACCACATTACATGAATTTTTCCAAATTTGTTAAACTCTGTTTCTATTACTATTAGTTTCGACTCGTCAAAATTGTTACCATTATTAAATACAAATAAAAAAAAAAGAAGTTATTAGGTAATTGAAATGAATTCCAGCCTTTAAAAATTTTCAATAAAACACTATATAAGAATTGGTTTAATTTTTATGGTTTAGTGGATTAAGCAAAGTTTAAAGAGTTAAAATCTAGAATTTGGATTTCTTTCCATGTACTATCGCTTTTTTATAATTGTTTACACAAGCTATGCTGGTAAAAAAATTTGAATAACACACAACATTATCTGGATATATTTGAACATGATAATTTTTTCTATAAAAAATTCTCCATGTAAAAAATATTCTATATAATTTAATTAAAAATTACCGACAGTTAAGCATATTTCCATAAGGTTCAATTAGACCTTAAGTTCAAGTTTATCTAGATAAATTTTTTGTTTAAATCTACTCTTACTTTAAAGTGTTTTTTTTTTTTTACTTCGTACCCAAAAGAAAGTTTTTTTTTACTAAAGTGATTAGGTCTTTTCCTATAAATAGAAATATTAGACAAAACAGTTAAAACTTTAAAACCGCACAATTAAACTATAAGAAGCAAGATTTTTTCATCAGGTGCTGTTTTGCAAAGTGATTCTTGCCATCATTGTCATTAGAACCATTAAAAAATTGTTTTTTTCCTTCATTTGAAGAATAAAAAATACACAAATGTGTATTTAAATTTAAAAATTTACGCATTGATTAAGAGATATAGTAAGTATTTTTCTAAACCCAGCTCAAAATTGATTTCTAGTTATTTGAGTTAATCCCATTGTTTGGTTTTGAATAAATTAAAACAAGTTAACCATATTTTGACGGATATTTACATTATTATTAAGCCGGTAAAGGGTACTGAGTCAAATAGCTGAAATCAACACACTTTTGATTTGATTTTAAAGAAACACCTTTAGTAAACATCTTAACAAAATAATAGTTTCTTTTATAATCGCTTTCTGAAAGACTTTAAATAGGAAGGTTGCCAATTTTATTATTATTTAGCAATCTATTGTCGTTAGAAGGATAAAGGTCAGATACTGAAAGGTAAATAACAAAAATATTATAAAAAATAAAATCAAATTAGAGAATATTTTAAAATTTTCGTTTTAAAACTTGTAGTTTTCATTCCTTAACTCAGTCAAAAGTATATTTTTTCGGTCTATAGGAATCTATAACCATGTATGAAACAATTTAATGAAATGAGCAGTGAATTCACCAAAATATATTCTTTTATAGCGGAACACTTAAGACAAGGTTGATGTCATTTAAATTGCTGATGTCATTTTCAATCTTATATTATATTAATTTGTATTACTAATGTGAAAAAAACTTGTTTAAGCCTTTTATGTAAAAAAGTATGTATAGCAATAAGAGAAATTTTTATGTCATTAAATTTTTAATATGCAAATATTCACAGTTTAAAAATAAAAAACCAAATTGCCGTTAATGTGCTTTCTCAAATGTAGTTTTATTTTTTAAAAGTATGTTGTTACACATAACTATATAAAGTGTGGGTATACAATCTCTTTTTCCATGTAGGAGGAACACAATGGCATTGACAAAATTTATATATACCTACATATGTACATGCACAAATATAATTGAAAAAAAAAAACAACTTTAATTAAATTAACTTCTCTTAATTTTATTTAGACTCGCAAATAACTTTAATATTTAAATATTTCACTTATAAAATTTTGCACATAAATAAAGACAATTTTCAAGTTGATAATATGCAAAATTTATAACAAAAATTATGAATTTATGTCAAAAGTATTATTATTCAGAAAAAAGTACCTTTTTCCGTGATAAATAAATTTTAAACTTTCTTTACAATAAGAGTAACCATGAAACACTCACAACTGTTTTCACACTACTGAAGAAAATAGTTTGACTTTGGTTGGTTCAAATTATCTGTTCACCTTCTTCTATTCAGGTGTTGGTGTTTTTACGGCAAGGTCTCTTATAATAACTTTTGTACCCCGTTTATATATGTATATATGTATATTAGCAAGAGTTTGTGTAAGAAATCTAAAGATTTTGTGCAAGCGAAACGAATGAACTTGCTTTCTGGATTACATACTACTTCTTTGTTTAGTAACATTTTTTACTATAAGCTCGAACTAATTGAAGTTGAGAATATTTTGTCTTATGCAATTATGCAATGAAATTAAATAGATATTTTCTTTCTTCTAATTTAAATTTTTCTAGATAAATTTTATGGCAAGGTTAAGAGCAAAAGATGTTATTGTTAATACTGCATATATGATTTATGCTCTGGAGCTAGCTGTATTTTTCATTACAATATGAATAATTCATATAAAATATATCAACGTAGTGACAAACAAAAGAGAAAAATTTGTACATATTAGTAAAGTATCGAATTATATATTGTTTAAAGACTTCTGAGATTCCGGGCATATTTTCAGATATTCTCAAAATAGATAAAGAACTTATAGTGAGTTACATGTTCGAAATTCATTTATCTTAAGTATCTAGGGCATAGTAAATTAGCATTAAAAAGGGTTTAAATATTGGGATTTATTGCCACTTGATAAGTTTATATGAAACCAACAAATTGTTTTCTTTAGACCAGTAAGTTAAAATAAAATCTTTAAAATTTTACACCTTTACTTTTTTTGGAAATTCTAGATAAAAAGTGAATGTTTTCAATTAATTTCTTTTAAATTATTTCAAATTATTTGTTGTTTAAAAATTGTCATTTTTTTCATTAATAAAATAACCAAAAAATTTAATGCAACAGGAATTTATAATTTTAGTTGCGATTATACATGTATTTTTTAAAAAAACTGCAGCCTCATCCTAGCATTTTATTTTTTATTCAAACTTTTTTTTAACTCTATAAGAAAAAAAATATTTAGGCTTGAGCCCTTTCGCTATTTAACTGATAAAAATTGGAGCATTTTGACTGTCAAAACCACAAATAAATAATTGATAAAAAATAAAAAAAATTATATTGACAATGACTTTTTTTAAACAATTAACTAATCTTATAAATTAATACAGTTTTCTTGGAATAATTAAAGATATATTTGAAATTGTTGCTTTTTTTTAAAATTTCTATAATAAGCTATTTTGACTTTAAATTCAACTTAAAGTAAAATTTTAAAAGCAATTAAATATTAACAAAATTGAATTTTATATAAAAAATGACAATTTTGAAGTTACAAAATTTTTTAAAAACCTTTAAAAAACATTTTAAATTCCAAACAATATACGTTGATTCCAAAGCTTAAAACTCGAAGCACTCCTGTAAAACGCTTAAACTAAACTCCTGACATTTTAAATCTGGGGATTGACCACTTTTAAAGCTAGTTTTACTGGACTATTAAATTTCAATGGAAATTATAGGCCATTTATCAAGCCATTTGGTATTACTAATACAAGATAGCATCATAAAAATTGAAAGATTAACAATAAAGTTTGATAAAAGTTTGATTGATGTGCTAATGAGTTATCATTTTATAATGCTTTTAAGATATTGGTTCGTCAACTATACAGTAAAATTAATTAATTATTTGCTTTGCTTTTTAAAAATAGGTTAATTTCACAACAAACGGGAAATTATAATTGATATCACATATAGAAAATTTACATCCTGCTATATTTATTATAGATAAATCAACAGTTAATTTAACCAGGAATATTATGTTATATATGCTAGATATTTATAGTGTTTTAGCTACATACAGGATGTGGGCTTATAGCTTAACTGAAATTCAAGTCTATACCGAGGATTAAAAAGTGCGTATGAGTAAGCCAATTGGCCTTCCTACATGAATCTTAAGATTGAATACAATAGTTTGATTTCGGACTGTCAACCTTAAAATATCAAAAAAATCTATTTCTTAATATATCAAAATACCATAAAATGGGAAAAGAGACATTGGAAATTTTTGCTTAAGTATTACAAGAAAGTATCTCTTGACATCTGATGATTAGCTGGCTGAATGCCAAACTATCTTCTTACTTTTTCTTTTAGTAGCAATAAAATTTATTCAAATGTATATTTCTCAATAACAAAATATAATTATTAAACAGTTAAGGTAGTTTACTTGCAATAAAGTTTTTAATATATTAATTTTTAACTGACAAAACTAACAAATACATTTATATTCCTACATGTACACAAAGACTTTTTTTTTGGCATAGCTTCATATATGGTAATAAATATTTTTTTCTACAGAGCCTATAAGCACTGATATGTGTCGTAATATAAACCGACGCATTCATTGTAGCGAGCACTGCCGAGCATCATGTTTCCAAATACAATGATTACTATCATAGCTAACCGACATATTTTATGTTTTCATTAACTTTTGCTGTTTTTGTTTTTTTCTTGTTTTTGTAATCAATGAGGTTAGCTTGCTTCTTTTTTCATATGAACGACAGCGTTTGTGTTTTTCTTTTATTAATTTGCGTTGCTAGTTTTTAATAAGCAAAAATTTTTGCTTTTTTCAATAAAAATAACAAATACAATGTCTACATATAATAAAAAATGCAGTCCTTACACTCTAAACAAAGTTGGTTGGTTCTTGCATTTTTCTAGCGCAAATTTTAAATTAAAATAATAGCAACAACAAAACTCATCAATGAGAATAGGAGTAAAAAACGTATAAAAAATTTAGATTGATTTATTTCATTTAGATTATTGCACAAAATGCTGTTGCGAACAAAGCGGGATTAAAAAAAAATCTGGTGTCAGCTAGGCATCATTCCGAAAACAAAAGTTGACTTCTGATTTAAACATTAAACTTCACTAACTTTGTGCTAAATTCACCAGTTTCATAATACATAACCAATATCACACAAAATTTTGAAATAATTTTTAATCCAAGCAAAACTAAGCACCCATTTTCCTTCATGGCTTGTACAGTGTATTAGCTTCCCGTACAAAAAATTCGTTTCTCCATTGGCAATAATTTGTATTAGGAAAATTTGATAGAAATTTTAAAATAATTGTCATAAAGGTAAACATTAAATCATTTAAATACATTGAAATAATGCTTTAAAAGTTTTTAAATTAATATATTAAATAACAAAAAGGAAAAAAAAACAAAAAATAATTTAGATTTGGATAATAAATAAATAACATATTTATGGACTCAATAAATAGGGAAATTTTTAATGTCAATTTATTGGACAGCCTGTAAATTCACAATAGACCACAAAATTTCCCCTATACAGACTTTAAAACTCTGTATTTTAAGGCACAATTGTAACATATTTAATATACGTGTATTACACATTTCTTCATACAAAATCTCTTTTCCTGTATTGTAATAATGTGTATAAGCCTCTATTAAGAACGGGTATCACAGAGCTTTACCTTGAAAGTTGAGTATTTGGTAAAATTCCAAATTAAGAAGCTAGTTAGCAGTTAATAGGAGTAATAAAAACTTTCTACTGTAAAATCAATAAAGCTTAAGAAGATACGTTAGAAAAAATTATGTAATCTAATATAATAGCTATTTTATTTAGTTATAAATATTAAAGTAATATAATTACAATCGCAGTATACAAGAACGAGAGGAGGTATAGCTTTTAAGTATACCAAACAATTTTTATTATAATCATTTAGTTCTTTTTTACGCTAAAATTAGCCTTTGACTTATTATAAATTTATATTGTGTTTCTTTTTTTTTGGATTCTAAGCAATATTTATGTTTGAAATTTTCCTGAAACTAGCTTAATTGTTTTTTTCATTTTTAATTAAAGTTTTCTTTTTCGAATTGCTATAAATAAAACCGATTCAAAGCCGCAAAAGTTACTTTTTATTTTATTTTAAAATCAATCATTAATTATTTTCTGAAAGATATATTATTTTTTTATATAAATTTGATTACAGCTCGTGTAAAATTTCAATTTGATTTGCTTGTGTATATTATCAATCATAAAATTTCGGGCTTTTAGTGTAGTTAATATAAACATACATTTTAATGAAATATACTTTTTTCCATAATTGTAAAATTGTTTGATTTGTTATATTGAAATAAATATTCAGTTCAAAAATATTTAAATAAATGTTTTAATAATATTTAGCATATGACAATGAATGGAGTTTTTAGTTTAAGGTAAAGGATTTGGATAGTTTTATAATCTTGAAAAACATTACAAATTAAAATGTGTGGAAATTAAGTAGAATTACACTGATAAAATATACAGATGTAATTTAACAAAGTACTTTGTATTTAATTGAGTACATTTCTTCGTAGAAAAGGCTCGAGCTTAATAAGGAAATGTTAATAAAAACCTGCTAGACAAGGAGAAAGGGCAAAATAGATTGAATTCCTTAAAATTTGAAGTCAATAATACCTGTTAGATGGTGGAAACATTTAGAAAACGTATAATGTTAAAGCCGTAAAAAAGTCTTTAGAAATCGTGTAAAAAGTTAAAGAAATGAAAATGAAGAATTTATAAAAAAAGATATATTTTTGTTAGTCTACAAAAAAAATGCTGACACTTTAGGATATTATTTCAATTTTTTTGATATAATACTTTGAGGCATAGTGTAATAGGGACAAGTGGTATAAAAATACGCTGATTACATTATTATAAACCATAGCGAATGGATTTATTTAATATTAACTATAGCCTTAAGCTCTCTATAAAAAAGAATGATAAAATTTTAAATTATGATATTCAGTTGATTTTCAAAGTCAGATTTGTTTGATCTAGGTTCAGGCTAGTTGTAAGTTTAAACTCTCAAGGAATGTTATTTTCTTGTTTAGTAACTAAGAAATTGTTTAATAATTTCAAACTTAAAAGTCAATATATATATATATATAATGAGGATTTAAGTCTTTCTTTTTGACAAACATTATTTGATTTTAAAAATTTAGGAAATGAAACAAATTACTTTGCATTTTTTTCTCCATATGATAAAAAAAAAACTAAAACAATATTTAAATCTAAAAGTATGGGAACTGGATTATTAATGTTTCATTCCAAGTATTCTAGACTTTTTACAAATTTTTTATTTTTTTGGTTTACCAACTATTATTGTGCTTTTAATATTATTGCTTAAATGAAAATTTTTTATAAATAATAAAAATATAGCTGATAAAAACCCCACAAATTGAAATTGCTATATTGTTTCTTCTTCTAAAATTTTAATAATTGATTATTATCTAATTAATCATTTTATAATTTTTATTGGTTAATTTTATTTATTAATTGCCTATGTAGAAAATTTAATTTTTACTTTCGAGTTATATAAATTTACGATAATAATTTAATTTTATTTATAATAAAATACCTTATTGTATATTTTTTGAAGTGCTTTTAATTTAATTTTTGATCTTTTATATATTTTAAATAACTATATAATTTATTTTTCGATTTTAATAATTTTATTTTTAATAAAACAAGTCTACAGAAATTTAAAAATTTTAAATGCTACGTGCATTTCATCATGAAGTCAACACAATATAGAACTTACGTTTAACTACACTTCTTAATTATAATTTTAACTAATTTTTTTATTTAATTGGTTAATTTAAAACTGCTACGCTACCTTTTGCATTTGAATATTATAATTTTTGTGGTTAAAGCATTCTACAAATCTTGTTGGTCTTGTCTAAATACTATTTTTCTGTTTTCTATCTTAAATTTTAAAACTACAACTCTATCAGGCCCCTCTGCTTATTTGATTTTTAGATTTTCTTTAAATAGCATAATTATTATTAATATTTCACTTAAAATTATTAAATTTTCATCGTCAAAAGAACATGTGGTTTTATTTATCTTCTTTATTAATATGAAACGCGCATTTTATAGTAAATTATTTTGCTTAGAAATTATATTTTATTATATACTTTATAAACGTTAATTGTTTAAATATTTCCATAAGCGATATTTATTTATTTTACTACATTATAGTCCTATTTGGTACTCTTTTCTACTTTTTTGCTTGTAATATTGTAACTATATTATTAAAGCATTTCAAATTCGAAAATTTTTAATAGAGTAGTAGAATATTTAATATTCAAGATTTTAATTATAATTGCAATCCTTATTGTTTTGAATATTATAATTGGACAAGATCTTTTGTTAATTGTAGTTTAGAATGCATAAAAGGAAGTAGCAGTTTAACTTAGAAGATTTAATTTAGCTAAAAATTCATCACTGGAAACCAAAGGAAGTTAAGTACGTATTTTTTGTTGCTATTCTTTACAAATTTTTCAAGAAAATTATTAACTAAAGTCATATTGCTTATATTCTATTGTTTTGATATAAGTATTTGTTGATTTTTGTCAATTATTTTGTTAATTTGATAAATATTTATTAAATGAAAAAATACCATCAGATATTTTAACTCTCCAAAAAATTATAATCAAAATTAAAATAATAATTGGTCGATATAAATTTTCGATAGTATATTACATAATTATACATTTTCCTTTTTCAGCCCATGGATTATTTTTTTTATCGGGTGCATGTATGAGCGGATCATTTTTTTCATTTTCTGTTACATATTCTCGCATCCTAAAATGAAAGAAAATAATAATTTTATTTTGATATTATATAAATTTCAAAATTAATTTTAATATTGTATAATGAGAATAAAATTATCCTTTTTTAAAATGTTCATTACACAATATTTAAACTAAGGTAAACCCATGGTTAAATAAATAATTTATTATGCCCTAAAAATATCATTGAGAAATTCCTTCAATTCATAAATGCCAGAACATAAAAAAGCAAGAAATTTTTCAAGAATTTTTCTAGATATGTCGTATTTTGCTGTTATTATATTAGCTTTCTTTGCTTTATAACTGATATATGAATACATATATTTTATATCTTATTAGCTTAAGAATAGAGAAATTTATGGTCTACTTTAAAAAGACATTAATAATAATTCATTCATTGATCTTTCGATTTGAAATTTTTCACATTAAATATCTGCGTGCTACAACCCTTCATTTTTAGATCATGTTGCCTTTTAAAAAGGATTTACTATATTTGATATAGATAATAATACTTGAACCAAAGCATTTGGGTATTGACGAAAATCATGAAATGTTTTGTTTACGTGGGTAAAGTAGGATGAATCTTCATTTTGTCTTATTTGACACTCATGAATATTTTATTGTATTGAAAAACATCAAACACAACAAATAATTCCTTTAGAGCATCAAAAAATTTTTTATTCCACCAAATTTCTTTTTAAAAAATAAAAAATTATAAAATTAAAATGAAATGCCTTGTTTTACAATTTAACAACACAACAAGCATTCTAGAACTCTTTCGTTGCTTTTACACTAATTACATCTTTTTTTATATATTTTTTTGAAAAATTATCTTACGCACAAAAATCAATAGCTAAAAATTTATAACAAACTTACTGTTCCCTTATGAAATCCTAGAAAATATATTTATTAACATTGAGGTTGATCCTTTTAATAAGATAATATTGTTGAGTCTACAGGGATGTAATTTATACATTGTTAATATATTGTGCTCGCACTTTAGTTGAATTTGTTTTACATAATTTCAGAGTTAAAGGATGGTGAGCGAATGAAATAATATATAATATTTATATAGTCAAAAAAGTTTTATTTATTCGTGTTACACAAATAAGATATGTTGATGTTTCTTTTAAATTTTCGTTAATAGAGCTTACGTGAATTTTTTTTATCTTATCTTATCAATATTACATAATTTATGATGCTATAAGTTCAAAAGAGGGACTGAGAGAATAGAACATTAAACCGAAGTATAGAGAATATGATCTACAATGAGAAAAAACATATTAAATAATGATTAAAAATTACATATATGTACAAGAGTTGCGTTTTATTAATATCTCAAGCATTAAAAGTTTTCTTTTATAAAAAACGTTTCGAGCAATATTAAAATGAACTTAAAATAGATCATGCTAAAGAAAAATTTTGATGTTAAAAGTCCACAGCAACCAATCTAACACAAATTTAAAACTATCAACAGTTCCTTAATTTTAATCTCTTGACTTGGTCTAGTCTCTACCAAAAGCAAAAGACCAAACACCAAAGCTTCGTCAAAAGCAACACAAATAAAAGTGGTATTGAATAATTTTTCGGACTAGGATATTAAATTTTGTTAACTCAGCTAATATTAACAAACGCTCGTTTGAAGATTGTATACTTGCTCCTATTTTTGGAAAATTCAAAAAAGTTCTCATTTACTTTATTTACACGAGTATAATATATATATATGTAAGTTTGTCACTATGAAAAATATTGCTAAAAGATATAATTTAAATATTACACGTTTTTTTTAATATTTAAACAAATTTTGTGATCGTTTTCAGCTTTAAGTGATGAATTTTAAAGATTATTCTTGTTATATGATTTATTCATAAATTAAATCGATTCAATATGAAGTCTGTTAAGGCAAGCCTTTTGTCTTCAGCTAACATAATAGAGCAATAAAGCTTTAATTAGATGATTGTCATAAAAAGCGTGAAAAATATAATACAGAATGTAGATTTTAGTTTTACAAAACAAATTGAACAATTTTCAAAAACTAAAGTTTTGCTTAATGTAATATTATTATCCAGAATACATCACTGAAAACTTATCTAAATAAACTCCATGACTAAACTGGTGATTTAATTAAAAATTAGAAAATAATTATCAGAATAGAAAGCCAAAAAGATTTATTTCAAAATCACGTGAAGGCTATTTTTAAAGGTGAAAATTTCAAATCTTTGATGACAATTTTAAAAAATTTATGTTTGTTAATACGTTAATACAAGCTACAAAATCTTAAGTCTTTTCTTTTTTCTAAGCTTTTCTTTTTTCAAGACAACAAAATAAATTTAAAAAACCAAAACCCTTGAATTAATTGTTGATTTGATAAAAAATTAAGTTTTACTAAATTTGATAAATTTTACAAAAACGAAATGTCTTTTAATACTGTTTAGTGTTAATACGTTGTTATCAATTGTTAAAAGTTCAACCTCCAAAAAAATTTTATTTAAAAAAAAGGTTTGGTTAATTCGTTGAAAAAAAGGAATGTTTTTAAGAATTATTTTTGGTAATACAGGTTATTCTAGTTTATTTAATTAATTTTTATTAGATAAAACAACATTTGAACAATATTCTGCCATATTTTCATTTCAAAATATTAATAAGTGAGCAAGTGAGAGCGAATAAATGGAAGCACTTCGAAAAAGAGTTACTTTGCGGTGTTTTAATCATAACTCGCGACAGAATCATCTAAAATCCAAAAATCTTTATTTATTTATCAAAAATGATGTTTTTCGAAGCAATGACGAAGGGTTTGTTTTTGTAATTTTTAATTTTTGGAAGTCTTTGGACGTAAAAATACGGATTTTGGCTTAAAAAGTCGACTTATTTGTTGTTGCCAAATTCATAATTACTAAAAAAAAAAATTCTCGTCATTACCTGGTAAGATATGTGGAAAAGTAGTGTGAAAAATTTCGAAACAATTTTTTATTTGAGTAGATTTTGAGTTATCTTGAATACCGACTTCGAAGCTAACAAGCTTTAGAAAAACGCTATAAAGTTTTGCTCACTTACATCTTGATCTAGAGTAAAGGACGCTCAAATGCTCATAATTTCGGTACTTTTACTCTGATCAACTTGACAAAAAATTTATAAGATATTATTAAAATGCGGAAAAGAAATTAAATACCAAACCCTTAAATATAAATAGTTATTAAAAAGTTAAAGAAATAACTAAAAAATAATAATAAATAAATTAAAGCAATAATTATCAAAAATATGAGAATAGTTTTTGTTTTTAGTGGGTTAGTTTGAGAGAATTCTACCCCACACTAGTATTTTCTCCTAAAATATTTCGGCAAAAAATTTTTATTGCAATGAAATCTTTACGGCCTTAAGAATTAGTTATTTAATCAAACTGGAACTAAAAAGTAAACTTCAAAGTACTATACACATTTTATGAAATAGACTCCGAATTTTACTATAGTTAAATTTAAATCAACAACATAATGAAATAAAAAAGCCATATTCTAGGAATATTAATAAATTTCAAATTATTTACTCCATCCTTTCTTTAAAAAAATTACTTGCTTAGCTAAAAATTTAATATACATGAAAATTTAGTACAATTTTATTAGGTACAAAAATAACAACCAAATTATATCAGTCAATAAGTCAACCCTTGTAACACAATAACACTTTCATGTCAGCGAATTTTATTATTCTAAAGAAAAACACAAATAAAATAGTATTATTTTTTTTGAATATAAATAAGATTCATTGCCTGACTGAATATTTTTTATGAAAACTTTTAAATAAATTTTCCATCACAATTTAAAAATCTTGAAATCCTTGAATTAACTTGCACTGTAATGAAATTTAAAAAAAAAAAAATTAAAAAACTTAATGTAAAAAGGACCGACCTCCTTGAATATGGAATGAAGTTCAAAAAATAAAGAACTGCAAATTTGCATTTTTATTTAAATAAAATTTTAAGTTGATAAGATAAAAATAATTCCACAAGTACTATTGAGGGTGGTCTTTGTACTTTTTACAGCTAAAAAGCACTCACTTAGAAAAGTTTTTTATTTTTATGCTTTGTAGCAAGTATAAAATTTTTTTATATTGTAAATATATAAATAAATTTTTTTAATAGAATGCTTAACACAATTTAGTTAAGAATTTAGTTTTATTTGCTTCAACTAAAAGTTCTTCAGCCATTTGCTGAGGAATATTTTAATTAATTTTGTTAAAAATATTTACGTATTTTACATATTTCCGTTTATGAAAATATTAAATTAAACATTTTAAATTATGTAAGCAATAAATATTCTTAAAAATTTGGATTAATCGGATAAAAAAAGATTGTTGCTAGATGAAAAGTTGAAGCTTAGAAGTTAGATATTTGATGTTTTCTGTGTTATCATATTCATATGTTTGCTTAATTAGGCTATTCAAACTCAGTTTTGATGATTTTCTAAATTTGAAGCTGACTGTATCAGCTTGCAATCAAAAAGATACGTTTTAATAGATAATTAAAAGTATTAGAGACAAAATTATTTTGATAATAGCTTTGGAGCGGAATTTTGAAATTTAGTGACATTTTTGAGACACTTGCCTAAAGACCCTTAATTCCATTATTAACTGCAACATGTGGTGGCCAAATTATTGGTGGAATATTTCGAATAAAATTTTTCAATAAATATATTATATTAAAGTAGGTCAGAAAAATTTACTTAAATCTATGATATTTCATTTTTATATGTTTTTTTAATCAGATTTTTGATCAATTAGTGTTTTGTAGGCTTGGTAAAAAGTATTTTTGTAAAAAATATGCAAAATTTGAAAGCTTAATTCATTTTTAAAATATAAAAAAGTTATCATTTCAAAAAGCAGGGTTTTAAAATAAGGGTTTCAACAAAATTTGAAAAGGACTGAGCTTTGAAAAGGGTGTATATAAAAAAAGTTTTCCTTAAGTATTTGTATTGGGTATTGATTGATTGTAATAAATATTACAAAATCCATTTAAATATTAAAATTTAAAATATTAAAATTTGAAATTTGTATTTATGTATTGAAAGTTCTCTAAAGCTCTAAAACTATCCACATATGTGTTTTTAATATCTTGCATAATATTAAATATATATAGTAAAAGAATATTTTTAAAAATTAAAAAAGAAAAATTTTAATACAAAAAACCTTAAATCTCGTATTTTTTCGATATTTCTTTCCAATATTTTTACACAATTTAGGAATAAACTTCAAATATTCGATCAAAAAATGCTTTTGATTACAAAAAAGTAATCTTTTACTAAGTTTTCAATTGACAATAACAATTTCTTCTAAAGTATTAAACAATATCAATAAATACTAAACTCAAGAAAAAGCAATTCAAAACAAATTTAAGGTTTTTCTTATTATGCTGTGAACTCATTTTCTTTGAATTTCTTTCACTTGCAATAACCACACTGTAATAACACAATTCCGAAATTACATTTTTTGTTATTACAAAGGTCAACAAATACTCTAAATAAGTTAGTTTTGTTGATTTTCACTGTATGTACATTGTGTGTACTACAAATCATCCTTCAAAAGCATACAAACAGTGCTTAAGGATACTCTAAATTATTTTTAAATTACAGCTTATACAGATATAGAACATTTACACGCAAATATATTTGCTTACAACTTTTTTCAATGAGTCAGAAAAAATCAATTTTCTTATATTTTTGAAAAAGTATAAGCAAATAAATACTTATTGTGTTTTTTTAAGCATTTAAACCAATTGTGGAACAGTTTTTTTAATATTTTATTTACAGACAAATAGACTAAATAATGTAAGATTTGTAGAGATATTTGTGCGAGTTTCTATTTTAATTTTCTATTAAATTTTTGCACATAATATTTTTGCAAATTATTTATTATTGTTATTTTTTTTATAATTATAATTTTGTTAGTAATAATTTTTCATATTTATCTAGTTAAAGTTTTGTTTGTATGCAACCCGAGCAAATTCTGTATTTGACGAAATGCAAAAAAAAACTGTTTATATTTGAGGGATTAGGGGTAGTAAGAATTTTCTTTTAAATTTTCTTAAAGTATAATAATAAAGTAAATATTCACTGAAAATTTAAAGTGAATCCGACAAATACTTTTCGAGTTATTCGACAATTAACAAATGGCTCTCGGGCTCTACATAAATCGGGTGTAAATCTTTGAATGCGTTTTTCTCAAAACTATGTTTTTTGAACTGGTGACCAATGTAACTCAAATACTGCTCGTTAGATTTCAATGAAATTTATACAGCTTTTGGAAAACCTGAAAAAATAGTGCCTGATCGAAGGATTTTTTTTTTATTTCAAATTTTAATTTTTTATAAACACTTAACTGTTGGTTTTTTCCCGAAAATATGGAAAAAAATTTCCTGGGGCCGCCATTTTGTTAGTTTCTTTTTTTTTTTTTAAAAAAGCTTCGATCAGGCACTAGACTATTTATTAATAAAACTAATT
This sequence comes from Acrocera orbiculus, assembly GCA_947359355.1. NCBI lineage: Eukaryota > Metazoa > Arthropoda > Insecta > Diptera > Acroceridae > Acrocera > Acrocera orbiculus. The sequence goes on from OX375757.1 coordinate 7,561,297, forward strand.
TTTTCTGTCCGATTGATTTTAAATGAGTCTCCAAGGATTTGTGATGGGCTAAACAAGGAACTTCTGTTGGAACTTGGTCACAACTGGGAACAAACAGCCATAACTTTAAAAATTATTCAATTTTGTCGTGAAGTCAAGTTGAAAAATAATGTAATGATGCCATATTTTTACTTTTATAAAATAAATTAATTTACTGGGAAAAAAAAATTGTTTAAAATTATCATTTTTTAATATCTGTGACTACCCCTAACCCCTTAACCTATTATACATCTTAACAAATCTCATAAGAACCAACTTTTATACTTATTTTAAATTAAATTTGAGAACTTTCATAAAATTATTTCAGTATTTTATTAATCTAATTACATAATATAACTTGATTAATGAGTTAGAACTACAGAAATTAAAATGTAATTAGAAAGTGAAGTTATATTTTGTTGTTTCTTTCCATTTTAATTAACAAAAACCATGTCTCCCTTTTTTCAAAAGCAAATTTTCTGTTACACTTCGATAAATACAGATCATATGAATTAAGTTAGAAAATAAAAGAAATTGAAGTGTAAACGCTATGCCTTGGTTATCATAAAACAAATGACTTAAGGGCCAAAGTACATTCATTATGTACAATCTTTTACAGAAATTTTCTATAGGAATTGAGCCAATGGCATAAAAACTATATAACCATTCCCCGTTGTAAGGATATATATAGAAAAAGTTCTACTTCTTCTTGGTTTTAATTGCTCTATAATTGAATAATGTTCTATGATGCTCTTAAAATATTAGGGCTGTTTTTTTTGCCAGACTTTTTCTTTATTTTTGTAATCTGCTATAATAAAAACAGCAACTGTATTTTTTATGGGTAAAATTTTTGAAGCGTGATTCTTAAAAGACAATATTTTTACTATTATTAACATATAAACATACCCAATTAATCCACTTTATGTGCGTTTTTAATAACTTCATAGAAAGCTAGTAGTGTAAACAAAATGGAAATTGTTAAAAGTAAATTAGAAATACATACACAACCTTCAATTAATTTGAGTTAGAATCTGGTAAAAATTATTTTGAAGGGTTGTAATTAACATTAAACCTACCATGCGCGGTCAAATGAACGTTTTTGAAATTTCGTTTAGGATTTCTCATTTAATATGTTACTGTATCTCCATGTAAATTACTGACTTTTCCTATATTTTACATACAACCCATTTTTTAATATTTACAACTTTCTATATTGCTTACTTTCCCAAAAAAATTGGTTAAAATCTCATTCTGCATTAAGATAAATGCTTTTATTGAAGAAATCATTTGACCGCTCAAGATAGGAATGTCGGTAGGTTTAGTGCTAATTATATTTGTCAGATTGATTTTTTAATATTCCTTTACATCTGTTCAAATTTGGTACCTTGATCAACTAAATACATTTGATTAATAACCCAAACAATTAATCAAATATTGCGAGCAAATATATTTAGAGAATTTATTGTAACAATAAATTTCTTTTAAAATCAATTAAAACCTTTAGGTAAAAATTTTCGACTAAGAATATATTTCATCGTAATATAAAAATTCGTTTGGAACTGCTGTTAGGATACAGATTAATCAAATCTATATCCTGTGTCATAGAATATACAAATATGCCGTAATATCCTATGACAATAAAATTAGTAAAAACAATTGTATGAAACATGCGCAAGTTCAACACCTACATACAGAACTTTAAAATGCACATATGATAATCTAAAAGACCTAAGCCATGGTCGCTATGGAAGCGGCTTTCAGAAATTTTTACCGTGCAATTTATCAATGTCATATGTTTGAAAGACAAATGCTATTTAATTTTATATAAATGAAAAAATTCACTGAAAGTTCCATTTATACTGGCTAAGTTTAGAAGTTTTTCAGTTTTTCAGTTTAGTTGACCAAGGTAACAAATTTGACCAGATGTAGAGGAATATTAAAAAATCAAATTAAATAAAACCATATAAAAAGAGTAAATTATTAAATTTCAAAGTTTTAGTACTTACTGACAAAAAAAACTCTAAAAAAACTCTAAAACGAATTTTTTAGAACAAAAATTTCAGTAATATATAGAATTCAAAAATAGTTTTTAAATAAATTAAAGAAATTGAAAGCATTTAACTAACTAACTAATACCCATTCTCCACCAAATCTTATACTCATTATTAGCCTCCCGTACAAAAAAATCGATTCTCCACCGAAAATCGTTTGTGTCAGGGAAATTTGATGGAAATTTTAAAAAAAGTGTCATAAAAGTAAACATTGGACTATCTGTGAAAATACACAAAATAATTTCAATGTGCTTACTCGCAAAACTAACTTCTAAATAGTATATTAAAAATAACCTGGAAAAAAATTAATTATTTTAAAATACATAAAATAATTTGAAAATAATTATCAAAATGCCACCATTTAATTCCTTTTTGACACATAGATAGGGGAATTTTTAATGTTGGACAATCTGCTAATTCACAATAGATTGCAAAATTTCCTTTATGCAACCCTTCAAAGGCTGTATTTTATACAAGATTGCGACATGCTTAATACGCGTGTTTTACCCATTTCTCCATACAAAATTTCCGTCTAACGATAAGTGTATAAGTTTCGGTGGAGAATGGGTATAAGCCAACCGCAAAATAAAATTTTCGGTCCTAAAATTTCTGATAAGATCCATGAAAACTATATTGTAGTATCCTTTTGATAATTACGAGTAACAAGATTTAAATCTGTAATAATATTAACCAATTTCCAAGGTAATATTTTGATTTTTGTTATTGTTATTCTCTAGTAATTTAATTTTAAGGATTTTTCAAATCAAAAATTGTCTTTTTCTTTGGATACTTGAAAAGCTTTTAAAAGACTCACATCAATTTTCTCTTAATACTTAAATCTCGTTTATAAAATGATAAGTGAGTAATTTTTTATATAAGTCTTTTTGATTATCTTTGCTCAACTTTTGATTTTTGTTCTTTTTCTAAAGTAAATTTGATGAATAAAGTCCCAATAGATACATGTGGGGTTTTCTTGTATTATAAATTTTAAAAATTTCTCATTTGATTTTTATTGAAAAACTTTTGAAAATATTTTAGATTATAAAGTCAAAATAATTTTATTGAAATATTACAAAATGTTAATAAACCTTTTAGAAGAATGAATTAAATTATATTAAAGGAAATCAAATATTTTAGCTGAATTTCTATGGGCATATTTTTTCTTTTTTCCTCTTTAGACCTTTTATGCCAAAACAGATTTCTTATCCAAATTTAAAAACCAAGTACATATATTGCTTTTAAGTCAAATTGAAAGTTTTCTATAAAAAAAAATTATTCTTTTGAATTAAAAGGACATATGGTGCCATTAGTGGTTTTTTTGTTTAGTGGTTTTGTTATATATATATATGTATATTTATAAACTGTATTGTAAGCGATATTTTTTGTAATTGATACCTTTTCCCAAAAAATTTATTAAATATAAAATAAAATAAACTAAAAAATATTTTACAAAAAAACACACTCAATTCTCGGCAAATGGCTTTTATATTCTTCAAAAAAGATTTATTTATCTCATTATTAAATGAGATAAATAAATTAAATGAAAATCATTCGATTAACAAAAATGTCCTTATTTTTTGATAGAAAAAAAAATTTTTTCTCAGTATAATAATTAACTTATCATATTTCTCTCTTCTGCTGTTACATTTTTGGCAATGTCTACCAAAATTTAACTTAAGAACTTTTTTGTCATTTTTCATTGTACCCAGACAAGAACTTATAATTTTTTATGGTATTTAATTGCAAGATGGAGTCCACCAAAGAATTTCGGACTTTCATTTATACTATTTTGGGAAGTTGAAAAAATTTTTTTGAATATTTAACAGATAGAAAAGAATTTTACTAAACCATTTAAGAAATCATTAAATCTCAAGCTCACAGACAATTTTTGAATCAATTAAAAGAATTTTATGATGATTTTTTATACAAAAAAAAATTTTTTCGTTTCTTGAATCAATTGATACTATCCCTAAGAAAAGCAGACATCATTGTAATTTATCATTGTTAAAAGATCGTTTTGCCATTCTTTTAATCATACTTTTTGTCAAAACCCCACTCAAGTGTGGACTTTTATTCTTAAATGTATCAAAAAATTTTTCAGGATATTTTTCAAAAATTATTTAATCAAAAGTACAATTTTATTTTCCTTAAATCATAAAGAATGTTTTAAATTTTTTTAGTTTTTATTTTTTTCATTTGGATTAAAAAAAATGGTCGAAATTCTGACGAGTAAGATACGAAAAGACAATCCATTAAATTACACTCACTTTTTTTGTGCAGCATTGAAGCAGTGAATTTTGAACAAAAGTTATGCTTTTGTTGTGTAATATCACTCCTTTTAGCTCATTAGCTCATTAAGTATTTATAACAAAAAATCACTTTTAATAAATTTATGTTTACTTTGTTTTTTATTCTGTAGATGCTTATGATCGATTTTTTAAGTACTTGCCGATGAGCTATTTGCTTTAAATTTCACCAATATAAAATAACTAGTATAAAAACTCCTAATTCTGGCTACGAATACAGTAGAATTCTGCGACTGAATACTTATCTACGTTGAGATTACTTATTGCGATTTGAATTAAGAAGTCATAAACTGCTTGGATAAATGTTTAAGATCATTGAAAAATTTTATGTAGAACAATGAACACACTCCCACTTTTAGTTACAAATGCAGTAGACCTATTTTGCGATAAACTGTTTAATTTTACAATAACATAAATATTTAAAGTAAAGGACAAATTTCTCATTATCTGTGTGACAATTCCCGACTTTGCTTGAATCTTGTATTACAAAAAAAACTTCCTTGGTTTTCTTTTCTTTTTCTTTTCTTTAGAGCTGTGTTTATCAAAGTAAAATATTATAATTTAATTTTCTAAGTTTTGTGATTGGTCAATATTTTCTAATTTATTCTAGCCATATTTGCTTCATTTTGAGACATTTATTCATAAATATGGTTTTTTAAAGAATTGAGCTTTTTCTTAATAATTCTAATAAAATTACTAAGATAAAAAAAATTAGTTCAAAATTATTAGGATAAATAAAAGTTTGGTTCAAAGCTTGTTCTCAAAATTAACCACGAATGGTACTAAAACCGGAAATAAATTAATTTTCTCGCAGAAATATTTACACTACATATTCAATCAAAATTTATTTTTAAAAATTTAATTTTTTCTAGCCAATTAGAAAATACTTCAAAAATCGTTTCTAAGAATACACCATATAAAACACTCCTTTAAGCAATTTACTATTTTCAAATTTTTATCAACTACACAGTAATTCCCAAAAAATCACAAAGTAATTCAAAAATCGATGATAGCCTTCCATTAAAAACAATAAAGTAAATAAAACCCTACACAAATCTGTTAAAAATTTAATCAAAAATTTTAGCAAAATTAAATCACAGCATGAAATATAAGCTGCTGTTTTTTTATATAATTTTAGACAGGATTCTCTTAATAACAATTTTGAACCCTTATTATATTAAAAAGTTTCATAACTCAGAAATTTTTAAGGCTTTTTAAATGTATGGCAAGTTTTTTTTTCTAAATTTTACCTACACTTTTTATAAATATTTTGAATTTATTAAAATTTTTTGGAAAAACAAAGAGAAATTATAGCTTCGAATAAAACAATTTCCGAAGAATAAAAACTTTAGAAATTAATTTATTGAAGCATTGCCAAGAGTCTTGATTATAGAAGAGATATTTTTTTTTAAGGATGCTAGGCACACTTAAGTGCTATTGTACTTGAATTTATACTTAGGGTATTCTACTGTTGCTTAAAACTAATATATATATATATATGTATATATTTTTTATTGCATTATTTTTGTTCATAGTTCCATCAAAAACAGCAAATGTACTTGTTGGTCTTCCTTAATATATATTGTAGATAGAATAACGTACATAATTGTATATGTATATGTCCTCTAGTAAAATTGTCATAGAAACTCCATTTTTGTAAAAAATTTCCTATTTGACCTAATTTATCTATTATGGTCTCTGGGTTAGTTGAAAGTTAGGATTTATTAGAGCAATATTTAATATTGGGTTTGTTCAGACTTTGTTATTCAAATTAATTTGAAAGCTCGGCAACAAAAAATTCTTATTTCCTTAAATCAAGAGCTCTTTGTCATTTATAAAAATAAATAAAAACTTTTCACATAAAATTGCTTTTTAACTATTGAAATTGAGATTAACATTAATATAGGATGTATATTAAGAAAAATAAAATCAAATTATAAAAATATTTTAAAGTTTATTTTCTTCTAAAACGAATTGCAAAGTATTCTTTTTTTAGAGATTATTGGAAAAAGTCATCTAAATTTCCATTATTTTCAATTTAAAATTTAAAAGTAATTTTTTAATAAATTTTTGGGAAGGAAATGGCTTAATATTTAGAAAATCAGGGGAGCTTAATTCAATAACAAGAAATAAATAATTTTTTTATATTGTTTTCTATGCTTATTTTTTGAGTGTGCTGTTGTTCTTTATCAATTATACTAAGAAATACTTAAGTAACCATGAACTATAATTTCTTATAACTTTAGATATAAAAATTGGTAAGAATGTATTTCTATAGCTTTAACTGATACGGAACCTTCAGCCAGATACAAAAATTATTTTAAAATAATATCTCCCTTTCTTAGTTTTAGAGAAAAAGGATAAATTGAAACAATTAATTGAGTTAATCCACCACTTATGTCAGTGAATTATGACAAGCAATTTTATCATATTGACTAAATATGTATTTGTAATAGATTGAAGTATTTTTCTCCACTCAACTATGCAATGAAGTTGAGTTAATTCCAACAAGGAATCGAGGAAGTTCATAACATATAAGTACAAAGGGATTTATGGTACTCAGCTATTACATGTAAAGTTAAAGTAAGGTTTATTACTCCTATTTCAGCCTGGACTTTAGAATAAAGTTAATTGCTGACTAAGAAATAAATATAAAGTGCCTGGAATTTGATTGCGTTACGTGGGGCATTCCATTACAGTTTTCGAATCTAATATCTTTGATCCTGTTCTCACTATATACACAGTTTGGTTTGACTAGGCTTAAACTTTTGGGAATGTAAAATTTGTCAATGTCGGATAGTCAGCTTTGGGGTCAAGTCCGTTTAAAGGTAATCAAAAATTATTTAATTATTAATAAACAAAAAACAAATGTTTCTTGAGATACCAATACAAGAACTTTTTTTTAATTTAAATAAAACAACACCCAAGATTTGATTATACTACTTAGAAAGTTTAATCCGCATTTTTTGTGTTCATTCTAATTAATAATGGTTACGATACAAATTCATCTTAAGTTGAATTAAGTTTGAATAAAAAAATTTAATATCCTCTCTTTGGAGAAAATTTGCAAATCTCATGGTGTCGTGTATAATAAATATATCATCATTTTTTCAGAGTGTAAAGTAGTATTAGATTTTATTGAGTAAACAAAAAATATCAATGAATTTAATTTTTGAAAAAAGTTAGTCATAAAAACGCAAGAAAAACCCCAAAGTCTAGAGAATACATATAATTACTTAAGAGTAGCACGAAAGTCAAGATTTATTATTCAGTATTTGGTATACATGCACAATTATTTCTACTGAAATTCTATACACAAGAGAATTACTTATATTGGACTGCTTTCAAGAAAACGATTAATTATTTTGATGAATCTTAGAGTGGAAAATTGGAACAAATTGAATTAGCTTTTCAAAACTCTTAAGGGGGAAATGTTCCAAAAAAAATTTAATTTGAATTTAAATGGATCCATTTGACCAAATTTTGACCAAATATAATTTATAGCAATTTTGAAGTTGTTACTTTTACAGTTTATATTAGTTCAGTTTTCACAATTATTTTCATTTATTTACTATCAATTTAATATAAATAGCACAAAAAAGGAAATTTAATAGAATTTACTCAAAAATAACAAGTAATCTAAATTAGTCATAAATGGTATCCTTAACAGTTTCAAAGTAGCAATAAGAATTTTTTAAAGGGAATTATATAGAAATATTCTGAATACTGAAAGGCTTAACTTTTTTATAATGACAAATTTTATCAACACTATTAGCATAAAACCTTTTTGTATTTTTAAACTTTTATCGGATTAAATCAAATTTTTATCAGATTAAAATCAAACTAAAGGGGTTCAAACTATCAATGGATACCCTTTTGCAATTCAATAAATAAATTATTCAATTTCTTATAAAAATGGTCTTAATGATATTCTAACATATTATTACACTCACTATTAAACAATATTTTTATTTAAAACTTCATTATTTTTAACTTAAAATGCAAATCTTTTAAAGTTAAAAGAAGATTAATAATCCTTTTTGAGTATTATCAACACAAATATATTTAAAGCTAATCCAAAAATTGTTGGTAAATAATTACTTTTAAAAAGAGGCTAATATACATAGTAAAATACAATTTAATCCACTATTTAATTGCACACATTATAAACAATAGTATCCATATAACATAGGCGTGTTAATTATACAAATAAAATGTCCTATTAACCCTTTCTATTCAAGCAGAGATTTACTTAGCAACAGCACAAAATTTTGTCAATTGAACATAATTTTAATTAAATTCACTTAATAATATCCCAAACTTTCACCCAATTTTTTAATTTAAAATTTAGTATTGTTTACTTACGCTGCGATACTTTTAGAAAGCGGCCATCGTTCCATTGAAGCCTGATATTTCATATTTTCGATTTGCTTCTTTAGTGCGTCCCGGTCCATATTTGCTAACACACTGGGATCCATGGCGCCTAAGAGCTATTCTCATGCCACCCCTCCTAAAAAAAAGGAGAAATTTATATTTTTATTACTTTGAGTCAGAAAATAAAAATTGATTAAGGAGACAAAATGAGAATGTTTCTATGAGTTTTTACAAGGATATTTTCCTATAGAGATTCGTTTTTAGTGTGGCCATATTTAAAAAAATTCATTTTGTTTTTGCTTCATTTTTGTTGTTGTTTTGTTTGGACTTGTTTAACAAATCTTGTCTTTCGATTCTAATTAAAAAGATTAATAAAAATAAAGTAATCTAAGGAAAATTAATTTGGGCGGCTATTCCAATAAAATAATAACAACTCCAAACAAAAAGAAATGTTTTATTTACGCAGGTCATCGTAAATCATGTCTTATGAACCAATTAGCAAGTAGGTAAGTAGTTATACGATAAGATGCATAGATCTATTGTGTAAACTAACAAGATAGATTTTAAGCTAGAAAAATTATACAGTCATCTTTTGCAAAAGTTCGAATATTATTCAACCTAATTTCTACTTTTTCCTCTAGAGGTAAGCTGTAGAGGTGTATTATATAGTGTGTCAGCTTATTGTACAGTTTTGAGATCATTTATGCTGTCTCCTGATGTTATAGAGATATTTATTTAAAGCAGAGGTCGGCAAACCGCGGCTCCTCTAAAAAATATGATTTGCTATGCGGATACTTAAAGTGCGGTTAAAAGTTCCTAGCTTATGAGCAAAAGTCGGTTTTCCTGACTTCAACTTTTTTTTGGACAACTTGCTAAATAGGAAATATAGTGCTCCTTAACAAAAATTAGCTTCTTCTGCGTATTTTTTTTCTATTAGTGTTACATTTTCCATCTATATTTCTTCCTGTCTTTTTATTCATATAAAAATTTTTTGTAATAAAATTCAATACTTTTAATTAACCAAACAACAAACATTATGTTAACTGCAAGAAATTTATATTTCGTAACACATGAATTGTTGTTGTTTTCATCCTATGAAAGCACTAGATTTTTATACATAAAATGTCAAAAGAAATATAAACGGCACAACACTGAAAAAAAAACGTTTGCTATATATGTACGTTATGAAAAAAGTTGCTTGTTCAATAAAAAAAAAAAAAAAATGGAATGAACGAATGGGAAAAAGCACAATTAGTATAAACAACGAAAGTGGACAAAAGAGTTGAAAGAAGTCATCCTCAGCGAACGTACTTCATTTAGTTTTTCTTAATTAAATTAATAAAAATCTATCTTTTAATATAATGTAGTTTAAGTTAAAAAAATTTGGCTCTCAAAACAAACTTCAGTGTTTGCTTTTTGGACATTTGGCTCTCTTGGTTAATGACTTTGCCGACCCCTGGAGGACTGAATCTTGTTATGAGCCATATCAATATTTTTTTCAATAAAATTTCTGTATCGTATTTTCAATGAATTTCAAGGTTAGATTGTAGACTCCATCCAATCTTTAGGACATTTAAATACTTATCACGAAAAATTTACAGCAGTGTCACTTTTTTTTTGTAGAATAAGTGGCTCTTGTAATAGCATCAAAAACCTTCAGATAAGAATTAAATTTTAAATTAAATTAAATTAAATTTCATATGATTTAGAAAATTCTTTTTACTAATAATTAATTTTGAAATAATAAATTTGTTAAATTGTAATAATATATAATCAAAATTATTAAACAATATAATAAAATAATGTTATGAGTTTTTTCAAAAAACAATTACATGAATTTTAATTATAAAATCTTAGTAATAAATAAAAGTGCTTAACTTTTAAGTGTTTTTTTTTATTTAGTAATTTTTGAGATACAAAAATACTTTTTTGTGAAAAATTTTACTTACTGTTCAAAAAACTTAACAAATTAAATAAAAAATCTAAATCTGGCAGCACTATTTCTATATTTTTTAACTATTATTTTCTTGTTGCCTTTATAACGGTACTCTATATGCTGTTAATATTATGAATTAAAACTTCTCAGAGAGTTAGCCAAAATGCGCATGTACATCATATATCAATCAATAACCAAAAGTGTATCCACCCGTATTTAGTTTAGTCCTAGTAAATCAAACTACGAGGACCCAAGATGTTATAATGTTACTCTAAAAACGCATTTATATATTAGTCACAGCCTTTATACATATATAGTATATGAAGGCAATTATCTGAAAGTGTAATGAAATTGGATTTCGTTAAATTACACAATGATGTGTCTCCTCTTAGAAAAAGGAGGAAGGAACCATGTAATGACCGGCAAAAAAACGGAATCAAAAAAATAAATATGAAAATTACATATTTCTTATTTGAAAGAAATCAACATTGACGATTATCCTTGAATTAATCGCTTTGTATAGATATTCTATTGTATGAAATATTCTTTTTCGGTTGGGTTCCTTTGTATAGGAATCCAAGTTGTTTTTTGATTTGGACTTTTTGCAAGAAATTGACGGATGTCTCATTTATCTTGTGTTTCCTAGAACAATAGACAAACTATCTAAAAATTATGTTTCTAATTAAAGAAAATTACTTTTCAACCAAAAAATTGTGACATCTGTTGACCTGATTTACACCTCATACATTAGTATCCTTACTTGAAAAAAGCTTTACGCATTGAAAATAACTATAACACTAACAACATATTGAACTAGAAAATTTTATGTTGAATCACATTCCAAAATATTGTTGAATCAAATCAAATTGATTTGGATTGTAAAATTGTTGAATGTTAAATCAATGGCAAGATATAAGGTTTCAATTTTTAAATCCAACAACATTTCAATGGCTTTTTAAGATAACAACTTTAAAAATATTTTATAACTAGGTGAGTCAGCACAGGAGCTCAAGGGCTTTAAACATCTGTTAAGGAAAATATAAAATGTCAACAGAGATATTTTGCTATTAAATGAAGAACTTTTGTAACTTCTAAACTTTAAATTTTATTTCAGTTAACTTTTGACTCGGAATAAGCCACTGTCATTGATATCGAATTTAGATGAGAATTCAAAGATGCTTAGGATACTTTTTGTACATTATTTTGTTCAAAGATAGAGCCAAAATTGTTTTTCTTTACTTATTTATTTTTGAAATATATTTTAAGCTTTTAAACATTTTTTAAAACATTTTAAGCTTTTATTTTTAGCATTTAAGCATTTAATACATTTCTAATTGCGAAAGGTAATAGAAATAAAACTTTAGGTGCAATATGCTTTCAATAAATAAATGTCCAAGGAAAAGAAAATGGTAAAATAGAAAGAAAGTTTAGTTTTATTCCTGGGGTAATAAATAGAAACTAAACTTTATAATGTTACTACAAATCCTTGTAATTAAAAGGAACTTAAAGCTTATTATTCTACTAAGTTTACATTTAATGCTTATGGGTAGAATGATTTAAATTCAAATTAAATACTAATATGGAAAGGAAACCCTGGTCATTAAAATGTGAACATAAAACCTAATATAAGTTGTCTTACTTAAAATAAAAGCTGTGTATTTAGCTAGAAATTAATTAATTTGACTTTGTACTGTAAAATACATACAAGGATAAGACTGGATTGTTTTTTAGCGTAAGCGTACAAACTTTTAAATTCAATTACTTATAAAAGAAAATATAGAGTTAAGTACATAGGCCATCAATTTTTCAGAGTTCCGAGTAATCAATCTTTAAGCAGTTGGATATAAATAGCTCATTCATTGTAGCAAACAATGCCGAACAGATTTAAAAATTACTTCAAATTATTTGTTTTTTGCTGTTTGGTGCAGCATTTGGTACAGTGACCTTCTGCTTTAGTGTTTACTTTTTTGCTATTTTTTGGAATATATTTGGTTGTTATTATATTTTTAAGTCAGAAATTCATGTAGGCATAATATAAGATGGAATAAAAGCTTAGTATAGAGAGAAGAGAGTTGTCATTGCAAGGAGAAGCTATGTTTGTTTTTTTTTTATCCAATAATTGGACTGATGTGTGAAAATTTTGATTGAAAAAACCAACAACAAAAAAATAGACATAATGAAAAATAACAAACTGAACGACTGAATATTGTTTTGCTCTATTTTTATGAGTGAAATGTGTTACTATTAGCGAAGAATACCGAGTTTAGGTTCATGTATTTGCTTGCAATACAAATATATGGCAAGAAGAAACGTAAATATACACTCGGTTTATCCACGCGTTAACCGAATAGAGAAAAAAAGAACAATATAAGGGCAAAGCAGAGGTGTTGAGGTGTTGTCGTTCAACGGCTCTGCTTTGCCTTTATATTGTAGTTGTTACATTGTTAGTAGTACATTTTATATGGGAAAAAATATTCAACATACATCAACATACTCATTTGCGAGTGACATGTGAGGAATTTTGTAATTATTTTTTTATTCCGCACATCTTGGCGACGCTACCTTTCGAATGAAACTGGTTTGAGTAAAATCGGTTAGGTATAAACTCCTTAAAAAAGGGACTACAAAAATACGCCTTGCGTATTAATATGTAAATAATTAATCCATTTTTGGACTGTTACATGAAATTTAAAGAAATTTTCTCTTAGTTTGGTATTTTTCTAGCTGAACTAACTGTCAAATTACTATTATAAAAATTCCTAAATTACTATTATAAAAATTTAACTATAGTGGAACTCACTAGTATCATGTAGGCTATAATCATATTACATAAAATATTAGCTTGTATGATTACTGCACTGCAGTCTGCTTTATGAACTCAAACGGTTTTTCTTCTTCAGCCATCTTGTGAGATCTGCTTTGTCAAGAATCTTCATCGTTGACGTGGTGGCGAAATCACAACTCATAACTCTTAACAGATCATAGACTCTGGGTAATAGTGCCTATTTCAAGATCCTTATGTAGGTCATTGTTTTTAAAGTACCTAGGAGCATTAATAATGCTCCTAATTACCTTATTTTAGAATCGCTGAATGATAAAAAAATTGCTCTTCCTAGCGCATCCCCACAGTTGGATGCCATATGTCCATACGGGCTTAAGTACTTGGTTATAAAGGAGTATTGAAATTCAACATAAATATTTTATTATAACTATATAAAAAAATGAATTTCCAACCAGGAATTCTTGTTAAAAAATATTTTTTTTTTTAAATTAAATTTTAATGAAAATTATTTTTATTGACATAATGACATCATAGCGAAAAGAACATTACTATTTTTCCTCCGTTTCAATCTCTTAATTTTATTTCAAATAAATAAATAAAATTTTGAACAAGTAAATTTAATTTTGAATAAGTAAATCAAGGGATACTTATAGAGCAATATTTTTTGAATTTCTCTTCTGTATATAACATAAAATCTATAGGGAATGAGCTTACAAGTTTTGGCAGGTGACAATATTTTAACTTTCTTACAAAAACATGAAATGAATTTTAAAGTCTAAATAAAAGCAATAAGGGTGGCTTCAAAAGTTTAATCATATTGTATTTATCTCAAACACGTATATAAGTTTAAATAAATTTCATTTTTGATTACAAAAAAATTATTTTATTACACTCAAAGGTTTTGACACATAAAGTATAAATTTAAGTTAAGCTGACATCTAAAAAAGGCAATTACTAGTACCTAAAACAAGTTTTTAACTTTATCAATCTCTTCTTTATATAATTATAAACTTCACTACGGAACCAAAGTTATAAGAATAATTTGCTGACCTAATTTAAATTTCGTGTGCTTCAAAGTATTAAAATTTAATATGAGTGGCCTGAGCTATTTGGCCCTGTTGGTAAGTAAAATAAGTCTCACAATAAAGCTCAAATAGGGTTATTATAAAAATATGCGTGACCATGCAATGTTACAACTTGTAAAATGAAATTATTTTTTTCTTACTAATCAAACGAGAGCGTATCACAAAATTTTTTTTTTTGTTTTTGTTTTATTAGTACTAGGCAAAAGGCAACTAACCGCCAGCTATTTTTTCAAACTTTGATGAATTTTCCAAAAGCCTTTTGAGCTAAGAATCCTCTTCTCAATTATTTATTCAACTAGTTTATTTATTATTATGCTCATAAATGATTATTTAGGGTTACTGAGAGTAGTTAAATCACAAGTTAAGCTTTTCAATAGTTCTTCAAATTTCCAAAGAAAGTTTTTGAATGTAAAACCTCTTTTAACCTTTTCCTAAAGCTAAGTTTTACATAATTATGCTTCTAAATTATTGGCATAAATTACATTAAGATCTGAGTTTTCAAAAATCTTTCACGGAAAAGGCATCATCAGCTAACATCAGCTATTTTTATCAAATTTTGATGAATTTTAAAAATGAAGTTTTGAGCTAAGAAACCTATTCTCAATTATTTATTAAACTATTTTTTGCATAATTATGCTCAAAAAGAAGTTTTTCTCTATTGAAGTGCTTAATTTAAACAATAGCATTAGTATCAACAACTAAGAATCTATTCCTTTTCAAATTACCTCAAGAAAGAGTTTTAAATAAAACCTAAAAACTATTTAAAGGTATTTGAGGTGTATTAATAAATTATAAAGCCATAACTTTATCAATTCTCATAAATAATAAAAATTAAGCAATTAATGGTCCACAGCATAATTTACGCCAAATAATTCTTGCTTTATTATAGTCATGTGATTGAATTTTCCGTTTTCCTAATATCCAATTTTATATTTGAAAAAATGTTCCTTAAAATATTTTATTTTATACTTTGTGCAAATAAAGAACTGAATAAATTAGGTTCTAGAGGGAGAGTAATTTTTCTTTGTCCAAAAGGAATTAAAACTAAAAAAAATTTTATAATTTAAGCACAAGACTTATCTCAAAGATAATTCCCGGTTCTTTTTTTATAAATAAATTATGTATGTGTATTTATGTATGTATCTGTCAATTCAACCATGCGTGAAATATTTGCTATTTACTCACTCTGGATATTATAAATTCAGATTAGAGCATTTTATAATTCATTTTTCTGACACTTTAGTATTTGATTTATTTCCGTATTCTGAAATATATGTTCAATATGTAAGCTATGGCTTACAACTTCAATTGCTATCATGAGTTTTAGTTTTCAAGTTTTTTACAGTTATATATCTTAGAACAGTAACATTATATTAAATATGTATAATATAATATAAATAACGTGATTTGCAAGTAATTTATGCAATAATTTATAATTTAAAAAAAAGGGGAAAATAAGACCAAAGGAGACAGCATGTAGTCAGAAAAATGCGACTCACCCACCCTGCAACGCATCCCAAAAAATATCGATAAAGCGTAAGCTTAAAAGTGAATTTCGACCCTATTTCCATATAAATATCAACTTAAGATTTTTAGCAAGAATGCAATGCATAAGAAAAAATTATTTAAGAGCAAGCGATCGATATTCCGCTTGCTTGCATTTGCAAACGTTAAATAAAGTCATAGTCATAGTTGCAAATATATTGCAAATTTGTGCAATTAATTTGAATTCATTTTCTTATTGTTAGTGATTGTCATTATTGTCATTATTTATTGACAGTTATGTAATGTTGTTTTTAGATTATAATGATTGGAAAGTATATTGGAAAGCTTGGCTTTCCTCCATTAACAATTTAAAGAACAAAAATTATTGTTATTGTTTTTTGTAATATTGTTTATTTTTTAATATGTATGTTATATTGTAATATATTTTTTTGACATATAATTAAACTTCTCATCTTAATTTTAGAATAACATATTTAAATTAATTGAGCTTAATTGAGAGTGTTTTCAGATGATATAAAAAATTACAAGGAATTTAAAAAGAACCATCGAAATATATCAAATTTTGTGTAAAATATTTAAATTTGAGCATTATGAAATATCTACACTTTTGGTGTTTTTAATTTTTTTGAAGTCCAACGCAATTAACATGCAAACTTTTTATCGATTTAAAATAACAAAAAAATTCTTCCTGCCAATATATAACAAGCTCTACATGGATTTTGCTATAGGTAATTTCGTTAAAGTTTTTTTCAAGGTAAGATAGTTTCATCGAATAAATTTCATTTGCTTAACAATCTATAACATAAGCAATAGAATATATGTCCTTTGAAATTTTCTACTTTGTCTAGCTATGTTTAAATCTAATTAGTTGTTTTACAGAACTAATTTTTTATAGATGTTTAAATCTAATTAGTTGTTTTACAGAACTAATCCTATTTGTCTGAATAATTTTATACTTGTAGATGGGATATAAGAATTCTTTTAACCTTGTATTACTTTCGATTGAATTTCAACTATTAATTAAAGTACCCCTTATTTCAAATAAAAAAATATCTCATTAACATTTGAAAATTTTTAAGTAATGCCAAATATTTTTTATTTTTAAAATACATCAAATTAAAATGCAGAATGTTTAAGCTCGAGAGGAGTTCCAGTTTGTATTGTATTGTTTAAGATAAACTCTAAAAAATCATGATTTTGAAGAGATATTTTTCATTTACTCATCAGAGAAAACTTGAAAATTTTTTAAATAAAAATATACTAATTTAAAAAAAATAAATGAGAAATTAAATTGATTACTTTTTTTAATTAATAAAGAGATGTGACTTTTTATGTCAATTTCAAACTAAGCTCACTTTCAGTTAGAATACTTCAGGTATCATGATAGATTTCATTAAATTATTTGTATTCATTTAGCAAATAAAAGGGGTTCAGAAAAATTATTCTATGAAAAATTTTCACTTATTAATTTTAAGTTACTTGGCGGAGAAATTATTGAGATATTCTGCCTGGTTTTGCAGTTTTGAAACATCGATTTTTTTTGTTTTTGTCTTTTTTTATACTTAAATACTTCAGAAATATAATTTGAAGTCAAGCCAAGCAAAACTGTGAAAGTTATCAGGTAATTAATGTTAGGCAACTAAAGCCATAAATAAACTTTTAAAAGTTTTAAGCGCATTTTTCTAAATACTACTTTTTCAAAGTCAGTGATCACTGTCATTCAAAAATTACATTACCGATTCACTTCAAACTTGGTACACACTTTCTAAATAGAAAATACCTTCCCCCAACATTAAGTTGAAGTAGAATTTTTTCTCAAATTAAGGGGGTTTTCTACTTACAAAATGGCGGAATTTTTCGTGAAAAATAGCAGTTTTAGCTTTAAACGAGCACCAAAATTTTTTAAATAAAAAAAAAAGTAATAAAACCACGTTAAGGGAAGGATTTAATAGTACTTTGACTAAATTTTAAGTGTTTTTGATTTCAGGTAATTTCCAGTTGAGATACAGTGATCACCGCAAATCATCTTTTTCCAAAGACGTACTTGTAAAAACTGTGCCACCGGCTTCTATATAAAGATTTTCTAATGAAAAAAATTAAAAAATGTTGCTAACATCATGCTTAATAATTTACAAAAACCTTGAATAAATTTCCTTAATCAATATTCATAAGAAAAATTCAGGAAAAAAGTGATTTTTTACACTTAAAACCATACCCCCCTTATTAATAGATCAATTATTTGCAATTTAGACTAAGTTTGAAGTTTCTTCAACAAATGAAGAAAGATTCCATCAAAAGCTTAAAGGGACAGCTATCTAGCTTCTTTTCAATTTCATGGAGCTGTTATCAAAGAGATTAATGAATTATATCCTACCAATTGTTATAGCTGTTCTATGAGGATTGCAGTAAAGATCCAAAATTTCAGAGCTAACTTCAAACTCTCGAGTGTCTGTCAGGAAGTACACTAGATCCAAGTCACAAAATTTAAGTTAAAAGTTAAAAATTTCCCTGAAAAGGCATCCTATAAGTCCATATGATTTCTTTTATTATTTGTAGGCAAATCTTCTGCTAACAATAACCTATAGTTTTACAGACACACTACTGTAAATAAAGATTCTTTTTGTTCCTTAACTAACATGATTAGAATAAAGTCAGTTTCAAAGTCCTGCGCTAATACTGTTATGGCTTTAAGATCCATCCTTTTTAATATTTATTTTGGTAGATACTTTATCCTGGTATAAGTTACAGGATCCATGCAGTTACTGGTATACAATACCACATGTATACCATAATGTACGTCTGTTACGGATGCAAAGAGAAATAAAACAGTAAGTTATGACTGCAATACATATAATTAAATAAAATCAAAGAAAACCCCAAAATACTTTCATTTCGAACATAATGTAGGGAAATTGTTAAGCTCATTACTCTCCAAAAAAATATGATGTTAGCTTACAGAATCTTGTAGCCCAGATTAGACGTTGGTTGGTTTTCTTAATTTTTTCAAAAGTTTAAAAATTGTACTGGTTCCGTTTATTAAGTTTTTTTTATTAAAACTGAAGAAGAAAAAAAAATTTATAGTTAAAGACTAAAAGTAAATTGTAATTCAAAAACGTTTTGATTTAGCCAATAAATAATTTGAGAGCATGAAACATTTGAATGTTTCATTCTTGCAGAAAAAGGCGATTACAAAAAAAGAGTGTGGAAATTAATTTGAACTTATGAAAATAGACGTTTTTCATTCAAAATTCAGTCCAAACACTGAAAATATGTTTTAAATTTCTTTACCAAAAAGAATTTTATTTATTAATGTGATTATAATAAAATATGACGTACTCGAAAATAATTTTTTCGTTCATTGTTTTAATGATTAATTCTTTTAAGTTTCTATTACTTCAAAAATGTTTTAAGATTTCTCTTGGAGTTATATTTAAAAAAATTTGGTTTGAATTTTGTTCTACAGGAATTTATTTATGAAGGTTTCTTATTGATTTTTCTTGCTATTTAAAGGATTATCCATCCATCAAATGAAAAATTTTTAAATGAATTTAAAAATAAAAAGAATGTATGTAGTTGAATTTTTTTCTGCCTTTCTACTATTTATATTTTTATTTAAGAAATTTTTAAATCTTGACTATTGCCTTTGAAAATTTTGAAACTACATTCTTTATCTTTTTTGTGGGTTTAAAAATTCAATACTTTAATCATTTAAGATTTTTCTCCTAATTTTATTCAGGAAATTATAGAGATAGCATGTTTATCACTTTTGTGATCACATGAAATTGAAAAATTAAATTTCCGGAAAAAAAAACTAAAGAATATTATCCTGAGTACATTCAATATCGATTTTAAAATAGTCAAAGACTGTCTTCATATATTATTAGAATAAACTCAAGAATTATCAATAAAAATCCTAAAGCTTTAACTGTAGGCATTTATATTACTTTCTATGAAGCTGTTAGTGAGAATTTTTTAAATTCAATAAAAGTTCCTTGAGACGCTTACGACTTTGTTCATGTTCAATTTAACGTTATTTAACGAGTATAACTTTGCTTATTAATCATAATTAAAACCTTTTGGGGTAAGCAAAAATAGTTTAAAAGCTGAAAGTTGTAGGATAAAAATTTGTTATTTACTCCATTTTTTTATTGATAATATATTTTTAAGTATTTCATAAAGTCCCACGAATGCTTCTTATTAGGCTGTTAGTCGAAAAAAACTCAATAAATTTTGATAAATGGAGATATATTTTTTAGAATGTAATAACTTAATCTGCAATAGAAAAAGTCTAGCTTTAAAAATCCTTTTATACTGTTTCGCTTTTTCAACAGAGTTTTAACCAAAATTTTTTGTTTTTGTTTTTATAAAAATGTTTACATTTTTTAATTCCAATGTAACAATAGAAACCTTCTTTTCTTTTCAATGTAAATGCAAATTTTTTAAATTTTAGTACTTAAATTTTTTAATTTGAATCATCTTAAGAAAATTTTCTTTGAAGGTTTATTTGTTTCAGTTTTTATTTTAAATTGTTTTTAATTCTAACAACATATTTTTCCCTTTTAATTGAAAATCTAGAGTTCAAGGACCTTTAATATATCATCAACCATGGAATTTTCACACTTTAAAATTATAACTTCAATTCCGAATTTAAATAAAACAAAAAATATTGGGTTTTTTAATTTGGATTACAGAAAAAATTTTACCTACTTAATTAGAAATATAAATTTTCTCGTCTTCACAAAAATAATTAATTTAATAAAATCACAAGAATAATTTATTTTAAAATTGAAAATAAATCCATAAACACTTATTACGTTTATTGTCCTTCGAAATGAAAATTACTTTTTACTTTGTACTTAATTAACTTCACAATAATTTAATAATTTAAACTTTAAACAAATATTTTTTATTATAATTATATTAATTTTCAAAATTTTGTCTTAACGATTTTAATAGACGTGTGCAATCTATAAGAACAAAAATCATCAACTATACTTTTTTTTGCAAATAAATTTACGAGCTGACTATAGAAGCCTCTCTAAGCCTATTTGTGTTGTAATTTTTGTAACAACAGCAAAGTCTAGGCAAACCATAAAATGACGATACCTACATATACACTTTAGTAGAATGTGGGTAATAGGTCTGCTCAAATATTTTGTTTAAGTTTTATAGTGAAGATATACAGTTTGCTTTTGTTAAAATGAAGTAGTATCCTTTGATGAGAACATCCCTAATCATGTTACTAAAAATCTCATTTGAATGTTAATAACATTAAAAATGTTTTTTTTTTAAATTTTTATTGAAATATTTAACATAATTTCTGGAATAAAAGCTTTCTTTTGTATAGAATTTGTTACGTTACGACAAAAACAACAAAAACAAAATGCAACAAGCTTCGTATATAGCATGTGAGAAAGTAGAATTCTATTAAGAGAAAATCAATATTCAAAAATTATTACTTTGTGGCTAAAATTTATTAATTTTGTTATTGCCCTTGTTTAACAAGGAAAATATACAGGAAATTTGGTAAAAGAAGTAAATTATGAAGGGTTATTTCATGAGTCATGGTGTAATTAAAAAATATGTGAAATAATTTATGTACCATAATTTCTTCTACAAAGATTTTCTTATCTTATAAAACTTATAAAGCCAAAGGATGTCAATAACTGTTTTATTTTATTTTATTAATATTAGTTAATTGGACGCAAATCTTTTAATTATTTAATTTTGAAAATGGTTTTCGTTTTAGTCTAATCAATTTAAGGTAAAAATTGTTCTCTTTATTTAATAATTATTTTAATAATTAAACCTATATTGAGAATAGATTTTAGAAATTCAGTTTAAGATAGTAAATAAGTATGTATTAAAACAGATACAGATAAATCAGCCCAAAATTACGTAAACATTGAACAACAAGAAACCTACAAAAATATTGTATTGAATTATATCATCATGTTAACTTTACTTTAATTTTCCTTTTTCTTTACCTCCCAGAAGGTAATTGCTAAAAAAAAACAAAAATTAATTAACTAATTTGAAAGTTTAACGAGAAAATGTTAAGGATACAAAGATTCGTGTTCGATACAGCCAATCGGACGCCAAATGACTTATTACGAGGGTTGATCAAAAAGTAATGATTAACTAAGTGGTTTGGATCATGAGCGCTAATGAGTTTTCAATCCTTACACTGTACTACGTCAATTATATCAAGTTGGTATAAATAGCTGTGCTTTTCTATGAGTTGTATTCACTTAAATAACAGTATCTGAAGCGATAACACGAAATGGAGAAAAATGAGATTAGAGCCGTCATTAAGTATCTTTGTATGAAAAAGATGTCGCCTACAGAAGTTTATGCTGATATAAAGAAAACATCAGGAGAGTCTGCCCCACGATATTCAACAGTCGTGAGATGGTGTCGAGAGTTTAAGCTGGGAAGATAGATAACAGAAGATGAACATCGCTTTGGCCGCCCATCAACATTAACCCTATCACTATTTTGGAATGCAAAAGGAACTATCATATTCGATTATTTTGAACATAGCAACACAATAACGGGTCAAATATATGCAGAACAAATATGGGAGCTGCGAGAAGTAATCAGAAAAAAAAAGCGATACAAAATTGCGCAAATTGTTTCATCAAAACAAAACAAATCGAAAGTGCGATGGCTGCAATCCGTGATGCAAGCTTTGGATTGATGAATCATCAACCGTATTCTCTAGAACTGACCCCGAGTGACTTTTATCTATCCCAGAAATTAAAAGAAGAAATTCTGGGGAAAAAATTTGAGGATGACAGTGAAGTGATGGCTGCTTTTGAAGCCTTTTTTGCAGAGCAGGATAAAGAATTTTATAAAGAAGGGATTTTAGTTTCAGAGAAAAGGTGGATGAAATGTATTGATTTGAAAGGAGACTTTGAAGAAAAATAAATGTTAAATTGTTCATATTGCTTTTGTTTCTCATTCAGAATCATTACTTTTTGATCAACCCTCGTACATTCTGTTTCCATTTTTGTTAGTGATGAGGTGTTATAAAAGTGAGTTGTAAAAACCCGAAAAAACGTATATTTGCACGATTTAAAATTTTTCAATATTTTTTTCGTGTTCAGATAGGAGAGGTCTACGCTAAAAATCGTTGTCAAAGTGGTCAGTCATAAGAATCATGTTACTTACCAGAAAAAAGAGTTAACAAATTATGTAAGGCTTTATTGCCTTTGCTTTGTGTATTCTATCTGTTAAACTGTGATCCTTTTTTTAATATCTATGTTTAAAAATGAACAATCTGATATCTTTTTTATTAAGGATTCATTATTTGTAGCAAGCACAGCGGAAAAGAATTAGGAATGACGTCACGTTTGACAAACGCAATGTGTAGTATCAGAGCTAACGAAGAGTTCATACATTTTTACATTTTTAAAGGAATAACAACAACAAAACAATAGGTACTATTTCCTTTTCCAGAAGTATAAATCATTGTAGCTAATAGAATTCAACGTCTAAACTTGTTCAGCCATATTTGCTACAATGAATGGGAGCATTCTAGAAAACAAGTCTATCTATATGTTTCAAGGAAAAACTGTGCCTTTGTTATGATTCTACTTTTTTTCTATTTTTCTTTGCAATTAAGTAAAAAATGTTAAAATTGATAAATGCAGCATTACCAAGATTTTTAATAAAAGCTACATAGGTCTCCACAGTTACAGAGGGTCCATCTTTAACCTAAAATTTCAAGTACCTTTTTCTAAATTTCAGATACCTTTATATTATATCTTGTTTTTTTATCGGGACTGGAGAAAATATGCAGTCCAAGTATTCACAATAGCATCAAAGTCTATGAACAATGCCATCTCATCTTCTTTGGCGTTGTTTTTAACATCTTCACCGGCCATGGGGAAAACACATCTAGGTTAAAAAAAAAAAAAGCATGTATGTGTGTTACCATTCCTGAAAATATTTACTGTAAGCCTTTTACGCTCTTAACATGGGAATTTTAGAGTACTTATGCTTCAATTGAACTACAAAACCCAACAGTCCAAAACCAATTATATTAACCTAAATTCTAGACATTAAATTACTCTCTTTCAAAATTTAACTATCTCGCCTTTAGTTTTTAATATAAAAAACTCTAAAAACAACATTGTGAACTATTTTGTTAAGTTCATAACTTCATGTCATGCAAATGTAGGAAAAAAACAGCAAAAATCTAAATTTAATTTAATATAAGTTCAAGTATTAATCGATTGCTGAGCGGATTAAAAACTACCAGTTCTATGTTAATTTGATTAGAGTTTTATTGAAATTTCTGGGGTTTCTCTGCGAGTCTCAAACTGCTAAAACAGTAACATTTAAAGTAAAGTAAATGAATAAAATTTCTTCCTAAAAAAGGTCCGAAATTTATTACACCAAAAATATTGTTTACAAATACGAGAAATCGTCAAATTTTTATTAGGTGAGCACATTAAATGAGATGCTGTGGTTTTCCGTTGCCCTCATAAAACTTAAGGAAACAGAATTCAACTGGGTCTACAAGAAATAAAAAAAAAATAATATAATAAATGGCTTGTTTTTTAAGAAAAAGTATTGAGATATATATTACTAAATTTAATTTGGCCAAAATGAACTAAACATTAACACTCAGAATTCTTTCTAATTGTCACTTTTTTAATTGTTTAAATTTGAATATTTTAAAAACCTGACGCATTTTTAAGGTTTCTATTTTGTTCGGGTTACTTGTCCAATAATAATTTAGTATGGTTACCAAACAATCGCTCGATAGCCAGGTTTTCATTTGAAGTTGATTTTAGAATTAATTTAGTGTACATGTGAAAAAAACTAAGATTTTTTTGGGCTCTCATCTTTCAGTTCTCAGTAATTATGATATCACGGAACAATCAAAGTACAAGATATTTTTATTAAATTCTCCAAGTTAATTTTTTTAATTAGATACAACTTTTCTATTGAATTTCTTAACTTTTGTTTAGACATTAATAAAAAACCTTTTGGAAGTATTGGAATTTTTCAAGAGCGATTTGTTAATTTAATTATGTTTTCTTCATTAAAAAGTTACAAAGTCATATAAAAATTACCAAAAAGTATTTTAAATCTTTTAAGAAAAAGAAAAATAGAACAATTAAAAATAAATAAGTAATTTTTTCCTTTTTACGTGTAGTAATCATGGTTATAAATTTTGATTGAATGATCCAAAAGGAATATTAAAAGTTTCACATTAAAAAGTAAAAACTAAGTTTTATTATAAATGAAATTTAATTCGAACAAATTTTATATACTGTTCAGAGGTCTAATGTATAAGTAAACTTGTTGAATTCAACTAAGAAAATTGATGAATTCTTTTTTTTTCTAACAAAAATTTTTCTTTATTTTTGCCTACATACTTATCGGCTTTTTTTTAATTAGATAATATTTTAAATTACATATCTGCATATAAAATAAAATGTTTACATCAATAGTTTAATGATAATAATAAAAACCAATGATAAAATTGGTTAATTAGTAATTTTGCACCACGAATTATAATAAATTTTATTTATAAATCTAAACACGAATATTATTAATAGAAAAAATTACTTTCAATATGATAGATATTAAGGAAAGAAAAGGTTCAATTTATTTGTTATCACCGCAACAAAAAAGCCATTATCTTTTCTTCTTTTTTAGTGAGTGTCGCAAATATGTCACTATTTAACAATTTATATAATTACATTTTGATATTATATTAAAACGAAATTGTTGTTAGGACCTGTTGAAAATATGAATGATATCCTTAGAAAGCAGAAACAAACTTTTTGATAAACTTTGCAAAAAGTTCAAAGGGAATTAGGTTAAAGCATTTTGTTTTACCTGTTTACCTATATCGACCAAAGCTTAATAAAAGAACGCCCTCTTTCTATAAAAAGTGGACAGAGAATCTTAAACTAAGAACAGCATTCCTTTAGGATATTCAGAATCATAATAGATTAACTTAATAACAATATTAATTTGATTTTTGGATCAGAATATTGTTTCATTTTAAATTTAATATAAATATTTTGCTGCTATTCAAGTTTATTGATGATTATAACTCATTCACTTAAATTATTTAAAAATATATTTCTAAAAGCAATAACACATAAACAAATTAATAATTTTAATTCACAGTAATAAAAATGAATTTATTCAAAAGTACAAGGGATGTAATTTTTTGTCTTAAAAAAATTATTAAATGAGATTTTTTAATTCATAGTAAATATATAGAGAAATATATATTTAAATTCTAAATCAAATTATTTTAAAAAATATATATAAAAAAATAATAATAATTCGCAAATAGCCAGTAAATATTTCTTGGATATTCTAAAACTATATAAAACTTTATGCTGAAGCATAAACAAACAAAATTACAAAATTTCATTAAAAGAATTTAAAATTAATACGAAAAACTTGAGTTCGTAAATATTTTTTTCTTTTCTACCATAATATTACAAATTGAAAAATTATAGTTAAATTTAGTATGGTAAGTAAAATGATTTTCTTAAATAAAAACATTTAATTTTAACACTAAACATTAAACAAAATAATATTTCGGCAAATTTATAAAATTAGATTATTGTTAGGCATATGCAAAAATAATTATATTAAAAGAACAAAAATACCATTTCAAAAGACTGACATAAATTTACTATAATAATTTTTCTTTAAAAAAAAAAAAAAACATTTAGCATTATACAATTAAACGATTTATTTTCGATGAGTTTAATTCTTGATATTACTATTTAAATTTGATATTTTATGTTTTAAGATTTGTACAACACAATTTGTTTATAAGAAATACAATTTATCTGATTGATAACATGTTTTTTGTTGTTGTATTATATTAAGTTTAAAAAAAAAAAAAATTAAATCATTTACTTTTAACATCTACAATGATTAATTATATCAAGGTTACATAAAATATTTTTTATTACTGACTCAATTTCCAATTGTAAAATATACAACAAACATAAATAGTTTGTCGATTATTATTATTATTAATTATGTTTGTATACTTAAAAAAAGTGCTATTTTTATTTTTGTATTCAATAATGTTTAACATTATGATTACATTTAATTATATATATAGTTTTTTAGACTAGTCTCATTTATTTATTATTGATTTCAACTTTTAGTCAATATCATTGTGTATTTGTTTGTTTCTTTTGCGATAATAATATTCAATTTAACGTCCTTTTAGGACAATTCACTTTTTCTAAAACTTATTTTAAAAAAAGCTTTTAAATCAAAACTATATTTAACTAAAATCTATACAGAATTTGAAAACTCAAAATTAGAAAAAAAAACTTTATGTTAAAAATTAGAACGTAAATTAACATTTAAAACTTTTATCTATAAATACCACAAAGGATATAATATGATGATAAAATAATTACCCCAAAGCAAAATAGAATAAAATATTAAAATTCACAATTTTCAGCTTAAATAAATTATGTTGCTTTTGATTTATTTGTCTTAAAACTTACTTGTAATACACGATTGCCTAATGTATAACCATTTAAAGATTGTATAGCAACAACAGCTTCGTCATAATTAGTCATGGTAACAAAACCAAATCCTTTACATTTATTCGTTTGTAAATCACGGATTACCTAAAATTATTCAAAAATCACACATAAAAACAGATATATTAAAAATGTTAACAAATTTCAATGAAAAATAAACTAATTTTACTGTATCAAAAGAGATTTATATTACATTGGGAGAGGTATTAAAACCAATAAATACTTTTAAATATGTTAAAACTTATTTCATATCATATATCATACCAAAAATTGATTTTCCTTGATTATTTTACTATAATTTAGAAAAACGTAATAAAATACACTCAAATACAGAACTTTAACTTTCTAACAAACGTTAAAAAATTTAAAACCTTTACAAAATTCAAAAGACAACCTTAGGACAATAATATATATCAATTAAAATAACAATAAATACATAATACATCTAAATAATATATTTGTCTCTTAATATGTATATTTATCAAATTCAATACCTTCACTGACTGTACAGCACCAAAAGGTCCAAAAAGTTGCCATAATACATTTTCTTCAGTCTCTGGAGCTAAATTGTATACAAATATACACCAGCCTGATCCATTAATAGCATTTCCCGGTAACATCGAATTTCCTATTAAATCTCCACCCAATGGAGAATATCTGGTAGCGATTACTGAACTACAAAATAAAACAAAAAAGGTGCATAGAATTTTTTAAATAATTTCAAAACTAATTTACCTAAATCTACCACTTGGATGAGGAATTGGTCCGGGAAATCTTCGAGGATTTGGTGGTGTAAGATATGCCGTAAAAGGTGCAAGAGATTTACTATTGCTACTTGGATTATTAGCAAACTTAACAGTTATTGGTTCGGTGGAATTTTTAGGTACAGTTCCATTTAGTTCTTTGATAGCACGTTCTGCTTCTATTCTTTGATCAAACCTTATAAAACCGACGCCTTTAGAAAGACCTTAAAAATATACAATTTGAAATAGATTAATTTTTGTTTAAAAATTTTAACATGAACACAATCTGGATTTTTATCAACATATAAATATTTTTAAATAAAATTAGTTAAAAAAAAATTTCTAAAAATATGAATTAGCAGTTTGACAGAATTAAATAGTTTTCGTATAAAAAAATATATATAAACATAATAAGCAGGTTAAAAGTTTCATGGTATTTTCTTAAGAAATTAATGTAAGTATTTCTTGATCAGATAATTATTATTATTTACTATTAAATTGGTTTTTCTTGTTCAATCAATTGCTTTGTTTAGTAGAATAATTATAGGATCATTTAATTTTGGTCGATGTCAAAATGTGCCCATAATTACGAAAGTGGTCTAAGTCAATTTCAACTTTAAAAACATGTTCGTTTGAAACTCACACAAAATTTCATATTTATAATAAATTTCGGTTAATCAAGATTAATAACATTCTACATAAAAAGGTCGCATAATGGAAAAATATTTTTTTATTTTGTATGAGTTTCAAACGAAAATGTTTTTAAAGTTGGAATTGACTTATGTTAGACCACTTTCATAATTATGGGAACATATGACTAACTTTGAACTATTGATTGATTTTCACGATTTTTTCTAGCTACTATTTACTCATCTTACGATCCCTTCTTTGATTCTGATGTATAGTAATGTAGAAATGTGTCATTCATTAAGGCATAATACCACAAGAGATCTTCACAATTCTTTGTGGAACATCACTACGGTTTCCAACTCGCCAAATGGCTCTATCATCCCATATAAAATATATGGAGGTAGCGACAACGCAACAATTCACAACAGCACACCTAGCAACGTAACATTTTATAACAACGCAGCATATCAGCGCAACGTTTACTGTACATTCTTATTTTTTTAATATTATCTTATTTAACCCTTTGCGTGCCAAGAAGCGCAATTGGGCTCCTCAACACACTGCCAGAAATCATGTTGGCACTCAAAGGGATAAGGTGTCATTCAAGTTCATTTAAACAGTTATCGAAGCTATTAGATGTTTTTTTATCTTTTTTTTTTGGTTTTCGGAACAAAGTGTTAAGCAATATCGGCGATTGTATGATAGGTTGTAAATTCATCATATCTTACAATATTAGCTGACTTTCTTGTCTAGAATCTCAATAACGCTGATAATACCACGGTAAAGCTTTGAAAAAAACAATGTTCAACCAACAAATGAAATTATTTTTTATTTTTTATTTTAAAATTATCATCTATAAGCCTATTGTTAGTAGATGTGACGTCCCTAACATCATTCTTTTATCAAGAACATTATTGGGACTAAGTTATTTACGTGTTTGTAAGGAGGAAAAATTAATGCTATTTAAAGAATTAAAATTAAATCCATTCATGAGTACAATATACTGAACTGAACCAGTCAACGTCATATGAATTTTCTTCATTTGCTGCGTGATGCGTTATAATAACTTTATTGCATACATATATCCATGTATCCAAAGGAAAAAATTTCAAAATGAAATTCTATATAGAAATTTGATTCATTTATTTAGAGAAAAATAATAACTAATACGTCACAGAAGTGTCAATTAATTTATTGAGCACATTTATACTCAAAATATTATTTATATACTGTCTACTGTAATTACTTGTTCCCTCTAGGTAAGCGTTTTATTGCATTCAATATACTTTAGAGTATAACCGCGCCTATAGAAACGCTAATATAAAAAACACGGAATTAGTTTTAATAAATTGTGGACTAAAAATATTTTAAGACCTAAAATCTAAAAAATATATTTTTGATAAATAAAAGAAGCGGTAGCACATATGTATAAAACAACAAAAAGTGATTTCTGTGCAGGAAATAAAATAAATATATATTCAAGATTAAGTTATTATTGTTTTATTTACAAAAATCGAAGTATTTTAGAGTAATTTTGATGAATATTCTTGTTATTAAGCACAAAATATTACAAAATAATATCATCAAAAAAGAATTACAATTTAACTAAATAAATGATTAGAAAAAAAACAGAAACCAACAACTTTTCATTAATGCAGTTAATTGTACATAATTATTTCAAGCCAAAAAAAAGCAAATTTCTTTGAAAGAAAAAAACAAAAACACAAATTTAAATGGCTTGATTTTTAGGAATAACATTACATACCCATTATGTTTACATCATCAGAAGCACCCAAAGTTTCATCTTTAAAAAAATAAATAGAATTCAAGAAACAAGTATATGTACTTTAATGTATGCACACAACTAAGCAAATATATTTTATATTATAATTAATAAAAATCCAGAATACTATAATTAAATTAAATTACCTGTAATATTGTCACATAAAATCCTTGAGGTAATAATTCTTCCGTAAGAGCAAAAAAGTGATTCTAAATCAGGTTGTGTCATATTTCTTGGAAGACCGGAAACATACAAATTAGCTCCCTTAATTGTTTCTGAACTCGGACGGGCAATTGACACCTAAAATATTTAAAGTATTTTTAATAAAAAATGACACAAAAAAAGAAATAAGAATTATTTCAAACTAGATATAACTTATCAATACTAATGCCAAAAAAAAAAAATCAATGCAATACATTTATAATGTTATTTAGAACTGTAAGCGTAATGTGATTCTTTAATATTTTCCTGTATTTTGAATGATCATTTATTTAATAGTTTTTTTAAAATATTCTTAAATGGACTGAATTTGCACTTCACTAATTTAATATAATTTATTATAAAAATATTAAAATTGACAGAAAATTAGAAAGAAAAATAAGTGAGCGTTAAAACCGAAAAATTAGGAGAACAAAACTAAAGTTTAGTTATATTAAGAAGGTAAATGTTATTTGTTATTTGAAAATACTACAAAAACAAAAATGTAATTAACACCAAAGTTAAGAATATTTAATTGTTTGTAAGACATTGAAAAGGAAAAAAGCGTGTACACATATCTATAATTACATATAATATAATTAAAATGTGTAATTTAGTCATTTCATACAAGTCATCAGTTTTGGAATAAAGTTCCTTATCAGAGGTTTCTATATGAACATTTTTAATGACATCTAAAGATCTGGAAATTCCTAAACGAAATTCTATTATAAAAATTTAACACAAAATTCTAATTAATTCTAATTATTATATTTAGCTGATGTGTTCAATTTTTTTGTCTTCTTTTTTCTATTGATAAATTATTGGTTTTAGTGTTAAATATTCTAGCTTTTTATCATAATATACAATTATAGTTATAGCTTTTTTTGTCAATTCCTTTTTCTCTTGGTTATTTGTTTTTTTTAGGTTTTTAGTATGTCCCTAGATATCCCATTTACTTCTGTTTTTTATAAATGACTGGAAACAATTTTTAATTCTTTTTGCCGAAGTAAAACAGGCTTGTATTACATTAAATTTTATTAGCTGCATTCAGCATTGTCCAACACACAAAACTACTGTTATGTAACTTAAGGCAAATTAAGTGTACAAAAAAAATTAATATATATCTACGATATTAAACTCCAAGTGAATGTAAAAAAACAAATTTTTAATTTGGATCATGCAGAAAATAATTGTTAATACACACAAAAAAAAACCCTAACTTATTCTGGTCTCAAATACTGCTCAATTTTAGACCAAGCTAATTAATACTGTAGAATTTAGTAGCTAGCAGGAAAGTTCAGGTAAAACTACAAACAATTTTTATTGCTAAATGCATTATTTATATTAGAAAATAAAGTAAAATAAATTGAATTATTTAAAATATATAAAAAAAAAATTCTTTAAAAATTTTCGTATTATCCTAGATTTGAAAATTCATAACAGTCATTTTTTTCCTATATTCGAAATGCATAAATGCATTTATATTCTGTATTTGTATTTGATATTTTGTAAAGTGGCAAAATATTTCATCTGGAAATAAATTTTTAGTTTCAGATCAGGTATATTATATGTTTTTATGGATTCTTTTAAAGAATTACAGCTCACTCAAATAAAACAAAACAAGATCAACTAATGACGTTTAAAATTCATTAACTGTACATTAACTTCGCTAAAATCCTGGAATACAGACATAAATTTACTATAATTTCGCTAAAAGTTAAAGATATATAAATTATAAAACTCTAAGCATTCTAGTTTTGACTAGCTGACTAGTTTTGTTTAAAAACTGAAATTTATTGTGGAATACATATATATAAGGGAAACCTAAGCTCAAAAAATTTGAAATTAATATGAATTATTTTTTAAATACTTTCATGTTTGATTTATACCTTGATTGTTTTACTTTGTAGTCGAAGGCCGTTTAAAGTATTTACTGCTTTATTAGCATCTTCGGGTCGATGATAATTAACAAAACCATAGCCTAAACTTTGACCTTAAATAAAAGAAAATAAAAATATTATTAAATAAAAACTATAATTATATATTATATTCAATAAAATCCTACCTGTTACTTTATCACGAATAAGTTTACAACTTTCAACTTCCCCAATACTACAAAATAATGAACGTATCTCTTCTTGTGCCATTGTTTGTGGTAAATAATTTACAATTAAATTTGTTCTTGGCTCTTCAGTTGTATTACCACTGCTATTCTGTTTTCCTTCAACCATTCCGCTAGTCATCATTCCAGTATTTATAAAAAATCTTAAGTTATGTAAAAAAAATTTTCGTTTTATTAAAAATCTATCTAGTTTGTGTCTGTTTTGCTTTCGTTTTGTATAAATTTTTCTATAATCAGCTACTCAGTAGCAGTCTTGAAAGTACAAATTCTTTAAGGATTTGAAACTTTCTTTGTTTCTTAAAATAAATAATACTGATATTTGTCACGTCACTTAGGAATTGTACGTGTCGCTTGATATATATATATATAAATCTAAAAAGAATAGGAAAACTATAATACTTTTAGATAAAAATTAAATCAATAACAATGAAATACTTTTTTTCTTCTGGTAGAAGTCGTTCGTTTTGATTTAGTAATTATAAAACATCATCTGAAAAAAAATAGTAATTTTATTTCTTTTCTGTGTTTTTTAAGCATATTTGTATAATTTGCCCATAACTTTCTACCGTAAAATATACATTGTAGATATTGGCAAAATAAAAGTGTTCCTTTAAATATTACCATCGATAATCCTCTCTGCAGACGCCGAATTCCACCAAGAGAACCACGTAAAAATTTAATTTGTGTAAATTTTTGGTTAACGGCATAAATTTGGAGGGTTTCAAATAATCATTTTAATTTCTATTTCCAGGTTCTATTTAATTAGTGAACACCGGAAAAAAAGTTGCTACTTTCATTCGTTAAGCGAAAAATTCAGACTTTTTGAGAAATAAAAATGTCAAATTTCAAAAAATATTTCATTGGTCGAAACCTTACTTCCCATCCTCCTTTTGATTTCTCATGTAATCTAAGTTTGGTTCCAGGGAGATGAAACAAGAATTACTATGTCAATATTTTGTTTTTAATGGCTTCTAATTTTTCTGTATTTGCCGTGATTTTTACACATTTTTGAATTTCATTCTACTTCAACGATGTATTGAGAAAATGTTTGAAGGATAGTTTAAAACAAATACATCATTATTTTATCCCTGATTATTAAAAGATCTACGGAATAAACTTATAATAGAACATACAAAGAAAATTATTTCTAGATCTGGGCTGGGATTCTGTCTCGGTGAGAAGTAAAAATGAGAATGACAATGTCAAATTTTGACATATTTGCCATACATTATATGTCATAATCCGACTTGCTCATTCTCACGCTAACTTTTCGCCGAGACAGAATTCCAGCCCGGTAAAAAAAAAATTTGTTTTCTACATTGGAAATAATTTTACTCAAAAACCAAAAGAATCCCACATTTTTGTATAAAAACAAGAAAAAAAGGTCCGCAAAATATTTTGTAAAAAATGAAATCAAATATCACGTGCTTTATGAAATGACAAAACCTTTATTTCTAAATGTCTATTTTTGTCTCTTTTTACACTACACGTAATTAATTTCTAAAGAAATTTTTGGCAACATTGCATTAGAAGGTGTAACAGAAATCTCCACAACTTTGGTCCACTTTAAGCATTTACATCTCATATTAAAATTTTGTTAACATTTCATAAGGTGCATATATATTGATATATAAATATTTTTAGATATTTTAAAAATAGACACATTCCCAAAATAGTATTTTCATAGTTTGCTGCACAAATGATTGGTACTGATAAAACTTATATAAATTTGAAAATATAATAATTTATGATTTAATATCCATACCCTTTTATAGATTTATATTTTGTTTCCAGTGGTATTTAATAGATTATAATAATAAAACTCTATGTACTTTAAATATATTTACAACTTGCAAGTAATATACATATGTATATAGAAAATATACACATATCAAACAAAACAGAACTATTTCAAGAAATTCTAATTTAATTAAAATTTCCTTCTTTTAAATTTAAAAAAAAAACAAAAACCAAAACAATAAAACAAAATACAAATATTTAAAATAAAGAAAACACGGAAATCCCGAGGAACGCAGTCCCTAAACACAACAAAATTCAACGAAAGACTGAACAATTTTTTCTATTAAATTGAGCTCGATATGAATATTTTCCTCTCACAAAATTTTGTTTGTATTATTTTGTATCTACGCATTTCTTTTTTTTTTATTATTTGACTAGACACGAAAAAACAAAATAAAATAGCAAAAAGCTTTTTCAAAAGGCTCTCATTACGATTGTTTAAACTATATATATATAAAAGTAGAGAAATTAGCCCACCCATGGCGTAAAAATGATTAATGTTGCTTATGTTCGGCTTTATTCGGATCGCGAATTGTTAAAAAACAAACAAAAATATGGATTATCGCATCATTTGCTAACAAGGCGATCAAATTAGAAGCTTACAACACTTATAGGATTTTTTATGGGGGTATTCACATTGAGGCCGATATCAAATGTTCCCCTACAATTCTTAGTCCACTAAAATATGTGAATATGTGCTGGTAGATAACGTGTATATATAAATGTGTATTAGTAAGATACCAAGCATATGAGGCAGAAATATTTCTGCCTCAGGAAGGGGTAAAAACTTTTTCGAAATTTGCGAAACCCCGTCTTACCTTTCACCTCCGATTACCCTGAAATTAAATATTACCGGACTCAATGTGAATACCCACTTTTTGAAAATTAAGTCAGTAAAACAGAATTAAGATATTATAATAATAATAAAATTAGCTCAGATGTTCGTCTGATACAATGTGAAATGTAGTATTTTCAAAAGGTAATGCGTTTAATATGCCATCCCCATACACGGCAGATGTTTAATGAAACTTTTATTAAAGACAAGAAAATGTTTTGAAAAATTGAATGACAATAATTAATAAATTTCCTCCTTTGACATTTATCAATATAGCCAAATATCAATCTCATAAACTAATAGTGAGTTTCACTTGTTAAGTTCGACTCAGAAAAATTTCTTGTGTTTTGGCTTATTAAAATTTCCATATGTATGTACTTTAAATATTTCATGTATTTGTTGTTAAAGTTAAAATTGCAGGAACCCGATTGTCAATTTCCAAAATTTGAAGTTAAATGTGAATCCAGTTATCTTTTTCGAAAGCGTTTTTGCTAGCATATAAAATTAGTAATTCATTTCTTATAGTAAACTGCGTTAATTTTTTCGGAAAGAAAACTTCGAAAGTAATAAACCAGTTTAGTACAGACTTCCTGTCTGTTAATTGAAACTGTTTTGACATTTATTTTTGATTATGACCTTAAAACCATTAACTTTTATTTGTGTGTAAAGTAATTGTTTATTTAAACAAAACTTGATGACGTTTGAAATATTTTCAAGAGAACAAAAATAAAATAAATTTCTTTGTCAAAAAGAAATGATAACTTTTAAAAATTATTACCGACCTACAAAGAAAATATTTCGTTGATTTGAAATTTTTTGTAATTTCATTTTAGTTTTGCAAAATTTTGAAAGTCCTAAACCAAAAAACCTTAATTAAAGCTGAAAAATAAACATTCAAATATTAACCTAAGCATTATGAATGAATTTAAAAGTGAATACTCCAAGGAAAGCCGCTTTAAATAGGCGTAGTACTATATATTATCAGAGTAAAATGAACACTATCTATTATTTATTTGAGATAAAATATAAAGAAAGTGAAAAAATAGAAAAACAAACACATATATTTGTCTTGCATCTAGGTTGGTCCAATTACGATACATTGAAAAGCCGTCACAAATTATAATTATACTTCTGATGAGAAGATTTTTTTTTATATAAACCACTCACACATATAGCTTAAAATACAAAACCCCAGAAACAAATCCATATAGAGACAAATATATCAAAACTATATTATCCTGAGAAAGATTATATAAACGTGAATACTAGAATCACATTGTACTAGGACTACCATACTAAAGAGGACATTACACCGCATACTGTAATGAGAATTGTGAAATATTTACTATGCATGCGTAATATAAATTGCACTAGAATGAGAATGCACTCTTCGATGCTGTAGCGGAATTGAAATTTATGCGCACTTTTTATTGATATTTTCCATTCAGGATACAAATAACACTTTTGTATAGAATTATAAAGAATATATATATATATATATATAATCTAAATACAAACCACTCCCAAAAATTGTTGTCAAATTTCATGCTTATCCATTATTGTTATAAATATTTATTATACTTTATATATTCACGCTTCAGGATTTATGTAGTAATTATTCATTTAATTTTTTTTTTTCTTTTTTTTGTTGGAAAACACTTAAAATATAAACAAAAAGAAAAACAATATAATTGATAAAACAATAGAGAATCGATAAATTGTCTATAAAAACATTAGGCGTATGCTAACCAAAAATATGCGTGGGAATTATTTCAATTACGTACACTACGCTTGCTTTTTATCACATCATAACTCACACCCGTTGCACTGTTAAAAAGAAAAAATCAAACAAAACTAGCAAAATTTGATTATGATAACAAAAACTCTGCAAATTGTTAACAGTTTAGTATTTTTATACTTATCTAGAGTAACAGTTTTAAATACATAAAGGATATTTTGATATTTTACTGAAAAATTTCACCCGGCACATTTATTATTAGTTAATAAACATGTATAAAAAAGTTTTATATAATCTATTTATTTTCATTTGAATTAAGAAGTATTTTAAAAATGAATTTTATTTTACTTTAAAGAAATTTAAAAAATAAAATCCTTGTTAAAAAAATTTTTGCTAGTGCAGCTAACAGATGAAAAACAGACCGAATAAGAGTGCAAATTTTAACACAACTAGCATTCAGAGAGTGCACAAACTAAATGGTGGTGGTAGCCCCTAAATATAACATATAGGCACAAGAAAATCTGTATTGGAGTTCCTACATAGAAATGTACCCCTATTGCTTTAGGGGTAGTTAGTGTTACCACAATCTAAGTTAAGTTTAGCTGTATGAAAGCTATCGCTTTGCTTTTTTACAATATTTTCTATATTGCTAAGCTTTTGTATAAAATTTCAAGAATTTTATTTATTCACTTTTTTTTATCTTTATGTTGCTTGAAATAAACCGAGTCGTAGCTACTCAAAACTTTTCATTCTATTAATTTTAACATTGATGATAAAAAACAGTTAATGTAAAAATATATCTATAAATTAATCAGATATACTTCTTTGTTACAAATAATTTTCAAAGGACACAGTTTACGAAACGGTACTTGTATTATGCAAGCAATTTGTATGAAGAGTCAGTTGAATCGCGAAAACGTATTTTTAAAAAATATTAAATTTATTTCTTAACTGAAAATTTTCTCTTGAATTTATAAAACAAAACCTTAAAAATATTTCAGAATTTCTCCCTTTTTTTTAAACATCCTTAAGTATTAACTTCAAATAGCTTTGGAGAAAATATATAATCATAAAAATATAATTAATTAACTACTAAAAAAAATTAAACAATAGCAACTAAATTAGTATTGACTTTTAGTAACTATTTAAATAAACGTAATTCGTACTAGGAACTCTGTGACCTAAGCTTGAGCTAATAGAAACATTATTTTTGCAACAAAAGGTGCTTTTCTAAAGTCAGATCAATAAAGTATAGCAAACTTTATTTTTAGCACACTCAGTTTGACAAAAATAACTACAAATTAATTTTGTATTGCATTTAAGTAATTTTTAAGAAAAGTTATGAATCTATTCTTTTAAAAAGCTCTGCATCTCATTTAGAGCCAGCTCTAAAATTTATTGAGCACTGTTTTTTTATTTATTTATTCCATTAAATTTATAGCTTTAAAACTACCACCTCTCTTTCTAGTTCTTTTATTTTTATTTAACAATTTCCTTATAACTTATAACTATATTTAAAATATGCGCAAAAGTCCAAAAAAAAATGAAACTTCGTGTAACTGGTGCTCATTGCAACGGTAACAAGGAATGGAAGCAAAAAGCTTAGAATGAATATTTTCTATTTCTTGTGTTGCTTCTGTATATACATTGAAGGTATATTATTTTCATATTTTTTTTTTAGAAGTTAGAAATTTATTTGAAAAATCAACATAAAATTTATATCCTTATACGTATAGAAAAAAGTTTTTAGATTACTTGGGGCTGTAGGTGAAACAAAAAATATCAAAAACTAGTAATTGTTTAGGT
Source organism: Acrocera orbiculus (assembly GCA_947359355.1). Lineage (NCBI taxonomy): Eukaryota > Metazoa > Arthropoda > Insecta > Diptera > Acroceridae > Acrocera > Acrocera orbiculus. The sequence continues at coordinate 7,600,562 of OX375757.1, forward strand.
TGCATGAGGCTAAATAAATACTATTCAATTACATACTCTGCAAACTTAAATATATTTTAATTCTTAAGGGGGTATTCTAGGGGTATAATACCAATTTAAATTTAAAATTTTTAAATAAAGCAACCGAAAATACAAGCAAAAGTAGCAATTTAAACTTTACTAAAAGAGATTCAGGAAATAAAAGAAGCAAGTGCATTCTTCACAAGTTTTTTCATTTATTTTAGTTTATGTTTTGTATTTTCGTTAATAATTTCTATGATGTGTTAAAATTTTTTATTTACTGTTCGAATTTCATTTAGGAATTTAGTATTAGCATTTTTTATATGTCATTAAAAACTTTAGCCAAGTTCTTCATGTAAAAATCTGCAATAGGGAACTTGTTTCCAATATTTAAATTTTCAAATATAAAATTCCTTTTTTACGAAAATCTATGTCAGATACATAACTTAATTTTTCAATTAATTTTCGGCAAAAAATTTTTAAAAGTTCAGAAGATTTTACAACACTCAATTTAATTATTTAATCAATAATTTTATTGTTCATTAATATTAAAAAGTTACCCAACAAATTTCTAAATTAAATAGACAAAACTAATTAGGATGAATTATTTTTTTTCTATAATATACACATATTCTCAGGGAAATATTCAACTTTAACCTTTTAGTATTATTAATGCTGTCATAATATTTGGCATAAACTAAAGCGCATGTCTTAAGTATATAAATGCATTTTTGGTTATTTTATTGATGCATCCTACTATTTTTTTTTTGTGAACAATACACATATACAAATAGTAAAATTTGCAAAAATGAAAATGAAACTTAAAAGCTTTCCTCAAATACACTTTTGCCTAAAGGGATACAATTTCGTAATAATTTTTAGAATTCTGTGTATTTTTTTGTATGGTTACTACAATCAAATACTATCAAAAATCGAGTACTTAAAAAAAGAAAAAAAATATTTGAAGAATATTCAGAACTCTTTCGAGGAGCAGTGAAATTGTAATTTATATTTAATCAATCTTCTATTTAACATAACCAAAGATTTATTAATTTTTTTACAGAGATAACACGTCTCTATATTTGACGAAAATCAACATTTTTATTATTAAATTTCTTATTAAAACTTGACTGTAGATAAAAGATTTCTCTCCTTAGACTACTGCGTTTAGTTTATTATTTTTATTGTTCAAATTGTTGTAGAAACTTTAAGTTAAAAATTTTTAAATTGCTTTCTTTAGCATCAATTTAATTTAACAAATATCTTCTACAATAAACAACTTCAATAGAATATACCTTACACACAATTCACATACACTTGCTATTTATCCCGTGTAATTTTACCATGATCCTTATTTAGCCTATATATTAAATTGTATTTATATATTTTTCCTTTAAAAATTCTTATAATTTAGACAATTATGTTTAAGAATATATTTAATAGTGAATATTTATACAATAGCAAAAAAAAAAAGAAAGTATCATATGATCAAATTTATCCCGTAAATGATTAAACTTAGGAATTTTTTATTTCACTTTGATCTAAGTCAACATATAGTCACTTTTTTTTTGTGTGTGTATGAATAAAAAATTCGTAACTCACAATTCCTACAGTTTAGTGGACAAATAAAAAAATCAGCCCAGACAAATGATCGTTTTTTGTCTGATCTTCAGTCTTGAGCCAGAAAACTGTAAGGTCTTTTAGATTCTGTTTGAGTTGTTTTTTTTTTCAGAACATAGAGTTTTGACTATTATTATTGCGCACATCACGAAGTCGGGAAGACACTTTCAGTTTTTTCTTTTTGTTTCTTTATGCCTTCTTTTATGTATGTTTACTAAATTTTTATAAATTTTTTTTTTTTATTGTGCCTGCCCGCCAAACATATTTATTTATATAGGCGTAATAGATGTAGGGATTTTTATTCAATTACCAAATATTTGAAATTCTTAATGGCAATTTCTTTTTAATTTGCTTAAATAAAAAAATTGTAAAACGTAAAATTTTGTTTTAAGTGAAAATTGTCCTTTTTTTTGAAATAATTCCAATTTATGGCATGTGACTAGAAGTGGGGGTTAGTAACCTTACGAAAGCTTTACTTTTCATCCTTTTTACTTACATTTTTTAAGGTGTTAAGTTTTTAAAGTGTAAGTTCGGAGATTTATATTGGATTCAATTTAAATAAAATTCATTTACATTTTTCGCCTTTTTACATTTACTATGTAAATTTTGCAAAATATAAATTGAAAATGTTATTTTTTACATCTAAGTAGCTTATTCCTGTTATTCCTTAGACTTTTCACACCAATTATTCAATATTAAATAATTTAAGGAACTTTCTTAGAGTACTTAAAGCTTAATATAAAGTTGAATAATGCTTACAGCGACATTTAAAATGAAAACCGTACATATTATCAAAATATTCAAAACATATTAATGGTAGCCATTGATTGTAAAAACTGTTGCTTTAACTTCCATCGATTTACTTTCTTCTTTTTTTGTCATAAATCAGTAAAAAAAATTTTCAATAAATAATTCTAAAAATTATTAAACTTAAAACAAATAACTGACCTTTTATTTTTTATACAATCTTTCAAAATGGAATTTTAAATTTTTCCCTATCAAAAAGTTCAACTAAAAAAACAAACACTTAATAATAAAAGAGTTAATATAAAATTTTTAGTTCTTTTAATAATTTTTGGTTATTACACAATTAATTTCACAAATTTATTGAAATGAAATTTGAATTAAAATAAAATTTCATTTAAATCAATGAAAAATAAAATAGCCAAAAACGGAAAAATAGTTTTTTTTTAACTCCGATCGCGTATCCAGACAATAAAAGTATGAAACTAATTTCTTCTTTTATGTCTGCTGCATTTCATTGCATCCTACTTTTGTTCTCAGAAAAATATAAGTGGGAGAAATATTCAACTTATATGGGGTGTGCTTTTAAGCTATTTTGTATATATAGGAGAGATATAGGGATATGTAACGACCTTGAAAGGAATTTTATCTTTAGAAATGATTTGAATTTACTACCATTTTCTTTTGCTTGTAAATAAAATAATGTAAGCTCCTTGCACATTTTTTATTTTAAGTATTTATATTTAACATTTTTAGATGGTTTCTAAAGTACTTGATGTATTGGGGAAAGACTTTTATTTTGTTGCCGGCTTTTTTTATATAAAGCTCTTTATATATCAGATTCTAATAATTAGAGTGTGATGTATTTGATATCTCCTTTAGTGTATTTGTATTGGAAGATTTCCTCTAATTTTAAAAGTACAGTAACTTATAAAATTTATTTTATTTAAATTTAATTGTATGTTTTTGAATTATTTTCTTTTATTTACATGTTGTAGATCTAAAATACAGTCCTACTCAAAAGTATACAGCCAAATGGATGTTTTCCTAATTTTTATTGTTTAGAACTATGGTTGAAATACACATAATTTTATGAACATTTTTCGAATTGCAAGAGAAGAATGTTGTAAAAATTATAAAATAATTTTTGATAGTCAGAATTTCATCATTTTAAATCATTTCCGACATCGACTTTGAAATAGATTTCAAGTATATACTATTTACTGAACCCCACAGTCCTTATATATTTTAAAATTTTTAAAATATAAATATTTAACCACTGCAGTTAAGCGCGTTTGTCGTGTATAAACATCAAACCAAAGCTCTTTCTGGACGTATTTACTCGTCGTCGTTACCATTGACTATGAAAACTATTGTTAAATTCGATTTTTAACTGATTAAATACACTTCTTTCAATATTTTTTATAATACAATTAATAAATTATTCTATTCAACTAAGTCGTCAAAAAGAAAGTTATTAAATCGGAGTTTTTATTTAAAAAAAAAAATTAATTATTATCAAATGCTTTCAAACGGTCCATACACAAATTTAGGATTGATCAGATAAAAACGTTGTTGTTTATTTTATATTTTGCCTTGTCCTTTATCGGTCCGTATAAATTCTTTTATTCGAATAGAATAATATCTTTTCATATATTGTATATAAGCAATCTTTTGAATAGCAATATTTTGACCTAAATATGTATTTATATATATTTCTCTGAATTTTCTGATATCTTAGTTTTTCTTTGTTGTTGCATATAATGAAAATTTCTTTCTTAACGTTTGAATTATTTTACTAAAAGTATTTACCTTTTGATACAGTATTTTTACACCCCGACAAATTATTGTAGATCATCAAAGCGTGACAGTCAAAGTTTAAAACAGGTTTTATGAAATAAAATTCCATCTAAACAGTGATATGTAAACTAAAAACTAAAGGATACAGGCTTATCATACCAAAAAACTACTGCAAAACATATAAAACACTAAAAAAACTAAAGTAAGTCACTCTATTAAGAAGTTATATTTAGATTACCATCACCTCCAAATAATTTAAATAATAAATATTTGTATTATTATGGTTACAACAGCACAACTATTGAAGAAATAGAAAAAAAAATCAAATCGGATGTATTTACCTTGAAAAGACTTAAAGTGTTTAACATATTTGGGTAATTGAATAAGTTTTAACAATAATTTAACCGAATTTAAGGATGCTGATTATTCTAAACCGTACATCTTTTTTAAAACTTTTTACTAAATTTACGAAATCTTTTATCACAACGAGTTTTGTCTACTTTTTGAATTTTTTAAGAAAATGTTTGTAAAAATGTAAAAAGAGTCTTTCTTTTAAAAAATAGAAAAAATACCTAAGAATTCCTTGAATAAATTTAAACAAATTTTATAATGCTGCATTTAGTTATTGCCTCATTTATTTATATATCATCTGTTGTAGTTATGGTCCGTTTTTTAACTTTTTAAATTATTATAATAATCTAAAAAATAATTGAAAGATTATTTTTTAGCATGCAAAAAAAAAAAACAACAAAAAATAAATAAATCAATAACTTTTGAAAATAATGCTTGTAAATTTAATTTTATAATTAATACCGTTCATAAAATATAGAATTTTTGTAAAAAAAATTTCTTTTTAATAAGTATGAATTGTATAAGTAATTCAGGTTATATTTACAATTGAATTTGACGGTCACATTATTTAGGCTATCATAAAATCACTCATGCATAATATAAAGTTATTTTTTAATAAAAACATTCTAATAATTTAAAATAAAGAGCTTAATAATTGCTTTTAATTTCTTTTTGTGAATATTTAATCAATTTGACTAGCTTACACACTAATAGAATTTCTTTTGGAAGACAAAATAAATAAATTAAACTAAATGGGTTATTATATTCTAATCGAGCAACTTTAAAAAATAACAATTTAAAAAGACGTATATTAACTAATTAACTACTAAAAAAAATATTTCATTAAATAGTTTTTTTTTTTGTTTTTTAATAATATTTTTATATTACATGCCTTATATTAATGGCATAATTAATTTAAAACAAAGATTTATAAATAAATATATATTTTTTGGCCTAAGAATTTAACCAAAAACAAACAAAAAAATTAGTCTTTATATACACAGAAAAACAATAATTACCCGTTTTTTTTGTTTTTTAAATAATTCGGCAAAATTAGCTTAACTAATACAACTAAGACGTTTTAATTAAATTAATACACAAAATATTTGGCTAAATAACAAATAAATTTTAAATTAGAAAATACAATTATTAATTGAAATAAATTATATTTTTATAAACAAACTATTAAGCTTTGTTCATAAGCCATATATGTATATAAAATAAATTTTTGCATAGTGAACATATAATCAGTTCAGTTGAAATCTTTATAGTTCCATTAATGTGATTTTTTATGTTTTTTTATTTCGTTAATATCTAATGTTGTTCTATTTCATTTTGTTATAATATATGAAAATTATTCTATACATATATACATATATGTATATATTAAATAATGATATAAATAATTAACATTACTTATTAACATATTGTACACTTTTTTAAACGTCAAAAATTTAAATTACCTAAAAATGTATAAATTTCATTTTCTCATACTATCCAGGCTTAATTATTTACAAAATTAAAACAAATTAATTTAAATATATTAAAATTTCTAAGTGTTGTGATTTTGTGGTGTTTTTGATTTTTAACATATAAATGGTTAATAGTTGTTTATAATTATATTCGTTTATAGAAATTATATTTCCTAATGAATTTTATAAATATTACAACTAAATACCATTTTTATATTTCTATGATAATAATATCGTATTTACATGTCCTTAAGTTTCTGTAGGCCCGCCTGTACATATCGAAATAAATCATAAACTGAACTATGTAATGTTAATGGTCCATTTTCATGATCCAGCGCAATAAAAAATTCTGAAATGTTTAAGTATAAATTTTTAATAATAAAATAATTTATAGAAAAGAAATTAAATGCAAATAAAAAAGTTTTACAGTAAATTTAATTTAATGATAAAATATTATATATTTTTTAAGTTAACTCGTTATTATATCCTTTATTATGAATTTAAAAATCATAGTGAACTCTCTTGCAAACATTAGGCCTGTTTACGCTTTGGAGGAACATACCAATAGATATTTGGACCAGAAAGGTAACAATCAAGGGAAAAAGTCTGAACATTCGGGCTAAAAAAGCACACCGTGAATTTCTAGTTGAACATTAATACACTAATAGTGTGTTACTCTGTCACAAAAGCCCCTATTATATTTTTATTGAAAATATAAAAATATAATAAATATGAAAATATAAAATATATTGAAAATATTTTTCGACAAATTTGTACGGTGTGCTTCCACCAAAAGTAAACAGGCCCATTAGCCTCTGTACGAAATATTTCTTAATTCTGTCAGTGGCAATAGTTGTTTTCAATTATGCAACTAATCAATTTCTCCAATTGTTTCTATTTAGTCTTCAACTTATACTGCTTTGAATTTTTCAATTTCAAAAGTCTAAAATATTTTTTCAAGGTATCTACTATTTGTATATCAAAATTATTCACTCATTGAACGATGTAAGTCTCAAAGTATAAAAAAAACTTATAGCTACCTGTATGATTGCCCTTCTCAACAAGAGCATCCGCTTGCTCCCACAAATCATGTGAACTTGATAAATAGTGAAAATATAAATTTTGTCTTTGTAGGGCAGCATGAACCTGTTATAAGCAAGTTTAATTAAATATTTAATTAAACATATAAATATTTTATTATATTACCTGAATTGGAACCATATGACAAGGAGGTGTATTGGAACCAGAACCCTAAAATTATTTATTTAACAAAAAAATTACAAAATTAATAAAAACACATTTTATTAAGAAAATAAAAATTTTGTTTACCTGAGAGCATACTGAATTAGTTGGTGATATGGATGAGGGTGTATTACCGTTTGGTAAATCAATTAAACCCTTATTAAAAAAATCACTAGCTATTTTAGATACTTCTCTGCTTTCATGTCTTTTCGTTTTGTACAATTTACAAGAAATTAATGATTGACAACGTAAACTAAAATAACAAAAATACAATATTAAAATTGTTTTTATAATTATAACAAATCTGAAAAAATACCTTAGAATAGCAACTTTATTATGATTAACTCCCTGCACCGTTGCGGCACTTTGTTGATTACGAAATTTTGATGAAATAAATCTATATAAAATAGAAATCATTAAAATTTTTCTCTAATAAACTATTATTATTATTACTTAATTAAAGAAAGAGTATCTTTGTACATAGTAAATGCAGCTTTTTCAGTTCTTTTATCACGTTCCATTGCAGCACCGGCAAGTAAAAAGTAAAGGACAGCTTTTAGGTAAATCATAACTTGGTCAAAATGGTCAGTTTCTTTATCAGCTGCATGTTTTAAGCGCTTTGCTTCGTCTAAAAAGCGTGTATGGTCCCTAAATATTAAAATATTTAATTAATTTCAATTATCAAATTTATTACTTTTCTTAAACGTTATATAAAAGCAATAAATATATCTAGAATGAAGTAAAAAATTTTACTAGAATAGATGTTTTAAGAGCAGGCTATAAAAAAAAAATCATATTGAAAATACTTGCAGGTATTCCAGTCAATAAATTCTATTAATATTCCCTAACAATCCATCTATAGCTATTATAATTTTTTTGTTACATTTTGTCATATTTTTTGAATACAGAAATTTTAAGGAAAGAAAAAATATATATGTAATGTGATAAATTTAAATAAAATGATAAATAAGTCTGTGAGAATGATTTTCATAATATCATATGAAATAAAAATTGATTCCTTAATTTTAAATATATAATAAAGAAAAATTGTGTATTAAATTTTATTTAATTTACCCATAATCTTCCTTTAGATCATCATTGTTACGTTCAAAATATGATCTATAAACTTTAGTAATAATTGGCTGCGGTGGAGGAGGTAATAAAATTCTTTCCGATAACCGATCGTGATTTGTTGGTGGCATTTGTTCTATCATTTCGTTTTGTGACTGTAAATATATATAAATATATTTTTATTAATTAACAGAAAAATAAATTAAAAGTTTATAATTTAATTACTACCAGTGATCCTTTTTTCCGTTTCTTTTCTTTAAATGGACTGCTACTTGAACTTGAACTACGTTTTTTACAATTCTTTGGAATATAATTATCATTAGAAATATTTTTATTAGTTATATCAATATTTCCAATTGGTACACAACTATTTGTAATCACATTTAATGGTATCTGTTTATTATTGCTATCAAAATCACTTGTTGTTACTATTGTTGGTATTATTAAATTTTTATATTCATTTTTAACTAAATTTTCTTGTTTAATTATATTTTTATTTAATTTATTATTATATAAATTATATTTATCTTCATTTTGATTTACAACTGATACTGGTGCTGTTTTAAGTGATGTTAAATATTTATAATCATCTGATATAAATTCGGATTTAATTGTTTCATTTTTAATATTACCGAGTGATTTAATTGGTGATGATGGTGATTGTTGTAATACATTTATATTATTCGGTGTTAAACGAATATTTAGTTGTTCTTTATCTTTACAACGATTATCTATATTATTATTATTATTATTATTGTTATTATTATTGTTATTATTATAAGGATAACTATTGTTTGCTATAGTTTTACCACATATATCAGAAGTAGAGTTTTCATGTAAACGATTATACATTGAAGTATTATTTACAATATTAGATGATAAATTTGTTACTAATGTATCAGTTACCAGTCTTGAGTTTGAATTAGATAATGTAGCATTTTTTGTACTAATACTGCTACTACAAATATTTGTATTATTAATTTTAAAATTGTTTTGATTAACTAAATTGTGATTAATTTTACTATTTTTTAATAAATTAGTTCTTAGTTTTTCATCATCACCATTATTATAATTATAATTTGAATTTATTGTTCGTTCTCTATTAATTGGTATAGGAAGTCTATATGTTGAATTATACCATTCTGGATGTATACGAATTAATCGTGATATATCAATTTGGCAAAAATATGGTGTTGTTATTTTATGTGTACGATTATGATTATTATTATTGTTATTAATCATTGATAATTTTGATGATGATAATGTACAATTATTATTAACAATTTTATCCTGTGATATCACATTATTTGAATTTCTTGGTGATTTAGTGTGATGGATATTACTATTGCTATTATTATTCCCTTGAGCAATTTCATTATTATGTTTAAAGGCCATAGGTGATAATAATTTTTCATGATGAGAAGATTGTTCTTTAGCATTCTGTAAAGAATTTTGATTTAAAATTTATTTATATAATTATTAAAAATTATAAATAAAAATATAAACCTGTAATTCTTCGGATTGATCAATTATAACAACTTGACCTTTTCCTTTTGCTCCACCTTCTCCTTTGTTTAGGCCAAAAACAAATAACTTACGTAAGGTATCACTTTTATTTTTATCACTTTTCGTTTTATCACGAATTTTCTGTAAATTAAAATAAAACAAAAGAAAAGTTAAATTAAAAATTTCCTGCGTGTTTTAATAGATTAATTCTATTTTAAAAACAATATTGTAAGTAGGAGTAAAAAATGTTAACTAAACACAAATTGGGGATTAACTTGCTCTTTAATGTAGATGACATTAAAATGATTTTGAATTGAAAAGGAAATTAGTCTAAAGTGGTTAAACTTAGAGCCGCAATATTTGAACACGAAAAAAAAGTTTTAAAAGTGAATGTTTTATTCTTTTAAATAACTAGTTTAAGAAACATCTTCTTAACTATCTATATTTTACAATCAAAAATATATCGTAAAATCAAATTTAAAAGGGAAAAATTTTTAGGGATGATCTTTAAGTGTGGTTTACAGCTTTTGACTTTTTGAATGTCCATGTAAAAAAAAATATTTATATTCTCCATACGACTAAAAGTAAGAATTTCGAGTGGTTTACAAAAAGTTTTCAGGGGTGGTTTTTGAAGAGGTTTTTACCCCCAAAATTACAGATGTGCATGGGAAAAGTTAAATTCTATAATTTAAAGGATAAATACATGAAAACATTTTAAATGCATGCATGTATAAAGTGTAATTATTGACTTTTTTTGAATAAGGGTAGTTTTACCTCTGATGAGTTTATTCCAAAAAATCAAAAAACATGTCCATTATATTTCTTTTTTTACTTTATGAAAATCTAAAATTTATAAAAATTGAAAAGATTTTATTGCGCAAATACAAAGAAAAATATTGAATTAGTCATATAAAATTTGGGGGATGCAACCTTTATAATATCAGAATACATTAAAAGATTTCATTTTAGAATTAAAGTTAAAATAATTTTATTTGGTTGAAAAATATCAACTACAACTCGAGTTATAGGGGATTTTGGGGGTACATTTTACCCCCTTAAAGTGAATATCTGCCGATAAAAAATGGGTCTTTTAGTTTTGGATGTACTACAACATATCCGAGTTTTAAAAAAATCGATGAGTTTGGGTTGGGACACCTTGCTTGTTAGTGTTAATTATGGTTTCTAGTTGTTAAATCTGTTATTATAGTTAATTGTTGCTGTTTTTTGTTTATAATTATTTTTTTTTTTTTGTTAGTTAGTTTTTTATTTGTTGTTTTAGCTTACTTTGTCTTCTCGTAAATCATCACTATCACTATCGGAATTATCATCACTGGACGAAGATGAAGAGCTTGAAATTTTACTTCTTACAGAAGATCTATGCGCAGGAGATGAGTATTGCTGCCTTGTCGAATTCTTTTCAGGAACTGGTGATGATAATCGACTAAAAAAAAAAATTATTTCATTTTATTAATATACACCATGCTCAAAATTTTAATTATTTAAGATGTCTTGATTCGAGAAATATATTATTTGAAATTATAATATGAATCTATCAATTTTCATTTCAGCTTAAAGAATTCAATCGGGAATTTTTAATTTAAAGTAACTATAAACAAAAGGAATGGCATTGCGAAAGAAAAAATTAAAGTTACGAGAAAAGTAAAACTTGCGCCATTTGTTAGATAGTCTAAGGGTTCTGATCTGTGAGAAATTGTAGCCTTTTAGTCTTTACGCTAACGTCAAATCTACAAAATATGTAACAAATATAAAATTAAAAAGAGCTCCTTCCATTGAATAACAAAAGCAAAATGTAACAAGATCCATTTTTTTTTTGTTTTTTCTTGGAAAATAAGTGTAAAATTTTAGTTTTAAATTTCTAATGTGGTTTTGGCATGTATGAATAAAGAACCCATTCAATAGTGAATTACTTATCCCTTTTTGGGCTAAATTGGAATAAAATAAAATCAAAAAGTTAAACGTAAAATAAATAATGAATACATTCACTTACTCATCTCCACTATTTGATGAAGATAACGATGAATTATCACCATTAATATTATTTATACCACCATTAAATTTTGATTCGTTTGGTGTACGCTTTTGTATTTGTAATAAAATTCTACTATTACAGGCACTAAGTTCTGGCTTAGATGTTTGAGAAGTTTTTAAATGTGAATTTTCATCACTATCATTTGATGATTCTGTTGTATCTAACATTTCACGACTCTTAGCATTTGAATTATTTCTTGATGTTCTTCTTTTGACTGTTGCTTTTTTTGCAATACTTTTCTTTCCTGGTGTTGACATTTTAACTGGTGTTGTACTTAAATTACCATTTGTTGTACCTTTTCTAGGTCGGCCACGAGTCTTCTTTTCTTTATCAGTAGATTTTGATCTATTGAATTTCAAAAAAAAAAAATGCAAATTAAGTAAAAATGATAAGCATATGTGTAAAATTATAATACAAACCTGCTTCCAACAGAACCAGCCGTATGTGTACTTGAAAAACCTTCTTCATCATCACTTGAATCACTACCAGTTTTATCTTTAGAAACTTTTTTTCTTCTTTTAACTGATTTTTTATTTATTGATGATTTTTTCCTAGAATTTTTCTTTTTTTCTTCACCTGAGCTACTTCCTATTTCTGATACTGGTTTAATTTCTGCTAATTTTTTTGCCTCTGCTAATACACTTTCGATTTGATCTGATTCTACATTATCTGAATGTTGAACTTTTTCAGGGCTAGAAGCTGGACTTTGTACTGGAAGTTGATATAAACAGTAAATATAAGTATATATATATATATATTAATTTATTAATAAAAATATGTATTAATAGATATACCAAAAGTAAGAAATTATGTAAAAGTACTTTATAAATAGCAAATTTAAGCAAATTTAATGATAAATATTATTCCAATGCTTCAACCCGTTTATGTAGACTTAATGAATTTAATTATTACGTTTTACATCCAAATTCTACACAGAATAAATAATGAACAAAAATATATTTAAAATATTTTGCATTATATGCAAAAGGTTTTTTATATATAATGTTTAATATTACATATTAAAATTATATTACAAAAAGATAAAAGCCAATTATTACACTAAATACTTTTATTAATAACTAAATAAACTTAAGACATTTAACAACAGTAAATATACATTCAAAGCCCACCCAATACATAAATATATAAAACTTAAAAAAAGTATACAAACTATGAAGCATTTATATCTTTGGATTTCATTTAAATTAAACTCAAACTTACCGAATGCTTCACTTTTAATTTGATTTGGTTGTAGTTCCAGGCCATTGTTGATGGCATGATTTTGTTTTGAAATTGACTGAAAATGCATATCTGTTTGTATATTTTCCTTTTTAATATCAGTCGTCAATAATGGTGGTAAGGAATTACGATAAGATGTTTGCGGTGAATTAAAATCATCAGGTATTGGTTCATTTTTAATTTTATGTTCATTAAGACGAACATTATCTTGAGATGATGGTTGTGTTACATCATTTTGCATTGGAGGCGGCTTAAAAAATTCACTTAAATTCCATTTACTAGTTTCTAAAAAAATAAATATTTTTGGAATTTTAATTATTTAATTTTTGTTTTAAACAGAAATTAAAATAACTTTAAGTATTCATTCGTAAATTTTGAATGAGAAAAATTTTTGTGAATAAAATTTATTATTATGTGTGATTGTTATTTGTACATAATATAAATTATAATGAAAATAAATGATTTATGTAAATAATTGATTAGAGGGTAATATAAGGTTTGGTATTATATATTGAAATTATTATATTTGTAATAATTAAAATAAAAACGAGCAAAAAAATAAACAATATAGGATTATGTTATTTATTATACATAAAAAATTTTATATAATTTTATTTAGTTGAAAAATAAAATAAGTTTTTACTTATTTATTTTTAAATGAAACTTTCGATCATGGTTTGGTTTGGAAATCCCAATTTTATTGAAAATTGGACATATTTCTATTAAAAATAGATTATTGTTATTAATACTTCTAACTATATTATTTTCCATTTCCCCTCAACTTATACGCTAGAGTTAATTTGACCGCACTAAACTGGACAAACTTTGTACACTTGAAATAATTCGAGCGGCGTTGTATTAAAATTAAAATTAAAATTTTGATTATTTTTGCATTTTTTTAAATTTTTTGCCAATTGTTTTTTTTTTTTGGCCGATTTTCTCACAAAAAAACTGTGGGCTAAATCAAAAATAATATTATAAAAAAATTCCGTTCATTGTTTTTCATGTTTTCATATACTAACAGTTTAGAGATTCATGTTTTTTTTCTAGCCTTTAGGATATTATGACAGTTCTATCTACTTTTAATAGTTTAATAGTTTTTTAGTAAGGTAGAATAGTTGGCTACTTTAAAGCTTAATATTTTATTGGATTTATCATCCTATACTTAATACTCAGAGGCGCTTGATGCGTTGGGTGATTTGGTGCGTTGAAATTGAAAATGAAGATTTTTGCCTAAAACCAATTATTCTTGTGTCCATGGCATCAAGTAAACTATAACAATCCCAACTATCAAATGTTATCAACCTTTTGATGTTCGTTTAAAAAAAAACGACAAACTAAAGAAAGCTTGACGCTTTTTAAGGTTATATACAGTGGAAGCGAGTGGTCTCATTTGTATTTGATGCCAAATTAAGTGCTACCAAGTGCTAATGAGTCCTAAACGATAAAATCTCAAGTGTGTAGATTTTGAAATCAATTATTTTGTAATAACAAATATAATTTTATTATGTTTTGAAGCAAAATTGTTTAATTGCAAATTATGATCCAATTTAACTTTTAGTTTATTTTAAAGATTTTTTTTTTTTGGATGAATTTATATTAAAACTAATAACGCATATATATATTTTTTTATTATTCATCATTTAAAAACAAAGATAATAAATAAGACGTAAGCTAAATGTGGTAATATAGTAATACCCCAAAAAGTCAAAAATTGGCCATGTACAAAATCTATAAATATTACAGGTTCTATCTATAAAATTATATAAAAATTAGCTGACTAGACCCAATTAGCATTGGCTTGCCTTTTAAAATAAGTTACATAAAAATATCAAAAAAGGTTGTCAACTATTTTCAAAAAGTCCTATGAACCACCATCAAATTTACATGATAAGCGATTTAATAAGTTTTCATTTTGTTGATTAGTATTTAAATCCAACTTAAAAAAATAATTTTAACATACATAAGACATGCGTTAATATTATTATTTAATTATTTTAACTTTTTTAAATACTAAAGACCATATATAATTAGTTTTACTATTAAGACTTCATATTATTTCATTGTTAGTAATACTTTTATTAAATATAAAATTAATACACAAAAAAACAGTTAATATAATGTTTAATATGTTAAGTGACATAAAAAAACAACACAAAAAATGTCAATTGGAACAACAAAATAAAAAATAAAGAAAAAACATAACACCATGAGCATTGGAATATAATTAAATAAAACTTAAACAAAATACTTACGACTTGATGATTCACCTTTGGTACCATTTGATTCTTCGCTACCAGATTCACTAGAAGCTGATTCAGAACTTTCACTTGATGCTTCATTTACAGGTGATCTTCTATAAAGATATTAATTTTTTTTATGGTTAAACAATAATTATTTATAATATAAATACGGATCAACAGTTTGCTTCTTTCTTTCGTCATCACTTTCAGACAAGTCCAGATCGTTTTCTAAATCGCTAAAATTAAATTTGAATTTAATTTTTACATTTTAATTTTATAATAAAATTTTATTTTTTACTTACGTTGGTTTAGGTTGAAGTTTTTCTCTTTCTATAAGTAATTTAATAAAATAAACAAAGGATTAGAGATAAAATTATTTATGTATAATGAAATTACAATAAATACTTACGTTTATTGAGTGGAGGTTTAAATAATGGAGGTAGTTCGGCATACTAATAAATAAAATATTTTTTAAAGAAAATATATAAATTAATATGAAAAAAATTAAATTATACTTTATGAGGATTTGGTTGTCCGAAAGTGAATTTACTTTCCATCTCTTTACGAGGCGTTGCAGCAATCTCAGTTAGTGGTGTATAATTTGCTGTCATAGTCATCTCTTTAAGAATATTTTCAACATCACCATTAACTGGTAGAGAATTTAATGAATGTGAGCTTGTTGATTCTGTGTTCTGGTTTTAGTTAAAATAATATTATAATTTGATTATAGTTTTTAATTAAATTAGTTAATCGAAATTGACGTTAAATTGCGCACTATTTACCTAGTTAAAATGTTTAATAAAACATAATCATATTAACAAATTTCTTATCAGACTGATGACAATTTTCAAAATTATTTAAATATTGAATTTTCTGAGCAGTAATATTACTGAAAATTTGTTTCCAATGTTTTTTTTAACTATATTTAATATATTTTATTATTTTTAATTGTTAAACGAAATTTTTAGCATTAGCGGTTGGACACATTGCAGATAGATGAAGAATAATTTTTTAGTTTGGGTAAATAATATCAAAACTAACTTGCAGCTCTGATAATAATGCTTCTATGTGACGTTTGTAACGTTACATTGTATTTTAGAAGTGTTCGCCAAATCGATATCAATTCAATATTTTTTGCTAGTGAATGTTATTAAGCTCTATTCATGCTTCATTTTAGTACTATCATTGGTAAAATATTTTGTAATTGTTATATTTTTCAGTCAAAAATTTGCGACAAACTGACAACAAAAATGATGACGAATGACAGTATTATTGATAAAGTATGAACATAAGTAGATAATGTTCACTAACGAAAAATATAGAAAATTTATTACATATGGATAGAACGTCTCTAGATTATGTACCAACATTTTTTATTTTTTTAACACTAAAACAACTAAAGTTTAACCTGACTTAAATAATTTTCCTAGTTTTTTTTTCCAATGTTCATAATATTATTGAGAGAAATGAAAACTGAAAAAACATTTTTTTGGTGACTTGAATCAAGAAAAATCAATTATATCACAAAAAAACTTGAATATGATTTAACCAGCAATATGATTTTAACAATTCCCTTTAAAAAGTGACTATGAAACCATGTTATATTGAAAATAACACTTTTGAAAATATTAATTAGCTTCAAAGTGTAATTATCTCTCAAATATTTCGCATTGAAAATTCTTAAAAATTAAAAATAAGCTTTTAACGTCAAGTAAGATTATTCATTTGTAATTATTTACATCATGTAAAAATTTTGGAGGTTTTGGTGGTGGCATTTGAAAACGTCCATTTGGTATATGTTGAATAGGTAATTTCTCAATTATCCTTCCATTTTGTATTAATGGTGGTTGTGATGTTTGTTGTTGTGGTGGTGGTGGACCTTTATTGGGTGCTATACCACTTGTATGAATATCATGTTTAATTGATTGACCAGGATATCCACCACGTCCATTATATGGAGGCTTATTGTCATTTTGTTTTACATATGAATTTCGTTGTGGATGCTGATGTGATTGATGGTAATGATGTATTGAAGGATTTCGATTAGTTATAGTTTGTTGTTGTATTGAAGCATTTATTGGTGCAGTAGCACCAGATGCTACCGTATTAGCTATCGAACCAGAACCAGCAATTACTGTTGGTTGCTGCTGTTGTTGTGATTGTGGTAATTGCCTTTGTGTTGTTATACCAATAAAACGTTTAGGTTCGACAATTAATCGTTTAACTATTGAATAATCTCCTAGTTTTGATTGGATTCTAGAGTCTCCTTCGGATGGACTCAGCTAAAATTAGAAATAAGTAATTTTTTTTTTTAAATAGTATTATATTTTTTTCAAAATTAATTATATTTACCCTAACGGGAGCTGAAAACAATGGCAATTCAGGATCTGGATTTTGTACTTGCTGTCTTGCAAGTTTATCACGTTCTCTTCTTTCCATTCGTTCATAATCTTCCATCCTGTAGTCATGAAAAGAGAAGAAGAAAAAACTTTCAAAAATTGTATTTTAAATTTTTCATTAAGTTCTAGTATAACAAATAAATAAAAAAATCTAATTTCAAACGAACTTGACTAAACTTATATATAAAACCCATGTGACATTAATATTTTATATGATTTTAATAGACGGTAAACACTGTGATAAATGATCTAAAGAAAAAACGTGTCTGTAATACAAAAATTTCTTAAGTCCTATAAAATTCCTTGGGGTATTAAATATTTGGTCTAAAAAATTAAACAGATTTCAATCTATCTAATTGTAAAAACGTCATCTCCGCAGGAAACTATCTCATAAGACCCTAAGGCCTCGTTTATACTCACGGCTAGTGTTGGTGCTTGTTGCGAAATATTTTCATGTCATAACTTGTCGCAGGGCTAGTTTGTAGGCATTAATTAGTTTTAAGAGATCTTTTAACTTAATTATGGTTATCGTTATCAGAATTATCATATATAAAATTAAGTTATTTTTTGAAAATCAAGTTGGAAATTTCATTTATAAAACATTCATTAATGCCGAAACTACTTTTTAGTTTTAAACTTTTGAGGACATTCGTCAAAAAAATTCTATAATGTTTTCCACGAGAATGTATGTGTTGTCATAGAAAAAAAGCTCTTCATCATTGATGAAGTATTCCCTACTTTCCCTATTAGAATATGTAAAGAGAGAGGTAGTATTATTAGTTGTTCAGCAGCGCATTATTATTTATTTTACCAAGGGTAATTCTATAAAATTATAAATTCCCAAAAAAGGTTTGCAATTGTTAGTTGAAAAGTGTCTTCAGTATTTCATTCCTAATTCAAATGATGGTTTCAAAATAGATCATTCCCCATATACCCCAAATACTCTTAAAAAGAAAATGCAGCACCGTGCCTCAAGAAATTTGCAGTTTAAAAACATAGCGACAAACAAAAACACTTTATTGTGAATGGTCATTAATGATGGGAACTACTTTGAATTAAATTGTTTTTGCTTATTATGCAAAAAATATGTGTGTTTCTGCCTTAAAAAGACAGCTGATTTAAGATTTTACAACTGGTATAAGCGTTGAGAAATTAAAAATATAAAAATTAAATTTTTTAATTAAGAAAAAAATTGTTTTTTTGTGTAAATTTAATGCAAAAACATCTTCAATGTCTGAAAGACGTAATTTACTATTGATTATAGCACATACAATATTTACATTTTGAATGTATATATAAATAAAACTATCTGTTGCGTAGTTTGGGGTGATGGATAGCTATTTTATGGATACAAAAATATGTACTATATAGAAGGGAAAAATTTAATCTGAAAATTTTAATACCAAAACAACTAACTAACAATATTGGATAATATTGTTTACATATCTAAGAAAATTTTAACATTTAATTAACAATATTGACTTGCATAATGGAATATACGTTAATTAAAAGCTCTCAAAATAATAATTTTTTCTGTTCAAATCAAAGAATACTAAAAGAATTAGTTAACAAGAAAATGACATATTATAAGCTCAATAATTTTATACATACTACATATGAGACACAAAAATTCTAACCCAATTAAATATTGATTAGCCAAAAGTGTATTATAATACTTTATAAATGCATTAATCAAACTTTTATAAGACAAGTACAAAAAGTACTTTATTTGATTATTCATGTGTATTCGGATAAGAGGAATAAATGCTTATTTTACATGCTACTCCAACAGCTTTACAAGGCAAATATTTGTCTTAGGGTTAGGTGTTCCTATAATATCAAACCCCTTAATAAATGTATTTATTAAAAAAAACTGCCGGTTTATCTATGCACATAATGAAAGTAAAAAATTTTCTTTTGATTTAATGACAAGTTCTCATAATTGATTTTTGTTTTAAGGTTTATTAAACAGGCTGAAAAGAAAAATGCTACACTTGATATTTGATATTGAAAATAAAGAAAATTCGATTAAATTGTAAACAGATTTCTATTATTTTGGTTTTTAATAATTTATTGAAGTTTGAAAACGATATTTTAGAGGAGCAAAGAAAAAGTATTTTTTAGTGTGTTAGATTTGATATTATCCTTCAATTTTTGGGTACATAAATTTTTAAATACCAAGCCGAGCTAGTTTAATATTAAATCAGTCAAACTGTCGTCTACTATTATAAAATAAAATTTCTTATGTACTAATATTTTGGCTTTTGAACTTTAATAGCAATATTTTTCTTAATACCTAAAATATATAGCATATATTTTTGGAATGAAATAATTATTTTTAAAACTTTACCGGAAGTGTTTTTTATGTGCATTCAAAATTTTGCAGGTGTTAAATGAAATTACGAAATATCTATGTTGAATTTTGGGCCTTCAAAAGAATTTCCGCAAGACATTAAGGAATTTTATTCAACTGAGTGTATACAATTACATAAATGTTAAATTTTCGTATATTTTATATAATTTTTGTTTGTTTAGTTGATTACATAAAATTTTAAAAAATATTCACAACTCATACAGATCAGTCAATTAATTTCTAGGCTTATAAATAAACAAAAATCTTCTTCGTTTCATAAACGTTTAAGACTCCTTATCTTGTGTGCAATATCCAAGAGTTGAATAGCTTCCACGTTTCTGTGACTAGGTAAACATTTTTCGTGATTATCAGCGTATTCCTGGATCCCTTGGTTGACAAATTGAATATTTAAGTCTTTGTGTATTTCCTGATTATCAAAAATATTTGTAAGTATTTGTTATCATGCGCCTTTTATTTTGACTTCGTTGGATGATATTAGGATTCGATTTTTTTTTGTACATTCCATACATCCAAATCTATTTGATGATGGATATATAAATCAGTCTTTTGCAATGCAAGTTAAGTTGGGAATGGTGTCCAATTAACCAAATGCATTTGACTGTTTTCATGTTTTATCTGTTTTGCTTTTGGTTTTACGAGATGCTCTCATTTTAATCTTAAGCCTAGTTGAAGTTCAAGATATTTTACTGATTTAGCCTGGAGTATTTAAGCGCTAATAAGATGTGTATGAAAACTGTTATTATTGGAACGCAGCGTATAGATTACGTATGCTGATTTTAATTAATTACATTAGTTTTCCAGATAATTGTAGTTTTTCAACCGCTTTGGTTAGGATTTCATCTCTTGACATAATAATGGTTTCGTCAGCAAATGTTTTGATAAAAGTATCCACTGCTATACATAAATATATGCAGAGTGTAGATTAATAGAGCAAAAATTCTAGGACACTTCCCTGTCAAGCTCCCACATTTGTTTGATAAAATTCTGAAAAATTTTCTTTGTTTATAACCCTGCAATTGGATAGATATGATTCTAGCAATTGAAAATATTTTTGCAGTAAAACCCTACTCATCTTAAAAACGAGTCCTTTTGGCTAGACCTTATTAAATGTCTGAGATACATTCAAGAATACAGCAAAACAATACTTTTTTTGGTCAAATGATTTTTCAATAGTAGTTGTAACTCGGTGTACATTTGGTCAATGAACATAATACCATGCACATCCTAAAATATAGAGGATATAATCTTGCTAGCTAACTCTTAAGCTTTTAGTCCCTTTCGAAGACTTTCACTTACTACCAAAGACTTTATTTCTAGGTGTGTTTTATCCATTGTCACATTTCAACATAAAAAATCATTTATATTGATCCTAAAAATCTCCAAATAATTGTAAATCATCGATAAGGCACTTATTACGAAAAAAACTATTTTAACTTTCAAGCTAAATGTCAGATTATCATTAAATTATCATATTTTTCCTTAATAATTTGATCCCCTTCTTAAAATTATATGGATTTGTGAACTTTAATCATTAGATGATTTTAGAATTCCTCCCCTTTTTAAGAAAATATTCCAAGATAGAGAAATGTTTCTTTTTAAAATGATTACTAGTTTTTTTATCATTATTTTAATTATACAATTACTTTCTTTTCTCTAAAATTTGTTGAAAAGATTAAAAAAAGAAATAAAACTAAAGTAATTATATTTTTTTTTTGCAAAATCTGCATATTTTTGACCAAACTCCGAAATCGAGTAATTTACATGCTTAACACGTTCTAACCGGCGTCGATATTCATATTTTTCCATGTGGGATCCAACAAGAATTTGTGCTTTATGCTTTATTTGAGGGGCAAGGAACTATACACAATTTGTAGTTTTACTTTTCTGAAAATAATTTATAAAGATCGAAGTCCTTATTAGTCATATAAAGAAATTTGCTACACTTTTAATTGACACATACATATGTCCCTTTCCAGATATGGTTTTTGAAATAAAATTATACTAAATGCTTGTAGACCACCGGTGGTTCACGCCAGGTAGAACGTGTTATTGGAGACAAAATTTTGTTTACCAATCCTTATTTAAATATTAAATTATTTCCCCACTTTTTAGTAATAATATTTTGTAATATTATTTATTGCACAGTAAGGACTCTAACTAATGAACTAATGATTTATTTTTATTTCATTAATTTTAAATGAATCGGTAAACTGCAATATTTGCCACGTACTGCTAATGAAACAGACTCTGAAAAATATGGCGATCACTTGGTTTAAAATGATTTTTTTAAATTTTTAAATTAAATTTAAAATATAATATTATAAAATAATATTTTTTTAGTTGTAAAAACACAAGTATAATCGGTAAAAAAACAAAGCAATCATTTTTTAACCTTAAGACTACATTTAATCCGTTAAAAATGTAAAGAAAAAATTAACAAGAATATATTTTGTTATAATAATAATTAAATATGAAAGTTAGTTGATTGAATTTTCGTGCATTTTGAAAAATTCATACTATTTCATGTGTAGATTACTTATCAAAATTTAACGCACAATTTTAGCGCTTATTTTTTGAGTCCTAAGTATTTTATATGTTAAAAATTTTAAAAAAGAATTTATTTTTCTTAATTAACATTTGCTCTTTATTAAACATCTTTAGCTTGAATGTTATTTTATTCTTTAGCAAATTTATCAACGTGCTTCCAGCTGTGTATACTAAAAATAAAGTTAACAATTCAGAGGAAAAGAAATATATTTTGGATATTTGATAATACTTAAAAACCTGATATTTTATCAAATAATATTTTAATTTCAAGTTTTGTTGATAGTAATTAGAATGAACAATAAACTTTTTTTTGTACATACAAATTTCGTTACAAAACTGCGATATTCATATTTTTATTACTAGAAGTATGACTTTAGAACATTTCCACTAATTATATGAAAGGAAGATCATTATAAATAATTTGAAAGTTAAAAAATAATTTATCGTTTTGTTAATGACAAATTGAAATTTTAGCATGTCGTGTTATGTACATATATTAGGTATCAATGTTGCAGACTTTTGTGGTTAGAAAACTATATGCCTGTTTACGTTTGAGAGGAAGCACATTAACAGCTGATATACTTCGGCTAGAGAGAACTCTAAACATTTGAACTAAAAAAGCAGATTGCAAATATTTGATTGAACACACAGAAGTTGTTTTTGACATTTAACAATCTACTTAACTATTACTTCTTGTTATTTTAAACAACTGTTAAATAAGTTTTCTTAATATAATAAATTGGCAAGACTAACAAAAACATTTATGTACTAACAAATATAGTAAAGTTACTTTGTCGCAATAGCCTCTTATGTAATATCGCAAATATTCTGTGACAGAATTTCGTTGTGTGTTTTCGCCTAAATGTAAATAAGCCCGTTCTGATTGAGATGTTTCAACAAAGGAATAAAAAGAAAAAAATAACTGAAAACAAATAATTGTCCATGTGTGTGCACACCTGGTGAAATGTTGCTACTTTTATATTAGGCACAAACATAAACTAATGCCTAGTAAATAATAATATTGTATGAGAATTTGTAACCTTTTCTTCAAACGTATTTTTATGTAAAGAATAACAAAATTTATTTCAGGAAAACCTATTCTTAAATTAGTAAAAGTTGTAGAATCCTCTTTTAAAACGAAAACAAACAAAAATTAAAAAAGAACGATCATAAAATTTATATATTCGCATAATTTCGAAGTTGTTTCCCAGTTTTTAAAATCAGATTAATTCATTTCTGACTCAAATTCTAAAAGAGATTTTTTTATTTCTAATAACTACCAAAATCTAATATTAGATGTTTTCATAAACGGAATTACAATTTTAGTTTTAGTTTTTGGGATTAGCCTGAGTATTAGATTTTCCATTCTATTTGATCGGATTAGAAGATTAACAAACAGCTTTTAACTCATTTTTGATTTAGGTTTATGAAAATACTTGTTGTTATGCAAAAATAACATATATGCAAAAATTATCTACAAAAAAAGTAATATTTTGTAAAATCAATTCCTACTTCCGTCAGCCACAATTGCTAACTCACTCTCGAAAATCATTTGGATAAAACGTTAATGCAAAAATTTTCAAAAAATTATTGATTTTCGCAAGAATTGAAATCGTATTCTTCACCTTCACGTGAAAAATACTGAAATCCTTGTATTTTACTGATTGAGTTTTGTCTGTTGATTTAAATTTTTAATACAAACTGTTAAAATTCTATTTGAAGTTTTAAAAATTATTTGAAAATCAAATAAAAAACTTTAATGCTTTAACGGGATTCGATCCAAAGGTATGAAGATTATACTTTGACGTTTTTTTGCAAAAGAAATCTTTTTCTGAATCTTAAAAAGAAACTGAATCTGAAGAATTTTCTGAATTTTTTTCTCACATATAAAACTAAAATTAATTAATTAAATTTAATTAATGAAAAAACTAAATCATCTTTAAAAACTAATACGTCTTTAATTTTGAACAATAAAAGCATATAACAGTTAATATATTTGTTCTTTGATATGATTAAACAAATAATGATTGTAAAAATGCACATTAAACCAACAACTTGTTCATTAGCAGTTACATAAATTTCTGATACATGTTAATACATATTATAACTGTCTTTTTTTTACACTTCTGTGGCTAGAAGCATTGTGATTACAAAGTTTTATTTTATATAGGTGATAAGTGCTTAATTAATATTTTAAGCAAAATTGACTTACACCACTTTCAAAATAAACGATCTAAATATTATATTGCAATAGTTGGTTTTAAGCCCAAACCTTTTTGTTTTTATTATGGATAAACTGAGAATAATGGGTTGACAAAGCCTATTTTTTTAACGCATTTTTCATTTTCAAAATAGTCTCCTACAAGACTAAAACTTTCATTCCAACGTTTCTTAAAACATTTCTATACTATACGTGTGGAACAGTTTATTTTGACCTTAAAATAGCTTCAGTTTGTGTAATGACAGTTTCTTCATTTCAACTAAATCTTTCGTCCCGAAGCATTATTTTAAGATCTTAAAGTGGGCAGTTCTTTGGGACCAGATTATTGAGATTATGGAAGCAGCAGGAAGCAAAACTGAAGTGTTTATCCTTTATTCCAAAAAAAATTATAAAATGGTGCATTGTTTTCGCAAAGCAGCACATTTTTATGTTTGTTATAATGAAGTTTTTTTGTGAATTTTTCATTTAAACGCATCAATAATGTAATGTATCACACTTCTGTTGGCTTCTTCTTTCTGAAGGTGCACCCTTGATGACCACAATACCATCAAAATATCAATATTTTGAGAATTTTAGTACTGTTTTTACGATTAGTAATTTTGACATTTTGTTGATTTTAGTGGAGGGAATCAATAAGGTATTTAAAAGTTTTGAAATTACTTCTGTTTTTTTTTATTAAAGAAAAAAAGATTTACAACAAATAAAAATGTTTTTATTTTTTTCTGGTTAAGTTTATAATGATTAATTAATAATAGATAAAAAAAATTGCAAAAAATTCACATTATAACAACAAAAAAAGCCGAATTAATTATTATTTATCAAATCTCTAAAAATTGCCATTTGTCTAAAAATTTAATAATAATAAATAATAAATAAAATATTTAAGTATTTAAATACTATTTAAGTATATTGTATTGTATATTGTATAAGTTGGAAGCAACACAAATAATTTTCAAACAGTACCACTTCTACCCAAAATGATTGGCCACCGTTAGTATACCATGAAATTAATATTATACTGTTTATATTGTTAGTAGTTAATCCTTAACTAGTGAAAATCAGTTAAAAAGTAAAAAAAAAAAAAAACTAAATCAACCGGACTAGAAAATTGTGCAAGAATAACGTTTCATTTTATTAGGAAATGTTATGAAAAAAACATTTTTAGGATATTCACGTGTGTATTACACATGATACACATTTTTTTGGCATTAAAGCCACTAAACGATTAGATCATCTTGGTTGTTTTTTTAAAGTTTATTTAATAACAAAAATTTATGTCTTTAAGTTAAATTATAAGATGAAATCTAACGAAAACAAAACAGCAAGATATAATGCACAAAAAAACCAACCATCGTTCCCCCATGTAATACAGTCCTTATTAAAAAAAAAAAGTAAAATACCAAACATTTCTTTTTCTTCATTAAATTTAGGATTTTGTCGGCAACATTGAATAAGTTAGTCTAAGGAATATCAAAAAGAAAATAAATTATTGGTTTGTTAAAAAAAAAACAAAATAAAAAAAAAATTATTTCAATTTTGTACAGCGCCAGGTTAGTCCTTTCTAATAATTTATTCATTCAATTGCTACATAAAAAATCATTAATCAATATTTAACTGAATAATTTTTTAGTGTTTTGAGAAAAATCTTTAATACAATTTACAACTTTTACCTAAAAAAAAAATGGATTTTCAGTTAATTAAAGAAAAAAAAAAATTTAGTTGCGAAAAGAAAAGAAAACAATAACAGAAAATAGATATAATAAACTTTTGTCTTGAATTAAATAGAATTTGAGCTAAAAAAGCAGTTCACTTTTGATTTACCGTTATTAGAACTTGATTTCAACTGCAAAGACTTGAGGGTGAATATAATGATTTTTGAATATCTCAGCAGGTGGTAAGTACTTTTTTTTCTTTTGAAAAAAAAAAAAATTCTTTATTCAAAGGCTGTATAAGAAAAAAGAAAACAAATCCTTTAAATTGTTTTTGACTATTTCTAATCAGAATGGACATAAGTAAAGTATTGATATATGGGACAACAAAAAATTTAAAAGAATATTATTAAGGATCGAATGGAACATTTTTCTTTTCTATGCAAGAATACCGGTTTTATTGTATAGGATATATATACATATATATACATATATATATATATATATATATATATATATATATATATATATATGAACTGCTGTTTTAATTTACCTGCTTGAGAAATTTTAATTTTAAGAATTTTTCAATAAAATATTTTTTTAACTCAGCTACAAATATTACATAGCAAAAATATTTAGTTTTATTGCTAATAAATAATTATAAAAATGACAATTTAACCGTAAAGAACGATTTCTATTAGATCATGAAATAGTTTTCAGTTTCAACGAAGAATAAATTCAGGAGATAAATCTCCTTGCCAAGATAATATTTTTAATACTGTGACCAGAAAGTTTTCACTGGGGCCTAGATTTCAATACCAGCTGCCTGACAATTTTATTTCAGGTTGTGTTGGTGGATCTATCTGTCATTTATTATCATATACAGATACAAAAAATCTATTTTGTTATGATT
This sequence comes from Acrocera orbiculus, assembly GCA_947359355.1. Classification (NCBI taxonomy): domain Eukaryota; kingdom Metazoa; phylum Arthropoda; class Insecta; order Diptera; family Acroceridae; genus Acrocera; species Acrocera orbiculus. Next base: position 7,628,003 of record OX375757.1, read on the forward strand.
CACAAGTTATGAATACTGCTCTCAACCATTGGCATATTGTTATTTTTGTGTAACTATGAGTAAAGGTAGCACCCACTTCGGAAACAACTTTTAAAGAACCAAATATTAATGCAGAATGGTGAATGCTTTGTTTTTCGATATTCTTAAGGAATCAGATTATACTCTGAGCTTTTTCTGACTTATGGAGTATGAGTATTGTTCATATTTATAACTTTTCGAAATTTCACGTGAGAAACATTAATAACAGAGGTAATATAGCACTTTTTGGTGATTCTTGGGTAGCTTTAGTAATATATAGAAATGCTTTGATAACTTCCATTTATCAGATTCACGCACTAATTGGGCTGACGCAAAGTAGCCATTAGTACATTAAAACTCTTCTTACTTAAGATTAATAAATACGTATTGGTAAATATCAAATGGAAAGCAGAAAATTGGACTAACATGAAATTTTGCTGTTGTCAGGGAAAGGAAAGTAAAAAATAAGACGGAATTTCATGTACAGTGAGATTTATATTGTAATTTTATTGTAAATCACTTGCTAGGTTTGAAACAACATCTGCAATAGTCTGAACGGGAGTATTGCTGCCTGCACAAATTTTTTTGAAGTTCAGCATAAAATTAAAGCAAGAATTAACTACTATTGAAAATAAAATGTCAAAAATGACTACGAACAAGCCACACTCTTTCAAAATCTCATATAACCATCCCCTTAGAGTAAACACACAATGTAACTAATGCCCAGTAAAATTTACCCAAATAAAATATTTTTTTTCTGTGTTGAATAAACAAATATATTGTTTAAGACTTTGTAACTTTTTTTTCACAATTATTTTTATGTAAAGAATAACAAAATTTATTTCAGGACAAACTTATCCTTAAATTATCCTTTAATTAGTAAAAGAGTCCTCTTTTTAGGGAAAATAAACGAAAATTAAAAACCATCATAAAATTTATATATTCGCATCATTTTGAAGTTTCATTCCCAGTTTTCAAAACCAAATTACTTCATTTCTGACTCAAAATCTAAAAGAGATTTTCCTATTTCTAATAACTTTAAAAATCTAATATGGTTCTGTAAAAAAAAAAACAAAAATTATAGGCAAATTGTAAGAAAAAGTGATATTCAGTATTATAATAAAAAAAATCTTTAAATAGTAAATTTCAAAACTTTTTGGTTCATTCATTGTTTCTATATCCTTTGCCATGCGTTTTTTTTAACAAAACAAAGTAATTTGAACTGATAAAAAATTCATAAATGAAAATAGAATCGACTCCCAAGGAGAATATAATGAGCCTGGCGTGACCCAGAAAACATAAATTTTGGGGTACTTGATAGCAACGAGAAGCGTGAAAAATTATTATCTTTTAGATATTTGTTTATTATTACATTAGTAAAAGACTAATAACCGTGTGAATTCTTATTGTTAAATTACGTTTTATTCAAAAATTTTTTGTTGTTGACATTTATTGATATTTATTAAATTCAAAATCATTATATAGAACTTTCTTCTTTTTTTTAATTTTTGTTTTAAAATTAGAAATTGGATGGTTAAAATTCCATAATTGTTAATAATTAATAATTAGAACAAATAAATAAAATTTTTAAAAAAACTTACCGTGATTTCTGTATTTTCTTCATATTATCCGATTCCTTAGTTTTGACATAAGATTTTAATTAAATTTTTTATTTAGTATTCAGAGCATATTTTCGTTGATGTAATAAAATTTATCCGTTATCCAATTTGATTTTCCAAATATAATATTCAATTATTTTTCTCTTTTAATAAATTTCCATTAGAAAAAAATAATAAAAGGAAATAAGAAAAAAGATTCCTACAAATTTCATTCATGAACAAATTTTTCATTAGTGAGGTTATAACATATGATTTTTACCTCTTTTTAAAGAATTTTCTTCCTTCTCATTCCATATGATTTGTTTGGAATTAATATGAGTGAGATAGAGAGTCCACAGATGAACAACAACTCGAAATGTTATCTTTGACAAAAGATTATATTTTTGATCATATGTTATTTCATCTATTACTTTTTCTTCCTTATACAAATTTTCTATATTTTTTTTAGACTATCCATTTATATACGTAATATATTTCATAATGAATATCATAATATATATAATAATTTAATTAATATTTTGTTCATCGCTTGTTGCTTATCGATATAGTTGTTGTTGCATTAATTCGATGACAACGAAGACAAAAAAAATTTTTTTTTTCTAAAAAAATTTTCTTTTCTATAATAATTTTTTACTTTTTTTTAAAAAATTTACTTTACAACAAATATAAATTTGATAATAATTATTTTATCCAAAAATATAATTGACACAACACTCACTAATGTGGATTATAAATTAGATTAAAAATATTTTCAAAAAAGTGAAAACATTCGTCTACCTTAATATGAATAACTTGAGTTAAATCTATTTAATTACAATATATATTAAAAGATAATTAAATAATTACATTAATTAACAACTATGATCACCATATAAATTAATTATTAAATTTATTAAAATTTTTTTTCATTGTTAAAATTTCAAAAAATTTTATATTTCAAATTAGTATTTACAATTTCACAAAAAAGCTTACAAGTGTCACAATAAAATATTGACATTAAAATTATTGCTTTTAAATTAACTATAATAATTAAAAGGAATATGTGATTAAATTTTAATTGATTTAAGATATTCTTACAAAATTCACGAGAAAAACAAATAAATACACATAGTAAACCAACACGAAAAGTTCGCCATTTTCTATTAACTACTTTTAGGCAATGATAACAACTTTACCCACATTTATTATATCATTGCCAGATTAAACAGAATTTGATTTTATTTAAATTATTTAACTTAATTTTATTCAAATTTTTAGCTATATATTATTATGATTTAAATACTTAGAATTTAATATTTATTTAAAATTGAATATATATATATATATATATATATATATATATATATATATATCCTTTAATACATTAGCTTATTACAAATTTTTCATTGGTTTTAGATTAAAAATGGAATAAATGCAATCACTTCATAGATGGTTTAAAGATTTATACACCTGGAGCCATTTAATTACCTGAAAAAAGAGTATAACAATGAAAAAGAGTAAATATAATTTATTTACAATACATTTTATTTGACTATTTATTCTCATTCTCTTCTCTTCTTTTATTGTATTTGAATCCAAAACCTTTTGTTGAAAACTGTCGATATAGTTAGTACCTTCGGTTTTTCCACAAAATCATCTGGAATCAGTTTTCTGATATGCGATTACAAAAGAAAGTAAATTTTAGGTATCAAAAAATATCCCTTCAATTGCAAGTTTCGTATATAAACTTTTGTTAAAATTGATTCTATAATTTTCGGCAGAATGAATAAAATTAGTTAAAAAAATAATATAGAATTAATTTACATACAGCTACAAACAGAAAAAAGCTGTTGACTAACTAAAAAAAAAAAAATTTATTTTAGCAATATAAATAATACGTTTGCTTTGATTGATACAAAGCTAATATGATTATTTTTTTCTTCTTTTTATTTCTTTTAATTTTTTCAATAATGATTTTTTTTACTTCAACATTTCCACTAATTACTCCAAAAATGATGAAACAACATTGAATTCATTTGAAAAAATATACCCGTTAAACTTGCTTAAGATTTACGGTATGAACACTTTATATCGAGATTAATATTCAAAAAGTCACCAAGATTTTGATTTCTATTCATCGGAATAGAAACACTTTTACCTTCCATTGTATTAAAAGATTGAAATATTCTCTTGGTATATCCTTTTTGATGTAAACGTATTGTAATATTCGACAATCGTTTAATTTCAAAACTGACAAAATTATTTATTTCGGAAACTTTAACTTCAAAATGTTTCTGTAAATATGAAATCATTAAATCAATCATCGCAGTAGCATAAATATGCTAGTAAAATTTGTAGTAAATGCTTTGTGTGAACGGACTCAGAAATAGAATTTTTCATTGCAATTAAAAGTAAATGTGTTTGTTATACTCTATAAATACAAATTATTAAAGTGGAATTCATAGATCACCATACTTTCGTATAGATTACAGTATGATAAATATTAAGAATTATTATAATCTATTTTGAAAGAACCAATTCAGCCAATTTTTACTTCATTGATCTACTTAAAAATTTTATAAAAACAAATTCGTCTTATATGGTAATGGATTAAACCTTTTTATTGAAGATAAAAAAGGTGAATTTTGTGAGAAAGTTTACTTAATGAAGTGTCTAAAATGGAGGTAGGAGGTTAGCTTTTGGTAAAAACCTCCAAATTTTTCTGTTTTAAACGTTTTTTGTTAAATATAATTTTAATAATTATTAGCAAACGTTTTTGAAATTATTGTTATATGAGTATTATTCAAATCTTATAAAAAGAAATTAGTTATGAATTAGAATTAAAACAAATGAGTTGTTATGTTTTTTTTTAAAGTACCGTTTTTACTAAAGAAATTTTTGAGGACGTAATTCGTTTCCAGGTAAAACTTAAACTTTCGTTTCTTGTCTTCCTTCTTGAAACCTTCCTATTCCAAAACATTATGGCGTTACAATTAAGATGTTGTACAGTTTTCAATAAAGTCCTTGAAATGCTAATTTAAATAAGTATGTAATGAAATTTCTTTGCAATAAAGAAGCTAATTTTTTAGTTATTTATTATTTCTTTATATTTAAAGTTTTTTTGATTAATATTATGCTAGAAATTGCTTAGCTACCACTAAAATCGTATTTACAGTTATCATCGACATTACCATAAATCCAATTTAGGATAGTCAATTTCTAACCGAGTACAAATTTTTTATACCTGAATTTACTTGTTATCATTGTCATTTTTTTTGCATATATTTTTTATAAAAATGTGACACAAATCATACAGCTGAGTTTTTTTAGTAAAATAAATTTCAGAAGTCAAAACTTAAACTTGAAAAATTCTCAGCTTCATTTGATTTAATAAAAAGTGATGTATTCCAAAGTAAAATTTAGTCCGGAGATCTGGTAAACTTCAATACAACGGATTAAATAGATTTTTTTGGGGTAAAATTATCTTATTATCTTCATTTTTTTTTTTGTTAAATAATTATTATTCTTGTTTCATATTTTAATATTCTATTGCTAGTTTATACTCTTAATTTTAAAACAAGTTTATGGGGATTTTAAGAATAAAACAATATGTTGTTTTTCATTGCATATGAAAATATTTTATTGATATTACTATTTTAAATATAATCCCAAAAAAAATGTTATGTTTTTAAAAACTTAACGGGATACTTGCTCTACTCTTTTGACTTATATTTAAACAAAACATTGCAGAAACAAAAGGAAAATTAACTAATATTGTAAAACCTTAAGCATTATAACCAAAGAATAAAAGATTTTATATAAAATTGCATTTGAAGTTAATCCATAAAAAGAAAAAGAAATAAAAATATTAAATTTACTACAAACATGTCTTAAAACTATAAATTAAAAAAAAAGTAATAATAATAAAATTTGCGATTAAAAGCAAATATAATTCAAAACCCTTCAATTTAATGAAAAAAGACAAACAAACAAATTTTTGAAATAAGACTTATTTAGTGCTTTTAAAGTGCAAATAAGAAACGATAAAATATGATAAAAAAATATTCTAAGGTAGTTTTCTTGAACAATGATTTCAACTCAATTTAATGAACTAGTCTTTGTCATTAATTTATATTTATATTCAATGTTAAAACCTTGCTCTAACATAAACGGCACTTGCATCATGCTCATAATAACCAAGACGTTTTGCATGCTTAAATACTTCATTTGCAACTGCTGTAGCTGGCATAGGATGATCAAGAGGATCAGCCATATTAAGTGTTAGTTTAAGATCTTTTTGCATATGAGATAATGGCTGTTCTGGTGAAAATTCTCCTTTATGCATTTCTAAAAAGTTTATTCAAATACAAAAAAAAATGAAATAATTTGAAAGTTAAATTTATAAAAATTACCTTTGCCTTTTTTTAAGACCAGTCCTGAAGAAAATGCAGTCAACTCCACGATTTCAAGCACGTCTTTTATTGAAATGCCAAAACGATCAGCTGAAAATCAAAAAAAAAATTTAATAAAATTCTTTAGAAAAATTATTTTTGGAGTTAATAGTAATAACAATAAAAAAAAAAAATTAATTACTTACCCAAAGCCATTCCTTCTGACATTCCCACTAAACTAACACCAATCATCGCTTGAATCACTAAATTAATTTTGCAACCATTGCCGACCTCACCTAAAATTTATATATATTTAAATAAAAGCAAAAAAAAAAAAAAAAAAAAATTTAAAAAAGTTCATAACGTTATTTTTTAATAGAAGGCAATAGAATTAAATAAATGAGTCGTTCAGAAGCCAATGTGGATAAGTCCAAAAAATCCAAACTGAGAAATTTAATGTTTCTTAATGCATTCATAATACAAAATATATGCAGAGGCTATTAAAAAAAGGGTTTTTTGACCTACAAAAAATGAAAGTATGAGTAAATCCTTTTAAGACTAAGAAATATATTATTTATTCTATTGAAATTTGCAAAAATATGAAAAAATTGGCTTATCCACATTGGCTTCTGGGCGACTCAAATATGGCATTGAGGGTATTACATTGAAGCCGGCATCTGTCAAATCTGATTCGAAAATTTTCCCCTATAAAACTCTCTCTACTAAAATACGTGAATATGTGTTGGTAAAATATTACAGAAACGTCAGTTATTCATTCAAGATTCAAATTTCAAAACTCCGTCTTACTTTTCACCTTCCCTTACCATAGAAATTGACAGATGCCGGCCTCAATGTAAATACCCTCTTTACTAATTATATTGTGAGAGATGAGCAAGCAAAAGTGCTAATTTGGTGAGAGTAATGCGTTCATAAAATCAACTAAAATTATGTTAAATATCAAGTTAGCATTAACTGCAGTTCCATTAGTTGTATGACGATATTTCATTACTTTGCTTGATTTGTGAAACACACTCTAAATTTCAGATTACACTCAAAGTGTAGAAGCTCAGTAAATGCAGTATGCAAAGACAGAAAAATTGTCTAGGCCTACAAATAATATCCTTTCATTGCATTGATAACTTTTGACACATTAAATATTTTAAATTATACTAATTAAAACTAACAAAACGTTAGCTAGTTAATTTATATCGCAATCAATATATTGTTGAGTGTAAACGCTGTGTAAATTAAAAAATTTTTTTTTTACCTAAGAAAAAGGAATTTTTTCCTATTGCTTCGAAACAAGTTTGACATTCATTAAATAGTGAATGATCTCCTGCTGCTAATATAACCAGGGTCCCTTCTTCGGCTTCAGATTTTGATCCTTGCAGCTTTTTAGAATAGAAATATCAAAAATTTATGAAATAAATTATTTGAATTAATGAAAATCAAATAATTACTTGGGCTTCTAGATATCTTCCACCTTTTGTTGTAATTGCTTCTGCAATATCTTGAGAGGTTTCTGGATCAATTGTAGATAGCTCTACATAGCCCTTACCTGATGTTATTGAATTAGCACGAAGGACTCCACAATTACCAAAGACCATCTAAATATTTTTCTATTTTAGTAAATAGCTTTAAAATTTTTCATTTTATTTTTTACATCTTTAGCTGCTTGAGGATCAGCAACACAGGAAAATATAATATCCGCTTCTTCAACAACATCTGATGGTGTATTACAAACACTGGCACCAACTTCTTCGAATTTTCTACACTAATGGTTATTTAAAATTAATTAAAATATTTTACAAATCATATTTATATATTTCAACCTTTGAGGATGTACGATTCCATACAACCACCTTATGACCTGAGTCAATAAAATTTTTTGCAATTGCGCCTCCCATAATTCCTAATCCTAGGAAGCCAAATGTTAGATGAGAAGGACTAATTTTTTTTTCTTTTAATGTTCCAGATACTATGGACATATTTAGTTCATTTATTTTAGGTCGACCTATAGCTGGTCTATTGAGTAAAGTTGATAAGTCGTTTCGTCTGGATGTACCAGGGGTAGACAGCTGATACTCTGATTTAAACCTTTTATGATTTTCCAAGGGTAATGAAGTATTTCGTTTTCGTCTACTAGAATGCATCGAGCTCGCACGTTTTTCTGATTTGGTTTTATTAACCAAAATTGATTTCGGTGTTTTTTCCTATAATTTTAAGAAATATGTTAGAAATTTAGTTTTAAGTTTTAAATATAAGTATTAAATAATTCTAATAAGATTTTACCTCTTTTTTTGCTTTTTTTGGGGTTTCATCTATGCTTTCACTTTTTTCTCTAAGTTTGTTAAACTCTTCGTCAATATTTCTTACTTCATAATCTGCTTCAATATTCTAAAAGTAAAATACGTTTTTTTTAAAAGTAAATTTAAATCATTTTGAAGAACGAGCATTTAGAAAAATATTTATAAAAAAATTCTAACTTGTGGATTCTTTCTGTGTTCTTCAATTGCATTCACAGCCTCACGGAAAGTTGCAGTCTTACAAGTTTTAATTAGTTCCTCTTTGTATGGCAAATAGTGCTTTATATTTGGCTCTTCAACCCATCCGCTATAGTAAAAAAATAAATTGATATTAATAGTATCGTGATGATTAAAACCCTACATTTTTTTTAAAATTGTAAATTTTTATAAATCAAATAAGTTCATCAAGCTATTTTCCGACGTCTTCGTACGAATCGAAGTGCTGTTCGGCAAGCGCATGATCCATCGACGAAAACAGAAAACAGTTGTTGAATAAGCGAAATGAGGTAATATCTCTCAGTTGAGTGTCTCTAAGTAGTTTTGGACCATTTTGACGTGTGTGATGGGGCGTTGCCGTGGAGAAAAATCGTTTCTCATGTCTTTGTTCATAACCCGCACTTCTTCACGCAAAGCTCGACGCAATTAATTTAGTTGTTGTGGGTAGCGGTGAGCATTGACAGTTTCACCAGGTTTCAACTACTTCCTGTAGTAGTAGACCCTGCTGATCCCCCAACATAATAATGCAAGGAAAAATGTATGTTGTTGTATGAAATCAGTTATGCAACAGGTGTCGAACCAATACAAAAAAAAGTATGACGTTTCTATGGTAGCTTAATATGCTTAGTAACGCCATCTACGAGCGAACAGCGGATTTAAGCTTATACGCCAGGGCTAGGATTCTATCTCGGTGAAAAGTTAGCGTGAGAGTGAGAAAGACGGATTTTGACATATAATGCATGGCAAATATGTCAAAATTTGACATTCTCATTGGGGGTATTTGCATTAGGCCAGCATCTGTCAAATCTGATTCGGAAATTTCCCTCTATAAATCTTACTCCACTAAAATATGTGAATATGTGTTGGTAAAATAAATATTAATACTACAGCAAGAAGCAGAAATATTTCTGCCTCAGGAAGGCAGGGGTAAAAATTTTTTCGAAAACTTCGAAACTCCGTCTTACTTTTTACCTCCGCTTATCATAGAAATTGACAGATGTCGGCATAATGTAAATACCCCCTATTCTCATTCTCATTTCTCATCGAGACAAAATCCCAGCCCTGGCACATTTCTTTATCCGAGTTGACCTTTTTGTTGTAATTTCATTATTTATTACTTGCTTAATTTGAAGCAAAAGAATCTTCGTATACACAGGCACTTAAGATGATATTTCATTTACGAATATCATCTAATTTTTTACACACAATCGATTAATGTAACAACCAATTTTTAAATATTTCTAAAATTTAAATAAATTAATTTTGTTATAGTCTTCAAAAAGTTATACAAATCTGACTACTTCCGAAAATGAAATATCAAATGCGCCCGCCAACCAATTCTTTAATGTACTGTACTTTTAAGAATAACAAAAAAGAACTTGTAGTTGTAATTTAAATTCAACAAAATCTTTTTAAAATACAATTTTTGTATACTAAGGAAGTTTTAAAGTATCTTACAAATAAAATTAAATCTAGGAAAAGTAAAAAAAAAAAATGTTTTACTTTCTTAATTACTCTTTCTTTTAAAAATTAAAATAAAAAATATTTGAAACAATGAGTTAATGCCAATCACATAGCATTTAAAGGAATATTTGACCTACATTTGATAATCTTCTTTAATTTACCTGTTTACATTAGGGGAAGCACGTCAACAGCTGGTTTGATTTATGCCAGAGTTAACATAAGCAAACAGTTCCAACACTCGGACTAATTTTTTTTTCGTTGAAGCAAAATACAGATTTATAGGCCAATTGTTTTATTAAAAATTATAATCATTATAAGTTTGTATGGTACAAAATAAGGTTTTAAATATATTATTGCAAAAATACTAAATCGTATACAAAGTTGATTTGTCGCAACAACATAACGTGTATTACAGATAGTTTTTGACAGAATTTCAACACAACCAACAAGCCCAACAGCGGCCATTATGACTTAAACATCAAATTGGGCCAAAGTAACTAGCTTCTAATAGTTATCAATTATTGCAAACAATTCTCATGAAATAAATAATTATCAATCTCGTAGATATTTCACAGATAAAAATAAATGACATAAAACTTTCTTTTTATAGAAATTTATTACATTTTAAAGTAAATATATCGTTTTACATTTTTTCTATAAAATTTAATAAAAATTAAACAAAATTAAATTAATGCTATTAAATTAAAGAATATGTCATATAAAAATAATAAAATTGAAAACGTAAGCGTACAGCCGACGCCCTTGGGCTTAACACTTTAATTTACTGATATATTTGTAATTTCCCTTATTTTAATAAAAAAAAATATATATATAATTATTTTTGTTAAAACTTACTGATTTTTTGTTCCAAAGAAATAAACACATATGCAATTTTTTTTTGGTGCTTTAGGCATTTCTTTCGGTATATCTGTGACTATCATTCCTGGCCATGGTGAAAATCCTTTCATTTTAGCCCTAAAAAAACCATTTATATTTATATTAATAACATCATATCTAAAATAAAGTAAGTTTTTTTATTGTATAATAAATATAATTATCTAGAAAATTAGGTAAAAGATAAGAAATTACGCGGGAAATTAGACCACACGCCATTGACAGCAAATATTATTAGACACGTTATAATATAATATAATAATATATTAAGTTAATTAACAAATCTATCGTACGATTTTTAATATTTAATAATTTAATATTGATTCGATTTTTAATATTTAATAATTTAATATTGATAAAAGCAGGTTGCATCATTTTTCCCTTAACATTGTTGCTTACCATACTAAATCATTTTTTTTAAACATCCCAAGATCGGTCATTTTTTCAATATTTTTATTGACTTTTTTTCGACTAAATTTAAAAAACAGCTTTATATTTATTATTAACTACTATTTTGATACAAAAACACTATTTATTCACTGATATAGACGCGTTCAAAAATTAAATAATGGCGTCGGCTGTCAAACAAATACTGCCAACATTTATATTTTTCTAGGCTTCAGCGAAAAACTATTGTATATGCTTACATGTGGCAGTATTAAAATTTAAGATTTTCGAATTCGTATAGCATTCTAAAACGTATTAAATATAATATTAATGAAATTTCAAATAATTAGTAAAGTAATTACAGAAAAACTAACAAAAATAGATTTTTATTATATATACTGAAAAATAAATTTTGAAGTTTCCAGAATCTAATTGTAGGTGTGTTCACAAATTTAATTCGTATTCGAATTTGACTTTCAAGCAGTGCTTCCCATGTTGTAGCTAGAATAATATAATAGGGGCTATTCCCTACTTTTTCCGCTTGACGTCAAACATTGCTTACCTCCTACCACTCATATACCGACATAGTGTGTAAAATATATGTTTTAAAATGATGTGGATTAATTCTATAATTGTGTGTTTATTTGAGAGAGCAATGCTTTCACATTTCAATTTATAAAATTTTATAGGTTATGTTACCAGAGGAAATTCGAATACTTTTTCTTAAATTTTGTAAAATAAAATATTTGGGTGAAAAAAACTAAAATATTTTTAGGTGAAAACACTTAAATAGTTCTGTAGAAAAAAATAACATCAATTTGTTTTAAGTTTAAAGTGTTGTTTTTGTGAAAAATAATGTTTAATCACAAAAATGTCGCAAGGATTTTCCAGTAATATTTACCATATATTGCAGGTAAATAGGGTAAGACTAAAATAAAAATGCATAAAGTTTCAAAAAAACGCAAAATTGAAAGAATTATAAGTATTTTTCTCAACTTCTGTTTTGTTTTTTCCGGGTAAATGCACTGTAGACGTCGGACATTCATTTGCCGGGACTTGTATCATTTTTTACTAAATATATAATTTAAAGTAATAATAACATGAAGTTTAACTTTTAATAAAAAATGATTAATTATGAAAACTTTAAACTTTTGATATCATAATGAATAGCAATGTTATTTTGTGCTGTAATCTTTCGTTGCTATCTTCATGCTGTTAAAAATGTATGAAGCTGTTATTATGTCCGCGTAAATACATAATTTACTCGGACATTGCAGCGCACCTTCAGATTGGTCCGTGGACATTGCTGTAGACGAGTTAAATTACCCTGGACACGGACAATGTCCGACGTCTACGGGGGCCTTAATGTATGGCAAATATGTTAAAATTTGACATATTCTCATTCTCATTTTGACTACTCACCGAGACAAAATCCTAGCCCAGTAGATCCATAAGTAGCAATCTAGTATATTTTTTTCATTCTAGTATCATTTGGAAAAGCGACAGCGTTATTTTGATGTATTTATTTTTATCATTTTATGCTACACAAACTGAATATACTTTTTACTTTTTTTCGGTTCGGCTAACTGGATATCACTAATATATGGAATTAGAAGTATTTTGCTTAAAAAATATTAAAGAAATTTCACTTTTTAAGACTTATTTGGGCTAAAATGTCTTTTGAATTTTATGTGGCACAAGGATAATCACATATAACAGGAATTAGAATTGCTTTAAATAAAAAATATTAAAGAAATTTCACTTTTTAACATTAATTTTTACTGATAAAAATAAAAACATCAAGATGACAGCTGTTGCTGTTCCAAATGAGACTGGAATGAAAGAAATGTACTGGATCAGGGTATTCACATTGAGTCCGGTAACATTTAATTTCATGGTAAGCGGAGGTAAAGGTAAGACGGAGTTTCGCAAATTTCGAAAAAGCTTTTACCCCTTCCTGAGGCAGAAATATTTCTGCCTCATGCTTGGTATCTTACTAATACACATTTATATATACATGTTATCTGTAATATTTCCTAACACATATTCACATATTTTAGTGGACTGAGAATTGTAGGGGAACATTACCGAAATGTTACAAGCCTCAATGTGAATACCCCCGATTGCTACTTACGGACCTGGTACGGTCTGTGGTCCGTAATGAAGAAACAAACCTATAGCGGATATTCACATTGAGACTTGTATCATTTCGGTAATATTCCCCTACAATTCTCACTCCACTAAAATATGTGAATATGTGTTGGTAAAATATTAAAGATAACATGTGTATATAAATGTGTATTAGTAAGATACCAAGCATGAGGCAGAAATATTTCTGCCTCAGGAAGGGGTAAAAGCTTTTTCGAAATTTGCGAAACTCCGTCTTACCTTTCACCTCCGCTTACCTAGAAATTAAATGTTACCGGACTCAATGTGAATACCCTGATAGCAATACATATTTTGAAATTGATGAGAAAGGCTATTTCACGGAGTATCATGAGTTTTGACTCATTTTGTGTACATGACATGTTTGTCAAAACAAAACTTGCTTTCTGTGTATTAGTAAATCCATCCGTGAATCATCGGGTGTTTCCACACGAGGCAGCATGTTACGCCTGTTACGCCAGAAGTAAGGTGTAGACTTATAAAATTAGAAGACAAATGTGAATACAAAACCATATCTATTTCACAGGCAACAAACTAATACATATAAGCAAAGATTTATTATGAAATGTCAAATAAGGTAAAAAATTTTACACATTTAAAGTTATCTAAAATATTTTTAGTTTTAGGAATAATAGTGATTTAATTTTTATTCAAAAATTGGTTTAGTGTATATGCGATATTTGTATTGTATTGATATTAATCAATTTTTCGATATGGAAATACACACACATACATTTGTACTCTCTATCTGTGCATGAAAATGTTTCCAAGCCTCGAAAATCCTTGTGTGGAAATGATTCTGCGAACAAACCAGTTTGTTACGCGTAACATTGCGCTTTAGTGTGGAACCACCCATTCAACTATATTTGACTGTCTCATGATGCACCGTCAAATATAGCTGAATCATATTTTCCTACTCAAAATTAACTTCGAAAAATCCGGATTTTCCCCTTACCTGGTGCTTCCCTAGCCTAAAAACCAAAATGAGCTGATTTACATGAAAACATTTATAATATTATTCACACTTAAATTTGTGATATTTTTAGTTATAAGTAATATGTATGGTTTTATATCAATAAAAACAGAGCAATCATTTCACCTGAAAATGTCGTTGAGCCGGTTAATTTGGTTTAAATTAAATAGGGAAATAACTAATGTGCTCAAATGGATGTGCTTATTTAAAAATTTTTTTTATTGGAAGTTAGTAATTAAATGTTGATCAGAGCTAATAAACAGCTCTTTTTGTTTGTTGACGTTCTTCTCAATTCAATTTATTACACAGTTCTGCATTGGTTTTTGATTTGTCGATGCGCTTGCTTGCAATGAAAAGTAATTGCCCTACAGTCTACACTGAGCGTTTTGTTGTTTAAATAATTCAAAAGGATCTCCCAAGCTACATTTAGAAATTAATTTCTACCTTCCCAAGAGTATAAATAAGAAGCAGACTTCATCTTCACTTATATAGCTCTTAAAAAGTAATTCTTGAAAGCAATCGCTTTTCGGTTAACAATTACAGTACTTAACTGGAATGCTACTTACGTAAAATTACAGAAATTGACTATATTTAATAATTGACTTTTCAGTTTATATATCTTCTTTCTTCTATGTATTTTTGGACTAGAGCATATTATACAAATGGCTGTTAAGCTCATTTCTACGATTGGAAATTTTTGAATGTATTTATCATTGGATTTATAGCTTTCATTTTTAAGTTTTCCTTTATTTTTTCGGTTAAGTGGATAAAGTGACTTATCCCTCAATGTTTTTTTTTTCGTCAATCGATAAAATAAGCTTGTGTTTTTGTGGTAATAAGAAATTTAATTTGATTGGCTTCGAAACGAAAAATAAAATATGACTGTAGGATTGATTGTCATATATATGTATGAATCTATTAATTCAGTCATTCATTTATCATACTAGCCTGCTTTAAATTCGAACTCATCCTCTATAAATTTTTATGGCTCTACCTGTCTCTCTATTAAATAAAGGTAGGTATCATCATGTTGGGTGGTATTCAGTATTATTCCTAGAGTCATTACAATGGAATGGTATGCAATTAAATTATCACGTCCCGACTGTGTAACCTTTGTTAAAGAATTTAAGGAAAAAATTTTTCTATCTCACTACTAGATTCAGATCTAGACGTAAAGGTGTAAACATGTAAAGAGAAGCGGCAGCAGAAATAACAGCCTGAATTGAAAAAATTCAAATTAGCTGACACCCTTTGGTGATTTATATTGAGCAAATTTCACTTACGATGCTGTTTTTTGTTATTGTTTTTGTTATTTATATATTTGTTTTTTTTTTTGCTTTATGAGAAAATAGAAAGAAAGACTACAGAAGTTTCTTCTTGTTGTTATTTTAGGCAGTAAATTCTTTGAAAGTTTTCCAAAAGGAAAGTCATTTGAAAATCGGAAAAAGAGTTTCTACAAAATTACTACTTTTGGCATAGTAAAGTTTGAAGTGGATTTATTTCTACTTATAAAGTAAACGTAAAAGGTGTATTTTCAGGAGGTTTTGTGTTTGAAGAAGGGTGTTTCCCTTTATTTGTTTGAATAACTTCTATAAATGTGAATGAAATAATTTGAGTTGGCTATGTTTGATGTTGTGGTATTTATGCATACGAAGCATTTAATAAATGTTAAATATATACCAACATATCTGCTTCTTTTTTTGACTTTTATTAGATTTTTGGTGCCAAGCAAATATATTCATTGAAACTTTGAGTTGAAAGTTTTGGAGCTTTAAAGGTATTGGATGACTTACTTATTAGTATTATTTTCTCGTGCGTTTCGTATGTACTAAGAGATTCATATAAAAATTTAAAATTCGATGGTGTTATTGTGAAGGAATTTTTATTTAAAAATCTTGTGCCAATAATCTGTTCGTAACTGTTACAATGGAGGTAAAGATCACAACAATTTTTTAATATGACTATCCCGTTTCATGGATGCATCTGTTCCACCGGTAATTTAAGATTTTATTTACAAGAGCTAAATATGCATGTTTGTAGTTAATTTTGACATTTTTACGTATCACCACACCTTTACGGTGGAGCTATTTTTGTCTGCTTCTATCGATCAAGGAATTATAGATAATTCTTCCCTGAAGTTTCTTAAAAGCATATTAATGCATCTTCAAATGGTCAAATGTTCTTGTGAGAAGCAATAAAAAAAAAAAAAAGCCTTAAAGTATGCTTTGCGTGTGTATTTCTGCAAGGCTTTTACAATATATGTTGTATAACTTATATAATACGAATGAATTACGGTTTGAATAATAACTTCCAAATACAAGGAACAGTTCCTTCTCAGGTAACGTAGATATTTTATATGACGCTATTGAATTTTTAAATTTATCAAATGTATTAAAAGAATAAGTCTCGAATATAACATTTGAATACTTTGAAAAATTGTTTTTAAAGTGCTATTCCACAAATTTTGTGTAACTTCTAATTTTCAAAGTTATATTTTTAATAAATATTTGGGGAACAACAAACTTTTTCTTCGATTATATATATCCAATAATATACAACCAACACAAAACAAAAAACAAAAAAAAACAAAAATGACCAAGTTTTCATTAGAATTTTTTTAAGCCTAAACTTCTTTAGTCTCGTCCCCTTTCAATTTATTTAGCATACCGATATTTATTTACCATTTGTATAATCCAGTGATGTTGTCATAGCTTTTTCTTTATTTTAGGCGAAATTCAATAAAAAACAAACTTAGAAAGGAAAACACAAATTTTATTTTATATAACTTCTTTGTTGCCAGACCATTGCGTATTTCCTTCAACTTAGTGAGTAAAATTTTGATAATGTGTTGTTCTATGCCTTCGGTTACATACTGTTTCTTTTAGTGTTTTCCATTTCTTTTTTACCACTCTGTCTTTTTCAGTAAAACAATATATATATATATATATATATGTATATATTTTTTGGTTAAATTAAATTTCAGGACGCGAATTCTGTCATTCTTTTTAGGCAGGCATTAAGGACGTTAGTGTCGGCAGGGTTAACTTTTTTCTAATAAAATTGATTGGAGTAGATCTAGAATGGAATTCTTTTTTTCTTTTTTTTTTTTGGATTTATCAAATTGCAAGGAATTTAAAGAATGAATGAACACAACTGAAATGGCTGGCGTAAATCTGAAGCTTTCAGAGGATTTCAAAAAGTTGATTTGACTAACTGTTAGATTGAAAAAGAATTAGCGGTGCAATATTTTCAATTTAAGGGAAATTGCTTCCTTTAAAAATGATGAGAAAAATTCAATCGACTGTGGTTGATCGATTTATTTTTACCACCCTTGTGTGCATTTGAGCATAGTGCCTTAGGGGTGTGCTAGAATATATATTTTTGTTGTTTTAAGCCGACTAAATAATCCAAAGGAATTTTGTTTCAAGAAGCTAAAAATAAAAAGTAATTTAAATGTTTCAAAATTACTTTTACTTTTTCTCTTTATTTTTCGTTTCGATGGTAAATAGAATTCAATTTTTTTTCAAAAGTTTAATACTTTCAAATTAGAAGATAAGGACAAATTACTTTACAAAATTCCACGAACTAATGAAATCATTCCTTTTCTTCTTGATATTATTTTTCAAAGTCCAGCTAATTAATCTTTTCATTCTTTTCATTGCTACCCAATTTTGACTTTTGCTTTACTAAATTCAAAAGCAATCACGTATTTTATTTTTAAATAGCATTATCCTCCATTGAATTTTAATTAAAATTATAACATTAATTGATAGCAGTATTTTTCATTGAGTCTTTTATGTATTGCGCTGTAATTGCACTCTTTAGAGCTTAAAATAATTTTTTCTTTGGTATTGGTTATTTATAGCTGGTATTTTTTTTTTTTTTTAATAATTATGCTTGAAAATTGATATAAGCATAACAAGAAAACTTCGACCACATTTTTGGTTAATTTTTAGAGTTGTTTATTTTTCCATCATCCTTCACTAGTCATAATCTTTTAATTACATTTCTTTCACCCTTGCAATATCAAACAACTCTGGTTTTGTGTAAAAAAAGACCAATACTTTTATCCAAATACATAATAAAAAAAGAAGAAATTCTGCTTGAAATGTAGCTAATCTGCTCCATTGTTGAGTTTAGTGGATAACTCTTCCATTGAAAATAGTTAAATTATTTCAATAATAAGTGACCACAGCTAATTTGTTCTGAGGAAATATTGAGGATAGGAGACTGAAAGCTGAGGCTTCGCTACTAACCACAAATTTCTTAAAACTCTACAGCCTTTCTTGTTCTTGTTTTGTTTTAATTAGTCGGGGGCTTTTGGTGTTACTTCAGCCTTAATATCGGCGAACTTTGTAAATTGGGCAGTGTGATTACTTTAACAAATTGAGATACCGTACTTCAAAATTTTGATTTATATAGTAGATATAAAAAAGAAAATTAAATATTTTCAGGTAATTTTTATTTTTACTAAGAATTGGTACATCGTTCCTCCACCAAGGTACAAGAAAATTTTTGGAAATATCGTTTTATTAGCAATATTTAGTAGACTTTTGCTTTTTTAATCAAGTTAAGGTCGCAATTTGATCAATATTTTAATGAATTTTTGGTAAGCTTTAAAGCAAAACTGAGATATTTATGCCCTTAACCCAACCATTTAAATTATTTCTTTAGCAAAATAAAATAAAACAAATTAATTCCCAGCCTAAGTAATTCAATTTTTCGAATTACAATTTCAGAAACAATTCTCTAATCGTGTAGATCACATACAAAAATTATAACGATAAACATGACTAATTCTATAAAAGGTGTTCCACAATAAATCGTTTTTGCGGGCTACAATGACATTTTACTTAATTCCATGTCAGTTGTCAGAAGGATGAAAGAGAGCAGCTTCCTTCCTTCCTGAAAGCTGTTGAGCATCAAGATTTTGAAAGTTCTTTTGTACTTGTTGGAAGTGGCTACTTGAGTTAGTTTTTTTTTCATACTATTTTGTTTGTGAAAAAATGATTTTATGTTCACCTTAGATAAGAAGGCTTAACTTTCTTATTGTTTAGCGTTTTTTCGATGCTCGTATTTATGTTTTTATCTATGCAATGTGAATTAAAGAATTACATTTCTCAAAATTGGATATTCTTGAAAGAGGCTTTTTTTCGAATTTAATGCGCTTTCGTATAACTTTAGGCTTATTTATGTGATTAGCAATCAGAAGACTTCAAAGCATACTTTTGTCATTTTTTTTCTTCATTTTTATCTAAGGTTTCTTTTTTCCATGTAATTTTACTGAAAATTGTTTGACATTTATAAATGAAGGATTACTTAAATTGGGTTGTTTGCTGACTGAATAAAAAATAATCAAAAAGAGGAAAAGGAAAAATTTCCAATTTATGTTAAGTTTATTTCAATATCTTATGCAAAGAATTTCAATGGGTAGGAAAGGACGTTGTTTTTCACTTTATAGCTAAAAGGAGCTTTTAGTAATCTCCTAATGCTAATTAGTTTACTTTTTTCTTCATTTATTTTTTAAATTTGAATTTACCTCAGCCAATTATATGGATTTTAATTTGAGAGGCGAAAAATTACTATTTTAGCTAAATATTTCACTGATTTTTATGACAGAAAATCAATATTAGAGGCAATTATATCGTAACTTTCAGCTAATTAATCTTTTAAAATATTATTTGCTTTCAAAATTTTTTTTTTTTTCGTTTTAATAAGAAAATCTCTTTTATGTTCATGATACTTGGAAATAAATTATGTAACTGCCTCTAAGAAAAATAAAATATTCATTTCGTAATCTTAAATGACCAGTTATGTTCACGAGGTTATTGTACACAATAGTTTTATTTTGTTGCTACTGTAATATGAAATGAGCATGAACATTTTTTCGACTTTTTATGACTCTCAAAGTATCATTAAGTCAATAGATTATTTGGTGATTGGTTGTCGAGGAGCCTATTAAAAAATTGAGCACTGTTGAAAAAAAAACAGCTTTTTAGCTGTGTCTAGATAAGCGTTTGGAACAGCGCTTTTAAAAGAGATTTTATAGGACTTTTAAGGTGCGATAATACTTAATAGTTTATTTGAGTTTGACATTTTCATTGAAAATACAGGGTTCGCAGAAAAAAATAGGACTAACTTCACGCTGTCAAAAAACCCTCATCAGGTAACACTATTTTCTCCAAAAATTTAATTTTATAGCTGTCGTTAATTCCCTGTCAAACAAATATAAGCATCAGTTATAAAAGTTAAAACAAAATTAAAAATGAACAATAAAGAAAAGCAAGAACTTGTGATTGCTCTTTTTAAAAGTGGAAAATCAAAAAGAGAAACTGCAAAATTAACAAAAAAACAAAATATCCAAAAAAGTTTTTTATATCGTACTATTAATTGGTAGTAGAGGAAAAGCTACTGCAACTGTAGTGCATCAATGGTGAAGAAAGTGAGAGAGCGCTTGCGAAGAAATCCACGACAAAGTGGGAACAAAATGGCTGCAGATCTTAAAATATCGGAAGCAAGTATGCGAACCATACTTAAAGATCGTTCGGAAGTGAATAAGTTATACTTGTTAATTGATAACTTGCTAAGATTCAAATAAAAAAATTATTTACTATTTTTTGTGATTTTCATTTTAGTTATAGTAATTTGAAGTAGTCCTATTTTTTTCTGCGAACCCTGTATATAACTTATGTTTTCTAATTAGTTTGATTTATTTGAATTGACTTACCGTAAATAATAATGCATTATAAATGCAATAAAATTAGTTGAAAGGTACAAATTATACTTTTCTAAAAGATTTGTGATGTAATTATTGCAGTCAATATACTTCTGAGTGTAAATTTGCCTTAAAAATCCTATAAAATCTACTATAAAACCACTGTCCAAAACGCTAATCATCAAGTTGCTAAATAAAAGAAAAAAAAATTCAAACCCATACAACCCATAGGCGTGGCTATCTCAAACAAAACCAATATTAAAACTTTGATTGCTGTGTGGGGTGATGTCATAATTCCTAATTAGGGCGCATCATGTACTCCGGTGATCCTTATTAAAGTGCTTACAAGGTAAATTGGTAGGTATTTCGCTAGTTGCTTCATAAAATATGGGACGATTGAATTTTTATAAACATTTATTAAAAAGAAATATTTCAATGGAATGCTTCGAAACAGAGTTGAGGTTGGTTAGGGCAATCTGGGCAAAAAGTTGTAGTTTTTGCCTGTCTAAGGGTGCCTGCAGAGTGCCGGCTTACAGCCGAGCTGACGCCGATTCCGATACCGAAGACTATAAAGTCGTTATCGGCAAATCAATAGGAATCTGCTGAAAGTATTCAGAGTACAAGCCTATCAAAGGTTAGACTATCGCAATGGGAATCGTTGTCAGCTCGGCTATAAGCCGGCACTTCGTAAGCAGCCTAATGCTTTATTCAAAAGACTACGTTGACTTGCAGATTTAGTAATAGTAATATGACTAGTAGTATAGTAATATTGCTGATGCGTGTGCTCTGAAGGAGACTTTCTTACAAAGTAGCGTGGCAGTCATCGTGTTAAGGAAAACTATCATCTAAAACTGTATAAATGAAATAAAAAGTAAATGTTTCATTAGAAAGTTAAAATTGTCATCGTAAGACAGGTTTACTTTAAGGTATTTAAGGAAGAGAATAATGATAAAAATTATTTTTATTATCAGTTCTAGGGCATACTTTTTCTAGTATAAAATTACTAAGATTTATTCTAGAATCTTACTGTCAAAATCATCATCATCATGATTAAATTCTGCATAACTTATTCTTTATAGTTGGATTTTTGTAGTTGTTGAAAAATTTGTTAAAAGGACGCCAATGGTTGTGTATATCTCTACTGAAGTTTTTTTAAAGTTAATTATTTGGATTTTCTGAGATTCTATATGCTGATTTCTATGTATCGTTTCGGTTTTTAGCAATATAAAAAACACGTAGAATCTATATATTTTTTTCAATGTTTTGTGTTATGCAGAAAAGATTTCACTTTGTTGCTATTAAAATCAATTAAAATCTATGAATGGAAATATTCATTGCCTTCAAACCTTCAACATTATAGAAATCTCATTGACAATGATACCCTTTGCATTTTATTTTGTTTCCATTTTTCAACCGTTTAGACCAGAAATATATAATTTCTTTTACATTTTACTGTGTATACGGACTAATGAATGTGAATAGTTATAATAATAATAAAAGTGGAAAATCCAATGTTATCATAGTCCTGATAAAATTAGTTCTTATTTTAACTGTTGAATTGAGTAGAAAAGTCCTTAGATTTATAGTATACATTTAGAAAAAAGTTTTACAAACTTATAAAAAGTTAATTGTAACTTATTTTTGCTCTTAGCTACGCTAATCATCAAAGAAAGATAAGCTTTATGAAGTCCTTGTAAGAGAAACTTTTGAGATAATTTAGTCATGCTACTTTATTATAATTTATAAACACCGTGAATGAGCCATATAATATTTTCAATTAATAAATTTCTTCGGGAAGCTAAAATTTAATTGATAGTAGAGGATGATGATTAATTTTTATAAATAATTATCGTTCAGCATAAAATGCAGTAGATATTGCTGTACAGGACTTCGTAAAACAATCATAAATTTAGCGCTCATATTTGTGCTACTATAGGATAAGATAGTTCACTACATTATTATTCTCATTACAAATAATTTTTGGTTCTTTTATAGCTATTATTTTTTAGGCCTTTTTTAATCCTTATTTTAATTATTTTATAATTTATTTTATTATTATTTTTTGTTCATATAATCAAATGGAAATCATACTTCTTTGTTAAATTTTTGATAAAAAACGATCTTTAGCTTTAAAAATAAAAATATCAATTAAAAATTTGTTACCGTTAAAAAATGTAATTTTTAATGTTCCATATGAACTCAAAACGATGAACTTCAAAAAGGTTTTATTAATTAATTGTCAAGCTACAATTTTATTAATGAACACTGCTGTCCTTCCTAAAATCATTTATATAGAGTGCAGTTTTTCTCATTTGTTTTGAATTTTTGTCCGATTTCAGTGTCCAAAACTGGCAAATATTCTATTAAAATCCATTCGTCATACATTTTACTTATATTTTGTGTTTTAGGCTCTCCAAAAGCTCTATTATATAAGTTGACAAATTTTTATAGCATCCTACTTTAACTTGTTAGGCAAAAAGAAAATATTTTTCAAAATTTTTGACTTTAACATATTTACCTTGAAATTCGACTTCTCAAACATTGTAGGCGTGAGTAAATGGAATAAAGTTCTAACCACAAATAAATTAGCTATTGTTCATGACGTCAACATTTTAAATGGAATTCGATTAATTTGCTATGTACTAATTCGTGTTATCCTTATATTAGCATTATTTCTCTATTATTCCTGTACTATAAGTACTTGGTGAGTGCATATTTTAGAGGCGTTAACAACTGCAAATCTAAGAGCACAGCTAATGCTTTGTTTGCAGCAGAAACAAACTGAACTAGTTCTTTGCTAATTTAATGTCCTCGTAAATTGAATTTTTTTTTATAAAAGTTACATGAATTGATTTTTTGTTAGACAAAATGACACTGTAATATAGTGGTAAAAGTTCTTTTTAAAGAAAAAACTTGGGCTATATTATAAGAGTTGGCGTAATTTCGTTTTAAAAACTTCACCTCAAAAGTTGCTTTGAACGTATATTTTACCACAAGGACATTTATTGGTAAAAGTTTTTCCTGTATTTCTCAATCTGAAAAGAAATATACACAATGAATAGCATAACCTACCAAAGTGCAAAGGTAAAATATATATATGTATATATATAAATATAATTTTTTTCTAGCAGACAGAGGTTGAATCTCTCGTCCTTATTTATGCAATGGAGCTTATGCATGCAATGTGATGCTTTTTCTTTTGATACTTCTTTACATAATGTAAAAGAAACTGCCGTGCAAAAAATGTCTTCCATTCTCTTGTAATGAATTAAAAAAGAAAATATATGGTCCTTTTATTATCTTGCTTGCTATAATAGATACTTAATGTAATTAATTTCTTAGTAGAATAAAGAATTTTAAATATACCTTAAATGAGAAAACTATTGAAAGTTTAAATAGTTCATTCTAAGTATTTATTAAGAAAAAAATGTTAAGTAATTAATTGAAGGATCTGCTAAAGATTCGAAAGCACATGCAAAATTGAACAAAGGAATTACTTAAGATAGGGCTTTTAAAAGTAAATTGTTACCATAAAATTACAATTATATTTTTTTTCTACTCTCCACAATGAAATATTTCTAATTTTTTATCAATAAAGCTCTGATATAAGAAAGATATAAATATTGTTTGTTTACTTTATTAAAAGTATTTCTTATTCTTAAAATTTTATTAAATAATTCCTTGATTCTTTTTCATGCTTGTTCTTTGTAGGAAGTTTGATTTAAAGAAATTTTAAACCTAAAATTAAGGAAATTTTTTTGAAAATGAATCTATCTCTACTTTATTTTCTGCCATCTGCTTTAACCTTATTGACACAATTTCAATGAAATCAAAAAGAATATGGATAAATGTCTCATAAGTCACCTAGCCAAGCCTACATTTGTATTTGTAGTCTTCCTCAACTTGTAAATATATTCATTAAAAGATCTTTCATCCTTTAGCTAAGAAACATACTCCCAAGCTTCTAAAAAACCAATGTAGAACTTATTATTAGTTTCTCTATGACTTCTATTTGTTTATTGCTACGTTGCCAACAAACAAAAGCATCAAAGCTATAACTGTCTCTATGATTTATATTTTAGTTTAAATTAAGTCACATCAACAATTTTTTAAAAATTATTGTTTCAATCAAAAATCTTTAATAATTAGGTTAATAAATAAATAAAAGGTTATTTTTAGGCATCTTAAATACGGAAAAATAGTTCTAAAAATTCATTATTAGCTATTAGAGACATTTAAGTAAATTTAAGGTCAGAAAAGAAAAAAATCCCTCACTACAATGAACTTACTATTGTCAATCCCTGAATATAAGGGCTTACAGTATATTTATAGATAATCCCTGTTTCTTTACTTAAAGACTTTGAGTTAGTGATTCAATTATGGATTTTTCTTAGCTAAAAATGAAAAGAATAACTGACCTAAAAAAACTTCAAACGAAATACCAACTCATTCACTCACTTTTAACCATACTAAATGGAAAATTATTTCTTGTCTTGAAAGGACAAAAAACATAAGCTCTAAGCATATATATACGTTTTTTGTTACATACATACTTTTGTTATAGGAGGCTTTTTTTCGATTTACTTAAAAAGATACCACCCACTTTTTGCTACAACTCCTCTCAAATAACCTAAACTGTTAAAACCACAAAAGAAATATGACCCTGGCTACGATGTTATACTTTCTAAAACTAGCAAAGATAGGAGGAGTATTACAAATAAAATTTCCCGCAAAAAGCTTTCCGCAATTTGTGCGAGTCTTTTTACATAAATCAAAAGTGTACACAAATGAAAGTAATAATGGGACCTCACTTGTTATAATATGTGTCAGAGCTAAAAAGATGTAAAAAAAAAGTGGCTAAGGGAAATTTTTGGAAAACATAAATCCCATAGGAAACTTAAATTTTGGTTCTGTTTTAACTGTAAGTTGACTTTAGAGAAAATTTTGTTTTTATGCATATAAAAATTTTCTTGAATTAAAAGATCATGTAATTTATTTGTTTTTCTTTGTTTTATTTCACATATTTTATTATGATATTTAGGAGTCGTTGTAGTGGAAATATTTATCAAGTCATCGAAGATGAAATTGGAAAAACACGGCAAAGTTAGCTGATAATTTATAAACATAAGAAATCATTTCATTCATCAAAATATTATGTACTCATATTTCTTACAGTTTTTTTGCCGTTTTAAGTAGACTTTTGGTAAACTCGTAAAATGTTGATGGCGGGGAATTAGTGAATTCGAGAATGGTTAATTTTACAATTTTGTAGGAATAAGAATATTTTTCAATTGAAAAGCTGTTTAAATTACAAAAGAAGTGATAATTGCAGTGTGTTTAGGTCTGCTATGTTCTTAAATATGGGACGATTAAAACTTATATTTCTAATTCCTGGCAAAATCATCCATATAACCTAAAGGTGGGCACCCACTTATACCCTTTCTTGACTGACGCTGTGTACATGCTTGTACACCTCCTTCAAAAAAACCGATTCTTAACAGAGAAACCGTGTACAACATGGCGGCTTATTAAAACATATGATCGGAATGTCTACGCGGATCTGTCAATCAATTACTATTAGGATATATAAATCACTGTAAAAATCACTAATCTATATTGTTATTAATCAAAATATACTTTAAAAAAAAAAACAAACTAATATATATATAAATTTGCCAAAATTTGCATTATAATTTTGACATAAGCCCATGCGGAATTTTAATTTTGATTTGGTACACAACCTTAAAATTCACAATAGATGTGAGATTTTCGCGGAGTACAGCGTTTCAAAGGCTGTACTGCGTACACGATTCCAACAAGTGAAGCACATGATTTTTCCATACAAAAGTGTCTTTTTTCGAACTAAATGCTGTGTACAGGCTTGTGTTAAGAAAGGGCATTAGTGCGTATATCTCAGCGGGTAACTTTTATGACGTCATAGACTCACGCTAAAGTTCCCCCTCATATGTGGATATTTCAGCGTGAAATTCATTTGTACGTCATTTTGACGTACGATATACGCACTAAGTGGGTGCCCACCTTAAGATCTTACATTCTCGTGCAAAAGGATAAAAGTTGATCTATAAAATTTCTAAATAGTTTTCGTGTGTTGATTGCAGTATATTTTTAATGTGATATTTTGCTAGGTTATTTATCATTAACTTCCTTAGTTGAATATTGCTCATTTGATTGTCTTTATATGATAAATTCTTTTATATGATAAAATCCTGTGTTATAAATTCGCGATTGCCATTTTCAAATGGAACTGCTTTAAAGGAAAAATAATTATAATTGGTATTTGGTTTAGTTTAGTTAGCAAACTAGTTTGGATCCAGGAAGATTTTTTTTGGGACAAAAATTTTCTTGCACTATTGTGCGTTTTCACTGACGTTAGTACTTAGTATTTAGTACTTTTTTAAAAATATTTTTAGGGAAAATCTCTAGTTTATTTCTCAAATAATAGTGCGTGTTCACTGAACCTAGTGCCTAGTACCTACTCAATAATTATTATTGACATATTTATGTAAAAACTAAGCTAGAGATATTCAATAAAAATACTTTTAAAAAAGTACTAAATACTAAGTACTAACGTCAGTGAAAACGCACTATAAGGCGCAATATAATTAAAAATCATACATTTCTTGTTTTCCGTGATATTTTTTCTAGAAATGGTCCGTTGATTGGAATAAATGTAAAATATCTGCATAACTGTTTCTTACAAACCATATGTGTTGAACTTAGATTATTAACATTTGTGTTTCCTTTTCATTCTTGCATTGATTTTAGTCTGACTAATTCTTTTGAATTTAGGAATATTTTTTCAATTTAATTGACAAAAGAAAAAGAAAATTTTATTATTTCCTGCTTTTAAATAATGCTTTGAAATTTTAATTCAGGAGCATCACATTTTCAAGACATGTAGTAATAAATTAACTTTAATGAGCAGACAAATTTTTAAATTTCAAGATACTTCAGATAATTTAATTTATGGTTTTAATGTAATACAGTCAGAAAAAAAGTTTCTTAAAAAGACAAATTAAATATCTTATAAAAATAATTTAATGATTATTAAAATAGCTTTTTCAATAAGAACTATTTGAAATTCTCTTTCCTTGTTTTCCGTTCAACATAAAAGACTTTTCAAGAAAATTAAAAACTATTACAGTATACAAATCGTGGATGATGTTTATACAAATTTTATTATGATGGAAAAAAGATAAAAGCATCTTTCAGAAAAATTTGTGATAGAAAAATTCATGTTTCATTACTTTGAAAATATGTCTCTAGGAATTCAATTACTACTGCTCTAAAAAGTTCTTTCAAAGGGGTAATCTGCTAAAAAATATAAATTTTAAAATAGTAAGCGAAAAAAAAAATTCATTTAACCTCAAAAATTTAAAGCACATCTACTTTGGGACTTAAAGTAATCAACGTAGAAGATTTTAACAATTTTTATATCTTTAATATAATTTTTCTATATAACGGCCAGTCTGGTTTCAATCAACAAAATTGCTTTTCTCTTAAAGAATATTGCAGGAATGAAAAAATCTTTATGCAAATAAACTTTTGTAAAAAAATTCATATTTTAATTTTCTAAAAATTGAGAACATAAATTTAAATTAAATAGTTTTTCTAAGAAAAAACATTGAGAAAATTATATTTAGCATCAGAAAAAAGCTATTTAAAGCTTTTGCTTGTTATTTATTAAAAATTTTTGCACTCTATCAGGTGAAAACCCATTTAGAACTTATTAGGTTTGTAAAGGGTAACGATTGAAAATATTCTTCAAAGTAAATTTTTCTTATAAATTTTTAAGGGTAATTAAGTTCCGACTGAAAGTTCATAAAATTTCTCAGATTAACTAATTTAAATATTTTTCTACAGATTAGTGTGAGATTTTATTTAAAATTAATTATTTTTTGCCTTAATTTATTCTTGAACTGACATTATTTCTTTTTTGTTAATAAAAAATACTATAAAATTTTTTACCATTAACTATTAAAAATGTAATTTTCTTTGTGCTGTAAGGCACTTTTGATTGAATGATAAAGTTTTTAATTTTAGATAAATATTTTTAATTTATTCAACATAATATTTGGATCGGAACAAGTAGATTAATGGGAAATTTTTCCTCACTTAAAGATTGATGTTATTATATTATTTTAACAAATAAATATTTTAAAAACGAAAGCGAGAGCAATATTATCAAAATTTTTGGTTTATAAGCTTAAAATATGATGGACGTATCTATATAGATATATATACATTTAAATTTAGGAACTCATGTTAAAACTTCCAGTGATTTTCTGTATTTTTGACATCTTTGAAACACAATTAAAAGCTTAATTCGTCTTAAAATTTGGTTGTATGGGACATTGATGGATTACAGTAGGCATTTTTTAACTTAAATTCGGTTATAACTTAAGGCTTTCGAATCCATCCGTTGAAAAAGTTGTTCAGTTTTGAATTTATACTAGAAATACCTCATTTTGTTACCCAATTTAAAATTTTCAATTAATTAAAGTGAAGGCTACAGTCTATAGATATTTCAAACGTAGTCAGCAATTGCATGAATGTATTCGAGTATTTGCATTTGACTTACCACTGTGATCATATTTTAATTTAAACTTCAGGAAATTTTCTAATCGGTAAATTTTTTAAAGTTATTTTTTTGTAAGTTGGTATTATTTTTAATAACATCTGTGCCAAATTTCACGTCAAAATATTCATTAGTGTTTGAGTTATGCTTCGTTTTATTTTTGCATCATGATAATGCACCATCTCACAGGCACTGATTTTACCCTATTATTACACCAAAAATTCAACAAATATCGATCCGCAAACACCACATTTGCCTTATTTGGCTCCATGTGACTTCCGGTTATTCAGTAAACTCAGAAAATCGCTCCGGGGATACAAAATGAATCGCAGAAGACTCTAAAGGTCATTCGGAAGGAGGATTTTGCCAAGTATTATGATGAAGGGGAAGAAACAGATTTGGAAGGATAAATGAGGATTTTAAAATTATAATAAAATTCACCTTTTAATTTGATCACTAATATCAAAAATAGTTCATATTTCCTACAAAATTTAAAGGAGGATCCTATAATATAAATATTTGCGTAACCATATACGCTTCCCTATTAACAGCTTGTATGAGCAAAACAACTTAAGTTCATTTGGATTTGCACTCATCATGTTGTGCTATAGAATTCTCCATTCCTTAATTAGGCAAGAAAGGTATAAAATAATTTTGTGATAAAGATATATAAAGTGTCAATTCCTACAGTTCTTTTTTTATTTTTATTATTATGGAATTATAACCATGCAATCGTTAAATTATATCTAGATTACTCTTGATGGTAAAATATCACAACCAAACTTCGAAGATCTATACAGAATTTCTAAGACTTTCTAGGATGGATGTTTCTCACCGTAGCAAATATTTTGTTTTATATCTATTTCCGAATTCTTCTATTTCTTATGTGCATATCGAAAAATACAAAAAATGTCTCACTATATGTGCAAACGGTGAAATAGAATAAAAACTCAAAGTCTTTTTGTGTTATATGCTTCAAACAATTTTACTTTATTTTAATTGTTTTGTATTCACTAAGTATTTTAAGGAAAGAGTATATTGCGTTTCTGGCTAAAAAAATACATTTTTTAAGTTCAAAAATTAATAGTAATATTTTTTTGGCTTCACCTTGAAGAAGCTATGATAACTATATGTGTATGTAATCAACTCATCTATTTTTTATAATATTATTTCTTTAAAATTCTTAATAGTTTTATACAAAAGTTTTTCAAGAATAAAGGTAAAAGAAAATTTTTTCCCAATTATAGGTCAATTTTTGCTAGAGAAAGGAATCTATACAAAAGTGTTTCCGTATGATTCAAAATAAGTCTCAGATACTAAAAATTTAATTTAAAAATAAACCCCTTGGGAGCTTACAAAAAACACATAAAGGTTTCGTATTTTATTTGATAATTTTCTTATTTAACTAATACGAGCTATTTAGAAATGGATGGAGAGGTGATGGTGGCAAATTTTAGAAAATAATTTATTCCAATTCAAAGCTTTGTGAAAGTTTGAAAAGATTTTGTACCCAAATGAAAAGTTTTTTGATTCCACTAAAGCTGTGCAGTGTTTTTGAATTTCTAATATTTTAATTATAAATTTTCTAAAGAAATTTGACTTGTAATTCAAAGATAAAACCCTTGATTTTTGAAATTCCTCCAATTCCTTCGCCCATTCCTCTGATAAAATCTGAATTCAAAAAATATTTTGAAATTCCAAAAATGGTTGTTTATTTAAATAATAAAAACTATAAAATTCTTTGAAATAATCAATGGCGCCGGAGTGTTGTTTTTGTTATTAAGTTTAGTCGAAAAAAAATTTAATATTTTAGATTTATATTTCTTATTCCTAATATATTCTGACAGAATCACAGATAAAATAATTAATTTTAATTTAATAGTCATTAATTTTATTTTACAAAATGTTAATAATGTCATTTATTCGTGACAGTTCTGACTGCTAGAAGCAATAAAATTGCACCTAAAACGCCTAATTTAAATGTCAGTTCTGTCAAAAGGAGACAGAGTGGCAGTCAAAGTTTTTTTGAAAAAAGAGGAAATGAATCAGCAGTAAAAACATATTTCAATTTTTTTAAAAATTTTTTTTATATGTGTGCTAAATCTTACCTGAAATATTTCTCTTTGTTATATTTTTTAGCTTTTTTTCAGATATACTTTTATTCATTTTTCAAAACATAATTAAGAATCATGAGTTAATATCATTTTAAATGCAACCAAAAAAGCAAATAATTGAAAACCATTGAGCTAGAAAAGCTTGTAACATAAAGATAATTTCAGTTTTAAATTTAAAACTTTTTAATACAAGTACTAGGCTCATATTTTATAATTTTATTCCATACTATTTTAGGGCAGTTTTTTAAAATTTAGCTTTCTAGATGATAAAATTGAAATTTCCCCAGTACTCTTAAGATTTAATTTAAGAATTATCACTTGTAATTGTATCTAGGCCTACATCTAGACTCTAAGCTAAATTGGAAGCATCACATACAACAAAAAGCTAAACAGATAAAGCAGCAATTAATCAAACTTTACTGGCTACTTCGGAAAAATTCTCCCCTAAATCTCAAAAGCAAAAAGGCAAAATACACCTCTATCATTAAACCCATCTGGACTTATGGAGTGCAGTTGTGGGGGTGCGCGCGTAGCTCAAATAGAGCTATCATCCAGAAAAGTCAAGTTATCCGCGATTACGCTTCTAAGCATGAACGAAGACTTATATATCATCCAAACATTGAGGTCATCCATGTGATGGATACATTTGGCAAAACCAGGCGCTTGTGCAGAGTAAAACCCCATGAATTGACAATCTAGTATCAATTCTACAATATCAATGCATTATGGCTGTCATCACTGGACGATAGCCCTCACACATCGAACTTACCTCAACACAACCAACTCACTAATATCATAAGTACTAATAAATTAATAAGAATATTAAGATTGTAGTAAGCTAAATAATTAAAAAAAAAAAAAAAAAATTGTAATTGGTATAAGTTACAAGTTTAGTCATTTATTAAAAATGGTTTTAGTCATAAATGTCAGAGACTATAAAAGCAAATAATTAAAAAGCAAATATTATAAAATTATTCATTTTTGTGGTTTTATATATTTTATTTGTCAACATTTATCAAAGTTTGCTAAGAATACCCATTGTTTTTGATTTAAAATAATATTCGACCTTAATCAATTGATTAAGTGCCCTAAGGAACAATATTTTCTACTTTTATTCAGCAAATTTACGGCACAATATTGAAATAAAAGCTTAAATAACCAAAATCAATGAATATATCTTTTTTTGCCCAGAATGAATCGGTTAAACTTATCCTTTTATATTTCTTATATCAAATCGTCATATTCTGGACGACTTCATGAATATTGGTTTTTTTTTTTTCAAAGGGGTTTATCCTTTTTGCTGCAAAAGATGCCTGCCAGCTGCAGATAACACAAATTTTATAAGAGGAATTTTTTATTTTTAACCCTTTGAAATCATTTCTGTATAATCCCGAATTTCGTCAAATGAAATGAACCCAGTAACAGGATTTAGATTGTATAAATATTTGATGTTTGAAATTTGTTTCATTTAGATTTGAGGGTAATTGCATATTTATTGGAAATATAATTTAATTCCAACATTTTGTAGTTTTAGATATTAGTTTCATATAACAAATAGCAACTCACAGTTTAAGATTATTTTTGACTGAAAAACTTCTGTGAAATATTTCAATTTATTTATATAATATGTGGATATTTTAATGAAACCACTTTTTCAAAGGATCTTTTCTAAAAATTTAGAAAATTCAAATAAATAATAATCAACTTAAATTCTTTTTAGGCCCTAAGGGAATCAAAATCTTCAAAGTATAAAATGAATTTTCCATGAAAGGCAACAGAAAATTATAACTAATCTCTTTTCGATTTATATTTGATGTCAGAAACAAACAATCTAAAAACGCCCATCATTTTAATCATTGATTTTTCCCGTGCCCACACTGGTTTAATTTAAATTAAACTCATACTTTTGTAGTCAAAGAAAATTTTAGGCTAAGAAGGGGATGGTTGCCTATTGATACTAAAATTAAGATGCAAGAGAATTTCCTTTTATCTAAATAGAGACCCATCAAAACGATAAACAAGTAATATCAGGTTCGAAACTTTAACGCCTTGTCCTAACAAAAGGTTTGATTATAATTTCAAGTAAAAGTTAAATTGCTATATTCAAGAGTTAATTGCTTTTTCTAACTTAGGGTTCGAGAATTGTTCTCACGGTAAAATCATTTTAGAATGTTAAAAGGAATTTTGTGGAAATTTTAACTTTATCCTTTAGTTCAGTTGTCATCAAAGTTTTTTACATTAAAGCAAAAACATTTTTTTGTTAAATTGAATTTTCAATAAAGAAACAAATTAAAACAAGCAAATAATTGGTTTTTACCTTACATTATTTTAACCAGCATAATGGAACTAATGTTAATTGGATAAAAGAATGTTAAACAAAATTGAATATTGTTATCATTTGAACGCCCATCATTTCAATTAATGACCTTTTTTTCTGTTACCGACGTGAGTTGAACTTAAATCAAATTCTTGCTTTTTCGGTCGAAGAAAATTAAAAGTGTTAAGATAAAAGGGTTTTCATAATAAAATTAGCAAACCTTATTAGCTTAATCAAAGATTAGATCACGACTAACTTAACGGCAATAATCTTATAGATGATTGTATTGGAAAAAATTGAATTTGTTTTGATAACCGCATTCATAAAAATTATTATTTTGTCTTATTACATAAAAAAAGTTGGTCTTTGTTTAGAATTGGCCATCTAACTTTTACAGATGTAAGCCTAAAACAATTTTTGAATTGTTTTATGTAATTATCTTTTCTTTAGATATGACTAATTAACCGTATTTTTTGTTGGATTTATTTTACGGTCTCTTCTTTAAGTTGTATTAATTTAGAATGAGAAAAACCTTTAAAGTAATTGAAATTTATTTTTCTGTATTTTATGTTTTTAAATTAGTTGATCATTATATTTTTGATTTGGGCTTAAAAACTTTGTAAGTAGAACTTTTTGAATAGAACTTTTTCTTCGCATCAGAAATCATTTCTTTTCCATATCCCTTTAATTGTTGCTTATAAGTTGTAATATTTTGTTTGTTATTTCTCAGACACAGATATTAAATTGTAAATTTTACTTAACTATGTCGAATGAAAATTCAGACTACAAATGAGTCCTAAAACTACACACATTAACATAAACAAAGTAAATAACATAAAAAATTTTAAAGTACAAGTTGTTTTTATAATATATTATACATATATAAAGTGATGATTCCTTTTTAGGATCTACTTGTATAGTCAATATAGTTTGAAATTAGATTTTACGATGAAGTTTAACAGTCAAATTACACACAGATTTTATTCGGATAAACTTTATTATGGTTTTTATTTTATCTGCATGAAATTTTAGGTACTTGTGGGTTTTTCATAATATCATTGCAAAAAAAATTTTAGGTAACTTTATCATTTGTAATATTTTAAAAGTTTCATAGAATGTATGATGTAAGGAAATTTCCTTAATATAAAATAGTATCGCGATGAAATTCATCCGAATAATAAAATAACTTCACTGGACCTCTGCAAGCTAATTGATTAACTTTTTAACTAATGTAGTCTTCTCTGTATTTGTAATAAAAATTAAACAATTTTGTTACAAATTTACTTATAAGTAAACTATTTATAATTTTTGATACGGTAAAAGCGAGTAGTTTGTTCTTACTTTTTTTCAATGTTTGCTAGCGTAAGGATCCTTAAATTTTTGGTTATCACTTATCTAAGGATATTAGTTGAATTATTCCACGAAAAGAATATTATTCACATGTTTGGATACTTAAATTCCAAAAACCTCAATTTAAATATGCATAGCAAAAGTACAAATTTTTGTTAAGTGTATATCCAAAAACTCCTTGAGCCACTAGCCACTATTTTAGTAACTTATCTATCAATGAGTGTGTAAATTTAGTTGGTTGTGGTCATTTATATGGTGAACATTAGAGTTTACTTAATTTACTCTAAATCATGTCCTTTAACTGTTTAATACTTTTTCACAAATCAAAGAAGACTTTGTTTATGTAATAATTCAATATATTTTGCTTTAATTAATGTTGATTTTGTTATTATCTACTTCCAAAATTCGTATGCAAATTTATTTGATAAAACTATTATACATTATATAGAAAATTCTAATTTGTAATTAACTCCAAAATTTTGTAAATATTCATTTTACATAGAAATGATATGCTAAACATATTTTACAGATACACAAACAAAATACAAAAATTTCAATTAGCATATAGCATAATAAAAAATTAATAGAAATAGCAAAAATGATTTAATTTTGTATTAAATGAAGAGCCATAGCTTGCTGATGACACAAAGTTGTTCACATATCATATTACATATTCTACAGAGCCCAAAGAGTGTGAAATAAATTCCACCCAAAGTTTAATACTACTCATAAATTTATTATGGTGAATATTGCTTGTAATTTAATGATTGGGGTAGACAAGACCCAAATCTGCTTTTGACAGTAGCGCTGATTCTATTCAGACGAATAATTTAACAATTTTGAGCTTCCATCTCTCTGTCATTATATAAGTAATGAAATTTAAAAAAAAATAATTACAAAATTACAAAAAATACAAATAAGCAGTTTATGGCTGAGTTTGTATAACTAAAATTGCTTTTTATTTTTTAAGTATTTAATTCATTTTTTTGTTTTATAAAAACGAATGTATGGAAATATTTAATGTTTATATTAATTTTACAGAAGAGTTATTTGAAGAAAGCGAGTAAGACTTCTTTTTGTTTTGAAATGAAAAATAATTCTCCTTTGAAT
This sequence comes from Acrocera orbiculus, assembly GCA_947359355.1. Taxonomy (NCBI): domain Eukaryota; kingdom Metazoa; phylum Arthropoda; class Insecta; order Diptera; family Acroceridae; genus Acrocera; species Acrocera orbiculus. The sequence continues at coordinate 7,664,621 of OX375757.1, forward strand.
ACCTGAAACTTAGGAAAACGAAAAATTTGTTAGAAGAACTTAATGCGATAGAATTTTTTAACTTTAATAAGAATTAGATATAATTATCTCAAAAGCTATTATTTTTGAAGTATTTTATTGTTATATCTAAACCATAGAACAAGCTCTCCTACGTGTAATCCTTTTAACTTAAGCCTATTAAGTAATTTAATTCATACACATTAAAATGAAGCCTGTAAGATTTGCTTTAGAAAAAGAAATAACAATAAACATGGGTAAAAAATCACTGAAAGGACTGATTCGTTTTAGGTATCTTGAGTTTTGCACTTGTTGTTAACTAAATCCTGTTTAATTATATTTTTTTCCCAATTATATAAGAGCTCTGACTTTCAAAAAACTTGTCTTTGTCGCATATTATATTTGTACATCTAATAATCAGAATTGCAAGAATGGGCTTAAGCTAATGCTACATTGGCTCAAACTCAGTATCCCCTACTCTGTGAGTGTACTCAAGCAGTACCTGAGTAACTGGTCAAGCGACTACAATGCTAAGACATGGACCTAGTCATCTGGATTGGTACAGTTCAAAGCATTCTACACGTATAAGATAAGGAACCTTGACGAGGCAAGAAAGTTGGACAAAGAGTCCCTTAGAATGTTGGCATGGTTTATCACGGGACATGTTCCTTTCTTTAAGTACTTCTATAGACCGGGAAAATCAACGAAGTCAAATGGCAGATTCTGACATGAAGTCGAAGAAACGCCTACCCACCTTCTGTGTGACTGTGAGAGCGTGGCGTCAAAGACGCAATAATTTTCATACTTCTATTAACAGTTTAAATCTCCTAAAGGCTTGAAAAAAATCAAATTTGGCCTAATTCTCTAAAAATTTTAAATTAGCTTTGAAAATAGTTTGTGCAGAGTTTAACACATTTTTAAATCAGTTTCAAATTTTATTTCTATTTGGATTCTTGTACAAACTCAAAAAAAATAGAAAAAAATATTACTCAGACTTACCACTAATTTGTGAAATAACTTTCTCTGGAAATCTTTCAGAGATTCTTTTGCAAGATTTTTGAACAAGTTTGCTATAAACTTTTATTCGGATGTGCATAAAACTTTTTGCCACTATATGTATGTAGTTCAAATTTTTTTTTTGCTCAGCAAAATTTTATGTATAACTGTCATCAAATTAAGGAATAGCCTTTTAAGAAGTTTTTAGAAAGTAAAGTTACAAGCAATAGTTTGCATTATTCAAATTTACTTACAACATTGTAATTTTCCCAAAGCAACTTTGTTTGTTGAACTATTGAATGGATTTATTAGTTAAACGTTTATTGAAACTTTTTTTAAAGTTCTACTTTCAGTTTTTTGCCAAAATATTTTCTTTAAATAAATTTCGTATTTAAATTCTATTAAAATATTTCATTTATTCATGGTGACTTGCAGTAAAAATATTTCTTTTATGCGTAAGCAACTGTTTTCTATAACCTTTGAACGTTTTTTTTTTTAGATTAATGTCCTGAAAATATTTTTCTTTTTTTCTGGTTTTTTGGCAAAAATTGGGCGTTTTTTTAATATAGCTTAGCTCTTTGAAAAATAAAAATCAAAGTAAAAAAATCACCATTGCTAAGAAAGAGGACTTCTTATCAGAATGCTGCAGACATGTTGGAATTTTGTAAATTACAAATCCTGCAATCACTCACGAGTAAAAGCTAATATCATCTTCACGTTGAGAACTCAAGGAATATCACTTTGATGGGGTTTTTGGTGCATGAGTACATCCTTTAATGGCATTAAAGATAAATCTCTGCATTATCTACGTCTATTCGTACCATATCCTTGCAAATCATGTATATTGAAGCTTAAACATATTTTCGATGTCATAAAAATATTTTATTTTTTTTCGTACTGGAATATTTGTTGACATGAAAAAATGCTTAAAATAAATTTCATTTTTAAAGAAGGGTATATGCTTCTAGCAAATATGAATTTTCTGAACAATGACTGACCAATTAATTGAGATTGTGATATAAATTATTTGAATGCCTGTCTGGTATTGGAAAATGTAGTTTTTAATTTAAAACTTTCGTTACCACATGTGCTAATTAGCTGCTCATAATTAACAAAATGCCAATGTGGTTTTATCAACTGAACTTTTTTGTAACCCAACCAATGTATGTTTAGTCTTTTAATTAGTTCAATAATATTGTCAGTCTAATTTGTTGAGATTTGTAGAGATTTTGTCCAAAATTCATTCACAATCTAGATAAAGATTATAATTTTCATTTGCCAAATAATTAAACGCATACCAAAAAAAAACAGAAGTGAATGTGTTCCCTAATAAAATTGCTTTAAAAGCATAAAAATGTATTAAATTAAAATAAAAATTTAAGTAGAAACAAAACAAAACTGTACAGCTAGGAATTTCACCAATTTCAAATCAAACAGCATTAAAGCTAACAATCCCTTGAGGAAGAAGAAAATAGTGGCATAAATTTCCCGGGAGAGGGTATTAGGATGTTTTATATTCCAAAAAAGCACTAAAAGTTTTTAATTTCCATTCATTTAAGAGAATAATACAGTTTTGTTATCCTAATTAAAATAGCTTTGCATATCTTTTAGACAAAATGTCTTTGATTGTTGATTTGTTCATGTTAATTTTGAATTTTCTTTCACAAATTTTTGTTTTTTCATTGTTTACGTCCTTGAATTTTATAATTTGTAATACATGATAATAATTAATCAATGTATCGGAAAATGCCATAAGTTAGAATTTTAATAAGAATCTACTGAGTAAATTGTAAGCAATGCTCTTCAGAAGTTAAGTTCTTATCAAAAAGAAAGCTTAATTAATGGAAATCCTTGATTTCATAGAATAAACAACAAATGGTATAAAAAGAATCAGTTGATTACTCCACCGCCAAAAGCAAAGTGTCAAAACCACTAAACTTGACGGGGATTTTGATAGAAGGGTTTTTGCAGCGACTTACAATTAGTATTGAAACTAGTATATTAGAGAAACAAAGTAAAATGAAACTATCCAAACTCTTAGGAGAATTTGTATCATTTAGATGAATTAATAGAAATATAGCTTTTTTAATTTTATTTACCTTTCAAATTGTAAATTCAATTGCTCCAAAAGCTCATTCTGAAAATATATTGAGCTATGTTCATTGAGTAAATTATGCGGATACTAGAAAACATATAGTATGAATTTTATTCCAAAAGTAGTATCGAAGCCACATTTCGAAAGTAATTTTACATTAAATTTCCATAACAAACATGCAATGGAGGTATGGAAACCGTGTTGTTGGCATCAGTGTAAACACTACATTAGTAGCTATTTTAAAGATAATTATGAGAGACGTCAAAATGTTTAGTTTTAAGTTAAAATTTATTACTAATGTTTGACACATTGTGTCTCTATAATCTAAATTATCCTTTTGAAGCTTCTATTTTCTAAACATAAACATATAATGAAATGAAATATTCAAATACTATATTTAATTTCGCAGGTAAAAAAACTAAAATAATAAGAGAAAAAAACAAGCAAAATAATCAAAGCAATGAAAATAAGAAGTTGTATTTAGTAACTTGATTACCAAATCAATTGAAATTACCGTTTGCTGACATGGAAAAATTGTTTTTATGGGTTCAGTTGTTAGTGGTTTATTGATGCTTAAAGTAGCAAAATTGACAATTTTAATTTTAAATAAAATTAATTAAAAGCTGCAAGCAATTAAATAATAATTTAAGGAACTAAATTAAGTAATATCTAAAATTGTAGCAAAATTATCAATTAGGCCTATTTACATTTAGAGTTTTGTAGTGCTTTAACTAGACAGCTACATATTAAGAGCGAACAACAAATTGGATTTTTCGAAAAAAGTGAATTTAACATAAGTTTTAGAATAAAAAACGTATATTAGGTTTAATGAATAGGTTTCTTTAATAATTTCTATTTCTATTTCCATATTATTTTTATGTGAATTTTGTAAATCTGGAAATCCAATCTTAGGTCAGAAATTAAGCTAATAAAAATACAATAACTAATATCATAAGCTCAATATGTATTTCAGTATTAAAAGAACTTTGGTCCTATCAATCAGCCAAGAAAGTATTAGCTTTTAAGAAATGCTAAAATAAAAGATAAAATAAAGATTCATTCTTATTGTTAGATTAACTCAAAATTGGCAACAAAGTAAATTAAAATTATTATTTTTGAAATATTGAAAGTTAAAGTTAATATTCTTGCGGTCCGTATATATTTTGGAATAATTAAATGTCAGAACTGAAATCAAAAGACCTAATTTAAAAAGATAACTGTATTTTCCATCTAACAGATCAGAAAGTCATCGTAAAAATTATCTAATTGAGAATGAAATATCGCTAATTTAAGAAGCTGTCGAGATTCATTTACTTCCAGTTTTTTATATCAAACTTAAAATAATGATGAAACCAAATGATCTCCATTAAATAAGAAGAATTTTTGAAGTTTCTTAAAATAAAAGATTATCGAAAGAAATTGTAGAATATCTACATTTAAATCTATTATATATAAAATATACCCATTTAAATATAATAAAATAGATAGATTTAAATTTTCCAGCCATATAGCCATATGCTTATAAGACACGCCCAATTTAAGACGTATAGGAATAATAATAATATATTACATATGTGCAAAGAAAATAAATATTAATTTGGTTCAGAGCTTTGATCAATGAATGAAAAAAATTTCAATCAGTTCAAATGCTTATTTAATTAAATATTGGAAAATTTATGTATTGCTAAAAAAACTTAATTATTGAATATTTCAATTAAAATTTGAGCTGTAATATTCTATGGAAAATTAAAATTCAATAAACTAAGAGGCAAAGAGAAATTTAGTAATATAAAAATGCTGTTTTTGAAAATTACGTAGTGGTTGATATATTACCATCATTATAACTAGCCCCAAATACTAGGTAATCATGATAATTTTAATATCTTAATTTTTATTTAATTTTAGCCCCGGTTGGTATAATAAAAATTTAAAAAATACTTAATTAATTATTTTATTTCAATTTCGGCCTTTTAGACACTCTAACTTTGTCCTACAAAGCAACCTACTTATCTATATACTCATATCTATATGTATGGGTATGTAAATATACATCATTTATGAATATTGAATTATAAAATTTAATTTAAATCATATGAAATCATGTTTTCCTTGTAAAATAATAAAACCTATTAAACAAGATTGTATTCTATAAAATTGCTGTTAAACGGAAAGTTCTTAACAATTGATATCAACTAAAAAATTAATTTTTTAATTATTGATTCTAATCAACCATTTTCAAATTGATTTACCATATTTTTTGTCAAGTTTGTTTTAAAATGGCTACAACAATTCAGAGACATTTAATACTCTTCGAAATGTCGTTTAAATAAGTTTCTAATACTAATAATCCCACAAAATGAACTATTCCAATTTATAGAAGAACCTGTCAAAACTTTGTTAAACTAAAACTGTCGTAAATATTTTTTATTATACTTTAATAAGTATCATTAAGTGTTATCGTAATTTGTAACTTTGTAGCCAATGAACTTCATTTCCATAAAACTAATTCAACATTTTTCAAATAGTATTTGCTGTCGTTTTTAAAAATTTCATTTGTTAGAAATTTTACAGAGTTTTTGATAATAACAAAAGTTTCACAAAGTTAATGTGCATACTTTTCCTATTTTGATAGATTATTCCATTGTCATCTGATTTTAAATGAAATTTTAGTATATAAAGTTTGAATACAATTTGATTTTCAAAATTCTTATTTGAGCAATTTTTTAATTTTAATTAAAAAAAGTTTATTGAAATAGTTTAAAAATGAACAACTCAAAAGTCAATCATAATACATCAAAAAGTAAATTAAAAGATTTAAACAAAGGTATTCAATTTATTTTCAATTTTTCTCTAGCTACAGGTACAATTTTTTTTAATACGTGATGAAATATTAAAATATGTATATGTGTAGGTATAATATTAAATACTTTGTTTTAAAATAAATTTTTTTATTGGTAGAAGATAAAGGAAAACAGAAACAAATTAATCGATTTCATTCTGACAGTAAATGCATATGTTATCTATTTTTGTGATTCAAAGTACCGAACATAAATTAAATTGGATTTATCAAAGTCAAGTTATTAATTTAAAAAGGAATATAATAATTTTAAGGCATGCTATGTAAAATTCATAGAATAAGTGCTTCTTATTTGATGAATTGAGCGTATAAGTACTTTTTCATATAAATCAAATAGCGGTATATATATTTCTGCCTTAGCATACGAATTTAAATTAAGTTTTCTTTTAGAAATTTTATTACTTATATTATGAAAATGAAAATGATTTTCTCATTGTGCTGTATACTCAAGTAATATTTTCAATATTTTAACTTTAAAACGAATACAAAACAAAAATTAAACTTTATTTCCTTCAATATTCAAAGAGATATCTAAAATTCTATCCTATGACTTTTTAAATATGATATGGCAAATTCTTCCTTTTGGAAAAATGAATTATTTTTTCTCTATTTCAAGTACTTAGAAATTAGTTTTATTATTTTAATTTTCAATAAATTTAAAGTTAAAATTATTTGACACCGCAAATTATACTTTTATTTTTTAGCTACCCTGCCGCCATTATATCTAACTTTTTAATAACTGCTTAGTACTTTTTGAAAAGTGAAAATTTAATCAACTGCAAATAATCTAAATTTGTTACCTTGTTGATGAAAAAAACAGCATTAAATTTCTTTAGTGTCCTTTTCATAATAATTTGATTTTATTTCATGCTCTGATAATTAAGTGTTTTCAGTTCTATGGTTCAGTTTATTATAAGGGGTTGTTAGGTGTTGAATGTGAGACGGATAATAAAATTTTCTACTAAAATTAATGTTGGCTGTCTTTGATGGGTGTTAGTTCCAAAATTATCTGTCTCAGATTTCTTTTCTAGGCTAAGAATGTTCTAATTAAAATATTGCTTCTACTTGGATTCATTTATGATGATATTTTATACTTTTTTTTGTTGTTTGAAAGCATTAATTATCTTTTATTATCATTTATTTAAGGCTAAAAATATATATAAAAATTTTTTAATTCTAGATAAGAAAATTTTTGAGGTTGATAAATAATAAATTCCTAAATTATTACTAAAAAAGAGCCTCACAATTATCAAACACTCATTATGTCTTGTAAGAAAGAGTCATGAATTGATTTTATGAGTTTTTTCGAGATGTTAATTTCGTTTTCATTGTAAATTTTTAGCCATGACGTAAATCAAGCAACGTATATTATGTACATTTTCCATTTAGGCTTGTACAGTGTATAAGCCTCCCGTACAAAAATATCGATTTTTAATTCGCAATTGTCTGTATTAAGGAAATATCATGGAAATGCCAGAAAAAGTAAACATTGAATCATGGAATCAATGAGTTAATGTTTTGAGTGTTTATTTAATTCGTAAAATAACATAAAAGACAAAATAAAAAGAAATAATAGTTTCAGAATTTTAAAATCACATCTGTAATTTAAATTGAACAAAATATTATAAAAAAAGAAAATTTTAGGCAACGGATATTAGTGAGGAAGAAGTGAATAATGTTTCATTAGCGTTTTCTGCGGCTAAATCATAATCAAAACAGCTCAACAAATGTCAGACTTACAACGAATTATAACACTAAAAAAAAAAATGGTGAATATAAATATATTAGGTTGTTTATTTTTACATGAAATGGAATGGTCAAGTGTAAGTTTTTAATTATATAACTATGTAAAAATAATTTAAAAATTTGATTTCAGGTAAAAGTTTTCAACACGCGGCTTTCTTCTAGCAGAAAGGTAGTAGAAAACGCTTTCGGAAATCTGAAAGCTAGATTTCAACATCTGGCCAGAGACATAGAAAATAATATAAAGTTCTCGTCATTAATCATAAAAACTGCTTGTGTTCTACATAACATTTTAAATAGCTAAAATGTTGAAATAATTGAGAAGTACAAATATGCCACCATTTAATTTACTTTTTGACGCAAAAAATAGGGGAATTTTAAATGTTGGACAAGCTGTCAATTCACTATAGATAAGAAAATTTTCCTTATGCAGCCCCTCAAAGGCTGTATTTTATACACGATTGTGACATGCTTAATATACATCTATTACCCATTTTTTCATATATAATTTCCTTCCGTGTATTGTAATAATGTATATAAGCCTCAATTGAGAATAAGTATTAGCGGATTAAAGGGGTGAAGTAAATAGTTAAGTTTTTTGTAATGAAGACAAATAAAGCCCTATGCGGGAGGTAAATCTTCTTTTCAAATATAATTTGCCTTAGATCATTAGCTTCAACAAGAGCAACAACTGACGATAAAAGCCCTTAAAAAATGCTATCGTCACCAAATTATACAGAAAGAAGAAAAGAGAGCAACGGTATAACTTTTCTAGATTCAATTGTTGTTGTCAATTTAATATCTGATAGAAGCAACAAAAGTGCATAACAATTCCAGCCCTGATTGTGTCTTTATATTGCACATTGATTTTTTTGATAGATATCACATCAGTAAATGCAGGAGCAGAGTATAAAGCTTAAAATAATACAAAGGTGGCTGATTTAGTAAAGCCAAGCATAAAGTTATCCAGAGAAATCATAAGTACCGTGATCAGTACTTTATAAATTGTCCAGTTACTACCGTTTAATACTTCTTAAAGCCTGTTAAAAGTTCTTTAAATTGACTTTTTAAGGCTTTTCATATACTATATATCAAATCTTTTCAAAATTCACTGATGTGTAAATAGCTCATGCGCTTACCAATACGAATTTATAAAACTTTGCTTACTCCCATGAAGTTTTTAGTTTAGTTTATCACTTTAGAAATATCGATAAAAAAACCAAAAAACCAAATTTAATCTAAATATCCTACACATTGTTTGTTTAGTATTTTGAAAGTGTTGAAAATAATTATTTTTGAATGAAGTTTAAGTGGCAAAACAGCATCGACTTTAATATTTATATCTTTTGGAATTTTTATTAAAAATTTATGTAAAAAAATCTATCTACATGGTAAAAGTAACCCTAAATATAAATTCTTACATAACCAAAGAAGAATGTTTTTGATTGCCTATCGTATAGTTCTGATTTGTATCCCATTGAGAATTTATGGACCCAACTGGATATTTATATAAATAAACTCATATAAAAAGATTTTTGTTTTGACAAACTTTTGAACAGATTGAAGTAATTTGAAGATAAATATATAACATTATGTCTAGAGAATGTGATTGATATAAATAAATTGATTTTAGTATTTTATTACTATTTCAAAAAGAAATATTGTTTTTTTTTCCAATTTAATCTTTGTTATCTATAGAATTCAGAAAGGTTCTATGCATTTCCCTGATATCTAACTCCTTAAGATATTTAAAGCTTAACTATCATACTTCAAGGCACTGCTGTTAACAAAGCATGACCATATTTGGTAAAGAAAAATGTTTTAATAAGGATTCTTTTGAACTTGTTTTCAATTAAGGGGTGAGAAAGTTTAGGGTACTGAGACTATTTTAAAATTGTAACCACATAGAAAAAAATTTTTGACAAGCTTCATAAATCTTAAGGGGAGATTACAGTAAATTCTTTGTCAATAAAATACAAAGACTTTCACACAAATGACAGATTAAGAATGAAAATAATAATTATGTAAATACATAGCATGGAAATAAATGATTTTAGAATTATTACCTAGCTGAAATATAATAAGTATCTAAAATAGTAAAATGTTGCTGCAAACATTTGTTAAAGATATATTAACTTCCTAATACAGTAATAAAATTACAATCTTTCCTTAAAAAGTGGTGTAATGCTCTGCAGAGCAAACAAAACTTTAATAAAGAAATATATTATCTGCAAATGTAATTATTATAATTTTAGTTATTGAAATAAGTTGTTATTAAAATATGATTTTTACTTGTATATAATAATTTACAATTTTACTTTGATGTTATATTTAATAACAAAACTTCTTTAATTGAGAAAAAAGTCAATATTTCAATTGTTGTTTTCCCTTACGTTTTTTCTATTCTCTACAAACTGCCAGGCCTTATCATATATACATATATATTTGACCCATAAAATTACATAAGAACAATACTCGTATATAAGAGAAAAACTATAACATAAATTTATTTAGTTGACAGTGGTTTATCAATTGAAGACGATTATACACAGCAGAAATAATAGAATTTGATTTTTTTTAAATAATATTTATTTAGTACTAGAAAAAATTCAATTCTTTATTAATAGTAAAAATTTTTTTCAAAGCTTGGTCTATTTTATATTTTTCAAAAACAAATCTCAAAAAATTTATTGCTTTTGACTTGAATAAAACAAACCAAAAGAAGGAAAAAAATCGAAAAACTAAACACTTTTGATGTTTTTTAATCATAAAACAAAGCTCTAGATTCTAGACACAATATCACAAAATGCTTTGAATTCATCATAGTACTGAAACTTCTGGTTTTGGGATTGCGAGGATTAAAGGATAAGTACACTATCTCCTTAGGGAAAAGCTTTATTCATATATGAAACATATATAAGAGGGCAAAACATCATTCATGACAGGGTCTGCCTTTTGATGTATTCTAGAATTAATTTTAAATCCAGACTTGATAGACTTATTTGTCTTGCGGGTATTATATGCCCCAGTAACTTAGATTATTTGTAGATTTCGTTAGCTAAAGGATTATGTAGAGATTTATTATACAAATTTATTTCACCTCAGTACAATTTAATTGATCTAAACGGAATTTATTCTCATGTATATGAATTAATTGATATACTAATAAAAATTTAAATTAGAATTTAGATAAATATATTGTTATGAAATTAATACAATTAAATAAAGAAAACCAAACCAAATATTTGATGTAAGATGTTATCACAAATCGACTAAATTTATTTGCAGTTAGAACATCGCACATCCTTTGGTAAAAGGACGAACAATCTGTTGGGTTTGATATATTTTCCCACAATTCTGCTAATTCTCTTATACTTTGACAGCTATAAATATTAGTAATTTCTCTTAAACTAAAATGCATTTTCACTCACAGAATATTGTATTAGGTTAGAAATTTCAATCGAATTTAACTGACATATTTTAAAGTTCCTCTGGAAAATTTAGTTATCCAATGGCAAATTTTAATTAAAATAATTGAAATGAAACAGTTGTTTTTATCTTAGGTTTATACAAGCATAAATATTCTGCACAAAGTAAATATGGATAAATTTTCTCAAGGCATAATTATGTATTATTTTGTTCACAAGGTAAAATTATTAAAGTTTGTATCATTTTGGTAATTCAAACGATTTTGTGTATAGTATACGACTTTTCACGAACAATAGAAAGTTCTTTGAAGCAATTAATTACCTCTAATGTGTTTTATTTTTCAATGATTGTTAAAACTATAATCGAATGTAAGAAATATTATTGTCCTTATAGTTACCATGACCTCTTTTTAAGTAACTTTTCGTTGTTCTTTATTTTCAATGATTTAAATACCCAAAAGTTTTGTAGTTTCACATATTTTATCTTAAACTTGCAATTTTAGGTATTTAAATGCACTTTTTTTTTTTTCAAAAAGTATGAATCCTTATTTTCTTTGCTTAAAAAGCTACACTAATTTAGAATTTTTAGCTATGTAACGACTTTTATTGAAATAGCAAGGTTTTATATTAATTTTTTTTTCGTTTTTTGTTTCTATACAGTCAATTTATATCACCGAGAAATAAATAACCTATACAAGTGCAAAATTTTACATATTTTTAACTTAAATTTCATATTAAGTCCTTGTCGGAATAATTTGCAAAGTGAAATAAAGATTTATAAAGATTTAAAGATCAACTGTTTGTATGTAACTCCTTCCAAATTAGAAATTGTATTTATTTTGTGGAATAAATTCTTTTAAAAAAATTACAGCCGTCAATAATATACTTGAACTCGAAATCCTCTTTACCCACTAATTATATTATAGGTTTAACTCATAAGCATATATTGTTAAAATAATATTTTTATTGGTGTTATTGTTAAAATATGCAAATTTGTGTAAACGGTGTAAACTTCATAGCTTAACATAAAAGTAAAATTTTATGGATAAATAAATAAAATTTTGATCTTCGTATTTTTTTTGAAACTAATAAAAATATTCTTATGAATTTCTTCGGAATTCGGAAAAACTTTTTTTTTTACATTTACATAATAAAAAATTTTGTTTTCTAAAAGGAACAAAAAACGCTTGAAATAAATAAGTTTGACAAGTTAAACTTGTTCTTATTTTAATAATTCAAAAAAAATTTGGTTTCTTTGAAGATAATAAATTATTTTTGGTATTCTTGACAGTTTCATAAAACTCATTGATGCAAAAAAAAAAAAAAAAACAAAAAAATAAGAAAAACAAGGAAAAAATATATCCATCAAAGAACAGTAAGAAGTTGAAAAAAATTTGTTAATTAATATCTTTTGCCAAGTAAACAACTCAGCGAACTATAAAGTTTTTGGTTGAAGTTTCTAGTCTTGAACTTCGCTTGCCAAAGTTTTTCACTAACTTACCAAGTTTTTACGAATCCATTAAAATTTTTGCTCGGTTCGTTGTTAATGCTCAAGTATAGCTCAAACTTTTCTTGGACGATAAACTTTTGAGTTTCACGCCATTAAAGTTTTATTTTATTTTATTTTTTTCTTCTTCTTTGTTTTCATCCTTAGAGGAACTTAAAAATCAATGCAATGCGATTTATTAATCAAAAATCTGTACTCATGATATTTTATGCTTGTTTTTCCAAATGTTATTTTTTTATACTATTACAATTTTAAGTTCATAGATAATGCAGATACAGCAATTTGTTAATTAACCAAAAGATCCAAGAGGAAGTAATATATTCAATATTCTTATTCAGCAATTTATGGAATATTTTTTTCTTTTTCGAGCTTATTAACTAAACTGTAGACCTTTGCAAGTTTTAGAATATAAGACTCCCTTCGAATAAATATTAGACAGGTTACTTGTTGATTTTAATAGTTCTGCTCTATCATTTTTGTTTTCTTTTATATTAAATTGCTTTTCAGTATTGTTTGAATAATTCATTAAAAGTATTTATTATATTCATAAATTTTGATTTTGCAAAGATTTTCCTTTGAGTTAAAATGCCTCTCAGTCACTTTTCATTAGTTTTTCAAACTAATTTCAAATTCAGCAAAAAAGATTTACGCAATCGGGAATATTTAATTGTTTTATTTGATAATTAAAGCTTGTATTGGTATTTTGTTCCCAAAGCAAAATTTCGGTTTTTATTAAGCAAAAAATTTTTACGTTAATATTTATCAGTAAAATCGAATAATTTAATAATTGATTTAAAAAAAACGCTTTGTTTATTTATTAGAGTATTCGTGTTTTAACAGAAAAAAGACATTAAAGTTTAAAATGATCTTTGAAAATGACTCATCACTTGAACCAGCTAATTAATTTACATCTCAAATGGTTAGTTAATGAAAAAGCATGAAAAACATACATTAAATTTATATCTTTTAATTATTATAAAGGATATTTCTCATAAATAAATACTTTTTTAGAGCGATAAAATGAAATTAATTTCACTGTTTCACTGATCGAAAGGGAAAAAAAGACAAATAGCATGTAATTGGATAATTGGATAATGTGAATGAGTGCAATTGTTTGAATTAAAAACTTGTTCATACAAGTTCATTATAAATAATCTTTTTTTTTCTATTAATTCAAATTGAACAAGCAAAATATAAGAACACAATAATAATTATAGTTTTGTATTTTAATTTTTAATTCCTTGCTTTTCCATAACTATCTCGGATTTAATTTGAAAAATAGTTTTAAAATATTCAAAGAAAGATCTTAGATTTAGGCAAAAACTAATTTCAAATAATTATAAAAATAAAAAACTCAGTAAGATAGTTTTAATGGGATTATTATAAAATATCCAAGAAAAAATTCGTTGAGGGAAGGAAATATCATACCCTAAGAAATCATTTTACAACAAAGAAAGAACATTTATACATTTTTTATAAATAAAAAATAAATTTGATTTTTGCAAAAAACAAAACAGTTTAGTACGAACGACGCACGTGTTTTCTATTTCTTATATACCCCATAGGTCGAAAGTTTTTTCTAATGTCTTCAAAAAAAGCAAATAAATGACAGTAAGGGTTTGTATAAGTGCTTAGACTGGCTAATCAAAAATTGTGGCAGACTCTTCACTTAACCAGTAAACATATCCAAGACTATAAATTACAGTCTTCCTTTAATCTGATATATATGTATATATGTATATATATGTAAGTGACCTTATACTATATATTGTAACTAGCTATATTTCCTGAGAGCAACATAGAAAGCAGTAGGAAAGCAATAATATATCATCATTATAACAATTCAACTATGGCTGAGTGGAAATTTTAGTAAAATTATTCCGGATCTAGTATAGTTAACGTACACTTAAAAGACATTGCACGCAGTCGAAAAACCCATTGCTCCTAATTCCCATTTTAGTATCTTAACGAAATAGTAATAAGATTTTAGTAAAATCTTTTTCGTTATTCAGAATGAAATAATGCATTCCCATACTTAAATCCTATAATATTTCTAAAGAACGTTTGGTAAAGATTTTGTGTTCCTTAAGACGGAAAGATCCCAGGAAAGTAAGGCATTTCATGACAGACATCATCCGGAAATAATTTAAATTGAAACGGAAAGCTTTTGTTATAATCAAGAAACTACTTCTATAACTATCCAAAAATTTTCAGACTTTATAAGGAGCTAAGAAAAGGATAAAGCATTTCCTTATGATCTCAAGTTATCTAGAAAAATATTTATGTGTAGTTAATTCACTTTTAACAAAATATATTGAAATTTCATTATTATCTATGATTTACATGAAGGATATATTATTGCTTAAGAGCAATGTTTGCTAAATGGAATTTTGGGGCTTAATCTTAATTAATTAGGTACCTATATTTTTAGTTTTCGAAAACAAATTTATAGTCAATGAGCATATTTATGCTAAGTAGTTACTGATGTAATTCCCAACATAATTAGTTATGATTATTAGTGTTTTCCGTAAATTGCATCATAGAACTTTGTCAGTACTAAGAGTATAAATTGCTTTTTGGAAAAAAGTTTTGTTTTATCAGCGAATTGTATAAAAGAATTTATTTAAAAAAGGATTAAAATTTTGAATCAAATTAAGTGGAAAAAACTAGATTACTAGTCTTTCTGTTTTGAAGAAAAATTATTTATTATTAGAAACTTGTAAGTTTTTTGAAAAAAGTTTTAGAAATATGAGGGAAGGATAGGAAAACTGTTATTATTTCTGGCCATCTCCAAAAATAAAAGTTGAAAGTTTCTTCTATAACTGGAAACAAACTATCATTTATTTCTGCTCGTTTATATATTTTCTTAAAATTTTTGTATTTGCTTAGGTTATACATTGTACCTTTATTGGTTTTAATAGAAAATTAAAATTAAATGAAGTCATTTTTCATGAATACAATCCCCTTTCCAAGTTTTTTTTTATAAATTCGATTTTTCAATATCTTAAAAATGTTGATTTAGGATTAACAGAATAAACGAAAATCTAATCAACAGAATGATTTTGTTTTCTTGAAGCTTTCATTGATTTCAGCCACAATGAGGCATTTTGTTAGGTTTAAGTCCTTTTAAAACTTCAGTCTCTTCAGTAAGATTTTTATTTTTTCTTTTGGAGTGTTTTCAATACGATTAAAAATTTATTCCTTAAGTAAATATGTATTCAAATATTTTTTTGAATTTTTCATATTAAATTAATTTGACAAACAGTAACGTTGTAGAGTGACAAACAAATACAAACATTGTTATTTTTGTTGACAAAAATTATGATTTTACTTCTTATTTAAGAGCTATAGGAGCTATAAAATTATTTTTTAAAGAATAACAAAGACCAAATTTTATATTGTTACTATAAATTTCTAAGGATTTCAATTTGATTATCTTCTTGTGCTGTCAGTTATTTTGTTAGACGAGTATATTAAACACAGTGTACATCAGAATGTATTGAGTTATGTTAATATTTAATATTAAAATAACCAAAAAAAAATCTTTACTTTGGGTGGAAAGTAAGGCAAATATTCTATAAGGAATATTTTATATTTCTTTTTATAAAGTAAATCTATTTAAAAAAAAACTTTTTTGAAAAATATGTTGTAGGGCAAATTTTTCTAATGAAAAGCTAAGGATATACTCTGCCATGATTGCGATAATCTTTAAATCTTACATAATTTTAATTGAAATACTTGTTAAAATTGAAAACACAGAATAAAGAGGAGAATAAGATCCAAAATGACTCAAGAAAGTATTTAAAAAGACCTATAAATACCAAAAATATTTTAGCTGATTGATCTTGTGGCATGAAAGAGTACTCTAAAATGAAAAACAAAAATCGATACAAATTGTTGATGGTTTTAAATCAAGTGCGCTTTAACAATAATTTAACTTTTTGATATTTTTAATGTCGACTAATTTATAAAAAATAATCTTTTCGGGTATTCAAGCAAATTAGAAGTTTTTTGTGTTGTTACATAATTTTATAGAAACCCGGTATTATTAATTTTATTAAAAAATTAATTAGTTTAGTAATAAATAATTTTAATTAATTTTAAAAAAATAAAAATATATTAATTTGAAAATGATAAGAGAAAAAATAAAACTTTATATTAATTACAAATATTAATTCCATATTTTGTTGTTGGAAATTAGAAAAAGGGATATTTTTTCTATGGAAACTCGAGCGAATTTTGAGAGAGACTATGTAAAAAGTTACAACAGGCTCTAATTTTTCAATAGAAAAATATTTTTTAGTATGCTTGATGTATTTTGTTCTTTTCGTAAAAGATAACGCTTACTTGGTCTTAAATGAGTCAAACATATTTTATATCTTTCTTTATTATTAATTAATGCTTGCACTCCCTTAAAACTTCTTAAAACGCTTGTGCTTTCAATCAGTTTTTTTGTCAATGTATGGGCATGGAATGTATTTTATTGAAATTTAAAGAAATATTATAAATAAAAAGGCAGATAAGTAATGAAATTTTAATTTTTATCCTTATACTTTAATTTAAAAGGTTTCAATACTAAGATTGGAAAAACTAAACTATCTTTTCTTCTTGTGTTAACGTCTTTTTTCATAAAGAATGTATGAGATAAGTATTTAGTTTTCGTTTTTATAGTCATAATCAAGTAAATCAGTTGCAATGAAGTATTTTATAGATAATTATCTTCCAAATTAGGAAATAAGTGCTAAAAATTCAGATTTTAGCGGTGTTAGTATTGTCATCTTTTGGTTTTTTAGGTTATTCAATATTTTGTATACTTAAAGGACAAGTAAAATTTGTTCCTTGTGATTCTGAATTAAAATAGCAAATAGCTTAGGAGTACAGATATCCAGTAATAGTTTTAGTTTATGACGGTGTATAGGAAGAAATTTTTGTTAGTGAGAAAAAACGAAAAACTGATGTTCTATATCAGCATCTAAAATTAGCAGCAAAAATGTTTACCAACTAAAAAATAGAAAATTAGGCAGCTATATAGCTGTCTTGAAGAACACTTCGTTTGAGAACATTTAGTTGCAGATTTTTTGTTTTGTTTTTTACACTATTATCATATCCGTGATATGAAAAACTTATTTAATATAAGAATTTTACTCTAGAATTAAATGTTTTACTTATTTGAATAATTTAATTATTTTCTTTTTATAAGTTAGTGATTGTCAATTAATTGTATTATAATTTATAATGCTGAACTTCAGCATCATAATCTCTAATAATATAATAAAAAACAAAGCCTATTCCATAAAATAAGCTTTAAAATAAAAATAATATATAGCCTACTCGTAAATATCAGGAAAATATTCAACTACATTTAAAGAAATTACGCCTATTGAGTCGCAGAGCCTTTGAATAAAAGCAACAGTATAATATTGTAAAGAGGCATTTAACATTGTATTTCAATTAATTGTAAAAAAAAAACCAAAATAAAACGTAAGTGAAACAAGGATGAAGCTTGTCAAAATGAAGAAATAAAACAAACAAAAACACATTACCACCCAGCTAAATAGAAATTTTCCGTCGTTAGAAAAGCCCAACAGTTCCGTATTATCCATGATATACAAATTCAAAGGCTATAAAAATTTTTATAGGTTTTTTAGTGGTAGCTTCAATGAATCCTTAACAACTGCAATAATGTTGATGTTAATATCTTCAATATATATGTATATATGGCTATATATGTATATTTTTTTTATCATTACACTGAATATATCTTAGAATTAAAAATTTATTGTGTTTGTTATTGAACAAGAAATAACAATTTTGGATGTGCGGATAAAATAAGTTCATGAGATTGTTTAAAAGCAAATAGAACAAAAATTGTTTTTTTTTTCTAGGCTTTTCTTTCTCAAAGTCATAGAATAAGAAAATTAGTGTCACATTCATTGAAACTTGAAATTGATAGAGGTTTTTCATTTTAAGAGTGTATCGAAAATTTAATAATGCCATAAAATTCGATAGGAGACGCCACCAAATTACAATTTCGGCTCTAAGAAAGTTTCAAAACAATTTTTAGTTACTGCCAGATTCTTTTATTAAATAAAAATATAAGGGAAAAAAGTTTAATATATCTCTTTTTTAATACAAAATGGACATGGTAAATGTAAAATGTTGGCCTTAGTTTCTATGTGCTAGTTGTTTATTGAGGTTAAAAGGTTTCTTACACGATGAAGACCTGACGCCAGAATTTTACCTAATTTAGGTACAAGATTGTAAAATTTTGTTGACATCATTTATTCATTTAGAAATTGAATGACTTTTGGGAAGTTTTCCAAATGAATTTGTCTGCTTTGTGAGAAATGTCTTTCTTCATTTCGATTTTTATTGCTTTTCAAAAAACTTTGTCCATTATTGAGCTCCCTCAATAGAATCAATTTATGATTGACTTATAATTATAGTACGGATGTTTTTTATGTTCATAAGATTTTACTTTTTTTCTTCAAAGATTCAAATATTTCAAAGAATGTTCTTTAATTTTTAATATGAAACAAATACAATATAAAAAATAAGTGAAAAAGGACTATTAATTTGAGCATTGCGCTTATTTTACAATGTCAAAAACAGGTAAAATTTATTATTAGGCTTAACAGCTCTACTTGAAAATTTTTTGTTAAATCTCACAATAATTTGATTTGGTAAGGGGAACCTTTATATGCCTACAAATAATTTTAATGTTTTTTATTTAACAGCACGAATTTTTACTAAAATAATTAAGAACCTTACATCATCCGAAATTTCTTTGAGTTTGCAGTAAATTCGTGGAAGAACTAAATATGTTATATGAATTAGAGAGTTATTATGTTTTACATTCAGCAAAGTTATTCCTTTTCTGCATTAAATGTACCAATTCAACCAAATACTGTTTTTATGCTATGTATCTGAGAACCACCCTACGCATTTCCACATACTAAACTCAAATTTTTACTTAGAGTATTTTAAAGTATTAGGAATGTGATTATTATGATCATTCATGTGCACAAGGAGTACGAAAAGAGTACAAATCGGGTGCTAAATGGTAACAAAGTAATCAAATAGTGTACAGGTTTGAATATGAAAAAAGTCAAAATTACAAACTTCACAGCACCACAACACAACGAATTTCAAAGTTCTTTAGTTTGAGAAATGTGAATTTAAAGCCTTTTTACGTAAGGGTTTTTTTAAAAAGAATTTTTCAAACCAATTTATAGTTACTTGTTTCGGCCTGAGTTTCTAGGTTGAGTAAAGTAAAAACAGCTGGAATTTTTTAGAATTGATGCTGGAAGTTCTATTTAACTAGTTTAGTGTATTTAGACAAACAGCTGTTAGGTCCCATTAAGTTAAAATTGAACAAAGTACCAAAATAGATTTTACGAGTTTTAATCAATTTAAGGAATTGAAAGCTAAAATTGCTAGAATAACCATTTGAGAAAAGTTTGAAACCAAAATAGAATTTTAAATATTATTTCGAATAAAAGAATTTTAAATTTCAATCAATTTTTATACCGAAACTTGCTTTAATTGGTTATTAGCACCAATTTTAAATGTCATTAAATTTAATAGTAGATATAAAATCAAGAGTTTTTCTAATTTCCTGTTGAAAATTTTTGTGATATAGGATACTAGCGCATATTTAATTAATATATAACTAAAATTGTATGATATGAATAAATTGTTGTCTTAAAATAAAACTCTGTTTTCTTTTTACATAACTTTAAATTTTAATAACTATTTATTAGTTTATTTACTTTTATTATTCAATCCTATTCCTAAATGTTTGTCCTCAAATGTCCACTTTGTAAACAAAATTTCATCCTCATTCTCAAATTAAATTTAAATATTCTGTAATGGGCTTAGCTTATATTCTTGTGTTTTTTAAAGTCATTTTTTTTATCTTGCTAAGAAGTCATTTCTTAATCTAAACAAAAATTTCATACACATATGTAAATTTTTTATTATTTTACTAAATACAAAACACAACAAATAAAAAGAATATAGAGTGAATAATTTTTAATAAAGACTAAATAAAGTAGCTTAAAATTATGTCTGCATTTAATTTTATCATTGGTTTTATGGGACAAAAAAATGAGTGCCTTTTTTTGATTTCTTGCTGTTTAACTTTTTAGTATTATAAACATTAGAGTTACTAAAATCAGACATTTCTGAGTAATAAACGTCAATGTGTCGAGTGATAAGGGTCAATTGGATGCCTTTTTAGTTTTTGTTTATAATACAAAAAAAGAAAAAAAAAAACTGTACCTAAAAGAAAACGAATCAAAATAATCTAAACAGCCTCTAGGCAATAAATCTTTTCTGTTTTGGGTCCTTTTTCAAATAGATATTCTCTTATTATTGAAACTCAACCATCAACTTATGTTTCAGCCCAAAACCTTAGTCCATCATAGAGAATTACTATTAAACCTAATTTATTGCACAAAGAATACAACATAGTTAAATAAAAAAATTACATCATTATTTTCCCGGCATATAGAAGAATTATATAAAAAAAACATTTTTAAAAGTATAATTATAATAAGATTAACAACAGGTTGGTTTTCGATCAGAAAATGTATCATTTAATTTGTAAAAAGCTTTAGATATGGTTAATTTTCTATTATATATTTTATGCATACTAAATTTTGTGTATATGTATTATGCACAATTCCATTTTTAATGAAGTATAAGTTCAACTCAAGTTATCGTTTTACCCTTACCCCATAGATTAGATAAAAGCTTTCAAGTTCGAAATTTTCGACATATGTTTTTGAGGAGAATTCAGTCGAAGGGGATATGACAACCATTAAATTCAATTTTCTGTAAGCTTTGAATTAGCTTTTTTTGAAAATGAGTTCGTTATTTTTGAACTCAGGCTTTATATACATATATGTCACCAAAAACATTTGATAAAGAGTCGCTTTTTTACTACAAAAATTTTGTAATATGCTTCTAAAATTAATTCCAATTTTTTTAATTTTTGTCAGATATTCGATTTTTTTATTAAGCAAAAATATTGGAATTAGAAAAAGATACTTTTATATTATTGACTACTATGTGTCTTTACACAATCAAGCATTTTTTCCCAGTATTTTATAAAAAGATTTTGTAAAAATATTTTTAGTGCTGTTCCACTGGCAGGTTTTAATCCAAATATCTACACAAGCCTTATGATTGCTTGGCACAAGTTTATAACACTTTCAAAGTATTTAATAATCATTGAAAGATATTTTTTTAACACTGACCATAAACTAATTATCATAAGCCTTTTATCGCATCACTCATCACTCAGAAAGGTTTGTTTCGTAAAAGAATTATAAAATACCAAGGAGAATACGGAACATTTCACGGCCAAAAAAACATTCTTTTAATCCTTAAAAACTTGCCTAAGTTCAAAGAAGTATTTAATTTTTTCAAAATAAACAATAAAAAAAGTAAAAGCATTGTAATTTTTGGATTATTTGAGGGTTAGAAGAAAAACATTGACCTCTTTGTGGTAAAAAACTAAACAAAAGATCTGAATGGCTTTAAAGAAAATTTCATTTTAAATTTTAATAGATGTTTTATTTTCCTTTTCTGTTTTTAATTTTCTATCCCAAAAAGTAACTTAACAAAAAAGCACAAGAAAATATTATAAATAAGAAACTTTAAACACAATACTTGATTTCAGGTAGTTTTTTTTGGACATAAAGACTTTTCAATTACTCAAATAGCCGATGAATCGAATGTGGGGTAAAAATAGTAAAAGTTTGGAACATATATTCTCTTAAAGATTTGCTTGAAGTTGAAATGTGAAATTTGTCATTAGAAAACAAAATAAAATATTGGGTCAAAAGCAAACAATAATTTTTTATTGCAGCTTTTTAGCTGTTTTCTTAATGTAATGCTTCAGTATGTAAATCGATGTATGTATGTGGTCTCAGTTGTGGTTCTATAAACTGCTCCGTTGACTACATCTTCGTCACTCAATTTTTCACTTTTCTCAATTTTTTCTTGATCAAAAGCCATAGTTAAATGATTTTTATGAAAAACCTGGTGGCTTGTCTTTAAAAAAAAATCCACAAAAATCTTGTTTTTTTTTAAAACTTTAATTTGATGCTAAATCGGCAAATTTATTTTTTCCCTAAGGGAGAGGTTCGGTTAATTCATTGAAAAAAAGGCATGTTTTCAAGAATATTTTTGGTGGTATTGGTACTTCTAGTTTATTTAATTAATTTTTATATGGTAGCATAACATCTGCACAATACTTTTCCAAATTTTTCAAGTTTTGCTCATTCACTCCTTGCTTTAGAGTGAAGGACGGTAAAATACTCATAACTTCTTTTATTTTAGTACAATCAACTTAAACTTTGACAAAAAATTTTTAGGATGTTAAATAATAATTTTAAAAAATATTGGGGAAAGAAAACTTAAATACTTTACCCCCCTCCCTATAAGGACTTTAATTTGATACCATTTTAATTAAGAGTGGTTCTATTTCTTACAGGTGATAATAGATTTAATATCAGCCAACTTCTTACAATTAGCTATGCTACATAATTTCTGGGGAAATTATATTTATTACATTGAAACTGCATAAAAGACTTTTACTTTATCGATAAACTTAATAGACGTTTGAATAGTGCCTTATTTCCTTAAGTCAAAGTCAGTCCCATATTTCAATAACCTAGTTTTTGTTTGAAATAATTGTTTTTCCTATAATTAAAAATTGTTTTATTCGCGCTAAATATTTACAAACATTAACAGCACAGAGTTTTGTGCATTTTTAAGCTCTTGTAGAGTAATTTCGCTTTTCAAAAAGTATAAAAGTAAGATATTCCTTTGTATATTTTTCTAATATTAAAGTTTTATTAATGATAATGTAGAAAATAGAACAAATTTGTAGTTCTTAAATTTCTTCTATTGAGAAATTATTGTTCTATTAGTTTTTGTTTTACTTTTCAGTAAAATAGCTGTAGTTCGCAAGTAGGAATAAATTCTCTTAGTTTTCTCTAGCTAGTGATTTTTTGATATACTATCTCGAATGTTTTTCAATCAAATTAAAAAAAAAAAGTGAACAAGATAAAAATAGGAAATGCCTCATTTCCTTAGAGTTTAATATTCTTTCTAAGCAATCGGAGCATGAAGGTATTGTCAAAGTTGTCTACGCTTCAGAAATCATTAAAGGATGTCCAGATAATGAAATAAAGCTTTTCGTCTTTGTGAACATTGTTCCATAAAGAGATCTTCTTTTATTCAAACTCGTTGCAATGACAATGACTTCTATGCACCTGACAGACGTATTTTTTATTTTATAGAATTTTGTTTCTGTTTCTATAAAACTTGAACTTTTTTCAAGAACTATTTTACACAATACTCTTTTTAGTTTGTTTTAAGATTTTTTTTTTTTTTAATTTTTTTGTATACATTTCAAGTAAACATAACTGAGCATTTTCATTTGAAGATTTTGTGTTGAGTTTGTCACAAGAAACTATGTTTCTAATTTATGTAGGATTTAATTGATTTGTGATTGATGAAGCAAATTTGAATTATTTTTTTAAAAAGATATTTACCCTGTTTTTATTATCCAGGAAAAAAATTGTCTTTTTACTGAAACATTTAACAAGGAAAATATGAAAATGATAACTTTTACTGATAAAAATGATTTTGGATATCCGACACTGTGCAATTAGTAGCAGGGAAGTAGTTTAAGAATTATGTTATTTATGTTAGAATAACTGATTTGAGCATTTATGATATTTAGCTGCCAAATTTTGAATGTTTTGCAAAAATGCTTAAAACCCTTAGCCAAGTTTTGTAAGAAAAACTATTTGCCATGAATAGTTACTTAAATTAAGTTTACGTTAAGTTTTGTTTTAGAAAAATGTTTTTTTTCTGCTAGCAGAAATGTTTTCCGTTTTTACACAAGAAATATTTCTTGGAATATTTAGGAAGTTAGAAATTGTTTTCATGAAAATATGCTAAGCAAGTTTGTAGTAGTTCTAAAAAAAAAATTCCTAAAAAATTTTTTCTTTTAAATTTTATAAATTACAATATCCAGGAAAATTTAATTAATTTTTCTGATTTCAGCGTTTAGTCTTTTTTTGCCATGCACTAGTGTTATTAAGCAATTAACTTAAGTTATACTATGTGAGGGTTTTGTTGAGTTTTTTTGAACAGTTTAACTGCAAAGCAATCCTTACTAATTAGTTTATTTAACCATTTAAACTGAATCTATAAAAAATTGTGTCCTATCTTTAACACCAAATAATCCTCTAAAGTTTAATAGATTACTGTAGGGGAGTTTTTTTATTCATCTAATAGTCAATAAATTTAGGCAACATCTATAGCCTAATTTTTTAATATTGTTAATCCCCCTAATTTTTAATGTAGAGGAAATTTAATAGAACATTATACATAATATAACAATATTTTACGTTATATCCTTGTGGATTAATCATTTTTGATGTGTCAGGCCATTTTTTCCATTGAATATTATCATTAATTAAATTTTCATCAAAAGCAGTATTTTATCTTTGCTAGTCAATGGCTTTGGTAAAATTCAATAAAAATTTTTAAATTATTTCTTAAAGGTAAATAGCCATCAGCTAATTATTTCCTAGCTTTGTATGAGATAAAAAACTTTTGAAAATTAATAAATCAAATGAAAATTTTTTAACTTTCACTTATAAAATGTAAAAATTATCTTTTGGACAACAGGAAAACTATCAAATTTTTAAATTTTTAAATTTTTGAGCTTTGTAATCAACTTCTAAATCTTTTGTAGTTATAAATTATCTTAAAAGTAAACACTAGGCTGGTTGCTAATTTTTCGTAATTATAAAGAAAACGTGGGTACTTACATAAAGCAAAAAACACATTATGATAAACAAAATTAAGTGAAAATTTCAGGAAAGACAATTTTTGTGACAATATTGCTTCCTTCTTGTTGTGATTACCAAATAAGAAATAATAAATAAGCAGTAAATTTTAGGGATTCATAGTTTAAAATGGAATAACAATCAATTCTAATTTCTGAGTCAGTGATATGAGCTGAGCAGTATTTTATTTCCTATGGTTAAATTCAGATATATTTTCTATTGAATGCATGCCTTTTCAAATGAAAGGGGTCTCCAGAAAAGCAGTTTTAGAGGTGTTTTTAGCAAAAATGAAGTTTAAAATGCATTTAAATTTTTTTGGTACACAATATGATAGTTAATATTTGTATAGCTTGAAAAAATTTTATGGCTTTTATCCAGAAATATTAAGATAATAACTTAAAAATTTAAATACAAATTAGCTACAAAATTAGGTTTAGAAAATGCAAGTTGAAGTTCTTAAGATTTTAAATCGAAGAATTTATTTATAAAAATTTTTAAAAAGTTTATATAATGTTTTCTAATTACACTTGAGCAGACAGAAGTCACTTAAAATATTATGGAGAGTTACTCATATATAAATCTTTTTCACAGAAACGTCAATTAAGCATTGAACTTTTGTTCATAATATAATTATTTGGAACGTATATATTTTCCTTAAAAAACGCCAAAATGAAAGGAATAAGGAAGAGTAAAAATATTACTATAAAATATAAGTAAGGTAGTTTTGATAGATTTAGTCTTACATGAGTGCAATATTTTGCATGTTTTGTGTTTTGGATAATAATCACTTTTAGCGATCCTCTGCTTTAAGAATTTAGAATAATGTTCAGCGTGGCCGAATTAAGTAAGTTACATAGGTTTCATGTTTGTTACATTTTTGAACTATAACAGTGTATTGATCACTGTTATTCTGTAAAAGTTAAGGAAAAATATTGTCGATAATTTCATAATTTTGAACAGTATGAGATAAATTAAATTTTTATTTTTATATAAAATAGTTTCAAGCAGTTTTTTAGTTTAGTCAAAAAATCAAAGAGTTTCTTTCGAATGACATGGTTAAACTTTTTACCGTTATAATTTTTGACTTATAACTTAAAACGTCTATTGTGTATTTTTGTAGTTTATTTCAGATATCTTCTATTTTTATAATATTATAAAACTTTATCACTTTTTATTTATTCGAACTTATTAGTTGAATATTAAAACAGGTACTCTAAGACTCGATCGATATGTTTTTAAAATATTTCGCGTATTTTACATCTGTGATTTTAAGATAGCATGAATTTCGGTCATATTAATGGTTAAACATGTTAAGATCTCAAGGCATATTACCTAATCAGTTTTCTCACAGCATAGGAGTTTTATAGAATTGTGGCTGATTTTGGTTGAACTCATCACCAAGAGACTATAGTTGATGTAACTATTGTATTCACTATACCAGTAATATATTGAGCAATTTTATAGTACTTTTGTAATAAATGCTGAACAGATTTAATACTTCAAATTTTAAACATTTTCAATTTTACCTTTTTCTTTAAAACACTAACATTTGAAAACAAGTAACATACTTAAGTATGTTTATGGCAATGACAATTGGAAAAATATCTGATAGAGATTGATACTTAAAAACTTCCAATTTTATAGAATAAAAGCCCATTTTTAAATTATTAAAAATGCACAGATTTTTCCGTATAAACACAATTAGATCTTTCAAGATTTGTTAAATTATCCAAACAATAAAAGAGTATTTTTATACTATTAGCTTTTAAATAAACTTTGAATCACTTTAACTAAGCCCTCTACATATTATACTAACTTTTTCAAGCTTTTTCATAATTGACATTTGATACTACATAGAGTTAAAAGAAACAAAATTAAATTTTCTGTGAAATATTTTTGATTCCTTTAATATACATGCATATATCACTATTGCTGTCCAAAGTTCAAATACTAATCCAACAGTAACTGAACAAATTTTTTCAACTTTAATTAGAAAAACTAGTAAAAATGGAAGCATTAAAATTTTTGTCTACCATGATAACAATTGCAGTTTTAAAATTTGCAACAATAACAAAAAATTTCTAATTTACATAGTTTCTTTTTTATTTTATTTTTATTTTGTGACATGAACACAATGACACCTATCCATTTAACTTTAAATTAATTTTTTGGCATTGCCCTATGCAACAACTGTTATTGACTTGATTAAAACTATCCCTTGAACTAAATTTGTTTCCCCTATTTATTGAGTGTTGTTCATAGTTCTTGTTGTTGTCAAATATTTGAAATGAAAACATTCATCCAAATATTTTAATGTAGAGTATCTTCATCTACAATATTACATAAATATAAATACAATATATAGCATATACCAAAATAAGATAATATCATGTTGGGAAAACCGGAAGACAAAACATTCAATCAAAACAAAAACTCCTTTACCATATGTTTAAGAATTAATTAGTGATAATATATTATCTATTGTCAAGGAAATTTAATAATAATATTCACACATCTACTTTATGAGATACTTTAAAATTTTATTTGAAACAATTTTGAAAGCTATCATGCAAATTTTTGGGATTGGCAAAACTTACAAGAATAAAGTGTAAAGGCATCTGGTGACAAGTATAGAATATGTAATCATCATAAAAAACAAGGTTCATATTCCCTAAGACTTTTAAATCGACATCTTGCCATCATATTTTAACCAAATTTCCAGTTGTGACAACAGCATATGCTAAAGATACAATAGAATACAATTTTTTGATTTCAAAGAATATTTAGAGGGTATAATATATCTCTTGTTGAGTAAGAATCAATTGGAATATTGATTGAAGAGTCAAAAATAAATCTCAATTATACGTAAATAATATCTATCAGCTAATCCTTAGATATATTATTTTTGTTGTAAAATATCTCACCAAAAATACAAGTTATATTAATTTGAAAAATTTATCCTAATGAATAAGGTAATATTGTTTTAATATACATTAAATATATCTCAGTATATCCCTTATGAGCCCTTTAGTATCATTGTATAAAATTGAACTCTAGAATACTTTGTTTGCAGAACGCCATGGTATCATTTAATAGCCAGAGTCTTATTTCCTCACCTCAAACAATAAAAGTTAGCCACAATTGTCGCTGTACAAATTTATATATATATATATATATATATATATATATATATATATATATATATATATATATGTATAAATAGGTACTGAATAAGTGTGCACGAATTAGTAGATTGCTTCAGGGAGGTAAGGTATATGAGACTCATAAAAGTTTATATCGAAGTTTTGTTCGTCATTTGCTTCCTTCTTTTGTGGCTTTAGGTTTCCTGTATGAATACAAACCTTTCGGGAGCTACTAGATACACTTCCTTATCTTTTTCTACTTGTAAATGTAGTTTTATATGGATATTAAATATAAACAGTAAAGAGCTTACATCATTTGAATGGATAAATTGTAATTTTTTTACTAACAGTTTCCATTCTCACTCTTTCATATCAGAATTTTATTTCTGAAACTTAGAAAATAATTATTGGTTTATGTTATGTGTTTATATTGAAAAATTCATTTTGGTGTAATATTCATTTATAAAATATTTTTAATTGCATCAGTTTTAATTACATTATGAATTTATTAAATTCGTGAAGGTTTTAAAACCACAAAAAAAAACAAACACCAAATCATTGTACAGTAAGTACAATGTACATCCATAATTCAAGTCTAAATACACTTTTCATTAGCATAAAACCATTACTTTCATAATTGATTGATTTTTTTTAACAGTTAAATTTCAACAAATCAAAGTTGGCGTTTATTTACTTTAGTAATTTGAAGATTGAAATGCTATTCCTTCATCAATGTTAGTACTCAGCTAACTTTGATTAGTTCAATGAAGTATACTGCGATAAGTCTTGATATTCAAGCTAAGATAGAAGCCGTTAATAAAAAATAGAGGACAGAGATTGATATTGAATCCATTGTTTGTGCATTCTCTGGACATTTGATTGTTAATGAAGATCCATTTCTCATAGACCAAAATGATATAATTCGAAGTTAATTTGCAGATTTGCTGATTTAATGATGTATGCCGGTTTTTATAAGTCGAATTATGTGATTAAAATTATGTTACTTTATTTTATGGCGTTTGAGTTCTTCCAGGCAAAGGTATAGCTCCTCAGCAATTCTTGTTTTACAATTGGAGCTGAAAGTAAAAAGAGCTTTTAAAAGTTTTGGCATTCATCGTATTTTTAATTTTTCTTTATAAGTAATGTCAAATTTTTTGTTTATGTTAATCTTATATTTCCTCGACCTGTTCTTCATTCTAAATTATTATTCGAGTTCTTTTGGTTAGAGTTATCAGTATTCGAATTCTTGTTTAGCAGAAAAAAGTTCCTCAAGCAATAAATTGTTCTCACTAGTTATACTCAATTATAAATACAGTACAAAATGAGTTCTAAATTTTGAAATTAATATATTTTTCTTATACAATTGCATTGCAGAAGTTAGTTAAATTCTTTTTATTATTTTTTTGGTAAGCATGTCAATGAACTCTCTTTATTCGATTTGGCTAATTCCATTGGCTTTGTTCTAAGGATGACATCAAATTTGAGCAATGAGTATTCTTTGAACTGAATGATTTAATAATGCCCCGCTATTCACTTAGGTTAACCAATTCTGTTTTTATATTTGGTTTTTATGGTATTCTGAGTTTTATTATTGTTGAATTTTTGGTCAATATATTTTTATACGGGAATTAGTTTTGTTGTTATTCATTTAAATTTGTCTAATTACTGGTTAGATTTGACATTGGATTGACAATTACATATAAAAGCATTTTTGAAAATCCTTGAATTTTACAATAGTATTTTTTAAACTTAAAATATTTTGTAAATTTAAGATGATATAATATGCTGAAAAATTAAGTAAAACAGCATTATTGGAACCAAAAATTAATATTCTGAAACTTAAAAAATATGAATTAAGAATTATTAAAGGTTAAATTAACTGATAAGGACAATTAAAGCAAATCCTTTAAAGGGTAGAGAAGCTACAAAAAATTATCTTAACTCTTACGGCTTACTCCCTCAAAGAAATTGAGGGAGTCTTGGCTAGAGGACAGATTATCTTTTCAAAGCAATTTTTTCTTAAGAGTGTTTTACTTTTTCTTGTTAACAAATTATTTCATTATTGTGATTAATTTCAACTCAAAAACTTGTGTGGAAATCTACTAGATTAAAGCTACTAGAAAAAAGTATCAGTACCAAAGAATAAGAAAGTACAAATAGGTTTCTAGGATTAAGTTAGATCTTTAGTTTATCTTTGGAATTTCATATACAAATCATACAATTGCCATTCAAATCAAAATAAACCAATAAACTACTAACGAGCTACCATTGCAACAACAAAATAATTTATATAATTCGGAAACTACAAAGTTGGGTAATATTTAATCATCATCAAGGTTCAATGGTCCACACTAATCGTTTTGGATTACGAAGTATTATTAGTTAATAGAATATATTCACAGGCAAAGGATATTCAGGAAAAATCATTTTTAACAAAACTCCTCTTATATTTATTCATCCATAATGTATTAAAACCGTGTATTAAATTTTTGGTAAATGCAACTTTTAATCATTGACATTTCAAATAGACATACAAAGTCCTTATTTCGTATAATCATTATTGAAAATTGGTTTAAAACTAATTATAAGTTCGCTTTACCATGTTTATATTGCATTTCTTTGAAGTATTCCACAATATTTTACAGTTTGATGACTTAATCAAGAAAATATTTAATTTGTGAAAAAGGGGATGAACAAAATTATATTTTTAGATTTCGTATATTAATGAAATTTTCTTAAGCTAATTATTTAAATTTCATTTAAAAAATTGAATAATCAAGAAGAGGAATAAAAAGAAGTTTTTTTTTTCAAAAATAAAAAAAAATTATAGCTAAAATAAAGTAAGACATAATAAGTAAAAACGATTTTATTAGATTTCAAGACTTTCGTCTAACCTAATATCAATTACTTCCAAATGGCTTTGCATCTTAAATGACGTTTTGACGTTAGAGATAAGCTTCTATCATTTTTAATGTTGGAATTCTTTCAAAAATTTTCATCAATTTAAAAAATCATTATTCACAGGCGTATTGAAGTGAGAAGATAAGCTGCTGTTACCATTAAGTTAAAGAATATTAGAGCAATATTACAGGGATCAAATCTGTAGAGATTTTAGTAGTAAAAACATTTGCCACAAATATTTTGCTTTAGTAAAATAAAAAATACAAAATATAAGGTTGCTTTGATTTTTCTTAGTTGTTGCTGTCGAAATATCAAAAAGCAAAAAATAATAGTTACACATCTTATGCCTACGAGCAACCAGCGTTTGGCATGATAGTTCACTTAGAGCTTTAAAATTGTAATTTTTGCTTAAAACTAATTGTATTGAACTCCCTTAACTTTAGATTTTTATAACAGAATGTTAAAAATTTCAACTTTGAAATTCTTTTTTATGTAATTATACTCACACACATCGCCATCACTGACGTCAAATGTTATGTTAATTAATTTGCTTTGATCATCTCTGAAAACCGACAAGTTAGCAATAATTTAATCCCAGTTCCCAGTTTTTAGTGGAGATTGGTGCCATCGCTTGAAATTTTTGTAGGCATTAGCCTATAAGGCCATTGGTCTGTAAATTTGAGAAGCTTCGGGCAGCTTAAACTTCTTCTTATTTTTATAGAACCTTTTACTTAAATCTATGATGTCAAAGAGCCACATGATCGAAAATCTTTTTCTAGCGGTAATTCATGAATTAGGAATAAGCAATACTTATAAATTTTTTCATTATTATCTTTTTATTAATGTATTGTTATGGTTTATGATAGTGTTTGAAATTTTGTCACATAATTTAAAAATTAAGCATTTGCAAATAATATCAGGAGTAACTGAAGTAATATTTTTAAAACCACTTGTTATTATATAGGTAAGCATGTTTGATATCTTGGTTTTTTAACAAAACCTGCTTCGCTCTGATATTTTTTTTAATGTTATTTTTAATATGAGCTAAACATGCTTCACATCCATTCAAAACAAAACATGCAAAATAAATTTCTATGATTCTTTGCACTAAATCATACCTTTAGCAACTTCTTTCATGACTTTATTCTATTCCTACATTTAGTGATATGTTATCTAAAATATTAATCTTTACACAGTGAACATTTGTAGCCATTGCTGGGATGGTTATACCATTTTTTTATTCCTTTGAAAATGCTTGAGGTTTTTTTGATTATAGTAAAAAGATTTAATTGTAATACTTCCCCACAAAATGAAGTCGAGGTTCATCAACATGATATTTATTTGACGTACTACTCTTTTTGTGGTTAAATTAAGCTTTATAATTGTTTAAGCCACCATCAGCAATTGCCAAATTACTGTAGAAAGTTGAAAATGGTTAAATTCACCAAAGACTTATAAGCTTTAAGATAATATGCAAATTCGCAAATTCTTGGTCTTGCTATGTTGAACTTCTATAGTCATAGATCAGAAAAATTAAAAGCGCTACTTTGGTTATAGCACATGCAAATAGAAAATATATCGTAAGATTCTGCAGTAAGTGATGATATATTGGTATCAGAAAAATGTGATAAATTTCTATAGAGAGTTGCATAATTGTATTAATCAAAAAATGTTTTCAATAATTTTAGTAGTTTGTAGATTTTGAAAATCACCAAAATATGGAAAATTACTATAGTGAGTCTTATACCCTTTCTTGACTGACGCTGTGTACATGCTTGTACACCTCCTTCAAAAAAACCGATTCTTAACAGAGAAACCGTGTACAACATGGCGGCTTATTAAAACATATGATCGGAATGTCTACGCGGATCTGTCAATCAATTACTATTAGGATATATTAATCACTAATCTATATTGTAATTAATCAAAATATACTTTTAGAACAAAAAAAGCTAATATACTTACAAATTTGCCAACATTTGTATTATAATTTTGACATAAGCCCATACGAAATTTTAATTTTGAATTGGTATACAACCTTAAAATTCACTATAGATGTGAGATTTTCGCGGAGTACAGCGTTTCAAAGGCTGTACTGCGTACACGATTCCAACAAGTGAAGTACGTGATTTTTCCATACAAAAGTGTATTTTTTCGAACTGAATGCTGTGTACAGGCTTGTGTTAAGAAAGGGTATTAGATTACTGATAGTAAAGCTCATAAATATGATTTTGTGCTTAGTTGCAAATTGTTGGAATAAAAGGATTTTAGTAAGTTACTGCATTTTTTTCTGATTTTTGAAACGACAAAAATTGTGTGCAATTCTGGTTAAGCCTCATACAACTTTATTACTAAAAAGGGATGAATTTTCATATCTTCAAAATCTGGCAGAATTCTACATTGATTCTTAGATTCCTGGAAGTGCAAAATTATCTTAAAAGTTTGCAAGGAGATCTAGTTTGTTTAGAGAGCCTAAATGTGGTGCGCTTCTATAATGATTATCAGATTTTCAATTGTAATGAACTCTCGATGGTGAGTTATAGTTTGTTTATATCTAGTACTAAATGTGATGTCGATTCATTTTGTTGGAATAACTTAACTGCTGCAATTATCTAGGTATTTCAGGAAACTGAAATAATTTCAGAATCATGTTGTGTTTTGAAATATTTTCCTGATTTATTATACGTAATTATTTTTATAATAACTAAATATCAATCTCAACGTCTACAATTGGTTTTTCTTTCTTTCTTTAGGTGTTTTACTTAGTTGTGATTTTTGTTTTGTTAGCTTTATTCAGAGTTGCTATGGTTAAAGTTTGCTGAGTGTTTGATGAAAATAAAGATTATTCTGTTGCTACTACAAATCTAACTTAAATTTACTTTTTCTGACGAGATTCATAACAATTGATTTTGAAAAATAATAATAAATAAATTTATTGAAAAAAAATAATAAATAAAGTCTTTATAATGGAACCATAGCTTCTTTTTTGTGATACCAATACTCACCTGATATAAAAATTATTTGCAAATCTTCAAAGGATTCCTTAAAGGTATTATTATATTATTATATTATATTATTTTATTATTTTATTTTCTACCTTTTTCATTTTACTTTTTTTTTATTATAATTAAAATAAAGTTATCAGTGTTATCATGAAAGCCTGCTGTTATTAACGAAAAATAAAGAAACCACTTTAAATTTAAAATCTGTAAATAAAATTATGGAAGCAAAATATATGAAATTTTAATGTTTCACTACAAAAAACCCTCGAAAGAATATTATATATATCCGATATGAGACAATTAATAAAGTAATAATATTGTCTTATTTTTCATTTGAAATTTATTTTTTCAATAAAAAAGAGATGCAAAAGTTTTATACAAGTTGAAAAAAAGTTTTTTTTTCAAAGATTGTAACTAAAACTTTCGCTTATTATAAAATTTAGATCGATTCCAATTTAAAATTATAATGCGAATAAAAATATTTGTAATTTTTTCATTAATAATTTCAACAAGCTCCTTCCTTTTACTTTTCAATCATTTTGAGTTATGTAAATTTCACTAGAGGATATCATATAGTTTCAGTCATTTAATGGGATTGAAAAAATTACACAAAGCTTTATAAAATGCATTCATTTTTCTTATTCCTTCTTTCGATTAGGTAAGGAAAAATCAACAATTTAAGGGTCTTCGACACTAGATACGTGATTTAGCCTGAAGAAAAACGGTCTTTCATTTATTTTTCCAAAAGGACATGAACTTTTAAGCTGATTGAAAGCATCATGAAAATTTGATTTCAGCTTAATATGTAATTAAAAAATTGAACTAATTATAAGACTTGATTTGTATTTTAGAAAAATTTGATTGAAAATATCATGGTTTAGTGTTTATTGGTTTGAGCATGTTCTTCTTTTATGGAGAGTATTGTAGTCAATCAATATAGATTTACGGGTTTATTGTATAACTTTGGACCATTTAATTTTGTTAGACTTTTCTTAGAGTGGTCAAATATAGACAAATTTGCAGGTTTCAATCTACTTTTAAATTTATAATTGGATTAAAAGCTTAAAGGCATTCCTGACGTAGTAAATAGAAAAAGATGTTTTGCAAAGAGAAATTTTCATAGTTTAAGGAAAATATAATCAATTATTTAGATAACAAAAAAATGTGAATAGCACGAAAATGGTTTTCTACAATAAATTATTTAATGATTTAAGAGTTTTATAAAAACTACGAAATAAGTGTATCAAAAAGAATAGTTACAGCGATTAAACTCCAACAAAAATGGTATAAAGAATATCATAAAAAACTACGGAGGTCTGTTAGAAGTGGTTTTATTACAAAAAATTCCTAAGTAAATTATATTTTATCTTGAAGTATCTAGCATTGTTTGCCCAAAAAACTTTTAAATATCAGTCATATCTAATGTAGGCAAATCGAAATTTAACATTTTAATTTTCAGTTTACTCAAAACTTAGCTAATAATAAAGTTTCAATTATTAAGTTATTTTTTATTGTGTAAGCAAAAACAAGAGAAGGTATTTTTGAAGAAATAAAAAAAATTGTCAAGATCAGATATGATACATAAAATGCCATTGATAATTTCTACTCTCAAACAAAAGGAAGCCGCATATGATGAATGAAAGACAAGGAACTGTATTGGCATAAGACCCATCAGGATAAGGGAAACTTTGGTTAATAACAAAATATTATGAAAAACAATCAAATAAAACAACCATATGTGTTTTTCTTTTGAATATTCATATGTTATGTAGGTTAACGACAGCTTTTGGCAGTTTTTATAATGTTTTTTTTCTTCATCATTTATAAATATGTCACTCTATAAAAATATTTACTTTTCATTAATCAGCAATCGGCAAAAGTCCTAAGAAAATAATTTCAACATATATGGGAAAAATATGCTGTTGGCGACATTTTGCAGATAAGAAGCTACCAAATTTTCGACATTTACAAACGTAATCACAAATTCAACATTTTATAGAAGAGGAAAAAATTTCCTGATACTGAATCCACTCACAGTGAATACAAATAAACCCAAAATTTTCAAGAAAAAAAAAACAACAACTAGGTAACAAAAAAAAAACTCATTTTGCTGAGTTCAACTTCATACCCTCCAGGGCTCTCATACTGATATAGAGAAGCTGTTTGTACAAATGTAATTGCAAATCGATTTCAAAAGCTATTTCTAATTATTGTTACCTACCCTCTATCGAAATAGATACATATTAGAAATAGATTGTACGAAATTTGCTGCATTTTATGCTACATTTTATTTTTATAGCCCCCTATAAAACGACCAAATATAAAGAAGAGGATTTAAAGGAATGTCTTTTGGTGTATTATTTTTTGGGCTGACTGCGATAAATATTAAAAAAAAAGAAAACAAAAACTTCTTTATAGAGAATTTAATAAAATCATTTGAAACCCAGTACAAATGTTTATTCTTAGCATAAGAAATAATAGTAACACCCTAAAATCCCAAATTATACCTTAATTTCCAGACAATTTCACAAAAAGATGTATGAGTATATAGGTAGAAGTCTTCACCTTTTACATTAAGCATAAGTACATATTAACCTTACAAAAATAGTTAAACATAAAGAATACGGTTTTATCATTGTCATAGCAAATAAAATTGCTCTTTGGGAGATAATTCTAACCTTAATGTTAGAGGATGGATAAAGTTAAAATTATTTCAAAAGTAAATGGATGGATTCAATTATCTCACCTCTTGCTGTCAAGAGAGAATGCTAATTTCATGCCTAAGAACAAATACATCGAAAATATATTTTAAGTATAGTAATCTATCAAGGACTTTGGGATTGCTATGGATTTAAAATTAATTGAATTCGACGCAATCAGCTTAAAATTAAATAAAAAATAGACTAAAACAGATCACCATTTAGAATAAAGGGCAGACATTATTGTGTTAGTTACATTCAATATAATGATAGCATTTTAAAAGCCTAAAAAGGAATGAGCTATAACTAATGGATATCAAGTGGCATCTGGTGTTTCCTAATATATTTAATGTTTTATCCAATTTTAAATTGTTTTCAAAATTAGGGGAGCTAATGAATTTTAACATTTAATGGTATTGAGAAGACATAATTTAGGTTGAGTATATTAATTTAATTTTATTTATAACACCAAAAAGGTATATAGTATGTGCTAACATGAATCAAAATTATGAATAGTTGTTATTGAGAATATTTTAATCATACATTTTTGTTTTCCTTATTTGTTACTTGATTGAATCATTTAAATATTTAGCAAATAATTTGTTTTTCTAATATGTAATTGAATGAAAAAATTGATTTAGGAATTTCCATAGGGACTATAAGCTTTACAATTTACTTACGTAAAAATTTTAACGTAAACTAAAAATAAATATTTGAAAAAGTTTTCAATTTTTTTTTAATAATAAAAATTTGGTATCTGCATCTTTAAAATATCTAATAGTAATACTTTACATTTTTATGTTAATATTTTGTATTAATATCGCAGACAGATAATTTCCATGGTACTGCCTGATATTGCCATCACTAAAGTTATAAGAATTGTTGTCTCATATTGTGACACGAATTTAAAATCGAAAATCAATTTTTTAGAATAAATGCCTTTCCTCAATGTGTGCCTCGGGCTCTTTTCAAAACAAAGCTTTTATATCTTTTTAAATTTTTTTGACTTGTTGTAACATCTTAATTTAATTTATAAATTCCTTTAAATATTTTTAATGTAGTACAGAAATTTCATGTATATTTTCTGCTTATAAATGTGAGCCTAGGCTGAAATCTGTTTTGTTTTTTTAATAAAACTTTCCAGTGTCATAAAATGCAGTTAAAGTTTTTCAGTTTTAATCATTTGTTACAACTTATACCGTTTTTAAAATGACTCATTGAGAAAGTGTTAGTAGTTAACTTAAAGTTGTACAAAATTTTTTGTGGAACTTTATCTTTGTTGTCTGGGATGGAATTATATATTATATATTAATACTAAGCAATTTGATTAGAAATAAAATTTACGAACATAATTTCAGCTTAGTTTTTAAATTTAAATTTAAATTTTAACTTAAATTCAATTATTATTTGAATACTATATTTGAAAAGTATCTTCCTGCAAAACTTTTCATTTTGCTTTAAGAAAATGAAAGTTAAATAATGTGTCTTTATCCTTACTCTTTGTCTTTTCTATTACTCCATGACACTATCGTGAAACTTTAAGGAGCAGATATTACATAGCTTCAAAATCATTATAAATTTCCACTCGGTTAGACTTTGAAGTACTTTTTACAATGTTTCAAAAGAGATAATTGTTGCTTGTCCGGATTTGTTGTAAATGAAATAAAGAGATAAAAGAAAAAAAATGATATATTTATGAAGGACTTTTTTTTTGATTTTGGTTACAAAATTAATAAAAATTTAATTAAAATATTCTGCACGAAAAAAAATGTTTCTTTTGATTTTTTAGTCTTTGAGAGTTTTTCTATTCAATAATAACATAGATATCACGTTTGTCATCACAATTTCAATAAAGAATATATTACTTGAAATATTTTCAATGATTGCTTACAACTCTAGCATAAAAATAACATAAATACGCTCTATTCATCTTTTAAATAAAAATATTTCTTCAAATTTGGTAAACAAATTTGTAAAAGAAAAAAAATTTAAAACATGAAAGTTTTAAGTCATGTATCAATTTATCCTTGAATATAACCTTATTTATATATATTATGAAAATTTTCTATAGATATTCATCTATTGAACTTAAACGTGATGTTTGTTTAATAGTCTTGCGGTAGACTATGCAAACACATTTTGTATATATAGTATATCAGGAATAAGGACAGCGGACTTCATCAGTCCCAAGGCTATTGAATTTAATACTCATGGTATGAGAGATAAAACCCCTTTTTGTTAACATTGTTCAGTATTCCAAATTTTCAACTTATAACAATGGGTTTGAAGGGTACACTGATGTAGTCAAAATAACTAGTACCAAGATTGAAAGGGAATTAAAGTTTAGAAAACAATATGGCTGAGTATATGAATGGTGTATCCTTAATCAAGAGAAAATTGTAGCTTTTAGATTAGGTTATATTCATCATGAAAATGGAGCGTGTTATATTTATTTTAGTATTTGAAGATGTTTTACTAAAATATTTGTATATGATTTTGATTAGGGATTGTATTGAACTATGTTATCCTTTTATATATATTAGGGTGTCAGGTGTTGATACTTGGAAAATATTTTCATCTAAATTTTTCAGCTTTGAGTTTATTTGAATTATGTAACTAAATCAGTGCTTTTTTTAGAGTAAATGATACAATAATTGTGAAGTGTCAAGAAAAACAACAAAAGACAATAGATTATAGTTTTTGAATCAAATCAACCAAATGAAGATTATGTAAATAAATAATTTATCGTCTCTCAATGAACTTGAACTTCCTATAATATCTATATTTTTGTTATGTGATTAAAAAGTTTCCATTATTTATAAATTACAAATTCCTGTGCTGGAGGAAAATCTCAAGTGGACTATTTTCTAAAAAAATGGGTACAAATACCAAATAGGGGTTTTTATGGATGTAATTTTAATGGGTTAAAGCAATTTTATTCATAGTTTTAATTAAAACTTTACAAGTAACTTGTTAAGTATCTTTATTAATAAATGGTGATATTAATGACGTTTTTCTTGGTTAGCTGAAAATTAGCAAAAAATAAATCAAAGAATATTACATTTTGTTTGTATTTTCAGCTTTTCATGGTATTTTTCAAATTTACATTTAATACAAATTTTAGTGCAAGTGCCTTAGAAATAATATACTCTAAAGTTACAATGATATAAAAAGACCATAAAGTTTGAGAAAAATTTTCAAACTTAGCGGAGGAGTTTTTGCGTAGTTGTTCTGACACTATGCATTTTGATATTTTCATATGATACAATTACATTTTTCGGCTTTAAAGGAATTACAAATTTTTAATTTTAATATTAAGCTTTATTTGTTTTCCATTTTGACTAACAAAATGGCTCAAAAGTGTCACCTTTCTTTTGATGAGAAATTACCCACATTAAAAGCTTTTTCTTCTAAAATAAAATAATTTTTAAAAGAATAGGACAGACTTTTTAAAATTTCTTCTAATAGTGCTGTGATCAAGTTGTGGCTTGCATTGTAAAAAATAAAAAATAAACTTATTAAATTCTGTAATTTACCTCTATCTTAGCCTTCATATTTTAAGTTCAAAAATTATATATATATTAATTCCATTTCTTAAAAGGCAAGTAAAACTTACACTGAAAACATTTAATCAGCTCAGCAATACTTAAAAACAAAAACTCCGTTTCCGTTCTTTGGCTTAAGTATTTCTGAAAAGTTTTTTTTAAATATTCTACTTTACTCTCTATTTAATAATACTTGATAGAAAATAGGGAAGCCGCGTTTTGAAATTCAATTTTCCTCTTGTTTACTACTCGAAATTGCCTTGAGGCGTGTACAGCGTTTATTGTTTTCTTATTGTCACAACAATTCCTTTGATTATTCTATTATTTTTTTTGTTGGCAGCATTTTTCATTTGGTCAACATAAAACAATCAAATATGGAATAGTCCGAAGTCATAAGAAAACAAAGATAAGCAATAATGCTGGATAGTTGGTAAATGTTTACTAGAACTTTAGGCTAAAGTGGAAATGAGAAAAGTACATAGCCTGAAGATAAAATTTATGGATACAACGTGAGCAGATTTTATATAAATTGAAATTGATGTAATAACAGGCATAATTCTTTTAGTAAAAGTAATTTATATAGCCAAGTAACTATCAGAAGATTTATAATAGATTAATTGTCAAAGCGTTTTTTGGAAGATAAAAAGTTATTTTACCTTTCACTATGCAATTGTCTGTTTTTATAATTTTCGTTTTTAGAACTTTATTTTACTATTCTAACAAGATAAATTTTGGTATTAGTATTTCAAATTATATATAAATGGACTGCAGCTAACATCAAACACTAGGCTAAGTTCCTTCATTGATTTTATTAAATATAGAAGTTTATATTTTTAAAATTTTCTTGGATCGAACATACTATAAGAAAAGTTACTAAACTAAGGGCCATTATAAGAAAGGGCCATTAAGGGAACAAATATTATAAAATATTATAAAATATTAATATTATAAAATTTAAACAATGTTGAATAAACCGATTAGGCAGAGAAGTATTAATTTTTATTTAAGTTCATTTTTATGTCTTATGGTACGAATAAAATTTTATCCAATTTTTTTTAATAATAAAATGCTATTAAGATCCTTTGTGTACATTAAAAATAAGTTTTAGAAACATGAAGATATCAAATTATGGTTTATTTATTCAAAAAAGATTTGATTTAATTTTCTTTATAGATTTAGTCATGTGAAATTAGTGTAAGTGAAACTTTTACTATTTGCCATCAACAAATTACCTTCTTGTTATAACTGAAGCCAAAATAGAGTATTTAGTTTAAGATATTACACTTGGTTACAAAAAGTGACTAAACTTGTGGTTTACATGTTCGTGATTGAGTAATTATTTGTGTGTAAAACAGAGCTAAGTTTGCTCGTGTGTGCTTTTAGTTTACTACAAATAGAACAACTTATTTTATTTATATTGTATTTTTTGTTTGCTTTGTTTTTAATTTGTAAATGGGTCACAGCAGTAACAGAAGAAAAAACCAACTGAGCGGAGAGAATAATGGTTTATTCAAAACACACATCGTTTTTTTATTAAATTATTTTTGTAAAATTTAAATTTGGTTATACTATACTGTTACATAATACTCGTAAGCGTAAACATTAAAATTCATTGAAATTCGTATAGATTTTTATTTTTCAAATATTTTACATTTTCTTTCTCAGTAATAATTGGTTTTTTCCTAGCATAAATTTACAAATACTCAAACCTGATTACATTTTTATTTGCTTTTAGTGTTCCTTTTATAATTTTCAAATAAAGTTTCTTCCTATTTGAAAAAGGCATAAATTAATCTGGCACTAATACAGGAATAAAACGAATTCGTGACTTGATAAGTCAACTAATTTCCAATCATAAAAATTTATAAAAAAAAAAAAAGAAGCCAATCCTATCGTATCCTTTTATGGATTCTGAACTTGAAAGAGTCGACAATTAGACTAAAATCGTGTTCTGAATTTTTAAAGATCCAACAATCTTGTCAAAATGGTAGCAGGAATGGTGGTTGGCTGTCTGGTAGAAATATCTATCATTTTAGCAACTCCCCTTATGACTGGTTAATATCCTTATTTTTCTCAATCTTTATAGCTTATTACTGCACAAGTAACACTTAAGATGCCTTATTCGCGTTCTCATACCATCTGGAGATTAATGAAAACATAGGATGACTTGCTTATTTGTTAATGGGATCGAAGCTTCAGGCTATTTCTCATATTAAAGGATGATAGATACAATTTTGTTTAAGAGAAAATGAAAAAATAATAGCTTTTCTTTACTTTGAAGCTATTTTTGGGTAACATTTGTTATTGTATAACTCCTAATTTTGGGATACAGTAAATTGTGAAATTGATTTTCAGCAAGCTTATGAAAGATGTTACAAAACTAATGAAAACTGATGTGTAATTTTGTTGTAGATTTTTATATTGAATCTTATAAAATGTTTATCGTTGAAAATGTGTAAATACTGTATATGGATATAGAACAATAAATACTTTATTTAAATAAAAATTGGATGTAATCAAAGTCTTCAGAGCTTGAGAGATATTTAAGATGGAAGAGGTCTTAAAAAGATATTTGTAAAATTAAAATATCTGAAAAATCAAGTTGATATTAAATAATTTTCCTTTTTGAAAAATATATTTTTGATGTTATACAAATTTGTCTTTACATTCACTAATTCATTCACTAAGCCAACCTCAACAACTTATGTTAGTAATCTCTCTCATTCCTAGAATACTTCAGTTTATATTTGGTATTGATTAGGAAGGAAATTAAAAGGTTTTTAATCTTTCACAAAGAAATTTTTTATTGGTTGATACTTTTCAGTTAATGTTTGCTAAAATATTTAATTCCTGACATAAGTTTTTCATCCTTTTATTCTACCAGTCTTCTAAGTTATTAAGAATCTTGAATCTTCTTTCATTTCGTTTATAATATAGGATAAAAAACTTAAGATAAAGCATTTTTCCAATTTTAATGAGCCATTTATTTTTGCTTTCAGAATTATAGTTTAATGAACCTTAATTAGCAAAAAGAAAAAAGTCAAACAGAAAGCTTTTCCATTTAGTGATTTGGTATAAAAAATTCTATTTGACCTTTAGAATTTCTCAAATGCAATCATAAAAACTGCTTAATCCAAAAATGTAAGCTCATTTTATTACTATTACATAAAAATGAACAATTCTTCACGAAAATTCTTACTTGAATCAAGATTTATGTCACATGAGTGATTTTAAGACATTACATTACCAAAGACATATAGTTTACGGTAAATTGATCCACGTGTAGAAAATATGAAAGCTTTCATGTCCTTATATCTTTTTACAATGAAATATTTTTCTAGAATCAGAATTTGTTAGAAAGTTTTCTGATGAAATACATGTTTGTGCCGCAATTTAAAAAACATGGAAAGAATGTTAATGGAAAATGAACCTTTTTTACAAATTAAATGTATATTTACTAAAATGAAGACTCCAAAGAAAAATAAAGGAAGTCGAAACTTAATACATTTGATAAAATTTCTTTTTGAATTTATAAGTCACAATAGGAGTCTGTTTTATTAAGTGGGAGGGAGAAATTATTGGTTTGATGGATCCATAGAAAAATTATCTTCTGGATAATTTTATAGTGTGATGGGCAATTGGAAAAGTTGTATTGATTCAAAAATGATGATAGATTACACCCACTGACCTTTTAAGTACTCGAAAACATATTGAATTATTTGGTTTTTTTTATTTTGTCTTCTTTTAGAGAGGATAATGTAGTACCATACTTAATTGCTGGAAGTACAATGCAGTGTTTGTTTCGGTTAAGATACGTGCTTTAATATAATAATTTTATTGAT
Organism: Acrocera orbiculus; assembly: GCA_947359355.1. Classification (NCBI taxonomy): domain Eukaryota; kingdom Metazoa; phylum Arthropoda; class Insecta; order Diptera; family Acroceridae; genus Acrocera; species Acrocera orbiculus. The sequence continues at coordinate 7,709,254 of OX375757.1, forward strand.
TACGTTTTTCAAGATAATCAATAAAATATAATAAAATAATTTTTCGAAGGAATATCTCTACATTTTGTATAAATATTCATTTTCATTGCGGGAAAAGTTGTTTTTGAAAACCATAAACAATAATTCAATTTAAAGTTGTCCAGAAGCATTTAATGCTTGTTAGTTTTTAAAAGTTGAGTAGGATTCATATACAAAAAAGTTCATTTATTGCCACTCAATAATCTACAAAAGTTTTTAAAAATAAAGTATAAGATTTCAAGGAGAAGGAACAACTTAAAATCGAGAACCCAACTAATTTGTCATTCCTTTAAATTAAGATCTTTTAATATTTCAGTATGTTACAATATGTTGTTGTTTATTTTTGTATAAAGCAAAATATAAAAATTATTCTTTTAGAAAAATTTAGTTTCCTTCAACTTTTTGTAATGATTCATGTAATCAAAACAATCAAAGCTGAAAGCTTTTAAATATCTGAAGGCTTTTATTTTTTTAAAGCGGCTAAATAACTAAGGGATTTCAGACTATTTAATTGTTTAACTACAAAATATTAAAATAATACATATTCAAAATATATGCTAGATAACATAAAAGTTATTAAATAAAAGTATAGAGATCATCTTTAATAAAAGTCATATATAAGTTGATGTATTCAAAGTTTTAGTGAAAAAAATTCAATTAATGATACTTTAAAGTTCATGTAGCATACATCCTTACAGCTAAACATTAGGTTAAATTTAATGCGAAGGATACTAGATAGAAATATGAACCTAAGCAATTATTCTCGACAGCTACACAAAAAGCATGCTTTAATAAAGGACCCAAATTCAGTGGGATATAAATGTACTTTCAAGCATCCCATAATGTAAATAATTTATGAAGCACTTACTGGCCCCCTGAGTTAAAGTCAGAAAGGTCTATAGTATAGTATCACTACTTTTCACCACAGTGTTTATCATTCGTACATCCTTTATACCTCGATTAGCATATAAAAAATTATTATTGTTTATATACATACATTAAGAACTATTTATGTATTTGAAGAGAAATTTTATTTAAACGATGATAGACAAATGCTGTTGGGATCTAAAGTGTTAGCAATAGAATTACTCAAATATTTTCAAAAACAAGAAAATGATATATCCTCAAGGTATTCATGAAAAATCTGCGGAATTTATGATATATTATCGTTTTTCGGCAAGTTACATTTTATCCTTTCAATTTTAAGTAAATTTTGTCTAAAATTACAATGTGACTCCCCCCAAACCTGAATATGAATATTTTCTTATATGATATATTATTTTTTGTCCGCTTTGTTGCCTTCAGCTGTATATATAAAAATTTGATATAAAGTAACAACTGTTGATAGTGTTAGCATCAGAACTAAATTGTTTTTATGTCCTTTTAAAACAAAATGTAGAAAAAAATAACACAACACAAGTAATATTTCCGCTAAAGCCCTATTTTTTGAATATTTGTGAATAATTTTCAAATTTTGTTGACGCTATTTTGTTTATAAATAGCTTTCGGGAAATGAAAATGGCTGTTTATGGTGAATGAAAAATATTTTTGTATATCCTTTTATTCTTTTTTGAACAGAAATACTTTATGTATGTTTGTGTACCTTAAAATTATGGGTAATTTTTGTGATTTCTTTGTTATGAGTTTATTGTATTTTTAGAATAGATTTATTAAACCTTTTAAAGTGTTTTTTTTTTCTATTTGTAGCCATTCCAAAACATTAAAAATTATGGTAATATAAATTAATGGGACATTTATATTCAAAAAAACTATTATTTTGATTAAAAAGATGATAAAAAATCAGTTTTTAAAGCATATTCAAAATATTGTAATACAAAGTTAATATATTTTTTGAATAGATAAATTATTATATGATCGTCGCTAATATTTCTTTCAAAAGTAGTACTAGCTAATTTATCAGCATGACAGATTTCCCATGAGTTTGTTCTTTTTTGTGCATTTTGCTTAATTTATATTTTGCTTAAAGTGTTGTTGAGAAATTTCACCTTTACCCGTAGTAAGATTCACACTTGAGAGGCAATTACATTACCATACAACATGATATCAAGTGAACTGTTGCTATGTATTTGTCTTCAAGGGTCCTGGAAAGTTTTCAAATTAGTTTTAGGTAAACTAAAATATTATAATTTACAATTTATTTGTGATTTTGTCTAAGTTTTTAGGCAGATCTGGAGATTGCTATTTTCTTTTATATTGTTTTTCCTGTTTTTTCAAGCTATAACTAAAAGAATAAATATTGCTTAGTGTTGAATAAAGCTTCCAATTTTCAAAAATATTTCAGTTTTACCTACGCAAAGAAAAAAGTCAATAGGATAGCGAGAAAAATTTTTTAACAATAGTTCAGGTGAGTAATAGCTACTATCTATCTCTTGTCTATTTAAATTTTTAAAAAAAATTTACTCTATGCATGCTACAAATAAAAAAATAAAAAAAATTTCTCTATATATACGTGTCACACAAAATAAAAGTGTTACATATATAATGAAAACACTAAGGAATAAAACATCAGTTTGTCACCAAGTAAACAAGAAAGTTAAAGAAAAAGGCAAAGGCAAAAAAGAACAAATATACCAAGGTAGAATAGTTAATACTAACAAGTAACGAAGCGAAATAATTTTTTCTTCTGCATTTACTTGTGTCACTTAAAAGGCTGTCATTTTTTGTGATTTACATTTAAATATATTAAAAATTAAAATCTTTACTGGAAATAATTTTACTCTTTAGTATTTTAAAATCACTTTGAATTGCTTTAAACAAATTATTTTCTTATTAAATTCCTTTTTTGCTAATTCCTTTTTTGCTAATTCTACTTTTCTAATTAAGATAAAATTTTCTGAAATTGTAATAACATTCTTTTAATAATTGCTTTCAAGAATTTGAATTCATATTACTGAAAATCATACCCAGAATCTAAGCAAAGTTTTGAAAAGGGTTTTAAACCCTTAAGCTATTTTTAAAATAACTGGAACAAAGGATTGATAAAATTTTAATGGAAAAGTTATAAATGTTTTAATCATTGCCTAGTCCTTTATTCTCAAGTAAATTTAAACTTAGCTTAACACCACAATTCTTTCAAAAATCAAGATGAGAATGCCAAAATTCATTCATTTTAAGTTAAAGGGAATTGTGCTTATAACCAATATTAGGGGTGAAAAAATAACACAAATGAAAATTTCATCAAAGTTGAAGCGACATTGGGACGCCTTTATCCGGTTTTCCAGCCTAACAGCACGCAGCCGATAGCAAAAAGATTATAAGAAAAAGTTTTTTTAGGTCCTATTTGCTTCAATTTTAATGGACATAAATGTGAAAATATGAACGAACTATGAACAATTGTTAACCGATTTAAGGATGATATCCCTGAATTTATACTAACAAATGATTATATATCAGCCGAGATATCAATGTAGATGTCCATTGTGTACATTTATGGCATGAATGACATTTCAATGATTAATATTTTATTTTCACAAAGAGAGTTAAGGAAATTGCATTTATTTGCAAAAAACTGTTTTATGAAAAACATTCAGCAAGGATTTAATTTTGATATAATTGATTAATTTGTTTTTGGATATAAAATTGCAATATTTTTGTGTCTCAACTGATCTCAAGGATTTTTAAGAATTTACACAAAAATTAAATAATAAATTGTAGTATTATATTATAGACGCCATGTGCAGAAATCATAAAATTGATTTGATAGCGGTTAAAAAAATTGAAAAAAATATAAAATTTAAAATTTTATTGAGGTTCAGGTGCAAATAAATTTGAAACAGCTGTAAAAAATTATTTTATTATCCTCTTAGTAAATATTAGAAAAGAAATATTATAGGACATTTTTTTGGTCAAAAAAATAAAGTTAATCTGTTAAAGAAAAATAAGTTTTTATAGCTATACCAAATGCCTTGTCCTACCTTTTTAATAACAGTTCAACTTTGCCTTATAAATTTGATCATTAAGACTTACATGCTTTTCATGAGAACATTAGGAAAATTAATTTTAATTAATTTTGATACGAAATTGTTTTTATCACAAATTTTGCTAGCTTTTCTTACGCACGAGAACGCATAAGTTTTCGGTATGAATAAATTTCATACCGAAATTTTTGAACTCTAGGAATCTGCTTTTTATTTATTGTTACTGAGTTAAATACCAAAAATTTAAGTATTATTGTTTAAATGAGAAAATTAGCCATATTAATTTTATAAAACAAAAAACGATTCAACCTCCTTCGTAAAGATTTACAATTGTTAGAAATATTTGGTAATTTGGTCTGAATTCCATGTAAAAGATAAAATATTGTTTCTTTGTACATTTAAACAATTGCTTAAAATGTTTCTGAATATAATGACAATTTTTCAGAGCAATGACTCATTTAGTTTTTTGATAAAATATCATGAATTGCTTTATTGTTCAAACTTAATGGTTCAGCTTAGACCATTTATAATGACAACATTCCTTTGATATAGATCCTCCGCGTTCTTTACCTTTTTAAGGGATATTAGTACATTGAACTATTAAGCACTTCTTTCTTTTTATATAATTGTATCGAGAATATCCCAAACATGGGTTAATTAACTAGAAATTTCTTGAAAATAGCTTTTTTAGTGTTCTTTTCAAGGCTTATTTCAAAATATTTATCGGAAAAAGTAAAATACAATAATCATCATATTTTTTCATTTTTTTAAGACTTAAGAAATTTCAGTTCTACGGTTCATTAGCTTTTTAGCTCACTTCAAGAGAGTATAAAAAAATAATAATTACAGGAAACCTTATTTCAGGAGAGAAATTATTGTTATAAATTTCAGAATTTCAGGGTTATATTAGACTGAAAATGAAACAATTCTAGTACAATTTTCTTGGAGTTTCATATACTATGCTGTTGTTGCTACCGAGGCTTGATTGGAAATTCTTAAGATATGATGATGAGAACTTTTCGTTTTTTACGGAGTTTTTTTTGATCAGTTTTGCCAGAATTTTTAATTATCTCATTGAAATATTTTGAACACATTTTAGCTATTCAGCTTTATCTTTCATTATTTTATTTTTTGTTATAATTGATTTTTTCCCTGCTTTATTATTACAAGAAATTTCAAATAAAAACAGAAATGTTATTTAATTTTTAGGAATTGTTAAAAGTTTATTCTGAAAGGAAAAAAAAGGAAAAAATTGAAAAAACTTTCATATAAATAAATTTATTTAATTTTCAGGCTTGAATCTGATATTAAGTTAAAAACATACCTTTGTTTAATTATTTGTTTTAACAACTGTGTATTGTATGTAATTTTAAGGATAAAAAATTCCTAAAATGGAGACAAGTTTTAAGTAGAAGTTAGCAATTAAAAATAGCACTTAAGACTTAGTACTTAAAAACTTAATGTGGGACATTTAAGATAGAAAAAAGCAACAAAGCAATGAGTTTTGAGCTGTTTTTTATGTTCTGAGGTGAATCTCAATCACCATTTTAATATAAATCAGCATACAAGGTCTCAGCCACCTGTGATATCAGAGCAGCCAGCTATTTAGTATCTCAGTAGTACAAGTAACTACACGCGGCCCATCATTGTAATGCTGCATCAATTGTAAATTCCATAATTGATATATTCTACCTAATTAAAAGCTTTGTATGTGATATACACGTCTACAAGTAGTAGTAGATATATGCATATAAAGAAAAAAAAGAAGATACATATTAAGAAAAAGGTAAAAGTAAGGCTGAAAATTAGAAATTGAAGTTAAAATTGTTAAACGAAAGGTGGTTAAATTGATAACTCAAAATATGTGCAGTTTAAATATAAATGAAATTCTTAGGAAATAAGAAGCTGGAGCTTCGTAAAGGACTTGAAGAATGAGTTTTAAGCTATATAAATTCACTTTCTTTTATTAATTTGTTGCCAGCTGCAGACCATAGCTGTTGTATGATAAATTATAGTTCGTCAGGTAAAAACCCGGTTAAGATATTTCTAAATTCGGAACAGAGAAAAAAATTCTTACCTAATTTCTATAAATAGTGATAAAAAAATTTTTCAATTAAGTCCACCGTTATTTTTTTGCTTTTTAAGTAAAAATAACTACTAAGAAAGCTTAGAATTAAAAAAAACTGTTTGTCTCTTAAGCCAAAAAATTTAGTTTAAAAATCTGAAAAAAGATCATGAATAGGAGAATATTAATTTAAAAAAACATTTTGAACTAAGTATTCCCCGAAAATTTTACCCAAGACTAACATGCAAAGTAAAAGAGAGCTTAATACAGAGCATAGCATAAAAGGGTTTGTAAATGGACAGCAAATTAGCCCATTTAATGGCATAGAAACAAATCAAATTACGTCAAATACATTTCTTCATACTCTGCTATCTCTTATGTGTACATTTTACCTCACTTTTAGTCCTTCAATCTAAATGAGACATTTTTTTAGTAAAATTTAATCCAAAGATAAATTTTTCATTAAAGATTTAAATTTATTATCCTATTTTAATGCAAAAATAACATCCACGAAACGCAAAATACATTATACTTTTTATAAAATTAAGCTGCTTTTGTTAAAAATACAAAAGATTAAAAGTCAAAAATATTTAAATATTATTTTCTTAAATTTTTTTAAAAATATTACGCTAAGCTTTTATAAAGATTATAAAATCGCAACAGAAAAATTCATGTACTTCTTCATATTTTCGTTAAATTATTTGTACAATAACATGTATATTTCTTGCTTTTAATTAAACTTCAATTGTTACTACATCCAATTCAAAAATCAAATTCAAAAACAGTATTTATAAGGTAATATTCATTTTGAACTCAAAATCTAATTCCTTGAAGGAGCATTAGATTGCTTAAGCGAAAGCTTTTCCAATCGTTTTATAAAATTTCAATGAAATTATTTTAGAATTATCTGAACTCGGTAAGTACATTTGTACACTTATTTAAATATTTACCTTTTTGGCTTTCAGTGTCTCAATATTTAGGATTTAAAAGAAAAATTTTTTATTTTGTAAGATTTAAATTGAAATTTAAGTGGTTACCATAACTGGTCTTAGAAGATTCCTTAATTTAATGCTACGTGATATGATTATTAAATTAAGAGTTTACTGAACTTTTCAAGTGTTTTATTCAAGTTTAAATAATCATCTCAAATCTAATTTCAATTTGAAAATATTTAAAAGTTTACCTGTATTAGAGATTTAGGGATATATTTTTATTATTGTTTTCAGGTCAAAATATTCTGAATCATTTTAATAAAAGTAAATATTTTTTTATTATTCAAAGCAATTTATGTTAAAAGCCATACAAAAAGGTTCATTTTTTGTTGTTTGTAATACACTTAAATAATGGTAAGGGGTGTAAGTAACAACAAGTTAAATCTTTTAGCAATTGAATCACACAATAATGTATTTAAAACACTCGAATATTTGCAAATTTTTCTTTAAAAACTTAAGTTTTTTGTCCTTGCTTAATTTTTTTATGATATTTGGGAGGTTATTTCCCTTTCTTTATTTTTTATTATAAGTAATTATAATAAATTATAGTTTATATGTTTTAATTATAATTTAATTAATTTGTATACATGTAAATAGAGAATGGCTTGCTTGTGTTTCCTTATATATATGAAAAATTATTTAATGTAGTAAAAATATGTAGTAAAATATTTGTGCGAAAGTCATGTTTGCTTAGAGAAATAATTTTATTACTTATTTTAAATTAAATATCAAAAAAGGCATCGGAATAGTGGCTTGACCCAATCAAGCAGCTTACAACTTCAGTTAAGCTTTAATTGCTTGCCAAATGAAATTTAAAATTAATAAATAATAAGAAATAAGAAATAAATGGGAATTAAATGAAAAATTTAAATAAAATAAGGATTAATAAATAAATAAATAAATAACAACACTGCTGTAAATATAGAAGAAAATACGTGTTGTTGATACGAAATAAGGTAATATTACTCGTTATCAAAGGTAAACAACAAAGATTAAAGTGTTTATTAGTCACCAGAATAAAATTGAAACAACAAGGCCCAAATCACCCCTTCCTGAGTCTACTAAAAAATAATAATTTTAATTTTGGTTACACTTAGAGAGCCGAATACTAAAGCTAAAACCATATAAAGAAGGCTTAATATTTATGTTGAAACTTTTTAAATTTTAAAGCAAGTTGCCAGAACACTAAAGTAACGTAAACAGGTATTTTTAGCCAATTTATCCTTTACGTATGCTTCAAAGCAGGTGATTTGTGGCAGTTTTTTAAACGGCTAATTATACTTAGATCCAAATTTTAAGAGCTGAGATACAGTTAATTAATGAAATACTTTTTCAATGTATTTTTTTATCCAAAAAAATAAGAAAATGACAGAATGAAAACTATAATTTTTTATTTTTAAAAAGGATATTGTTGTGAAACTTTGTAGTCACAATTATTTTCATTCTAAATTCCCTAAAAGATGATCTTGGAATGTTATCAAGACAGACATTAGCTTAAAAGGTAGAATAAAATATATAAAGATATTCTAAATATTTGTTAGTACCAAAGTCTTACCCAAAATAGGCTGACCTTTGGTCACCTAGAATAACTGTTTCAAAAAATAAGGTTGTAGTAGCACCGAGTTATTTATAATTTTTCTTGCCTTTTATATTATACATTTGACCTAATGAAAGTTCAAGCTAATATTATTGCTTATAGTGTGTTTTCACTGAACTTAGTACTTTGTATTTAGTACTTTTTTTTTTAGTATTTTTATGGGAAATCTCTGGTTTATTTCTCAAATATGTCAATAGTAATTATTAAGTAGGTATTAGGTACTAGGTTCAGTGAAAACGCACTATCAGTGAATTTTCACTTTCATTGCTTACATTCAATTTTTGTTTTTCTCGAGTTTAATAAACTTTAAAAAAGTTCAACTTTTATTATAGTTTATGAAGTAATATCAAATTTTGTTAATATTTGTTTACAACACACTAAATAAGAAAACACTTTTATTAATTAATACACTTTGATTTTTCTAGAAGACAAACTTTCATTACTTTTCTCTTTATTTTGCAAGAAGTATAAGCATTTATGTTTCCTAATTTTATTCTTTGTGTTTGTAATTTATTACAAAATGGTGTAAAATTTGAAATATGAAGAAAATTAATTTATAAAAAGTAAACTGAGAAATTAAATAGGACTTACAAATTAATGATATTTCTTACCAAATATTAATTAGGATTTTTAATTAATCGAAAGTTATTTTAAAAGATTCTTGACTTGTTCCGGTAAAAAAGATTAAAGTAATTCAATAATAAAAACAATGCAAACAATAACCTGATACAACCATTTTCTTTCTTTCAAATGGGTATAAAATATACTTAATTTTATTTCAAATTTAATATATCGTTTTGAATATAAGCTATATCCTATAATATGTATTTCTATAGGGAAAATTCCTTCCTCAAGAGCCACAAAAATGAATATCATTCTACTTAAGTAACGCAATTTACAACTTAATAAATTACATTAAAAGGTGATAACTTTTGTTTTATAAAAGCTTTATATTATATAGTATATATACGATACAAGGCATGGACTATGTTCACCATCACCAAAGCCATTTCAAGTATACTGAAAATTTTTGCAACTAATTAGAGTATCCCCTTTTATTTTGCTATCATCCATATATTATTTAGATATTTCAGCAAGTATACGTTTTATAATAAAAGTAGAAAATGTTAAATTTAGATACTTCTGGATTATTATAATGTTTCAAGCGTATATAATCATATATTTTATATCCTTAAAATAAAGGAACAAAGTGTCAGAAACTTTCTTAGTGAATTAAAATTTTTGCCAACAAAGAATTTCAAACCATTCCAAATCATTTTGTTAGTAAGTTAACTGTTCTATCGCTTGTATCGTATGGTATGTGGTATTATTACTGCATAAAATTTAATAAAGAAATATTTGTTAGTTGCTCAGGCAATTATAATTAATTTTAGATTAAGAGAGTTGAGCAGGATATCCTAAAACTAAAGGCGTTCATTAGTTTTAGTTTTTGTCCAAGGGCGTTCATATATAAGCAGCAATTGTTTGTAGTAAAATTGATGTTTATTATTTTTTTTGTCATCCGTAAAATCTTTTTAAATTAAAATGATTCTTAGTCAACAACTTTATAGAATATTTAATCTTTTTATCTTTTTAATAATACATCCTTTTGAAGTTTTTATTATGAATTTTGAAAAAAAAAAATAAGACAAATTCGTAACTTCTATAAAAATCAAATTAATTCTCTTGTTTAAATTTGATTTACTTACAATCTTTTAACGCTTGAATTATTTTGATGTAGTGTTATTAAATTTATCCAATAATAAAAGAATTGTAACTAAAGCATTTTATAACACAATCGAAGTTATATTATTAAGGAACAGTGGTGCTATAATATCAATTGAATTGAAAAATTTCATTTTTTTTTTTTGTTCAAAGTGATTTGATTTTATTATCTAAAGAATCCTATTTGGACTCCAAAATATGGCAATTTTATTATCTTGTAGCTATATCATTAAAGCTGAGGACTTTTTGTGTTGTTTTTGTTTTTTAACTTTCAACTGATATCCTAATGCGAAATTTATTGTTTTGCCAGCTTTGCAGTTTTATAGATTTACGATGCTCTGAAATTGTTAATTTTAATACGGCATAGTTTTTGTTGTAAAGTTATAAAAATTTATCTATTTAAAAGGCAAACATTATAGATGGAAGGTACAATTTTCAATTTATGAGAAAAGTTTAAGGAAATAAATCTTTATATTGTTGAAATATTTTTTTTTATTATTTTGATAGTTTAAATTTTAACAAAAAACTATAAGGAGTTTTGGAGTTTGAGTCATTATATTTTATTATAAAAAATAAATGTCTTTATAAAATATTATATTAATAACAAATAATTTTATTATTAAAATTCATTAAATATTAATTGTATTTGAAACACGTTACTTTCAATGTCATCCACCACTATCAACTCAACTTTGGGGAAAGCTACTTACTTTTGGCTATATTAAAAACTAAATGCTGTTTGAAAATCTAAAGTAAAATAGTTCATAAAATACCATAAAATATAAAATTGGTTCTGTTTAAACATGATTTACTTAATTATTTCAAAGTTCAGGCACATAGAGTGCAATTCATGAATTGTAGGAAAAATGTATTATAAAACCTCGACTATAACTTATTTCTTAACTGTTGCCTTAACCAAGTGAGGATAATTAACAGTCTGTACCTGAGTGGCGTAGAATCGTTTCACAGTTAAAGTTATACATACCTTGTCTTTAACGAGTTCAAATACTGTTGCTATCGTATAAATTATGGCTATATACCATTACAATAAAGTTCTTCCTTTTTCTTTTGATCAATACTTTTACCTTAATTCCTAGCAATTAATCTTATTCTTTTAGATATCATATTTTTGTTTGTTTTATGTTCAGATAGATGAACCTTTGAATGTTTTATCCATTTAAAAATATTTTTCTTTCTGAAGGGTAATTAAAAATTTAACACAATATAGTAAAGCTTTATATTATATCTTTTCAGTGTAATTTTTCCATAGAATATTGAAGTATAGTTTAACATATATGTATTTTATTGCTTTTCGGGGAATTCTACAAAATCGCCAACTAATAAAACTGAGAAATATTTTAACAAATTTTAATGTTATTATGCTAAACATCTTTATCCATTTAAGTTTTATATTTTAAAATTTTTTCAAACAAGATTAAACACATTTCCTTATAAACTGAGTAAAAAGTTTATAACTATAACAAATGTTGTTTTAAAAATTTTCCCACATGAATACCTCTTCTTTTTGTTAAAAGAAAAGTAATGGAAAAGAATATTTACAATCTTTTCTATAACATAAATAAACTTCTTGAGGTACAGACTGGTATTTGTGAAAACTTAGTGCACCTTCCAAAAAGTTTGTTCACCTTCGATATATATGCGGCACAAAGATAAGGCGAATTATATACCATTTTGTATCCTAAAGGATGAACAAGTATGTCCATGTAGGAATCCCTTTCCATATCATTGGTTGCCTAAAATTTATTATGTCCTCTGGCATTCGTAATATATTTAGAGAGTCCTGCATTCAAATGATAGCCCAATTTATATATGTCCTAGAATTTGATTAGAACATTTTCTCAATATCTCTTATGCAACATCTGTTAGATATTTTTATTATTATCAAGATAATGGCACAGCAGCTGAAGCATTAGATCAATTTTATTAGAAATCTTTTAGAAATTTTTTCATTTCATTTTGATTTTTTTTTGCTTTCGAAAATCAATTTGCACAAAATATGCAAATAGTATCAAAACTTCCTTATGGTTTCGTTTTTATATTCTAAACAACAGAAATTATATTCTTTAATACAGGATGTATGTAAGTATGTTACTTTTTAACCACAAAATTTGACCATAAAAAAAAAAATACCTATTGAATATGAGCGACTGTATAAAAAATAATGATGTGCTTTGTTATTCATCTAAAATAAAATTCATCTAAATAAAATTAAAAACTTTTTTTAAAAATATCTTGTAAAAGTTTTATTATGTGGAAAGATGTTGATATCATAAATTTTTGAACAAATTTATTCAATCAACGTTTGACTGGTAACAAACTTTTGAAACATCATTTAGTTTTATTCTCTAGCAGTTTTATTCTGTTTTTTATATACTCTTATGTAAATTATGCATGTACAACATGTGTGATAAATGTGTGTACGTTAGTTATCCTTAAACCAAATTAGAAAATCATTATAAACTTTCAAAGAACTTTTGTCTAACTTGAAATATTTGTGGTGACTCGTATAGAAACTGTCCTTTTTGTATCTACTGTTACTAGTGACGGAGTAAAGCCAACTTAAAAAAAAGGAACCATTATTACGGCTTTATATTTTCCGTAATTTCATATAATTTAAACTAATCCTGAAAAGCAAGTTTTTAGCTTTATTTTGATATCTCAAAATTTAGAATTAAATGCATCTAAAACAATGCATTTATTAGAAATATCTTTCAAATTTTGATCTTCATTACAAGCATTTACATTTAGAAGTTGATGTGGTTTTCAAGTAAAACATTAGTAGTAGTTATTTGAGTCAGCCATAAAAATGTTTTCAAAGCAGTTTAATTAAATCCTTTAGCGATGACTCATTGTATCATTACCATTATCTTATGTGAACTTTGAGTAATTAATTTGTATACAACTTTTGTTATGTATCTAAAAAATTTGATTACAAAATTATCTTTTTCAAGAGCTTTTATCAGTTTTATCAGGTTTTCGGTATGCGTACTTTGTATATATGAGACAGCCATCAAAGTTTTAATGGAACAATCTTAGTCAGACAGTTGGAAAATATGTCATCTTCTATAGATTCTAGAGAGCCATTTTGAAATTAAGATTCTTTAGTGGCTATCCAATTTATTAGTGTTTCATTTTACGCTAATAAAGTTAACAAATTTTGTTGTAGACATTATTAACCAAGTTTTATTTAAAACTTTAAAGTATTTTTTTTCAAATAGTTAAAATGCGGGGTTTATAGACTCAAGTCGTGATTTTGTTGCTTTTTCTGTGCAAAAGACGAAAATGATTACAAACAAAAATACAAATGAAAAATTTTACAATGAGATTTTACAGTTCAAATTCAATGAAAAAAATTAAATCATGCTTAGAATGAAATATATTTTGAAAAATATTTTGCTATCTGTTAGACGTGTTCAAAAAATAAAAAGGACTAGAATTGCATTTAGAAATTTTACCTCAGTTTCCATATTTACCTGGACTTTTTTAATTTTTAAAGCGTTGACAGAACATTAAGTATCATAAGATAGTATGAGTTATAATGGTAACAGAAGAATAATTTGCCTGTAATGGAAGGACTTTTTTAACAGAACATTATGTAAGCTAACGCATGCCAACATTTTTGATTTATTAAGAAAATTTGTTTTAAGCTGGAGCTTCAAATAAAAAGTAAAAACTAATAATGCTTTACAGAAAAGCCAAAAATAAATCCATAAAATCAGTACCTTATTTCTGTCACAACAAAAGACTTAAAAAAGGGACTTTTAGAAATACATATTTCATATTTCAGTTGATAAATAATTTAAGAATTCATAAGTATTGATTCAGATAAATGAGTTTATTGACACTTGCTTACTCTCTTAGATCATAAACTCTCTCAAAAGAGGGAGTATCAGAATAAATTTTTTTGACTATGCATTAATTGAGTATTATTTTAACATATAATATGTAGATTTTTACGGTATTTGTTTTTGGTTGTTGTTGAGTTTTCTTTTAAAATGTATTTTATTTAAATTTATATATGAGGAATTAAATAAAACACAACGTATTTTACCAGATTTTATTTACAAAGAATTTTTATCATTTCTAGGAAGTTTGGAATCAAAACTTAAAACTGAGAAAAAAAACAAGATATCAAGTCTTAAAGTATCAAACCACTTTTTGTGTTTTCTTGCTTTAAAAATGTATCCTAGCTGAAGTGCAAGTAAAAAGTTTTATCAAGTGAAAATTTCAATTGAAGAAAAACTTTAAAATTTGCTAAAATAATAAAATAAAACAGTTCCAATATTGAAAAAATATTAAAATCATCAATTTACTTGTAATTTGCGAAGACCCCTAAGATTTATAAAAAATTTTCTTAAGTATACTCATGAGAGTTTATTATGAAAGTTTCAGACATTTAACCTTAGAATTTTGACCCTAAATTTTATAAAATACCTGTGTTTAAGATAATATCAAGGGAACAATAAAAGAATAGAAAACATTTTTTATTTTGGGATGCCTATTGGGAGTACCATAAAAATTAAATAAATCAATGTAATGTATACAAAGAATTATATATGTATGTAATCGTAACCAATAATATGAGAAATATATTATTAAATTTTGAAAATTGGTTCCCTGGAAAATACATATAAAAATTTTTAGAGAACTTTTTTTGTATATGATATCAGAAATCACAATATCGCTTCAAAGCTTAAGATCAAAACTTTAAACTTAGCTCATTCCTACAAAATAAGTTTTACAAATTTTTCTTTTAAAGTATGCACTTATTCAATTTTCTTTTTTAGTATCGATTAAAATATCCTTTGGGTTAAACTACACAATGTACACTTTCAGTTTAGATTCCTTATGTCTGAGAATTCTAGTGTTAATATCCTGTTATAAATGACTCTTAAATACCATACTCATGCCTTGAAAATTGAATTTCAATAATACAATTTAAAATTAGAGGGGCGTCCGCCTTTAATTCGTTTAGGTTGTATAACGTTGAATTTTTTATACATCCTATGGCTAAATGGGCATAGCACTACATGTAGAGATAAATTTGATAAAAATTTGTTTGAGTCTTTCAATTTTGGTTATGTAGATTATTTGAATTTTTATAATAAAACTGAATTTTTTGTTATTTATATCATTCAAAATGATTTTTGGTATTCTATATAAATATCAAAGACTTGTAGGTATTTATTTTTTAATAATCAAATTAGATTTTTGCATATCAGAAATCCTTTAGTTTATTTGTCGCTACTATTATAAAAAGAGATATTTCGCTCTGTCTTTTTTAAATAAAATCTCAAGCGTAAAATGAATTTCACATTTAGAATGTATTTAATTCTTATCCTGAAGTAGCTTTCAAAGTATTTTTCTTGTGATATAGCGGCAAATTAAATCAATAAATTATATAAAGTTATTGTTTTATGCTAAGAATTCTGTACCATCAAATTATACAAAAACTATGAATTACTTAAACTTGTCAGTAACATACATACTTACGTACTTACATAGTTACGTTTTTGATTGATATAGAAAATTAAATAAATTCTACAAAAAACTAAAAACTCCATCTAAATTTTATGAACGTTATATTCTTTAAGCTTAATGCCTATTTTTAGTAACACAAAATTAGCACTTAAAATATTAACAGAAAACAACAATTTTCTTTACATTAACAAAAAGATTTCAAATTATTATTTCTCTAGAATTAGAAAAATAGAAAACCAACAAAAGGATCTATTAAAGCCACATGTCAATGTTTAAAATTTTATGGTCACCAGCTCAGTTCTGGATGACTTGTTTTCTGTGATAAGGAGTGTCTTTAGTTATTGCTGTTTACCAACGCCTGTCAACAAGGTTAAAAAGCTTAACAGGTATCTAATAACATGTGTTAAAATATAAGAAATTTTGTTCCGACAATTTGTCTAGACCAAACAAATTAGTAATGTTTTTCCTTTTGGTTGTGCATTTTGAAGAAGGAATTGGAAAAAGAATTTGAAATTATTTTTTTTAATGCTTGAAGAACTTAAAATTTTTTTAAAGAAATAGTATTACTCTGAGACCATTTTGATAATGATAAAACTATAACAAAACACTTAAAAATTTCTAAGAGATAAAATATTTGTCAAGTAAACAAATCCAAAAAGTTACAGAAGATGGATTCCAATTCAGTTACAAGTAATACCAAAATATATTATTTTTTTTAAAAATAAAAAAAAATCTACCTAGGCACTCAAAACAGGACTCTATACATTTTTTCTATCCAAATGAAACAAATAGATCCAGTAATCAATATGAGCTTAGAATAAATGATTAGCATAACTTAAACAAAAGTCCTATGGGAATTGACAAAAGGGCTAAAAATTTTGAATTCTAATCTGCTAGCTACCTAGACCTCAACAAAAATCCAATTTTGAATTTAAAAAGATTTTTTTTGACCAGGATGTGACTGATTTCATTAGTGACTTTTCAAGACAATATCCTTTAAAATTTTTATAGTATCCAATTTTGGGAAGAGCATTTAAAGACAGATAAAGAAATAATTAAATTGGAACATATTTTACGCTAATATTTAACAAAATGAAGTTTTAAGTTTGATGTTTTAGGCAAATTAAAAATCAAATTGAAAAACAAAATGTTTTAGATTTAAATAACAGAAAAAACTAAGGAATTTTATTTTGAAAGAAAGAGGCTGATATAATTAGATATTAGAATCGTAATTTTTTGCACATTATACAAGACTACATCATCCTTTTAATATTTGTTATAGATGTAATGATATTGAGCTAGAAATCATTACTTTTCAAACAAGACCAAAGTATTATTTCTTTTGTGGTTTATTTTTTGTTTCTCTTGTTTTATAATTAACCCACGTTTTATCAGTGGTAGGATAATTTTGGAAAAAAATTGCTGAAGAAGAAATTATACTTTAGAGTTGGTTTGGGAAAATTGCCCAGTCATTGGGTAAAATACTATATATATTAAAGTCACAGTAAAAAATGTTTTAAATTAAAAAAGTAATTTACCTGAAATGATGTGTTTTTGATTATTTTTCAAGGATGCCCTTACATGTTTCTATATTATTAAGGTATTTGCTTCTTATCAAATTAATTCAAATTATTTTGATACTAACACTCTAAAATAATTGAATTCTCTTGAAATTCTAATTTTTTGCTTTTCAAAATTTTATATTGGCTGATACTCCAAACATTATTAAAAAATTTATTAGAAATAAAATTAATAAGAACATTAGTTCTACGATATTAAACTTCAATAACCTTACACATTCCTTTTTTCTGTTAAAACTGATTTTCTTTTCTTTTTTTCATCTAATATGAAGAGAGCAAAAGTATATAAATGTATTCAATTTTTTTCAACTGCACTCAATAATAATTTTCCTATAGAAACATTTAATATAAATTGAATTCTTTTAACTTTGATTTAAATTTCCTTTATACAATTGAGGATTTTAAATATATAGAGATGTAATCAGCAATAAATTGTTCACCTTTTTACAGAAGTACCTACTTTTTATATCTTAAATGGAAAACTTTTTCTTCTTAATACTTCGAGATCAACGAATACTAGTTGAGTGTTTGATATTTGAATTGAGATGTTTAATAGAAGAGAAAATGATTATTCGAGGTTCGTTATAAGTGAAGATAATTAAAAACTTTTTTTTATAATAGTCCTCGAAACGACCATGATTTGTATATTTTATTTAAAGTATACTATTGGGATGAGCTTATGTGTAAATTAGGATAAATGTGAGACAGGTTGACTTAAGAGGCTTAACTTGTTGGTTTACTTACTATTAGTATTTTTTGTTAGTTATAAATGGGTCTTCAAAAAATATAAAGAGCCTGAATTTCCCAGCAAATTTTTGCATAATAGAAAAGAAGAAATTTTTGAAATTTGGCATACATTAAAAGCCTATTTTATTGCTAATAAGATAATTATTCTGACAAAGATAGTGGTGTTTTTTTAAAGATCTTATCATCACATAATTCTTACACACATAATTCTTATAATCACATAATTCTTTTCCCGTACCCTTTTCTTTCCTTTTTCTGTAATTTATAAGTTTTAAAGTTGAGCTGCTTTTCACAAAGTAATCAGCTCAAATTTAATTTTTGTTAATATTATTTAATTGAAAACATTGTATAAAAATAATATTATTGGAACCTTTAGGGAAAATTTTAAGCAATCAAATGATTGAGAAAAATTAGTAATTCTATTTTTAGTTAAAAATTATACGCAAATATTTAAATAACTACTTGCTTGAAGTCAACAAATTTTTTGAATAGGAATTAGATCAAAATTAGAGACTTGATATTTTAAAAGAGAAAATTAGAATATAATATATTACAATGAATTTCCACGATGCATAACTGTGTTAAAATGTCCTCATATAAACTTCTCATAACATCACATTTTTAGATATGTATGTCTTAAAAAAATTTGTAAATTAGTTCCTTGTTTTTTATATTGAAGCATTAAAAAAAAATTAATTTAAAAAAAAAATAACCCTGTATGCTTACATGTAATTAATTTAATTTTTAATTAAGGTTTAATCTTGTCTATTTTACTAGAAATGGGATTATTCTCATTTATATAATTTGGAAAAAACTATAATTACTTTGTAAGCTGGTGAAGTGTGACTGATGATAAAATTCTGAACTATGTTTTTTCCCAATGAATCATCATTTTCATCAGGATAACACTAATTGCAAAACAAATTGGCTGTATAATCATTACTCAATTTCAATACTCACGTCAGTAGCAAATTATCTATTTGTATAAATTTTCTATCTTAACCTAATTGCTAGATTCTTTTATTTTTACATCAGAATATCATGAGGTGAGATCTTTTTAAAACTAGAATCAGAAACAGATATATTTCTTTAAGAGATATTTATCTAAGTGTATAAAAATTGAAATTGTGACATGACAAGTTTTCCACTAATGTATATGATTAAGTAGTACTAACATGACGATTAAAGTAATTCCATGAAATTATAATTCACCGTTTTATATGCTAAATTTTTCAAAAAAAGTCTCAATAAACTAGTAGAGTGCCCAGAGGCCTAAATCTCAGAACTTGTGTAACGATTTTTGATGAGCTCTAATAAAATGTTTACCTCTTAAAAATTGCCGGTAGTTATTTTGAAAATAAAAATTTTATTGATGTATTAAAAGGGGGACTATAATCAATATTTTCAAAACAAAGGACATTAGTTACTAGTTTGTTATTTTTTAACCAAAAAAAATTTTCCTTTGTATTACAGAGAATTTTTTTCTAATAAGACAGACAATGACTTTAATTTGAAGTATTACGGACTATTATATAATGCGAAAGAATTTTTGCTCTTTCTATTAAACTCCATTAATAACTTTAAATTACATCAAATACAAAAAAAAAATTAAATGAAATTTATATTTCACATATGACTGTAAGATTTTAGCACTCATCATAAAAAATTGACTATTTTATTATATAAAAAAATACCAAAAGTCATGTAAAAGCATCAGAGAATAACAGATAATATCATTTCCATTATTTGACTTGTGAAACATAAATTCTTACAAATGCATTCTGCACTTAGCATTGTAGAGATTTGGCCATAACCCTTTGAAAAGTCTTCATATATAGCTACAATTTATTTGGCATGTAAGCATTTATAAATCTAAAGCCTAAAATATTTGTAGACTCCAAGCTTTATTATTATTACTTTTTAATTATAATTGTGTCGAACTTTATTTATTTTATTTTACTAAGGATTTCTTAATCATAGTTTTCAGTTTATTAAACTTTTATAAAAATCAAATAAAAACTAAGGGTTGAAAATTCGCACTTATTTTGATTTTCGAAAACTTCAAATTTCCCCAAAAAATATACGAAAATATCCTAAACTTTCAGTAATTGAGTTTAATGTTCGAAACTCCATTGGAGCTTTTCATCCCTTAAAGGCAAGTTAAAATACTTATAGGGCAACAGTTGTATAAAGTGTATCCTATTTGTTTCCTGACAGAATTATTTCATCGGCTATAACAGTTCCCCTGTGAACATTGCACAGTCAAGTTGGCTGCGTTATAAATGCTCTGCAGAAAATAAAACAAGAGACTCTTAATGTTAAATACATCAGTTATTTATTCAAGTGATTGGTTTTCAAAGGTAACTTTTGATAGTTTCGTTTATTTAAACAGACAGGATATTTCTATAAAAGAATTAAATTGTGGTGAAAAACAAATAATTACAGAGGGATATTTGTGCTTAGTTTTGTGTGTTAATGAAAGGTGATTAACAAAATAATTGAATCTTTTAACTTGATTACGAATGAATCCTATGGGATTTATTAGTCTGATGATTTATGTTATTCTGTGTAAACCCTTCAGCTTAACGGATAAAAAATTGGATTACATCTAACTAGTAATAGGTGAGGGTCTTATTTTTCTTTTATAATTATTATATTTTTTGTCTATAGAAAACGCTTCAGAACTAATTAAACATAGTAAAATGATCATTTGAATTTGTTGTATTTTTTTTTATTATCTTATGTGATATCATGTTTCAAGTAAGAAGAAATAATTGTAGGTAAAAGAGCATCTCCTTTTGTACAGATAACAGTTGCTTTGTATTCAAATCCGTTTTTGGATAACCTTTTTGAACGTGAGATGAATTTTGGTACTTTTACTTTATTTTATTATACTTAAGTGATTCATAAGGAGACGTGCGGATGTGATGTCAAGATAAAGGAAACAGCAATATATCCTATCTAAAACTGTTTAATTTAAATTTTGTCTTAATTTAGTTAAGGATATTTATCAAAATCCCATTATTAATATTTTAAAGTTTAAATTTAATTTAAAATTATTTCTAATAAAACTTAAGGATACAAGAATTTACTTTGGAGATTTCTATTTCAGAATTCTTTTAAAATCTTAACTATAGGTGTGTTAATATTTTACAAACATTAGTTTTTTGTTAAATTGAAAAAATACTCAAAATGACATATGCTTTAATTGTTTTACTGGATACTGTTTTGAGTGAAATTTTTTCCAACGTTATAACTATTTTATTTACTTATTTTACCATTGAATTATATTAAAATTAGTTTTTCAGTATCATAAAATTGGGGTTTGTTTTATGTTATGCATTTGTCTTAAGTGATCGAAGCAGATTAGATGTTGGTGCTATGCTATAATTTAACTCTAAGTTAAATGAAGTTTAAATTGTTGAACTTCACTCGAGTTTCCTTGAGATATTTAATTCCAGAGGCTTCAGAAACTTTTTAGAGGCTCAGTTGGTCTCATGAGGCTATAAAATTCCAAACTTTAGCAGAAGATTTGAAGGTGATTTGAGCTGCTCAGGAGAAATGGGATTAAATTAAATGTAATTTTAGTAAAGAAAGCTAAAAAAGAAGTTTTTATCCTTTAGTTTCTATTCATTTTCAAAATCTATTTTATTTCATTTTTAAACAGAATTTTTTTTCATAAAGCAAACTTAAAAATAATAATATCCAACTACAAAATTTACCCTAATTTGTCTTATTTTCCACCATAGTAAATTTACAATTTCATTTTGAAAATGAGAACGACAAGAAAATATGACGTAATGAATAGCAAAATTGTTGCTATTTGATGGTAGCTTCAGATAAGATAATTTTTGAGACAATTTTGTTGTGATATTGTCATTTTGGTTGTCAGTCAATTTCTTTTGATTATTTTCAGTTCTAATACAAAATATAGTTTGCGTCAATAACAAGAAATTTATCCTTAATCCATGTTATGCAAAAGTAAAAACTTCAAGCAATATCTCTGTCACAAACAAAAATTTCTTATCCACACAAAATCATTAGTAAATAGTTTGACTGTATATTCAAGTTTACAAAGTAATAAAAATTCTAATTTGAAAACTATAGAAGACACAAAATAAACGCAAAATCGCACCCATATCACAACAAAATTAAATAAAAATTTTACTGTAATTATTTACTTATAGTACGGAATATCCCAGCGAGAAGCAAAGTAAGATTTTCTAACATCTTTTTTTCTACTTGTTTTGCTATTTGTCTATTATTGCTATTTTTTCTACTGACTAGGCTCAAAGGTTGGATAGGCGATTAAGTTTCACAATTATTAGTAAGGCTTATCTTTGTCTACACCTCTTGGGGAGATCGTTGTTCTGGAACTTTGAAGTAAAGGCTGAAAAGTGATTTACAACTATTTATTAGCAAGAGACGCTGAAAAGAGCCTACTACTTTCAGATTTTCTAATGGTTTCAAAGATATTTCGGTCCATAAAAACTGACCAAAATATACAAAGTTATTTAACACTCAATTCCTTAATTGGATCCAAAACTTGAGCTTGCTTACATAAAACGCAGAACATAATGAAAATGAAAGATGATGTCAAAAGCTCACATTTAATTTTTTTTTTATATTCAATATGGGTAATTTTGTGCAAATTTCTGTTTCATAGTTGTAGCCATACTTCCTAAGGGATAAGAATCTGGTAGAAATTTGCAACATTGTGGGCATTTAATAACATTCTTGATTAAAGAGGAGACCGGACTCCACATAAAAGTATCAATTCAATAACCATAAGAAACAAACAGAATATTAGAGTCTCACTGCTCCTCTGACATTTATATAAATAAACTATTTCAGAAAACTTGGATTTAATTAGTACCCTATATTTACAATAGTTATAGAAAAGCTACGTATAAACAAAACGGGTATGTTTCAATTTAGTTTCTAAGAGAGTGTTAAGGCAATATAAATTAGACTTCTATTTTAACAATCACTGACATGCTCCTGAGTTATAGCTTGACATCAAACTTCAAAGATTTCTTTGAATTTTTAACTTAATATAACCCATCAGCCATTTATGTATGTTTTAAAAAATTTTTTAAGTATATTTTTTTGTTTAACAATTTACCCTGTCTCTAAAATTACTCCTATTATCCTCAGTACATTAAAATCTTAAAATATTTTGTCTATCTTTCCATTTTAATGTACCTTAATATAAGTTTCTAAAATAATTTCTATAAAAAATTAAGGAACAATCTTTTTAAATTTTTTGCAAAGTTGACTTAAGTATTAAAGTCCTAAAACTTTATGATTTAGTTTTGTTTTAAAAACCATTTATTATCTTTTCTGTGAGCCTAAATTATTTGAAAACTTAGTTAACTTACGTTTGTCTATTACAAAAGTCTTTATGAATTTTATTTAATAAAGTCACAATCATAGCAACAATAAATAAAAATGACTTTTTTAAAAAGTAAAGAAAATAAATCACCATAAATTTAAAAAAAAAATATTAAAAGGAATTATAGTAATTAACATCTGATAAAAGATATCAATAAATCTCCTCTTTTCAATTCTTAAGTTGATCTATTATAAAAGCGAATTCATGTTGAATCAAAGCATGGCTCTACAAATTATATTTAACAAGTTTCCTCAATTAATTTTAACCTCATCACCCTTTCTAGATAATGAAATAAATAATTTAGGTTTTTTTATATTTGGTTATTTCTTTATCAGACTTACAGGATTATATCTTAAGTCAAGATTAATTTTCGAAATTTTCCAAGCAATCTTCTATTTATTCAACATTTAATTTCGCATGTTGAACTTTGGCATAAGCTCAAAACAAAAAATATACTTCAGCTGTTTATCATAATCTACCCTCGTCTATAAATGTTAATTAAACGTCTTGAAAGCATTTAAATTAGGCTTTTATTATCCTTTCGGACCTAGTTGTTTATATCAGCAAAAATCTTCTTTCTTTTAAAACCCACTCTCTCATTTCTTTTGCTTGCTTATCATCTTTAATCTACTCCAAAAAAAATGAAATAAAATTGTTTGGCCTGAAAGAAATTACTTCTAATTTTAAGTTGTTAAGTGAATAATCAAAGAAAAATCAAAACCAACCGCATCTATTAAGCTTTTAAATAAAATTATTTTCGAACTAATTCTTGTGGCATATATTTTACAAACACATCTGCTACCCCGAATTCATCTTTCACTGACAGCTGGGATAATGAATTTTCCCTAACATTTTATAATTAAAATTAAATGAACTTCCTAAAAAGTTGTGAAAATATTTTTTATTAAAATTTTTTTTGTGGTTGTATAAAATAACTTAAGACTAAAGAAATCTTTTTCCTTTTTCTAAAAGTATTAAACTATACAGGTGCTATTTCATAATTTGAGTTTCCAAAATTTAATTTAAGGGTTAAAAAAGGGGTGATACAACAAGAGTTGATTTGTTGAAAATTTAAATATGAAAATGTTCATTTGAATGATTTCTTTAGATTTAATATATTTTTGGTTTTGATGTTTCAAATGTAATATAAATTGGTTTTAATCAACTAGATTTATAAATTTTTTAGATGATCCTTCAAAAAAGCAAAACAAATTTAAAACAAAAGAACTGGAATTCAGTCTTACTTATTATTTAACTAAACTGAAGAAAAATATTCTTGAAAATCTAAAAAACAACTTTTCTTTATTGATATTAACTTTAATGAAGACAAATTGTTATCAATATTTTGTTATAAACTAAGTTGGTAACAAACAAAAGCATTTTATGAAGGAAGTTCTTGCTTTATTTGTTTTTCCAGGTAGAACACTGAGGTACAAGAAGATGGAGTCAAAAGAGGTGAATAAAAAATTGAGCTATAGTATATAGAAGCATTATCAAGTCGTGGTTTCACTGCGTAGCAAATTACATATGTTGTCTGCTTAGAGCGTGTAGAAAAGTGACACAAAATAAATGTTTTTTATGTTGCATCACGAAATATGCTTGCCATGACTGAAGAAAAATTCAGTTATTACTTTGAATAATGAGATAGCTTTTCTTAATCCAGCTGTATTCAAAGATTTAACACTGATGCAGAATATAAAACAATAAAGAGGGTGATTTATAACCAAAGAAATTATCTTTAAGATTTTTAGGGCCTGTTTTGAATGTTTTTCAATCAATTATTGTTAATTTTAAGTTGAATTTTAGTAAGAATGCTAGGTTTATGTTAATACATCTTAAAAAGCCTAAACTAAATAAATGTAGAAATCAACTGAAGACCAGAAGCATTAAACACTCTAGTGGCTATAATTTTCCCTTCTGACTGTTGCAGCTCTGGTCAGTTAGGATAACTTTCACGAGTATCACTTAAATCAGTGTAACTTTTAAGTTACCTGTTACCATACCATTAAATTTTTACAGGAATCGTTCAAAAGCAGGCACTATGGATTTCTCAATAATGCAGTTTTTCAGTAAAAATTTAGTTGGCAATTAGTTAAATATATCTGCGTAATCCTTGGTTCATATTTCAAAGTTTGAGCATAGTCTTTAACTGAGGTTAGCATATTTGTTAAACTGAAACTCAAGTTTAGGTGTTTGTTTATAATCATAAAGATATCAAGGGAAATTTGCATAATTTTAATTAAAAAACTTTGTAATTCAAATAAAATACAGAAAACTGAAATTAATAAAAAAGTTTTGGCCTAACTCATAAGTGATTTTATCATAAGATTTAGATCATAGAAATCTTATGATAAATCATATTTTGCTTTATGTAAATTGATATTTTGCTTTTTGAGGTATTTATAAGGTTAGAAATTTAGGTTGATGGTTTTTATAATTTTATGCTGTACTTTTGAAAAAGCTTTAATATTAATTTCATAGCTACACTACAATATTTTTGTTTGTAAGCTTTTTGTGTCACTTTATTAATCATGAACATACAAAACATGTAACAAACAAAATATGATTCTGGTTTAATATAAATTAAGATTTTCGTTTCTACTGGAGTGAAATTTTGGTGGTGGTAATTTTTTGTTTTTCATTAAATTATTGTATACATAATTATTTTCCAAAAAAGCCTTGAAATAGCTAAAAGTACAGCATCAACAGGCATAATAACCTCTTACTGAGCCAAATATTATTTGTGCAATAATTTGGAATTGCAAGACAGCCAATTGGAATTGTGTTGACTTAATACGTTCATTTAAAATTTTTGTAAATCACTCAAAAAAATGAAGTACAAGCAGAAATAGCAGGAGTAGCTACCTGATCATACTTACCTTAATTTAAAAAATTACAGTTCAATTATTGTTTTTTATCAAAATGTAATAAATATTCCGAGATTGGAAATAATAATTCAACATACATCCTTTTACACCAGTTCTCACTGATTTCTTAATATTTTATCGTCTTTAATTGCATTTGATTAGGAATTATATACAATATCCTAGCAAATGCTACATATTCGTATCTTATTCATCTCTCCATTTGTGGCTGCGATACTAAATTTGAATCTAAGTTTGGAAGCGCAACTCTCTACTCAAAAAATAGACGAAAATATTAAAACTCTAGATATTTCATTTTTTGATGCTGAATTATTTTACTTTTAGTAACTGTTATTGAGAAACTATATTAAAAAACAACAATCACTTTCCAGTCGAACAAAATTTGGAGCAATTGAATGGTTATATGATTTTTTTTCATGAAAATAAAATTTTTATTCTTAATAGAGTTTTATTTTGTAAATTGAGGGAATACAAATATAAAATGTTGAAATTAAACACAAGTTTCGAATTTTGTCTTCATTTTCAAATGGCTAAATATATGGATACTTAAATGTGTAAAATATAGTCCAACCCCATTTACTATCAGATCTTTTATACTCCATTGGGTGATGCTTTTCAATTTTTACGACACAATAACTTAAAAGTGTACCCCAAAGCATTTTCTAGCCTTGTAAATTTATAACCCTTCTGGGGGTATTTTTTGTCAGAATTTTTATTTTTCCTCCTGTGCGTTGAAGGTTTCTACTCCATTTAGTTTTTTTTTATTACTATCAAGTTTTGGTTTTAATTAATTTTTGTTTTCTTTTTTTTTGTTTTGATAAAATGAGCTTAGTTTGTTTGATTGTTATTTTCAAATTTTAATTGTTAAACTAACAAATTTTTATTTGTTATTTGGTTTTTAATTTTCCCAGTCATTTTCAACTTCATTTTTATATTTAATTTATCTAATTTATTCTAAAATTTTTTATTTAAAAAATATAAAAATATTAAAGCTTCTAAGCAACACTTGTGTTTTTCCTTTATATCAAAATAAGTTCAAAGAAGCAGAAAAAATTATTTTCAAAAATTATTCCTGATTTCTTGATAGAAAATACTTTTATTTTACATTTCAGCAAAAAAGGCAAAAAAATTCGTTAAAATTAAATAAGTAGCTGAATTATTTTATCCAATCCCTTTAATGAAAAAAGTTTATAAAAAAACAGATAAAGGATTGGGTTCAAAAATTTTTGTATAGCAATAAATTATGTCACTAAGATATCTGTTGATTATTTTAAATTATTAGCTGAAAACAACAACAAATTCAAAAAGTTTGGCCACGTATTTTGCAATCTAATTATGGTAATATTTTGTTTAACGAAAACCTTTTTTCATCTTCTGAAAATTTCAATATTTTAGAATAAATTAAGCTAAGCCTTATAACCAGTTGATAAGACAAAACAATATAAGGATCTTATTTAAGTTGATTTATTGACCTCATTTTTAGAAATTTCCGATTTTTGTATCAAAAGGTCGTAATTTCCGTTACTACAATGAACCCTGGGGGAAGTTTTTTAGCTAGAAGTTTTGAGTTTTTACTTTTCAAGTTTAAGTAAAATACTTTAATGATTTTTGTGTTGTTTTTTTATTTATTTGTAAAATAAAAATGTACATGATAGTTTTTTCTGTTATTTACAACTTCTAAAAATGGAAATGTGTGAAGAAATAGTATATTTGCTAAAAAATAAAATTTACACAGCTCAATAGGAAAAAATTAAGCTACTTTCCATTTTAAGATGAGCAATAAAAATAGGCATTAGTCGTATGTCGTAATATTTGTAGTTTTCATTCTTTCGCATAAATATACTTATTGGATTTGCCCATAATTTCAAACTGAATTATATAAACTTAGATGTAAATAGTAGGGAGGCTGCATGAAACATGTGTTTGGCTTTAAAAAATAATAATAGTAATTAGTATTGGGATAGTCTCCTTAATTTGAATAAGAAGTTTTATGGATGGATTCTGATAACAAATATAAGATTTCAGAAATAAGCTGGCATAAGCCATCAAATATCTCGTTTTTTCAAATGCGATAAGAAATATGTAACTAACAGAATAAATAATCTCAAAATTTCAAAGCTTATAATATTTTGAATACTAACACAATAAATATCAGAGATGTGTAAATTGTGCAAAAACCTAATGAAACCTGCACAAGAATGCATGAAGTAAGAGCGAAATAAAATAACCACCAATGAAAATGGCAAACGAGATTTTCCATTTCCAACAATTATTTTGTATATGTCTGGCATCATCTAAATCAGCGGTGCGCAAACTGTGGGTCGCGACCCCCTAAGGGGTCGCAAGAAAAATTTTAAGGATCGCAAAAGGCTCACAAATTTACTTGTTATTTAACAAATATAAGACTTTTCTTCGACGAAAATCAGGTAATATGAAAATGTAAGTAATTTTTAAAATAGACCTTGAATTTTTACGAAAGAAATTTGGTATATCAGTATCTAATAGCAATCGGTAAGCGAACAGATGCAGTGAAGCTCTTGTTGCAAAAAACATTGATATACACAATATATTGCAGGATGTTGTTATTGTAATTAATTACATTAAAAGCAACGCCCTAAATAGTCGTCTTCTTTCAGTACTCTGTAATGAGATGGGTTCTGCGTATGAAACATTGTTACTACATACTGAAGTTAGATACTTCAAAATACTGCGAAGCGTTTTTGATTTTAGAAACGAAGTATGCATCTTTTTGGAAGAGAAAAAACATATTGTCAAATTCATTCTGTGATGAACTTTGGCTCGAAAAACTCAGTTACATTGTTGATATCTTCGAA
The DNA here is from genome assembly GCA_947359355.1 of Acrocera orbiculus. Lineage (NCBI taxonomy): Eukaryota > Metazoa > Arthropoda > Insecta > Diptera > Acroceridae > Acrocera > Acrocera orbiculus. The sequence goes on from OX375757.1 coordinate 7,738,532, forward strand.
AAACTTAATGATCTAAGCTTGAGTTTGCAGGGAAAGAACACAAACATATTAATATTGAGCAATAAAATTGAAGCTTTGAAAAAAAAACCGATACTTTGGCAAAGTACATTAAACAAAAACAGTATAGAAATGTTCTCGTGCTTTTCGACTTCATTAAAGAAAATAATATAGATTTTTTGTTATTTAAAGAACCAATTTCCCGTCATATGACGAAAATGGGAGAAAACCTTTTAAAAAGGTTTAAAAACTTTCCAGCTAATAAATTGGGTTGGATCTCCAATCCATTCTCATTCGATATTTTGAATTCCAATATTCCTCTGAATGAAAAAGAACAGTTAATTATTATTTCAAGTGATGAAGCACTACGGATTCACTGGCGATTTCCAATATACACCCGAATATAGAAGAAATCATGAGCAATTTACAATCGCATACCTCTCATTAATAAAATTATTATTTTATAAGATTAAAATATTTCATTTAAACCCTAATTAGTCGTTATTATAACCAAAAATAGCAAAATGAAATGCATTGAAGATTTAAAAAAAGTCCGTTCCACCCAGGGTCACGATAAAATTTTACACAAAAAGGGGGGTCGGCAGTGCAAATAGTTTGCGCACCACTGATCTAAATCATAATGTGGTCTAGAGAAGGAAGAGGATAGCTTTAAATTTTTTTTAAAGATATCTACCTAAAATTTAAACAAATGTCATAAAAGAGTCAGTCAACAACAAGTATAGTATTAGTGGTATCTTAAAAACTCCAAAGAAACCAGATGAAAGAATGTAAGAGTAAGTATAGGAGAAAGATAAATGAAATTCATTGCAACCATAAAACGATTTTCTAGTGTAAAAAAGCCTAGTTTTATGTGAAAACTATATACAATTAGATTAATGTCAAAAATTAGCACAGAACTCTAATATAAAATATATTTGGCAAAACTTTAAACACAATTTCTTACTCATTTTTCCCTTTAAAATAATATTTTTCTTTTATCCATTCATGGTTTCCCAAAAAAATAATAAAATTTAGTATAGTATTACAAAATTGATTCTAAAAAATTCTAAATGTTTGTAAATTTTTCACATTTAATAATATAATTTTTTTAATTTAAAATCTTTTTAGTTATATTTCTAAGACATCGATTCTTTCCTTTACAAATTTTACAAATTTTCATATAAATTAAACTGAACTGAACGACTAAAAGTTGTATTCCATTTATTGGAAAGCAAATACTTGCACAAATAGCTAAACTAAACCTACAGAGATTTCTAGCTTAATTTTTATTAATAAACAGAAAAATATTTGCTACAAAATTTTATTAAAAAAATTTACCTTCATTAATTTTATTTCCTTGCTTTGAAGGAAAAAGTACTAAGACTAAATTTAAATGTTTTTTTTTTCTCTTTTTCAGAAAATGATTAACTAAGACTACAAAAATATAACTGTGTAAATGTATACATAATAACCGAAGGATTCTTACTATAAAATTCCACATTTCTACTGTAGCGAATCACCTAAATGCTTACATTTTTCCATACATAGTTATATATAATTTATAAAAATACGTGGGCATTGGAAACACTAGAAGCAAATCTTATACTTAAGCACCATATGTGGCCACTTGAAGGGATTTTTTTAAATAAGAATCCACCACAATACTCACCTGAAAAACTATTTTGTGGACAAGGATAACAGAAAAAAAATTTATTTTTTTTTGACATAGAAAGCATTTTTTTAACCTTTGCTTCTGGATAACAACTGAATCCTTTGGGTATGACTATCTTCCAAAGGATATTTCATATCATTCCCTTAGGACAATTTTATTGTAGCTTGTACCAGTATCAGTTTCATGCATTTTAAATGATTTAGATGTGTTAGTGATAAAAAAAAAACGGAAAAAAAGACAGAATTTCCAAGAAAAAAGTGGAAATCGACGTAATATGTGGTACACAGGGGTCGTCTATTTACGATCTGCAATTTTGTGGATGCTGATAGCTGCATTTCCAGGTATGTAGTAACCTTATTATTCCATTCACTAGAATAGGATCCAATTACATTATCACATCATGGATGCAAAAGACTAGCAATTTTTTGGTTCACTTAGGTGTTATAACGAATAGGAAAAAAACCAAAAACAAAAAAAAAGAATTTAAATTAGCTGACACCTTCTTCTGATTTATGTTACTTGAGCTCCTTTTAAATGTTTTACGGTGTAAAAAACTTTATTTTGTTGCGACAAAATTGTTGAATTCCTTTTATATCCTGCTTATATTGTAAACACGATGGGATATTACACATGAATTATAAGATTTATAAATTAAGTTTAGTTTTTGGTTATGTGGTAAAATAGAAGAATAATTTTTTGTATTTTAAATTAATGCTCTTATCCCTAGAGGAATACTCTTGTTAGACAATGCAGTATCTTTATTTTTGTTTCTTTTTTTATAAAAAAAAATCTGAAACATAATCTTAGTAGAAAACATACATAATGAAATCAAGAGAAGAGGGAAAAGACGTGAAATACTGAATGTGAGAAAAATATATGGAAAGAAACACTGCTTCAAAAAAACAGAAAAAGGTTTTAAATAATAAAAAACTATACTCAAGTCCTTAAGACTTCATATTTTTACTTCAATAAATTTTAGTATTATCTAAGATGTTTTCAACTGTTTTTCGGTTGAAAAAATAATATTAGTTAGTGTAAAAGTATTATTGCATACCAGTAGTCAGGAAGAGCATATAAAACAAAGCAAAGTAAATTGATAGGATAAAAACATTTCATATATGGATAGAGAATAAACATGTATATGTGTATTTCATAATAATAAAAGTTTTTTTGCTCATATGCTTTTGTAAAAAAGATTGCTGTAACATAGAAGTAGTTCATGGTTTGATGTATGAAGTTGTCAAATCTTTTCAACTAAATTTATTAATCAAATTAAATCCAAAGATTATGTGAACTATCATCTCTTAATATACTTCAAAGTTTTTTTAATAACGCAAATATACAAATAAAGAAAGATAAATTAAATTTTCGTATGTTATCTTTAAATGGTGGTAAAAGTCCTCATGTGCCATTTACTTGTATAAACTTTACCCCTCACTATTAAAGTTACGGTAAAATCTTGTACTCATTACTTCTGGTAATGAGCTTAAAAAACAGAAAATTTATTTTTCAACTAAATTGAATTTGTGCAATTGCGTCAATTGCTTTTGGTTTATTAAAATAATATTTTTTTCACTTCAAGTTATTAACCGTAAAAATTCGTGTTTACTATAAACAAACAAGTTCTAACAATGATATTAAGGATTGGATGAAATTTTTTATTGTAAAATCAAGAGAACTGTTTACCTATAGTTTTATTGATTATCAAATACCATTTTTTGCTTATCTGTACTTGAAACAAAACCATAAAACCAAAAGTTAGTCATGATTAGCAATTTAGTAACCAGAAAACCTCAACAAAATGTACGTTATTTTCTAACATCAACGTTGAAAATCTACTCTATTCAATGACTGACTAACCACTGAATTTTGTGCATTAGTTAGTTAACAGATGTGGTTTAAATTTTACTATAGACAAAATGATTTTGTTGAGGGAAATAAAAAGAAATAGTCGACTTTAATTGAGGTATGTCCAAAACAAATTTAATTGTTTAGAAAAAGATTCTTATACTAGAGTTACCATATTGAATTTATTTTTTGTAGTAATTAATTCTTATTTATTCTAAGACAAATTATCCCCTCAAGCTAAATAGAAATAATTTCAAAGTTGTAGGTATGATTTTTAAATTTTTTATATCGGAAAATTTTACCATTTTTAGAGGTACAAATATAGTCTACTGCATATAAACAATTCAATTCATGATATACGACTCAGAATAAATCACAGTATTTTAGTCAATTATAATGTATTAAAATATATTTTGTTTTCCATAAAAATTTTCTGATTTTAATTATTTCACTTCATACTCTTGCAAAAATTAATTTTACTATTTTTAAGTTACATAGTTCAAAATTTTTGCAAAGCAAAAAGTCTCATTACATAAATTTTTCACTTGTAAAAAGTGTAGAACATTAGGAAAAGCCCTTTATATGGATTGCTTTAGATTGTTGTCTCTTTGTCTGCCTGTTTTTCTATGCAGTTTTGACAGAATTAATTACTCTTAAAATATCTGAACTTTTGAAAGATACTCGATTGTGAAAACATTATGACAGGCTAAAAGGTTATTGGATGAGATCATCGAATTTTCGTGCTCCAAGGAAAACACAACATATAATTTTGTTTTATCAATTCTTAAAACTGAAAGTATATTAATAAAAGAAATTAAAGCGTGAGCTTAACACCACACGGCAGAATTGAAAACTTAGTTTTAATAGTCTCTATTATTTTGAATATAGCAACATAAAGTAACTATAGCTTATAATCTAAAAATATAAATCATTTTATAACCATAAATTCTTATGAAAAGTAATTACTTATTGCAACCGATTGTTTTTTAAAGAGTATTTTACGTTGATTGTAGTTCAGTATTATATTCCAGAAATGAAACGATAGGCTTATGAAAACTGAAATATGTTGTATTGACTTTGGATCTAAATCCATATAAATATCTAAAAAAACTGCATCAGGCGTCGTTCCACATTTTGTTGTACTCTCATTAGGATCATTTGATATTCTTAAATTTAAATTTGTATTCAAAAAATCAAGTAAGGGCTTTGATTTGTCAATTGAAAAGTCCACCTTAAAATCTCCACTCAAAATCATTGGTAATTTGTGAAGATTTTGATTTAGAAGAGAGCTTCAGTGTAAATAAGTAAGTTTTCGTGGATAAATTCGATGATTTTTTTTACGCTTTGATTTGATGAAATATTAATGGCAACTATTACAATTACTTGTCCATTTTCCGCTTTACATCTAGCTAAGCATATTTCTCCAATGTGTGTTTTACTAATGCCATATGATTCCGAAGTATTGAATGCTACATCCATTTTTGAGTTGAAAGTATTTGTCATATCTTTATTATTTGGAAATATAGCAACGCCCGCAGCTTTGCTGTCACCCCTCCTGAATTTTGTAACATAATGGAAATTGGGAATGTGAATGTTTTCTTCATTATTCATCCATGTTTCCGATAAGAAGAATATAGTTGAATCTTGAACAAATTATTGATTTTTCTTAATAGTATGACAGTATTTGAAATAATCTTAGGAGCATGAGGAAACCAAAAATATCCAAATCAGTGCAACGCACCCGAGCGTGACGGTAGAATTAAATTTACCCCTCAAAAATGATGCAAAGTGTGCCCAAAGAAGTTTTCACTTCAAAAATAACTAAAGTTAATTAAGTTTTAAGTAAAAATATGATATTAGGGTTTATAGTACTATAAAAAGAAAAATAAGTGTATACTTATTAAAAAATATTTAAAAAATATCTTGTGAAAACATTTTCAAACTTTTGGCAAAAATACTTTAGTTATTAATTCGTGAAAACGAAAAAGTTTACAAACTTTCTGCAAAAATTTCGCATAACTATTTTTATAAAACAATTATAACTAACTGCATTTTTCTAGTTCTTCAGTAGTTAAGAAACGTTAAGGGACGTAGTTTAAGAGATTATTTTTGATACTTTATATGAGCAAAAGTAAAAGTTAGTAATTTTTGACATCTCTTCGTATAGACATTTTATGTCTCCATGATTGGTATAAATTTTTAATAAAAAGTTTGATTCATTACTAAAACTATACAATTTATATGTTTTTTCATCTATAATGATACCATAGCATTAGGCAATATTTAATTTAATAAATATTTAAAAGCTGAGTTTTTCAGTAAAATTAGAAAACTAAGATGATAAGGAAAACAAGAAGTTCATCAATTAATTATAGGATGTTTGATAAAACCAAAAAAGGTTAAATTAACACTCAAATTTTTCAAACAATTACCTTTAGGAGTTCATTATGCAATAATATTATTTCACTAAACAAATAACGAAACCCTTTAAGGGCTTAGTTAGGAAGAATTTCAATCGGATTCAAACAGAGTTTGCATGACTTCACATTTGCTTTTTTGTTTTTATTTTGGTTCTATTCCTAATATATGCAACTTATTCATCATATAAATACTTTTCTATGGATGTGTGAAAACAGGAGTACTTCTGTAGAATAATTCAAAGACAAGAATTAATTCTTTTTAACCCTTATAGACGTGTATCTTACATAAAATGTTTTTTATTCATATCACATTCAATGTAAATGATTATTTTGATTAAACTAATAAATAAATTAGTGACAAAATTCTTCAGGTTCATTTAAAATGTCCAAAACTGATGCAACGTTCTTTCTTTCATCCTTGGATGGAACACATGTTTAACAAGCAATAAAATTATTTAAGAATAACACGAAAAGTTTTTGTGGAGCTTTTCCAGAAAAATACGAACGCAAAATTTAGTTTTTCAAAGAATAACATAATATTTCTATAATATTCAATGTGTTAATTATAATTTTTAAATTCAGCTTAAAAAGGTTGTACAAAAGTCAACACCAAATATCATTCAAAATATTCTACAATTGTCAAAAAATTAAATATTTTAAAATAAAATACATATATCATTTTATTATATAAATAATACATCAAGAGCTATTTTGATTGATTCGTTAAAGAAGAAGAAAAACAAATTTTATTTGAAAGAGTCCGTGTTGCAGAAAATTATTTTTAAATGCATTGAATTACTAATTAAATAAGCAAATATTCATTTTGGTACACAAGTAATTTAAATGAATCTGATGCTCAAGCCTGACAGTGGGAATAGTTTTAAAAAAAATTAAATTTTTTTGCAGAAAAGTGAATGCTGATTGCATGCAAAACATTTACTAACTCTACCATATCCACATATTATTTGAGCTTAGTATTCTCAAGTATATATAATGTATTTAATTATATCAGTATGAAAAAAGTTTTTCAAAAGAGTACTTCATATATCTTAAATAAAGCTAATCAACAAAAACGTCAACAAAAATTTAAGTTTAGGTAAACCATACTAAATTTGGTTAATCATAGCTTCCATAACTAACCAGTTGAAACTTTAAACTTTCTTTTAGTATCTGTTTTTAAAGCGTTCATTATTTTTTTTTCAAAATCATTTCAGCAATTTTTAGAACCCATAAAATGCCAATTGAGTTAAATTAGAACAATTAATGTAGTAATAGTATTATACTAGAATTATTTCTTTATAATATAACAATACACTAAGGATTCTTATTCTATCACAAAAAAGAACATTATTCTCGATAGTAACCTAAAATAATAACAATTTTCCATATAATTTTTACATTTTCTTTCTTATTGTTAGTTATAAAAGTTTTTAAAAGAAATAGAATTTATTTTATTTTCAACCCTCAAAGTCTATTTTGAAGTATCCTTAAAGTTACTATAAACTTAAACAAGATTAAAATAAAAATTACCCCTCCAGGGTCTATAATAGATATGAAATTGCGGTCAAAAGTTAACAATTCTGTAATGAAAAAAAGGTATCACTAAGTTCCAAAAAAATTTTAAAAATGTTTTCATTGCCTGATGCTAAGGCTAAAAAATTTTTTTTAGATCCCATCACATTGAAGTTAAATGAAATTACAAACCTTTAGGCAATTTTATGAAGTAGAAAACTTTAGAAGTTTTTCTTTGGCTTCCACACAAACAAAAAAGAAAGAAAACTCTTTGAAAAATCAGCTAGATATGAACATGATGAAGACTCAACCATTAAGTTCAATTATAAAATTCATTAAGATTCCTTGCGATATGACTTTCATGTATTCACTACGATTATGTTAAATAAAAAGTTGGTTGTTTCTGAAATAGTATTGTGGTTTTGATAAATATTTTTGGAGACAACAAATTTTAAGAACATAATACGTAAGTGATGCTTAGAAATATCCAATATGAGATAACGATAAATGAGCAAATAGCCCTAGATGAAGTGCAAACCATTCACGTTAAAGGGTGTAGAAATTTTCACCATAACCAGAAAATATCTCAAACTTTTGTATGAATATAAAAGCATTTCCTACATCATTGTAACTTTTTATGGCCAAACAAGATATTATACACACCCTGAATGCTAAATTCGTTCATCGTAATTGCTCTCTATATCCGAAAAATAATTTTATAAGTATTATCTATTATCTATATACATTGTTTTTTTCTATGATTTTTTATGAAAATTATGCAAATATTTGCATTATAATTTCATCTATTCCAACAACCGCTTTTATAAAGTCACTGATTACAATTATAAGAAAATACGGAAGAGTTCATATGGTCAGGATGTTCAATTTTTTGTTTGTTGTTGTTTTTTTTTGTATCTCAACCATATTTTATGATCAATAAACACTTCATAATATAACATCAAAATGAACTAAAAAATATATAATTTGGTTGAATTTGTTTGCGTGCCTTACAATAATGGTATGTAAAAGACAAAACAAGCACTTTATGGAAATTGTCTTTGTAGCTCTTATAAGGGATCCTTAAAATATTTTTAATAACACCGTAGTGAGTTATTATGATTGGAAATAAAATTTTTTCGTAAAGTTACATTTCAATAAAAAACTTTTATAACTTTTTATGTTTGTGGACCAGAAGTATATTTGAAATATGAATAGCAGAGAGACTAAGGCCAGTTTTTGTTGCAAGGATGCTGTATAATTGGATTATATTGCAGTATGCTGTTAGCAATTATTTGTAAACTCATTTATATGTTATAAAAATGACTACCAAAATTAAAAAATAACTTTTTATTTTAGCTATAATTTTTGATTACTTGAAACACAAAACAAAAATATTGATTGAAAATCCAAAAGAATTTTTATACATTCAAAATCCCTATTTTAATTAAAATAATACTTTTTTAATATCCCTGTTCTCCCTCCGAATTATATTTACCGCTACTAATAAAGAGTTAAAGGTTTTTAAGAAATAAGTGAAAGTTAAGCATTGAAAACCTTTATCGATTTCAATTTCCTAAAAGGATCTTCTGAAAAATTGAAAAAAAAAATGAAAGCTTAGCTTAATAATTACATTATGAAAGTTTTTTTTGAAAAAAATATCTAAGTGATAAAGAATGTGAGTGTATTAAGTTTTTAAAATTTCGAAAGTCTTGAGAGTATTGAGAGATTTTTTTGAAATTTAATAAGTATATTGGAATACAAAAAGCTCATCACTGTATCAGTGAAATTTTTGAAAGATTGGTTTGAGCTCTATTGAAATTTTTTAAAGTTAACTTTCGAATCACTTCCAAGACAAATAAAAATATTACGTTAATCATAAGAAACAGAAATCTATTGAAATTCATCAGCAGGGATTTTCAATAAAATAAAAACAAAACTTTTAATATTTTACTTTGAAATACAAAACAGAGTTGAATTTTTTACGTTATACAACAAAATTTAGCAAAGGGGTAGTAGTAAAACATAATAATTAAACTTTTGCTTTTATTTCGAACAAAAAATTTATATTAAAATTGAGAAAAGGATTTGTTTAGATGAATTCTTTAGTATGAATTCTTCAACAACAAAAAATAATAATAAAATATGACAAACTAGGGGGTCCCCTGCTCGCTTCGCTAGCCAACTTTCGCCTCTTTTCTCTTATATATATAATAAAAAAAATATAGTCTTTATATAATATAGATTTTAAAGCCAGCGCTACGGTTACGCTAAATTTCACTCCCAATATTTTTTCATACCGTAGGCCGTATATATCGTTTCTTAAGGAGTAAAGTCCAAAAATATAACTCACTTTGAAAATAATTCAACTTAATTGGAAGTCCTCACTGCTTAACTTCCTGCATCTAACTAACGCTATCATATCTTACGAACTTATAAAACACAAAAAAAATTACGTCTAACATATTTAACATGACTAAACATATGTTTCAACATGTCTCAACATATGACTCAACATGTTTGAACATATGGCAGTCAAAATGTTAAATATAGTACATCAAAAAAATTTTTTATATAATAGAGAGATGTTAGTTTTTAAATATATTTTGCAAAATTTTCTGTAAACATCCAGAATTCATTAATTTTGCTCACAGATGAAAAATATTTCAATAAACCTACGCCTTGGATTATGCTCAATTATTTAATTGACTTTTTTATTTGTAGTTAATGAAATATCATTTATTATATCAAAAACGGATATTTATCAACCCAAAATCTACACATCATTCCACTGAACACGATTTTGAGATTTAATAATGAAATTGGTGTTTATTATTTCCTTAAAAAATCAAAATGTGTTTTCGAAACATTCAAGTAAAACTTTTTTCAATACATAAATTTAAGTCATGCCAAGAAAATCTATATAAAAATTTTTACATCTACAAATATTAATTAAACTCACTTTCTTTTTTAAATTTCTTTTAGTCTCAATAGAAAAACAAACTATTTTAATGTCAAAATATTGAATGATATATTATGCAAGTCAATATTATCTTAGATTTAACGATGGCAGAGACTATAATTCAGCCTAAACATACCAATAAAGTGTCTTCAAACCAACAAGAAAATTAAGCTATAAATTTTAATGATTTGCAAATGTTATAAAAATGAGTATCCTTAAATAATAAAATTGCTTACATATTTATGAGTGTAAATGTTTATTTTAACACTTAAATAACAGCAACAACATTAAACGGCGCCCCATACCAAAGTCTATTTCTTTAGTAATGATTCATTGAAAGAGCTATAAAATTTTTAAAAGTGATAATAAGATACATCCTTTACGGCCTAATTTTTGTAAATATATTTTTTATATATTTTTTGTATTTTTTTCAGCAAAGTTTGTTAAGTCTAAAGCCTTATCATGGTTTTTTCTAAAGCCTGCAGTTGTGTAATTTTAAATTAGCTACCGCTGAAGTTAAGAATGGAATAATTCAAGAATTCATGAAAAAGAGATAAAAAAATGGTTTTCAATTCTCTATTCAAATTTTAATGACTCTAGGATATTTTTAAGAATAATAAATTTAGGTATCAGAAAACTAAAATTAAGCTTCAATCAGCACTTTAATATAGATCTATGTATCTAATTTATGTAGGTATCTAATGATATTAAGCTAAGATATTAAGCTAAGTTTTGTCGCAAGTTTCCAATATTTAGCTACTTAACAATTCAAACTTGTTTTTATTTAGGAATATAATTTCAGACTTCTCTGATTAAGTTCTTTATATAAAAAGGAAGATAAGTTTAATTCTGAAATTATTTAATCACTAAAAATGGAATATAATTGACTTGAAATGTTTGATGTTTGTTTGCAAAAAATCGTTTTAATTTGCCCTACATTCAAAAAGCATCCCTTTGAGGTTATCTAAGGTAAAAGTATTTCACTAAAGTCAGATTAAAGTATTAAATAGAAAGGATCCTTTTGTTGAGCTACCATATTCCAAGCCTACTTATCCTAATGATGATTAAATTTAATCTTCCGTAATAGATTTTGTAAAGCTTGGACATCGTTATCTTTGAAATTAGGATTTTGGCTCCTAAAAATTTTGTATTCAATAGTTTCCATTTAGGACTATCTAAGAATTTTATCCTATTTTATTTATTTTGTTTTTAAATTAGTTTCTGAATGTGTGCTTAGAGTTTTAAAATTTTAATTCTATAGCCTCGTTTTATTACAGAATGTATTAGTAGCTCAGGAAATATAATTTAGGATTAATGTTACTTAACAAAAAATATAACCCGGCTTTCTATTGAAACTAATATTGAGGTGAATGATATTCTATAATATCAAATTTTTCTTCCTGGTTATCCACTCATATTTAAATGGGTAGAAAATGATCCGTCATCAACTGAAGTCGATTTTCAAAATGTTGCAAGCTGCTGATGATATTTGATACGATTTTGATACTTGGATAAAATACCTTTAGTCTATAAATTTCTGATAAATTTAGATTCAAGTTTTGTCGGTTAATAGATAATCTTAAAGTAGGCTTAAATAGGTAATTTACTATATTAAAATAATAAATTTCTTTGGTTTAATAAAAAACACTGAGAAAAGGAGCTTTTAATTAGTTGTAGTTTAATTTATGACCACTAAATATATTTAATTAACAAAAGCAAGAAAAATAATTACAGTTTAGTGGAAGCAAAAATGTAAACGATTGTATTTAAAATATACATTTACAAATTCCTATTAGGAAGAAAAGAAAATTATCATATCGTGTTTTGATGGACTCTAATGCATAAGCTTTTAATTACATTTTACTAAATTTATAAACTTCAACCGTGCATCTCATTCGTTCAATCATTAATTATACCAAGCGAGCATAACAAAATGTTATATTTGAACTACATACGCACCTAGATCCAAAAATACATAAAGTTTTTCTCAAAAAATGCTTTTGCCAAAATAAACATTCCGCTAAGCAATTTGAGTTCTTTGAAGTTAAATCTTTCATTCAAAAAATCGCCTAAAATAGCTTCAAAAGATTCCATGACACATATACCTAGGCTTAATTACCTAGAAAAATCACTACTATCAAAAAAATAATTTCGTACCACATTGCATTGTTTCCTAAGTAAATATGCGAATTTCAAGATTGGAACTCTAAAAGATTTATTAGTTGAACTTTGTGAAAAAACAACTAATAAAATGGGTTATTAGAAAAGAAATTGTTCAAATGAAATTGAAATTAAAATGAGTTGAAATTAGCTAATAAGGAACATTGAATTGAGAGAAAAAGACAATAATTCTAAAATAATAATATAATTAAATTTAATAAATTAGCAAAAAGCAGGAGTAAGAGTAAAATCTTTGGAAACTCAAGTGTTATTTATATACAAAAAAGTTTGGTATAGGTAAATTTGAGGACTAAGAACGTGTTTGCTGTTTTTTTCCAGGATATATCCTGTTGCTTAAAATTCAATAAAAAATCCAAAAAGCAATTTTCCCAACAGTAATAATAAGACTCTAATTGTTTAAGAGGGACGTGTTCAGCTGGGTATTAATTCATAAAGAAACCTCAATATTAAACTTATTTTAAACAATCTGCAGTTTATCATTATTGAACTTCCAAGAAATTTCATTATTACCTCCAACCCTAAGGCTGGAGACAACGTCTCAAACCATTCTACCTAATTATTTTGTTACACACATGGGGATGACCACAATTACTTGACCAGCATCATTTAAGGTGTTTGTATGCAAACATTTGAATAACGCCAGTGACCAGCATGTTTCTACACGTACCACATTTTATATATTTATACTATCGCTTTTTGGAGTTAAACACTATTCAAATAATTACATTTTTCCAAGTTTCCGTTGATTCATAAGCAAAACGACAATAAGCCCAAAATATATAAAAAACTATTTTTTATAATGATTTCGCTATAAAAGTTTTTAATTCAAGACACTTTTAATATTTTTCTTGATATTTAATTAACATTTAATTATGATACTAAAATAAAAAAAAATGTTATCTTAAATCAAACAACAAAATGCCGAAATCAAATGTAAAACGTTGTTGGTTCTCAGTTCATAAACACTTAATTAATTTTATGGAAAATCGAATAAATAATTAAAATATTTTGAATAATTGTCAAAAGCCAATAAAATTTGAATTGAGCTTTAAAGTTTAACAAATGTACTACAAATTTTCAGTAAAGTAAATGCTTTCCCTCATATTGAAAAGCTTAAAAAATAAATAAAATAAATTTTGAACGTTTTATGTAGAACTTTTACAATGCTTTGTAGTTTTTATATATTAATATACTGATTCAATAGAAAACCCAAAAACTTTTCTAAAAAGAATTAAAATCTTGATCTCCCTTTTACCAAGTGTTTTATACGAAAAGTATACTAAAGTTAAGTTTACCGAACGCAGAGAAACTTTTTTATAGTCTTGCTTAATCTTCAATTACTACTTTTTGAACAATTGACATGAAAAAATCTTACTTAAAACACCTTTAAGAAACTACTGATTCTCTATTTATCTACTTAATTTAAGCCTTATCCAACAAACTTTAACTTAATAATAGTAAAGCGCTAGAATCCAATTGAAGATATCTGAAGGAGTCCATGAAGTTATTCTTTTCAATTTCTTCTTGAAGTTTTAATAGTTATACGAATATCTGGTATTTGTTTGCGATGTTTAGCTAGTTGTACTTAATAAATAAGGCAAAAACTGACAGAAAATCAACGTAGATTGAGACTTATCCACAAACAGCTATCAAAAAAATACTATTGGTTGGTGCGTATGCAAATTTCTCGAAAGCATTTTAAGGTGTGAAAAATTTGCATGTGCAAGAAATTTAACTTATACTTTTTACATTTTGGTTACATATAAGAAATACCAAAATTAAAGAGACATTTTTTACTTATTTATTATTACGTTATACATATACATAATATAATCTCAGGACTAAATTCTAACAGTTAATCAATCTAAATAAATAATCCAAAACTTACTAGCAAGTTTCAACACAATACCTGTAAGGTGCATGTATTAATATATTATTTATTTTCGCATGGCCTTAAGAGACTTGTAGCATTTTCTTCTGAAGATTACATAATATACACAAAGCTTGCAAGATATGTAAAATACGCAAGTATTAGTAATTTTACTCAAAGATACCGATATTACTGATCCAAATACCACAGCTCTATTAAAACTTAGATTTTATAAATGTGTTGTAAAAGTGTTTGTAGACAGGTTAAAATTTTAATTACACTCTAGCCATGGAGTCCAAAATATAGACAAACTTTATTGTGATTCCCATCTGCTTGGAATTTATGTAAAAAAATATTTCAACTATGCTTTTTTTACTTATGTTTTACTTGAGCATTACAAGAGCCATTTTGGCAAATATTTCAAAGATTTTCACAAAAGTATGAAATGCGTCTCGGGATATTGCATTATTCTACTATTTTTTTCTGTTCTTTTTTTACGTTTTCGCTACTTCTAATAAAAAGACTCTCAAAAAAAAGCAACACACATGCTGTGTTTTTATTAAATTAGAAGAGAAAAATAAGCAAGATAGGGAAATGCTTTTACAAACATTTTTCTTATTAAAAATAGCTAATAAAAAATAACAAAAAAATGATTTTAAGGTAAAGGAAAATTTTTAATAAAATGTACTAATTTGATGAATCTTTCTATTGTTTTATAAGTATTGTGTCCTGGGTTTTTCTTAAGTAAATTAAGCTCTATCTATTAATATGGAATTTCTCCCTATATTTAGTTTATTTATAGCAATTAAAATATGATATATCTTAAAAATAGCTGATTATGTAGCAAAATATTCAAAAATAATGTGGTTACTTTAATCGAAGTGTTTGATGATAATTTCATATTGTTCATCCTGTTGCTTTATACTCAAATCAGTATAATCCTTCACATGCAATCTTCTGTTAAAAGTTCGTACTGCATTGATACTGAAAGGCTTGGATAGGACACTATTCAACACTACAAGTATCAAATCAGTATTAAACTTACAAACTTTCCAGTACTTTCAGTATGAAATAATCATCAAATATTTCGACTCGGGTAAGGATTGGTTTTATTTTATTTTTAGCATAAGTATTGTATAATGTTTTTCATTCACAAGACTCACTCACAATTAAATTCCTTCAAAGTTAAACCAAATATATACGAAGGACTTAATTATAGCTTAATATCCAACTGTATATTTAATTATAAACAAAGCAATAAGGAGATTAGGTAGAGTGACGTATTATTGGAACTAATGCCTAAAAATATCTAATACCCATTTACGCGACTTTCGAAACAAGGGAAAATTGTGGGAGTTTGTCACTGTGACTGCCGTTGCCTTTGATAGTATTTCAAGCAAGTAAACAATTCATAGCATTCTTCTTCATTTTATTAATTAAAACTAAAATTATAAAAAAAATTATTTTTCCAGTTGGCATGACTTCCGCCACTTTCGTTATAAAATCAAATTTCTTAGATTGTTAAAAATATTTCAAGAAATTGAACAAAAATAGGACAAAGTTTAATTAAGAACTTTTTTATAGAATTATTTGAAAAACAAATTATCAAGAGGTAAAAAATATATAATCAGATAATTGCTAAAAATTTGATTTAAAACCAAATTCCAAAGTTTACTTAATTTTAGCTGAGAAGTCTTTAATACGGTAACCAAGTGAATCAAGTTCTAGACTTTTATCCAGACTGGCAAAGTTAATAAGAAAATAAGCCTATAAAAGGAAATTCAATAGTTTCATTTGAGAAGTTTTGAAATTGCTCAGGAAGAATTCCTTAATTTTAATTGGTTGTAATTTGTTGGGCTATTTTCATTCTAGGCATTGTTATATTTTTGCCTCAATTTGACTGTGCGTTAATAGAAAAAAGAAAATCTGAAGAATGAAATTTCCTAAAAATTCGTAACTAAATCTTTAATATTTAAAAACTATCTAATCATTGCCTATAAGCTAAATATAATCAATCATTTTAATGCATATATTTATCAAAATTCATTATGTTATTCTTATTAACGTGCACATTTATTTAATGTCAACAAAAGTTTCCGAGCATTTTATTACTCTAACACAACCTTAGCACGCTCTTTCATATTCAGGTGAGAATCGTTAGCATCCACTTGAAATTCTCATAATCAATCCAAATAATAAATACAACAATTCATATTTAATCCTTTATCCTTCCTATATCTACCAAAGTACTGTAAATATTTACAAATATACAAAGTATAGCAATATATAAAAACAAGTAAAATAAAAAGAATAGAAAGAAAAAAAACTTTTCTCATTCGTTATACCATCCTTAACATGTCTAGGCTAAATAATACCTATCAGGTGTTAATACTTATCTAGCAGGCATGTTATACAAACAGGAGCGTCATATGGCGCTATTAAAATTAATCGTTGGGGTCGTGTCGAGAATCTTCTCGTCGTCTTACTTGTATTGTTTTCTAAAGGAAACTTTGGACATAAACAGAACTTGACTTAAAACATTCTTACTAAATATTCTGAGCACAATTTAAAGTTCTTTTTAGATAGTATATATATATATATCCCTTGTTCTCTTCCTTCCTTATAAGTTAAAGTTTATTGAGACATTGGAACGGAAGAATTTAATTTAAGATTGTTGATGAGACATCCATTGTAACGAGACTTTATTGCTTCATAGACGTAGCTCACATGCAGTGTTACGAGTTTTAGAATTAAATTTTTTTTTTATTTTTGTTTTGAAATTGTTTTAAAATGTGGCCAAGCTAATTTATATTTAATATGATTTTATTGAATATTTCTGTATGAAGGGATTTTTAGCTTATGAACTTTTTGGTAAAAAAGTAAGCTCAGTAATTTTAAACTAATGTTGAAATGTTGATTTCTATAAGTATCAAGCAATAAAGCCCAAATTATGATTTATCATAATAAATATTCGTAGAATTCCTTTAATAATACAATTTACAGGAAAACAGTTTTACTTGGAATTGAGTTTATTTACAAAGCATGCTGAAAAGTTAAATGAATTTAAAATATTTAAGAGATCCTAAGCTCAATATGAGTCATCCGAGGCTTGGCTTGAGCCTAGTTAGTTTTGGATGATACAGGAGTAGGGTTTAAGTCATTTGATAACAATATAAACATAAATAACTATATTAAAAGTCTAGCAAATAAAACAACCATCAGTAATAATAACAAATTATTCAATTAGTTTAGTTTATTTTACCTTGAAAATTTTGTTGGAGCTCGAAAAATATACCAAACATCAACCCTTAAAATCTATGCAGATGGCAAATATTTGTATTTAATTTTAAGTTTTTGGAAAAAGATCAGTGCATTCAAGTAATCTTTTAAATAACTTATACAGCATTGTGTATTTTTAATTATTTATTTTTTAAAGTTTTTTTAAAAAATATATTTTATTTTTCAGAAATAGTAACATGTCTTCGTGATGTATCTGTAACAGTGCCGACAGCTGTTAAAAGTGGTGATAATGCCGTTCTTGTATGTAATTATGATATGGAAGGTGATACACTCTATTCAGTTAAATGGTATAAAGGACGACGAGAGTTTTTTCGATATACACCTAAAGAAAATCCTGCTATGAAAACATTTTCATCGGCTGGAGTAAATGTTGATGTAAGTTTTACAATATCTTTCTTTGAAATATATAATTATGCAAGTTTATTGTATACCGAAAGCATTGGATTTGTTTCAGTTTATATTTTGGGTTATAAATCCTGTTGACGTGCAAAGTTTTTGTGCTTATTTTTAACTATTTTTGATTATATGAAAGAAAATAATTTTTAATCTGAAACATATGACTGAAAAGTGTGTAAATAAACCCCGATGAAAATTAGGTGATATTATAATTTTTAAATTGTTTTTTATGTAGGTTAGAAAACAAATTTATATTGAAGTTGTTGGCAAATACTTAAATTTTCAGGATTTATGACACAATAAAATAAAATTATAGTCCTGTTTAATGCTTCAGAAAACTCTATATATATATATATTCTAACATCAGGATCTAATGTATCACATTTATCAAAAATAATACCGAATAAGTAATTTTCCATGAGAAATAGAAATAATGGAAATACATAATTAAACATAAAATTGTTCCACCTTTATACATAAATGAATAATAAGGATCACCAAAATACTAAATTTCAAAGTAACAAATTTTGTAGCTACTTGTTTATCTTGTTAATTTCACATAAGTATTTGCTTCTACATTTTTTGTGTTTAGTAATAATATGTATATTAGAAAATAGCGTAAAATTACAGGACGTTATATTTTATCTGACTTCTACACTTGCAACCATCTAAGAAGGCAATTTTAGAATATGTATTTATTTCCTGAAGAAGGCAATGTCTGGCAAAACTACTTAAATTTTTCAAGAAAGCTTAAGGGGATGGTTCGGTATTTAATTATTTATTTTTTAAAGTTAAGTCTTAAAAATATTAAATCAAAACTTCAAGCTGATCGGAGTAAAATTAGCAAAGTCACGAGTATTTGAGTGTCCTGTATTCAATAAGTGAGTTAGCAAAACTTTAAAGTGTTTTCATGAAGCTGTGAGTTATATGCACACCGCAAAATATCTTTTTTTTTTGAAGGCGCTTTAAGATATTCACTACCACTCGCTCACTTATTAATATTTTTAAATGAAAATTGGGCAAAACATTGTTCAAATGTAGTGTTAGCATATATAAATCAATGAAATAAATTAAAACTATCTATATTTTAAAGAAAAATTTATGAAAACATGCCTTTTTGACAATGAATTAACCGAAACATCTCCTTAATACTAATCGTCATAGGGCCGAAGTTAATTTCGAAGAAAAATGATATTTTATGACTAAAACAAAGTTTTAATAAAGTCTTAATAATCTAATTTCATGTGTTTCTAATTTTAAGCAACAAGAGCAATTCATAATTGTACACTTACAGGCATAATACTTCATTCTTTCAACTTTCCCATAGTCGGACAGAAACTATGTCCTTGTAAAAATAGCTTTTTTCAGCAAGTAAGAGTTTTTCCAATCAATTTTTACATTCAATTGATCCAGAAGTCTTGAATAATATTCTCCTGCTATTTTTTTATTCTTTTCGAAATCCTCATATATCAGAACTCTTTTGACATCCCAATAAATACCAGGGATTACTTTACTGAATAGAAATACAAATTTTTGGTAAAGAGGCTTTCATTCACTCTTTTGGCTGTTGCTTGGATTCTTGTGTATAGAGATAGATTCAAGTATTATAAATGATAGCAAAATGAGTAACAAGTAAATAGGATAGTGTAAACATAAAAATTCGAGTGGTTTTTTGTTTCTGTGATCAGCCCAGAATTGTGGGCTTTATATGCTGAACCATTCATTTCAGTATTACATAGCAGAATATTTCCTGATGTTAGTGCAATTATTAGTATTAAACTTTAAATATGAAAGTTATTCTAGAGACAAGAAATCCATTAACAATTCACTAAGCTACAAGTGAAAGTTAACTAGCACTAAAATCAATTCTCTAAATATTTTGTTATTATGGATGCTAGCAAGCCTAAAGCGGCTTTAAAATCATACTCTATAACTTTTTTGTAAAAATGATACATAAACTTCACTTGAGGTGATTTGAATAGATATAAACACATAGTTGAGTAAAGTAATTACCAACTTTTATTTTTGTAAAAAGACACTATACACTTTATAAAAAAAAACTTTTTTCGTCCCAGATAAATATTCTGTTAAGCACGGCCACATGATTTATGCAAAATTGCTTCCTGAATTTTCTATTTAAAACTTTTTTTCAATTACAGAAATAAATAAATATTTTGTTTACAACTTTTAAATACAAATTTATATGTAATTAAGTGATGATTCCCAACATAGACATAAATAAAAAAATCCAAGAAGGCCTTTTCACATCAGTTCAGTTAGACATACACATAGAAATATTTATCTTTATTCTTATTTCCTCAATTTCCTCAAAATCATCTTAAAATTTAATCTTGGAAATGCATTACTTATGTTTTATAATTTTTCTCAAAATCTAATTTTAATAATTAATTATTTGAATTCAATAATGGAAGCTCAAAATCTTTAACACGTTAAGGACAGCATGTACAAATGCGAATGCTTTATCTGGCGATGTATACACTACCAGTACAGTACTACCGTATACATTGGCCATGAAAAAATCTTTGTGTTGTTGAAAATAATTTTTTTTATTAAAATTTTTTGCAAGGCAAGATAAAGTACGATTTTCATTGCCACCGGATGCAGCGAAGTAGAAAAAACTGCGCACGTCTTCATCGTGTTAAATAAAGAAATTAAAATTCCATTTTGTTAACGTTTTTCAGTTAAAAATGTTTAACCGTTCATTTGTACAAAAATAATCTAGTTTCTCCAAAAGATTCTTTAGAAAAATCCAAAAATTGCGAGTATTTCCATGTTTAATAGTGACACAACTCATTTTATCTTAAGGCTATTCAACATTTAAAATGTCGAATAGTTTTATTTATTTTGATTTCTAGTTTTTATGGTTATCTAATTCAATAAATTATTTTCAAAAAGAAAGATAATGCAATAATTTATCCAAACTAATGAAAAAAATATCAAATACAAAACAAATAAAAAAAACAGCAAAACAAAAGAAAACTTAATCCATTCTTTATAATATTTTTTGTTTACTTCTTTTTTTTATCTAGCGTTTATTCTCAAATGAGAGTCACGTTGTCCTTACATCAGTTAAGCCTAGTATATCAGGAAAGTTTAGTTGTGAAGTATCAGCTGATGCTCCTTCCTTTCATACAAAAATTGTCTCAGGTGAAATGGAAGTTGTTGGTAAGTAATTTTCTTATTTTTTTTTGTTTGTGTAGTATAATTCTTATTTTGTTTTCTTTTAAATAAATAAAAATTGTGTAAATATATCATTATACTGACAAATAAAATTTAAAAACTTTTGACAGAACTACCACAGGAACGTCCGGCCATTACAGGGATACAATCTAGATATAGGTTAGGTGATTTAGTGATTGGAAATTGTACGTCGGATTTTTCAAAACCTGCAGCAAATTTGTCCTGGACAATTAATGATAGTCCGGTAAGAATTTTTATTTATGTCGATATTTTTAGATTTATTGCTGTTAAAAACTTTTATCAGAAAAATATTTTATATGTAATTGTATTTTTCCCTTGAGAAAATCATAAATATTTGAAATGTTTATTTTTTTTGTTAAAATTTATGTATTTTATTTTATTTCTTGTTTTCTTGTCTAATAGTTTTATAAAAGTTTCGCCTATGACTAAAAACTTAAGAAGTTTTAGAATTCATTTGAACTGAAATTACTTCTAAAAATTTTTATTATTATTTTCTATTTTTTTTAAAAAGGCTAAACTTAAACTTTATTAAATAAAGCAAAACTTATATAAGTCTAAATTATTCTATTTTGTCAAAACTTCAAAAAAGAAAAAAAAAAAGAAAAAGAAGAAAATAATATATTATTCTGATGTTCATAACTTAAACAATATAAGATTACTCAATGTAATAAGCTACTCAAGTAACAAACTCTTTAGCTGTGAGATTTCTATAGACCTGAGGGCGTCTTAGCAGTATTTTGCCCTTAACAAACGATTTAATAAACTACTAAAATAGGTTGGGATAGCTAAACTTTTCTGCAAATATATATATGTATATATAAGAAAGGGTGGTGCCGAAAGGAAATGTGCATTTTCAATTAAGTGCTTTGAGTCATATGTACCATTATTATAAATGCCGAATGTTATTTATTGAATCCCTATTTTACTAGCTACATTTCTATGTTTGCCTCTCCCTGTTATATTAGATAAGAAATCATGCAGTGCAGGAAAATTTTTAAGACTCCTATAACATTATTCGAAATTAGTACAATAAATCAATTCAGACCAAAATGAAAGGTTCCCTTGATTTCGAGTTCTGTCCTTGTGAATAATGAATAATTGTTTAATTAAAACTCACTTTAACTAGCATTAGTCCTTTGAATTAATGAATGTATGCTAGTGTTACATAACTATTTAATGATGAAATTTCAATGAATGATGCTCACTCAGTATCAAAATTGTTATTTTGCTTAGAAAAAAGTTTTTTTTATTCTGTTTTTTGAATTTATTGTTAATTGATGAGAAAAAACTACGCTCGATTTATTTAAATTTTAAAAATATGTTATTAAACGATATTCTTTTTATGTTTTCTGTTAATTAGTGTAATTTTATAATTGATTGGGCTTAGTATCCTTTCAAACTAGAAATATTAATTCATACCTTGTATGTCCAAAGCTATTAATGAAGTTTCAATTTAAAAAACAAATACATCTTAAAAGATTTCCTTAATATTATATGGAAAATTGAAAATTGATAGTGAGAATAAATTACGTGTCGCACGTAAATATGAGTAAAGATTAATGGTGTGTCAGAGGATATTATAGTGTTTACTGTCTATTCATCAAATAATAAATCTAAACAAACTTTTGTATACGACATTTATTGTTTCATTTATTTAATACTACTTTTTGTTTTCTTTGTGTCTCGTAATATTTGTAATTATCATATTTGGATCTAATCTTTATTGTTTTATTATAATTTGATTTAAAATTATTGCTTGATATACTTTGGATAAGTGCTAGAGCATCTAGAATATATCAAAAAACAAAGTTAAAGTCAAACGAATAAATTATTTGTATTTATTTGGAAGAAAGAAATGAAAAATTCTCATTTTCTTTGCTTTTGATTGAAAATTTTAGTATTATTCAAAAACAAAAAACTTGGATACAATTTTTCAAAAATGGCCATACTCAGATTATTATACTCTTTACTTTTAAAAAATCTACAAAAATGCAAATATATTTGAGAATGAGCAAGAAATTTTCTCTATTTTTTGAGAATAAGTTTAATAAATATTAAATATATGTCTCACCTAGCATGTGTGCTTCTTGCACCTGTGGTTTTTTCTTTAAGCTCAATATTAGTTAAGTTTTTTAAAAAGTTTTTATGAATTATGGTAATGGAAGTGAATGTACAGTAAAAAAATATAATGTAGCATTGGATTATGGCGTTTTTTTTAGGGAGAATATATGTGAAATAAAATCTTTATAACAGTGTTATTCTTAAAAACTTTTTTAAAGCAGTGCCTTTACTTATGCAAAACAATAAGAAACGATGCGGATAATAAAGCTAAGAAAAATAATAAATATAAAACGTTGAAAGAATTTGATGGATTTTTATGGAAGTTTTTTAAATAGATCTTAGACGCGATAATTAAAAATATTGGTTTCTTAAAAGCTACATCTTCTTGCTGAGGAATCATATAACCTTAATTAACTATACAAGTTCGGTACTTAAATTTTTTCCTTTTTCTTTTTATTTCAAATCAATGTATAATATCTAGAAATATTGAAAAGTTTCAAGTTGAATGGAGTAAAATTATAGAAGCTATGAGCATTTGAGCATCTTTTGCCCTAGAGCAAGGAGTGAGTGAGGAAAAATTTAAAGCGTTTTTCTGAAGCTTATTAGTTTCGTAGTTTACTACTAAATTTTGCACCCTATTTGTTCACATGTTTTACTAGATGATGACGAGAACTTCTTTTCTTTTGTTTTTAATAATTTTTAATTTTACAGTAACAAATAAGTCGACGTTTTTAAGCAAAAATCAGTATTTCGATTTCAAAAGGCTATCAAAAATCCAAAAATATGAAAAAACTCTTTGTCTTTACCTTATAAAACATCTTCTTTGATAAATAAATATTGATTTTTGGATTCTGTTGCGAGTTCTGATGAATACAGCAAAACAACTTTTTTTCGAATCACCTCCAGATATTCGCTGCCACTCGCTCATTTATTAATATTTTGAAATGAAAATTTGGATATATATTTTTCAGATGTTTTGTTACTATATAAAAATTAATTAAAAATGAGAGTTGAGTAAATATTAGTTATTCTGAATGAGAAACAAAAGCAATACGAGTAAAATTAACATTTAGTTTTCTACATAGTCTCCTTTTAAGTCAATAACTTTCATCCACCTTTTCTCTAAAGCTAAAATTCTTTTTTTATAAATTCCTTTATCTTGCTCTTCAAAAAAGGCTTCAACAGCAGCCATCACTTCACTATTGTCCTCAAATTATTTTCCCCAAATTCCTCCCTTTAATTTAAAGAATAGATGAAAGTCACTCTGGGCCAAGTCTGGAGAATACAGTGGATGATTCATTAATCCGAAGCGTGCATTATGGATTGCAGCCATCGCAACATCGAAATTGTGTAACGGAGCCTTGTCTTGATTAAACAAAAAAAGTCTGCTTCGCTTTTTTCTTTGATGGCTTCTTGCAGTTTACAAATTTCTTCTGCATATATTTGACCCGTTATTGGGTTGCCATATTCCAAATAATCGATCATGATAATTCGTTTATGATAATATACTTTATTTCATTAATTAAAATTAAAACTAGTTTTGGGAATTATTTTTTAGTAATAATAAGTGAATAAGGCACCCATTTTGTACACCCACAGCCTCTTAAAACCTTTAAGATTCTTAGTGTTCCATTTTAATATCTATTGGTTGATAAAAAATCTTGTGATGCCAGATATATGTTCATCCCGATCCGGTTGCATTTATTAGATGTTCTTTAAAAGAATTCCCTTAAACAGTTTTACGAACTAATTGAAGCAATTTTATTCTAAAAAGAAACAATTCTTATATAATTTTAGCAAATTTTCATGAACTATTTTAGCACTGAATCTTTAAAAACCAACATTTTATGACTAATTAATTCTTCATTTTAATAACATAAATAAAATGATAAATCTTCATACATTTTAATCAAAACACGTATTAATAACTCTCAAAAAACTAAACAATGTTGAATGACAGAACTAGTAAATATTTTGTAGCTTCAATAATTTATCAGATCATTGAAATTTTTTATCTCAAACACATGAAATTTAAGGTAGGTAGAAGGTGAATTACAGGACGTAATTTTACTATAACTACTTTAAAAACTACATAAAAAATTATTTCAGGATTCAATTGTTTATGTTATAAATAACAAATACCTCACATTAAATTCAAGTAAAGTCAATTTTTTATCTCAAACACATGAAATTTAAGGTAGGTAGAAGGTGAATTACAGGACGTAATTTTACTATAACTACTTTAAAAACTACATAAAAAATTATTTCAGGATTCAATTGTTTATTTTATTAATAACAAATACCTCACATTAAATTCAAGTAAAGTCAATTGTATTTATATAAAAGATATAATTATAATAAAAAATATAAAATACCTTTTGTTATTTTATAAATATTATTCGTCAAAATCAGATAAAAAAAGGATTAATTGTAATTTCTAAATCAAATCTTTTCAAAACTTATTAGCAGCTGTGTCGAATTTTTAAATCTTTTAGTAAATACTTCTTTCTATTCTACTATTGAACTTTTGATTGTAAGGGACTTTATTTCTGATTTTTATAAAACATGCTGGTGGTCACTTCTTAAATTTCTTCTTCTCAAAATTTATCTACTATTTACAAATTCAACTTTACAAACATTTATTAAGCTTTAAAACTACTATTTGGTTGCTTTAATCACAATATATTGCAAAATTTGAGCAAATTTTGAACTATTCTGTTTGATGGCTAAATCCTCTTAGGATTTATCCATTTGAAAACAAAAGATCTCTAGACATATTATGCTTTATATACCTCAGTGGTTGTATTTTATATGAAATTTCAATCCAACATTAAAATCTAAAAGAAAAAACTTGAGTATTGATCTAAAAAAGTAATAATTTAAAGCAAGGATTACATTACTTAATCTTCATCTGAAAATTACTTTTCTTTTTGTGCATTTACAGGAAAAAAATTAATTGTAGATATGCATGTGTTTTTTTTTAATATTTGAGAAAAAAAAGCACGAAGTATTGCTTTTGTCATTTATTTCATAAAAATTTAGGCTGTAAATAAGAAAAATTAAAGTGATTTCGATTCTTCGATAAAATTTAAACAAGTATTGATGATTTAAAATTATAACAAAAAAAAAGATTAACTTAAATTGTTATAAAAGAAAAGTTCAAAACTCAAGAAAACTTGAAATTAACTTGAAACAATCTGAAAATATAATTTTTTTCACAATTTCCTCGAAAAAATTTAATTGAAATTTTCAGATGAATAATTAAATCTTAATCAATAATTTCAGGCTCCAAAGTTGTATACGAGGTTATTTGAGCCATTAAAAGGTCCAGACAATTTAACAGAATCTTCAACAATAGAAATTAGTTTTATGCTAACACATCTTCATTTGATTCGTGGTAGACTGAAGGTTTGTAATTTTACATAAAAAAAACGAGAAAATCAATTTTTTTTTCTTATGAATTTCAATGTGGTATTGAACTACAAGTAATTAATTAATTTCAGCTAAAATGTACTGCACGGATTCATAATATTTACGAACAGGATTTTGAAAAATTGATTGAAGAAGATCATCCAAGAATATTAGCATCAGGAAGATCACCTGATGTTAGTCTTTTTCCATTTGAACAACAAAATGAGAGTGAACAAAATGAACAAGGAGAGCTTTATTTAACACATTACAAAGGTAAGGCAAGCTTTGTTTTTCATCAAACAGAATTACATTAATTGTTTTTGTTTTGAAAAAAAAAAAATATAAAAATCTATAATTATATTATTTTTTTGATATATTTAATAAAGTTTTCCAAAAATTAAAATTCAGTTAAAAGTGGTATAGCCTGTATATTTGGTAAATTTTAGATTTGATCATTAATTTTTGGCTAAAACTTTATTTTTATAAATGTATTTTCACTTGTCGTATGAAAAGACAATTTTTGCTTTGGGATATTTTGTTAAGCTTATCTAACCTGTGTCCTGCTTTTCAGCATAAATAAATCTCTGAATCTTATCTCTAAGATTTATAGAATCTACACAGGAAATTAATCAAGTAATACCCGTTCTTAACAGGCAAACTACACACTTTCCAACTACACAGAAAGCCACTTTTGTATGGGCGAACTGAGTACATAAGTGGTTGGAATCGTGTAGTAACTACAGCCTTTTAAAGTCTGTAGTCAAAGAAAATTGACATCTATTGTGATTTTTTTCTTATAGGATCCTCCTGTTGTGTATCTCAGCTCGGTTTACTTCACTAATATTCATTATTTAACTTTATAAAACAATTTACATGACTAAAATTAAAAACTCTTAACTTTTCTTTAATTTTTTTAGTTAAAACACTTTTAAAAAATTTAATAACATGTAACATCTGAGTTGACATTTCAAATCATATGTTTTAAGATTTAGACGCCATGTTTTTTTTGTAGTGACTATAGACTTTGCTAGAACGGAGTTCTTTTGTATGGAAGACTACAACGTTGTAGTTGCGTCTGTTAAGAACGGGTATAAGCTAATATTTAAATTAGGCTTAAGAAATCTTGATGCATACATTACCGTGGTTCCGGGCAATTATATTATTTTAATTGATGTAATTGTACGTTTGCTTGCAATTTCTTTGCAGAGCCTTTCTAGCATGTAATACATCAATAAATTTCAATATGCCATTTTTCATCTGAAACCTTTCCTGCTCATTTTACACAATTTTTGTTCTTCTTCTGCCAAAATTTGAACCATGTACTTATATCAAACGAGGAAAGATTAATCATTCTTATTGTAATTTTAATTACATTAAGACAACCATCCTAATTGAATCTTAAAATTGGTATAACAGTCGAAACAGGACAACAAAACTTCAAAACATTGTTAAACAGATACAGGTTTTCATCCAAATTTAAGGAAATAATAACAGTTTTTCAATTAGTCGTAAATCAAGCTTATGTATGGCAAATAGACTCAAGCAATCTTTAACGCTAAGTTTCTTATTCAAACTTAAACTTATGGACCAAAAATCCTATCATGTTTGAACTCATCATCTAAATTTATTTTCCTTAAAAAAGAAAGAAAAATTATCCTTTTATAATAGTAAAAAAACTAAGAATTTTTGTTTGTATTTAATAAATATTTGTGCTTTTTTTATATTAGGCTGATTATATTTTGACTAATTCATATGTGAAGATTTATTTTGAGCACGATTGCAATTGTTACAAAACAAAATGAGGGTTAATAGGGTTGTAAAGCCCGAAAAAGGAATCTAATTAAATTTTTTTGTTTCGTTTTTATCGTTTCTAGTATCTTATTAGCTTTAATGCTACAAAAATTAAACTTGTTCTTATACTAAATCTCAGGATAAACTTCTGGTACACATGTGTTCATAGTATTCATAGATATTAACATTAATTTCTTCTATCATTTTATTTCGAAAAACTGTAATGAAATAATGAAACAAACTTTGAGGTTACATACTACGTGATTTTTGTCTCCATATATTAGAATTTTCTTTTTCTTATATAATAATATTCGATGTTCGCATTTTTCCCACTAGAATTTTCTAAGACATAAGAAAAACTGCATTTCTACGTGCTACCACTTATGATTGCCTGACATAATTCTCTTATTTTCTTTTATCCCAAACAACTACCCAAGTTGTTGCCTTATAAGTTAACTCTAGAGACTGTTAAGTTTTATGGAAACACTCGGGTATATAAATCATTTATGTAACTTATTATTATTAATTTTTTCTATCAC
This sequence comes from Acrocera orbiculus, assembly GCA_947359355.1. Classification (NCBI taxonomy): domain Eukaryota; kingdom Metazoa; phylum Arthropoda; class Insecta; order Diptera; family Acroceridae; genus Acrocera; species Acrocera orbiculus. Next base: position 7,767,711 of record OX375757.1, read on the forward strand.
AATTTCTTACCTTATTTTAGGTTTTTGGTGGAAAAACGTTTTTTTTTTTTTGAGTTCTTGATATAATCAATAGTTTGATTTTTAACAAAAATTAAAACCTTTCAAAATATGATTTTAATAATCCAAAAAGAAATTTAAACCAACATCTAGTAAGAATAAAGTTTCTTTCTTAAGGGCTCTGTAGAAGATAAAATTTAGTTTGTAATTTGCAAACACGTACGAATGATATTTGCTAATATATCATAGAACTAAATTGACCAAAAGGAAAGGCAGATATTAATGTTCAGCAAAGGATCTTTGATATTAGGGAAAGAAAAACCTGAATTGTACCAATAGAAAAAAAAAGTAGATTTATGGATGAGCAAATTCTAGAAACCGTTTTTATGGCTTAAGCTTTAACAAATGAAAATAAAAAGCCAAAATATTTGTAACAATACCAAATATGCCAGTCATGTTCAAGATACCTTTAATGAATTTCTTTGCTTATCTATTTAACAGAATTTGGTTGTTTTTATATCATTTGCTAGTATTATAGGCTAACGTATGATTATGATTGATTTTAGCTCATTTTTTGGAATATTTAGTATTGAAAAACAAAGTAAGCTATTTTTAATGTGCTAAGAGCATTAGTTAAGTTTTACAAGAGGCAGTAATATTTCTGCTTTCAGAAGTTGTTTGCAAAGTTTAAAAAATTTCAAATCTCTGCCATGCTTTTCATCTTTCTGATCTCTATAGAAGCACCAGTTAAGCTCGTGTATTTCTATTTTGTTTATTGACCTCTCTGAAAATGGAAAAGCTATTGTTAGTAATTAAAACAATACTTTATTGTTCCTTTGAGGGAGAAAGTTGTTAAAGAAATGGACTTCATATGTAGAAGAAAATTTAAAAAAAAAAAAATTTTGAAAATTGTTCATTGCCTCAAAAGCATAGGAGCACAAGGATTTTGAAGGAAAAACTTCCAAGTAAATTTAATCAGAAAATTAAAGCAAAACTTTAGTTTTGTTAAACCTAAAGAAATAAGGATTAACTTGGCATTCATTCTAATTAATAGCTATAAAGTAAGAAGTGATTAGAAATAAGACGAAACCCCTTTTTAACTAAGTTTCTAAATTCAGGACACCATTGAATATGCATGAAATATTTTTACTTCAAGTTTGTCAAATGTTTATACACGCAATTTCTCAATTACAACTTGTATCGTGCATTGAGTTATATTTAATTAATTTGCAAAACTATAATTAATGCAATTACTGCAATTAAAAGAAAACTTTATGAAGGTAAAGTTATGTTAAACAGTGTAAAATCTAAATAAAGAGGAGAAATTATTTCTAATTTAAAGAAAAATATATAACATAAATTAAAATTAATAAGAAAAAAAAGCTGGGAATACTTTAGTCAAATTAAGAAATGACACACTCTAAAAATATTTTAACTTTAAATTGAAATCTTTAATAAATTGTTATAGTATAATTTTCTTAAGCAACTTTTACTGGTTAAAAAGTTAAATAAACTTATATAAAGTTTTTTAGTTGTCTCAGTCCTAGCTAATGCTTAACTTTATTGAAAATCATAGAATTGAAAAACTTATGAAGTCATGAGAAATTTTCTTATATTAAAACAGAAGAGATACTTGAAATATTTAAAGAAGTAATAAATTCCTTTTGAATTAGTTGATAAAATAATCTTACATATAATATTATTATAATTAATTATAATATTATATGAAATAATTAAAAATAAATAATATAATAAAATAGCTCTCAGTGACAAATGAACCCTGGAAGATATCTCTGTTAAAATTACATACCGAAATGTTCAAATGACAACTAAAATATAAATAAAAGCACCAAAATTTGGCTTAAGCTTAATTTGCCCATTTTTCAAAGTTATACTTACCCAAATGTAGAAAATATAATAATAAAAAGGAGTACCTAATGAACTTTTTTTCTAATTACATCTAGAAAAACCTAAAATATTGTTTTGAATTTATATATTTTGTTTAAAAAAAAAAACAAAATATCCTGCAAAAGCTGTATACTATATTAATTTAAAAATTTTAGATACTAATTTGATTTATCTCGAATAATTGTAGCATTAAATTTTTTTTAAAAAAAAGGCTTAAAACAAAGCCTATCATAAAATGAAAAAGAAAAAAACCTAAATTTAATCCAAGTCTACATCAGAGTGCATTCATAACATTTTCATTAACAAAACAAAGGATAATGTTTCAAAGGATACTACTTGAAAAATTTGTTATTGTTTTTTTTTTTTTTTTTTGTGCGCATTTGTTGCTTTATTTAGATTGTAGGGTAAAAGGATCAAATATATTGTAGTTAGAAAAAGTACCAGCTAATGCCTATTTGTAGTTTTTTAAATATTTTGCTTAGATGATTTCTTTTTGCTTACATTCCCCATCACAGATATAAGCAACAGGTGTGAAATAAGGCCAATTAAGTCTGATATTATAAGGCAGGATAATAAATTTTTTTTGTCCTTTACTAATGTGTCAAGTATCTTTTTAAGTGGTTCTGCAGCAAAAGGAGTATATTTGACGCATAGCAGGTGCTCAACGATGTCCTCGTTTAATGTTTATGAGCTCATTTGACTGTATAACTCAAGGCTTTTCAACCTAAATCTGTAGTGATGATCTTTTCATTTTAATTCTTTTTTTTTGTTTGTTTTGTTTTAAGCAACAATTATGAAACGCCCGAGAAAAAAAAATCATTAATTACAATGAATCAAAATGAGTTGTTTTAATGCTGAGTTTATTTATTTTTTTTTTTTTTTTGACATGAAATTTTTTGTATTATTTATGCCTAACAAACAAATGTATATACCAAATATAATTGGTAATAAAGTTCATAGAATTATTATATAGAAAATGAGTTTGATTAACTTTTATTTTTTCTTTGAAAAAACTAGGATTGCTCTTGTAATTATCTGATCCCATTTAAGATTCTAATTAAATTATATAAAAATATCTAACAACTCAGATTTTTACTAGATTTGTCTTTATATTTTAATTAATAGAAGCTTTGACCTATTTTTGTGATAGTGATAACAAGCAATTTCACAATTCACACTGATTCACTCTTATATTGATTGTTTGATTTGAAAGGAAATTTTTTGTTTTTTACTTTATTTTAATTGATTATTGATTTTTATTTTATGTATTATATTAATAACACGGATTCTGTTCGATTTAATTTCAATATTCTTTAAATCACATAAGAATACAATTTTTCAGTTTTCTAGGATTGCGTTTTCGTTTGAAATCCAACTTATCTTAATTTGATTATCTATCTTATAATATAAATCTGATAATCATTGTTACGATTTTAATACATTAAAGATTCAAAAAAGTTGGTTTTCTAATTTTATGTTTTTATTTGTCGAGGAGCTTAACAATTCAATTTTAATTTATTGAACACAATTTTAACAATTTCATTTAGTATTCAGTATTTTTAAATATTTTCTCAGTTATTACCAAAATCAATACTTTTAGTTGGCCAACAATAAACTTATTTTTAATTAAGTTTTATTTGATTTTTATTCAATTTTATAATCAGTCAATGAACTAAACATATATTTAAAGGACCTAATGCAATCATGTGGTTTAACTAACCGCAGTTAATATGTTTTGTAACAAGAATTTAATTTCCTATGCTATCATAATTCATTCCCTTTGAGGTTTAACTTCAAATGAAATACTTTTTCTATGTAATAAATGAAAGAAAATTAGCACTCAAAAATATTTTTAAGCTCAAATAAATTAAATTATCTAATTATAAAAAAAGCAAGAATTTTGGTTGGAATATACGCTCAAGCATATGTTGATTTATTTCTTCTATTCTTCTTTTGTAAAAATTTCTAAATGGAAATATCAGTGAATTTAAAATGTATCATAAATCATTTAATTTTTAAAATTATTCGTAAAGCTTGAAGCTTGAAAAATCCCTTTTATTATCGCCACCCATTTAAATTTTCTTCAATTACATATTTTATCGCTAATGTTGTACCACATTAGAGACAGACTTATATTAATATAAACAATTAAAGAGTTTGTTAACTCTTATTACTTTAGTAAAATGATCATTGAGATTAATGGTAAAAGTGAAGTTTTTCTCTTGGTAAAACAAGATTTTTCAAATAAGCAAATTCTTGAAAAGATCTTGAATTATTTACATTAGCAGTCTTTAATGCTAATGATAAATCAAATTACATTCATGTCCAGCTAACATATAAAATATTAGGCTAGAAAAAGACTACTGGTCCCATTGTTAGAGTATATTCAAATTTCCTTTGGACATTATATAAGTTTTAAGAAGAAATATTTCTTGAATTAGCCACATTTTTCAGAAGAATGGACTTTTCATTGACTGATTGGAGCGTTCTTTCCGTTATTTGTTAAAATATCTGATATATGGATTATAATACTTTATTATTTATAATACCTTATCTACACATTCGTAACATTCGCCAAATATAAAACTCGTTCTATTTGCTGCCATATTCGAGCATTGTTATCAGACGTTTTCATCTTGACATTTGTGTTGTATTGCATTTGCTATTTTTGACGTTTGTGTTGCATAAATTTGTATAATGTTCGCCAACCTTCGCTAAATTCACCCTTTACACATTCATGTATTTGCGGAATTTGGTTATCATTGCCGAATGTGTAGAGGCTACATTAGGGTATAGAAAGATGCTCTTTTAAAATTTATTAAAATTACTTACAACTAATAATCTTGAAGTGTGTGGATTGTATAAAACGTTAAAACTTTTTTTTGACTTCGAAAAATTGTGTTTTAGCTAAAGAGCTAAAGTAAACTCAGATAATTTCAATGAGTGCTACTAACGTGTCTTCTTAAATAAAAAACTATTAAAACCGTTATCTATAAAAAGGTCAATTTAACTAAAATATTAAACAGATCATGTGCTATAATAACAATATTTTTATTTTTATATGTTTGAAAAAATTCATATGGTTTTTTAACATTAAAACGGACGAGGCCCGTCAAATTCAAATTTGGTACACCAAATCTTGACAGGTGAGGCTGTCATTTCCACTCAAGGGGTTATTATATATTTTCCTTATAACAATAGTTAAATATTTTCCTGTAAACAAAATGAATACTGGTAAAATTTTAACTTCATTGATTGAATTGTTATTGAGGCAAATTGTCTATAATAAATTGAAATTTCGGACAAAATTTTTTTTGAAATAAACTTTTGAATATCTAAACCAGGGATGGGCAAACTTTTTCGGTCGCGGGCCAAAAATCGAAAAATAAAGGGTTGGCGGGCCAAGATTCTAAAATTTTACAATGTACAAGTATTACAATTTAAATATGTTAATGAGATGAATGAAATTGCGATTTCATTTTTAAAAGTTTCTTATATTGAAGCTCGAAGTGAGATGTACTGATTTTAAGGAACGAGGCTAAATTCTCATCTGTCAGTGCTTTTGAAATTAATCTTTCTAAGGTTCATAGTTGAAAACACTTGTTCAAATATATATAAGATGAAGCAAACATAGCACAGATTTTCTGGGCATGAGATTTTAAATTTAGGAAACTTACTTTCGATAATGATTTGTAAAACTCTAACTTTGGCATATTTAGAAACAGCTGCTTGAGATGATTGTTAGAGGGGAACTCAATTAATTCAAGCTGCAAATCTGACCTCACTACTTTACAATTTACGTTGAAAGGCATGGTAAAAATATCCAATTCTGTTTGAATGGCACTGAAATCTTGAAATCTGCGTTCGAACTCAAAATGCAATTTTTTCAAGCTTGGAAACTGTCTGTGCTTGCTATTTCCGTGGATTTATGTTTGTCTTTTGAAAAAAAGAAAAAAAAAAATATATTTAAATAAAGTAGAAAAGGAGATGGATATACATATAATATATAAATCATATTTTTTTTAATTTCCGTCGTACTGGCAAATTAAAAATCTCTCCACGGACCACATTAAACCTTCCGGCGGGCCGAAGTTTGCCCGCGGGCTGTAGATTTCCCATCCCTGATCTAAACCTTGCTTTGCAATTTTTAAAAGAACTACTAAGCATTTATCTGTATAGTTAGTAGTTTTTAATTTTGTGCAATTTTAACTTTAACTTAATTTTGATAAAAATTCAATTTTCAAACATTAAGCTTTAACAAATTTCATTTTTATTTTATTTGGTATTGATACAATTAATCCTTTTTTTAAAACAGAAAAGCAAATATTATAATATAATATCGTTTTTCTTATCTTACTGTCCAGTGATTATAATTTATTTCTGTTAAATTTGGTAATTAATCAGACTCAGTACATTAATTAAATATAACAAGCTTATTAATAATGTTTTTGGATTTATTATCAAAAAGTATACTAATATTTGATATTAAAATCACTCAAGTCTAACTCATCATCAAACAATACAAGTAAAGCTGTTTGTCAGTCCTTTTGATTAATGTCCTTAAAGCATAATTCATATGCAAATATTAAACTTTCAAAGTTTCTGCTCTAAATAATATTTTCATTTTAAAGTCTTTTCTCAAGCGTATTTTAATTTTAGTTGGGTCATGTAAGCATAGAATTTTCAATATTTTTCCATAGTACTCAAGTTTATTTTAATTTTATGAAGTTTGTGTTTTTTTTTTTTTATGTAGAAAGTAGGTAGAATATATTTTTTCTAGTTGTATTTTCTTTTTCTTTGATAAAAATCATTAACTAAAACTATATTTGATTTAAAAATAAATATAAGATACAAAAGAAAAAATTTAAAATTATATATTCCTCATAACTATAAATCACATACACTAATACAGTTCCATTTGTTTATTTATTCAATATCAAATGACCTTTCAACTTTTCATTTCAGCATCAGACGTGGCGTCATCAAGCTCATCATCATCATCAATAACATGTGTCAGGCAAAATGGTAAAATTTGCTGGATATTTGGAACTATTGTTGATGGTGTTTTTTATATTGTCGCACTGGGAATATTATCGATTATTGTCGCCAATGATTTCAATGGACTCACATCGAATAACATTATATACAAACTTTATTATTGGTATATAAAATATAATAACAATAATGTATCGATTACTAAACAATATAGTATAAATAATATCAAAATTACAAATGCAAATCAGTTGGAAACTAAATTATTGATTTTACAAAATGATTTAAATGGTAAGAAGCAAATGGCGCCAATATTCTCTTGATAATTGATATCGCTATGAAAGCTTTCCATGAATATTTAAGGAGGAAATAAAATTCAAAACTAAAATAAAAATAAAAATAAAAAGATTATTATGTATCGATGGAGTAGATCTAGAATAATATTATCTCAACGGAAAATCTAAAAAGTTAAAATGATATCCGTTACAGTTTAATGTTTTCAATTTTTATTATAATATACAAACAAGAAATAAAAAAAAAAAATTATAAAAAATTAAGAAAATATTTTTAAGATGTTTGACTATGTTGCAATAATTTTAGCATTAAGAAACAATTTTATAGATAATATGTTATAAAAAAAGGCTTTTAATTTGATAAATTGTGTTGTGTTAGCTTAGTGCTATATTAAATAATAAATTTCAAATTTGTTGTAAGTCCATTTTATTATTGTTAATTAAATAATTAAATCCTTGTTGAGATATTTAGCATAATACAAGTTATTTTAAATTGGGATTCAATTTTCAATAAAAATTATTGATTGCTAGTTACAAACAATAAAATGTACAAATAGAATTTTTAATTAGTTTTCAAATCGCACTGAAAAATGAAAAATATCTTTTATCATATTCATGCAAGATTTATAAGAAAAACTCAAAAACTTTATATTTGAAATACTTTTTTTTCGGGATGATATTAATTTTTTCAAATTATAATTAAACATTAAATGCAAAAATTCATAAATTGCTATCATTTTAACAGAAATATTTTATTGCTAAGTAAAAAAATAAAAGCTTTCTTTTCTTCCCTTTTCTTGCAATTTATGTTGCCAAAAGAAATCCAGAAATGTTCTATTTTTTCAAAATAAAGTGAAAAAAATTTATAAAAATAATTAAATTTTATAATTAAATATTTTCTAATTTGAATTAGTGTGGTCGAGAGATATTAAAATCTCTAGGAGTAGGCCTATTTATATGCAATTTTATGATGATTTACTCAATAAATTTTTAACAAGCCAAATGAAAAATTAATGAATTTCAAATGTTGTTTTTAATTTGAAACTATTTAAATAGTTGATGAATTCAAGGATATACATATGTATATTATTAAATAAAAAAACTCCTTATTAAAATAACTGATACGGTTTCTTTTCATATTTTAAATATTGTATTAAGGTCGTTTTAATTTTTTAGTTATTTAAAAATACTAATTTGATACTAATTAATGCTAATTTAGTCACTTAACGAAAAATTTATATATTGTTTAAAAACTGGTGATTTTTCTTCAATAAATATTTAAGCTTAACTTGTTAAATATCTATGATCAATATCAATGCACTATACGTCTGTTCTATAATCATTTTTCTGTAAATTGAATGCGAGTTTAATTGATAGGAAAGATTTTTCATAAATAATTAAGAACTAGTAGCTCCCTGGCTCCAAAAACTGTGGACATTATGTTCTATTGGGTCTATATTGTGCTTTGATTTCGATTAAACATAATATTTTTGTTACCTTTTTTTAAAAAAATGCCACTTACTTCAATGAATAATGTAAAAATATCAAAAGTGAAGATCTAAATAATACTTTTGTCTACCCTTTGTGTGCAAAATTGTTGAAAGTCAATAAACTGAGAAAATAATATGAATTTGTAATATTCTTTTTATGATTTATTTAGTATTTAATTATGTCTGTAATAAGTTAAGCTTTTTCCTCCAAAAATTTTTTAAACTGGATTCTAAAAAGCTTTGTATAATAAATTTATTGATTTAAAATGTAAATAAGTGCATCAAGTCCACTCAAAAGTATGAATTTTTCAAAGATGATGATGTATACTTTACTTTTTATTGTGTAAAAAACCTTAAATGCAGCTTCATAATTTGCGCTGTATCTCAGAGATAATAAAAATCGTGTAGGACTCTGAGCCGACAATTTCCATAATGATCTCAGACAGGTCAATCTATTTTTTGCAATATTATCCAGCCTAAAAGTAGTATATTTCAGTGGTTTTAAAATAAAAAGATTCAAAATTTTATGATATTTGATGCCGTCTAGTGATTTCTGTTAAATATATGGTTTGCAACATATAAATTTTGCCTATATACATATATTATGTTAACTGCCTTGGTATCTAGCTAATTTTACTTTAAATAATAACTCTTGACCATTGTTAGAAGTCTGCTAAATAATGTATAATGCCAAATATGAAATCTATAGCCATAAGCAGAAAGTATGCATACTAGATCAGCCTGATGCTCTTATAAAAATTTCCATTTTATTTGCTATACTCTCACTACTGGTACTACTTTTTGAAAATTTTGAATAGAATTCCTTTCTGCCAGAATATCTTTAATTAGTTAATTAGTTTAATTAATTGATTATAATGGATTCATTTTACCCTCTTAAGGTAGTTTTTTTACATCATAAAATTATTCAACTTATATTTTCCCCAGTTAAAGGTATCACTTTTTGGTTTTTATAGCTATAAAAAACCATTACATACCCTTTAATTGTTTGTAAAAGGACGCTAATTAACAAGTTTGTATTGCAAAGAAATTTTTCTTTACACATTAACATAATTATTTCTATTTATTATGGTTTTTACTCAGTGAAAACATAAAATGCAGCTATTTTTGATATTTTTTTAAGTAAACATTGCAACAGTATTATATTGGTTTTTGTTTTCAGTCTAACCATTTAGATCCATGAGTCACAATCTCCAGACCCTGGAGATTTTATTGAGGCATTATATCTCAATATATTTAAGCAGTAAAAATACTCTCTTCCAATTTACACTTATAATCGCAATTAGGGATGGAAACATATTTTTCAATTGTGTCTTGTAGAGTTACTTCCACTGTATGTGTTATTAAAGCTATTTTGAATGACACAATGTAATTAAAATAAGATACTTTCAATCTTAAATCCAATTTTCATAGTAAAAAGGTGAATACCATAAAAATTAGCAAACAGTGAGTGAAATATTTTGTCCTTGGAACACATTTGAACTTCGAAATGATTTGAAAAATTGAAATAAAATTTTGGTGATAAGTTCTTTTCCTTGTTGATTATTTATGGAAATTTTTATGTTTTTTGTTGACGTGGTGGGGTGAGTTTTAAATTTTCATTTCACAACTTTGACGATATTGCTGCCAAGCGATATCTCGTAATTGGCACTGAATTTGTTCAAGCTTAAGATTAAGTTTAATAAGCTTCTGTAAATCGTTTTTCGTAAATTTTTGTATAATTCTTGTCGATAAGGATACAATATTGATTTTAATTTAGAGCTTTATCAACTTGAAAGTCTACTATAACATAGCAACCCATTTTTATGCTTTTAATTGCAAGTGAAAAATCTTTCTAAACATTTTAGCATCAGATTTTTGCAGGCAAAAATTAAATAACGATGATCAAGGAATATTTTAAGTATATCAGACTACCAGGAGTTGAATTGAATTGAATTTCAATTGTGAATAATTACGCAACTGAAGCCAAAATTAAAGAGTTTATAAGATAAAATTAATTTTTTAGTTTGAAAAATATTTCAAGCCTTAAAAGGTCAAAAAATAAAAAAAGTCAAATTAAATTTCTTCAATCAGGTAATTGCTGAAGATCCTTGAGTCATTTATTTGTTTGTTTTTGAAAATGAAACATGCAATTTCAATATTAAAAAGTCAAACTACTGCTTTCCTTGAAAGAAAGAAAACAATTTGCACTCACAAATCCAAACATTGAAATAAATAGTAAAAGGATAACAACAATAAATTATACCACTAGCATTTTTAAAGAATTTCTAGAATGAGTGACAGAACAGCAATTGATTCAATTGTCATGAATACTTCATCTTTGGGTACAAAACAAAAACAAAAAAAATACATCGCTAGCAAATTTTTTAAAAGGTAAAATAAGAAATGAGATCATAAAATTCAAATAAAAATATATTGCATTGTGAGGAGTGCTTTTAATTTAATTCAAAGAAAAATGCAATAATATGAAACAATAAAAATTTTGAAATGATATAAATGTTTGCAAGGGTATTGTATAAACAATGAACTACAAGTAAATAAAATCGAAATTGAAATAAGTTAAGAGAAAATTCTCAAAAAGCAAAAAAAATATCTCTAAAGGTGAAGTTACCAAGTTATAAGCAAAAAGGACCAAATGTAGAAATAAGAAATAATATTTCTTTTATTATTTTCGTTGTGAAATTTTTAATATGTTTCACGTTGTTAGCGAAAAACTTTCCTGATACTAAAAAATATTAATTAACTTTGAGTGCTAGTTTCAAAAAAAATTTATTTTATTTAAAAAATATTTTGTAATGAATTTTTAGGGTAAAAAATTTCATAATTTATCTTACTTAGTATAATTGATAATTTTTATCCAAATGTGTCAAAACTAAATAAAGATTTTTATATTCAATACATTTAAACTTAACTTATTAAAAAAAAAATCTAATCTCTTATAATTAAATCACTCCAAATCTAAAAATTAATACATAAAAGATTCAAAATATTGCTTTAAATCAAAGAATTTAATCTAATATTTGCACATATTGACTATAGGTACATGAATGTCAATTAGATTTTAAACTATGATATCAGTTCTAAATTGTTCCTCAAAATGTACAATTCAATGAACTTATAGTAAATAATTTATAGATCAGCATAACAATCGAAACTATTGTTATAACATCAATTGAAATGGTTTCAGCACCAAATATTATGGTTTTGTGGTTAATACAAAAGCTTTTAAGTAATTTACATAAAGTTTTTAATTTTTTGTACCAAGTTTTGCTTTAAAAAATTTGCATTCGATGCAGTAATTTATGCACATATTACTTGTTTTTAGTTTACAGAAAGGATATAGGGGATATATATTTTGTAAAAGTATTTTTTTTTTGTGAATATATTATTTATCCATTTTTAATACTGTTTAAAAATAAAAATAAAAATTCGACTTTACTTGAAATATCAGTTTAAAAAATGTCACCAATTTATGGATTTTTGTAGTGGAAATAATTTTCAGTTAAAAAAAGCTTTAAATAATCCTTCAATTTTACAAAATTTTCTTAAGAAAAAAGAAAACTTTAATAAAAAATTATAAATCTCTGATTTGATAAATTAGCCTTGCTTTAAAGCATCTCTTCCAGATTCCATCACTTTTAAGAGTTTTCTTAAATTATATTTTAGAAAATTCAAAAAAAATAATAAAAATAACTCATAAAATATGGCTATAGCTTTGATAAAAAGTTTTTCCCTCTTTTAGAATATTAAAGCTAAAGTTGTTTGTCATTCGTCATTTCTGAAAAGTTTCAATAAATTTGAAACTTCACAAAAGGAATACATATGAGAACCAAAGAGAATTCATGCATCGCAATTTCAAAATGGTATAAATCACTTGAACTGTGCGTAATTCGCATTCCACTATGGAACAATAAATCTTTACTATACTATGTGAACGCGTAATATATGACTATAACCATGCCCTATGCACCTATATACAACCATATCATAAGCTCTAAATGAATTTCTAAAGGCAGCAAGTGTTGCACATACTCTGGAATGAATAAAATGCTTTGTTTATAATTTTACAAAAGGAAAATGCAATAAACCAAATCGAGACATTACTTATTACTGCATATTTTGCATTTAATTGGCTGCTAAATATTTTATTGTCATTGTTTTTTGATTTTTATATAACTAATTTTTGTAAATCAATATAACTTTTCCTCAAACTTTTTAGGACTTAAAAAAAGCAACAGTAAATAAAAGTCAACACTATTATATATATATCTGAAACGTGTCCACTTGTTTAGACCCCCTTAAGGTATACATAGAGGACCTTAACTCTAAAAACCAACAAACAAAAAAGTTGTTTATTTGAAGAAGCTCCTAAAGTAGAAAAGCACTTGATAATTAACAAATGAGCATTTGCATGCAAGTAAAGGTATATATAAAGGGTATCTCTGAGGGCAGGATATGGAGAAAAGATTTTATCAGTACGAAATACCAAATTCAAGGTAAAAAATAGCAAACCAAAAGCTTATGTTAATTCAAAGGTTGTAAATTATACTTGGTTAGAGTTGGATTGCAAGTTGGGTTATGTACTTTTGATTTAAAATGTAATAAGATTGGAGGATGCCATGATGATAAATTTATTCTAAGTGTGTAAACATTCGTTTGCGACTGTTTTTATCATTCTTTGAAAAAAATAACGAAAAATATTTTAGTTGTTTGGATTACGAAATTGCAATGAAACTTAAAATTTTCTAATTTAATTAGAAAGTTACGTAACCAAAAAGGGTGTTTTAAAATTTTAAATATTTAACCGAGACTACATCAGTTCTCTTGATATTTAAATTTCCGATTCAATATATCATTTTAAATAAATTACCTCCTCTTTTCCTTTCTAAAAACTTTTATAGTACTTCTATGATTTCGGATTCTGTATGAGTACTAGACTCATACAATATAAAAAAATTAATTCTATTTAAATATCGAATAGATTTTCTTAAGTTGTTGCAAACATCATGAAATCTATGTTCAATAATTTCACTGGTAAAATAAATTCTTCATATTTGTCCAGTGTATTTCACTATTCAAAGGTAAACAGTAAATGTAGAAATCACAGAAGCTATATGCATTTTGCATGCTGTCAAATCTGAAAAGCACTTGAATGCCTTTATAGCCAATATTGATAAACGTAAAAATATTTCCCAAAAGGTAGCTAAGGTAGTACTTACATAAAGTGCGAATTTCCTATTTTATACACGGATGGAGTAATAGAATGTGAAGAAATCAAGAAACTTTCAACCGCATGATACTTAAGTGCATCCCTTCGGATGAATTTGACTCACGTAGCTGCCACATGTGCAAGTAATGCGCCCTAATGGAAAATCAATCGAAGCTTTAGAAAACAGAAAAAAAACACAAAACAAAATAATAAAAAAATTTGACGCCTTTCTCTTCTTTAGAAAATTTAAAGGGGAGGATTTTTTTTTTTTTTTCATTTTTTAAATAGGGTAATAGAAATTGTTGCTTCAGATATTCATCATAATGTACTGTTCGAACAATAAATTCAAAATGTATTTTCTTATCATGGAAATGATTCTAAAGAAAAAAAGTTTTATAAGTATATGACATAAATGATGTTTTTCTTGTCGTTTCTATTTTCTCTTTCCACTACCCCAAAAGTGAATAATAGATATAAATAAAGTTCATACACCGCAAGGTAATCCTCAATTTTTCTTGTCACACTAGCTCTAATATGAAGCATACATAAAACCATATCCGCTAGCATTTTTGTTTTTTTTGTTGTAAACGTTTGTCTGCCCAAAGAATAAAGAAAGCTTTATCCAGAATATATAAATATAAAAGATAAATAATTGAAATGATAATGAAAGTAGTGAATGCATCGTTGCTAGGATAATAATGTCCTGAATGGTATGAAAAAGTAACAATTTACTACTGGTTTAAATTCAGTTCATAAAAGAAAGATAATTTTTTCATATTTCTGTTGTATATTTGTTTATATATATATATATACATATATATATATATTGCTTAAAGTATTTCGCGATTAATTTCATACATATGAAACTGTTGAATTTATTCTTGTAGCTACAGAAAATCGTTTCATAAATTTAGATGGAGTTCTGTTAAATCTTCCTCATTGAAATTAACATTTTTAATTTTTTTTTTGTTTTCATTAGTATAACTTTAAAAAAACAAAGTAATTTTAATTTTTTTCCTCTAGTATGATTGCAATATAAAATTATGTTTGATGAGGTTCGGTCCAATGAACCGAAAATCATGATTAGAACTATTCACCTTCTAGAAAACTAACAAAAGAATTATTTAGTTGAGAAAAATGAAGTTAAGGTGCTTAATGGTAATACCAAGTTTTTTAATTCATTTCAAAGCAAAAGGTGGTGTATATTAGAAATTTAATAGTTTAAGTTAAGCTTTAAGTTTTCCTGTATATATTACTTACAAATCTTACCATAAATTCTTTAAAAATGTGGAAAGGAATTATTCTAGGTAACGAGCTTATGCCTTTAATATATTTCTGTATCCACTTTATAATTTTTTGTTTTTTAATTTTTACCAAAACAGTTTTATTATTATTATTATTATTACTTATTTCTTCTTGTATCAAACATAAAAATTAGTTAAGCTAAGTTCATTTTTTGATAGTTTGAGTCAATAAAACTTTTTTTTTTTTGATGTACTTGTATGAAAGTGATCGAAATGAGAGAATTGAAATTTTTATTTTCAAAAATATAAACATATTTTTTCCGGAAAATATTGCAATAATTCCGAAACCAATCAGCTTTTTAGCTAATGTTATGAATAAATTTGTTGTTATTATTACGATAATAAATCATTCAACTACATTTATAATATTTATGTGTTACTTTTCTAAATTATGCTTTAATAAAGATATGACTTTTGAAAATATTTACATGTACTGTATTTGCTTTTGTTTTTTCTTATTTGCCCAAGTTCTATATATATATACATGATAATTATTTAAATACACATCCGCACCGGTAGCTGTCTTCCAGAAATTTATTTAAATTTCTGATTGATAAAGATTTTTATAAATTAAAGTATAAAGTAGAATTTAATACAAACTTCATTAGTTTATTCTGAGCTACTGCTGGGAAGTGCTGTTAAAATATCTTGCGATTACAACAGCGAGAGATAATGTCAACCTGTTTGCTAAAAAAAGAGACATTTAAAAT
Organism: Acrocera orbiculus; assembly: GCA_947359355.1. Classification (NCBI taxonomy): domain Eukaryota; kingdom Metazoa; phylum Arthropoda; class Insecta; order Diptera; family Acroceridae; genus Acrocera; species Acrocera orbiculus. The sequence continues at coordinate 7,783,632 of OX375757.1, forward strand.
CATTTTTAAGCTTTTTTTGTAGAAAATATTATATCTTGCTTAGCAATTCTGTAAATTTAGAATATTGGTTAAAACAAATCAAATGATATCGACTGAATTACTCAATATAAAATTTTATAAAAAATTCTAATGAAGTTCGAATTGTTTAGTATTGCTAAAATGGTGTTTCTTTCCTGAATCATGCAAAAGTGTCGCTGTTTAGTACTCATATTCCATTGAGGCTTATACACATTATTACAATACACGGAAGGAAATTTTGTATGCCGAAATGGGTAATACCCATGTATGTACCAAGCATGTTGCAATCGTGTACAAAATAAACCCTTTGAAAGTCTGCATAAGGGAAATTTTGCCATGTATTGTGAGTTGACATGTTGTCCAATATGAAAAATCCTCCTATTTATTGTTTCAAGAAGTCAATTTTTTATAAATATATTAAAATTATTTTCACAGTTTCAATTACTCAACGTTTACTTTTATGATACTTTTTTGACATTTTCATCGAATTTCCCTAATACAGATCATTGCCAATGGAAAAAAAATTTTTTTGCACCGCAGGCTAATAAACTGTACAAACCTCAATAGAGAACGGGTATAAGTGCAATAAAAATAATTTCCCTTTACGGTCTACTTCTAATGAAAAAAGGTAACTTGAAGTTATTGAAACCAAGACAAATAGAATATTGTGTAAAAATTGTAATATACAATACAAGCAATAAATAGAGTTTTTTCAAGGAATACTTTACTTTGTTAAAATGTTTCTAGTCGAGCTTTAGATTTTCTAATTAGAAAGAAATGCTATCCTCGTCCATTTCATTGGGTAAAAGAAGTCATCCAAGAACACACTGCAAAACATGAAAAAAGACTCCATCATCATAGAAGCTGTACTACTGCTGGACACAACAAGCCAGACAAGACGGCTTCACCGCAAGAAACCGCATGATCTAACATAGTAATAGGGAACTGATCACTGGATCTTCACTCCCGCACACGTCACACACACTTAGTTAATAGTACTAATAAATTAATTGTAAATAGATTAAGATTGTAGTAAACAAACACTGAATAAAAAAAAAAAAATCCTCGTCCTTTTGATTAAAAAATCCAAACAAATAGGTACGAGTTGATCTTAATATAAAGATAACCTGCATGGTACATTTTCTTGCCAAGGATTTCATCAGTTTAAATATTATACCTTTAGTTTCGGAATAATTATAACATCTTCCATAAAATGTATACATATTTATAGATATAAACATATATATACATATATATACATGTATATATATATATAGATAAATATGTAAAGTTTTGGCTTGATTAAGTTTTACAATATATTTAGTTGTTATTGTTAATTTGGCATCAATCCCATTTGTAAAGGATTTGTTATGTTTCTAGTCATCTTTGTTATATCCAAACAATAAGACTACATATGCAAAATTTTTATAAACAATTGCTTTACATCGTTCTTGTGGCATTAGTTTAACTTCAAAGTAAACAATAAAAAAATATCTACAGCTATAAAGGATATCAAATCCAATCTACCTCCCTTGACATATGTGTCACTGAATATATACATATTACATTGTATCGTATGTTTGCTGTTGAAAAGAGAGGACTAGAAATGCATAAAAATGCAATACAAGGATTATACAATACTGCGCTCATCTTTGTTGCTTGAATAAATTGACGCTTCATGCATAACAATTTGTGGAATATGATAATAAAGTTTAGTTGTAGTTCAAAGAATACAATATACTTATATAGTATATATGAATGTATATATATATATATATTCATATTTACAATAGGTTAGTCCTTCGCTTAATATAGAATTAGCTATCTGTTATGAAAAGAAAGAAGATACGTGATAACCTCTAGATTTCAGATCACGAATGGACACTTTATTTGCTATATATATGTATACAAAACATAGCTAAAAAGTTTCATATTATTTTATCTAGTTGTTTAGATATGAATTAAAGTTTTTTATTTATGTTCTTGTTCAAGGTTTTAAATAAAAAAATTAAATAATTTCATATAAAAGCAATGTAAAGTTGAATTTACAAAAAACAAAAATTTAATTTCTACAAAAATATATATTTTTTCTTACATATATTATTGCAAATATTCAAAAAAAGGACATTCATGTTTATTATTTAAAAACCAAAAAAAAAGGAAGATATTAGCAACTATTTCATCTACTTTTACAACAAAATGAACAGCAGCAGCAATTAAATTCAGTTCTCTAACCACATTTCAAACGTCTGAGAATTTCATATGCTTATAATATCAGCTCTCTAGGGATTGCTTTACAAAAGACTAACAAATAAAAAGCTTGAAAGCTAGTTATTACTTTTTCAAATAACTACATCCAAGTTTTCTCATTTCCTAGACATCATTTTTTTTTTTTCAGTTTTATTTACTGTCTGCAATATATAGTTGAATGCATCAATAAGACTAACTAAATATAATAAACAATATATAAGTAAAAAATGAACATAGAACAGGTCATTTTTATTTTAACTGGAAAGGATTAAGCTCTTTTATTAACAGCATTTTTAGTGCAACAACTTGCCTAAAAAGTAATCAAAGACTATACAAAAAGATCTGTTTTTGATTAAAAAGCAGTCCATATAGAATTTTTTTCTTTTTCTTTTTAATGCTTTGTATCCTTATACAAAAGTCAAACTATGGAGACATGAAAATTGTAAAAGAGTTCTTGAAAATGTTGGTCAATGTATGTTTTACGCTTTCTACTTTAATTTTTTACTCAGCTTTCAATAAATACCTTACTTGGATAGTTCTTTTCTTGTTATCCTTTTTTGTAGTATCGAGTTTTTCTTATTATAACTGTAAAGCTCTTCATATTTTATTTATATAAAATGTCCAAAATACTAGGGAAATACAAATTTTCATTATATTTAAGTAAAATTTTTAAATGAAATTTGTTTTTTATTTTCGATTACGGAACAAGTATTGAGTTACTAACTTTTTAAGCTTTAGTCCTGTTTAAGTTTTAATACCTTTTTTTTAAGTAGTTTTCTTAAATTATTCAAGTAAATTTTAATTTTTGATTACTTGTTTAAATTTTGCTATGTTAAATAAGTAACAGGTTTATTTATTGTTAATGTTTTGGATTTAATGTAATCAATTATAACTTAAAAAATATTTTTTATATTGTTTGGATCTGTGAATCTGTCAAAGCTTAGCGCTTTTTCTCAGTCAATGCTATTTGATTTAGTTTTAGTGTTTGAAACCTTAAGTTTTCTTTCAGGTTCACTAAATACAAACATTTTTATTATGTATAGCTTTTAAGGTTTTATGTAATTGTAAGCATTCATGCAAAATTTTGTTCGGACTTAATAATTCAAGCTTAAGATTTATCTTTGGTTTTGATTATATTTGAGGAGCATTAGGCTTCTATGACTTCATCCCTTTGGTTATATTTGCTTGGTCATTAATCTTTTAATTCTTTTAATTCCTTACTTTAAAGGAATTTTTTGTAAAAATATTAAATACAGCTTTTATCTTTGCAATCTTATCCTGTTTTGCATTTAGTATACTAAAGCAAAATGATCTTCTTCTTTTTCTAATTTCTCTCTTCTAATTTTTAGCAGTGTAGCAAATTATAGCTATGGCTTACAATCAAAAGTGAAAAAAGAGTTGTTTAACAAAATTATGTATTGAAGACCTCTCTATAAAATTCATAGAGGAAGCACATTCAGAGCTATACATATGCAGTTTTTAATTTAGATTTCAGATTTCTTTAAGCTCTTCTTTCGTTTTTCTGCATTATATGGCATTCCCCAATTAGTAAAGAAAACTGTTTTATTACTTTACATCATTGAGCAATGTTGTTTTCTAAGAGACATTTAGATCTACCGAGTGAGTATAAATTGCCAGCCAGAAAATCAAAACCATAAATATAAAGTGTCAGCTTTAAGCAAATTTTTTGATTTTTAATAACTTGCCAATTTTTCTTTTATTTTGAACTTGACATATTTATCTCTTACCCAGTGTTCTATGAAACTTTAGGTTTATTAACATTGACTGACTTAATTTGAATATTATCTTACTTGAATTTAATTGTATGATATTTTTAAAGTTGCTTTCAGGGTTCTACATTATTTTATTACAATTTTACTTAATAGATTTTGCTCTTTATTTTACTCAATAAAGAACTGCTAAGAAATGTTTTAAGTTTTTCTTTTTAAATTTTAAACCTTTTCTTTTTAATATTTGTACTGTAAGTTAAACACTTTTAATTAATTATTACATAAATAATTTAATATTTATGTTATCTAACGAAACAGACAGAGGTAATAAAAAGAATTTATTTGCTTTTCCATAGTTAACGGTAGATTGATTTTAGTCATCTAATAATTTCAGATATTTCAAGAATTAATAAAATACAAAAACTGTTGAAATGACTACAAACATTGAGTTTCAATTTACTTTAACTGGCTGATCAATTTGATTTTTGTTTTTTTAAATTTTGCATTGCAATAATATAATTTTTTCTTAATGACTTAATGAGAAAATTATTTAACTGGAAACTGTAAAATAAATTGTGTAAGCTTTATGAACAAAAATATAAAAGTAGCAAACGAAAAGTAGAAAAAAGAAAATTTATTTGTCAAAATTTTGATCTTTTATTTTTTCAGAAAAACTGCACTGACTTGATAGAACCTACCAATACATCCCAAAATTTGAAAAAATGCAGTTATAGATTCACCGACGCTAGCAGCCAATGTGTCGCCTAAGCGGAGTGTTCAGTGTACATTCAAATTTGCACCAATAAACACTCTTTCTTTATTTTTTTACTTTGATTTTAATGTGTAGTGATTTAATATTAATAATATAATTTTTACGGTTTAAAATTATTAAAATTTAAAGTGAATATTTATTTATTAAAATTAACATATATATTAAAATATATATATATATATTTTTTTCGAATTTTTAAAACATTTGTTAGTGCGTTTAAAAAGTATAAAAAAATTAATTATTATATCGCGTTTTGTCTCGTGTCGATTTTGAATTAAGATCAATTTATAGATCACTTTTTTTTATTAATTAAATAACAATAATAAAAATAAAGAAAGAGATTTGTTTTTAAGGAATGGAATTAGGTAAGCTCTGTTTATTCAAATTATTATTGATTACAAAAGTTTACGGTGAGTGATGATGTGGCGTCGAACACGTGATAGTGTATCAGTAATTGTACCGCTTTTATAGTACATTGACCTCTTTGCCTGTTACAAACAAAAAAATTTTCATGTACTTTATTCGATTACCAAACAGTAAAATTATTTTATGCAGTTCAATAATTAAATATGAAATTTAAATAACTCAATTATAAACGTTTATGTGATTTTCGTTTAAAAGATTATTGAAAAATTTTATATTTTTTATGATTATGCTTGAATTATTCTTAAATAATTTAAAAAATGTTATTATGTTATTTTTTATGTGACTTAATGTGCCACAAATGAAATATTGAGTGGTTATATTACTAGAATAATAATATGAGGATACATTAAAGCAAATATTCTAGAATTTTAATCTTCGTTCTTTAGTTTATTCTTTAAAATTATTAGCTTAATCCTACATTTCTTTAATTATCATTTGGTTATTAATTTGATAAATTAATGCCTAAAACATATCAGCATTCTTTTCATTTTCTTCATAGGGTTATGATATAATTTCAGGAGATTTTTTAAAAATAAATTTATTGAATAAATTTATTGAAAATTCATTAATCGTGAAGTTTATAAAAGATTGATCTAATGAAAAGTTAGTTGAGATGAAAACCTATTTATATTGTGTTGGAATTTAAAGAATGGATATAATATGAAATAAAAGAGCTTTTCTTTAAGCAATATTCGAGGGAAAACAAGCTTAAGCGCTCTTATAAATTTTATAAAAACTCAAGAGTGGTTTAGTTTTCATAAGCAATATTCCAATATCATTTTTTTTTAGATTAAAGATTTTAAGTTTCATAGATTTATAATAATATAGCTCTAGAACAACTCTAGAAACTATTTTAGATCGAATAAACATACTTAAAAGCTCCTTACGATTATTTCTATTTATTTCTTATAACATTTCTAAATAGAATGAAAATCTTTCAATAATAATTATTAGCTCTTAATAATTAGCTCTTTTTATCAAAAATTAGACATATTTTATTTTATTTAGAATAAAGTGTGAAAAAGTATATATTTAAAGGTGTGTAGGCCTAACAACATGCAACAATTGTGTACTTTGAATAAAAAAATTTAAAAGTGATTAAATTGACTTTTTAAAACCACCTACAAATTTTTCCTCCTACAGTCCTATAAATGGCATCTGAGTAGGCTATAAAGTTGAAACATACATTTTCTGGGTTTGAGTACAAACTTTCTGTAATTATCAGATAGAAAATTAAGCGAAAATCAATTAGGTGAAGATAATTTTCAATAAAAATAATTTTTTGTTTTACCTTGATTTAAGTTTTATTTATTTATGAGTGCTAAATATGTCAAACCAACTACAAGTAACCTCTTGATTTTTCTCTATTAACAAAAAAGACAAATTGAAATAATTATTCTTTTATCAAGTCTTAATTTTTCTTAAAAATTTATATATTTATGCTAAGAAGAAAATTTTGCTTAATTCTTGAATTTGCTATGTATCCCATTTTATTCAGTCCGACACTTAATTCAAATTATGAGTAATTCTATTGCAATTTACTTGCATGCATTTAACGCTAATAATTCTCTATCATTGGGAAAAACTAAAGTACAATAATTATTTGCAATTTTTCTTTAATCATTCTTTCCTGAAAAAGCTTTCCTGATAAAAACAAAACAGGACGTTCCTTACAAAATCCAACTTCTGCTCATGATCTTTGAGTTCATGAACAAATATTATACAAACAGCAGCTTCCCTTTAACCTCCTGGTCACATAGGGATGTGGGCATCCATTAAATCTTTTTGATGTGGTATCATCGACAAGAAATTTTGTGGCTAAAATTCTGTTTATTGGTCCCATCTGCAATTTATACGAATACTGCTGACAATTCAACAAGAGTAAATTGATATTTTAACTTGAAATTTAGTATAGATTAATCGAATTGATAGCAGATTCAAGGGGTTTGATAATGTCTGGCATCAGTGCTAATGGCTACCATCGTTTAGGAAAAATTTAAAACACTAAATTTCTTTTAAATGGCGGATATTGTAGTTATATCGTAAACAAGTAAATAATCGAAGTATAGCAAATAAAGATACATACGATTAATACAATTTATAGTTGGAATTGAAAGCTTTTTAAAGTAGATGTGTTCATATATTTAACTGTTAAATCTTAAAGGACTTAAAAATGATGTACAAAAAAAAAATTAAAAACAGCATTGCTTGATATGAATCCTATAATTAATAGAAAAATACGAGTCTAATTGATTTTTAAGTAAACCTAGATTTATTTTGTATAAGTTCAAATTTTAATTTCAGGCTGATAAATACCATACCAAATTGCGGCACTTTGCTCATTTTTAAATTTAGTTTTTAAAGGATATATTTAATAGTGCAATAATCACTTTTTTAGGTTGCAATAATAAAATGATGACATCATGTACCCCTTTTAATAAACTTTTATACACGGCAAGTGGACCACCAAGTGAGAGTCATAGTGAAATTTCATCAGTGGACAGTGACTGGAGTGATATACGAACGATTGCACTAAGACTGGGTGTCTCAAACCCAGAAGATCTTCATACCGAACGTTTTAAAGTTGATCGACAAAAATTGGAAAATATGATCAAAGGTAAACTAATTACTTAAAAATATAATTCAAAAAGAATTTAATTTTTTAGCCGAAGGCTCTACAGAAGCTCTTAACAGTGCTGAGCAATTTTTTGACAATGTAAGCAATTATTTATAATATTGATAATATTGATATTGATATTGATATTTTAGGTGATGAAAAACACATCGACATATATAAGCTGGCCATGTAGACTAAAAATTGGTGCTAAAACTAAAAAAGGTATTAACATAAAATTATTATTTGATGTAAATTTTAATTTTAGTAATTAAAATTTAGATCCTCATGTGCGTATTGTTGGTAAACCAGACGATGTACAACAAGCAAAAGAGAACGTTTTAGCTAGCTTGGACTCAAGGGTAAAATAAAATAACTTTTAAAATTTAAGAGAATATTTAACACTTATTACTGAAATATGAGTCTTAAATTAATTTATTTTTAAATCTATAACTAAAATGAATCTAGAAAACGAGCTTTATTTTCTTTTTGCAACAGAAAATATTTTTCACTTCCCATAATTCACCAGTTCTTCCTTTCAGATTTTTAGTATAGTTATTTAAAAATAAGTCTAAAAGGTATTTTTGGCTAAATTTATTGAGGGTTATTTATCGATACTTACATACCAAATTTTTGTTTTGTTCTTGTAACTTTAGATATTTTTACTATCTCATTTGGAGCTAAATAGGAAATTTCAATTTACTGATAGGTTGGAAAAATTGTCATTTCCATACTTTTTTCATCATTTTAGGAATGAACATGTAATTTTAACTTTTCATATGATTGAAATTTCCCAAAACTAAATGAAAACAATTTTAAAATCACAATATCTTTTTTGAGTATAGCATTGAGCCGGGCTCTAGGGTGCAATGTTCAAGACATAACTTTCTTAACAAAACTAGATTTTTTTATTTAAAATTATTTAAATTAACATCCTTTGTTTCGTTTTAAAATTATATTAGAGCCCATTTAGAGTTTGTTTTTTCAAATAAACAGAACGGTACTAAATACATAACTTAAAGCTTGAAAGACGGTCATTTTCTCTTTGTTTTAAAAAACTTCAGATCCACTTTTAAATGCATGTAATTCATACAGTATTTTTTTAGATACACGGATTGTATTGATTCATGCATTCTAGGATAGTATTTAAAATTATTCATAAAATCAACAACTTCTCTAAATCATGAATTTTTGGTCCTCCTTTTGAAGCTGTTTACTTTTGAGCATTTCATTCAATATGCTTTTCTAAATTCTGTTTATTCTCAGTAGCAGGAAAACATGTTACATTAGAAAAAGGTCTCAAAATATTTTATTTTTTAAAATAAATTTTTAAACTAAAAGAATCAACACAAAAATATTTTAATTTGGAAATCTTACTAACTGAGAGATACGAGAAAGATATTTTATTGAAAATGAAACATTTTTGTGCTGTGAATATTAGTCATCAATTAAATCTTTATTTTTAAAGTAAACTTATTTACTTGGTAAAAATTTTTATATTCAATCACAATCGCCACCAATCACAAACCAAGTCAAAAAAAGTTATTGTTTATAGCTAACCTGAATTTTCTTTATCTCCTAACATAACTTCATTTTTTATTTAAGGGTACAAGAGTCATTATGAAAATGGATGTATCATACACAGACCACTCGTACATAATTGGACGCGGTGGTAATAACATTAAGCATATAATGGAAAAGACTTCAACTCATATACATTTCCCTGATTCGAATCGTTCGAATCCAACGGAAAAAAGTAATCAAGTCTCACTTTGCGGTAGTTTAGAAGGTGTTGAACGTGCTAGATCATTAGTAAGATCATCTACACCACTTCTGATTTCATTTGAACTTCCAGTTATAGCACCAGGTAGACTAGTCCCTGATCATGAAACACCATATATCAAAGAGGTTGAAAATAAATATTGTGTACAAGTAAGATATTCAAAAATTAATCATTTTAGTGATATTATTTCATTATTTTATTATTTAGGTAATTTTTTCAACTAGACCAAAGCTACACTCTTCTCTAGTCCTTGTTAAAGGATCTGAAAAGCAGTCATCTAATGTACAAGAAGCTACACAGATACTAATTAATTTTACTTGTGAAAATATTGCAGTAAGTAATTTGTTTTTAAGTCTATTCATCAAGTTAGTTTAAATTTTTTTCAAATTTCAGTAATTTATTGTTAATTCATTAAACTAAATTAGTTTTGGATCTAAAGTTATTATTATCTTTATATATTTTCATTCAATGATGAGAGAGGTATAATTTTTGTTAAATCATTTGGCACATTATACATTAATAATAAAGTTTTATATTTTCACTAAATTAGTATAGAAATTTAGTTGTAGCTTCGATAAAGTATTTGTGATTTTGCAGAAATAATTTATGCTTCTCTTGAAATCAGTAGTATCGAATAAATCGAAGAACTGTGTTCGTTAGTTCTAGCAAACAGGTAAAGAGCCAAGAAATAAATTTCAAAAAAAATTCTTCCGGGAGAAATGTGTTCTTTAAGGGAGAAATTTATTTTTGAATAATCGCAATCTATTGGTTAATCAATTTTAATTCTGGATTCTCAATTAATAGTAATTCCAAGGCTTTAATTATTGAAGGAAGCTATTCGCGTGATAAGCATCTATGGAATGTAGGATTATGTTAACGTTGCTCATATTCAAATGGTTCAGAACTTTTTATAAAAACGTTGAGCTCAGGATTTTATAAATTTATATAATAAATATAGCTTTGTTTGTATTAGTGTGTCAAATACCAGCAATAGTTTATTTTTAAGCCATTAAAGAAAAATGAAATATTATACTTTCTTATAATTTCAATAAAATTGGTTGCCTAATACTTATTCTAAATATTTTAGAGTCAGATTCTGGTCCATATGCAATTGGAAATTTCACCGCAGCATCATGAGATCGTAAAAGGGAAAAACAATGTAAATCTTTTACATATAATGGAAAAGACAAATACAAAGGTGAATAAAAATTATTACTGTAGTAATCTTATAAATTTTATGATATTCAATTTTTTTAAATATTTTTAGAAATTTTTTACATATTTCTAAATCCTTTTTTGAACATTTATTTTAGATAATATTCCCTGACGTTAATGATATGAATATAAAACCGATTAAAAAATCTCAAGTGACGATTAGTGGAACTATAGAAGGTGTTTACCGTGCTAGGCAACAATTAATTGTATTTTCATATATTCATTCTTATATATATATATATATAAATATATATTTATAATATAAAAATAAATTTAATTCATTTAGGGTAATCTTCCTGTTGCACTCATATTTGATTATCCTGATAGTTGTGCCGATACATCTGAGCTTGTTAATTTGAGTAATAAATATGGAGTTTTCATATCAATGAGACAAAAACAAAGACAAAGTACAATGGCAGTTGTGATCAAAGGTGTCGAAAAGTATATTGGTAAGAGAGATATACCTACCCCATATATAATTTGTCAGACTAATAAGATTTTAACAAGCGTAATTATAGAATTTTAATTTATATTTTCATGTCGGTACAACTAAGCTTAAAAAAATGAACAACAGTTTTTTTTTTCATTTAAGAATGCATACAATTTAGATATTAAGACATCAATTATAATTCATAATTTTACATTATGCCAATAATTAAAATTTTCTCGAATAATTTATTCTTTACTACAGTGAATTTTTAGGTTTAGCATTAATTAATTTTATCTGTTTAATACATTTCCTTAAAATTTATTTTTAAGGCATTATATTAAGAAAAAGTAAATAAAAAATTTTAAAATCCTTAGTTTTTACCTCTTTCTAAAATTTCCTTTTTTCTTGCAGACAAAGTATATGAAGCCCGACATGATATATTAAAACTCAGCACACCATTGATCAAACCTGAAATACCAACAACATATTTCTCATTAAAGGACCAAGATATTGAAATGGCATATCGTCGAAATTTAACAACATTATTATCTAGTTACCCAGAAAGTCCTTTAACACCAAATTTTCCTATGACCCCATCGTATATGTCACCATATGGAAATTTGAATCCATATCAAAAATTTCAAGGTACACCAATTAATGTTTATTCAACAAATGCAAAATATATCCAACCACCAAATAATATGAATCGAATATCATCAACGGTGACCTGCAATAATAATAGAGATAATAATAGCATACAAAATAATAATAATAATTATTTACCACCTCAAATACAAATAACACAGAATATATCACCTAGAAATACTAGTAACAATACAAGCGGCTATCAAAGTTATAGTAGCAGTACTAATTCCTTAGAACAAATATATTCTTCATATAATTCAATACCATCGACATCAAGAGGACATTATTCCCCAGACTCATCATTTGGTCATGATAATAGAAATCGAAGATCAAGTGATAGTGGAATGCATAGTGTTGTTCATGGTAATTCAACTGGGGATGAATATCGTGCACCACATCATCAAGTAAAGAAAATTTATCTAATTGAATTGTTAAATTGAATATTGAATGCATTATATTTTTAGCAACAAAGAGCATTTGACTTTGATATGAAACGAATTCTTGGTTTTAAGGCAATGGAACGACAGCCCCAAGGAGAACCTCGAACTCCTAACACCAATTGGATAGGATTAGGGTTAAGTCGTACATCTCCAGTACCACATGAAACGGTAGATGATATATCATGGAATCGAGGACAAATATCCCCATATAATTTAGGTGCAACAACTGGTATTGTTGACTCAACGACTCTTAATCGCCGTTTACAGTTGACACAACATAAGGATATTCATTCACTATTAACAAACCTTGGATTAGAACATTACATCAGTAAGCGTTACTGTCTATCTTCTTTTTTTCTTATTCTAAATGTTGTCTTTACAATGTGGTGTAGTAAATTGTTATTGATATTGATTTAAATTTTAAGGAATTCTAAAAGCAAATAGCTGGAAAGGATCAATATTAGGGATTGAGAATAGAATGAAAAAAAAAATTCTCTATTTATCACCAGCAGTATTACAAAAAAATTAAAATAAACTTTTGAATAACTTATTGTTTTTGTTTGGTAAAAGGATGCATTTTTTTGGAATTGATTGGCACCAGTGATTTAATGTTTGGGTTATATGCGGCTGTGTTTCGTTGTTATATTCCTCTAAATGTTAATGTTGTGTGCAGTTTGCCTTTTATAAATTGTTTGTATGTTTCTTTTGTTTTTTTATTTTTATTTTAAAATATTAAATATTAATTAACTTACAGAAACTTTCGTTTTAAACGAAATCGATTTGGAAATGTTTACATCACTAACCGAAGAGAACCTAGTAGAGCTAGGTATTACTGCATTCGGTCCACGCAAAAAGCTTCTTGTAGCAATACAAAGTCTACAAGCTAATAATAATTTTTCATGCCCCCCAGTACCATCTACAACAAATACTTCACCAAGATTTTCTGGATCTGCGGCTCCAGGAGCTGAACGTAAAGCCTCAAATGGATGGTAATAAAAAAAGTAAAACTAAAGTTTGGATAAATAACAAATTTTAGGCCTCAAAGAAGAATGAAAGACAACTTTAATTTTTTATTGTTTCACTGTTGTTAATCGTTTCTCTTTTTTGCATTCATTTTCTTTCCTCTAATATTATTATTTCCCATGTGTTACAAATTTTAATTGCATGCTTCTACTTTTTTTTTTTTTAGCTTTTAAGTGCAAAATTTTTTGTATTCAATAAAAATATATTTTTTTTTTCATTTGAAATTTTGAATTTTTATTTATTAAATAGTAATCCGATTTTAATTTAGACACAAGTTAAACATAAATAACATAATTGGGAAAATTCCAAATGGGAATTCTTAATTTTTATCAGCCTAACATAATATCATTTTTTTTCAATTTTCATAAAAAACATTTTTCTAGTTATGAATTCCAAGAAAAAACAAACTACAGCAAAACTGATAATATTCACAATGTTAATTTGTATGTGAAAAGTTCACATTAGATGCTTACGTTTGCTTCCTCGAGTTATGATAAATTTTTAGTATATTCTGAGTTATCATAGACTTTTTATTATTTTTAAATTTAAACTCATCTTTTATTGGGACAAATTGGTATAATATATAATTATTCCTAGAATACAAGTCAATCATCATAAATTTATGGAAATAGCCTTTTTTTTGTTATTTAGTTTTAATTATGGCATATGTTATTGAAATTGTGATTTTTGCATCAGATGTGTTTATCGAGACCATAATATTCAACATTTTCGTATTTTAGTGAAAACATTAAATGTTTTAAAGTTTTCAAAATAAGTGATATTAAAAGTGCAGAAAACGAACTTTTGAGAATTATACTCACAAAAAATTCTAATAATTTCTTTCTTTTTTTTTTTTAAATTTCAATGTACTCAAATCCCTTTCTATTTTTAATCTATGCTTACTTTATTTTAACTTGGTTCTTTTCATAAAAATCTACTACCTTAATGAGCACACACATAATCTAATTCCGACACTGACAAATTTGTTCCAAATTTCTTAAGCCCATAAAAGCATGCATCTTCAAGGTACTTTTTTTTTTTGAAAATCTTATTAAAGTCGAAGAAAAAGAAATTTAAATAGATTATATCTTATTTTACGTTATGAGCACTTTAATATTTGAAATATAGAATTCGTATAAATATGGTTGAATTAAATCTGTAAATGTAATTGCCAAGGTTTCCTTAAATTAATCAAATTTTTCCTTTCCGAATACAAATTTTGAGAAAATATTTGAGGATCTGTGAACTCCCTCAATACTCAATTTGAAATTGTTGGCTTTTGAATGAGAATAAGGTATCGAGGGGGATATTTTATCATGCAGGGAAAATTTTCCAATCATTAATTGAAGAAATTCTTTTTTTCAATTGGTGAAACTCACAGTGCATAGCCGAAAGTAATGTTTATTGAATTCTGTCATCTTTAGAATTTTTGTTGTTATTTTAAAGAAAAACAAAAATGAATTTATTTCCTAATCATTTTTCTGTAATACAAAAAAAAAATTAAGGCAGATTTTCTAAGTAAATGTTCAAATTGAAATTGAAGGTAGACAAAATGTTAAGCTTTAAGTGAGTTGAGTGAAAAATGAAAACATTTCTTTCACCATAAAATAATATTTTACTGTGGTAAATACAATTTTAATATAGAAAAGTCAATTTAAATAGCAGAAGGTCATTTCTATCTAATAAGCTGATTTGTTTTCCTTTTTACTGATGAATAAATTTTTTAAAATAGTGTAAACTGGAAAATTGAGTTTTATGAACTGAAGTCATAAATTTTAATAATAAATCAATTAGTTATGCTCTTATTTATTGAAATTTAATATAAAAAACATGATTGGGTCACGTTCTTTTATTTTTGTTTTATATACAAAGTTTTTATTGAGGTTAAGAAATGTAGATAGAAAAGAGTATTTAAAATACAGATTTCCCTTATATTTTTTAATAAAATTAAAGCGCAAATCCCATTTTATAAATTTGCTAGCACGTAATTGTGGTGTGGGAAATGAATTTTATTGCAGAATTATGAATTATACTTGTTAAAATTGAGTTAAAGAGAAATTTGCTTTAATCAAAGTAGCTTTGGTTGATCCAATAGTGATTTGAAGGAAATTTAACCAATTCAGGAACTGTAAGTATTAAAAAACTTTTAATTATAAATTTACATAGTTAAAAATCTTTATACTTTTGACTTTTAATCAAAAGATTTGGTTCCTTTGAATGCTTTCAAATTTTATCAGTTGACTTTAATACAAAGCTATTTCTATCTAAGACAGAAATAGTTAGAAATTTGTTAATTAATTATTAAATTTCTAAATATTAATTATCAAATCATTAATTTGAAAATTAAAATATTACTTCTATAAAAAAATAATCAAATTTTTACAAATAAAATTACATATTGAGTTAATCACGAGCTGTATAATTTACTGTTTTATGACCTTTTTTCATAAAAATCGAAAAAAATGCTAACTGAGACTGAAAAATATATTAGATGAAACTTTCTTGAATTTTGTAGTTAATAACAACTTTTAATTAGTTGTAAAAATTATAATTACTTTGCTTGATTAAAAAATATGACTTGCATTGGAGTAAAGTTTGTTTTTAAGAGGAATTTTCGGAGAAGATATAAAGAGTTAAAAATATATTAATCAAAGCGTCAAGAGAGAAATTTGGAGATTCCTTTATGGTACTTTCATTAACAAAATTCGGATTTTTCGGAATTATTTGTAGTTTTTGCATCTTTCATTTTTTAAATGATATCATAAATTCTTGTTTAGTAGAGCCTATTTCTTGAGAGCAACGAAAACTTTTTAAACAAAACCCTTAATTTTTCTTTGCAGCCACTTGATGGCTCATAAATTTTGAACATAAATTAAGCAATATGTATGAATTATATATTTTATTTTGAAGCTAATAATATCAACTTAAAAGTTTAAGTTGAAAATTATTACAGCTAAAAATATCTTTGCAAGAGCATTAAGAGTTGTATTTAAAGGTCAAATTCAATCATTTTGACCAATTAAAATGAAGTGAAAAGCTTAACAGTTAAACAATATTTCTACAATATTGCTTACAATCAGAGATAAGATTACAAAAATTGTTACTGCATAATTAGTAAAAATAGTCCAAAAAATAAAGTTCTTCAATACTTCTTATTTTTATATTTTTTTCCATATTCGTGTTTCTTTAAAAGTTTCTTAAATATTTGTATATTTCTTAATTAATAATTTTTTAACTCTTGCCAAAATTTTATTATTTCAATGCTCAGCATAATTTCATGCCTATATTTTTCTGCTTCTAATAATTATGTTTGCATGTTTGGACTTAATTTGAATTTTAAATACTCCTGCAATATTTTAACTCAGCTAAAGCCTGCTTAAAGCATTCTACTTTTAAACTATTAAATAAAAATACTTTCAGCAAATTGGAAAAGTTTATTTTGTCAAGACAAAGAAATTAAAGTTGTGAGTATAATGTGTTTTAAATGGTTGTCTTGTTGTTAAACAAATTGAGTAATGTTGTTTGAGAAAAAAGAAAAGTCAGTGCCTGATTCTATACAATTTTGAGAGTTCATTCCCTGGCCTATAATACCTTTGTAAGAAAACAGCTCGATGTTGAACTATTATATGATTACTTTTTAAACGTTTTAAAACACACTTAGCCTGAATTATCCTTTTTTTTAATATGTTTTTACTCAAAATGTTTGCCTGTTTTTCTCATCAAACTTGAATTGGCACCCTTAATGTCTTTAAAAGAAATTAAAAATATTGCACTTATATTTGATAGTAACAAAACCTATATTTTTATCGATTAAATCTTCAATTCAAAATTAATGAGCATTTAATGAGTTTCTAGTTTCAATTATTCTTAGATTTATAGACAATTATTGAGTCATAGCAACTAATTGGTTTGCCTTATTGAATTTTATACACTAAATAAAAATCCAGATAGTTTTAGGTTTATTTGATTATCCAGAAATATTTAATAGTAATTAATAATTGTTGTATCAAATGTAAAAATTACAAAACTTATTTACTAACGCAATAGTTGTCTATTTTGGAATTCTAATCGCTCAATGATCATACATTCATCTTTTGTGATATGAAGTGGCAATTAACCTTGTAAAAATCATGACAGATGCACTAAACTATACTTAGGTGACTTCTGTTAAATCTGGGGTTAAAGTTTTATAGATAAAATATTACAATATTATAAATCAAGAACAGAGCTTTATCATATTTTAAGAATAGCTCTCTCTTAATTCAATTGCCTTTTTTTAATAATAATCCATGTCCCTGTAATCTATAATATGTCTTTTACTTTTTGAATTTTTAGCATGTTTTGTTATACATGAGACTTACTCTTAAGTTCCATCCAAAACAATAATCTGAATTACGTAATCCTTTGTCCTGATCTTGTTTTAATGACTTTCTAGCTGATTCTGCTAGTCTTTAATGGACATCAAGTGTTTCTGTAAGCATTTTCTTTTTTCGCTGTCATTCAATGGTTTAATTTTGAGTTTTGATAAGTCGAATTTTTGAAATATATATTTGCGCGTTTAGTGGAAATGTAAATTTAAATCATTTTCAAATATTTATAAAATATATTAGTAACCGCTTTTATGTTATTTTCCTTGCAATGAAGCTCGTATAAATTAAACAATTTTCTAAGAGTCAGATCATGATGTGCTTTTGCTCTTTCTCAGAAATCCATCTTGATGATCCAGCACACGTAAATTATTTTCCCCAATATCAGACATTAATATAGGTTTAAGAGTTTTTCACTTACTTTAATGGTGTCCAAACAGAATTTTTTCCACAGGGGAACTTATCTGTTTTTAGAATTTAACAAATAACCTCATTTCTAGATGAGATTTTACGTTTTTGTAACGTCTTTGTTTCACCCTCGATTGCAATACATTTTGTCTATTAAATATGTCACCTAAATGCCAAAATTTCTCAGAAATGTTCTTTTTCTCTTCTTCCCCATAATTCTTTCTGCAAGCTTTTCGACAACGGCAATCTTTGTTTTGAAAAACCTTTGAAAGGACAATATTCCCGGTTTGAGTACAATATCTTTTTCTTAAATTTCATTTAAACTTTTGCACCTTTTGGATGTATATATGATCAATCTTTTCTTTCTTATTTGTATCTTCATTCCTTGAAGACTTATATTTTTTATTCTCTTACCTTTTTGTGTTTTTTTGAAATCATTAGTTACAAATTTCTCTTCATTCTCTGAACTAAATGGTGTTGTCATTGTTCTTCCTAATGGATGAAATAATTTAAAAAATTTAATATTATATTTTAAGTTTTTTATTAAATTTGTTTAACTGTGTTAATTAAACGTGGGAATATTCAAATAATACAACCGTCCAAAACGTGTTAAATATTAATTAATTAAAATTACCTTCGTCATTTCTTTCGGACATCATCATTTATTAATATCTTAATTTAAGTAAAAATGCGCTTAGGCCACTTTCAAAATAAACGGGTCACTCATTCAATTAATTCTTAAGACTTATGTATTCAGAATTATTGCATTTACTCGGAATATGAGAATAATCAAATACTTTACTGATAAATAACATTAAGTTGTACATGTAACCACGAGCAACCGGAAATAATTGACAAATTGGCTTAGGTTACATTCAAAATAAACGGCCCATGTATTTCTCTCAAGTTGGTTCCTTTTAATTTCGTCAGACTAATTAACAAAAAATCTTGCAGCTCTAATAAATATAGAGATTCAAAAAGTTATTATCATAAAAAAAAAATAGAAAATCTGGAACATGTTGATGTATTGACTTAACAGCAACTAGTTACATCTTCTGATTTATTTTTAATAGAGCCTTGAAATAAATCAACTTGAAGGAACAAAATTTCCTTCTAGTTTTATAATCATAATCAAAATGCATTTACATAAATAAAAACATAAATTCTCCAAAAAAAAAAAGATAAGCTTATAAAAATTTCTTTGATTACCTATTTCATTATGATCCTCCTTTAAAGAACAAATTGGCTCAATTCTTATTAAATTTACATTAAAAACTTTGCAAAGCCAAACAAATCTTTACTTTTTGAATTAGGTTTTTATCAACAGTATTTAATCATAAAATATGCTAAAAACTTAAAAATATATTTTCATGTTCAAAATAAAATGTTTTTCTTTTTTAGTTTTGAAAAAAAAAAAAAAAAAACTTTATTTTATTTACCCAAAATATGTCAATGTCGCTAAAATTTGAATACCTCCAAATGGGTAAATTTTGATTTCAGTATTTTCATTCAGACCGAGTACATAATTTTTGCTTGTAAAATTATTGAGTAGTTTGTTCTATAACGTACCATCAATAGCAATGTTTTGTTTTTATTACTCAATAGAGCTTGGGAGATGTTTTTTTTTTTTTTAGATTTTTTCGCTTTTGTTATTAAGCATTTTTGTTGAAGTTTTAATGAGTTTACTGTTGTTCTTTCGTTGTTTTATGTTTTTTGTATTTTCAATTGATCAATTGAAAAAAATATAATATTGAGGTTCTTTGTTTGCTCTCAATCAAATATTAACAATTTGAATGGAGCTTGTAAGGTAATGTGAAATGAGGCAAGAGATTGTTTATTAAAATCATGCGTTTTTAAATTCCAAAGATTAATTATTGAATCGGGAGGATTATCAATGTTCACCAATGCTTAAGTATTTTGTTGTTATTATCTAAAGTTTGTTTATTGCTTTTTTATAGCTTTCATGCATAATTAATTCAATAATTATTATTGATTTCTTGAAAAGAATCAGGCTTTTATATTTTAATGAAAAATCTTATCTTTCCAACTTTCATTCAGTGAAAGTTAAGTGTATTTTAGTTTTATATATAGCTATTATTATCTATGTTGCCCTCAGGATCACTTTTTTGATGACATGAGATTTTGGGATTGAAATTCTAAGTATTGTTTGACGGGAAGCACAATAGCTCGACATATTGGAGAGCATGTTTAATTCCCAAAATATTAAACAAAAGGTTTGTATATTTGTATTAGCTCCAAACTATTTGTACATTCCAGTAGGAAAGGTGATTATCGCTTATGGGCTGCCGCGAGCATCGCCAGAGGAGGTGGCAGTTCATCGCTTTTACATCTCCTTGCCATTCTTTTACGTGTAATTTTTAACATAGGATGTCCTAGGAAAGGATGAGCGACAACACAAACGCATTAAATATGCGTATGTATTGCATTTGTATGCTCTTGAATATTTCTTATTATTCCTATTGGAAATTATTTCTGTATACCAATATCATCTGGTACACTGTCAATTTTGCTGTAAAATAAATTAAAGGAAAGGGCAATATGAAAATAGAAAGAATTTATTTTTAAATTTAAGCATTTATTCATTTTTTAATAACAATTATACAATAATTATAAAATAAATTACAACAATGCAATTCAACTGTTTATAGATACTATCATATATAATAACAATAAAAATTCTTAGTTGTAAGGTTACATATGAGCAGTTCAATTTATTATTAAGTTTTATTTAATTTCAGTTCCCTTCGTAATGACATTAAAATTAGCATACTTAATATATTTAAAATTAATTAATCACAGTTAAAGTTTTTTTAATATTATATTTCACTTTATTTTATTAAATTAACTAAAATAATATAAATTAAAACACTTAAAAATAACTCACTTCAGACTTTTTCTAAGTCCTAAAATGACATTTGGCTTAGAAATGCGTATATGCCATGACTATACACACGAAAATTACTCACGGCACATATACACGCTCTGTAAAACACAGTGTATCTTATATTTAAGCAATCACCACATCGCCTCGGCCTGCTCTAAGCAGGGCAAAGCGATGATCGCCTTGCCCTGCTTAGAGGATGTCATCGCCAAATTTCCTAATGATTAGTCTAAATGGCCTTAATATTCTCTTTTGAAATAGTGTTCTTACACGATTCATTTTCATATTTTTACTTCTAGCCATTTTGTTTTATATATTAAAAAGTTCGATGAATTGCTTCAACTGTTTGCAGATAGTTTTAGTTATTTGTAGTAGCTATAATTGGTTAAAAATACAGTACATAAAGCATGTTTAGCTTAGGATATTTATTAAAGTAAAGGATACAAATTTTAACTTAAATCCTTGTTTTACCTTACTTCTTCAATTAGTAACACTAATTATTTTTCAGTATCGACTACTACCCAAAATATAACTGAAAAAGTTTTAATTTGGAAATTACTTTTCAATACATATATTATACACAATATACTAACCAAATAAATATTATAAAGCACCATTATGTTGATGAAAAAGTGAATTAAATTAAGTGCCTTTATTAAATGATTTTGTTATTACTAATGAATCGTCTGGAATAAATGTAACAAGTGCTCTTAAAATATATTTCTACAGTTCCAATAATAAAATGCATATTTTCAAGAGTTTTTGATTAAATTAATTGCATACTGGAATTTTAATGTGAATAATCCTCAAGATATTTAGTTGCAATTAAAATTTGATATAATTAATTATTTCACCCCTGATTCAAGCCATACTGTTGTAAGCAGGTATTCTTGTTTGTGTTTTTAGCCAAAATTATTGTTTAGAATCCTTGAAGTATCGCTATTGAAAAGCATGATGGTGTCAATTTGTTGCTTTCTTATTTTATGTTGATTTTATATAATTCCTTCAGATCCCAATTAAAAGCTTGCTTGGGGTTCTTAAGTGAAGATTTTATTGGTCTCCTAATTAGGTTTTTTAAGATGGTAATATTTTTCAAAATACAGGAAGCACCAGTTACTTTTGATTAACACCAAATTTCGTTACTTTACTTGTAGGAGTAGATGAAAATCGTTTCATGCCAATTCGCATGTGTAATTTTAAACATGATTTCTTACAATAATAAAAATTTTGAACATTATTTTAGATAGATATTTTTCTTTCCCAATTGATATTTTATTATACTTTTGAAATTTAAACATCAGAAATTGATGATTTAAAAAATTAAAAAATAATGTTTTTTTTTGCAAAAAAGAAATCTTAATGAAATGTCTTTGTAGACGTCTATGGTAGATACTTATGTAAAGAGTACTTTTATGTACCTATTGAGCTTTTGTATGATATAATAATGACATTTGAAAGATTAGGACAGTTACATTGTTGTAATAAATTTATGGAAATGCTTGTTCTCTGCTAACAGTTCACTCTTTAAATAATTTGCTAAAATTTAATTTGATTTAGAAAAAAGCTAAAATAAAAATATTTTTACTACTGTGTACTAATTAATTTGAATTTCTTGTGCATACCGAATATTAACAATTAAATTTAAAATTCATTCCATTTAAGACCTTCAGCACAATATTTGTAATTATGTCACAATAACTATGAGTTTCAGAATATTTGTGTTCTACGAACCTATTTCCTAATTATTAAATTTAATACATAAATATATAAATCAGGTTTAGTACATTTATAATTTGCAATTTGTAAACTAGATTTAGGTTAGTACATTTGAAAAATATACTAGGGGTTCCATATACAAATTCTAAAATAGTAGTAAATTTGTCTAGTTCATTTGGGCACTGTAAGGGAAGTTATTTTAACAAAATATTAGAAATGATATTTTTAACCCCAAATTTTAAAAGATGGCTCAACCATTATTTATTAAAAGCTCTAAACATCGAAACAGAAAATTTTAAGCAAAATTAAATTTAGAAATACGCGAAGTAAGGTGACCAGTTATGATTTAATTCTCAGCTTATTTAGAAGTTATATATTTTAATAACTACTAAGAATTATTTTCATAATTCATTTTTAGTAACTATTTGAATTTGAATTTGAATTTGAGCTTCATCTGTCATTTAGTTTGCTTACAGTGCTCCATTTTGTAAGTTCATTTCAAGTGTCTTTGCGATTTTTGTAATGAATAAAACAATCGAGCACAGAATTTGTCTTAAATTTTGCATTGGAAATGGAATTTCGTGTGCCGAATCCCTGGAAATGTTGCAAAAGGCTTACAGTAAATCAACTTTATCAAAAACACGGGCATATGAGTGGTATAGTGCATTCAAAAGCGGTCAAGATGTCGTGGAAGATTTGCCTCGCTCTGGTCGGCCATCAACGTCTTCAAGTGAAATTAACATCACTAAAGTGAAGGAAATGGTGACTGAAAATCATCATCTAAGTTTAAGAGAAATAGCCACTGAAGAGTTTGTGTCTCACGAATCAATTCACACCATTTTAAACAATTGTTTGGGCATGAAGTGTGTTGCCGCTCGACTAGCCCCGAAAGACATGAATTTTCTTCAAAAACTCAATCGCGTAAGGGTCGCTGAAAACATGCTAGAACGAGTCAATTCTGATCCTTCATTCAAAAAACGTATTATAACTGGTGATGAGACATGGGTTTATGAGTTTGACATGCAAACTAGTCAACAAGCCGAAACCGAAAAAACCTTGTCAAATTCGATCAAAAGTCAAGGTAATGTTGACGGTTTTCTCTGATTGTCGCGGTGTTATGTACTCGAAATTTTTGCCAGAAGGTCAGACGGTAAAAAAAGAATATTATCTAAGCGTCATGCGGCTATTGAGAGAGCAAATTTGTCGAAAAAGGCCGGATTTGTGGAAAGAAAACTCTTGGATTTTGCACCGCAATAACGCACCATCCCATAAGGCTATCATTGTGACCGAGTTTCTGGCCAAAAAGTCAACAAATACCATTGAACAACCACCATATTCACCCGATATCACGCAGCCGACTTTTTTCTTTTCCGTAAACTGAAGTTACCACTTCGAGGCACCCGTTTCCACTCGGTAGAAGACTTAAAAGAAAATTCGCGGCGAAAACTGAACTCGATTTCGTAAAAAGCGTTTAAAAAATGCTTTGTTGATTGGATTATTCGTTGGCGTAAATGTATTTTTTCGCAAGGAGCCTATTTTGAAGATGATAAAATAAATTTTGATGAATAATAATTATTTTGTGTTTTATTGACCGATTCCCGGAACTTTCTTGACAGAGTAGTATAACATAACTAGTCAAGAAATGTTTAAAAATAAGATATTAGAAATGTGGGATAGTATAAAAGCCAATGATACTGAAAAGGTAAGTTGCCAACAGCATATACAATCGCCTAATAGCAATAAATGAAAGGAGGCAAAAAGATAATCAACTAAATAGTGAATATTATTTAAAAGCTAAAAAATCATACTATTGACTAATTTTTTGATAAAATTGAAATGAAAAGAATTTATATATTTTCTAAGTGAATGCTTCTATCATCTGAGAAATTACATAAATTTAAGTTAAGTTATTAAAGTATACTCCTGTCATTTCATTAGTTATTAGCAGCTTCCATAAGCTAAGCATGTAGACATCAATGCTATCTGTTCAAGGGGGTACGAAGAATTCTGAGAGCTACTCTATAATATGTTACTTAAAATTAAATTATTGAAAGCTAATGTAAGTGTGGTAGTGTGATATGCTTAAGTGCATTTCTCTATGTTTAATTATGTTTTAAATTGAACAAATTTCATTTTATCCCTTTTAGTGTGTTTGAAAAATATAGCTTTATTGCACACTCAGCGAATAACATATTCTTTTCCATTATCTTTAATGTTTTAAGAGTAATATCACGTTACTTTCAAACGTCTAAGTAATTACCCATATTAGATCAATCAGTATTGAAAATACCTTTATTTCTATATTATTATACTCTTAATTGGTTTGACATTGTAATTAAGTGAACACAGTACCTTCCTTTCTAATGACTTAAATTGAACTGTGCATGGTAGCTTGAATTATCAAGAGCTTTATAAGGCGGTCTTTAAATAATATATTTTTCCATTGCTTTTATTAAGTTATTAAATGCCTTTATTTCTAAAAATTAATAATTATATCAAATTCAAATACTATGGAATACATTTCTTTGTCATAGAAAATGAAAATGTCATATACTTTTGTGAATGGTTGACAGAATATAAGTTTGCTGTACCAAGTAAACCAAATTTCTTTCTTTATTTTATGTGTCCATATTGATGAGTCTCGTTTCCAGAAAGATTTTTCTTGTTTTTCGAGAAGAAAAATTTAATACATGCTGTATGTAAGCAATTGATATTTGTACATGTAAATTAAAAGTGAAAAAACTTTGGAATAAATAGTTTAGAGTAAGCAAATTTCTATGTTTAGAGTATTTTAATACAAGAAATAAAAACAAATGTTTTATTTCTTGTTCTTGAATAAACATAACATAAAAACCTGTTTAAGTCCTATATATATTGAAGTACAAATATCGATAGTTATAAAAGCAATAAACTCTAGCTTGCTTGAACTAATTTTCTGTGATGTACATCTCTTTAATATTTGATTTTAAAGTAAAAGGTAAAATTATATATCCAGGAACATACACATATAACCTGCGTCAAAATTACAAAAAACTTCAAAGTTGAAAATTAGAACTCTACAAACAAAAAATTCTTAAAATATTTAGGAAAAGATTTTATAAACTTATAAACTTTGAAGAACCTTATTTATTTTCTTAATTGTAACTTAATTGTAAATGTGATTCAAAGACTTGAAAGTATTTATATAAAAAATAATAACTAGAAGGTCAATGCATAAATGTAAGTGGAGAATACAAAAAGCACAATAGAAAGCTGTAAAAGTACAATAGATCGAGACTAATCGCAGTGCATTTGCCCCCCTTTTTTCTTCTAATGTAAACAGGAAAAGTTATTCATTTGAAACATTTGCAAAGCAGCGAAAAATTTGAAATGTGAAAATACATTCCTATGACAAAAGTTCTACTTTATTTTATGTTGCTATGAAAAATTGAATCATTTTGAGTGTCTTGATAATGATTTTGTTGTTTTTAAAATACAAATTTATTTTTCAGTATCATCAAATGGATGCAGTTTAATTGAATTTATATTTTCTGCTCATAACTTAAAAGTAGAAGGATGATTTTATTTTCATCAATAATTTCACAAAAAGAGCATGAATAGCTAAATTGTTTTTCCTACCTCGGTTAATTCTATTATTGGCATAGAATCCTTTGAATTTACATGAAATTTGTTGTCATTTTCAATAAAAACAAATGATAAATGATTAACAAGGGAAGACAAACGAAATAATTTTTATTTAAGTGAAGTAACATAATATCTAACTGTCTTTTGTCTATTCCCCTTGTAAAAATCCCCTTAAATTGAATTTTAGATTTTTCACAATATAATTCTTTTAAAGCATGAAATGAAAAATAAAGGCCACTATTGTATAAATATCTTAGCCTTTTTTTGGAAACAAATTTACGTAGAACAATATGCCAAATAATTTTAGAATGCAAAATTCACTGCAGCTTTATGGCCCTAAGCTATAAGCCGACAAAAACATAAGAAACAATTAATTTGTGGCTTACTCATACAATTCTGGTCTCATTTGTTTTATAAAGGGTGCCAAGTTGTGCAAATCATAGCTATTGTGAATGAGGATGATATGCTTTCCGGTAAATTTTTTGCTTTTTATTTATGTATCAAACGAGGGATAAAACATAAAAGCCAAATAAGTTTGGTGAAAATAGAAGATACCTTGTTTAAAAAGACTTTTAACTATCGGTTGGCTACTTTTGAGTACTGATAATTTCCTATAAAGCAAAAGCTATGGAGAAAAGAAAAAATTTATGTTTTCGAACAAAATAAAGTTAAAATTGCTAGCTGGAAATCAAATAAGTGACAAAAACTATAGAAAAAGAATAAATATTTTTTATGCTGAAGTTTTTTCCTTATATGAATGTTTAGGGATAAAATTGTCAACTAGAAAATTTACTTTTAATAATTTAGTTAGTTTTGTAATATTTGTATAATATTCTAAGTTATCAAAATTATATTCGAAAATTTTCTGATAGATTATGTGATCCAAATTTTATTACAAGAATTTTACCCACTTTTTAAGCCTTTTTAATTAAAACTAAAATATTTCCGAAAATGAAGTAAAAGCATTTATCAAGCCAAAAAATATAACAAATTTTGTGACACAACTTTAGCTGTTTATAAAATAAAATTAATCATTAAGAAAAGTTATATTTGCTTTAGTACTCTCTAAAATCTGACTATCCCAAGGGCAATAAAATAGATTTAAAACTTGACACAGCCGCCAATCTCCACTTATAATTAGTCAATTTTAAAGATGACAAAAAAGCTTCCTTTATATATGTACGAAGACCATGCTTAGGTGTCATGATCTGAAAATGACTTTGTACACTGGAATATTAAGTATAAACTTTAATGGAATATATTATTAAAGAACAGAGGGAACACTCACAGACACTATCCCAAAATGGTATTCAAAACTTTATATTTCAGCTTCTACCGGATGTCAAAGTTATAGCTTAAATAAAATTGAATAAAATTTTAACTCTTTTAAGTGATACCTAAAATATGCTGCTTAGTAAGTAGAATAAGAAGCTCTGGATGATAAATCATATTCTTCCTTATAAAAAAACCATGGTAGAAAATTTTTGGCCTTTTTTATTAATACTTATTAATACTTATTGTTGTTTGTGGCTACTTTGCAAGTTATAATTACAAAATAACTTCAAAAAAACAATATTTTTGACATTTAAATAAATAAGTCAACATTAAAAAATACTAATGGTCTATTAACATGATCAATTGTTTCACTATCCACGCGTATAGTCTATGAAATGATATGATGACCCGAGTTGCTGCTTTAAATTATTTCAATATAAAAACTTAATTGCAATTGTATAAAGTAAAAAAAGTATTCCTGGTATATTTCATACATTTTTAGCACCAAAGAAAGGCAAAACTAAATTTTTCTTTACAATTTAAGTTTAAATTGAAACCTATGGAAAATATTGCAGCATTTTAGTTATTAAAATTTCAATGAAAATAACAACCATCAGCGTTTAAGTACAGCTAGAAATTCTAATTGCTATGTGCATGCTAAGAAATCTCTATAGCAGCAGTAATTACTTCCGATTGGGTGGTACCATGTTTAACTATTCTAATTTATGATGCCAAGCTCTAAAACTAAGAAGCAGTGTTATTCGTAAAGAAACAAAGATGAATGACTAGCGGTGTCTTGGGGGTGAAAAAAATTTGCATTCCCTGACAACTAACTTACAAAAGATAACATCTTCTTAGGCATTTTAGTTTTTTATAAATTTAAATAAATGCCTATGACTGCAGGAAATTATTCGTGAGAACTTAGTATTACTGTCAAATCAATTTGTTCCGGGTTAAGCCCTATAGTTTAGCTGACTTTATTCACCTCTGAATTTTTATAGTACTTTTGATAGATACATTAAATCTACAGCTATAATTTTTTGATGTAATCTCAAATTTCTTTTTGCTATTAATCAAACGAGCTCTGCATACTTGTCCAAAGCTTTAAGTAGTTTTTAATGTTTATAGCCCAACATTTTTTTAAAACAAACAAAGATAATTGTCCTACAACCTACATCATATATATATTTCTGGGTAAAATTTTGAAACTTTTATAATTTTACTGATGAATGAAGTGATATTTGAAAACTGTTTTTCTTGCAGATTTGCCAAACTTATATTGGGCTAGTGGGATTCATTATAATTATAGGATAGCCTGTTCTATTTCAGATTTTATTTCTGTGTGAAGTTAATAACAAAAATCAGGCGTGCCATGAAAAGTTTCAAATTATGACATAGATCCATGAATTTGTATGAAAAATGAGCATTTTAAATGTTGAATATAACTTACCTTTTTATTTACAAATTAATCAAAATTAAATTTAATTAAATAAAAATTTAAAATCTAATTTAAGAAGCATAATGTTGTGGCGATAGTTATTTTATTTTATTTAATATAATAAATTATATAAAACGCAGTAGTTTTTTAAGAGGTACGTAATATGTCTAGCAGGCTTTGAAAATTTACTTGCTTGACATATTACGTACAATAGTCAGTGAGTTATATTTTTTTTTAAGCATAAAACATTGTATTTTAATGACACGTGGACTAAGCCTATACTCCAGTGTGAGGCTGCACTGGGCGTGTCATTGCTTAAGTTAATATTGTAATATTAATTATTAACTGTAAATTATAAAATAAAAATAGTAGTGAAATACTTATTATTTTTACTACAATGTATATAATCATTGTTTCATATGATAAAGATATAAAAAGTTAATAAATTTATAAAATTTAACTGTTACTTGACCAGTTAAGCTTCGAATTTAATTTTAAAAATCCCTTATAGTGAGCAGAATCAAAATCAAGCGATGACGTGTAAGCACGATAAACGCGAGGCAAAATAGTCCTTTAACAAATTTTATAAAAAACAATGAATTAGACAAATTATCTAAAAGAAAATTCTACATAAGTTGTGGTTATTATAAACTTAAAAATTTTCAAATAATAATGAAACAGTTTTCATAGTCAATGGTAATGACGACGAGTTAACACGTCAAATGCACGGTAGTGGAGATTTGTTTTGACGTGTATATACGACAAACGTGTTTATCTGGTTAAAGAAGTATATAAATTTTGTTTTGAAAATTTCCTACTTATTGTTAGTCAAGTAGTGTGAAGCCGACAAAGTCTTCTCTCATATGGCAGTACTTCTCTCACTTATTTCTCACTTTAATATAAGAATATTTTGTTAAGAATACGCACTTTAAGGAGATATGTACAAACTTCACGAATTATTCAAATAAGGTGATGAACAAGCAATTGACGTTAAAGGCTTTAGACTAAGCAATTTGACCTTATTTTTTTTAAGTTATTCTTCAACTATTTATTAATTTCAATTGAAAACTACACCACTCATACCTGCAAGAACATAATGAGAGCAACAAAAATGTAAATAACAAAGCATTCATTATCGGAATGTGCAAAATAAAAACAAAACCATGCAGCAGCTATGAGACTGTGCTTGAGACTTTGTTTTAGATTGACTTGGCCAAGAAATAATTCATATGCCACTATATATTATTTACAGCTCCCTTTTTAAGCTCAGTTCTTTTCTAAAATACAAAGCAGCTTGATAGTGCTATCAATAAGCAACTTTCAAGATTTTAGCTTTAAAGTAACAAACTTTACAAGCGAAGTTTTATTTAAAAAAATACAGAAAAATATAGATATAATTTATTGTTAAAGTGGTCAAAATTATTGAAGGCCTTGATATCTTCAATTTTTTCAGACAAAAGTCAATAATAAATTTATTTCGGAAAAATACTCAGCCATTTAAATAACTTCTTAGATCTAATACTCATATATATACTTTAACCCATGGTTAAATGCTAAAATACACCAGCAATTTATTTTATTTAAATGTAGGTAAACCGATTGAAAATTCGCAGTTATGCAATTTGGATAAATGCAGACGAAATTAATTTTTCTTGAAAATCCTAGCTAACTTATATTTTTAAGATACTTTTTATTCATTTCAATTTATATAGACTTCAAAGTATCTTTAATAATTTAAAATATGAGTATGATCAAACTACTTTAATTTGTGACGTTGAAGATTAAATATTTGTTTACTTGGTTATGGATTGATTAAGATTCTTGATTTTAAAAGTTTACCCAAAAAAAGTTATTTGAATTTATTACTGTCAATCATACATAAATTATTCATAATTCACATGTGAATATTTTTGAAGGTTAAAAAGTCATTTATATTACTGCGCAGATAATAAAAATACTGAAAAAATATACTGAAGGTAAATCATTTTTCATTAATTACAGTTGTAAAACCACACAGTAGTACTGACACAATATATAAATTTTTCACTAAAATGTACATTATATACATATAAATAGGAGATATAGTGATACAGGATTTATCTTAATAAAATTGCTTACACTATAAAATACATTTTAAGCTCAGTGATTTCATATATCATTTAGTTAAATTTTTATTAAAAATCACCAAATGCTTTATTCTCATGAGAGACAATTTCACTAAGCATACATCTAAGTAGAAAAGAATCATTCTTTTTTGTAACAACAACAGTTTCATATAATTATATGCATTCACATCCTTAAACTATGCATTTCATAGAAATTTTGCTGTAAAATAAATTTTGTTCCTGTGTTCAATGTTAGTAGATAGCAATTTTCAAAATTTTTAATTTTTTGTATAAAATTTTCTTATTGTACAGCATTTAAGAATATTGTTTTAAAATTTCAAAAAGATAATTATATAAGTCCTGCAGTTATCGACAGTTTTTATACCTCTTGTAACTTTTTCAGAGTTTTAAACTTTAAGCGTGTTTTTCTCGAAGTAACATTTTAAAAGCCTGGGATTATCAGAACTCAAAAATTACTGTACCAAATTTATAAGAAATTTCATATTTATTTTCTACATGTTAAATACCTACCTTCAACATTCATTTTCTTTTTGTTGTACAAGATTATTAATCATTATGGGGCTGTAAAAGTTACTGTTTTTTATACAGAAGGGACAAAAGAGAAATAAATATGCTGAAGGCCCAAGAACTCATGATTTAAATAAATTTATTTTTTATTTCAAATAATTCTAGGATAAAACATGGTGATCACCGTTAATTAACTTTTTCGAAGGACAACTTGGGAAATGCTTTGAAACTTGTTTATTTTGTCCAAATATTTATTGAAAAGCTTTTTAATAACCTGAAAAATATATTAATATGCATATTTACTTTGTCTTTCTCAACTGTTATTGCTTACGCACCTGTCCCATTTTAAAGCAACAATAAATTAAAATATGTTGTTATCTCGATTTATTATATAGAAAAATGTATAGTGTTTTATCTCTTTAAATATTTAATAAGTGCATAAAATTTCTCCTCAATTAACAGATCCATTTTCTACCTTCATACTAAATAACCTAAAGTTTAGCAACTGTTAACTGTTTTGGGATACTTATTTTAAATTCAATTTAATTAGCTACATACATATTTTTTCAACAAATTTTTTAAATCAGAACAAAAACTTTCAAGAATTAAATTAAAAACCTATCAAGCTTTTAAGTTTAAGATTGGAATCCCAAAAAAATTAAATTTCTACAATACCATTTGAATGAACATTTTTTTAATTCATCCTTGTTAAATCACACAAAAAATGGGGTACTTAAATGTTTCCTTCTGTTGTTATGGTTGTCATTAATTAGCCATTTGACTAATCACTATAGAAAACAATATTACAATGTTAACTGTAATTGAGACATATATTGCCTAAATAGGATGAGTACTTACCTTCAAGCAAATCAAATTAAGGATGTTAAGTACAATTTGATCAAGAGAGAAATGGTAATGTCTATTGTATTCTACTGGTTCTACTATGCTTGAGTAATACATAATCAAGATTAAATCTAATTTTACTTAAGGCTAAAAGTAGGTAGGATTTTTATTCTATAAACGGGCTATACTTAATTTTATCATTATTTCAGGGCCGAATTAAATCAAGATTACATTATTTATGTTAAAAGTTATATACACATATATAAAGTTTAATCAGACTCTTAAATTTGGAAAAATTTAATAAATAATTCTAAGAAACCAGAAAATGTTATTATTAAAAGAACTAAACTAAACTTCCATCAACAAATTATTATATTTTGTTAGCAAATATGAATTTTATATTTTAGTAAAGGTCAAAAGATTTTGAACTACACTCTTGGAAATACAATAAATACTATATCTATACTATTGATCCAGTATTTATTGTTGCACAAAGATTTTAGCTTTAAGACTGCAAAATATAGATATAGATTGGTTCTGAATTCATTGAGCTTACTTAGTGGATAAATGCCAATTTTTTTTTCCATTAGCAACCACAGTTTCAAATACATAAATTTTTCTTCATTGCTCATAATACTACAACTGTTAAAATTTATAATCAGTTTTATGCAAACATAAACTCTGCAAGCAGAGATGTCTCCTTAAAACTTTTCTCATAGAAATAACTCTAAGATTTTTAAATTGGAGATAAATACAAAGCAATTTATGGATTAGTCTAGACAAATTTTAGTGATTTACCATGGAATGCTGTAGTTAAAGTAAAATTATTATAAGGAAAGCTAAGAGGAAGAACGTTTTCTTGTTTTTTGGTTTTAAATAATGATTTGTAAGAATATTTTAGTTTATGTCTAAATCTTAGGAATTATTTTACAATACTTTTTGAGGTCAAACGTAATTAATACAAAGTACCTAAACTATATGATCGAATTATTAGTATGCAAATCTTAAGGATTTTTGGATTTTTGCCAAAAATGTTTGTTTGACTATGATTTAATTGGACATTCTTTAACTACACATATTGATTATTTCCCTGTAAAGGTTAGCACTATGACTCCACTTCATTGATGAAAAATAACTATTTCTGAGTCATAATGCTTATTTCTTCGGTGAAACTAACTTCTATAATGGGAATAAGTTCATGCATGAAAAAAATACTGACGATTTATTTTTCTGCTTGGTGTCTTGTACGGTTGATATTATCTCAATAAATGATTATTTAAACAGAGAATTGTAAAAATCCCTATTTCTATACATAACTTTAAAGCAAAAAGCACAAAGGCTTTATTGACACCTGAAAGAGCTAACCTTAGGCTAGTCTTGGTTCGTTAAATTTAGCTGCTTTTAATTTGTTTCTAAAAAAATTCATTGAATTAAAAGAACTAATGAATTATATTAAGTGTAAATTCTGATCATATAGAATTATAAAATATTCCTGGAAATCGATAGAAGTCGGCGGAATAGCAAGCCATAAATTTATTCGTCTGTTTTTTTATTTCATATTTTTTGGTTGCTTTTAGTTGTTAAGAATATTTTAAATTTATTAAAAACTATTGGTGATTGGTTTAGCAAAAGCAATCGAAAGATTGAGAACTTCTGCTGTTTTTAGTAAAAACTTTAGTTTGGAAATTACATCTAACGGGCATAATTTTTAAACTTTCATTCGTACAAATATAAAAATATATCAAAATATTTTTCAAATACTGTTATACTAAAAGTATTATTTTACTTTTATCTTTTCAATTTACATTTTTATTTCAAAATATTTATTTTTTAGTTATTTTACGTTCACATATTTTTAACTTTAAGAATTCATATAAAAAAATCAAATTTCTTTCGAAATTTTTAAATATTTATTGATCATAAAAAATTACAACTCTTTTTGAATTACTTTTCATTTTTTTGCATTTAAATATAGAAGTGAAATTCAGTTTGACACAAGTATATCTACTTGACAGCTAGTCAATATAATTAATTGTTATATTTTTACTCAACAAGTTCATAGAAATTTTTTTTTAAGATAAAGTTAAGAAGAAGAATTTTTCAACTGCGTCAACTCATTTAGTTCAAAATATTACTATTATTACTACTTAAAATATTAAATATTGATTTGAGAAATATAAAAATAATCTAATAAGAAAAAAATAAAAGTAAAAGTTTCAAAAAGAAAATGTGAAGAGTTAAAAGAAACTCATTCTCAACACGACAAAAAGCTAATATTAGTGTTATATTGTATATCTTTAAAAATTCTAACTCTTTTTTAATCAAAACGTAAACTTTATACTTGATGTAGAGAAATTTAACCGAAAAGCCAATATAAGATCTGAAAAACCTAAAACAATTCCATTTAATATTGACAAACCTACCTTTTATTTGCTAGTATTCCCCAAAAGTTAAGATGTAAATAAGCCCAACATCCTTAATTTCTATAACCACAAAGTATATCCTTTGATTTGTAATCCAAAGCAAAGGCCATTAGTACGCCTATAATTGCATCGTTAAAGAAACGTGTTATGCATATTCAAATTCACAGTAATGAAGGTCAGTTTTCAATCGCCTTTAATATAGTAGTAACCTTATGCATATTCAATTTAGTATTTCCTCGAAAGTTATCTTGAATAAAAATTTCCTTACTGAGAAATTCACCACACTTCAATCATGCGCATTACCAAGGATATTCTAATCATTTGTCAGACAATATTATATTTTTAATAGAATTCATCCCTCTTATACTGGGGAATAGTAATAAATATTTTCCCCAAAAACCACCACTTCATTTTTAGAATATCACTGACATTAGCAACAGTATCTGTGGGAAATCTTGTTATCCTGTGGAAGACGGTTGACTTCCTTTTGGTATCATGGTCTTTTAGTATATGGTCTGCGGTCGTCCTTGCATATAGCATGTAACGTGTTTATTTTAAATTTAAAACGAATGTGCTACCTGTTCGATTCATTGTGTGTTAAATATTTTCGACTTGTTAGAGGATAATTTTCTCCCACAACTGATTGTACGACTAATTAAAGGATTGAAAGTGATTTTGATATGAAAATTGATAATTAAGTGCCATTTGGGTGCAATATATGTATATATATTAATATTAAATTGATTAACTGTGATAAGTTGTTGAGTATAAAATATTTACGTGAGTCATTTACCATTCTGTGTTAG
Source organism: Acrocera orbiculus (assembly GCA_947359355.1). NCBI lineage: Eukaryota > Metazoa > Arthropoda > Insecta > Diptera > Acroceridae > Acrocera > Acrocera orbiculus. The sequence continues at coordinate 7,819,413 of OX375757.1, forward strand.
TGTTTAATTTTTATTAACCGATTAAAATGACAATAAGAGGTCTTTTTATTTTTAAAATTACTTTTGTGAATAATTTCTTCATTGAACTATGAAAAATTGATTTAGAAAACATCAAAAATTTGATTAATGATGTGATAATCAAAACTTCAAATTCTATCAGATTTGAATATTATTAATTGATGTCTCACTTACTTTATTTTTACTTTAGGTTTACAATTAAGATTATAGGCTTACTTTACTCATACGATTATAGTGATTTCTAGTTTCTATGAATTTATTATTTAAATATTTAATTTTAATAGATGTGTTTAAGTTTTTAGGAAAAGATTTTCTTAACATTATTGCTTATAAATTTTTCTTTTAAAACAAACTGGAAATCAATTCTGAAATATTAATGAATTTAAATTGTCTTATAAAAAATTTGAAAATGTTTTAAATAGCTCTGCTGCATTTAACTCCCGAAAATTCATTCGAGTTTATTTTGTATCTTTGATGTTATATTTCAATCTAATTTTTGGTTAAAAATTGTATTTTTATAAGTTAGCCTTGGAGTTTTTATGTGGTTCTCTAAGAGATTGACAATTTCAAAGCAAATGAAGTCAAGTAAACTTCAAACTAATAATATTTTGACATTGATGTACGAGATACTAAGTTTTAATTAAATTATAGAAAAATATTTTATTCTCTTATTATATTATAACGTAGTAATCCTTTCTGAGGATAAAATAAACGTTCTGGCCAATTTTCTTTAAGCTATCCCAAGTTAAATATTATTTGATGATGATTTCATACTGAATGTACTGAAAAGTTTGTAACTTTAACACTGATTTGATACTAGTAGTGTTGAATCGTGACTTGTCTAAACCTCTAATATCAATCTTACTAACAATATCTTTTAACTTTTTCATTATGATCAAGTTTTTCGAAATAGTCATTATGTATTGGAAGGATATATGGTAATCAAGTAATAATATCTGTAAATTTTTCGAATGTGATGGGTCTGGAATGATGATATAAACGTGTTAGTACTATATGTTCAAAGTTCTGTGATCTTCCCCGTGAGGGCGATAAATTTAGTGATTTAAAATCCTCATTCTCACAAAATGAAGTTTTATTGAACATTGTATATGGTTTGCTTTTAAAACCCCTTATCCAACTTTTTACTTCTTCACCATTGTATATTCTCGCCATCTTAGAATTGCATCTTCTAAGGGTTTTGTAGAAACAAAATGCATTTCATGCAAAATAAAATAAACTAAATTTTCGGCATTATTTTATGATATTATATAGTCTTTAGGGGCATACAATAAATTTTTTTTACCTATAGCATCCTCGATATTCCCAAAATATCAACTTTTATAAATATTTACAAAATAGACGTAATTGTGTACGTCTCAGCTTTCTTCAAGATAAGTGAACAAATCCGATACATTACTATATTTCTGATAGTGATTTAATATTTTGTGATAAACGTGGAGAAACCATAATTCCGAGGAACTATAATGTCATTTACAATGTTGCCGCACATATTAAAATGCACTAAAGGAGTTGTGTAGTACAATTTTGATCTAAATAGTAGTATGTTTTTGAGGAAAGTGGACTTACACTATTTTCGATTATATTTGTAATGAAAATGACTATGAAAACTTTTAATGAAAAAAACAATGAAAATTATTACAGATTTCTTTGGAAAAAATTTATAAATTAAAAGTTCATTGTAGGTTGTATTCATTTTTATCATTAACTAATTTCTTGTAAAAAATGACTTACACCACTTTCAAAGAAAATGACTTAATTAGTGAAATGGATTGGATTTAATTTTGTAATTATTGGATACTGAGATTTTCAATTCTTTGGCATAGTTCACTATGTTTTTACTTTTATTCAGGGATATTAATGAGAACTACACCGATTACCAAACACAAGATCAGCATATGGCTTATAAATGAAATCATTTCTCTGAACAATATTGTTCAAAAACAGGAAAATAAATTACCCGAAATTATAACCGCTACTAGGAGGTGAGAGTTTGCCTATAACCCTGTTTTCTATTTATTAGAAGTAAATCTTTGCCTGTTTATAACTTTCTTAGGAAAGACAGATGAATAACAATCTTTTTTTTGAAATTTGAAAACAGTTTCTTGGAACTTTCTTCTAATGTTGACATGGTGACCACAAATTAAAATACGCCTACTATACCGTAGTGCTAATTTTGATTTAATTAAGCCAAATCAAATGAAGAAATTTTTATTTTCATTTCATTTTGTAATCCATTTTTTGAGAAAAAAGGCCTAATCCATTTAATTATGACTATTTTTCTTCTAATCTCTGATCGATATGTATATTTAAAATCTAACAAAGCGATTGCATTTTAAAAGGAATTAAAACTTTTTAAATTTTATTTTACTGATCTTACTTAAAAATATAAAATTTTTTTTGAATAAATATATTGAAATTTTACAAGATTGATCTTTATTAATAAAAAATGATAAAAGCGGCCTTTACTTTAAAAATTCAATTAATTTATCAGCTCAATAGCAGAATTCAATGATTAGGAAAAGATTAAAAAGAAAAACAATTAAAATTTTCAAAAATAAAAAAGTCAGCAAAAAATGGAACATAATTGTTTCAACTGAACCTTTTTTTCTTTTATTAATTAAGTTTTTGTATAACTATTTTGTTAAAACAAAAGCCTTATGATAAACATATCAAATATTAACCATCATTCAACGATAACAAAATTCACCGAACCTTATAAATTTTTAATCGAATTAAAACAATTTTTCAATAGTTTTGAAATGTCATGTTTATCTGGAAAATATTGCTTATATGTTCGATTTTATTTAGACAAAGAAAACCTTTGCACACAAATACACACTTACCCAAAGTTTTTCATAGCTACTCGTATAGAGTTGATTTTAAAATAAAAATAGTTATTATATATGTAACATTACCTTTATTGCTATTATATATATGCGTATTGCTTAAAATAATATTTTATTAGTGATAGGTTAGCTGTCATGGCAAAAGAACAGCAAATGCTAACAAAGAGAATAGCTTAATCTTTCACTTTAAGCTGATTTTTGTGTTTTAACTTACTATTAAAACGTGGTATGTAAATAAAATACTGAATTACAATTTTTATTCAGTTAGAAAAAACTTTTATGTCAGGCAATGATGAAGATTTTCAAGTCCAATCTCCTTTTCTGGAATATATTTTCAAGATCTATGAACAGCCAGTAATCTTTGGGACTAGATTTAGTAATTATTTATTTATTAAGGCAATATTCAGAAAATCATTTTATTTTTACTTTACTAAAGCAGCTCTAAATACTACTTTAAATTATATTAGCATCTTGTTGCGTACCCTAAGTGGCAGTTAGCTTCCTTTTGTGACTTTATTTTACAGTCAGCAATAATTACTTTGTAGGATTTGTTGATGTTTGCGGCATCAACCCCATACTTTGCAGTTGCAGCTTTCAGCAACTTTAAGAAAAATTGTTTCTAATTGCTTGGATTTTGATTTTGAAGAGATTTCTATTTAAGCTCAGTTTTGTTGTGATGATTCGTTTCAACAACAAAAAGCAATTATAAATCAATACATGAAACTGCTTTTAATCCATTATTTTAGAAATAACAAAAGTTTGACCATTGAAAATGTTAAAACTTCTAAGGTAAACATCAGATGATAATGAAATTTTTCATATATCGTTTGAAAGTTCATACTACCAAGGACTACAAGAAATGGGTTATTTATTTTCACACAAGTTTTTGATTTCTAATTAATTTTTTAAGATCTGTACTCTTTACGTTACTTACAATTAGACTTTTTCAAAACTCTTCTTGTGATTTTATATATCCAACAATCAGCTTGTAAGGTTTTCAATTTTATTTTAAGTTTCAAATCTACGCTTAACTTAAAAAATCATACAATAGAGTTAAAAATATCCGCATAAATATGAAGAATGGTTAAATAATACACTTGAGCATTAGTTTGATTGGCATTAAAATTCCTCCAATAAACACATAAAGATACCAAGCAATACTTGTGCAATCTTTCATTTTCTTTCTTTTTTCATCTATATATTTAAACTTTATTTATAAATTTTTCTTTCATCAAATTTGACTCCCCAAAAATTTATTTCATTTTCAAAATAATACGAATTGTAATTATGAAACGCGTGTAAGCAATTTAGAACAAAAATTCCCAAACTTAAACTGAACTGAACTGAAAAGTGTTTTATTTAACTTTATAACACGTGTAATAAAATGTAAGCGTTCGAATTTCGAATTTTTCTCAAACGCTTTTGGTTGTATTTCTAGCTCAGGCTTAAGTAGAAGGCTTATAACTATTAAAAGAAAACGTTTTTTATGTTGTAATTTTATTTTTAAGTTAGTTATATGCTACAAATTAATTTATATTTTTAGCCATACAGTAAAGAACTTTTCAAGTTTCTGTATAAACATTCCGTTTCTTTGTTTAAAACAACCTTGAGTTGGTATTCATTATCGTAAAAGACTCTAGAAATCTAGAAATTGCTTTGGACTGTTTTACTGACTTTGTTTGTTCCCTAATTCTCCTAGAGACAAGATATCCACTACTACAAATTTTTGACATCCAAATACATATATGCAGCTGTATACTCATACGCAATAATTTTATGATTGATACAGCATACTGGCTTAAAGGGTGACAAAGAAACTCAATTCAAAGCCCTCAATTCATAGTAGTACTTCAGTAATTACCACTTGTAGTTTTTTCCCTGCCATTATTTACTGCTAGGACGGATAGTTAAGTAAGCATAAAAGAAATATCATGTGGGTCTCTTTTTTATTGATTTCAAAATTTTAAGCTCGAATAAATTTGAGAAATGCTTTTTTATAATCTATAATAAAAAATTCAAATGCCTACTTTTAAGTATGGAAATTAAATTTTTTATGAGTTGTTAGACTTTAAAGTCTAAAAGACGATAAAAATTGTTTTTTTTATTGCATTATTGCTTACCGTAAAGGAAATTGAAAGCGTATTTAATTTGCCATTTGTAAATTTTTTTTACTCCAATTATAAACTTAAGTAGTTTTAGATCGAGTATTTTATTTTTGTATAATATATAACCAGAATAACGTCCGCAAATATTTTACTCATTCTGATCAAATTCTTTTAAATGAAAATTAAAATTAAGAACTGAGGATTAAAATCGATAAAATCAAATCATAGAGAAATCAATTGATATTCAATTTATGTTTTTAAGTGATAAAGTATTAAAAATTCTTTAAAATGTTAAAGCAAAAAATTACATTTCATTATATGTAGCTAAAATGCTTTCTCTTTACTATTCTCTACCATGAAAACCCATCCCAAAATTGTCCAAAAATATCATAAATATTATCTTCATTAAATATTATCTATCAAGAACATTTTAAAATATTTAAAAATTAAGTTTCTAATTTTAACTTTTGAAATACATATTTTTATAATTACATTTCTTATTGTTTTTTCTATTCAAGTTAATAAAAGCGGTTAAAGATAAAAGCCTATTCTTGTAATACATGATTTCTATTGGAGTTTCTATTCCAGTTTCTAAATTTTGATGTACAACTACTACAAAAGGAGCGGTCTAATTTAAATATTTTAACCTAATATTTGGACTATATTTAAGCAAAAACTTTTCAAAAAAATAATAAAAACAATATTTATGCACTTCTAACAAACACAAATATCAATTAAATTAAAATTTTTCGGTTTTTAATGTTTTTGACAAGTAATGTTAATTTCATTGAAATCTGTCAAAAAGCTTAAAACCATAGTTTTGAAAAAAATACATTTAAAATTTTGCCCTTCTATATATTACCGCTCAGTGGTTCCTTTAAAATAAGATTGTAAAACTAAAAAAATAGGCACAAATATCAATTTTAAAACATTGGCTATCCTTAAACCTTTAATTGTTTTCATAATAATTTAGATTTTTTCTTTTTTTTTTCATCGTTTTCATCTTACAAATAGTTCATTTTTATTTTTCAAAACATTGTCAATTATCTAAATATATTATGAATTGAAAAATAAGAAATTTTCCTTAATTCAAATATTTATCACACATTTAAATGCATACAAGTTCCGGTTATAATAATATCTTTTGTGCATATTTTAAAATAATATATTTTTATAAGGTTTTCCCTTTTAACTTTCTTTCAATCAATATATTGTCTGTAATGTTTTGCCTTAAATTCATTAGACAGCATTCCTTTAGTATAAGATAATCCTTTTCTACTGATATTTTTCTTATAACATTATTTTATTCATTTTAACCTCTAACAAATGTCAAGGAATATTCTAAGTTACGCGAAAATTCTTCTTCTTTTTAAGTGAGGTTAGTATTTTTGAATTATTTAGTATATTTCTATTGAGGTTATCCTTTTCAAGTAGCTAAAATATTATTAATGGTATTTAAAGTTTTGCTGAATGTTCATTTATATTGAAATCTTGGCAATTACCTAACTTTTCTCTTTCTTGACTAATTTAACAAGTCAGAATTTAGTGATGAGTTTATCCTTTAAACCTGTATCGGATATATACATGTATGTATATAAGTATATAAATACAGACTGCTAAGACTATCTAATTCTATATAAGGTATATAAAGTATTAAAAACCACTTTTCTCTGTCAAATTGTTGATAGGCATCCATTCCGATTACTTTGTGTAAAGCATAAACTTTATTAAAGTATCTGCATAGTTAGAGTTTTCCTAAAAATTTTATAATTATATTGTCGAAAATATTTTTGTTACTTGACAAGTTAAACAACTAAAAACCCTTGAAAATCTGACAGTCTGACATTTTTAAAGCTTGTTTTATCAGATCAAAACTGTTTTGAATATTTATATTAAGAAGTTGTTGGTTTTTAAGAGTAAATAGTTTTTATTTAAATAACTTTGAAGATATTTCACTTTCAAGAGACATTTAGTTTTTTTCATTTGCCCTTTTTCATAAATCTTAAATCATTAAATTCTCAAATGAATTTTTTAACACTCTGCTAAGATTACTAACTTTTATTTTATTGAATCCTTTTAACATAAACAAACTCAAAGAGATAAGTGCCGATACATTTTTATCGTAATAAAATATTTAATATACTTGAAAGTTAAAAATTAAAATTATAATCAAATTGAAATTTGTTACTTAAAAATTTTTCATTTAGTTTCTACACGTCTATTACGTAGCCATTGAGAGGGAACATCTCTGGTTTTATTTTAAAGAATAATAAAATGACAAAGAAAGTGAACTACATTAACATTTGATATTTTTTATTATTAATTTTTGTTTGAAAAGGGATTCATCAAGTTGTGAATGTTGTGTTGCCAAAGATTTTATAAGTTTATTGTGATATTTCATAAATTGGACCTGAATAATGTGGCTAAAAATAGTTATGGATACTTCCCTATTTTTGATATTATTCGCATACTTAAGTCAAGGTAAGTTTTACTTATAAGTAAGTTTTACTTATTCATTTAAAAAATCATTAAAATGAGATTTATTTTCATTATACAAATAATTCTGTAAATAACTGAATCATAACTAAATTGCTTTTAGCTTCGATAACAATATGAAAATGTTTATGTTTTATGGAGTTTATTTTTACATTTTAGCACATTTTTCATTATTCATCTCTTAAAAGTCGATTTTTAAAATGTTTTTAATGTGAAAACAAAAAGTTTTTTTTTCTTTCAAAATTATTGTTAGATCGTTCTAGCTCTATATAAAAAATCGTATATTTTTTTGTCCTGGTAGAATCTCCTCTATAATATTGCACAACTTTTAATCTGAATTTCCTGATAATCTGTGGTTATCACTAAAAATATTGAAAATTTTCAAATTAATATCAAGTTGTGTTAACACATTTTTCCTTAAAATTCTTTCAATAGTTTTATGATGTCTAGTCATTTTTGATTCTATTTTTCATATGTGTCGGAATGTGTATTAAGCCACTAATCAAATAATATAATAAAATCTCTTATTTTCAAACATATTTGATATTTCCCAGAAAAAAAGCTATTATAATGACATGTACCCCATATGATTAAATATATCTAACTGTTTTCACAAAATATATTTAAAGAAAAGTTTTACTAGTTCTAAAAGGTTTAAAATACAGCTTTAGTATGATTTAATTTTCTTCAAGGAGCCACAAAAGTATACTTTTAATTTACATATTTATTTCCAGGGTCTAAGCTTTCAGTTATTTTACATTAATATACACTAAATTTTTTCAAAAATATAAAATAACAAAGCATACATAAAAAATTTAAGAATTTCGTTTTAATAATTCCTTCAATGCTTCGAATATGGCTTGGAAGTCTGATGAACCAAATCCTTGGTTATCTTTAATCAATTATTTAAATCTACTCGTATAGAAGTGAAAACTTTAAAAATATATTTAGCCAATTAAAATTGTATTCAGGTGAAAATCTTACTTCAGCTATAATTTTTCATACCAATTACATCCAGCTTAACCTTTTAACCTTTTACGTTTTACATAAATAATAAAAAAAATACACCATCAACAAGTTAAATTAACTGATTTGTAAAATTTATTAATCAATATTTTAATTAATAAAGAAATATGTGTGATTATCTTTTACCTTCTTTTATCTACTTTTTAAGGTTTTATTAAACCTTAAAAAACTTTTCCAGTTTGCAAGATTTTCTTTCAAACTTAACCCAACTATCTAAAATTGAAATTTTCTTAAGAACTAAAAGTAAACTTTTTCTAAATAACTAAAATAAACAAAACTGAAATAAATATCGAAATTCGTAAGCCCCTAAATACCTGAATTTAATTTATTCGTATTCAAATATTGGCGAATTGATGACTTTGAAAGAGCTAACTTGCTAGATGTATAGTAAATACAGGTGGCATGGCTCTTGGGAGTAGTGGTGGAAAAATTCAGAAAAAAGTCTGGTAACAATTCTAAGCATATCCGGAACTCTCTAAGTCTTTGATCAATATGGATGAACATTTAACATTTAGATTTCATCCTATGTCTTTAATGATAAATTCTCTCCTCGCATGGACTAAGTGACTGTCTTCAATCTCAGAGCTGATTTAATGTATCTTTAAATCTTTGTCATTTGTAATTGTTTAGAGTAAATTTTCTTACTGGTTTTACTCATTTTATGTTCTAAACTAATTTTCGGCTCCATTATTTTCCTCTTAAATTCAAAGTTAGGAAATTTACCTACATGTGAAAGTAAAAAAGCAGATCTTTATCAAAAAAGAGGTCGAAAAGCCTAAATATCAAAATAAGAGTAAATCCTTAAGTTCTTACAAATTTATAGAAATTGGTTAATAATGTTTCAAGGAAACATAATTTAAGTATTTCATTACTATACACTATTGTTGTTAAAAATGCTTATTACTGTAGGCTAATATAAATAGTGGATAATAGTTGTGTTGTTTAACAGGGTATAAAAGATCAGATACGTCAGAGAAAAACAAAATTCAATACAAAAAGAAATAAAGTTAATTTTGTAAAAAGTAAAGTAAATTTTCAGCCTTGTCCAGATACACCTTATATATTATGCCTAGGATACGCCGTAGTGCATATCATTTTAAGGGGCGCAATTTATGTGACTATTTAAAAAAAGGGGATGATCTTTATGAATTTAAAAAAAAAAAGTACTGCACCCAATGTTTTGGCAGATATATTTTTGCATAAATGAAATGTAAGGTAATTTTTTGAAATAAGAATATTGGGTTTCCAGGAAGTTATCCAACATAGCCTGAGTCTTCCATTGCTGTTGTAATTCTGACGTTCAGCGTGTCCTTAATTACAACAAAAAAAAAAAATAAAAAGATCGTTTAGCTGGAACGTATGCCACAAAATGGCCAATTTTAGAAGAAATTTTTATATTTTTTATCCAGTCATAAAACTGAACGGAATCAAACCGAATCGGATGATTTATTGTCGAGCTATAGCTGAAGCAAATTTGAAAATTTTAAATTCATGAAAAACAACTTTAAAGACATGTAATGTGTCTTTTCAACTGCTCCTTAGAAGGATGGAACTCAGAGACCATTTGTTTCCCTTAAAACTCACTCACCGATCTTTTTATTTTCGTAAAAAAGATATCATAAGCTAAATGACAATTGACAATAGCAATAACAATAAAAATTACTGCTTTAAGCAGTTGAAATGAAATCCATTGTGGATTAACCTAATTAAGCCAAGGAAAAGAACCTATATATATTCTGCACAAGGACGAATTTTAGCCTACTCTACTCAAATATAAATAGAGAAAAAAATAGAAAGTTAAATTGAATCTTAACCCATTCTACCCATTTTATTAGGCCAATAATTTGCTTCTTTAAATATATTAAACCTAGGATAAATTTTGACTCCATTAAACAAAAACTAAAAAAAATTGTATCTACTAAAAACTAAAAAAATTGTATCTACTGTAAAACTATTTAATTTTCGTTTTAATATTTGACAATATCTCATAAATTCATACAGAAGCGATATACGAGTAAATCCTTCATTCCTTTCAAAATAACAAATTAATAGAGGAAAACTATTTTAATTCTCCTTTTAAACGTGAAGTGTTTGAAAATAACACGCTTTTTATATATTCCTAGTCATTAGTTTAAGCATATAGTATCCTTAACATTTGCGTTATTTTTTTATAAAAATTGTGATACTATTCAATGTGCTTTTCGTCTTAAATTAAATTTTTTTGATCTCTTTGAAGTTATATTAAACTTTGGTTCTGTTTATGCTAAGAAAATAAAATAAATGTTATCTTTTGAATTTATCTATGTGATATATTTTTTAAAAAAACATGAAAGAGTCAATATAGTGAGGTTTCCTTTTTTTTACTAAATTTCTAAATATAACTTTTTGGTTCAATCACTAAAAGGTATTTAAAGCGGATCCTAAAGTCAAAACTTGGTCTTTGATCTTTTTAAAATGTAACTATATTATAATTTGGCATAGCCTTGGGACTTATAAAAAAAAGAATAATTTCCTTTAGTTATTTAGACGGATATACATAAAGAAGATATTTTAAAGGTGTTTTTCTCCCCTTTCTTAGCTTTATTCGTGTTTGGCTACATTAAAAACAAGAAGTTTTGTTAGTTTCATTTTATTTAAATTGGATTTTCCATGAAAATATCTTAAATTTTTAAATGAATCCATTACTAACTGGTTATTTTACAGTATTTTTTTTATTGCTATTGAATATTTATAGAGCAGAAATTTAAATGAAGTATAGCTGAGTGCACCGATTTTTTGTATCTACCGATTTTTGTACAAATTAAAAATGTATTCTTTACATGTTTCTACCTAACATACAATGGTTTCAAATTAAATAAAGCAGAAAGGCTTCTTTATCGATGGTGTTGTTATTCCACTTTTCGATGAAATCATACCACAATCCTATTTAAGCTTTTAGATATTTTGGAAAAACCTTTTACATGTCGATACCATATGCAAGTTTCTGTCCTTTAAAAATTATTCTAAATTATTGCCTTTCGGTTTTTGCCCAAGTGCGCATAAATGTTGCACTCGTTTGGATGAAAGCCTTTTCTTGAAAACTTTCTGTTAAAAAGGCCAATATAATTATATGTTAAAAAAATTAAATATCTCTTTTAACAATAATCATTTTAAGTAAAATCCAGAATGTCCTGAAATTTTGCAAAAAAAAAAGTATATTGATCACGTTATTAGTATAGAGGATATTTTTTTTTACAGCTATTTAAAAATATGCTTAAAAAATTACAATTTCCAAAGAATATATATACATATGTCATATGTGACTTATTATATTTTTAATTTTTTTTAACGATTGCTGAATAACAACAAATATTTATCTCCGGGAAGACATATTTAATAAGAGAATACTATATGTGGATCCTTTTATTTAAATGTTTTTTCAGATAATATTATCAGGGTAAAAAGGAAAACTTTTAATGTAGTCATTAAATTTACTTGAAATTGAATTATTCCAATTCTTCGTTAAATAATGGAAGTAATACTGTTAAACACTTTCTTTCCTTTATCTGCTTAGTCATCTTAGTCATCTTTCCATGTTTTACTATTGGAGCAATAAAAATGCTTTTTTTTTATTTCTTGAAAAATAATGGGTTATAATAATAAAAAAAATAAAAAAAATTACTTGTGGCAAAAGTTGTGAATGTCCCAATAAAATTTCATTGCTTTACTTCTATGGCGACAGATTTATATGAATTGTTTTGTATTCAAAAGTTTAAAAACTCCCCAACTTTGACTAAATATAAGTATAATAGGAAGGCAGCTATAGTACTTCAACTAAGAAGGGAGAAAAAATAAAAACAAAAATTAATGGAAAATGCAACATCGAACATGTTTTCCTATAAAATGTTTCTGAAAAGACTGCAAATGGAATACTCTTCTCTCCGTGTATAGAGAGCCCGGTGATTTCAGATACTTCGATATTCTGGAATTGATGACCCTTGTACTGAAGGGAGATTTAATGGATATTGTATATTTTATAAACAACATAGACATATGCAAACATATCCTCCAGTTGAAAGACTGACTGTTGATTACTCTCGCGTACTTGTCTGCTGATAGGCACATTGCCTTAAATAAAATCCTTAATCCAGTGCAAAACCATCAGACAGATTTATATATTCATATGAGTCATCAAAAAAACAAGCTACACATACTTTGAAAATTGGTATCCTGATTTCAATAAAGTGACTTAAATCGGAGACGGAAACAAAATGGTTGACACAAAAGTCTTCTAAATCTCTAACCCTGTACACTGATGAATGTATTAACATTAAGAAAATTGTATTGGTGCATAAAAATTGGAAAAGTTTTATGAAAAGATTCTGAAGGGTGATTTGTTATTGCCTTCTAATAGGTTTTCGAATAAAATTATGTATGTTAGGAAAAAAAATATCAGATCTATTTTCATTCATGGTTTGAGGGCTTTCAAAAGTTTTTATGGAATAAAAATAAATTATATTATTTGGTATCTTAAACGAATACTTCTAATTTTTAATTGAGGTAGCTTAATTATCATTAAGAAATATTCTGTAGTTTTATTGAGCTATATTTATTTGTAGCTAACTTAACTCTATCATGGGATATGAAATTGGGTTTCCGTCCATTATCATTAACTGTAACTTCAATCGGCAAGACAATACATTTAGTTAGAAATTACAACTATAAATATTCAGTTGAAGTTATTATGGCTATATACTATCAAAATGTTTTCTTACTATTTTATATCATGAGGAGCCCAAGTGTGTCAATAACTTAAATTTTCTTAAGCACTACTCAATTTTGTTAGAATTCAGGGTTTGTATGAGCCGAGACATCTAAAATACAGGTTAAGAAAATATACTAATGTGAGTTGTACTCATGGGAAAAATAAACTAGTAAAACCCTTAAGAATTCTCATATGTTATACTCATACCCATTCTGTTTGGGGTGTGATGTTCATTCCTATCAAAACTTCATATATTCGATAAAGAGCTGTATGTTCTCCATTCCCAGCAATGTAAAAACTTTGTTTTCATATACTTTTAGTGTATTCCCAGTGATCCTAATAGCAGGTAGTTAGGTCTAATTCGAAAACTTTGTTATCCTAATTAGCTTTGGTGGATATTTTCTGAAACAAAAGAAATTTTAAGCAATTATGGCACTGACTGTAGTTTGTTGTAATTTTTTCTCTTCTTTATTCAAGAAAATAAGCTCATTACTAAAAGGGGTCAATTTAATATAGTTATAACCTATGGGATTTATTGTTTAAAAAGGATACTAATATCTTAAGGCATGTGGCTTTTAGCATGTATTTACAGCACGTGTCTTTATATCAGGCTTTTGTCTTGCCAAATTGACAACAAAGTATTTCTTTTAACTATTTTAAGCTTATTCTATTTTGGTATTTATTGTTTTGTTTTGCTTATCAAAAGTTATAATTTATGGAAATTATGTCTTTTATTTAAAACATTTTTTACAACAAAACCATGTGTCAGTTAGACAAACTTCTCCCAGGATCACAAAAAGTATTTCTTTTTAAATGATTAAGTTAACTTCTTTGGCCAAAAGTATTAAGTGAGGTTTAATCACTAAGCGATGATTTAAAATACTATTTTTTAAATACGTCAACAGTCCAATATAGTTTTTAATTCCATTTATTTTCTTTCTTTAGCATAGCTGCCTTATAGAAAAATTTAACTAGAATTTAGAATTATCTAAAAGTTTGGAATGAGCTTATGTTATATTAAAATCTTAAACTTATTTAAATTTATTAAGTGAAAGTAAAATATGTTAACTCAAAAAATTAAATACTTTATCAGAATTCAATAAAGCTTTGGACTAGACTTGGTTAGAAAAATTACTCCGAGGTATTTTTGTTGTTGTTTCTGTCGAATAAAGTGAAAATGAAAGTAATGAATTATTAAGAAAGTTAAAAAATTTAAAAAAAAAAATCAATATATAATGATCTTAATTAGATGAAGCGCATCGGGTGGCCACACAGAGTGGTAATTGACAGCTGAAAAAAAGGAACGTGTCTGAATGTTTTCAAGTTTTTAAATAAAATGCAGCCAATTTCTGGAAAAGTTATAAACTGAAAAGTTTTTAAATGTTTTAAAACAGATTTCATTTTAAGTCTTGTTTATCGTGGATTTTTCACTTTTCCCAAACTTTATGCTCCAAAAGATGTTTAATATTTTAAAGTTCCTATTCTTAGAAACATATTTCGTGTTTGCTGATATGATGTTTCGTTTGTGTCGATTTTAATGAAATTCTTTTACCAGCATGTAATTCAAAAGACTTTTTATCTTTTCTATCCCAAAAAGCCTAATAAAGCAATTTTAAATTTAATTATTAGATTAATAATACAAAAATTCTTTTTCAAGTATTGCAACGCTACTACTGACAACATTTCAAATTTTTTAATCTCAGCCTTTGAAAGGATCTGAAAGGCCAGTCTTTATTTTTTATGAAATTTTTAAAATAAAAATTACACAGAGTTTGACATATATTTGGCTTTTTTCTATCAATTTTATAAATCTTATAAGTATTCAACTAGTAAATATTATATTTTTTCTAAGCTAAAAGGCAACTTTTCAAAGATTTGAAAGATTTCGCCAAAATAATGAAGAATTCAATTTCTTGGTAGATTTTGATGCCAAGAACTAACTAAATTTATTTATTCTGCAGGTAGCATAAGAATAAAAATTTATTTGTACGCTTTAGTATTTCTAAGGGTTTTAACTACCAAAATACAACAACAAAATTAGTAAAAAGTTATTTTTTGGTACCTGAAATATTTAGAAAGGATATGTTACAATTTTTCAAGCTCTAAGTGACTGGGAATAAAAAAAAACAAATATATTAAATGAGAAATAAATTTTAAGCAGGCAAAATTTTGAAAATAAAATCGATCTTATGTTATGACTTTAAATATGTCTAAATTGATTACCTTCCAGCGGAATCAGTTCTCAACAGTTTTTCTAGCTCTCTAATTTTTTCTAACATAGCTGCTGAGTTTATTGACAGGGTGAAAACAAACGTCATTTTGAAATTCCAGCAAAAAGTTTTTAATCTGAGTAATCAAAATATGCATGAACAACAAATAATCACATTGTTCATAATAAAAAAGCCTGTTTGGTGCGAATATTTTTATTGAAGATTTATTTTTACTTTTTGCTAAGTTTATTTTGCTAATAACTTAAGAAGTATCAGACTGAATTTTACATAAAATATGAAGACAAAAAATTCATATAATTTTAATTTAAGCTATGCTGCAACTAGTCAATTTTTAATCGCTGTATATTCGACAACGAAATTGTTTTTATAAAAATAACTCAATATTTAACCGTAATTGGAATAAATCAATATACTTTTTCAAACAATTTTAACTGGTTCTAATTCACTAGAGACGTTAAACGCTTCGTTTAGTATTTTTCAATCGTAAGAATATATTAAGATAACAAAATGTTGTTATTTCTAATAAAATACATACCAAAAGCCTTAAATTTCTTCAGTTATTATTTACACTTGTCTAAATAAAAGTATGCTAAATTTTTGTTATAATATTGAAACATCATTATAGCATATGAACGCATATAAAAAATTTTTAGATTTATCTTTCGCAAGAAATCAACTTACAAAAATCTGTCAGGTTGTTAAAACACCCCAAATTTGACACCTTTATAGTGTATTTGAATGTCATGAACTGTGTCAACACTTAGGGCGTTAACAGAAAAGTATCAAGTGACTTTTAAACACTTTAAAGATTAAGGTAATACATTGTACATAGAATGCATATATATATATACATATATAATGTTTATGTGTATGTTTCAATCACTCAGAATTTGCTAAAAACTCCCCATTCAGAAGAAAAAAATATATACCATTTTAGGGGGAAGTTTCTAATGCTATTAGCTTTATTTTTTGTAAATGAACGTTACCATGTTGAATCAATAAACTATATGCAAGTAAATCAAAGCATCATATTATGTTCCACAAGTCCCCTATACGATGGTATTATTTTCTAAAAACATATCCGGAAGTCCTGTGTTTTCAATTTCTGGAATTCTAATATATGAAGGACTAAGAATACTTTTTGAATATATCCAAGCAATAAGTTAGATCTAATTGATGTCCCTGAATCATAAATTAATGTTTTTATTCGATATATAGGCATAGGGTGAATGTGATGTGATGTGGAAATCTGATTTGGTGATAAGACGATACAATTCTTGATAAAAATTTATTGTTGTTTTTGAAAAGAATTTATTATACTATTGTTGGTATAACATGAGGGAGGCATTGAATCATAAATTAAATTAGTTTTTGTGGTAATGTTTTTATTTAACGGACTAGGATGTCTTTTTTCATATATTATTGTTTTGGTTCGAATATTATGTTATACTATTAGTAATATAACTACTTTAAATTTATTTCGGAAAAATCAGTACCTTATTTTATAAGGAATTGGATTTTTAAACAAAGTAATGCATAATATTATTGCTTACTAACTACTGCGAATACCCAGCGTACTTTATTGTTCCCAAACAAAAAACAAAGTAAATGTGTTTTTCGAAGAAAGTCACAAATAACTCTACAAACGTTTTACTCGTTTTACTTTATATTGAAATCTTTAAAGTATCTATTGAATTTATCCGCTACCAAGTTTTATTGAAAAACTATGAGCTTTGGGAGGACATTAAAAAAAAAACATAATATTTAGAAATTTATTTACACTTTTATTAAAACCATTTATATATGATATTAGACACATTTATACACAAAAAATATTTTAGTTTGATATAAATTTTAAAAATGGATGCATATAAAAAGAATTTATCTATAAAGTGGAGTGTGGTAGTTTTGGTTTTACTTTGCTACTTCCCTTTTATACCAAAAAAGTCTGCATTTTATGTGTAACGCTATAAATAGTAATAAAAATCAAACAATTACTTAAATTCAAATTCTGTTTTTTATACGTAAAGCATTTTCCCACTAAAAAAACAAGTTTCAACTAAAAAAGTTGAACTTAAAAGAAAAGTAAATTCTAAAATAAAGTTTTGTGTGTGAAATATTGTAAAATAAGAAAATTTTTAAGAATCAACCAAATCTTTTGAACTTCAAACCTTTCACTTCTACAAAACACAATATGTCCGAATTTGAGCACAATCGGATACTAAGTTTTGTAGTTTTTTTAGCTATAAATATAAATTGTCTCTCTTATATATGTATATAGATTAATGCTCATGTTACTTTCAAGCTAAATTATTATTATTATATCTGTAATAAATAGAAAAAACTTTAATAAAGTAATATATTTTCACAATGTATTTTATATGTATATATAAAGTAAATATTTGTTTCGGTATTACACTCATATGTTCTTAAAAGTTTAGAATATCAACAATCCTAACTATAAATTGTTTTCCTCAAGAGGATTAAGGTAGGTTTGCATATAGCTTAGACATATAATAATACTTAGGGTACATTTTAAAATTTTCATACAAAATAAGTATAATTTTAACAGCTTTTTGTTACTAAATCCCATCAATAAAAATTAATCGAAGATACTTTTCACTGTACATTGATCTTCATCACATTCTATAATTATTTTTCATCTATTTTGCAAGATATTTTTCATAATTTTTCGTATTTTATTTTTTCTCTTAAATGATTTTCCTATATTAATTTCATATTACATGTAAATCTTATTTACTTGTGTCGTGTGTTTGTTTATATCAATCAAAACGTGTTTTACCTACCCATTAAACTTTAAAGTCTGTATAAACAAAAGCAATAACATTATCTTATATACCCTTATCATTTAGGTATAGTTTTGAAAACTTTAAATAAAATAAATTGCTTGAAATCGATTGTGGTATGCAAGACATGTAGCAGCCATCATGTGAGACAGAAAAATTCAATATGTTTTCCTTACATTAGTAATTGAAAGCAATCGTGATGAAATGGATTTTGAAGTTTAAATATATTATCTAAATTGATCAACGTGTCTTTGATGATATTTACGCACTGGGAAAATTTAAAGGGAAAACTTTGCTAACTAGTAGAGATTTAGAATACATTATTCTAAATAGAGAAAGAAGATAAAGATATTTCCCCTTTAAGATTTTATTATCTAATGAATTTTGTTGTTGTATTAAAAAAGATAAAAGAATGAAAAATAAAAGCAGGGTGTCCAAAATGCATTATAAAAATTAAATCTGAATTTTGCAAAGATTTGAGATATAATTTTTCCTAAAAATTGTCTAATTTTAGGTGAATAAAACGTTAATAGCGATTTTACCAAAAAGAAATATAAAGTTTTGCTTATTAACAATTTATTAATCATTTCACTAAAAATTTAAGTCCAAATTTTAAAGAAAACAACTCA
This sequence comes from Acrocera orbiculus, assembly GCA_947359355.1. Classification (NCBI taxonomy): domain Eukaryota; kingdom Metazoa; phylum Arthropoda; class Insecta; order Diptera; family Acroceridae; genus Acrocera; species Acrocera orbiculus. Next base: position 7,838,336 of record OX375757.1, read on the forward strand.
GGCATAAATAAAAGATTTCTTTAAAACTACAAGTCAATCGTCTCAGTAGTTTTGGAGTCCTTAAAATGCTTATATAGATATAGTAGAGTAGATATAGATATAGATTGTGAGATAACCATAAAAGCCTTGTGTGTTTGTGATTGGCTCATATTACCCAGTTGAACGCATAAAACTATCAGCACACTTACAAATAACTCTGTCAGGTAAAGTCTTGAAATAGTTTGTTTACATTTTCTTTTCTTGCATAAGTTTGCATAAGATATCACTTAAAGCATATTCTCTGCTTGCAAAGTCTTCTTTTCTAAATTATTTTAGAATTAATTAGTTGTAATACATTTGAGCTTCCTGAAATTTCTATTTACCTTGAAATACTATAGACCACAGTAACTTTATTAGTTTGTCTCCTTGCTATCATTTACAACTCAAAGTGATAAGAAAGTAAGCAAATCACTTTTATTTAACTATATGTAAGGAATTAATTTGCAATTACTAAACTCACGTATTTCACGTATTATTTTTGAATTATAAAAACCAGTATTATGATCAATTTATTGACAAATGTAACGTATTGTTGTGATTTAACTAAGCCATCTAATTGAAAGCTATTAAATATTTAATATGGTCCTACAAAGCTAGGAATGAAAGATTTTTTTAAGTCAAATGAATTAAAATCAAAAATTTATTCAATTTTATTAGCGTAAATTATTGTTAAAATGAAGTAAAAAGATTAAAAAGATTAAAAAGATCAAAAACCTCAAATATTGTTCTCATACTAATAGAAAAAAACAATAAAAATTAAAAATTTGAATTTTATTTCGCTACTTAAGTAACTAAAACTCTAGAAATCAAGAAATCACATTTCATAAATTTCAATAAGTATTCAGTAATATCTTAAAAGTTTTATTGTTTCTAGAAAGACAAAGTTTCAAAAATTTTTTTTTCTTCTTTTTGACACTTTAATATAATATCCTTAAGACAATTTCTCTCACTAAATAAAATCTTTTTCCATATGTAAATTTCCTTTTAAAAAAAAAAGTTTAGGATTTTCAAAATATAAACTGTATAGTTATGCTTAAATCCATATTTCTTTTTAAGATATTTTGGTTTCTATAGTTTTTGTTATATTAATAGCTCTAAGCAAAATATATTTTAATAAATGAACATTATGGATGTTAGTATTAACATCTTAGTATATTTTTTTTTTATTCAAATGTAAATCTGAATATAAAATTTTTCATACAATGACCTGTAATCAAATCTTTTGTAAATTACTCTCATCAAAAAAAGTTTGCATTTATTTTATTGGCAATAGCTGATAAAGTAACACTTTTAAAGAAAACTTCCAAAAGATTTGAATTTTTTTGTTTTTGTAAATATTTTACGGAAATTTACTCTCGTAAAAATTGTAACAGCATATAAAGTAGCAGCATAAAATTTTGCATACTATAAAATTTTAGTTATAAAATCAAAAATTTTATATTTTCCACTTGCTTAAAAAACTTTATTTACATAATACTGAAAAACATTGACGGCTTGTTTTACAGTTCTCAGTTAAGTAACAGATTAGTTAATCGTTAATTCTAAAGCAAGTGATTAGAATTAAAACTAAAAGGCGAGCAGGCTAAAATGCAAAGTTACATAATCGAAATTCATGAAAATCAGCTTGATCTGTTTTGATTTTTATTAAATGTTAAAGTTATTACATACTAATTTAGCTATAATAATGTACATGATAAAAATAATTAAATATTTAATTGATTCACTCATAAAATGATTAAAACAATTGGTCAATCTAAAACCTTTCATCATTTTCAAATATCTGATAACAATAGGCTGAATAATTTTGTCAAATAATTCCTAGATAGTTAGATAAATTGTAACATATTGTTCTAATTCCCATTATAGTTCTTCAGGCATAACATAAGCTAAATTTCCAGCAATATATAAAACAATAAAAGCAAATAGAAGAATGTAGCTCATTTTTCGATTAGCTAAAAGCCAGAAGCTTTGATATTATTCTATCAGGTGAAATAATTCCAACCAGAAATCAAAAGCCTTTAATAAATTTACAAATATGTATTGAACATATTTTCATTTGCATTTATGATACCATTAAATCGTATACTAATTCAATAATGGATGCTTTATTACTATTTGACTACAATTCAAATTATGAATATAAGTCTTCTTCGAAACACCTACCCCTACTATTTGTTCTATCATTGATTCTAAAAATTTACCTTTTTTATTCAAAAAGTTATGTCCAAATAAAAAAATACAAAAAGTAAATGTGATTTAAGCTTATTTTGGTTTATAAAGATTTTCGTTAGTGCCAATTTTAATATTTAGTTAAAAGTAAACGTAATACCTCAATATTTTTTTGAGAAGGATTTGATTATGTCACTTTTAACTAATATTTGATAAAGTGTAAGATTGCACTTCAATAGAAAAAAACAGCATTATTTAAAACATTTGAGAAAAACATAAATTATAAGCAGTTTTTTTTAGCTAAAATTACAAACATATCTCTATTTTATATCTATCTGAGTATAAAATTGACTTTGAATCAGGAGCTACTGCACTATCTTACAATACCTAGACTGTAAAAATGCAGAATCAACGGAAATATAAATAAAATATCTTAACTGTATTTTAGAATTATGAACCTTATACATATATAATATTCTTTAAAATTTTATCCCATATCAATGATTTGAGTATGACTTCCAGTTTTTTAAAGAAAGATGTTTTTGCTATTTTTTTTCGAATAAAATTTCGCTCAAAATAAATAATAGCAAAAGCTAAAGCTTTATTAAGGAACAAGTATTTTCAAATAGCAATCAAAATATTCGAAAAGTCTTACTGACTGATTTTAACACTCTTAAAATAAGTACCATTAAACTGAGACTAATATTAATAATTTAAAAAATGTTGTTCATAAAACTTTTAATATTTTAAATAATAATTGCCAAAAAACTGAAGTAATCATATCAAACTACACATTTGAACAATAATTCAGTTAATATATAAATAAAATGACAGAAACAACTACAAAAAAATCAAGGGACCCTTTCAAAAAAAAGGATTATAAATCAAAATCTGTGCATTGTCTATTTATAGAGGACAGAATGATGTTTGACACCAAAAATTTGAAGTTTATAAAAGTGTTCAGTTGAATTGTTAAAAGGATTAGGATTAAAGCAATTCCTCCTATTAGTGAGACGCAGCTATAGTTATGTTCGATATACACTTGAAAATCCAATTATTCAGTGTCAAAATGTTTATTTTTAAATAGAATAGATCAGCATGGATGTGTAAATGACACATTTCATTTAGTTTGAATATAGAGAATACCGGAATATTGAAACAAAACACAATAATATTCCATAAAAAGTATGAATTCTAAAAGATTTTTTTACAAAAAATTACCCTTATCATCTTTTAAGTCCTTAAATAATTTCATATGCCAAATATGATTATGATTTTTGTTACCAATTCATTCAATCTAGTTACTGATCATATGTAGTCCATATGGTCATAAAGAGATGGAGATTATATTTAGTAATTTTAGCTGAAAATATCTGCTTAGAATATTATTCTATTGAGAATTCCATTAGTCCAAATGCCAGAAGCCTATGAGCCTGTTAGTTGGATTTCCTGAAATCAAGTTTTGTTTTAACTTGATATTCATTTCAACAAAAGCCACAAGCTGTAACGGAATCATTCATACAAAAACTCGTTACAATATATGTAAGTAGATAGCAAATGTCCAATTTAGCTACAAAATTATCTCTTTTCTACCTATCATAACTAAAATTTATAAACAGAAACTTGTTCGACTAATTTACTGTAGCCAAACTAAAAGTATTACAAAATTTGCATTGCTATTCATTAGAGAAGTCATAATGCAGTTTAGATATATTCAGAGAAAGGTTGATGACTTATTGATCTGTATGACTCTAATTACAGCTTGGCAAGAGAGATTGTCATAAGTTGAAAATTTAGCCGGATACATAAAATTTTAACCGTATGAAATTTCCTATAAAAATATAAATCTCAGGTTGGTTCAAATAAGAACAGCATGCCTAAAACAACTACTTATTTATGTTCTATGAAGCACAATATGTGACATAGTTATGGTATACCATGAATATAGGATATAAGTTGCAATGATTAAAATAAAGTGTTTTTCTTCTTTAAAAGGTCTAAAAATTTATCAAAAAGCTATTGGAATAATAGAACTCCTCTAAATCAGACCAATAAAATAATTCATTTAAAAAGAATATCATATATTTGATTCTTATATTACTAGCTTGACCAAATTGAAAATTAGTAAATTATAGCCAAAAAGCTTCTTTTGATGCGATTAGAACAAAGCCAGATTAAAAAAACTATTTTTTATTATTCCAATATCAAAACTCACAAAATCTACGGAAATTTTAGACATAGATTCACCATATTTAACTTCAACAATATTCTCCTTTGCAACTCAAACAAGCAATAGTGGCCCTTAAAATTTATTTCTATTGAGTCGGTTCTGAAAGTCGGCAAACTGTTTAACAATTTAACCAAAAATATTTATTAAGTTTTTTTAAGTCACAAAAGAAAGAAAAAAAAACAAACACATCTTATTTTATTACCTTTGTCACTTACCTCTCAGCATATATTTCTACTTAAATGTCACTAGGTTTCCATTATTACTGTCTCCCTTCTATACTTATTCCCTTCACTAAAACGTAAATTTTTTTTTTTCTGTTGAAGATATTAGAGAATTTACCTTCAAGTTGAAAGCTATAATTGAATAATTCAACCAACAGCTCATATTTTATGCTAACACCATTCTTTATCATTCTTTAAGTATATATAATATGCTAGAAGGCATTCCCTGTGGCCAAAAACAAGATATATAGCCCTTCAACTACCTCTGTGATTTGCCCTATAACAAAAGTCACAGATCTTCTAAAAGATACTAAAAAGTGTGATTCCCCGCAGTGAGGTATTGCTTTTCACCCAGTAGGTGGAACAGATATTAAGACATTTCGTCGGTTTTTGAACAGCGGAAATCCGCCTTTCATCTTTTTGCTATATTTCTTAACGTAAAGATATGTTCTCACCTCCCCAGAGAGTAATACTTAAGTTTCTAGTTTTTTTTTTATTCTACCTATGAAAAAGAAAAATAAACGGATGCCACTAACCTAAAATGGTTTTTTTTTTCATGCGAAAATTATCCATTGAACGCGTTATTTTTTGTTCTTCTTAAATAATTTTAAGACTAGAAATGAAGCCTACATTGCTTGACTTTGAAGCTATTACTGTATTCAACTGCTTTATATTATTTTTAGAAAGAATTTCAAAAAAAAAAAGTGCTCAGTGATATAAATGTTATTCGCTAGAGGCAGGGTTTTAATGTACTCAAATGAGTCTAGAATTCCTTCAAAAGCGAAAGTTATGTTAAATTCATAAGCACTTAGAGATAATATAGAATCAAAAAGGAAAATATTAAGAGAATTTTTATAGCAAAATCAAATATGAGTTACGTCAAAAAGGACGTCAAACTGTTGTGATAATAGAAATAAAGAAATATTGTTCTCTAGAACTCATTAAAAAAGACCCCAAACGGTGATATCCAAATTTATCAAATTGTAGAATAATTCAACGTCTTTCAAAGATGTCAATTTAAGATTGATTTAATTAAATATTCTTTGAAAGTAAATAATCTTTAGCTAAAAAAAATGAATTATATTTGAGGAGGAAAATTTCAGTAGTTCCTGAAAGTTTTTTCGCCAAAAACCCAGCTAGAAAGTTAATGAATAGATAATTTTCTAGAATATTTTCAAATTAGTGATTATACGATTATTGAGCAAGTTTAACTCCTAGATTTTTGTGAGAAAGTATAATGAAATTAATTGAGGGCAATTGTTAATTACAATGAAGAGAAAAACATAGCTTTCAAAATATTCAGAAGTGAAGGACCTTTGCAATTTTCTTGTCGAATATTTCTGTTTAGATAAAATAATATTTCAGCCACTTTTTAGAGCTGTGTGAGTCTAATTTAAAAAAATGCCTAGAAAATGAATTATTTTTAATAAGAAAAAGCGCAGTTGCTTAAAAGAATTAAAATGTGAAGCAATCTTTGACTTCTTAAGTTGAAATACTATTAAATAACTGATTATTGACAAAAATCAATTGTAATTTGAAAGACAGTTAAAAAAATTTAAATACTTAACATAATAATCAAAAAATATGTGTTTCTATTTAAACAAAAAATATTTGATCAAGGCTTTTAAGATTTTTAATTAATGATGCTGACCACAAAAAAATCATGCCATCTTAAGGATGCTTAAAATCAATCCATGATGCAGTATTTTAGCCTTAAATTCTAAAATGACAGAAAATGACAAGCATTTTTATACCTTAAAATAAAATTATGTCAATTTAGTTAATTTAAGAAATATAATATAATTTTACCAGAATACTTCGTGTTTCCCAGTTATTTGTAAATATTGCTATTATTGTGCTCTCAAGTATGGAATAATCAAAGCCGCATGACTTAATAAGCTTTGGATGAGAAAAATTTGATTTATTTTACTTTTATTAGGTTATAATTTCAAAACACTACATATGTGCTTCACACTATTGATTTTAGCGAACTTAACACTTATTATTAGTAGAATCACCAAATTAGATCAAAGAAATTAGAATTAAATTCGTAAGAAATTAATTCATAAGGAACTTAAAACTAAGTCTAATTAGAATTTTAAAATTTTTACTTAGCTTATGCGTGGACATAAACCTTTCAATACAATGGTAAATTTTGTGAAAAATAACTTCCTTCCTTTCTTCAAAAATTTTTTTAAGTATGTAATGTGTAATTAACAATCAATATATTGAAATTTAATTAATTGAATTTTTTTTTATGTTCAATTACTATGCACGGTAGCCAGACTGGCATACTTTAGAAAGAAATATTATACCAACATATTAGCATTTATGTATATAAAGATTTACTTTAACGGACATCTATACTTATATTATCTACATGCTCTCTATCGTAACAATATTTTTTTTAAGCTTCAAGTGTAACTTTATTTCAATGCATTGTAATTTTTTCTAATATTAGTTCTAAAAGCAGATTTATTTCTTACCTGTCATTTAAATATCTTCCTAAAAGTCTCTCTTTCTTATAGTTTAAAAAATTAAGCACGTAATCAATTGCGAACTATATAATGGTTTTTTGTTCTTTTGTTTTAAATATACATTCAATTTTTTTTTGGCTAAGTGCATTATTTTAACTTAACTCTTAAGACATATGAAAGCTGAGTTGTGTTCAATAAACTCAAATTTAGTTCACTTTTAAAAATTTTACAATGCATTTCTTGGCTTTCCTTTATTTTCCTTGTCACAATTAGTATAAATATGCTATAACAAAGACAATGGTATTTAGGTACATCTTAAACTAAGTAAATTATAAACAATTGTCATTCGAAAATATACTAAAAACTTAACATAGAAAATTTTTTTATCGTTTCATCTATCTAAATAATTAAAATTCCAAAATTTATAAAATTTTAACGTGTCAAAACTTAGCATAATAATTAAATGACAAATACAATTTTTCTTCACAGTTTTATGTAATCAAAATTATTCTCAAAATCTAATCCACGACTGATTCAATGTAATTTGCATATCTTTATTTTATTCTTTTCAAACTAGATTGCAAATCATTATAATTTTCTTATGGTACAATGTTAAATGTTATTCCAAGCAATGAAACTTTTATCCAACTATTCAATTAATTATTCTTAAGTAGATCGTATGTCACCCTTAGTATGTTTTCCGCACCATCAGCACTGCATTTCCTTGAATTAGTGGTGAGACCAAAGATAACAACATGCAAATTTAGTGGGTAGTCCATAAATGGATTCGTTAGCAAAATCGTTTCTAAACGATTACTCTACCGTAAAGGTGATAGCTCTTGGGTACCAAGAACAGTATAAATCACTTAGCCGCTTCAACTATCCTGTCTAATAAATGGATAATCGCGAGCAAATCACTTAGTCCTTACCACAATCTAATTTGTCCTATTCGTAGGTCATGAAATGTTCTTCATTTTTATTTATATACATTTGTGTGGGGTAGATTGAATTAAAAGAATACTTGAATTTATTTTTAGCGATTTTTACCAATTTTTTACTTGCGTTGTAACAAAGTAAGTAATTTATATTTGATTAGGTGGTAAATTATATAATTCTTTTTTGTAATTAATTATCTTTTATTCCAGAATTATTCACAAAAATGCATAGATAAGAAATCTAATGTAATATTTTATAAGTTTAAAAATGTTAGCTTCGCTGGATTATAATTTCAATTTAAATCATGAAAAGCTTTTTGCCGAGCTATTTTATTATTAGCATTTTTGTTTTTATAAGTCCTGGTGCTGCAACTAAAATTCTAGCAGGTTTTACTTGTACAAATTGAAAACAAATCAATTTCCAGGTTTTATTATATCAACTTTTATTTCATTACACAGCAAGCGAATTTTGTCATTTTTTACTGAATTCATTGAAAATTCTTTAAAATCGTGGCCTTAAGTTGTAGTTTTATTAAAGGTAGTTATTTTTGTTAGTTGCAGTAAATCACATAAGACTTTAAATTAATTACAAAATAAAATAACAATAAGGTATTTATAATTAGAAATTAAAGCTATTTATTGTATAATGAACGTTGACCTAATACCGTCCACTTTTTATCTGCAGTTTTTTTTATTGGTTTTAAAAAATGCGAGCTTTAAAGAAGTTATAAATACTTAAAACTAAATATAGCTTTGAATAAATATAACAATGATTAAAATCAAATCAAAAACATTGTGTATTCAAAGCATCAAAACGTCAACAATCTACTAAAAAAAGAAATTAATCAAATATCTCATCGGTTTTGCAGATAGTTTTTGCCATTTTGACTAGGAAATAGTTTAAAATATTATATTTTCTAAGAAAATATAATTATATATATATATTTTTTTTTTTTTTTTTTTTTTTTTTTTTTTTATACAGTTGTTTACTACCATCTTAATTGAAATTAATTAATTTATTAGTAATGTTAACTTAGCCTAACAACTACTTATATATAATAATTCATAATGTTAAATTTTAAAACTCTGAATTAAATAAATAAATACAGTTACCTTAAAAATATGTTTCTGGGGGTATGTTACACTTTTTATACAATATGGCTGCCCTTAAGACTAAAACTAGGTTTAGAATCAAATAAAGATATTGGTCACTAATCAACAACTAAATATCGCTTACAACTTGCAACTGTATGATATTACTAATATCTGCAATATTAACTTTCATTCAATAAATTCATTTAAAAATGTAACATAAAGACATAAAGACTAAATTCTTTCTAAAAAAAAATAATTATTATAAAAATATTTGTTTTGTCATATAAAATATGTTTTCAATTAAACTAAAATAATTAATCGTGACAAACCACCCAATTATATTTCACATTAGCATAAATTATATCGTCATTCTTTTTTGACTTAATGTCATCCAAAAGTTATTATCAAATTTTATACTTTTTAGCAGGAAAATAAAATTGATAATAACAAAAGAAAGAACGACGGTTTCAGAAATAGATTTATCTTACTTCGAAATCGAAAAAGTTACAGCGTTTTATTCTTAGCTTTCTATATAAATTTTTAAAATTATATATAACTAATAAAATTTTACTTTATCACGAAAATCAGTGATAGGACAAAGTTGAACTGGATATTAAAAATCTAAATAAAATTCTTTATTACATAATTTGTCGTTATTTATTTTCAGAATTTTGTTTTCATTGAAGTCTTATTTAATAATTTCTATTTTAATACTATTTTAAAAAACTTATGCAATAAAATAAAAAATGAAATATTTTAAGAACCACAATTCCAGACATGCACAGTCAATTTAATACTAACTTTAAGGTTTTAAATATAGTATCAAATTTTGCAAATATCCTAAAATCACCTCATTTCATAATGGAGCCTGTAGACTCTACAGTTTAGAGTAAAGTCTTTTGTTTTGAAATGCAATTGGAAATTCTTAGTGGATAGTGGAGTTGGTTATATTTAAATTACCACGAGTGCTTTTGTTATTTAATATTTATAAGATGGTTGCTTTCTATTATATTGTTTGAATATTTTGTGTCGTTCTTGGAAATAAAATTATAATAAACAGTTCACTCAGTCTTAAAAAATGAGTCAGCTGTTTATTATTAATATATTTATTTTCTTAAAGATATAAATGTGCATCTTTGTGGTTCTAAGTAATTGTAATATTTCTCATTTTTTACTATTTGCAATTATAAGAGTAAAAAATGGCATAAATATGGTAATGTCTAATAAAATAAGTTTAAGAAATATTTTAGCCATGAATGTGCATTTCAAACTTCAAGACATTTTCCTGTTTTTTTTTTTAAAATAAGAACAACTCTTTTAGTAATTAAATAAATTATTTTTAATTACTATCATTTCCTTTTCTGGATGTACTTATCTGCGACTTGTCTTTTTATATTCCTATTATTAGTTTGCAAAAAGTATGTAAATTGTTAATAAAGTCTTTTCCATTCGTCCAATCAAGTTCAAATAAATTTTGTTGTGTTGGGAGTGGATGACAATTGATGTTAATGCAGTTAGTTCAAATATTATTCTTACCGTTAGCTCTTAATGTCCAATATCTTTTTGGAACTTTCCATCATTAATTTAACCCTTTTCTATTTATCCAATCAAGCTCAAATAAATTTTTTTGTGTTGGGAGTGCATGACAATTGATGTTAATTGCGTTAGTTCAAATATTATTCTTACCGTTAGCTTTTAATGTCCAATATCTTTTTGGAACTTTCCATCATTAATTTAACCCTTTTCTTTTTATCCAATCAAGTTCAAATAAATTTTTTTTGTGTTGGGAGTGCATGACAATTGATGTTAATTGAGTTAGTTCAAATATTAATTCATTAATTATATTTAGTAAACTAATTTTAAGTTTTATATCAGAGAAAAACTTCAGAAAACTGAATGCAACGAATTACGAATTCTGAATTCAGAAAAAAGAAAAAACAATCTCAAGTAGGAATATACTTTAAAAAATTTCTTTTTATATTACTTGTTTTCTAAAAGGCACTCTCTAAACAAATATATTTATATTACTCAAAAACGATGATAGTAGGATTTTGGCCTAAATAATGAAAAATTTCAATTTTGAAATTTAATACATGAAATACTTAATGTTACATTGTCCTAATGTTGTTGAATATTTAAAATGGAAATTTATTTAAGCTTTTTTCAATTAAAAATTTTAACAAGCAGCTTACATTATTCAAAAAACCCTTTCCACTATAACTCCTTCATTAACAGCTCTACTTTTCTTATGTTATTCTGAAATTACTTTCTTCACTAATGCTAATAAATTTAAATTCATTAAAAATTTAAAAAAGATTATAATATAAGCTGATCGAGCTTAGAAACTGACCTGCGTAGATGGCAGGTTTTAAAGTCTAAAAGTTCTTTTAAGATGAGTAGAGTTACTCAAACCATAAAATAAGTGTTAATATTTCAGTTTTATTACTTCGATCTAATATAAAATTAAGCAAGCCAAATGGCGGCTTTTTGGGATAATTTCTCCTCAGTTTTATTTCACTATCAATTTATTGCCTTTACTTGTCTTAGAAGACAACCATTTTTACAACTACCCAGTTAAATATTTTATCAATTTTCGTGATCTAATATCGTATTAAATATATATAATACAAGCTCTGATATCAATATCTGAGATTTATATTTAAAATCATTTGGCTTTAAGTTTTATACTTAATCTAACGAACTTCTAAATGTTTGCTTTATAATTTGCCAAAATAACCATTTTTAGGAGCTAGCTAGGAACTCAATAGACCCAATAAAATTATAAACTTGGGTTTCCCTCTTTTACAAAAAAATAAGTTTTATATAACTATTAACACATTATTTTACATAAGAACAATCAAAGAAATAGCTATTTGGGATTAATAATAATACAATTAATTTGATCATCCTGGCATACCTGTGAAATAAAACTTTTATCTAACAATTTAACCTCAAAGAATTATTTTGTATGCAATTCACATTACTTACTTCATTTTGTATTTTAAAATCAGTTTTACTTTGGAGTATAGTTTTCCTTAAGAAATACAAGAAAATAATGTCCTAAATAATATTTTTATAAAAGTTAAAAATTCTGTTTGTATCTGATCAAATTAAATTGTATGTATGGATATTTTTTAAAAAAAAATAAAAATTTAGTTGCTATGCGTTCAACAAGTTGTTAGGCACTCAAGTTAATATGTGATATTGGATAAAAATTGCGGTTGAACGTGAGAATGTAATATCTTTTCTGTAAATTGATTTTCTTGATTTCTAACTTCACTTGAGTACCTTTGATGTTGCGAAAATAAAATAAAAATCTCTTATTCATGCTATGAATTGTGGAAAAGGATCTGTGACTTTGCCATTATGAATTCACATTGCCATCTAAAAATACTTGAAGATGTTTTACGATTGTATAATGGAAAAAAAAGTCCTTTGCACATTAAAGTATACTTTATAAAAATGTCAAATTTAATTTTTATTTTTGCTGTGATCTAATAAAGAACTGGGTTCAAAAGAGCACGTGACGAGTAGTATACAGAAGAAGTTTTTTTATTAATTTTTCGTTGAGTTTTTATTCATGAAATATTTTATATGAAAATCATAAATTCTATCCTTTTCAAGACTTAGCATTATTTAAGCATTCTCACGGGCATTAATTAAATACACAATATTCATATTAAGTACTCGTATTTGCAGTCATTGTTTGCTTAACGTACCATATTCAATTCAATTACTCTAATCGAAGTCTCTTGCATTCTACTCAATAGATTCATGAGAGCTTTATATAGTAAATATCAAGGATAATTCCAGTTAAGTAGGATTATTTTACGTTGAAGAGAGGAAAACTCGAACTTATTATATCCTAAAACAATTAAGTAGTCTTAAGCACTTTTCAATTTAACCAATTGTATTTCTAATAGAAAGTAAAGCACTTATTTTAATTTTTGTAAAAAATTCAAAAAGTAAAAAGATTAAATTAAAATACTAATATCTGTCCCTCTTTTGAGGGGCCAACTCAGAAAAAATCATCCTGTCTTTTATCTTTAGTTTATGATTGTTCACCATTTCAATGTGTTTTCTGTTTAAAAAAAGGCAACGTTTTTCTTAATCTTAATTATTTTGGTTATAAGCAAATAATATAATCAAGAATCCCATATCCTAAAAAAAGTTATGTTGATTTCATTTTTGCTTTAATTGAAAAGAAAAACTAAAAGCTAATCCCTAAATCCATAAAAATATCTACATTATATCAACTTTTTCAGAAAAATTTTTCAATGAATTAAAGTAAAATAAAAATGTGGTTAGTGTATAGAGCTAACAAATTAAATGTATCCCTTTATAAATTTGAAAACTCAGTTTGTACAAAGAATATGTTACGGTGTCAGATTTAAGGGTAAGGTAAACATTTGATTACAGCTTACAAAATACGAAAAATGTATACAAGCCTGGATAAATTTTCTCTACATAGTTTTTAATTAAGGAAATACTAAACTTACATAATAGTTTGTTTAATTAGTAGGAAGTGACATTAAACTTTTAGCAGGACACTCGTGAAATACTTGTCTTTAATCTATAGTTTATCTGCCATGTCTCTAAACATTGAATTAAATGAATTCATTGGAGTTAATTTTCTAGCTTAAGAGTCTCTTGTGACTTTGATATCTTATAAGATCACTAACATAAGTGGGAAAATATTACTCATAATATCTCTTTCTTACACATATATACAAAAATATCTTTTTGTGTTTTTCTAAAAAGATCACAATAATCAACCCCTGGGCGACTAGCTAAGTACCTAATTTAGAAATATATTATATTACGTAAAAATTTATAATTGTTTAACACAAAAAATAATTTTAAGGTTTTTTTTTAAGAACACTCTAAAATCTTCTTATAGAATTTTTTTTTATTTTTATCTCTTGTAGGATCTGTGAATGCATTGCGCGACGTTCGTGTCAATGTTCCATTTGCTGTTAGGAAAGGTGATAGAGCAGTATTACTATGTAGATATGACATGGAAGGTGATAACTTGTATTCCGTTAAGTGGTATAAAGGACGAAGGGAATTTTATCGTTATACACCAAAGGAGAATCCTGCAATGAAAATATTTCAAACGACTGGAATTCAAGTTGTGGTAAGTCCTTTATTTCAGTGACTTTCTTGTATTCTAAATTGTATTATTTAGAAAAAGCAATAAAATATAATTAAAAATAAAAGATAAAAAATTTTAAAATATATTCACAAAATTCAGTAAGATACCAAATTTATATTAGTTAATCCAATTTATTGTCGAATAAAGACAAGAAAATTTTTCACGAACCTTAGTAAAATCCAGTGAACCATAGCCTTGTGTAACTCATTAACATGATACGATTTAATCCTAATTCTGTTGATGTAGAGATAATTTAAAGAGCTTGAAGGGTTTTATACCATATGAATTTAAGAAAACATGTTCGTCCGGCCATTAGAGAGTAAAAGTTTTACGAAAATTGCCCTACAAATAGCAACAACCACGTTGGCTTTAAGGTCGCGAAGTATAATAAAAGCACACTTGCTGGCTCTCTTGATAATAATTATTATCAAAGATTTCACAAATAAGGGAGATGAAGTTAAGTATCAAGTTAAGTTTAGTACTCCTCAAGAACCAATGGATTAACTAAATAACTTTAGGCATATATAGCACAAACGGTTATACATATATCCACATAAATTATGCAAAGGAAAGAGAAGTTTTCAAGTAGCTGTACTAGGATAATTACTTGCCGAGAAAACTTGGTCTATAGATAAGGAAATTTAAAGTTAACAATATGCCATGGGCTCAATTGTGCTTAAACTGTTACCAAAGCGTGGTTACAGCAAAAGCGTTTTTGATTTTTTTTATTTTAGTTAGGGAGTAGAATAATTAGGAAGTATTTACTTTGATTAATTTTCAGTATTCTTTGAATATCAAAGACGAAATCATACCTTCAAGGCTATACGAAAATATACTGCCAGGATAAATAATATTTTTTAACTTTTCGATTATTATCATAATAATAACTTTTGTTTACAAATTTAAACCTTTTTTGTGTATTGAAAATATATGGATATATATAAGTTGTACAAAGTTATCTAAAATAATTAAAGTTGCTTCATTTTTCTAGGAAAATGGAATTAAAGATAAAAAAATAACCATTCAAATATTAATTAGCACTCAATAACAAGAAAAATTCAAATCAATTAAGAGAGGGTTGCAGATTAGATAACAAATTTAAATTATTCATATGATATTTTGTAAATAGATAAAAAGTTAGTTTAAAGTTTTTAAAACCAATAGAATTTTTATTAAAAATAGAGCTACAAGCAAAACAGTAAAATAAATGAAAAAAAAACCATCAGATTATCTGTTAAAAAAGTAAACACAGCTTTGTATTTTTTTAAACATATGCAAAATTCAAACTGAGGTATTTTATTGAATACAAATCGTGAAATTATCCGCAAATATTAGCAAAAGGTTAAAATATTTATAAATAAAAGCACAAAAATTAAACAGTAGCTTAGTATTAGAAGGATATTATCCAAATGGTAGAAACAATTATTAAATTTATCATAAAGTTTAGATTGTATAAACGTGTTTTTATAGAAAAAAATACAAGGAAACCACGAAGTGGAAAAGTTTGCGTCAAATTTGACTCTGCACATTGTAGAAATCATGCCATAAAAACGTCACTTTATACTAAACTTGGCAATATACGTTGTAAATTTCTATATAAGTTCCTTATTGTTAGTCTTTTCTAGATATTTGGCTTCAACTCATATTATCAGCTTTTATTTAAGCGATTTATTATGCTTAAGAGAATCTTGTTGACTTTTTGCTAAATTTTTGCATACATTGCATATTTATATTGTATATTTAGCTAAAAGAATTAAACTGAATCTAAAAATATCTTAGTTTTTACATTTCCTCAGATATTCTTGAAAATTATTTAAGAATATCGTTAAAGGCTATAAAGGCTCCTTACTTGTGTTAAAGAGTTTATAAAAAAAATTCATTGCTCTCATTTATTTTGAATGACTTTAAATATTTTTTACAAAGTAAAATTTGACAAAAGAATTCTAAATCAGTGAATTTTTTCTTTCACCTATTTATGGAATTCCAAACTGCAAATTATAAAAATGTTAACAAAAGCAAATTCTTAAAATTTGTATTTCAATAAACTAAATATTTCTTTTTTTTCCGATTCGAATAATTAATCGTAGAAAAACTATTTCATTGTAATTAATTTTTTAACAACAACAGAGTAAATGTTATAAAAACTGAATCCAGTTTTTAGAGAATATTTCAATTTGAGCATCCAAAAGTCAAAAATCAAAACAATTGCATAATAAGACTTCACTCCATCAAAATTGTTTCTATTTGTATTATTGAAAATAACTTCAACGGCATAATAGTAAATATAAGGATATTATTTTAGGGTAGCAACAGTATCTTATTAACATATTCTGCCAATTTAAGAAAGATTGTCAACGAACTCAAATCACATATACACCCTTAATATAAAACATAAAACTTAATCAAATCTTACAATAAAATAAAATTTCTATAAAATTTATTGATCTGTAGCCATACTACTATCATTGTAGCAACCATTTATAACAGAGTCAGCATCAGTAAGACTATTATTCATAAGTCCTTTTAAGTTGTTTTCTTCTACACATAAATCAAAAATTATATTTCCGCGTCGTTTCTTAGCTCAATAACTCAAAAGAATAAAATTTTGTATATCTTTTTGTATTTTTTATATAATACATATGCATATATTAAAATTATTTTTTATCCTTATTTTAAAATTTCTTTTACAGCGTCATATGTCAAATGAAAGTCAACTAACATTAGACCGTGTACACACGAGCACTTCCGGAAAATATAGTTGTGAAGTTTCTGCAGATGCACCATCCTTTCATACATTGATATCATCAGGAGAACTTGAAGTAGTTGGTAAGTAAAATACATAAGCTATAACCGATACCCTTTAATACTATTTACAATTTTTCGATCTGTTGTCTGGACATTGAATATATTATTCCTAATATATATATATATATATATATATATGTCATATATATCTTTTCTATAACTTTGTTCTAACTTTTATATCTGGCTGGACAATAAGTGTTCTGGCTCCAAACCATACTAATACTACAATAGATATAAAGAACTTCAGAACTAAAAAGAGGAAACGTTGCGGAAAATAAGATTTTATCATAGAATAACTAAAAGACGCTACAGATTTGCATTTTGGTAAAGTATTTGTTATACTGGCTTATGCCAACGATGGAGAACAAAAGGAATGTTTATATTTATAGATAAATATTTTAAAGATTAAGGTGGGTGTCTAGCCTTTTTTAAGATGTTTAATGGGCTTTATTCAAAATGCAAAGAAGGTAAAACAGCTGAGTAATACTTTATTTGAATTGGCAGACACTGTTAGTCTCTTATTTTCATATCTTAAATGGATTTATAGAATTGAAAACAAGTAAATTAGTTAAACACCTGAAAAATTTTCTTACTCTCAGTAAATTATAGTAGCGTCAACTTATTAAGGATTTATGTTTACCAAATAAACATGCATGTAACTTTTGGTGTTATTCTTTAGCTGAATACATTCCTCAACTTAAACTTAATTTATGTGATGTGAAAATACTTAAATTATTCTCAAGAAGAAGAAAACTCAATTTTTTCATTTGTATTTATTTAAAATAGTTGATTTGTTAGTAAGCAAAGGTGTCGTTGATTAACCTAGAACTTTTAAACGTTGCTTTACATTAAGCATCATGTTCGGGAAATAGCAGTCGTTAAAATTGCAAAATTTTTACAACTTCATTTTTATTTTTAGCATTATTGGTCAACCAAACTCAGGACTTATGTATTTTATACAAATATTTATGATACTAATAAGTTTAGGACTGTGCGGCATAAATCGATAGCTGTATAAAAGTAATTGAATTAACCTGTTGTGAGCATATTTTAGCATAAGAATTAATTATTTTATAATTTTACTGTGGTCAGTTATACAAATTAAAATATCAATTATAAGACGACAAAATTTTATTTTCACCTAGGCTTTCTTTTTACCTGCCATTTGTTGTGGGTATTTATTCAAATAACTATGTTTAGCCATATTATGAATTAAACCCAACTTAATAACATATAACCATGGTTAACATATTATCAGTTCCACAACATAATCAAAAGAAAAATGTTTTTTTGACAACAAAATACTAGCAAGATATTTGAATCGAGTATAACACTAAAGCTTTTAAGTATCCATTGATATTTATCAGTAACTCTTGACCGCGAAACTAAATCTATAATAGTCATCTGAGGATATATTAGGCAATTTAGTAACTGCACTGTTGACATTTATTACAATTTGCGGTCAAAGCTAATTTGTATTTGGTTACATGTATATGTCCAACTAATGTACAATCTATCCTAATTTGTAATTTATGAGATAATCGAATACAATCATCCTAGTTAATGCATATCCCCATCTACTTTCTATATTTACATGTTTCACTTGATCTATTATAGGCTTAAGATAATTTAAATCACTTGGGCTTTAATCAAAAATTAAGAATATTAAACAAACACTTTTTGAATTTGAATATTTTTATAATTCTTTTTGGGGGAAAATTTTTGTCCAAAATTCGAACAAAGACATCGAGCATTTTCTATATTTAAGGCTCTATGCATGTCAGGAGCTACTTGATTACAATAAGTACTCTAACTTCTCTGGATATAGTTTTTCAAGTAAATTTTTTAACAATACTACCCAACACGACAGTGGCATAAAATGGGCCTCCTTTGCCTCAAAGTTTTAAAAATAGGGATTAAAAATACACTTAAACAGTTGAAAAATGTTTAAGTACTTTGAAAATTGTATTCTTAAATGAATAACTAGAATACTTTTTTAATATGTGGCGAAAAATTTTTTTTAACAAAAGTTAAAAAGTTTTTTTAACAAAAATCTAGATGTCGGTACTTACAGTTTTTTTATATTTTCTTCTTTAAATATTAAAGGCATTTTGCACTTAAATCAGTATCAAACGTAGTATACTATTCCTTTGTACTTTAATAATATTTAGGTTTCTCAAAGGTTTTCATACCATTTCAAAACTGTTAGCTCATAACTACTTAAAACTTGTCTGCATTTCCGTAGAGAGCTAGAAATACAACAAACTTAATTAGAAAGATTAAATTTGGTATCAAATGAAAATTCATAGCAACAGATGTCAAATTCCTACCGTAACGGAAGGATCAGAGAACCAAACTCGTTATGTTATCTCGTTAAATGTTTCAAACTTGAACAAAGACTATTTTATTACATTAATTAAAATTTTAATGTTTAAACTCTCTGATCTCATTGCAGATATACCAGACCACAAACCAATCATATCCAGCATACGAGCAAGATATCGTGTTGGAGAAATCATTCGCGGAAATTGTACTTCGAGACAATCAAAACCAGCCGCTAACCTAACATGGACCATTAATGACCATCCGGTAAGTTAAAAAAAAAAAAAACAAAAAACAAATTTTCAACTTTTTTATGTATAAGATGCACATTAACGTCTTTATTTAATATAAAATCGATCCATTTAACACCCTGATATGTATTCAGGATGTCCGTTTTATCACAAAATTTATACTTTGAGAAGGATATACACAATGATAAGTTTGTTGTTTAAAACTTTTCAAAAAGGCTAACATAGTATTTATTTCATGTTCAAGCTTATAGCTGTGGTAAAGATGTTAAATATGTTGTTCATTCTTTAAACAAGTCAGAAGGAAGTAAATATTGCGGAATGTGAAATAAATAGATTAATTTTTTTGTGTTGCTGCTAGGTACACGTATGAAAATATTTTTGTTATCAGATTTTGTATAGGGTTTCAGTAATAATTTAACCCTAAAGTAGAAGTTTAAGGAATTTACATCCTTCAATTTTGTAGAAAACAGAATTTTATTATAGTCTTAGATAAAATCTTATTACATAGAGTGAGTTACTTTTACTTATAATTGAGTTTAAGGTGTGCAGATGTCTCCGCTAATAAATTTGTGGCGTAAACAGATATAATTATAATAAAAGGGCAGTTGTTTATTATTTCAAAATAATGAGAAGCTATGCAGGGAATGTTTTTATTACATTTGAAGGCAGCACCCTTTTCAACTTACTTATTACTTTACCTTTAACTGAATAGTATTTTCAAACCAATTATACATATTTTATTATAGAGGTTTTATTGTATTTTGCTAATACATCTAAATATGAAAACAAAATTTATTTATATATTAATTTAATGTTAGTTCAAACTGTAAAACTGTAAGTTTTATATATACATAGATTGGTGCAAAGAAAATTGGAATGATTTTTTATTTACTAATGAAATAATGCAAATTCAATATTTAAAACAAAATGGGAAGTATAAAATTGATGTCAACATGCATACTTACTGCCTATTAAAACTTAATTTCTCCGCAAATATCTCTAATCAAATTTAGACGTGTTTCCTTTAACATAATATAATTCACAATAAATCATCCAATCCTTTCTGAATTTATACTGCTTCTATGCTTCTTAACGAAAATGCTCAAAGATTAAATTTTGTCTAAATTAATTTCTCAAATTCAACAAAAATCTTAAGAATAACTATATTAACCACCTGTTTCATCAAGATTTCTATCTAATAATTTGCTCTCAGCTTAAGTTCTGAAATTCACAACATTGAAATGTGAAATGTCCCAATCTGTTTTCGAACCGCTTTTTAGAATATGACCTTAAAAATGGAAAAAAATTCAATCCATTCTTAGGTATATTTAAGAAAATATAAAAAAATTCTAAAGTCTATAAAAAATATAATTTATAAATAAATAAACTTTGTGAAATTACATGGAAAAGCTAACGCTTTTGAATACTAGAATTTGACTATATTTGCTTTTGGTCTATAGCAGAAAATTACCATAAACTTTGCTGAAGTTTCCCTGTAAAATACTAATTTCTAAATGTCAAAAAGAAGTCAAACCAGAATTATGTTACAATAATGGCATCAAAGAAATTAGAGTAAAAATAATAAATAATTTACAACCTTATCATTTACTATAGATGACGCAAGTTTAATTACTAATAGTGTGTTGTATTTTTTTTTTAAATTTTAAAAGCTTAAAAGACCGGTAATGGTCATCAAAATGATACAATTGAATCAATTGCTAAGTTTTTGTTAATAATAAAGTAATAAAAAGGATAATTATGAAATTTTCTCACTGTCATTTTATTTTTTTTTAAATTTACAAGGCTGCTATAAGCCATATAATAAAAAATTTATTTAAATTAAATATAAAGTGAAACATATGATGTTAAAGTAATAGCTGAGTAGAATTAGATACCTGCTTAATGAGAAAAGCGTAAAACTAACCTGTTGGAATTATACAGGATTAACACTACTTTGTGTGACTTACACGAGTCCAATTTTGAAGTTCGCTAATATAATCTGATGCTACATCGTAGCGTATGTAAAATTTAAAGCCTAACAATTGTAACATAGTGTAAGCAAATTTTACTAGCCAATAAATATTTACTTCATTCACATAGGATGATAGCTGAGATCAAATTAAAAATCATCATAGTAAAAGAATTAAAATGATAATTGTAAATTTATATATTCTGCCTAATATTTTTGCTCAGAGATATTGTATTCTTTTCGATAGAATTTTTTGTCTTTAAAACTTACAATATAGTTAATTTAAGAATTGATTATTTTTAACTATCTCGGATTACTCTCATCATAAGTAAACAACAAAATTGGGAATAAGTAATTGAAAATGAAAATACTAAAAAACGACTAAACCAAAAAAACAAAATGCGAAGCAAAACCAAAACATAAATTTCATATATTTTAATGTGAAAAATCAATTGATTTCATTTAAAATCCACAATATTGCTTTTTCAAATATCTTTTAATCATAAAATGTCAATATAATTTATTCAGCCAATACATGGATATATATGTATATGTATATATGTATATATGTATGTATATATATGTGTAAATCTTCTTAACCATAGTAAAAAGTTTGATTGGTTAGGACTGACAAAGGAGTATAGGAATTAAAATTCAATTTCCTGAAGTAATCCTCTGCTATTAACAAATCTTATTTTTAATATTTAAATGAATTTTAGTTAAAAAGTTTTCTACTTAAAGACAAATATTTACTTTAAAATAAAGCATTATTAGTTATTTAGATTTATGTAAGTCTTTAAAATAGAATTTGATAGAATTGGATCTGGCTGCGTCATTTTTCAGCCTCTTAGTTATTTTGCTTATTTTAGTTTAGTAAAATAAAATTATAATATCATTAAATATAAAATATTGTGTTATTTATTGGTGAGAGATCAGATTGGGATGAAAGTATCAGTAGGATTATAAAACTTGAAAAGTTGAGGATTAATATCATGAGACTATTCAATCATTTCGGAATTCGACAAAATAAAAGTTTCGGATTTATACAGGAATTATGCTATATTTATATATTTTATAGCTTAATATCAACATTTCCTTTTCTTAAATAACACTCGAAAGTTTTTCGATTGTGCATTGATGGTTTCTCCTTGTTAAATGAACATTTAAGGCCAGAGGAAAAATTATATAGATGCATAAAAATTCTTTTATTCAATAATCAAAAACTTTGATTTAAAGTTAGACTAAATAAAAATTGAATTTCTATTTTATTGAAATTTAAAGTGTATTAAATAAAATTTAGATTTGAAATAAATTAAATTTAAGCTCATGTAGATAAATCAGAAAAATTTGAAAATAAAAAAACTTTTAGCACCAGTATACATTCTAAACAAATAGTTTATGAATAGTATGAGTTAGAATTTATTCACAAAAAAAAACAAAACTAGAAAAAAAGATCTTATATGAAGCCTTACTTTTTCACAAAATTTTTGAAATACAAATTGTAAAATTGTTTTGAAAATATGGAGAAATTTAAAACTTAGCATTTTCTAACTGGCAAAACAAAGCTCTATTTAACAGAAAATAATTGAGATAAGTGCTATTTGGAACAAACTAACGTATATACTAAATAATTCAAAACTATGGATCTAACCCCTCGTATATAATAATGAAGAATGCTCATCCTTAAGAATAGCATTAATGTTTGTCATATTTTAAGACCTTTCATTATATTCGGAAAAAAATCCATTAAATATAACTTAGTATCTTTCTTTTACTAATATATACTGAAAAGAAATTGACGCTAAAAGCTTTTTTGAATTTTATGACTTTTTGAGCAGGTCAAGATCCTTGTTATTAGTTTCTTTTCACAACAGGTGCTAATCCACAAAAATATATTTTTTTAATGAAGAAAGCGTGCCCTAAACTCTAGCCTACAAGACAAATGTATGGTTGTTCCTATATATACAAAATAAAACTGAAAACCCATTTGATAGCAACCAGCTGTCAGACAGCCACCAAAAGTAATTTACTACAGAATATATATTTATGTATATGTAAATATATATATATATATATAAATATTAGTTAAGATATTTATGTATATATATTCCTTGACAGTAAATGTTTTCAGCCCTATAATTTACATTAGAAACTTGAGAAAATTTAGAAATTTACAAAAGAAGGAAGAGGATATTGTGTAATAATCGTATGGTAATATGTAATCGCTATATTAAATCTGAGCATAGCAAACTTGTGCTTTAAATGACTTTAAATTTGTTTTCTATGTAAAAATATATGTAAAGATAAGTTTGATTTAAAACATATCCTTTTAAGCCTATTAAGCTTCCCCTTAGATAAATCATTTGATATTGTATTGTAAGAATATACCACCTGGAAGGCAATGTATCCCAATTTTCACAAAAGAGTTTGGTTTAAAATAAATGTTAAGCTCAAATTTCATTTTAAAACATAACAAAATTTTACAATTTAATATATAGGTATCTTTAGAATTCTCAGGCCTTTCTTAGGTTCCTCTAAACAATTTTTTAACGCATAGAAAATTTGAAAAACATATTAAATAAATTTATCAAGAATATTTATTAGAAATACTTTAAAACGGAAGCATGACACACAATTTCTCTTCCATAGTTTAATCTTAAAGATTTTGATGGGTGAAAATATGATTTGAACCAAAGAAATTCATTCTTTTAAAAGATATTTAAGTGTTTCTGTTCTTTTTTTCAATAATCATGATGATAATACAAAAATTTGTTGAAAACATATGTTGAATATAATTTGCTAAAAATTTTCAAAATAAAACTTTTCTCACTTATCATAGAAAAACATGAGCTATTAAAGAATATTACAAGAAAATGTATCAAATTACTCTTTGCAACACAAATAATAGAAACAAACAAGACAAGGAAACACTCCAATCTGAACTCACTGATTTTACTGAAACTCAAATAAGTTATAGATCATTGGAATCTTTGCTTTATCTTCTAATGAAACCGAAAAATAAAATATTGACTTAAAAAGCTGCTTCCTTTAATTTTAATAGAGCAAAATCAATGCTTTTTCTCCTTTTTTCCATGTTAAATTTTTTGTAATAAAAATCATGACTACTATACTTATTTCATTAGACATAATATGAATGGCTTTACGGCATTTATGAACTGTTTTTAAAAATTAACAAAACCTCTTTATTTCCAAAAAATTTACTGCAAAAAAGTAACTTTTATAACTTTTTATTTAGTTATAAATATTTTATTTACAAGTCCTAGAGAATAAATATCCCAAAGTAATTGAACAACAAAGAATAAGAACTTCTGCCTAATTTCTATGCAACCACAACTTATTTTAACTGACTCCTTCTAATATCCATTCTTAAAATGTCAAATCAGATGTCGCAGATTGTTAAATGTTTGAAAAGTGTTTTAACTAAAAAAATTAAAGAAAAGTTAAGAGTTTTTAATTTTATTCATGTAAATTGTTTTATAAAGTTAAATACTGAATATTAGTAAAGTAAACCGAGCTAAAGATACACAAAACAGGAGGATCCAATAAGAAAAAATTCACAATAGATGTCAATTTTCTGTGACTACAGGGTTTAAAAGGCTGTAGTTACAACACGATTCCAACCAGTTATATACACAGTTCTCCATACAAAAGTGGCTTTCTGTGTAGTTAGAAAGTGTGTAGTTTCACCTGTTAAGAAAGGGTATAAGGCTAAATATTTGCTTTGAATCATATATCTGAACATGGTTTTTAAAAATCTTAATAGAAAAGTTTAACATTCTGTCATTTTCTAAAAATTAAGAGAGTCCAACTGTTTTAATTCTAATATCATTGCTAAATCATTTCTATAAATTCATAGTAAAATTTTTATTTTTCAAAAGGCAAACCCATCACACGTTCGACCCCATAGACCTCTACGAGTTCCTGAAACAGATTTACAAACCGCTATATCTGGAATACAATTTGTGGTTATGCCTCAGCATTTCATTCGAGGGAAACTCAAAGTAAGTACAAATATCAAAAATGTAGAATTTTTCAGGTGAAAAAAAAATTTTTTTTGGGTAGCCAAAACAAATATACGGAAGTACAATAACAAAATTAATACAAATTTATGAGTTTCAATTGTAGTTCTGTTTATATTTGCTTCCATTTGTACCAAAAATAATACCAGGAAGATATAGCATAACTATTTTTCTATGTTTATTGCTGAATAAATAAACTTCAGCCATTCTTGCTAATTGGATTGTAATAGAATTTTTCGCTTTTTTTTTTATTTTGTTTTGATGTTACTTTTCTTAATTTCAGGTACGTTGTATTGCGCATATCCATGATGTTTATTGGCAGTCAAGTGAAAAAAGTATCGAAGAGGAACGACCCAAAATTTTAACATCAGCAGCAAGCCTTAATACTATTAATATGGTACAGAATAATCCTTATGACCAGTTTTCTTTACAAGATGGAGATCTATCTGATAAGAAGGATACAACATATTTTACAAATGTCAAAGGTATACTAACAGTTTATTTTTTATAATTTTATATAAATAATTTATGAGCACTAATTTACGTCGTTTTCTTAACGTACAAGACAGTAACATGAAATTTGAAAACTTTTCATAATTTTTAAACTTTAACTCCACAATTACTTACTGTATTGATGATTATTGAATGAGCAACATAACTAATTCAAAATTCCTATTAATAGAATTAATAGCCAAGAAAAAAGGTAATATGAAAGGCACGTGTAGAAATTAAAGTTTGAAATCAAGTAAACTAGAAATTCTTTGTTTTATTCATCCAAAAAAATTACGCTTTAATGGGTCAAATCATTTTTAATAATGTAACTTTTAATTGAGTACCTTTGAGATATATAAGAGCTACATATATTAACATTCCATTGTCAATATCTTTTATGAAGCTTTCACAATGATTATCCTAATCATTAGATTATTATTTGTAACAAACAAACGTTATATATTAGTATTGTTGTACTTTGAGCATTAATTTGGAAAAGAGAAATTTGCCTAAAGTTATTATAGCATGCCTAATTCTACATAAACTTTTTATAAGTTCAAGCTCAAGGTAAGCTTAAATACAATACAATACAATATTTCCGCATTCAACTGGCTCATTCAGTTGTACTACTTTAAAGAACAATTTATTGAAATTAATTTCAACCTGAACAATTATTATATTTCAAAAATTTAAGAACTTATTTAATATTTGATTTTAAAATGCATAAATGTCTTTTTCTCTTTAAAAATCTTTATTCTTGTAATAAACGGGAACATTACTTTTATAAATACATGAAAATTTATCAACAGATATAACATATCAATAAAAATATGAGTTTGTGGAGGAAACTGCTAGATTCTTAATTGGAACCTCAGGTGTGTTTATATAACACCAACTTTAGCTAGTATTACATAAGCTTCCGCAATAAATTTTAGTAAACCAAAAGTAAAACTTAGACGTGTTATTTTTTATCTTTTTTAACGTCTTTTTAATAAAATCCTAATAAAAAGTTTTTCATAAAAAAAACATTTTAGTGCAGATAAACTAACGTCTTTAATTTTTGCAATGCTCTAAAATTCGGATATTTTGTATAAAACATAAAATATACCTATATTTTTATAGTACAAATATTTGTTCTGATTTTCTTATGCATCCCTAATACTGGTAAAATAATTTGCTTAGCAATAGATTTTGGAAATGTTGCAAAAATTTAAAAGAACCAGAAACAAAATTCTGAGTTTCTTATAAAACTATACTTTTATTCATATATTAGTTATATTTATGTATATACTCAACTATTACAAAATAAGCAAGGAATTTCAAATAATATTTTTGTTATATCCTAAAATTTTGTAACTTACTTATTGCTAGCTACATCAAAGGCACCATAACGTTTGGAATCAAATATATAAATAAAATAAAAATAGTTTATTTTATTTAAGTCAAGTGCATTTAAAATGTAGCTGGATTTTAGTGTGCATCTTTTTAAAATTAGGTTTTTATTTTATAATATAGACTGCTTTAAACATAAAAAGACAAAGACCTTGCAAAAATTTGATTATATGTGAGTTAACCTTATAAATATTTTTTTATATTTTGACCCTTAAATAGCTTCAAACAGTACATTTTACATATACAACTTTAAGTCAAAGTAATACGCTATTAATTTTCTTCAATAAAAACTTTAATTTAAATAAAAAGTTTAACTTTATATGAATAGAAAACTTGTCTAGTATAAATATATTTTTATTAAATTTATTTTAATTACCCAAATGACATTTCTCAAAAAATATTTTTTTTTATATAATAATTATGTCCTTGTTATTACATTTGTCATATTCTTCTTATTTCAGGTGATGTTTCGTCATTAAATGCTGGAAGCACAGGATCTATATCATCATCAGTATCACTTTTTATCATTATATTACAATTACCACAATGGTTTGCTATTAAAAATCTACTAAAAATTTTTTTTGAAAAGAATTTGTTGATTTTGTCAACACAAGTTCATATCCAACAATCTGATGGAATTAATTATTATAGTAGATCATGATTTTAAATTAAAAGTTAAAGATGTTGACAAAATTTACAAAGAGAGTATAGAAAAACTTAACTATATACATTTATGGTTAATATAATGAATTCTTAAATGTATAAAATGTATTCTTTGTACAAATAACATATGCACTTAGAAAGTAAAACGTATTATTTAGCTGAGTTAAATTGAATAAAACAGCACATTATATTGAACTTGTTGGTTTTCACTTTAAACACAATGCAGGAAATTACTGTATTTGCAATTCTTTTCTAGCATCAATTTAAAGCTGTTTGTATAAGAAAATTAAATGTAATTTAATTCACTAAACCGCTTGTAAATAGTAAAATAAAAGCTATGAGTATATGTATATGTACCATATATATATTTAGTTAATCATTATAGAAACATTAATTTAAATGATATTATTAAATTAACTGTAAAAGTGAAGACAAATTTCGAAAAATTCCATATTAGAAATAATTGAAAAATGTTCCATCCAGTTATTATTATAAGATTTTGTACCGTTTTTGGCTTCTTTAAATGAATCTTACAATATTTCTTTCATTAGTTCAGAAGCTAAGTTTTACTTTCCAAAATAAAATTTCTTTATTCTTCCGATAAATTCACTTTCAATCTATTATTTTTTGTTTTTTAATATCCATTTTACTACTATCTTAATCTTTAATCTGATTAATTTATTTGTATTTTTAATTGAGTTATGTGTTACTTATATGTTATTTATTACATGTGTGGGAGTTCTGATCCTGTGATCAGTTCAATATGTTATTTTTATTATTACGTATGTATTATTATTATGTTAATTCATATGGCTTGGTGCGTTGAAGTCTTCTCAATTATATCAAGTAATTTGATTGCTTCTGGCTTGGTGTGGTGTAGAAGCCGCTTCTCATGTCTGACCGCATATTCTTGTATAACCTCTTTAACCCATTTAATTTTTAGGTCTTGATGGAGTTATTTGTTGGTTATGTACCTGTAAGTGGTCGTAATGAGTCTCAGGAACTTGTTTTGACATTTTTGGATGGTTTCCCTGTTTGACTTGTGTGCACATCCCTATAGCTGAACACCGTATGTCCAAATGGGTTTGGTTATTGACAGGTATAATAGCCTTTTGTTCTTTAGCTCTAGTTGGGAATGCTTCCCAATTAACCAGTATAAATTGCATGTTTTTTTTCAATCTATTATTAATAGAAAATTTTTATTCCATTCAACCCTAAATTTCTTGTTTTGAACCAGCTATTCATTCATACTAGCTCGTGATAATCTTTCAAAAAAAAAGCCAATTTCAGTAAATTTATTGAATTGCATTCACAAACTAAACCATAACAAGATTTTAATTTTAAAAGGATTCCATTGGTCATAAAAGAAAATATTGTTAACAAAATATTTTTCAAAACAAGCGAAATATATCTTCACAAATTACTTTTTAATATTTGTAAATAATTGAAAAGTTTATCAATTATAAAATCGCTTAGTAATTAAAAAAACACTATCTTTTTGTTAAAATAAATAAATAAAACAATATCACCAAAATTACTCTTAAAAGTGGTTTTAAGGTGGAATAAAGTTTAAAAGCACTGAAATTATGCAATGTAATCTGTATAAACAAAAATTTAAATTGATTTGTAGTATCACAAAAAAAAGTATTAAATTTATAAAATAAATCTCTTAACTGGAAAATAATGTTTAGTTATTAATGTATTTTATGTCATTTTAGATATCAAAATGATTTTGATAAACCAAGGCCAAAGATGATGCCTTTATTAAGGTATTTACTCGAGATTTGATATAAGTAGATATTTTGAGTTAATCTAAAAATGCACGAGTTTTTTTAACAATAAAATAAATACTTTTTGAAGGATTTTGAAAAACAAAACAAGATCATTGAATAAAATTATGAGATTTAAACTAAACTATCATAATTGTTAATATATTTGGTGCTACTTTATGTGGTAGACTTTCTAAACTATCCTTGAACATATCTAAATGTACAGTGGAGTTTAATATTAAACTCTATGCAACCCAATCGAATTCTTGCAAAGTGAAGAAATGTTGTTTTGCAATTTAACACAATCCATTCAAAGAATTACCCTTTTGTGTTTTATATAAATGAAAAACTTTTCTAATAATTACAGAATTTAAATTTAATTTACTATCTAAAGAAATACAAATTTTAAGCTCTTGTTTTTAATTAGTCTTTTGTTTCAAAAGTCAAGTTTACTACTTTGAATCTCTAGAGAGGCATTATTGACAACCCAACGAATGTGCTTCGATAATTTTTTAGCCTTACTTAACAATTTTTAAGTAACTTTTTAATAATCACTTCGATATAGTTTTAACCTTAAAATGTTATAGTATGGATTTTGTTTAACACGGAAATTCATTGAATTTTCATTGTATTGAGGAAAATTTTTTTGAAAACTAAATTAATTATGTATATAAAACAACATAAAATTAATGATTTCCAAGCTCATCATAATCATTGACATTTTTTTTTGTTAGAGCTCCAATAGTATCCAAACCTATGACCGAGAAAAAGGAAATTTAGCTAATATATAACGGCAGTGCTAGGAGAGTTTTAAATGTCTCTCAAAGTGTTTTTAATCAGAGAATAAAAAATTACTAAAGAAGGCAGAACAACTTCATACAAACTAGTGAGGATGTGAAAATTTGGTACATCAAATCCAGATAGCTCTCACTGGGAAGATTGCGTCAAATATCTACAATTCTAATTCAGTCATGTAGTATGAGATAAATGTCACGTCTCGTTTGAGTTTTAACAAATGATAGCCTGTGTGAGGTGTTTTGAGATAATTTACAATATTTTTATAACATGATAAGAGATTTCTTTATTATACCAAAATAAAATAAAATTAATGTTTGGTAATATCTTCAATAGCAACATCACATTATATTTCAAGCATATTTAAATTAAATTAGCTCAACAAATTAAACTATTCTATAAAATCTTGTAGCTAATTAATGCCAAATAACATCTCACGGGAAATTTCAAACTAATTAAAATTATAATAAAAGGCTTTCCAATTATTTTTGAAGCTATCTAAAACTAAATGGCAGCTACTTACTGTACACCAAGACTTTTCAAACTTGAAATTATACTCAACATCTTTTAAGTCATTATTTACAGCCTTGTGGGTGTAGTTTCTATTTTACGCTCTATTGAATGCAGTTTTCTAGTTAAAATTATTCATTCAGTTTTGAGCACTTTTTAACAATCAAAATTTTTAAAGGAAAAATTGAAGAAACTTGAGTAAAAGTGTCATAGAATTTTCTTTGTTCTACATCGGAAATATGCTATTTTGATGCTATCCTGAAGCTAAATCAGACTGCAGCTTTGCCTTTTTTCTTAGATAAACTGTTTAAAAATTGTCAAGAATAAAAGCATGAAAATAGCACAACTCTATGCAGTAATGGGTTATGATATACCATTATGACATGTATCTTATGAAAGAAAAAAAAAAACTTAAGGAGTTGCTAAGGGTCTTACTAAAAAGTTGTGTCAATATTAAACTTTAACAGAAATCGTTGTTCTTTGTTCTGCATTCTTCTCCGTTAAGCTTTGAATAGAAGATTAATAAGAATTTCTACTATATTTCAAAACTATAAAAAAAAATAAAAAAGCATTGAAATAATCTTTTTTTGGCCTGTTTTTCAACTTCCTACTTGGGAAAACTTCGACATTTTAATAAAAAGAATTAAGCAATTACACAATTAAAATATGATTTTTCGTTTAATTTCTGAGCCAATTTCACCCAAAATTTAATTTACTGATTCAAGCAAAAAAATTAAGACATCATCTATCTAAAACTCTACATGATACTAAATTTATTTAAAAACATCAAATTCAATCACTGAAACAATAAAAGGAAATGAAAATAAAACGGCTTCAAAATTGCTCTTCAAGAGCTAGGCCAAAGTCCTTAGAAAAACACCTTCTAAAATTTATTCGAAGCACAATGCCCTTCTACAAGGGATCAGATTGAAAATACTCTCAATTTACAGCAACCAAATGTGCTCATCACTTGAAAATCAGAAATTTATAAACTCTGATCCCTTTTCCTTGATATCAGTAAAGGTTCTTGAATTGAGTGGATGATATCCTGCATTTAATGCCATCAAGAAGTTTTTTATAACCCTATAGTACTTCTTTGGTCCATCCGTATATAGTTATTGACTATATAAGTAAAAGCAGAAGAAAAATAAAAAAAAAGGGTTACCAAACTCTCAAATCCCTTTATGTTTTATATTCATCTGGGAAAAGGACGTGCATAACAAATTCTTAACATTAAACATTCAAAATTGATACATTCAGAGCATAAGAAAAATATATTTGACCATTTACTCGAGTAGAATATTGAAAATTTATTTTAAGAGAGGGTAAATCTTTTTTTGATTTGCTTCTTGAAAGTTATAAGAAAGTAAATTTGGGTGCGATTTGACTTCAACGTCAATTGGTTAGTGATTAAAGACTCTGATAGCTTTGTTTGTTCAGTTAACTTTTGTAATGTTTACACCTGTTGATCTATTATATTTAAAACTTGATTGAATTTTATGCTTTTGGGATTCGATATTAAATTGAATGAAAAAAAACTCTTAAGCGTTCTACTTTTACACTAACAATAGTTAAACTTTTTAGAGACAGAATTCATAATGAACTAAAACTAACCTTCGTTCTATTAGGCAGTAAATTAAAAAGAAATACTTAGATTAAGACTAAATAAAGCGCACTTTTAATTATAAAAATTAATGATTATATGCAAAATGTAAAGAATAAAAATTTGTATAATTTTAGCAAATTTATTAGGAGCTTAAGGGGATCTGGTGTTTTCAAAAAATTTAGTTTTTTTTTCAATAATTTGGAGATTATACTGATAAATTTTTGTAGTCACATTGGTAGTATTTTAAATTCTAGAGCCTTTTTTCTATGAAACTCCCAGTAGCCACGCCCTATTTATCTCGAAATAACTTCTTTTCGCCTGGTGTGAGGTCCAAAAAAAACTATTAAACCTAATCACATGAAATTTTAATATGTCATTCATATCATTAAGGGCTATCGCCGGTACCAGAACCATTCTTTTATTCCAATTATTTCGAATGTTTTTAATTAAATAACCCGTGAAAATTCCGCGGTTTTAGGATTTTTTTTTAAAAAATGCGCTATTTTTGTCAATTTCACTGGTCTACAAAAAAAGACTTTTTTTTGTAACCTGAAAACTTTTAACTACAATAATTATGCTTAGAGCAAGGTTAAGGATGATAGAATTGATATTAGAATATTTGATACAGGAATAGTTTTATTGAAATATGTGTTTGTTTGTTTTTTTAAAAAATACAGATATTAACGACAAAATAAAGCTAATAAGAGTATTATAGTACTAATTTAAATGCAACCTTAAGATTTTCTTCTATATTTTGCTTCTGGGATGTCTCGTTGTAATGTCCAACAGTAATCCGCCAGCATACGTGGACTCAACTTCCCCTGATATCGTTTTTCCATAATAGAAACTTTCTGTTGAACTCTCTTACCATGTTCATCGCTGAGGGAGCCCAAATTTTCAGAAAAGAAGTCTAAATATGAACCAAATCATTAAGGTTTTCTTGAGATATTAGATGCAGTTCGTGAGATGAGGAAGCTTGTTAAAAATCAGGATCTATCGTTGCGCTATCTACTTCTTCCAACGAAGGTGACATATCTGAACTTTGAGATGATTCTAGTATGGGTAGCTCTTCACTGTGAAGGATCAGGATACTTTACTTGTTTTTTGGTTTTAGTTGTAATACATTTTGTATCAGTAAGACAAAAATAACAGTCTGATGAATGGTTCGTGGGCTCCGTCGAAATCATAGGAGTTCCAAAAGGCATAGATCGAGATATTTTGGCCCATCCAGTAAGTTGGCCTACACATGTCACATAACAGATGTGAGGAACCCACGCTTTATCTTGTTGTCCGACAGCAAAGCCAAAATAATGTTTATGTGAGTTGGAAACTAATCGTGTCAAATTCCTCCGCTGAGTTTTGAAAGTAATTTTTCCACAAATATAACAAAACTTATCAGCATCATTTTTACACTTTTTTGACATTATTTAAGAATCACTTAACTAAAAAAATAATTTAAAAATCTTCAGTACACACAAATTGAACAATCTTTGCGACAAGGCAGTTTTGTGAAACTAATGACAACAATTCGTAATCTGTAAGCAAATTTTGCATTTAAAGTGGTGGTAGTTATCTCAGTTATATCTATCAGGTAGCTGTAACACAAAAACTCGACCTGATTAAACCAAAATAAATATAGTGTTATAATGAGGGTAGGTAAGCATTTCAAAATTCCTAAGAACCTTTCTTGTTACAAAATTTTGTTGACTAGTGTTTTTAATTTTTTTTCCAGGTCGTCCAGGTCCAAGTGTTCGAAAAACTCAAATTCAGGACAGTTTCTAAATTAATTAAAATCCTTTTTGAATTTGGAAAATAATTTTTTTGTATAAAAAAAAGACGTAAGCAAGAATCTAAGTAATTACAATATCGTTTTTCTTTTTTTTTATTACAAAAAAAAATTCCTTAAACACTTTAAATTTTCGAGCTCTAGTCCCCTTAACTTAAATCAATAACATACATAAAGGCTGTCCATCGCCCTCCTCTACTTTTAAATTTAGATGAAAATTATCGCATGAAGTAACATTTAATGTCTTTCAGTGTCCTATTGTCTTCAAATAACGTGTTAAAAATATTTAGATACAGAATCAGAAATAAATAATCTGATATTAAGAGAATTTTTCACGTCTCAACTAACACTGTAAGTAAATCTAAAGTAAAACAAAATAAAACAATAAGAAAAACGCTCTAAAATCCTTACAAAGATTATTTTATATGAATAGAAAATTTTTAAAATTTTCTAATAAAGAAATTTTGATTTAGCTTTTAGCAATAATCTTATAATGGCCATTCAGTACAGTACGAAAAATTGAATTTGAACGTAAAGACATTCTATGACAATCGGAATTTTGAAATATAATAAGATATCTTTAATATTCCTTAAATATACTTTACAGATCACTGATTTTTTTTTTTTTTAATATATATATATATATATATATTGCAATCTGATCATTCAAAGATCAATGAGCAATTAAATCTAACCTAATTTACTAAAAAAAAAAACTAAACTAAGGTCAACTCACTAGTTCCACTTAATAATATAAAAAAAATGATACACAAAATATTAACGTGTATGGTTACAAGACTGCAGTCTTCATTGTTAAATCCAGAGGCTTTTTCCTCTTTAGCCGTCTGATGATATCTGCGTTGTCAAGAAGCTTAACAGCTTCTTCGTACAGATCACTGATGAATATAAATTTAATCAAGAAGACTTTACTTTGAGGGATCTAGAACAAATTTTAGAAATTCGCTCCAGCTATGTATTTAAAGGATTCCAATAACATATATAAATATTATAATATAAAAAATTTTCACTAAACTAAATCATAGATTTATAGAAAAAAATTAATCCTTTTTAAGCAATCGAAAGAATCAACAACAGGAACTACAATGTTTCCGCATGTAATTCTCCTCTGTCAACTTTGTACCTAATTTATGGTACAAACTCTCAGCAATTACATCGAAATTATTGAGCCATAATTCAAATTGTTGTTAAAAAATAACTTTTTATTGTTTTTTATTTTGAGTACAATCTCATTTTGGCCAACTTTTGTGTATACTTTTTTTTTTGTTATTTTTTGTTTGGATATCAATATATTACAACAATGAGAATTTTATAGATTGGTTAAAAATAAGTTTTACTGGTCATGATACAATTAAATAAAAACATTTGCTGTTTGTATAGCATATAATAAAAACATGACTGCATATATTATTCGAATACAATTCCATAAATTTATATCATTTTTATTTTTACAAAAAAAGAATACCTATTTACATGGCTATGAAAATAGTCTTCTCTTAGGGATATAACAGAAACTATCTTGAAATTAAAGAGATGAAAAATTCATTACTAAAAGTAATAATTCCATAGCATCAATATAAAACATTCCTCATAAATATCAATAATAATTGTCACTTGAAAATAATTACGATTTTCAATTTACAACCCATCAAAATCATGAAATGTCCGCGGTATAATTCTCTAGCTGAATCGATTTCATCATTTTAGCCTGAGTACTTCTGAATGCATAAAAAAGCTTCCACAGATAGTTGTCTTGTGGTTTTAAACTAATATTCTTCGACAAGTAGTAAATTTTATGACCTTTTCTGCTTCGTAAAACTGTTGCTGAGGAGTAGACAATACTTCTTGAATAATATTCAATCGGAAACTATAAAACTTATATAATAATCAAAGTTTAACTATATACCAGACGCCGGTAATATAATGGGATGTAATTTAGTGGTGCCAATTTGAAAATTTGTCGCTCAAAAAAGTCCTTATTCTAATATTTGTACATATTATATAAGATGATAATATTGTATTAGTTAAGTCATTTTCAATTAGTTTAAATCTTTTGTTTTAATTTGATTATTCTACTGCTGATTGACTAATTAGAAAACTCTTTGTATTTAGAATTTCTCGATTATAAATGATTACTTTCAGCATTCCGTTATTTCTTGCTGTTATCTTCATTCAATAAGTTTGCTTCAAAACGGAAACTATGGTATTATACGTTATACTATAAAGTTTAGCTTTATTGACTCCTTTTGAAATTTTTTTCTAAAAAAGCTATGTATTACTTCTTTAAACTTGATTATTACAGAAGCTTATGTTGCCTTTAAATTCTTGAACTTGATGATTTTGAGTTTTTCTAGGTTGATTAATTTCTTTAAAAAGGTTACAAACTTACGGGAAAGCATCCATATATATTGTAATGACCTACGTGGGTAAATCAGAGTGGATACTCGCTTGTTGCAACAAGCATAGTAAGTTCTGATCAATTTTGTTATCTATAATTTCTGATAGTAATAGTAAGCATTTTCACTACCCACAATTTAGTTGTTAAATTGATATAAGTCAGGGAAATGTCTTGCTACTTCCACGTCTTTCCATTACATCTGCTTTTAAGATAATATGATACCAATTTTGTAAAAATTCTATATTTTGGTCAACACTTAACTTTTTAGAGAAAAATTTCATTATTTCCTACCTAATAGTTATTACGATTAATATAAAAATTATATAAACTTTTCTTTTTAACAGATAGAACTTTAATTACCTCACCATCATAAAAAACAGTTTTTTGTGGTCTTGTATCTGTCTTCGTGTAATAGTTTTATTTATTAAAGCTAAAACGTCAACTAAACACCGATATGAGTATGGGTGAATACTTATATGTAAGCCATGGTGGTTGAACAAAGCGATCAGTGTATCAGGGACGGGAGTTGGCGAACGAAGCAAACAGGGGGTGGAAGCCTCCTTGTGCGTCAATACATTTCTAATGGTTTTCAAGATTTCTTTATTATGAAATTGCTTAGTTTACAAAGTCACCGCAAATTTATAAAATTCTACTTTGTACGACAAGAAAAAGTGACAGAGCAAATGTTAGTATTTTGCAAGTGCAAACGTGCAATTATTAAGTCACTTATTACAAAAAAAAAAAAAAATAAATGTACAGTAGCACATGCAGACGTACATATGCAAGTTAAAAGCTTTAGTTGTGTATTTTACAAGTTAACTGTCGAATTTAATTTTAAAAACCCCTCACAGTGCGCGGAATTATTTGAAGCAATGACATGTTTTCACGACAAATACAGGGCAAAATGGTCCTATTCCAAATTTTATGAAAAAGGAAGAATTACATTTTTATTTAACTTAAAAATTTATTTCTGAAAATTTATTGTTTTTATTAACTTAAAAATTCCCAAATAATAATAAAATAGTTTTCATAGTCAATGGTAATGACGACGAGTATACACGTCGAACGAACCGTAATAGAGATTTGGTTTGAAAGGAATAAACGTCAAAAACAGTTAATTGGTTAATAGTAACAAAATTCATCTAATCTTCATTGTGCTTCATTTTTGCTACTACATACTAATAACTTTCGTCTAATGAAAGACACATATGACTTATACTATTTTTATGGCCGAAACACATAAGACATTTATTTCTAAGGAATTAAATAAGAGTTGTAGGGATTTTTTTTTTTATAAAAAAGACATGAAAGGGATAACATAGAAGCAATTTTTAACCGCATTTCAAGTCCTCAATCATTTTTTTACTAAACTAAAATTGTAAAAAATTAAAGTTCCACAGCAAAAAATTGGTTCAATTATGAATACTAGAAATTTCTACTGGTAATAATTATTCGTACAGAAAATTACAAATATTTGCATTATACAATAAAACACGTTAAGTGTTATGAAATTGTAAAAAAAGTGTTTTAAATTTTTAATACAACTAAATTTGCCCCTCTCGCTTTATATTTACCAATGCAGATTTATTTATCTAAAGTATATTCGACATACGAATTTATACAATTTCAGATTTAGGTTTCCACTAGAAGGGGACGGTAAAGCTTTGGTTAGTTAAGTAATTAAATGAAATACAAATACTCAGAATTTATTTAAATTGAAGGAAACAAATTTTCCGAAAACATTTTTAATACAATTTCAAAACCAGTTTTTAAAGAATAGAAACCCTAAAGTCCATAACTAGCAAAACACAATATGATTTAGCAAATAGCAAAAAAACAGATCATTTTTAACATAGTCAATACTGCAAATAAACCTCTTTCCAAAGTAGCATTGCTAAGTTTCCAATATAAAACGTATCCATGGAACCGTGTGGTATAAAATATTTTTAATCATAAATTTTCTCTTCCATCCA
Source organism: Acrocera orbiculus (assembly GCA_947359355.1). Lineage (NCBI taxonomy): Eukaryota > Metazoa > Arthropoda > Insecta > Diptera > Acroceridae > Acrocera > Acrocera orbiculus. Next base: position 7,877,446 of record OX375757.1, read on the forward strand.
GAAATGCTTTTATTTTACCATATGATAACATAAAGTTGAAAAAAAGCAATCAGCTTCTTTGTATGGTGTTCTTTAGAATAGTTTTCTTTGGAATGATTATCCTACACAAAGTTTATACGGACTTGATGAACATAGAATGTATAAAGTCAACCATGACAGCTAATCAAATGGAATAAAAAACGATTTGTTGACATCCTTTGACATTGATTTCAAAACAAATTGCTTCTTTTTCACTTTGAAGCGATAAGCTGCTATTTATATAGCTCTAATTGCACCAATTAAAATGTGTAATGCTTTGAAATTTAGAAGGCATAATAGGAAATTCCCAATAATTGGCATTAAATTGTTTTTAAAATAATTTGTACGTAGATTGTATTATTTTTCACTTCAAGGATTAAACATATTTTCATATAACAAGCAAATATTATAATCCTACATCTTATAAAAGTATCAGTAATTCTCTTAATTCGAAAATCAAGAGACAAGCTTTCCTGATTCATAAAAAATCGTATAAAGAATTCTTAACGATTAGTTACGCTATTGAACATATTTGTCCCTAGACTTTTCTATGATTGCCAATGTGGTTGCCAGGCACGTAAACACATTTAAAACAAAACAAATGTCCAAATATCCTTGAATGAAACTTTTATTCTTTATGCACATTAAATAAGAAACTTATTATATATCCAGAATAGTAAGAGAAAAAAATTGCTTGGAATTATTATGAAATCTTTTTATATATCTTTAAGAGAAATCGTTGTATTATTAATATTAATATTACTCGACCAATAAAGAAATCTATTTTTGATTTCAGTGGTGGGAAAAGAAGTAAGATTCATAATAATATGTTTAAAATATTATGATTTTTTGTATATATTATAAAGTTATATATGTGTACACTGTCTAGACTCTAGAGGATATTTAGAAACCCTCATATACAAATTTTTAAATGCTTTCAGTGTTTAATTTGGAAAATCAAAAAGAACTAAATGCAAAAATTGTAAGCTTAATGCATAATTTATTCAAAAACCTATGTAAAATGGGAAAAGCAATCAATAAAAATTAAATAACAAAATTTAAACCAAGAAATTTATTTAATTTTAGCATTTTTAATAAAATTCTGGCTTGCAAAATGCGAGATTTTTCTCCACACAAAAGATTTAAACTTTATCCTTAGTTACTTCTAGTTACCTAACGCAAGCTTCAATAAGAACAAATCTAAAATAAAAACACTAAGGCATCAATCTATATTTTAATTACTTTCCAAAAAACTGACAAATTTGTTGTTGCATTTCTAAGAGTCATCATTATTAGTTTTTACACAAAAAAACATTCAAATGCTAAGCAAGAATAAAAATTTCTTGTAACAAAAAAGAGTAATTTTCCAACTTATTCCTGCAATTAGAAAAGATATTTAACACTATATTTTAGCAAAAAATCTAAAAGAAATATTTATTTCAGCACAGTTAACATATTTGGTTAAAGGTTCATGCAATCCATAAATTCCTTTTTCGGTGCAATAAATTAATTCATACAATCTAAAAACTTTAATGTGGGCTCTGTGAATTTTCATAAGTAATATAATTGGATAACAATAAATGTAAGTATTTAAGAATACAAAATTATATAAAATCCCAAAGTAAATGATTAAATGAAAAAGTAAAATGCGATTTATGTACTCTGTTACATTGTGTGCACTGGGTTTATTTATTTTTTTATATATAAAAATCTTCATACCGTTAGATTTTATTTTTGATTGATTTCTATCAACATTAATTAAAATTTTACATAGCAAAGATTTTTAGACCCTATGAATCTTTTTCCAAAAAAATTTTGGCTATAACTATATAAAACAAAAGTTCAACAAAATATTTTATGATAGATTTCCATACGAAGGAGCAATAATCATAATTCAACAGGGAAAAATTAAAGTTTTATTTTGCAAGAATATCAAGTTAAAATGTTATGATAAAAGTTTTTTTTTTCATTTCAAACTTCAAAAATATAATTAAAAAAGAAAAAAATATAAGAAAAAAAGATTATATTAAATTTTTAACTTAAAAACTGTTTAGCAATTTAATGAAATTTTCATATTTGTGTACTAAAATGAGGACTTAAAGAGTATCCTTGGGCTAATTCTAATATCCCAAAGGCGTATTAAAAAGTTATTTTTCCATGAATTTACGTTGATTTGTTAAAGGGCAAACAGTTAGGGTGATATATGTATAAATTATTTTAGGAGTATTACGTTGCAACTAGCCTGCTTGCCAAAATAGATATAAATATTAAAAGCAAAACTTTCAAAACTTACTGCTGTGGATAGCTTCAAAGGAATAGAGTGCAGCAGTTCCCTATATATAGGAAGATATTTTTTGTAAGCGAAAATTTATCCTCGAAATGACTCCCATGACTATACCATACCTTGAGAATACTGGAAGCCTCTGTAAGATATTGTAGCAGTTGGTATTGTGGAGCTGACTAAAACACGAGTATTAAGTATTGTAGTTTTGTTTGCACGAGGATCAATTTGTAGACTTTATGAGCTGTTTCGAGAATGCGTTAAATGCATTTCTTTATTTTAGTTTTAGTATTTTAGAGAAATGCAATATACTAATATTTTTAACAGTAATCTATCAAAGAGAAATTATTGTTTAGTTTTTTTAAGAAGACTCTATAAAAAATATTCTGTAAAATATACATGTATATGTATACCTACATACATACAAAGGCTTTTGTTATTATTTGAATATTGAAAAAATTGTGTTCTTGAATATTTTATTGCTTTATTGTTGAGTAAAAATTACAGTGGTTATGATTTAAAAAAAACTATTGTTCAAAAACTAAAAGGACAGCCATAACGAATAGTGGCCTACTATGATATACTGAAAAATTAATTCAATAAAGTTAACACATAAAGGGTTTATTTCTAAGTAACGATATGTAATACTAGAATTTTAGGGTTGGTTTGTGGCTAATGTAAACGAATCCAATTGCTTCTGATAGCCTTTCTCCATTGAGGATAATACCCAATATTTCAATACACGAGAGGAAACTTTGTATGGAAAAATGGGTAATACAAATATATTAAACATGTTGCAATCGTGTCTTTAAATACAGACTTTGAAAGGCTGAATAAGGGAAATTTTGCTATCTATTGTGAATCGACAGATTGTCCAACATTAAAAATTTCCCTATTTATTGTGTCAAAAAGTAAATTTTTTGTAAGTATATTAAAATTATTTTGTATATTTAAAAATAATTGATCTCTTTTCTAGGTTATTTTTAATATAATATTTAGAAGTTAGCTTAATACTGTTTTTGCTAGCAAGCAACTTGAAATTATTTTGCGTATTTTCATAGATCCAATGATTAAATATTTACTTTTATGACACTTTTCTTGACATTTTCATCAAATTCCCCTAAATTTACCTAAATTTCCCTAATACAGACAATTGCCAATGGAGAAAAGATTTTGTTTATACAAGAGGCTGATACAAGCTGTTGCAAAATGTTTCATACTGTGAATTATTTCAATATTATCTGCTAAAACTTAGTACACGCTTGATGCTCCCAACTGATACGGCAAAACGGAAATTTCGACATTTAAGTGAATATTGTAATTTATGAACTGTTTTATAGAGTGGTTTGCATTTTTTTTTCCTTTTGAAAAGTAGCAAACTGATGCTCATATCATATCCTTAATATAATGCCTTCAAAATCTTATGTGGCTTATATATGTAAGGTATTTTACTGCTAATTAGCGCTCAGATTTTAAACTTTTAAGTTAGTAAATCCTTAAACTTATTCCCCATTTTACATAATGGAAAATACAAAAATTAGGAATAAACTAATGATTCTCTTCTTTGTAAATTTACTTTTAATTAAATTTCTATGTAATGTATGGATTTCACAAAAACAAAAAAATTTTGTAATTAGTGAAATAAGTGAATTCATCAATTTTTAGGATTCTTGCAGTTAAGTTCTTATGTTCTCAAAGTTATGGAAGCGCTGTTAATTGGCACATATAATATCCTAATTTTAAAGTAAAAAATGTATAAAGAAATTTTTTAGTTAATTACCTCTAAAACTTTTTAACTTCAAATGAATATTAGAACCAGGAAATTTTTTCAATACTCTCTGAAACTACAAAAATTATACTCATCTCTTTTATAAGAAAAGTAAAATTGTAGAAATTTACTTAAACTTCACTTCAAAGGAAATCCAAAAAGCAATCCAATTTTTTTAAATGACAGTAAAAATTTCAAGGTAATAAATAATAAAACCGACCAAAAGAAATTATACTGAGCATTACTTGAAAACAAATGAAGGAAAAACTGTGATATAAATTCTATTAGTTCACAATGTGTCTACATATCTATATATATACACTTTATCCCAAATTTATAAGAAATTTTAGCACTAATGGTAGTCCATGGATCAAAATAAAAAAATTCAACTACCTTTTTCATTAATAATTCAAAAAAATCAATCAAAGAAACTTTTTTATATATATTTTTGACAACTTTTTCCCGTAGAAGTCATGTATTGAAATGTTTTGAGACTGATTGGCGACACTATTTTAAATGCCAAAAAATAAAAAGAATAACATCGATCAATACTAAAGATTTCTTGTTCAGAGACTTGTCTCTTGGCTAATGTCATTTTATGAAATAGTTTAAAACATTTGTAACGACCGCTTACAGTTAAGTGCCAAGAAAGCGATGCCTTCGACCTTTATGCTATACAATTATTGATCGCTGGCATCATCAGGCATGTACCCAAAAGAAACCATTTCGTCTAGACTTTATGGATATGCAGGATAAACAAACAATATACGATCCCAAAACCATTGAACCTTCCCCCATCATTCTATATTCCTGTAATAGATGCTTTATTTCAGAGTTACCATTGAAAGTGGCGCCACTTTGACGCCATCCTATAGAATTCTGATATTTCACAAAAGTTTTGTAGTTTTAGGTTATTTAGGGTGGAATACTTATACATATATACTAATAAATAAATTTATTATATATCCTTATGTATACAATAGATAAGCGCATGCACAATTTGAATTTTAATATTTATAAGAAAATTGTGTCTCTGTTTAGTTGTCAACATCCTTTTCGGTCAATTTATCATTCATTTTCTTAACTTCATTTAATAAATTTTGTAGCAAAAACTAGAAAAATTTATCGCTTAATACACATTAAGATAACAAAAAGACAAATATATTTTTATTTTCGCAAATTGAAGTTTTATCATTTTAAAAATTTTAAAAATTTCAAAAACTAAAATAAAAGTATATGATTGTAGGCTGTTAATTTCATTAAAGATTTTTCAAATAATTTAGCGATAGGGAAATTCAGAAAACTAAATAGTTTTGATAAATTGAGCTAGTGATTTTGACTTCCATATAATATCCTGAGAAACTGCATGCTTGTAATAGTTGTGGCCATCCTAATCGATATTAGTTGTGTCAACAAAATTGACATTGTTTACTGCTCACATTGGGGAATAACAGCATATCATAAATTTTATTTATCTTTTGTTCGTAAACTGTTTTCCTCAAGTACAGGCAACCCACCCTTCAATTTATTCTTTCAATTGAAAGAAAATAGTGAGGAGCATTTTCTGTTGAGATAGAAAGGATGCATACACATATTCGTTTTATTTCTTTCAGATAAATTTACGATATGTTGGGATAGTATGTAAGACTTTAATACTAATGGTCAACAAATCCATATGTGTGCTTAAGGGTGTTCATACCTCATATTGCAATGGATCCGACATTTAGAGGATATACCATGTAAGACGGTTCTAAAACTATACAAATCATTAATCAAACATTTATAAAGTAATTCCAATTTTGTTTTCAGCAAACCATCTTAATTGAATCTTACTTAATTTTTAAGCTTTGGAATAACACATTTAAGCTCTTGAAAATTGATTATATTTAAGATTAATTTTAATTTTAGTTTTTCATATCTGCAAAGTAGTTAAAAACTTTATCTAAATGGGAATATATGAAGTGTTTTAGATCAATTAGTTGCTTTGTATGACAAGGGGTTTATCTCCACAAGTGTTGACATGAAAACTTTTTAATTGATATTTTTGAAATAAAATTTAACAATAAATTAAAAGGAAAATATTTGTTTACAATTAATCATCAAATATGATCTTGGTTATACTTGGCAATTGAAATTATTGAAGCTGTAAATTAACGAGAATAATTACAATAATATTATTATTTCCCAAAGTTATAAAAACTCTGAAAATATTGGAACAGTTTTACAAATTAATTACAAATTAATAACGCAAATAAAGTGTTGAACAGCAAAAGATTTTAAAACCTCAAATATGCATAAACTCAATCCCAGACTTTTCAAATTAATTTTAATATATTTAAAATATATCTTTAATAGCAACAGAAAAAACATAATGGAAAATTCCTTTTGCATCCTCAAGAATCTCAGATGAACTATTTCAAACCGAAGACGGAATATTTAAATTTACTTTTAGTGAATTTATATTAACTTTTGTGCACATAAGAGAGAACGTTTGAAGTTGTTTTGAATATAATATTTGTTCAAAGGACGAAAATACTTTGGCTGCTTATTTCGAAAGAAAATATATTTTGTTTTATTACTAGATATATTAATATTAAAAGGTTTTTAACAGTATAACAGTATAACGAAAAATAATATGATATATTATTATACTGTAATTTAATTGAATTACATTTAATTAAATTTAAATTTAACTTCATATTTTAAGAAATAATTCATACGAAAACTGTTTTTGTTCAATTGAGAAAAAAACCAAAAGTAGCTTATATAATAAAGCTTATATAATTCCCTTTTTACAAATACTACGTATAATATTTTCAAATATTAATTTAAGTATATTTATTAAAAATAAAATACCTCTTTTTAACGTAAATTGATAAAATTCTTCTCAGGAAATATCCTTCTCTCGCTCTAATCTCCTTTATCTAATTAAGCCATTTTGGACGTACCAAACAAAATAAAACAAAAAACCATCACAATGTAAGGTAATCGATAATTTAATTGTTAAATTAAAAAATCTGGAATGAAATTAACATATTTCAAAGGAAAATATGAAAGTTTCAGCTTAATATTTAATTTTAATATATAACGTATTAGCAAATGTGACAGCAAATATTACAATAAATTTTTTAGATTTTAGTGATGGCAGTCGAATATAGGTTGTTTTTTATTATTTAGGCATTTAATTTATTCAACACTTTAATTTAAATTAGATTTTTTGCATTAATTCAATAATTCAATCTACGGATCCAAATACAGAAAATTAACGGATTTTGCGAGTCACAGATCATAATGTTTGCTAGTAATATATACATATATATATGCGTATATAGTTACACCTACGTACCTAGCCATTTTGAATTTAAACTTGTAAAATATACCAATCTTTAAAGTTATCTAAGATTTGCATTTGTATGGAAAAATATACATTTATGGAAATCCACCTTAACTAGTTTTATTAAATCAATATTCTATTATTTTTATTATTTTTATTATTAACGGAGATAAGAGATCATTTTTCTTCTGATTGTGGCAGTTTTATTGATATTTATATGGCAAAAATTTTTTGTTGTGAAATTAAATAATTTGCTTTAAATCTAAAAACTATTTAAAAATAAACAATGTCTGTAAAACAAAACACTGTCAAAACTCAGATGACATTAATCAGTTGCTTTGAAGATGTTACATTTCGCCTGTGTGCCACCGAAATTGTATGTTCTAAAATATGATCATTAGAGGCAAAAGATGATCATATTTTGTCTCTATGGCTCCCATGTAAGTCTAAGAAAACAATTGAAACACTGAAAATAATTATAATAACCACTTAAATTTATTTTAACTATATTCATCATTAAAAATTATAACAAAAAAGTTTCACGTGAACTAAAATAAATGACAAACTTAAATAAATTTTCTTGTCAAAAACTTTTTTAAAAAATCGTTTATTAACTAAAAATAATAACTCGAAGAACACCTGAGTAGAAAGGCATTAGAATATAAGTGCAGGATATCCTCCAATTACATGAAATGTCATAGAAAAAACCAATTTTTTGTTAAAATTAAATAAATCAGGATAAAATGTAATATAAATTACTATAAGTATACATATTTAAGGAAAGATTCCCTTCAAAAGCTCTCTTAAATTTGTCTTGTTCTTAGATCTGCAATTAATGGATATTTTCCAAGCTATCAGAATTTATTAAGTTAACAGAAATATGAATAAAAAAATAAAATTTGAAGATTAATGTTACAAAGTACATACAAGCCAAATTAATAAATAGCAATCAAATTCAAAATCTTGTATTTAGCTAAAGATTAACAACTTTGTAAATATGTATGTACGTATGGTAATAGAGTAAATTTAAATAGTTAATATATAATTGAAATTTTTTTTTTTGTGCTTGTAGAAAAGCTCACCCAGAAGGTGAAAAATTAAACTACCATTAGCAGAAAATATTTTTTCTTTTAAAATTGATTAAATAGCTCATGTTGGTTTTTTGGATTTCTTTTTTTTTTGACTTTTTTCCAAGTCTTTACTTTTTGACCATTAAATTTAAAAATAACTAAGAAAAACTTTAAAAATATCATAATCTAATCTAGTATATTTTTGTCTAATCTTCGAAATTCAAATCCGGTTTACTTAATGAGTTTTATAAAATCCTAAGCTGCTAGCAGATTCAAGTCACAGCAACACTAACTTCTCATGCTAGTTTTATTTACATAACTTCTTTAATTATAACTAATTTAATTTTTTCTCCAAATATTTAAAGTCTTTTCCGGCTGATAGGGGCTAGATGGTTTTCAACGACTCAAAACATGTACATTTTTACCATTTTTTTTTTTCATATATCAAATGAAATATTTTATTTAAACGATTTACCATATAAAAGATGTACTTTGTACTTTCTGAAATTCATATTAAAAACTTTTGAAATTTTAAACATTGGGACCTCATTCCCTCCATTTATACCGATTTCAAAAATAGAATTTCGACAAAAAAGCGATTAAACTTTCACATTCAAATAACACGTGGCCTAAAGGGCAGAATTTCTAAATGTCATATCTTTTAGAGTTTTACTCGGATCATTTTAAAATTTGGGGAGAATATTCCAGACATACTGAGTTAGTAAATAAGCAAAAAAAATTAATTTTTTGAAATTTTGAAACCCACTTAACCCCTTAAAGCTTAAGAGAATGAGGCAAGCCTTAGAAGTTTTCTATTTTTTGAAATAGATTCTATAGAACAAGTAATCAAGCATTAAATCGACTCAATTTAAAGTTTAAAATAAAACATCTTAATATTTTAATTTTTCTATTTTTATATTAAGAGAAATATTAAATCTATTTTATAAAATCCATTTCTCTGAATACAATTTTATCAAAGAAAATATTTTAGAAAAGTTTCATTGGATTTTTTTATGAGCAAATAAAATCGAAATAAAATTTATTTCAATGTTTAATAATAAGTCCCCTTGGAACTACTAGAGCATTAAAATTAAATTTTTAACCAGTAATATCTAATTAGTCATGTGCTTGAAAAATATTTTAACTATTTGTACTTTAATTCTTGACCAGAATATTGTTTGCTTAAATTAGCCGCAAATGTACTTATATATGTTGGATTCGACTTATTTTCTTCTTTTTCTTAATCTCAACGGACTAAATCTTATTTAATATCTGGTACGAAAGTTAAAATACGGAAAGTTTTTTCTTAATTCAATTTCAAACACATGAATTAACTATACGTACACAGTCAGAAAGAATTTTTTTCTTTTCAATTTCCAACCAAAGAGAATATATTCATGGAAAATCATTAATATCATAATTGTTAATGCATAATTTCCATGGGCTTAAAGATTTTCTTGAAACTTTGGTAAGTCGTATTTCATTAAAAAGTAGGAGGACTATATTTTTTCAATCTGCTTATATTTATTTTAGGGAACTCAAATTTTACTTTAAAAAACAAGAAAACCATTCAATAATAAATTCAAATTCTATATTTTTTCAAATTGCAAATGGTCAGATATATTTTATAAGAGTTTTGAGTCAGTTCAAATTTCTTGATATCAGGATTTGTAAGTCTCTAAGCCGATATACGCTACCTTCCTATTGACATTGGAATACATCAGTACTCATTTGTTCATCAATGGCTTTTGAAGTTTTAGTGTTATTAATATGCATATATATATATATAATTCATGATTGCTTCCTTTACTTCAGTATTTTTGATACATTCCAAACGTTTCAAGATTTTCTTCATATCAAATGAAGTTCCCGAAAAATACTTGCAAGTTTATAACTTAAGCGCTACGATTATTTACATGACAACCTCTATCCATCATCATTACAATACAAAACAAACTATCTTGTTATATTACGTGATTCAGGCTAATTTTTTGATTTTGAATCCATAAATATATTTTATATGCACTTTTTCTATCAACAATTTTTACAAAATGAATCATTAACTAAAAGAACCTTTCAATACCAATGGAGAAATATATATATATTAAATTTTATGTAATTCTAATTGACTTTGTAAACTTCGTCAGTTCATGTTTTTGATTAGATTATCCTTAAAACCTTAAGACTAATAAGTAAGCTAAATGAATTACCAAAATATTGTTAAGCAATTCTCGTTTAGGCACGCAACGAACTCGTTCAATTCCTAGTACTATGATTGATATTATTTACATCCAATCAGTTAGCTTCATCAACTAAAAGTTATGCTTAATACTTATTTAGCTAACATTCAATCAAGGGAATAACTTAGGTAACTTAGATTTGATTATATTAGATCCATAAATAATATTAAATTTTGTAAAGGATTGGGTAAAGTTGTTGTACTGTACCCAAAATTACAATGCTTTGGAAATTCATTTTTTCAAGGATTTTTTCTTAATTAAAATTCAAAAAAAATTAAATATATCGATATAATACAGAGCATTTTTTATTTCGATTGAATAATTGATACTAAATCATTTTTTATGTAAATTTTCAAGAACATTGTGAAGCTATAAACAATGTTGTTGTACTTGTATTATACAAAAACTATTTCAGTGGGGTTAAAAACCCTTCAATAAATTAATTAACTAGTATGTTTGTAAATATAATTATTTAAGGTCTGATGGTTGTCATTTTCGAGAAAGATCTAATTTTTTATCATTAAACATGAATATATTTTTAAGTATTCCAAACATGGTAACAAATATTTTAGGATTTAGTCAAAATCTATGAAAAAACAAGAAATCATATTCAATATTAAACAGTAGTCTTAAATTATTGTTCTAATCATCATTATAACTTTAATATTTATATTTATAGCAAAACGAGCTTCTTTTTTTTTAAAGTAATGATAACTTTGACTTCTTTTTAATAACATCATAACAATACAAACGCTTAATGATCACATAATACTCTAAAGATATGCAGTGATTATGATGCAAATATAAAAACTACTAAAAAAAACTCAAGATATACTTATTGGACGATACTCCTATAAAGTAAAATATTAAATTGAAAAACACCACGAAATGAGCTTTAAATTAAAAACTGTCATTCAACTAAAGCAATTGAAAAGCTTTCATAAGTAAATTACTAAGCATCAAAAGATAATTTTGAAAAAAAAACTGTTAAAATATATTCCCATGCTGTACTATACTCTTCTTTTATCGGCAAATTGTTATAAAACTTCGTTTTTAAAGGAAAACTTGGAAAAAAGAGCTATAAAAATGAATTTTAGTTGTTTAAGAGCTCCAGCTCAAGTAACTGAAACTATCTTTTACAAAATTATTAAAGAAAAATGTTTACCTAAAAGTTTAGTCCAACTTAAAAATAAACTGCAAAGTGTAAAGGACTTGAATTACTTGAAGGACTTCTTAGAAAAGGTAAAAACTTTCCTATTCCAGTATAAAAAAATTTAGAGAAAAACTTTCTCTAGAATCAAATTAAATATCTTAAAACTTATCCTAGAGTTGTTATAATTCAATTATAAAAATTCAAAGATTACTGTGAGATAAAAAAAAATTTTAAAAAAGGAAATAGGCTGGTATTATTTATTTTTTTAAATATTCTTCTAAGATCTATAAAATATCTAGTTCATAAGTATAGTCTTTTGTTTTGAAAAAGGTATGTAGTTATCCTCCAAAATTAACAATAGAAACCACTGTGTTAAACACGTTTCCTTCTTAGCAGCTCTTTTAACGATTCAAAAAGAAGATTTATTTAACAAAATCAAGTCACCTGGTATTTCTCATATATTTTCCATGTGACCGATGAAAATTATATTATATCAACTTTTGGAGAATATATCAAAAAATGCATGCATCATAAAAATGCATCTCATAAAAATGCATGCATCTTGCGCTATATGCATAACTAAATAGAATTTCATAATGCTAAAACGTAATCATACTGGAAAAGACGTAATACTATTGCTCAATTATATAATCGCTTGACATAAGATAAACGTTTTTGCAATTGGAGTTATAAGAAATTTTACGTTATGTTTTTTTCCCTAGAAAACTTCAATTTATTTCCAGATAAAAATTCGGATAATACTAAATATATATGAAGCTCATAATATAACTTTATTTCAAAAGATTACATCAAATATAATTGAAATTTCTGTGAAATTTGTACAATTAATATATTTTTTAAATAATATTTCAACCGAAAACTAAATAAAATCTTGTTTAGATAGTAAAAAATTTTTACACAAAAATAAAATTGTTACTAAAACTTTAAGCTAAAATAATTGCTTATAATATTGGAAATATTGTTTTGCATGGATTTTTTGGATATTTTTATGCTGACTGTTGCTATTTTTTAGTTTTCGGCTTATATCACTCACTTTTGTTCACTTCTATACACCTAAAAATTTATATAACTGCCCTAAAAATGACAAAGAGGTTTTCAACTTGACTGTTCCTTTATTGAAAAACCACCCTTTGTTTAAAAATGAAAAGAATAAGAAAACGGATATGGTTTAAAATTTTGTCTAAGCTAATAATAATCTTCAGGATTTAATTATATTGAGGAGGAGAATAAGCAATTTTTATTATCTACCATCTAACACTACGTACTTTTAATTAAAATAAAGCAAAATTTTGTTAAATTAATACCGCAACAGAATTATTGAAAGATAAACAATCGACTAACTTATTTCATTTGTGGCGGAAGGTATAAGTTTTGACCACTTAAATTTCTATTTATTTTTAAAATAACAACATATAACCAACTAGCATTACATAAAAAATGTCTCAAAGTATGGAAAATTTTATATTTATTACTTTGACATATTATAATAATATAACAAAACAATAATGGTAAAAATTAATTACCTTAGGAGTTTTTCCTTTAGTTCAAAAGGTGCTAATAGTAAATATTTCCTGCAATTAATTTAAACTGTCAAAAGTAGTTAAAAAAAGAATAGAATTAAAGCAAGTAATATTTGAATGATATTATTACTGTTACTAAACCACAACATCCTTAAAAGTTTAAATTAGAACAGCATTGTTTTTTTATGCCAACCAAAATTCCGTTTATATACACATAAAAAATTAACACTTTAGCTGTTTAGTTTTGTTCATTTCCCATATGACTTCAAGGTATAAATTTAATCCAATTTCAACTAAAAGAGAAAACTAAATTTCATTTAATCCATCAATTAAAGATATTTACAAAAGCTCCTCAAAGCAAAATTCGGAATCTACAGTTATTCAATTTTAAATATATAAAATTCTCCTGTAGATTTTCAAATGCAGTACACTTTTAAAAAATGTTGAATAGATTGAAAATTTATAGCATCTTTTTTCAAAAGATTAAGTAAGCCTTTAACTTGAAATCCGCGTAGCAATCACTTTGTGATTAAAGTGATCAATTTTATGAACAATCAGTTGTTCAATGAACTAAAAATCAAGTAAATTCCTATCAAGGATTCACTCATAGCCTTCAGATATCTTTAATATAAAAGGTGTAAAAAAGCATTTAAATATGCTAGCTAAAAATCTGCTGATAATAATCCCTTAAATTACATTAGAATTTTGAATTGCAAAGTCAAGTAAAATTACTTTGAATAACGTAAATAAAAAAAACGCAATGCAATATCCAGCCCTTTGATATTTCGATAACGTTGTTTTCTATGATCATATGAATATAGGTCTTCATATAGGAGATTGTTGATATAGAGCACTATAAATAGTTGAACTATTGGCAGAGCTGCAATTGGAATCGATAATGCGGAATTGATACAAACTCATTTTGATTCGAATAAGGACAGCAAAATTTGACGATAGTTCAACTATTTCTTTGTTTTTGGCTTATATAAGACTCAAAGAGTTCTTTTCATGTTAAGCTAAAAAAAGGATCAAGACATAACTTATATAAGTTAAGGTATCTCATAAAATTTGGTTTAGTAGTAAATTTTTTTTTCTTTTCAATTTTTTGTTGATTTTTTTTGGTCATAAATGCTCTACGTGTTGATAAAGGAATTACCACCCATGGTTTAACCAATTGTTATACTTACCTTAGCCTTATGTGACATAAAATTTATTTTTATTAGTGTAGGAGTCGAAAAACAATTTCATGGATATTGTTATTTGGTTATACGACAAATTGGCCAATTTAGTTGAATTTGGAGTAAAACTAAGACCTTGGAGTCACGTAGTATTTTTCAATCATCAAAGATCTTTTTCATCCTAATTCTATTACAATCAGTATAAAATCCTTTCGATTTTATATTTGCTCATGGTCACAATTGCTATTACAAAGAAGCAATTTCAAATATTTTTGTAGAATTTTTTAATTGAATTAAGATATATTGAAAAAACCCCTGTCTCTACACATATTTGTGTATAAGATATTAAATGATAAAATAAATATGATCATTTCAAATCAGCTATGAGCTAAAAGTAAAGATGATTGATTTATACTCTTATTGATCAAAAATTTTGGTCTTTTAAAATTTCGCTATTGACTAAAAGTACGTATTAAGACTTATTGTTAGTTGTTGCATTAATAAAACTGAAAATCTAGGCGGAATGCTAAATTTTAAACCTAAAAGCATACATGGAATTCCGTGTACTAAACAGGAAAAGATACAATCGCAGCTGGTGATTTTCATCAACAAAGACCATTGCTCAATTTAACATTTTCGAAACTTCACTTTTAAGTAAGTAATCTAAACGGGTAAGCTTCTGACTTAAGCCTAGCATACTAACAAAAGATTTCATAAATATGAATGTCAAAAATTTAAAGTATTTCTTTTTAATTAAAATTAAAATATATCATACAAATTTTAATATGAGGGA
This sequence comes from Acrocera orbiculus, assembly GCA_947359355.1. NCBI lineage: Eukaryota > Metazoa > Arthropoda > Insecta > Diptera > Acroceridae > Acrocera > Acrocera orbiculus. The sequence continues at coordinate 7,892,822 of OX375757.1, forward strand.
AGCGAGCATGTAACTAGAAAAGTCAGCTATTCTGCAACAGATTTATCAGCTTTCACATTCAATTAATATTTACAGTTAATTACTAGCAGACGGATAAACAAGTACATTAAAAAGTTTATGATAAATAAATGTAATCCTTAGATATAATTTTCCTGCCAATTTCATAAGCTGCTTTTTTATTTTAAAAGAGCTCTTAATCATTTAACAGAACAACCTTTTATCTGCTATTTGAGACTCACTCAAACCTAATACTGACTTTTTCAAAAAGGATCAAGTCAAAAATTTAAACAAAACTTATGCAACATAAAATAGTTAATCTCTAGCAAAAAACTAAAGCTAAGTTATTTTAATACTAAGGTTGTAGAGAAGCTAGTTAATTATTTTTGTTTTATTGAATAAATATTCAAAATCATTCAACGATATAGAAAGTTATATTTCGATAATTACCCTTATCAATTTTATTTGCATTTAATGTACAAGAAGTGTACAAAATTTCACATTCGCATAAAATGCATAAGAAGATTTTTTTATAGTTATTCCATGAGAAAAACTATAAGTTTACAAAATTAACTGTACCAACAGAGACCATAAGTTCAATATTTTAAAATTGATTTTTGCCCTTCGATGCTGGTCTTTCAATTGGTCATTTACAGTCCATATTAAATTTTTTTCTTTGAAATCAAAGGCAACCAGAAGTAGAAATGGATTTTTCAAAAGTTTTACAAAAACTTTTTTCAAATTTTTTAAAGAAATGTTTAATTTACTACACGTGAATTGAAAAGGTTGCAATTTACTGAATGTTTTAAATTTGATATTGGGCAATTTATTTAATTTCATAGTGAAAAACAAAAGTTTTCAAGATATCCGAGAAATTATAACAAAATAATTATGAGGTTCAAAACTTGTATTAAAAAATCTATAGAATTATACCCAAAAATATGTAAATTAGTTTATAGTAATTTTGAGCAATGGATCCAAATAAAATTCAGCAATCTTATTTTTTTTGAATGTGAATTGAAAAGTGGAGTTTCAGCTATAGAATTAGAAAATTATGATTAAGAATACAGAGAAATATTTTTTTGCATAAGTTATAACTGTAATTTACATCCTTTTTTTTAATTATTGCAATATTTGAATAGAAGAGGGAAAGCTCAATGCAGTATAATTATTTAGAAAATTAATGTATAACAGCCAAGCCGATTGGCAGTTCTCTAAATAGCGCTCTAAAACGTATTTGAAATCAGAAATATGTAAAAAAATTCTTTAACTATTATACTCATATGAAAAGAAATTATAGTTCACTTGAAGTTTATTTGAACAACCAATTCGAGTTGTATTTTTTTATATTTGATTTTATTTTTGGATATATTAATAATATTTTTGGCTTCTTTCTTCAATTAATAATAAAACTTTTGCTAGATAAAATATTTACGTCAGGATAATTAACTAAAATTTTGCGAAATTTAATATAATTGTCATATATACTTGACCAAACACATCTCATCTACCCAATTTGTATGAACAAAGTGATTTTCTTGAAGGACAAGTGCTTCCTTTGAAATAAAATACTTTCAAAATACTAAGAAAAGCTGGTGAGAAATTATTTGCAAATGTATCCAGGTTGCATTGATACACAGATTTATTCATATCAATTTTATACTTATGATATTTTCGGGGACATCATCTTTATTAATTGACGTTTATTGCATTCATTTGCATATCTAAATCAAACACTAAAATATCTAAATAAATAAAGATGTTGTATTTGGTTCAACTTATTACAACCTTGTTTCTCCTTGCATACATTTGATTACACCTCTTTTCAATATTTTTAAATAAATAACAATTTGAAAGTACTTAAATTTGACACCCAGACAACTCATAAAGTCTTGAAAAAATTAACGTATGAAATTTTGGAATTAAAACATTCCTAACTAGAACTAAATGAAAATAATCAAATTATAGCTATGGAATTCTTTTTTACTATATAGTCTATATATAATAATTTAGTTTTAATTGATGACAGTTAAAATATTAAATAGTGCTATCAACAATTTTATTTTAGATTTTTAAGTGGTAAGAAAACATAAGCTTACTACTCTATTTTCCTTTTTAATATGAAAATCATGAAAAATATACGACAAATAAAAATATATATCCGATAACTTTTCTCTCATATAATTAACAATTAAGGAAATTTTCGCAAAATGAAGATCCAATACTTCGTAGTCTTGAATAAGAATTTTAGGAATATAGGAGCATATATTGAAAATTGGTTAGAAACAAAAGGTCATTATATTGTAATAGTTGTAATAAAATTTGGGATAGGTTTGGTAATTTTGCTTACAATATTACTAATCAATAACTTGCAGAAGCCCAAAAATATAAGACAATGGTACATTTTATAGCCCCAAAATCCAAACAAGTGTCCTCAATAACTATAAGCAATCGATAAAAATCAGGTCAGAGTATAAAAAATACTTTTTGCTTAGAAAAATAGAATGCAGGGACTAAAATTAACCATCTTTATATACCAACTCATAATAAGTTATATGATTTTAAATGACTTAATAAGTAAATACTTGAATCACGTGCTTTAACAATCAACGCATTAAAATATCTATCAATGAGAGATGGTATTTCTTTTAAAGTTTTTTGTATTCATTATATAAATCATAGTAACAAAAACTATATTACAAGGATGCAAAATTAAGGTAAAATGGTATTTTAATGAATGAAATTTCAGTAGTATTACAAATGAACTAAAATGCTATGTAACAAGGAGTTTCTTAATAAATCAAGTTATTAAGAAAATACTAAAGGAAAAACAATTTTCAAGAAAACTGTAATTTATTCAGTCTAAATTAAACTTTTATCTTACTTTAATAGGATGATTGATTTTATTAGCTTTGAAACATTTTTAATATTAGAAATAACATCATTTAAGTGTAAAAATAAATTTGAAATTAAACAGGAGACAAGGATGATCAGTAGAAAAGAATAAATTATAAAAGAATATAGCTGCAAGAAAGTTTTTGGGTTTTTGGAACCTTATAAAGATATTATATATCTATAAAATTATGCTTTTGATATACGTATGAAGAATTAATTCAGCTACAGAAGAATAGTTTACTAGTATTAATTTTAATACTATGCTCGTTGATAAAAAGAATTTAATTTAAAGAAAAAAAAAATTAATTTTCAGACTGGACCGTCACAAATTATAATTTCTATAGAAAAGCATGCATTCTCATACTTCCATCTAATATATACATTTATATATATATAACACATCATCAACAAATTTTCATTAAAATTCTGTAGGAATTTCCATTATTTTTCCACTTTTGTCCATTGTTTTCTATCTGAAACCCTTTTATATTCGCCATATCATTTTGATCATTAATTTCCGTAGAGAAAAAGCACTAGTGGAATTCACATATAGAAAATCATGCGCATTTATGATATTACATTGAATATGAATGTAATTTGCAAATAATGAAACTATGCGGATATGCTAGTGACAAAATTACTAACAAGCAATATAAACGGACATATTTACCCCTTTTCATGGTATTAAACGATTCTTTTTTGTCAGCACTTTCAAATGGGTTTTTATCCATTGATAAAGGAAAATTAAATTTAAAAAGATATAAATTCTATTATAATAATAAAATTGAAAATATTATTATAGAAATTTTAAGCTCACCCTTTTTTGAACCAGAAGATTATTTATTCAAATTTTGCATATTCATGGCTTAAGAAAAAAACTTAAGATATCCCCTAGTAACTAAACCAAATCACTTTTCAATATTACAAATTTAATCTAAATTTTTTAATTAGCTTTGAACTCAATCGATTGCTAAATGAAAGTGTTTTAATTAATTTAGAAGTTTTTGACAAACCAACTAAGAACGAAAAATTTGTTCTAAAATTGAGTGTATGAAAAGCAAGTTTTTTGCCAGAAAAAGTATATGAAAAAATATTTTTTCATTACTGACTAAAAATAAATCGAAATAGAAGAAAGAAAGGCATTTTTTATATTCCAAAAAGTGTACTGCTATTTTTTATTTCGCTTTTGGTTTCTTTTTTCAGATATGCTTCTTTTCAATAGTTTCAAGCTATAATTTAAAAATTCCAGCTGTGAACCAAAGTTTTAAGACTAATAAGCTAAGTATTCATTTAATAACAAAAGTTATGCTGATTTTTTGATAATTAATTTGTAGGATTTTAATAAAAATATCCCAAATATAAGAAGCTATCAAATTAAAGCAATAATTAATCAATTATGTACATAATGAGCTATTTAAAAAGTATTTCGCAAAATATTTCTGACTCTTAATCTTACATTTTTTGTTTGAGAAATTTACAAACAAAATACATATCTTTATGATTTTGCAAAAACTCTTAGTAGGTAAAATTAAACTCATTTCTTTATAAAAGCAAGAAAGGCGATTTAAAAGGAATTGATTAAAACTCAGCAAGCTTAGACGATACTACTTCGAAAGGATTTTTATAATCCAGCTTTGGCTTAGCTGAATTAATATAAAATCTTTGTGAGGAAGAGAGAAACGATGATTAATTTATCTGTCTTACTAATGTTCAACAGATTTCAGATTAATGTTTAGTGCAAAATATTATTAGATTATAAGGCTCAAAGAATAGAAAAATGCATATTAAAGAATATTTCACGGAGGAAAATGGATTAGTATTCTTAATAAAATCAAAGCAAAGCGTTGAATATAATTTCCTTTTTTATTAAAAATTGAATTCATAAGCAATTGCCTTAAGAATATCAGATAAAACAATGTAAAGTAGTAATTATGATTTAAGAAAAATTTCTAAGAATAAAAAATACAAATATGGTCTAATATTTATTTGAATAAAATTTTGTTCCTGCTTGTTGTTGCTACAGAATCAGAGCAGGAGCTTGAATGTCATTCCCAGCCCTTTGCACTCGCCTGCGACTGAGATCTTGAAAGATGATGAACTGATGAAAGTAATCAAACATATTTATTAATGGCATCAGTTTAGCAAAATTTCATAAATAATAATTAGTTATCAAACTATTTCGAAATAAATTATAGTTTAAGCGATCTATTTTCTAAGAAAAAGAAAAAACTTTCATAGATTCTATATTCTCTCTGCTGACTTTGTGTACGACTGTCCAATAACATACTTTCTACTTTTGCAATATATTCCTAAAATTACATTCACCACAAATGGAAAAAAAATATGGCAAAGATTAAAATTCTTAACTATGTTCCACTTAACCAACACCACACACAGGGTAACCCTAAAAATTCAAATTCAAATTTGAATTGAATTTATGAATTCATAGTAAAGGTATACACCTTTAGAAGCTTAAAAGCTCAAAGCAAGCCATAATTCAATAGCGTAGCAACTGCATCCACGCCATTATTTTCATTCTCACTCATCAGTCAAATGCTGACTTATTTACAATTTGTTCAGTTAAGGATATCTTTTGTATATTTCTTTTTTTTTCGCTCCTTTTTTATAAAATAAATTATTCAAACTTTTGCTTTCCGCAGTTACCGCGATATATCTATAGCAAGGCATTTATTGGGAAACTAATTATCCAGAATCTCAATCACAATCGCTTGCAGACAACCTAGCCTAATGGTGCATCAGTTATTCCCGTTTTTTGTCTTTTTTTTTAAGAAAATAAATTATTCAAGTTCTTCGTTACTTTCAAATAGCTCAATAACAAAGAATTATTTATCAATTTTGTTCATCTAACTCTATATAACTCCACCTTTTAATCGATCTAGATCTCAGCTGCAGGCGCCTGCAAACAGCTGGACATTTGACATTTAGCCACCTCCTCTACAGATGGAGATCTGGCACGCATATTATCTATACATGTGAAATCATGTCTGTATTTTGAAATTTGCCTGAAACAAATTAGCTTTCTGGTAAAGCTTTATCAGTGTTAATTGTGGTATGTTTTCAGCAGTTTATTGACAGTATTCCTAAAAGGTTTTTTTATAAAATAGCTCAACGGGTTTCTTTTCTATAATTGATGTGAAAAAACATTTTCAATTGGCTTACATTGGACTTAATGTATAAATCCTAAGTGTCATCCATTTTAAAACTATCTCTAAATGGCGGATGTTGAAATCACGTTTCTGTGACGTGAAAAATTGTGTCATATTTTTTCATTTTTTGCTTATAATTTAAAAAAATAAGTTATGAATTGTGAAAATCCATTAAAAATGGACAAGATCCGCTTTTATGTTGATAAATACATAACTAAAGAAGAGTTTGGTTGGTTTCATGAATTTTATCAACTTGATGGGGGCAATTGTGACGCAGAGCGATTTACACCTTTTCTAAAGCTTTACAATTTTGCCAAATACGGACCTAGTGGTTATGAGATTCCAAGTGATATTCTATATAGATTCTATTGTGCTATATTAAATGATAACATTTTTAATGTAAAAAAACAATTTTTACCATTACAACATCCTAAAAGAAATAATGGCTTGAATTGTTTTTTTATCAAAATACCACAGTGCAGATATGAATGCTGTCAAACACTGGATCTACTTTATACAATAACAGATGATCCATACACTATGGGAAAGATTGCTTGTATTAATGGCTTAAGTAGCTTACATTCCATTGGGATTAGTCAGAAAACAAATGTGACTATATTGTTTGGTAAGAGCTCCTGTATGACAGAAGCTCAGCATGATTACCTAAAGTCTGCTTTCATTAAAGGATTTATGGTAATTAAAGAATAAAATATTTAGCTATATAAATAAACATTTATTAATTAAATATTAGGATATAGAATGTGGTACTTCAATTAAAGGATGTATTGATTTTGTTGCTAAGCCCTTTTGTGCTTATAATACCGTCGGCAGTATTATTTCGACGCGACCATTGCCACTTCAATGCATTGAACCATATAAAGCTCGGGTTGGTGATGCAATCATTCTGACCAAACCACTAGGTACTCAATTTGCCCTTCACGTATACAGTTTGAAGGATAATGTTACTGTATGGAGTGCATGGAGACACTGTCTATCAGAAAAAATAATTACATTATTTTATGAAACGGCATTATATTATATGTTACTACCAAATAAAATTGCATCAGTTTTAATGCATAAATATGATGCTCATGCCGGTATTGCATTGAATGGATATAGCATAATGGAGCAAGCAACAAAATTGTGTCAGTTACAGGTAAAAAAGCTTAAATTTATTATTACCAAGCTTCCATTTTTAGAAAATCTAGAATATATATCAAACATTTGTAACAATCCATTTGGAGTTTTAGAAGGTAAAGATATTGAAATTGCCGGTGGTTTACTCATATGCTTACCTCAAGAAAAAGCTGAAGAATTTTTGAAAGATTTCAAAAATCAAGCTAATTATGATGCTTGGATTGTTGGAAAAGTTGTTGCTGGCAACAGAGAAGCAAATTTGCAGATTTCGGAATAGAATTTCTAAAGGGTTATAAGTTAATTGTAAGCAACATTTTTTTTTATAAAATACATTTTATAACTCTAACTAAGCAACTAATTAACTTTTAAGCAATTTTTATTTATATTAAAATATTCAGATTTTTCTTCTTTTTAAATGCGTCAGCCTTAAATATTGAAAAGAAGCCAACAAGAAAAGCTTCGCATGCATTGTCCAATACAATAAAATTGTAAGGACTCTTAGGAAAGACGTTTTCAAGCTTAATTTATAATTTTTACATGGCTATGACGGGTTTTTTAGATTTGTATTTTATATATATTTATATATCAATATATCAAAGTTTTTAGAAAACTTTTAAAAAATAATTAGGACACAAATGCTTGAGATATATTTTTTAGGTACTATCTTCTACTAAAAATGTTTCTTAGTGTCGATTATTGTATTTTGATCAAAAATTTATGGTAAAAAAAATTCTATATTTGCCTCATTTCAACGGCATAAATCTATTTTTTAAAAATTGATGTTTAGCTAAAGAGAAATATTTTTTTATGTAAAACTATTTTGTTGTAATTAAAGAAATAGCTAAAAGGACAAAAATAAAGCCTGTGATTTTTATTAAAGCATAAAAACTAGAGATAAAAAAATTTCTGAATATTGTTTTTCCAGAAAGAGAAGAAAAGAAAAACATTAAAGTCACTTTATAACCAATAAAACAAAAACACAAACATTGTCATTATAAATGATTTTTATAAGCTTAACAACAAGTTTTTTTTTTGAATAATTTCTGTGATTCTTCCAATGAAAATGAAACAACATGATTCAGGGTGGCGGAAAAACATTACGTGAGCTGCAAAATAAGGACCTTCTCTTGTCTGCTACTAACATATATACTATCATTTGAATAGTAGAGAAAATAATTCTCTTCTCTATTTGAAAAACGTGCAAATTAAGTACAAGAGATACTTAAAAGGGAATGCAATATGACTTTATTTTATTATTCAAACAAGTCTTCTTCTATCATATGTAAACTTTAGGCTAACCGCATAAGTTTCTATGGACGTGACAGTAAAAAATTATAAGACCTGTATTGCACTTTAAGCTATATGAACCTGTTGCAAAACTCAGTGTTTAGTACGTGACAACATTGACAAGGACTTTTACACATATCCATATTAATATTCTGCACTAGCATATTGTTTAGGAACTAAAACAAAATAAAGTACTTTCAGACAATATAAAATAAATTAGGACGTAGAATATCCTTTCGATTAGAACAATATGTTACACCTACCTGATACTTAATTACTGAAAAAGTTTGATGTGTACTTGTAATGAATTTCTCTTAACAGTTATTAATTGACTTTATTAAGAACTTAGAATTGAAGAAGAACGAAACTGTTAACTTTAATAAAGTTTTCAACTATATAAAGTAATTCGAATTACTTTAATTGTCTGATGTCAATGAAACGTGTCATATAAGAAGAAAAATAGATTTTTGTATTATTATGTCTAGGCAAAGAACAATAACAAAAATAATGCATATTCCATTGAAAAAGGAATTTATTAGTAGACCAATTATATAGCTAAATATTTTAGACTTATTAATTGTTAGTTTTCCTTGCACAAAGCAACATCGAAATTATTTTAAGAAAAATTAAATATTTTAAACTTTTGATTATTATTTTTTTGAAATATAATTTACCTAAAATTATGTGAAAAAAATTGTTTTTTATTTTTTATAATCTGAACTGAAATATGTGAAGTTTTTTATAAAAGTTTCCCAAGTTGTTGATTTCTGAATTTTTGGTAAAGTTCAGTTCGAAGTAATCAAACTCGATACAAACACAGTAATAAAAGCGATCGTTAGCTATTAAAATCTTTTAGCTAAAATTTGATCGTTGGGATACTTAAACTGAAAAGGTATATAGTCGGCTGAGTACTGAAAATGAAAAACAAAGACGATATTGACTTGACGCTTAAACAAAATTTTAAAGTGGCTAATCTTACTTGATATTAAAGCCCTAGAACGTTATCTAAGAGTGTACTATGCTTTACATTCTTCTTTTTTTTTTTACTTCTTCCTCTGCATTATCATTACGCTCAGATACACAGCTAAAATACCCTATATAAACGATAATCATTGAACCATTTATATACTTCTCCTAAAAAGTTAAAAAATAAAACAAAAATTATTATAACCCATCAATTTGATGAAAGTTCAAAAATTTCAATAATCCTAATAAAAGGACGTTCTACCAAGAGGATTACCGAATCATGTCATATTGAAAGATAATCCAAAAGGATGAGGTAAACATAAGATGTTGACATTAATCTGTATCTAGTGGCTATATCTGAAAATATACAAAAAAAGACAACAAAAATTTTTAATTTAAAAAGGTCAAGATTAGACTTAAGTAAACCAGAATGCTGAGATGATATTAGAAACTTCAATATATATCTACTTTTCCAGTAAACTTAGTCTAGCAAATGAAAAATAAGTGGATTCTTAATTTCGTATTTCTTGGTTTTTTTTTTGTTTTACAGGAAACTATTTCCATTATTATGATTGAACTCTTAAAGATAATCAAAATTCAGATATCACGTAATTATTGGTCTAAACACTACATATTAAGTTTACTTAAGGCTTTATGAGTTTTATCCTATTCCGAATTATGTTGAGTCGCCTAAATTACTTTCATTCTTCACTCTTAGTTCTTATATTTGTAAGAACAAAATAAATTAATCTTATCGTTCACGTTTAAGGAACAAACAAAATGGTTAAGGACATTTTTGCACGCTATAGCATAATTGTTTAATAGTGTTCGTTCTTAGTACAATGACCACAAAAATCTTCTGGTATATGCGAACAGGCGACAACAATATGACGTGATTTCCGTTTAAGCTTGGAACAAATTGGTGAAATGCTTGCTATGTACTTGTATTTAAGGCAGGAATCTCAATAATTTTACCTAACACGTTGCTTTCTATTGATGACATGATTTAAATGTTGTATAAAGGATATTGACCATTTTGTATATCACAGGAAAATAGCAAAGTTTCTCACGAAAGGTGTTGAACACAATTAGTTTTGTAATTACCTGTCAATCTTTGATTATAGTTTCCGTATCAAAATATTAATAAGTATTCGATACGTGTCGAATTTCGGTCTATATTTAGTAACGCATTTCTTGTTTAGTTTTGTAATATGATCAATAATATTAATATAGCAAAGGAATCAAAACTGAAACATTATAATTAAACCAACATTAATTTGAAAATAAATTTGCCTTTTCAAGTAAAAATCCAACAAAAAAAATAATTTTTTAATGATTATGAGGTTCTCTAAACAGAACAGAACAGAAAACATTAATAATATGCATTCATTATTAAATAATAAATTGGAATATATGAAAATTATTCAATCTTTCTAAGTTCAGCTATGAAGTAAAAATATAAGGCTTTTTATGATTTTACAGAGCACCCAAAAAAATTCACAAATATCATGAGTAACGTACGTACAAGATTTAAGATAACACTGTATACTTAAACCTTTTTTTAATGAAATATTACAATAATAAATTGTATACTAATTAAAAAGCTATTAGACTCTAGTTCTATTGATTGAAAAAAGCACTTGTAACATATACTAAATCAATCTAAAAATAATAAAAAGTCTTAAAACATATTAAATATAAGCGTGTAAATAGGGACAAGGATTTAATAAGAAAAGAATGTTGAATCCCTAATTTTTAAAAACACTATTATACTTATAATTTTTCAGTTTAATTTTTAAAAAAACAGTAAAAATTTTTGTTACAAACAGAAGGTTTTTTGCTTAAGAACAATTTTTTATAATAAAACCAACATTCATTAAACTAATCTTCATAAATTTTATGTGTGAGAGTAAAAACATTCAAAAAATTAATTGTTTTTAATTAAAAACTCTGTGGATCAATTGAAAAACAAAGCTTTTACATCAATTAATTCACTTCAGGAGAATGGCAGTTATGTTAAAATTATCTCTGTCAAAAATAGGACTATAAAGAGATATTTAAATAATAAAAGAGCATTAACAATGACTATATAACATCGAACTATATACTTACTTAAAATATGCCGTGGAATCGTGACCAAAAGGCTTTTAGCAATAGTTAAGAGTACGATAATAGCGGCTTTTCCAAATAACTGGAAAAAAATAAAAATTATTCCTATTCACAGAAAAATGTCAATTAACGAAATCATCAACTTCAGTCCAATATATCTAATTGTAAATAATATAAATGTAAATAAATTTAACAAAATTGAAGCAATAACAATGTTAAAAAAAATACTAATATAATTACTTAGGTACCAACTTACATGAAATTCTTACCCGTAATCAACTCTCTGTCAAAATACTAAACAAAGCAAAAATGGTTACTGCCAAAGTCAAATTTCTTCTGTTAGACAAAAATCTGAATTCTCAAACATAACTTCTAGTGCAAAAAGTAGCTATCAGCGAAGTAATTAGTTATATTTTTTGTCATATTGTGCACAATATTAACTCAATAAAAGTTAATTTGTCAACAATTTACATGTTATAACACTGTTATTACCCAAATATGAAAGAGTTGGAGATTTGAGAGAGTAATTTTTCTTACAAGCTAATGATGGCACAATTTATCTATAAATATGAATATGTCATGGTCAACTATACTAATAAGAAAATTTAATCGTTAAAAACGAAGTAAGAAATAAAATTAGAACATTTTCTCTTCAAATAGGAATTCTTAAAAAATTATATTTTAGGCATGAATAAAAATAAAAATTAAAAATTTCTTCGGTTTTGAAGGTTTGCAATCTAACCTTAATTAGAATTTAAATTATTTAGAATATGATAATATTTTATTGTTTAATAATATGCATAATAATATAGCCAAAAGTTAGTATCAAAAATGTTTTCTTTTAATATATGTATATCTTAGAACTAGAAGTGCAAATATACTATACTAGTCAAATATTCTAATTAAATATCGAAAGTAGGTTTCAGGTATAATTTGTAATTTTCCTTTTAAAAACTAAATCATTACACGACACAGCATTTTTTTTAGTATATTTAAAGTAATCAATCAAATTACTATTGCATTTCTAGCAAAATTCAACAAATTCATGAGAGTTTCCGATTACAACTATTATCTAAACGATTTATGGTAAAAACACAAATTTCAGGCTCCATTTATCAAATTTCACACTTGATTTACCTCCCTTTAAGAGTAAAACGATAACAGTTTGTCGTACCGAAAAGACATTCATGAATTAAGGAAATTGTTCATTGATTCCTATAGAAAATTCAATGAGCTCTATCTATTTGATGCAGTCAACAACATTTGAGTAAGAAACTGAAAATGATGTTTTATAAATTATGCAAAACATTATTAACACATTGAAGTAGTTGTTTTGTATTTTATATCACTAACGATTTTATAGTTGGTGTACATGAGTTGATAATAAAAATTTATTTTTATATTCTATAACTAATCTGTCACTATAATAAGAGCAATTAATATTTTACAATGTGCTATTAAAATAATTCCTGTATTGAAAAAAGAAATTATTAAAAAGTGCTTGAGACGTTTCAATACAAAATTAATTAGATTAACTTTCTTTTAAAGTAAGTAATCAAACAAATTCTGTGTTGTTTGTACTAATCGTAAAATAGCATAGACTTAAATTTTAATATCTGTTCTTACCAGACAATCAATTTAAAGGTAATTGTTATCTTCATATATGTGCTCTCTGTCATTTACCATTGGTCCCAAATTGTTGCAAACATGTCTACAGCAGTTTAACTAAAATGTATGAAAATTATCTGATTTGGCGCGCACCTTCAGTAGTTAGTCATTTATGAACCAAATATAAGGAATCCCTAAAATATTTATTAGGCTTTAGTAAAATTTTTTCGCAAAAAAACATCTTTTAATAAAAAAAGATCAAGTTTATTCTTGATAAAATTTTATATGATTTCAAAGTAAACTTATTTTTAAAACAATCTCAGCGAGTTTATATAAACTTGTTCACTGTTTCAAGTAATATTTCCTTATATCAAAGCTTGTTTAATAATTTCCAAAGCTTATTTTTAATGATAAATTGTGTTTGAGAAGTTTTGATAAATAGAATTATTTCAGTAAATTTTTATATAAAAGTTCATCTATTAATTAAAGTCAATATTTCGGGGGACTTTTAGTAGCCTAAACTATAGTTTTAAATTTATCTACATATATTCATTTTTAATGCTTTAAATCTGACTGCAGGCAAACATTTACTTACACAATTCGAATTTATTACAAATATTTAATATTTAAAAGTTTTCTTTAAGTTTTTATTTAGCTTTTAATAGTTTATAAAAGAAAACTACAAATTTAGTTATTGTTGAAACTATAAGTAAAAATTCGAAAAAATAAACAAAATGTTACAAAAACAAACAATATCATATTAAGTGTAATTAGAAACTAAACATTATAAAATGATGCTATATAATTCTTATATTATTGCATTTATATTTAATTTTAAGAAAACAATAATTCCTCTCCAACTTTTTCTGCAATTTCTTCAAGTTTTTCAGCTATTGTATTAAGTGCAAGCATTTTTTGTTTTTCAAGTTCTAAATTTTTTGATAGGAGTAATTTTTTTTCTTTCCAAAAATCAATTTCTTTCATTGTTTCATTCTTAATTACTTTTAATTGAGATAGCAAAGCGTTTTTAATATCACCTTTATTGTTATTAGAAGTTGAATTAAATTTAGTTTTTGTTTCATTACAATTTTTAACCTCATATTTAGGTGCGCTAGTACTTCTTTTAATGATTCTATTTACTTGATTAAACCATTTCCATTTGATATTTTGGGAACTTTCTGTATTTAAAAGGTAGTTATATAAATTTTTCAATGCTCTCCACTTTTCTATACAATCGAAAAAACTCACATTTATATTATTTTGATTAAGTTTTCGAGAAACAAGGCGCCATATTTGGGAATCTAGAAGGCTTAAGCCATATTTAAAAATAAATTCGTCAATAACATTTAAAAATATCTCAACTTCTGAAGACTTCCATGTTTCACTTTTTTCTCCATTGGTTGTTTCTAATGATTTCAAAGATTTAGGCTTAGATGTTGGAATTATAGAAATATCAGGATCTTCTAGTTGAAATATTGCACCAAACATATTAAAAAATTTCCATGTCGGTGTTTCTCCATATTTTGCAAGTTCTGCTAAATATTTTTTATATTTTTTAGCCATGCGATTAAATTGAGTTTTACAATCTTTCGCATTAAAGCTAAATCCTGCTTTTTTCATTTGAAGAGCTACCTTCATCCATAATTGTACTTCGTGTAGCTGACTCGGATCCTTGATTTTAGTTCGATATTCCAGCAATAAACTTACAGCATCTTCTGTCCATATTTTAAAACGATTGGCAACTGTCTTTTTGTATATAGATTCATTTGAGTCTTCCCCTCCCATTGTATTTTCAAGTGTATCCTCGATTTCTTTCATTTCATCGAGATATATTACACTTAAAGGATCACACTGAGCTAAAGATAAAAAAAAAAATTTAGCACAGGAATATAATTTAGTGAATAGAAAATACCATCATGGCTTTCAGAATCTTTTCTAGAGTAATCAGATTTGCTCATACTTATTAGCCTTCTTTCGATTCCTTGAGCGAAGTGTTTTTCTTTGGTTTTAATAATAAATATAAAAAAAAATGTACTTTTTACATTTGTAGATTAAATTTAAAGTCAGTTAGAAATTCTGCATCTTCTCTTTTAACAACTACAGCTACAGTTTGACAGCTATTTTTGACACATATTAGTTATTTAGCTTTATAAGAGCTTGGCAAAAATCTTACCATTTCAGTGACCATATATAAATAGTTTAATGTTCATAAATTTACAAGAAAATTTAGAATTTATAATTACTTTTTATAATAGAAAAAGGGAACTTTATTAATCGATTCATTGTTTTATATTTTTGACATTCATTTATACTAATACTAACTTGACGTAAATAGGCAATCAATTAATTGATAACTTGAATTAGTCACCATGGGCAGAGTTGAAAAGAAGTTAATCAATTATCATGATATTTAATAGCTGCCTAATTCTTCAATTGCAATTTAATTATCTCGGTAATGTAAATATATTAAACGAAAGTATAAGCCTTTACTCCACTACTGAAAAAACCAAGCAAATTATGCAGCGAATTGAGTAGGAAGAAAAAGAATCTTTCTCTGCTTATATTTCCCTGCTTAAATTTTTGTCGTGTGGTTAAAAAAAGGCGAAATATAAATCGATGTTTCTAAAAAGTTGATATAGTAACAACGTAGAAAACACTTTTTTGTACAGTTGTGATTGTTATCTAAATTTTAAAAAATTATTTAACACTGACAGAATATGCACATAACATGGGATATCAATGTCAATGAAAAAGTGTATATTTAGTGGTAATATCCGCTAAATTGTATTAAGCTTTAATAACAAACTTACAAAATTTGACGTTAATACCCAAAGAAAACGAATTTTACATGAAAATTAAATTAAAATGAGTGTACGCTAAAAAAGGTGGAAAAATATTTTTAATTTTTTTTAATTCTTATCAATTCCTCCAATAAACATAATATCTTAAATTTTACTTTATATGAATTAAAATTTGTTTCTTAGTTCTTGTAATTGCTCAAACTTAGCTTTTAGTTCAATATATTCGATATTGTGGCTTTCATTGCTTTTTATTAGATTTTCTTTTACTTCTTTTTTCTTCTCATAATATTCCTTTAGGTGCTTTTCTTGTTTACTAAAATAATAATAAAATATTTTGTTTAATATAAAAAATATATTATATATTTTCAAACCATTGCTCTTTTTTGACCTCTTCTAATGATTTAATGTCGAGGGTAAGAAGTTCAAGTTCCATTTCTGCTTGAATATGTTTATCGCTCATGGTTTTCTTTAAACTTTCAATTTCCTGTATTTGATTTAAAAGCTTGGCATCTAGTTTTTTAACTTCTTGGTTAAATACATTAAGATCCTAAAACATTATTATTATGTTTAGCTAATAAAATATTTTTTTAAATTACATATTTCTTTTCTTTTGCAATAATTGAATTGAAATTTACAGAGAAGTCTTTGTCTAAGGCCTTGTCTTGCTCATTAAAATTATCCCAAATCTCTTTACGCTTTTTATCCTCGGCATGTAAACATTGAATACAGTATTTAAGTTTTGAGCTACAACTATTTATTTGTGGAATTATACCTTCAAAACTTTTCACTGCAAAAAAAAATAAAGTCATGAAATTACAGGAGAATGACAAAAACGTAATTACTTTTTGTAAACATTTCAATTTTTTGTTCTTCTAAAACTTTTCTCTGACCAAAAAGATTTGCTATTTTCTTTTCCAATGCAGCTTCTTCTTCTTTAAGTTTTTTATTATTAGCAATCTTGTAAATAAATTAAACGTATAAATTATAAATTCAGAACTATATGCTTTTCATATTTAAAGCACGTGTCTTTTTGAAAAAGTAACTAAAATTGTAATAATCACCTCTCCTTCAAGTACGGATTGATAATATTTTTTTTTTATTTTTATTTTTGCCAAATTATCCATATTTTGTGATTTCTAATACAAACCTAAACCTTATTAACAGAACAGAGAAACTCAGTAAGATGTAGACTTTATATTTAAATAATAAATATGGCGGAAATAAATAACCTCAACGGAAGTAAAAGATGACAGTTCGATATCCAGCACATCAATTTCGCAAATTTCGTTGGTTTTAATTAAAAATGCGTTTTCGAAATATACGATTTTTACCGACAAACCACATTCATTATTTTAAATTATATATATTTGTTGTTGGTTATACCTCTTTGTGTTAAAATTGAATTATTAACTATACTCTAGGATATTTTAAAGAAGTAAATTCAAAGAGGTTGTAAAATTTATTGAATGTTTAAAACTGTTATTTAGATGAAATATCCTAGTTGTGTAATGATGTAATCATTACGTTTAACTTGATTTAACCGTAAACTGCTTCTTTTGATCAATCAAAATTCTACGCAGATATTTGCTGTTATTTCTAAGGCACTGAAAGAAATTTATTTTTTAATACACAAAAACTAATAATATTTTTCAAATACCAGACAATCTTTATGAATCAGCAAGCATTTGCAGACTCTGCCGATAGTCTACAATGACAGCTATCCCTCTTCTTTTTGGTTGGCTGAGGGTGATGTTGAAAAGAGCAAGACATTTATTCCTTTTCTAAAATCAAAGAAGAAATGCTATGTGGCCTTAGAATAAATTTTAGTAATGAAATAGATATTTAAAATTTATTTTCAACTGTAGGCTTGGCTAGGAAGCACAAAAAACTTATAAAGGGCAATACTTACATTATTGAAAACTGAATATTTGATGCTTTTAGAGAACGGATTCAAAGTTTAAATGTTGTTAATTTTTTTTAGGAAACGTAAAAATAATATATATACTAACTGTTTTGTTAGCTACAGTTTCACTGTACTATAAATTTTTGTATAGTTCTCTTTAATTAAATAAAAATTAAGAATTTAAAAAATTAAATAAATCTATTTATTCAACTTAAGTGCCCTATATGACCACTAATGTTTAAATAAAAATCATAGCTCTATATTTAAATAAAATTAACAATTTATTAAATAAAAATTGCGACAAGGTATCAACTGAACTAGTGTATCTACTCTTATTGCAACATACTAACCAATATCTTACCTTTCTAAGGCTGCCCACAGAGTGCCGGCTTACAGCCGAGCTGAGACCGATTCCGATATCGAAGACTATAAAGTCTTTATGGGTAAATAAATAGGAATTTGCGGAAAGTGTTCAGAGTGCAAACCTGCCAAAGATAGACTATCGCAATGGGAATCGGTGTCAGCTCGGCTGTAAGCCGGTACTCTGTAGGCAGTCTAACTCGCAACAACATATTGTGACAGCATGCAAGTATCGCAGCTTTGACACTGAATTCTAATACAATTTGCTCCTTTTTATATACTAATTTAATTTAGCAGTGAGATTGTGAATTTAAATTTTCTAAAAGATAAACTACCCTGATTTCCAGACATCAATTTGTCAATTTTGAAATTCTTTTTCTATATAAAATTATATTTCTTAGGCTGCCTGCAGAGTGCCGAGTTACAGCCGAGCTGACGCCGATTACTATACCGAAGACTATAAAGTCGTTATGGGTAAATCAATAGGAATATGCTCAAAGTGTTCAGAGTGCAAGCCTACCAAAGATTAGACTATCGCAATGGGAATCGGTGTCAGCTCAGCTGTAAGCTCGACTGTAAGCCGGCACTCTGCAGGCAGCCTTATAGTCTGATAACTAAAATATTTTAGTGATCAAATTTCACGTGAACTAAAATTGTTGGCATAAGGCCTAAGTACATAATCGAGTTAAAAAACTCGATTCTTACAATTATATTTTTCACAATACATTAATATATAATACATATAAATATTTTGACACAATATGCATGATGCCAGCTCATAAATTTTTATATCTAAATTAAAATAAAAACAAATTCTTTAGTGTTTTTTTTTTAAATATTCAAATAGACATTTCATTTTAACAACTAAAAGATAATCCTTTGATAATGACTTATTGACTTTTCAAATTAACATCAATATAAATAGTGTGATGAAGCCTGAGCTCGATATTGCTTTGGTGTGGATTTTATATATTTTGGATTAAATGGTCCTAGAGCTGCTTCATTAGTTGACGATGGTGGCGGTTGAGCAGATGGGGGCCTAAAATGTATTCGAAAGAATTTTTGTATTGAATGAAGGCAAAAAAATGTAGCGCAAGTTGATTGTCTCAGTGTATTATTATTTAAAGCCCAAAAAATTATTGGATTGATGGCAGAATGTGCATAACCTAAAATTTGGAGTAGTTAAAATATCATTTGAAAAAAAGTATCTTATAATTTTTACCTAAAAGTAGACTAAATAATGATATATTTCTAGAGCAGTAATCCTTATTATTAAATTCGGTTAAAAGAGTGCAAGTGACATGTGGTGCCCAGCATCCTATAAAAATTAATGCAGCTGCTATAAGAATATTTGCTAACTTTCTCCTAGCTTGTAGGGTTGAAGTGCGAGGTAGAGATAGCCCTGATGTTTCATTTGTCCTTCTTTTACTTTTTTTTCCATTTTTCAGTTTTGTTTTTCTTTCAACGCTAAAATAAAAATGAACTTAGTTATCATATTATGTTATTTTTTACTTAAATGATTATTTACTCGTATAAAAAAATGCATTATCTTATTTTTGTTTGATCAACCGCTTTTTTCGTGGGGTACCATTAAATGTTTTTAAATAACCTAACTTTTGTTGTGTCTACAAAACGTAGAATATATTTTTCCTTCATACATATTGTTTGTTGGAATTTTAAAACTAAGGGATGTAATGTTATAAATTTTCGGTAATTTAAAATATATATGGGGATTTGCATAGCTTAAATGAGTTTTACTACCACATCTACCATATTCTTCAGATTTTAAACCTTTGGAATATTTCTTATTCCCGTCTCTGTTGAATTTTTTGGACGTGAACACTTTCACTTCAAATTAGTACCTCAGATATCACTTGGACCAGCAAATATCAGAAGATTTATGAGTGTGGAATAAATCTTCTACGCGAAAAATGGCAAGAATTATGTAATAAAAAAAAAATTTTTATTTGCTTGTTTTGACATTTAAAAAAATGGAAAAAAGGGCCATTAAAGTAACACGATATCCTACCAATGCATTAATGGAATAAACTTTTGAAGCCTTTCATAAAGAAAACTTCGAACACATTTGTGTAATTAAAAAATAACGATTAATAAAGAATCTCAAAGTCCTTGATAGCGACATTATTCTCAAATCTGCAGTCTCCTTTTAGCAGGAGATAAGCCTTAAATCGAGTATTTTTTTTTTCACAAAATGTACTCAAAGTCAGAACTATTTAACTTTTTAAGTAGATTTACTATATTTTCAGAATTTTATTATTCTTAAAGTGGCCTTACTTGAGTTTGCTACTTTGTTATGATATGTATATCGTATTCATAAACCTTGTAAAATGTCTTTATTTTGTGTTTCTTTAGTTTTAACTTATTTTCCATATTATATATAGCCATATCAGGACCATAACTTCTATCTAAATTTTCACATTTTTTATTTCTAATAATCTTTTCTATTCAAAATTAAAATGTTTTGTAATAGCGTTGTTATTCTCTAACTTTATTGCTCCTTTAATAACTTCTCGAAGTTTGTATTATATTTCTTCTATTTTTTATTATCTTTTTGATTCCGACAAAGTAAGTTTTTAAAAGTTATAAGAATACAAAAGGTTACAGAAAAAAGTTAGCTAATTTTTCAAAAGCAAAAATTTTTAATAAAATTCACAAAGCTTAGCATAGAAAACTAAATTTAAGCTAAATTATAATTGGCTATGATAAATGAGGGTAATAAGATAAAGTGACAAGTATTTTGCTCAATGATTTTAAGTGAAAAATTAAATTAACCAAAAAATAAACAATAAATTTTCTTTAATTATTTTAATTATTTCTTTAAATATAAATAAAACTTTTTTAAAATAAAATGTCACATATGAGAAACAAAAGATAATCCAAAAATTTGGATTGAAGTGTTAATATCGTACAATGGATTTCTTTCTAATTTTTCGTTAATCACCATTTCCTAACTGTTAACTTAATATTACAATTCAACTTTGTTGGAATTAAATATTCTCTTATAAATACACATTTATAGATGATGTGTGCCAAGTTTCGCAAACTATTCAATAACTTCCTCGAGAGTGAGTACAATGTCGTGATGTGTATGAAGCAGTATCAAACCAATTAATCTTTCTTGCACCATTGTCGTTCTTAGACATGTTTTCATGCGACGAAGTGTTGAAAAAGAGCGTTCAAAGCTCGCATTTGTTACGGAGAGTGTGCAGAATATATGAAGATAAGTATGAGCAATTAGGTATATGTCAACATCACAGTTTTCTAAAGCTTCTAGTGCAGTGGTTGGTAGTTTTTTAGTTGCCTTCTTCTCCTGCTGCTGCTAATAGCACTGCCAGTGATTCAACTCACCTCTTAATCTTAATCGTTGCACAATGTTTTTATTATTCGAAAGACCTTTGAATCTTTTGATTAAACAGCAAATAAGATTTTCAACTTCAGTCATTTCCAGAATATATATTTTTGCCGGAAGCAATGAACTCAATTGAAAACCATCTAAAACTTCCTTTGAGAAACGAGCCTTCAGATCTTCGCAAATAATATCCAAAAGAGGAATGTGTACCCAAACCCTGTAGTAATCTACGCAAGATTTTATTCTAAAATTTTATCGTCTCGTTTGTAGGCTACATGTTCTTGATTTTTGTTCGATGATATCAAGTAGTTTTTATGCATCTAAAGAAATAATTCTCAAGTTTTCATCAGCTTTCTCTCTCCGATTTTGGAACGTTGTAAGCAGCGTTTCTATCATTGTTGATGCTTTTGCTAAATCAATACCCTCTTGCTGGAGCATAACGCTGAGTGAATGAGTAAAAGATAAAATATCACACAGACAGAAAATCCCGACAATAAATTCAAAACACAAATCTTCGATGAGGACTGTTGCTTTCCTTGCTGTCTGTATTTAAGACTTAGAGGCATATCACACGTGATGCCAGGGACTCACTAGCGCTTAGCGGCACAAAATTTAGTGCTAAATGCTAATGAGTCCATTAGTCTTCACTGATGTTCCACTCCACTGGTATATAAAAAAAACTCTCCATTTTTACTGTGCTAAGTCGTCTCCACACGCTAAGCGCTAGTGAGTCCCAGGCATGAAAGCAAAAAGGCAGTAAATTATTATTAGCCTAAAAAGTGGCTTTCTTTACACATTATTGATTTATCGTGTATTTATTTCCACTTATTTTATTATTTCCTGAGAAATAATCTTCTAATTTTAAAAATTTTTAAAGTTATCTAAAGTTTTAATATCGAAAAATAATTTAGAATAAAATAAGAAATATTGTTTTGTTAGTGTAAATAAATTTACTAACCAATCCTTATTAATTTCATGTGCCAAAAATTTATACTAGAAAATATTTAACCATATCAAAAGTAGTTTATCTAAGGTGTTATTTATAAAAGGTATCTTGATTAATGACTTTAATTAACTACTTTATTGCCATCCTTAACCAGCATTAATTTTCGTATCTTATACAATTACCTTAGAAATTCATTTGTTGACAATATTTATAAAATAAATGTGCTGAGCACATCTTGCCAAAATGTTTGAAATGTCTACTACTATTTTACTATTATAAATGTAATTTATACCTTATAGGTTGTCTAATTTATGTAACAACTCAAAAATTATTTACTACAGGATTAAAGTTTTTCTTCTTTTTTTTTGCTATGCACAAAGGATTAAATGGTTAGGAACAGATGTAGTGAATGAGTATAAATGATTGGCATCAGTTGTTCACTTAAATTTTTTGAACTGTAAGCTTTTGACCGATATTTTAGCTGTCAAAAGAACTTTTATGGTTATATATATTAGTCATCCAACCATACCCAAATTAATTCTTCCGACCTTTAACTTATCATTCTCTGAGGAATAATGAAATAAAGATTTCTATTAATAATCTATCTCATTGTTAATATCTTTTTGTAACTGATATTGTCTAATATATATAAGTATGTTGTTTTAATTGATTTAACCTTAACAATATGTAAGTGCTTTTTTATTCTTCGTTTTTTTAACCCTTAATATTATTTTTAAAGGATTAAATGGATTATTTTAAATCAACTATGTATAAGCCATTTATAGTTCGTAGCATAATTTTAGTAGAATCCAATGAAATTCTAGTTATAAATTTTGAGGAAATATATCTTTTAGTTCTACAAATTTCATATTAACAATAAAAATATGTATATATGAATAAAATTTATAGTTATTAATATAAAACTCAAAATATTGGAGGTAAGCGTTATTTTTTGTTTATTTGATAAATTTTATGGCAAACTTATACTTGTTTACTAAAAGACAAAACAAAAAGGAAGAATTATTATCGACAAATTAGCAAATCCAGATCCATATGTACAATAAAAAATTAAATAAATAAAGATAGAAAAACGTATATGTAGTAATTCAAATATCCTGGGGATTCATATTTTAGTATAATATTGCGTCATAAAAAGATTTTACTCGTGTCAAAGTAAATATATAATATTCTGATACTTTAAGAAGAATAATCTTATTGTTTGTTAAATATTCTTTCGAAAATTTCTACTCAGCCCTCAGGTCGACTTTAAAGGAAATAAAATTATATCTAAATTGAAGTTATTTTTGAAAAAGATTCATATTTAAAGAGGATTTAGGTTACATTTATCTAGTGTCTTTTAAAACAATATTAATGTTCAATTTAAAGGTATTATAGTGTTTACAATAATTTACTTTTATTGTTACAGACTTTCTCAGTTTCTTTAAGTGTATTAGTGCACTTTTTACCTTAAATGGATTTTATTTATTCTTTATATGTAATTTAACTTTATGTTTGTGTATCAAATTTTTGACGACATTTTAAGTGATTTAAGATTTTAATATCTATTTTATAAATAATAAATATTTCTTTGATATTAATTACTCTTCTTATTTTTGTACTTTTCAAATTAAGTTGCTCTCTTTGCTTTGAAATAAATATTATATAGATAGAGTATTAAAAAAATCTTTTTGAAAACATGCAAAATTTGCTTAAGGGTAAAATTTCAAGCTTCCGTGTGAACTTTTAAGTATTAGGATCTTAACTAAAAGATAAATAATCTAATATTTTGATTAATACACAAGAAAAAATATTTTATAGTAGGTATGTATTATAAAATCGCAGCCTATATTTGCTTTTTATCAACTACAAACATTTGATTCACTTTACTTCTTTTATTAAAAGAAATCATTTCATCATGACTAATAAAAATTTAGATATATTAATTTTTTAGCTAACTTTGTTTTGTATAGAGTTATATATTGTACACTGATGTTGATCCGTTTACGTAATTGTAGAAAAAAATACAAACACATTATCACAAATATCGAAAAGACTCGTTATTTTTTGTTAATTGTTTTTATAGTTGTTTATCATTCCTTTGAGTATTAGTTTTTGTTTTAAATATAATTTTGTTGATCACAAAATTTCATAATTTAATAAAGAGCGCGTTGATTAGTATTTTTTAACACATACTTTGTTGTGCTTATTAAGTGTTTTCTAGTGAAATTCAAATTAAAGGCCAATAAAGAAATGGTGCTCAATGGTCGCCGATTTTAACCCTCTGAGTAATCTGAAGTAAAACAAAAAGCGAATAATTAATCTAAAGAAATACTGCTATTGCAGGAACTAGGATAATTGAAAAAAACTTTTTCGCGAAGTTGTGGCTGTTTGAAGTCAAGAGACGTGTTTTTTACCACTTTTTTACGTTTCCGAATTTCTTTAAAATAGTATAAATTGAATTATAACTTAAGACATCATGGCAACCGTTCCGAAAAAAGTAGTTTCGAGAAAAACGTCTTTAAAGTTCCAAGTAAAGTTAGGCGCTGTATAAGTCATACATTCCTCAAACAACTATATCTCCAAAAATAATTTGAATTCTGAAAATCCTCGTAAGGACATATTCTTAAGGGCCTAAGCTTTGAAAATAAGAAAAAAAAATCGATTTTTTAAAATTTCTAGACCAGAAATACCCCCCCCCCCCCCCCAACCCCCCACAAGTTATAATTCAAGCTATTTTTACATAAAATTTTGAAGTTTCTTGACCTCTTCTTGTTGTTATTATCAAGCTTTTATATTTAATTGTTCAAGCAAGGCATACAAAATGAGCAATCGAACCCATATTCCAACATAATTCTATTCAAAAGTTTTGTATACATGAATTACCATTTAATTGAAAAACTAACCTGTTTTTTGTTGAAGGTTTTCCAGGTGTAAGCTTTTGCATAACAAAAGTTCCATTATCCTGTCGATCAATGTCATCACTTGTATTTTTACTAATAACACTATGCGGCCCATTAGCAAGCCCTGTTACGATTATCATATGTGTAGGTCGCCTTAAAATGGGCATTGGTAAAGGTAGTTCACCATAAGCTGCCCGATTAATTAATGCAAGTCCACAAAGTTTTCTCTTGACCCCAATATGATTAATCAAAACCCCAAATGAAGGTATTAGAAATACAAGAATTGTATGAGCAATTATAAAGGTTAGTCTAAAGGTATTTGAATCATAGTTAGAACGACATATAATGTAAATATGAGCAATAGTCTTTTTAGTTTTTTGTAGTATTGTTAGTTGATTCACTAAAATATAAGGAATACATATTCCGATTGCACTTATCCATGAAATAGCTGCCAAAAATATTCCCATGAATTTATGTTGTCTTATTCTTGGGTGTCTTACGGTTGCATAACGATCCAATGAAAGAAGTAAAAAGCATAAATTACTAGCAGCCACTGGCATTATCTTGAAAAAAAGAACAAACACATTATTCGCTAAATTAATATAAATTAAATTAATATATTAATATATTTATTTTTAAATAAATAAATAAAATTAAATTAATATATTTTATTTTTAAAATTGTTTTTCAAAATATAAATGACAGGAGAAAATAATTGCGGAACAAATCACATCAGTAAGCCTGAATTTTAAATCTTTGGCTTATTAACTTGATTAAACAATTAAAACAACTCTTTATAATGAAGGACAAAATACATATACACTCAACCACCTCTTATTATCATAGGAACACAATTTTTCCAGTCTGACGGCAAAAAAATTCAAATTGAAGTAAAGAAATATTTTCTTAAGAATTATTCAGTATAAATTATAAACTAAAAATATTTGTTTCGAACTTAATTAATAAAATGTTCAAAATATTATTATGTGACTTTTTATAATATTTTTAACAAAATCAACAAACAACAAAGAAAGCGTGATTATGCTCAAGGAATATTTAATCGGTGAGAATATTTTCCTTTTCTGAGATTTTTAAAACAAATTCATGATAAAACATTTACATATGTATGAACATTTCTTTATATTTAAATGCTATGCAGACACAGCACATCCAATGCGATAATTAATGTTCAAAGTATTTTTCACATAACTAGTGAATTATGTAGAGTGGAGCTTCTGGATCTTTCTTTCTAACAAAAAAATTTTCTAGAAATGAAAAAATAATAGTTAAAAACTTAAACATAATAAATAAATATTAAACATCCAAATTTTGTGTTATAATATTTTGGCATATTTTCATTTGTGCCCATAATTATGAAAGTGGTCTAATTGTAAGTCTATGAAGTAGTCTACGCGTTTTGAGCTGAAGTTTTTAATAAATTGGTTTTCAATAAAAAGGAAAAAATGCAAGATACTTTTAAAAAATTTCTGATCTACCATAAAAAATTTAAAATAAAATGATGTAACTTTTTAACTTTTTAACCAAGAGAATAAGTTAAAGGAAGATATAAAGAAAAAATTTAGCTTTTAATTCTGAATTTGAAAACAATTAGCTCCTTTTATTTGTTCTTAAATATTCAAAAACAGTAACTTTTACTTCCTCGGGATGAAATTAATAAAAATATCAGTGAAAAATAATTTTTAAGATAAACAGTCAAAATTAGGAAAGCATTTGCTAATTTATTCAGAAACCTCTCCCTCATTTTCTATCATATATTTTCAGGATTTGATAGCATCCCCTCTAATATCTTATTAAAATTCAAAACATTTGATTGACATAATTAGTTTGTATATAATTAGGAAAAGTCATACTCTTAAAAATATTATTAAATAAAGTATGAAAATTTTATCAAGCACAAAATATTAACTAACTTAATTAGGAAATAATTAATTTATTTGTTAATTTTTCTTGAAAAACATTTTTGAAATTTGCTTTGTAGGAACAACGTTTTACATGCTCCATTTAAGACCCCACTGTAAACTTGGTCCATTATTACTAATATTTTTATTTTTTTCAAAAATTTCAAGAAGATATGCTTAATTGCATCTCTGAAAAACAAAGTCAAAACAAAAGCTATTCCATTTAGAAATAGTTTAGGAATATTCCAAGCTTCTTGATGTGAATTTAAGTCAAATTTTTTCCAAAAAATATCTATTACTCAACGTTTTTTTAAGAGTAAAGGGTATATTTGCCTGCGAATATTTTTAGTTAATTCTACAATGATATGCTTCATTATCCGTAGATTAAATTGGAGTCATAAACTTGACTTATACCTTACCAATCAGTATCATATGAACTTTTGTATCATATACAATGTAACCCTTCGATTCCTGCATCTGGCGAAATGACTACACCATAACGACTGATATAAAATTTTACAGAAAACGAAATTAAATTATCAGTATACGATAAATGAATTTTATATAAAGTGTTTTTTAAAATAGTTTTATCTTTAAAAAGGGAGATATGCTAAAATATTATAACACAAAATTTGGATGTTTAATATTTAGATTTTGTTCAAAGTTTTTGACTATTAGTTTTTCATTTCTCGAAAATTTTTTTGTTAGTATTTTTAGATTAAATAAGGTTGCTCTGGTCAGATTTAAATTTATATAATTTTGAGAATCAAGACAGTGATTTTTATTTTATTAAACTGAATATAAAATTCTGACAATAAATAAGATAATGTTGGCAAATGAAATTACTATCACCCAACAGAAAAATTATTGTGTTACGTAAATGTAGTTTAAAGTTAAGTATTTTAAATATTATATTTTAGCCTAAAACCCTTTGAAAATAATAATTTGTACATTTTTCACTTTAAACAATTTAGGACATCATTTATCAAAAATGATTTTGATTTTTTGTGTACTATACATCCTATTTTGGTTATCATTTTTCAAGTTAAAAGAAATTTGCTTCGTTTTTTTTCCAATAGAATTATTTTTTCTTTGTTACAACAATGGTAGTCATTTTGGAAAAATTTTGAACTATTTAATAGATTTATTGCTGAATGTTTTTCTTTCAGTTAACTAATCGATTTTATAAAATTTTGTAAATATCTTCCACTTATAGTCAATGAAATATTTTTTGTAGTATGCTACCAAAAGACGATGTATTGTTAGGAGTAATAGCAAAAATTTTTTTTGGAGTATCATGCTATATAGGAACAATAAATTATGACTTATTAAAAGTTATAATAGTATATTAAGAATATATGTAAGCAATAAGTATAAATTTATAAACCCCTGGAAACTTACAACCTTTTCACAAGAGAAAAACCACTAAAATTTAACTGTTAGGTCCTTATGAATTTTGGATGAATTTTTTAATAAAAAAATCAGACCACGAAAAGCTTGTAACGTTAAAGTTGCATTTGTCCTTTGCTAGAAAATTTCAAATTTACCTTTATTTAGAGCAAAAGTAGGCTGTCTGTTCTTAATACGCACCTATTATGGTTCTGTTTAACCTAACGTCGGGTAAGGGACACTGTCCGCTTAAATTAACAAAATACTTTACATTGCAACAAAGCAAGAAAACATTCTTATGGCCCAAACACCCGTCACAGACAGCTGTAACTGCGCCGCTGCCGTAAACCGCGTTGTGTGTTATTGTGGCCATTAGCGATTATTTGGTTCTGTCATATCATGTCTAGTTTATAGAAATCTTTAGATCTTCAAAGAGATTAGTTACCGAATATTTTTTTATATATTTTTAACTCATAAGAAAAAACTACATAATTTGAAGCGAGAAAAAAATACTTAGGACAAAACTTTCTAAAAGTTTTAACTAGGATATGAGCTTATTTGTTAAAGATTTATATAATTCTTTTTTTTTTTTGGCTTGTAGTCTCTAAATAAAGTCCGCATTAGGTATTTGAGTATCCTACTTAATTAGGAAATGCCATACTGAGGCGAACTAAAATCATCAAAAAAAAAAAACACCTAATATAATTTTTTTAAAGCATGGCTATTGTTGTTAACAAAAGGACCTTATGCAATATGTTTTAAGCAAACACTTATATGGACATATGATATTTTGTGTAACAAGGGTCAAACTTAGAAATGCATTTAGTAGGTTTCTCAAAAGCATTTTGCATTTTGTATTTAGAGAAGCCTTTTTTTAGCCTTATAGGGCTTTATTTAATATTAGTTATGCTGGAAAGTCAAGACATTGTACATCACAGAAATTAAAATGAAAATATAATCAGTAGCTTTTAATAAATTTATCAAAAGGTTGTAGCATAAAATTCGACTCTAACTAATTTAAAGCAAAGCAATATATTCAAGTATAACGTAATTTGATGAAAAAAATAAAAAAAAAACTCATAATATCTAATCAAGATTCTAGAAAGAGTAATCCTAATTCATTCTCTCAATATGTGCAGATATTTATTTTCTGGATAGAACTTCAAAAATTTAAACAATAAAAAAGTTTTAATTTTTCAAATCTTTTTTCAAGATTCATTCATTTATTTTGCAGATGTACCAGGACAAAATGTAAAAATTCAAAGACATTAATAAAACCAAAATAAATAATATGCAAATTACTAAGGAAATTATTTTAAAAATATTCAAGCCAAGGGGAGAAAAGTTAAACAATTTATGAAATCTACAAAAAATATATTAATTTGACTTTATATAAATTTAAAAATTTGCTTTTTTTATTTAATATTAAGCCATATTTTTTGTAAAAATTCATAGTTTTCTCATTCTTCAATTAATGATTAAATTTAAAATTTTTACTTCTGCTGGGCTTTTGTGATTAAGTTTTTGGAACCTAAGGGCTTAAGGGCTGCTTAAAATTTCATTTCTATCAAATCCATACGTAAA
The DNA here is from genome assembly GCA_947359355.1 of Acrocera orbiculus. NCBI lineage: Eukaryota > Metazoa > Arthropoda > Insecta > Diptera > Acroceridae > Acrocera > Acrocera orbiculus. Next base: position 7,923,160 of record OX375757.1, read on the forward strand.
ATTTTATTCCCATATTTGAGCATAACTTTTACACGATCTGAGCTAGTAAGGAATAAAAGTATTTGATCTTTAAGTAGACTCTTTTGATGTATTGGCAAGGGAGGAATGCTTTGTTAAAAAATGTATGGATAAGTCTTAAAAAATTTAAGGAACCCAAGCTTAGCATTTTCTTCTTTAATCCTTATCCTATACAAATTGAACTTGGTAATACTTTGTGGCTCCAAATTTTTCAATTTTTTTCAATATATAATTAATTTTATAGAAAAAAAGTTAAATAGTATTTTAGAATGCTTTAAGTATATTTTACTAGAAATTTTCAAAATGATTAACAACCTATCAAGGCTTGTTAGTATTTCAATAAATATGGGTAAATGTATATTTATATTATTTATCGAACACTAACAGAACAGAACAGAATAGCTTAAAAACACTGTATAATAAGTACTTTACGCTTACTAAATATTAAATGTGACCATAACTTCTTTTTTTGAAATGTAAATGTGTTTAATATTGTAGCCAAATTGGGGTTATAGCTATTAATCATGGAACCCTTTCAATCTTTAACAAACTTAAAGAAAAAAAGTTAGATCTTTAAGAAAATTTGGTCAATATATTATATAATTATATTCAAGGATAATATACTCTTAGAAACTTTCCCTTACTTAATTTTGTGTTTGGCAGAAAGTGATGTATTATAAGGCTTACTTAAAAAGATATATAAAAATGGTCTCCTTTTGATTAAACTCCAGTAAGTCCATCAGTTGGCTCTATACAAAGAAAAAATTACTTTTATAATAAAATTGTATAACTAAATATTAAATTTCCATTAAAGCTATAGATTCTTAAGTTTTCTTGTAATTGTTAAACAATTCAGCTTAATAAAAAATAAATAATACATTTTATATAGTCAAAAAAATCAAGCTTCCTAAACAAAATAATATTTTTTCCTATTTAAGAAAATTGGACTAATTGGAATTAAACATAGGAAAAGATACCATCTGTTTTTATCACAGACATTATTTATGACGTTATTTTTGTAGTTAATTAAAATGTAACAAAAAAAAAAAAACAGAGGTAAATATAAAGTTCTGTTAAGGGGACATATAAAATGATACACTGCTTTATCAGAAACAAAACTTGGCTCAAAACTTTCTACATAAATGAAAAATATATCTGTCATAATATAAATATCAATATATTAATAATAAATTGTATCTAACTTACCTGAAAATAGTAAGCAGTCTTACATCCGATCGATGAAATTGTCCATGTTTTTTGCCATAAAGCTAAAGTGACAATGGCTATTGGCGCCGAAACTCCTGTTACTAGTAAATCTGCTAGACATAGTGCTACCAAAAGTGGATTTCGTAACCGTTCAGACGTTTGAGAACACAAGGTAATAACTATAGATGTATTAGCAAGGACACCTCCAAGGGCAACTAAACCATAAACAATTGCAAATATTATAGCTGAATCTGTAATAGTGTCATTCATAAAAAAATCATTTTCATTATATGTTGTTTTGCTTGTCCCATTTAAATAAATATTTGCATGATTGTATGGTAATTGAAAAGATGAATAAGAAATAATTTTTGGTGTTTGTGTTCCATTGTATTGATGTAAACGATGAACTTTTCTAGCCCTTGAAATTAACCATGCCTGATCTAGGCTCATAGCTTTTTATAATTCATTACACTTTCAGTTTTATTTTTACTTTTCTTGATATAAACTAACTTCAAAAACTTCAAAGTACAGCTGTTGAATTTCTGAAATTATTCAAAATGAGAAATTAAATTAAAATATTTCAAAATTTAAATCTAATCACAATGGAAAGGAGATAAATTGAAAATTTACTAAAGATATAAAATCACTTTACAAGTTAAAATTGATAAGTAAGAAAAACTAAATGGAAGCTACCTAAAACGTTAATATTCATAGCACATTATTTTTGTAGGAAAATTTTCTTCTTATTTTCTGTTCCTTTGAGTCTTTTATTTAGTTAAAATTTATGAAAGGAATTAGTTGGTCGATTTGATTACAACTTTTGCTTTTATCTAATAATAAGCTGTGTTGTTTAAAAAGATTAACAGGCATCAAAAATTGTTAAGTCGAAACCATGAAAATATCTCCTTAATTTAGGGATATGCTGATTATATCATTAGTCAAAAATAGAATGGCTTTTAGTTATAGTTATTTAAAGAAATTATAATTTTAAATAATAGGATCAGATACAAAAAGGAAGAAATGATTGCTTACTCTTTTGAATTTCTCAGAAAAGTCCTGAGATATCTTTTAAGAAAATAATAGAATTACGGTTTAGCTAACAACCCGAATAAGTTATAGGGCTAATATTAAATAAGTTATATCCTTATAAAAAAGAAAGCAAAGATTTCTAGACAGTTGTAAATAAAAATTTTTCTTTAGAACTTTTTATATATAAGATTTTTTATCAAATAGAAATCAAAATCTAATTGGACGTCAGCATATTTTCAACATTCAATCTTGCTAAGACATAAATATGAAAAGAATGAATAATTCAACTCTAAATTGAAGCCATTAGAGTATGCTTAAATGTACCTAATAGAAACTCTGGTCTCTTGATCATAGTAATTGTAATTTCACAAGCCATTTAATGGAGCAATAAATATCATAGTATTGATTACGCGACTTCAGCTAACATAAAAATTTTGAAGCTAATAAAAAACACAAGCAAAAAACTTCTTACATCATTTATTAAAGTAAAAATTTTTTATCTTGAGATTTTAACAATTCTTGGTATTATCTAAGATAACCAATTGATATTATTAGTAGAAAAAATTTTGTAACAATATAAATTTATGCTTTTTCTTGCTCTTTTTAGCACAAGTATTTTACATAAAGAACTAGTTAATATAAAAAGAAATTTTTTAAAGTATATTCCTACTTATATTTCTCATTCATTCCCATTCAGTGAGATTTTTTATTCTTTTTTCTGAATTCCGAATTCGCCTCATTCAGTTTTCTGAAGTTTTTCATATGAAAAGTTTTTCTCATATAAAACTAAAAATTAGTTTATTAAATATAATTATTGAATTAATATTTGAACTAATGATGTGAGCATCAATTGTCATCCACTCCCAGCTCAAAAAAATATATTTGAACTTGATTGGATGAATAAAAAAGGGTGTTATTAACGATGAAAAATTTGTAAAAGATATTGGACATTCACTAGTCTACGCGAAAAATGCACCTCAAAATAAAAATTTTTGCTTTTTGTAACAATTTTTTCTTTTATCTAAAGTCTTAAAAACTTTAGTTAATAATTTTTTTGAAAGAAAAAAAAGCAAACAAAAATGGGTCATTTTCAAAAAAGGTAATAAAAAGTAAGTTTGTTTCCCGTAAAAAACACGTTTTTTGGTAAATCTCACAAGTGCTTCTTTGAAATAAAAAACGGTTATCATTTTCGGATTCAGTGACCCAAAATTATTCTAGAAAACATTTTTATTTTGAGGTGCATGAAATTAGCCCAAAATTTATAGACTAGTGTTATGAGATAACAGTAATAATAATATTTGAACTAACTGCATTAACATCAATTGTCATCCACTCCCAACACAACAAAATTTATTTGAACTTGATTGGATAAATAGAAAAGAGTTTAATTAACGATGGAAAGTTCCAAAAAGATATTGGACATTATGAGCTAACGGTAAGAATAATATTTGAACTAACTGCATTAACATCAATTGTCATGCACTCCCAACACAACAAAATTTATTTGAACTTGATTGGATGAATAAAAAAGGGTTAAATTAACGATGGAAGGTTCCAAAAAGATATTGGACATTATGAGCTAACAGTAGAAATAATATTTTAGCTACCTGTATTAGAATCAATTGTCATGCACTGCCAACAGAGCAAAATATATTTCAACTTGAATGGATGAATAGAAATGATTTTATTAACAATATAAGATTTTTACATACTTCTTGCAAGCTATAGGAATATACTAATAGATCCAGGATGGTCTTACTTAGTAAATATAAAGCTCGAAAATATCTAAAATAAATGAATTTATGTGTGATTGAAGCCTGAAAAACTTATTTCTAATAATTGTAAATCTTATGAATGCCAGTTACAAGAGTTCAGATTAATTTAAGTTTGTTTCAAGTAACAAAATTTCTTTTCAATTTTTTTTTTTTTTTGATTGAAATAAATTTCAAGATTAAACGGCTTATATTTTTTTAAAGAATTCTAAAAGGGTGGATACATATTTTTTTATTAGATCTGTATTCTAAATTCTTAGAAAAAAGTTTTGTATCAGCTAAGCTTAGGATAATATAAAATTGCCTGTAAAAGTTGATGATTTGGTAATCATCAAATAGTCTAAGTGGTAATCAAAGGAAGGGCATAGTGATAAAAAATATTTGCAATATTTTCTTTTAACTTCATTAATTTTTTCCCGATAGTTAAAGCTTAAAGGAATTTCTATAAAATATTTCATCCTATTTCACTATATAGCCTATTGTTATAGTTTTTTAAATCACAAACTTTCAAAAGTTATTAGTAAAAAAAAATAAAATGTTTCTTTTGATAACAAGAATAATGATTTGTACTAATATGTCTCCTTTTAACGTTATTGAGCTAGGTTCAAAAGTTCCATCCTAGTCATTTACGTTTTAGGGTTTTATTAATAAAAATTTAGTTTAAAAATATTTTTAAATTACATACAAAATCTGAAAACCAGAAAGTCTATGATTTTTTGCTAACGTCAAATAATATTTGCCCAATGAAGTAACTGAACTTTACTAAAAACCTCTTAAAAATTGATATAATAATATCTAATGAACTTAAAATATTCATTTCTAATTTAATGACGAAGTTTTACATGCCTCTTAGTTTACTTTGATTTAGAAGTAAACAAGCTTTCAAGCAGGACTTTGAAGAAAGATAATATTCCAGAAGAGAAAAATTTTTTAGTTAAAGTATCCTGTATAAAAAAGATATTGAGTTGCACGTATCGAAAGCAAAATTAATTAAATTTAAAAACCATATTTATTAGTAAAATAAATCTCTTCCTTGTAATAAATATTAAATAATCTTTTAAATTTTGAATATAATAAATTTATACTTCTTTTGACGGTTCTAATGGGGAAATTGAAAGTACAAATAAAGCCAATAAGTATAGCCTTTTCAATAGGTATGCTTTCAAAAAGTAACGTTACTAGAGTAATACAAAAAAAAAAACTTTTTTGGTACCTTTTGAACTTTTCAGAACTCCAAGGAAATAATGAATCTCTTCATTAATATTAGTTGTGTTTATCTTAATATATTGTTTGTTTTATTATTTTTACTTACACAAAAAATAAATTGAAGTTTATAATTGTAGTAGAAGAAAACTTAAAAAAAATAAGATTAATTGAAAAGCAGTTTTTAACTCAATAAACTCAACATAAGTTTAAATTTTCAAATTTAAGCCAGAATTTCTATTGGCTAAAGATGCCAATAAAATAGAATATAGAAACTTTAATCCTCTCTTAAGATGTTAAGCTGTCTAATATTGTAACTGAATATTACATAAAGTTTATTAGAATATAAAGTAAAATACCTTATTGAACCCTTTTTAATAAGCCTCAAAATAAGAAAATAAAAGGATTTTCGGTGCTACTGTACATAATACGTAATAAAATCAATAAGAAAAATTTGATGATAAATCCTGTAAAAAAAAGTAAAAATATAGATAAAATGAATAAAAAATGAGACATGATAAATGATTGAAGTATATTAAAGTAAGTAAAGTAATTGTTGACTATACTAAATTTTTGGTTTTTAAAATTTAAAATATTTACCTAATTCGAAAATCCTATCGTAAAAGTATGGTTGATGTATTCAGCTTTGATTAATTTCATGAAGAACTGACATAAGTTAATAAAATCTAAATGTTTGATATGAACAAATGTGATTAATGTATTGAGTTTTGATTAACTTCATGAGGAACTGACATTACTGAATTTCACTCAAAATCAGTAATAGTGATTGAAAGATATTCCCAATAGGAAGAATGTGTATCAGTAAATTTTTCAAATATACTTGTAAAAAATGAAACAATGCTGCGTAGCGATTAAAGGTGTTTGTAATACATAAATTTAGCAGTCATTCTAGAATTAAATTTATTAATACTTTTTTTTGGATAAAGTTATTCTAATCACTGAAAGCAAGCTCTCTTTCGTCAATAATATACACTGTTGGGAAAATTTTTAGACCCATGTATTTTTTTTTTTAGGGTTTTCACTACAAACAATTCAAACTAAAAATTTCAATACAAAAAGTACAAAGTTTTTGTTAAAATTAAAAGAAAATAGTAAATAATTAAAGTTATATATTAATATTGAGATAACATAACTATCTGGACTACTACGTGAAAATGAAAATGGTGTGGGTTTATAATTATTTCCAGGTTTAGAGGATGATTGTACCTACACACATACATAGAACTAATCACCTGCAAAATGTAACTCATATAAAAGGAAATATAACTTGATAAAATATTTTTACTTCGAAATCAAATATATGGAAAAACCCAGGAAAAATAATTTCGATCTATAAATGCTCCCATTACCTTAATTCAACAAATTTTTCCATAATAATTAACCTGTACTCCCTAAGATGATAATTCTAGATATCAAATTTTTACAGTCTTAATTTATAACACGAAATCGAATAAAGAGATAATGGAAAAGGAAGCAACTTTATTTTTTCATTGTACTACTATTAAAAGTGTTTTTGTTATAAGAGAAAAGGAAAATAATCTTTTTTACTCTAAAAATAAAAACCTTTACATGATTTCTGAAATTTAGGTACTTTCAAGTATTAGACAATTTACTAATGACATTTCAATTTTTGTTTTTGTATTTTCTCATTCGAGTATCTCATGTATCTAATTTCAAATGTGATAACACAATTGTCTTAGCATTTTTAACACTCAATTCAAATGTGTTATCCCATATTAAAATAGATGAATTGAATTTGTATAATCTCTGACAGGAGTAGAACAAAGATTTCAAAAAAAAAAAAAGAAAATTTATTAGTTTGATATCAATACCAAACTCAATAAACATGAAAAAAGGCACAAGTAAAGGAACATTATGGCCTACTTCAAAGCAAGAAAAATAATAGTAACAGGATTTGGTGTGCATTATTTGACGTCTCAGGACTCATGAAACACTAAACTGGTTAAATTTTTCTTGTGAAATTTATTGAAACTTTCAAAACATAAATTTTATAACATTTCTATTTATGTTTTTTAGACAATGTATTATGTGATATTAACATGATACTTTCTGCCTTCTCTTGCAGTAAATAAATTTAGTAATAAATTTATAAAGCAGAACTCTTCATGCATTATAATTTTTTTATTTTTCAAAAGAACTTTGACATTTTATTTTTCCTGTTCTACTTAAAATAACATATTAAATTTATGTTTAGTGTGTTTTAAGTTTTATACCAACAATCATCGGTATAAAAATTTAAAATATCATAAGCCAGGTTAGCCTATCCAATAGTTTACAAGTCACAAAACAATATTATGTTGATGTAATAAATTTTTGCATATTCTTTGTCCTCAAAGGAAGAAGAACAATTAAAATCGGGTTTTAAATAAATGAAAAATGATAAGACACATTCACCTATACTCAAGGATAGGACTGCAAAAAAGTGTTTGAGAAAACGATGTTTTCACCAATCACCTTCAAACTCACAATGCATTTTGCAAAATTATCTAAAGCTAAAGTCTACGGGGCTTTTGAATTCCCCAGGTTTTACATCTAGGTATCCACTTTTATACCAAGAATATTTGATAAGGTTTGCATATCTTGGGGAAGAAAGTTGATTATTGTTGATTATGAATTAGAGATTGCAATTTAATTATATTATTACGCATATGTAATTTTATATCCGTTTAATCCATTAAAATTACTTTGTCTGAAAAATGAACACAATTTTTCCATACCCGAAAACCATATACATTTAACATTAAACAGCATTTGTGATGAAGAATTGGTGCTCCCATTTTAGCATTAAATTGCTTTTCTCTCCCTCTCTAATAATCATCATCGTTTTCTGATTAAATGTTTATTTTGTCTTATTAAATTCAGTTTTTGATATTCCTTTTGAGAGTTTTTTCATTTTAAACTTTTTCTAACGTAAAATACTACAGTTATGTTTGTTTACAATAAAATTATTGTAACTATCATTGTTAAAAAAGGAAACTAAATAAATATTAGTTGATTTTTGAGTAGTTTAGAGTTAGTCGGATAATATCTTCCAAGACTATATAAAGGCATAATTTAGATATCCATTTTCTCAACCTTTAATCAGGTATACCATATTTTTCCTCATAGTCCTTTGAATCATTATCTTTTTACTTTTGATCTATCTAGCATTAAAATTTTAGTAGTAAAATTCTTAAATCCATGACTTTTTTATTGATTTTTTTTCCATCTATTATAAAAAAGATTGTAACATTACGAACAGTAACACAGATTACACAATGTAAAATTGTACCAATTTGCGAAGTCAACAAAATTTGTGACTAAAAATTCAGGCTTCAATTATTAAGAACCTTTGATTACATCAAAAAATCACAGGTTGTATACAAAGTTTTTTACAAAAAGATTATAGATTTTATAATAATATAAAAGCAAATAAAATTTTTTATTTTTGATATTTTTGCATAATTTATAAAAAGAAATTTTTTAATAATTAACTAGTAAATAATAATATAAAAATTAATATAGAAACGAAATAAACTGTTACTATTTTCACTCATATTAATTAACAAAAAAGTAATACAATTATTTTCAATATTTAACTACAAATTAGCAAACATTCTGCAGGTTTCTATTAAAAAAATTTTAGGCATAATAATTTTCACAGAAGTCAATAAAATAAAAGGATATTTTCTATACTTTAATAAAAAATCAAACCAAATTCAGATATTTTTTTCAAATTATTTATTATGAAACAATTCATATTTATATGTTCTGGAATTTAAAACTCACTGTGAACAGTTATTATTTAAAAATAAATTATTATATAAATAAGTAATTTGCTACCAGGCCTACACATATCAAATTTTGATTTGATTTTTTATTAACTATTTTGCAAAATAGGCCATCGATGTTTATTCAGGACAAAGTAACAGTCCTTGAACAGATTTGTCATGGAATATGTTTTACAATTCTACATGTTAAAATTTATAAAATTTTGTCAATGAAGTAAAATAAAATAAGGATTTACATAACTATGTTTATAGAACCTTTAAATGTTGCATGTTTTGGGCATATTTACATGTATTCAAATGTGTTTTGTAATAAAAACTGACTTCTTTAAAGTAAAACTTTTTTCCTTAGATATATAGATGAAAAAACAATAAATTTAATCCATTATTTATTTAAGTGAATTTTAAAATACAATTTGAAAATATTCTTCATAAACTTAATGAAGAATAAAAACATAATTAAACCGAAATGTGATATGACTCAAAATCGAATAAAGTAATTAAAATTTATGTTCAAAAACTTCGTACAGTTAAACTATAAAATGATAATTAATACTCGTAAAGTTAGAAACAAAATATTACTAAACCATCATTTATTTTGGATTAAAAAATATTCATGAAATATTTGATGAAATATCTGTATATCTTCTTAATAATTAAAATGGTATAAGAAAAAAGTATATTACCAATACTTCAAAAGTTTTAACAAAAAAAAAAAAAATCAACGGTCAAGTTCATTTAAAAGTCAAAAGAACTTGAAAGGAATATTATACTATCTTATTTCTCTTTTGTGTCCTAAATATAAAAATAAATAAGAAGTAATTCTTCAGTAAAATCAAAATAAAAAATATAACCTTTTTTTGGTACACAACAAGTGGTTCCTATCTAGGTATTTTTCTCACCGTTTAGCGCTTTAAGGAAAATAACAAGACATCTTTTTTTTTAGTAACACCCACAAAAACTTATTCTACACACAAATTTAAATTTAAACATATATTTATTTATTGTAAATACAACCACTATTTTCTCTTTGCCTTTTCTTAAAAATTGTTTACAAACAATAAATTTTGATATTCAAAAAACACAACTAAGGAGTTTGCAAGTCAATACAGGACTAACTCAACATTAAACAGGATATCTCACAAGAAATTCTTTTACTACAATCCGAAAACTCCGAACTTTCTAGCGCAGAAATATATCCCCTCTGATTCATTTTTACTTTGTATTCAGAGGTATAACCTGTTGCAGGTACTTTTCACTTTCCCTGAAATATTTGATTTAAATACAAAATAATAGTTTGAGGTTATTCTAAAAATTTCGAAAGACTTTCTTTCACTTATTTCCCTGTGGGTATGATAATTAAAAGAATGAGTTTTTCAAATTAATTTTCTTAAATTGTAATGTCCTTTTAGCTAAACTACCTATAAAGAGAAATGAGTTAAAAAATCAACAATTCAGATACGTCAATTAGAAAGGGTTTCATTTGGATTTCTTTGAAATAAGAAAATTAATTAAATTGTCTTCAGAAGGGTTTATGAGATTTTAATTTTTTGTGATGTTTTGTTTTTTTTTTTTTTTTATTGTATGATTAATCATTGTAAAATAAATAATTTGTTATTCTTACTACTAACTAAGTTAAAATGGAAGAGCTAAATTTTCATAAGACATCAATTTACTTTAATTAAAAGAATTGTATACATACAGCTTTACTTTCTTACCTTAATCGCAAATATCAAAATCCTTTCAACCCTTTACATTTATTTGGTTACCCACAATTAAAGTTATTTGACGTCTGTATAGACTTTTGTGAATTGCCTACATTAAAATTTTATCTCAAGCCTTATGTATTTCTCCTGTGAGCCATGACAATAAGAGCTCCAGTGAAAAAATTTTAAGTGCATATTAATGTTGCTATTAATATAATACAAAATACCTTTTTTTTATTTAAAATTTCAGCTTATAACTTTAGCAAAGAAAAAAAATTTAATTTTACATATTGAAAGAAACTTATATTAGATTTGTATTGTCAACAAAAATTGGGTTTATAATAAATGCCATAAATTTAATAATATCTTTTAAATTAAATTTTTCAATATATTTTTTTAATTTATTATATAAATTTATTTTATAGACTAGAAAAATTTACTTCAAAGAAATCAAATGGAAATTTATATTCAATATAAAAAAGAAGAATCTTAAATCAGGTATATCAAGGAATAAAGCTACAATTTTTGAGAATAATCTGTTAAAGAACCATGAAAAAAGTTATAAAAAAGATTTAACAAAGCAATCTAAATTGGTAAATTTTTCTTTTCTTAAAAATATAAAATTGCATGCATTCTTTCTGATTTAAGTGTAAATATAATTCTTTAATTGTTACTGATTTCAGCCCTACCAAAAAGATTATTTGAGGAGCTATTCTCATTTATAAATCATAACTAAGTTAACTAACTATTTTTATAATTAAAAAGTTGTGTTTTATTAAGATTCGTGAGATGTCAAAACGAATTTATAGTACGATAGAACCCTAGATATTTTACATCTTGCCCACAAAGCTTTCCTCTTAACATTATTTATACTATTATTTGAAATAAATATTACGTAAAACTTTACCTTTAATTAGGAAACTTTGTTTTTCAACAGATTAACTGACAAGCAATTAAAATGATTTTACTTAGATTTATTACTTTCTTTTCTTTGAAAAAGCGGAAAACTTAGAAATGGCAACTTTTTCCAATTTGAAAATTGAAAAGTATGCTTTTATGGAATTAAAATATATAACAAAAAGGTTATTCTAAAATTTGTTAAAAGATTTTTGTACATAAAAGTTTTGTATTTAAATTTGAAAACTTTTGTAAAACATTTATGTTAATTAAAATTCAATATTCTTTTGCTTTGATTGAAATTAAACTTTTAAAGTTTATGTATAGTTAATTAATTTAATTTAAAGAAATCATAAAACTTTTTTACGCACAAATATTATAAGAATATAAATTATAAAATTTCGAAACATGCTTCAATGGTTAATGATGTTTTACTACTTTTAATTTTTAAGTATCAACAAACCATAAAAACATATTTAAAACTGTTTCACTTATTATGTTATTGTCAAATTTTTAATTTTTCGTATCGTTTAAAACTTAATGGAAGTTTTGTGACACTTTGGTTAATAATGTTAAACAAAAAAATCTAAAAATTTCGGAAAATATTTACACAAAAAAGAAGTGTTTAGTATTTTAAATATAAGATATGCTAACCTGAGGGTAAAATTCCTAAACAAATATATAATCTAGACCAGAGGTGGCCAACTTTTCGCATGCCATCCGCTAATTTGATTGATAGGCGAATTCAGATGCACCATATAACTCGAATACGTTTTATACCTTCTTACCTAAAAGCTTAGGTAATCCCATAGCTAAAGTATGTATATATCTCTACATGTCTTCCTTCTTGCAGATCTAGCCTTTTGAGCTTTGTTCGTTGAAGGTAAGCCAAGTTCAAGATTTTCACGTGTTCCTCCGCGTTATGCTTTTGCAAATTTAATATATTCAATGGAAAACCTTAACGCACCAAAATGCCACTTGTAGTCATCCAATGCGCCATGGTGTGGCCACCTCTTATCTAGTACAAAATAAGTTTATAATTTAAGGTTTTCTTTTGTAAGTGTGCTTGCAAAATTTTAGATGTTTGAGTGTAATAAAATTGAGTTTAAATAACACAAGCAGCAGGTAAAATAAATTAAATTAATAAATATAAAAATGGAATACTACTTTACTTGAGTTAATTTTACATCAGCCTTAAATTTAAATTTAAATCAAAAATATATTAGAAGTAAATTTTTTTAGAAATATTAAGGAAATATATAGGAAACTAGCATTATTTATGCTATGAATCATTAAAATATCTAAAACAAAATTTAAGTAAGATAAAATATATAGATATGTATTTATATTAAATTTAGACAAAAATATAAGAAGGCTTCTTATGTTTTTTTTTTTTTATTTTATTTTGGCCTATAAAATTTTCATTCATTTGTCTGAAAGTCTTTTCAAATTTTCTAATGTAATTTGGATTGATGAAAGTTAAGGCTATCATCATTTTTCTATATAAATATGTGTATATATATTTGAAATATTTGAGACACATCAATAAACAAAGTAGCCTTATATATGTATTAATAGCAAGAACACTTTTAAGAGATATCCTTTCCGTAAATTTTTGTACTTTTCTCATTGAAAATACATTAAACAACTTTCTAGGCTAATTAGCACCATATTAATTAATTGGATATTGACATTCTGTAGAAAAATCATCATTCAATATTATTTTAAATAACTTTTTATAATAAATATCTTAGGTTTTGATTAAAAATTATTTTTATGTTATTATTATTAACTGTAAGAAAAATTCTTAAACTCGTTTCTTGTTTATTGAAATTTCAGTATGGCTGAACCTCAAAGTGGGTGAGCGCTTGATTAGGCAAGCAAAAGTATTCTCTAATGCAGAATACCTTGAAAAACCTACTAAGGACTTTATTAGGCAAACATTTCATTATATATTTAAGGGGTAGGCCCTTGTTATGAAAAACCAAGCATGCCTATTGACTTTTGTCGAAAAAAGAAGTAAATAAGGGCTAACTTAAGCAATCAAGGGCTTGCCTTGATTATCATAATCAGAAGTTTGTTCTATCGATACTTAAACCCTATGGTTTATTGGAGAGTATAACAAAAAAAATCGCCAGCGTTTAATGATTACTTATTAGTCCATAATTTTATTTGTTCACAGTATTAATAAAAAAAAAAACTATAAAATCAAAGTAAGGTATCTTTCATATTTATCCATTAGACTAAAACAATATTAACATTCTCCTATTTTATTGCAATGAGACAGAAGCCAAGGTTTATAAATGGATATAAAAACTTAATTTCCTACCCTTCATTATTGTTCTAGAATATAAAGCTGAGGTAAAATCACCATCTGTTGTTGTAAACTACTTTTTATTAGAAAGTTATTGTATTTAAGAAACTTAAAAAGAAAATTTAGTGTTGCAGTTGAGTAAAAATTCGCTTCATGGAATGTGGTACTTATTGTAATGCATTTGGTTCTCAAGTAAGGGCTGAGTATGTAAAAGTCTTAAAATATGATAATAAAATGCATCATCAACCCTTTCATTACTTATGAAATAAAACATTGCTGAAGTTAATAACTTTTAGCTGTCAAATAGGGATATAATTTAAATGCCATTGGAATTCCTTATGAAAAATGTTAGCACTGTTCTTTGAATACTGCATAAGCTTGCAAGCTGATAAACAATTCGTCGTGGTTTCAAATGTGCTAACCTTATAGCTATACTTATATTGACTTCATAATAGAATTTTATTCCTGAAATAGTTCAAACTTTAACACCTGTATTTTAATTTTTATTTTAAACATATTTTACATTAGACGGGTATACAACATGACCAGATTATTCGACTATCTGAAACTGTTAAAACTTTATGGCTTTCTAAGAAAATAAAATTTCAATGAAAACATTTAATTATCTTGTGTGATTTTCATAGACTTGTTGTAAACAAATCCTTGAATATTGTTCGCTTTTACTATTCTAAGGATATCAGATTTTCAACTCATATACATTTATTGTCATTTTTAGCATATCTAGCAAGAAAATAAAACCAAATTACTCTTGTTTTGCTTAAAGGATATTGATAGGAACAAGATCATCTAAAAAGCAGGGCATATGACTTAAAATCACTTGAGGCATAATCAAACAGTGAGACCGATGGTAGTGAGTAGATAGTAATTCAAATTAAAAGGGATAAACAGCTGTTTGATTAAAATTCTTTAACGAGCTTAAGTTAAATGCAAAATATTCTCAAAAAAACCGAAAGTTCTTCTAACTTTATTCAAACCAGAGCTGATAAAAAAGCAACAATTCACTTTTACTTTTGATTTGATTTAGAAAAGTAGTTTTAAAAGTACTAAATTGAGTCCAGTTTTTCCTTTTTATTGGTGGTATATACACTTTAAAATGTTATTATGTAATAATAATAGTAAAAATATAAATTTTATGAACCTTGTCACAGTAAAAAGTGTCAAAATACATGTTTGTGTTATCATTGAATCTAGACTAGTACACCAAATTTTTAGCCAGGAATAAACCAAAAATTACTGCTTATAAAATTTTACTCTATACATACTTAACCTAGGTTAATCTATGTGATTATGGTCCAAAAGATGTACGAAATGTAAGCTGTATCTGGGTGTGTCCTATGATATCAACTAAATAAAATGGTCTTTGTGTCTCTAATGTATACAAAATAAGCAGCATAACTACAGCATGTGATGGAAGTCATGTTACGCGGAAAATTAGATTTATCTTTTACTCACAAACAAAACCTAAAAACGATATAAATTGTAGTAGTTTTCAGGTAAAATAAGCCTTTTTACCAGCTTTGTTTTTTTTTTCTAAGTAAAAATATATTTTCGCAAATTTATAAGAATCTTTTTTCTTTCATTTATTTGTTACCAGTAATTACTTATTTTATAGAGGTTTTATTCAATTCAAAAACAATCAAGTTCCCTTTATTGTGAAAAAAATTAAGTTTCTATCACATTTCCAAAAACAAAAAAAGACACGAAAGCCTTTCAAAACCAAATTATGTAAAGTGAAATTTTTTAGAAGTATACCAGAAAACCTATAGAGAAAGGATGTTTTACGAATGTTTATTTCTCAAAACGTAAACTTGCTTCAGGCAAAGTTCAGTTATATAAGACGCATTTGCCATTAAGTAAAATCGAATTTAACACCCATTAATTTCTTTCTTTGAATCGAATGGCTTCACAGATGAGGTAAAATTTTAGGTTATATAAGGAAAGCATATAAAAGAAAAATTTTTATATTATGTAAATTAGCAAGCATATATATATATATATATATATATATATAATTGTGATGAAAGAAAATTGTTTTCAATGCTATTCTTTTTTTCTTTTGCTCCGTTTAAAATATGCTTCGCATTCAGAAAACTTTGATATATTTTTTGTCTTAGCTTTGTAATCAGTTTATTTAAACACGTGCGCCTATATGTAGCCATCACATATACAACAAACTCCAATTAGGTAGATGAAAAGTTAAATTGATTTTCATTGTAATTTCACGCCAAAATTGAACCCTAACAAAGCAATTCATTAATTGGCATTATGTAGCAACTGTGTTCGATAATGTGATTGATATGTTCAATGAAAATTTTTTGGATTAAGCCTCTAAAAGTTTTATAACCAAAATGTATATTTGAGTACAATCACAGGATATTTGATATTATTTTAGAGATTTAAATTCAAAATTATTAACAAAATTATAGATTTTCATACTGATTTATGTAAATTTCTATGATTTTAATTTTTTATATTAGTATCTGCTATGACTTTAGATATTAATTAGATAACAAGAAATGAAAAAAAATACAGTTGAACTTTAGTAATTTGCTTTGTTTGAATACTTAGTAGAATTTATTTTCAAAAGATATTTAATGGCAGAAATCTAAAATTATATTTACTGCTTTTTTACCAACAAAAAAAATGAGGAAAAAGTATTATGTTTATAGCATACAATTGAAGAGCACTTATAAAAGATTTAAACTTTTCACTTTTCATCTTTCTACTAAAATACTTTTTTTACATAAATTTTGGCGAAAAGACAAGCAACTTTGATTTTTTTAAATTATGTTCTTGGAACCTGAATACTTGCTTCATGTAAATTTCGGAAGGAATAAAAATTCTTTCCACTTTAACGAAAAATACCAAGGCTTATAGAAATTTTAGCCAAAAAAATTAATTTTAATATATGCTTCTGGGGGACAAAATCTAGATAAATTTTTATAAGTAGTTTTTTACATCTTAAAATTTGATCTACTGTGAAATAAAAATTATTGTAGTGTTAAAACCAAATTGAGGCTATATTTTTGAAAAATATTATTAATTAATTATTACATTTTTCTTAAGTTTTTAATTATGATTATTTTTTCATAGTCCTATTAATTTCTACATTCATTTTTATTGTTTATTTTACTTTAAAATTAATTTTATATGAGTATTTTTATTATTATAATTTCTATTTTTTATGTAATTCAATTAGCATTACATTAAGTCTTTCTCAAAGAAAAACTCAACTTGTGTTTGTTGTGCTTGTTTGACCTAAAAGCTAAAAACCTAAGACATATCATTTTTTATACTTGATTTCAATATAAAAAATGAAATTATTTTAAACAAAAACATGACTTTTTCCAAATCGATTTTTGTGATTTTTAAGGAACAAGTTATTACATAATTGTGATATTATGGATATCTACAAGCTTATAAATAAAGAAGATAAGTATTAAAATCCCGATTCATAGGTGAGAATGTTATAATTTCTTAACTGATTATTGAAACTTTTGCAGAAATCTTAAAAATTAAACAAGAATATAATTGAAAAGGTTACATTTATCAAATAAAAACAATAGACATATAATTTAAAGCTAATCAAAACTAAATTTATTTTATCCGTAAGACTTATTTTCTTAGCAAAACTAAGTCAAAAACTCTATTAGGATTTAATTGACTTTATATGAAATTATTATTATCATTATTATTTGGAGAGAAGCAACTTGTTTTCGTGTATAATCCAATGAAGCAATACAAAAAGTTGAAATCCCTCTACAAAAATAATAAGTTGCTTAAATATTTAAAAAAAACAATTCGGGAAAAACACTTCATTTAATTGGATTTTCAATGAGCTCAGGATCAAAGTTGTTTTGAAAATAATCTTACATTTAAATACAAAGAAGCAAGGAAAAAAATATATGAAAGATAACGTTAAATACTTTTATAAGTATATTAGAAATTGGAGCTTTTCTAACTAAGGAAGTAAGGATGATACACATTTTTAGTTAACATTTAGAAACTTATTGGAATATTGAGATATTTCAGGGATTAATAAATTTATCGAAAGCAGAAAACATGGACTAACGGTTAGTGACTAACCTAATTTTCTAAGCAATTTTTTTATTTAAGCTTAAAAGCTTGGTAAGCCTTTAACAAATTTTTTTGTACTTTCCCACTCGCTTTGGGTCACTGAATTTAATATGATTTAAGTGTTTTTGAAGACATAATATTTAATAAAATGCATATTCTCAATATCATTATTTCTCGTATGTTATTCTATGCTGTTAAATTTTACCAGGTAGTCGCTTGTTCTTGATAACTTGATAAAATGTTTTAATTTTCCAAAAACTACGTAATATTTGAGCTCTACTTACCTTGCGTACGTCTATTTTTTGAAATAAACTATCTAATGCTACGCAACTATATGAAATTTTATGCATTTTACCTGAATAAAGACTCCAATCAAACTAGAATATTTAAATCATATATAATCTGTGCAGATCAAACTTCAATTTCTTCAAATACAATTGTTAATAGTAATAGAACTCACTTCTAGCTTAATTTGCATTGCATAAGATTAAAGAGAAGATCACAGAAAATGTTTACTTAGTTTTTTGGATTGATTACGATATAATCTTTCGATGCCTTACTAAGAAGAATAAATTAACTTAAAGTTTATTGAGAAAAATGAGGCAACATTTTTTATTAAGAAAAATTAATATTATTGAAAATATTTGGTAAGTAACAGAGTTTTTATCATTTTCAAAACTTTGAGATTCAAGGGCAACATAAAAATATATAGTGTGATATAAGTTTACCGTGGATAGCTTATAGTGAAGAATTCACTCCCTGTATAGGGTTGGTAATTAACTTTAAGGGCTCAAAATAGTAGTAAAAAATTGATTTAAGCTTATAGTATCTTTAGTTTTATATAAATAAATTTTAAGATAAATTTATTTCGTCAAATCAGACAATCTCTGGAAAAAATTGTATTTGATTTTGTGTACTTAAATAGCTGACAAAATTAAATTAAGTTACATTATTTATTTTCCAAGCATAAAACTTGTGTGATGCACATCTATTAAAATTAAATAAAATTTAAAAAATATTTGTAACCAAATTTTAATATTTTCAGTACGCAATTAGAATAAAAAATTATTCTAAAATAAATCTTTGGAATAACAAATAATTACGAAAAACATTCTAATATAATTTATTAAAAAGGTAAAATAAAACAATGTAATTTAGAAATTTTTACGGCTCAAAAATTTACAGAACAAAATTTTTATAGCTCAAAATGGAAATTTTTTCCATCAAGTTCAACGCTAAACACAGATAAATAATTATAAGCTATCAATTTAGTTAAAAACTCGAATTAAGTTTATGTCCAACATTTAGTAATTATTTATGAAAATAATTTTTTATAGATTCTTATCTGATTTACCTAAAAATTATGATGAATTCATGTCGTTTTATATAAAGTTGAGCATGAATGTCTGCATATAATTTAACGAAATTCCGATCAAGTATCATGGCTGCAAATACTCAAATTTATTTCCACAATTTTATTAATAATTCACCCTTGAAGTTCATTATAAAGGTTAAGAATTATTTTAATATACTTAAACTGTCAATATACATATATATATATATATATGTATATTATTTATCAAACGACAAGATTCAACAGGCTAAAGGTTATGAAGCTTACAGGATTCATCAAACTGGGGAATCAAATTCTGATGCTTAACCCCGCTTTTCGGAATAGGATAGAAAAAAGCTTTCAAATCTTTAAAATACTTTCTCTTTCGACCTTGACAGTTAGTTTGAGATATTCCTCTTCAGTGAAAGATGGTCCTTTATTGTTTTAACATTTGTTGTAGCACTATTTGTTTAAAATTAAATTCTTGCAATTCAGAACTAATAAGCCTTTCGCATTCTTGTTTTTATGCAAACATTTTCCCTTTTTCATAATTTGCATGCTAGTTAATTGTATTTCTATAAATATTTTTTATTACGGACTTTAATTTCTAAATAAAATAAACTGTTCATGGTTAGTTTATCCCTAGAGAATCTAAGTGTTATTAGCATACATACGATTTGAGCTCCTTTCTAGTTAGATAATGCTAGTCAAATACTCATTAAAACACTTAACTTTGTTTTGCATTTGACTTTAAATAATGTACTTAGATGAAATCAGCTAACCATTCACTTGAAAATGAAATTTATCAACCTTAAAGCCACACCTTAAATTTCTTTTGCTTTTTTAAATAAGAAACTCATTTACTCTCTTCTAACTAATTAATTAGCATTTTTAGAAATTTTCAAAATAAACCTTTTCAAAGGAATTTTTTTAAGTGCGATGATCTTAAGCCAGCAGTTAGATACCAGCATAAGATGAATGTCATCGAGTTTCAAAAAAAGATTAAAAACGAGGTATTTAAGGACGAAAAATTAACAATGGATATAGGTAGGGTGACCATCTCATTTTTTACCATTTGGGGACATTTGCATTTGAAAACGGTACAATTTCGGGGACACTTCTTTTTGCTGCTAGAGCCTTCTTTTTCCTCATCTTTTCGAGGAGTAGCCTTGCTTGTGTACTTCTCGCTACTTGCAGTTTTTTTACCAGTTCTGGAGAGCATCGTATTTAATCGAAAAATTCCATGCAAGTAAATTTCATGTTGCATATCACGAAAATTATGCTCTCCAACGTAGCTATTGTGAGACGTGTTTTGTCTTTTTTCCAAATTTGGTTGATCATGGAAAAAAACATGCTCCACCGATTCGGATATCCCAGGTAAACAATAAATGTAATAAATACACACACAATGGAGCCAAATATGACGTGGCGCCTTCGAAAAAAAAATGTTTTTAAATATTAGGAATAGTTTCTCCATTAATTAAAAAAACGTTTTTTATTGAGAATTAGAGAACTAAAAACTTTTTAAAACTTGGGTATAACAGTTAAAAATCGATATAAGCAATTCACTTGTTTATTACAATAAAAATGTTTAATAATTTTTTAGAAATATTTTTTAAAAGGATCCAATACTTAGGCTGTAAATAAAAAGAAACGAAAAGTTCCTAACCCTATAACACTGAAGTTATGAATTTTTAAAAACTACTCTTCAAGCCAAAATCACGGAATTCTCAAAACTTTGTCCCCCTCCATTTTCTAAAATATATACAAATACATAAAAAAAATCCTCAAACAAGTATAACTTCTTTTTCAATGCTAAAACCTTTAAAAAAAATTTAGCCAAATCAAAAATGTGTCGGTCAATTTTTGTTTGATTTATAAAATGCCCCTTATAGAGAAAGTGGGATGGGAGAACGATATGTGACTGGTTGCATGTTATTTTTATTCTCTTTTTTCATATAAAATTTGTGAAAAATTCACTCCGGGACACTTAGCTCGAAAACGGGATGGGAGACGGGAGACGGGACAACGCTTCCAAAAACGGGACCCATGGTCACGCTAGATATAAGGAGTCATTGAAATTTTAAATTATTTTTAAACTTCTTTAAAGGACAAAGTTATATTTTAAAATTGTTATATTTAAAGTTTAGTCCATTAATACTTTGGTAACTTTTTTTGAAAGTTAATTAAATAGTTTTTAAATAAACTTAACTTTACTTTTAGATCAAAGCAAAATAATACAAAGAAGAAATTCCAGGCTTTATAATATAATTCGTGAAATTTAATGTGAAATAAATAGAATATTTTGGGTACTATATGTTTACTTATTCAATTTTTTCTGTATATCCTCCAATGTGTATGTCGTCATTAATTTGTTTAAATTGTCTCAAATTCATTTATGGAATGAGTTTCGCTTATTTCTGATTTTTCTACACCTAAAATTAGCTTACAATAGCTCTATGTGACACGTGAAAAAACAGTAAAAAATTGCGGCAATTACGACTTTTCGAAAAATCAAAAACCACCCAAAACAAATTTTTTTTGCTCTTTATTTAGTTCAAATTTTTATAATGCTACACGAGCTTTACTTTTAAATTTCGGTTGTATTTTGATACAGTTTTTCCTACATATTTATTATGGCCTGTTTTTTAATTATGTGTTAGCAAATCAAGAATTAAAAACTTTTGATTAAAATACTTAAATTAGTAACAAAGCTTTGTAAAGCCGAAATATAATTTTTTGAATTTATAAATTGTAAACAAAAACTTTCTCGTACGTGACTTTTATTTTTCGATATTATTTAAAAAAAAATTTAAATTCTCTTCAAAACACACAGGATATGAATTTCAAATATTGCCACGGATAAACACAGATTGAATAAGATTAAATACCTAACAATATTGCACGATTTATTAATATAGAATAAATCTGGTTTTTATGCCGCTGTCGTCTTACCTTAAGGTATATCTTTTTAAGCAAAATTTTTCCAGGAAATTTGTTTTGAAATTCCATAACCTTTTTACTACATATATTAAAATAATACCTTTTTTCAGTTTCTTTAAGCTTAAATAATATTGAACTTTCTTCTCATAACTTTGAAAGATAAAAAACAAAAAAAACTGACATACATATATCCAAATCTTGTAAATGTTTTTTGAATCTTCAAAATGCTTTATCAGGCTCATTTCCAAATTTATCTTAAAGATAACTTTGAATGATAAATGTTTTTTGCTTTTAACCGTTCTTCAAAGTCACTGTCAGACACATTTAAAGGCAAAAAAAAAAATTAATTTTTTTCCTAGTAGAAAATTCCACATGATTTAAATGAATGAAACTGATTTATTAACCATTTCAAAGTTAGAGAATAGAAGAAATATATTTTTAAGGAATCATCTCTTAACAGTCTACAAATAGCTGATAATTATTTAGATTTTTGTACATTTAATGGAAAAGTCTTATAATTTATTAGCATTGACAAATTTAATATGCTTACAGTAAAAAACTTTTAAACCTTACTTTAGCTAAAGAGTGTAAAAATTTTAAAGACTTCCACATGTGAAAATGTTAGACTGAAAATAAAACACTGTATTATATGGTCCGAGTTCTTAGTGTTTAGTTATAAGGCCTTAGTTATTAGAGAAAAAAAATAATATATGAAAAAAAGAAGCCTTCTCTATCAGAATTTGAACATTTAAATTTAGTGGCTCCTAAGGGATGTGAATTAAAATGATTCATGCTGTTCTTATATAACTTATTTGCATGGATTAGTTTCATTATATTGGAATATTGCCACATACTTTAGCTGTAAATGTATTGTACTGTACCTGTTGTGACTATTCATATGTTCAAATTACACCCATTTTTATTATACTGACCAAGTTCAAGCGATGATCGTATTTCAAAGCAAATATATTCTTCAAAAGAATCTTAATGAAGTGAGAAAGTTAACATTGCCATGAAGTCTATCATGTGTCACAAGGTTTTCCGAATATATTTATACAGGATGGCAAAGGTAAAACAGATAAATAAAATCCTATTGGAAGATTAATACACATCTATGCTGTGATAGTATTTAGTTACTGTTGAGAATTCAATGAACAAATGTTCAAATTTATTTTCATATGGAGAAAGTTATATTGTGAGAAAAATCAAATAGCAATTTTTTTGTTATTAAATTCCAAAAATACTTACTTGAAAATCAAACAGCTGAAAATTCGAATTTTACCCAGACAAATTATGCAATTCTAGCAAAAATCAGAAATTTTTTGATGATACAATAATATATAATAAATATATAATGATATAATAAAGATGACAGAAATGGACAATACCGAAAATAAATAAAAATACATTTTAAAAAAACTATTTCGCAATTTACTTCTAATAAAAATTCTATAGCTTATTCTTAGATATTCTTATATTAATAACGGTAAGAATTTTTTTACAAAACATTAAACTTTTTTTTTAAAACAATAACTGATTAATTTGCCTTATTTTTTTATACTATTTATCATTTTAATGAAAGAAAAACGAAATTTAATTGAACCTTAATGACTTTAATAGCTTTTTCTTTAATTGAACCTAATTTCTTTGCCCTAATTCCTTGTAAGTCAATTTTTTCTTAGAGAATCATTCACTGATTTCTATTTGTATGAGTTAAGCGATCTCGAAGCTTGAAGACATGAATTATTTAAACTTTTTTAATAAATGTTTTGTAATATTAGGACTTTATATTAGACAAACAGCTAAAAATGATAATGGGAAATCTAAATTATATAACAATGTTTTACAAATCTTATTTCCGCTAATTCAAATTGTACAGTGCGGTGTTCAACTAATTTTATTGTTATTTTTAGGGAAGTTTTCTAGTTCAATTTCAAAATATCAAAAATTGTACACCATTCTATTTATAATATGGAATGCAGCACACATAATCACGGTCGCTGAATGTTGGATATTAAAAAACAAACAGGACAAATTTTGGGACCATATTAAGCGCCTATCGAAAATTTTATGTGAAAATGACAATCAAAATAATTCTATCCTAAAACCATTTTTCCAAAAATTCATAGTATTTAATTGCTTTAGTGTTTTATTGGGAATAATAATGATCAACTTTAATGAAATAAATTTTGGAAAAATTTATTTGTGTACTGTTATATCTAATTATCATTTTATTTTATCAAGATTCTTTCAACATATAATCCATACAGTTGTTCTAAATCACTGGATGTGTCTAATTAAAAAGCATATTATGAAATTATCTGAAATCTGCCGAACAAGCTGCGCCCGCCGTCCCCGTCTTCTATTAAATCCTGATGCGATTGAATGCGATACTAGGGTATTGGAACAAATCAACATTATCAAGGAATGCTTTAACGAAATACATAATGCCAGGAAGCATTTAAACTCTCAGTTTAAAATTTCTTTATTGCTTATAATGCTTAACATTTTGCTTTATATAATAATAGAATCAATTGTGGGGCTTGTAGCCATGTCATATGCGAATATTACCTTTAGTTTAAGTAAGTGAAAAATTAAAGTTTTTTTGACCAGCATTAATTATTTAAATTTGACTTTTTTTTTTGAACACATGAGTTAAGCAACTTGTGACTAAATGTCTTAAATAATAATAGATTCAAGAATGAAATTTCTATTTGTAAAATATTACAACCTTTTCTAATTTTAACTGAATTTTCTACTTTTAAATAATTATTAAATTATTTTTAAATTTTAGGATCAATTAGTAGATTAATGCATTTTTTTATGATGTTATATCTGATGCTGAATTCATGTGAAAATTGCTTACAAGAAAAACAAAATTTGGAGATGAAGCTTAGCGAATGTGAACGAAATTCAATAAATTTCGATTTTGATGCAGTTTTCACTAATATGCAGATTCAAATGATAAACGAGAAATTTAGATTTGATGTCGCAGGACTCTTTTCATTAGATCTTCATCTTTTGCAAAATGTAATTATTGAAAATAATTAATTATATTTATATATTTTTGTTAAATTTCAGATTTTAACTACTGTTTTAACTTATCTAGTTATTGTACTGCAATTTCTGGGAAATTAAGTTAAATCCAGTTCTTTCAATAGTATTTGGATTTCATTGATGTCAACAAGCACGCTAAATGTTTTTCGAATTACACTATTCAAGTAAAATAAGAAAAAATTGTGTCCGAATTAAAAAGGAGAAATAACAAAATAAAATTTTTACTTAAAAAACTAAATTTAATCAAAATTTATGTTTCTTAATACGCTATTTATGCTTTGTGTTACTAAATTATTTTCAAAAGTTTAAATTTTGTAAAAACTTGATACAAAGTTTTGGATTCATTTTGCTTAAATTTTGTCGCAAAGTTATAATATAGTAGCCAAGATGCTTTTATTTATATATATATATATAGAAGATGTTTTTCAAATATTACTTAAATAAAAGTATAATTCTATATTCTCCTTTTTAGGATACAAACCACAAAAGCATATTTTTAATATTTTAATGTATATTTTTACTATCAACTTTTTTAGATATTAATTATTTTATATCTATAAAATTTCATTTTAAAGAATTTATTAATAAAGTTATGAGTTAAAGGTTGGAAATTCGATAGACCAAACAAATAAGTTTCAATGAACCTTTAACCTTTTTCAATCTCAACCATAATATACTCTATTGTATAATTATATTGTACATCACTTGCTAATACCAGAAATATACAAACATCTTGAAACACGCTTAGTTGATGTTAATTAGGAAATTAACCCTTTCAAGACCAGGGGAAAAATTTTTACCCATTTTAAAATTGTTGATTATTGCCTTTTAGTACAACCTTGTCTACATTTCTTATACACAGAAAGTGTAAATTTAACTTATGTTGGTGGTAGCTACGTAGACAAAAAATTTAGAAAGGTAGAGAGGTCTGGAATTAATGATACAACATTTGCGGACAGAGAACTTGGCTATAATTTTAGTTTATACCATGTGTTCTGATATTTTTTATGTAATTTGGTATGTATAATGCTGTGTAATAATAAAATATATTAACACAAACGAAAAAACTTCCTGATAAGTACAAATGATTTTATCGCAAAAATGCGGTCCATAGCTTAAATATTTAAAAGCTGTTAGTATTTTGAATTTTACAGCATTTATTATGGAATTTACTTCTAAATTTTCTACTTATTCACAGAAATGGTTAAAAGAAGGCCCAGAGAATTTCAACTAAGAGATAATGAAATATTACAGCTACTCAAGGAAGTCAACAGTGACGGAGAAGATGAGCTTCAGTTGGATGAAGAATATCAACAGTTCATGGCCCAAGATATTGGAAATGTAATTGCTTTGGTCCAAATAGAAGACTGTATTCAGCAAGACGACCAAAACACTATTCCAGATACTGTTTTAAACGGGATTTCAGTAGATGTCCCTAAATTTCAAAGGAAAACGATCTCTTATATACCTCACTTTTTTTATGAAAGTGAGTATGAATTTTGCATAGCTGCAAATTTTTATGGAAGTGACACAAATAGATGAAATAGTGACTGATATAATTGTTAAAGAAAGTATCAGATACGCCGAGTAAAATAGAATACTCTACTTAACTGACCCAGAGGAAATGAAGGTGTTCTTGGCAAGGAATTTTGTTATGAGCTACCATGTTTTACCAACAATTAGAAACTACTGGTCAACTGATGAAGATATAGGTGTCCCTTTCATTGCCAATATTACGCCAAAAACCAGATTTGTTCAGGTTCAAGCTAATAATAAGGCATACGTCTAAGTAAACCAAAATAAAAAGTAAAAGACTCTACGAGACCTTATATATAGTCCCGAAAGGGTTAATGGCTATCTTTCTAGATAGACTTATCAAATATGTGTGTCTTTAGCATAACTACGCAACAGTATCTTGCCTGGTGTTCGATGGCAGAACATTTTGTAACCTTGCTCTAGGAGCCATCTATTATAGTATTACTTAAATTTTTGATCAATTTTTGATGAAGTGATGTAATTTCGAAAATAAAATTATTTGACAATAAAGAAGAAAGCATCAGAAAAAAAAAGAAGAAGAATGTTATTATTTAAGTTTCAAACGTATTTTTCTCAAAAACGACAGTTGAAACCTTGCTTATACCTATAAAAATAATAAATTAATTTTAATAAGATTCTACTTGATTTATATTAAGCTTCTAAAAATTATTTTCATAGAGTAATTTATACGTTATTTTTCATTTATACCAAATTTCTTATTATTCAAACATAATCTCATTTTATATTCCCATCACGGCATGCCGCTCTTAAACTTGCACATACGTTTATACTAGAGTATGAAATTATTTTGTTAATCATCCAAAAAGGTCAAAGATTCCTAAGCTAAAAGAATTGGAAAATTTTAAGTTATTTTAAATACGATATTAAGCTTCGGGTGTAGAAAAATATTTACAATAAATTTTACGACATTGACTAATTTAGCGTCTTTTATGCACTTCAAAATTTCAATACCTATTGATCAAAGAGTTTATATAATTTGTAAAAACAAGCAAATTTTCTTAAATTTCATTGCATATCTTTATCATCTTCTTCAAAATATTCACTATTAAAAGCCAAATACATACACCAGCGCTTAATCTAATTGTCCGTGTTTTTCGAATAGGCCATAATTTAAATTAAATTTTATTTTTCACTTTAATCATCAGCTATGAATAAATTTTGAAAATATTCATAAAATTTTTTCAAATTTCAACACAGACTCTACTACCAACCTCTTTTAAATATTATGATTTCAAAGTATTTTTAAATAACTCAAGCTTTTCAAATCGATTTATTTTAGCAGTAGATACAAAGTAAAAATATTTAAACTGAGATAAATTAGGCTCAAGTGGCAAAAAATTTCTTGAAATTTATGAAAAATTTTAATATAGTAAAAAAAAAAATTTTCGAAAGTCAGCAATAAATTTTATACATGGATACAAAAAATCCTATTCATCAAAATAACTTTAAGAAAAAGAACTATTCGGCAACGTAAAAAAATACTTTATGCATATTTTAAATATATGTATGACCAACTGAGTGACTATCTTACAAGCTCCATAAAAGAAACACTTTAATCATCTTTTTATGATATATAAAAATTTTAATATATTAACTCTCATTGGATCTAATAGACAAAAGCTAAACTTTTGAACCTTTTCTCACTCAATTTATGTATCAAAAGTCTGATATGCAAAAAAGAAAAAATCTCATAAAAATTTCACCGACAATATCCCCAAAGCAGTCAACATGAAAGCCCATTCGATTAAAATAGTCAGCAATTTATATCTCTAGAGAAAATTAAAAATATTCAGCCTATTCCTTATGGATACGGGGTGTTTCTTACTTATTTTAAGGATAAAGTAACTCTTTTCTTAGAAAGCTGTTGTATTGAATTGTGTTTATTTTATTTTGTAATCAAAACTGCTGGTAAAGGGTTTCTGATTAGACAACTTATATGGTAATTGTTGAAGAAAATGGGGTAATAAATCAATTATAATAGGATTCTTGAAAAATCAGGAAGATAAAAATTTGATTTACAAAGTAATAAAAATTAGCATAGCTCCCAAATACTTTTTGTGCCCATTTATTAAAAATTTTTCATAAAATACAACTTTAATTAATTGTTTTTTTAGTAAAATTAAGGTTTTTCAAGATTATGAAAATTTTGAAACATTAAATATCCGTGTGATATTTTTGGGAATTACTTGTGATACTTTAGGAATTATTATATTGTCTTACTGACTTAATTTAAAATATTATTGTTCCAAGATGTACCATAGCTTTATATTAGATTGAGAATTTTTTTAAAAATTGTGAACAAAATAGTTTTTAATGTTATTGATAATATTAAATCCATACTATTAATTAATTTCTGTTTACATAATTTCCATTTCCTTCCACGAAAGTTTGTTCTTTATTATCTTTAACTTATTTTAATTTTATCGTATACAACTATTAAATATTTTTAATAGAAAAAATATACTATATCTGCTTGACAGATGGTGCGTTAAGTGAAACAGATTTTTTTCAGTCTTCCGTATTAGGATGTCCCTCAATTAAATTAAATTTTTATTACATATAAAATATATTATCTTTGAAGAAAATTGATATTCACCACAGTATGCCCAGTGTGGCGGTTAATAGTTCTTAATTATTTGAAAGAAAAAGCAGGTCATTTAGTAAAAAACCATTTATTCAAATTATGCTTCATCGCTCGCTACACATTTGTCTATCCCTTTGGCAATTTATGAATGCTTTTCCAGAAAAAATTTTTATCTTTTGAGGTGGTCCAGTCACAAGCCAATTTTCAACATCTTTGTAGCTCTCAAAGTGTTTTATAGGGACATTTAAGGGACATGAATGAAAACAGATGGTAATCAGATGGAGCCATGTCTGGTGAGTATTGCGAGCGAGGCAATAGTTGCCAGTCAAACGTACAAACGGTATATCTCCTCGCTTTCGTAGTGTACGAGAGACCGTTGTCTTGATGTGAAATCACATTTGTGTGTCTTAAAACTCACTTCGGTCGCTTTTTTTTCAATACATATTTCAAATTAAACATTTTTTACCGGCAGTGAATTATGTTAACTGTTTCCCTTAATCTTAAGAGCTATTGGACCCCCTTTTGTAACCACCACTTCTAAATCGTTTTGCGGGATGATATTGTTATGGTAAATATGCACAAGAATATAACAGCTCTCATTCATATTTTTCTTTTTGTTAAACAAAAACAGCAATACATAGAATGCTCTCTTTTCAAATGAGGCGAGAAATGAATTGCATTTTCTTCCTTGAATAGTTATTCGCGTGATTTAGTTTTTCTCTTGCTTAAAATTTAAAAGATTTTCTTATTCACTTAAATAATAATACATTTATCAAATTTAACAACTTTTATGTAGTATCTTGTTGATCTCTACAATAAAACCATAGCAGAACTGAAATTTAAATAAATTTATTCAAAAAATTAATCTTAATCTTTAAGATTAATGACGTACTAATAATAAAAATATAAGAAGATTTTATTGAAAATTCAATTTAACTTAAACCATTTAACCAACTATTGATGCGATTGCTTTTGGACTGATTGCATATGTAACTACTTGTACTTCATTATTTGGTTTAACTGCTAAAAAAATTGAGAAAATAATTTTTGAATATAATTTAAAATAATGTAAATAACTAAAAATATAGTTCTTAAAATTAATTTTGAGTGGAAACTACAAACTTTAATTCAATTTTTTAAAATTCAGACGTTGTTTTTCAGGGGTTACAAAATAAGAAAAACCTTAAGTAAAATCTTTACAAATGACGAATGGACTCTTGTAATCAAAAATATCTAAAAAAAGATGAATTTTCTAAGAAAGTGCAAGTGACTACTATAAAATAAAGAGTATTTTCTTTTTAAAAAAGAGATAACGTAATTGAAAATAATAAATTAAAAATCTGCAATTTTTTTCTACGAACCTTGAAGAGTTCTGTAACCATTCTCATCAGCAATATATCTTACACTATATTGAATGCCATTTGGTGCATAAAAGGAGTATTTTCCTTCTACATAAAATATTTTTTTTTTGTTAATTTCTTTGACTTTTCCAAAAACAGAATGTTCACGTCCATCACTCAATCTATACCTAAAAAAATAGATTAATATTTTTTAAAATACTCATAACACAAAATATAAAAACAAACTCATAATTGAATTGTCCATCATTCATTATATTATAATTATTATTAATTATTTCAACATTTAAAACACCTTCAGATATGTAAAATATTAGAAAAAGACTTAAAAAAATAAACTTAATCGAACACATAATCAAATTGTGAATCTAAGTCTCGGTGAGGCTTTTAAACGTCTATTCGTGTAGCTTCTTCAAAATGTTATGAGACAAGTAAAATTAGTTTCATCATCAATCAAGGCTAACGTTCCCATAAATATTTACTTTGCAAAATGCAAAAACTTAAGTAAAAGGCAGATATATCAATATAGAAGATTGAAAAGTTTTTTGTAATACTCCTTGACCTTAAATTTTTTTTTAATTTTATATTCAGCAATTTTTATTTAATGTGTAAAAGTTATTTTTGCTAACTGCATATAGCACTTGGAGCAAAACCAGATTTGTTAATCAACGAAGTTTTTTGAAGGAGTCAATTATGTAGCTAAAAGATTTTTCTAAGTTTTGTATAAACAACTTATAAGATCCAAAATTGCTTCTGAAACATACTTAATTAGTGCTACAAATTTTATTTATTTTCTTCAACTGAGATTACACAAATGTCTACCATGGCTAAGACGACTATTATACTCGTAATTGTGTCTGCACAAAATTAAGAAAATGATATTTTTTTGGCATAAACAAAAAAAGTTCTGATTTTATAACTTTTCACCAACAAATCGTTTGAACAAAACGATTTATACGATATTTTACTTGTATAGTTTTTTACCAAAAGAATGAGTTATGTTGAAGAATTTATTAAAATTTTTACTATAATAAGTTTCTTATACTTCTTCCCATGTATAAGATTTCAGTAAACAATATAAATATAAACAATTTGATATAAATTTTTAAAATTCTTAAATAAACAAATTAGTTACTTTTTATTTAAAATTCAATTCTAACATTAATTTTATTCATTAATTTAAAATATTTACTATTAGTTTACTTGTTTTTAAAAATAAATAAGGCTGTTATTTTTAGTTATTCGAAAAAAATTCAGTTTGCGTATTTCTTATGAAGCTGAGAATTTGAATTCTATCTATTCAGCTTTTCATTGAGGATTTATGTAGCATGCAATTATTGACTTTGAACACAAAATCAAGTACTTCAATATGATCTAAAGAGCAATAACGCCTTAGCAGAAAAAATGATCATTATTAAATGGCTTCTCTTTTCTCTGTTGAAAGGCATATCTACCTTTGAAAAGTGTTTATGCAAAACAACCATTTTATTTGATGGAAAGCTTTGTGTTAGTATAAATTTTCAATTTCTTTGAAATTTGAATTTAATTTTTGAATTAAACTTCATTTCCATTCCTTGCAAAAAAAAGTATGACTGCTCCCCATATGAGATGTCATTTTTTATATTGAATATTTAATAATAAAAATTATTATAAACAGTTCACCAATAGCAAATAACTCAAGTTTTTATTAGAAATAAGATAAAAAGAAAGGATCTGTTGTATTAGTGTAATGTATAGGATTCAGAGGCATTAAGCCTAAAAGCCATTATTCCACAAGTTGATCTTTTTCTGCTAATGTCCTCTCTATTATTTTTAATTGGATGTATATTCTTTCGAAAATTTTTTGGTTGCATTATATTACTGAAAATAATCAACACTGCTTGTGTTTTAATCAATTTCGATAAGGGATCATGAAATCGTATATTTCAATCTTACAACCTACTGAACCTTAGTATAAACTTGTCGAAGTTTGTTTGATGATAAATAATAATAAAGTTGAGCGAGACTTAAAACTGTACTGTGAAACCTGGCGCTATATAGTGAGCAATGACAAATTACATTTCAAAATGCTAAAGATATGTACTTTCGCTAGGCACATATTATTTTTTTAAAGCTTTTTATTAACTAAAAAATTACTTAATTTCATATATGCCTTAAAATTTTAAGTGTTCATTTAAATTTAAATAGCTAATGAAACTTTATTATCAATTTAATACCAACAATTACTAAGTTCATTCTACTAAAGGAACTGAAAAATATTAATCATAGTAATGGCTTTTTCTGCTTTCTAAGATCTTTGAATTATCTTAAAGTTTGCCTTTAATTTAACAATTCTTTGGGGAATTTTGTGTTGAACTACAAAGATGGACTTATGTTTACTATCTTCTTGTATGCAGTAAGTAGAATCAAAATTTAAATAACAATTTTTATAATTCCCAGAGGGAAAGTAAATTTTTTAGATTATCATTTTTTTATATTTTTATTATCAACATAAGGTGTACCATTATCTTTGCTCAACATGAAAATATCAAAGCTATTTAAATAATTGAAAATTCAATTGAGCTAATAATAAAACCATTAGAATAGCTTCGAACACAGTTTAACCAAACAGAAATGTTCCAAATTATTGGAAAATATGTCACTTTGATTAAGGTCACGCATTGTAGTTCTTTGTGAAAATGGAATATAATATAGAGTTCTAAAGTATTTATCAATTTATCACTTTAAAACTCAATCACTTTAAAAATTTTAATTAGAAATTATTTTATAAATTTTATATAAAATATTCAAGAACTCTGATTAAAAACTTTTTCTGAAAGTTTAAATTTATTTTAAGCTCGTATTTAAATTTTTACTAATGTTTAATGCTGGTGTTGGAAGATTTTTGAAAATTATAAGTAGTTAATCTGCCAATCGCATTACAAGCTCAGCAAAATAATAAAATAATTTTATAAAACTGTTTGCTTTCTTCGAAAAACTTAAATGTACCAAATTCCAATTTTTCGTCTTAGAAATGACTCTTGAATGCAATAAAATTTGTTCAATGCATTTTTCTGCAAAAAGTAGAAGTGTTGAAAATATTGAGAAAAACAACCCCAGAAGCAATTGACGAGAAACTCTTTTATTTTTTATTATTTAACTCCATGCAGAAAATATCGAATCGCAAAACAAAGTCTTGAAGAAGACAATAACCCTGAAGGATTTGCTGGGTAATTGGCTCTTATGTATTATTAATAAAACACAAAATATAAATCTATCCATTCTCAGAATATATAGTATGTCTTTTTTTATAAATTCAATGACAAATAAAGCCAAGAAAAGCAAAATCTAGTAAAGATTTCTTATAGTTAATAATTTTATTTGTACTTTTTATATACTTAACATGTGAGGGATACATAACAAAATTTCATAGCATAACATAAAAAAAGTACACATCTAATGTTTGTATATTTTTAAAATGAAAAGAACAGTTTTTCTCGGTTTTATTATTTTATGAAATTTATAGATTAATAAAACACTTGTATACATTTCAATCTTAAATTTGGATAAATTTATCACCGAAAAAAGCTAGCTCGGTACTAAACCAAGAAAAAACAGGATACAGCTATATCTTCTACATGCTTTCAACAGCAAACACATGTGAATTTGTTTAGTAAGAAAGAAAATTAAACACTAGGTAAATTAACCACATCTCAGACTTTTATGAGACTTATGGCTTAGTAGGATAGTAATATTTACAAGTATTTATTCCCGCCTTGTTTGATTTTTTAGATTAAACTGAAAAAAACAATGTTCATATGTTAGTTAGTTTTTAAGACCCAAAAAATTCTTATTGTTAACTAAAATGCGGTGTGTTAAATTTTTGAAAACATTCCAACTATTTGAACTTTTGGTGTTACATTGTTATTTATGTTGTTTTTTGTTGTTATGTTCTACATTATGTAGGGCACTCTTTGCAAAAAAATAGCCAAGACTTGAATAATAATTAAGGTCATAATCAAAACTGGAAAATAAATTTCATTTAATTATAATCGTTTTTTCAACAGAAATCCATAATAAAAAAAAATTACCATTAACTTTAAGAAAAAGGATATTAAAGTTATAGCCACAAAGCTATACAAAAAAGATTTTTCCATTCAATAGCTTAAAATGATTTCCAAATGAGTAAAAAAAAAGGTTAGAATTCTTTTTGTAGCTCCAATAAGCATCCTAATAAATTGGTCAATTTTTAAAAAGCACTTTGAATAAGGTTTTTCCTTAAATAACAAATGTAAATTCATTTTGAAATTAGGACACCAGAAATAATATCTGCACCCTGATTATTTTTTAGAGTTATAACACACAAATGCCCTATTGTCTTTATTGTATATTGAATTGGGATAAAATTTTATTTTATAGAATATAACTATCACTCTGTATGGGTTGAAAGATAAAACTCAAGCCAGTAATTTTGTATTTGAAATGATTTGCCCTTTAACATAGCCCATAATGAATGCACAGGAAATTGTTCATTTCCAAATAAATTATTATTAAATTAAAATAGAAAATGTTTTTAGTATAATTGAAAAAGTATGGGATTGATGTAAGAACAAATAGTTAAAAAAAGGATATTTTAAATACATAATTAGCTCAAATGAATATTTAAGTTTTACTGTGTATTAAGAATTCAAGCTATCAAGAAGAATTTGTAGTTTTCCTTTTACTTAAACTTTTCTTAAAAATCAAAAGTGATATCAGGGATTGTATCAAAAGACGAAGTGCACTAAAAATTTAATAAAACTTAAATAAAAATTATTTAAAAAAATATATTTTAATTATTAATCAATCGATATATGAAATATGAACTAAAATATTTTTTTTATCATCATAAGAAGCTTATAATTATATTTCTGCCAATGCAACATTCAAAAATACTGGAAATCGTATATAATAGAATAGTTTTTCGTAATCTAACAAAAAGCAGATGTGCCAAAAGGGAGTGAACGAGGATTAATATTATATCTGCAATGCACTAATGATACAACAACTATTTAGTAAACCAAAAATCAAAACATTGTTGCTACAGTTTCCAATAACACTGTGATTATGACAACAGATGAAATAATATTAAGTAAAATAATTGGGTTATATGAATAATTTTGTAGTTTTTGCGATTTCATTAGGTTCACAATGATTTACGTGCAAAAGTATATAGTTTAGCATATCTTGAACACAACTAAATATAATTGCATTTGTTTCATAAAATCAAAAGTGACATTTATTAGTAGCTTAAACTTTTCATTAAAATTTCTTTCTTACATTTGGAAGAGAGTTTTGAAATTTCCATTCTAATCAAATCAGCCGAATGAGCTGAATGTTAGAAATTTTAAAAATTTTATGTAACTTACATTTAAATAAACAAAAGTAAACAAAAAATCAATAAATGAAAGAACATTATAACAGTTCGAATAATGAATAAACATTTTTTTATTTTTTTTATAATTTTTGTGGCATTATAATTCTCTTTTTTTTATGCAAACATTATCCTTAAAAAGAAAAAGATTTCTAAAAGAAAATAAAAGGCAACCCTTATTATTTTTGTCTAAGACAGGAAAAGGATACCTTAACAGAAAAAAAAGGTTTTCGAATAAAAAGAATTTCTCAACTTCATCATTTATTAAAGAGCTTAAATAAGTCAAGGGAATTTGTAGAGTTTTCTTATTTTCCCAAGGGTAAAACATTTCTAAATGAAACATAACAATTATATATTTAGAAACTAAATTTATATTAATTCATCAGAACAATAATGTAAACTTGTTAAGTTATCAAACTTCAATATTTGCATTTTTCTGTAAAACTTAACCAAAATAATTAAAGGAGAAATAATTCCAGGTGGTACTATAATTAAATTTGACAGTAAATATTAGCCACATTGCATAAATAAATGTTAAGTAATTCTCAATGTTGTTATATAAAATTTACATAATTGTTTTTAATTGTATATATAAGGTACTGATATTTAACATTAGAATACAAATACATTGTGTGTAATTTATATTTGTAGCACAAACTAATTTAAAACATATCCTAAATCCCCAACAATCAAAAAATTAATTAGAAAAGTGTAATCCATCTTTACCAAGATTTATTAAGAAATATTGTTTTATAAATTAAAATATTTAATTAAACTTTAATAGGTCATTTTTTTGGTAATATTTCTTCAAACTAAAAAATAATTGTTTGTGTTTTTTAAAGTAGCCTTTTGCCTTGACGTTTAAAAATTATTTGTATAAGATTTAATAAAGCAAGTATCAGAAAATGGGATTTCTTTAAGAAATAATTACTTTATTACACGAAAAATTAATTAAAAATAAATTTTTGCTATTACTTTTATTCTTTTAAATATTCCAAACCTATATAACACTAAGCTCTTGGGATTAAGAACAGATATATGAAAGATTACATAACTAAAAAGATTTTTATTCAATTAAGCTGTGTATAAAATTCCTAAAACTTCTTTTCTAGTCCTATACCTACATTTAATTAGTTTTGTTTTCAAATGTTTTCTTGATTCATTTAATTTGTTATCATTTTTATAACATTTATTTTTATTTTAAAGCACTCAAAAGGACCAAAACTTGAAAATAATAAGTAGATTATTCTGTAATAAAAATTTTAATAAATTTAAACAAAAAAAAAGTAATATAAGAGAAAAATATGTAT
This sequence comes from Acrocera orbiculus, assembly GCA_947359355.1. NCBI lineage: Eukaryota > Metazoa > Arthropoda > Insecta > Diptera > Acroceridae > Acrocera > Acrocera orbiculus. The sequence goes on from OX375757.1 coordinate 7,960,746, forward strand.
TTCAAAGACAATAATATGAAGCTTTAAGCATTTTAGGTAGCTACTTTTTGCCAAATTACAATAAAATGTAAATTAAACAGTTTGGCATTTAGTCTTTTACAAAAGGTAAAATTTTATTGATTTAATGAGCATAAAAATACTACACCTTGCTTTTCATTATATGTGCTAAATTATGTTAAATTTGCTTGTTTAGAATATTTTTAATTTAATGCCGGTGGCAATAATAAGTGGTAGCGTAACTTTGAAAATATCTTATATGTAAAATACATTGGATTACTGTTGAAAAATGAAGATGATTCTATAAAATAATCTTAATAAATAAAAAAAATAATTTCATAAAATGCAAAAATGAAGCTATTTTTATTCATATTCAAATATTTAGGATTTAGAATTTTTATTTTATAATTTTAAATACTTTTATATCTTTACATGTAGTATTTTTTCTGTTCGAAAGAGTACTTGTTAATGGCAACTTATTCCCAAGGGTTCGTTCTTGGTCTTATGTAGACAAAATAAAAAATAAATGATCAGCCATATATTATAGTTTCCACTTCTAATCATTGAAGATATATATTTAACAATCAATTGATTTCACTTTAATTATTGTAGTTGTAGTTGTAATGTAGTCTTGTTGAAATTTTACTTCATCAAGGTTGTTACTTGGCTTATGCTGAGATTTTGAATAAGTTATTGGTACAAAAAAAGTAACAAAATTTCTTTTAAATACTGAAAATATTAAATATCTCAGCAGTGGCGGATTAAGGCATAAGCCCTGTAGACCCGGGCCTAGGGTGGCAAAATTTGGGGGGCGCCAAAAAATTCAAGTATTCTAAATGAAAATTTATTTTTTAACTAATGTAGTGGACTATTTTCTTAAAAATTTTTTGGGATTTTTAATAAAATATGATTTATTGTATAATTGTATTGAATTATAGTTTCTAGCGTTTTTTAATTAACGCTAATATGTTGGAATAAACGCTAATATTTTAAAGTTAATATGAGATTATGAAATATTCGAATTGATGAAATCGAATAATTCGAAATTTTTGACTTTAACAGTTAACTTGATATGAATGTATTTATTCTGAGTGTAGAATGTAGACAAAAACCGTATATTATTTAATTTGCTTTTTCTTCAATATAATATAAATAAAATTTATTATCTGAAAACAAATCTCAACATAATGTAAATAAAATTTATTGTCTCAAAAAATAATTAGAAATTATTTTGAGTTGGAGCGCTACACTCATAAATCCACCACTGTGTCTCAGAATTTAGAATATGTTTAAATTGAAAAATATATTTTTTAAAGAATGATTCTTTAATTACTTTCCACGAAGGAATGATTTGAATCAAACACTACTATAAGTTACAAAGCGCTAAATTAATTTATGTAAATAACATTTTAAAAATGTCCAATAATATAAAACAATCAAATCACCACTTGAAATAATTAAAGAGCAAATTTTAATACAAAGATATGAAAAAATATCTAAACAAACAAAACTTTAATAATTTAAAGTGAAATGAAAAATATCTTCACAGAAAATCCTTAATTGAAATTAAAAAAATCTAACAAAAAAGAAATTTCTTGGTTAAAAAATCAACGAAGTTATCCCAAAAAGACAAAGCAAAATTAAATAAAAATTATGAGGACTAGATAAATTTACATAGACAAGGGTAAAATCTTCTGCAATAAACATACCAATTAGATATCCAAATATTTTCAATAAAGGAAAAAATTGGTATTCATCCAATTTTTTGCTTTTTCTATGATATTTTAATTACAAAGGTTAGGAATTCAGAATCTAAAAGATATATACGTAATTAGGTTAATAGAAAAATTCCTGTTTTTTCTTTATACATTGAGATCAATAATAAAGATTCATTTTATTACTATAGAAAGGAAAAGATTATAAATAACATTAAATTTAGAAAACCTTATTCAATGGAATGTTAGAGGTTTTTCTCTAACCGTCTTATAAATCAAAGGAATTTTCAAATTTTGCAAATTACAGTTTTGCAATTCTTAAATCTTATTCTAAACAAAATAGGTGCAAATTAATTTCATCAGTTAAATAAACATTATTATTATAATAATAAAATTTGTAAAAATTTAGATTTATTGTATCTAAAAAATTTAGCTATTAATTTTCTTTAAATATAATTACTCAATCAACTCGTAGAAAACAAGCAAAGCAAAGACATCAAAGAAGTTCTTGCTTTTTCTTTAAAATAGTGAAATCTGCTAATTATTATTATTTCTTTTTTATGATTTTAGTAACTAAAACTTTTTTTACTCTTCGTATAAAAAAAATATAAATTGCTTTTATTATGCTATGAAGTAAACTAACAGAATTGCGATTTAATCTATTGGCCTAACAAATAAAATCACAACTTTTGTTACTTTTTAATTTTTCTAATAATAATATCAATACTCAAGTTTACTACTTAGCTATTTTATTATTTGGTAATCTATTTATGTCAATGCAAAATAAAAATATTAGTTTAGCTTTGAAATTGATTACAAAAAGCGGTATAAAGAGTAAAAATAAAAAGTTAACGTATTTCATGTTTTAACAAATTATTATTAGTTCAAGTAATGTAATCTATTAAATTTCTCTCTAAATCTATAGAATATCTACTTTTTTCCAAACAAAATCATGCTGGGAAAAAATCTGTAAGTGACTTCTTAAGATATAATTATTATTCTACAAAGTTCCATAGTAGAAAAATGTTTAAATTGCCAAAGTAAACTATAAAAAGGCCAAATCTGGAGCAATATAAAAATATATTTGTTAACTGGAAGAAATATTAAATGTACGGCCTATTGACTAATGCTGATAGGGGAATAAAAATAATGATATATGAAACTTTCATAAAAAAAAACAAACTTCAGCATTAAGAAATCCAGAAAAATATATAATGAGATATTTAATTGGCAGTTTTTATGAAGGCGCAAAACTAAAACTTTTATTAATACTATTTATATATTTCATTGTCTAAATTTTAGTCTTACTTTCAAAGTTTTCTTGTTAGAAATCAATATAGGAATTTCTACTTCTGAAATACATAGCATTTCTCAACTTCGGTTTTGAAATGATTTTATTTTATTCACAACATATAAGATTAAATAAATCGTAATAACAATAAGAACTAAATATAACATCCGAAAATGTTTTTAATGCCAATAAATTCTATCAATAAAATAAAATTCAATAATTTAAAGAAATCGGTAAAATTTATTCTTTTAAAATTCTACAAGGGCAGAAAAATAGTACAGAAAATATTCTTACATATTTTATTAAAACATCAAATGAAAGAGAAATTATTGCTTTAAATTTGTTATTCATGCACAGGTATAAAAAAGTTTATGATAGCTTCGTCGTTGTGGAAAATATATGAGAAACATAAAAAATATTTTAACTTATTACATAGCTTTATTACATTTTTCAGAGAAAATCTATGAAAGCGTCACAAAAAATCATATTTACCCCATGGCATATTATAAATTTTTTGCGATTAAATCTATACCTCTCATTATCCACAATCCGCACTGTAAATAATTTTAGATAAAAGGATAATAAATTATTTTATTTTATTTAAAAATTAAAAAATAAAGGATTAAAGAATTTGTAAAATTAACGAAAAGCTGAGATTATATACATAAGTAAAAAAAATTTTAATTTTTATCCAAAATCAGTTGTTTTAGCAGGAAAACAGTAATGGTGAAATTAATATTTTGTCAAAAAAATATATACATAAATTCGGAACGTTTTCGCTTGCCTATTAATATCCAACTATAATTCCTTTAAAATGAAAGATATAATAAATTAATTTGACAGTCATATGTAATGTAAATCATTTTATCCTTATTTAATATTTTTTCATTTAATATATTTTAAATTTATTTTAATAATAAAGCTTTTAACATTAAAATTTAAGGATCATGTTAGTTAGAATATGTATAGAGTTTTTATTCATTTTTAACAACAACAAAAAAATCATCTACACCCTTTCTCTTTATTAACGTCCTTTTTTTACGTGCTTTTGTTCTTTTATTTGACTTTTATTTGACTTGTTTTTTTTCTGTAGAGCCTTGCAATCGATGTTTAAACTACTTGCTAATAAGCTATTTGCTTCAAATTTTGCAAACATAAACTGCTTGTTTAGTATTGTAATTTGGGGTGAAACAATTTTTTAAAAAAATTAACCGTTATTTAGTTGTGGGCAAGAATACAGAGGAATCTTGCGACTGAATTCTTACTTACTTTAGGATAAGCTAAAGATAAGTTTAAAAAACTTTTAAAAAATAGACTTATCTATAATCATTTTATAGCCTCATTGTACTAAAAGGGGAAAAGTAATTTTATGACGGAAACAGAAAGATTAGTAATCCTTTTCACAAAATTAATTTTCAATTTGTTACTACAAAAAATAAATGTAAAAATTATGATCTTACGGATTTTTAAAAGATGGCGCTACTCACTATATCAATATTGAATGTGTTCTACTCAGCAACCAAGTTGGTTAATTTAACCAACTTGATTAAAGTGCTTATTTGGTGAGAGATGAGATAAGAGTAAAAGTGGTGCGTTCAAAAACTCATCACTAAGCACGTGTTAAAAATGGTTTTAACGTTTCAAAACTAACGATTTTAGCCTGGAAGACAAAGAGCATCGAAAACCACTAAAAAAGTTTGAAGACGAAGAATTGGAGTTATTACTCAATGAGGATCCATGTCAAACGCAAGAAAAACTTGCAGAATCTTTGGGAGTAACTCAACAAGCAATTTCTAAACGTTTAAAAGCAGCTGGCTTCATCCAAAAGCAAGGAAATTGGGTGCCTCACGGATAGTTACCAATTCCTTTATGAAATGTAATAATTAACAATTTATTTATATTGTGGTAATATAATCTTTTACCACCTATTTTATTTGATTATTTTTAATCGTCAACAATCGTTCAAATATTTATAATTTAAAAAATATTTATTTATGATTCAATCCTTTATAATAAATTTGTATTTAATTACAATCGATAAACATTCGCATTCACTTACTATCTAATAACAAATTTTTTAATAATAAAAAAACAATTTTTTAAATGTTAATACAATAATAAATAACTACTAATAATATCTGGCAATATGTCAAGCAAGTAAATTTTCAATATTTACTTGACATATTGACATACTACGATTTAAAACTTTTTAATTTAAATTTAATTTATTTCAAATGTAGAAATAAAGGTATCCGCCACAATATCATCCCTCGAAAAATTAATAAATGTTATTAAGTAAAATAGTTGCTGATTTATGACAAAAATTTAATTTTGTGAAAATCATTATTTATCCCTCTGTTCTCGGTATTAAATATAATTTTGCCCCTTTTATATTTCGTTCTTTTTCTTAATATTCTTTTTTTTAGATTTCGTTTAATATACATAAACAAATTATTTTTGATATTGTTTTGTTGTGCATATACTTTCTTGTCCCTACAATATAGTAGATCCTAAATATATTAATTAGTTTCGTAAAAAATTTGATATCTATTCAATTGCTTCAACATAGGGGGTTTTTCTTAATGCATTTTGGGTTCAGTTTAAAAAGCTTAAGCTATTTATTGTACTTTTATAATTATATACTTTATATATAGTACTTAAACAATTTTATGTTTAGAATAGTAAATCTGTAATTAAAATGCAAAAATTTTTTAAAATAAGTGTTATATAGTCGGATTTCTTGTAGCCCCTAATAATTTTAAACTGTTTATAGTAAGCTCATTTGGATATGATCATTCCAAATGAGTCCAAAAAGGATAATTTCGTCTATGGCAGATATTATCTTGTGGGCATTTAAAAAAACTTATTGATGTTAAACTAACAAAAACAACTTTAAAGTTAAATTTTATGGATTTATTTTTTCTAAAAGTCTTATTTACAGCTACGCATTAGCATTTTTTTTAAAATAAAATTAATGAAATAATAATTATTACAAGAATCAAACACTTCAAAATTATTGGTATTTAATCAGGAACTTATTGTTAAATTAAAATAAAAAATTAATAAAACAATCCATAATTTAAAAAGAAAAATAAATTTAAGGAGGTTTATGATATAAATTATTCTAAGAAAATAGTTCTTAAGTCAATTTTACTAAGTAAGTATTTTACTAATTATTATTTTGCTAATTATTTTGATACCTTTTTGCAGATAAGTGTGAAAATATATTTTCTAATGCGGTAGCTATTCTTTCCTGTGCAATCAATTTTTTTCGTTCGATATCTAACTTTTTTTCTTCTAATTTTTGACATTCTTGATGTTCTAAGCTCCTTTCGTTTTCTTGAGCAATAAGAATATCAATCTTATTTTCCAATGATGTACTAACTTCTTCTCCGTCACTCATTATTTCAACTGAATTTTCATTCATTACATCAGTCTCTGACTCATTCTTTTCCCTTAATTCTTCAATTGAAGTTTTCATTGGAACATTTTCATCTTGTGTTTCCTCCGAAAGATAGTCAATATCATTGTAGTAGTCATTTTCATCCAAAGGACTTTCAAAGGTACTTCTTTCAATTTTAAGAGATTCAGATTTAGTCTTTTCTTCTTGAATTTTATCAATTATATCGAACCATTCCCATGATATTTCAGCTTTATCACCAAATTTTTCTCTACGCTTTTTATTAATAAAATAAGTACCTTCCAAGTTATGCCATTTCGAAGAACATTGTTTAGCAGTAAAATTAAAGCCAGCTTCTTTCATTTCTCTACTCACAACCCTCCATAGTTTTGTTTTATGTGGTGTTGGTTTGAGATAGAGGTGGCTTAAATGCAAACGGAGCTGCAAAAAATACTTTATTCCTGCTTTTGTCCATTTTGAAAGTTTTTCTGTTCTCTTACTTTCCTGTGTACTGTTTGATTCTGGCAAAATACTATCTTCTGGATCATCTAGGGTACTTCCCAGTAAATAATCAGGAGGTTTTTCTGTTGTTGGCCTATAATTATATATATGGTCTAATATTGTAAACCATTTCCAGTTAGGGGGTTTTTTCTTTAATACCATACGTTCCGCATATTTACGATATACAATAACCATCGCATTATATTTTTCTTGTACTTGAATAGATGTGTAAAGATAGTTATTTTCATTTAGTAATTTGACAATTCTATCCCAAAGTTTCGGTTTGGAGTATTTATTATTGTTAAAACTTTCCTTTAATTTTTTTCTTTGTTCTAATAGCAGTTCAATTGCTGCACTTGGCCATTTAGTACCACCATCAAATACTATTTCTTCAAGCGTATTCGATTCCTGCCCCTCAAATTCAAATTTCAAATTTTCTGATGCATAAAATGTTTCACATACATTATCTTTCGTAGAATTATTTTGCTGGAACACGGATCGACACAATGTTTCCATTTCTTGTTGATCTAAAACAATATACATTAAATATTAATTGATTATTAAGCAAGTATAATGTGGTAAATATCTACCGCTATCAAATTGCATATATTCTTCAGTTGCAGATGACATATTTTTAAGTGCTTGGTCCTTATATTATTACAATATAATCCAATGGCTAAAAAGAATTAAAATAGATAATTTAGCAATAATACTAAAGGATTTTTGTGTAATATCATTTTACAACAACAAACAAGTTAACCAGTTAAATATATTTTCCACATACTTAATTATTGTATAGATCTTGATCTCAATAAAATTCAACATTTTCATCTGTTTGTATATTATTTTAAATTTCATGGTTCTTGTTATTTTTCTTGTTGTTTCTTGTTATTGTAATTTAGGCAATTAGTACAATTTTATATTTTGCTTAATTAGATTTTATTTGTAATTTGCTCAAACATCAAATCTTGTAGAAAATGCCTTCATATTAAAATTATAAAACTTTTATCGTTCTATACAAAAGTAAATTTTTATATTTTACATAATATTCCTTAAGCCTTGAAAACGCAAAACCAAAAATTTTAGTTAAGTTTCTTTAATTTTTAATTTGGAAATCCTTATCAATATATGATTTTATAAAGGCGACTTTTATCCCCAATAGTAGCAAGTATATTAAGATAAAATCACGATAAAATAAAGATCTAGATCTTGTTAATCTGGTATGTAGTAGCTCCACTATACACATTTCGTCACATAATGATTTAAGCCCTTCTTCAATAACTATCTTACATTAATTTGTAAATTAATCTTTAATAATTCAAAATTTTTCCTTCATAAACAACTTAATATTAATTAATGTAAAAATTGTCGCTTTATAATAATTTTATGATGGAAAATAGAGCTGTTCAACTACTATTAAAATCTAAGTTCTTCTAAGTCATAATATTGAAAAAAAATGTTATTATTCAAAATAACTGCTTGTATGTCGACATAATTTTAAGCTAATTTTAAATACTCTATTACTTCAAACCGTATACAAAAAAAAACGAGCATTTTTTTGATTAACTAACCTGTTTCACCAAAATTTGGTATTAATAGCGTTCCTTATTACAGAGTGGCGAAATTTTTAAATGTTGCATCAAATAAAACTGTAAAATATTAGTTTCATAGACATTAAAAATAACTATAAATTTCAAAAGTAATTTTTTTATATAAGTATTATTTAATATATAAAAGACAATTTTGAGTGCTTTGTAAAATTATTTTGACATACAAATTTACTTTAGTAATTGCTTCTTTATTGAAGGATTAGATAAATTAAGTCAAATATCAGGTTTGCAACTTAAAGATACAAAAACGCTAATTTTTCATGAATGTTAATAAAAACTTTGATAATTAAATAATTGTATTTGCAGTCACTTCAATCAAATAAATTTAATTATTAAGGGACAATTAAAGTGTTTAATTAATTACCAAAAACACAGATGAAAATTCTATAAGGACTTTATGAAATTTTTGACATAAAATTCTTTTGAGTATAATGTGAATATAGTTGCAGTTTTAGTATTTTTTCGAAATATTCACATATCAGGGTATTCACACTGAGTCCGGTAACATTTAATTTCAGGGTAAGCGGAGGTGAAAGGTAAGACGGAGTTTCGCAAATTTCGAAAAAGCTTTTACCCCTTCCTGAGGCAGAAATATTTCTACCTCATGCTTGGTATCTTACTAATACACATTTATATATACACGTTATCTGTAATATTTTACCAACACATATTCACATATTTTAGTGGACTGAGAATTGTAGGGGAACATTTTCGAAATGTTACAAATCATCAATGTGAATACCCCCTATATCAATCATGTGCAAGTATATATTGACTGTAATAATTACATTACAAATCTTTTAGAAAAGTATAGTTTGTACCTTAAAACTAATTTTATTGCATTTATAATGTATTACTATTTGTGGTAAATCAATTTAATGTATTAAAATTAGTTAGAAAGCATAAATTTTATATTTTAAATCAAAATGTCAAAAACTCAAACATGACATGCACAGCTTTTCGAAGTTACGACGTGACGTGTAAAGAGTTGGGAGTCTGTAGCGTCTTTTCGAAATTAAAAGGAAATCCCAAATTAAAGGGGATTTTCGGGTAGCTTTTCTAATGCATACAAATGTTTTGACATTTTACTTTTGCCATTGTTCAAAATTTTGAAGTGAGGTTAATTTAAGTAAAATTATTTATAGTTGTGTTTATTTTTGTTTTTAATTTTATAGAAAATTAAATGAATTGACTATCTACCGCTTGTTTTGGTTGCAAAATGTCAAAAATTCACGCACACATTAACGACACTTCCTGAAATTTGACTAATGCATTCTCTTGTCAGCAAATAGAAAAGCTGCCACTGAAAAGTTATGCATGTAAATATTTCGAATTTTCCCCTTGCCTGGTGTCTCCCTAGCCTGTAAAACCAAAGTGAGTCAGCTTCATGATGCACCTTCAAATATGGCTGATTGAATACAACCGCACCTTAAAACTCTTATAATATCTCCTATAAAGCCCCTGCCCAAAACTCTAATCTAGACACCAAGCTAATGTTGTAAGTAATTATAAACTCCAAGCATATTCCCTTGGTTTTTCCATATATTGGATCAAATATATTAAAAGTATTTTATCAAGTTATATCGCCTTTTACCTGAGCTACAATTTGCAGGTAATTAGGTCTATATATGTATGTGTAAATGAATTTTAAAGAGGTTTAGAGTATGCCTAACAGACTTAAAGAATTATTTAAAAATAAGCGAAAATATACTAGTTATTAAATAAAATTACTACAAAAATTAAAGTGAGTTTATAATTACTTCCAGGTTTAGAATATGAATTTATTAATAAAAACACATGCATAGAACTACAAAATGTAACTCAGGTAACTTGATAAAATATTTTTACTTCGAAATCAAAAAACACTTTTACATAGTTTATAATTGCTGTGTATACGTTTAAGGTTTTTTCATTACGTGCTTCCATGAATTCAATTCGAAATTAATTTACTAGCTTATTGTCGGGAGGACAAACAAAGGAGTTTAATGGACGTAATTCAATATCACTAAATAAATAATGCATTTCAAATAATTTTTCCTATCAAAAGACAAAATTACATTAGAATACACTCGTTTTGTATTAAACTTCCAATCAACAGCCCTATCAATTTTAAAAAAATTTTCATTCGTTTGTCAAAAGAAATTTGAATGTATCGTACTAATATATCCTTCCTAGAAACATTTTCAAGTTATTTAAAATCAATAAAAATATAAATATACAATATACGAATTGTGCAGTTCTTTTTGTAATAAATTTAATCCAAAATATTAATGCAACTTTTTAACATAGTACTATACCTAAAAATTGTTTTTAAACAAACACAATAAAATAAAAATTATAATTGAAAGTAAGGAAATCTTGATTGCAAGATTATCCCTTCCTTTAGAAATTTCTATTCATGCTAAAGAAAGATAATGAATATTTTTTATTTGTTCCGGTTTTTTTTTTTTAAATCACAAATAGTTAAAATTGACTAAATCAAACAAAACAAATACGTCAAAATATAAACATCAAGTATTAAATCTGTTACTGCTAGTAAGAGTGTTATAAGCACAGCCCAGTGCCCATGATAATTCATGATCATCAATTTTTTTATAAAGCTATTAATACAAAGAATTATTTTCATATTTTATACATTTTCTAATATTAATTAATTTTACCTTTATTGCTTTTTTATCACTAAGTCCAAAACCTTCTTTTAAAAGTACTGATATAAACGTTAAATCTAGACACATAAATGGCTGTTCTGTGTTTGCAATTGCACAAACTTCTATTGCCTTTTTTCTGTAATCCTCGACGTTTATTTCACCTCCCTCAAAAGGATCAATTAGACCTGATTCTATAGCTCGATCAAAATAATAACTAAATGCCGTTACTTTATGCTGTTTCAATGTCAACGGTTTTGGCTTAACTAATGGTATCACAATACTTTTAATAAGATTTAGACATACATCAAAGTCTACAACAGGATTTTCAATGGTAGATTTATTATTCTCTTTACCACTGAAATTATATATTTAAGAATATTAATTAAAAGCCTGCTAGTGTAGTATACAGATATTATTTCTTATCAATTTTTTTTCAATAGTATTTTGTAAGAAACAGGTAAAATATAATTAAAATGATTTCAGTCAAATTTTCATTTAAGTTTTGCTTATGCATGGAATATAAAAAAATTAAAAACCCTAAAAGTTCTATTTTAAGTTTCGTTTTACTAAGATAGTTAACAAAAAATATAATGTAATGACAATGTATACCATAAAGAACTGGCAGAACCTGAGCTATTTATTAATTAACTACAAAATATTTACCTTACTTTATACTCAATATTTAAATAAATCCAGGATGCATCTTTTATAATTGGATTAACACATTCATTCTCCAGAACTGTTACATTTTTTAATGTATTTTTTGTTAAAGTTGCATGACGCCCAGCCATTAGCCCTAAGCCCAAATAGCTATGCGTAAAAACATTAATGTCTTTACTTTGTGTATGTACTGTATGAATATAATTATCGTAAATTGGTATTTGTTCAGATGCAGCCGGAGAGAATGTTACTTGTGTACTTCCGCCGCCAAGATCTAATGCAGCTGCTTGATTTGTTTTTGTCAATAATCCTAATAATAAGTTAACAGTGAACCATGAATAAATCCCTTCATCCTTTCCATCCATTATTTCAACTGAATTATCATCAACAATGAATTCTGATTTTCGCAAAAATTCTTTAACTGAATTTAATATATTTTCAGCCTTTTCTGGTGCCAACAATCTTAAACCTAAAATAAAATATTAATTTAGAAAATTAAATTGAAATTTTCAACCAAATTTAGAAAAGAATATGAAATTATGTTTTATTTTTGAATTATAGTTTGGAACGAAGTTCTTATCGCAGGTTTCTGCATGTAGACTAGGCCATAATTTTTAATGGCAACTAACAAGGACGTCTATAAGAAGGGAGGCGGTTCAAAAACCTCCCATTGTACAAAAGAGCTATACATTTTAGTTAGAAATTTAATTACACTGGTTAAAATAATGCGAATGTGTGCATCTCGAACAAATTTAAACCTGCACTCGTAAAACGCAACGGTAAAACATAATGTCGCTTATACGGCGACATACGAGTGCAAAGGATTAACTAATGTAGTAAGCTAAGTGAACTTTCACGTATACTATTTAAAAATATTACTCATTATCCGTGGGCAAAAATTTCGCTTACAAGTGTCAGTTTAGCTTATGAAAAAAAAAGTTGTTAAAGTTTTATGGCCAAAACACAATAACGCGATTTACGGCAGCGGCGCGGTGACAGCTGTCACAGCTATAAGAATTTATACAGCTGAATTTCGGAATTCGGAATTCGCATCCCAAACGCAAACCGCGTGCATTGTGTTTTGGCCATTAGGTTAAACTTATACTTAAAAATAAAATTCATAGTAAAATGATATCTAAGTCTCCGCTTATAGTTAATATTTTTTCTTTCTCTTTTGGTTGATTTTTGGTTTTAGTATCAATTAATATTTTTAGTTATTAATTTCTTGTTATTATTGTTAATTTTTTTTCATTTGTTAATTGTTGATTTTAGCTGTTAATTGCTTCTTTTTTTTTGTTAATTGTAGTTTTTTATCAATAGTGATTTTTTGATAATTTCTCTTGGTTGTTTGTTGTTTCTATTATTGTTTTTATTTGTTAATCTAAAGCAAGTTGTTATAGGGTACGATTTAAGGAACTGCGATCCCACAGGATTTCCCTAGACATTTCATTTACTTCTTTGAATTTTGAGTGTGAATTTTTAACTCTTTTTTTTCTAATTACCAATCTAAAATAATTTATAATGTGTTAAAATATTTCTGATATCAGTATAATCCTTAAATACTCAGCTAATAGTTTTATAGAAATGCTGGATTTTACCTGCAGTTGCTTTTAAAGCTACTGGCGTCGTAAACCATTTTTTCTGTGGAATAAAATTTCGAGCTTCGTCTAATAGAACTTTAATTGTTTCTACACCCTAATTTTAAATAAATCTAATTATTTTTATTTAGAGATTACATTATTTATTTACCGCAGAAGGATTATCAGCAAACGATGAAAGCCCTGGTTTCTTTTCTTTAAATAACTCTTCATCAAGAATTAATTTATTATCTTAAATAAAAATAAGAACAGAAATTAATAGTTTTTTAATTATTATTATAAATGAAATAGTACCTAAAATGCTTCTATGGAATTTATATGCTAAAACTCGACTTCCAGTTGATCCTGCGTCAATTATTACAGCATACTGAGATTTTTCATAACCAAATTTTGACACAAGATTTTCAACAATTGGACTCATTGAATCTAAATAAATAACTAAAATAACAAAATAAATATTCTATTCCCAAAATTTTCTGAATATTACTTACCAAGAACAAACATTAAAACTAAAACTCCAGCAACCAAACCGACAAAGGAACATTTTAGGTTTCGTCCAAGTATAGAAGATGTTCCCCATGATTTCTCTTGTGTCTTCTTTTTCTCATTATCATCAGATTCCACTATCTAAAATTAAATTGCAATTCAATTAATAATAGAAAAAAACATAAATTTCTTATTAAATAGTATATTTTTTGAAGAATTACTTTTAAAAATTAGGCAAATTCATAATATATTAATGTGTACAAGTGAACAAAAAATATTACTGGTGATAATAAAAAATACAATTATTTTTTCATTTAGAAAAAAGTGAAATGCCCAGATAAGTTGCTGCAACACATGGAATTATAATAAACTACCCTTATCATCAATTTAATTACTAGGCTTTATAATTGTTTTCGTTTTTCACTAATTTATATGTACTCAAAAGATTTTGAAAAGTATCCTTGATTATCAAGTCAGACTAATTTACTACAAAATTCACAAACTACAAACCAGTTCATAACGAACGTTCATATTATAAAATATAGTTTAATTCAGAAAAATTGTTTACATTTTCCTTACAACTTAAAATCTACAATCATTTATTAGCTTATTGTTGCCATTAAAAGAGTATGACACATTTCGGAACATTCCTCTGTGTTAATAGACAAATGTCAATGTCAAAAACCAATTCTCTGAAGGCAACCTATTAAACTGCATCAATGTTTATTTACTTTTAAATATTGAAATGAAATAAAAGATTTTCAATTCTGATATCACAAACCACCTTTTTTTGAAAAACACACATTTAATTGAAAATTGAAGATAAAAGTACGAAATGTTAGATTAACTTATTTGCTACAAATACTGAAAAATATGAAGTACATATTTACTTAGCTTGTTAAATAACAATCACTGGAAAACATCCAAGATTATTAGATTTTTTGATATCATTATATGATAAGATTTTACTTGCATTCATGTGTATATCATACAAAACCTAACGTAATCACAAGGTGAAAAATAATTTTTATTTGCAAATAATTATAAAGTAATGTCGACCTAATTTCTAGCAACTCACTCTATTATGAGTGAAAAAAATTTTTTAAAATGACAGGCAAAAAATTAGTTTGTGCTATCAAACAAATTCAATATAAAGTTAGTCCCCTGAAGTTGCTTAAATTGTGCATTCATGCATGTATGTAGTATATATATCGTTATATATGTTTTCTAAAAATATTACTTACAATTATAGTTTATTCTTTTGCTAAAGTGTATATGTACCTTGCAAGCAGTAAGTTATTAATAATAATGAATGACTGAGAGTTAGGTAATAGTACAATAAGAAAAGGGCAAAGTACACCTTAGAAATTATAAAAAGATTAAAATAATGAAAAGCAATAACTTATTTCATTTACCTTTCTGTGACGTACAACATTATCAACCATTTTATAAAATATATATATAATAAAATTTTAGATATTAAAAAATAAACAAATACACAATATTGAACAATTAAACAAATTTCCAACCCGGTCTGGCTAGCTGACAGCAGACATCAGTTGTCGTTTTCCGTTTGTCAATAAACGATAAACATTTCCCTTTTAAGGCCTTTGAGAATTATTGGAATATACAAAAAAAGAACTGAGATGGTTCGAATATTAAGGCTATTGGCAAATTCATATAGCTATAATTTTGCTTATAAAAATTTTATTTTAGATATTGCATTAGCATTACAGATACATATGTATAACTTGAAATTATTAAAAGGAAATTTTTTTTTATTTGAATTATTCAAAGCACTACAAAAAATCAATTTAAATAATAAGCCTAATAATTTTTGCCTATAACGAAACAGTTTCATTTTCACAGCTGTTTTTCTGAAAATTAAGTAGAAGCAATTGGAAAAAGTAACATATGGTTAGTTGCGCGAGGAAGGGAAAGGGGGTGTGTTATATATGGTGTGATCGGCGACGCTATGTAAAAAGCTCTGTAGTTCTTGATTTTCATCATTATAAATTAGAATTTCAAGTGTGCTAATGCTAAAAAATACATGTATTTTTTTATAAACTAGTAGTTTTATTTTAAAACTAAAAAACACGTAGTAAACTTTGACAATTTGCACAATTTCAAAACTCAATTGGTTTTTAATTTAAATTATTTACGTGTTAACATTTATTTATATTTATATATTTATATACATATATATATATATATATATATATTATATTATATTATATTATTATATTAAAACTCTATTAAGTGAAAAAACTAATTAATTATGGGTGAATCATGTGAGCAAAAAAAAGAAATTCGTGTTTGGTGCGATGGCTGGTAAGTAATATTTATGGAAAAAAAATATTTATTCTACCGGAAGTAAGTTATCTTGAAAAAACTTTAAGTTGTGAAAAGAGCTTACTTATATCTTAAGAATTTCAAGAACTTATATACAATTTGGTTTTTTTAAAATCCTAAGAACAATGAATTGAATTTAAAAGTCCTTTAATGATTCGCCTCATTTTAAAATTCATTAAACAAATATACAGGTCAATGCTAAATAGTGACATTTCCAAATTTTTTATGACTTCTGCCTGTGTAAACAAAAATTAGCAGTGAATTATGCAATATTAATTAACTTAATAGAATTGTCAGACTTTAATAGTCTATTTTTATTAGTTCATGTTTTTAATTTTTTCTAGTAGAACTTATTTGTTTTTATCAATGCAAGTTATTTTAATTACTGGCTATAAATTTTTTTTTTTTTGAATATGAGGTCATAATCGGGAAAGGAGATAAACTCCAACAATCCCTATTTAAATAGTTTGATTGCTTTAAAGATTTGAGTAACCGTAACTTCAAAGGAGGAGGTAACTATATGAAACTGTCCGCTGGCAATTAAACGATTTTATACAAAAACAATTTCTATCCATATGTATCAGTAAATTTTAAGCAATTTCTTTCTCAAATCGCAACTCGTGTAATTTATATTTATAATTTACGTTTTTATATGGATATGTGAAAGCCAAAGGACATCAGTCACCAATTTTTAGATCTCTGTTTTGGCCTCCGAAGGTATTTAATTTTGTGATTGGATTGAAAAATCAGATATAGTTTTTTTTAGTAGAAAGGAAAGGCTCTATTTTGAAAGCCTCAATTAGCATTTAAAAAAATGCACTTTTCTTCTTGCATAAAGCCTTACTAGGAACCTCCTTTTCTATATTGGAACATTTAAGGAAGAAAATATTTCCGACAGTGAACTGATAAATTTGATACTCAGGCTATGATTCAATGTAAATTTTTTTCTTAAGTTTCATATTTTGATCTACTATATAAAATGTAAAGCACTGTTTTGTTTAATGAAATGGCAAGTTATAAGTTTTATTATTTAAATTTCTTGTATTAGCTTTATATTTATCAAAAATAATAATCATAACGGAAAGCCTTTTAATTGAGTTCAAAAATCAATATCAAATTATATTAAAAAATTATCAATGAAAAGTTGAAGGCGAATTAGTATTGTTATGCTTAATATGAAACCTTGACATGTGCGCAATTTTTTTAAAATAAATTTAGCGGTCTAATATTGTTGAAAATTGAATATTACTAGTTTTAGATTTCAAGTTTTTCAAAATATTATTTTGATTTTTATGTAAATTTTTATAATTTAATATTAAACATAAATTCAGTTTCAATAATAATTTTTTATATTCGATAATGTTCGATAATCAAAATAGAATGAATTTATTTAAAAGAGAGAAGATTAAGTAAATAAAACTCTTCAGTTGAAAAGTAAGAGCTATTTTAAACTTTGAAAATAAATCATTTGAATAATTATTTCTTAAGCAATCGGAAGAAACATTTAAATCAAATTTTTGTTACATTTTTTTATTTTTTATTCAGACATATGAATTAATATTAAATGAAGTTGCTTTTCTATCGATAGTGCTATCAAAATTATTGCAACTTTAACCTTTAATTATTTGGGTAGCCTTTGAATATTTATCATAAATGCCTAAAATTTTGTTGAACTTCGGTGACTTGAAAAATTTTGTCTAATCATTTGATTAAAATTCATAATTTCCAACGTCCATATTTCGAAAAGGAATTTCAACTCAAATGTTGGAATTTTTAATATAAGTAATGAGAGTCATATGAATCAAATAAACGCATTAAACTTTACATTTAGCATTTTGAAAATAATCTTCGGCAAATTTAAGCAGCTATTTGACTAAAAAATGGGTTTCAAATGCTTTTTTGCCTTATCTATCAAAAGGAGAGGCTTTTTTTATCGATTTTGAGCCAAAAGTTGTAAGACCGAATACCGACTTGAATTTCTCACATTTTCATATATTTTAAAATGTTTTTGTAGTCGTCACCAAGAGTACATACAATCTGGTCGAGCATTTTATGTATCATATTATATTAAAATTTTCGTCCGATTTGCAACGTTTTCTACAGTTCGCGTAAAATATCAATGAAATAATCCCACAGAATTCAATTCGATATATTTGCTAAAACTGCTAACAATTTAATTTTTTGATGCATGAAAATTTAACGATAAAAATTTAATTTTTACAGTTATGACATGGTCCACTTTGGACACGCAAATTCCTTACGACAAGCCAAAGCTTTAGGTGACAAATTAATAGTCGGAGTTCATACGGATAAAGAAATTACAGAACATAAAGGGCCTCCAGTTTTTACGGAGCAAGAAAGGTTAGATATACATTATTTTAAATTTTTAAATGATTTAATTAATTCTATTTATAGATATAAAATGGTACGAGGCATTAAATGGGTAGACGAAGTTGTTGAAGGTGCTCCTTATGTGACAACATTAGAAACATTAGACAAATACAATGCTGATTTTTGTGTGCATGGTGGTAAGTTTAGTTTTATAAGATTAATAAAAAATTATCTACTAGGAATTTAGAATTAAAAACAAATATTACATATCAATACAAAAATATGAACTATGTGTGATACTCTTCTTCTTTTTTTTATCAATTTTAAATTTATAAAATTCAATTCAATAGATTGACCAAACTATTAAAATCTAATATATGTATAAGGAATGCATTACAATTTGAGGAAAAAAAAATCAACTTTTTGAAAAAGGCTAAATAAATTAAAATCAGATCACTAAATTCTAAACATGTAGTTCTCAAGGGTACAATAGTATTACTAATGTTAATTTAAATAGCAAAATAATTCCATAAAATTACAAGTCATATAAAAGCCTAAAGATACGATAAGGGAATCAACTAATACAAAAAATACTATAGAAATTAACACTTTTTAACTGGTCCAAACAAGTTTGTGTAATTGATAAATAAATAAATTTATTGAACTAAAAATTTGATCTTTTGGACCTATTTTATGATATTTTGCTTTTTTATAGATGATATTACAATGACGGCGGATGGTGTTGATACATATCATTTGGTTAAGTCTTCTAACAGATACAAGTAAGTGGAATATTTTCTTATTGATATATTATTTTGAATAACAAGTAAATTAGATTGTTTGACGATGTTTTTTTTCCATCAAAATAAATATATGACCTTCAAATTAAATAAATTTCGTTGAAATTTTGATTTTTTATTTTCCGGTATAAAGAAACCAGAACCAGAAGAATTGATTGCACAAGCTCAAGAGAATTTAGTAATTTTGAATAGCTATCGTTTTTTTCTTTTTTTTTTGTATAAGACTGCAATAAGTTAATTAATAGATTTAAATTAAATCTCAAACAAACTAATAAAACTTGATTCTTTTAAAAAGTTTTCAAAAAAAATATAGCTGAAATACAAAATTTATACAATTAAATTTAATATTTTTCTTTTTATATAGAGAAGTTTCACGAACAGCTGGAATATCAACAACAGATCTTGTCGGTCGTATGCTATTAATGACAAGGAATCACTTTCGTCAAGGTTGTAATGAGTATTCAATTGAAAAAGAAGGTAAAAAAGTTTAATAGTGTCATTTTTATTCATTTAAATATAAAACGCCTTTTATTAATCACTTTTATTCCTGTTTAAGCATACAAAGTAAATAGATTTCATTTTTTAACTTCTAAGTGTCCAAATCATCCTATCAATAATTATAATTTTTATATTTTGGGTTTATCCTTACCCTGCAATTGAAGATGTTAAGAAAATGTTATTAAAATATTCGATATCAGGTTCATCTAGAATGGGACAAGATCATTCAGCAAGATGCCCATGGACTGGTTGTAGTCAATTTCTTCCAACAACACAAAAAATAATTCAATTTAGTGATGGTAAACAGCCAAAACCAAATGATAAAATAGTAAGTAAAAATATTAGTTGAAAACATTAATAACTTATTAATATATTTAAAGGTTTACGTAGCTGGTGCTTTTGATTTGTTTCATGTAGGACACTTAGACTTTCTAGAAAAAGCTAAACAATTTGGAGATTTTTTAATTGTTGGACTACATACAGATCCAATAGTAAATTCATATAAAGGAAGTAATTATCCAATAATGAATCTTCATGAAAGGGTGTTGAGCGTATTAGCTTGCAAGGTATTTTAAAAAATTTAATGTTTAGAGATATATTTTTAATTATTATTTGCTCTAATTTCAATAGTCCAATTTATCCATAAATTTTTAGATAAAGCATACTTTATAATCTAATTTGAACCATTATACATTTATATACAATTAGGCTGTTATAATGTTAGATAGCCGCTCTAGTACTCTAACGAAAAAACTTGATATATTTTCCAACCTTGAAGTTTGAAACATTTATCCTGTATATCTATAAACTTTTGATACTTATGAAGTGATTATATTTACTTGCGCTCGGTAAATTAAAGCCTTTCTTTATAACAAATTTAATATAAATTCTCAACCATAACTTTTTTTTGATATGAATGCATTTTGTAAAAAAAATGTTAATAGTATGCAAACGTTTTAGCTCTTTACCGTCAACATAATTAAAATAAAAAGACTTGCAACGATTTTTCTTTAATAATTAAATATCAAACTTAATATAATATATATTATTTTTAAATAAAATCATAATTTACATAATTCGTTCATACGCACATTTCGTTATCTATAAAACTTTATTGATTTATTAAAAAATAATTTTAATGTAATATTGTTTTTTATTATTACAAATATTAATTATAATATTTAAATTCTTATTATTCCTCTTTTACAGTATGTAAATGAGGTTGTAATTGGGGCACCCTATTCTGTAACAAAAGAACTCATAGAACATTTTAAAGTTGATACCGTATGCCATGGTCAGACACCAATAACACTTGATGTAGGTGATTATGATCCATATACGATACCAAAGATGTTGGGAAAATTTATATTAATTGATTCAGAAAATAAAATGACTACAGAAAAAATAGTTGAAAGAATAATTAGTCATCGTCTTGAATATGAATGCCGTAATAAAAAAAAGGAAAAGAAAGAACTTGAAGTTTTTGAAGCTTACCAAAAATCTAAAACACAAAAGGCTGGTTAAAACCATTTCTTTTTATAAAACCAAAAAATTAAAAGAAAACAAAAAACTGTATTTGTTATTGATGCTTGTTAATTATATTTATTGATGGTAAAATTGAAATTTGAACATGCAGAAAATCAGAAAACATAATAAGTTTTTATTATATTATGTTATTTTATAATTTAAAAAGCAATAAGCTATAATTTAGTGCATGTATTAAAAGTCAAATTTGTTAGAATTACAATTTTTTATTCTTTATAAAAGAAAAATCTGAAATATTTTTTATGTTATATAATTTTTATGTGTGAAAAAATGCTTTAATTAGATTTATTAACTATGAAGTCTTTAGTCTACAAATTCTTGTTATTTTAGCTAAACTTAAGAAAATAAATGCACGGAAAACTTTTTAAAAGTCAATTCATTATTTGTTAACTCAAATCTTTTTGTTCTAAATTTTATTCCAACGTTTACATAAATTTATTCCTTTGTTTTTTTATATTTGAAAGCTATACAGTTCTTAATTTTTTTAAAAACAGTCATAAATTTAATGTTGTAATAGGTTTCTAGATACGTTGTCTCGTGACATATGCCATTAATCAATAAAGTGGATTTGAAATGTTATACTAAACCCTATTTTGATAAGGTGCAGTTTTCAACAATGGTAAAAATATTTTTTAATAAAGGAGACTTTAAAAATTCGTTTATAATTTTTAGTTTGTTTCCGAAAATGCTTAGAACTCTATCGATCCTTATTATCCTATGAGTATTATATAGAATATCAGACTTTTGTACTTACGAACTAATAATAAAGCCTACTATTAGACCTTTTATTACTAAAAATTTCATACCTGCAAGAGATTTAAGAATCTCCAGTATGGAAATTTAGTTCCTATACTAACATTTTCATTTTGTACAATGGTAACAGTTTATAAAGCTCTTTTTCAAGTTAGTTGTAATTTTTGAATATATGTATTCTTAACTTGTAAAGACAAAATAAAATGTTTAAAAGAAACGAAATAATTTTAATTTCTAACAAAGAAAATTATTCGAAAAAGATTTATTGTATTCTTATTTTATAGTCTGAAATACCTTGTGGACGAATTTTCAATATTCGGAAATAAAAAATATCTTCAATAATTTTAAGAGCTATTCAACGATTATATCAACGTCGTTTATAAAAAATAAATTTTTATAAATAACATTATTTTAATTTTTTTGGTATAAATATCAAACAGTCAAATTTTTTCTTGCTTAAAACAGTATCTGCTGCTGGCCCATTTCTTTTGATTATGTCTCAAATCATTAATCTTCTTACTACCAAAAGTCATAATCCCAATCTCTTCATCTATATAATCTATCTTAGCTGTTGTAAAAAACATTTAACTGCAAGCTTTGATGCCAATTTTGTAACTTTAAACCTTTTTCCCCTGCCTTTGATTTTCTATATCATTAACAAATATTTTTATTCAATTTAACGCCAGCAATACTAGCTCCAAATTTGAAATTATTTGGTACTTCAAGAGTTATATAGAATTTTAAACTTTTTTTGACTATAAGAATTTAAAATTACCCTAATTACATAACCGACTGTGCAGAAAAACAACATAATGGAAATTTTAAGCTTTAACAGTGGAAAAACGTATTTTGTTATTAAAATAATTTAATAACAAAATACGTTAAATCATTGTAAAATAATCAACGTGTATAGATTAAACCAGGCGTAACAACCATTTGCATGAAACATAACAATTAGAAATATTCCTTAATGATACAAAAGAAAAAGCGATATATATACATAAAATTCAGGATTAGAGTTACTTCTAATTAAAATGAAGAAAAGTAATTTTATTTAATCCTTGTTAATGGAAACTGGAGATGAACGAGAACTGATTTAATGAAATTCATATTAAAATTATCCTATGTTCGGCTGTAGTAAATGTGGCTTTTGATTGTTATAATTCATTTTAGTGATCATAGATTTAAAAGCCTTTAGATATTTTTTCATTAGAGCCATTAGCAATATAATATGAAACGGTTACTCTCGGTTAAACGGATATTTATTTGATTTGCTGAATTTCTATACTAACAAAAGCAAAACACAAATTTCAAATTATTATAACTTAACTTTTTCATATCAAAAAATTTGTTTTTGTCTTATAGGAAACAAATATACAACAAAGAGTTTTTCAAAACTCAAAAAGGATAATATTTCTTTAATCATAACGAAATACGAGTAATTCATATAATAAAAGTCTTTATATTCAATTCTGTAATTTGAAAATATAAATTTCTATTTCATATACTTTTTTTTACAAATTCAACTCATTTAAGTTGTGTCAGTGGGTAACAAACATGACAATATAGTTTCTGTCGGGCAGTAGGTTCAAAAGTGAAACCTATCATTAATTTTTCTAGGGCTTTTATAATAAAAAAAAAAAAAACTGACTAATATGCGTGCTACTGCTTATCTCATATTCAATTTTAGTTATTACTGTAAGGCCGGAAACTAAAATCCATTGCAATTATGTATTCTCTACTGATGATTGGAAAATCTCAGGTCGATTTCAGTGTTGTTTTTGCCGCTCACGAAACTAATTGAAAACAATATGAGCTGTATTTTAGATATTATTAAAAAGTGTCATCTAATTGGACTAATTATTTTTTTATTGTTTTGTGGTATTGTTAGAAGTGAACAAGAATATTTTGGTAATAACATTTTTTAAGTGATATTAACAACTTTAACTACTTTTCGGTGTATATTATTTTATAAGTAAAATAAAATCGTTATATTATTGTAGTCACGTTTATGTACTTGCAATTTGATTGATAAATTTGTATTTTGTTAAGCTGAATTTATTTTTAAACGGTTCTTTTATTTTTACTGTTTGCATTTATTTATAGTTGTTGAATGAAAAATTTTCTAATCCAGATTAATTAACAAAAAACCTGGCTTAAATTATAAAACCATAAAGAGATTTCATATCCACTCTACGCTCTTTGTTTTGCTTCAAACTGTGTTTAACTTAGTGAAATAAAATCTTGAATATCTTAATTTTAGTAATGAATTTTAAATATACTTTGTTTTAAATTAATTTTATAAATTTCAAAGCTGAATTTTAAAAGTGATGTAAATACATAATGTCAAATTGTCTCTAGTGATCGTATTATAGTGGTTTTGATGGACCAAAGCAGCAGCAATAGTTGCGGCTACAGTTCCGGTAGTAACTGCCGATTCAATTACTTTATTCTTTGAAGGTTTTTTTATTTAATATAGGCTCCTTATTTAGATAAATATTGTTTATTATTGTTGATTATTATTTCACACTTTTGACATAGAAAATACTTCCCCCCAAAGTTGAGTTTTAGAATTTTTTATTACAAATATTAATAATTTTTCATTAACCAAAGGAACATATAGAAACTATTTAACAGCGTCCTTGTATAGAAAAGAAAACTTTTTACAACAAAAAACCCTGCATTTGCTTGATATTAATTGGATATAAGCTTATAAGTGGCGATTGTGGAGTCTGTCATGAGATTTTAGCTTTTGTAACGAAATGTTACAAAAATACGTGCTACAACTAATTTTTCCTTTTATAGAAAAATAGAAGAATTTGTTTTTAATCTCACTGTTATATTAATAATGTTCTCTTAATTTCTGATAGAAAGTCATGTATTTGCAATCGAAGAATTTCAAAAAATAAACTATGCTACCGAGTTTAAATGTCCCATTTCTTTAACTACAAATATGCTTAAACTTAATTAATTTGAAACTTTTCCAGCTCCAGTTCTAATAACATCTGAAAGAAATTTAACCCGCATACTTCCAATTGAAGAAAAATATTCATATAGCAAGTGTTCAACTTTATCAGATTGCATTCCATTGAATGATTGCCCTGGAATACTTTTGGAAATAGCTAAAAATTGTTATTTCAATCAAAAATCACAATTTTGTGGAGGCTCAGGAGGAATACCTTATGTTTGCTGTCCAAGATCTCCTTTACAAAATTATGAAGCATGTGGACTAACAATTGTTCAAGGAATTTTTTATAAAGGACTTGGATCTTATCCTTTTATAGTACGTGTAGGTTTCAAAAGTATGCTTTCATATGATTTATATTCACTAAATATATACCTAATATTTTATGATTTTTATTTTAAAGATACAAATACGGGAAATATTGCTTATCCGTGTACAGGATCAATTATATCAAAAAGAGTCATTTTAACAGCCGCTCATTGTGCCCTTGCAAAAGCTGAAGGTCATAGACTGTAGGTTTCTGTGTAACTAACTGTAACGAAATTAGTATATACATTAATTTCTACTTTTATCATAATTAGATCTTCTGTAAGAGTTGGAGAATACGATATATCGTTAGATCCAGATTGTGCTGTGACTGGTTTTTGTGCTCCACGGTCTGTAAATCATGCTATTAGCCATGTTATTGTGCATCCCGAATATAAACGTAGTAGTTTCCATCATGATATTGCACTTATCATATTGAAAACTCCACTTAACTACTCAGGTGAGTTAAAAGTTTATTTATCTTGATGATTAATTTGGCAAATTTTTGATTTTTTTTTTTTAGTCAAGGGATTAGAATTTTTTGTATTGCATGCTATAGTATGCTTAGAAAATGTATATTTTTTAATTAAATATATTTCTGTCTTACTGTTAAACCAATTTTCCAATATCCCGCATTATTGATACAATTTCTCATAAGCTTACGTTAATATCTTTTTAATAAGGTAGATTGATTTTTTCGGTAACAACTCCAAACCATAAAAAAAGGTGGGTAGGTATTTAATGAAATTCGTGTAGAAGTTACACTACTCCATTGTTACATGATGTAAAAAATATTCAATTCCATGTGTTATTAACAATAAAAATTTTTATATTTTATTTTAAGTAAAACTTTATTTCCAACATTTAATATTGTTGTAAATTTAACGAAAACCTACATCTACTTTCTACATATAAAAAATATTTAAATAAATTTAATCTTGATTTGAACTCATTCTAATTTATAAGAAATTATTTATTAATATTTAAAAATTAGGTAAACAAACCTGGCCAATTTAACATATTATTTACATATACAATTTAGTACGTTTTCTATAGCACATTTTTTAAAAGAAGACAACCAAAAATAACTCTCGCCACATTATTCAGCCACAAGATGAATATCAGTTCCATATTATTTAATGCCGAGTGTCTGTTATTTTTTGTACTACTTACCCAAACATTTGCTACTAAAAGAACATTTTCACTTTTCTTTAATTAAATAACTAACTCTTCTTGGAGAATAGCTTTACTCCTTAAGTTAACCGTGAACAAAACGTTTATTATGCTTAAGTTTTTACTTTGGGCGTCATCAAAGGGAAGTATACTCGTTTATACCTTAAGTATCCTTAAAATATAGAGACTAAAATTTTTTATTTGTTTAAACTAATTAACATTTTACTCTCCAAAAATTTTCTAATTAATAACGTAAAAAGTTGCTAGTCAACCAATATGTCTACAATCGACTCCGGAAAATTTAGTTGTTGGAAAGCGTGCTTTAGTCGCGGGCTGGGGTAAAGTTTCTAACTCTGCCATACGTTCATCTGAATTACAAACAATGGAAATACCATTAGCCGGATGGGATATGTGCTTAAGAATGTATGGTGATACAGGTGCTTTGGATGCTCCTGATTCAATAGGTTTTTTATTAATATTTTTACACATAGATACATAGATTATATAATATTTTTTAGATGGTCAATGGATGTGTGCTGGGGGTGAAGGAGAAGATGTATGTCAAGGTTTTGGTGGAGCTCCATTATTTATACAGGAAAAGGGAATTTTTTCACAAGTTATAAAATTTAAACCTTAACTTAAAAATATAATTTAAATAATTCTTTTATAATTTTAGATAGGAATAATGTCTTTTGGTTCAGATAATTGCGGGGGTTATAAAGTTCCAAGCGTATATACATCTATACCTCATTTTGTACATTGGATAAGAGATAATCTACCAAACGAATAATTGTTTTATGTATTTATAAAGTCAATATTTAATTATATGTATAGTATAAAATAAAAAGTTTTTAGTTAAATGCTTTAAGCGCAAAAACGCAAAATTGATAATAGATTCAATATAGGCTGACGTGAACAAAGAGTCCTAACAAATTCAAATATTGAGCATCACTTTCTAATAGTGCGTTTTCACTGAACTTAGTACTACTAATTGTAAGTAAATACTAATACTAAATACTAATTTAGTACTTTTGTAAATATTTTTATGGGAAATCTCCAGTTTATTTCTCAAATATGTCAATAATAATTATTGAGTAGGAACTGGGTTCAGTGAAAACGCACTATTATTTAAGAAATAAACTAGAAATTTACCATAAAAATACTAAAAAAAAAGTACTAAAAGTTCAGTGAAAACGCACTATAAGTCCGACACTTTAAGATCACTGCTTTGTGCTGATACATTATGTAAGGTTTTTGGAGAAATAAAAAACTTTTGTGAATTATTTGTATGGAAAAACGTTAACTTTTTCTATTTCCAAGAATCAGTCCTAAACTATGTATTTGACTAAAATTAGCAAATAGATAGCTGTGAATAAAATTCGTAATGACAAGCAGCTTTTGTTTACAAAAAACAAACATATTTTTCTCATTTACATATTTGCTAGACTAGAAGCCAAGCTTTTATGCCTGGGACTCACTAGCACTTAGCGGCACAAAATTTAGTGCTAAATGCTAATGAGTCCATTAGTCTCCACTGATGTTCCACTCCACTGGTATATAAAAAAAACTCTCCATTTTTACTGTGCTAAGTCGTCTCCATACGCTAAGCGCTAGTGAGTCCCAGGCATTAGACGATATTTTCCTGAGGTACATATAAAATAAAATTTTTTAGCTTAAATATGCCAGTAAATTGTCTTTTTATTTGACTATACGAATTAGAATTTACTATAAAAATAAAAAAAACAACTTTGTTCAGGCTACAAAACATTCTGTTTAATGTTGTTATTCAATAATAGCTTTGCATTTTACAGCAATAAATTTTTTTACTGAAGAAAAGAATGACATTAACAAAATCCATTAGAAATCATAGAAATGAAGAGGAGGCATTAAGAAATTAATGCTGTGCACAACCACTCAAGAAAATTATTGGACTTCACTGTGAAATCTATCTGGAATCTGTTTAATTTCAAAAAACCTGATTTACTTAAGAACTCCTGTACTGGGGGCTTAGGTTCAACAATAATTTTAATGTTGTCCATTACCGTATTTCTGGAATTCAGGATGTAAAGTATTTTTGTTCTTGAGAATGAAAAAACAAAAAAAAACCTTAATGTAAACCAACAAGATAATATTACGAAGTTTTTATTTTTATGTAATAAATTATACTTTAACTTGTTAATAAATGCAATTTCTATTGCATAACATAGTCAAAAACAATTTTTAAATGTATGAGTTGAAAATCACATGTAAGATTCTGCCATTTCGTCAATACTATCTAGATCGATAATTTCTTCAACTTCTACATTATCGTCATCACCTGCTACTAAAATTTCATCTGTTCTATTCGAATCACTTGATCCATTTCTATCTCGCCCTTCATGAATATTTTCCAATAGTTCGATATCATTTGTTGCCTGCTTTAAAATTCTTTTATATATAAGAAAATAATAAAGAGTTCCACCAAAAATCAATATAAAAAACAAAATAATAAATATATATTCCAAACGATTTTGTGAGATAGAATAATCCTCTATATCAACTTTTAATTTTTTCCATTCTGTATATCTTCCTTCACCAGCCAATGAAATGGACTGAACTTGTACTTCATATGAAGAATTTTTTACATATATATTAAATGAATAATTATTGATTTCATGATATAGTCTTGTTATACAAATAATCTTATCTTCGTTTTTTTCTCTAAGAAATCCTCGATAGTGTATTTTATATGCAACAGTTAGACCATTTGGCTTATTCGGTGGTCGAAATATTAAATCATAGTGTCCAGCTTTTAAATAGTTTGGTTGAGTTCTTAAATCTATATCATCAGCATTTTCAAGTTTATCTGTTCGATCGGTATGCATAGAATAAGTTCCACAACCAGATATATTATTGCAGGAAAAAAACTGAAATGTATATAGTTTGAAATGATCTAAATCATTAATTGTATAATTATTTATATTTGCTGGAATAACAAATTGTCTAACATAATTCTGTGTTATATTTTGTAGTTTTATCTCTTTAAAATTAAACTCTTTATTACTTTGAAACTTTTCTTGTAGACTATGTTTAAAAGTTTCAAGATTTTCTAATGTACTGCAATTTTCTGGAGTATTTAGGCTACATCGAAATTGATTGTCAACATATTTATTAAATTTATATTCCTCATTATAAAAATGTTTTCCACAACAATCTATTTCAAAAGGCTTTAGTTCTTCGTGTATTGGAATTAGGGGTTCTTCGCAATAATTGCGAGCATCAAGTATTTCAGCTTTATCTAAATGCTGAAATAATACAATAATATTGTATGTAACTAATTGGATTTCATTTGTGATAGAAGCCCATATTAATGTAATTGAATTTGCAGTTTTTTTTAATGTCGTCACTGCTGGTGGCACTGGTATATCAGGAAGTGTTGTAAAAAACTGTAATTTTGTGAGAGCATTTGTTAATAAACCATCCATATAAACTGAAGATTTAATATAATATGCATATTGTGTATATTGTTTCAATTTTGTTATGTTAAATGCCCAAAAATGATCAACACGTTGTACATTTTCTGGTTTTAATACAGCCGTCTGCCAGAATTCACTGTAATATTTAAAAATAATTTGAATTTTCCCACTTGCATTAAAAACAGTGTTACATAGCACAGTATTCATTCTCAGCATACGTAGTTTCATTTTGTAATGGTGATTTTTTATAATACAAAATGAATTCCACATGTTTGTTCTCTATCTCTGGGTCTTTCCAATAAACAGTTACATTCTGATGTGAAAGTATCTATATTAAAATTATTATTTTACTTTTTTAAATATATATCATGAGATATTTAAAAAGCCTTACATACCTTAAATTTACTTTCCAATATTACCGATATACAAGATGGTTCAATGACATTATTATAAATAAAATCCAAACTTTTATTATGATTCGTAATATTTTGTAAATGAATCACTTCTTTAGAACATAATTTGTGATTCGAATGAATAAACATACCACCATTAATAATAGATAACTCTTTTTTATATGTCCAATTCCAAAGTTTTAGAAGATTTTGATTGTCGTATATAACCAGTGCATAACGATCGTAGTCTAATTGTTCACCTCGAATTTTTGAAAGATTTTCTAGGAAATTTAGAGAAGTGACTGTCGTTGATCTGCAAGCAAAATAAATTCCTATAACCTGATATAATTACTATACATGAAACTCAAAGTTATTTATAATCTATACAAAACAATATTTTTTGCTTTGCCAGACAATAACATAACGAGTCTATATGAGAAGTGTTAAGTAACAAAGAGCATAGATAAAAATCTAAACCATATTTTACCAATTTAAGTAAAATATGTAAAATTAGTCCAAGTTATTCGTAAAATATTAACATTATCTTAAGCCAAAATCATAAAAAGAAGCCTTTGTAAATTTCCTTATGTCATAGCCATTTTAAACCAGCAAAATCTTAACAAAATTTTACTTAAATAAAAGAATAAATTATAGAATACCTATAAATTTTTAAAAAGCCACTTATTTCTTCTATTTTGCCTAAACTATGAATAAGATCCGCTTCATTTAAATATGAACTAATTTTTATTTCAAGAGTTCCATTTATTATAGTACATCCTCTTAAGTATTCTGCATCTGAAAGATGACGAATTTCTAACCCGTCACATACTTTTGGACAACGATCATTGCTACATAAGTAGCAATGAGTTTTAGATGTTCTCTATAATTAAATTAGATAATTAATTGAAAATACTTTAATACATATTTTACTTTTGTAGTTGGATCAACATGACTATATCCCGCAGGGCAGTCTTTCCAACATTCATTTTCTACTATAAAATATTTTAGCTCTAGACAGGTTTTTTTATCATAGCATCGTAGTTCATGGTGTGAAAGTAACCTAAAAGAAATATATTTTAGTTTTAATTAAGGAATTAAATAGCTTAAGTATATATACTTATCTGTAGGACATTTTTCAACACAAGCACCATTGTCTGATATAGCATGACAAACATTACAACCTGTATTAGATGAGTTGTAGCAACCACCAAGGCAAAGAGGATGACAGTTATTAAATCCTAAGCAAAATTTAAATCTTTAATTTTATTATTAAAGCTTATATAAAGGGATGATTAGGTTTATTGTTTCAATGCTATTATTATTCCGTTTTTCAATTTTTTAAAAACACTTTTTGTTTTAAATCTAAAATAAAAATACTTTAAAGTCGTTTAATAAAAATATTCGTATTTGAAACTTTATTGAAGGTTTCTAAAAACTCAAACTTTTTTTGAAAAGCAAAAAAGAATGTAAACATCTTAGGATCAATTTACAAATTTCAACTGCTTTTAGTTGTAATTTTACAAGTTCAATTTAAAATACACGTAAAATTAAATTAATGGGAAAATCATGTACATTCAATAACCTCAGACAATACTATTTTGAAAATTATAAACTCGAAATTATTAACTAACAATTTTTAAACTTCATCATATTTATAACACCCAAAAATGATAAACTAAGGGTAGATCATAGCTCTAATCGACCTCTGACTTTATTGAAAGGAATAAATGATATTTCATAGTAGCCAAAGGAAATGAATGATTTTTTTATCATAAATAGCACAAATTTAATTTATCTATTTTAAATCTATTCCAATGTTATGATATATTCCAATCATTATTACATAAGAGCCATTAATCGACAAGAGTTACTATAAACTAGAATAAATGTTTTAGATCTTATTTCTTAAAAAAGATATAATAAAGAAATACTTCTTACTAATTTCATTTTTGAAAAGTAAAAGTTTTTTTGAAAACTAAAATACAAGTTTTAAATCATAACTGGCATTGTCAATTTAGTTCACGCATCGTACGAAAACAATGCTTTTAAAAATACTTTAATAAAGTGCTTCTTTTAAAAAATTTTAAAATGATTATACCAACCAGGCCTAAGCAAATTATCTTCTTCAAATTTTTGGCACATTTGACTTGCCCAACATTTCTTAGAATTGCATGTGCTGCATAAGCTTTTCGCTGAACACAAAGCTGACTCTGATTGCTCAAGATGATTTTTTCCAACAGATTTTGCTATTTTATCCCAATCGATCTAAAAGTTAAAATTTAAAAGAATTAAAATAAAAATTTAAAAAAAAAACAAAGAAAACAATAATTTTTAAATATAGCTCAATTACCGTATCCACATGACATAATAATGGGCATTGACCTATATAAACATGACCTCTCTGAATGGAAACGAGGGACTCAAGTCCTAACTATAAATTATTTTTTTTTTAGACTGTAAATTTTAAATTAAATAATTATTTTTTTACTTCACTTATATTTGGAACACTAAAAATTGCTAAAGCATAATTGAGCAATAATCTTTTTCCACGAATAACTGTTAAATTTGGAAATAAATTTCTCAGAGTACGTATGCCTCTCACATAGAACAATAAAAAAAAATCTGTTATTTCCCTGTAAGATATCTCTTAAAGTAAAAGTATTAAAAATTATATTATCAATTGATATACCTGAGCTCAGGAAATGTATAATTATCAAAATTATTATCTGGTCGTGTCCTTAATAAAGCTATACTTAAAAATCCTTTAATAACAGTACAATTTCGTAATTTTTCTATACTTGATGCTTCATTTCGAACATCAATATTACCACATTCCTTGGTCATATTAAAAGAAACATTTATAATTAATATCATAAAAATTTTTATATAAAAATGCATTGTTTTTATTTTATATTAAAAACATTAAAACAGGTAAAAAACGCACATTCAAATTTAAGCCTAAACTCAAGCAATTAAACTCAAAGAACAATTTATGACGAGAGATCAAGTAGTTCAATTTTTGATTTAATTACAAGTAGAGATATTGTTTAATATTACCTCAGTACTTACTCAATGGGGGGCAGATCAAATGAAAGTGTGAGAGATACAGAACTCAGCAATTGACCTCTGAAACTTAAAATATTAACCCTCATTTTAACTGTTTTTTCTTTCAGATTACTTCATTAAACGGTGCATTCATTTATCTTTTGAGTATCTCCTAGTTAGTGAGAAGTTTTACGTTTTTTAAGTTGGTTTTATTAAATTTTTGCGGTTGAACCAAATTTTTGAAAACATTTTTCTTTTATTGGAATTAATTTTTATTACTGCAGTGATTTTATAGTTTTGTAACAGACATTTATTTCCAAAAATATCAAAATGGATGTTATCTCTTTTAATAATAATTACTCCTAACATAGTCAAATATTTTAATTTTTAGTAATGTTAAAAGTATAAATGATTTAATAATTTATTAAATTTTACCTCTTAAGATTGTAATACCTCTAATAACTCTTTAAAAAGATATTGTAATATGTATAAACTTTTCAAATCAATATAAACTGGCATAAACAGGGATCGATAATTTCATGTGGACTTTTGCGAAAAATGTTTTTCACAAATGCTTTCTAAAAGAACTTTGGGATTATTTGAAGAAGAAATATAAAAGCCATTGTATCAAATATTTCAACAACTTTACGAAAGCAAATTTTGAACCTGCTTAATTAATGATTGGCCATAAGAAAAATGTTCCAATGATCATTCAAATTCTTGTGTCGTAAAGATCTATATGGATTGCTCTTTAGATTTTCTTTATAGAAGTATTACATTTCTCTTTGCAAACTTAACGTTCTGCATTATTAGCTCAATCACACTTGAAGTGAACTTTAGTATTGTAGACAACTTCACAACAATAGCTTTATTTTTTCAGGAGGAAGTAGTTTAAATAGCCCCAAATTAAAAATTTTGCAATAAAATAAAATAATACAAAGGAAGTAGTTTGGCTTTAAAATTATCACAAGCAACTTATAAAGGAGAATTTGACTTGATTTTAAAAAAAAGCATACTATAAATTATTCAAACCTAACTCCCTTTATACACAATCTCATTAGTATTATCATGCACCGGTGATCTTCTAATCTTTCTACAACAACAATAACCGATAGAGGTAGATAAAGCACTGTCATGAAAAATATGGAATTTTCTAGTTAAATATCTCAAATCAAGGATGCAGAGCTTTTAATAGGATTGTGAAAATGGGACAGATATTTGGAAATAATTTTTTATCCTAAGTGTATCGGCTGAAGAACACTATAGATAGATAAATCACAGTATACTATATTCTCATATATAAATAATATAATTTTGCTATTACTTTCTTTAAGGAAAGAATTTTAAATCGATATCAGTGAAACCTGTGTATATTAAGTGAGATCCATGTATTAAATAGACAAACTCTGAAACCTAATCGAAAATTTGATCCTCCGTTCGAACTCTACGACTTGAAAACTGTGAATTTTGGTATACTTTTTTTACTTTGGACCTCCTTTTGTGGTGAATGACCTCCTTAGTGCCAACTTCACGCATTGGAAGTTATGGAGGCCCAAACGAGTTTACATCCAATTCCAATGATGCTTATTTTGAAACATGAAAAATTTAAGACAAATGGCTATGCGTACCATTAAAAAAAAAAAAAAAAAAACAAATAAATCTTATTCAACTTAAAAATACAAAGCTATTTTAAAGAAAAATAAAATAGTTGGCAAAATTTTATTTACTGTGTTGCATTCTTTTTTGATTTAAGATTTGTTTAACTTTAGCTTATTATTTTTTAAAATATAAATTAACATTGTATGGTGAATTAAAAAAAATAGAGTAATTATGTTTGCATGGTTTCATAGCAATATTTAAAATTACGGTAATTACCAACTTTACTGCTGATAAGAGAGCGACAATTATTTATATAAATGTAAGGCAAATATTTTGTATCACGTTATCTCACAGATTCTGCCACTTTCCCATTTAATTTTAACTGAAACAAAATATAAGAAATCTTATACACCTTACAAACACTCCTCAAGTTATAGTGAAGTGTGTTGCATACATGAGAAAGATTACTAATGAGCTAAACGAGCTGGTGGCAAAGTGAGTGACAAATTTAAATTTTATGTAACTATCTCACAAATAGCATTTTCCATTATTTAAGAAATTTTGACTTTTGATTTCTAATCATTGCAAATTGTTTGTCTTTTTAATTATTATATGATATGAAAATTAAATTTCATTTCAAACATATGCTTGTTTATTTTTGCGTTTAAAAACATAAAATATGGTTTACATTCAAAACAGCTTTTTAAAGCAGGAAAAGTTTGTGCATTGAAAAAATATTCTTAAATGCTTGTATAACACCATAACTTAATTACTAATAAATACTGAGATCATATTGAATGTAATATTTAATATTTAGATTAATAAAGACTAGTTTTTTTCATAATTCTCAAAAATTCTTCTTGGTTAACCTCATTGTCACCATCAAGATCCGCTTCATCGATCATTTCTTTAAGTTCTTCATCGGTTAAATTTTCACCTAATTCTCTAGCTACCCGTTTTAGATTTTTAAAAGAAATCTTTCCGGTATCATCATCATCAAATAATCTAAATGCTTTTAAAATTTCTTCTTTACTATCCTTCTCAGCCATTTTTACTGTCATTAATTGAAGAAAATCCACAAAGGATATTTTTCCTGTACCATCTTTGTCAATTTCTGATGTCATTCGTTTTATTTCTTCTTTTTTAGGTTCAAAGCCTAGGGCTCGTATGGCTACTTTTAATTCTTTTATATCAATAATTCCTGTTCCTTTAGAATCAAACAAATCAAATGCTTCTTTAATATCTGCTTTTTGTTCATCAGATAATTCAAATTTTGGACCAGATTTTTTTCTTGCTGGTAAACCTTTCTTTGATGCATTTGTTATGTTACTTGATATTGTTGTTGAATCCTAGAAATATTTATTGAATTTATTGATATTATAGACAAAATAATTTACCATTTTAATGTTAGAAAATTAATTGTTTACAACAAGTAAATAAACTACATATATCTCAAACCATTTGAAACAGCTGATCTTAGTTGTCAGGTTGGAATGTCATTTGATAAAAACCCAAATACGCTTCCTTGGATTGTTATTAATAAAAACTTTTTTCTTACAATAAAAAGTAAACAAAAAATAACTTAAAGCAAATTAAATTAAATATTATACAATATAAATTAAACCTATTTTTCTTTACTTGACTGCCTGATCATTCGGTAATTCGAGTCAATTTTTTACAAAAAAAAAAAAACTAAACTTCCTAGTGTAACCGCACTTAAATTTTATCATTTGACATAATGTTCGGATATAAATAATACTGCCTTCAAAAGCATAAGTAAAAATTGCCAGGATTTAAAGACGTGAATGGATTCATAATATATATAATGATAGTTTGAAAATAACAAAGTGAAGAGTGTAAATAGCCTTGAGAAAATCATAAAAATTAAATATGCTTTTCGAGGATATAGTCTATGTAGTATGTCTACTATTATGCATAGCAATTGGGCCATTTTATTCAAAAGTCAAAGATGATTTTCAACGAAAATTAATAGGAACAGCGTTTGGAGGCTTAATAGTTTTAATAGTATCTGGTATTTCTATTATTTACATTTTAATATCATTTTTAATTGGTGCTCTAATAATTACACAAGTACATCCAAGGTGAAAGCAATGGCAATACATACATTGATGACATGAACTTTAATCCTGGAATATTTTTTTTTCAATTTTTAGGCAATCTCATATTGCATGCTTTGCATTTATGTTCAGTTATTTGTTATTTTTCCGTACGACGACATATTATGGTTTTCCAGAACCTCCAACTCATACAAATATGATACAAATGATTCTAACCCTTAAGGTATTGATAATTTATATATCAAATTAATTTTATATAAAAAATTAATTTCAGTTAGTTGGATTAGCATTTGAAATCAACTCTGCGTATAGTAAAGTTATTCAACGAAATGAAGAGTTAACTAAGAAAAAGGATGATAAGTTTAATAGATCGGAATCATTAAAAAATCCTTCTACTTCTGTATTGACTGAGTTGACTGAATATGATATTGAATTACAGAAAATTGATTTTATTGAAGTCTTTCACTATTCTTTTAACTACATCGGAGTTCTAGTGGGTAAGTAAATATATTTAAAATTAATAGCTAAAGTATTACCTTTGCTATTGATTGTCCTTAAAACTAAACTTAATTTCTTTATCAAATAATAGTGATTTTAACTAATTGCATTAGTTTTTATTTCTTAATTGTAAACTAGAAATGTTGTAACGAAGTAATAGAATAAAAGCACCCACCTAGTAGGGAAAGGATCATTGCATAAAGAATAGATTACTTTATACTCACAAAGAAAGAAAAATTAAAAAACATTTGTTTAAAAATGGTTAAATAATTCAGCTTCATGTCTATATTCTATAAAAATTTCTTGAATGGCGTATTTATTTCTACATTATTGGCTAATTTTTAACCGTATTTCATACATAAATTATTTGATGTGTATTTTTCCTACTGAGTATAAAATTCTATTGCAAAGATCCGGTAGGTAATTTAATCAATTATTTACACTTCAGCATTATTTATTTATTTTTATGAAAACAAAATAAAATCATATTTGATTCAATTTATATTATATAATTATAGTCCTGCAGAATGATAATTAATAATGCAATGTAAAATATTTTATATTTATATTTTTAGGCCCCTACTATCGCTATAGAACCTACCGTGACTATTTCGAAACGCCATTTAGAAACTATACGGATTCGATAAATCAAACAATTACTAAACTAAAGTGGACCTCACTGTATTTAGCGCTTTATTTATTTGCCAATTACATGTGGCCAATTTCAGCAAGTATTAAATATTACTAATGATAATTTTAATTAAATTTTATATTGCAGTATGCCATGACAGACGAATTTTATGAAAAGCGATCTGTAATATATCGTTTATTATTTGTATGGCCAACATTCTTCATTTTCCGAATGAGAATGTATTCAGGTTTATGTCTAAGCGAATGTGTCTGTATGGCAGCTGGATTTGGGGGTTATCCTGATGAAGCTGATGTTGCTAATGGTGAAGGACCTAGAAAACATTATTTATATTTGAAAAGGTTTTATTATCACATAAATATGTATAATTCTTTTAATTTTGAATGTTAAATAATTTTTAGAAATCCAGAATCGTTAAGATATAATTTTAATACAATTAAAAATATTGATGTTTTTGGCACAGAATCTTGTATAACATTTCGAGAAGCTATGAAGCATTGGAATATTTGTGTTCAATACTGGTTAGCTGTTAATATTTATAAAAGATTCCCCAGTAAAAAGTACAGGTAATTGGATATTTTTATTTATACTCTTGTATTATGATTAGAGGCATGATTTTGTTTTTTCTAAAAAATTAAATTTTAAAATTTGAACTCTCTTTCAAGGTAGTAGTCTTTATTCTTTATGTTAGAGACTTTTGATATTATCATTAAGTTGCAAGTACATATCAAGTTGCTATCAGCTTAAAGTCGCACCAATTTATAAATTAAGTGAGTTTTATAAGAATGACAGCGTTATTAGTTTGATGAGCTTAATCGTACGACTTATATTTTATTTTTATAAATTACATAAATATATAATTTTAATTTTGTTTTAACCATATTTTTTATTTGCATTTATTATTTATATTTAAATTTATTTATTCTTGGTTGTTGTTTTTATTTCATTTATTTATTTTTCACAATTCCAACTGTTAAAAATTTAGTTTATGGTTCGGTGCGTCTTTTGTTGGAAATTTTGATGGCAAAGGATCGTAAAAAATCCTGTGCACTATGCCTTATTACAGCCTGTTTTAATTATCAATAACAGGATGTATAAGCTTATGAATACGTGTACTGCACAAATTATTTAGGCTGTAAGTAGTGTTTTGCAAAAATAAAATTGACCAACAGAATCGTAGTTCAGCCGTTATTTAATATGCAAATAATGTCCTTTTTTTAATGTACTAAATACAATAATTGTAACTGATTTGAACTAATTATTTTAAAAACTATATATTAAATAATCTTTGATTTTATAGAACGACTGCTACTCTACTAGTATCTGCTTTCTGGCATGGAATTCATCCTGGCCATTATTTTTGTATAATGGGTGCACCTATGTATTTACCAATTGAAAACTTATGGTATAATTTATTCTCAAAAAATAATCATGGAAAATTTTATTCTTCAATTATCAAAACATCATTTTGGATATCTAAGTTTTTTACATTTAGTTATCTTAGCATGGCATTTTTGCTACTTAATTTCAATAACTTTTGGAAATATTATGGGTAAATATTTGTAAATTGAATATTGAAATACTAAAAGTATATCTGTTTTTAGTTCTGTATACTATTTGGGTCATATTTACTGGATTGTTTTAGTAATTGTAGGATTACGTGTGAGATCAAAGCAAAAGAATAAAAAAGTACTTACAAAATTAAGTTGAAGATGAAATTGCACAGCAACTTAAACTAAATTTTTGGTGTTTGTCTTTTTTTAAAGAATGTAACATTTTAGTTTACAGACATTTAACATAAAATTTAATTTATTTTACATAGGGTAGGTAAAAGGTTTATAAAACGCTTGATTGGAGAATCGATATTGTTTCAAACAAAAGTCAATAAAATATTTAGATTACATAAAAACTGATAATGCACAAACGAATAATCCGTATAGGTATAAATAACTGTAATATTGGATGAACGAGAAATAAACGCACACAATAAAAAGAAAAGGAGAGTAGTTGGAAATATACACATTGTATCCACAAAAGATTAAATTAAAAATCATGAGTCATAAAAGACTATATACAAATAGCAGTGCTTATCAATAATAATCTAAAGTAAAAAATTTTAAAGCCTAAGCTTTCTAATTCTCTTTCAAAATTTGTATGTTTTATTATCATTTTTTTTATCATTTTGAATTACTTAAATGTTAATGTGTTAATTATTTGCCAATTAAAAA
This sequence comes from Acrocera orbiculus, assembly GCA_947359355.1. Classification (NCBI taxonomy): domain Eukaryota; kingdom Metazoa; phylum Arthropoda; class Insecta; order Diptera; family Acroceridae; genus Acrocera; species Acrocera orbiculus. The sequence continues at coordinate 8,001,319 of OX375757.1, forward strand.
TTTCTATTAGTGTTGTTCATAGACTTGAAAAATAAAAGTTAACAAGTTTTTAAAAATTTTTTGTATTACACTTCTAATTTATGTTGAAATAATTAAAACTGTGTTCTATTTAATAATTTATAGTTACTTATGTGAACTTTAAATTAAAATCTGGTACCTATCCTATATAGAGGTAGATAAGTCCCTTTTTTAGAAATGTAGTTATATTAAAAATCAAAATACATTTATAATAAGATGAATTTAAAAAATACTGTAGAAATTTCTTTCATGGGGCAAGATAAAAAACTTACTAAGAAGTAAAAAAATTGATTGTTTTAATTTAATTTTACGCCATGGGACATACATACTGAAAAATTTAGCCTAAATTATTATTTGGCTATTTTGTTTCATTTTCACCCCTCACAAATATGCATTGTAACTTCGCGTTAAGTTTTTCACAATTCAGTTAGATTATGTCTCCTATTCTTCCATTTAGCCAGTATCTTTTTTTACACGAATTTTTTGGGAACGTATCTATCGTGTAAAAAGAAAATTAGGTGTACATACTTCATAAAAAAGAAGACAATTTTGTAATGCCTTAAGGTGGGCACTTAGTGCACAGATTATCTCCGCGGGTAAAATTTTTGACGTCATAGACTCACGCCAAGTTGTTGTTTCTGTTCCCCCCCAAATGTGGATATTTAAGCGTGAAATTCATGTGTACGCACACTTTTTGGATAGGTTTTTTTTTGTTTTTTGCTTTTACGCTTGCAAAAGAATTGCTACATATACCCGATTTATATATAGTTGTTGTTGTACAGCTTTGTTTTGATTTTAGCAAAGGCATTTTTGTTTTTGTTTTTTGGTTCAGAAGAAGATGAAATTTAGAGAAAAAAAAAAGTAAAAAAGTAGAAAACTTTTAGGAAGCTGTTTTGATTTTAGCAAGGGCATTTTTGTTTTTGTTTTTTGGATCTGGAGAAGATGAAATTTAGTAAAAAAGTAGAAAATACAAATAACCGCAGAAATTCCCGCAGAACCGCACTAGCTGAATCGTGAAATTTTTGTTATTTTTGACGTAATGAGGTATGTGCACTAATTGAGTGCCCACCTTTATACACTAAATCGGGCATCCGAAGAACTTTAAAATAGTTCAAGAGGATTTAATATATAAACATTTTGTAGCGAAATAAAAAGCCTCAATAAAAATATCCTGATTCTGATGTCCTGCTGATTAGAACTTGGATTTTTCTTCTACCAGTGCAATAAAATAGTAGTAAAATCAAAAAGAATAAAACCCGAATAATCCGGGTTTGCAGGTCCTTATTGACCCGCATACCGAAAATGAAGGTTTTTGGTAGGGCAGAAGTAAATGTACCCGACAAACTAAAATGTCTACAAAAAATCAAATATAAATCAACGAAATTCTACATAAAATTTTATAAAGATACACATATACCCTGCAAACATTGCGATACGAAAACGAATTCATTTTCGTATCGTTTCGACGAACAAATAATACGAAAACGAATTCGCGTACGACACGCGTATGAATCCGGGAAAGAACAATACGTTACATCATTTGCGATTCGAAAAACGAATCGTTTGCGATACGAAAAGCGATGAAAAGCGCGATGACTTTGAATGTGTTGGTATTGAAGTATAATATGCAAGATATCATGCGATTTCATAAAATCTATCGTTTGTTGCATTCGTTCTCGTATCGCATTTCGCATCGCTTTCGCATCGTTTTTCGTATCGCAAACGATGTAACGCATTTTTCTTTTCCGGATTCATACGCGTGTCGTACGCGAATTCGTTTTCGTATTATTTGTTCGTCGAAACGATACGAAAATGAATTCGTTTTCGTATCGCGTTCCGCATCGCTTTTCGTATTCGTTTTTTAAATATATGTTTGCTGATAAAATATGAAATTAATATTATTGAATTTATTATTAAGGGCAGTATTAATAAAAAAATATGTTTTAGAGAATATTCAGTAAGTTTATTGAATTTTAATTTAAGATAAAAATTAAAACATTTTATAAAAAATAAACTTAAAATCAAACAATAAACCTACACTTAAAATTTACATAATGGATAATTTTACAATTTTATTATAGCTCCTTCACATTTTTTTTATTTTTTAAGCTTTTGTTGAGTCGATCGTTGGCGTATTGGAAGTGCTTCATGCAGCTTTTTTCAAAAATGTCAGTTGTAATAAGCTGCGGGTATTTGTCGTAAAATGTATCTGAAAGTAATTAATAAAGTTTATTGAAAAATAGTGTTAACCTTTATACCTTTCAGCGCTGAAATTAGCCTAAGCGTTCGGGCTGTTTTCTTGTCCTTAGTCCCCATCCACGAAAATAGCTTTGCCACTTCGTCTTTGAGTAAAATTTTTAGATTTTCTCTTACAAATCTTCGAGAATCCGATAAATTCATCTTACCAAAAGTCATTTTCTGAAAAATAATACTAAATGATTTGCCAAAAAATATAATTAATTTCAAATTACCAATTCGTCATATTTTTCTTTGTCTTGTGCAATGCTTTCATCAAAGCCCAAGACATCTTCCATTCTCAAAACAAAGATTTAATCCTACTATTATATTTCGATCTTGTAAAAAGAGATGACCAAAATATTTTTGCACTAAAAATTATAACAGAGGGATCAAGTAAACCTAAAATTCTCAAAATTAAGATTTAATCCTATTTTACTCCAGCCTTGAGTATAAAACATAGTCGAAACGTATGGGGAAAACTCATAAACAATTAAAGGACGTAGTCAAAATTACCTGGAAATCTAATTAAAATTGCAAACTTAATTTTTCTTAATTTTTAGAACTACACTTTACTAGAATTGAAAATAGATCAACCATAAACATTTCAACTTTCCTTTAAAATTATATATCCCTTGATATTTTAAAATATATTGTATATATAAATATATTAAATGCAATGTACTTACCTGGTATCATAAGACTCACCACTTTTTGTATTATATTAAAAATAACCTTATAGAAAATCACATGATATGTCAAGCTGACGTATACACAAAGCACACACGTTTAAAATATATCTTTCCTATTTAATGCGTATGGGTAATTTAAAACTCATGCACATTTATCTCTTTCTTTGGCATATTTTATACTTTTCTAACAGTTCGCGCTTTGATTCGCTGCGAACGAAGCTTCGTAGAAATGTTTGCAGGGTATATTGTAGGTTGTAGGTTGTATTGTACACGTAATATTGTTGGTTGGCTAACCTGAAAATAAACAATTAAAGTCTTAAAAGTTTCCAAAAATGTATTTTAATTGCATATTAAATATTGTATGCAATAGATTTTCGTGTAAAAATGTTTCTTTATGGCTTATTAGATTTTATCCTAGTCTTTCTAATCGTGTAAATATAAATATAATATATAGTAAGGTTATTAAAGCAAAATACAAAGTATAAGAGTTCGTTTTCTGAACGATCTCCCGGCTACATAAACAGTATGGCCGTCTTATACAGCTACTGAACTGTCAAACTTTGTTTCTTTTTAGAATTTAATAAAAGAAAAGCAATGTCTGACAATGATGATGATTTTATGTGCGAAGATGATGAAGATTATGGACTGGTAAATAATCAAAAAATAAAGTAAGAGTAATATTCTTCCTTCTTTATTTCTAGGAATATTCAGAAGACAGTAATTCGGAACCCGATGTTGATTTAGAGAATCAGTATTACAATAGTAAAGCACTTAAAGAAGATGAACCTGTTGCAGCTTTGCAATCATTTCAAAAAGTTCTTGATCTAGAAAACGGTGAAAAAGGGGAATGGGGTTTTAAGGCCTTAAAACAAATGATTAAAATTAATTTCAAACTCGTATGCTATCATATTTATCATCCAAACTTTTCTGTTTTAATTTTTCCCGTTTTTATTACTAGGCGAATTTTGCAGAAATGATGGAACGTTACAAACAACTCCTGACTTACATTAAAAGTGCTGTCACAAGGAATCATTCTGAAAAATCAATTAACTCTATTCTTGACTACATTTCAACATCAAAAAATGTAATTTTTGAGTATAATATCAAAAAAAAAAAAAACAATTATATTTTTTTACTTATAGATGGAGTTATTACAAAATTTTTATGAAACTACTTTGGAGGCATTAAAAGATGCAAAAAATGACCGTCTGTGGTTTAAAACAAATACTAAATTAGGGAAATTATATTTCGATCGGAATGATTTTGGAAAATTACAAAAAATATTAAAGCAACTTCATCAATCATGCCAGGTATAAAGATTTGGATAATTTCAAACTAGTTTGGTACTAATATAACTTCTACTTCACATAATAAAGTCGATTCAGTGTTAGAAACGAACAAAACTTAAATTCATTTGAATCTTTATTTCTTTAAACATATTTTGCTGATATCGACAATTTTAAACTAGAATGCATTTTAGGTTTTAACGTCGAGATGCTCAGAAAAAAAAAACAAAAATTTTTTTATGTCTGAAAAATGGCTAATAAAAAGAATTATGTTTTTACAAAATATATTAACAATAGTTGTTACCAAAATAATTAATATTTCATTGTTTTTAGACTGATGATGGAGAAGATGATCTTAAAAAGGGGACACAACTTCTAGAAATTTATGCACTAGAAATACAAATGTATACTGTTCAAAAAAATAATAAAAAACTTAAAGCGCTATATGAACAGTCTTTACATATTAAGTCAGCAATACCTCATCCACTTATAATGGTCAGAGTATAAAAACATGTTAATATTATTGTTTAAAATTAAATTTTTTTGTCATAGGGTGTAATACGTGAGTGTGGCGGTAAAATGCATTTACGAGAGGGGGAATTTGAGAAAGCACATACCGATTTCTTTGAAGCGTTTAAAAATTATGATGAATCAGGCTCGCCTAGACGTACAACTTGTCTTAAATATTTGGTTCTAGCTAATATGTAATATTTTAAGTTTATTATTATTTTTTAACTTCTTAAGATATACTTAATTTATATAGGCTAATGAAGTCTGGAATAAATCCATTTGATTCTCAGGAAGCTAAACCATATAAAAATGATCCAGAAATTTTAGCAATGACTAATTTGGTTGTCTCTTATCAAAATAATGATATCAATGAATTTGAATCAATTTTAAGACTTAATAGAAGTAATATAATGGCTGATCCATTTATCAGAGAGCACATCGAGGGTAAAAATTATATGTATATTATAGATTTCCTAAATAAGAAATATATTTTTCTTTGCATGTCATATTTAATTTTTTATAAGACAAAACTGTCTTTATTAAACATATTCACTATTTTTTTGATTTTTGCATCAATTTTTAATTGGCATCTTAAAAATTCGATAAGAAACGATTATGATTGATAAAAATTACGATTCCTACTTGATTTTTGTTTTAGCAACAATATTTTTTTTTTTATATTTATTAAAGAGATTTCAAGATTAATCATTAAAGCTAAATTAACTTGTTTGAAATAAACTAATTTTTGATTTTTTTATTTAATTTTTTCAAAGTCAATTTCATATTATAAATTATAAAACAGTTGGGGTAAAATTGTTCGTTTTGGAAATTTAAAAATATCGTCAAAGTAAATCTTTCATTTATTCTCAAATCGAACCATTTCAATGCTTTAAGATTAAGCACATGACAGTATTAGTACTTTTTCAGATTTTATAATCGGCTTTTTAGGTATTGAAATTTCTACTGCATAATTTAGTTAAATCTTAATTTAACAATAATGGCTTATACTAAATTCATTTTTAGATCGCATGTATAATTATTATTGAACTATTGAAAGTCTACATACACAATATTTTATTAAAGAATTTTGGTTTTCATTTGTTAGTTAATAAGAAATTATAATATATAACTTAAGAACAACAATAAAATTTAATTGTAGATTTGCTACGAAATATTAGAACACAAGTTTTGATTAAACTTATTCGTCCATATACAAAGATTGCTATTCCTTTTATTTCAAATGAGCTTAATATTGATGCAGCAGAAGTTGAAAGTTTATTAGTTTCGTGCATTCTGGACAAGTATATTGTTTTCAGTATATTTTTTTTTCCTTGTAAATTGACAATAAATATTATTTCAGTACTATTCAAGGGAGAATAGATCAAGTTAATCAGGTTTTGGAGCTTGATAAAGAAACTAGAAGTGGAAGTAGATATAATGCAATGGATAAGTGGTGCAATCAAATATGCTCCCTGCAACTTGCACTTATAAATAAAATGGCATAAGTAGGTATTATTAAGAAATGAATTTATATGTTATATATTCAGTTAAAAAATAATTTTCTTATGATATAGACCAAAATTTGTATGAAGTTCATTTAAATCTTTTAATAAAGGAAAGGCTTAAAAGGTTATATCCAAAGATTTTTCCTACGTTTTTTGTATTACTTTAATTGCAAACTGTTCTTAAAATATAAACAAATTTAAAGTTCACTTTTATATTAAATATGTGTGTATTTGATAATGATTACCATAATATTTTAATCATAATCAGAAACATTCTATTCTACAAAACCCTTTAGTTAAATATATTAATTTTGAATTTTACTTTCATATAATTTTAAATTGACTATTTTATTACTATTTATATAGCTCTTCAATTGTTTCATTGTACATTTTTTCTACAACAGCTCGTTTGACTTTCAACGTTATAGCTGAAATTAAAGTAAAGATTTTATTTACTTATGTGGTAAACAAATTAGTCTTAAGTATAGTATGAAAACAAAATCAATGCTAGTTTTATTTAATAAACAAATTTTTTTTAAAGAATCAGCTTATGAAACATAATGATTAATCTTTAATTAACCAATTCGGCTGTGAATGAAACTTACTCAATTCTCCGGTTGCTACAGAAAAGTCATGTTTTAAAATGGCAAATTTTTGTACTCTCTGAGCATTTGAAATCGCATTCATATTAGCTCTATCGATACCTTCTTGAATCGATTGCTTTACTTTTGGGCATGGCCCGGCATCAATAATTTCAGTGATTGTTTTATATGGCAATCCAAGAGACTCCATCCATTCTAAAGCATCTGAATTTAGGATTTCTTTTGGTTCTCCAGTTTCTGTATTTATTTCTGTCTATAAAGTTATACATACATATATTAATTTATAGTAAAATTGTGTATAGTATAAATAAATAACTAACTTTTATTGTTACAAGCATTGTTAAATATTTCCGTTTATCACCAATGAGAAATGCATTACTTATTCCTGGTAGCTCTCTTTTAACCAAATTTTCAATATTATTTGGTGGAATATTTTCACCACCTGAAGTTATAATTAGTTCTTTAATTCTTCCTGTTACATAAACATATCCATTTTCATCTATGTAACCAATATCCCCAGAATGAAGCCAACCATCATCATCTAAAGCTGCATTTGTTTGTTCTATGTCATTTAAATACCCCATAAAAATACTACGTCCTTTTTGACATATCTAAATAAATTAACAAAAAACACTAGAAATTCTTGAATTTTTTAATAATATATTTTATAACACTACTTCACCATTGCCATTTTCGTCTTGATTTATTATTTTTGTATGAATTCCTCGTAAGGGCTTACCAACAGTTTTTAAATTTGGAACACTATGGGTGGATAAGCAATGTGCTCCGCTGCATTCAGATAACCCATATCCTTCTAATGTTTGAATATCTATACAAAGAAAATCTTTTTTTGTGTCTTCATTTATTGGTGCTGCACCAGATGCAAATGTTTTACATCTATCTAAACCCATTTGTGCTTTGATTCTATTCAAAACCAATTTTTTTGCTATTGTATACTCCCAACTTTCATTACATTTTCTAAAAATATTAGGAAATTAAAAGTCGTTAAACTTTATTACTTTAACAAATTAAGCTGGATAATGAATATTTTAATTGAAAAATGCTATATATGTATAATAAATGCCACAACTTAATTAAATATATAAAACTTTAAATTTTTCGACAAATAAAATCTCACCCATCCATAACAGCCAAATGATGCCTTAAAGCCACACTCTTAGCCCAATCAAGAACTGTTTTACGAAATCCAATAATTTGATTTTCATTTTTTCTAAGACCTTCAATAATTTTTTCAAGAATACGCGGAACACCCATAAATCTTGTAGGTCGAGCTTGTTGTAATGTTTTTAATAAAGTTCCTTTCAGTGCATCCCGATCAGCAAAATACACTAAGGCACTTGAAAATATCGGGTAAAAAACATCTAATATTTGAGCTGCTATATGATTCATTGGTAGATAAGATACTAGAACTTCTTTGGTATATTCGGATTGTACAAAACGTTCACTTAGAGATTGTACAGCCCAAAGTACATTGTCATGGCTTAACATTACAGCTTTTGGCTGACCTACAGTACCCGACTATAATTGAAAATTATTAGTGTAACATGTATTTAATATTTGGAGTAATATTTACCGTGTAAACTAGGCAACAACATTCATTAATGGCCATATTTTTCATTCTTTCATTGAATTCTATATCAACATCTTCTGTGTCCATTTCTTCAATATAAGACCACTGTAAGCATTTTTATTTTAATTGTACTATTATTATAAATATTACAGATATACGTATTTACCTTGAAATATCCGTTTTCATTGTTTATATATGCTTCAAAAGGCTCATAAATTTGAATAACCGCTTTTAATAAAGGAAGACTATTTTTAATATTGCGAACTTTTTCCATTTGTTTTGTATCGTCAACTATAACAATATTAGCAGATGATGTATTTAAAATATGATATATAGCCTCAGAAGAGCTTGATGGATAAATTCCAGCAAACATTGCACCCGCATGAATTGCTCCTAACTCTGAATATACCCATTCTGGACAATTTGAGGATAATATTCCAACTGAATTACGAGCTTCTAAGCCGAGTTTGATAAAAGCTTTACTAATATGTATAACTTTTTTCAGATAATCTCTGAAAACAATATGTATAAATTCTCAAAATATTATCGAACTAGATAACTGGTACTAACTTATAATTAACAAATTCCCATGAACCTTTTGAAGTTTTAAAAGCTAAAGCATTCTGATCTGGATACTGACTTGATATTTCTTTTAGTAATTTTGGTATAGATATTGGTGATTTAGCGGCCATACCCTCAGCTTCAATGCGAATATTTACAGTCTTTTTTGCATTTGTAGTTGAATAAGCTCCTGCTGAATATTTTATTTGATTTGGACCATTTTTATATATTTCTTCCATTTTTTCTATTCATGAAATTTTATTAGAACTTTTTCAATAACTATTAATCAAGAATCTGTGAACTAAATGTTAATCTCCGAATATTTTGACTAGAAAATAACGACTAATTATGTATAGGCCTGATTCGAATTGTTTAATGGCTAGTGCGTATTGTTTTTTTTTCTCTTTGTAGCTATCAGTCTCTGATAACATTTAAATGATATTAAAAAGCCATGGAGTTATTAGTCTTGAACTTAAAATAATAATCTTAAGGGGTTCATGTCTCAGAGACATGAAAAATGATAATTTTAAATAATTTTTTTCTCTCAGTAAATTATTTTATTTTATAAAAGTAAAAATATGGCATCATTACATGTTTCGATTTGACTTCACGAAAATTTGAAAAAAAAAATTTAATAATTTTAAAAGTTATGGCTGTTTGTGTTGACCCAGTTCCAAACAGAAGTCCCTTGTGGTGACCACCACAAATCTTTGGAGATTCATCTAAAATCAATCGGACAAAAATAAATTAGTTTTATTATCAAATAATCTCGTTCCTGATCGAAACTTTCTATTTTACAAAAAAAATAACAAAATAGCGGTCTCAGGAAATTTTTTTCCAGATTTTCGGGAAAAAACAGCAGTTAATTGTTTATAAAAAATCGAAATTTAAAAACAAAAAAAACTCCTACGATCAGGCAAGAGTTTTTCATGTTTTCCAAAAGCTGGATGAATTTAATTGAAATCTAACCAGCGGCTTTCGAGTTACAGAGTCCACCGGTTCAAAGAACATAGTTTTGATAAAAACGCATTTCAAATTTTACACTCGGCGTATATAGAGGCCGAGAGCCCTTTGTTGAATAACTCAAAAAGTATTTGTCGGATGCACTTCAAATTTTCGGAGAATATTTTTAAGATATTATAGTTTAAGAAAATGTAAAAAAAAAATTTGAAAATGCTGACCCCTTGAGGGAAATTTTCTCAGCTGGCATTTGTTTGTTTTTCTGATTTGATAATATTGAAAATAAATAATTTATCATCCTAAAAGATTAAAGTTGAAGATTAAATGAAGTTAGGCTTAGTATATAAAGGCTTTTAGCATACAATTTTTCTGGTGTTATTTGATCATGGTATTTATAGATTAATAAATCGATGATTTTTGATAAATCTACTAAAATTTTACTTTTAACAAATAGGAAAAAATTTCAGACAACTAAGTTAATTGCTCGAAAATGAAAATTATAACAATTATTTAACAATCATTTTTGTGTAAAGTGTATAAATAAGTATTTTAAATAAAGCGTGGAGCTCTGAAATTAAAAAAAAAACCATAATTTTAAATGAGGTAGTACTATTAGTTAGAGTTTATTATCTTAATTGCTAAAAACCAATATGATAGCCAAATGCTCCTTGTTCGACACCTGCTTGCATTTAAACTTGATTTAAAAATAATAAATGAAATTTCCGGGTATTCTTTTACCTTTGCCCAATTCAAATTTTTTGCTTAAGCTTTTTTTGTATTTGTTTATTTTAAAAACTTATAATTAACTTAGATGCTTAATAATTTTCTGTTATCTTTGGACCCCTTTTAAAAGTGGCAGATTTAATAACATAGTATTCCCGACACCCGATAACCTTTGCTTGTAAATTATTAGAGGTTTGGGAGCATGTTTATTGTATTAATGAATTATGTTTTTTTATTTAGAGTGTTGGAAGTAACTGATAATTCAAAAAACTTTTTATTAAACTAACAAAACGTGCTGTTTTTATCTTATATTTTTCTGTCAATATTAAGCTTCCCGATTTGTGGTCAAGGTCCAACTTATTCTATGCTTTTGAAATGAGAGTATCAATTTTTATTAAAAACACTAAAAGTCGTACCAAATTTGTTCGTTAAATGAAGTTTTTTGGAAGTAGAGAAAAGTATTATTGCAATTGATTATGGGTTCATAGTATACGGATAAATATTCATGCTAGAAATTTCATCATTTGTTATTTTGATTGGATTTTAATGGTAAATGTGGCAGGTCAAAGAATAATGCACCACAGAATTTAGTGAGATAAATAGTTATTAACCTTAATAATTCCATCTTGGTCCCCAAACTCTACTATTAATATTACTACATTTAGTTTGATTGATTAAATTTTGATTTTCATTTGTCCTATAAAAATTATTAAATGAAATTTGTTTGCATGTAGTTTAATATTTTTATTACATACAATCGACTTAAGGCCATAATAAACATATGTGCAAAATGTGTAATTTTTACTTAATTTGTGTATTTTCAATTTTTCCATCTAATTTTGTGTTAATTTTAAAAACTATTGTTGTGAACAGCTTAGCTATTTTAAACCTGAAATGTCGAAAATTGTATAAAAATGACTAGATATGTTAATCCAGTTGTTAACATCTGAAATAATAAAACATTCAAATGAAGATTTATAATATAAATTCATTCTTGAAATTGTCATATTTACTTTCTGAAGAATACTAAGATCCATTGAAAAAAACCCAGAAACATCAAATTTGAACTTCTCATTTATTAATTGGATGTGCATGTTAGTGAGGACTCCATCGAAATCAAAGTGTATAGAATTGCGTTCACATTTATTGAGCTCTATTTCCAAATTTTCGACTTCTTGCACACAATCTTCACATGAATTTAGCATTACGTATATAATCAACAAAGAATATATTATTCTAATTGCTGCTTCTAAAATTAAAAAAATGTGAGCATTCCTCAATCAAAATTTCAAAGTGCTTTTGGTGCTACAGAATTCAATTTTAAGTAAAAAAAAAGGTTTTGTTGGTTATATTCTATTTGATATTTTTTATTCTTTTTAAAATATTCAAAACAAGTAAATTTACAAACATGAGAAACTATTCAAATTTTTTGATGTTGAGATTTTAAGAAATCAAGAACTGAGAAACCAATAAAAATAAATATAGTTGACAATTCAAGTTATTAGCTTACCTGCAAATGATTTTAAATTTCCTGTCATCAAAAATACATAAATTTTGAATGCATCTGTTAATAAATTAAAAAAACTGATAAATAGCAAAAAAACGATAGAAATTTTAAACTGAGAATTTAAAATCGTTTGAGCATCATATGTTATACTAAGACTCTGTCTGATTTCTTTGATTTGATTTAATAGCCTCATATCACATGCAATTGCTTGAGGGTTTAGTAAAAGTCGTGGTTGATTCACATAACAGGACTGACAGTCTTTAGAAAATTCTTTTAACTTTTCTTTAATGAGAGATAAACAATGTCTTAACACCATTGTATAAAAGAAATGCTGAAGATTTCTAGCCATTACACAAAAATTACTAAATTTTAAACAACACCAAATAAGCTTGGACGAATATAAATCATAAGAATTAAAAAGTAATATTTCTTTAAAAATACCCAGACAGTTTAATAATATAACTTTTTTAAAAATTAGCTCATAAACAATTTGTTTTCCATCTTCTTTTGCACATATAACCTCATATACATTTTTAATATGATTCCAAAACTGTTTATCTTTGTGTTTTTGTATCCAACACTCAGCAATGATAATTATGTGTGAAAATAAATCAAATGGAACAAAAAAAACTTTTTTTTATAGAAGGAATATTCTTTTGAAATTTTAATAATAATAATAATATCATGAGTTCTACAATAGCTAATACGATTCCAATTAAAGAAAAAGAAACTTGGGAAACTTTTGAAATTATTTTAGATTTTCCATTTTGGTGTTTAGGAAGAAGCCCAAATATTTGAAAATAACGAATTAAAAAATTGAAGTATTTCATTTTTCTTAAATGAGTTGAAATCAAGCACAGTACTAATGAAAATTATGTGAAGTATGTCGTTTAATAGAAAAAATATACATTAAATTAGTCCAATATTAACTTTAATTACTTAATTACATGTCGAGTTCATTCTTTATCTTAATTTCTTTGTTTTGTTTTCATTAAAATGATAAATGACTCAAATGAATCAAAATTTGTTTCAAAAATAGATACTTCGTATTTTCTACATACATAATAAGGTTTTTTATTGGAAAGAAAAGAATTTGAAATCATGAAAAGTTTTTAATTACTATCAAAATTAAAATGATAAAATTAAACTTATTTCAATTACTTTTGATTTTTGGTATTTAAAATTAGCTAAAACTTTTCCAAAATTGTATTCAAAAAATGCTAATTTATCTGTCTTTTCATGTGATCCTTTTAATTATAGTTTATAGTAGTTTAACCACATAAAACTTAAAATTTAATACCGAGATCAGATACTTCAAGTCAGCTTAAGAAAACTTTAATAAACCCTCTTGTAGTAAATACACAAAAACCCTTTAGTTAATACTCATTAATAATTTATTTTCTACAGATTTTTAAAGCATAAAATCAAAACTTTTATTTAAATGTATTAACTAATTGTTCACCCTGAAGGATAACTGGAATAATTCAATAGCAAAAACACTTGTCTTAAATTTAATAAGAAATGAAAAAAAATCTTATTTCATAAAAATAATATGTCAAAGTAGGTAACAAATGTTTATTTCATAATTTGGCATTATATTTTTGTTCCAGTATATATTATTTAGGCTTTTGTGATGAAAGGAATCCACGATTTTAATCTAACATGTTATAAAAACTGAAATTGGTGTTCTTATTACACGATTTTTTTAAAAATGACGATATCCAAAATAAAAATTTTCAGGGATTATTCAATTTGAAGTGGATAAAATCAGGGAGAATCATTTTTGGTTTTTATCAATTCATTATCTTTTTTTTAACAATTTTTCTTATAGGAATCTATCGTGCAAAAATAGAATTAGGTGTGGGCCATTTCTCTTAACACATTAAGCAAATTGGTGAAATGTATGTCATTTCATAAAACAAATTACTCCAATATTAGCTTTAATAATCCAATTATGTGTCAAAGTCATTACTTCAATTATGATTGCTTTCTTTCTTTTAAGCTAATGAATATGGTCACAAAATTTAATTAAGGAAAAAACTAATTTTCCGTGCATACAGCTTTCCTATAAGTATATAAAACTTTATAATTAAACAACAAAAATTCGACAGTAGAAGTAAATTTAAAACAAAGTATTTAAGTATTTCCAATAAGAAATTAAAGTAAATGAAGTAGACAAAAACTTAGTTGAAAAGGAACCATGAGTAAATATGAATTAAATAGAATTGAAAGGCAGTGAACTTTTTTTCTTGTATTATTCAACATGTCATATATATATCTTTAACTTTAAGCTTTAATTGTAAGATTAGACCTGCAACTTAAAAATAATATGAAGTACCTAAAACTGCACCAAATGAAAATAATTATTAAAATGATATCCTTAAAGTTAAAAAATATATGTATATTTTAAATGAAAAATTGTAAAAAGGATTATTTCAATCAACTATCTACTTATATTAACGGGATCAAATCTAAAAAATGAGTCAAGCTCTATAAAAAGAAAACACTTAAATATTAATATGACAAGCTAAAGCTTTTTCCTGGTTTTCTATAAGGATATAGAAGTATGAAGGCAATGATGCAGGTGGAAGAAATCTATTTTTTATTATGGAAAACCTTTAACGGAAAAATATTCAAGTAATATGCTAAGCTTCGTTGTCATTGGTCAAGTAATAGACTATTTGATAGTATTTTGTTTACTATGTAATAGAGAATTTGGGTCAAAAAATTAATGTTTTTATTAAAAATAAATTCTAGACTTGGACCTTTTTGAATTGAAAGGTTGGAGAGTTATTTGAAAATGCAATAAAAATTAAAAGAAAATATCACTTACAAATATTAAGGTCTTCTAAAATTGATTTTTAAACTTCATTTGAAAGTTTTAACAATTCGTGATAAATTGTTAAATAAAATTATGAAATTTTTAAGAGATATTTTACAAATTTCTACTTATATTGGATTTAATTTATTTTCATAATTTTACTTTATCAATTTACTAGAGACTAATGGTCTCATAAGTATTTGATGCAAAATTTGTTGCTGTAATGAATGTATCACTAAAGTTTTTTGTAATGTAAAAATTTATGCTACTAGTGTTGAGCGTACCATTTCACATCCAAACGAACAAAGAAAATTAAGAATTAAGTATTATTAAGTACCTGAATAACTGTTTAAGCGTACAGTCCAAAGCATTCGACAGATACAAGATAAGGAACCTAGACGAGGCAAGGAAGTTGAACAAAGAGTCCCTTAGAATATTGACATGGTTCATCATGTTACATTGTCCTTTTCTTAAGTAACTCTATAGACTGGAAAAATAAACAACTCCAAATTGCAGATTCTGTGACAAGGTAAAGAAAACGCCTACTCACCTGCTCTTTGACTATGGAAGAGTGGTGTCAAAGAGACTAAAGCATCTTCTCAGTTGTCAAGGGACCTGCAATAAAGAATAAAATTATTTTTTAATTTTCATTTAGTTCTTTCAAGTAACATTTTTGTTAAATAAAAATTATAACTCCTATTTTTTTATTATACGTTAAATACTGGGTTTTCGCCAAATGTAAGCCCTAAAACAGGAAATAAATCTGTACAATAACTGTATAACTAAGTACTAGAACATGTCATAGAAAGCATTTTAATTGAAACAACTCCACATAACATGAAACCAAAGACAATGATGACATAATAATAAGAATAAGGCAATAGGGAATCAAAATACGACAGTGCTATGAATTAGGTTAAATATCGGGATATAATATTAAAGGAAAATAATAGAGCAGGCAAGCATCCAAGGGGAATAATTTTGTCTAATAAAATATAGAGTATACGCATAGTTACTTAAACCGTAAAATTAAAGTACGTGCAATACAAAAACAAATTAATTATGTAAAAAGAAACTAAAAATTTTTGCGTGGCTGGCTGGTACTTTTGCCTAAAAACGATGAAATTTCTTTATAATTTTTAGTAAAAAAACTTTTTAATTTCATGCTTGCTGAAAATATAGAATTATTTTTAAAGTAAATTTCAAAGAATAAAAACTATGGTATTATCGTGGCTTTAACAACAGAAAAATAATATTTACTAAATAACGAGAAAAGTACTAAATAACTGGGAAATAAATGATGTTTTATTTTTAGTTATCTCTTAATAATTGTAATACTTGTAGATACTTTAATTGAGTTGTATAGTTTTACGACACTTCAGAATAGATATTATTCTTCTTTGATTTTCTTTAAATTTTTACACTTAATTACTGAATTTTTTTAAGAAGAAGAAACGCTATTTGCTCTGGATTAAAATAAGGTGTTAATTTGCAAGATAGTTAAAGCTTTAATAGATTGATTAACGACTAAATTAAATGTTTAAAACCCTTACCACAAAAGATATTTTTAAAATGAAAATTAAAGACATCAGTATGAGCGTGATTGAGAAAACAAGAAGGTTATTGAGTCCATTGCGATTAGCTTTAAGCCAAACTGTCAATTCTTAACGCACTTACAACTAATCATTCAATACAACATGCCAAGTGCTGTGAATTTCTGAACATAAAAATTAAATATTATATATTTATAGAGAGATCGAAGAAAAGTCTGTTACCAAAAAATTTTCTATTTCACGAGTTGCTTTCACTAATGGATTAAGAGTATATTATTTCTTATTTTCAGGAGTTAAAAATTTACATGCATATAGAAAACTATTTTCAGGTTGTATAGCGTTGAGAACGAATAATGTAAAATGTTATTTTGGTAATTTTGTAGAAAAATGCAGAAATACATATATTATTCGACAGAGACACTTTCAAGTTAAAAATACGGTATGGACCCCGGTATGTAATTGAATTTAAACTGGATCATATGTAGATGAATAGCAACAAGATGGTTACTATTTTAAGTGGTTTTGGATAAGAAGTTCTACTGTCGATCTATATATTCCTATATAAATATTTTATTTTAGACAATAAGTGCATTAAAATACTGTAATGAATTTAAACGTAGAAGGCTGAAGAAGAGCTAAGTAGGCAGGAGCCGAGTGTAATGAATTTAAGCGTAGAAGGCTGAAGATAAGCAAAGTAGGCAGGAGCTGTCAAAGGCAAGTATATACGCAGCTAAAATTCAGTCAGTAAGTCAGGTGGAGTCGACTGGAGTTAGTCAGTTGGAGTTGACTTGAGTTAGTCAGTTGGAGTTTACTGGAATCAGTCAGAGTGGAGCTGAGTCAGGAGTACAAGTCAAGTGCAGTTTAAGCTCAGGGGAGTTCATCATAGTTTTCAAGTTACAGCTGAGTTGCAGTTCAATGTTAATATTAAAATCTTTTCTTCTATTGTAAATATATTCCGAAATAAATTTTATAACAATACTTTTAGTATTTATAATTTTTAAATATCTATATTATTATGTAAATTTTAAAAACTAGGACGAAATTGAAGAGCTCGTTTATTTTAAATAACTGCAACTGTCACTTTTACAATAAATTTTATTTAAAATTTAATTTTAGAAGAACTATTGCTTTCTTTTTTTATGAAAATGTTTCTTGAGATTAGTATATCAAAATATGAATCCTGCAATTATTTATTATAAAAATAATAAAAATTTTTTTTAAGTATAATTTGCAACAAAATTTTTGGGAATTGGCACATTTTCGCTTAGGCTACAAATTTGTAGAGACCTAACATTCTGCCATATTTCAATAACCTTTAAAGATGTGGTTATTTAAAAAGTTAAAGCTAAATTAGCCTTGAAATATGCAACTGTGAAAAATAAATTCTCGTCTCACAAAACGATTTATTTGATTCAACATTAAAACCAAGGAATTACTTCTAATATTGAATGCATTCCTAAGTTATTGAAAAATTTACCAGCTTCCAATATTAATTATTGTTTATATTTTTTATTTTCAAATTTATTTGAAATACTGCATTCTTTAGACTGTCTTTACTGCTGTCAATATTTTTTTATTTTTATTTTTGCTGTCAATATTTTCCCAAAATATGTCCGGTTATAATGTCATACTAAATTTTAAATTTCTATTAAGCTATTCTCCATCACATAAAAAATATAAGTATTTTCAAATTTTAAACTTTTTAAACTAAAGGAATAATACAACATGGATTAAGATTTTATCAGCTGATATATTATGACCTTTTGAGTGGAATATTGAAACTTTCACAGCTTCCATTCTCAGGTATTTTAAGATTACCCCTTATTTAAATTTTGTTATCTAGTTTCATTGGAAGCTGCCAAAATATTTTGGAATTGAGCTTATAAAAGTGCAAAAATTTTGCGCGCGCAAAGATTCCTTTTAATGTGTTAAAATACCTAGATAGAAAAGCAAAAGCTTTTCACATAAATCGAAAAAGTCCAATGTTTGTTAGCTTTGAATTTTCCTTTAAAATAAAGTATTTCACTAGTACTCTTACAATTATTTTATATCTATATATAAATGTATATGTTTAAGGCTGGCATCCTAGAATTTTACCCAGAATCCAAGTCATGAACTGGGATCTTAAAGAATAGTTGGTGTTCCGGTTTCGGGTTGTGCTGTTTGTTGCCTTTCCTCCTTTTAAATTTTTTCAATACTACATACATATATAAAAATATTCATCTATATGTAAATTTATATATATATATGTATATATATATACATATATATCTTGTAAGCAGTGCAAATTGGTACACAACATTGGTTTATTAATTGATAATTATAAATAAAATAAAAGATTTTAAAAGTTAAAACTAAAAAAAATATAGTTTTCGTGTAATTTTGTTTTTATTTTGTTGTATTGAATGGAATATGCTTTTAATAAAATTTTCGTTTTCACATTTTGAAATACTAAATTACTTTAAAAATGATAATTTTTCTAATAGTTTTTATGCTAAAGGAGGAAACAGTTTGTTAAAAGTATTTTTTTGAATTCATTTAATTAATATTATACACTTAGTTACACTATTAAAAATGAAAAGGACTTCTTGTGTATAAGCCCGAAAATTATATGGTTCAATGGAAGAAGCTGTTTGTGTGAATAAATTTTTTTTAACTTTACAGTTACATAAAATCAAAAGTTATTGAATATTAAAGTTTTATTAAATTGCATAAAAAGAAAAAGTTCTTTCAATTAATTTAATATAAAAAAACAACAAATGAATCAAAGCGTTTAAGAATTTTACGGAAAACAATCTTTTCATTGTAAACAGAATGTGACTATCAAGCAAAGGTGCAACTGCATTGCAGTCGTAAGTTGCAATTTTTTAATAGAAAATTCAACTAATTTTTAGCACTTACAAATTAAGTAAAATCCTTAAGAATAAAGTATTATTACGTATTTTTGCTCATGCGTGAAATGCGTACCAACTTCTTCATATTTTTTTTTTTTGCTTTATATATATATATATATATATATACATATATATAGATATATAATTTCTTTTATTTCCGTCCAATATAAAGCTGCAGATTTGAAACTTTTTTGTTAGCTATCTAAAAAAAAATATTAAAGAACGATAAGCATATTAAGGTAGTTTTCCTATATTTTTATCAATAGCTTGGTCATAGCCTGTATTGGTATACACAAATTTTCTATTAGAATTAGTGGAAATCCCTAAATTTGAATTGTGTATGTATGTAGCATCAAATAAATTTTTTCTCTCTGTTAATTCAATGGATCCATGTCCTTGGGTAACATTATTGAAAATTCAATTTCATTCGTATAGGTAATTTTTTTTTGTTAAGAATTTCATATACGGTAAAAAGGATTATTGTAATATTTTGTATATATGTAGCAGAGAATAAAAGACTCACACTTCTAGTTTTGATTACATTTAGTTCCATGGAATTTTTTGGTATTATTTTAAGACTTTTTTATTTAAAGAAAATAAGACTAAATTTTACGTTTAAATATATATATATATATATATATATGTCTTAATTGTTACATAATTAAAAATTTTAGTTATTTAGCTATAATTGCACTTTTAACTACTTTTATAATAAATAATTAATATTTTGGAGATACTTTCATGGTAATTTAACGAAAGTATTTTTTATGCAGGAATATGAATATGATTTGTTTTAATAAAAAAAAATTAAAGCTTAAAACCACACGGCAGAAGTGAAAACTTAATTGTTTTAATGGAATATTTTCTATTATAATAGTATATGATTATATAACAAATTATATATATATATATATATATATATAGTGACATATAATAATTATAGTTTATAATCCTATTTACTAAGCTTATACAGCGCTTAGAAGTGCAAGGGGTACTTAAATTAGAAAAGAGTAAAGTAAAATTGATATGCTTATGCACTACTGAATCTAAAGGAAGTAACTTAACTCAACAATTTATGGAATCTTAAATTATAAGTCATAGAGTTCTTATGACAAAGTACATACTTCAATATATTTTCGAAGGTCAACAAAGTTCGGATTAATCTAAAAATATAAATCATTTTATAACCATAAGCTCTTATCAAAAGTTTATATATTGCTACGATTCGGGGTGTAAGGACACCGGCCATTCGCGTCTTAAATGTAACGAAATTGATCCTTTTCAGTTTGATAAAATTATAAAGGAATTTAGCCCTCTGAAGTTTTAAGATGAAATTGGGCGATTAATTCAAATATCTCTCAAACTGAGTGATGTAGCATAAGAATAGGGACCAGAATTTGAATATCGTAAGGATCTTACTTTCCAAGACACTTCTTTGGTCATTCAACAAAAATTATTGGATCTGAGTTGTAAAATTCACTATTTAGTCTTATCTTGCAATTTTAGATTAATATATTTATTTCGTTTGATGCAGAATTCCTTAAATAGTCAAATTTTTAATGACCCTAATAAGATTAATTTTAGGTTTTATGTACTTATGTACATACTTCAAAGCAAAATTGTTTTTTGTTGAGTCCAAATTTTTTTATTGTTGAAATTAACTTTCTTATTTTACAATTTACAATGACCAAACGTAATGGGGATAAGTGCAAATATATATTCCCTAGAAATGTTTTACAGTATCTAGCAAATTAAGATTATATTTTAATATGAAGCTCACCAACACTTTATTGAAATTATGCCTAATCGTCCTAGTTAATCGTTATCGCCTAATCATTATAAGCTTATTTCCTTACTTAATGTCTTATGACCTCTTTCTATCGTAACGATTTTGGGTTTCAATTTGATCGCATGCCACTCTTACAATTTTGATTTAAGCACTGTGTTTTTATATAGATAAAAATAGTACCTCTTTAAAAATAATCACTTTTTACAAGTAAAGTAATCGGAAAACATAACTAAAACGCTTGTTTTTTAGCAAAATTTCTAACCCGCTCCTTTAAACATAAGAATGATTGTTATTATGTATTCAGTGACCAAAAACTAATATAGATATGATAACATTTTTCTTCAAGGTGCATTTTTTGTGTAGTCTAATATGGTCAGTTTTTCTAGCAATGATCAGAAGTTTTATATACAGTGGTGGCCAAAGAAATAGAACATTAATACGTCAAAACATCAAAAATTCAAATCCAGATATTTTGATAAAGAAAAGAAAAATGGGCATCAAAGAATTAATTATCTAACAATTTCTGAAATGTATAATGAAAGTATCGAAAATATAGATGAATTCAATTATGATAAAGAAAGGTAAATTTCTTTATCTTTTTATCATATTTGTAGTTAAATAATTTCTTATTTATTTAGCCGCTTGAAATAATATTATTTTATTCAAAGCAAAACTAGTTAAAAACATAAAACTAGTAAAAATATGTTTTTAAGTATTTTATGGCTTAAAAAAACCCAAATCCAAAAAATTTTTTTCCTTTGCACTTTCTTGCAATCTGTGAGTAATAAATTAATTAAGGATTATTTCTTGCGGAACTTGCGTTGAATCTTTTAACTATCCTTAAAATATAGGAAATTCTTTCTCGTAATGAAAATAAAGAGGCAAATAAAGAAAAATACATAACCTACCTGACAAACAAGAACTTCTTGATAGTTCCAATCAAAACCTTTACATAATTTTTTTGATAAATGTGTTTCAATTATTTTATTTTTCAATTTTTTATTCAGTGGTGCAATAGAAACAAACTGCAAATTACTTTTACGTTAAAGTGTAGCATCCCGTTTATATAATTTAATAAAATAATATCATTTCAAGCGATTAAACAAATAAGAAATTATTTGGCCACAAATATGATAAAAAGATAATAAAAATTCACCTTTCCTTATCATAATTGAATTCATCTATATTTTCGATACTTTCATTATATATTTCAGAAAGTGTTAGATAGTTAATTCTTTGATGTCCATTTTTCATTTCTTTATCAAAATAACTCAAAGATTCTGGATTTGAATCCGTTAATACCATTGTTAAAACATCACAATATTGAAGAAAATTAATTAATAAAATAATATTTAGAATATAAGTCTTATTGAAAGAAAGAAAAGATCTATAAAAAAAAAACAAATTCAACAACTGTTACCAATTATAGCAATTATTAGCAAAAATAAAAAAAACTAAATAACAAGAGGCATAAATAAACACTAAAAATTAACTATAAATAGTAATAACAAAAATTAGCAATATTTAAGTTCAACTCTCAATAATAAACCAACAAAACTAATAATCAACAATAATAAAAAATATTCCACTAAAAAAAAGCAACCTACATTAAAAAAAACTTGTCAACCAGATTTTGATACACCCATTAAATAAAGTTAAAGCGGCAACTGAATCGGATCTGAAGCTGCTTCTAAATCGGCTTCTGAAGACGCTTCAGAAGCGTTGGTGTGCGCTAGGCTTAACGCACCCGAGCGTGACGGTAGAGTTAAATTTACCTCCAGGAAAAGAACAAAGTGTGCCTATAGAAAATTGTTTCTCTTTTTTCATTATTTAAAGAACAATGACAAATTTCAAGAAAAATAGTATGTTACAAATGTTTTTTGTTTTAATTATGTTTTTCGTTTAAAAAATTGTAGAATTTTTTTTAATATCAATTATAAAAACTATAAAAAATTAATTTCTTCTCAATAACCACTTTGTTTTTTTATTTTATTTTTATCGTAATTTATCATCAAAATTTTTCAGACCATCCTTTTATTTTTAATTTGAATACTTTGAATTATAATTGTTTCTGTATGGAAAAGGAAAAATGTTTCGTCAAAAATTCATGATTGGAAATGATTTGAAATTTCTCTTTTCATGTGTAAGATAAGGCATCAATTAATGTAATTATTGTGTGAATAAAAGGTATACTGAAGAAGTTAAAAATTATTTCATCTTTTCAATACTGTACTCTTATATTCAATAAATGTTTACACTTGGCTAAAAAGATGAGCTGAGCTTCATCCTAATATTTCTTTCAAAGTCGGAAACAGTAAAAACTAAAAATAGACTAAAAGTTGATTGAATTTAACTGATTCTAATCGTTATAAATACCAGAGTAGTTTCAAAAATTTTTTCTTTTTCAGAAACATGAAAATATGACTCCTTATTAAGTTAAATACTAACCAATAAATTACTTCTCGTATATTTTTAGTAAAATTGCCTGCACATCGATCTCCAAGTTTCATACAAACGTATGCACTGTTATAAAATAATGATATTTAGCAAAAGCAACCTTAGCAATAAAATAATATAGGATTATTAAATCGATTTCAATTGAAATTATAAGAAATAATAATAAAAAAATTCTCCTTTTTTAAAATTTTTCAATAAACTAGAAAGCATTGTAGATTCTAACACATACTTACATGAATGTAAGACATCACTTAAAGCTTATTTTTTTCTTAATTTTTGATTTTAGTCAGTAAAAATAATCATTGGAAAGCTTTAATAATTCCAAAATGCTTAATATACAATAAAATTTCCAACTTTAAATAAGTTACAATAATTCTAGTCCTAGCCACATATAATATCATAATTAAACTTTAACTTTACAGAAAATGCTTTTTGTTTTACCCCCTACTAAATTTAATTTTCAACTTTAACTAAACATCCTTCTTAGCTTTCTGAAAACTACATCTCATTAGTTATATTATAAGGTAATTTCAATAAATTTTACTTTGTCCTTTTTTTTTTTGTTTTTGTATGCATGCAAGAATAATTTCTTTGAAAAAAAGGTAAAATTCATATACATGCAAATTTATTTCAGTTGCTATGAAAATTTAGTGGCTAAAAGTATAACTTTTCTGAACAATTCAACCTCTTTTAAAACATGGATGATGCAGGAAAAAGAATAAATTCCCTACGGGATAACTAAATTAAAGTAAGAATGTTAAGTTTTGCTACTGTCTTAAAATGCAAACTTGAACCAAGTCATTCTTAAGAAAAATAACAATTTTCCAAGTTTCTTTAAAGTTTTAATGGCTTCTGCCTTGTTGATACGTTGATTACATCTACTTGAGTTACTTCATTTAACGTAGAATGAGGCCCTTGTCAGCATATAGAACATTCTTTAATTATATTTTTTTCTAATTTTTATTCATTTTTTTATATCAAAAGCTATTATTCTTACTTATAACATAGTTTCTATCATAGTTTATGATCTTTTCAGACAAGTTTATGCACTGTATTAGATCCAATAAAAGAAAACAGTTTTCACTCATCTTAAAGATATGTACATAACATCTGCTACACTTATTACAATAATTTAACCAACTAATTGTATTTTAGTAAAGTTTTCCATTAAAACATTGGATTTTATTTTGTAAAATAATTTATTTTGAGTAAAGAAAAGTTAAAAACTGTTTACTATTTGTAATTCTTTTATTTATTTTAACTAATAAGTTCGTTAAAATTGTATTAGCGATCATTTAAGATATTTTTTGAAGAGTTTTTATAATTATTTAGCTTGCATTAAGTTAGAATGAAAACCATGCCCCTATATAATGTTTAGTAAATAATCAAAATCTCATTTTTATTAAAGAAAGCTAACAAAAACAATAATACATAATAAAACTGAAGACTTTTTTAGGTATGATACTCCAATATCAAAAGCTAGGTTCAAATTTTTATATTGTTTTTATTATTAATTTTCTTAATAAATAAAATATTTCAAAAATACTTTTTTTATATGACATAACTCAAAACCTATACATACTAATCTATCATTTTTTCCTGCTGCTGGTGTAACTGCCTATATTCATTTTTCCTAATTTTGCATGCATACTTTAAATTTTCCGTTAAAAAGTACTTTTCCTTAGGGTTTTGAAGCTACTATAGATAGATCATATTACATAAATCATAAATGACTTAATTATTTTTAGAATGGTAAACTTTTATAGCTGTGTGCAATATATTTGCTTCCCGAAATTTTGACCTTTTGATAAGGTTACTATGGAGAACAAATTTTTGGTATGATATATGTTGTGGCATAAGAAGAAATACATATTTTCTTCTTAAATTATGTAAATCAATTTAAAATCGCTTAGGAAGTACATTCAAAATTTTGAATTGATTATAATTTAATGAACAGACGTCATTTACTGCACACATTTTGATCCTGTTTGGGGTGAACCTGTAAGGAATACGATTAATCTATTAATTTTAAAGGTCCAAATGTGACCATAATTATATTTCAAATTAATAATTATTTCTAACAAAGAAACAAAAATATTAAAATTTATTTTTGTTTGTTCTTTTTCAGGCTGCCGAAATCAACAGCGAAAATGCTATTTTCTATGAAAATTTTCAATAGGAATTTATTGTCTACTAGATGATAACATTTAAGTCCTAAATACAATGGATGAACTTATGCTCATAATTAAAATGGCGGAATTGAAAAATTTTAATCAAAAACTATTCAATTGAAATTTTCAAGCATGAATTTCATAAAAAAATTTCTTGCCATCGGAATAAAAGAAAGTGAGCTTATAATAAACTAAATGTATAAATTAGTGTTTATTTAACACATAAATAATAGTTTTCTTTTAAATAAATATAATTAAGTCATGCTATTAAATAATTATGAAAAAAATATTACTAATATTCATGTAAAATATGCTATTAACTTAATAAATTTATAAAACAAACAAAATTCGTTAAATTCTACGCACAAATATGGTGTTACCAGATGGTTTATTTACAAAAGTCTGCAATTATAATAAAAATACATTATATACTAATAATAATAAAAATATTAATAAAAAAAGCAATAAATTGTCAGGAAAATTGGATAATTGTTCAGTTTTATCAATTCAAAAAGCACAAATATCAAAAAATGTGCTAGGAAAGTTTTTATGTGAATTTTTTCATAAATTTGGCACAGTACCAACATGGATTGATACTGTTAAAAAAAATGCGATCAAAAATAAAAAACAGCAAGTTTGTAGACTGAATAAGTATTCATGGATATTTTTGTTAATATATTTGAGCCTCTCAGCCAAGTGTAAGTATGCAATTTTAAAATATTTTTATAAATTTTTCTTCTAAATTTTTCTTCTTTATAAAAAGGTTATCCCAGGATGTTATATATTATAAAATTCTAACTCTACTAAAACTTGCAAAAAGGTTATCCCAGAATTTATTTATTTTGAAATCCATATCGCATAGATCAATGACACGCTACATATGAAGAAGTTAACGTTTAAAATCCTTAAAGTTATCAAAGTAATAACAGATATTTGAGAATAGGTCTGCTACTTTCCAAAACTAATTAATTTAAAAGTAAATGAAGTAGTTTTCTTTAAAAGAAAAGAAGTCTCATTAGCCACAAAAAAATTATTAAATTTAAATATTTTGTGGTTCTAACAGTAATCAACTTCGGTAGATAATTTTTTTCTCATTTTTGTTTTATTTTTTTAAATTAATTTACAACATCAAAACTTCAAGTCGATCGGAGTAAAATTGTTATCGAAGTAATGAGCATTTGAGCCCCCTTTACTCTAGAAGAAGGAGTGAGTGAGCAAAAATTTAAAGCGTTTTCCTGAAGTTTGTTAATTTCAAAATCGGTGCTGTGATTGATAGCTCGGAATCTACTGAAAAGATCGTTTTTAAATTTTACACACAACTTCTTCACATATTTTGCCAGGTAATGACGAGAGCTTTTTTTTTAAATAATTACTAATTTTACAAGAACAAATATGTCGATTTTTTAAGGACAAAAGAGTATTTTGAATTTCAAAGGCTACCAAAAATTAAAAAATCGGAAATGAAGAAAATTAAAACATTGGTTTTAATTAATAAGTTTTGACTTTTTGGTTTTGGATGATTCTGTTCGGAGTTATGGTGAACACCACAAAACAAATTTTTTTCAAAGATCCTTCAGACATTCCCTGCCACTTGCACATTTCTTATTATTTAGGAATAAAAATTTGAACAAATTTTTTTCATTTTTTATGCTATCATATAAAATTTAATTATCTAAACTAGAACTATCTGTATTGCCACAAAAAACTCTTGAAAACATACCTTTTTTTCAACGAATTAACCGAACCTCCCCTTTAAGAAATACATATTATTACAAGGGTTAATTATGATTTTTTTTTTGTTTGTAATAATAAACCCATATTTATAAAAAGATTTGACTCTTTTGCATATTTAGCTAAAAAAGAAATCACATATTTCTTTTATTTGCTTAGGTGTGACAAGAATTGCCGTGTTATCCCTATGTATGTCATATTCAGAATTAACATCCGTAACACATTTATATTTCTTTAACAAAAATATGTTCTTTTTCGAATACTTTTTAGATATCGTAGGCCACTGTTAATTCGAACATAACTTACACTTGTTAGCCACACAGAAGTATCTGCACAGAAGTTTTACATGAAATGCTGAAAATCTATTGTTAATACAATTTTTTTCTTGTTGTGCTCTCTTTTGCTTTGTTTTAGAATTATTGTTGTCCTTCTGTTTGTCTTTTTGCTTTCGAAAATGTGAGATATTATTTACTTGATGGCACTATAAATGATAAAGCCTAAAGGGCGTATCCTGTTATAATACTTCTACTTTTTACTACCATTTTTCTTGTTTGTCTTTTTTAAAATAACTAAAAAAACTTAATTTTCTTTTAAAGGCAATAATTTTTTTTTCTAGTATATCTCAAAAAATAAATAGATATAAAATCATTTTAGTAACTTTTTATCTAAATATTTCTAAAATTTCCTATGAAAAAATTTTTCTGCGCTTTGTAATAGAATCGTCTTTTCCTTAAGTTGATAATACCTTTAGACACGAAACAACCGTTCCCAGTAGGGAATTCAGTAAAGCGATTTTTAAAAAACTAGGCTTCAATGCACTAGATATTGGCTTTTTAGTAAGCTTTAATTAATTTGATTATGAATTTTTTAATATAAAAGCTTCATTTCCTATACCGGTTATATATTACGATCTCAATACTGGCATCTGCTTAGGTGCATATGGGTTGAGCATATTTTTTAGTGATATTTCTTAATATTAAAATTAGACATAAGGTAATAAAAGGATTAAGTACATCATAGCTCATTTCAAAGAGTAAGAAAATGCATTTTCTTATGCTTGATTGTTCTATTGGGCTACTATTGTTTTAAAGTACTAGAATAATTTGATTTTTCACTCACGTATTTCTCACACTGTATCTGTTATCTTGCAGTTATATATTTTCCAACTTCTGAGTGAGTTTTTGCTCTCCCAACTCATGCGGAGATCCTTTTGACTTTTATGATTGAAACCATAAAACAAAACTTGAAGAAAGATGGTCATATTTTTAGCAGCTTATAAGGAGTACATGGCGTTATTTAACTAAGCGCTGGTATATGCACGTAGCTTCTAATATTGATTACTTTGACCAAGATGGTGAAGATATACAATAAAATTATAAAAAATGTGATTTTTTTTTATCACAAAAGTATAAAATCAAGCAAATTAATTTGAATTTTATAAAAAAAATACTTTAAGTAAATCAAACTTACATAATTCAAATCATCTAATTTTTTGTTCAGTTAATCATCCCAAAAAATTGATTGAATATTATTATTAAGACGACTTAAATAATATTTTAAAGCTTAAAACTTTAGTAGTTTGTATGTGAAATTTGCAAAACAACGAAAATCTTTTATTTCACTTAAAAGTTTGCTAACCTATTTCATATTTACTACTAAATATAAGCCTTAATATAGATTTATTAATTCTTTTCAATACAAAAATTAATAAATCTATATTACACGTGCCATCCTTATAATACGATGTAGAGTTAAATACGGGTAAAATTTATCTAATTTAATTTTTTATTTGATTTTCACTAGCTTCTCTGTCGTCAACGACATTCAAAGAAGCCATGATAGAGTTAAATTGGCTTCTGGTCATAGTACCTTTTATACCTACTAAAATAACATAATATTAAGAAATAAATTGATGCTCATTTTGGATACAATTGACATTAAAACCAATAAACCAGCTTTTCTATTGCTTTCATTATTAATTCTATTATGGCTACTACGCCCTCTAATAATTTCGTTAATATTTTGTGGGAGAAAGATATTAAGGACTTCATTTATCAGAAAAATTTGTATCTCAATTGCTGGAATTTTTTATTTTTCCTTAAATTGAATTCAATTATTTCAAGATAATTAATTTATTTTTCTCAATTTATCTTTTTAAACAAAAAATTTGTTCAACTTTTGGTTGAACTTTGAATTTACAAAAGTTTGCAAAAATTTTAAACAAGATTATAATTTAAATTCTGTATAAAATTGATATCCCTTTTCTTTGCAAACAGATACATAATATAATAAAACTTACTTGAAATTATAGAAAATGTTTCTTGAGCTTTCAAATTTATTTTGAACTTTGAAAAACTTTGAGATTGAAATAGTGTATATCACAATATATTATAAACTTTTTATTCCATTTGCTTGCAAGCCTTAAGTGTGATAAAATCGATGTTAATAGTTTTTGTAGTAAATGGTACATAAGAATTTAATCCGTTTGTTCTTATTTTGGAGTTGGCTTCATACTTTAATACATCCTTAGGCTGCCCACAGAGTGCCGGCTTACAGCCGAGCTGACGCCGATTCCGATACCGAAGACTATAAAGTCGTTATGGGTAAATCAATAGGAATAAGCCCAAAGTGTTCAGAACGCAAGCCTACCAATCATAATAGGAATCGGTGTCAGCTCGGCTGTAAGCCGACACTCTATGGGCAGCCTTAGTTGAACGGATATCTTTTTATTTTTTTAATATTAGCTTCAAATTTTCGTTATTGCTGGTATAAAGCTATCTCCCAGTTATGTAATTATTTCCAAGATTTGAATTTAATTCGAACTAATCTTGTTTTAAAATATAATTTTAAGAAAATAGTTTTTGAATAATTTTTGAGTTCTTATTTTAATGGAATGAAAAAATTTTTCTATTTTTTCAAGTTTATGTCATAAAACCGATACAAACTAATGTTTGCTGAAGTTATCTGCTCATATTTTAGGAATAAAGAAAGTTATACCTTTTTATATCTTTTATATAATGAAGTTTAAAATAAGTCAAAATTTTATAAATACATCTCTTTTATTCAATTTAAAAGTCCAAAATAAAGTTTAGTTTGATGTAAATTGAAATTAATGCTAGACTTGGATCACAATCTAATGATTTTCTAAACAACTTGCTCTCTATAAAATGGATAAACATAAACAACATCAAATATTATGCAGAAGTATTCAGAAGTAGTCATGATCATAAATAAAAACAATTTTACTAAGTAAGCCAAAGAGTTATTGAACTTCTTTTATTTTTACACTCTGCTTAAGTTTTGCTTAGTGTTTACTTACAGAAAAGTTTCTACTTATTTGAATGTATGGTACTTTAAGTTAAGTGCAATACTGCTTGCGATGTCCAAAGTAATTTTAATTTTTGATTGTTTAAGCTTATATATAAAAGTTTTTATATTTATGCACTGATTACTTTTAGAATAATTAATAATATTCAATTATTTAACCAGTGAACTGTGTCACATCGTTTACAAAGTGCACACATATTTGTGTCGCGAAAATCGAACTTTGACCTGTATGACCTATATGTATATGTCCCTGTTAAATTATTGCATGAAACAGATAGGTTTATTTTAGAAAATTACCAATTTTATTCCTAATATTTATTTATTTAACATAAATTTTGCCACTTTCCAATGACGTATATACATGTTAAACACAGTTAACCAATCTTGGAATTTATTTTCTAACATGAAATATAAAATAAATTCAACTTCTCAATCTATAACAACATTTAATTTTAACTTTTGAAAATGTTATTCCTTAACAAAATAAAACTGTGTTGAAATTGTAATATCAATTCTGTGTGAAACGCCTATTAGTGATGTTAATTTTTCACTAAAATTGGATTCACTTTAAGGATTAGTAACAATTGTTATAAAAAATTATTCTTTAGATCTAAGCTTTAACCTTTTCATGTATCCAGAGTGTTCGTGTAGTTTAATTAAACTATTTCATAAGTTTTAGAAGTTTCTTATTTATCATTATTATTAAAATTATACAAATACTCACAAAATTACCTAAAAAAGGATAATACTTCTCATGTTCTTGTTAAATTAAATTTTCCACTAAAAAAAATGACTGCTACCTTAAATTTTATTCAAATTAGAATAGTAGAGTAGTTTACAAGGATAAAAGTGTTTGTTCTTTTTGGCACAGGCTTGAAAAAGTATTACCATAGACTTATAATAAGAAGAAGTTCCTTAAAAGTTAATGGTACCACGAACTATTCAAGTAAAACTCTTGAACAATGCACAAAATTAGCTCTCAAGGATAAAGATACAAAGATGATTTTTTATCTAATTTTGGAGTACTAAGCTTTCCACACTATTTAAATCTTAATTTTTTGTTAAAATTTATTTTGGTTATCTGATAAATAAACTTGAATTAATTCAATTATTATCATTATAGTTAGACAAATGCTACCAATTTTATTGTTCTCATATTTAAATGTATAAAGGTTGAAAATATTTCACTAAATTTTAATTCAGTAGTTCAATTTATCTAGAAATGTCATTAATTCAGAATGGAAAAATCAATTTCAAATTTTAAAAAAATATCTGAAACTTCAAAATTAATCAATTTTATTTTGTTTTGAATTAATTTTGTTTTTAAATTTACATAATATTTTCTTTATATTACTCTACAGATACTCCAATTATCTCTATCTTTTAATACAGCTTTAAGTAATATTCAAAAATAAGTTGCGGAAACAGTTTTAATTAAACAAAATTGAACAAAACCAACTCACTAGTAGAATAATAATTGAATTAGTCTTCTATTTCATTATAAATTTCCGCTATTCAATTAAAATAGTCTTTTAGGAAAACTGACAGTAATCGAATTATAAAATAAAATTTAGCCTTGCTTGTAAAAGTAAAACATCGAAATTAAATTGTATGAAGGAGTATTTTATCGTACAGTCGTGAAAATAGATGTGACTAGAAAAATATGCGGTAAGTTACTAGTTATTTATCAACACATTGAAGCTAGGAGAGTAATTGACAAGAAAATTATAAAAAGAAATATAAGTCGTGAAGTATTTTCTATTTAAAAACATGTAGCAAAGTACTTGTTATTGGTTGATGATCAGGAGTCATTTTAAAATTAAAAAATATTTTACTTATCACTTTGAATTGCTACAACTAATGATGGGTTTGGCAGCTTACTAAAGTTTTCAAAGTATTTAGTATTAGTTATGAGTTTCTCAAAAGAAAATTTTACATTTTTCCACGAAAAACAGATACATAAAAATTGCAAACCTATTTTATTCTATAAATATAAAAATTCCGTAGCCTTTCATCGAAATAAGAAAAATATTTAAAATCGTTTTATATTAGTTAAAATTTTCTAAAGAAAAATTGGTTTAGATTATTTCATTTCAAAATAGTAGAAAAAAAATTTGTTTCAAAAAAATTGGATGTGTATATTAGATATTAAAAATTATTTACAAAAAATAATTTTATAAACTTTTAAAAGCTTTTCGCTATGCATTCATAAAAAACGAATGGAAAATACTAATTCATAAAATGTATAATTTAGACTCCAGCTATGAGCCTGTGGTATTATATGTATCTTTTCAATAATTTCCTGCAGAATATTTTCCCACATTAAACATTATTTTTTTGTCATTTATCATAAATTAAGCAATCATTAAATGAAACACACGCAAAAAAAGTTATATATACATAAAAGTAAATGGGTAAAAGGCATTACAATAATTTTTTTTTGATTATGAGTAATATAAAAAACAAATTTTATATTAATATAAAATTATATCCAATAATTTTACTTTTTTACTGAAATAAGTAAAAATCTTAATTACACTTGTTGTAATTTTAAAAGATTACATTTTATAAAAGCTCCGAAACTCAATTAAATTGCTACAAATTTGTAGTTTTTTTGACGAAATTGAACTTAAAATATTCTTCGGAAATTATTTTAAGCCTTAATTTTTTAGTTAACACAAAATAATTATCTTAATGTACGTTTTTAGTATAGTTAAATTAAATTTTAAAAAGTTTAATAATATAAGGGATTAAAACTCTGTTTTCCCGACTTATGGCTTATGCCTTTAATTTTATATTTAAAGGACATTCTTGCATATTTTGTACTTATACGAAATATTTTGAGTTTCAAACCAAATAATATTGAAGAAAGACTGCTTTGTAAACACACCCACTTGGGGAAAAAGATTTTCTAATAAGGGACTAAAATTACTCATATTGCCGTAGACAAAAAAACATTTAAACCAAAAGATACTCAAATACAAAATATATACATAGCACATAAGCTTTTTTATAAGGCTATATATTTATAATAAACACCAAATATATTATAATGGGGTTCATTTTGTACACTGGAGAAAAATTTTTCTTTGCAAAATTTCACAATTCTTAAATTATGTTATATGATTTATAAATTAAATGAAAATGGGGGAGAATAACAAACTTTAGTATCCGTGATAAGTTTTATTTATTTTTATTCCCAAGGGTAAAATGGATCACTGGAGCTAATTTCAAACAAATTTTAAACTTTTAAAATATATTGTTTTGAACTCTTAAAAATTTTTTAATGAATAAAATATAAAAGTTTTAATATATTTTAGAATTTAATCTGCAAATTTTTAATAAAAATATTTTA
Organism: Acrocera orbiculus; assembly: GCA_947359355.1. NCBI lineage: Eukaryota > Metazoa > Arthropoda > Insecta > Diptera > Acroceridae > Acrocera > Acrocera orbiculus. The sequence continues at coordinate 8,035,607 of OX375757.1, forward strand.
TTAATTATTGACAATTACCGAATTTTTCTAAATCAAGAGATTTCAATTTACAAACGTCAAAAAACAGCCTGAATCCTGTCATATATATATTTTTAAATTGCCATTGGGTTAAATTTGAGCTACCTAAATCGATCAATTTCTAACTATAGCTCTTTGTCTCCAACAAAATGGTTTCTTAATAACAATAGTACCTTGCATTTAACTTAAAGATATAATAAAAAGATATCTAAAGAACAATTCAAAAGTGTCAATCCAAACAGCATTAAAAACGTCTTGCTTAATTAGATTATTTTTTTATATAAATAATGAAAAATTGATTTATTAAAAATGTATAATTGCATGTATTTAAGAGAACTTTAAAATCTTTTAAAACAATTTCGACCAAAATGTTAAACATATTCATGATCTCACAGCTAAAAAAATATCTACCATCCAACTAAATGCTAAAGTATAACATTTTTTACTGAAGAAATTTTTTTCATCGATTCTTTAGAAAAAAAAAATTTAAATTCTGTTTTGCGCAGTTTGTCTTTGGCAAGGATACAATTTAAATTTTTCATTGCTTAGAAATGAAAATGCAGTTTTTGTTGTTCCATAAACTTCATGAGAAAACAAAATTTAATTATAAAACTTATTAATCAATTGCATTTTTTTTATAAATACTTTTATTTCTTTTGTTTTTTGGTTTTTAAAGCAAAATGAATTCAAACATTAAAAATAAACTGAATTTTGTACGTGTATTATTGGCAAATATCTCCATCAACTTTTACAAACTTTTCTGGATATATTCCTTTCGTTTCGACCATTATATACATTATTCATTTTTTGAGTAAATTTTACTGCAGAAGTTTTTCCAGTTATATGAAACATCATATACCGCAACCAAGCGCATCATAAATTTTGCCTGCGGATAAACATACATAAACTATCCTGAGTACTTCCTGGAGATTGATGAAATAGATTTTAGTTTAGTATAGGACCTTGCAAATTTTATAACCATCACAGCTACTATATTCACATAGCTGACCTACTTATTTAAGGATATTACTATACTATGATTAACCTGGCCTATAGTAATCATTATGTATACATTTAGTTTATATACATGTATTTGTAATTGGTATTGTGATTTGCACTAATTAAATTCATTCCTGTTCATTGCTAGGCTACATTTAAAATATTGCACAAGCTGTAAATTTATCTTTAGTTCATATGGGAATATGTATATATTATTTATACACACATACATACATTATTTCTATGACATTTTGGTGCAATGTGATGAGCCTTTAGAATATTTTATTTATTGTTTTAAATTTTTTTTTCATCTGGGAAATAGAAAGCTGATATGAAAGTTTATTATATATTTAGTGTATTTAACAATAAAAGTATCCTGAAAATAATATGATATTTCAAAAATTTCTTTTATTTATGATTCAATTTACATAGTGAATTGTCTTAAAGGAAAGAAACTGAAAAAAATTTCAATTTCATAAAAACAAATTCTTTTGAAGATTATATTTATTTTAGTCTTAAATTTCAGTGGTAGCTTCCTAGTGAAGTAATGGAATAGAACTTAATTCGAAAGTAAAATCAGACATTTCTATAAATCTGGTCGCTTTGGTCGATGACTTTTGTTGGCGTGTCATAATTATGTGTCCTCACCAAAAAGTAGTTCGTTGATGGCTTAAAAGCTATATTTTCAATATTGAATTTGAAAAAGCTTTGATTAATATAAGATCAAACCAAACAGGATAAAATGAATTGTTTTGGATCAAATTAAAAAATTTCAACTGATTAAAAGCTGGCACAAATAAAAAATTAAATAGATCTATGCAAATAGTAGTTTAAAATAATTTTTTCCAAAATCTATAATTTTGTTTATTGAAAATCATTTCTGTTTTTATTTTATTTTTATACAGTTTTCATTTTGATTTCTTCAATATAATTTTAGCATAAAATTTATTTTTATAAAATAGTCTAATTATTCCAATTTAACCACTAAAGTATTATACCTAATAAATATACTTTGTAAAAGAAATTTTCCATCATCTTAACTCCCGACAGAGTGAAGTCGGGTGAAGTGAATGACACTTCAAAAATTCTGTAATAGGGACTGATTCTAGATTACCAAGCTTTGATGTCATTAAACTGATAAGAGTTTATCAGGTCAACTCTCCAAATGTCAAATTTTTTAGATCCTAAATTAAGATAAATTAAATTCAAAAATTTTTGCGGATGGCAGAAATTGTTGTAAAAATGTTAGCTTTTTTGCTCTTCAATTAACATTTCTAAAATCATCAAACGTCTTTTAATTTTAAGCGGAAAAATATAATTTGATTTAATTTTATTAAATTGCAATTTTAATTGAGAGAATGTATTTTTTTTTTCCATATTTTGAAAAAAATTTTTGTCTTTGTGATAAAAATGTTTATATTTCCAACGCATCGGTATATTAAGTCCCATAGGAAACACACAAAAATAGAATAGCCCAAATTAAATTCAATACATATTAACAGCCGATTCTTTTCTTTTAATGTGTGCAATACTGGTTCAATAAGGGAAATATTGAAGGCTTCTTGAAAAATTAAATTTAAGGTACATTTTATGAAAAAGCTAAGATTTTTTTAGAAGTTATTCAATTCTTAGTAAGAAATTACTTTTATTCCCGTTTTCAGTTCGGTAAAACTCCCCCCAGGGAAATATTTGGCTGGGTTGAAGTACTCATTTAAAGTTAATACCACATTCAACACAGTATAGTCTCAAAAAGTCTCATAATATAAAAAAAGGGTTTTCGTGGACAGAGATTAACATTTGATTTGCATTGCGAGCTATAATTAATCTTAAAATTTTTCTTGGCTCATTTTATTTTCAATGTAGTTTATATAGTTCGTTTAGTAGTTATTTTTTAATCTTAGATTATGTAAGCAATTTAAAAAGTTGTGATACCTGAGTGTCCTAATATTATAATTTTTTGGAATATGTCTTCGAATGTGCAATTCAGCCGTAGGAACAAACAAAATGTGATTTTGGAATTTTTTATTTTATTTATCTTTACCACATTAAATGTATATTTGATATTTATAATTGCTTCATTTCATAATTAAATATTTATTATTTTTTGATAATATTAATTAATTATATTTTTTACTTTTATTAAAAATTAAGTTCGTTTGACACAAAAAATTTTTATTAATTACTTAACAAGAATTAATTTTTCCCAACATATTCCATAAATTTTTACATAAAAATAAGTATTTTGAAAAATTTAACTTGACCACAATACATGTTTTTTTATTAATTGAAAACAACAATTTTGGAAAAATTAAAAAAATGTCAATATCTCAGATGGACTTGTACATATAATTGTAATAATTTACCATTTGCATAAGCTACCATCTATGTTACTTAATCTAATTATTATTTAACATGTTGAGGACTGCGTGTACCACCAGTAGTACATATCGGCTATAGTTTTGTAAATGAAAAAAAATTTATTTAACTTTTAATTTCTTGCTCTTTTGTAAACTTTTTTTTACAAGATGCCGCCAGATAAAGCAAAGTATGATTTTCACTGCCGCAAGATGAAGTGAAATAGCAAACACTGCCCTGTCCTCAACTTGTTAAATTCTTTTCCTTTTATTGAGTAAACATCATATTTGTTTTTATTTACCCTAAATTTAATAATCTTTAAAAATTATAATATCATTTTGTATTTCAGGCTGTTTAGCTGGATATCATGAAAAAAGACTGCTGCATGATTTATTAGATACTTATAATACTTTGGAAAGACCAGTTTTAAACGAGTCTGATCCACTACAATTAAGTTTTGGGCTAACTCTAATGCAAATAATTGATGTGGTAAGTTTTCTTTGGTTTTTAGAATAATAAATTTACAATATATAGAATTATAATCTACCATAATTTTTGTTCCAATGTAAAATAAATACTTTTCAATTTTATGGGAAACAAAAATAGATACAAAATTTTTAATTTTTACTATGTTAGAAATTAAAACTATGAAACTATTTAGGCTTAAAACAAAAATAAACTATCATAATTTTATCAATTAGTGAAAGCGTAAGTTTTTGCTGAATCAGAAAGATTAACAAAATACTTTTTGTAACCTATTTCTAAATATAGTTTGCCATATTACTTGCAGCTTTTGTAATACAATTGATCATAAATTTAATACGAGTTTAAGCCAATTTTTTTTTTCAATTATTCCATTTATTTATTTTGACTTTAATCTCCATAAATCTCTTGTATTTATGCAAATAATTAAGTCTTTCAATTATTCTTTTTCATTTGATTTTAATAGTCATGCAAAAATATTTTTATCGATAAAGCCATAAATCGAATTCAGCAAAGTTTATTTAATTTAAAAATAATAAAAACATTTTATGATACATACAAGTAAATTCTCTACTCTTCAATTGATTGACACTTAGCCTTCTTTAGCTGGGATTATTATTGTTATTGAGTGGCGTATACTTAATGACAATGTCCCGAGTAAATTGATTACAGTTATATTTTATTTACAATAAATTTTTATATTTTTGATTAATTTATATAATTTAGATTATAACAACTTAATAAATAAAAGTTTCTTATTGAAATTATATAATGCCCTTATTTTGAGTTATTTGGGGTAAACTGTATAAGTAGTATTAAATAAGTCGTTAATCCAGTAAAAATCTGAAATATTTTTAGATATTTGTGAGTAAAAAAAGTAACATCTTTGCTTGTAAAAATGATAACCTTTTGTAGAACGTGAAAATCTAATGAAAAAAATCCAGCTACATCAAAATTGAATTTTTCATTCACCAGTTGTAGTGATATATTTTCAATTATTTGGTCAAAATTATACTTCATAGATTCATAATTGAATTGATTAATTTCAATACCCAAATATTGCACTTGATTTAGGCAATCATCACAAGAATTTATCATTAAAAACAATATAACCAAAATGTTTAAGATTTTGATTACCAAAACTGGAATTTTAAAATTTAATTTTACAATTGACAATATGAAAATTAACCAAACTAAAACATTTGCAAATGTGTTGGCAAAATTTATATTTTATACATAAAAATGCTTAAATAGGAAAATATTTTTCAAAAAAGCTAGAAATTTAATACTATAAATGGTTTCTTTGCCTAATTTTAAAACAATTAAAAAACTATTTTATTTTTTTTTTATCTATAATTGTGAAAACTTTTGTGACGTATTCTATCTCAACAAAAAAATTCTAAATATTATCAAATAAAAAAGGTGTTTTATACTTAAATTTAACTTTTAAGCATCAGATACGAATCTTAAAAACTTATTTAATTCAAAAAATGACTACAAATTTAAAAAAATGTTATTCCAATATTTAAAACTAGCAGGAATAGGGATAAATATTCCATAACAGTCGCAAAGTAAGTCTTGAGGACAGGTTATTATATTAGAGATAGATTCATGTTGATTAGATAGTTTAGATATTGGTCATATTAATGCTCAAAAATTCAAAGAGTCTGAATTTTAGTTAGTTTTCTTGGTGTATCGAACATTTCTGTTATTACATAAATTTTTCGCTGACCTTCTTGGAATTTTTCACCTTGCTATTTATAATTATTTGTATCAGGGGTAAAACGAGACGTTGGGGAATGATTTAATACCAAATATTAATCAAAAAGATCAGACAACTTTTTGTAAAAGTTATCACGAACATAATCTATTTATGTACAAAAAGGCGTACTCTTCTTATTAACAATAAATACATTTGATTATATTTACGTCATTGAAAAATAATATCTAAAGAGATGCATAAAAACTTCAAATTTTACAAAACTATACTCAAAACTCAGTAAAAGTACCTACGTGTAATAGTAGCAAAGGTAAATTTTTTGTTTTACCAAAAATAGTTGGGCTAACGTATTATTTTATTTTTGTGATATTTTTTGGAAATAAAAAGAGTAAATAATTACATTCAATTATAAGCTTTACCGGAAATATCAACCAATAATTTCTTTCCCAAAATTTAAGAAATATATATGGATGAAAATTGGTTTCAAATGGAAAGCACTTTATTTCCTAGTATATGTCAAACAGACGCAGAAAACTCAAAAAATACTTGATTATCCTTTTAAAAATATAAATACAACACGTACGTCAACATGAATCTCTAATTTTCTTTTTATTGGACTGGTGTGACATGCTGTCAAAGATAAATTATGTCAACGAAATCCAATAACTCAGAATCAATATTTATGGGCAAAGAATTAGGACGCATATTAACGCCAATGAACAAAACCTTTGTCTTAAATACAACCCAAAAATATTTATAACATTTAAAAATATAATAAAATTCAATATGCCTTCCTTTATAGAAATGCAATAAATTTTCTAAAGAGAATATTCTCAAAAATTTCAAAAGAAACTAATGATAACTTTAATTCAAATATATTTCTCTTTTATAAAAGATAACTGAAATATTAATAAATTCTTACCAATAGTTAAAATCTTTTCTGATTGTACCAAAAAATGATAAACTAAGTAACAATCGGCTACAAATTGAATAAAATTTTGTAATAAATACAATAACAATGAAATCCCAAAAAATGAATTCAATTGTTTGCGTGCATCATATAAAATATTATAACAATCCTTAACAAGCTCCATTTGTTTTATTATTTTTTCATCAATTGCAACAATATTCCTTTGTAGTAAAAGTTTCGATGGTTCAATTTCAATTATTTTATAAATATTACAAAATTCAACTATCCTTTCTTTAACAGATATCAACCATTTTTTTAGTATAGAACTAAAAAAAATATGTTGAAAATATCTACAACACATACACTGAAAACAATATATTGACATAAAAGAAATTACTTTTGGAAAATTACGAGGTAAAATAGAAACTACTATCAATTGCCCGCAAATATTAAAGCAAAACCAGCATATAAATAATATAAAAAGTGATTTTAGCATATTATCCTGTTGATTCTCAGGAATATTTAAAATTTCAGCTAAATTTTTGATTTGCAACCAAAAGTTGTCTTGTTTTTCTCTCATTGTCCAACTCTCACCAATTGAAATCGAGTGTACCAAAATATTTATCGTTATTTGTACATAAATGTTTGTCAATAAAGTTTTTCGATTTTCTAAAAATTGAAAATAATAAATACACATATAAACTTCCACAAAAATTATTAAAATTGAAAATATTAATGATAGAATATTAAAAACTTTATACAATTTTTTATGGAAAAAATTGTATTTTAACCATTCTTGTTCACTTGAACGTAAGCCAAATAATTGAAAATAATAAGAAAAAAATCTTATATATTTCATTTTTGTTACAATCACCTTAAAAACCAAACAAAAATTATTTAAATAAATTCTATATGTTCGAACTTTTATATCAAATGATAAGAATCAGAGTAAAAGCCTAACAAGTCATAAATTAAGCTAACTTACTCAGTCATTAATAGTAATGGATAATTGATTTATAAGATTGTGTTGACACTTATAAAATTTGTTCAAAAAGTTTGAGTTTCATTTAAAATAATGAATTTTTTTCATTAATGACGAAAATTAAGCCCCAATTATCAACAAATCAAATGATTGACCAAAATGGATTTCTTAAAAACTTCATAAATTAACCAAGTAGTATTAGGATAGGGTATCCAAGCCCTTAATATACCCTAAAAATAAAAGGAAAAAATTTCCTTGAAAATTCATTGAATCTAATTCAGTGTTTTTTTATTAAATAAGTCGAATCACTTAATAGTATCAAAGTGAGTTTTTCTAGTTAGTTAATTTTATTGTCTTCATTTATCTTAGAATTTTAAGGCAAAACAATTTAAAAATGCTGATAAAAAAATTTGTTGGCAGGTCGAAAGCATTTTACTTGTAACTTTTTAATTTTTGGTTTTATAGGAATTATGTCGACACATTATAGCTAAGGTTAAAAAATTTATTTTTAGTTGTGTTTAGTAATAGTTTTGAAATTATTCAAGTTCTTAAATAATTGTAAATAAATTTTCCATTATTAAAACAAATCAAAGAAAATGTTATATCTATTGTTTAATATATCAAAGTTTTGAACTTCTCACATTGGCTCGAGGCCAAATTTAGTGAGCATATATACTTAGATAGGATACTTATCTAGCTTAGTTCAGAAGAAGCTTGGCAGTTATATTTTTTGAGAAAATTTAAGGATACTGAATAATAGCTAATAATTTTAGATAAGCCTTAGGTTCGACAGACTGCAATAATTAATTAAAAAATAATAAAAGCAACTAAAAATATATAAATTAAGGAAAGATTTTAGAGTCATAGCGATCCTCTAAATTAATGATGTGCTTGCAGGGTCTAAGGGAATTTTTCAAAAAATTTTTTAACCTGCTTCATTGCAATATTTTTCACTAAGGAATTGCCGGATTTTTATACTTTAAAGTTAGCTTATACTTAACTTATAAATTTAAAATTTGACTAACTTTTGAAGATTTAACACATTCTACCTGGCGCCGATATTCATATTTTTCTCTGTGGTAAAACACAAAAATTTGTGTTTCGCTTTATCTGACGGCAATGTACTATACACAATTTGTAGTTCTCCTTTTTCTGAAAATAATTGATAAAGATCGAAATTTTTATAAGTCATATAAAGAAATTTTTTGCACATTTAACTGACACATTTATCCCTTCCCAAGTATGGTTTTTGAAATAAAATTATACTCAATGTCTGTGGACCACAGGTTCACATTCCGCAGCAGGCTGAACGTGTTAAAGATACAAAATATAAATAAAACTAATGTTATTGGATATTTAAAATATTGAAATTAACTAAATTTAATAATTTTTGAAATAATTTTTACAAAAAGAACAATTTTTTATGCATTTTATTTGGGACAAATAAGACAACTTTATGAGATCATTTTGAATTCAAACAGTATACAATTATTTGTATTTATTTATAAACTTTTGTAAGCAAAACTACATATAAGACCTCATTCAGGGTTTCAATACTATAGAACATTGTTTCGTTAATCTAATTTTTATAATCAAACTACGTGATTTGTTAGAGATTTAAATTTAATATTTAGCAGATGAAACTACAGATCTTGGTAGTAAAACTTGTTTCAACCTCAGCCAAAAACAAGCAAATTTCTATTTATTTAGGTAAAATTTGCTAGCTTAAACCTTAATTCTTAATTAAGGATACTCTAAGAAAATTTAAATTTTTCTTAGAAATATGGATTAACGTTAATTTTTTGTCGAAAATCTGAAATAAAATTCATTTTCAATTCTAAAAAGAGTAAATTTATGCAAAAACTTAATTAATAAGCTTAAGTATAATTAAATTGATTGAATCATATTTATGTTATTTTAAAATTTTAGTCAAGTGCTTTATTTGTATTTCAAAATTATATTATTAGAACACATCTGCTTTCCAAAACAAATCAACAAATTATTCATTTTAGACGGTCAAATTAATTTATAATACTTGAAAAGACAAGAAGATTCTCTATTTTGAAATATAGCTTTTTAATCCATTTCAAATAAAATTTTTAAACTCTAGTTAAATTATTTGTGTACTGAAAAATATAGAAAAATTAAAACTTCTACATAGTGGAAAGAAATATAAAAATAATTTGTTGTTCAGTATTGGAAAAATAAATTTGGCTCCTATAATTGTTCTTTGCAAAATTATTTGAAGGTAAATTATCCGCAGATGAGTCAATTTTTCCTCTACCTCTTGGTATAATGTAAATCTCTAACCTAAAAGAAATTTGTGTAAAATATTTTTAAATCTGGGAGAAATAGTCTTCAAATTTACAAAAAAAAAGTATTTCAATTTTCCTCTCTTCTAAACAGACCAAGAATTTAGAGCTTAGTTGGCTAGGGGGAGTCTATAAGGAAGTTATATTACTCAAAATTCAAGAATTACCTTGATATAATTCTTTGTCATTGATTTTTTGTATTTTCGGTAATTTGAGTTTAATGTAATGAAAAAAGTGCATAAAGGCATTTCATATCTATCTTTAGCTCTCCTTCAGTCTTATGATCAACAAAACCTTGAAAAAAACTGTGGAGTTCCTTCTCATTATATTAAATAACTTTCTTAGCTAATAACTATTATATTTAAAACATCTAGTATGAAGCTCTGTAAAGGGAATCAAATGATTACTAAAAAAATAATGAACAATTTTGCAAAAGTTGGAAGCTTTTAATTGGTATTTCTTGAGAAATTTGAAACAATAAATAAATCTTCATTTTTTGTTATGAATAAATTTAATAAATCTTTCCTAAATCAAAAACTAAGGAGGCTTTCAAAAAACTATTTTATGTTTCCAAAGTAAGAATTTTAGAATTAGCTTTATTAAAAGGAAACTCCAGTTTTGAGTTAAATACCATAAATAAAATTAATGTTTTTTCTTAAATGGTTATTTCCTTCTTTATAAATCTTTAAAATCGTTCGTATATAAAGATTTGTTTGAAATGCTAAAATTCGAAATTTATGTGATGAGTTCGATTAAATGGCTTAACCTAATAAAAATACTTTTTAATATTGTCAAATTGAATTATAGAAAGATATAAAAATAGTTTTATTTCGAAATGAGTGAAAATATAGCAAAAAATTCAAATATTAAGTCCAGTTATAAAGTTTTTCAACTTTTGTTATTATTTAATAAATTTTTTTGTTTTCTTTTTTATTTAGAACTATAATTTTTTCATATTCAATTTTATTAGCAATTAAATTACTTCTTTTATTGGTTTTAATTTTTTTTATTCTCAAATTTTATTACAATTTTAATCAGTCAAATTTTCCCTTGATTTTTATCTCGGAGAATAAAAGGAAAAACACATGGCAACCAAATGAAGCAATAGTTAAAACAACGGGTAAATAAAGTATTCCAAAGCAAAAACAAATGTCAGCTATTTTTATAAGTTTAATTAAAACATGAAATATAAAATTAATTCTGACTTCATACCAGAAAAAAAGGTCTTTTTCATTATTAATTATTTATTTAATTTAGTTTAGCTACTTTGTAGACAATAGAACAAATTGTTTTATTATTTACTATTTTTCTTTAAGAAAAAATACCATTCAAAAAGCTACGCAAATTTTCAGTCGTATCAATAGAAACAATGCTGAAAACTCGTCCAAAAGTTGCAAGAAAGAAGACAAAAAAATTCAAAAAATTGTCCTTGTTAGTTATATAAGATGAAATTGCATGAGATCTTATTTTTCTCGAATATCTATTTCTATAGCTATGAAAAAATTTCATTCAAAATGGATGACATGCTTGTACACAATGGTCCCAAAATATGAACCCAAAATATGATTGCGTTTAAGACGAATAAAACGTCTATAGCTCACCATTTTTTAAGATTGGTGAGTTATCGTAAAAACGATAAAAAAAAATCAATAACAAATAAAATTTTGTATAAATGAATCATTCAAGTTGAAAGCTTGAAAAAGCGATTCCATATGTAAACAGAAAAAATGTTTTCAGAGAAAAACAATGGAAAAAGTAAATATCCTTATCCACCATTTTTTTCAGATTTGGTCCCTATCAACTACTATTTTCTATTAAACAAGAATTAGTACCTTCACAAAGGTTTGAATTGTTTGTGTTGTTCTTGAGGGATGTTATAATAAAGATTTTATTGAAATTTACATTTAATTAATATGCGCTCTATAATTTTGTGCTGAAAAATAACTAATGCGCTCTTAATGTGGTTTGAGGGGTATGTGTATCGCCGACATAAATAAATACCAGAAAAATTATTAACAAATTGTCCAGACATAAAAATACAAAACTTATTTTTTAATTTTTTTACTTTTTACAATGTAATTATTAGATCAAGTTTAATAAATATTTTTACAAATACGGGATATTAACTATAATACTGAAGAATAAAATCTTTTCAACTTTTTAGTGCTACAAATGTCTACTTTTTATTGCTTTTCTAGTGTTACCTTTTTCTTAAATTTATCACTTACATAAAATATAATTTTATACGCAATTCTTTTCAAACTTTTTTGTGGACTAGAATATCATCTGGTATTGCCTACATAAACTATTGATTTTTGAAATTTAGGTTATTCTACATGGGCGTGTATATATGTATGTATATTAATGATTATGCATCGCCAAAAGAAAGCTGGGTAGACAGTTTTCTAATAGTCCAATTGGAATGTCAATTTTTTTTTTTATATACATAACAATAAAAAGCTAAACTTATCGCTTTTAGTTTATTAGTTTTGCAGCTCACAATTTTTATTGACTTACTTACAATAATTGTTGCAATTAAAGTTTTATACTTTTTTGATAGAAAAATTTTTCACAACCAATTCTTTATGATTTTACTTAAGACCATTGTGAATAAATCAATTTGAAAAATTTAGTACCATAGCACCTAAAGTTAAGTAACGTAATGTAAATAAATTGGAAATTCATATGAAAGTAAAAGGAAATACAAACGTTACATATATGTATATGTATGTATATTCCTAAAATATTATACGGACAACATTTCTTTTATTAAAGAAGTTATCAAATTGCTTAAACCCAGATGAAGTTTTTACTTTAAATCATATTTTTGATATTTAGCCAAAGATGTTGAAAGATAAAGTTTTGTGACTTTAGTGAATAATTGAGAAAAGTTTTAGGAAAGTTATTTTCCTTTGAAAGCATATAATTGGAAAATGTTAGTAAAATATTATGGGATTAGCTCAAGGAAAAACTTTATATGTAAGTAATAGTAAATAGTAAATGCAACCACATGTGCACAAGTTTAGTTTAATCTTTACAAATTTCTTCTAAAGAATTCATATTTCCACAAAATTTATAAATGTGGTATTTTTTAATAAGATTGTTTACATAATTCATACAAACAATCATAAGAGTAACTTTAATGGTTAACAGTCAAGTTTCTTTGCTAATGCTCTATTTATTTATTATTTAGTTGAAAAGCTCTTCTCTCATCCATAGCATGATATCTAACAGAGCTCATGGTAAAATATCGCTTTCCTCTGTATTTCTTTCTGAAAAATGTGTATAAAAATAATTTCATCCTTATATGTTTCAACATAAGCTCTTTCCTTGATTAAACATATATACAACTAGCAAAAAGATGTAGTTTTCAAGGCTTTCAAACTTTATTCGTTATGTTCGCAGCTGCAAACTTTTTAAATGAAAATATTTTCTAATTTTCTAAGCTCAAATTCATTTGTTTGTTTTATTTTTTCTATTTTTCTAAAATTCTATGAAATTTAAAGTTTAACAGGTTCTTGAAATTGATTTTGTTCTAGTAGAAGTTTTGAAATCTGGATACACTTATTGCTCTCTCTATTAGATCATCTGTACTAAACAGTTTATTCTAAGATCTCTTTTTTCAGTAAGGAAATTACTGTCAGTGAGTTTTTCATGAGTTCAGGCGTGAATCATGTCGGAAAGTTTACTTGTGAAATATTCATTAATGCAGCATGCAGAAACTAGAAAACATAGTTACTTTTCATTTGTTTACTAAATTCATGGATGTTTTTCCCGAAGAAAGTAGGTCTTATGAAACGAAAAGTAGCTCCCTTTCATTGATAAAGTAGAGCTACTTTCCCTATTGTCATTGAAGCTAATCTCTGTTCCTATGAACTGTTGAAAGAGAAGATGTTTTGTTGTCTTCCAAATTTGAGTTGAAAAATTTTCAACTCTTCTTAATTCCTTAAACTTATTTGAATCGTTTTTTTGCAATAGTTTTAATTAAAAAATTCACTTTATTCATGTCCTAATACCAATGAAATATTTTTTGAGAAATTTTCATTAGAAATTCCATTCTTCATAGTACTCGATTTTTAAAATATTATATAAAAATATTCATCAAGCTTTTTAATAAAGTACTCAAGAAGGAATTACAATTTATCTAATTTCGTAAACGGAGTATCCAAGAGAAATAAACCAAAAAAGTTTTATATATTTTTTTCTGCATATATCAATAACAGTTTTATAATATGAACTTTATTTAAAAAGTTTGACAAATGCATTCAAAAGTTTTGCTTTCGGTTCTCATTCAGAATGTCAATGAACCCAATATAAATATTAAAATAGAAATAGTGCAATTTAATCCTTTTTTTCCTTTTCAGTTATTGAAGTATTTCACTCTGATAAATTTTATTGATAAATTATTTATGTTAATAATATTGATTACATTTTAAACAAAAACATTTGTTCTTTGATTTATTGTTGTTTACAAGGGGATTACATGTTAAATAAGGTTCAATAGCTTAAATAAAAAGCTAATTGCAGATTGCTATACAATCTTAAGTATTTCAATTTTTGTTTTTGTTTGTTTGGAATAAAACCTTGAAATAATGTTTACACTTATCAACTCGAAATTTTACTATTTGAGATTTCTATTTGCTTTCTCTAAAAGTCATTAATCGATTTTTTTAATATATATTTTTGAGTTTCTTCTAAACTCAATTAAGGATTTCATTTTTTTATATCCTCATTTTTCTTATATCTTATATTTCTTTTCTTTTCCTGAGTAAATTATTATTATTACCCATTAACTTTTTTCCAAAAAAATGTCAAATATATCAAGTCTAAAAAACTAAATTTCAAAAATCTTTTTATTTTAAAACATTAATCCTATTCAGGGAAGTTTATCCAAATTAGATTTTTTCTTTTTAAGTAAACCTTAGCAAAAGGATTACAAAATAAGTTGAGTCAATAGAATATATTTATAATAATTCATATTTATAACATCCTTCTCATCAGCTTATCCTTCTCGTTAATTTTACAAGGTACTATTATATTTGTTAATAAAAAATACTAAGAAAGAAAAATAAATCATAAGATGATTTTTGGAGTTTTCTTTAGTAATAAATAAAGTAATCTTAATGCATGTTAGAGCAAGCACAATTTTTTTTAAAGAAGGGCGTCGCGAAAAAATTAAAGTGTGTAAAGAGCGTCGCAGGTATAAAAAGATTGGGAGCATCTGGTATATATTAAATCTACCCCAAAATACAAGAAAAAGATTAAAATTTGGCTTGAAAATTGGATAAAATTGCCTTAAGAAGGTTAATGTTATTTTAAATTAGATTCTGATTGTTTCTTTTGCTTTTTCGCTGTCGAAAAGCTAAAGTTTTTATTTTAAAAAAGTACTGCGTATTAAGATTTTTGATTCAAAATGTTTTGACTAATTTGATAACCAGCTAATTATTTAAAAAATAGATTTTGCCGTACTAGATATAAATAAGAATATGAAATTGCTAAAATAAAACATGTTTTGTTATATTATTTCTTCCATAAAGTAAATTGCCTAATATACTGATGATTAAAATGAATTATTGAAGTTTTAGCTATGAAAAAACTTATAACTGGTTTTATTTTTTATTTTGATCACATCTCATCAAATTATGTGACTTTAATAAGCTTTAGCTATGAGTTAATAGCTGTAATTTAAGCAATAAGGATAGTAAAAACAAAAAAATGTCCTTTATGTATACTATATGCACATAAAAGATCTTATATGATCTAAAGTTAAATAGAATCATACTTATATAGTAAAAAAGAAATCATTACATCTAATTTTTCTTATGCTTACTCATATAACTGCCAGAACAGCACATTTTTCATCACGAAACTCCTCTTACTTTATGGCCATATATTGTATACAGTACTCTTCTCTTGAAGGCTCATTTAACCTTTCTATTACCACTCTTCAGCTTTCTTGTAAACAAGAGCATCCACTTAAATATTCAACGATCTACTACTTTTATTATATATCCTTAAATATGTAACATATACGATACCATTTAACTTACTCATTTTCCTTAAAATTTAATCCTGTTTTTCTTTTTGTTATGTATCTTAAAAATCAATAAAAATCAACTTAAATTTTAAAATGTGTTTAATATTTTCAATTTAAATTTTTAGGATGAAAAAAATCAACTACTGATAACCAATATTTGGTTAAAATTGGTAAGTCCACAAAATATATCATATTCAATCTATAATAAATTGACTAATTACTTTTCTATCAACAGGAATGGAACGATATGAATTTACGATGGAATACATCCGAATACGGTGGGGTTAAAGATTTGCGAATTCCCCCTCATCGAATCTGGAAACCGGATGTACTCATGTATAATAGTGCCGATGAAGGATTCGATGGTACATACCCAACTAATGTTGTTGTACGTAGCAATGGTTCCTGCCTTTATGTTCCACCTGGTATTTTTAAGTCAACTTGTAAAATCGATATAACCTGGTTTCCGTTCGATGACCAACGTTGTGAAATGAAATTTGGTAGTTGGACTTATGATGGATTTCAGGTAAGTTTCTGATTCATATTAAATGAATTTATTAAGAATTTAGAAAGTTTATGATACCTCTTTATTGATACAAGACATATTTTATTTTCCAATTGAAAATTGAAATGTGATTAATTACAAAAATCTATAGGGATAAAGAAATATTGTTCTCTATTTTGCAATGACAGAAAAATAATTAGAATTTTCTAATAAATTATTTATTTTTTAAGATAAATAGGAAAAAACAGATTCATTTAGAACTGCGTAAGAAGTTGTGAAATATAGATTTATGCTATAATATATAGAAAGGTTATTTTATTAGCTAATTTCTCAATATATTTTGATCTACTTTCTAATCTCAACTTATCGGTCAATTTTTGAAAGTATGAGAAATTGTCATTTTTTAGCTTTTTACCTTTTTCTGAACAGAGAAAAACCTTTATAGCTAAGTTCAGACTATTATGAATAAACTTTCTCCTTGATTTCTCAACTTAAACAATTACAAAATTTAGTTGAATCCAATGTTACCTTCATTTCAAGGTAATTCAGAATTCATATAACATCTCCTCTTTACCTAAATTAATATTCTTCATTCTTTAAATACTACTAACAATGAGAAAAGTAGGTACAAAATTTTTATGTGCTAAAAAAATTCACCTTATGCTACCTTTGTATTGCATTTAATTTTTAAACAATTCCCCAAAATTTTAAATTCACTTAAGATGCTTTCTGTAATAAAATGAGTTTTTTTCAAACCAAGTAACAGTGGTTCTTAGCAAATCGAACAAATCTCCATCCTTTTTTCTTAAAATTTTAAGCAGTTTATTGTCTTGCATATTTTAACCTACTTATGTAAGTATATATCCATATATGTATATAAAAATCACGTGTCCCGATGTTTGACTGCAATACATTAAAAAACTACTGGACTAATAGATATAAAAATTTATATTTTGTGCTTAGCTTAATCGCGAATAGGATATAGGATAGTTTTTATCAAGCTGATTGATACACGATGCCATTACTAACAGCTGAACAAAGAATAGTTTATGATAAAATTCTACTGGCTGTTGATGCACAACAGGAAAGCTTTTTTTTCTTAGATGCACCAGGTGGAACCGGTAAGACATTTTTAATAGTGTTGATTCTTGCAAAGATACGATCGCAACAGAAAATTGCTTTGGCAATTGCATCGTCAGTTATTGCTGCCACTTTGTTAGATGGTGGATAAACGGCACATTCAGCATTTAAGCTACTATTAGATATCCATAACAATCCAAATACAATGTGTAACATCAAAAAAAGAAGTGGAATGGCTACAGTACTTCAAAAAATTTCTATTATAATCTGGGATGAATGCACTATGACTCATAAACATTCACTGGAAACATTTCATAGAACAATGAAAGATTTGAAAAACAACGATAAACTTTTTGGTGGTGTTGTCCTACTACTATCTGGTGATTTCTAACAGACATTGCCAGTTATTCCGCGATCTACTTTCGCCGATAAGATCAATGCATGTTTAAAACGATCATTTTTGTGGCGAAACGTCGAAACATATCGATTAACGATAAATATGCGAGTACAGATGCAAAATGATCCATCGGCAGAAAATTTTTCAACTCAATTGCTGAATATTGCAAACGGTGAAATTCAACTTCATTCTAATACACAATCCATACAATTGGCAGACGATTTCTGCACTATGGTACAAACGAAAGAGGAGCTGATTGAAAGTATCTTTTCAGATATGATTAATAATTATTTGGATCATAATTGGCTTAGTAATCATGCGATATTCCCAGTTAGAAATATGAATGCTAACGCATTAAACCAAACACAACAGTTATTGCTAGGTGATCTGATGTCTTTCAAATCAATTGACAGTACTGTTGATGAAAACGAAGCCGTGAATTTTCCAACAGAATTTTTAAATTCTTTAGATATATCAGGGCTGCCACCACATAATCTTCAGTTAAAAATTGGTTCACCAATTATACTTTTAAGAAGTTTAAACCCACCTAAGTGCAATGTCACACCTATGGTTATTATATATTTATACATATATATATATGAATTTATATCCTCATCTCTCTAAGGGTATTACTTGATTAATATTCGTTATGAATTTATCCTAAGATTAAATCAGATTCTAATTAAAAAAATCAAAACTCAAAGTTTTAACCGTTACTCAGGAACAGAAGCAGAAAATTAATTCCTACTTTAACCTACATATCTATCTAAATATCATCCTTTTAACTCTCTTAATGTGATGTGCGTACACACATAATTATCCTTGAATTGTTTTATTTTATTTAAATTTTTTTCTAACATAATTTTCTAAATTTAGCTTGATCTTCAGCTACAAGATGAGACTGGTGGTGATATTAGTAGCTACGTATTAAACGGAGAATGGGAATTATTGGGTAAGTGTACTAAAAAACTATTTTTCTTAAAAATAACTTAATTTTACAAGGAATTTTCGTTAATCGATGTAACAAAATTTTCTTGAGCAAAGAAGACTCTTAAATGCCATAAAAATTTCGCATATATTGTTTAGTAGAAGTGAACATTTTCTGAAAATTTTATCGATTTTAAAATAAAACACGTAGAATTCCTAATAATAACACTTTAAGATATTTTAATTTACTCTATGAAAATTCAGTATTACTGATTCGTATTAACAAATCTTCATAAGATTTTAAGTTTCAGATTACACTAATGTTAAAAGTAACAAGGACTTTGAGAATTTTAAGAAATTATATATAAAAGGATTAAGCTTTTAACAATATTAAAAATTAAATTTATACAAAAAATATAATTTAACCTCATTCTAGTATAAATGAAGATAATAACCCTTCTTTCTAGCTAAATGGTTATAATACGTAGTTTAAGGAATATCAAAGGCATAAAGTGGAAATATTTTTATGAATGCAAACACATAAACTAGGGACTTACTGAACTTGTGAGGAATGCAATTTTCCAACTAAAAGTGTTTTATTTCAGCTAGAATGCCCATTAGTGTAAATTTCATTGCAATAAAAATGCATTTAATTTTTTTAATTATTATCAAATAGAGCTTACTGGTAGTTTGTTATTTAAAGGACTGCTTGTCATAATGAAATTAGTTATCTGGGACACATTAAAGTGGTTTTGTTTTTTATGGTTTTTATTATTATTCTCTAAATAAATCATAGGTCTTTTAAATGATTTGATATAACTATATAACTCTACAAAAGCCATTTCAAGTTAATTAATTTAATTTTTATATATAAAAATTAAATAACAAGGTATATACACCACTTTTGATTTTCTTATGACCCAAGAATCTTTAATGGTGAGCAGAGATCTTCATTAAGATAAAATTCACCGAAATGAGTAATAAGTTATGCCTTAATAAACAGAATTTATCTAATATTCAAATGTGTTGTAGAATTATTGATCGCAAGAAGTCTACCTTAACAAGAAATACTTGAATAACTCGAGACTGCTTGACATTATTTTACAATTTGAAAAAGCTGACAATGAATTCATTTAAAATCGGTGAATAAAATAGGAGGCAAAAATTTGCATGCTAAAAAAACAAAAATTCAATATTATGTAAATACACAAAATTTGTACTAAAAGACGCTGGGCAATAACATTAAAACTTTTACATAATTTTATTGGACTTACTCTAAATATTATTATAGTAGAAATTTGAACTACTGTAATATAAATGTTTTTTCTCGATTTAATAATAAATAACAGGAACGGCAAAAAAAGAAGCTTACAAGTTATTGTTCAATTAAAATGTTTTAGACAAAACTTATCTTAATGTCTTATTCATTTTAAAAATCTTAGATTTCTTTGTAAAAAAACGATGGTCAAAAACTGAGTTTAAAAAAATCAAGTGCATTAGGCATAATTACTAATAATAATTTTTATTCCACTACGTTATAATATGTCCTTATTTAATTTTCTACTTTAATAAAATAATTTTTCTAACTACCGTCAGCAGAGGTGCTTTTCTTTCTGTAAAATTGGTTTTCATGGTACGTTTTCGAAAATAGTGTGCTGTTATTTTTCTTGTTTTTCCTTTTTTTCTTCTTTTGTAAGAACCAAACTTGCAAAAGAGAAAAGGAAAAGTTGTATTCGACATAAGCACAAGAAAAAATAATAAAATAACGCCACCCTATTTTAATTGTGATTTCAACAACAAGAAAAATTATAAATTCAGGAGCTGTTCGTTATCACTGATGCGAGAATTATTACGTTCACCAAACTTGTTGTTATTTTGAAATTTTTTTTGTATTATTGTCTCCAATCCTTTAGGTTTTAACCGGAAATAAGTCAAATGTGTGAAATAATATTGAAATATAAATCTATACAGCTTCACGTCATCTCAGACAAATAATTTGGTTTTGAAAAATATTATTCCAGCCTACATGCCATCAATCCAATAATATCTTATATTAATTAATGTTTAATTAACAGTAATAAAAACAACTCAACATCTTAAAAGAGTTACTGCCTGGTCTAGATTTCGCGGGATCGAAGTAATTCGTCTGCACTTTTCCGAAAACCATGATAAAAATATAAATAATGGCATAGTTAAGTCATATATTTAATGTGCTCTTTTTTGTTATAGACGCCGTACTTTTGTTTTAACTTTATATAATTATAATCTGAACAATAAAAACTTATTCAAATATCCATAAATCTCTGGAATACAAATACGGTTTTCTCATGAAACATAGATCTAATGTTTCCAGTGACATATTCCTTTCAAAAAAATTAATAAATTCTTTTCTAAATCCAATAGATTAAGAATAAATAAGAAAAGAGACAGAGAGCGCGCTATATATTTTGTCCATAATTAAATAGCTCAAATACTTACAATGTCATTTAATTTAATTAAATGAAAATCCTTTAAGACATTAAGTTAACTCAACTATAAATTTACACAATTAAAATTTTTTTTCATTTTTTCACTTTTTTTCTTACAGGAGTTCCAGGAAAACGAAATGAAATATATTATAATTGTTGTCCTGAACCATATATTGATATAACATTTGCAATTATTATTCGTCGTCGAACATTATATTATTTTTTTAATTTGATCGTTCCATGTGTTCTCATAGCATCAATGGCTTTATTAGGATTTACACTGCCACCGGATTCTGGTGAAAAGCTTTCATTAGGTAAGAAAACTAAATTTATAATTTAAATTTTAGCAAATTAATATATTAGTGAAATATCCTTGTAATATATGTATAATAAAATTCTTATATGAAATTTACACTTAAAACGTATAAATAATTAATAATGCTAATGATATTAACCAATTTGTTTTATAGACTAATTAAAAATTAATTTTTTGACTGAAGATAGTATGTACTAAATACAAATTACCTCCCAAAGTGATGTTAATTTAAACTGTTCACACAGCTATAACTCTTTTGAGATTTATTAATATGTATAATAAGTCTCTGGAGCATGTACTATAATTCATCTCTTGTTGTTAGCTTAATATCCTTTGGCTTCAAATATTGTGTTTAGTTTTATATATTCAATTAATTAATTCCTCGTGGCTTTTAGTGAATATAATATGATTCCTTAATAATAAATCATTTACAAATGTAAAAATAAGTTACGAGCAAAATCGAAATCTCTTTTCTAAATTTGATAGGGAAAATTCAAAAATTTTACTATTTGGCAATATATACATATAATGTTTTTGCATATTTAATTCACTATATGTCAATTACACTGTAAAACGTACAGATCCTTTTTAAGCTAACAAATAATTCAATTTATAGTCAACTACTGAATTTATCTACATGAATGTTGATTTAAAGTATTTCAATGTGAATAATAATGAAAATAATTGAAAGAAAGTAAATGTGTTAAATTATGCAACTGTAATAATGAACTACAAGGACTTCATTTAAATCTGAATCTTTAAATTTTCTTCTATACTTACAGTAAATTACACTCGAGAAAACAATTAGAGTCCAAATTTGATTTGAACCAAATTTTTTTTTTGTGTTTAATATAAAATTACATACTATACATTCAAAATTTTGATAATTTTTCATGACTTTGGAAGGCTAACAAAATAACATTAGATTAATTATTCCCTATATCTAATATAACTGCTGTAAAGAATTATAGATTAAAACAATGTGTACAATTTTTAAATGGAAAAAAACATATAGATTAATTCAATATTTGTTAATAATTTCATTAATAAATATTTTAAATAAAATTTTAGGTGTGACAATACTATTGTCATTGACGGTATTCCTTAATATGGTGGCAGAGACTATGCCTGCTACATCAGATGCCGTTCCACTATTAGGTATTCATTAAATGTTTAATTAATTTTATTTAATTTATTTCAAAAAATTGATTTCAACTGCCATTTTTTAAATTTTAGGTACATATTTCAATTGCATAATGTTTATGGTAGCCTCATCTGTTGTTTCAACAATTTTAATATTAAACTATCATCATCGGAATGCTGATACCCATGAAATGTCTGATTGGGTAAGTAAAATTTAATCTATTGATAAATCATTAGCAACCAATCTTTGTTTTTTATAAAATTTTTCTAATTACTTATAAAATTGATAAAAAGATTTTCGTATTTATGTTCATGACTAAAATTTGACATTAAACCTTCTTATAGTTTTCGAAAATCTTAGCAATAAAATTTGAGCAAGTTTACAAATAAGAAACATATTATTTGCCTAGTTTTATTATTACTTTGCGCAAAAAACAGAACTTTTCTTTCGCTTTTACAGACAATTAATCAAAATGATAATAATAACAAATTTTCTTAAAAACCAATTAAAAAATTGGGCCTCTCTTTTGAACCATGTAACACATCCTTTCTGCATTAATATAATCATAAATCCTATCCATTAGAGAAATTAGTTGAGTGAGTTTCTCATGCATAAAGTCATGCTTGAATCATGTCGGAGAGTTCACTTGTGAAATATTCATTAAAGCAGAAAGTAGCCATCATAGCTACTTTTAAGTCATATTTTCATGCAAAAAGTCATGACGGCAAGTTTTGCGGCAATTTGTCAACTAAATTCATTGTTGTTTTCCCCGAGAAACTTGATCTATAACTGAAAAGTAGCTCTCTTTCATTGCATTCCAGCTACAGCAGCGTTACAAGAATGACACAAAGTGTCTAACTTCAGAACTTACTTCGTTTATTAATCCATACTGATTTTTAGATGCTAGTTTATATGGGACATAATGCTTTTGGATAGAACTATGAAATATTTGAAAAATGGAAATGACTGTCAGGAAAGCTTTTAAAAAGTAGCATTGTTACTTAAGTAGTTTAGGTGAAAAAAATTATAACATTGCTTAGAATTTGCTTACTAGACCTCGCCACATACGCGACTTGAACTTGGAGTTTGAGTTAATATTCTTTTATGCAGTTTATAATTTGTTCATGCACATAAACATAGAAACCAGGGACAAACTGCAAAGTACTGCAAGAATCACTTTATTACGCTCCTTTAAAGCCTGTCATTTATTGAAATCAAACAAATTATCTTATTAATTTTTAATTAACAAATGATCCACTTAACAAATATTTTTTGTACTTTTAGATACGAGTTGTATTTCTTTATTGGCTTCCTTGTATTTTACGAATGAGCAGGCCCGGTAAGCCACTTACTTTAGATTTTCCACCAACACCGTGTTCTGATACATCATCTGAAAGAAAACATCCAATACTATCAGATGTTGAACTCAAGGAAAGGTAAATTTGAAATTATTTAATTATATAAATAATTTTATCAAATGTTTTTAAATTTTTTTAGGTCTTCCAAATCTCTATTAGCAAATGTTTTAGATATTGATGATGATTTTCGTCATAATTGTAGACCTTTGACCCCAGGAGGTACACTGCCACATAATCCTGCTTTTTATAGAACTGTTTATGGGTAAGCTGAATTAACAATTTTTTAAAACTAAAAATTTATTATAGGCCTAATTTTTAAATAATCAATTAAGAGTTTTTTATGTTTTGAAATAAACTAAGTAGTTGAAAATATTACTTGCCGGTTATTATTCGATTAGCTTTTTGTGTAATTTTAGCCAAAGTGATGATGGAAGCATTGGTCCAATCGGTAGTACAAGAATGCCGGATGCTGTAACACAGCACACATGTATAAAATCATCAACAGACTACGAATTAGGATTAATTTTAAAAGAAATACGTTTTATCACAGATCAAGTAAGCACATAATTTTTTAAAAGCAAATTATGCCTTTTATGTTTTTATTTTTTGTTTTCGATTGCTTTGCTCAAAATTTTTTATACTAATAAATTTCATTACTAATAATGTAATCTACAGCTCCGTAAGGAAGACGAAGATAATCAAATTGCAAATGATTGGAAATTTGCAGCTATGGTCGTTGACAGACTGTGCCTTATCATATTCACAATGTTCACAATATTAGCCACAATAGCTGTACTAGTTTCAGCACCACATATTATTGTCTCGTAGCCATATGAGAGAGGTTATTGTTATTGGTTTTATCATAAAATCAATTTGTTGATTATTAAATTAATATCGAAAATTTTTAAATAAATTCAAAAATTATAAAAAAAAAAAAAAAAAAAATTTCTAAAAAAAAATCAAAACCATACACTGATTAAATTAAGATTTAACAATAAACTAAAGCTCAAAAAACATCAAAAAAAAAAATCATTATGCAATTTATATATATATCAAACTAATGGACCTATAAATTTTAGAAATTGATTTTTGTTACTCAAATTTACTAAATACTATATTAATAAATATCGGAACTTAGGAAAATTAATTTTCAAAAATTTAATCCAAGAAATGTGAAATAAATAATTTTTTATGTAGTTAAGAAAAAAAGAATATTTAACTATCTAACAATTACACAAATGATTGGCTTTGTAGTTTAGCAAATACATATTTTCATATCTTTTTGAAAAGAAAAATCAATTTCAAAGATTTTAATATAATTGTTACATTAATAAATTTGCATGTGAATGAAATCTTCTATGGTAAACATTAATTCTTTATTAAAAAATTTTAGTTTTGAAACATTTTATTTTAGTTATATTAAAGTTTTACAAGAATTCATACTTTAATGTTAAAATATTTTAATATTTGATTTTATGTGACCAAATGAAATCCATGATTTTCTATTTTCTTCTATCATATTACTTTTTGTCCTTTTTAGTTAATATTTACCACATTACCGTTGAGTTTCAATCAAGCTTTCATATTATCTTAAGATAAAGAAAATAACTACTAGAAAAAATAATCCCAGAAAATTTCAAACAGGCAAAAACAAGCTCAGAACTAACAGATTTTTCTATGTCCTAAGTAAACTTAACGTCTAAAATCTTCATAAAAATCTAAATAAAACCTGAGCTAATTTCATATATGCTTTAAATATCCTCTCACACTAGAAACTATGAGTGAAACCTATTTTTTTTATCATTTGTCTTTTTCTATTTATTGGAGAACACTATGGATCATACAATTAGTCGCTTTAAATTTCAAATCCTTCAACCAGCATAGAACTTTTATAAGAAATTCTTAAATTAATGTCTGCTACCACCTTGATAGCAGGCAAATAAGGACAAAAATTGATGATTTGACTGTTGAAAATGCACATAACTATTTTTCATAATAAATATTACTACAGTCAAGTTTTAAAATCATAGTAACTAAAATGCAACGTACGAACAAATTTTTTATTAGAAAAAAATACTACATTAGTGCTCTAATCTCTAATTCCTCCAAACGCTGTATAAAACTATAACTTTTATAATTAGTTTATTATTACGAAAACTCTCAAGCTTAAAATATTTTATTTATTTTTATACTCAAAATATTAAATCATCATTTTAACTTACTTTCTTGAAAAAGAATAAAATTATTTAAAATATTAAAATAAAACTTCAATAAAATAATAATTAAAATTCAGTTTACAATTATTTAACTATTGAATAAAATTCTAAAAAACCAATACATAACAACTCAAAGGTGGTTTGGGTGAAGAACTCTTGAAGAATTATATTGATTTTATGTTTATGTAAAATAAATTTGCGCTCTAGTTTAATGTACTAATTTTTCTCTAAAAAAGATGAAATTTTATACATAAAAAATTATCAATACGATAAATTGGTTGCGAGTAATAATATCTGCGTGTTGTTCAAGTTTTATTAGGTCAATACTTTGTTAGAAAGATAAATTTTGTTTTAGTTTTCGAACATTAAATTAAAAATGTACACTAATGATATTTTTTTGTAACACATTTACTTTTATTAAGAATAATTATATTATTTGTTTACATTTTACAATTCTAAAATTTTTTAAATATCAGTTACAAAATTCTTTTGAGGTTAACAACTTTTAAAGATGAGAGCCAATGTTTACTTTTTCTTCCCTTTAAAGTATATTAAGTACTTCTAAATTTTACTTCTACAAAGAGCAATTACAACCAAATTTAGTTAGGTACAAATTTCTTTTGGGAAAATTTCCTCACGAAAAAAATTTATTTATAATTATCACTCATCCAATAGGAAAAAAGAAATATTGTACGGAAAATATTGAAGTCAATGTCTTTTTTAGTAACTCTTGAAATTTAAAAATGCATTAGTCCATCTGCATCTGGTCCATACATTCTGTTTTCTTAATTTTCTATTGACAGATTTGACTAAATAATAAGAATTTGCCATTCATTCTCTACCCGCGTTAACTAACATTACTGAAACAAATGATAATAAATTCAAATAACAATTTTAATCCTGTTTCTTTCTTATCATAAATGAAGTCTAAAACACTTAAAACCAATCAAATTCTAATAGCTGAAGCTGAATGGCTCTTGTTGTTGGCTGAATGAATTAAACATAAATAAACCTACAAAATACTCTACAGTACACTTTCAAATTAATTTGAATGAAAGTTTAAACAAAATAATTTCTAACAAAATATTTTACCTTTTGTACAGCAAAAAATTTTAGCTTAAAGTTTTAGTGATAAAACCTATACAGTTATTTGTCTAGTATTAGTAAATTTTGTTGAGTAGATCTATCAGAATACCAAATGTAAATTATTATTCATATATTTTATAAATTAAAGAAAAACAATTTTTAAAAATTCAATAATATGTTAGCTAATCGCCATTGTAGAAAAACAAATTCTATTTTTCACAATTTCAGGGAATTTACTTTCAGTTATTAAAATTATAAATTTATATATTGTATGTAGGTAATATTAATGAATTCAATTAGATAAATTACTAATGTGAAATAGTTTATAGTAATACTAAAATTTTGCAAAAAAATTAAAAATGAAGAAAAGCCATTATTCTAAATTAAAGAAAAAATTTGTTTTTATAAAATGAATAAAATTCCATAATGTTTAAAAACAAATTTTTGTCAAATAAACACATCAATAAAAATTATAAAAATCACTTAAATAAAATAAAAAATTTTTTTTAAATTTTAAATCATAAAAAACAAACAAAAAAAATCATAAAACTATAAAAATACTCTTTTTGTACTTAAAAAATGAAAGATTTTTCAGATTTCTTGATATATTTAAAATGATTATCAAGATTTATAAAATTTTCAAAATAAAGAAACATACTTAAATATATGTATATAAATAAATAAAAAAACTTGTATAGTAATATAATAATTTTGCTCATAGCACGGAACCATAAGTTGTGAAATTTTACTAAAAATTAATATTAAAAAAAAACTACCGATATTAATCGGTTAAATTAATAAATACAAGACATTGCCATAATAGTGTATAGTCTTTCTGATATATAATATATAAATTAATATATATATATATATACATATATATATATATTATGATAACTATCAACAGCATGACTGTGATATACTTTAAAGAAAGTCACTAGAATATTAAAAAAGAATTCAAAAATTAATCATTGTCTTAAAATAATAAATCATGATTTGTCACATATAAAAAACGATATATGAAAAATAATGAACAAAAAGAAAACCAAAAAAGAACTTATTAATAATCAAGATAAAAAATTGATCAAAATTCTTAAATTAAAAATTCAATTGGTATTCAAATTGAATAAAATTATTTCTTTGGAAATAGAAATATAGTAAAACTAAATTTTATTATCTATAATTGCATTCTGGCAATAATGTAAGGCTAATTGGTATATTGATGCGATTCGATGACTAATCAAAATATTTTAAATTAAAATTATTTTCATTATATCCTTATTTATTTTAAACATTTTAATTTATGCTCATATTATATGTTGTAATGTTCGTCATTTAGAAATATTATTATGCATGTGTCGCTAATTTAAATATTTTTGTTTATAATTTCCCAAAAAAAAAACCAATTAATTTTAGTTTTCTTTTGTTTTATTATTTTATTTTTAATTGATATAAATAATAAACATAAAAAGCAAAATATTATACGTTATTATTATCAAATAATTTTTATAGCAGAAATACAAAATAATTATTACAAAATTAACTGATTAGACCTCATATTATCTCAAATATATTGAAATTTTGCTTATCGAAAAAATTAATTAAATCTTCATTTATAAAAGCAAAAAACTTTTAAAGCTAGCTTTAGGTGTTTAGTAAAGGCTTATTAAAAATATATAATATTGGCTTAAAAACACATAAATATGAGAAAAGCTGCTTAAACTTAAGAACAATTTTTCAATTACTTAAAAAAAAATTAACAATTCTTTTTTTACGAAAAGCAAAAAAGTTCTTTAAAAAATTTCAAACATATTATTTTAAAATGAATTCTTAGTAGTGTTTTTCATAAGAAAGTCTTTTTTATGCTTTAATTAGACTCGTGCCAATCGTTATAGGCCAGTGAAATTTACCATTTGGATTATGTTGTTTAACCAAATTTAAAGAAATATTTTATTATTAATTTTTTTGATTCAGAGAATAGCTCTCCCTTTCTCTATAGCATTAAATTCTTACTCTCTTTAAAATTGTTCATTTGGAAACAGGACAAAAACTCTTTTCATTATAAAATAACTATCTATTTTAAATAGATAAAAAATGTCTTTATATATGCCATTTTGCTAAAATGTGACTGTTTATATAAAAAGAATGCTGCAAAGAGAATGATTTTTCTTTAGCCACACGGTCATGAACCGAATTCATTATTCAATCTTAAGTTTTTGACATTCAAATGTCGGTTTGAAATTAGCTTGGTTCCAGCTGGTATTTTTTGTGTATCATTCTGTCTCCTAGTGGATTGTAAAAAAACAAGTGAAACAAAACGACTTGGTTTTCCATAAAAACATTGACCCAGGTGAAGCTCTACTATTTGACAATATAATGGCAATTGGTAATTAAATCTTAGTTTTAGACTTAAAAAAAAATGGTTATATTTTAATCTATTTGATTAGAGCCCGGCTTTTAATACTAAAAATATGTTCAATTTATTTTTCAAGAATTTTCAACACATCTGAATGGTGAACTTTTGTGAGATCATTTAAGATCATGTTGTTAATTTTCAGAGTACCGTCTTCACAATTTTTAGCTCAACATTTATGTATGTATCATTTGAGCCAGTTCATATCATATAAAGAATATTGAGTGTATAAACAAATTTTTAACACATCAATTTGGTGTTATATTTGTCGAAATTCCTTTCATATATTCGCTAACAGTAAAGAAGGGTTTTTACACGAAGATTAAAATATTTAGAAAATAATTTAAAGAAATTGTTCTTTGAAAATCCCACCTAAGTCTATGTCCTTGAATTATTTAATTTTTATCTTTTGAATTAAAAGAATTTACAAAACAAATTTTTAGATACACACAGTATCTAAAACCAAATTAATTTACTATAACGGTTTTTACTATACTATAACGGTTTATATAATTTCCTATAACGGTTTTTCTTTCAAATCAATTCACTTGAACTTACAATGTAAAATATATGTTGGGGATAATATATCAAAATTTTAAGTACTTTGAGGTTATATGAGGTCTTTATTGTTTAATTCTTTGATAAAACATTTAATATTTTTCGATTTTCAAAGGACTGATCTGAAACACCGTGGTTAAAGTAAACTAAATATAAGGTTAACTAGATGTGAATAATAATGAACTAAGTACTAATTTAATTTAAATAATTAATTCATTCTACAAATCATGTAGGAATATTATTATTTTTACTAATTTTATTTTAATAAAATTTAAATGTTTTTTTTTTTACTTTATTATAAAAACAATACAATGGTGCATTAACAATTCATAAAACATTATCATTAAAATATTTGGTATCTGTTTGACTTATTTCATGACGAACTAATATAATAATATTAATATTAATAAATTTTATGAAATTCATGAAATACTCAAACAGTGGTTCTGATGTTGTGCAGTTTGTCAACGTCCATTATGAAATGATATCATGGATGTAGCTCTGGATAAAATAACATGAAAATAACTGGACAACTACTGTATGTATGGTATTTGTGTTTTTTCTTTATTTTTTTTTCTCTTAATTTAATTTTTTCATAAAATAATAATTTTTAACTCTCATATATATTTTTTATCTTATTTAATATACATATGTTATGAGTGATTTATGCATGAATTTTATTCAAGTTCATTTCATTATCCTTTCAAATGCATGCCTTCGCTTTCATTTTTCCTGGAACTCTTTTATAACATATTTTAAAATTTATTAAAACTTTTGGTCGTCAATAAAAGGCAAGTTTGTTTTTAATATTCTTACAAATTGCCGGTAATAAATATCAACTAAAAGTGATAACACACAATATTGTCAATTTTTATATTATAAAATTTGCTTAATTTTAATATTTGATTCGCACGTTTTAAATTAAGACGAATGTGAAATGCGCAATAGTATTTACAAAATATTATAGTAATAAAAATATTCTTATAAAATTTAAAGTCAACTACACAAAAAATTTTTTGGAAAAAAATTGATAAAGTTTCAAAAGATGTAAGCTTAAAAGAGAAATATTTTTGAATATTATAAAAGTTTGGTTTAAAATTTTGTTTCTAACTAAAATTTAATTAAAAGTAATTTTCATATACATATACAATGTATCGGCTTGAATCATAATGATGTCGAAATCTGAGTTATTTCAATGCCTCAGAAATTTTCTGAGATGTTCTCATTTTCCTGTTCAATATTCAGCAACAATCATTCTAATTAATGAAAGTTACTTGTAAATAAAAAATTACTATTACGGTTTCTTAAATACTACACTTAGTTTTTTTTTTAGCCATTTAAAACTTACACTTTCTAATATCAAAAATATTTTCTCAAAATATATAACTTCAAAAATTATTAATGTATTAGTCTTTAACTGTAGAAGTCGCAATTCACTCGTGTCTTCAATAAATATATTATAATCACTAATTATTTTAATACAAACATATCGTAAAATATTGCTAAATATTCAAATAATTTAATAAAATTCAAAATAGATTTCTTTACAGGATTTTAACAAATATTTTCCCAAAGTCTCATTTTTGTTGAAATTGAAAGGCTTTGATTCAAACAAATAAATAAAGATGCTGGGCTTTAAAACGAAAGATTTTCTACAATTTAAGTATGATGCGTTATAATAACTTTTTTTTGGATATAATGGGTAAAAATATTAATAGTGTAGGTATTAAAAAAATGGTGTTCGCCAGACACTGAAGACATTACACTGTGAAATTAATTGTAGAAACTGATTATAAGATATTTATTTGAAAAAATATGGCGAAAGATTTCTATGAAATTTAAGTTTCAATTGCTAGATATGAAAATTAATAAATTTTATATTGTTAAATTTTAAACTTCAAAATAAGTTTTATTATAAATAGCAAATATTTTTTAAATGATCACAAACCCTAAATATGTAGCCCAGATTGAAACGAACCGAATAAAAAACCAAAAGATAAAAATAAAAATTGTATTAAATGGTTTGGGTACAAAATTTAGATAAAAAATCGAGTTAAATTTTTTGGTAAATTAAAATTGTTAATTGGAGTTAGTAGCATTTAATTTTATAATATTTATGATCCTTTTCTAAATTTAAAAAGACAAAATGATTTTAAAAGCAAGGGAAAATTTTTAAAATAATTGTCAACCGTGTCGCATCATTAGGCCGCCTACTTAGAAATATTTTAAAAATTTAATGTTTATTGTTAAAATTTTGAATAGAATTATTCTGATCTTTAATATAAACTTTGCAGATGGAAAAAGTTTTCTATTATTTTTTAGAAAACAATGATTGTAAATATATTGAGGAAAACATTTTGTTTTTTTTTTTAAAACAAAATTTTATTAAGCTGAGAACTAAAAATTTTTTAAATTTATAATTTTTTGTTTTTGTAAACCTAAAATTAAATGATGAATATTTAAAGTTAAGAGCAAACTTAATATGAGTATAAGCTATTTCCTTTATTTTGAACTTTTCACACATTTTTAACAATCTTAAAATATTTTAATGCCATTTTTCGAACAGAGATTATTTATAAAAGAAAAACTTTCAAAAAAAAAACAAAAACAAGTCAGTATAATCATTGAGAAATGCATAATATATTTTTACAAGTTAAAGCTGCTTCAAGACGTCCCTATTATGCATATTATTTAACTATTTAACTAAAAACAATTTATAAGCTTCATCTTGAAATCAGAAAAATAACAGACAAAAAATTATTGTTTAAGCATATCGGTTACAATCTTCATAAACTACAAACCCCCATTTCGATCGTAATTTAATTTATAAAAGTTCACGTCATGATTTGACAGAATAAAAGTCCAGCTATCAAAATAAAATATAAAAAACTAAAGGAATTGACTTTACCAATCCTGTTTGTAAGCTTAAATTTTCTAATCCTTTTATCGTCCACTTTAATAATGCACTAATATATTGTAATTCAATTACATGCTTTAATAAAATATTAAATTTTTCAATTTATAAACTAAAATTCAAATTTATTTTGACTGTAGAATATTAACGAGAATAGAGTTTGGCCAATTCCTTTCAAATTCAATAATTTCATTATCGATATCATGGATATAAAAGCATTTGGTTACTCATAAGAAAAATGTTTATCATTACTAAGCTTTTGTTTAAAACTCTCTGAATAAATAAATATATAAAATCTAACTATTAAAATATTGTTGTATATATATATAGCTCATTGTTTTCAATCATAATGCTCAAAACTTTTGATATCGTTATATTTCATCTAATCGGTCCCGAATACATTTTATAATACGTAAAATTTTAGTACATTAAAAAGATGACTGCTACAAGCACAAAATATTAAGTTTTACTTAAAACAAGAATAAAATTGATACAAAATATTGTAATTTAAGACAAAGAAAAAAATAATTTTAAAAGACAGTTTATATTGCTCAAACAAAAAAAAAAGAAATCCTTTACATGCCAATAAAAATATTACTGGCAAAATACAATTATCTTTTTACATTTAAAAATACTTCAATCATTAAAAAATTTGTATAAATTTTAAGCGATGCTAAATTATCAAATCATTTTTTATAAAATAAAAAGCAAAAATAAATCATTCGAAATGTAAGTAAAGTATTAAAAAATTATATATTAAAAAGGAAATAAAAAGTCTTAATTGTTTATACAAAGGACTTAAAAAAATTATTAGATTGAAAACTTTTTTACAAAAGTTAAAATTTTCATGTAGTATGTATTTCAGTTTTATTTCCATATCATTGACGAAAAGAAATTTCGGTTAAAAAAATATTTTTAACATTTTTAAATATTAAGAAGATACAATTTTGTACATGAAAGCCGTTACAAACATTTTGTATTATGGCAAAATAGTATTAATTTATCAAGACGAAATTCTGTTAAATTTTTTCATTATAGTATATACAAAAATAAAAATAATAAAATAAACTATGAAAATGTTGATATTAATTATGCAAGTTATGATTATATTAATTTTAATAATTTTTGAAGCTAGGCTTAAATATTAAATAGTTTCTTGTAAAGTTATTTGATACGTATCTTCAAGCTAAATCTTGAATATTCTATGATATTTTTCTTTATTATAAGTAATAAGCGTTTGTTCACTCTGCACAAGGAGGTGCTCCCCAACAGCTTATTTACGATTTCAATTTCTTTCACATGGATTGAAGGATTTATTTTGCATGGATTTTTATATAAATAAGAGATTTTATATTATTCAATCACAAATTTCTTACCCACATAACAAATTGAGTATCAAAGTCTTTTTAATATTAAAATTTAACCTAGGAAAGTCCATCTTAAGCCAGTCCTATTTTTGAATGTTCATTTGATAGCATTTAGTGATAATGTAATAAGTTCCCTTGAATGATAACCGACTTGACCCTATTGAAGACATCAATAAGTTTGATAAGATTTTGACGACAGCTATTATCGTAATCGTTTTAATGACAAAATCGTACCATATTTGCATATGGTAATTTATTTCTTTAACAAATGCAATAATTCTATTGCTTTTTCTTATCGTTTAAACAAACTATAAGAAATGAATTCAAGAAATAGCAAACTAAGGAAAATTATTAAAATTAAAACGAATAACGAAATCGATAATTCTTTTAACAAAATAAACATTTGAAAATTCAATCACAAATAACAAAATGATAAAATAATAATAAACGAGTTAATAAATAAATCCTAAAAAAGAAAATGCATGTATCACGCGTTTCCTTGCGAGCTAAGTTCGCTTTAAATTTATCATTGGCCAAAATTTGTGGCAAAATTTGTATGAAAAATAAACTCACATTGGAATCAATTCACAATTAATTCATATAAACTCAATTAAAACTGAAATTAAAATGAACACTTCTTCAAATAGCTTCAAAAACAGTTTATTTTGAAGTTACCAATTTTTTCGGATTCGCCGTTACTCGTGTCGCATCTGATCGCATGCTACTTTGAGTCTAATTTGAGTCTATTTCAGATAAGGTTAAAACTGAAAACTAATAATTAAACTAAGGTTTATAACTTGATAATTAACTACTAATATAAATGTAATGTTAAAAATATATTAAAAACGTAAAAAACTAAAAATCAAAAGGGGTGTCATGAGATCGTGTAAGCTGAATTCGCCCATATAACCTCTTCTGCATTTTGAATATGGCCATACTCTTAATTTATTCACGGTTCAAGTCAGATAAAAGCTACAAATTATTAAATTTATGATCAGTCGGCCGCGTGCTCTGTTTGTATTAATATCGTGGGTGGTGTATTCAAGCTCATCTTGAATTAGAATAAATTAAATCTTAATCAAGGTGCAATAACTCTTGATTTCAATTTAAATACGAAGTTGGATTCTGAATGAAATTAATTATTTCTAATTTAATAAATTAATAACCATAATACTCTAGTGAAAGAAAAAGGAAATGTCATCAAAAGTTTTAGTTATTGGTAGTGGAGGCCGGGAACATGCAATTTGCTGGAAAATTTCGCAGAGTCCAAAAATTAGTCAAATTTTTGCTTTGCCAGGTAGTTATGGAATTGGTCAACTTCCTAAAGTGCAAAATTTAACTACTGTCAATGTTAAAAATTTTCAGGTAAATTATTTCTTTAATCAAGGGACAAAAAGTTCTTTAGTCTCAGAACATTTAATGAAAATGATTAATATAATATTTTTGCATAAAGAGGTGTTAAAAGTAAAATATAGATGGATAGAAAATAATCAATCAAAAACTGTTTTCGTAAATAGAACTGTTCGATTTTTTTTTAAATTCTGGTACAAATTTCTTTGAAGTGATACTAAATATCAGCACAGAATTAATTCAAAACTAATAACATTGTTATCTAGTGAAAAGCGAAAAAAGATAAATCCATCAACTTTTAATATCTTTTCCTTGTATAATATTGAGTATACGATTTTTTCGTTTTCTATCGAGCCGTTTAAGAAATCAGATCTTAGCTCCTGCTAATTTAAAAAAAAGATCATAAAAACTAAGATTTGTACTAGTAAATACTTTTGAAACTTTTCGTTAATTTCACGAAATATATATGTATATATTTCGGTAACTATGTGTACCGTGTAAAAAAACCTCGAGAAAAAGGATCGTGAAAAAAGTGGGTAGGCAATACAAGAATAATATCCCTGGCGAATAAAATTTCCAAATGGTCATTTGGCTTTCTCGTCCCATATCAAGTATATGAAAATTGCCATTTGTTAGCAAGTTTTGCTAACGTGTTTAAAAACTTGACGATTTGGAAATTATAATGAATAGGACCCTTTTAGGACTTCCTTTCTGTAAGCTATTGAAGAGCGCTATTTATTAGGAGCATTTATAATAAAATGATGTTCAAGTTTGTTGCTCAATCTCTTATGTAAAACGTAATTAAAGAAAAATAACATTAAGTAATTTGCTTGAAAAAAAAGAAAACCGCTAATGTAAGTAAATACTATTAACAGGAAAATTGAAAGTAAAAATGTATAAAAAACGCGTATATTCGAATAAAATAAATTAAAGGAAATCGTGTAAAATAAAGAAACCGTTTAAAACCATACATAGGTATACTTAAAATCATCAAACATCAAAATATTTATTAAAAGCTTTGTTTTAAGAGGAAAAGTAAGCTTTTAAAAGGACGTATCGGATAACTGACAGTATCAATCATAAAAGAGGCTTGTATTTTCCAAAGAAATTACTAATTATAAGTTTGGCCTATATATTTTACTACTTGACATCAATGCTAAAGATTTTCAGGTAAATTATTACTTTAAACCCTTGGGTAAATTTGACGGCTGAGCCTCGTCATGCATTTGCCTGCCTAAAAACCCGATGACGAGTCTAAATCGTCTTCCCGAGTTAAGGCAATATTTAACATGTGGAATTCTGTTCATTTCATCGTAGCTTTTATCAGTTATAATAGAGGATATAATTACATTATTTCGGTGAATATCCAAATATTGATTTGATAGACACAGCTAAACGAAAGAAAAATAAAGGCGGCGATATCGAAAATATTATAAAACCAGCATGGACCACAGGACCATTTTTTCTGTGTTTCCCAGTTATGAAAAAAAGTTCAAAACGTTATAAGAAAATATTTTTCTTATATAATAGACATGACCTTTTATAATGCATACGTTATATTCTAAAATCAACTGTATAACCACAGTAAGCATGACTTCCTTTCGTTTGGATATTGCTGGAGCAATTGTCATTGCCAAATTATAATAGGCCTGGATGTTTGTCAAATAGCAATACACCATTTCGTTTGATAACGAAATATTGGGCACACTTTCCTGAGAATATTCAACCAACTGAGTCCAAGCAACATCCTACAAAAAAGTACCGTGTTTGTTATAATCATAAAATCAGAAACGAGGCTACCTGGCAGTGCAAACAATGCAAAGTGCCACTGCATTTATCTACTTGCTTTCAAAAAAACCACACTTTTTATAACTACTAGTAATTTTTTCTTTAATATAACTTAAATCTATTTGAGTTTACTTTTTTACTAATTTATTTATGTTTTGCAATTCTAATCACCTGAAGTCATCTTAAAACTACATATGTCACTGATATTTTAGAAATAAATGATTTCTAACTGCTTTTGCAGTACATTCAATCAATAAAATCTAATTTTCGACATGACGTCTTCAAGTACCAAAAATATAACATAAATTCCGAACAAATAACTAAAGGTTATCAATAATGGTCCATATTTTTGATAAAAGTTTAAAGATATTTAGAAAATATGTAAATAGAATTATCAACTTGTAGATTGTTTTCAAGTAAAACAGATTTTCAAAAATTTGAATTTCTTATAAAAATGGTTTAATTACTTTCAACAAAAAAACTAATTAATTCATTACTCACATATAAAAATGCAACCGATCTAAACTAAGAGTTTATCTGTAAATTAAACCATTGGTAAGCAAAAAATCAAAAATATTATCTACTCCGAGTTCACATAATTTTGTTGGAGGTAAAGTTTAAATGCTTTCTAAAATTTTGTGCTATAAAGTGTGATGTCATCTATCATTTAAAGATCTACTCCTTAAAAAAATACCATAAAATACTACCCAAATTGTTAGTTTCATGATTGGCTATTTAAGTTTTAATTTTTGTGGCAAAAAGAAAGATATTCTCAAATTTCAATATGTTTAGAATGATTTGATACATGCCAGTTTTTATATGATTTATGTCCTTATTACGGTTATTTATTACGGAAAAAATACACCCATAAAACGAAGTAAATAGTAGTCGGAAGATGCGATAAATAAAGAGAGTGTGGAAGAGCTCCGATTCATGTTTAGACATTTTTTCACGGATCTTTTTTGCTGGATGGATT
The DNA here is from genome assembly GCA_947359355.1 of Acrocera orbiculus. Classification (NCBI taxonomy): domain Eukaryota; kingdom Metazoa; phylum Arthropoda; class Insecta; order Diptera; family Acroceridae; genus Acrocera; species Acrocera orbiculus. The sequence continues at coordinate 8,074,286 of OX375757.1, forward strand.
TGGGCGTTATTTTAATGAAAAATAACTCCACGTTTGTTAATATTTTCGTCCACTTTTAAATTAAATTTTCAGTTCAGTTACATTTTCTCCAGGTTTCACAAGATCAAATAATCCCTTTATAATCCCACTGAACACAAAGCAATGCCTTACGAAATGTTAAATTGAGTTTTGGAGCTGATTTCGGCATTTGTTTATATGACAACTATTGCTTTTTCCGTTTTATATTGTCGTAGAATATAAATTTCTCCGCATCAGATGTTCCAAGAATGGGTCAGTGATAAAATTTTTTTTCAAGGCCATACACGTGTTTATTGTAACGGTTTTATTCCCGAATCTCAGATCATGTCGCCTCCCAAACTCCTTTTCATCTATATTTTTTAGGTATTTCAGATAATTCTTGAACTGTAAATACGATTTGAACCACTTAAAACTAAAAGCTATAAATATCAAATCAAAGGCAAAAAATTAATCACGTGCTGTCGATAGAGTGTGATAATTAGGACTAGAAAAACACAAAAAAAGTTATTACATCCAACTAAATTGAATTTGATTTTGTTTCTCCAAAAATATTTACCAGAAAGATACAACAAGGAAAAAAGATTTATTTCTTATTTTTATTCAGTTCATGTAGAACTTGTACTTATTCATCTTATATCTTATACATTATTATTGTAATAAAGAGTATAAGCTTCGGTGGAGAATGGGTATTAGAGACAAATAAAATTTAAATATTTTATACGATCTGAAATGCTTTAGTTCCATTACTAACAAAATTATTTTTAAAAAAAAAGTTTTAAATATTTTTTAGAAAATTGTTTTTAATATATTTATGACCAACAAGAAAAAATAAAATGTAAATTATGAAATCGTCTAGTTAACTGTTTTTGGTATAAGGTGGAATGGATATTCTATATATAAATATGTAATTAAATATTCAAAATTACATGATTTCTTCAGTATTGTAAATCATCCTTACGAGAATTCGATTCGTAATTCATTACCGAAATGTTCAAAAATTAAGTAAAAACTTCCGAATATTAAAGCTATGTGCTTATTACGAATCCGAATATGGATGTGCTCTCATCGGCCAATTGAAGGCACAAAATCCTATTAATTGTAAGTGAAGAACTGAGCAACGACAGATATTTTTTACTTAGAGGCTTAAATAAAACAAGCAAAGTCGCCTTCTCAGAGAAAAATATACTTACAATTAATAAAGATACCAACAACCTAGAAAAATTTTGGATTATTTAATATCCGTAAGTCCTTTTTTTAGAAGGTTCTACATGTATTAAAGTTGTTTTTAATTTTAAAAAAAAATTAATAAATGAACAGTAATTATCATTTTTTTTCCCAAGGATATTACTAAATGGTGCAAAACAAATGCCATTGACCTTGTTATAGTTGGACCTGAAGATCCTTTAGCTCTCGGACTTGCTGATGATTTAGAGAAAGAAGGCATTAAATGTTTTGGGCCCAAAAAAAGAGCCGCACAAATAGAATCGAACAAACAATGGGCTAAAGAATTTATGGTTCGTCATAAAATTCCAACAGCTCGCTTTGAAACATTCAATGAAGCTGAGAAAGCTAAAAATTTTATAAAAAAGTACAACAAAATAAGTTACATAAAAAATATTTATTAAATTATTGCATTTTTTAAATTTTAGTGCTCCTTTTGAAGCGCTAGTAATCAAAGCAAATGGACTAGCTGCAGGAAAAGGGGTTACAGTCGCTTCAAATACTAATGAAGCATATACAGCAATCGACCACATTCTCAAAGATCGAAAATTTGGTTCTGCCGGTGATATTGTTGTTGTCGAAGAAAAATTAACTGGTGAAGAGATTTCGGTATTAGCTTTTGTTGATTCTAAAACAGTAAAGGTGTTATTGCCAGCACAAGATCATAAAAGATTAAAGGAAAATGATGAAGGTCCAAATACTGGTGGAATGGGAGCTTATTGTCCATGTCCTTTAATTACTAATGAAGAATTAAATATAGTTGAGAAAATTATTTTAGAACCAGCTGTAAACGGTTTTCGAAATGAAGGAATTCCGTATTGTGGCATTCTTTATGCTGGATTAATGCTAACACCAAATGGACCTAAAGTACTTGAATTCAATTGTCGTTTCGGTGATCCAGAAACTCAAGTTATACTTCCTCTACTGCAATCTGATCTTTATGAAATTATGAATGCCTGTTGTACACAAACACTGAGTGAAATAAAATTGCAATGGAAGAATCAATTAACTGCTGTTGGTGTTGTAATGGCAAGTGCTGGCTATCCGGAAACATCTACTAAAGGGTGTATAATAGAAGGTAAACAAATTATATCATAGCACTGATATATTCTTTAAGAAAAATCTAATAAATACCTTATTTTAGGGATTCCAAATGATAGTGAAAATCAAATTATTTTCCAAAGTGGTGTCGCCAAAAATGATGCGGGAAATTATATAACTAATGGCGGAAGAGTTTTAATTTCAGTGTGCCTGGATAGTGATCTTAAACTTGCTGCAAAACGAGCAACCCAAGTATGCCATAATATTAAGTTTAGTGGTAGTGGAGCACAATTTCGTAACGATATTGCACAAAAAGCTTTTAAATTGTAATTAGAAAAGATTTAAATAAATTGCAATAAATTATATAAAAAATTGTTTTCATTTCATAGTCATAGCATATCCCTTTCTTATAAAGATAGTGGTGTGGATATTGATGCTGGGGATGATCTGGTACAGCGAATTAAACCATTAGCTAGAGGATCTTTAAGAAAAGGGGTAGTCGGAACGATTGGAGGATTTGGTGGTCTTTTTAGTTTGAATGAGGTAAAAATTAATGTTAGTTTTTATAAAAACTTATTTTTAAAAAATATTAAACTTAGCTTCCTTACAAAAATCCAATCTTATGTGAGTCTACAAAAAGTGTTGGTGCCAAAATAAAAATTGCATTGGAATATGAGTCTTATGAGGGAATTGGTTATGATTTAGTAGCAATGTGTAGCAATGATGTTCTAGAATCGGGTGCTGAACCGATCGCTTTTTTAGATTATATTGCATGCGGAAAACTTCAAGTACCAATTGCAGCTCAATTTATAAAGGGAATGTCGGATGGTTGTCGTGATTCTGTTTGTGCATTACTAGGTATTTTTTACAAGTTAATTTTTTTATGTTACTTAAGAACATAAAATTTTTGTATTAAAACTCAGGAGGAGAAACAGCAGAAATGCCATCTTTGTATACTTGCGGTAAATATGATATGGCTGGTTATTGTGTCGGTGTTTTAGAAGATGGAATGGAACTACCACGTTATGATACTTATGAAGATGGCGATATTATTATAGGCTTAAAATCAAATGGTATTCACTGCGCTGGATTGGATATTGTCTATGAAATTATTCAATTAACAGAAACAAAACTGAATGAAAAAGTTAATTTTGGAGATCAGAGATCTACAATTGGTAAGTAAGATATTATCAGCTTACAATTCAGCAGTAAGCAATTTTTCGGAAGCTCATAATTTGATTAAAAAAGTGATAAGATATCGGGATGAATATTTTTAAAATCTTCCGAGATAAATTAAAAATTTTAACATTTTTTGGCAAGAGAAAATAAAATTATTGTTTATAATAATAAAAAAATGTAGCCATATTTACTATGACTAAGGCAAACTTAAGCTTACCAAGCTTAAAAAAAGATGAAAAAGTCATTAGCTTAAATCTTCACAAGCAAATTTTATTACATGAATACTAACACTTCCATTTTGTAAACAATAAATATTATTTTCGTTTTTGTAACTCTTTCATAAATTTACAACCACTGAACACACTAAAGAAATCAATTTTAGGTGCTGAAATTTTGAAGCCGTCTAAAATATATGTAAACGATATTTTACCAATAATTCAGAAAGGATATATCAAAGCAATAAGTCATATTTCTTCAGGATTAGTAAATGGAATCGAAAAAATTATACCTCCAAAATATCAAGCAGAAATTGACTTTAAAAATGTTCAACTACCAGAAATTTTCGGATGGTTAGCAATTAATGGAAAAATTTCAGATCAAACATTATTAGACAATTTTAATTGTGGTATAGGATTAATTTTAGTTATATCTAAATCTATTACTAACTGGAATGATATACCGAATTCTTTTAAGCTTGGTAACATTTGTAAAACCCAAGGAAAAACGTTAGTCAATATTAAAAATTTTGATATATGCATTGAAAAAGCTCTAGCTCCGTTTTTTAATATTGAAAATATAACAAGAGAGCGACATATTACCAAAGCCATAAACATTAAATATAAATTTAGTGAATTATTAGATAAAATTCAAAGGCCAGAAGTCTTTTTAACACAAAACGGAAAAAGGCTAACTGCTGTTCGAAAATCATTTAAAGATCCAATATTAGTAATTGGAACAGATGGAGTTGGAACAAAACTTAAAATTGCTTTAGCAACTAAAAATTATTCAACTGTAGGAATTGACTTGGTAGCAATGTGTGCCAATGATATACTTTGTAATGGTGCTGAGCCATTTACCTTTTTAAGCTATTATGCGAGTGAAAAAATCAAAACTGAAGATACAAAGCAAGTAACAATGGGAATAGTAGAGGGATGTCATCAGGCAAATACATCATTAATTGGTATTATTTGTGATTATTATTAATAAAATTCTTATAAGCTTGTTTTTAATATTTTTAAAGATACTGAAATAATTGAATTTCCACTGCTTTACACCAAAGATGTATTTGACTTGGGAGGATTTTCTTTGGGGATTGCCGATAAAGAAAATCTATTACCCAAAATAAATAGTATTCGTAATGGTGATATAGTAATTGGTATACCATCAAGTGGAGTTCATAGTAATGGCTTTAGTTTAGTCCACAAAATAATGGAATTATCTGGGACTTCATTTGATGACAAACCAACTTATGCTCAAAATACTTTTGGTAAGAAAGTTTTATATTTATTTTAAGTATTTAAAATTGATTTATTTAGAAAAAATTTCATTTATTATCAATTTCTTAATTAAACAATATTCATACTTAAATATGAAAGATTAGATTTATTTTAGGTGAAGAGCTGCTGATACCGACTAAAATTTATGTTGATATGCTAAAACCAATTATATCACAAAAACTAGTTAAAGGTCTAGCGCATATAACTGGAGGTGGACTAATTGAAAATATACCACGAATCTTGACTAAGGAACTTTGTGTACAAATTGATGCTAAAAATTTTAATATACCCCCAATATTTGGGTGGCTGGCGTTAAAAGGCAATATAAAAAATTTTGAAATGCAGAGAACATTTAATTGTGGCCTTGGTATTATATTAATTGTCGATCCTCTACATGAAAATAAAATTATGGATCATTTACATTTATCACATAGAGCAACAAAATTGGGTATAGTCAAGAAAAGGTTAGAAAACCAACCCCAAGTTATTGTTGAAAATTTCGATGAATGTATGGAACGCCTTAAAATAAATATTATGAGACCAAAAAAGAAAGTTGCTGTTTTAATTTCTGGTTCAGGTACTAATCTTCAAGCCCTTATAAATGCTACAAAAGATTCATCACAAGGATTGAATTCAGATATAGTTCTAGTAATATCTAATAAGAAACTTGCATTTGGTTTGAAAAGAGCTGAAATTGCTGGAATAAAAAATATAGTTCTTTCTCATAATAATTATAAAACTCGAGAAGATTTCGATAAAGCTATGTCCGATATATTAGAAGAAAACAATATAGATATTGTTTGTTTAGCGGGTTTTATGCGAATTTTGACAGAACAATTTGTAAAAAAATGGAAAGGCAAATTAATTAATATACATCCTTCTCTATTACCAAAATATCCAGGTCTAAATGTTCAGCAAAGAGCTCTGGAAGAAGGCGAAATTGAATCAGGTTGTACAGTTCATTTTGTAGATGAAGTAAGTTAAATTTATGAAATAATATTTATATTAACTAAAATAATTGAAGGGTGTTGATACCGGAGATATTATTGTGCAAGAAAAAATTCAAATTTTAAAAACCGATACTGTTGAGACTTTAACAGAAAAAATCCATCAAGCTGAGTACTATGCATATCCTAAGGCATTGCGATTATTAGCCACAGATACCGTATACCTTAATGAAAAGAATAAAGCAATATTTAATTATTAAGATTTAAATTGTGATATACACAAACATTGTTAACCAACCAAATTTGTTATTATAATGAATTAAAAAAATCATAAAGATTGTTTTTGATAAATTTTTCAGCATGTTTATTTAAGGATATTATTTGGCTGAATAGAATTAAATTTATTATTTTTGCAAGAAATGATGCAAATATTTACCTTAGTATAGCTTTCAATAATCAAACCTAAATTACAAACTAATTAAACAAATTAATAAATGTATGTACAACATTTAAATCTTTTTCAAAAAAAGTGACACTAAAAAATGTAAAAAACTCGGGTTCTTTTTCTTGGTAATCTCATGCTTGCGTTCATTAGTAGGCCTTACAACTCTTTCGATTTTCACATCCTTCAAAATTTGTTCAGCCATTTTATTTAGCTCAATTCTAAAGAATTGATTATTAAATATTGGCACAATTAAATTGTATTTATCGATCATTTTGTTTATATGTTTGACTTCATTTTGGAAACTACTTACAAATTTATTCCAGTCTTTCTCTTCATTGTAAGTTAATGGAAATTCTCTGTAATAAGATCTCTCCATAGATAATTTATCTTTTAAATTTTGTGTTTCTTTTCGAATTTCACGTTGTAATGAAATCCATTCAGGTGTATACCCATTATCTAAGAGGATTTTATTTATTTTTTGAGTAGTAAAGTCAAGGTAAGGATTTTCTATTCGAGAGGGTAATGGCTTTCCCGCACATGAAAGATCATCAAAATCTCCTTTAGATATTGCTTCCTCAATCAGATCTTCAGCGATCCTATGTATTCCATAACCTATTTTCTTACTTTGTGTTCTTGAATCAATTTTCATTAAGGACGCTTCATCTGTATAAGTTTTATCAATTCTATGATTAAAAACATGCTCTTGAGCTTTAATTGTTTTTGCTTGGTAATATTCTTTTTGACGTTTCGCAGGTGTACCTGTACCAATCCCATCGTAACTTAAATACTTTCGATGTTGAGGAGTAGAATGATTTATTTTAAAAACTTGTATTTCTTCATCCTCAATTCCATTACGATTTTTTGCAAATTTTTCCTGAAGAATTTTAAAAGCTTCATCGATTTCTTGAAACTTTTCAGCAGATGCACTCAAAGTACCACTATCGGGATGTACTTTTTTAACAAGCTCGATATAAGTTTGACGGACAGTTTCCTGATCGGCGTCTTCTGCCAAGTCCAAAATACGATAACATTTCTAAAATAGTAATATTAATATGTATTTCCATTTATGGAACATTAAATTTACTGACTTTATATACATCCAATTTATTTGTTTGGAGGCATCTAACTAAATTTATATGTAAACCCGGAAGCCTGTGGAGATTTCCGACAAGCATTGTTTCAAATCAATTTTTCAAAATGATTAACAAATTTTCTTGGACATTGAAAATTAACTTTTTGAAATAAGCCTACTTTTCTTTTGAATATGGCATTTCTATTATTAGTTTTTTTAGTGTATTCAATAAATTTATTTGATTATCGCAAAATATAAAAATCAACTTTAATAAATTAAATGAAACTTTGCACAAGAACGATAACAAAATCTTTCGACTCTTTTTAAAGAGAATAATTATGGTTAAATAAATTTGAAATTGCATTTAAGATATAAAAGAGAGTAAGCATTTAAAAAATAAGTAGGGTCATATTTAAAGTTAGAATTGTTAAAAATTAGCAATGAATAAATTTATTACCAAAAATGTATGGATTAATATATATAATCCCTTTATAATTTACTACCTACTTTGTTTTGTTTTTGTTTTTCAAATCTAAAATAAATTAAAAAATATCATACATAATTCTTATTTAAAAAATAAAAAAAACTAATTATTGATAGAGATTAATTTTTGTTAAATTATAAATATGTCCAAGATAATGTTTAAAAGCTTTTTAATTAAATTTTTACCATTTTGTTGTTGTAAAAGATCAAGTAAACTGTTGTATTTAATTAATTAAATTTAAGTTTGAAAATTTAAATACACTCAAATTAAGACTGCTAAAATATATTCATTTTGTAGAAGTTAGTACGATGGTTGCACTTTTAACAGTTGTCTTATATACTATTTTATTTTCATAAATTACAATGTCAATTAAATGTTTTATTGGCCAAAAATCAACTATCGTCTTATATTGAAACCTATTGTTCCGTCAGGTCCTTTAGGCATACGAAGTATATTTTCTGAAGTTTTGACTATTGCATTATTAAATGTTGAAATGGAAGAAAGTTCATCACCATAAGTAATTGAAACAAAATTTGATGAAATAGTTTCCGGTGTCTTTGATGCGACTATTGGAATATTTGTGCTAAAATTTTTAATGATATTACATTTTTTATATAATATAGAATTTTATTTATATATACATACTCCATTTCGTCTTCAGGATTTTTCGCTGATCCTAAAATTCGTAGTCGTGCTTCGGCATATTCAAGTTCACGTTGCTGTAATGTTTTTACTGGATGTTTCGGACGAACTTCATGTATTTTTAAGTCACTATTTTGTTTAGGTGGTCTTCGGAGTATTTTAACTGCAGACTTATTAGTATCAGAGTAGTTGGAAGCATACTCATCGTGTGACTGCATCATCATTACTAATGGAAGACCATTTTGAAGAGGCATTGTACTAACTGGCCCACAAATATCCTTTTTTATTTGATTTAATTGTGTATTCAACTGCAAAAGTAAAAAGATTTGATTAATAAATATAAATATATTTTGGATTTTAGAATAACATAATTATAATTCAGTAATTAGACCTACAAGTTATAAATAAATACATTGATTTATCGTAAATGACGTTATAATCTATTTTTTTCATATTTAAGTTTGTGTTAATATCTCAAACAAAATTTTATATGAATTAGTTAAAACATTTTGAAAATTATTTATATCTTTTTATATATTATAGATATATTAATATATATTAGAAAGCAAGATAATTCATACCCCTTTCAAATTTTAAATTTAAGAATGTGATTACAAAGGTACATACCAAAAAAGAGGGCACAATGAAAAGATACAATTTTAAAAATTAATTTCAAGGAGCTCTTTATAGCCTACATCTAACTTAATATTATTTTGAAGGATTGCAAATATTTTCAATAATATCTGATGTTTAAATATTACTAAAAGTAATCAAATATTATATTGAATTATTTTCATTTTAGTAAGCGTCAAACCTTAAAAATAAAGGTGCTCCTTACAATTTGTTTGTGAAATTTGATTTGTTTACACAGTCTCGAAAAAGTATTACTTTACATTACTTTAGTTAAATTTTGACACTCCATTTTCATTGCTAGCAAAAAAAAAAAAAAATCTTTACATAAAGCGTAAATTTGTCTAATTTTTAAGTGCAATATAAAAATAACTAAAAAATTATATTTTCGGAACAATTCCCATATGCCAAAAATATCAACTTATTATTTATAAAGGTCCCCATCCTACTTTCCAATGTATTCAACTTACATTTATTTCATCAATTTCCTCCCAATTATCAACAACGTTTTCGCATTTGGACATTTCCAAACTTTAACTAATTTAAGATAAAATGGACACAATATTTCTATATTTATCAGCTTTTCTTTAAAAAATACATTAATAATTTTATATTAATTAGTAATTTTGACAGAACTCCATTATGATACAAAGAGACCAACGAACTTATCGTGTGTCACGAAAAATGACACAATTAAAAAATGATCTGAGTACGCTCAATGCTTAAATACTGAATTTTTTTTTTTAACAAAGTCAAAAGTGTGACTAGTATGTGATATAAGTTTAAAAATAATTTAATTTAGAATAAATCACCTATAATAAAAGTTAATATCACGGCTTACTTTATAATTTAAATTAAATCAATATTTTTCTAAAATTTTGTAAATTTTTGGGATTTAGGTAATGACGGAAAATGACGAAAACTTGTACAAAAATGAGGTAAGAAAAATTTTACTTTGAATTTTTTAATTTTTTAAACACCAATGTGTTTATTTGATAGTAAAGGAAATGCTCATCTGATGTTATGAATGTCGATTTTATTTAACACTTTTATGATTTTGTCAGATTAAGTTTTTAAAAAAGGCAAACATTTGCTATATATAAGTACAGGTAAATTAATGCTAAGTTCCGAAATTCAGCCGAAATTTAAAAACTAAACGAAAAGATATGTGTATTTTGACATAATGTCAGTTTCATTCAAGTGGGAATGGATTTTGTGCTAATTTTGATTGTAAATTTTTTTGAAGTTTTGAATTTTTTTTATAAACTCTAGAAAATTATTTAAATTTAAAGAGAAAAATAAATATAAATCATCACTTAAACTAATAAATTCTCGGTGTTTCGGTTATAGTTCAGACTTGCTTTTACGTCGGATATTTAAAAATTACTCTTTATATTTTTCTAAAATTTTATTTTGTATTTTGATGAATACAAAAGTATTCTCTAAAACCGAGCTCTTAATTGATAAAACTATTTAGAAAGGTATTATAGAAAGATTAAGGCATTAGAAATAAAAAGAATTAATTCCACAAAGTTATATTAATTATTGTTTAGAAATGCATAAAATAATGAATTTTCAAAATTTCAGAAAAACATGATTGATGAAAATGTGGAAAACCATATTGGTGGATTTGCTCCAAGGAGGCGGAATGCTAACCCGAAAATGGATATGGACTACAAAAGTTTTTCAATTGAAGACTTTTTAAAAGGCGTAAGTAATTAAATTTTTACATATAAACTGCCATTATTTACATATAAACTGACTTTTTCCAATATCTCAAAAACTATTAACAAACACATGGCGTTGGGTCATATACATCGGTGCACGATATATAATAAACTTTTATATGAAAAGTAAGTGGGATCAGAAAAAATTATTAATTTGATGACATAGTGGTGACTTTCAATTAATGCTGGCATGACTAGCATTAACGCGTCAAACAGACTTAACTTTTTCTCTGCTTTAGTTCGACTAATTTCTTTTTCAGTATACAAATTGAAATCATAAAGACGAAAATATTTATTTTTATTTATTACTATATAAAAGCTTTTCACAGACATCTACTTATATAGTTACTTTTTTTTTTAAGGACCACCAAAACAATTCCATTAAAACGCCAGTCTCGTTTCTACAGGAACTACTTAGTAGGAAAGGAATTACACCAAATTATGAGCTAGTGCAAATTGAAGGTGCTATACATGAGCCAACATTTCGCTACCGTGTAGCTTTTGTTGAAAAAGATACAACACATACTTCTATGGGAGCCGGAAGGTCTAAAAAGGAAGCTAAACATGCTGCTGCAAAAGGAATTATAGAAAAAATACTCGGAGGAAATATTTTAAATAAAATTGGCAATACAATGAAAAATGAAAGTTTAAATGGTGATATATCAATGTCTAATTCAACAATTGAGTAAGTATCGATAGATTGAATTGTAATTTATAATTTACATATTATAAACAAGAATCATTTCCAGTATTGATGATAATATTAAAGGTAATCCGATTGGGTTACTGCAAGAAACATGTATGGCACGTCGTTGGCCTCCCCCAAATTATGAAACAGAAACAGAGGATGGTTTGCCACATGAAAGACAATTTACTATTGCTTGCTCAGTGCTTAAATATCGTGAAATTGGGACAGGCAAAAGTAAGAAAGTAGCTAAACGATTAGCTGCCTATAAAATGTGGAAGAAACTGAAAGAACATCCGTTAGATTCTACTCAAATTGTTGAAAATTTGGATGAGGGAGGCGATTACGAGGTATACTAATATTTTTTTGTCTATTGTCTATTCAATTAGATAATAGAAAATTATTTTTTCATAATGTAACGTTTTTATATATTTAGAGTTTATTCTTTTAATTTTAATTAATCGATATTGAATTTTATAACTTTTTTGATTTGTTTCTTGCAAACATATCATATTTTCTGCAAATGTTTGTCAAGCTTAGAGTAATCAAATTTTCTTGTTTCTCATATTTAAAATATATGCGCTTTATTATTTATAAAAACCTAGAAAATAATGTTTTGCTTGATATTGTTAGATATTGCTTGATATTTAAATCATTCAAAATTATTTCTTTCTATTCTAATATTCATTTTTGTAATTACCAAATGGTTCAATTTTTTTTTTATAGAGAGTATCATCTATTAATCGGTATACAGACTTAAAAGATACGCAATTTGCAAGCATGAAAGATAATTATAGTCAGAAGGCTTCTCTATTTCATAAAACCCTAAAAACGTCTTCTGGGAATAAAATACTAAAACTGCAGGTAAAATGAAACCTCATACAATACACAAAATATCTTTTACCAGGCTTTATCAATTTTGTCAATTATTGATGTTCTGAGTAACCTTTCCAAGTTATGGATTTAGCAAAAAAACAATATTTTGATAACAATGAAAAATAAATTTTATTTAACTAAATTAATTCTCCAAAAAAATTTTTCTGTTTTTACGGCTAATAACCGAAATATTATAAACTGCTAAAAACTAGTTTTTCAATTTTTTAACTGTTTTAATTACAATTTTTGGACAACATAAAAATAAAACTTACTTTTTTCTTACTTTTCTAAAAAATTAAACTAACAGTAGAATTATTTCCTAAAATTAATATTTAAAAAGTCGAAACATTTTCCATATATTTATTTAATAAAATAATTTTTGTTGCAGACTATATGTTTAGCTGATCCTGCAGTAAATTATATTTCAATTTTAAAAGAAATATCAGAAGAACAACAATTTAAAGTTGCTTATGTTGAAATTGAGGAATCAACACATTCAGGCGGTCGTCAATGTCTTATACAGTTATCAACACATCCGGTGGCTGTTTGCCATGGATCAGGTAAAAACTTTAATGAAGCCAAATCAAATGCAGCCCGCAATGCTCTTGAATATTTAAAAGTTATGACCAAAACCTAGAAACTACTATTGTAAACCTTTTATTATTTATTTTATTAGGCCAAAAATAATGAATTTTAAATTATAAGTATTAAATCAACTATATAAATGAGAACATATTCTAAATTTTTAAGAATATGATTAAGTAAAATATGCTTTTGGATTATATTTTACTTAATATTATAAATTGTTCGAATATTTTATTTCTCTAAAAAGATGAAAATTGTATTGTGTGAAATTCTAGTGCAAAAGATAAAAAATTGTTAATAAATTGTAACAGAGGAATATTTTACTGTTTTGAAAAGAATCAATTGCTTTAAATTACACTAAATACAACATAAGTTGACTTATAGCTCACTTTGGATTATAATAGAATGTGCGCATTGAGCACAACATAAACTTTTGTTTATGTTTACAAAACAGAAAAAACATAATTAATCATAATTTTAATTGATTTGAAGAACTTATACATAATTTTGTAGAACTAAAGCAAGATGCACAGTAATTTTACCTATACTAAACTATATCACTAAAGATATAAAATTTTTTGGAATGTTAATTTACAAATTTAAAGAAATTTAAAAATTTCAAATGTTCCTGCTTTTTTTTTACAAAACTAAAATTTATTTATATAATACTAAATATATATATTTTTAATATTACATAAATAAATTTTACTAAATTTTATATAAATTGAAATAAATTATAAAAATCTAATTTAAGTTTTGAATTAATTAGGAGAATTGTTAAAAATACAAATATTTATATATATTATTGTGATATAGTATAAAATACTAATATATAATTAAATTTTTTAACAAGCATTTTTGTTTCATTTATTTTAATTTGTATTATATCTTAAATGTGTTTATAAACAATTGTATTGGCTAAAATCGCCGGTAATCGAAAATAAACCTTTAATTTTCGTAATAATTAATACAAATTAAGGCATATAATATAGGCATTGAAGAAGAATATACCATCCAATAATCTTTTTCTTCTATTGAATCCAAGCAAAACAAACAACAATAAAAAGAAAAAAAGGAACTATAATCAATACGAATACCATTTCATAATTGCACAATTACTTTCTAACTTTATAACTCAACCTCTTGAATGTCTTTCGACTTCTTGAATGAGTATTTCGACTTTTATTCAAAAATAAGGTGCTTTGGAATATGCTAAGAATCATGTCATAAAATTTATCATATCAGAAATTAATATTTAATTAACTTTTTAAAAACTCAAATTTTTGAAAAACCAAATAATATACACAAACACGACACTTTTATATTTTAAGCGAAAGTTAAATCATCAAAAAAATATTGAGTAGTTTAAGAATCATTAATATTTACAAAATTATAAATGTAATTTTCGATTTAAGAATTTTAGTTTACTTGGTTTCATCGGTTTAATTCTTTGCTTTTAGCCTGATTATAAGTATTTATATTAAGTTTAACTCTGAGACAAATACTTATGAATATTTCCATACAAATATTCTAAGGTCAAATTGGTTATCACAAATAGCTCAAGCATCTGTAATTGTCTATTGGCAGTAATTTTAACAGCAATATATGTAAAGATGGAAATTTTAATTGAAAAAAGTTTTATTGGAATTGTACTTTTTGTCTTTGTAATGAGTGTAACTACGACAAAAACATGGAGTACGTATACAGGTATAGAAATACCTAAAAATTGCAGCAGTGCTTTGTATAGATGTTGTGATAAAAGGCCAGAAATTGGTTCTTGCTTTACGTGGTGTGTAATTGAAATCAAATGTGACAATAAACTTTTAGTTGTTCGTGAAAAATCTTATGTTAGGATCAATCACAATGAATCAGATATTTCTAAAAATAACAAAAATAAGAGCTCTAGTGCAGCTGTTGGTGTTTTTGTAATAGATATACCTTGTAATCAGGGATTTCGGCCCGATAGTAAAGGTCGATGTCGTGAAATATGGTAGATTCAGTATAGTTTTTGTATAATTTTAATAAACCTAGATGGCAAAAAATAATTTAGTTTGTAAATTTTCATTTTATTTTTTATTAAAGATATATAAAACTAAATATTTCTTTTTTTACTTTAATAATATCATATATCATATAAAAAATTAATTCATTCTTATGGTGACAAAATTTCAAATATAAGAGTCTCTTAAATCATCAAATCAAAGTTCCTTGATCAAATGAATTTTGATGAGTTTTTGTTATTTTGTACGTTAATTCGTGGTCGAGGCCACACCCCTATGGTGACCGAATGATACGCACAATTCACCAGTTGCTTTGGCTGTGACTGCGTTGCGAGCTTGCTATGCGTGGCTATAGCGGTAGAGCGTAGGGGTGGGTCTTGTCGCAACTGGGAAACATATGTCTTTCTTAGTCAAACATTATTTTATTATTTCTTATGTCCATATATCTATTTATCCAAAACAAAAAAAATTAAAAGAGACTATTCTTTTCTTTTCATAATCAAGAAAAATTCTAATCTTATTTAAATTCCACAAGAAATACCATACTAAAATTCATAAAAGTAAAAAAAAACTACTCTAATTTTATCAAATTTAATATAAAAGAAAGTGAACAAAATTTTCTCTACTAAATGACCCGATGAAATAAAAAATAACAAAATTGTAACTGATAGAAGGAAAAAAAAAAAGAAATCAAATTTTAAAGTATACAAACTCACATGAATCTTACTTTTGGTTTTGTAGTTGTTTGATGGGCCCAGCAAACTCCTGGAAAAGATTCACTAAAAAAAATATAATATATTTTTGTTAACAAAAAAAAATTAATTATCCTCTATATCAATTTCCTCCCTTTTTTTTCCTTTTTCCAAAACTACTATATATTTCCACTTAATTACCACAACAAAATTAATATATAAAAAAAAATAACGTATTGCTAATTTTGCTTCAGATAATGCTTCATCTTAGTTCATTTTATATGCCCCAGTATCAATATCATATGCATCGTGAAACTCATCATCCTAAACTGTTGAATTAGAATGTTCAACACTCTCTGAACATATTTGTTTATTTTAAGTTCTAGCACCATGTTTAAAATTTGCTGATGATGATAATTTTTGGAGAAGATCTTAGATTTGTACTTTATCTTTCATTTTACAAATGCAAATCTTATTAATCACTCGTGTTTAGTATTATTTACACAGACCTCCAAGTTTTGGTCGTTTAGAATTTTCAGGAATTTATTAATTAAAAAAAAATAAACAGTTATATACGCCATCTTTCTTACACGCTCTTTAGTTCCTACAATTTTTAATTTTAACACTCGAAGTTTTTTTTTACAATCTTCACTTTGAATTTTATTATGATCGCCAAAATATACGTCTTCGCAGCGCTCAATTCCGATTCCCTTTTTTCCAATCCACACCCAAAAAAAAATAATAAAATTCTAACACGCGAGTTACACCTCAACTTTCACCTCATAAATTAAATATTTTATGTTTTCCAGATAAGGAAACACTCTCAAGTACTTGAATCTTACAATATGTAATATAGACCAAATGTAACCACTTGACATTTGGTCACAATTTTTGTATTGATACTAGTCTAGTATTACATAAAGAAAATTTAAAAAAAAATTTTTTTTTTTAAATCATAATCAGGGTTTAGGTCTAATAATAGGCAGGATTCGTTACATTTTGCTAACGAGCTTACCTTAGCAAGGCAAACCTTGTCTTAGTGTTCTCACTGGTTTAAGTAATGTATAAGCAAACTTATATAACGACATTTTTCAATTCGAAATTTTCTTAAAAGGATAAGGGAGAACAAATATTTCTACCAAAAAATATCTAACAATCACAGCCGTTAAGCTTGCTTGTATTACTAATAAATTATAAAATAAACTTATTAATATAGAGT
This sequence comes from Acrocera orbiculus, assembly GCA_947359355.1. Taxonomy (NCBI): domain Eukaryota; kingdom Metazoa; phylum Arthropoda; class Insecta; order Diptera; family Acroceridae; genus Acrocera; species Acrocera orbiculus. Next base: position 8,091,245 of record OX375757.1, read on the forward strand.
TGAACTTAAAAATTACTGCTGTTTTTAAAGTATAAACAAGTATAAGTACATATCAAGTATAAGAAAATACTTTAAAATACTACTTGAGGTTGAGAAGCACTGGCTTGGAAAAATTAAATGAATTTTACTTGGGGCTGGTTTCTTTATTATGGACCATGCACCATGGTCCATAAGTAGCAATCTAGTACATTTTTTTCATTCTAGTCTCATTTGGAAAAGCAACAGCTGTCATTTTGATGTTTTTATTTTTATCAGTAAAAATTAATGTTAAAACGTGAAATTTCTTGAATATTTTTTATTTATAACACTTCTAACTCCAGACATATGTGATATCCAGTTGCTTAGGCTGCTTAGCCTTTGAACAGTTCACTTCCTGGACTTTTCTTACACCCTTAATAACAATGCATTATAAATGCAATAAAATTAGTTTAAAGGTACAAATTATACTTTTCTAAAAGATTTATAATGTAATTAGGGTAATCAATATACTTCTGAGTATAACGGCGCCTCAGATCTCCTATAATGGCCCCTCTACACAATCGCCGTTGCACCACCGAACTTAGTTTACCGTTTAGTCGCCCTACTCTTCGTGGACTCGTCCACACATTCGTGCGTTGTTATTTTGACATTAGAGTATCAGATTAAAAATATCATGAATTAACTAGAATTATAATTATTTTAAACAATTAAGTTAAGTATAGTTTGACTATTTGATTATATAGCTGTAGGCTATTTATAATTAAATAAATAAAATATATATATATATATGTATATATATATATATGTATATATATAAGTACTTACTATATTTTTATCTGTAATCAGTCTTAATGTATTTACCGTGGTCCAATTAGTCATGTTTTTGACGCTTTTATTTCTATTTTGATAATATTAAAGTGAAAAATATATATTTAAGTTATAAATTCGCGTGAAAGTTCACCTACAAAGCGAACTTTCAAAAACTATACATATCACCGCCGAACTCACACCGATACCCCGTCCACACAATCGGCGAACTTGAGTTCGGTGGTGCTACGGCGATTATGTAGAGGGCCCATAAAATCTTCTATAGGCTGTGTCTCGATTAGCAATTTGGACAGCAATTTTATAGGCAATCTGAGGCGCGGCTACACTCAGTAGTATATTCACTGCAATAATTACATTACAAGTCTTTTCAAAAAATATTATTTATACCTTTCAACTAATTTATTGCATTTATGATGCATTATTATTAAAGCTAAATCAATTTAATACAATAAAACTAGCTTAAAGGCATAAAAGTTATATATTTTCAATAAAACTGTCAAATAATTCTTGCAGTCAGTATACTTCTGAATGTAACTGCGCCTCAGAATGCCTATAAAATTGCTTTCCAAATTGCTAATGTAGACACCAAGATAATACCGCTGTCCAAAACGCTTATCTAGACACAGCAGCACAACAGACACAAAAACGCAGGAAGAAATTAAGAAAGATTTCCAATCCTACTTGTATGTATATTCAAGGCATTTGAATTGTTAAGTAATAAGAAGAAGAAGAAGTACTTTGAATGCCGGTCAGTTTGTAAATATCAACAATTTTGTTCTAAAAAAAAGTTGGGGGAAAATTACTACTGGCATACTATAAAAGCACTTAACTCGTGTTGAAGTTTCTCATATCAATGAGAGTATTTGAGGTAATTATTTATAGCCATTAAAAGTGGTTGCATTAGATTATTTAAAATTATCGTAGTCTCACTTTTATAATTAAAAGAACAAATTTTAAAGAACAATTATTTCAAACAAAAGTTTCGACTTAGAAAATTTTTAAATAACTTGTTAAATAAAGTGTTGATTAAAGAAAGTTATTTTAAGAGAAAAATTAAATATTTTTCAATTACCATGGAAAAAACATTATAAGATATAATTTGCTTCAAATCAACAAAAGTATCTCTTATAGACAAATTTATTAATGTTTGCTCTTTGAATTAAATAAAAATAAAAAGTGATTCGTAAAGTTTTATACAAGCTAATATTAATTTGTAAATTTTTGTCTGTTCATTGTAAAACAGTAATAAATAAATTTAACTTTGAATGAATTTCTTTGTTGACTGATATATTTATAATTGCTTGAAATATTTTATGTTAGCTAAAAATTTTTGATTATCTTAGTTCTATATAGTAAGTGCATTTTCATCTACATAAAGCTCTTTAAATACAAGTACTTTATTTTAATCAAAACATTGTTCTTTAATAAAAAAACATTGTATTACGTGATTGCAAATTGTTATCCTATTATCTGTATATACTTTTCTCTACAAGTAATAGACTTTGTTCCCCAAATATTAATCAAAATATGAAAATTTCATTTGAAGCTTTATCGTTAAATGAAGTAAGATATCATCTATTTGAACTTGATAAAATTTTTGGAAGTCATACATATAAAACTGTGATTCGAAAAAAATTGTGAGAGAATTTTCCAGTTCAATTATAAAAACCAATTGGTAAGCATTCCTAAAATAGTTTAGATTGAATTATCAATAAATAGTTGAAATATTTTTTTTACTAAATAAATCAGATAATAAGTTCGAATATCAATATAAAATCAACAAAGAGAAAGAATGACTAATTTGGTAGTAAACTTTGATTATATGAGAAATTTAATTGATAATAATATAAAAATAAATATAATCTCTTGAGAAAATTTTAAGATTAAATAAGAATAGTGTGTAATTTTCTTTTTGATATTTTTAAAAATTTAATATATAAAATATTAAAATTAAATTGTTTTTCTTTTAAGCAATGTTATATGTGTGGTTAATGTGTGTTGCGGCCTTGATCTATATTTTCTCGGCTAAAGCATCACAACAAATTAAGATGACAATTTTTTTGCTTAGTTCTGGACTAATATGTTTAGCTGCTATACCTTTTATGATATTACGCCCAAGAAATTATAAAAATGCATTGTAAGTATTTTAAGAAAATTATATATCAAAAATTTTAATTCTGGTTAATAGAGTTCCAGCATGGGCATTACGTCTTTTATGTAAAGCTATTGGAATAAATATGGAAGTACGTGGCCTTGAAAATGTTAATCCAAATAATGGAGGTGTTGTTCTAATGAATCATCAAAGTAATTTAGATCTATTAGGTAAATAATATAAATTTTAAAATTTTTTATAATTATCCTAAAGCAACAGTATCCTTTAACAATTTTCCTTTAAAGTTTTAGCCTATTTATGGCCGATAATTGGCAGAGCTACAGTCGTTGCAAAAAAAGAACTACTATACCTACCATTTTTTGGTATTGGAGCTTATTTATGGGGAACACTATTCATTAATCGTTCGAAAAGTAATGATTCAATTAAATCAATAAATCAAGAATCTAAAGCAATTAAAGAACAGAATGCAAAACTTTTATTTTTTCCTGAAGGTACTAGAAATCAGGGAAATAAACTATTACCATTTAAAAAGGGTTCATTTCATATAGCTGTTGAAAGTAAATGTCCAATTCAACCTGTTGTGATTTCACAATATAATTTTCTTAAAGCAAAACATTTAGATAAAGGATTTGCTTTTATTCATATTTTACCTGAAATACCCACAATCAAGTACAATAAAGATAATTTAAATGAGCTTATCGATCGTTGCCATAATATAATGCAAGAAGAATGTGATAAAATAAATGAAGAAGTTCAATTATTTGAAAATAGAAATAAAATTAGCTCTAATAAAATTTAAAATAAATTATTCATTATATGAATAATTTTTAACAGATAATATCATCTCATTAATTCTAAAACATTTTAAAAATTTATATATATATATATTTATCAATAATCATTTATATTTACTTTTAATTCATTTGTAGATTGGTATAAATTAAGAAGTAAAAATACTTATTTTACATATGTATTTCATTTATTTATCAAAGATTTTTTTTTAAAATGTCCACATCCCGTCATGAAGCAGAAAGCTTAAGTTAAAAGCATGATCTGGCGCGCGTTTGAATTTGATTGTGCGAAGTATTTCTAGCTATGTATTTAGATAACTAAAAGGTTATAGTTGTTAGGACAAGGAAAATGCATGTTTTCTTATTTAAATATTTATTTATTGTCTTGGCTTAACCCTTTGGCCTACACAGTATTTGCCGAACGCCGTGCAATTCAGCTGTTCTTTGTTTAAATGACGTAAATTTCGGTGACCCAAAAGAAGTTGTGAAATAATAAATCACGTTTTGGGCCAATAACAATTTTATGGACAATTTCTTTCCCACGAGTCAGATTCATGCTCCAAAGGGTTAAAAGTTCCATAATTAGAAAAATTAATGGCAATATTTCAATAAATATTTAAGTGTTTCATGAATCAAATTTTATTCTAAATACATGTGAAGTGATAAGAGTGCTATACAGCTAACAATAAGAAGTAATGCACTTTTATAAAATAAAATATTTTATTTATTAACAAAGGAAGACGATATTTTATGTCATATTAGTATTTATACTAAACAATTGCTACATTAGGTAATGAGTACATAAACCGATTTAAGATTTTTTTTTTGTATTTTACATTCGTTAAATGGGTTTTATAAATATATTTGAACTCGGATACTAATACTTCTGTATTTTATAACAAAAAAACTAACATTATAATTTCTCTTTTATAATGATTAACCCTAATACATTTTAAGTATTTTTATTTTTAAGATACTAAACTAATCAATGATTGTGCGTGACAATTAGATATTGATGAAACTTTCTAGCGTGTTATTTTGTTGAACTATTTCTATTTTTATTATTAAGTTCAACGTTTAATTTGCTAAAAATAATTTAGAAGATTTTCCTATAAACTTTTCTGAATAAGTATTTACATTTAGAAAAACAACCACACAAAGGTAGGGAAATTATTTAGAAAAGTCAATTTATAATTTACGTAAGATCGCGTGATTACAAATTTGAAAATGAATATTTCCTTATATTCGAGGTTATACTAAAATGAAATAAAATAAAAATATTCAACTTCATTAGATAATAAAATAATTTTCTATAGATTTTAGAAAATACTCTAGTGAATAAATAAGTATCTCACAGTCACATCATCTATGTCATTATAATAATGAAAAATTAATAAATATTATGTCATTTTTGTTTCAGAAGCAAATAACAAAGGTCATCAATAATTAAACTTAATCACAAAGGGATTGTTATCAGCAACTTAATTTCCAATAATTTTTCATCTTATCATGTTGATATTATAGTGTTCCACTTTTTACTCCAATTTCTATAAAGGGAATAAACCTGGTAAAATATTTATATAATCAGGAAACTTTCCAATAAATATTTTTACAAAATAGTAATATAGTTGCCATAGAGTTCTAGAAAAAACTTCTTAACGAATTACTGCTAAATACAATACATTATACTTAAATATGTAGTCCAATTAATTTATTCACATCCTATTCCAAATAAAATTCTATTCTCTTATGCCTAGCATTAATTTATTAGCACTTTGCGGCACTAAATTTGGTCCAAAATACTTATGAGTCAACTAAATTGGTGATCGCCAACTTGTGTGCTGTTTAAAAAAGATTATTTGTTTGCCTAAAATGACATCCAAAGATTCTCGATAGCTCTTTTATGAACCCAAGGCCATTATGAACATATGCGTTGTAGAGTTTTACACGAGTGAACAGCTCAATGAATCCTTTTCTATAATGTATCCAATATTTTTTTATGCTAATATTTTTTGGCTGCAATGACTATGATCGATTTACAGTCGCTACAGATAGTAAACTTTATTTTTTGTGTGTCCTTGCAAAAGTCTTAAATATTTTTTGAGCCATCTGCTTTCGCACACATTATTGATAAAATGGATTACATCCGTTTTCCCCAACTAAAAACTAATTCTGAGGGTCAGATCATCCTCAAAATGTTTTTTGCTCTATAAAAATTAATCAACAACTCGTGTAAATAATATTAAACTATGCTTTTTGTTATAGATCGTATTAAAAAATCTTTTACATTATCCTTTTCACACGTCTTTAAGTCAATTTACCATGAAACTTTATTGAGGAAAGTTTATTTAGAACCATTAAATATATGAATTAAATAGTGACAAAAAATAACACTTTATTTTAGAATATATATTTAAATGAAACATTTTTAAATTAAGTTATTTCAAATTTGTGAAATACGCACAATTTTATAAAAATGTATAATACCATAAGTATATTTATTCCTCAAAAAAATCAGGAACGATTTCACTATAGAAATTTAAAGGTTGTCTTAACTCTGGAATATTATGTTCATTATTCATTACTAAAGTTGACTTAGTTTTCAAATCCTCAGCTCCCGCCATAGGTATAAGCCTGTCAATGGTATGCAATTTTAAATGGATATCTAAGGTTTCTTGATTTTTAAATTTCAAATTGCACTGAATACAGGAAAATTTATCCTTTAGATGAATTTTTTCATGCCTAGTAACCTTATCTTTTCTGTTGAATTTCTTTTTACAAAAATGACATGGAAATGCTTTTATACCACTATGAATCATTTCATGTCTTTCCAGCTCCCGTTTCCTACCAAAACTTTTAGAACAAATCTTACATACAAATTTAAAATCAGAGCTTGATGAATTTTGCACAGTTGAATTTTTTTCAGTTATTAAATTCATTGGAGTGAAGTCTTCTACATTTGAATTAAGTTTTAAAGTATTATCAGAATTTTCATTTCGGTTAAGATCACTAAAAGGGTCTAAAGATATTACCATATTTTCTGTATCAAATGTATTGATATTGTTAGGACCGTTGTTTTTAAGTTTAGCTCCCTCACCAATTGATGATAAATCTCCAGAATTATCAATTTTACTATCACACTTTCCATTTGCAAATGGCTTTTCTTTTCGTGAAATTTTTGCAGAGCATTGTTTCAATGAATTATTTTTTTTATTTTCGTGTTGTAATTGATGACGTGCAAGTTCAGTTGGCTTCGAAAATGATAGTGAACATTTCAAGCATGGAAATGGTTTAGCCAACATATGAGTCCTAAAATGTTTTGTTAGATTTGTATTACGTGAAAAATTTTTATTACAAATTGTACATGTAAAGGGGCGTATGCCTGTATGAAGAGTTGTATGCTTTTTTAAATCCGATCTCCGTGTAAAACCTTTATTACACTGAACACATATATAAGGTCTATCATTATGATGAATTTCCTTTATATGATTTATTATGCTTTGACGGTTTGAGCATGAATATGAACAAAAATTACAAGTATGCGGATTAGTTGTATTATGACATATTTCGTGTTTTATGCATTCTGTTTTATCTGTAAAGGCTACGTCACAGAATTGACAAAGAAAAACATTTTTACAGGCTTCAGAATTTCCATTATTTTCTATAGCTTTAGGTAAATTTATACCATTTTCTTTGTTTATATACACATTTTTAAATGATTCCGAAGTTGTTAAATTATATTCGCTTTCAGAATCAATTGAATAATCTTCATCGGAACTATTATAGTCCTGATTAGGATCAACTATAGTCACCAAGCTGTTTTCATCTGGAATAACATCGCAATAGTCTTCAAACGCTTCATGTTCTATTTTTATCTCGTTTTCCTGCAAGCGCATATAATCGATCTTCGAACTTCCCAGTATACCAATTGAAGCTATGTAATTTTGCAAGCGGGCTTCACATTTCCTGACATTATCACGAAATTCTGTAAATGATTCCGTATAATACAAACAACGATGGCAAATATTTGTTGGTAAATTATCAGTTTTGTCGACCTACAAAAAATTAGATTTAAAATAATAATAGTGAAAAAACATTTATTTAAAAAGAGCCTCAGGAGAGTTTTAAAAAAAGCAAGATTAGATTTATTGGAATTATATTTCACCTGTAATTATAATAAAAGTGGTCAAACATTTAAACCAGAGCAGAAGATAGGATAAGTTTTTAGGATAGGATAGGTTTTTAGGATAAATCAGCAAGAAGTAAGGGGTAAAATTCGGAAAATTCGAAGTTAAATTTGTTTCCAGAAGAATTTGGGTATCACGAGAAATATTCCAACACATACAAGAAGTATTTACAATTCACACACATATTTATATTGCTCTATCTGCACATTAAATGTTTCCAGGAAACTTGTTTTCCCGTGTCGACGATCAAAATTTGTTCGAAAAAAAACCAGTTTGTTTCTGGGAACATGTTCCCTCGTGTGGAAACACTAAATTAGTTGTGTTAACCGAGTGACCGGCTACGAATAAAGTAAGTCATTTTCTTGCAAATTTTGACAATTCCGTTCAGCCGGGTTTGAGAATTGAGTCAAATACCCGGTGACTCACCTTTGATTTCAGTTTATATGAAAACACCTTTAAGTCAATTTAAAACTAATATTATTGGTAATATTTATTTATACAGGCCCAACGCAAAAATTAATATATGTAATTAAAGTTGTACTTAAATTAACCTAACTAATTGACATAATTCGGCGCCTCTGACATATGGTGTATTACCAATACCACTGAATTAAAATCCCTATATTATAATTTATAAAATATGGCGGATACTAATCAATTAAAATAAAATATGACATTTGCAGAAATAAACCTTTTTTTTTGTTATTTTTAATGTACAAATTTTACTCACCTTCACTTGAAATAGTTCATAAATTCGTTCCGGCAATGGAGGCTTTTTAATATTAATATCTAATCTATGAAAAATATCAATAACGAAATCATCATATTGCAAGCACAGCCGACATAGATTTGGTAAATTTTCATCCGAAAGAAACATTTCCATTACGTTGTTCTAAATTGTTTATTCGAATATAAAGTTATATCTCGGAGAGTTCACTGTTTTTTTACTAAACAATTAATCAAATTTATTTTTATTTTTGTTTCAATAAGACAAGACTCTATTCAACTATCCACAATGGATTTTTAAACAGCAATGGGGCTTCGTGTTCTGACAGTGGCTATTCTTCTCATACGACGACTGTTTACTGTGCTGAAAGCTCACTTCTCTACATTTCATCCTTAAAATATTTTACATGAGGAATTTTTTATTTTGTATGAAAATTATTCTATTAATTTAAGATTGGAAAAAATTAAAATTTTAGATAATAATAATAGTGTATTTTGGAGTTTTTAAAGCTTTGACAGATCCTGCGTGTTAATCATAATTTGTTTTTGTTTATAATCAAATTTGTTTTATTAAACTTTCAAATCCTGTAATGTTTTAATTTAATTTACTATAATTACAGTGAAAGTTGTCTTATATTTTGGTTATAATCCAACAACAAAAAGTGTCGCTTGAGCAATTTAACAAAAAGAAGAAAATGACTCTTGATTTCCAAACATAGGCATAGCGCGTACATTTGATAATTTTTTAAATTATTGTCCAATACAAATATATTGATATATTTATCTTTATAACGTTTGGTAAATAAGTGAAGATTTAGCTTATAATATTAATTTACCACATAATGCATGAAATAGTCAGCGTTAAATATATATATTTATATATATATATATGTTTTAGGTTTCAATTGGTTGCCCTGAACTAGTATGAGAATCAAATGCAGAGGCATTCATTTAAGCTGTAATAAAAAAATGTACACAAATTTAAAACAACTGTAAATACAATTTTATACTGTTCTAATGGGAGTAACAGGCTTATGGAAATTAATAGAACCAAGTGGAAAACCTGTTCCACTTGAAACATTGGAAAACAAAGTTCTAGCAATTGGTTGCATAATTATATAATTTTTTATAATTAACTTTTAATATTTTTTCCAAAGATATATCGATATGGCTACACCAGGTTGTTAAAGGTTTCCAGGATAATAAAGGGAATACTCTTGCTCATGCCCATTTATTAGGCCTATTTCACAGGCTATGTAAACTTCTTTATTACCGAATAAAACCAGTCTTTGTATTTGATGGCTGTGTACCCCAATTAAAGAAGGAAACAATAGTTAGTTTATAATATAATAATTAAAGCAATTATAAAAATTTCAATATTTAAGGCTAAGAGAAATCAAAGCAGAAATAAAATTTTAAATGAAGCTGATCGCCTCCAACAACTTTTATTAAATTCTTTAGCAAAAGAGAAAATTGTACAAGAAGCTCTTGGTACTAATGCATGTGAGAAACTAACTTCACCTATTAAAAATAAAGAAGTGCAAAAAAAACCAGAACGTGATGATATTTTTAAACTGCCAGAGAATAAAATTCCTGAATTAAATATAAGTGATAGTAGCTATAATGAATCAGATAGTTCTTTTGAAGAAAAAAATCTACGTAAAACCTATAATATTAATATACAAGCTATAGATGTCAATAGTACTCATTTTAAAAGTCTTCCGGCTGATGTTCGTCACGAAATACTCAATGATATTAAAGAAACAAGAAAACAATCTTCTTGGGGACGTCTTCACGAACTCCCAGCCGAAAGTGATGAATTTTCCATATTTCAAATGAGAAGATTACTTAAACGTCGTCAAGTTCAGATTGGCTTAGAAGAAGCTGAAAAACAAATGGGCGGTAAGTCTCTTACATTAACTGAATTGCAATCACTTCTAAGTGAAGATGGTGTTATCAAATCGACATCCACTACAAAACCTGTTGCTTCTGATGAAAATACCCGTTTCCTTTTAGTAAGAGATCTTAAAAAAGCTATTGAAAATGCTGAAAAATCGAATTCTATAGCTATTAAAGGTAAAAATGAGGCTGTTATTAAAACAGAAAATAAAAAAAGCAGCAAAGAAAACGATGTTCAATTTAAAAATGAAACCGTTTATAAAAGTGAAACTGAAGGTGAAATAAATAAAAAAAATGAAGATATTGATCTCCAAGCTGCAATTATGTTGTCTCTTCAAAATTCATCTAATGTTTATGATGATAATGACTACATTTGTGATGATATTAAAATGAATAATGAACAAGTAAAAAGATTTAAATCTTCTGCTCAATCATTAGCCAAAGCTTATATGGTTGAATATACTGGAATGAATGATAGTGCCATAGAAACACTCTTAAATAGAGATAATGAGGGTCAAACTGAACAACTATCTTTTCCGTGAGTATATTTATGGAAAGAAATAACAATATGGTCATCAAATTTTACTTTGTTACATTTTTTATACTTTTTGCCATATTGTGGAAAACTATTTTAATTCATTCCGCTGACTTGATTGATCTTCATAATTTTTAAATATTTATAGTATTTTATCATAGTACACAAAAAAATAGGAATTTTATAATATAACTTTAAAATTGCCTTTTCTTTCAGATTAAAGAAACAAGCTTTCTTAACATTAAATGAAGAAGAAGTATTAGACCTTCAAAAAGTGTCTAGTGTTGAAACTAAAAATGAATCAGATAATAAAAATCAAATAGCTGAGATTTCTGAAAATGAGTACATTAGTAGTGACTCTGATAATGATTTTATTGAAGTAACAAATTTATCCACGCTTGCAAAAGAAAAGAAAGATTCAAGTGAAAATGCTCTTGAAATAGTTGTGGATTTAACAAAACAACATGATACAACCGAAGATTTATTTGCAGATGTATTCAGTGCCAATGAAACTAAGTCCAAGATTACTGAAAACGAAAATATTAGGCAAGAACAAATTTTAAAAAGCATTAATTTTAAAACCGAAGATTTAAGTTCTTGTAGTAATAATAAAATTAATGATATTCTTACAAAATTAAAGGAAGATTATGATAATGTACCAAAACTTACTCTTGATGACATTGATATAAAAGCAAAGCATGATCAAACCAATGATACAGATATGATTGAAAAACAAATTACTTGTGGGACTTATACAAATAATAATGAAAATATAAGTTCAGAATTAAGCATTTCTTCGTATCCTAAAACTGATGTGGAGAATATACCTAAAATTAATGTTGTTAAAATTCTTGATTGCTCAAATCTGAGCATAACAAGTGCTAAGAAACTTAATGATGATCCAATAAATGAAGTGATTGTGCTTTCTGATGATGATCAACTTTTGGAAACACCAAAAAAATCTAAATTAAATCAAAAGCAAATTGAAAGTTTTTTTGAAAAAAAATCAATAACTGCAGAGACTCCAAAAAACCAAAACGCAAGTACGATAAATAGTGAATTTCAACCAACATTTTCAGGCAAAAAAACTCCAAAATCCATTGATCGTAACAAAACTAAAGATTTTGAAATTAATAAGGAGAAGAAAATATCTAAAGTTCTTTTTGTAGACGACAATAAATTATGTCAAAATGATGTTAGCACAATAAAAGATTCTGTAACTATCGCAGGAATGACCTTAAGAAACCATAAATCAGAAGATGAACTAAAGGATATAGCTAAGAAATTATCACAGGAAAAGCGTAATTTAGAGTACGAACGCAATCGTCAAGATCGAATGGGATCTTCAATCACAGAAAAAATGAATTATGAATGTAAACAACTCTTAAAGCTATTTGGTGTACCTTATATTGTAGCACCTATGGAAGCAGAAGCGCAATGCGCATTTTTGGATGCAATTCAATTAACAGACGGAACAATTACTGATGACAGTGATATTTGGCTATTTGGAGGAAGAACTGTATATAAAAATTTCTTTAATCAAAATAAGCATGTAATGGAATTTAAAGTTAATAATATTGAAAATTTATTTAACGTTGATAGGAAAAAGTTGATCCAATTAGCTATTCTTGTAGGAAGTGATTATACATCAGGTATGTATAAGGCCCAAGTGCTTTTATATTATAATTTTGTAAGTTATCGTAAAAACCTAAAATCAAATTATGTTTTATTATTATATATAAATTATTTTTAAAACCTCAGAAATAAGTTCATCGAATTGCATAAAAAATTATTTTTTACAAAAAAAATAATATAATTATAGGAATTAATGGAATCGGGGCTGTAACAGCTCTTGAAATACTCGCTGCATTTTCTACTACACCAGAAAAAGAAAATGAGACTACAGATGCTATGTCTATTCTTTCTTCTTTACGTAAATTTAAGGAATGGTGGAAATCAAGAACATCTTTTAATACCGAAACAAAATCAAGTCTTCGTAAAAAGTTAAATAATATTGAATTAGGAGAAGGATTTCCAAATATAAATGTAAATTACTAAATTTGTAAAATTAACAATTGTTATTTTTTTTTTTTTGTTAAAATTGTAGGTAGTCGAAGCATATCTAAGGCCAAAAATAAATGATTCCAATGAATCTTTCTGTTGGGGTTATCCAGATACGGAAACAATTCGAGAATTTACTAAAAAAAATTTTGGTTGGACTAAAAATAAAACCGATGAAATTTTACAACCAGTATTAAGAAAGCTTAGTGAACGCAAAAGTCAAACTAGTATTACGAAATTTTTTTCAATTGAAAAGACAAAATTATCTCATAAGTTTAAAGTTAGTAAAAGAGTTCAAAAAGCTATTGATAAAATGTCATTAGAGGCTAATTGCAAAGATCAAGAATCTGAAATCGAAAATCTGAACACTAAAAAAAAGAATAAAGTTAAAAACAAAAATAAAAATGAAGAGACTAATATAAAACCAAAAATAAGAAAAATGTCTGTAAACAAAAATGTAGAAGTTGAAAATATTGATCAGAAAAATTCAACTAGTAATACCAAGTCTAGGCGTTTAGCTAACAGTAATACTGTTAAAAATAAAAGAAAAGTCATTTTGCCAGGTACTAGTAGTGAAATTATTCCTCAACGTGAAAAAGATAAACTTGAAATGCTAAATAAAAGAAAGGAAGCTGCAAAAATTTTAAAAAAAGCAAGTAATATTTAAGATTAATTTATTAAAAAAATTTTTAAAAAATAAATTATTGTTTACTGTGAAAAATTTTAAAATAATCTTTTAAGAATTTTGTTTTTGATTTCCTTAGCACAATTTTATTTTGATATTTAATCAAATTAATTATTTTTTGTCAATTATGCAAAAGATCGTAGTCTTTTTCAATATCGTACCTGCGGTAATTTATATACATATGTGCCCATAATTATGAAAGTGGTCTAAGCCAAAATTTAAAAAAAAATGAGTTTGTCAATTATTTCACATCACATTATTTTAAACTAAATTTATTTAATGTAATTTTTACGATATCGTCAAAAATGAACTACTAGATCGTGGTTGTAATTTCAACATTATATAAAATTCATTTAGTGTTAATTATGAAAGTGGTCTTAAGTTAAAAATTTAAAGCAATTTTATAAACAAAGCTTGAAAATAATGTGTGGCCCTCTTTGATTCCACGATATAAACCAGTTTGGTTCTTCGGAACTAATTATTGGCGGCAAATAATTTTTATATTTTACTACTAAGTCAACAGAAAGCGGTTCAGGTAAATTAATGACAACGTACTTATAATGTGAATATGTTAATTATTATTTGGATGTGATGTGATCTGCAGATATTATTCGACCATGTAATACTTCCAAGAAATTGAAAAGAGTAAGGCAATTATCATCTTCAGATGAATCATAACAAGACTTCACTGTTAATTTAGAAACCCCAGAAATGATGGAGATAGAAAATGATGAGAAAGGAAAATGGGCAAGAAATAAAGGGAGCTACGCCAGAAATATCAGAAAAATTAAGAGAAATAATGGTGAAGAATACACGACAAAAAAATCAAAACTTGTGAGTGTCTATATCTGTGTACTACAGTTCATCAACGATTAATAAAACAAAGGTGGCCCAGAACTTTTGAAAGACCTATGAGAAAATGCAGCTACAAGTATTTTCTGTCTAGAAATAATAAGTCAGAATAACCTAAATAAAAAGCCATGATTTAGATATTTCCACAAAAAAGGATTCGATAAAGTGATATGTTAATTTTTTTTAGATTTTCCTTCATTAATAATTTTTTATTTTCAAATTAGTACAATATAAATTATTATCTCGACATCCAACATATATTATGTTATTATGAACGACAGGAGATGAATAAATTTCAGCGCATAACTGGAGCTCACTCACTACAAAACCAGTTTCTAAATGACAAACTTTCACTAGTCCTTTTGTACAGCAACTAATAATATAAACTTCATCGTCAAAGTTACAAATTGCTGGTGAAGCAAATACTTGAGATGGCATTTCTAATTTCCATACAATAGTAATTGTTCTTTCTGTATGAGAATATGATAAGCAATATACCTTCCAATCATGACATCCAAAAATTATTAATGTGGAATTTTCAAGTTCAACAGTTTCAAACGAAGAGCATATTGCACCTTGAGCCTTGTAAGTCCAAATCTTAAATAGAATTTTTTATTATTCTTCATTTTTTTAAAATAAAGCCTGGTATAAATTAAGGTTTTGTCTTAATTTTTTCTGAGTAAACTGATATAATATATCAAAAAGATATGATCAGATAATTTAGTATCAAATAAAATTTACCATATTTCCATTAAAGTCAAATGCATTGATTTGCCCGCTAATTACTGCAGTGAGAATATATTTTTGGCACAGAATTCCAGGTGTAGAAAATATAGGCAATCGAAGATTGTAACTCCAAATGATAGAACTACTTTTATAATCTATTTTAGTTATGATACCTTCAAGGGTTGAAACCAAAATAAAATTGTTGTCTAATTTTATAGGTGAAGACAAAATTGGTTTGGTACCAATTTTTATGGACCAATTTAAAATTCCTTCCTACACAAAAGCAAAAATAAGTATCTGCTTAAAAGTTCTAAATTAAATTATATTTACATCTAAAGTTATACAATAAAAATTATTTTTTATGGCGTAGTTTCCGAAAAAGACGTAATTATCAATTATCAATGGTTTACATTTAATCGCTCCTCCAGAATCAAAACTCCATTCAACAGCCGAAGTTTCTACATTAAATTTATAAATAAATCCATTATAGCATCCAATAACACCCAACGTATTTTGACAAAAAGTGACTGATCCCATAATTCTATCCGGTAATTCTAGTCTTGATATTAAATTGCCTGTTTCTCCATCTATATTAGCTAATATGCCTGAATGACTACCTACAGAGATGAATGTTTTTTCATTTTTTTGATATAATGTTGGAGTAGCATCTACACATTTCCCTAAAAATATTTAGAAACTTTATAACTATTAATATTTGCAGTATAAATTTATTTTTTCGAAAATTACCTAAATTATATTTCCATTTAATATTCAATGAAATTTTTTTTGAACTATTGATTTTCTCTTCATCCCTTAAAGTAGATAAACACGAACAGGAAGTATATTTTCTTTCTAACTCTGTAAGCAGATCTAACATAATAATTTCAGAATTTAAAAGCATTCCAATTACTTCTGGCAACGGTCTACCCATATATTCTTCTAAGCTATTAGCTATGCTTAAGGCTTGCATTGATGTACCACCAGCTCCAATAAATGATAAATTCCAGATTGATGATATTTTTTCATCTGTTCTAGAATAGTCCTCTTTAAAAGATAAATTATGAAATATTTCTTCTTGAAACTTTTGTGCTATATTTTTCAATTTTATGTTTCTTTCTTGTGCAGTAGATATTTTCCATAAGCTCAAAATACGTTTCTTCAAAACTTTTCCATGCAATGAAATCGGAAATTTTCTAAAGTAAATAATATCATCCAATTTTTCCTGATCTCTAAGTAATAAATTTAATTCACTAAGTTGAGGGCGATTACTTTTTTCATTTAGAATAACAGCAAGAATAATTTTATTTGATGTACTATCTATAACACAACATGCATTTTTAATTGTTTTATGAAGCCGAATGGTATCCTCAACTTTTTTCAGATTAACTTTACACCCATACCTTTTGATAATCTCATTAGATCTTCCATAATAATACAACTTTCCATCATCTCCCACTGAAACAATATCTCCTGAATTTCTATAGCAAACATTGCCATTGTCAAGAATGTCTTTATTTTCATCATTTATCAGACACTTTCTATATGTGCTGCATATATATAATTCACCTTTTCCTTTTACAACTCTTTGTGATTCAGAATCTCTAATCTCAAAAAATGTGTACTCGTCAATTGGATTTCCTAGTGATACTTTATCAATTGAAGGTGTAATTTCTTCTATACTTGACCAACATGAAACTTCGGTAATTCCATAAATATTAAATATCCTTTTCGGATTAGGCAGTTGCCAGTTTTGTAGACTTTTGATTAATTCCAAATTAGGGAATGGTTCACCCCCCAGTAATAAACATCTAATTTAAAGAAAAATACGATTAAAATTAAAAATAAACCTAAGTATACAAATTTGCTAAATTTCTTTTTAATAAAAATAAGACTTTTCATAACTAGATGAATGTATTGTTCGTGCCTTATAGAAAAAGAATTAGAGTACCTGGGATTTCTAGTATAAAGTAATTTTTCATGAAAATAAAAAAAATAGGAATCCGAATTATGTTACAGATGATTCTAACTGTTAAAGTTAAGTAGTTATCAGTTATGAGTTTTTAATTATAAAGCACAGTTATTAAACATAAACTTGAAGCTAAAATTTATATTGTATAAATAAAATAAAGGGAGTTGCTATTGAATAATATACTTTTTAATTTTATATAGTTCGACAAATAATTGCCTAGATCTCAGAAAAAGTAATACTAACAGAACTAATTTGTAAAGAAATTTGCAAAGAAGTTTGCTTTTTATTTACCTCAAAGTTGAATCACGAGAAAACATCGTTTCCTTCAAATCTTTCAAACTAAATCTCATAAGCATTGATGGTGTCATTTGTAAAATGGTAGTTCCAATCCTTCCTTCAGGAAATAAAACTTTCATTAAACTGCATGGCTGAACTTTCAAAATATATGTAGTAATAAGAAGAGTTGCACCTGTTGTTAAAAATAAAAACAGATCCACTACAAATGGATCAAACGTTGGAGGTGATGAAAGAAATATAACGTCTGATGATTTAATAGATAATATTTGCCTATTAAAGATTATATTTTATTTGAAAAATTTTTTATGAATAATACTTGAATACATTAAACTTTCGATGTTTGGGAAAATCGATTGGGTAGGAACGTTAACAATTTTGGGTAATCCTGTCGAGCCAGATGTTTGAATAGAAAAACATACTTTAGGAAATGTTATCTTCTCGTTTGATATTTCTCTATATTCATAGAAGAAGATAGATTTATTAAAAACCTTAAGTACTATTTCATGAAGTTGGCTATCATTTTGTTCATGAAGTTGTTCATCAAATATATACACGGATTTGTGAACTTTTAAGTTTTGTATTAGATCTTTATTTGTAACGTCCTTCAAAGAGAAAAAAACACAGCTCATATTTAAAATACTAAAACGTAAATACTTTAACTTAAGAAAACAATAAAAATTTGTATACCTTATAATTGTGCATATCAAAGCAGGAGAATGATCAATTTTAATTCCTATTTTACTATGCCTTGGTATTTTGAGTTTACATAAGTTGGATATAATACTTTCAACCTCTCTACATACATCTTCGAAACTATAAATGAATTCAGAAAGTGTGTTTTCTCTATATATAATCGCATTATTTGTTTTGTATTTTCGTAATTTTTCAATAGAAAAGAAGTTATTCATATCCACTTCACTTTTGATAGTATATAAGTTTATAATTGACCATTTTACTGAGCATGTAGCAGGATATAATGTAACCTATAACATATTTAAATAAAATAATTATTTTTCAAAATTATTTCCAATGGGAAAATAGAAATGTCTAAGCGACATAAATATTTTCTATTAAAATCATTCGAAGGTAATGCTTATTTTTCTACGTGAAAGAATGAAAAATCGTTACCTGTTCCGTAGTAAAATCTTACTTTAAACAATTGTCAAATATAGTACGGTTTTTTCATTATACTTTTAAATTAATTGATTATCTTTACAGATAACCTCAAAAGTTTGACAGTATAACTTCGGGTATGTATACATTAGCGTTATTTTTACAGACGAATCAAAACACAATATTTTTGTATCAGGTAAACATCTTACAGTATGGCAGAAATGCAATACAAAATTAAGTAAAGAAAATTTATTGCCTACAATGAAAAATGGTGGTCAACCAGGGCTGGTATCGGGTGGTATAAGTGCCGGAAAATTGTATTTATTGACAATATTATGGACAATATTACTTATATTAATATTCTGGAAAAAAATCTGCATGCTAGTTTTACTGCAATGGAATTAAAAAATATTTGGATATCTATGCAAGATAACGATCCTAAGCATACCGCGTGAGAAACGAAAATGTGGGTGCTGTACAACACACCAAAATACTTCCAAACACTCCGCAGTCACCTGGCATCAATCTAATAGAACACCTTTGAGACTATCTTGAAAAAAAAAATCTTAATCGACAAATTTCTAATAAAAATGATTTAAAAGCAACGAGAAAATCCCGAGAAATGGGCGAAAATCCCATATGCTTTTACTGTAAAATTAGTAAATTCATGCCACGTAAACTCCATGCGATTATTAATGCTAAGGGTGGGCCAACAAAATTATAAAAATGATTTTGGTCCTTATTTATTAAAGTATACATAATAAGTGTGCGAAGACTTTTTGCGCGTGATTTCGGGTACTTCTAATAAATTATTTAAATTTTTAATTATTGTGTTGATTACTTTTTAACTTTTTATATATAGATAAATAAAAGACAGTATAAACTATATTTTACTATTTTTATTTTAAAAAAAAATTTTCGTAAAAGCCTTTAAAATTAAGCTATTTCAAAAATACTTAGGTGTACGAAGACTTTTTACACTCACTGTATATAGAAATACGATCAATATCTGGGATTTTAATCTTTCGCTCAAAACAATAGCAATTATCACAATTGTAGAATACGAATTGGATTCTTCATGTTTACCAAAAAAATTAAGGTATTTCCTAGTTTGGTAATATAAATTATATTAATAATGTTTTTTTCTTTGTTTATGGAAAAGAGGAACGTGATTTAATGCAACTTCTGTTTAGTTGAATTTTTTAGATTTATTTATTACAAATGGGTTAACTTTTATTGGAAAAAAAATCCACTTTTGGTAAATTCTCGTCATAGTTATTATATGATTGGTGGAAATAAAATTAATTTGTAAAAAAAACTTTAAGCATGCACAATGCATGCACGAACTTTGTATTACAAGCAATGCTTAGATATTTTTCGCTCAAGTACACCACATTTATGCTATCAAATTAATAACTATTTAAAATTTATTGAAGATCGATTAGGCTGTGCCGGAGCTACAGTGTTGAATCACTTTGAAAACTTCATTTCGAGGAGAAATGCGTTTAAAGTCCTGGGTAAGGTACAAAGTTGTTTGGCTAAAGAGATTTATTTTCTAAAATGAAGACAAAAAGATGAGCAACACTTCATATCCTGGCTGAAGCTACCACACCTGATGCAACATTATTGTATTTATTCACTACCTTAAAAAAATTATCATTAGCGACTATGTATTAAATTGTAGATGCTTTCAAATAAAGATATTGCAAAAAAAAGATGTGGCCAGAAAGAAATAATACTGTTTAAAAAAGTCACAATTCAACTGATCTAAGATTTTATTTCGCGTGATAGAATATAAAAAGTTTGAGCGTATCCAAATTTGGTTGACTTGAGATAGATAAATATATATATTAGTATGGAACCCAACAAAACTGATTTCATGTCATAAAATGTATTTTTTATTTTAAATAAATGGCATGCAAAAGTTCACTTTTTGTGATTTAATTAGTGTTGCATCGTTCGTAAACAGCTGGCGTCCTAGATAATCAATACATAAACAGAGTTTTTGCCATTTCCCCCTAAAAACATCATCTCATTGTCGGGTTAACTGACAGTGTAAATTCCATTTCATGTTAAATTTTAGGTAATTAAAATAAAATAATTGTTTGAGACGAAGACGTGATTGAAAAGTTTCTTTTTACTTTGATTTTCAACATTTCAAATAAAAAATTTCCTAATATTTGATTAATAATTAGATTTTTTTTTTTAATTTTTTCATTACAGATCTGAAATTGATTTAATGAGACAACATTAAGCTCAATAGCAAGATCAAAAGTCCAATCCCAATGATATTTTCAATGTGAATATACAGTAACAACATTTAATCCTTATTAATGACAATGATAATAATTATTTGAGATTTATAGAAATTATATAAAAAGGATAGGATTAAATTTAAATTAAATTATTTCTACAGGAAACATAATACTCAAGGTATATTATTAATCTATTTTTTAATTAACTTTCTAAAATTAAACTAGATTTTTTTCTTTATAGAAATCATGAGACAAATTTAAGGTGCATTTTTTCTTATAGTCTTTGGATCAAAATATTCTTAATCCAAAACATTTCCTTTCGCCCCATTTGATTTATAAGATTTTTATAGAGAGATTGTTCCCAATTACAGGAGCAGAATTCTTTTATGGAGCTCCATATTTTTTCTCAAATAGCTACGAGAGATATATTTTTATTAAAAAACTGTTAAATTATTTTTCATTTATTAAATAAATATGTATTTTTAATTTAAGGAACTTGAGATATGCTTTTATGTATTCATTGAAATTTAAAATGAAAAGAGCGTGTAATGTTTTCAAAAAGTTAGTTTTGCTGTTATGTCTTAATTATTATGTTCTTAGTATTAAAAAGGAAGAAGTCAAAATTTCTTTAGATCGATAGAAAACTTATTTTACCCAATTGAAATTAAAACTAACCCAAATAAAATTAAATTTTGTATTGTAATAATGTGTAAAGGCCTCATTAGAGAATGGGTAAAACATATTGAGCAATTAATTTGTAATAACAGTAAACGCAACTTTTGAAGATGTCAAGAATGACACATCTTAACCCTACTTTTTTTTAAATTGATGGCGGCTTAAGACAGAAAATAAATTTTACAATAAAAACATGTCGCGACAAAACATAGTAACAACGCAATTGCAATCTAAAAATCAATCTTTCACAATGGACAACGGAACAGAGTATTGTCCTTATACAGCTTCCGCGTATACTCAGAAAATAGTAACAAATTTTAATTTGTGTCGTAAGTATTGTTCTGATATAGAACTTATTGCTGGAGAAACAAAAATTCCCGCACATAGATCAGTTCTTAGTGCTGGTAGTAGTTACTTTGAAGCTATGTTCCGTTTTGAATCGCAACTCAATGAAGATGAAAAAGAAAAATCCGTTATTATAAATAACATTTCTTCCGATATTCTTCAAAATTTAGTTGACTTCATTTATATTAAAAAGATCTCAATAACTCAAGTAAGTCATTTTAAAACCTAAATGGCTGTTTTATTAATTTCTCAAATTAAATTAATGTAATGTAATGTAATGGAATTGCTACAAGCTGCTGATATGCTTCAGTTATCCGAAGTAGTAGAAGGATGCGGTAAATTTTTACATCAACAATTAAATCCAACCAATGCTTTGGGAATTTTGCGATTTGCGAAAATTCATAATTGCAAATTTTTATTCGAAAGTGCAATGAAGTTTGTTCATTTGAATTTCACATCAGTAAGTTTATTAAAATATTATGAAAAGTGTTCTAATATTAATTTTCATTACTTCAGATAGCAATAGAAAAAGAATTTCTTGATATACCCCAAAGTCTCCTGATTGAACTTCTAAAATCAAGTTTTAATAGTACAAAATGAGTCTCAAGCTTTTGATGCAGCATTACGTTGGATAAAACATGATATTGCACAAAGAAGTCCTTCCACTATTGATATTCTAAGATATGTACGCTTTCCACTTTTCTCAATAACTTTAATCGACAAAGCAATGGAGGATTGTGCTGATTTATCAATTAAACTAAAATTAATAAAAGAAGATTTAAATTTTAAACGAGGACAATTAGTCCCAATAGAAGCCTCACCAAGAATAAATTTAAAGCAAACCATTTACATAATAAGTTACAAATTTCTTTTCAAATATGATATACTCAAACGCAAATGGAGTAAACTTATTTCTATTGGAGCTAGTCGTTCCGGTCCAGGAGTAGCAACCATGAATGGCAAAATTTATGTTGTAGGAGGAAATGGAGGTCGAATATTGGCAGATGGAAATGTCTATGATCCAGAAGAAAATAATTGGCAACCAATTGCACCAATGATTAAATCACGTCATAGATTTGGTATGTGTGCTTTAAATGGAATGCTGTATGCATTTGGTGGTCGAGTAACAAAGGGCTGTGGATGTTCTATAGAATGTTATGATCCAATTCGAAATGAATGGAAAATGATAGACAGTATGTTACAACCAAGATTTGACATGGGAGTAGTTAGTTTTGAAGGACTAATTTATATTGTAGGAGGAAGCACTAAGCGTATTCACAGTTTGTCGGATTTAATTAGGTAAATACTTATGGTGATTTAATTTATATTATATAATGGCATTTTTTTAAAGCTATAATCCTGTTACAAAAGAATGGAATACATTAGCACATATGCGGGAGGATCGTACTGAGATGGGAGTGGCGGTTTTAGATCGATATTTATATGTTGTAGGAGGGGTATACAACTGTGGAGAACCTTCGCGTAATGTTGAACGGTACAGTTTCGATGAAGATAAATGAACAAAAGTAGCTCCAATGTCAGTAGCGCGCCGTTTACCAGCTGTTGAAGTTGCGGATGGTCATATATTTGCTTTCGGAGGTGATGGGGTAAAAGTATCTAATAAACTACTTTTAGAAAAGACCTAGCTAATATTTTGTTCATTTTTATATTTCAGCTCAGTCTACTGTCACGCTTTAATTCAGTTGAATGCTATGATCCATTGACGGATTCTTGGGAAGGTTTTCCTAATCTTCCGTGTGATTATTATTAAGTTAAGTTTAATAAGTTTTGTTATCTTATTGAAGTCAAAATCTCTCCAAAGTTAAATAGAAAATAGTTTTTATATTATATTGAGTTATGTATTTCTAAACTTTTTATTATTTTCTTCCAACTTTGATTACCATAAAGCCATCAAATACCAGTACTCAGTATCTGCTTTGGATAGTATTCTAATTTGCGATATTTTGGCTTCATTTGCAAAAAATGATATCATTGAAAGCATTTGAAGTTTTCTAACAAGCTTGTAAAAAAACGAATACTTGGTAATGGAGAATAATAGATTAACAACTAACAACATTCAAACTTTCGAATTAGTATTTGACTGCGATTTTCACAGCGACCTTTTTTAATATGTTATATATCATATCTTAGCTTTCACGTCTCTTACCGAAAAAATATCAGCTGCTGGCCACGTGCGCATATATATATTGAAAATATCAAATTTTTTATGTTTACGACGGAAAAAATATCAAAAATCTTGTTTCAAATTTCAAAATAAATTAGCGGAAAATAAACAAGTAATATAAAAATAAATTTTTTAAAGTATATTCCTTCTTGAGATTGTTTTTTCTTTTTTCTGAATTCAGAATTCGTTATTCGTTGCATTCAGTTTTCGGAAGTTTTTCTCTCATATAAAACTTAAAATTATTTTATTAAATATAATTAATGAATTAATATTTGATCTAACTCTATTAACATTAATTATCATGCACTCCCAACACAACAAAATTTATTTGAACTTGATTGGATAAATAGAAAAGGGTCAAATTAACGATGGAAAGTTCCAAAAAGATATTGGACATTATGAGCTAACAGTAAGAATAATATTTGAACTAACTGTATTAACATCAATTGTCATGCACTCCCAACACAACAAAATTTATTTGAACTTGATTGGATGAATAGAAAAGATTTTATTAACAATTGAACGTTTTTGAGCAAGCTAATAGTAGGAACATAAAAAGTACAATATGATAAGCTATTGACATTCTACTTTATCATGCTATCGATTGAAATCATATAAAAAATGTTCCTTAACAAACCTTTTAACACGAAATCAAGTAATAGCAGAAATTTTTAATTATTAGTCTTATTTTAACCGTCAACTCCATAAAAGTAATCCAGTTTGATTAGATTTAGCTTTTTTCTATTCGTCACGAATAAAATTAGTGGAAAGCCATTGTTAATTATTTTTTTGACTCTCTTTGACCCTCTAAGCGTTATGGATTATTTTACAAATATTTAACCAACGATTAAATCTAAAATCTAGTGTTGTTTTTTTTATGTTCGTCACTGAAATTATGTCAGTGTTTTGGAGTATATTTTTAAAATTTACCCACCGCTTTCTGATAAATTCTTACCATAACAAATAGATAAAAGTGAATTTGAAGTAAAAATTGAAAAAGCATGAAACATTTCAATAGTTTAACAGTTCTAACCCTTTTCCTTTCACTTTTTGCCACAGAAAATTTGCTAAAGTTTGAAAAGGTGAAAGAAACGAGCTAAACATACAGTGTTGTGATGTAGAAAGCCACTTGAAATATTTTAAATTGGTTTAAAAAATTTATGTTATAACCGAAGACTGTTGAATTTTTCAACTATTTTATTTAAGGATTTAAAAACATCTTAATAGTCATCTTAAAGGCACAAACATAATTGAGGCGACGCACTATGCGAATTCAATGCACGATTCGATTACACCTTCAAAAGTTTTTACTATATTTAAATTATTACGCAAAATTAAAACATAATTATCTTAGAATAATAATATAATTGATTTGGTTTTATATTTAAGTACTAAGATATTTTGAAATATAAGAGTAAATAATAGCTTGCGAGGATATATTCTTAACAAAATAATAATTTTTATCGATCACTAAAAATGATTTTGGTAAATAAAAAAAACTCTTAATAATTTGAACAGTTTTTGAGATGTAAACTTCCCAAAGCACTACATTTTATTTTTAAGAAATTAAAGCATATAATTTATAATAGGAGTATCTCCATTAATAATTTTTGCTTAATTTTATAGCATTTTAAATGATTTTGAACCTCTTATTCTTAAAAACTAGCATTACCTTTAACTTAAGTATTTATTTCTGAAAAATGAATAAAGCGTTTTCCTGCAAAAATATTTTAAATGGAAAATATATATAAAATTATTAAAATTTTTCTTAAATAATTGCTCAAAAAATATTAAAGTATCATATACAAAATTTAAATGAAAAAAATTATAAATATATATTGATATATAGTATTTTAAAAACAATTCACATTAAAAAGTTATTACTGCTCTGCATCTAATTCATGCTTAATTTTAGAAAAATCAAATTCTTCTCCTGTGCCTCTTTTATATATATCCAAAACATCTAAACATGTAGTCTCAAAATGTGTTGTTGCATCATACGATTCAGATATAAATATTTGAGATTCTAGTCCTTTATCAGTTGCTTCGTAATAATTTGAAACGCTTACAAATTTTTGTGCTATTGGTCCTAATAAATCTAAACCAGGCTTTATTTCATTCTCAGGATTATCAGTTTCAACTGTTGTTGATACCATGCCAATAAACCATCCTTTTGCTGCTACTTGATGGGTATAGCTTACTAGTGATACGTATACATCGGATTTTCGACCGAGTTGTTTTTGTGGAATGATAATTTGAGTAGATAACGCGTCTTTTGTATTTCCAATTGGATGATCAAGAAGGCAAATACAACGAATAACTTGTCCCTTCTTACGTACCTTTTAAAGACAATAAGTTAATAAAATTCATGAAATCTTACATATATGCTTAAATACCCTATCTGGAACATAGCTAGGATCACAGTAAACTTGTTTGCATTTTGCTACTTCATTTCCAGATCTTACTCCCACAACTTTTCCCCCTTCTCCTATGACAATTTCATCAATTTGCTTATCCAACATATATGTTCCGCCATATATGGCTGATAAGCGTGCAAATCCCTGAGGAAGTTCACCTAATCCATACATTGGATACAGATATGGAGATTTCCCATACCGGGCTAATGAATCTGAATACAATTTTATTCGACGTATTGTATTTACAGCTGGATCATTTAAATATTCGTCATCTCTAAACAATGCCAAAGCATGCCCCGTAAAATCTTGGGTATTTTTATCCAATCCAAATTTATCGTAAAGGCCTTGCATACTTGATTTCATTGGGTCAAAGTCTTTATATGTTCTTGGATCATCTTCTTTAAAATCCTGGACATAAACCAAGAAGTTTCGGAAGCGCCTTTTTTCAAACATTCCTATGATAAAATAACAATATAACGTTTGTGATTACAAAAATATTAACCAATTTTAATCTACATCTAAAGTTATATATCAAAGAAAACCGAACTTTTAAGATATTTTAGTGGTTATTAAAATCGATTGCTTAAATAGTGTTGACTGCATGATTGATTTTGATTTTAATTACAAAATTTGGAAATTAATAAATAAAAGGTTAATGCACTTAATTGCATTCAGAACGGATACTGATTATACAAAAATTAAGGCAGATGCAATGGTGTGGAACAGTAATTCACAAATATTACCGAAGCCTAAACCTGCGCAAATAAATACGTGTAATTTATAAAAAATTACATATACTTATGTGTATAATTTTTGTATTTACCTAATGAAAAACTTACCCATTAAATCAGAAGCTAATGCTTCTCTTTGATCAACTGGAACTTTAGATATTTTTCCACCTTTATAGACATAGCTACCTTCAATCGATTTAAATTCGAGATATCGGGTTACGCCCGTATGGATTAAAAGTTTTACTAGCTGCCCATTTGCCATTAAAAATTTTGGTATAAGATCAACGGCCCAATCTCGTCCCCTACCATATTTATCTTTAGGACACTCTAGTTCAAAACGTGTAAATAATTCTTCTAATGGAGTAATTGATGCAGAATCTCCACCATAGTATTTATTTCTATCAATATGAAGTACTTTTTTCCCGGATACCGAAAGCATTCCACTAAGAATACATTCTTTTAATCCAGTTCCCAAAACAATTGCATCGTATTCTTCATCCATTTTAATTATTGATAAGATGAAATTTTTTTAGATAAAAATGCACTTAAATAACTTAATTTTGCTTGCTGGCTCGATTAAAAATGAACAGTTTCACTCACACACTTTTTTGACTATTTTTTATTGTATGAACAAAATATGTGCTTGCGTATTCTAAAAACTTTAGTATTAGTGCTAAGCACTGCCAAGTCAAAAAAATAAAATGAATTTTTTTAGAAAATTTTACCTTTTCTACTATTCTCATAGATGGTTTAGTTTAACCAAGTTGGTTGAAGGGAGTGTTCATTTTTGGCGAGAGATAAGAGTCAAAGTAAAGCGTTCAGAAACTCAACAAAAATTATATCAAATTTCAAGTTAGCATTGACTGGAGCCATTAGCTGTATGGCGATATTTCATTGCTTTATATTACATATATATATTAACTTTTTTGATAATAAAAGCTAAGAAATGTATTACTAAACTGTAAAATAATTTTTGATCGAAACGAGAAATGCGCAAATGGCAGCTAATTGAAATATTTCAGTTGAATTTCTGAACGCACTACTCTTATCTCTCTCACCAAATGAACACTCCTTTTAACCAACTTGGTTGATTAAAACCATGCACACTGATAGCTGGCATTTGGCAGATCGCGTTCGTGGTAGTCGGTTTCATAGAGTTGCAGGAATTAGTAGTGAATTTATTTTCGTTTTAAGTCATAAAAATGTATATTTAAATTGAATAACTTTGTGAGTTTTGTTAAATATCCCCACATAAAACTAGAGCTTCCATAAATAGAAACAAATATGGATATACAATGTTTTTTTTTATGGACAAGGTTTTTAAATGTGTAATAAACCTGTTTACGACAAACAAGAATTTAAAAATTATGCATTGTTTTATGAATTTATCTTGAACAATTGTTAAACTATTTAACAACAATCATATAGTCAAATTTAGTAAGTATCACGTTAATAAAAAATAAATAAATAAACATTAACTGTATTTGCTTTATTTAATGGTTTAGTTGCCTTTTATAAAAACCAAACTGATGTCAATTTATTGTTGATAAAATGAGTTTATAATCAAATGTTAATTAAACTACTGTATTCTAGAAAAATAAACAAAATGAAGAAATTAAAATGTGTTGATTTTGTAACTTTTTAGTTTCTTTTATTAGTTTTATGTATATTTGAAATAAAAGTAAACTAAAACTAAACGAATTAATTGATTTATTAAAATATTATATACCAATTGATGCTTAAAATTTATTTGGAATATTTTTAAAAACACAAGGATCCTTAAAAGAAAAAAAAAATTACAATAGCCAAAATATGACATATTTTCCCTGATTGAATCATTTCGATTCTACCGTCACAAAATTTACTACAATATTCTAAACGTATTTTTTGCATAAATCGAATTTTTTTTTATATTCCTTTTTGAATTAAGTTTAATCATTAAGGCCGCTGGTTTCACTTTTAGGATTAATTTTCTTTCTTAACATTCTTCTATGCATTACCAAAACATTAACTATCATAGACTTTTTGCATCCTTCACAAGATTCCCAGGGTACTCAGATATAATATATCTAATTTTGAGGCATACACGTATGAAAATTGCTATTGGGCTAACTTGTGTACATGTACTGATTAAATTACTAATAATAATTTTTTTAAAAAAAAACTTACTAAATATTAAAATAAGAAAACCAAAAAGTTTTAGGCTTAAAATGCTTAACTCCGTGTATAAGAAAATTAATAATAAAACTCAAATCAAAAATAAACTAACAGCCAGTGGCGTAACTATAATGATGAGCCCGTGGCAAATTCATCAGATGGGGCTCTCCTGCAATGTAAAGAAGTTCAACTAACATTGCAGTTTTTTTTTCAGTAAATCATGAAAATACCTACAAAACGATATTATAATTATTGTATGTATTTTTCGTTGATTTCTTATTTTAAAGAGCGTATTAGATTAAAGTTACAATTTCATTTTTATTCATAATTTTAATTATTGAAACTCCTTTCTTCGGGTTTCTAATTCCGCAAAAATGTTAATGACATCATCAAAGTTCTTGTAGCCTTTCTTGTCCCATAGAATTTGTTACATAATTTTTTATCAATTTTAATTTTGCAATCGAATGCATGGCACTAGCCGTAGTCACAGGAATAGTTACAAACAACAGATATGCAGTGCACACTTCAGGAAAGGTTGAAGACATAAAATGATTTTTTATGATTATTAGATCAGCAAGTTGTCTTATAAAAGATGACTTTTCTATTTCGTGTATAAAAGTGTAACAAAAACTGCTAATTTCCTTAGCCAACGAGACAGATATGTCTTTTTCTTATATAAATCAACAAACTGTAATGCCTTTTGGTAATATTTTTGACACTTTCGACACTTTGGGTAATCCTAAAAGCAAAAACTGAAATTGTATTCGAGTTTATAAAAACACCTTAAATGATTTATATACAAAGTTAACACTACTTTATTGGCAACGAATAATTCTTTTATTAGGAGTAAACAATTTTATCAAGATATCTTCTATTAATCTATGAATATTTTACTTGTAATAATGTCAAACCGAAATATTCAATTAATACTGTCCTAATTTTGTTGAAAGCTATAGAGGCCACAGTAATGAATTGCTAAAATATTTACTAATATATTTAAAGATAATTTTTAAACCCATATTTAGACATAACTTTGCAATTTTTATGAAAACATTACTTGTTTGTTAATATAAGAAATTTCGTATTACCTTAACTTTAGTGGAGTAAACAAAATTGTCTTCAATAAGAAATTTAAGACCGATTAAGTTAATTATACCAACACTTAAGCACAGTAAAATTGTAAAATATTAATTAACTTACTTTTAAATGAAGACATTTTGTTAATGGAAAATATTTTTATCTTGAAATATTATCATTTTTTGATAAATCATATTAAAGAGCTACATAATTTAATTTTCTTTTAATTGTTTCATGAATCCCATTCTATTTTTCTAATACAAATGTTGGGGATATTATCGAAAGTTTTGAATGATTTGACTAACATAAGTATTGTGGACAGCAGTAATTAGAATTTCAAGTGGTAAACTTGAATGTTTTTTCGAGGCTAAATTTAGTTTACTATTAAACTCTAATGAACAACTAATTAGTTGGATTCGATATTGAAGTTTTTAAAAATTTTTGCTTACACACTAACCAGTTGATTTAAGGTCCTTAAAGTAATCTAAAGTTGTAAATACTTTTAGTGCTTTATTTCCAAGTGTTTTTTAAAAACTACGTTCATTCAAGAAAATATAATTGCATCCCTCGTTAGTCTTATTTTAATTCTTATTCTAATATGATATTTTGGCGGGAATAGTTTTATCAATATAAATTTGATGTAAATTGCTTAAATTTATTTAAAAAGTTAGATCCATTCAGTAGGTTGAAGAAAATTTATTTTTAATAATAATATTTTCAGTATGAAACATGGAGTTATAGTGTATAAGATAATTTTTATACATAAAGATCTATATATGCATTTTTTTGGTTTTGCTAATTGATATTTAAAAGATTAAATTTTTATTTAATTAATCCTCAGCTTGACTAATAACTGTGAAATTGTCCGTTAGTGTAGTTTTTAAAAATCAATAAAAACTTTAGTGGAAAAAATAGATAGTGGTAATAGTTGCTGTAGTTTACCATACATCTCTTGACAGACATATTCTACAAGTGAAGTTATTCTGAGATCTTAATTGAAAGCTAAAAAGGTACTTATGCCAATCTTCAACAAACTCCAACCTTCGAGCAAAGTACTTTACTCTTTATGACATGACTTTTTTACAATCAAAGAATAGCTAATGAGCTGTTTCTAATCCTCTATTAGAGAATTCATAGATCGCACTATTTTAAAATTTAAAGAGTTATTAGAAATACGATCACAGCCTCAAAAGAAAAACGTGGGCGATACATGCCTATAATTTATTATTGGAAAGTTAAAAGAATATAACTTTTTTCAATCATCCAGATATTTTTTTTTTAGTACCACAGATCAAAATACAGTTTTTGTGAACTCCATTAATGAATATAAAAGCTGTAAAATTAGTAAAAATAATGACAAAACGAATTATAAAAACTTATCAAGTGTGAAAATAAAATTTTTCGTTTATTTTTTGAAATAAATTAAAAAGACTAATAGTTATCTAAAAATCATTGTCAATATATCAAGATTAAGTATATTTTCCATAGCCATAGTTTTATGTGCTTCCTCTTTATAAAACACTAATTAATTTGAAAAAATATTGTTTCTCTCTCTCTCTCTCTGTTATAGTATATATCCAAAATTGTACAATATTATAAAGACAAATTTTTTTACACCATACTGCTTAAAACCTAAATTTGTTTAAAATATTAGTTTAAAGTTTTTATGCCAATCATTGTTTTCAGATTTTTATTTTAATTTTATCTCTTGATATATTTTCATAAATTTTCTCCAAGCACAATGTGTCTGACTAATTGTATTGGTGGATAATAAGCAATAAAATTTTTCTAATTTAAATTTTATTACCAGGCTTGAAAGTGCAACAGGTATTTTCAGTTTTTTATTTGTTATATTTCACTCTCTCATTTCTAATTATAATTTGAGTGGATTTCCACTAAGTATTCTATATAATAAACAAATATTTTCAATTATAGAAGTTTATTCTATGGATTTTATTATGCTTCCGTTTATATGAATTTTATTTTCCAAACTAACTGTTTATAAATAAAATTGTTTATTAAGATATTTAATTTCTTGCAGGTGGTTTTATTGAAAGAACAATTTATTACTAAATGGTGGAAAGTCAAAATGATTGGAACGGCAGATTTGTCCAAGATAACGACAAATCTAGAAAAAGATTTACAAATAACAGAGAACACAAATAATCATTCTAATCCAGAATTAACTTATATTTTTCCTAATACATATACAAGAGATGATATAAATCAAAAATCTAAACAAATACATGAACGTGGGCATGCACGTTCAATTAGTCATGGTGGACCATCATGCCCTAGTTCATCTGGTAGGCCTATTAAATCAGCAATTAAAGGACATCAACGAGCTTTTTCACATGGTGAAATAAATGATAATCAAATACCACCTAAATCAGGACATAGTCGTGTCGGTTCTAAAACTGATTTTATTTTACCACCAGGACATAAAGATGAATCAGAAACACGTGAAATTAGTACATCTGCTTCATTTTCAGGACGTGGACATTCAAGGCAAGCATCACGTTCAGAATCAATTTATACATTACGTCGTATGGAAAAACCACCTTGGTGGAAACGTTTTTTATTTTGTAATAATAGTAAATTTGATGAGCGTGGTTATCGTATTGTTGTGCCAAATCATACAGTGCCATCGAAAACGCCAAAAGCTGCCCATCCAAATCGTCATTTTGTTATTAATAAAATTCGTACAACAAAATATACATTACTATCATTTATACCGAAAAATTTATTAGAACAATTTCATAGAGTTGCAAATTTATATTTTATCTTTATTGTATTATTAAATTGGTTTCCTGCCATAAATGCATTTGGTAAAGAGGTCGCAATGATACCAGTATTATTTGTGCTAGGCGTAACCGCAATTAAGGATTTGTTTGAGGATAGACGTCGATTAGCATCAGATAAACGAATCAATAATTCAACATGCCGAGTGTATCATGGGTAAGTTAATATTAGTCTATATTAGTCTATAAATTTTCCTTTTTTTTTTGTTTTGTTTTTTATTATTAAAAAAATATCAATATGGACATTTCGTGGCATATTTGACTCTTATCACTAAATTACTGACTGGCCTTAACTATAATCTCCTCGGAAGTTAATGAATAGCAGAATATGTATAATAATTTTGAAGGTTGTATTCTATGGAGCTGTTTATTTTATTTTGGATGTACATATATATTTTTGGCCATGGCATACGCAATGGCATACTTAAAAAGAGAACATACATACATAAAATACATATAAGTTAAACTTCAAGTATGGATAAAAAAAAGCTGATAAAAGAAACTTGATAATTCATGTATGTGATTCTATTAGCTAGAATTGAAAATAAAGTGATATTTTTTTTTTAGCATTTTTAATGTAGGCTAAACCATTAATTTTTGGAATTTAATTTGTTTTTTATTGTTATTAAAATATATTCTCAATTTGGATTTAGAATTTAGAGCGTCGTCAAATGAACAATATACTTTTTAGCTGAGACAATTACATTAGATATATTTATTTTAAAACTTTACAAGCATGAAAACTTGTGAAATTGTTTTTACTCCCTGAAATCAAAAAGTTCAAATTTACGGCTAGATTGAAGAATGGAAACCTTTACAAAACTGCAAACTCTTTACAAAACTAAATCACCTGCCTAACTTTTTAGAGTGTTTCCTATAAACCTTTGAAAGAACATATTCCTAATGGTGTGACATTTTTTCTCTACATTCAATTTTATTTATATGATAATCATTACACAAGTTAAGCTTTTCAGGAAATCATTTAAGGAATAATTTTTTCAATTAGCACGTGTATAAATTAATCAAATTTAATATTGTAAAAAAATACTTACTTTTCATATCGCTCGCATAAATCGGCATTTTATCTGTTACAACAATTAGGGAGTCATTTGTATATATCTAATGGGTATAATTAGGCATATACCTTACCTAATTTTTCCGGGAAACTTGTAATACTTCTAATAGGCTTAATGACAGGAATCATACATATATAAAGCGGGTCAATAAAATAGGTTCACTTAGAAAAGTAAATAAGTAATAAGTGAAGCAAGAAAGTTGTAAAATTATTCTTTATTTTTTTTATTATTTATTAATGTTTATGACCATCCTTTTTAAAAGAACTTCAAAAATTCTACTAGGTGAGGAATAATATAAAGATTTTAAGTACCTTAAAAACTTTTATAGTAGATCATCATTTGTTTCAAATTGTTTTTCATTAGCATAAACCTTACGTGTCTGGCAACCCCACATATTTTCGATGATATTCATATCCGGTGAATATGGAGGTCATTGTAATAGATTGATGTTTTGCTGACAAAACCATATTTTTACTATATTAGCGCATAGGTGCATTCCCTTGCAGAAATATCCATGGATAATTCCAAAATGCATTTTCAATTTTAGATGTAGCGGTTACCACAATACGCCATAATGCTAGGCTATCTTCTTTATCCTTCATATGGATCAAATCTATAGTTATCTAGTAAGATATTTCCATCACAATATTAGATTGGCTATTATGTCTCGATAAAAATGGTTCTTCGTTCCTTAAATTGTGGAAATAAGGGATTAAATCAAACTTCTTTTCATCTGTAAAAATAATGCTGTTCTACTACAATGACCAACTCATAACATCCCTGTAAATTCCTAGACGATGTTCCCTATGTCGTGGCAAAAGAGATGATTTTTTCTTTTCAAGTTTGGAAATGACTTCGAAATTCAGCTAACTGTTTAATATTGGCTTTAATTCCAACAACGGATGCAATTTGTGCCACAGATAGAGACGAATTTGAAGTTTTTCTTAATAGATCTCGCTTCTCTCTATCATCAAGTACTTGCGAAGCTGTTCCGAATACGACATTTTTTAAAAATTAGGTTTGAATTAAGCAACTAAACTAAAACTAAAATTTAAAAAAATCTACTTCTGAGTAACTAACACGAAGAGGTATAACCTATTCTACTGACCCCCTTTATATAAGGTTCCTGTCATTATTTGATTACATATTTATCGGAAAACGAGGAAAGGTATATAAATATTTACTAATGAGTGTATATATTTTTCTGAAAATTTCGAAATTTTTCATTTTTTTTAATTTCCATTGTTACACATTTAACAAACAAACAAAAAATATAATGTTTTCAAAAACAATATACTTTATACCTAAAACTGTAATCTATAAAACGTAAGGTTGTGACATATTTGTTCAATTCTGAAAACTTTTGATCCTAATTACACGCAAAAAAGAAAACTATTCATGAAAGTTAAAATTCAGATAAGTTTTGTACATTTAGTGTAATTTTAAAAATCTAACTACACCTTAAATAAATAAAAGAAATTGAAAAAAAAAATCACCTTTGTATCTTTAAATTATGATATGTCATTATTTAATGCCAGCTGACACTAATGAGAAGTCATTTTATGTATAAAAATATATGCGGCTATAGAATATAAAATTTTAAAGGGTAACGGTTAAATATTCTTAAGCTCTAGATCACGCAGCAGTTGTTGACTTGTCTTGCATATCAATTTACAGTTGAGAAAGTTTCTATTTTATCTTTCAAGGCTAAAATTCTAAAAGAACTCTTCTTTTTCTTATTTGGATTATTAAAATTTGCAAAGGTAATAAAAAAATCTGTATTTTAATTGATTAAAATAAATGACTGTTGAAATTGTAAATTTGTAAACAGATAAGAATGAGACAGACAACCAACAAGTCTTAATGTACGATGGAAATTTGAAATAATTTCTAAAAAAAAAAAACCGAAGAAAGCTAAATTAGAGGTTAAAAGTACAATCGTGACAATTATTAAAGAAAACTAATTTCCAATGAAATATAAATAGAATTATGAAACGGAATATATAATTGTTCTGTATGTAGAATTGTATATTGGATTCTTGCTCTTCATTTTAAAAAAATTTTAACCAGTTAAGCGCGTTTGTCGTGTATACACCTTAAAAGAAATCTCTATTACGGTGCGTTTGACGTGTTTGCTTGTCGTCATTACAATTGACTATGAAAACTATTTTATTATAATTTGAAAATTTTTAAGTTTATAATAACAAAAACTTTTGCAAAAATAAATTGTTAAGTTAAATCTCTTAAATACCTAAAAATATTGTTCTTCGTTTTTCATAAAATTTGTAATAGGGCCATTTTGCCACGCGTTCGTCGTGTATATACGTCATCCCTTGATTTTAATTCTGCACACTGTGAAGGGCTTTTAAAATTAAATTCGACTATTATCTGGTTAATTGGTTAAAATTTAAAAATCAGTTTATGGCAAAATTTAGAGTGCTTTTACTTAATCCAAATTTTTTATCCTTATTATTTACTATTTCAAATATTTGTATTTAAGGTTAACTGCTTGATTTTTAAAATGA
This sequence comes from Acrocera orbiculus, assembly GCA_947359355.1. Taxonomy (NCBI): domain Eukaryota; kingdom Metazoa; phylum Arthropoda; class Insecta; order Diptera; family Acroceridae; genus Acrocera; species Acrocera orbiculus. The sequence continues at coordinate 8,128,250 of OX375757.1, forward strand.
AAAGTATTTTATTAACTCCTTAACTACTTTATTTATTAAATAAATTTCAAGGCTTAACATCTATATACAAATATTTATTTTTACTGATTTTTTTTTCCTAATTTGAAAGACACTAATTTTATTCATTGATTACTTCAAAACTAATAAAAGCCTTTACTAAGATTATCATTGTAATCTTTTTAACTTGGTGAAAATAAAAATTTAGAATAAAATATTTTTTCGCCAAAGCGATGAACTTTCTTACACAAATCAAAAACATATTGTGGAATCATTGAAATACGAATTGGTGTAGCAACCATTTAGCTTTCTCTGACTTTTGACTGTCTTCTCATCCTAAATTATATTTATACAAGGGAAACTATTATCGTCAAAGGAAAAAACAAAGTCAGTCATAGAAGCGTTTATCAGCAGATAATCCACTCCTCACTTGAAGGATGGTATCCATATAAGATTACTGAAATTTAGAAAGAATATAACAAAGTGTATTTCAAATCAAAAAGATCGTGTTTTTCTTATCTAAAGACAATATATGTACATATGTATATAATTTCTGCTTTGATCTAACAAGCAAATACATTTTTATTGTTAAAAAACCATTGCAAAAGACGTTATTGTTAATTAAAGATCAAAAGAGCTCTTACAAAAGTAGTTATATTAAATGCTGAATGCTTAAAGCATGTTACTAGTAATGTTTTACCCAATATTCCAATTTAAGTATTCTAATGATTTGATCTAAAATGGTAAAATGCATGAGAGCTAGAGCAAATAACTACTGCCTTTATGTAAATTAGTTTGTTCTAGTTTGATAAGGTTCAAATTGATATAAATACCTTGAAATAATTTTAAATTTATTAATATACATGCCACAGGTGTGATTGCAAATGTATGTATGCTAACATAATTCAATGTGCTTTAAACCTTAAATAAGCAAATATCAACTGTTCTAGGTTGAAAGCATACTTGCTATAAGCAATTTAATTATTATTGGATAAATTTTAAGCTTTGCTTAGGAAATATTAATTAAATGACAGCTTATTATTAATCCTTCTTATAAATTAAAATTTTCTTTTATATAACTTTGAATGGAATAAAGCGAGTTTGAAAAGATTTTGAAAATTTGCTTTTATGCACAAAACACTGTGCAAAACTTCATCAAAATTAAACGAAATATTTAAAAAGTTTAATAAATTTTCGTAAATTTTATATTAAATATTTCTGTTTAAAATATAATATTGGTATATTTTAAGGCTCGCCATCATTTAAGAGAAATTTAGAAGGTATAGATTTTATTAAATCCTTTTAATCGAGGGTCTTTATAGATCTTTTGTTTAGCGATTGATGCTGTTTTTGCAGTATAAGTTTTTTACTTACTCTTGCTATGTTAGCGTTAGTGAACTTTAATGCTGTAGTTCAAATATAATTTGTCACTTTTTTGCACTTATGACTACTAATTTTAGCTTAGCAAAGAACGAAACAAAAAGAAACAGCTTTCTTTTAGACTCAAACATTAAAGTTTTTTAATGGTCTTCTAACACAGCTAACATTTTGGATGACACATCAAAATTTTAGGTATTTTAAAAGACTTCACTTATTAGCTTACCAATCATTAGAATATTTTTCTTAAAATTATAGCTATTAAGTAATAGTATAGCCAGCTTTAATTCAGCTTTAAATTAATTAATTAATTTCAACATGATTAAAAATACAATGGAAGTAATTCTATGACAAGCAAAACTCGATATAAGTAATGCCCTTTTTTAAGTAAAACTATTGTTCAACCTCTCTTTTACCCCATTAAATAAAAGTATTTGTAAAAACTTCAACCATTTAAAGTCATTTATAAAATCCTTTTTTGAAAATTATAGATGAAACAGCGAACAATCCATCACCTTAAAGGGTATCAAAGTTTCATAGAATTCCAATAACGACAGCAATTTCAATGAAAATGATACCAAAATAATTTCACACTTAGGTTAAAATTACTTTATTTTCTATTTAATGTCATATTGATTGATTAATTTTTTTTTTATTTTAACGAAATCAGGGATTTGTAAGGAAATAGTAATGAATTAAAATTTATTATTATCAGTACTTGATATTTACTTAATATCGTATATTTCAAATTTCAAGCAAAATTTGTTACCATTTTCTAAAATTAGATGCAAAAAAAGAAAATTTCATATTTGTAAGTGTAAAATTTTTTTATATCAATTAACTCGACTTCAAGATATAATTCGAAATTGGTTTTCGTTAAAGTTGAACAATGTTTGCAGGGTATCTAAAGAAGTACATAATCATAAATAATTATCCTATTTATTATATTATTATCTTATTGATATACAAGTTATTGATATATAAGTTCTATTTAAGCAATTCCAAAGCAAATTACTCTACCTCGAAATATGGTTGCTACAGTTTTGGCACTAAAATCAACCTTGAATCCTTCTATGAAACATACTTTAAAAGCTTTTATACTTTTCTATTTAATTACTTCATTGTCAAAAACGCTAATCTATACACAGTCTTATCTATTTCGCGAGTATAATTTTTCTGTTTAAATGATATGTTCATGATAGTCTATTAGAATTTTATATGAAATTACATACAACTTGCATTTTAAAATTTTTAAAATGATGGGAATTTCAAAAAATTACATTAGAATATATCCTTTGGAAACTTTGGAAACTTTTGGAAACTCTCCCTTGTATTATTTTTTTGGGTTACATTCGGAAAGTGTACACTTGAAAGAAATAATATGTTTTCAATGTATTAGGGATAGCAACTATTAAAATAGTAAATTTTTCGGTTGCTCTCTTCTCTCTAAACCCTTTGTTTTCATTTCTGGTTTCTGTCAACTCTTTTGCTTTAAAATGTGATAAAGGCTATATAGTTTGCATGAGGCTACGTTGAATTTGGGACAAAGGAAGTTTTATGTAGTAATAGAACACTAGAAGCTATAAAATCACATTCATTATTGAGATTAAAGGAAATACATAAAATGTTTATTTTTTTTTTTGCCCATTTTATTAAAAATTCTGAAACCAAAAACATATCACTCAAATGTTTTATGACTTTTTGTATCATTTAAATTATTTTTTTTTTGTAGCTTTATAAATATACTAAAAAAATAGAATTGCAATTAATCGCAAATTAGTTTTTACCAATCAGGACGATTAGATTCATATATATCAAAATCAATTTTAATGAAACCAATAAAGCAGATAATTATGCCCTTGTTTTGTTTTTTTTAATCAAGGTCATTTAATACTAAAGGATATCAATTAATTGTAACTCAGCAAATGTAAAAGGATCGTTAGGTCAAGTTTTTCCAAACACAAATTGAAAATTGGAATGCCACATTATTTTACTTTTATTTGTTTTTCTATTTTCTAAATGCCATTACTTGAGGCAATAATGCAGTGGGTCACGCAATATAAAATGATAACAAAAATTAGGTCTGATAAATAGAAATACGATTTTTACTAATTTAATTTCTTTACACCTCATATATTGGTTTCATTTACTTACTTTTTTTTTTATTTTTTTTTATTTACCCTAAAAATGTGAATTATAACCTTTATGAATCGAAGACTAAAACAAAAATATGAGCATGACTTGTAAAATATCATGCACGTGTTTATCAAGTTTTTTTTATTCTGCTTAACAGAACATTATCTTTTATCAATGTAGTATTTGTTAAAAAATTTTAAAATTATTTTATAAAAGCAAAAAATTTATTGGTAGGAAATACAGAAAATTCACTATCAGAAAAGCATAAAAAATTATAGCTAAAAAATAGTTTAAAAAAAAGTCGATATAGAATCTAAGAATCTGACAATTCTGCGAATCCGTCAAATTCAATGAGGGTAACCGATTTCAAGCTTTACAATCTTACAACGTTTAAAAAATGCCTTACTAAATAATAAAAATTTAATAATTTAAATCAACTTTATTTCATTTTTATTTTTCAGATCAGATCCTCAAGTTTATATGTTTACTTTGAAATAAATTATCTAAATGTTTTTAAAACAAACTAAACTCAAATCAAGAGGTGGCCTTGAAAAGTTGAAATATTATGAATATGAAAACTTAAAGCACGTGATATAACCAAAAACAGCTGAAATTTTTTTAGGCAGTTGTTCTTCATTAGGATTAAATAAAATTAAATAGCGACTTAGCTAATGCTGAAGTTTTATTTACAAAAATTTTGAGGAAGAAATTTTATTAAATATTTTCACTGTTTCAATTTCTAGCAACTTTAGTTGAAATTTTTTATTATTTTTAAGAATATTTGCTTTTTTGTGATTTACATCCGCTTAAAAGTTTTTTATTACCCGAACTACTTATGGCTTATTGTATATCTCTTAAAACACGGCACCTACTTTGAGGAGACATGAGAAGTTTTCTAAAGAGGGTTTTATTAAAAGTTTCAATTCTAAAAAATTGGTTATTTTAAGTTATTTTTATATTTAACAAATTAGGATTGTTTTTTAAAGGTTTTATTATCCAAGGCCGTATAATTTGCGAGGCTATGACTACTTTGTTTTTGACCAGTTGTGAAATATTCTTTAGTTACCTTGTTTTATCATTTGTGGGAATATTTTGGTTCTGTTAGTTCAATATACATCAAAGTATTTCATGAATAATTTGGATGCTGGTTACTGATCATATTATCGACTGCGCGTTCGGTGATACGAATCAGTCGTTAGTTGAACGTTGCTGATGTTTCAAAGTGGCCGCTTAAGTAGAGTTATGATGCAAATGGGTTATGTTTTTACTCTACGAAGCTGACTTCTACAACTAACGACCTCATTGCCTAATTATAGTATAGCATAGTGATATAATTTTACATACGTTTCTTATACAAATTTAGAATTTCTGGCCAGTTCCCTTATCCTTGTTTCTTGTTGTAATAAGTAGCAAAATTAAATTTCGTCAAACAAATATCAGCCCAAAACAAATGGAATTTTATTTGCAAGTACTAGAGCAGCAAATTCCAAACTGTGGGTCGAGACCCACAGGGGGGCCGCCGAATAACCTCTAAGGGGGTCGTGAAGTTTTTAATTTCTGTTTTACATATTTAAAAAAATATTTACAAAAATCTATTTATTGCAAATTTTTTGTTGCGATATTACTTTATTAAAAATCCCTGTAAATGCCGATAATACCGACTTTTTTCTCTATTTTACATCACTCTTTACTCAAAGAGTGTTCGAACTTAAAGACGAAATTGCAATTTTTCTTGCTGAAAATCACAAAGACGAGGCATCTTCCTTTCGCAACGATAACTTTATTCTTAAACTTACCTATTTGGATGAAATTTTTAAAAAATTAAGTGATTAAAATGAATCAATGCAAGGTCCACAAATGCATGCTCTGATTCATAGAGACAAAATGTGCTTATATTATTTAACTGTTTTATCTAATAAGGGGGCCGCCAATTTTTTATTTTCTTCTTATGTGGGTCGCAGTATCAGAAAGTTTGAAAACCGCTGTACTACAGGTTAAAAAAATCATAAAACATGATCTTCAAAATGTGTAATTTATTAGAATTAAAAAAAATTGTATTGTTTTATTTAATAACAAAATATTTATTTATACATAGAATTAATCATTTTCGTAGATTTATTTTTAACAATATCTACCGGAAGAAGTTTTTAGAAACTAAGAAATATAACAACACCTTTTTTCTTTAAAAAACATTTCTATTGTAAAGAAATGTGTGAATTCCTTGAAAACAATGAAAGCTTTTATTGTAGTTAGCTTCCATTTTATGATATTGATTGGCTAGTGAATGTATTATAATTCTTTTTAACAAAAATAATTAGCTTGTCTTCAATTAATTTTGATTGGAGTATCAGAAATGAAATCGAAATAATGAAGCGTAATTTCACATTAATCATTTTTTATTATGACAATATTTGAGTTTATAAATAATAATTAGTGCACATCATCGTTTTTGTTTTTTATCAACTATAAGGGAAATTTTTACGTTAGCTTTGAACAAAAATTATTGGTATAAGAAGCAGTAGAACTTAATTAGTAATTTAATTAGACAAAGAAAAAGAAATAAAACTATAACTCAATTATTTTGGCATCGTCAAATAATATCAACTATTTGAGTTTTTTGTTGTTGATGTTGCTTTTGAGTCTACATGCCATCATTATGAACATGATCACGGACATCTTCGCAACATGTGTTTTTCGCTTCACACAACTTTTATGGTAAAAATGTAATAGTCAATAAATAATTGACAAACATTTGCAAGAAAATAGTTATTTGTTGCAATCATAACGAATAGAAATTTATCTAAAGGAGATCTTTGCCTCAGCAATTTAGTTTTTCAAATATTAACTGCCGCTTTTTATAAAATTGGTGGATAAAAGAATTTAAATAACACAAAATTAAAGAAAATGCAAGCATATTTAGAAATTATTGGCAAAAGATAAATATAGTGCTCCAAATAAACTAATTTGAAATTTTTAAATTTAACTTTACGCGACATTCAAGCAATATATGGACTTAAGGGCATTGACATATTTTTTACCTTTTCTTTTTTTCAATATATTTAAAAATCAAAAGCTTTGAAATTATTTTCTTTTCGATTTATTATTTTATTAATTTTATTATTTGAATACTAAATATTTTTCTACAACTATATTTTACAGAGAACAAGAACGATACAAAAAAGCTTTATGGGAGCAAATCCGTGTAGGAGATTTAGTTCATTTATCAAATGATGAAATTGTTCCAGCTGATATTTTACTGTTAAGAACGAGTGATTTACATGGAGCATGTTATATAGATACATGCGATTTAGATGGTGAATCTAATTTAAAACGACGAGAGGTTTTGATATTTTTTAACTTCATTTTTTTTTACTTAAAATATAAAAAATTTGATTTTTTCATTTTAGGTTGTTCGAGGATTTACAAAGAAACAAAATATATTTAGTCCAAATAAATTTGTTAGTAAAATTGAAACTGATATGCCAAGCACAAAAATTTACAAATTTAATGGTGCAATAATACATCCATCTGGAGAACGTATACCAATAACTACAGAAAATCTTTTGTTAAGGGAAAGTAAAATAAAGGTAAAATTCTATATTAATCTTTCCCTTACATTACATGAAACTCAATTATATGAATAACAAAGAAAAATATTAAAGTAATAATAATTTATTAAGTTCTAAGTGTCTACATTTTATATTGAACATTAGTTTTTTTTGGAGATATATTTATTTCTATGTTTACTTTAATTAAGCTTTGGCTATGTTTCGTTCATTTGAGCCTAAAAATTATTCCAGGTTACGAAATTGAAACAAGTGAACATGTACTTTGAGTATTAGACCATTATTGAAAAATTAGATTTATGAATTTGAATCATTTTATGAATCATGATGAAATTTAATATTATTTCTTGGCTCGAGCGTACTAAAATAGTCACTCTGATTATATTGGAAACCAATCCTTTATATAATGATTCTTTATTCTCATGCAGGGAAGGGAAAAATTTATGAATAGAAAAAGCTGAGAGTGGCTATAAAAGTAGCAAGTTTTTTTAGTCGAGAAAGTAGTCATAAGGGATAATTTTACAGTCATTTTTAAACGAAATCTGTTCTTATCTCGAAAAGTAGTAGTAGTAGTACTTTTGCAACAAAGATGCATCCTTTCTTAAAAAAATATGCTGCGTCAACAAATTTCTATAATAAAATTTATATTTCTTGTTGACATATTATTCTTATAATAAGACTATCAAATTAGATTTCTATAATTTTTTAATAATTTTGAATTTTATTTACAGAATACTGATTTTATTGAAGGAATTGTAATTTATGCAGGCCATGAAACAAAAGCAATGATGAATAATAGTGGTCCGCGTTACAAGAGATCTCATTTGGAACAACAAATGAATTTAGATGTTATTTGGTAAATTTTATAAAATTTTTTAACAAAATATCAAATAAATTCATTTTCTCTTAAAGGTGTGTTATAATTTTATTAATATTATGTACAATTGGAGCTATCGGGTGTAATATGTGGCTATCTTCTTTTGAAGGCGTTCAAGTTCCTTACCTACCATTTGAAATAAATGCTGGTTATGAGAGTTTTTTAACTTTTTGGACATATATTATTATTTTACAAGTACTTAAAAAAATTGTTTTAAATAAACTTTCAACTTTTATTTGAATACCATTATAGGTTCTTATACCGTTGTCTTTATATGTTACAATTGAATTATGTAAAATTCTCCAAGTATACTATATACATAATAATAATGATTTATTTGATGCACAAACTAACAAAAGAACAGAATGTCGTGCTATGAATATTGCTGAAGAATTAGGGCAGGTAATTTTTGTTGTAAATACTTCGTACTAGGTGAAACAGATCAACAGTTCCACTTAAAAAGTTAATATAATTATATTTCATTCGATTTATGCTTTTAATTAATTGTAAGATAAGCTGTCGTGAAAAAGTAAAAATATGATCCACCAATATTCTTTTTAATTTTTTATTTAATGGATCAAAAGAAAAACCTTCAAGAATAACTAAAGTATCTAATTATAGTAATTTACTATATTCTAAATGCCGTTTCGGCACTACTAAAATATTTCATTTAGGTATTAATTTTTATTAAAAAAATTAATAGATAAAAATATTTTTAGGTCCAGCATATATTTTCGGATAAAACTGGAACTTTAACTGAAAATAAAATGATATTTCGTCGTTGTACTATAAATGGAATTGATTACAATCATGCCTTTGAATTAGAAAATGAATGTTCTAACGATAAAACAAAGAAACCTTTATTGGTTAAAAACCCAAAATTGATTAATATTCTTAGCACAATCACTGAAAACCCATTTTCATATGAAGCTAAACGAATACAAGACTTTTTTATTGTACTAGCTATATGCAATACAGTTGTTGCGAGTAATACTCCACATCATGATGTAATGAATGCTAGTGGAATTATTGAATTTAATAAACAAGAAAATACACCAATGTTGATAGAATCACTTAAAAGTTTTTCGCCTAATAAAAAAAATATACAAGCAATTAATTCAGTTAGTAGAACTACACTAAATAGTTCAGCAACAGATCGTTATAAAAGATTAACAGATACAATAACTCCTACAACACCATCAAGCTTAGCAATTCCAAAATCAAGTCATCATATTCCCTCTTTATCACCAATTAGTAGTTCACCTGAATCAACTCCAGTCTCAGGAAGTCCTCCGATGAAAACTAAATTTTCTTTAAAAAATTCATCCTCAACGATCCCAATGAAACATATATTAAGTACTAAAATAAATAATGTTCCTAATTTTTTGACTACAAAATCCCAGCAAAAATATATGACTAAACAAAGGTATGAGTTTATTTATTTCATTAATTTCTTTTAGATTGAATTGTTCTGTTTTTTGTTTTTGTTATAAGTTTACAAACAAGTTTTATTTCGTCGAATCGTCCAATATATGAAGCTGAAAGTCCAGATGAATTAGCACTCGTAAATGCTGCTTGTAGTTATGATTTTAGTTTAATAAATCGTAGCCCAAATCATATTATAATGAATATTCCTGGTAAAGGACAGATTGAATATGAAGTTCTAAAAATTTTGCCGTTTGATTCTAGTAGAAAATGCATGTCTATAGTTTTAAGGCAAACAGAATCACAGGAAATTATTCTCTATACTAAAGGTGCTGATAGTTCTATAATGCCATCTTTAAGGCCATGTTCATCTGATTCTATTGAAAGTAAAAAATTTTTTCAGTTTAGAATAATTTATTCTGGTTAATATACAAAATAAAATTTTAGGAAATATTCGTGAAAAAACTCAACAAAATTTAGACAATTATGCCCGTGAAGGATTACGTGTTTTAGTTATGGCAAAGAGAATTTTAAATGCACGAGAATATAATGACTGGTGGACAAGACATCAAGAAATTGAAATTTCATTAGAAAATAAAGAAAAACGTTTAAGAGAATCGTTTGAGAAATTAGAAACGAATTTATTATTGCTCGGTGTTACAGGCATAGAAGACAGACTTCAGGAGGGTGTACCAGAAACTATTGTAACACTTTTATTAGCTGGTTAGTAGTATTTTATAAAAATATTAAATTTTTAATAATTCTAACATCTATTTATTTAGGTATATCAATTTGGGTATTAACTGGTGATAAACCAGAAACAGCTATTAATGTTGCCTACTCTGCTAATCTTTTTCTTCCTGAAATGGAAATTTTAAGGTTTTTATTGAATATTTCAAAATGTTTTTGGTTTGAGGATACATAAATAAAATTTTAGACTTACAGCTAGATCAAGAAATACTGCTGAAGCAGCAATTCTATTCTATTTATCTGAAATTGAAGCAGTTGGAGCTGATGAAAATGTAGTTCGGCGTAGAAGTTCCAAATTACGTGCCTTAGTCATTGACGGTAAAACATTAACATTTATTTTAGATCTAAGGTAAGTTGAAAAATTTTAAGATGTGAATTCTAAACTGCAATTTAAAAAGTTTTATATCAGTTTCTAAAAAGATCTCTTTTATGCTGAAATACTGAATATAGTATAATTAATAAAATTTTACAGGTCATGTAACCAAAATATGCCCGCTGTGTATATATTTACTTTTCGGAAATAATTTTTCCCTTGTATTTTATTATCAGATCTTCACAGAGCATTAAAAAAAAACCAGCAAATATTCCTTTTGAGCAAAAAATTTTGGTTTTAACTCATTATTTTCATATGCTAATTTTACTAGGAATAAATAATCTCAACTAATGCTTAGATTTTTATGTAATTACCAAAGTTTAAAAAATCAATAAAATAGTTTTTTGTCCATTTCAAAGCTAGTTTTTTTAGTCTAATTTGGCTAAATAAAAAATAGACACAATAAAAATGACATTTGCTGGAATTTTTAATAACGCCATCTAGTTAACGATGAAAACTCATTGTGCTAAGTGATTATACTTCTGTGTGTTTCATAGTGGAAATAGGAGATAGAATATAGATTTAATAAGTAAAGCTAAATTAAAATATTTTAAATTGTTATATAATTTTATAGATCAAATTTAGTACCAAAATTCCTAAGACTTTGCCGATATTGTGCCTCAGTTCTTTGTTGTCGATCAACACCTCTACAAAAGGCCTACTTAGTAAAAGTAGTTAAAGAGCAAATGCGTGTTGTCACTTTAGCTATTGGAGATGGAGCAAATGATGTTTCAATGATTCAGGTATTTAATTAATATTAAATAATTTTTCTGTTTCTTAATTTTCAAATATAAATTTAAGATGGCGGATGTTGGTGTTGGTATCTCTGGCCAAGAAGGAATGCAAGCTGTAATGGCTGCTGATTTTACTGTAGCTAAATTCAAATATTTAAAAACATTATTACTTTCACATGGTTACTGGTGCTATGATAGACTGGCGAGAATGATATTATTTTTTTTTTATAAAAATGCTGTAAATATTTTTATTTATATAATATTTTTAAAATAATATCTAAATTTTTTTTCTTCAAATTTTTAGGCATTTGTTTACTTAGTATTTTGGTATCAACTTTATTGTGGTTTTTCTGGTGCAGTTATGATTGACCAAATGTATTTAATGTTATATAATTTATTTTTTACTTCATTACCACCACTTGCAATTGGTGTATATGATAAACGAGTACCAGAAGATTTACTTCTTTCGAATCCATTTCTTTATAAACATGTAAATTATTATAATATCTATGGAAATAATAAAATGTTTTATTGAAATTTTATAATTTCAAACAGGGCAGATTAGGGCGGGCATATAAAACCCATTCTTTTTGGATAATTATGCTGGAAGCTTTGTATGAAAGTATAGTAATATTTTTTGTTGCTGAAGCTGCTTACAAGGAATCTGATGTGGGAATATGGGAATTTGGCACAACAGTTACTACTTCATGCCTTTTTACCATGATAGCATATGGTGCAATTGAAATACGATCTTGGGTAAAAACTTTTATTGTTTTATTTAAAATTTGTGTGGAATATTGCTGTTAGTACAAGGCAAAGTTTAGTTCAACACAAACTAATATGTTTCAATTTAAAGATAATCTAGAATTAACTTTCCTCTTTATTATAGACGGCTCTTCATTTTTTATCCATAATATGTAGTATTCTAGCATTTTATATATTTGCAATATCTTATAATTTAATGTGTGTAACTTGTTTTGGATTACCATCTACATATTGGGTTATAATTAAATGTATAACATCACCTGTATACTGGCTTGTAATCTTTTTAACGATGGTTATTGGTATCCTTCCACGGTAAATACTTTAATATAAATTTATAAAAAAATATAAGAACATTTTTTTTTATTGACAATTCTAGATTAACATTTTATGTACTTAAAACATCTCTTTATCCTGATGAGACAACACGATTGCTATTACAGTACAAAAAGTTACACCAAAGAGGTAAGGTATAAAAGTTAAAGACATATTATTTTCTATACTTTCTTCTTTACATGATATTACCATAAAAGTTGGTTTTTTTTTTTAATTACACGGGCTGCACCTTTTTTTAAGTAAATTCTTAACATATGTACAAAGGTGGCCTTTGAAACTGAAATAATGAGCCAAAAAATGAATATGGAGCCAAAAAGTTTTATTTGACCGATATCTTTTCTTTCTTAAGTACAAAAACTTGTTTCATTTAAAATTTTTATGAAAGACCGAAAATTTGCCTGTTAGAATGACAAAGAAATATATCAATATTTTTTGATGTTATTAAGGAATAATATCAACAGAAGTTTTTCTGAATTTGAATTTGAAATGTCCAAAACTTAGCTAGACTAATGTCATCGAGATGTGGTTTCTTTAGAAGTATAACATAGAATAATTTTTATTATATTAAACCTGCTTAATTAATTTTGATTGTAAAAAATATTTTTCATGTTTTTATAACTTTAATATCGTCATATATATACTATTTATTTCAGTTACGTTATTTTTTCTTACAGAGCCTCAAATAAAAGGAGTTAGCATCCGGTTATAACAACAATATGGAATTTTTAACTTAATATTTAGGGGAAACGTTGTACAAAACTATATTTGTAAAAGTTTAAATACTAAACTATATGAATTCAAGCAATGCCTTATCGTGATTAAAACAACTCAAAGTAGTATTTTTAAAATAAAAAATATTAATTATAAAAATAGGTAATTTTATGATAGTCAATAAACTCGGCTGTGATTATTTATCTTGACGAATAATTCACATGAAAACACATGATTATATTCTTATAACTGTTGTGATTGCGTTGAAAATATTATAATTTAGAAAATAAACTTAAAAAGTAATATTTTGTAATATTAATTTTAAATAAAACTGGTTAAAAACAAAATGATAAATGAGATTATTGCATTACAATGTAACACTAAAAATATGGAAATCATAAATCATTAATGTTGATTTGATTATTATTTAAAAGTGTGAAAATATGTGCTTATAGCTTTAACTAATTAACATGTAAAATTTAAATTACTTAAAATTTATCACCACTTTAATACAAACAAAATTTTTGATATTCTAATAAGTATTTGATTTCCATCCATTGCATGAATAACAACAGTTTTGTTTGTAATAATCGTGATTGCAAAAATTAGCCTTTACGACAAGATGACAATTTGAAAATTCATCTATACATGTTGGTGCAATATCATTTTGTATGAGGTCAACTCGTGGTTCTGTAATTAAAAATGGATAAATATTTTAATCTAAATTATTTTCTTAACAATTTACCTTGACATTTGTGTGTGTTACAGCCTCTATAAATTGGCTGACGTTCTGAATATCGACAGTTCTGTGAAATTCGTAAAATTTTTTCATGTGCATCAAATTCTAAGCATTTAATGCTACGACGTTGGGTTCCACCATCACAAAGTTTGGTGCACTAAAAATTATTAAATTGCTTTAAATTCATTAAGAGAACATGCTTTATAAATTTTTAACTATATTGTAGTTTAACTGTTATTGGTTTTGGGAAGTTTTACAATCTATATATGTGTAGGTATCTGTTATACGTACAAATTTGTGTGGGTTCAAATCAAAGTATAATTAGCAAGTTTAACTATACCAATTTTATCTGCTAATCTATTATTAAACGATTTATTATTTTCCCACTAAAAACCAGTTTTGACATAGGAAATTAAATTCTAAGTGTAAAATACTAAGAAAAGTATTTTAGGGCAAGTTAACGAAAATTTTGGACATATTGCTCCTCACTTGTTTTAGTATGGAAAATGACTGTCGATCCAAAAGAAAGTGAATAGATCATTTATACTGCATGCTGCATTTACCTTACCAAAAACCTTTTCCCCAGTTTCCAACTAGTGACTTGAGATTTTGCGAAAAATCTTCATTAAAGGAATTGAATTTTTTGTTGTATTTTTTTTCGTCTAAAAATTTGGTATAGCAAAATTAATTTCCTTATTCATAACGACTAAAGTAGTTAGTGATGAATGGTATGAATTTTGTTTTCGGTCGAAGGATTATGAGTATAGTTTGTGCAATGAATTTTTCTTTAGAAATATTTCAATCCGAAGAAGTGCTACAGAAAAGAAAAAAGAAATAAAGTACACAATACACAAAAAAAGTATATTTTTACATGGTAGATACGCTCTAGAAAAAATTGTGTCTAAATAAGGTCATTGAAGGTCTTATTGGAAGTCAGAATATCTCCTCTTTGTTGAAAAATCGAAGAACATATTATTTTTGCTATACTTTAAAGCAGTTCGGCTCAGAAACAGACTGGATTATAGTGAACCGTTTTATACTCATTAAGTAAGAAAGCATTTTAGCTACAATTCTAAAAAATTATATTTTGACAAAATCCTGACATCATTCCACAATTATTTGCTTGCTACTGTTCCCAACAATGCGTCAATATAAGTATTTTTTGGTAAAAGTAAAAAAAATATTTTCATAAATTAAACTTACATCAGTCCATGCTGAGTAATGCCAACGTGGTTTACAATAATCAACATCATTAATGGAACAATTTTCTATTGAATGTGGTCTTTCAGTAATTTTACATTCCTCATCATCAACAATTACTTTTTTTTTAATACAAAAAATTTCTCTTGATTTTGTTAAATTAAAGCAATCACCATTACATTGACCCCAAGAACCTATAAACCATTCACCACTTTCACATTTTTTCTCATTTTCACAAGGTCTTGTATCATCTGGTGTAAAACGTAGATCACATCGTTCAGTATTCGGTGGTGAACGATCACAAAATATTGAACGATATTCTACACCATTGCCACATTCAGCTGAACATTGTTGATTCCAATCTGATGTCAACCATATTCCTAGTTTATCACTTTCAAATTGTGAGACTGTGGAAGATTTTGTTAAATTATTATTTAAAATTGCATCATGAGATCTAGCATGAGCATGTATACGTTGTTTTTCAAAATGTTGTATATGATTATTTCTTTTACGATTATTACCCTTTGAGCATTCACATTTTTTTTTTGTTAATGGCTCTTCTTCCATGCATGCAGCATGATTAACCTGTATTACGACTCCGGCGGCTAATTCTTGAACACAACGAACTTCACGTTCTTTATGATTATATCCTTTATAGCATATACATTCTCCCCAATCGTCTACACGCCAATATGCTGGACATGGTTGTGTATTGCAACGTAATAAATTTTCGTTTAATTCTGGTTTTTCGATATTTGCACAGCGTCGTGAAGAAAAAAATCGTGTTTGTGTTTCACGAATACAACGCCAAATTGGATTTTGAACACCACCTCCACATGATTTACTACAGGTACTAAATCCAACAACTTTCCATATAAATTTTCTTTTACGCCTTTCTATTGAACGATGTGAGGAGCTTTCATGTATTATATCGGCTGATTTTAGTGTAAATTTATTTTCAGTAGTACTATCAAGTACAGCTTCTTCATCAATTGTAGCGTTCGATTCAAGGATTTCCTCATCAGATTCCATATTTGATACAATTGGTAAAAGATATTCATATTTGATACCAGGATTGGTATCTTGTCCTAAAGTCTATAATATAAGGATTTATTAAAATTAATGAATTGCTTGTTATCAATTTTATTTTTACCATCAAATGAATTGACTCACTGGTAGGGCCTAAGCTTGTTATCCATTCTGTTACACCCTCTATTTCAAAATTTTTTTCATTAAAACCTTCAATACGTCGATAGTCGAAAATAGTTCCAGCTGTTTCATAAACTCCGCTCGGAGATATACTGTAATCACCATTTATTACAAATTTTCCATTAGAAGATTTGAGTACTGTAAATTATAAATTAAGTGAATGCTTTCTAGATTTGGGAAAGAAAAAGAAACTACCCAAATAGTTTTGACTATTTTTCACTTCAGTTATTGAAATATTTGAAGCTCCAGCTGGTATGACTGCAACACTTACGTAGCCAGAGGGTAAAGGTGTTTTGGTAAAAATACCCGAAACTGGACGACAAAGAAGTCCTCCACATTGAACAGCACCATTGTTAAAAAAAGATCCTGTAATTATTCCATTTCTGTGAATAGCCTGAAAAGTATATGATAGTTATTTTAAGAGAGGGATGTTATAAATACATACCAGGATAATAAAAAATGTTAACGTTTTCGTTTTAAACATTTTGCTGTGTATATAGTTTTTTGAATTAATTCAAAAGTATGTTTGGAAAAAACTTCTTTATTTTAATGAAATGTTATACGAAAATAATTTTTCTAAGTTTTTAATAGCAGTGAAAAAAATAAGTAAAGTAGGATTTTATTCGTATAAAATTTATTCTCAATAGCAGATCAAATGATTTAAAAGTGTTTTCCAAAAATCTAACCGAAAGCGACTTGCTTCTTTGCTCTTTCATCTGAGTTTTTTTGGTTTGAATATCGCGATAGCGATATTATTTACCTATCAGAAAAGTTGATCTTGTAATATTACTGTTGTCCTTTCAATCCAATTCAAGTTAAATTTACACACTTTATTTGATATAATATTTTCATTTAGAATTTTTTGGAAAAACTTAATTTCTACTATGTACATCTTTAAGATTAGAATGACATCAGAACTTCTAACCTTATAATTTAATTTAAAATATTGGAAAGAAGAGAGGAGAAAAGGTACCACAGAAAACAAAAAAGTCTTATAAACACAAGATTGAACTTATGGTAGTAGATATTTTAATGCAAACAAATGTTTTGTGTAAATAAAAATAAAATACCTAATTATAGTTTTGTTATTGCTAACAAAAAATTGTGAAATTACAAGTGCCCGTGAATGTTTATAACTTACAATTTACCATGTAAAAACCACCCACAGTGTAGTCAGAGTCTAATTTGAAATAGCATGCGATATGATCATGAATATATTAATGAATAACCAATCAAACGGTTAATCCTCCGAAAAGAAAACAATTATATTTTATTATAAAAAGTAATCTTTGTTTAGATCTCGAAGAAAATAAAAGCAAAAGTTGGCCTTTTGGAAGATTTTTTAATGCTAATCGATTATTTCTATTGCCACAAGAATTCAATCTCTCTTCCTGTCTTTAAAATATATTTGATTTTTTGTTCTTTTTAAGAGATAAAAACTACAAGAAGCAGGTATCTAAGTTAACCTGTTGAGTCGTTTAGCAAAACAAAAAGAACAGAAACAAGCGAAATTATGTGTATCACAGCTTACAGATGCGTAACAAGTAGTTTTTTGCTTAAAGGTAAATACTTTTTTTGTCCACGTAGTATAGTATGCAATTTATTTATTAACAATTTGATTTTATGAAGAAATGCTACTTAAGATAGTTATTTACTTAGTGGCGGTTAAATTATTTATTGAACGTAATAGGCAGCCAATGTAGCAACTGTGATGTCTAAAAGTGCTTTTAGTTTTATATTTACTTAAGCACTCCTAAATAAAATGTTTACAATTTTATTGATAAGAGAAAAATTTAAGAATAGGCTTGCAAGGTCTATATACACTGTATATTTTTTTTATCGGACAGAATAAATAAGAACTATTTAGTGAGTTGTGTAGAAGACATAAATATAGTTATTTAAATAATTTGTAACCTGAATTTGAACCACTTTAGTTGTTTATTTTAGTTTTTATAGTAATATTTTAATGAATTTTCTATTAAAAATTTTATAGGCTTAGAGGTGGTTAAAAACAATGAATCCTTTATGGGTGATTTATGCCAAATGAAATAGATTTTGTTTGGATTTTGAAATTTAAAACTTAAAAAAGAATTCAAGTGCGGTTCTTTCAATGTGAATTTTAGATTTACTTTCATGCTTGCAACTGCTAAAAGGATAATAGAGAGCAAGAATAAATACCAACTAGAGTAATACAATTATGATTTAAGGCTAAAATATTTTTAATAATTTTGTTATTTTGTAGACTGAATGGTTTTATTGTTAAATGACAAATCATCAAAACTTTATTTTTATCGTTGAAGTAAAGAATTAAAAATTTCAAAAATTAAAGAAAATAAAATCTAACAAAAATTTTGCAATAAAATTTCTCTTTAACCTTGAAAATCATGATTTATTATAATCGTCTTTTATTTATAAAATTACCAATACAATTGGTTAAATATTAATTAATTCAAGTGATCAATTCCGATGGTTCCTCAATTGAATTTTATTTAGGCCAATAACTCCTAATAATTTCTATTAAGCCATAAAATTGATGAAATAATATTCAAAGAGTTTGCTAATGGTTAGAAATTTAAATTTAAA
Source organism: Acrocera orbiculus (assembly GCA_947359355.1). Lineage (NCBI taxonomy): Eukaryota > Metazoa > Arthropoda > Insecta > Diptera > Acroceridae > Acrocera > Acrocera orbiculus. The sequence goes on from OX375757.1 coordinate 8,147,025, forward strand.
TCTTTTACTTTTTTTAATTATGAATAATTTTTTGTTTGTAGTGCTGTCAATATAAATTTCTTAATTATTGAAATAAATAAGAAAAGAATAATTATTCAAAATAAAAAAACAGATTTAAAACAAATTATTCAGGAAACTTATTTCTTCATTATAACTTATAAAGGTTTTATTCAAAAATATGTAGGTAGCTTCATGAATTTTGAAAACTAGCAACCAAATTGCAAATGTGAGTTTTTTTTCTAAAAATTTTAAAACAATTTGTTTTAGGTGCCATTTGTTATTATCGCAGCGTACATGGCAAATGTTTAAAAGGCATTAATATGTGAGAGAAATGACCAATAAGACGCAGATTCGAAAATTCTATGAAACTATATGAGGCAACCAAATTGACGTTTTTAAATACACATAACTGAAATATACCCTTAATAAGAAATTTATTAAATACAATGAGTTAATAATTAGAAATAAGAGAAACGTATTTAGCAAACCTTATCAAGAGAAAAGGTTACTTAGCGTTACAATTATGAATTATTTGCTTTCCAGTACCTTCAAAAACCGCTATACATCGCTGGTATAATGAATTCATTATAAAATATAAGGCGTTAATCGCCTAGTTACGAATTGCGTGAAGATCAGACAAAAATGACCATACTTCCAGAAAGTGTCGAAAATGTGAAAAAATTAATTTCTGCAGATCCTCACGAGACATTTTAGGTATCAGTATTCCTAGAATTTTCTTAATTTTACACTATCACCAAGATTTGCAAAAGCTTTACAATAAAACAAAATGCCGCAAAATATTGAATTTCGTAAGTTTTGGCATACTTTTAAAACTTTTGATAAACTTTGTATATTTTATTATAGTGAAAAGTCATCTTAACAATAGATAAAATACGTTTAATAAAGGTTCAACATTTAAACTCAAACGAAAGGATGTAATATTCATGAACTTGCTATGATATATAAATCACAAAAAGACTTATATTGTCTGTGATAATTTTATATGAGCAAAATTAAATATACTAAGCCTTTTTAGTTTGATGAATTTTGTGATTTAAGTTGGACCAGATACCGTTTAAGTCATTCCTAGCATAATCAAATAATATAAGAAAAACTTTTTACACATTTAAGTTTATGTTAGAGGTTTTTCTTTCGCACAGATTCAAGCTTGAAATAATTTTGCATAGATCATTGGAAAGCTGTACAACACTTTCAATATAATTTATGGATCTAAGCATTCATGAAATTTAATTGCAAAATATTATTATGGCACAAATAAGGTGCTTCCGGTGATTAAAAATAAAAAAACGTAGCTAAATTTATCCAGAAAAATATTTTAAAATTTTATCTTTCCAAATATGTAATATAAAACTATTATAATAGGCTACTAAAAAGTGTCTATAGTAATCCCAATTCTCTATAATTGTTCAAATTTAATGGTTTAAAATTTAGTTGTCGGCAAAACAAAAGTTTTGGCTATTAATATAAATTTTTTTAATTACACACTCGCACAAGCTTCAGAATATTTATGGGTGATATTTTATTTAAAAAGCAGAAACAACAAAACTCCTCATTAAAATTACGAAAACTAACAAAATTCTTAGAAATTTACCCAATCCAACAAAATATTTGGTATCAATAATAACAAAAAGATCAAGGATGAAAAATAATCACTTTGACTACGGAATTTAATCTGCAAAAAGTCTATCACTTAAGTTGACTGATTAATAAAACTAAATTAATTTGTGATAATTGCTTTTAACACTTGTTTTAAAATTGCTCTGAACAGGAGAACCGTACAATTTTTCACTCAAAAATCATAAAGTTCACTAAATATACTGAGTACACTTTTTTTTTATTATTAGCAAAGAACGACCGATAAAATTAAAAACCGTGTGAAAACTAGCTAAAGGTCAATTTTGTATTAAATTTATCTCCACAAATTAATTTAGGTGCTTTTTTTTGTTTTCATTTATTTATTTATATTTCGTTTTTCAAAAATCATTTAAATATTTAAAATTTAAAGATCAATACGGTTCCATGTTCAAAATTTGACTGAAACGCAATGGTGCGTCTTCGTAATCAATCCAAGAACTTCCACAACTTCTTACTGTGAGCTTTTTTTTATTCAATTTTTTTTTCGCTTATTTTATTTTAATCACTTATCAAGACGCGAGCTGTAATACTTAATTTTACGGTCAAATTTTTTTGGGTATTTATAAGTTGGTGCTTAAATACCTTACAAATCAAATTTGAATAATAAACTCTTGGATTAGAAAAAAACTTTTTTATTAGAACATGCCTGCAATATTTGATTCAATATTATGCCTATTGATAGTACAAATTGTTAATAATATTAGCGCAACTAAATATTTAGTATGTCCATTATGTAAATTTATGTCAATAATTTTATCGATGTGAAGTGGACAAAATTGTTTCTGAGATAAACATTGAAGTGGTTTAGTTGTCAAACTTCAATAATTTATATTTAAAAATTTTAAGCAAGTCTTCGCCGAATCTTATGTTTCGTAAAATGCTAATCAGCAATTTCAAGGTAATTAAAATATTCATTTTTATAGGCTACGGTATTTAAAATGCAATTTGCTAAAGATATTTTTTTTAGCTTTTATGATTTTTTGTTAGCAATACAAATTGGGGAGATGGCTTTGGTAAAAGATGATGTTAGGACTGTTAATACATCTTGCAACTAATTTGTTTGCACATTTTAAAATAGATTATACTTGTGTGACATAGTTAAAAAACCTGAAAATGTGAGTCTGCATAAGAAGCTCAAAAAACCAAAACTAGTTAAAGAAAACTTTTTAACACTATTCAGTAACTTTGCATTAATTTTATCTTTAGTGCTTAATTCTATTGAACGGCAAACAAATTGGTAGATGCACCATAAAATTTTCAGTGAGGTAGAAAAAATTAATTTATAATTTTTAGCGTAAAAAATTAATTTATTTATTTTTTTCATATTGTGTTAAAATCTTTTTAATATAGTTCTTGAAAATATTAAAAGAGTAGAGTAATTTTTTGTAAAGTCCTGCATATATGTATATTGATTTCTGTCTTCTTTTAAATAAATTTTATAATTGGCCCCGAAATAACAATACTCCCTGAATATTTTGGACACTGTTTACACTCTCGAAAAGAATAAATTAAAGGTCAAGAAAATGGATATATTCTTCCTCTATTCTGTGGTAAAGTATTAATTTTTTTCTAATTATTTTTTTAAATTTGGGCTACTTCAGTTAGACGCTACACACCAAGCTTAATTTGCTCAAGTTAAGGGGCAGGAATGAGTTTTTAGTGTGTTCGGTAAAATCCCTTAATATAGAAGTTTTCAAAAGAGAAATTATAGTAACTAACTATTTAAGTTTGATGTTAAGAAGTAAAAACTTTCAAAATAGACAAAAAAGATGTTGTAAAAATTCTAAGGTTAATGATGTCTATCACTTATCACAACAATCACCTAGCCAAAAGCATTCAAAATCAAATGTTCAAGGAAAATCTAAGCAAAATTAATCCAAACAAGGCTTAGAATCCTCTTGTTGAATTAGGCAGATTATTAAAGCTTAAAATTAATTTTCTTGATCAATAAATTTTGTGCCAGTCTTAATTTAAATATTTTGATACACAAAATTTAAGGGTCAATAGTATTCCCAAGATTTTCAATTGACCTAATCAAATTGTTTCAATAGTAGACCATCTGTAAGCCTTGATTTTGTGTATTGAAAGTTTTTTTCTTAAAAAAAATGACATGTGCTTTAACACACAAAGTAAACAAATATCTAAATTCCGAAACCTTACAACTCGTGTATGGTGACCAGACACTATTGAAATTTTCGTTAGCACATACATAGATATCAAGACATTAGGAATGAAATTGTAGTCAAAAAGTTATTCTTATAAATTTAGGCCTTTTATTAACCAGTTAAGCGTCGAATTTAATTTTAAAAACACTTCACAGTGTGCGGAATTGAAATGAAGGGATGACGTGTATACACGAAAAACTCAGGGCAAAATAGTCCTATAACAAATTTTATGAAAAAAGAAGAACTAGATTTTTATTTAAGAGAAACTTAACAATTTATTTTTGGTAAAAGTTTTTTTTATTATATAGTAAACTTAAAAATTCTTAAATAATAATAAAATTGTTTTCATAGTCAATGGTATCGATGACGAATAAACGCGTTGAACGCGTAATAGAGATTTGGTTTAAAGTCTATACACGACAAACGTGATTAACTGGTTAAGTAGCATTATAATGATAATGAAAAAGGAGTCATGACTAACACTTTCATTAAAGCACATTTTAATTGAAAAACATCACTTATAAATAATTGGCAGTAGTTTAATAGTGGAAGCCACTTATTATTTTTGAATAATTGAAACAAATATTTCGACGAAATTTTTCAGAATGTGTAGAAATATTTAAAAAATGTACTCAATTTTTAAGTTTTAGAGTAAAAGAAATTTTTATATAATTGCATACCTACAGGCGATTTAATAATATTTTAGTTGCACGAAAAAAAACAATCATGAAGATACGATTTACTTAAAACAATATAAATTGGCTTATTACTGTAATTGCATATATTCTTAATTTAATTTTGAAAAATTAGTTTCACGATTTAAGAACAATCATCTCTGAATACAACATATGTGAGGATAATCAACGTCAACGAAATTAAGGAAGATCAAACCACACGAAGTAACGATTAATCCAGCCGCTCGTGCCAATCAATCAATTGACCAACCTGACCTGTCTGTTTTGCCGCCAATAAACCATAAACTTTGATAATCATTTCAAAGAACAAAAAACAAAAAACCGCTAAAATATTTTAATGTTCTCAATGAAATACAAGAGAAAAAATAATTTAATGAAAGTATTGTATATCATGTGTGTTTTTTGTTTTGTTAAATTAAAACTTTAAATCGATATTTTAAGTGAATCTGAGCTCCTAGCACTTGTAACAGACAATTGCGATAATAGTTCACAAAGTTGTCAATCAATAAAACAGCTTTACGGTGGCTGGGTAGTGGAAATTTAAGAGCTTAATTACTTGAGCGCTAATTTATACAAATGCAAATCTCAAATGTAGGATGTATAAATAAGAATGAAATCAGCGGTAGAGATGCACATCTTGACAGAATAATTTATTAATTGTTGGAGAGTTTCAATTACTTAATTAACTTGCTTTTGGTGTTGTGAAGTCAGAAGTTTATTTCAGTATTTATTTTATGCTACTACTGTTTTAAGGTAATTTATGAGCTAAATTAGAATACGTTTTTTTCATGAATATAATGAATATTGCACTCAATTAATCAGATAAATAAATTTATGTGTAAAATCAATATCATTTGATTGCAATTAAAATGTTTGGAGTGTAGCTTTTTAATGGAAGCATATCAATTATATTATCATATTTTACGAAGTGATCAACAAAATTTTTAATTCCTTTTGGTATTGAATTTACAAATATTTTTAAAAAATTCGTAGTGGTCGTAGTGAGATATAATGTAACGTGAGAGTAAAAGTATTTAGCAATATTCAGGAATTTTCTAAAGTCGAGTAGGATATTTGAGAAAATTTATGAATAAATATTTGGGTTGAATGCAAGTTTGAGACCTCTTATAAACATCAGTTCCAGAATTATGTTTTTTAAACCAAATGTGTCATAAGCTTAGACAAAAAATTTACGCAAAGCGAAATTAAATATTTATATTTAAAGAAGAGTACTAGAATTATATCTTTTTTTGCTTTTTATATACATTATATCTATGAAAACACAAAAATATTGAGATCTCTAAGTTTCTTGTAACAGGTTAAGTCTTGTGCACGTTAGCTAACCTGCAAAAAAATCTTTAAGCATAGCTACGTTCAGCAATTTAAACTAGGATTTATTAATTTTTATTTATTAAAGTCTCTTCTGCATCCTAAAACTTAGCTCATATTTTCAGCTTTGAGCAATATAATTTTCTAAAGAATAAAAGTGAGGATAATCGACGTAGAAGAGAAATCAATAATATTTCTGCATTCTTAAAATGATATAACTTTTCAATCGTTGTGGATTTTTTTAATGATTTTCAAAAGAATTTTAAAGAAAATTCCTATTAGAAAAGTTTTACACTAAAAGCAGGCTTCCTGTGTAGTATTATGTGTATTAATTAGTTTAAAATAAAGTTTTTTTACGTGAGAAAATAGAAATTTTATAATAATTTGGTTATATTCATAAAAGTTTTAATTGTTAAAACTATAATAAATATCTAACTAAGTATTGAAAAAAACTGTGTGGTATAAAGTTTTTAAAAAGAACTTTTACTGCTACTATTCTTGAACATTGAAATCTTTGTTAATATCCTGGTATGTTTATCTTTTTTTCAAAATAATTAAGCCTTTAGCATGTAAATATTACTAGAAAAATACACTTACCTTACAAATACCACCCACACAAACAGCTTTTCCTCTATAATTTTTACGATAATATTCCGCTGGACGTAAACAAGGTGTTCCATCGATTACAGTTTCATTTAATGTAGCAAAATATTTCATATCAATTGGCTTACAATTCAATTCACATTCAGCATCATCTAAAAATTATTATTATAATTAAACAGTATTTTAGATTTTAGGCTTATATTAGACTAACCTTTGATATATGGCTCCCATTTATAGTTTCTACCTTGGAATAAATGACTGTCAAAGTTAGAACACTGTTGTTGATAAAAGCTTGGTTCATTTTCTGGACATACCTATTGTTAAATAATAGATTCAATAATTTTATCTATATTTAAGAAACTATATTACTTGTATATTACAAAGACGATATCGTTTATGCAATCCAACACAGTCTTTGCTTATAATATGCTTCGCTGGATTCGTTCGTTTTCTATTAAAACAAATCAAAAATTTTACTTGATAACCATTTAAAGATTAATATTTATTGTCAGGTTAAATTAGAATAAGATATGTTAATGTTGAAGCAAAGATAAAATCTGAATTCAAAGTTGAAAGGTATTAAGCGATCAGAAATCTAAAATTGGATTAGTTAATTGCTAAGCCATTTGACACTAAAGATTAGATAAAAATGATAACTATTTAATATAATTTTCACTTTCTGAATACTGTCAAACTACTAAAGTTATGCTTTTTTTAAATTTAAAGTATAGTTCCCTTGAAGTCGCTTTCGTACAGATTGAGTACTCTAAGCCACAAGTTTGTATATCTAATGATGCATAGAATGGCATAACAAATATTTTCTCTTTTTTCCACGAATACTAATCTGATGTACAAGTAAGTTTTTAGACTGGCTTTATTTAAGTATATCTGCATATGCACCAAAAGGTCTAATTTGAGGCCTAGTCATATCAGGCTGCATCATATCAGAGAACTTACATATATAAAATCTTCAATCAAACGTTTTGAATCCTATAAACAAATTAACGGGATCTCTATTTTATAAAAGATTATGAACTTAACTTCCAGCATAAATATGACATTATACGACATAATTCAGAATCAGTATTTATAAAGTACATTTTTACTATAAAATTGAAATCGATGATGATAAAAATAATTTTTGTTGCTAAAATAAAGAACTTGCTTGCAAGAATTTAATACTTTTTAATACTTTTTTAAAACTTTTTGTAATACTTTTTTGAAGTTTTTATTTTGAGCTTTGAAAATTACCCCATTCTGGTCTAGAAATTTGAAAAAATCAATTTCTTTTATCATATCTTCAAAGCTTAAGCCTTTAAGACTATGTTTTTCAAAATTAAAATTATTTTTGGAAATATAGATGTTTTAGTGACGTGTGGCTTGTAATGCGCGTAACTTTACTCGAAACTTAAAATGCGCTTTTCTCGAAAGTACGCTTTTCAAAAGCCCGCCATGATTTCTCAAGTTCCATTAAATCGATTCACTTGAAAATTGGTGCGAGTCTTTCTTATAAACTTTTCAATGGCACGAATTAAGATTATAGAAAATTTTCAATTTTTACTATTTTTAAAAATTCTAAAAAGTAGAAAAAATGGTAAAAAAGCTTCTTTTTCTTTTCAAACAGCCGTAATTCCACGGAAAAAAATTTTTTTACAACTGTTTTAGTTCGTGTGTTAGCACTATTCCTCTAGATTAATTATCCGTTTTTTTTTTCTTTAGTTCAGATTAATAACACGGTTACAATCATTGTGACCGTCGCGCGTCAGTTTTTTCAGGCCCCCTACTTCATCAGCCTGTAACTTTTCTAATTTACTGCTTTTTAGTCCTATTTTTTAATTTCTAAATAAATTTTTTTCGTTCATGCTAAAATTTTTTCAAATTTTATGTGTCTTAAATATATTCTGTATCTTTGAAAATAATTTAATTTATTAATTTATTATTATTTTCTTGACACACCGTTTTAACTTATATTTAAAACTTTTGGCTGGCAAATATGATTTTTACTCCACCAATTAATGCTCGTAAGTGATTTGGTAAGCTTTATAGTAAGTTTTAGCCACTTTCGACACTTGGCCTAAATAGAAGCCGACTTTTTTAATTTTTTAATAAGGAAAAAAAATATAATAAAAATGATATTTTTTATAACTTTTAGAAGGAAATACAAACTCTAAAATATAACCATACACAACAATAAAACAATTATTTTTAACTATATAGCATGACTTAATTCATCATAATGTGTATAGTTATAAAATATAAAAAAATTTACTCGTTGTCAATACATTAAACAATTTTGATTGGACTGATGGACCACATAAACTTTAACAATAAATAGAGTGGAACATAGCTGAAGGGCACCCCTTCATTTGGAATAATTCAAACATGAATCATACAATAAACTAAACATTAGCCTAAATACATATGTTTTCTCTCTTGCTTAAATTTACTATCGAAGAATTAATAAAAATTTTTATTAAAATTTTTTCCTATTATGGAATACATTTAATTGCTACATGTGGGGCTGTTAAAACCAAAGACTTCCGTATTCTGTATTTACAAACTAAATTAATATTTTGTTTAGTAACTGACACAAAATGAAATAATATAAAAGGGCATGAAATGTTATTTTATTTAGTAATAAACCATAAACATATATAAAACAATCAAATATTAGTTAAAATGACTACACACCTTATTATGCATTTCCTTTCTTGAAATTTGACACCTTCACCGCACGTACGTGAACACTGAGTCCATTCAGTCCATTTGCCCCAACGTGGAAAACGTTGTACATGAATCCTTTTTGATGTTTTTGTCACATTATTTAACCTAACTGTGGAAATGTTTTCTGTTGTAAAGTTATTTTTTTCATTTAATAATATGGAATTATTAGCCTCAGCATCTACCGTCGCAAGAACTGTAATTAGGGCGTCATCGGAGGTTGTAGCAATGGTTGTTGTTACTGGATTTGTCAACGTTGTTGTTGTCCAACTATTTTGAATATCTGGTTCAATTAGAGTTGGGTGAATCTGATTAACTTCTTTTGTATAAATGCTATTTGAAGCTCGCTGACTGTCATCGGTTAGATTCTCTTCTGGTTGTTTAGCTATTTCATTGGCATTTTTCATTTTCATTAACTTAAGGAAATATGATGTTTTTCCTATTGTGCTATTATCATCAAAGGGATAAGATTTAAGTGCAGCTCTGCGCTCTAACCATTCTCTGTGCATCTAGAAAAGATGAAATTTTTTATTGAATAAGTTTTTATCGAATATTGTTATGTAAGAAAATTTTCTTACATAATTATTTGTGTATGAATAGAATAAGAAAAAAGATTCAGGAGTAAAAGTATTTAGGAACACGTTACTAACACTCGAAACCTACTTATTTTTGCAGATATCTTTGTTGAAAACCAGGAAAATATTTGATATTATAATAAAATTATTGAGTATCGGTTTAAGTATTACTTTTAGAGGGTTCCATGTAATATATGTATGTCAAATAGCCTGCAGATTCTTTTGAACTATCGCACACATGATACCCAAAATTCGATTTCACAAGGAAAGCTAATGAAAAGCAAAAAAAAAGTTTTGAAAGTTTGAAAAAACAATAGGAGTCTTGAAATTTTGCTGCTTTTGTTAGATATTTACTGAAGCATATTCATCAATTCCAAGTAAAGAATGTATAATTCCAAGTAACTTTTGACTCAGCTCTTTCAAAGTATAACTTGAGAAAAGTAATTATATAAATAAACCATTTTTTTGCTACTAGCATAGGTATACAGAAAAATATAACGATAAAATTTTATTAGAAACTGTTTACTTAGAAATTTTCAAATAGAAAAAATTTTGGGCACTGTTAAAAATTCTGTGTAATTAGTTCAATTAATTAAAATTACGTTCGCCTTTCTAAAAAAACAAGTAAATAACTTAAACCTGCGTAAAAATTCAAAACAGTTAGGTACAAGTCAGAAATAAAGACATGATATACATATTCCATGATTGTGATAGGTAAAATCTTACTTTGACAAAACAACTATAGATTAAGAAAGCAATATCTAATTATTAACTCTGTAAAGATATATTTTCTTGAAGAATGGTCATATCAATCTTTACCGATGGAGCATAAAATTCTGATAGGAAAATCATATTTTATTATTATTCATGTGCACACTATAATCATTTTATCAAAAATATTAACGACAAGATTAATTTCAATTTATTCAGACCAACTGTAGAAAAAATTAGTTTACAACATATATCGGATAAAGCTTATCTACTTTGCAACAGGACATAGCCAATACATATTTGCAATACAAAAAATCATAAAAAAAAAATGATCAGGAGATTTTCTGATAGAGAGAAATTCAACAAAATGAATTATATTTAACCTTAAGTAGAATATTCTTTAGTTATACATGTGGTTCGGTTAGAGCAAGTACTGATTAGATAATTTTCTTGTTTTGGAACTTGTTGCTTTTATTTCTAATGCATGTTAATGATGATTATTTTAAAATCAAAGAGTTAAATTAAAATCGGAAAAATAATGCTAATGGGAAAATGAAACACAAATATTATTGAAATTAAAGATATGAATGTTGATAAAATACCAAAGAAAATAGAAGAAGAAAAGATCTAACATAGTTCATTTGTAGATTATAGTAGGAATGAACAAAGTAGTGGGACCAGGATGCAATTAAGTCTAAAAAAAAATAATAACATATAGTAAAAAAAGAAATTTATTTATTCGCATGAATTATAGATTACAAATTAAAGCCTCGAAATTTTACTTTATGGGGAGGGTAGGGTTTTAAAGGCGAAAAAAGGCATATTTTCATGATTTTTTTTTGTAAAATATGAATTGTGTAAAATAAATATTTTATAAACATGTTAAAATAAAATATTTTAAGTATCTTTTTTGAAGTTTTTAATAAAAAATAATAATAAATAAGATTGTGCTAGCGAATTTTCCGGGACGCCTAAGAAAAACAGTAGTCTTACGGTGAATATTATAAATCGTTACCAGATCATCGGAAACAAAAGAAATCGAATTGCATTTTAAAGGTGATATGTTGCCCGAGGTAGTCAGGAAGCGTTTGTTTTTTTGTATATTTTGTTGATTTTTGGAAAAAAATTGATAAAGAAAAAAACTCTTCCTGATTACCTGTTGATTTATGTGTCAAAATAGTGTATAAAATTTCAATTATGATTTTCATGGAGTCCAAAAATGTTGCTTGTGAGAAAATCGATTTAAAGTTTTTTATATGAAAAACAGTCATTTGAAACGCGGTATTTTCGTTATTTTTACTCCTATGTACTTAAAATTTTTGACTTGTTGGACATTTAAGTAAAAATTTTAAAAACCAAAGGTTTTAAAACTCGACCATTCCTTTTAAGTGCTATAAAAAAATCAATTTATTAGTTATATTCAAAAATGTTTGATGAAAAAACAAGACAAAATAATAATTGTTTTAACTAACCTAAGGAAAAAATAATTTAACTTTATTTACATTATAACCGGAAAATTTATAAACTTTAATTTTTAAAGATTCACAAAGTATACATTGTCTCAGATGATTGAATTTAAAAATAAACATAAAGGAACTTTTTTCAAAAATCATTTTTAATTTCCTGTCGACCTTTATAATCATAAATGTACTTGTTTTTCTCATATTCGTCCCAAACTCACTTAAAAAGTTCTATCTTTATCAATATAGGTAGATCATACAAGGAGTGGAAAAGTAATAAAATTTTTTAAACTTTTTTATAGGCCTACAACTGGAAGCAGATGAGATTAGATTATTAATTAATGAGCTATCTGCTCTATATATTTGTAATTACATAAAACTTTTGATGGAAGCTATAATTTTAGCCGTGCAACTATATTCCTGAAGCTCAAACTATTTTTTCTTACAAATGGTGGTTAATAAAGAGGGATATATGGTTTCAATTTCACGTTGCCTTGTTTTCTTTTGAGAAAACTTTCTATTTAACCTAGTACTGCCTTATTAATAAAAAAAAATCATAGAATAAGAATTTGGTAACTTTGAGATGTATATAAAACTATAACAAATAATATATATTAATGAGATTTGAGCTATTTTTTTACAAGTTTTATATTACTTATCAAAAATTTATTTAAAATTCACAAACTTACCTGAAGTCTCTCCTTTACGGAAAATTCTGCTAGGGATACAGAAGCTGCTACCATTAGCAAGAAAACCAGAGCCCTTAAAAGAATAAAAAAAATAAATGGTTAAATTTTGAATATCAATCTATATTTATTTGAGTACATAACAAAAGAACTAGTTCATTAAAATTAAATATCAATGAAAAGTGTTTGTTCTTCCAAAAAAAGTAATAGACAAAGATATAAAATTAACTTTTGCACAGATCTTCATCGTGGTACTCGAACATCAATTCTTATTAAATTTATAGACGATAAAACGATTCCGGGTTCATAGAATGAAAATGAACCTTCCGAACTCATCAATCAAAATGAATATCTAGGGTGGCGCATTAAATCAAACAAATAAATTAATATACCGATTGTAAGAGTAACCAAAGAATTCCAAAAAAACAAACGTTATAACCTTTGAACTTGAATAAAAAGGGCTCTTCAAGATATAAATGAAAAGAAAAAAACATCACTTTCAATCAAATATTTATGGGATATGATATTTAGCTCTCAAATCAGTCATTTTTATCAATTTGGGACACAAAATATTCAAATGAATTAATTTCATTATTTAACACTTATGATCAAATTACATGTTCAATGTTCACACTATGGTTTCGACACTAGATTAGACACAATCGGCTTGCATTAGACCCCAGGAGATATTTCATTATTTAATTCTATTTTACTAGTCAGCATCCAGAAATGAAGTGAAAAAGTATTCCCCACATTTTATAAATTCCAATGAAATTAATTTTAATTTTAAGGATCGAAAAATAGTATTTATTCTTTAATAAATTTTCTAATTGAAATGGTTTTTAAATTGGCAAAAATTAAACTTGTGATTACTATTTTGGCGATCGTAATGACTAAATTGATCATAGTCTCTCTTTAGATGCTAAAAGTAGCAACTTTTTAAAAAATTTATAAGATGATTTTTATAGAGATATGTATATTCGATTTTTAAAAATAGAAAATAAAAGTTTTAGCACTTTTGAAAAAAGCTATATAAAATGATTATTTTAGTTATTTTTTTTTCAAAATGTTTTAGTAACCTTTTATTGAATAGAAAAATATCTGCACTAAGTTGCATATGTTTCCAATTTGCAAAAAGGCAGAATACATCAATTTATTTGTTTGAATTTCAAAGCAGATAATGAATAGAAATTATAGAAAAAATGTCTCAATAGTGTTAAAAATGGAATTTTTTTAAAAAACCAAAAGAGGTACGAAAACGATATTTGAAGAAATTGTTCTATACAGATTTGGATTGCTGTTAGTTTTCTTCATACGATACTTTGCCATCCTGGGTATTACATATACGATTTGCTATAATTCTTACATATTTGTAACATCAAGAAGTGCACTGTTCTAACTTATCATATATGTATATATAAAATAAATGAATTAATGGTCTTAAACCTGCAATTTTTATTAGCTCATCTGAATACCAGACAAATAAAAGCAAAACTTCAATGGAAGATTTCACGTAAAATAATTCAACTCTGACATTTCATACAGCTCTGTATTTCTATAACTAGATTAAAAAATCAAACCAAAAAATATAGTCTCGCTTGACTAAAATCCAGAAATGCCGTATTAGTTTTTACCTAACGTTGCATGTGTAAATAAAAAGCTTTATTTGGAGAATTATTTCAGGTGACTTTTTTAGTATTTTATATTCAAAAATGCTCAAATTCGATTTGGTAAGTTTAAGCTTTATGTTTAAGATTTATGTGAATGTAACAATGAGGAAAAATCTGAAAAGTTCATGCACAATCGTTCACAAACTTGAAATATAGTATTTGTGGTTATATTTTGTAATGAAGTACCATGAGACTACTGAGCATTGCAACAAATCTTTGCAAGCCAGGAAGCTTAGACCAATCTAAACTTAATATGGAAGGTACTATTGATCATAAAGGATGTTTAGTGTGCCACTCAAGTTTAGAAATAATTTAACAAGTAAAACAAAATATTTCAAAAATTTATTATCATTTTCTATATTAAAAGCAGCAGATTTTTCTGAATTATGTACAATAAAGGATTAAAACCTTTAAAAATCTAATCTACTATTCTAACCAGATTTGCGATTCATAAAGATATATAAGTCATCACAATTTCTGTTGAACTCTGCTTAAAATCTTATGGTATTTCATTAATTTTAGTTTACGCAGGGTAATCTTAAAGACTAAAATCTTGATGACTAAAAATACTCAAGTCAAGTATTTGTAAAACATTTTCAAAAAAAGTTTATTCTCTAGAAAATTATACTAAATAATATTAAAATTTGTAATCATCAATCTGCAATAATGGTTTAAAAACAAAGGACTTTTAAGTAAGAGTGTTTAATTTCTTTGTTGACACTTTTTAAAAAATGTTTGAAGACAAAATAGAGCCTAAAGACAGGAAACCTAGTGATGTAAAAATTAGTAGACTTAGTAATAAAAAAAATAATAATCAGTCAGGACATGCGCTATGATATAAGATAATAAACCTTGAACATTTTTATCAAATTTACAGTAAATACACGCAATTAACCCAAACATCTTTTATGTTTGACAATTAATTCATTCATCACGACATAATTTACATATAGAAAAAATCTTATCCATTTTTTTATGGATGTTCAATTTCAAGGTCAACTTAGATACAATAATTTATGTTTTATCTTTTTTTCCAAAAAAAATCAAACTACAATATATATCTACATAATTACGCATGTGCTTTTAATACAACAGAAAGACTTTTTCTTCGCATATGTTCTCTAATTTCATTGAAATTATTTTTTGTTATGAATAAATCAATTTTGATGAGCATAAATAAATCAACACTATACATAACGGATCTTTTAAGTCTTTTAATATAAAATTTTAAAAGTATTTAATATGCAGTAAGTGTCACTCACGGTAAGCTATCGGTTAGTCTTTGATATGAATAACAATAGACTAAGGTTTTTATTTTTAAAAAATATAAAAAAGAAATTTTCGTGATTGCTCCTACTGACCAAAATATGTGTTTGAATGTAATCTAATTCGACAGCCATAAGCTCAAATCAGTGAATTGTTAAACTATTTCCCTGTTCCAAGACGATAATTCACTACTAAAACATTTACTAAAAACCATATGTGGAGTATTTTTTTAAAAACATTTCGATATTTCTTAAATATAAGAAAAATCTAAAATGCTACCCTATTGATGATCTTCAGTAATAGTTTATCGTCGTTCGACTTATCTTCAGTGACAGAGATTTTCTTCATAATTTTTAAAAAAAGAAAAAAAAAATTTAACTAGCCAATGATATACGACATAAAAAATGTTTCTTAATTTGAAAATTAAATGAAATAAACATAAACATATGTGTAAATTTATATGCTCTCATGTCTCCAAAGTATCTAATTTAGTCGTTTTGTCATTTAGTGAAGCTGTAGCTAATTTCAGCATAGAATTTAGGCAAATCATTATTTTTTATTTTTATTATTTTTTTTTTTTTTGATATCATGAAAAACTCTTTTTTGCCAACAGAGTAGTCTGGCTTGAAAAAGTATTGGGCCACCGAAACGATTAATTTATATATTGGATATTTGAGTTTTTCTTATTTAGATTTTCTAGAGCAAACTATACAGAAAAATTGAATGAATATTCGGGATTTTTAAAGCTTTTCTTTGTTTATGGGCCAATGTTAATTTTATTAGCCTATTGTTGGATGCAATTTTAAGTTTAAGGGGAATATAGTAATAGGAACCCAAGTTATTCTACTAAAATTTGAGTTCGCATCAAATATATGAAATTTTACTTTTCTCTGTCCATTTCATTAGCTTAATACTGGTTAATGGTTTCGATTTGTGCAAATCAGCATGAGAGATGCTACAATTTTATGCTAAATAATAGTTTTAGATGGAAGAAAAATGCCTGAGGTTATAGTGCGTTTTCACTAAACTTAGTAGTTAGTATTTAGTACCTACTTATTTTTTTAGTATTTTTATAGGAAATCTCTAGCTTGTTTCTCAAATATGCCAGTAATAATTATTGAAAATAATTAGGTACTAGGCACTAATTTCAGTGAAAACACAAAACAAACTAGAGGTTTCCAATAAAAATACTAAATAAAAAGTACTAAGCTCAGTGAAAACGCACTATTAGCCAAAATTTGTAAAGACAACAATAAACAATACGCTTAAGTCTCAATTATCAGTTTGGTGTTCAGACGGCGTTTAGTATTCAGAACAAATTGATTTTTGATTAATTGATCTGTATTTTACATAAAAAATCTTATTTGATTTAAAAGATTTTCACTAAAATTAAAAACAGAATTAAAAACCAATTATGATTAAAAAACAAACACATTTTTAGTTTATAACATTAAAATAACTTACCATATTTGTAGCATTTTGGTTTTTTTATTCATATATCCTGTAAATTGATTAGCCTAGCGTTATCCATGCGTAACAGTTTCCAAAAAGATCGATAGCCAAATTGAATTACTTCATCGCCTAAAAGAATCATGAAATTAAATCTAAAAAATATTCTAAATTCAATACAATTGCTGATTGCTTTTGATTGTAATACAACTGAATTTCCGAAATAAAATTAAAAGTTAAAAAAAGAGTCAATAAGCACTCCTAGCACTTAACAAACTAAAAAAAAAAATTTTTCCAAAAAACTGTAATTTTGAACTTTTTAACAAATTTTCCGGTTAATTTTTTTTAGCAGCAGTCATTTAGTTTTCTCAATAATTGTATCGCCAAATTCATAGACGTAAATTGTCCGTGACTATAGTTTACCATTTGAAATTAGAGCGATCGATGTGAACGACTGAACAATGTATACAATGAAGAAGTTTATCTAATTAGTGTTTTTAAGGCTTAAAGTTAATTTATTAGGTGGATATTTAATAAGAATAAAAACAATCAATTGTTTTAGATTAAATGGAACTTTTAAAAAGGAATAGTCACACCATAGCCACTTAAAGACACAACATATGACAACAAACACTTAACAATTACTCAATAAAGTCGACGACATTGGCCATGCGGAATTTTCTAAGCAATACTTTAATGAAATTTAAATTTTATGTAGCTGAGATGCGTTTAGGCCATTCATAATGCAATTTTCTTGATAGCGCAAATGCAATAATGAAATCTGTCACTGCTACTGGTAATCCGGAAGACTTTTTTATAGTTCAAGAATTCTACGAAAATTTTTTAAACATGTGTTTTCAGTTTCTTTTTGAAGTGAATGAATTTCTCATACAATCAAAGTGCATTTATAATTAATATATATAAAAAAACAAGCAAATTTTTTCATTATACGAGGTTAGGGAGAATGTGATTTTATTTCATAAAAATTTTACGGAGAGTAAAATCAATGTGAAAAAAGAGGAATAACGACAAAGTCAATATTAGGCCAATTTGTAAACTATTTTTAATGATCTTTAATGTATAATTCAAACTTTGCTTTTTTAGAATACGAAGTTCAAAGACTACATAAAACTATTTAACTGTTGGAGTTTCAAAATTAAAAAAGATAAAATATTCTTCTTATTTGAATTGAAAGTTATAAGTTAAATCTAATGTGTTTAACTCCCTATGAAGTGTTATACAATCAAACCAAAAAATTCAAGCTATTTAATCAAAAGAAACTACAGAATCTGTGAAAAGATTAAATAAAGAACAATAAAACGCTGAAAAAAACAGCAAATATATTTCAAAAGTCAGTTCATCAATTTTTCATCAACCGATTATTATTTAAAAGTGGAAAAATTATTTCAAAGATAGAAAATTTGATATTTAATTATTTGGAAGAATATATTAATTCTTTATTATTGGAATGTGGCTTACATTTACCTGTAAAAACCATTTTAAAATTTGTTTCTTTATTTTTTATAATTGAGGTATCAAACATACACTAGGGCCGATAATTCTTATGTGCACCCCAATAAAGACGCCATTGATGGGATTTCTTATCATTTTTACAATTTTTTTCAAAGCCTACTTTTTCCCTACTCTCCGGTAATAAATAATTAATGATAATTTTCTTATTATTTGATATTGCTTAGCAATTTTTATATTTTTTCTATAGCAATTTTTTGTTTCTATTTATGGGCCTAATTTCATTTTACCAATTGAGCTAACTAAAACATAATCCTTAAAACACAAAAAATGTTTGGTTGCATACTTGACATAATCCTATACTAACTAAAGATACACTTTTGGATAAAAATATTATTTTAAGTAGATGAGAGCAAGTAATCCAAATTTGTACGGTTCACTCTTACTTTATTAATAAATTTGATATTTTTTAGGTTAAACACTTGGATTAAAATTTTAATCAAGGAAATAAAATAATATTATAAATTGCAATCAGCTATGTTTAGATCATAAATTTATTCATTTAATTCATAAAAGTTAAAAAAATATCTACCTGATGTCCTTTAAAATGCTTCAACTACAATTAAACTTATTAACTATAAATCCACCTGTTATACACTAAAAAAGTTGAATAACCCTAATGACTATTCAAATCACTATTTTTATCAAATGCAAAAATTTCATACAAATTCTTATCAAATTTGAATTTTTTCTGTTTCTTTTCTGAAATAAATTGGCCGACAATTGCTACAAAAGTTTTTATCGCACAACACCCAAAAATTGTTAATTAGCAAAAAAAAGAAAAATACAAAACCAAATAAACTAAGCCGAGATCGGAAATTAAGTAAAAAAAATCTACAGGACCACACACATACTAGCGATACGAATATCAAGAATCAACTGACAAATTTTTACAAAGTTTCTTGAATGGATCTGACAGGGAAGAACCAACATCCATTTCGGTTATCGGTTATAATAATAAGAGCAATACTTGCGGTTAAATTTGTTTTTCTCCTGTGAGCTTACTATTTTTTTTAAATTTAATGCATGATTCTATATGTTTTAGAAATATAAATAATAGCAATGGTGGTGCTTTTTACATTTTAATGAACGACAAGAAATATTAAACTTTTGCCTTTGTGGTATTTGATGTATTTAAACGGTTTTTTACAAAGGCGAATTGTGAAACCCATCAATTGAAGGAAAGAAGGAAGGAACTACACTGGGGTACTAATACCGGACAATAGAAATAATCTTGGCATTGGTAGATTGGTAATCTAATTCAATAGATTCTACATTGAATAAAAATGTTAAATAATTGTTATATGCCTGAAATTATGTTAATTTACATTTAAATTTAATTTATTAAAACAAAAACTTATTTTAGAAAGTAAGTATGTATTTGTATTATTATTAAAATTAATATAATTAAGATAAATATTAACTAAATAATTTTAAGTATATTTATTAGATTTATTACGTTATTAGAAATAAATTTAATTAATAAGAAATCAGTTTTAGATTTTATGTGGAAAAATTATCCAGAAATTCAAAATTTGAAGTCGATACAGGAATAGTAATTAGTAAGTACTATTACTAAAAATTTTATTATATAAAATTTAATTTTATTAAAATTTTATTTTTCGACGATATTCGAAATTTCGATATTTCAACCTATGGCTGTTCTTTGAGTCGAAAATGTATATACTCCATATTTATTTCTAGTTCCTAAGAGATTAATTTTGTATATAAACAGTAGCCGACTTTAGCATTTCAGGAGCTGCTGACATCGTATATATAGGACTTCTATATCTTTCTTTAGAGCAAGAATAATTTTCAAGAGCATGAACTATGCTATTTTAGAACCTAATAAAATAACAACAATACAAATAAAATTCAAAATGTAATCTATAAACGCGAAGCAAATTAATATTCCGACGGGACTGCAAAAACCGCTCAGATGGCTTAATCAATGCAAACGTTGATGATACATTAATAGCGAAATCAGCGGAAAAAATTAAATAAACTGGAAAAAAATAAAGAAAACTTTTATGTTAAAACACCAATCTAAATATTGAAAATTATCTTTTAATCAACACTTTTAGTGTAACAAAAAAAAGCATTTGCTATTTAAAATATTTATCCTTTGGCAAAATATGCAAAAATCTACAGTTCCTTACAAGAAGTTTTTCCTTTAAAATTTTTCATAAATATCAGTAATCAAATGAGCCAGAGCCGCATGCTTCTGAACTAAAATTGACTTAAGGGTCAACAAATTTTGAAAAATTACTTCATTGAAGTTATAATCTTTTAAAGGATTATTTATAATTTTATTTTTATTTTTGAAACCTCTTTAATTTTTAAACTAAGAATTAATCACACTCCTCAATTAGCTGGCCAAATTAGCTAGATTTGGAAAGGATGTCATACATGACAGCATAATAATTAAGTTTTAATTAAATTTTATTTTTTGTCTATACTTCACAACAAATTTTTATTTTCAGGGAAACTTTAGTCATAATTTTGTTACTTATTCAAATAAAAAAGAATTTGAATTTGGAAATAACTTTTTTGTCATTTTTAATATACCTGCAAAAATCTAATATTTCCCAAAAGTCGTTAAAAGCGTCAAATTCAAGATTTAATAATACAGATTAAGTAAAACGAAACAGACGTCATAGTACTCTTACCAAACTAAGAAAAATTGAAAAAACACATTATACTGGTATTGTCCTAGAAAGCTAGGCATTTTACAATTACTCGTTCAGTTTTTCTCTATCCCTGCAGGACGTTAAGAAGGATAATCATATATTGAATGCTTATTTGTGTTAATTTGAACTTGATCCAATAATAATATACTAAGGTATTAAAAACGTTTAAAAATAATATTTAGAGAGAAAAATAAAAGGAAAATTAAATATCCACTTGTTCTTTGTCTTCCCTTTGACTCGTTAAATGACTAAAGGAAATATTAAAACGTCTAATAGGCTACAATTCAAAAATTACAAAAATGTTCATCTATTATTTTGAATTTTTTAATGTAATTAACCTTTTACATTTTTTATAATTCTAGTATTTATTATCAAATTTTATTCGAAATTTTAAGGTTTGACTCGAATTTTCGTTGCTAACTTAATGAATTAAAACTAGGCTCTTAGTTTTCTTGTTCCCTCTGTGAAGCATTAAACAGTTAATATTTAGTTACAAGTATATATTAAATTTTAGGAAATAAGAAAAAATTATTGTGCAGAGCAAGTGCGACAACAATTCTGTTTATAGCGTTCTAGGCTACATAATCGAGCCTTCACTACCAAATAGCAATTCGGTAATTGATCAATACAAGATTCATCTAAATCATTTTCACCAAAGCCACCATGAGGATTCAATGTTATTTCTTTAAAGAAAAAACACAATTTTAACTTTTTAATTGAAATTAAATACCAAAAAAATATTTTATACCTGGACATTTTTTTGTGTTGCAAGTGCTAAAAACTGGTTGCCGGTCGGTGTAATAGCATTTATTTGATTCTTCAAGAACACCTTCTTTAGTATTTATCTCAAGACATCTGACAGTTCGTCTCTGTGTTCCACTTCCACATGTTCTTGAGCACTTTAAATAATAATAAAACAAAAATCTTTTTAACGAAAACCAAGCAAGTATTTTTTTAAAATCTTTACTTACAGAAGACCATTCTGAATAATACCATTGTGGATTACAATATTCTACTTCATCTATACCGCAGTTTTTTAAAGAATCTGGTTTTAAAGTTTTATTACATTCAAGTTCATCAACAATAATCCCATTCCTCATGCAAAAAACTGTTCGTTTTGAAGTTAAATTAAAACAGTTTCCAGTGCAATCACTCCAAGGACCAGTAAACCATTCATTAGCATCACAAACAGTATTACTTTCACATAAATGTGAATAATCAGGCATAGTTTTTAAATCACAACGATCTGAATTTGGTGGTGTACGATCACAAAATATCGAGCGATATTCAATTCCTGCACCACATTTAATTGAGCATTTGTAATTCCATTCGGATATTAACCATACACCAAATCTTTGATTATCAAAAAATTTCGAAGGTTTAGGTGTTTGTTGTGAAATCGAAATTGTTGATGTACTACCTCGAGCATGCGAATGAATACGTGTTCTATCGAAATATTCTTTATCATATTTTTTATGTAATTTAGGGCAATCACATGTAGCACTTTCTTCTGGCTTTTCTTCACTGCAAGCTGTATCAAGGACTTGTAATGCTATTCCACTTGATAATTCCTGAATACATTTAACTATGCGTTCTTTAATTCCTTGACCATTATGGCATAGACAGTCTGTCCAATCTTCTATATGCCAATATGGTGGACATGATTGCGTATTACATCGAAAAATTTTCTCATTGAGCAAAGGCTTTTTTAAATGTGAACAACGATGTGCTGAATAAAATCGTGTTGGTGAATCTCGTATACACCGAAATATTGGAGGTTGAATACCACCACCACATGATTTGCTGCAGCTACCAAATCCAATTATTTTCCATATATATCTTCGTTTCCTTTTTTCGGGTACACGTAATGTAATTTTTGTGGGTGTTGGAGTTGATATTAGTTCCATCGATTTGCTATCATCAAAGTAGTCTGAGTAGGATACAAGTTCATTGGGTTGGGTTCTATTTCCAACAGTAGTTTCCTCGAAAACATAATTATTTTTTTTTATGGGTAGAAGATACTCATATCTAACACCAGGATTTATATCTCGAATAAGAACCTAAAAATAAACTTTTGTATAACAACATGTCTCAAGTTGTATTTTTTGCAAACTAAGATTCCACTTTTAAAACTTAGTATGCAAAAAAATAAACAAAAATCAAAGGGAATGTGTTGGAGAAGTAGACATCGTTTTTTTATATTTTTAATATCAGATTAATTAGAGTAAGATTTCTTCATTAATTAATTAAAAATAAATAATTTTATCGGAAGTCAAATAAAATTCGGTCTAATAATATAATCCTCGAAATTATTTTAATGCAATTCTTTTTACTCTATACGAAATTAGACGAGAAGATTTTGCTTTCATCACAGCTTTAGTAAGTTCATTACTAAAAAAGGAAGGAAATTATAAATTTTTCCAAATTAAACTAGATAAGGATAAACTGTACGTCATTTTTTACAAGACATTTATACAAGAAAATACTTCATCTATTATTAAAAAAAGCCAACTTCAATAATAAATGTTTTCATTTTTTTTCATTCTTCATGATTTGTTATACCTCAATACATTACACGTTAAGAATTGTAGTGAAACTAAAGCTGTAATTATTCATCCTACTAACAATAAGAAATAGGCATACTGGAAATTAAAAACAACAAAAGAAGGAATGAATATTGCTTGCCTCTCTGTCTAGGCTTTTGAGAAAAATCATATACAGAAATTACATACGTAAAAGTTTCTCATCTTTATAAATTCTAAAAATGCTTAAAATAAGCTTTCAAAAATTGCATTCTTTATTTATATTACTTTAATTTAATGGAAAAAAGTTTTATAAAGTGAGGAGTATTGAAAAAATTGTGAAAATCATTCCACAAAAAAATTATTATTATTTGAAAATAAAGTCATTGGGTTAAAAAATGTTTGTAGGTATTAAAAGAATTTTATGAAATAAATTTTAGAATCAAGTTAGTGTTAAGAGTTCGAAATTGTTAGTAAATTATAAACTCACAAGAACATCAATCGGACTTGTTAGATTTCCCGTTGAGATAATCCATTCTGTAATAGTATTAGCTTCAGCTTCATGAGATAAATCATCATTTCTTACATATTCAAAAACTGTATCATCAATAATATATGTTCCACTTGGAGATATTCCTCTTTCACCATTAAAAACGAAATAATCACTCTTAGTTTTTAAAACTGTAACAGATAAAAAATTTGTAGATATTTTTTAAAAATTAAATAAATTTACCTAAAAGATTTTTGCTATCACTAAGCTCAGCTATTGATATATTAAGAGCTCCCATTGGAAGAGTTGTAACATACACATAGCCATGTGGTAGATCGGTTTTTTGAAAATTTCCTGAAATTTGTTGACATATGAATCGACCACAGCGTACATTTTCACAAACGTGAATTGTTATTTGAAACTAAAAATAAGTAAAATTGTAGAACATTTTGTTATTGTCTTTACTTCATGGAAACTTACAAAAAGGAGAACAATTTTCAAAATATTCATCTTTTTCGAAATTTAGAGCTGAAAATAATAAATAATTGCAATTATAATTATACAGTTATTGTTTATTTTTCTTTAAGAAAATATAAAGGATACCGTTAAAGTAAATAGCTGAAAAAAAAGTCAATAGTTAAAAAGAAAAATTTTAGAAAATAAACAATAAAAAAACCTAAATTTTTTCAAGGCGTTTTTAGTAAATAAAAGAGTAAATTTTAAAATTTTATATTTAGTACTTCAGGTTTTGGAATTTTTTGTAAAATTTTTTCAAAATTGAGGATGGTGCATAGATGACCGAATAAAAAGTCAAAAAATATACGTGTAGACAGCTGTGTACTTAATATGAACATAATATATGCAAACAAGCGAGGACGAAAAGAAAAAATTTCATTAGGTTATAAGCTTATTTACATAAGTTTCAAGAAGAACTAATAATACTTTATCCAACTTTTGGGTGCTGAAATGTATATATTTACGTTTATCTGAAATTACAATTTGTGAAAACCGTAATCTCAGAGTTTGAAGCACAATTGTCACGTTATTATCAAACTATTTAAGCTGTACAAATGGCTTTTTGTAAGAAACGAATGGATTGGAATTTTTTAAATTACAATAACTTGTTCCTGAAGGAAAATTTCCATTTTTATTAAAATTAATACCTTCTTTAGTTGAAAAAAAAACTCAAAATTTGAGCTCTTTAAAGCCAAAAAAATTAACATCATTCTTCAAAACAAAAAAAAAAACAAAAGTTTCGCTAAATTCTCTGTTCTTGTAAAATGTTAAGTAAGTAAATGTTTTTATTTCGAAGGAGTGTCTTCAAAGGCATTAAAAACACTCTCTTCATAAAAAAAGTTATATTTCTATTATAAAATTTCTTTATAAAAATACTGTATTTAAATACAAAAAAATACGAATCTAAGAATACCGTAAGGCTCTTTTGAATAAAATAGACTTAACATGACTAAAGGAAAATAACAAAATTCCCTTAATTTCCAAGGCAGCAACTATAGATATAGTTTCCTTAGAAGAGGAATCTAAACAGACAGCACAATTCTTTTATAAGCAGCACAATGAAATTAAAAACAGACAATTTTTTAAAAAATGTAAAATTTTCTAAGAACTTTTCAACCGTTTTTTTGCAAATATATTAGTGTGCTTGCATAATTCAAAATTTTGAATGATTTATCCAAAAACCACTATGAACTTCCATGTTTTTTCGATTGAGAATACAAAATAATAATTCTCCCTTGCACTAAATATTTTTAGAAAAATAATTTTTTCTAGTGCCGAAAATATCCTTTTAAAATAGGGAAAGCAACAAAACAGATAATAGTAAACTTTTTGGATTGCGTAGAGATGCCGTTTGTTAGATCAAGGCAAGCCAGACAAAAAACAAAATCATGGCCTCAGGGAGATTATTGCTATGACACAGGATTTTGGTTTTGACTTTCTATCCCAGTCATATTCATCAGGGAGCACAATAAATCAACAGGTCATAGTGCATGTTCTAGTATTCAGAAAATTTAGAATACTCAGGTTGCAAACACTTCAAAATAAGATCATCGAAATATAATTTTGTAATTTGCAATTTTTTAAATATAAAGCATTAAAACAGTATTAGAAGTTGGAAAAAGTATTTTCCTAATGATTCGCGATAAGATCACAACTTTCCATTTAGATCTTCAATACACATTTCATTAAAAGTAGCTTGAACTGTTAATCGAGTTAACATTTATAATTCATTTTATACAAATCCATGAAATATGTTTTAAAAGCTTATAAAAAGGTGCCAACTTAAAAATTATATGCTAGATATATCCTATGAAAAAGTTCACAAAAGTTTATCTTTTCCAATTTGCTAATTAAAATACATATAAAATTTAACACAAACACATACAAATTTAGTTAAAAAATAAATGTTTGCGCTTTTTGCGGCAAAAAAGCGAAAATATCACCTGCTGCTAGTAGATTTATGGTTTTATAGAACAAATTTGTGGAATAGCGATCGGAAAAAATTGTTTATTATAAAATATAAAAACAAACAAATTTCTTTATATAACAAAAATGTTCTTCTCAAATTCTTTTAATTTTGTTTTTTATTTTTCTAAATAGACTAATTCAAATCTTAAATTATTTCAAAGTTAGTAATAAATTTAGTATAAACCAGAACTATAATTATATAATTTTCTCTAAAAATAAAATTAAATCCCAATCAAAAGAAATAAAAATTTACATGAAATATTGTAAAAATATAAATTATGCAGCCGAATATAATTTAAACGTCTATTTAACTACTAAATTATAATATAAAACTTTTTATATTTTAAAAATTATAGTAAAAAATAAATTTTAAACTAAAACTAAATTTAATTAATAGAATGCACCATACTTGCACAATTTTAAAAATTAAGTTAGGAACAAATATCACCTCTATTTAATATGCTGGGATTAGTTAAACTATTAAACTTGCACTTCTTCATTAACAGCTTGGACTTAAATTTTAAAAAATTTAATAGCCTCAGACCAATAGAACTATACTAAACTAAAGTCGGTGTAGCACAATCACTTAGTTGGCACCATACTAACCATACTATATAGAACTAATTCAATCAATGGGTACCACAAGATCCATTCGATACAATAAATGAGCCAGAAACACATAAAAAACTGCCTAATGCTGATCATTAAGGGTCGTACTTAAACCTCCACTAAAGGCTATTCGAGTGGTTGAACTAATATACAACAGTAGCTATTAGCATGAAACAATTCAAGCTTTTCCTCCTTTAAATTACAACGAAAGAAAATTAAAAAATAAAAAAGAATCTCAACAATGTTAATATGTTCAATTCTTAATATCCAATATTTAAGCATGTTAGACAGATGGCTAATGCTGGCTGGCTATAGTTTATGTGCAAAATTAAGATGAAATTATGCTTTAAGACAAAGTAGCTATTTGGCTAAATGCCAAAACTCCTTTAAAACAGAAACACAATATACTATGCTGTTTTTGTTAGAATTAGTTGTGGTCAGGCGCCTCTTGTCAACAGATCTGGAATTCTATAACTCAAGAAGTTAATTTATTAAAAACATTCATCCTGTAGACATGACCATTCCATTTAGTTCAAGGTTAATAAATTAATTACTTTACGCACATCTTCTTTACCATGTCATTAGTAATTAATTTATTTTTGGTTTTAAACTATGAAAAACGTGGAAACTTTATTAGCTAAAAAAATATAAATAACTCCATCAGTCATAGCACATGGAACTGACAGTGATGTTCAAGTGATTCTCTAAAATTTTCAATATAAAGCTAAAAATTTGTATTCCTAGGTAGTTTACTTTTATTTCAACTCTTTTATATAATTTAGTGATTAGGTTAGAAGGATGAGAATTAATATAATAATATTAATTCACAAAATTGTTGATGTTCATATAGATCGTAAACTATATTTTTTTTGTGGAAACCCGTGTTTTTGACGGGTATATTAAAATGTAGCTTTTGTAAATTATTGAAAAGCTATAGAGTTTAATTTACTGTTGTCTTTAATATGTAAAAACTATCTTTGACGTACATTTTAGAAATTACGAATAATACGTACGCTAAGGGCTAAATTTGGCGAAAAATATTCTGAAAGCTTACTTTATATAACTTACCCATTGTTTTCACAAGTGTGTACAACGCAAGGTAAGTTCTTTTCATTGCAAAGTTCGCAATTGAACTAATTGTGGTTATTAAAAGATTTGTTCTAATTGAAAACAACTTGTTCAAATTGGGTTCCTTATGTTACTATTTATGACCATAGAGTATTAATTTTCATTATATTGTTTTCTACCGTTCATCTTGATTTTATTGTTGTTATTGCACAATAATTTCTTTTAAAACTTACCGCGTCAAATTACATATTTTTGTAAAAATGGGTATATAACATCGTGAAATAATAAAATATCATTATTATCTTTAAGAATAATATTTAAATATCTTTGGA
The DNA here is from genome assembly GCA_947359355.1 of Acrocera orbiculus. Taxonomy (NCBI): domain Eukaryota; kingdom Metazoa; phylum Arthropoda; class Insecta; order Diptera; family Acroceridae; genus Acrocera; species Acrocera orbiculus. Next base: position 8,175,736 of record OX375757.1, read on the forward strand.
ATACTACCTATGAAGAGCAAACTCCCTAAATAGGAGCACTTAAAGTTCCTCGCTCCGAAAGTTTGACCTTTTGGAATTATGTCAAAGATCACATACTAGCCAAATATTGTAATGGCAGCAAGGATTTACATAGAAAATATATTTCCTAAGTAAAATTTTGTTCATAATTATAAATTTCATTTTCTTAAGATTATAATTAAATTAATTAATTTACAGTTGCATATTTTAGCTATTTAAACAAGGATTCAATTACCAAAAATATCTTAATAGTACCATGGTTACAAGTATTTGCGTCATACTCGTTTAAATATTAACGTAGTGACGTATGTTACGTATAACGTATGACACCAGTAGAAATATGAAAAATTTGATATTCATATCCCAAAATTAACTACAAAATTTAAGACTGAAAAATTATCACCAAATATGGTAAATATAAAATTGTTGGCAATTGTTATTTAAAACCACTTGACTTATTGTATAGTTTTTTGTCACTTGTCGATTAAGCTCCAAGCACAACACTTGTGTACAGAGCAGAAAAAATTTTTTTATCGTTTTATTGATACTAATTCATAGTTCAAATTTATAATATTTCATTATAAAACCTTACAATAACAATTAAAATGCAAAAAATTGCAATATTTGGTGGCACAGGAATGACTGGTCAGTGTGCAGTTGCTCATGCTTTAAAAAAAGGTAAATTTAAATATTTTTCTTTGTATCAATGCAAACTAATTTTAATGGATAATTTCCTTTAAGGTTTAAAAACCAAAGTTTTATATCGTGATATATCAACAGTGCCAGAAGAATTTAAGGAAAAAGTAGTACTTATTAAAGGAGATGTGACCAATTTCGATGACGTTAAAAATTTTTTAGAAGACGTTAATTTAGTTTGCATTGTTTTGGGAACTAGAAATAATTTAGGCCCAACTGCTGAGCTGTCAACTGGTACTAAAAATATTATAAAAGCAATGAAAGAAATTGGATTACGAAAATTTTCAATATGTTTATCATCATTTTTACTTTGGGATGATTCAAAAATTCCACCACGTTACTTATATATTACTGCTGAGCATAGAAAAATGCTAGACATAGCTAAAAATTCTAATCTTGATTATATTGCGGTATTACCACCACAAATTTTAAATGAACCATCTGGAGAAATACAAATTCTTCATAATGCATCACCTGGCCGGGCTGTTTCTAAATGGGACTTAGGCAAATTTTTGATCGATAGTTTACATGAACCTGAGCATTATGGCAAGTTATGTGGAATAGCAAAAAAATAAATATGTATGTGGCTTTAATTTATCGAAAACAATTGCTTAAAATATTTTTATTTTGTTAATAACAAGATAAAGTTTTGAATAAAGTAAAATAATTTTATGAAAATATAAAAATGTGTATTTAAATGTAAAACTGATTTCGAGAGAATTAAAAAGCAAAATCGAAACCAAGCTTAATTCTGTTTCAAAACAGTAAAAAACCTAATATTTTTTTAGATTTTAATTATACAATTGTTGTATACGTGACAGCTCCCAGCTAAGCACTTTTTAAATTATTTTCATGCCAAAGCTTTACGTTATCTGCTGTTTTCATAATGAAACAAAACTTATTGCTTTTAATTGAATTTAGCCGTCTAAGTTGCTACCTTGAATTTAATTAACTGTTGGTTATTGAGATAAAAATTTATTATTTTGCAGACTAACACAAAGGATGCTCTGTATGTGAACTTCAAAAAATATAAAATTTGCCTCCATTATAATCTAAACATAATTTTTTTGTCTTTATAGATATACTCTTAAACTTTTTAAATTAACTTTTTCGTCAACTTGAAAATACTTGAAATCTTTTCCCTTTTCTAAGAAGAGATTGAGGACAACATATAGTATATTTTGGTTATTTTACATGAGAAAGATCTGAAACAATCTTAATATATTTATAAAATAGATACGCAGCATTTCTTGGGGTGAAATACGAAAATGAGTAGATCGATCTACGTTACTGTCATCTTGCAAATATGAATGGATAATTGGTACATTTCCTATAGAAATTGTCAGAAATATATGTATAGCTTTTTTGTACTCAACATTTTTAAAAATTATAGCTACTGCTACTAAATATGTTAGCCAATTCTTTTGTATAAAAAATCAATTTTTCAATCTTGTTACAGAAAATCAAGGGTAAGCCTTCCTTTATCATTCAAAAACGTAAAAATAATATCAAAAATGTCGTTACCTTCCTTTTTCTATACCTTAAGAGCTCAAGATCTAAAAGTTAGCATAAAAGCTTATAATTTGAAGTGATAAATTATACAAATTTCTTAAGCGAACGGTATATCAAAAATAATTCGAATTTACACAATAAGAAAATCAGGAAGGAATCAAGCTTCAGTACATTATCAAACTGAAATGTAAAACCCATTGTACAGACCCATGATATCAAAACTAATTCTATATTTTCTATTTAAAACAGAAAAATATTTAGGAACGTCAAATGAATTAACACACCCGAAAGATGATGGTGCACATTTTATACATCCGAGAGGTGAAAAGTAGGGAGCTCAGAAAATTAGGAACAACTCTGTGAGGTACTTAATTGGATGCATCTCCTTTGAGACTTACTAACACGTACTTATTAATCTTAAGTGAGAAGAACTTCATTGCCAAAAATTTACGATAGTAAAATCATTAAAATCAGTCGGCATAGCAATAACAGAAAATTGTTGTAAAAACAGAAGAGCTCTTTTTTAGCTATGATGCAACTTATTCCATTTGGCAAACAGGACGTCAATCGTAAATCTATTCGGCCATGTCTGCTACAATGAATGAAAGAATTTAGGTTTATCGTTAATAAAAGTCTTTCATTTACCTTTGATAACTTACCTTCGTAGAAAGTTTCAACATAGATACATAGGTATCTAAAATTAAAAAATCAACCACTTTTAAGAACTGCTAAATTTTTGGATAAAAAATGCTTTTAATTAAGGCATTGTGCTTAATTAGCACTTGCTTTGTTTCTAATTGTAAGGTAGGTATGTATGCTAAATTTTTAATAGTAAATAAAAGGTTTTATTATAGTTTATATTTTGAACTATGTTCAGCTACAATACATAAATCTTTGTAATTTGTATACTTAAACCATATATCAAGATTGATTTTACCACCCAAATAAACACAACATAAAAAACATAAACACTCTTGCAATTTTAAGTCACATAAATTCGATAAGAATTCTTTTATAAATGCTTAACATAAGTTCTCAAAGTTGAAATTTTTTCATTTGAAGAACAGATAAAAGCTCTTATAGAGATTCAATAAATATTGAGTACATCGCAATGCTTCTACAAAAATAAATTGCTTATAAAAAATCGATAATAAAATTTTAATGGATCATTAATTTTACATAAACCACATGATCCTGAAATCTATAATTCAGATGCTAAAGTAATTAATTGCCTAATTGTTGTTATTTGTCTTCAGAATCATTAAATTCCAATTAACACCTTAAAAACATTAAGAAACACTCCTGGAAATGTCCGGTTTGCAAAAATTTCCTGTTACTGACGACACAATCACACAATGTTTGAGCTAATTATTTAACAAAATTGCACCATTTCAAACGATTTATCTTGAGTAATATACATGTCTTTATAAGATATGTTTGTAGATAATAGGTCATTGGAGTTACCCTAAAAGTTATTCAGCTCTCGGTCTTTGATTATGGATCTTATCCAGGGTTTTGCTTTATGTTACTGTATTTAAATAGATTCATCTAATAACAATTAATTAAACACGGACGAATATATATATATGGGTGGCATTTAGGTCAATCTTATATTTGTCTATCTTTTATTTTAATTTTATAGAATGATTCATTTTATTTGTACTTTGATTACTTTTTATTTTTGCATTGTGACTGAATTTAAATTTTGTGTAGTTATAATATTTTTATTTTTGTCAATAAATTTACAGACACAAGTAAGAATACTTAAAAAGAATATTCTGTTGTATCTGAGCAGTATAATTTCGGTTGGAGTCTTTCATTGGCCTGAACCAATCCTAGCTTTTTGTGACTGCGATCTTCAGTTCGTTTTCTGACGGAATACGCAATACACTAGGGGTTAAAATTATAGTTAAAGAAAAAATGCAGCAATAAAATTTCCTATTTGACGATCCGTTTGCATTGGTACATTGATAACATATTATTCATTGTTTTTTTTTTTTTTTTCAAAAAATTGTATTTTTCCAATTAACACAGACTTATATAATTACAATCATTAAACATTTTTTCATGCCGCGGACAACTAAGTCAAAAACTGAAAACTTCAATAATATATTGTTATTTAGTCTACAGAAGGTCATAAAATTAAAATATGAAAGTGAGTTTTACGAAAAAACCCAATGAAACATAGATGGAAAGATAAATTGTAATATTATTGTTTAAGTTAAAGAAACAATTGATAGAATTTTTAAATATTTTAATATAATTCTTGATACGAGAATTATACGACAAAAGAGGAAATATGCAATTCAACAAATATATACCATATCATAGTTCGAACGTGGTCAACAGATTTGCATATTTTTCATTGAAAAACATACAAAATACATTAAAAATAATTTTAAATTAATTCCAAAAATTTTCATAAAATCTTTCAGCAAATTAAGTTCATTGTATCTTAATGTATCTGCAGTAGGCAATGAAGTGCTAGAAAAAAAATGCTGCCGTCTACAAAAGCAGTAACTCAACTAATTCATCGTAACTTCACTCAATTAAACGCAACTAGTCTATTAAAAAAAACTATAAAAAACTCAAAAAAATATGAGGCCATTATAAACATTTTTGACAAATTGTGAACAAATGTATGTATATAATGAACAAGGCTGTAAGTTAAAAATTCATTCAAAAAAAGTAAGCAAGTTGATTTCTTTGAAATAAAAACTAAATTATAAGATATGAAGCCTGATACAAATTTCATAAAAAGGGAGAATGGTGGTAAATAGCTTTCATTTTTATTCTTTCGTCTCATCAAATCGGGTTCTGGCTCCAGTAGTTGAGTATTTTACTTTAGAAATTTTTCTACAAGGGAGGACCTTTTTCATATTTGAATTAAAGCAATGACTATTTAGAAAGGGGCTAAAGGCTGTAAGCCGGCACTCTGTAGGCAGCCTAAATCAGTGTGACATTTTCAAATGTTTCAATTCTTTGTCTATAAAAATCCTATTATTTTTAAAAAATCCTACAACACTAAAATTAACCCTAAAAGAATCTACAGCTATCTCCTAAGATAATTGTGAATACATTATCTATAAAGGAATGTTTGTTTAATTGATTATAAAGGACAGAATGATCTATTGACAAAGGTTAAAAAGAATATCCATAGGCCGTACCCTGGAATTTTATTTATTCCATTACCTGTGCAATCGACAGTCGTACAGTAGCCAAAAACTTAGTTTTCAAGGGTCAAATCTAAAAAAGATATTAATAATCTAATCTAATCTAAAGTAATCTATAAATGTTTTTCCGTTAAATTAAGCAATATAGGTGAAAACTAGGTATCTTCTATTGGTATGATTGATTCATAACAACCCTACCACTCGGAGTAAACTTTGTATGTACTATATCAGGGGTGTCAAACTAGCGGCCCGCGGGCCGCATGCGGCCCACCTCGTGATTTTTTATGGCCCTGCTAGCAAGTTTAATCAACAATTTTTGTATATCGGATTTATGTATGAAAGATTCCTTTTTAAAATTTTTAAACACTTTTTCATTATATTGCTCAAATAGTTTATAATATTACTTTAAAAAAACGAAAGCTTGTTGACGAGAGTAGAAAATTTCAAGAAAAGTGGTAGCTCAACTATTTCTGTGTAGAAGTGAACAATAAAATTTCGTGCTTAATTTGTAATGAAAAAATTAGTGTTGCTAAGGAATATACTTACAAAAATGCCTTTTTGACACATAAATAGGGGAATTTTTAATGTTGGACGACCTGTCACTTCACAATAGATGGCAATTATTCAAAATTTCAAATGTAACGATCAAGTATCCTAGCAAAAATTTATAATACGTTATAATACTAAACATTAAGAAGAATTTTCGTGTTTTAAGGGAAAAATAAGGGAAGCACCGTTGACAGCAATGCTTAGTTCACTAGCTGGTCAACAAGGAGTGCTTACAAAATTCATGAAATCCAATAAATCAATACCAAGAGCAAGCTATAAAATAATCTATTTATTAGCAAAACATTCAAAAGCATTTACGGATGGATCTTTAATCAAGGAGTGCATGGTAAGAGCCGCTGAACTGTCCACAAAAAGTTCAAGAGATTTCTTTATCCAGAAACACAGTAGCACAGAGAATTACGGAAATGGCAGATAACATTAGTTCGCAGCTACAGGAAATATCAAAGGAAGTGCAGTTTTTTTCAATTGCAATTGATGAAAGCAAAGACATAAAAGATGTTACACAAGTTGCTGTATTTTTCCGTGGTTGTGATAATAATTTGAAGGTAACGGAAAAATTGTTGGATATTATCCCTCTTCCTGGAATTCCAATTGGTGAAGATATTTTTGATGCTGTATGCAACACGGAAAAATTTAAAGTTCCTCTTGACAAACTTGTTTCTGTGACAACAGATGGTGCTCAATCCATGACAGGTAGAAATAAGGGATTTGTGTCCCGATTGTCAAGAAAATTACAAGAGCAGTACCCAAATAAGCCAAATATTAAAGCTTTTCACTAGCTTATACACCAACAAGTTCTGTGTTTGAAATTCTTAAAAATGGATCAAGTACTTAAAACAGTTACAAAAATAGTTAACTTTATTCGGGCTAGAGCACTTATTCACCAGCAATTTAGTTTGTTTCTTCAAGGAATAGAATCTGAGTTTGAAGATCTTCCTTACTATACCGAAGTTCGTTGGCTGTCATGCCACAAATTTCTAAAAAGATTTTATTTGCTTTTAGAAGAAATCATATTGTTTATGGAATTGAAAGATGAGAACAACCAAAACATATCGAATCTTAAAGATCCTATGTGGATACAGGATCTAGCTTTTCTCACAGATATTACAGATCATCTCAACCATCTTAATTGTACATTGCAAGGCAAAGATAATTTAATAACAAGCATGTATGATACAATTCCTAGTTTTGTGAAAACCCTTAGTTTGTTTCAAGATCATCTGGAAAATAATGTCTTGACACATTTCCCAATATGTGAGGATTTAAAAGTGAAAATCCAAATAGGTTCGTTTTCACAATATTCTACCAAAATTGCAGACTTAAAAAAAGAATTCGATAAACGTGTTGGTGATTTCGAAGAACTAAAAGAAAGTTTCTCTCTTTTCGCTGCGCCATTTTCTTTTGAAGCTGCTAAGGCTTCAGCGTTGTAGCAGCTAGACTTGATTGATCTACAAAATGACTCCATCATTAAAACCAAACATCGAGAGGTAGGAATTCCCCAATTCTATTCCTGGTTAGAAGAAAAATACCCAAGTATTAAAAAGTTTGCGGCAGAAATTATATTGGTAGTTCCTTGTGAATCTTGTGAAGGAAAGAAAACGATGCTTAGTTTCAAGTAAATAAACAAAATTATTAACTAAAATAATAGTATCTTGATGAGAATACATATCTCTAATGTGTTGCATAAAATAATTTTTCAAAAAATTAAATTTTTTACTATATAAAGCTGTTTGACTCAATAAATTAGATAAAGTCCTGACATATAATATTATTTTTAAAATTTTGTGTGGCCCGCACAAATCTCACTATTTACTTAAATGGCCCGCTTGATAAATAACTTTGACACGTCTGTACTATATCTTCAGTTTCTGTATGCATGTTATAACAGTTTTGGAAATTTTTCAAAATATTTCACGATATCTGCTAAGACTTTTTTTATGGATGTATTATAAAGTACGAGTATATAACAGCTAAATTGTATGTTCCATTCTTCAATAGAACAATCTCGTTATTTTATTATGTAATGTAATAGGAACAGAAGTGAGACCTTACCGCTGAAAACTCCAAAGATTTTCAATCTAGACTGTCGCCCAAATTCATAGTCCTGATTCTGCTTGGAAATTAAATAAAGTTATTTGAAATAGTTTATTTGTCATTTCGCTATTGAGAAACCTTTTCATATTTTACATTTCGGTCATAGTTTTTGTAATAATATTGAAAAAAAAATCATTGATAAACATTTTCTTTACTACTTGTAAAAACCTGCATAACATATGAGTGCGAGAGCCTACTCGAAATATTTTTTATCAATATTTTTTATAAATTTAATATTTTCAATTCAAACATTTAATTTAGAAAATTGATACATCAATAAACAGATTATTTCAAAAGTATCTCAAAATATACAAAAAATGTTCCGAGGAAAAACATTCTTAAAATTAAATTAAAATTTTTGAAAATGTTTGTATTTTATCACTTGACACGGTGAAGTTGCTATAAATTTTTCAAACAAGATTACCTTTCCCATGAAACTTTATAAAACTTAAGTTAATCCATGGAAGAATAAATTCTTTAATTTTAATAAAAATATATAGATTGGTAATGAGATCCAATACCTCATTACCAGCGATTTATTGTTAATCATAAGCGGCAAACAATTTTTTGCTTAAACTATATATTAATGTTTATAAGGATATATATATATATATATAAAGGATTAATAATCCAATATAATAATAGTAATGGAGATATCGTGTCGGACACGCATTTTCGATTTACAATAACTTTGGTAATTTGAAACAATTTCGTGAACTGGAATTACTCACGATCTTGCGGTGTAGGTATCTATCAATTTAAAACATTTTAGAAAATTGGGCTCTTTACTGTCTTTAAAATATTTTAAATTACATCGTTTAGCGTAAAGATATAATATTTTACTTTTGCGGCCTTGTACAATAAACAACCTTCGGTCTGCTACCAGATAGAGAAGAAAATTCATATATATTCCTGCTTTAGCTACGCAGGCTGACCTCTGCATACTTTATGTTTTTATAAAAATTAAACTTTTATTAAAACCATAACCAAAAGTTATTTTTATAATTTAGATATCATTAAAAGCTTTAAGAATTAAAAATATTCTTTAATTTAGTAAATCTTAAATAGATTTCGTAATTTTTGAAATAGTTTCTTTCTGCTTTTCTAATCAAATACATCTAACAATAAGTTTCGGGTCACATTAAATATGAAAAAATTTTAAAATATATGAAATTACTATTATTTACCACTAAGGAAATTAATCATCTCACACATAAATTATGCTTGAATTACGATGAAAATTTTATAAGTGAAAAATTCATCAATTACAAAATACAGAAAATACAGCCATCATAGAAATATGGATAGATAAAATTTTTTCTTTGTTGAGCATTTTTGTACAGGGATTTCTCATGAAGTGAATATTTACCTGAATTTATAGATATTTGGAATATACAATGAAAGAAGTTTCATTAAGCGGAAAAGAGGTTAGCAAAGAATAAGATCAAAAAAGTAAAAAAAAAAAATTCTTTAAGTAGTAGATTCAGTAGAGGGCAAATAATAAAGCAGGAGTTAAAGGATGCCAATGATTTCAGTATAAATGCTACATGCATTTTTCAAAAAATTGTTACAAGCAAAAAAAACTAATAAGTTAAAAGAATTGCAGAGGTTTAATATTTTTCAATGAGCCCAAATTCAATCTGTTTGGTTGATATAGCAAACTGTATCTAACAATAGCACAGCAGAGATATTTTAAAATTCATTTAGTCTTAAGGTCCTTTTCTTCTGGCCACCTGGTTTTAAATAGCAGGATCATTGATGGTTACATTAAAAATGTTTTACAGTAATATTTTACCATCGCAGCAAAACTTTTCATCATCGAATGGCATTTTAATGATAACATGAAATAATGTATTTCAATTAATTTCATTATTTTAACGATAAAAATTCACTTGATGAAATTTACCAACAACCAAAAATTTTGACATTTTAGGTGAAAATATGTTAAGGAAAAGTCAACATTTGCTTTAATTAAGGAAAAAGTTTAGATTTCAATACAATAGACACAAAATTTCTGAAATTATTAAAAACTTTAATTTGAAAACGAAGTCTCTAAAATGTTATCCAGTTCCAGAATCTTTATTTATTAAAAAAATATTTTAATTAAATATATTTTGAAAAGCTTGAGAATCTATTGAATTCTAATCTTTAAGATGTATTAAATCTGAAGAAGAATCTCCAAAATTTAATAAAACCTAATTTAAAATTTCTAAAAATTTGTTTATTAATAAAATACACAATCTTAACTGTCTGACAGCTTTCACGAAGCGAATATTTAGCTTATTATCTAGGCTTAATTATAAAGTTTAATAGTTATGTCGTTTCGAATTTTAAATTAATTTTGCGTCGACAAATGCAATTGTGGATCATCCGGTAGTCACTGTACCGCTGCACCTCCCCTGACAGAACTTTAATAAAAAAAAACCCTGTTATAATAATATAAATATAAAAAAAGGAATATGTATTAAAAACCCATAGTTACCTGACAATTTTATTAGCTTTTTATATATAAAAGCTATCAACATTGTTTGTCAACACGGTTTTTGGAACAAATTTCAACCTCGTAATCCTCCTTAATACGATTTTGGGCTTGTAAATGAACTTTGAAGATTGTAATGCTCTATAATTATTTGCAATAATTTAACATTCAAATTCCTTGTCACCTTTGTGGGATCTTAAATGTACTTCTAATGATTTTAATGTTGTACACTTTTCCGAACAAGTTTGACATTCGAAATCCTCATTTTTAATGTAAGTTTTCATGTGTTTATTCAATGTATGTGTATGTGTTTTCAACTTTTTTGAACAAGTTTAACACTCGAAATTTTAAATATCATTAAATATCATATGTATATTCAATTAACTGTTCGTTGTTAAATTATATTTTCTTGCAAACTTTTTGGAACAAAATTCTTTAAATCACTGTGGGTTTTCATATGATCTTTTAATGTATTGCTTTTTGAAAACTTTTCCAAACAAGTTTTAAATTTTAATACCATCGTGTACTTTTATAGATACAGATAGAGATTTTACATTCGAAGCCCCTATTACTATTGTGAATTTTCATTTGTGCTTTGAAATTACATTTTTGTACAAATTTTTTGAAACAGATTTCGCATTCGAAATTCTTCATACCGCTGTTAATTTTCATATGTATGTATGTGCTCATTGTTGTAAGCTCTTTTGAACAGATTTTGCATTCGAAATTACAATTGTGGACTTTTATATAATCTTTCAAAAATTTTAATGCTGTAAACTTTTCTAAACAAGTCTTACATTCGAAATTTTTATCACCTTTTTGGGATCTTAAATGTTATTTCAATGAAATTCTTGTTGAACACTTTTTCGGACAAATTCGACATTCGAAAACCTGCTTATTATTGTGAGTATTTCTGTGTAATGTCAATGCATGCTTCCTTGCAAACTTTTTAGAGCAAATATTACACTGGAATGATGTTTCTTGGTTTTTATTTTCCATTTCCATTTCCTTATTTATAGAAAGAATAAAAATAATGACCGATAATTTTACAAAACATTTTTTCATTGAGACTAATTAAAAATCAGTTTTTCTATGGTAAAAGCGAATTTATAATAAAACTTTTTTCATTATTTCAAACAGGGATTTAGTAGCAGTTTTAAACAGATATAAAGCATAGTTTCAGTGAAAAAGTTCAAAATACTTAAACTAATTAAATTAATTTTTATTATATTTTATTCAATCATGCCCGATGTATGCCTTTTTAGAATTTCCAAGCTTTAGAAATTCTGGTTTAATATTAAGTCTATGTTTGTTGATTGGTAAAAAGATACCAGTCAATGCAATTACTGATCCAAGAACCTGAAGAAAGCAGTGTGTAATTATAAAGTACTTATTATGAAGTATTTTGAGAAACGGATCACTTTCTCTATTGGTTCATTCCTTAAGAGATATGATATGATATGTCTTAATATACCCCAAGCATTATCAATGTTTAAGCCAATTTGTTTGGCATATTCGTGGAGAGGCATATTGGGGGCTTTTGCTCCTGATATTAGATGTTTAGATGAATTATTATTATTGATACGTGCAACACTGCCAATAATAAGCTTATCAGATCCAGCTAATATAGCTTCCACAATCCATTCAACAAGTTTATTATCATTACTACGCTGCATATTTAATTTTTGAAACATATCAATTCTATTTTGTGGTTTCGAAACAGATTCTAACAATGCTTTATTTGTTAGGAATTCTTTTTTACCATTCGGTCCTTCTTTAAGAGCATCATGCTCACAACGAGCTACAAGGGTCTTAAAAAAAAATTTGAAAAATTCACTCTGCTAATAAAATGATAAACGATAAAAAATAAACGTTGTTACTTACAATTCCATTAAGGTCCCATTTACGATATCGATATCCAACACTTGCAATTCTATTTTCTTCACCTTTTCCAATGAATGGATTACGTTCTTGAATTGAGAATGCTCCTACGCCAGTTTTAAGAACCTAAAAGAAATTAAATTGGAAATTTATGTTGAACAACTTAGAAACAATATTATTATACCTGTTGGCTGAAGTTATGATTTATAACAACAGTCTCAATTACTAAATTTCTTGGGGAGTTTACTAAATTTTCATTCTTCATGGATTCTTTTGAGAAGAATAAATCAAACTCATTATTATATATTGTTATGTTTTATTTATTTTATTACCTAACCAAATAAAATAGAAAAAAACAATAAAATTAATTCCATTTTTAAAATAATAATATTACCAATTTTTTGGACAACTATTTCCCATGAGTAGTTTGATTTGGTACAACACATAATAGTTGCCGAAATGTCAGACCAGGGTATCATAAGACATAGTTACTCACCGTGGAGTTCTCTAGTATGGATTGTACCAAGAAAAAAGATGCCAGTGGCTGACAGAAATGGAGAGTAGTTATTGATTATAGAAAATTAAATGAGAAAACTATAAGTGATAGATATCCACTGCCAAACTTAAACGAAATTTTAGATAAGCTAGGAAAATTTATGTAAAATTTTGAAAATGTGTGATTTCAAAAAAAGGTGAAAAAAACACCTTTTTTCAAATTTGATCACCTGTAACTCCGCAAATTTTTATTTGATTTGCAAAAATAATGTTTTGTTGAAAAGAATGGAAATTTACAATTTTAACAAAAAAAATTTGTAAGGATTTAATAATAGGTTTTAAAGATACGCGCCAATAATGAAAAGACGAGCTGAAAAACAGGTTTTTTGGCAAAATATGAAAAACCGTTCTTTCAACAACAAAAAAAATGGTTCTCATTTTCGAATTCAGCGACCCCAAATTAGTCTAAAAAGCACTTTTCTTTTAAGGCACACGAAAATGACCCAAAATTTCTTCTATTTCTAGCTTTAACTAAATCTGATATATGGAATTGGAATAGATCTTTAAGAGTTGCATAATTTAAATTTATTTTATCTATATATTTATTGTTATTTTCCAAACAAATTTAAATCAATTCGTTATTAGGTTAAGTAAAGGCCTTTAAGAGTGAGAAAACCTAATAAAGTCCTATCATAAGATGGCCTTGCCAACCTTAGATACAATAGAATTAAATCTTTTAAAAGGAAAATTCAAAGAAAATTCAGCAACAAATTTTGCGTCTAGCTATAATTGTTTTTGAACTTAGGCCTTAAATCCTTGAAATCATTTTTTTTCGAACTTATATTAGTTCTAAGGTATTTCACTATTTGAATATTATTATATATAATATGAATCTTTTCATATCAATTATGAAATAAAAGTAAATACATTGTTATGAAACAATTTTCGATTTGAAAAACTAAATTTTAAATTTAATTATACTCATTTTTTTACACTCACAACAAGGGGAGCGCAGGTATCAACCCCTAGATCTTTAGTTTCATCAATCTAAAATTAGAGAAATTATTTAATATAAATAAGTTAAAGCAACTCATTTTTTTATACTTACAGCAGGGGGAGCGCTGGTGCTGGCCTAGATAAATTATTTAATTTAAAGTAAAATTTATTTACATTAGCCTCCATCGGCGTTGTCGCTGGCGTTTGATGAAACTGAAATTACGGAAATGATGTAATTTTTGGAAAATTAAATAACCAATTGTTTTAACTTACTTCACTTGAGGAAAATTTCTCTCTTGTCGGTTCTGAGAAGTTTTTATCTCATTCTTCTTCCTAAATTTTCTGAACGCCTTTGGGGAAAATCTTTCCTTCCTTAATATTATAATAAGATAAATTAAAAAAAATACATTAAGGTATAAATTGAAATAATTAAAAGATAACGTCCGGAAATCGGGCCTTCAACAATTTATTAATTACGAAGCCCGGCCATCCTATCACTTATCTCGCTTTCCGAGTAAAATTTTTTAAATAGCTCCAAAATTATTAATACGTGTAGGAACACCTTGTGGTGTTATATCTTTCTGTGAAATAAAATAAAAAAATAACAAAATATAGATTTTATTTTTTCTGAATTTTGCTAAATATTTTATTTTAACTCTTATTTTGAATGTATTTGTTAAATAAAATATAAAATCACATTTTTATCATTTAAAAAAAAAGGTTTCATAGAATATTATCAACCATGGTTTTTGAGGTCCTTTTTGAAATAATTGTAATTAGCTTCAAATAATATTAACTAGTAATATAACTGTTGGCGTATACAAATTAGCTCAACCAAAGTCATAGATATGGGAAAATATTGATAATTGTTAGAAAGTTAACCCATTCTCAGCTCAAGATATGGGGTTGTTCAAATCCTACAGGTGAATTTATTACTAACTTGAAATAAACTATTACGATTAGTTTTCTATCCATATATGAGAAAACATATTAATGATATTGCTGTAACAAATAATAATATTTTTATGAGTTCTAAAGACAAAAATACTTCCATGTCTATGAATTAGCTCTAAATCAGTAATTTTTGGTTGGTTAGCTCTGAGTAAACATGGCATCTACTTTGAAAACAGCTTCTTCATGCACTTAATTTCCTTTCAATGTTCTTAAGAAACCATCCATCGAATGGAATTTAATTTTACGATAAGCAATATCCTTTTTGTTAATTTTTTTAATGTTTTCTTTTGTAAAGTTTTGGTAGCCAGAATGCTTAGCATCATATTTGCTCGTCAAAACATATTTCAAGTCAGCAAAGCACCGAAAGTCTTACTGTTCAATATCGGTTTGTAGACATCATTGCCAGAAATGCATCAACTGGCTAAGGGGATTTTCCGTGTGACGCACGAGATTTTAAGTTTTTCTTTGAAACAGTTTTGGATAATTAAATAGCATGCAAAAATTTCCATTTTTTTAGGCAAAAAAAAACTATCAGTTAAAGTGGTGGAAAAAGCTAGTGACAAGTAAATAGTACAGTTTTAATGGCACTAAACAAATAAGCGGAGGTTTTTATTGTTCTTTTCAGATTTAGTGATCTTGTATGAAGCATAATGACGTAATTTCTTCCGAGAACTACGAAATTGCTTTTAGAAAAGAATTAAAAATTTGACTAATGTTTTTGTTGAAAATCGGTGAAAAATTATAAATTATTATTAAAAATAAATAATTCCACTGTAAAAATTTGTGTTTACAATTACGCTCTAACAAAAGCGTTAGCCAAATCGATCGGAAAAATTTTTTTGATAGTTTCAGGTTTTTTGAAGAAATTTGTGTTTCGGGAAAACTACGTTTAAAGTCTTAATAACCGAAATTTAATAAAAAATTATGTTTGTATGGAGAAAAATTTTACTGCTATAATAGTTAAATTATTATTTATTGGTACACTGCCAATTTATGCGCTAGACGAAGTTTTTTGAAAATTAAAACTACTAGAAAACGAAGTATATCAACACCATAATTTAATAACGAAACGAAAAGTACCCTAGTCGAAATGTTTGATGATGATTTCATACTGTTCATCCTGCTACTTTATACTCAAATCAGTATAATCCTTTACATATAATCTTATGTTAAAAGTTCGTACTGAATTGATACTGAAAGGTTTAAATAAATCACGATTCAAGACTACCAACATCAAATCAGTATTAAAGTTACAAACTTTTTAGTATTCAGTATGAAATCATAACAAATTCGGTACATTCAGTACGAAATCATCATCAAGCATTTAAACTAGGGTAGTCAATATAATTAATCAAAATTTATCTTATGTAAGCAGCAAATTAATAAATATTTTTATTATTATGGTATTGCAGCCTGTCTAACTACAGCGAATTTTTGGTGTAGTACCCCTCTGTATCTTAAAAATGTTCCTTAGTAAAAACTATAAAATACCAAATTTAACTATTATCTATCTCCTTTGGTACCTCTTCTGTATTTTATATTTCTTTTGTCATTCCAAACTTCATTTAAACCAATATTATAGGAAATTATCTAATTTTAAAATTCAGGTAATGCCCTACATAATATTATAAGCATGCTACATCCCATAAACTACAGTCTTGCTCTCAAAGAAAGCAATCATAAAAAATAATTTAAGGATACTTACCCTAAACATTTAAATTTTTTCCCTTAACACAAAATTGAATTTATTGTTGACTACATCATATTCTCAAAAAATGTTATTGTCTTGGATTTTTGTCCAAAATTTTTGACAAAACACAATTTAACTCCAAAATTATTTTCAGTAAGATGCAAAATTAAAAGTAATCGCAATAGAATGGTCTGAAATCAAAAAGACAACCATTAAATTTATTATAATGTGTATTTAAATCAGATTTAATTAATGCTTTATATAAAAAAAAATAAAGATTTGCCGAACAATCTCACATTATAATTTATCTATAAATACGTGAATATATTCGTCTTCGTTATCTCATAAAGTATATTGATAAAAAAGTCAGAACATAAAGCAATAGTGGTTTAGTTTCTTCAATTTTTGGACGGCATTAAGCAGTACTAGCAATGAACACAGAATATTCAGCAAGTTTAATGGAGAAAACTGAAATAATTTTGAATACAATCAACCATGTTTTTATTGGTTTTACAACAATATACATGTCAGGGTTTTTCATAAGAGCTGGATTAGAAGGAATATCATTACATGCTTGGCTTTCGTTGATTGGTGTAAATTTTTTTGTATTTCATAAATTTTTCTTTTAGTAAAATAAAACTTCTAGTATCAACTATTAATGGCTGAAGGAATTTTAAGTCTTAACAAATTTAACTCGTGGAATTATTTCACAAAAAGAAAATGTAAACGAATTACACACTGGTTTCTTCAGGTTCTTGGATCAGTAATTGCATTGACTGGTGTCTTTTTACCAATCAATAAACATGGACTTAATATTAAATCAATACATGCAATTACCGGTAATAATTATTTATGAAATAATTTATATAATAATTTATTTTTTTAGGATTTGTTAGTATTTTAATATTATTATTTAATTTACTAACTGGTCTGGCAGCTTTATATGCTGAAAAAATTCACAAAATTGTGAAAAAAATCATAAATAAATTAATTCATAATTTACTTGGTATTATAAGTTTTGTTTTAGGTATGATAAGTCTTTATTATGGTTATGATAAGGGATTTGTTAAAAAAAATATAGAAAAAGAAATGATTGGTCTACTTAAATCTTTTACTATAATCACATTATTAATTTCATTAATTAAGGCAGTGCAAACTTATATCAGACAGATTAAACAATTGTTTGAATAAAGTTAAGTTTGTTCTATATGAAAGGTGTTTTTCTTTACTTCAAATCAAGGGAAATTCTTTTCTCTAGAAAAGTAGACACAATATCTGCAAGTTAAATTATGTTTTTTTTTTTTTTTGTACTCTTTTAAATTTGTTTGGAAAGATCTCCTATTTTGACAGTTAGAAGCTTTAATTAGGCTTAAATATTCTATGAGAAAATTCGATGGGATTCATTGTTTGAAAAAGTTAGTTATACAAATTAAGTTTAGTCAAAGCTAAAATTTAAAAGTTCTCAAAAAAACATAAATACAAAAAATAATAATAAAGATGGGTTTCGAAGAATATTGTTTACTTATCTTAACAGATAAGGACCACCGTTTTATGCTAATGATAATATCCTTTTATTCCTGCTATAAAGATTTTAAAAAAACTATTTAGAAACTGTATTATTTTTTACACATCTAATTTATTTTACTGCATTTGAGTTTCAATAAAATAAAAATAGAGTATTTTAAAACAAAACAAAAACCTTAAAGTTTCTTTTAGAAAATATACAAGGAAAATAAACAGTATTTAAATATAATGCAACAAATTATCTTAATATAACAACATAACAACTGCATGTCACGTAAAAAAAAATTCCAATACCGGATATAATTATCTGATAGCTTGAGTGCAAGACAAAGATAATATTGCCACGAGATAATGTTCTAAAACAGCTTGAGATAAAGTTGCATTATTTTTAACAGTTAAACTGTAAGCTGTTTCACCATTCTCATTTGATAAAGTTACATCAGGATTTTTTGTTAAGAGCTCATTAACCGTATGTGGATGATTACCAGCTGCAGCATACATTAAAGCTGTATTGCCAACAATATCCATGTGATTAACATCGGCACCTTTTTGTAATAAAATTCTAACAATTTCATGATGTCCACCAGCAGAAGCTAATATTAATGGTGAAACTAAATCGGGAGCTAGCTTATTGATATCAGCTCCCCATAATAATAAAATATTTAGTGATGATATCTGTCCATAATAGCAAGCCCAATGTAATGGAGTTAGGTTATATTTATCTAATGAGTCTGGATTAATTTCTGATTTTACTTGTTCTTCAGTTATTTCACCTTGTCCAGCACGTTCATGGAAGCTTAAAAGTATTTCATCACAAAAACTAGCTTCTGTATTACCACGTTGTAAATTTGTGAGAACAGTGGTATGCGGCTTATATAGTTGAAATGCACTTTTGCGTTTTCCATTTGACAAATTAAGTGAATTTAAATCCCAAGTGGGTCTAAATTAAATTGGCTTTAAAACTAATACACAATTTAATTATAATAAATCTTACCTACTGTCTTCGTTATCAGAATTTAGCGGTGAATACGAGGCAGACATGGCAGAAAATAATAATCCTTTTCAGTGGTTACGTTTGTCAAACAACAAATTACATTCACGTAGGTTATTTTGTTTTAAGCTAATTTATAAAACTTCATGGTTTTTCAAGACTCGACTGACTGCTTATTTTTTTAATTATTTAATGATTTTAATTAATTTTACAGATTAATTCCGCTTTATTTTACAAAACCTTTATAAATTTATTCTAGTACAATTTCAGCTGATAGCAAAACGTACGTTTTTTTTCTAATGGTAAACTTTAAGAAATTTTAAAAGTGTACTAGAACAGTAGTAACATATTGATCAGCTGTCAAGTAATTGACAAGAAGTTTATTAAAAAAAATAATTTTAAATGTAAAAAATGGCTTCAATTCCGATTCCAGGAGTTTTTAGTCATACAAGAAGAGTATGTAAACTTTACAAAGAAGCGTTGCGCAACTTAGAATCATGGTATCATTCTAGGTAAATATCCAACTACTTACGTAATTTAGAATCTAACATTATTTTTTTATATTTTGAATCCTAAAGACATAGTTACCGCTATGAAGCTGTTCTTATGCGTAAAAGATTTGATGATAATAAAAATGTTGATAAAGAAAAAGCATATAAGTTATTAATTGATGGAGAAAGAGAGCTTTTTGAAAATCAACACTACCAGCCCAGGAAATGTAAAATTATAATTATATATTTGTAATATTTTCAGTTAATATTTTTTTAACCTAAGTTCCTGGAAGTCCTGGAGGATGTGCATATGAAAGAGAAGTCATTCCGCCAGACTGGGTATTAGACAGTTGGCATCCTCTTGAAAAAGCGCAATATCCTGAATATTTTGCTAGACGTGAACAACGGAAAAAAGAATTTGTAGCTTGGTGGGAGAAACAATATGGAAAACCAAGCAAAGAAGACCTTAATCATTAGTTGATAATTTATATCTGCGTTAAATATAATAATTATAAATGAAGAAAATTAGTGCAGCATATTATTTCTTAAAGTTAGCTAATGAATGTAGTGCGAAGTATTTGTGACCTTTCTCAAAATTCTTTACGTTTAGATAACCGGCGCCTAATGTTAATAAATAATTTTAGAAAGAGAAAAATATTTTGATTTTAATGTTTAAAATACTGGAAAATGTAAAAACTCTTATTTATTATACTGTCGCAAAAAGATATAATAAATTTTTTGCAAATTGAAATATCTCTGTACCCCCAAGTTTTGACTGGCCATAGAATCTATCAACAAAGGTGATAGGTACTTCACCGATTGTATAACCTTCTTTTCTAGCTCTAACGATTATTTCCATCTGAAAAACATATCCCTTTGAAACACATTGATTAATTAGTGTTTCTAAAACTCTTTTCTTATATAAACGGAATGATCCAGTTAAATCTGAAACGTTTGGTCGTAACAGCAATTGTGATAAAAAATTAGCACCACGTGAAATTAATTTTCTTTTGAAATCCCAACCAAAAACACCACCGTCCCCTATATATCTTGTACCCGTAACAATATCATAGTTATGTGAAATTTGTTCTTCAATAAATTTCGGAATAAATTTTGGCTAAAAAATTAAAAATTATTAATGTGAAATATTAATTTTTCTAAGTTACATGATGGCTTAAATCTGCATCCATTATGATTATAAAATTTCCTGTTGCATGTTTGATCCCATGCATATAAGCTGTTCCTAATCCAAGCTTAGAAGCTCTAGGTCTAAGTACAATTTTATCGTTTCCATAAATATTTTGTAGGTCCAAAGCTATTTCTGAAGTACCATCTGGGCTGCCGTCATCAATTACAATTATTTCGTAATCAACTTGGCTAAAAAAATAAAAATTTGGATTACAAATTTTTAATAATCTTAAATCTGACCTATTTTCTACACGGAAAAAATCATGAACACCTTACAATTAAATGTAGTTTCAAAATATTTTGAAAAACTATGTCGCAAAATAAATATTTGAAGGAAGAAGTTAAGATTGTTATTAATGCAAAAAAAATTCATGTAGTAAGTCTTCGATTAGTGTACAATTTGCTGTTTTGTGTTACAATTAAACTAAACTTAGTCAAAGTAAAAGAATATAACTATTTTATTCCTACTTTATAACTCTTTTCTTAAAAGAATGAATAGAATATCTCTGATATACGACTATAGAAGAAAAGAATTATCAATAAAAGAAAAAACTGAAGTCCTTAATTTTCAGACTTATAACTGTTCTCTACATGCAGTTTTCGGGGCAATGTGCTCTTACTATAGGTTTATAAAAAAGGAAAATTATTTGCCATATAGTGTATATATAATTCCAATTTCGATATACATATATTCTAATTTTTAAAGCAATAACAATGACAGATTAAATTTAGACCGAAATAATCTAGGTATTAAGCGACGTGTCATTATATTTTAAAACAATTACCTCTGATTCATATATTTAGTAATTAACCAAATTATGATTGGCAAATTATCTTTCTCATTATATGTTGGAAGAAGAATGCTATATTTATTTTTATCATCTGACATTTTACTTTAAAATATAACCTAGTTATTTCAAAAATTCTACAACTTCAAGAAATTTTGGTGTTGACACTAAAAGTTAGTGCTGCCCAACTTTAAATTTTAAACCACTTTTGAAAATAAGTGATCTATAAAAAGGTATTAGGAAAAATTAATAATTTAATAAAAGCAAAATACTTAAATAATTTATATAGTAAATATTTCAAGTTTTATATGTTTTCATATTTTAATTTATTAATTGAAAAAATTGATTTAATTTTTTCCATTGAACAATAATTTTGAAAACGCTGCTAGCTTAACTAAATATATATGAATTCGAGTGTCACCAAACTAGCAGCGTTTCTAACAGCGGTTTTATAGAAGTTTTGAGGCAAGCTTACACAAAAAGTAAATTTACTGCAATAACTACACTATAAATCTTTTTGAAAAGTATAATTTGTACCTTTAAACCAATTTTATTGCATTTATAATGCATTATTATTTACCGTAAGTCGCTTTAATACAATAAAACTAGTTGGAAAGCATAAGTTTTATATTTCCAATCTAAATTTCAAACTTAAATAAACTATTAAGTATAACCGCGCCTCAAAAATGCCTATAAAAACGCTGTCAAAAACGCTGATGTAAAATGAAGAATGAAAAGAGCGTAAACCCCTCTCGCGACTCAGCAGGAGTAAATTCGTTTTATGGTGCTAATAATTAAACTTTTGGTATTAAAAATACCACAGATATATATTGTTATGAATTGAAAATAAGTTATTTGTTATATATAATAGGAAAATTTAGATAATTTAAGTAGTACAAAAAGAAAATTTTAATTTCTTTATTATTTTTCAAAATAGAAAAGTTTGCGTGGTATAAAGAACTGTCAAAAATAGAACTAAAATAATGGTAAATAAATACTGAATTAATTAAAATTTAAATAGTGTACCAACAATATATTTTGCACCAGTTTCTTTTCTATACATAAAAATTTATTGGTGATCAATTGTAGTCTTTGAACTGTTTTGTAATCAATGTTTTTTTTAACGTCACATTGAATCGATTTGCCAAGAAAAAAACTGTTTTTTCTTTTATCTTTTTTTACAATTAAATTTCTAAAATGGAAATAGATAAATTAGAATGTTAATATATTTCACAATGATTAGATAATTCGGCAAGTCTAGACAGGTAAAAATTTAGTGTTTTCCTATTTTCTTTTACTATAAATTTCTGTTAATGATATCACCTTGCTCTTGATCATTCAATAATTTTGACAAAGAAAAAAACAAATATATAAGTTATGACATTGAATAATAAATAAGTTAAAAAATTGGGAACGTTTATGTAATACACATTCTTAATATTGTTTTATGATCTAATATTTATTTCTATTATCTAAAATTAATTTAAAAATATATTCTTTGGTATTTAATATGTTAATCTTTAAATTTTTGTTAAAAAAATATTTCAACCAATTTAAAGCCTTAATTTAAAAAAGACACCTGAAAAATTTTCTATCAAACTTTTTTTTAACTAGGTCTAAATTTATGGCATATAATTCGCATCTATGATACATGCAATTATATATATTTTTTTAAAGATATTCTTATCAAAGAAACAATAATGAAAGTTGTAAAAAGTCGAAATTTTATATTAATATGACCATAATTAATGTAGGCCAGATTATTGAAGCTAACGTCGTGATTCATTTTAGGAAAGATATTGTCTGTTTTTTTATCCAGAAACATGTTTATCTTAAAAACTGATACGGTTTTCATAATTCATATGAAAATGAATTAATAACTTTATGCGTATGAAGAACTGTTTTGAAATAAAGCGAAACTAGACATTCATTTCATATCGCAACTAGCTAAGAACTCCAGTATTTCAATCAATTTAAGTAGATCACAGAATATATTGAGTTACTAAAATTTTTTACATTTATTTCATAAGCTTCAAAATTTATTAAAAATCATTCTTTTTCTTGCAGATCTCATGTATAAAGAAGAAACTTGTGAAATGTTAACTCCAAGGCTGTGTTAAGTTGTATTATAATCAAGAGGTGAGCGATTAACGGATAATTCCATTATGAAGAATGTTTAAATTTTAGATCAATTTCTAGTATAAAGTGTGTTTTTGGGCAGATATACAATATGTAGTAAGCTGATTTAGTTAATCTCATCAGATATTCTTTTTATTTGGAATATTATTGGATGAGTATGATTGTAGACATTTTATTATGTTCACTAAGGGAGCAAGTGAGCCTTTTTTTTAAATTAGTTATTGTTTCAAGTGTTTTATTTTGTGAAATATTGGCAGGAATCATTACCTGAGCTGATTTTAATTATTGTTGAATACAAGATTTGCTTATCTACCAATTTATAAAAACCTCAATACCAATTAAAATGTTAAATTTTTAACAAGTCAACATTAAACTCTGCTTTATTCCAAATTAAATCTGTCAGCATGGCTTTGAAAATTAAAAGATGTATTTTTTAAACTCAACCCAAAGGTGATTTGTTGCCATTCTTTCTAATTTAAGTGTCACGTTTTAGTTGAAGTAATACAAAGTTTTTATTTTTGCTATTAATGTGAGTAGCTCTATCTACCTTCCTATTCCCAGTGTTCACATAAAAGTGATAGTTGTCAACACGCAGGTTCTGTTTTTAGTCTTGAAAAATATCTTGGATTATATGTTAAAAGAATTTTCTTTCCACAATGCGTCAAATGCCATCAAATGTTTACTATGATTAAAAAGAATACAACTTTTAAACCATAGAAACAAATAATTTAAGACTAAAGATAATTCCATGATTAAATTTTTAATGCAATTTTTATCTGCACTTATTTCTCGTATGAAAGTGATTGATTTCAATAAAGAAACAAAATCCGTTTATCTTAAATGATTATATTTATTTTGATAATACATTAAAACTTATAAGAAGAAATTTTAAACAATTAATTTCAGTTAACGTAACCATAATTATCTTCTTTAGGAAATGACAAAGCTGAGCTTTAACTAAAACAAAACGAATTTTTGCTCATTAAATGAGAAATATATTACAAATACTTTTAAATCTCGAATTTGGAATTTCGACCAAAGTCAAATCTAAATTTTCCTTTAAAGTATAAAATCAAGTAAAGAAAAATATTTCAAAATAATTTTTCAACTAAATGGTTATTTTTAATATTTTCAAAAATGTTAATTGAAATCATTCTGAAAGACGTTTAATGCCATTAAGAAAATTAGAGCATAGAAGTAAGCAAAAAAAAAAAAAAGAAAACTTTTAAACTCAAAATAAAAAGCTGACTTCTATCATTTGAAAAATAAAAATAAATTAAAAGTGAAAGTGCACAAGTGCACAAAAGAACCGGGGTGCTATTTTAGGACTAAATAAAATTAGAAAAATGAAAAATAGATTTTTACTATTTGTTTGCTAAATAGTTTTAATTCAAAATATTCTTAAAACGAATTGAAAATATGCCACATTTGTTAACTAGAAACAAAGCTTCATGAAATTTTATAGTTTCAATTAAAGAAATTGTTAATTTATTGAAATACAAAGGCCGTTTTATTTTTCTGGTTTTTGTGTCCATACCTTATATACCTCTTTGCATTTGCTTTATTAAATAAAATGACTTCAGAAAATAAATATTTATTAATAAATTCAAAAGCTCATATAGAAATTTATGATAATAGTAAAATGAGAACTTTAAAGACATCAAACTTACCATTTGTAATGTGCAAAATTTTTTAGATGAATTGTAGTAAAATCGCTAGTTAATTGTTGGAAAATTTTCCTTTATTTTATAATTTTTTACCAGTATATTGGCCCCTTAGCTATTATACAATGTCATACAATATTCTATAATACGATGACGTGATTGTATCGTGTAAAACTCGTGTTGCAATATTGGATAGACAATATTTGTAGGGAATTGACAGGAATAAAATATTGCGTAAAATACTTATTGGATACTCATCCAATATTGGAATACCCGAAATTTAAGAGTTTTAGGTAAGATTTATCTCTCAATTGTCGTTCTAAAGGAATATTTTTTTAACAAAAAGTTGAATTGCTAGTCAACACCATTGGTATCTAATATAATTCTACTATTTTCCATGTGACATTGATATCACATAAATACTAGAAACCTTCTTAATAATTCAAAAATAAAACTAAAACACTAGGACTAGATTCTATCTGAGATTTAAATTTTTGTGTTTTTATATGTTTACCATGTAACTTTTTCAATCTTATTATGATCTCTAGCTAAAAGATATGAACTTTAATTGTCCAAATATATTGCACTTTATTTTGTTTTATTATAGACAGCACTTTTGTTTCTGAGAAAAATATTCAATTCAATTTTCATTACTTTAACTACAATTTTTTTTTACTTTACCATTTAAACTAGATGAATTATATTTAATACATAAACAGAAATTTATTGTAATCACAATCGAAATTTAGAATTTTTCCATGAAAAACCATAAAACTTAATTATTTTTTGCTTTGTCGGTGCTTTACAATCATATTAACAATTAAGGCGATAACCAAATCCAAGACACCTTAACATTGATTGTAAAATTAACAATTTTATTTTGTTATTTTGTTAAATGGGGGGATCTGACTTGAGTTTGACTTCAAGGTAGTAACTCTGCGTACGTGCAAGAAAGCATTCATGAGATGAACGTAATTCAAGTAAAATCTTAAAATTTGCTACACTGATCTCCGATCAAATTTTTAAATATATATTTTTTTCAAAATAAATTTAATAAATAATTAATTAATAAAAATTACTTTGAAACTTTTAAAATGTGTTTACATAAGGTAGTGTTGAATTTTTGTATTAATAATATATAAATTTTAATAATTTATTGTATTTTAACATAAAACAAAATTTGATTAGATAATAATTACGAAGATTAGTATCTTAATACTCTGTTTTTTAAGTGCAAGTTTTGGTGCTAAATTTTTCCTTTATTTTACTGGAAAAATTCTTAAAGCAAATGATAAAAATTATCTTTCTTTGTTTATTTTTTCCTTCAAAACAGTAATATTGGTTTTGTTTTTCATTTTGTCAATAAACTGCATGTAAAATTAAATTGTGCAACTTAATCCAAATATTAAAAGTTTAATATATAATAATTTAATTATATTAGATTGAAATATTTCAAAAAAAAAGTATTTAAATTGATGGAGAAAGTTTACGCACAAAAGTTTTTTCAATATAGCAGGATATTTTTAACTAAAAAATTTTTTCCCATGAATCACAAATAACTAATCATAAATTCTAGTATTGAGGGCAAAATAAACTTAAATCAATACTTCTTTATTCTGGAAAAATCAGCCGTATATAGTGATAGCGACACTATCCTTTGATGTGTAATTATTATTTTTTTTTTTTTTAAAATGATATTGAATTTTCTACTTCTATGTGTTTTCTAATATCACTATTGGATGGAACCAAAAAGCTATAATATTTTTACAGAAGAAAGTAGAAATGTCACTTGAAATAATATTTAAGGTTTGGATAACATTGAATCTGCGCCTAACAAGAATAATGCGACATGAATCAGACTTTTAACGGACTTGTAGTCAAAGTAAAAAACCAATGTAATAGAATTAAAGTAAACGGTAAAAAAATACCCTAGTACAACTATCTTAACGCCCAGGCGTAATACGCAAAGAAACACCACTTTTGGGTGAACTGTATGCAAACATTACAGATTGCAAACGAGTTGTGAATTATACACATTTATCTGAACTTTAAAAGTTGATACAAAAAACTCTACTTTTACTAGGGAAACGGAAAAAACTCCATCTAAAATTAGACGGGTAATAAGAATCGTTTGCATCTATTACTTTTTAGTAGTAAGTAAAAGTTCACTAATGTTCCAATATATCGCAAAAATTTAAATTTTTTCCAATGGTAATGTGTTTGCATTATTAAAAATTTTTAAAGAACTGAGAGAAAGCCTTTTTGATTTTACAAAAATTCAAATTTTGTAATAAAATAATAGTTATTATACCGCAAAAGTAGGGAAAAGGCACGTAGGTTGAGATGGGCTTTTATTTAGTTACCATTTTCAACTCTGGAATGCTGAATGGTAAAACCATATACCGTTGAAAATGTATTGTAGGCGCTCCAGAAAATGATTTGGTTCAAAAATAGATTCTTGAAACATATCATTTTTGGCACCCTTAAATTTTCACACATAGATTGAGACAGTCAAAAAATTTTTCAAGAAATAAAACCAAAATGAATTAAACCTACAAATTTTAAATGCTTATTTTATTTACTCTACAGGTTTTTGTGTTGATAAAGGAAGAATAAACATTTTAAAAACCCTTCATACAAATCATGTTGGGGTCCACATCTTCTGGATGTGTTATTTGTGCTGCCTGGGATCGTTTTTTAGCCTTTTTTCACACCTGCATCACACCTTTCCTTCCTTTTCTTGAGATCAGCAATGAAATCTGGTGAAGTGTCTCAATTAACGTACATCGACGTTATTTGGGCATGAATAATATTTCTTATTACAATGACTCCCTGTGTTCGGAATTCAGCCAAAATATTAAAGTAAAAATAAAATTGTAGTTAACATGTTATAATTACTTCTTTTTAGCGAAAAAACACTTCATTTTTTCACATTTGAGCATTGAACAATGTTAAATGTCAATTGCCAAAACTAACAAATACATTTTGAAATTTATGTGTCCTTTTTGCTACAACCTCAGGGGTAATATTGAAATGATTTTTCAACAGACTTAGTGTTGGTTTTGGCCCTATCTTAATTGCTAGGGCTGCCTGTAGAGTGCTGGCTTACAGCCGAGCTGACGCCGATTGCGATACCGAAGACTATAAAGTCGTTATGGGTAAATCAATAGGAATATGCTCAAAGTGTTCAGAGTGCAAGCTTACCAAAGAATAGACTATCATAATGGGAACCGGTGTCAGCTCGGCTGTAAGCCGGCACACTCTAGGCAGCCTAAAACATTAGCCATCAAAACGACGAGCCAAAGTGTCTAGTTGAAGTACAATAATTCAATTATTCAGTTGAAGTTTTGAGATGTAAATATTTCTAAGCATTACTTAAATTTCTCCTCGTTTCTGGTTAAGTTTCTTAAAATTATAGCATTTATTTATTCAGCGGATAAACCCAAATCTTAATTGCCAAGAAAAATACAGTATTTTTTTTTTTTTTATCATGAGACTTTCTTTTTATATAGACTGGTTTTATTTTACTTGTTATTCACAAATACTTTTGAAATTTCTAAAAATTTATAAAGCGGAACCGCATGATTTTAGCCTGAATGATTTTTAAAATATTTAATAAACAACTTACTCAAATTACCTATAAACTTTTTAGTTATTTATAATTGCATAAAAAACTTTATTTCAATAGTCAAGAAACATTAATAGACTTAAAAGTTTTGAATATTCTTTTAACTGAAGTGAATACAAATTGTCTTTTAACTATTTTAAAATATCTTATATAATTTGAGTGTGTTCTATTTCTATTAAATATCAAATAATTAAAAGGATTTAATAGGATATTATTATTTAATATATTTTTTCAATGTCAAATGTATATTTTAAAATTGTCCATTTGAAATTGAATTGAAAATTATAAATAATCTTGGCCCTTTATTCTATCTTTTAATAATTGAATTGAGTTCAAATAAACACATTGCATTCTTGCACTATTTTGTGTGTACTTAATTTGTAGTGCAACTAGAAGGAAGATATCCGGTGTATGAAGTTATTTTGGATTAGAAGAGAATGACGTGTTTTATATAGCCATTATTTCAGCTCCACCGAGTTATTTTAAGAAAGAAAATCAGAAAATATGTTTCTTGTACACGATGATTAATGTTAAATGACATTAAATAAAATTAGAATTTGTTTATAAATGTATTTCCTATACACAAATTAGTATTATCTTAAATATGATTTAAATTTCAAAGTGGAGCAATATAGAATATCGTGATATATTAAACCATAATAGTGGAACTATTGTTTAAAATTAATCTTACGATATAGTTTTTTTTTAAATGTATAATGCCACTAAACTTCATCAAAATTATAAACAAATTTAGTAAATACTTAAAAGCACATTAGCTTTTCGAACCAATCAATGTTTATTTCTATTTATTTAAATTCAAATTTGTTTGTCTGACACTCGACTTTTTGTCACAAACGATCATTTATGATAGAGTCACGATTCGAAGCAGACGGTTTTAAATTTGTGCTAAATATATATATATAATAAAAATATAGGAAAAAACAAAATTATTCTTCATTAATTAATATGTTTTCTAGACAATGGCTTTTTTTGAATCCATAGAAGGTGTTAAAGAAATTTTTATTAATTTTAACATATTGAATAAAAATTAAAACTAAATAATATTAAATATTTTTAGGATAATAGTGAGTCAATGCTGGCGGCATCTCAATGTGGGGTAAGGACCCCTCTGAGCCCTCTGGCACAAGCAACAATAGAGAAACATTTGCCAGGTTTATCAGGAAGACGTTTTTTACAGCGTACTCAGACACCAGTTATACAAAAAGTTGATGCTTCAGTAATAACAGGTGAATATACATTTTTTCAAATATTTAAATAGCTTTTAATAAAAATTTATTTTTATTAGTTATTTATTAGTTTTAAAATTTTTTTGCATTGTATGCTATGATGTCGTATGAAGACTTCAGAGATTCATCCGTTCATACTTAAAAATTCTCTGTTAAAATAAACTTAAAGTATTTTACTTGGCTTTAAAATATTCAGTTTTACTTGAATTTGAGAATTTTTATAATTAAAGCTAAATAATTTTTGTGTATTCAGTTTTTTTAGTCTGTACTTATTACACCGTGATTGTAAGTTGCATGGAATTTTTATAGTAATGCTTGGTTATAAATAGCTTATTAATTTATATTTTCTTTTCATATAAATAAATATCACTTACTCTCAGTAACGTGTTGTTAAAAGATGCTTTTGTAAATAAGAGCCTATAAATTTGTATGCATTGCTATCTAAATCTTCAAAAATAATTAAATATTTTTCTGTTAATCATTTAAATAAAGTTTTTAGAGTTCCAAAATATCCTCAATCTACTTTTTCGATTAATTTATTGCCTTATTAGTATCTTCATTAGAAACTTTTGCTTTGTATTTCTATAGTATTTTAGATTTTGCTATGGTATTCAAAAGCTTTCTAATCTAAAAAGATCAAAAATTTGATTCCATATTATAAAACCTAAAAAAACTTGCAATATAATAATAAATTCAAAGAACTTTATTGATTATATCCTATTTGCACTTCCATGAATATCTTTTTGTTTCCTATATTTTGAAATCATTCTAATTATAAATCAAATACAGTTTAATTATCTTTATAAAAGCTTCTTTTAAGGGACATTCTGCGAATTGCGAATGGGAGAAGGGTATCATGAGTGTGGATCAATCAAAAACTTACAGCATATTAACAGGTTTAAATATGTAAAAATATTGACATAGACTTGATGAAAAAATTTTGTACTCCCTGAAGACTTCCATATTTAAATGTAGAGGGGATTTGACAAATAAAAATTTGATATTACATTCTTAGATAAAATAGAGAAAAATTAATAGTTGGGAATGTGGAATATAACCTTCTGCTTTCCTAATATTGATAGTACATAAAATGCAATGACAAAACTTATATATTTTTGGTTCTTAATTTACGGCAATATTCAATTATTAAACTAACTCAATCTCTTTGAGTGTAGTTCCTTGTAAAAAGTCTATATTATTCTTAATATTTACATACCTTCTCCTATATATCTCATGTCCCAAAAATTTTAGAAGACTTTATACAACAGTTAAAGATTATTTAATTCTAAGAAAAATTTGGTTATTTTTCTCTATTTCTACCTAGAGATTTATGTTCTCAAGGATTAAAACAAAAATTAGAGAGGGAAAGGTAATCTAAGAACAATTTCGGCGAATAAATTAAATGTTCCAGGTAATATTTTTCAAGCAGCTGATGAATGTCATATTTTTGTTTTACCTGTCAATAGATATCTCTAGTTTCAGTTTTGATTTTGCTTATGAACAGTTAAGAAGTCATATTTAAGTGAAATTTAGGTAATGCAAGCATAAAAATATTTAAAAACAATCTAATTCCATTTTGCGAAAGTTATAATGGACGCTTTGATTTTAATGTCAGATATAAATAATATTAAGGATAAAAATCGTAAGAAATAATTAAATATATAGATATATATTTTTTTTATAACTATACATAATTTATTTATATTTCAGATATTTGTATATGTGAAGATTTACCAGAAGTTGAAATATTTTCATTACTTGAAGAAAATATTCCAAAGTACAAAATACGTGCCGATAAATTAACAGAATTTGGTGGTTACGAAAATCAAGATTGGTTCATAACAGCACCCGCACTTTCAATACCTACAGAAGGTCTTGGACTTAATAAAGATCAATTAAGAGAAACTTTAAATTATTTTCGTAAGTACAAATTTATTTTATGAATTTTTTTGAATATTAGTTTTAGTGTGCAGAAATAGAATTTTTAGGTCGTTTTAAACTTTTTTAAAAATAAAATCGATTGAAGTGAATTCAGTATAAAATATGATTAATTTATAAATCAAAAATATTTATTATTGCTTTTTTGATAGCATGAATTTGTTTAATATACAAATTATGTTTTCATTTTCTTTATATTAATTTAATATATTACCGAATTTATTCGTTATTTATTGTTTAAACTCTGTATTATAAATTTGTTAAAGTAAATGTGACCCGAATTATTCCATCACAAAGTTGACACAATCATAAACGGCTTTTTTGTTTTTTATTATTAAATACTTAAGCCTTTCATGTAAATAGAAAATTTTCATATTAAATTTTACCTTTTTTGATTTGCCCGGAGAAATTCCTTAAATAACATTTAACACGGATAAAATTTGCTTATGAGTGCAATAAAAGACAAAAAGAAATATATATTAAGAAAAATCAATTAATGCCGTGTTATTAATATTTAAATTTCAAAATCACAATTTTATAAATTAAATTATCAAAGGTTACCTGTGATTTAAAGTAGGTAATTGCATATTGTTATTGATAGCCAAAAAACTTATTTTAAAAAATTGATATACATTCCAAAAAAAACAATGATATTGGCAAAAGTTGATTCTATTGGCGATTTGAAGATGAATTCTGTGAATAATATACTAGTATATATATAATTTAAAATGCGACAATTATTTTATATTTAAATTAACTCATTTTAACTTTCAAAGAGTTTCTCAACTTTTACCAAAGTTTGATTTCAACCCTTTATTAATATTTTTTAAAGAATTTACTTACGATTGCTTTAATTTTGCGAGGATTTTGGCAACTCTCAAATAGAATTATAAAACACTAATAAATAATAATTTACATATTACTTTAAAACCAACACAAATTTTCTAATTAATTGCAAACAATCAATCACAAAAACAAATGCAAAATTGCTCCGATTTCAGAAAAGAAACTCCTCATTCATATTTGCCTTATTAAAAAAATAATTTCTTTTTACTAAAATAGGCGAATAAAAGAATCTTTCTTTGAAACTCCTGAAAGTATAATAATAATAATAAAAATTAAACTTTAAATTGTTAAAAATTTAAAAAATATGTTATTCTATATGTGTCTATATGTCCATACGAATATCTTAATGAAAATTTGAAATTTCGCTTGTTAAAATTTAATACATTTTATTTTGTCTTGTGTACTACTATATCAAATATTAAATTCACATATCCCATAACTAAATTTTGAAACTTGATAGTTTTATAAGCATTAATAAAATCAAAAGTTATTTTAGCCTTGTGGCAAATAAAAACATAATATTCTTTATATACTTTTTTGTTTCTTAAGTGAGATCTTAAATTCATATTAGTCTTAATTGATACAAGCTTTAGCTACGTTAAATAATTAAAATTCTTAAATCAAAACAAATAATTATTTATTTTACTTAAAGTACAACTGAATAAATTTGTTTATAAGATTTCGTATTGAACTACTTATTGTAAAGATTAGTATTAAAAAGGTTATAATTTTTAATATTATAGTCATAGAATTAGGAATATTTCGTCTTACAAATCCAGTTTCATATCCATAATATAAACAAGTCATTCCAATTATAAAAGCTAAGCTACTTATTAAACTATGCATAAACTTGATAAGTAATGGTCTAATTTTTTTTCTAAGCTCTTTGCCATAAAGTGATGTAAGTCCAGTCAACAAATTTAGCCATAGCATTTGTGTAGCTATTATTCCTATTGAATATAAATTTTTATTTCAATATATTTAAAAAAATATTGCTTAATAAATTACCAGTTATTGAATGTACTGATTTAATTTTAAATCCTTTATGGAATATTTTGACTACTACCCCTAAAAATACAAAAATTGATCCAATTATTTGTAATATTAAATGAATTTTTCTGGTATTTTGACAAATTATTAAATTTTTCCATGTATTATTTTTATTGAAAGTCATAATTCCTTCAGCCATTAAGCATTGAAACTATAATTTAATATGAAAAAAATTTGATATTTGAAAAATATAAGTGATCATATTACTCCGGTTGCGCATAGCCAAGCATGTAGAGATGTTTTTGAGAATCCAGATGTAATACACAACCAAGTTAAGTAGAATGTCACAAAACTAATTAAAATATGATTGATTATATTTAAAAATATTTTAATATTCTCAACTAATTTAATATTGACATTGTTTTCCATTTCGTTTTTTTTATTGAAATATCAAAATGAATTTACTTAATTAAATTGAGTTAGCTACTAAAACTAAATATTTCTAGAGAATTTAATCATCAACATGTTTAAAGTGATAACTGGTAATCTTTTTATAAAAGCGCGTTTTTCTCATGCACGTGAACCTCGTCCAGGGCGTAAAGTCTCAAATAGATTGCCAAGTTGTCCTTTTACTTTCATATTAAAACACACTTTAAAATTATTCATGATGTGATTTTATGAGCTTACGATTGATATTTGCTTTTAACACTTTGATAATTTTTTTTGAAGAAATATAATCGCAATGCAGTTTTTTTGTAAATTTTTAATTGAATTGTGATAATTTTGCTTGGAGAAATATAATTGAATGTTTTTGAGATAGAAGAATATCAACAAAAAAAGATTTAACATTCTTTTTTAAAAAATAAAACAAACTGAATTATATTTCAAATAAATATTCTCTCAGGAATTTGGTAATATCGTGCAAATTTAAAGGAAAAACACATTGAAATTATTTTGTGTATTTTCACAGATTCAATAGTTCAATGGTTTCTTTTATGACACTTTTTTTTGAAATTTCTATCAAATTTCCCTGATACAAACAATTTTCGATGGAGAATCGATTTTTTTGTACGGGAGGCTAATAATGAGTATAACCTTTGGTGGAGAATAGGTATTAGGGCATAACGGCACAAAAAAACGAAAAAAATCTGAATATTTGTGCTAAAGTTTGAGTTTCGAAAAATAGGCAGATTCACAAGATCCTTAAAACAATACGTGCAAAATATGTGAAGACTGGCACATGTGCACTTTTCTGGTATGGTTTTTGAAATAAAATTATACTCAATGCCTGTGGGCCACCGGTGGTCCGCACCGGGTAGAACGTGTTAAACGTTCACTTTAAACGTGTTTTTAAGTATTTAGAAATATTCAGAATAAAAATAAAGAGTCTGATTATATTAAGACCAGTGCAATCCAATAGTTTTTGATCAAAATTTCGTTTAATGATAAATTTCTATTCAAATTATTAAAGTTTTTTCAGAAAAATTTCTTACATTGGTGTATTTTGTGAACTTAATTTTGCTGAATTCTGTTGAGTATAAGTAGTTTGCTTTTAATTTGATGTTTTCTTTTTTATATTTTTGATTCATTTTAAAATTACACTTGACTATTGAATTCGCAAGTGCTTTCTTTCTTATTATACTTTCGATTTCTCTGATTTTATATAATTCTTTAGAATTGATTTCCATTTTCCATTACCTGAAGTAATATTTTAATTTTAATTATTATAAAAATTCAGTTGCTCATCAACTTTACAGTGCACTATAACTATATACATAACATATAAATTTGTAAAATCATGTTATATCAATTATATACAAAATTTACATATTTGCAAGAACTTATGCAATTGATTGTTCAATAAAACAATAAACAATATGTTTACTAAAGTTTATCATCTCATAAAGTGGACAAACATTGCTGGGAATATCAGACTTTAAGTTCACAATATATTTGAATAGATAATGCTGAAAGTAAGTTACTATTTTCTTAATTTAACCTAAGTCAATACACTTTTATATCTTTGTGGAAATGTACTAAAAATAATTGTTTTTTATGTTAGGAATTTAAGATATTTTATATTGAATCAATTAGCGTTTTCACTTTGACTTTTTAATGACATTGTCGATAAAACTGCATAATTTTATTATACTAGCCACTGGTTTTTAAAAACTTATTAAAGATTAATTTATTTTTGCTACCACTTTCTTTAAGCATAAATTTGAATTTGTTATGATTTAAGTGTCACATTTAAAATTGTTGAAATATCTAAAGATATTTCGGTGTAGAAAGATTATTTTCATGATTAACTTCCAAAAAGATATTTTTTTGTTTTTTGATTTTAATAATAAAAAGTAGATTTATAGTATAGTTCATTATTTATGCGAGATTTACCTTAAAATTTGCAGACCTGATGACGAAAATTGAGATTTAGAAATTAATTTTTCTTATTGTTTTTAGTAGTTAGGTTTGCTGCGTCTTGTTGTGTAATTCTGTTTTTATGAAAACTCAAAATAACCCTGAAAAATATGGATTTTAATATAGTTACCACAGGATTTGAATGGTAAAGATTTTCTAATTTCTTAATAACACAATTTTTAAAAAGAAATTAAATCTTAATGTTTAACTGTCAAATGTACTTTGTCCTTGGAAAATGTAGGAAATTGAAGTAAGTGTTCTTTCACTTCTGAATTCACCTCTTTAAAAGTATAGGCATACCTGTTTTATGTGAATTAACTGCTGGGTAGTTAACTGGGTCTCTTTTTGTAGTTTATGTGTAAGACTGAACGTAAATTAAGGTTGACAATCGGACAGCGATTTTTGAAGTCATTGTATAATAAAGTTCATTGATGCTTCCCCGGAGAAAATTGTCTTTAAAATTCTCCGGATGTTAGATGCCTAATTTCCCCAAAGGTAGAGTAGTTAAGCAATAGAAAACTTCAAGTATCCGGAAAAAAAATGTAACTTCTAGGCTAGGAAGAAATTGTCAAAGCACACGATATTTTTCATAACTCATATATACACGTACATAAAGTAAGGTTGCATTTGGATTTCTAATGTAGTCTGTTGCTGTATGAGTACAGTATCATGGTTGGCCAAAGGATTTACATCTTTTAGTAGATGTAGATGTGATCTTCTTCGAAACTTTCAATTCCAGAATTCGTTGCTGAATTTACATATTTGGAAGCAACAAGGCTGTCATTAGTTACTTAGATGTTATTTTATGCTAAAAGATAGCCTGAGTATTGATTAATCGCTTAGTTATTTTAAATAATCATTTCATAGCTCATAATCACAATTGTGAACCAAATTTTTATTTTTGGAATTTTACTCAACACTTTTCCTTTCTTTTAACCGCTAAATTTTAGGTATCACACTGGTTTTTTTCGTTGTTGACACGTTTAATATTATAGTTCTTTAAAATAAGTTGTCAATAGAATGACTTTTTTTTTCGCAGAATAAGGAAAAATTCAATACAAAAACGACAACAATAAATAAAATAAGTAAAGAGAAAACACGTTAATGGTTTAACCTATTTATAGGGATAAATAAAAGATGTGTTGAGAAAAGGAACTTCAAAGCTAATTATAAAATTTCAATGAATTTATTTTTGTGTTTTTTTTTTTTCAAATTTCAATGTACAGCAAATTATTTTTATATAAATTTTTTAATATAGCACATCTCAAAAATGATCGTTTTACACTATTTTTTTTTGTTTTAGCAATTAAACGAACCATTACCGATAATTTTTTAATGTTATTTTTGCTAATCATCCTTTTATATTAAAGTTAATTAATTTGAAATACTTTTACACTTGTTTCTCTATGGTCAATTACCTATGAAATTTTCTTTTCTTTTGGATAAAATTTATTATTGAACGTGTTAAGTAAAAGTTTTCTGAGATTTTATATGAAATTTGTTCACAACTTTTGTTATAACTAAAAACAAAAGATGTCATCCGGTAGTATTTAAGTACAATATATAAATTTTTTTGCACAACATGTTTTGAAAGGCGACTAAATGCAATCTTTGTTTTTCTTAACTAGGTTCGATTTTTCTATTGTCTGATACACAAACTTGTGCTGATCTCGTTTACAGTTCTGCACTAATAAACAATACTAATAACTTTAATTTTTTTTGCTAAAAGTACCATTGTTGTTGACGATAAGTAAAATAATTTCACTTATAGAAAAATATGCATAGATATTGAATTTCTATATGTGATAAGAATTGATTTAAGATTATTTTTAGTGACATTATCAAATTTTGCTGAAGCTATTATTAAATTGATTAATATTATTCAGAATCTATGTATATGGGTGCAGGGTTTTTAAAAAGATCGTGCCGTACAATGGTCAATGAACTTTATTAAAATTCAAAGTTGATGTATTGTAAGCAACGGACTCGTGAGTTGTATATTTTTATTTTGAATGACTGTTTTATAATCATTTCAAAATAATATTTATCAAAAAATTGTGTATCGAAATAACATAATGCGTAGAATTTTTATTACGCTTGTAAGTTAAAAAACGGAATGTAACTTATATTATAGTACGTTATTCTACAAGAAGTGAGGAAGCACGATTTTCAGCCACCAAATTAATCAATTAAAAGCTTTCTTTGATAATAAAATTTAAATATTTGCTTGTGAATAAGAAACTCAAAATTATGTCAGTAATTTTTAAGAAATATATCAGTTCGGTATTGTTAAAAAAATGACTAAAAGGAGAATAACAGGTATTTTCTGTAGTTAAATTGTAGTTAAACAAGATTCTGAAATAATTTAATTGTTTGTTTTGATTTTACGAAAATAATTTTGATTTTTATTTTTATACTACTCTTAAACACCAAATAAAGATAGATAGATTGATAACAAACACAAAACAGTGTTATTTTTTTTAATTTGAAAATTTTAATTTATCAGTTCAAAATAAAATTCTCATATTTTGTGACTAATGTAAATATATTTTGATCTAATAAGTTCGCGCCGCGCTATCATAGAAAAATGTCAGTACAAATAGAAACTTCTTAAATTGCACTTTTCTGTTTTCCCGGGAGTTTAATAGGTTTCTAAAGATTATTTTCGGGTTAAAACTAATTTTCTCTTATTTATACAAAATTTCTAATCGAAGCTGGACATTAACGAAAACGTTTGTAAAATAATAATTGTTAGTGCTTATATATATACGATATGAGAAATTAGAAACCAATGAATGGCTCTATGAGCTTTAAATCGCTGCAATTAGTTGTACAAAAAATTTAGGTTGTCTTATAAAATAATTATTGTGCTGGAAGCAGATTCTTTATGAAATTTCATAATATAAATGCAAAGGTCCAATTATTTAATCTGAAAACGTGATTAGATACCTAACATTAAATCTGTAAACATACGTAAAAGGATGAAAAGTGAAAATTTACGTAGAAGTTGTTACCCGTTTTACCTGAATCCAATGTTCATGCAAGAAATTTCACCTGACTTGGCGCTTAAGTTAGCTTACAAAGCGGGTTGTTTTGCTTAAACCGAAGATTGAATTGAAAGATATTTCAGTTAGTATAGTGGTCATAACTTTTCAAATTTTATAAGACTGCAGAAATTTTTCGTAAACATTTTTTTTGACTTTGGGTTGAGTTTATAAAAAAGGCTGCAGACTTAAAGCAAGCAATTAAATTGGACCAAGCAATTAAAAATAGCCCTCTAGACATTTTTTCTATTACCAAGGGAAGAAATTATATGCAAAAGATGTGCATCATTATTAGTTCTCCTGCAGCAATGATATGTGACGAGAAAGTGATCACTTGCCAGAAAAAAAGGCAGCATGGTTAACAAACTAAATATTTTAACCCGTAGTAGAGAGGCGTTTTATAGATAAAAAAAAACCAACAGGCCATGTAATGTATTTTATTTTGTGTAAAAACAGGAGTTTTTTTGAAAATAAAATGTGTTCATTTTTATACAAAAAATTAAAAATTTTAAAAATAAAATATAAGCCAGGTACAAATTTTTAGTATTTGATTTCAAATTCTTAATGTCGATAATATACTTTATACTTGGGAATTTTTACTTAAATAAAAATATTAATTGTAATGCGTTATTTGCAACTGAATTTATTTTGTGTAAAGATATTATATATTGTATTTTTATTATGGCTTTTCTAAGAAGATTTTCTTAACTCGAAACTGAAATATGTTATTTCTTTAAAAAGAAAGAAAAAGGACTAAGCAAATTAGTTTTCCTTTTAATTGGAAGATACATTTGAAAGACTACAAAAAAGATATTACCTTTTAAGAGAAATTTATTTATTTACTTAAATGCGTGTTTTTGAATTTTATGAGCTGCACATATAATTGTTTTTCCAAGAGCTGAATCCTAATATTCACTATTCACTCTCGTCCCATATAAAATAAATGAAAATGGTCATTTGTGAGTAGAAATTTAAACATGTATAATTTGAATTTAAACCAAATGAAATTTTTTCCCCCCTTACCTTTAAAAGTGCAATGCTAAAAGGATCTTGCAATTAGTACATATTTTTACTGAAAATTGGGATTTCCCTTAATATTTCCCATATGTTGATAACTTAAGTAACATTAGGTAAAATCATAACATTAAAGGAATAATCGCTATTATTCTCTTATTTTTATTCTCCGAATTTGGGATTTGCCATATGTTGCAGGTAAATAGGGTAAAACTAAAATAAAAATTCTTAAAGTTAAAAAAAATAGTAAGACTGAAATATTGAAAGAATTGTAAATATTTTTCTCATATTTTTATTTTCAAATATTATTTTAATTTTGATGTACATTCCTCGAAGGCAAAATTATGATTTTTTGCCGTGTATGTATTAGTAAACTACTAAAACAAGGAAAATCGAAAGCGATTTGTGAGTAAATATCTAAACATATTTAAATTTTTACTCACAAAATCTTGTTCAAAATTGATTTATTCACATAGTTCTTGGTTAATATGCTAGCACCGTTGTAAGACATTAATTAAACAATTTCTTAAAATATGTATCACTTTTCTTTTGATAATTGAAAAATTTATTTGCGGCTAATTTTGTTTTACTTACAAAACAATAACTGTTAATAATAACAACTTCCGAAAATATCAAATAACACATCCAAGAAAGGTAGATTGATATTTTTTTGTTTGTTTTGTTATTAAACACCAAATCAGATTTAATTGTTTAATTTTTATCTTCCTAGACATGAAAAATAATAAATAATTTTTGACTGACTTTTCCTTTCGATAAAAACTGCAATCTTATCGAATAATGAAATGCATAATTATAATCAAAATACTTCATAATAATAAGTATTTAAACTTAATGTTTATTATTCTTTTGTTTATGAAGAAAAATTCAACGAAAACGGAAACAAAATTTTTCATTAACTTCATACCATAATTCTGGGACCTAATTTAGTTTTTATTCATTTTATAACAGCACATTTGTCCCAACACTATAAGCTTGTCTTATTTTTGTAACAAAAAAAAAAAATTAATAACTCAAATCTGATACTTCCTATCTGAACCCTACAAAGTATTAATGGCTGGGAAAAGTAGTTTAAATTAAGTTTTTAAAACTATGAAAATTTTAAAATGGATAATGAAAGTTTTATTCAAGTGCATAATTTTTCTTTAATCAAATAATTATATCTTAAATGCATTTGATGTATTTATTTGAAGATCTTTTTTTTTTTGTTTCCGTCTAAACGAAATTCTATTTTTTTAAGAAAATGTCAAAACGGAAATTCAACTTTACATTGGACACTCAAAAAGAATCAAAATTAATTAAATTACACCAGAGAATATGTTTATTTTTTTTGTTTTTTTGAGTTACATAATTTTTGAGTTCATTAACTTGCTAGAATTTCAGTGCTTTGGAAATCATAATGTTGTTTTTTGAAAAACTAATTTTAGTATTTATTTTTACTCATCTTATATACTTGACTTATAGCATTTATAATACATTAAGAGTGTCATTCATCCATTTCTGTTTAATTTAAACATGTTTTTAAAAGAATTTAATATTTTTAGAAATTTCATTATTTAATTTTTAATTACCAACGAAGAAGTTGTTAGGAATAAGCAATAATTAAAATAAAGAACACAAAAAGTGTGCTCGAAAAATTATTGATAGAATCTAATGTCTTTGAAAAC
This sequence comes from Acrocera orbiculus, assembly GCA_947359355.1. NCBI lineage: Eukaryota > Metazoa > Arthropoda > Insecta > Diptera > Acroceridae > Acrocera > Acrocera orbiculus. The sequence goes on from OX375757.1 coordinate 8,217,889, forward strand.
ATCAAAACCAACAAAAATGTCACAAAAACTTGAAAAATTTTATTCGTTTTTCCATGTAACGTATTATTAAAACTTAATAATAAAAAAAATAATACTGAAATCTAAATATTTGGACAACTGTAGTTCTTTTGCATATACTGACACTAGTACTGGTAAGCTTTAAGAAAAATATACATGGGATTTATGGGATTTATTTATACAGAGAAAGGAAGTTTTCTGATTGCTTATGAAATTTGTCGGAGAAGAAAATTTCACATTATACAATCAACATGGAAATTTTATTGAATGGCAGATGGTGTCATGAAAGCTCTTTTTTAAGATATTGTCATTTTATTTCCTTTCGAAGTTCAGTAGAAGTGTTTCTTCTATATATTTAAAGCTATTTTCTAAATTTTCCACTATTGTTTTTGCTAATGCACAGAAGATTTCCTATCCCTATAGAAATTTCTTATGAAAAATTCTCGATTGGATTCGACGTCAGAAAAGGCTATAAAGTTGTTATACCTTCTTCTCTAAGTAAACATATGTAATAAACCACAAAAGGAAAGTAGCTCTACTTCATCAATGAAAGAAAGTTACTTTTCAGCGATAACACCTACTTTCTCGGAGAAAGCAGCAATGAATTTAGTTGACAAATGGCCGCAAAACTCGCCGTCATGACTTTTTGCATGAAAATATGATTGAAAATTAGCTATAAGGCTAATTTCTGCATGCTATATTATAGAATATTTCACAAGTGAACTTTCCGACATGATTCACGCATGAATTTATGAATGAGAAACTCACTAATGAGTAATTTCCCTACTGGAAAATTCTATCATAGCGTTTACTTATACCTCTTACTAACAGGCAAAAAAAAATTTATTTGGGATTCTAAAACAAGCTATTTCCTTAAATTGATTCGATGTATTTGGTATTATAGTTACTTGTATAGCTCAACTGTAAGCCTCACGATATCAAAATAGTGCGCACTTTTTGGAGGGTTAGTATCAAAACTGCTTTTTAATGACTCATGTGAGCCTTGGTGTGTCTGATTAATTTTTTAATTCACTTTTATACCAAACATTAGAAATTTCTTTCTTGCTTGATACCTCTCTGGACTGAAGGCAAAAGTGAGCCAAGGAAGTGAGATTGAAATTGTGATCCTTATGGATCGTTTGATTTAAAATATTTGCCAGGGAAAAAGTTTTTTTAACTTTGCCGAGAATGAAGTAGCAAAGTTCTTTCAACTTTCAACCACTTTGGATGAATATCTGATAGATAACTTTCAAAATGAAGAATCTATCACTGCAAGGTATTCCATTTTATTCATTTTGTCCAATACTCACGAAACTTTAAAGAGCAGTTAATATGTTTGATCAAGTTGACATCTGTTAACTTAAGATAATAATAACAAGTATATCAAACTGAAAGAACAAAGCATTCCTAGAGCAAGTTATCCCTATGACAGGCCAAGAACATTTCACTTTGTCCTCGAGTATATAAATATTATAAGCGAAATTGTTATTTAATACAAACCTAGTATTTACGGTTTCGGTTAATCTAATCTTTGCTAAGCACAAATGAATATAATAAAGAAATAGTCATAAAATTTGAATAAGACAGATTATTCGAAAACTTTTAGTTCTGGAAAATTGATGTAATTTTTTCAACTTATATAACCAAAATATAATCTTTTTTATTTAAAAGTAAATAATTAAATTCACCTTCATTTATTGATTAATTTATTTTTAAACCATATTCAAAATATAAGACAATATCAACAATTCAATTTCAATATTTTTATGGAGATACAAATTAAACATATGTGCAACAAGTACGCTCAAAACAATCGAAAAATTAAAAATACACATGAAAAAATACTTTATCAGAAGTAAAAATAATTGTTCCAAAAAAAAAAAAAACAGTTTAAAGTTAAATAATTAAATTTTCACTGTCTACTAGAATAAGTTTAAAATATTTTCTGGCCACAAATCGATTAAAAGGAGACAAGTTGTTGATGCCTTTTAACTTTTTCCAGGAGATTTATATATATATTTATGGCGACAGAAAATGGTCATCAGTCAGTCTCTCAGACTAATGACGTTTTCATATGCTCCCCGCATGAGCTTAAAATCAAATTATATGCAGGAATAATAATAGCATCGGCTTCATTATAAATATTTTTATTTTCTTTTATCACATTTCATTCATTCATTTTATTTTTCTCTGTGTTCTCTCTGTGAGTAAAACCTGCATACAAATTCTCAGCTCGTTTGCTTGCGCACTAAATCCACATGAAACGTAATTAAAAATTTTAGTATTGGCTGAACTGCCTCGTTTACCGGTCTAATTTTTAATTTAATAGTGTATTAAAGGGTATATATAAAGTTTTTGAATATTATTTTTTTTCAATTAACGCCTAAAAATAGTTGAAAACAAAAATAGTTTAAAAATTTATTTCACTGACAGTGGGTGAACTTTGATTTATTTTTAGAAAAATTACGTATATAATGTGTAATTATTAAAATTGAAAGTTAATAAATATATTAAGTACTCAATGTCAAAAAAATATAATTAAAAGAAATTTGTGAGTTAATTATATAATTAAAAAATTATTTTCTGTTTGTGCAATCAAGACTTTTGATAAGTGCAAAAAAAATTAAATACAAACAAATTTTAGGTTTATATTTTTTTCAATGCAAAAACATTTGCCAGCAGAAATGAAAGAAAATATGAATTCTATTTAATTAATTGTAGTGTTTTCAGTGTTATTTAATTTATTAATTTAATTATAAAATATGAATTTGATCTCTTTTACATGATAATTGTTGAGTACATGAAAATTTTATGCATGCATTAAACTATCAAATCTCACGCAATGAAATTTTTAATTATTAATTTAATAATAAGATTCAGTGGTCAGCATTTATTAAAAACATACTATAAACATATTAAGAGCAATTTTATATTTATTTAATTACAATAAATCATTTAGGTCAATTAGATTTACATTAGGTTTTATAACGAATTTTTTTATTATTTATTTTTATCCCTGGAAAAGTGTTACTTTTTCATAAAGTATTGAAAAATATTGCTATGTAATAAACAGATAGTAATTTAATAAACAATGGTAGAAGATTCCATACAACTTCACAATTAGTTAAATCGAAGTCAAATCGAATCGTAAGTCGTAAAAGGCGTTTTAGATATTTAATATAGGACTTACAGTATGCTGAACTCTCTTACTGTAGAGTGCGTTGATACAAAAAAAAAAGAATTATTATTGGTTTATAGGGTTTTTAAATTACGTCAAAAATTAATAGATTAAAAGTAAATATTAGTTTTGCATAAGTTTTCTTGCAAAACCCCATACTGGAGTGCCTGGAGCATTAAAAACATGCAAACTGAGGATTTCACTTACAATGAATGAAATGTTGACAAAAAAAAAATGTTTAGATAATAATATATAAAAAAAAGTTTACCTATTAAAAATTTGTGATGTTGATTTAAAAAAAAAAATTTGATAATTGCCAAAATTCAGAAAGTATAATATTGTACATACTACCTTGATCAAAAAGTTCGCCAAATGATCGCCGTAAGGGAATCGGTAAAAGGCAAAATGATGGATTTTTTCGTTAAGAACACTTTATTTTAACTTCAAACGAACACAAAAAATTTGAAATTAAAAAAAAAATAAAATCGTTAGGTGGAAAAACTTATGCTTTATTTTAATTTGGTTTTGTGATCTCAGTTAATTCTAGGCTGAGATCTGATGATTATCGTAAGTTGGCTTTTTTGAAAGATGACTTGGAAAATGTTTAGCCAATTGCTTTTAATTATTTCAAAATATATGTACTTTCAATATATCTCTAAAAGCATGTTTTTTCAACCTTTATCTCTTACGCACTCCTTAAGCGACAAAATTTTTTATAAAATATCACTCACTATTATTATCCCTATTATGTAAGTGCAAAATTATACATGAAGGTTGCGTGTTGCTTAGAACTTTTTGCACTTTTACAATCTTTTAGTAGGACTGTAATCCTGTTCAACAATATTACTCATTTTTTTGATCAATAGAGTTATTCGTATAAGTATAAGGCATAAATCTTAGATATATACATTTTTTAATGCCGGATGCAAAGTGTTCTCGTTTAAGTAGCCTCATTAACCGCACGTAATATTATACAGATTTTATTTTCAAAGTTTATCAATTAAAGATTTCGTATGTTACTACTTATAATTAAGATAATACTATATTTCATGAAGTAAATAAAACGTGAAAAAGAGATCATTTTCATAATTTAATCCAATAAAAAAAAAACTTGATACAAATGATGAACATTTTTAGTTAAATATCTATCTAAATAACAATGGATGATAAAATCGAATATAATCCTGTTTATAACACCGTTGCGATCGAATCAAATGATTCCAGTAGTACATCTACAAAATATGGTGATTCAGATTTAACATCGAAACGCCGAAAAGAAAAAGAATATGAATTTTTTAATGAAAAATCCTTAGAAACAAATTTAAATAGTACATTCTTAGATTACTCCCCAAAAAAAGATCAAGATATTGTGAAAAAAAAGACACCAACATTTATAACAGATAGTCCATCGAATACAAGCAATGGTTTTGAGAATACATTCTCTGTTCTTCAAGAACAGTTAAATAAAAAGTATAATATAGAAAAAAATTATTTACAAAGGATATATGAAAATTATACATCAAATATGGCCTCATTTTCGAGTAATTCAGATAATGAAGGGAATTTATTTGAATTAGAACTTGAAGCTATACAGCGAACAAGGGAATATTTATCAAATACTAATTATGATTTTAATGATACTAAATTAACTGAAATAAACCATGTTCAAATATCTGAAAATGTTGATGAAGATTGTCCTGAATACATTTATCATATAGCAAAAGGGCAAAATGGTAAAACTTATGTGAAAGTTGTGCGCAGCCTTCTAATTGATAAAGGTATATAAATATAAATATCTGTCAAATATTAAATTTCTAAAGAAAAACGTTATATATTTGAATTCCCTATTGAATTGTTCTTTAAATTTTCATTGGCTATCTTTTGTATATTTATCTCAAACAACTGCCTTAAAAATTGGAAAACAAAAGATTTAAGTATTCAATTCTATCGCCAATAGTTTTATTAAAAAAGGAAAGTAAAAGTATTTATTTGTTTTTGTGTTACATAAAGTTAGAGCAGCCTCTTCGAGTCCACCATTAAATTAGGTTGTTGGACTTATTCAGTGAAAAATTAAATATCAGATTTACACATTTTTAGAAAATTCTATATCCATTGAAATGGACAATAGGACTAAATTGTTTGTTTTCTATGACAGTTACTTACATAAAAAGTTTCATTATTTTTTAGGGAAGTTAACAGAAAAAAAACGATAAATATGCACAATTTAATTAATACAAGCACTGTTAAATAAAACTCGATATAAAATAGTTTCCATTTAATTCTCTCTGTAAAAATGATAAAAACAAAATTAATATTTTTAATGAGACTTCGAAAATAATTTCTCTTACTTGTAAAACAGATGTATTGCACATGTATTTTGTCATTGTATCCTGGTAGCTTCATTTTTCTTATTGTATTCTAATAAATAATTGGTCAAAAGTATAATACTGATTTTAACTTTTGCTGGTCTAGTAACAACGATTGTGTTTTGATGTATTGCTAGGTTTAGTTCTTGTACTGCTACTACTAAAAGACCGACGTCTCCTTTTTCTCAGTGTGAAATGTTATCCCATTTTCGTAAAAGCTTCTGCTATATGATGTTGGAAATGCAAAAGATCTAGTACCTTTTTATCTGATTTAATCTTATGTGCATTTTTTTGGCCTCTGAATATCCGATACAAATGATTAGTTCTATTTACTTTTCCAATCACATTATTATATAATCGAAAAATCTCCGGATAATATACCAGAACTTTCTTCCATATTTGTGCTTCATCTTGTTATCCAACTTCAACAAAATTCGGTGCCAGAACAATACCTTTATTGTCCATCCTTTCGATTATTACAAGGTATAAGAATTATAGTCAGTAACCTGAAATTATTTAACAACTGCAGAAAACAGTTACTGGACATATTCTCAAGAAAAAATTTCATTTCTAAGCTAAAATCCCAATAGAACCAAATGCAAGGAAACTTAAAATTTCCAATTATAATAAGGAGTGCCCAAAATATTTTAATTTTGGATAGAGTACACATTTAAAATTACGTAGCTTACAAATTTACGTTGGAAACTAAATATTTTATTAATGAATATTCTATATATTTGGTGAAAAATTCAACTGGTGCTAGTGGGAATTCTAATTTAGGAACTAATAGAGGTGACCAAGTAAATTGTGGTGATTCAAACTTCATGTTTGTTTGTATTTTTGCTTGTTTTAAATCTTTACTCCATCTGCTCTCCTATTTCTTGTTCAGATTATCAATTATTATCATTATCTGGTATTTCACTGGTAAAATGTCAATACATACACTAACTATACCTTTTCCGATTCAGTGGATATAATCTCATCGTCACTTTAACGTCTGATATCGCTCCATTTCCAAGTAAGTCGAGTAAATTTCTAATATCCCGATGTTTTTAAAAGGTTGGACGTTGATATTAACGAAAAAAAAGCTGGACTACTATTCTGTTGGGTTTTCCAATTTACACTATTTTTAACTATTTTTTGGGGCAAAACACTTTACTTACCCTCCTCAATCCATATCCGTTGCAGTTTTTTAACTTTAATTTCCCTTAAAACCTAACCTAAAAACCCTAAATACGTGAGAAAACACTTAAAAATTTGACACTTTACAACTCTTCTTCTTTTTAATACGAGTAAAATGTTTCAAATCTTAGCATTTGGTGAAAAAACGAAAGAAAAATTTGAAAATAAAACATTTTATTTTCTGTTGGTTTGTTTCATTTGAATTTTAAAGGCATAATAAATTTTTTATGATTCAAAAGATTTTTTTTACATCAAATTAAATTAAATGCTGTGAAATATTTTCTATAATGTAAGTCTAAGCAAACTCTACAAAAAAAAAAATTATTTCGGGCTTAATGCATTCATAAATGTTATAAACGCTTCATAATTAAATAAATGAGTTCAAATATTTGTTTACAAGCATCACTATTTTTTTTTATGTTATTTTTGTTTTGTTACTCAATTATAACAACTGTAAAAATAAAACCGAACAATTCAGTTGATTACCCTATAATTTATCATCTTTTAAAAATTATTTGTTCTCTTAAGATGGAGATTTTAAGTTTTCAAAGGATGCATTCCGAAAATTCTAAAAATAAACAACAAAAAAGTTCTTATGTACATATGTATATAATAGTTTTTTTCTTTTTTGTTGTATACTTTTTATGTGAATAACCTTTTACCTCTTTCTGCATTCATTCAATCCAGCATTGAGTTATATAAACTCATGAAAAACTTGATCTTTAATAATATACTCAGGTAAAGTTGTCCGACAAATAACTTCAACAAGTTTATACTCATAGGTAAAAAATCACATTTCTAGGCTGATCGTGTGAATAATTGATGAAGTTGAAATCAAGTTCCTTTGTATTGGGAAAAGTTATAAAAACTTGTTTAATACTTACTTGCTTTTAGAATTTTTGTTTAAAATTTAACTTTTATTCTCAAACTATCGCTCATGTGTACCAAGTTTTGTTGAATTACTTTTCAAATTAGTTTGTTGTTTAATTATTATAAGCAAATTACTCCTCTTTTTTGTCATGAACTTCTATTATTATTACCTATTCGTCTAGGTTAATTTTTCTTGTATGACGTATGAATTATTGATTAACTTTTTGTAGAGTTAAAGCATTACTTTTCTATGAAAAATTTTCAAACGAAATGTTGTATATCAAAATAAAAAGTTAATTTAATACAAGTTTTAAGTTTGGGATTCGAGAAATATGGGTTATGTTTTCTTTGTAACATAGCATAAAACTAACCGAAGGTCAAATCTTTTGCATTTGAGCTGACATTTCGTGTAATTCGTGATAAAAGAGTTAAATTGAACTATAAAAATACAGAATGAAACACTTACCGTTAAAATTTATCATTTTTTTTTTTTATTCAAATTAAAATAAATCAATGCTGACAATATAACCAAAATACTAAATGCAAAACGCGGTTACTTAATTGAAAAACCGAGATAGCTATTGACTGTGATTTGCATTATAGCTGGTGGGATTTGGGAGAAGATTGTAAAGGCTGAAAAGTTTGTAAAATCAAAATTTTACATATCAAACTTTATGTTTAATCCGTTACTATCTTCTATCGCTATGTCCCAACCTACTGAAATTCTCACACTCCTTATTACACCCCTCAAATCAGCCATTTGGTTTTATAACTCAACAAAAATTCTTTACCATTGCAAAAACTAATTAAAAAAAATTAAAAACCATGATTTTATTGTAAACATTTAATATTTCACATGATTTATGTTATTTATAATAAATTATATTTTTAATTAATCAATTTAAAGGGGTTATCAAATTATGGTTGATTATAAAATTTTTATCGATTTATTATTGTCAACGGTTTATATATATTGACCTTCAAATATATATACGTGTGAAATTCTGTCAACTTGTACGTATGCTTAAAAGCATAAAGCATTGCGCATAACAATATTTTTATACAATTTGTTTTATTTAATTGAATTGATTCGGTTTTCTAATGACAAAATTTCATTAATAAAATCTAAAATCAAAATATGGAATAGAAATATAAGTTCCAAATCTAAATTTCAATATCCTTAAATCAATTTTAATTAATAAATTTTACTTCTTTTTTAAATTTATCGAAAAATTATCCAAACTTGGATTAACATTTTTCTTATTCCGTTTGAAAATAAAAATTATTCATAGAATATGGCACTACTAATTTTACCTATATTGGAACAAAATTGAAATGAAATACAAATAATATGAAGTTTGGTACAATTTGAAATGAAAAAATTTTATTCTATTATTTTCCATATGATTTAGAATTGTCAGAAAAATGCAAGCGGCGGGTGCTAGTTTTTCAATTTTGTTGTTATCATAAAAATAATTAAATTTTTTTACGAATGTGATTATGTAGTAGTTGTAATAAATTATTTAAATGACGTGAAGTTTGAGAATTATAGTTTTTTAAAGAAAAATTTTGCCATAAAACGAAGCAGCTTTAATTGATTTTCATGTGCCAAAGCTTCTGTCTGCTTAAAAGATAATATATAAGTTTGCTTATTAATTATTTAAAAGGGTAAATCTTTTATTTAATTTTTTTTTAAAAGAAAAGTTGCTAAATTGTTTTGCATGTTTTTGTTTATGTATTGTTTTTTTTTGGTTTTGTTTCTGGAATTTAATCTTTGAGTCATGTGATTTTAGGTCAGCATACATCTACCAGTTTTGACATTTGTTTTTGCAATTTTCCATAAGTATTTGCAAATATTGATTTTAACTGAGCCCAATTTGAATATAAATAAATTCAAGTTGCTGTTAATAAAGTTATTAAATAAGGCGCATATTCTAAAACAAAAGAAAAATATCAAAAAATCCTTTTGTTTAGATTAACAGCACAGCATTGAACCTTTTGTACTACTTTGACATAAATATAATATTCTTTTTATGTTATCCTTTTGATTTTTAATTAATTTTGAAGTTTTGGTGTTGCAACGACGCAACGAATTCTATGACAATAATGATCATCCTTATAAAATTATGTGTTCAATCGAAATTTATATGATTAGATAAAATGGAAGTAGGTTTCAGGCTTATAGTACTTTTAAATTTCTATAAAATATAAATTATAGGATAGAAATTTAAATAAAAATTTGATAATCATATTCAAGTTTATTCAAATCAAGTGCGTGCATAACATCACTTTTATCGTCTAGACATTTAACTGTAAAGAAATTTTAATGTCAAGAATAATTTGTGGGTCGAAGTATTTTGCTTGTGTTTTAATTAAAATTTCTTTTAATTTTGAAAAAAACATTCAAACATAATTGAAATTGAAATACTAAAAATCACTAACTTCAAAAATAAAATGTTTGGTGGTCATGTGTTTATTCTACTGCGTTTCAGGGTTTCTTCCGTTTTGTCGGTAAATAGCACCTAAATATTTTCAGTAATTAGCAAGTAACAAAAATTTAAGGGAAATACCTTTACCAGAGGAAATTAGAAATTATTCATGAATTTTTTTCAAAATGATAAATTAATTGAATCAATTTAAAACTTTAACGTCATTTTATTACAGTGTTGAAAGTATTCAAAAACGTAATTTTTTTTTTTTAAACCAGATAGCGTCTCTGCAAGGAATCGAAAACTTTTTGAAAATTTTTTTTTCAAGATAATCGCGCTTTAGATTTCGATACAGTATAACTATTTCTAGATCCATTAAATAAACTTTCGGCCTCTCAAAAAGCAAATTATTTTTTAGCTGCTTTTGTCTCGGATAAACTAATTCGGTTCTTTTTCGCTAATCGAGCCTCATCGATGTGTTTGGTGAAAACTTTGCATCAATTATACCCAGCTCGTTCATAAGTTTCAAAATGAAGCTTCATTTAATATTTCAACAACAATATAGGCTAAAATTTAAATAATTTTTCTTGGACTGCTTGTTTGTTTCGTGTATATACTGACTCTGACGTTATTGACAATAAATCTCTAAATATTTAATATTAAGCTTTTTCTTTTTTACAGTATATTGCTGACATATTATACGTTCGAATTATGCCAAAGAAAAAGTTCTAAAGATACTTCTCGCCTTAATTGAATGATTCATTGAATTTATCGACTTCCTACGACGCTGTGAATTAAAAAGTTAAATGTTAGTTACATAAGCATGAAAAAAATATTTCTCTGAATGCTTCGGTTCTTATAAAATATATGACAGCAACTACTTTCCTAAGAATTTATTTTATATTTGCCAACTTACAAGGTATCATAACACAATCTTTTGCCCTAATTACCGATCTAGTCATAGAGGCAAATTGTTTAACAGAATTGATAACTTAGTAGAAATATAAACTACTTTTATTTAGTAAAATTTCTTTAGATTATTAATAATTATAGAATTGTAAATATTTTTTGTATGATATACACATTTAAAACCAGATATTTAATTATTTCCATTACAATAGTACATGCTGACCATAATCAAGCTGCTTATCTCCATTACATTTAAATTCATGAAAGTAAAAAAATTAACTTAAATACAATACCAAAGCTTTGTCACTAACGTTTAACGGTGATTTATCTATGAGAAAATTTCCCCCTTAAATGACATAGCAGTAGAGTTACACGTACTTTGATTGAGATGGTTAAATTCATTGTCATACAAAATGTTCTATGAAACTTTAAGAAAATCACGAATGAGAAAACTAGTTTCAATAGTTTTTAATTATGACAAGTTTATATATTATAAAAGAAAATTAACAAAATTTTATACAGATTAACTCAAAATCATGATTAAGTTGAATCGGGTCAACGGTAATATTGTAGTTCCCACAAGTAAGCAATGAAAAAATATAATAAGCCACGTCATGAAACTTTTCTCAAAAAAAAAAGAATACCATTTTAATGAATCCATGGCGTTTTGATATTTCCAAATTTTTGAATGTAACCTATGCAGAGGACAGCAATATTAGCTTAAACATTTCGTTTATCAATAATTTGCATGATCTTTTTTGAAATTTTATCGTGCGTTTTGCAATGCTTTTTATTCCGCTGTTAAAAGTAATCAATTCCTGTACTGTAAATACTACTACAATTTTATTTTTTCATTTGAATGAAATTTTTCCCTAGAATTTCCTTACCAAATTTCTGAAACTTATATTATGATTAATTTTATTTATTTTAAAATAATTTATCCCTAAAGCCTTTGAAAAATGAAAAAAATATTTTTATTGCTGTGAGAATTTCAAATTTTTACTTTTAATCCTGAAATGTTTAAGCATCGTATTATAGCTTTGCATGTGCTTAAAAAAGTTTGATTTTATTATTTTAGCAGCCATTTTTATACCAAATAAAATGTTTTTAGGTGACAAGAAGTGAACACTAAATAAACTTTTAAGTGTTTTCATAAAAAAAAATTATCTATGCCAGTAAATGTGCCTTATTTTGATATGAAATTTAACTAATTTTAAAACAATTCTAACTAATTTTAAATGATTCTAAATAAAATATATCAAAAATGTCATCCGAAAAATGTTCCGAGTGTAATGAGACAACAAATCAATTAAATGATTTATTAGAATTTGATGATGATATAAATATCTGCAGCACCTCTTATCCAACAAATTATTGTAAAAGTAATTCTGAAAATAATGAAATCCCATTAAATATTGAACTATCGGAATCAATACATAGAGAACAAAATATGATTGAATTTTTAAAAGCACCTGAAATATTTTTAAGATTACAAAATAATGAATTAGAATATATAGATGAGGATGATAGATTAGTTTTAAAAGAAGATAAAGAAAAACTCGAAAAGGCAACAAATTTAGATATTTTTAACTATGCCGAGCCAAACACATCTTATCATTCGGTTGTAGATAACGATAATGAAAAAATATTGTTTGAAGGTATGTTTGATTTTAAAATTTAAATATTTCATAATGTAATTATCAACTTATTTTGGATTTTCAATTATTAAGTTAATTAGAAAGTACTTTTTCATAATTTAATTAGATTTAGAGGAAAAGATTGTTTTTTATTAGGTATTTCTTAGAATTGGTTAGAATTAAAGCTTCATGACCTCATGTTTTTTTTATCATTGTTGTTTTCAGTGTTAAGTAATTTAGGAAATATTTTTATTAATAAAGACTATGGATGTAGTCCGCTTTGACATTATCCTATGGTATCGAGTCAGTCCATAACTTCATGCATATTTTAAATTAAACATTTTTAAAAATCTTGTAAAGTCAGAACCACAATTAACAATGAATCAGATCAGATGGATTTATCGCATGGAATAGTCGTTTGTCGTTTAGAGTAGATTATGAAATCCAGTGTTTCTAAGCTTGGCTAGAAAGTGGAAACAACAGTGGAGAGATAAAGATAAGTAGCCAATTCTAACAACAAAGGTGTGTTTACATAAAAAAAAAAATACTTTTAAATATTTGGTAGGATTTGTATTATGTGATTTATTATGATAATTAGAATCACGTTAGTGCGAGACCACAATACGGCTCGAACAACACTGCAAAAAGTTATTGAATTTAATTGGAAGCTATTGCTGCATCCTGCTTACTTCTGCTTAGCCAGTTACTATTGTTCCAAGTGATTTTCAATTATTTCGTTCCTTACAAAAATTTTTTATGAGGATTTTATAACATTTTTTTACATCAAAACTGATACAGTCGTTATTTCTTCTTTAAATTGAATCTTGATTTCAATCAACATATTTTCCTTCTATATTTAAATATTAACCAGGAAAAGCAAAAATTATTTTTTCTCTATGGTATCAATTTATTTCAAAAATATTATAAATTAAATTTGAATTAATGTTAATACAAAGAACATTTCAAATTTTTTCGATGATATTTTGGTTACTATTTGGACATATACTAAAAATTATAAAGTATACTGAAATATATTTTTTTTTTTTCATATAACACTCTCAAGGTTAAATTTGATTCAAATTAAACTAAAATAATTCGTTAGATAACAACGCGATTCTCGTGTTTGAAATTGCTTCGAAATAATTTTCTTATAATTTATTTGAACTTTAATATAAATATTATTTCTTTATCACAATTAGCTTAGCTAAATCAAATTTATTACAAACTACTTGAATAATATTTCACCTTTAAAGTATTTTGTTAGAAATCCTATTTAATATTTTTTATAAATTTTAATAAGAATTTTATTTAATTATTAGCCACTTGTAAAACAAATTTGATGAAGAGCTTGGCGATTCAAAATTTTGCACCACTAGTCTCCATCAAACTGGAATATATTCAGAATTGATGTCTAATTATCGTTAGCTTATTGGCTTTCTGGAAAAACCAAAAGAAATTTTTTTTCGTCTTGGGATAGGTACCTCCTTATAGTACCTCCATTATGGTGAATTTTACAGCTATTTAGCACTTTTTAAAAATTACAATTTCTTTATTGTATTTTCTTATTGTACAATATTTAAAAACGTCAAAATTTCATGGAAATCGGGTCGAAATTCTAGGTATGGTGTTAATTGACTTTAAAGATGACATGGGAAATTCCTTGCTCACTTATTTATTTCTAAATATTTCCAAAATTTTCATCATGTAAATTATTTTAATATATTAAGTTTAATCATATCTCTGAAAAAAATTCCTAAAAAAGGTGTTTTTTTTTTTTTCAACAATTATAATTTTCTAAAAATATAAATTATATAATATGTAGTTTTTCAAAAAATTAATGATACATCAGAAAAAATCTCTCGTCCGGATAATAATTCCATTAGATGGCAATTATTGGTCAAAGAACATAAAGTTACAGCGCTTTATTGTAAAGTTTTAGCCATCAGCGCACTAGAATGGATTTTTTCCATTCTCAAAGATTTTGCATGTCATGATGTAATTAAGTAAATTAGAAAACTACATAAGTATGAGATTCTCGTCATTTAAATCTTATCAAATTTTTCATTTGCACAGCATACTTTACTTTTATTTAAAATGGAATTACCGTTAATGATATGAGATTTTACAATGTGGTTAAATTTCGTTCATCATCAAAATGAGAAGAAAAAAAAACTAATATGAAGCATAGATTTAATAATTTGTTACATTGTGGAAGAGAAATTTTCTTTTTAATAGAATCAGGGCAATTATGGGAAAAGAACCGTCTAGGAAAATTATTTATTTATTTATTTTTTTTTTTGACATTCAAATTAACATTTAACCTCACATATGTTTTAAGTGTTGTTTTCAAAATAATTGAAATTACTGTACAAATCTTATTGAAACCGTAAAAGTTCGATTTAAACAAAAATTTCATGATAAAATTAAATGTAACATATGTGAAAATATGTTTTTCAAAATCATATTCTCTCATTGTTTATTCATTGTTCAAAAAATGAGTTCGTTGAAACGATTTGAGAAAGACACCATTTCTGTATTTGGATGATTACAGGAGGGCTCATTATTCTTAAAGAATATCTTGAAGAAAAAAATATCATAATCTAATTTATCCGGATTAACTGTCTGTGTGAAGCCACTGTTAGTTTTGTTTTGGCAATAATAGTTTATATGAACTGTAACTTTTATTTATTATTTGTTCATTCAATTACAGTTAGAAGGTTTCTATAATTTTGTTATAAAATTGGTCAGAAACAGATTGAGAGGAATTTGCAAATTTTCTGTTTATCCTATCTTCTTCAAATTCACTAGTTAAATTAATCTCACATTTCGAGGTTAATTTGGTGTCACTGAACTTGAAAATGAAATATCATTTTTATTTTTATATATTTCTTTTGTAAAGATAATTTTTTGGACTATATATTATAGAGGAGCTTCATGATCTTTTCTATATTTTAGTAGATTTGACAACAAAATTTTTATGACAATTGTTAAAAATATATAAATTAAACTTTTTTTGGTGTAAAATAGTTTTTTGTATCTTTGTTTAACTAAGCAATTTGTGTAGTCGAGTTATTTACAAAAGTAAAAATTGATTCGATGGTTTATAAAAATACTCTGGATATCCTGTTTGTTTAATGACAAAATCAAAACTAATTTAGAACTTCCGGCTATATGTACTCCTTTTAATCTAATTACACTTAGGTTCATTTTTTAGGCTGTATGACCGTACAGTGTAAAAAAATCGAGTAAAACTAACAAGACATACTTGAAACTTTCGCAAAGCAGTTTTGAACCAAGGAATTCCATGTAATAACCTAATATTATCAGTTTTAATTTAAAATAAATCAAAATATCAATCACAACAAAATATGAAAAAATTTCAGCTATTATTTTTTTGTTATGCGTTGTTGTTACGTTTATTATTATTATTTTATAGTATTATACTATTATTATAACATGGTTTCGAGTTGTAGCAAAATACTTCTAAATTCAATCTTATTGCTTTCACTTTAGTTTTGATATCAAATTAAATTCTATTTTCTCTTCCAAAAACATTTTCTATTACAAGAAATAAATGAAACGATTCTTATGTTTTTTTTTTGTTAAAAAAAAAAACAAAAATATCATATTTTCTTACTAAATTAAAGTTTTTCTTTATCAAACCGAGCAAGGAGTATACTCGTCAATTGTATTTGACAAGTTTAAACCTACTTTTTTTTCTTCTTAAAATTAAACAATTTGTTAGAATTCTTATGAATTTCTGTTAACTAAATAATAATTATAATAATTGTGGTAAATATTTTTTTGTATAATATACGAAAGATACCAAAACATGTTAAAGAATGAGGCCACCTAGATATACACTAAATTAATGCTGTGAAGTTAAAAATGTTCATTCACACCTATTATTTACTTAAATTTGGTGTTAATTAAAGTCAAACTGGAAAAATTGTTTATGTTCTATTCATTTAAAAACTAAAATTACAATGAAACAAATGCCGATAAGTATTTTTGTTACATTTAAGTGCCTAAAAGTCATGGATATAACAAATTATATTTGTTTCAACTATAATTATGTTGTTTTTATTTAGTAAATAAAGTAACAAAAAAAAAACGTAAAATTCACACGGTAATTTCCAAATTTTATTTTCTCAAATAATTGAAATTGTAGCTATTTTTGTTGTAAAACTATAAAATAAAAAAACAAATATTACAAATTGTATCAACTTTGAGAATTAATTACAAAAAATTTCTTGAAATACAAAAAAAATAAGAAGAAAGCATTTATTTCTCCTGAATTTTTTAAATTTTATTCTTTTTAAACCGTTTTCTTTCTTCTATGCTGGGCAGTAGTCCCAATTTCCATTTCAAGTTTTCTTTGTCCCTGCAACAAAGAGAAACGAATTCTGCAAATCTATGAAAATTTTCAAGTGTTACTTTTGTGCGCATGCCTTCAATTTCAGGTTGGCTTGCATTACTTCTCAGCCAGTTAAGTTATCTGCAAATCGCTTACAAAGTTTTTTTTCTTAATATTTTATTACTGTTAGTTTTTATATATTTTTAGTATAAATATATTTCTGTTGTCAACTTTTATAATAATCATAATTCAATTGTGAATTTTAATGAGCTCAAATTTAATGTGTGATATTTAAAAAGGACATGTAATTAAAAAAAAGGAAAAAATCTTATGACGTAAACGTGCTAAAAATTTTAATCAATAATATTTGACCTTTGTATTCTTTCACGAAAACTTTTCAGTAAATTTAGAATTAGTTTTTCTTTTTTATTTGTTTGTGTATGTGATATAATAAATAATGTGTAATTATTTTTATTTTATTATCTAAATATCTTATCGACTGATATATCTATATCTACTGCCCTCCATTCATTTTATAAATAATAAAATATAAATAAAAACAACAACAAAATAGTATTAGCAAAAGCAAGTGCCAAAAAATGTTTACCCGTGCAATGACCGCTTTTCGTAAGAACATTCCCAATAAAAAGAAAAAGTCAAAGAACAATGATACACAATCGGAAGACTCAGATGATACTGATTCAAATATATCAAATACATTTAGTGGAACTAGTAGTAATACCTCTATTAATCATAGATCATTTTCAATGGAATTTTTTAATAATAAAAGAATAAAAAGTGGAACTAATAAAAAAACAATATCGACATCAGCTTCTCAATCGACTTGCTGTGCAATTGATGCAAGTAGCTCTACAATTTTACCTTTCACTGATAATTCAAAGGAATGTGGAAATTCTAGTATTTTCGATGAAGAGGGTAAGGAGATTTAATGGTTTGATGATTTAAAGGAAAAATATTTTCATAACTTTCAATAAATAAAGTATTTTTCTTCCTTTGCTTAATGGAATAGTTTAAATTAAAGAAATTGAAAGTATTCAATGAATTAAAAATTAATTAAAAACAAAATTTGCAACTGGAAGATATTTTTGTTAATATTACAACAAAAGCTAAACCAATTATAAAATTAGAAACACTGAAATATTTAAATATATTTATTCATTGTAATATTTTGTGTGAAATGAATATTTTTAAAATTTTTAAACTTTAACGTTTCTGGAGTCTTTACTATTACGTACAAGTTATGTTTTTACGTGGTTTACTTAAATAGCAATGATTTTGACCTTAGGGGTAGGTTTAGAAAGTAGTAAATTAAAATTAAATGTTTCTATTTTTCAAAACGAATCACTTTTTCAATGATTCTGTAGTATTTCAAATTTTTTCCTAGAACTCGAGTTATAAAAAAAAACATATTTTTGGGGTAGTTTATTCCACTCAAAATTAAAATTATATAATGAAAAAATATTCAATACATATCACTTGTATATTTAAGACAATAATTTGTATGAAAATATTGTAAAATTCTTATATAAACTGGATTTATTCAAGATCTCGAATACGAGGTAGTTCATAACCTGCTGGTGTTTCTGTTTTTTTTTTTTTTTTTTTTGTAAAAATCCATAAACACATCGATTTTATTTTTATATAAGCTTTGTAAAAATCAATAACTAATAAATTTAATTAAGCTTACGATAATTTTAAAAGGTATAAAAAATCAACAAAATAATGGATTTCCTCTATTAAAATTAGGGGATCCAAATCTGATGAGCTCAAGCTCAAGATACAAGAAAAACTTAAAAAGTTTAAAGAAAATCATTGAGATCAAATTCGCGAGGTTTCCTTGTGTTTGAAAAAAAAAAAAGAATTGGCCGGCATAAGCGTTTTTGGACTAAAAATATAATCAAAAACTTTATTGTTTATTTTTAACGCTTAACATTTAATTGTTATGATTGGGTAAAAACAGCGTGCCGTTTTACCAAGAAAATTTAGCACATTACATGTTAATTTTCCACTTACCATGATTCATCAGATCTGACTTCTGATGACTGCTCTCAGGTCTTAAAAATAAGCTTTAGGGAAAACTATTTGACTCAAAAAAAAAGTCATCGGCAGAAATGGGTATTATTTTAAATCAAAAATAAATAATACCACATGGTGAGCATAAAAAAAGTTAGAAAAGCGTTGAAATTATTCTATGTTATCGCTCTTAAAGGAGATTATGTAACATTGATAAATAAAGAATTATATTTGATTCATGATTTGACGATTTATTATGTTAAAAACTCGATTAAATAAATATCCACATATAAGTTACAAAATGTAACTTAGGTAGAATAAACTGAAATATATGGAAAACCCAGAAATAATACCTTAAGTCCATAATAAGTCCAGTGCTGGGACACTGTATATTGTCTAGGTTTATTTTTATTTTTAACAACCGTGTCGTGCATATGTTTTTAGCTTTAATACCCAGCATTCTATGTGTCTTTTCAAATTGAATATTTAATCTGGAAACGTACTTTGTCCGTTGGATACTAAATCTAAAGCAGCAAAACAGATGGCCGGCGATGACATTAGATCTTTTTTCTTGACCTGGTATTTACGTAAATTTTTGTAACTTGTAGTTTAATCTATCCTGACAGAACAGGGACAGGGATGAACTTTTACCGTATTTTATGAACTTGTACTTAATTAAATTTCCGTTTAATATCACCACATAAAAATATCTTGTTTAAATTTTCCCAAAAATAATTTACTATCATTCTAGAGGCTTTAAAGTCCAAACAAAATTTTGTTAACAATAAAAAATTGATTAATAATTATATTATCCCTGCTACTCTATTCGTTAGAACGAAATTGTTGTGCTGGATTTGTACCACTAATTTATTATCATCACATTATTAAACTAACGCCAAACTATTGTTTTCAGCTCAAAAATTACTAATTAGCATTTATAATAAGTTACTTAATGATTTTTCAAAAAAAAAAAATAGATGTAAAAAATCTGTGGTCATAGATTATTAGTTGCAAAAATCAGAGTTTTTACTTAAACAAAAACAACAAATTTAATACAAACAACATTTTTTGTTTGTAATTCTTAACAATTTAACTAATTGTAAGAATCTGTTTTTTTTTTTTCTAATGAAATTACTAATTAATGTTTTCATTTTATTTATATTTGTATACAAATAAATATTGCCATAAATCAAATTTAAGTGCAGTACTGCCTAAATAACTTGGGTTAGGCAGTTTTAGTCAATTTGGAACAATTTTGTAATTTATTAATTTTTTTTTTAATTTTTATTTTGCATATAACTAAAACGAAGAAATTTGACTTTCCTAACAATATTCCAGGGATCCTTTTCAAGTCTGTAAATAAAAAACAAAAACGGTACATTTTAAATTTTGTTATCTTATGTTAAATATAAAACTTGGAATTACTCAAAAATCGTTTAGTTTGAACTCCTTTGATTCAATTACTTGTGTTTCTATAGTGAATATTTACTTTTCATCTCAACTCAACTCTTATGAAAAATGCGGTCATAACCAGAATTAAAGGATTCACTGTCGGGCCGTTATTTAATTGCTGAGACCCTAATATATTAAGGTTAAATTAATATCAAGCGAAAAAACTCCAAATACTTAGACTGAAATGTAAGTCCAACAAAATTTAACAGTGATAAATTATTTCTCGCCTATAGACAAATGAAATTAATTCTGGAATAAAACATCAAAATTTAGTAGTTTTTTGAGATATTGATATTGTTCCAAATATTTATTAAGATCCTTTGTTAGCTAGCAGTGAAATAAGCATCACCCCAACTCGGGTTAGATGGCCCCTTGAATACATCCCCAATAGGGAAAGTAACTCTACTTCATCAATGACTTTTCAGCATAACGCCTGCTATCTCGGGGAAAACCTCAACGAATTTTGTTAATAAATGTCCGTAAAACTCGACGTCATGGTAACTTTCTGCATGAAAATATGACTGAAAAATATTTCATAAGTTAACTTTTCAACATGATTCAAGCATGAATTTATGTATGAGAAACTCACTGATGAGTAATATGCCTACTAGGTTCCTGTTACCCAAATTTAACAATTTAGTAATCAAATTGTTAAAATTTGAATTTGATCAAAAATAAAATTTCGCTTGGTGCTGCATTATACTATACAAGTTTATGTATTTAATTTAACATTCAAAAATTTAACTACTAAATTTAAAAACTTACTAGTAGTATTGAATACTAAACCTAGAAACATATGCACCATTCGGTGTTAAAAAATAGAAAATTTAAGTGCTAGTGAATCATAAAAGTTCATTTTTCAACTTTGATTTCTGGAGTAAAAACATAAGAACCTAATCGATCCTTTTATATTAAGATTATTTCTTAGTTTAGATAAATTCCTGGTGATATAAGTAGCTTAGTTAGCCACTGCAATTAGATGACAGTTAATTAAACTATTCTTAAGGCTCAAACACAATGCACGCGGTTGCGAAGCGGAAGCGGTGACAGCAAGGAAAAATTCCAAATGAATTCCGCTTCCGCTCCGCAACTGCGTGCATTGTGTTTGAATCTTTACAATCAAGAAAAGTAAAAATAAATAAGTATTTACATAGAAAGAATCATTTATGGAACACTTAAGAAGTAAAAATTAATAAAATTTTATTTAAGCGTTTGTAGATTACATCTAAATTAATTCAGTGCTTTTGGCCTAATCTTGTCTATTTATTTTATCTCTTTAAAATAGATAAGAAACAATGCCACGATTCTAATTAGTTTCTTAAATTCATGTTTACCATAAATTAATTTTACAATTTTGTTCTGCTTAGATTACCTACAAAGTGAAGACCAAATAAATGCCATAACAGCCATAAGTGGTTAACATTTTAAGATATTAGTTTAGTTATAATTCATTACTTAGCACGTTTGGATGATAATATTCGTTTCTGAAACTTGTATACGACTTATTAAGAAGTCATTTCAAAGTTTCCTTAAATTAATATATATTTGGATTTTTTTCATGTATTGAAATTTATTTAAATTAAATGAAAGTTAAAATCAGCATAAAATATCGACTGCCTGGAAAAAGTTTCTTATTTAAACAGAAATTGTTACCAAAGGAATTTTTAAATGTTATTCACCAGTCATTTGAGAGTTAAAATCTACTTTTAATTTAAATTTAAGGAAAATTTAAAAAAAAAAAATAAGCAGAAAATTTTTACTTTTCACAAAATTATATTAGTTTTGCTAAGAAAAATACATTTCAAGACATTCCCAAAAAATACATAAAATTATTAAAATTTAATATTTATTAAATATATTTTTCATTTTAATTCAAAAAAAATTTTGTTTTTTTACAGTTTTGTGTGGTAATCGTGTCAGCCAAATGACCCAAGCATATGATGATATTGAAGCTGTTCAACGTTTGTTAGTAGAAAAGGAAAAAGATTTAGAATTAACTGTTCAAATTGGAAAGGAATTGTTAACACAAAATAATCGTTTAGAAAGTCGTATTACTGAATTAGAGGCTGATTTAAAGTCATCAAATGAGGATCGATCACAATTATTACACGATTTACATCAAAAGAATGAATTGATTGCCGTTTTAACAAATGATGTTGACGATAGCAGTGAAAATGGTAATTTTTGATTATGTACATACTTCCTTTTTCATATTAATTGAAATATTATCTAAATTTCTTCGTTAATGTAAAAACAAAAAGTAATTTCAACTCGTGGCCAGGAATCCATTTCTTTTTGTTTGCAATTATGTCGTAAATAAGTGTTTGGCTAAAAGACAGCAGTCATAACTTTACTAACCCACTTTTTTCAATTAGGCTAAACAGATCTCTTGCAAAGAAAAAAATCTGATATTTTGCCTAACCGTGAGGAAACAGATTCACACCAGCAAATAATCGAGTATTCTTTAGGTATTTCGAAGAAGAGTCAACGATTTTTCTGGCTTGGCTGAGAATTTAGAAATCGTTCTCTAATTCTGCGTGTTTGTCAGATCATTTTTCCTTTTCTACAAATAAATAAGTTTCTAACAGACTTTTGATCATTGACTTGACATTATTTTCGGTTCTTCTGTATCAGGTATTAAGCTTAAGTTGCCATTGCTCTTAATAAAACTAGAAGAACACGAAAAATTTATATTTTTTTTTGATAATTCTTGTATGATTCTACTAAATCGCAGTTTAAATCATAAATTTATTAATAATTTTGTTGATATTATATTTGCATTTAGGAAAATACAATTTTCTCTACGGGTTCTTGCTTTAAACTTTCAATGAAATTTTATTATTTTGATAATACATATTAATTAAAAGGACTTCATTTCTCATTCGTGTGCAATATGTATATTGGAAGAAACTTTGTTTATATTTCGCAATGTAATATAACTTGATTTGCTGAATTTTTTTTTTTTATCGGACTCAATATATTAATTAAAAGGACTTCATTTCTCATTCGTGTGCAATATGTATATTGGAAGAAACTTTGTTTATATTCCGCAATGTAATATAACTTCATTTGCTCAATTTTTTTTTATCGGACTCAATAAGAAGCTGAAATGAATATTCCTCATAATAAAACTTGCTAGATCACAGTTTGCTCAAGTCGTAGAACTATTCAACCATTTAATTACAAGTTTTTGTCAAAGTTAAAGAACGTAAATTAAAGCCCAATAAAATGTATTAAATATTTGCAATGTTATATCATTTTTTCTTCATTAATTTTAAAATATATAAAATATAAAACAGAAAGCAGAATATTTTTAAGATGATACTCATTGTTTTTTTGCTTCTTTTTTTTATCTTTAGATACACCAACTCTTTCCAAGTCAATTACATTGGATCTACTTCAAAGAAAAATATCTTCACTTCAAGATGAAAATAAATCTCTAAAACAAGAAGCATCACAATTAGTTCAACAAACAGATGAAGTTGAAGAACAAGAACGTAGACTAATGGAGGATATAACAACACAATTAAATTCAACAAATAATCAATTTGAAGGCATAAGTTTAGAATTGGAACGATATAAAGAAGAAAATCGCTTACAGCATGAACAAATAATCAATTTAACATCCCGTTTATCTGAAGCAGAAATGCGTTTGCATCAAATAACATCAGAAAATGATGAACAAATTTCAATATTAAGTATTACAAAAGAAAATCAAAATATGTTAGCAACAGAATTAGCTGAATTTAAGTCACGTTATCAAGAAGTTCTAGCATTATTACAAGAAACACAAGAACAATTACGAAAAGAAAGAAAAAAAACACAACCGCATGCAAGAAGCTCTTTTATACCTAACTTAGGAATACCTCAACATGATTCATTACATTCAGAATTAATGGAATCATCACTTTATTCTGATAATAGTATAGATTCAGGTATATTAGCTGATAAAATTTGTGGTAGTGGACAAGCTGGATTAGCTTCATATAAAAGAGTATTTGAAACAGTTAATTGTGCTACAAAAAATGGACAATATACAGATGGTATGTCACAATTAGGTGTTATGTCATTGAGTTCATCATCACAGCCAAGAATGTCAGCTTTACCTTATATTCCTACACAAATGAATAACAATGGCACTTTATCACATAGGCCATCATCAGTTTATTCTACATCAACATTTCCAACAAGTGATTTATCATCAATGGGTGCTAAATCCATGTCATTAGAAAGTTTAGCATCGCAGTCAGATGATGGTTTCCCAGCTCCAACTGGTGTTCCAGGAGTACCGGGGGCAAAAGATTTAGAGGCAGCATTAAAACGTTTAACTCCAGCTGAAGTACTTATACGACGAACAATGTTATCAAATGCCCCAGCTGGTACATATTCATATGATGATAATCAAGCTTTGCCATTTGGCATACGTACACCTGATAGTATAATGTCAACTGGATCACATAATTCACAGCATTTATCAAATCAATGGCGTTTACCACAAAAATTACAAATAGTTAAGCCATTAGAAGGTTCACAGACATTACATCAATGGTCATGTTTAGCACAACCAACATTAAATGGATTACTTGAAGAAAGACGTGGTGTAACAATACGTGGGGGACGTGATCTAGAGGATTTAGGCTATCAAATGTATTCTTTATCTGATGTTGAAGAAGATTATGATGATCATCCAGGAAAACAATTTCAATTATCAAGTTGTGTATATACATTTACTAATAGTATGGTTATGCATCCAGATGATGGTACAATGATTGATTTATCATTTGGATTATCTCAATCTCAGTTATCATCCCGTCTTGCATCAGTTTCGACTTCTAGACAGCCAAGGTTTGTATTTTGTAAAGTTATAGGATATTTTTTTATTTTAATAATTGTATTTTTTAAATTTTTAGTTGTCCACCAACACCACGTTCTGGACTTTCACGGAGAAATTCCTGCTCAACATTTTCAGTTAATATGGGATTAGCTTCAATGTTGAATGAACGTGGAATTAAAGCAGTTACTCCGAGTGCTCTTAATAGTCCAGCAGGGCCAAATTATTCACCAACAGTTACACCTTGTAATAGTCCCGGTAAGATTAGATTTAACAGATTTCTGTTAGTAGTAAATTTAAATACTATTTATTAAAATAAAGTCATAAAATTAATTTGTTTTTAAATTTAAATCTTTTTGATTTAAAAAAATGTACACAATTTTCTTTATTAATTATTTAATGTAAAATTTTGATATAGAACGCTCTAATTTATTATTCCTTTTTTTTTTTACTTATAGAGGGATCACCAACACGATCTATTTCGCCAGAACCGTTGTTTGGTATCTTTTCATCGGGTGCTGATCTTATAAGACGAAAATTAATTGGAGAAGGAGATAGACCAACAAGATCACAAAACAAACAGCAAAAAATTATGTTATCACGCTTAGAGAAACGTGCATTAAGATCATTACGTCTTTTAGAAAAAGTTGAAAGTGCTGGACTTCAAAATATTATAACAACACAACCAAATTCAATGAATCAATTAGTTAGTGGTATAGCAAGTCGTAGTGCAAGTCCTATGGCAAAATTAACAAACCAGAAAAAAATAAATACAAATAATAATAGCAATATAAATGATATAGAATACATTAATACAGATATTAGAAATATTTTAAGCACTGATGTATCTGATAGCATAAAAAATTCAACTAATGATTTACACGATTGTGATACATTAAGTTCAACATCTTCAATTGATAGCGGAATAGCTAAAACAACTGTTTGTACACAAAATAATTTAACCGAAACAAATAAATGTAATCTAGATATTGATGATACTACAAATGATATAAGAATAAGACAAATGCAACGACAAAAATCCAGACGTAATTTAAAAAATGGAATTGGTAGCCAAAGACCTGATTTAGGAACTGTTGGTAAACGTATAAGGCCTGATTTAGGAAAAGTTATAAATAAAAGTGATAAAGAAATAATTTCAAAACAACAAAACACTGATCAAGATGATAGAACACATCAAACAATGACTCAATCATTTGTTGGAACTATTAGTTCATTATTTTTTGGTCGTAAAGGTGGATGGTTGTAATTAATTGATATTTTATTATCAAAACATTTTTATTTATTTAAATTAAAGAAAATAATGCTATTGTTTGGAGAGGGGAAATTTAAGGACTTAGTAAATTACGCGCTTATAAAAATTGTTGATTAACAATTGCTTGCTACCGCTTATTTTATTTGTTGTGTCAAGCAAATTAAAAATAATATAAAAATTTGATGGAAAAATTTTAATTTAAATATTTTGACTGTTCGGTTTTTCTTTAACTTTTCTTTTTTCCTGGTTTTATTTTTAAATTTCAATTTGAAATTCTAATTTAAGAATTTATTTGCTAAGAAATTCATTTGAGGTTGTTGTACTCAAATGAACACTTAATGAGAATGCCAAATATTATTTATCTTGATTTAGATACACATGTATTTTACAAATAAGAAAAAAAAAGTTTTATTTATAGTCATTTATTATATTTATTCAATAGATCTTAAATGAAACTCAATAATTTTTTATTTGAAAATTAGTTATTTTAATGTTTTTTTTAAAATTGATATAAAATTGATAATTCATTTGTAATTGGTAGTTATACCAAATTAAATTTATTTAATATTATCGCTATTATTATAAAATTCAATGTAATTAAAATCAAGAACGCATATATTTTATAGAAATGTATTTTTTTTGTTTTTTATTTAAATTTATATTACAATTAGAATTTAAAGCCATTTTATAGTTGTTAATAATGTCTCATGTTTTTGGAAAACTTTTTAAAACTAATGCCAGTTTAACAGTCTACATATAATACAAGCAATAATTCTTGCGCGTAATTTAAAAAAAAAAACTTAATTTCATACAAGAAAATTTATTTTATTTTCAAAAAATTCAAGTATAATAGAGCTTTAAATTCGATAGAAGAATATCTATTTTATTTTTAGAAATAAAAGTAGTTTGAAATGAATTCGATTTCTTTAAATTAAAAAACCAAAATTATCCACCCAAATGATTACATTGAAAAATGGAAAATTGATCTAGTGTTTTCGAGAAAAAAATGTTCTCTATGAACTTTTCAGTGTATTAACCCTTTGATAATATTTGAAATAATTAAATAATGAATCCGCTTTTTATATTTTAAAGAAAAGAAAACTAATTGAGTTCAATAAGATCTAAACTGCTACATCTCTGCATAGCTAAAACATTACAAAATTGTATTCTATGAAATTAAAATATAAAATTAAATAACGTGTAAAGTTTCTATTTCTTGAAAATTATGATTTTTTCATATTGTATTAATTTTACAAAAAGAACTCTATTATATTCGATAAAACGTCGAAAAAACTAGTATAGGAAAAGAGGCCTAGAAATGAAAATTTATTATTTAAATTAAAAAATCGACCAAATTCATTTAAGAAAACAACAAAAGCAAAAACAAAGTTTACTTTATATTAATTTTTATATGTGTTTATATTTAAAATCTTTTTATAATTAACATCAAACAAGATCGATAGTAAATAGTAATTTCATACAAGCTATATTTAGATTATGATAGTTTACCATAGAAAAATTTACTTTCGACGATTTCCAGCCCCACTTAATATGGAAGCAATTCGAATGAAGATATTAACAGTGTCCATATAGATAGAAAGTGAACTAAAAAAAATATTAAATGAGTTTATAATGAATAAGAATTGTTGCATTTCTTTTTTACGCATTCACTGGATCGAAAACTTCTCTTGAATGAGTTGCCTCAGCTTCTCTTACAACCCTTTGTGTATCATAAAGAAGAAATCCACTGAATAGTAAGAGACCACCGTACAAAGATATTGAATGTAGACCTTTTTTTTTTTGTAAAAAAAAATTAAATATAATATTTAAGAGGATATTCCAGGTGAAATACCTGCACCAATAGCTGTTGCCGGGCCTAAGAACATTGATCCCATTGATGCAGCAAAAACTGTTCCTAACCCAATGGCTAAAGGTCCTGCCATATATAAAAATCTATCACTAGGAGCACACACAGCTACTGTTGAAAGTCCTCCAACAACACCTGCAGTATACCACATTGCTCGCGTTATTAGAGGCCCACCTAATATACATATCGGAGCTATTACTCCCCCTAATATAGCACAATGGGTTACCCATGCTAATTGCTTAGCACCTAAACCAGGTCTATAAGGAATTGAATGTGCAACGAATCCAGACGCAATCAAAGCAGCCATTGTTCCAGCCACTGCCTGAAATTATTTTAAGTTTAATTATCTTTTTACTTCTTAAATAATAGTTGTTTAGATTGATAGCTATCATATAGAGATATTTACGAAAAAACCGTTATTATATTAGTCTCTTAACATTTATAGATGAGCAAATGAAATTCAACTATTAATTTTACGGAAATACTTACTAGAAATCCGCTTCGTGTTACTAAATGTAAAGCTGCTGGTGTCCGAAACACTGCAACAGCACTTGCTGCACTAACTAATAATGATCCTCCAAAGTAAGCATACGTGTCCTGAATACGTTCCTTAACATATTCTGGCCACAATCTTAAGTCAAAAAAATAATTACATTCATTTGTTACGAAACAAATTTTCCACCTATATTAAATAAACTTACATAGAATTATCGACAATACTGATTCCCTTGCTTTGTCCTAAACCATAGTAACACAATGCACCTAATCCTAAAACCGAACCACCGGCAAGTGCACCTTTACCCAATGCATAAGCTTTCATTAAAAAAATTAAATACAATATTTTAAATAACACCCAAATATTATATTATTATACCATTTGGACCAGCAGGAGCTAAGAATATTTCTTTAAGTGTGGGTCTTGTATAAGATTTCGAGACATTTTCTCGATTCTCACGTGAAAATCTTCGAATTGTAAATGGTTTTTTGGGTTGCTGTTTAAGCACTGTTCTAACAACGGATGCTGTTAATATTGGTTTTCCTATAGCAAACCTTGAAAGCATATTGAACTGGAAAGCAAGTTTTTTAAAAAAAAATTATTTCTGGAAATAAAGGACGACGCAGAATATAAAATAGATACATAAACTGTGTGCATATAAATTTTATACCTTATCACTACACAAGTTCTTCAAACTGTTATTAATACACTTTCAATTTAACTTTTATTTTGTTAATTTATAATTTTGAGTAACTTTTAAATGTCAGTGAAAATTAGACAATTATAATAAATACAAATTATGAAATTAGCAGCACACTGCAATTGTATTGTGGTTACACTCACTCATTTTTATGAATCGCAATGCTTGGTGATATTATAAAAGTATATCGACTGCAATAGAGACATTTCAAGTCTTTCCGAAAAATATAATTTGTGCCTTTCAACTACTTTTATTATGCATTTATAATGCATTATTATTTATGGTAGGTAATTTTAATATAATAAAACCAGTTAGGAAACACAAGGTATATATTTTCAGTCAAAATGTCAAAATCAAAAAAACTGTTTAATTAATAATTAAATATAATTTTACTCAAAATGAAAACTAGTTAGCATAAATTGTATATTTTCAATTAAAATATCAAATAATTATAAAAGTCAATATATTTCAGAGTGTAAGCTTGCCTCAAAAAATTCTATAAAAGCGCTGTAACCGTATAAACACAGCCCTAGTTTTTTCATTTTTCTGGAATGAGAAAGAGAGAGCTAAGTAGCTTTCTCTTTCTCTTTTCATACTCTTTTGACATATGAAGAAAAATCTTAAATTTGCATTCTTTTCCAAGTTCAGAGTTAAATAAATTTTATAATTATGGCAATTTATTGCACATATAGAAATTGTACAGAAAGGTATGTTCCATTTTCTACAAAAACATTTTTTACACTACCTAAAGACCTAAAAAGAAGACAAAAATGGATTGAAAATTCGGGTAATCCACTTCTAAAAGATATCAAGCCAAACAGTACCCGAGTTTTTTGTGAAAAACATTTTGATAGTAAATATTTTCAAAAGTCGTTTCAAAGGACAATACTTAGAAAGGATGCAATACCATATAATTATGAGGACAAAACCAACATTGAAGAAGAAAATTTAACCAATGTACCGAATACTTCAGTTTTAGAAAACGAAACTAGTAGTATAGAAAGTTCAGATAACTGCAATTTTATTGAGGAATATATTCAAGATGATTCTATAGAGAGTGCATCTGGCGATTTTTTATTTGAAGAAGAAAATAGCATTTCTAGTAATATTAACTTCTACATACAGAAAGAAACTAATGCTAAAAATGATAGAGAGCTGTATATAAAATCCAAAAGGGAATCGGAAAATTTGTCTGAAAAAGAACATTCTAACAGTGCTAATCCTCATGACGACAAAGAAATAAATATTGAGCTCAACATAGAACCATGTATTCAATCAAATAATGACATTGTCAAGCTTGTAGATCCACACAATTTCTCGAGTGAGGATGGCGATACGTATTTCGCCCTTTCATTAGTTTCTTATTTTCGTAAATTACATCCTAAAATTAAATCACATGCAAAACTAAATATATTAAAGTACCTAACTGAGTTAGAATCTAATTGCATATCTGAAAAGTAATATTAAAATTTTATAAAATAATAATTAAATTCATGGTTGTTCTTTTGGAAGAATTGACTCCACTGCAAGACTACAGAATAAAATTTGTCTTCGTAGTAATTAATAGTTCAAATTAAATTATATAATTAAATTTGGATATTACGAATGATTTTTCTTCAGAACTCATTAAATTTTTGGAAACCATATTAAGTGTAAAAAAAGCAATTTTAGAAAATATTTACTACAAAACTGGGAATATTAAACAAAAATATAGGGGATCGCCCAGTTGTCGAAATTCAACAATAATATATTTGATGATTAAAAGTGTATGTGATCACAACACCCCCAATGATTCCAAATAGTCGTTTTATAAATCAACATCCATTTAATATGAACCTTAACGGAAATATTAATTTCAATAATTTTAGAAATCAAATGAACATAAGTTTTTTCGAACTTTTTCTCGCGATACTGTTATATTTTACAAAAATTATTTACTTTTAAAAATTTCTTTTATTTAAATTTATTTAAGATTTCTTTTGAAATATCCTTGTAAAATGCATTGTGTAGTTTCAAAAATCTTGATGTTTCTTTATACTTTAATAAGTGAACTTATAATAAACTTATAGTGAAAAAATCAAAAGTTTGACATTTTGACTGAAAATATATAACCTAAGTTTTCTACCTATTTTTATTATATTAAATTGACAACTTAAATAATAATGCAATAAAATTAGTTAGGTACAAATTATATGAAACGAATGTCTGTACGTGCGCATGTGTATAAGAATGTGTGGCTGTGTTCATAAATGCATAAACCCAGCAAACATTTATGCGGACTCCCAGAAATACGGATTTTCACGGAATGTCAAAATTTTAGTGTCGTGTGAAAGTGATTTTCATATGTAAGTTATTTTTTAATAGTTTAAATAGTTTTTAATTTGTTAAGTAAATAGACATTAGTATACTTAATATATTCATGTTTTTGGAATTTTATACGAAATATATACATATTTTTGAAAATTTGATAATAAGCAAAATAAGGTTTTATTTTTACCAATTCTAAAAACAAAGTGTGTGATATT
Organism: Acrocera orbiculus; assembly: GCA_947359355.1. NCBI lineage: Eukaryota > Metazoa > Arthropoda > Insecta > Diptera > Acroceridae > Acrocera > Acrocera orbiculus. Next base: position 8,250,013 of record OX375757.1, read on the forward strand.
AATTCAGTATTTGTTTTAAAAAAATAATATTAACTCAAAGCCGACTTATTTTTAACAATTAAAAATTAAAAGGTAAGATTATTTAACATTATTAAAAAAAAATAAAGTGAATGACACAAAAAACTAAGGTAATTAATTATTTAATTTTTTAAAAAGAACAGTGAGTTTGTAGAGAAGCTCTTTATACGTCTCGCCCGTAACTTCGAAAAGTTATGCATGTGAAGACATAACTCGTGTATCACCAATGAATGTTTTATTATTATTATTTTCAATAATAATATTAATATTTTAGGTATGGAATATTCTCTTTCATCTTAGTTTTTGTGGTGGAACAATTACGTGTGCATGTTCTTTAAGTAAACCATAATAAACTACATATATATATATTTATTCATATGCCCATATATGGTGTTTTGGTTACGCGTTTTTCTAGGCGTTTATTTTCGCTTCCAATTGTTTTATTCCCGTGGTTTATGAAATATCGTTTCTTATAGTGGGTTCAGACAGGGCACTCATAACCAAAACTCACAGCAATTCTCTGATTTTTGTATGGAAAAATGACAAATGCATCACTGTGAGAATCTTCGTTCCCGAACGTTGATTTTGTGGGTTATAGCAGTTTACTCATGGCAGCACTAATAGGAATTGTGACTATTGAAACATATGATGACAGTGGAACTTTTGAGGAACGAAACGTTAACTAACAGCATTGGCGCTGTGAAAACGCCATTTTTTTTATATGAACTCAATCGTTGTGAGTTTCTGCTGTGAGTTGGCCTGTCTGAACCCACTATTAAGGAGTAAACTGCAATAAAAATTATATTCGTGATTAAGCTTAACAAACTTTTAAGTTTTCAAATTACTTAAAATCATTTTTTTCTATACAATTAATTTGACTTTTCCCACATTTTATGATTTATCGTAACATGGATGATTAATGAACCCAATGTATCAGGAGTTGTCATCTGTCAAATGCGAGATAGTATCACTGCAATCTATCACTGCATTTATGAACTCAGCTTGTTAATTTAACCAACTCGGTTGCTGAGTTAAATACATTCAAAGTTTCCTACAGATGGATCTATAGTTTCAAATTTGACAAATGACCGCTGAGTTCCTTGTAAAAAATAAAAAAATTTAAGTAGGAGCTGATTAGATGGAAACGGGGATAATGTGGAAATTATGAAATAAAAAAAACTTTATAATACTTTATAAACTTTCAAACTTATTAATATAACACATATTACCTAATTAAAGAACTAATATCCAAATAAACTATAAATTTTATGTTTATATTAAGCAAAAATGAAAAGACTATAAATAGAATTGTCATATAAAAATTTCGTATTATTTTGAAAGGAAAATATTACGATTGTGTTCCATAGTTATACAATAATAAGACATTATATTTATAAGAATAATGTCGTTAAAACCGAAAAAGGTAGATTTCAAGATAGTTTGGGAGGAACTAAGAGAGACTGTAAAAGATGTAATAACTTTAGGTAATGTCCAGCGTGGTGTTTGGAATGATAGATTCAGGTTTGATAAAAGAAAAAATTTATTTTTTGTATTTAATTTAAATATTATTGTTTCAGTGATGTTTATTCATTATGTGTTGCTCATCCTAATCCATTGGCAGACGAACTTTACAATGAAACGAAAAAATTTCTTGAAGATCATGTTCAAAATATGTTGGCGACTCAAGTTGCACCATCAGATCAGGCACGTGGAAGAAAGACCAACCATGATTTACTTTTATTATATTATAAAGCATGGTCAGAATATAGCCAAGGCATTGAATATTTAAATTGTCTTTATCAGTAAGTGCTAAATTGTCTTTATCTATTATATATTAATCTGTTAAGTATAGTGAACAAAAATTTAAATAGTTTGAAATTTTAGCAAGAAATTTTAATTAGTGCGACAGTTAAGTATTCAGACTGGCTTTGATCAACGTTATAAAACAAGATATATGAGTATTTTTAATATTTTCATTCAAATCAGTTTCCCCTAATTTCAAAAAATAATAAAGCTAAAAGTATAGTCACAGTTTTCAAAAGTTAAAAAGGCATCATTTTTTAATCCAATTGGTTTCGAATCTTTAACTTATTTGTTGCACTATGTATAAAAAGACTGGATTTTTTTGTTTCAGTCTTTAATATCAAACTAACCTTGCCTTTGATTGAAAATTCAAAAAACTAATCTAGTTCTAATTCTCATAGTGTCATTAACTTTATTAGCGAAAATAGGTTCAGATAATATCTATAAATGCCAAGCAGTTGGAAATTCCTTAGTTTTTGGTTAAAATCATTTTCTTGTACTATGAACTGTTATCAAAAGAAAAATAAAAATTAAGAACCAGATTTCTACATTTAAAAATTTGTGTAGAAACTTATACAACGTTAAATGTTTGCTTGTTTCAGGTACTTAAATCAACAGCACATTAAAAAGCTAAAGATGTCTGAGGCAGAAATTGTTTATGGAAATGTTACGCCCGATGCCCAGGAGCTAATGGAAATTGGAGAACTAGGTTACTAATTCAATATTTAAAAAAAAAAAATTCTTTTTAACTGCTTCACAATCCACACCAGGTTTGGAAATTTGGCGTTTATATATGATTGAATCACTTGGACAAGAGCTTGTTAAACAAATTCTGGAAGGTATAAAATTAGATCGAATTCATGGGAATGATTTTGATCCGAATCGTGTAAAAATAATAAATGGTGTAATTCAAAGTTTTGTACAAGTTCAGGATTATAAGAAAAAAGGTAATTTAAAACTATACCAAGACTTATTTGAGATTCCAATGCTTGTATCGAGTGGAGATTTTTATGAAAAAGAAGCTTCTAAATTATTACAAAGATGTTCTGTTAGTGAATATATGGAAGAAGTTATTAAAATTTTAGAAGAAGAAAATAAACGGGCTCAAAAGTTTTTACATTCAAGGTATTCAATTATTAAGACTTTAAGGTAATGTTTAGTAAATTTTTATTTTTAGTTCTCTCGCAAAGTTACGATATAAATGCCAAGATAGATTTATTACATGTCATCTTGAGTTTTTATATTCTGAATGTAAAGAAATGGTATCCGAAGAAAGACGAAAAGATTTAAGAAATATGTTTATAATACTAAAGCCAATTGATGATCGTTTAAAAAGCCAATTGATCAAAACATTTCTTGATCATATTAAAAATGAAGGCATCGAAACAATATCAACTCTTAAAGGAGAAAATATTCATACACAATTTGTTGAAAATATGCTCAAAGTACATCAAAAATATCAAAGCCTAATTGTTGATGTTTTTGAAAATGATTCATTGTTTTTAAGTGCATTGGATAAAGCTTGTGCTAGTGTAATTAATAAAAAAATAAATGATAAATATCCATGTCGTAGTGCTGAACTTGTAGCTAAATATTGTGATAGCTTATTAAAAAAATCTAAAACAACAGAAAGTGAAATTGATAGTAAGCTATCAAGCAGTATAACAATTTTTAAATATATAGAAGATAAAGATATTTACCAAAAGTTCTATAGTCGTATGTTAGCCAAAAGGTATACAAATTTATTTCTAATATTATTCTAAATTTATTTGCATTTGTTTTTTTGTTTTTAACTAGACTCATTCATGAACAGTCTCAAAGTATGGATGCTGAAGAAGCTATGATAAATCGGCTTAAAGTAAAAAATTATTATAAATTTTTTTTATACTATTTCTTCTGTCATTTTTCTAAGGGTTTATATAATTTCGTACCTTTTATTTTTAGCAAGCTTGTGGATATGAATTTACAAATAAGCTACATAGAATGTTTACTGATATATCTTTATCAGCTGACCTAAATAACAAATTTAGCAATTATTTAAAAGAGAAAAATATAGAAATAGGTAAGCTCTTTAAACTTTTTAATTAATTGCCGACTATTTTGTTTTGTAAGCCAAACTTTTACTTACAAAGATTATTTATAATTCTACACGTATTAGTTCTCAACATTAGGTTAGCAAGGAGATTAAAGTTTTCTTTTATTCAAATGGGAAGTTACACATTTTAAGCTTTAAAAAATTTTCAAAAAAATTGTTAACAATAGAACGGTCAAACTACAACTAAATATGTATTCTTATGAAACTACAGCAGACCATACAAACATTGACACTGTTTAGGATACAGTATCAAATTGGTGGGCTAAACTTCATACTACGTTTTCTCCCAAAATCAAAAGTTAACTATAACGAGCTATCGTCTACCGCTTAATGGAATCCATCTTAAAACTCCTCTTTTATTGTTGAATTTTTATTTTGGCAAATAAACAATATGAACTCTAACTTAAATTGGAAAAATGAAAAAATTGATAATTTAATAAACAAAAAAAACACCATTTGAAGCTTTTTTGATTTTGGTTTCAACTCACAAATCTAAAAATTTTGAAAGGTTTAAACACTTCAATTTCAAAAAATTCAAAAATTGAATTGATCGACTTTACAGTTAAGTTTTTTATTAATTTTATAAATTTCATACTATTAGATTGGCGAAATACATATATCGAACTTTATATGTCAGATTTAATAAAAATACTTTCTTAAATTCTACTAAACCATTCCTAGTTTTTGAATTTAGAAACATTTTACTTTGTTATTCCTAAAAGTTTTTTTTTTTTTTTTTTTTAATTCAGTGTTTAGTTTACTACAATCTTAATTTATACAATTAATTTATTAGTATTATTAACAAGAGTGTGTATGACATGTGCGGGAGTTATGATCCTGTGATCAGTTCCTTATTAGTGTTAGTATTACTATCATTATTACTAAGCTAGTTCATGTGGCTTCAAACGATGCAGCTGTTTTAACTGGTTTGTTGTGTCCAGAAGTAGTATAGCTTCAATGTTGGGGTGATGATGGAGTCTTTTTTCATGTTTAGAGGCTTGTTCTTGTATAACTTCTTTTACCAATTTAATTTTTAGGTCTTCGTGTAACTCTTTATTTGTCACGTATCGCTATGCGTTTGAAATTAGTCGAAGGAACTTATTTTGACTAGTTTGAATAATTTTTCTGTTGGATTCATGCGTAAATCCCCATTGTTGTATTCCGTATGTCCAGATAGGTTTTATTATTGCCAGATATATTAATCTTTTGTTCCTTAGATTCAGTTGCGAGTTATATCCAATTAACCAGTAGTACCTCCTTGTTATTTCTTTAATTTGTTTGGCCTTCTGTCGCACATGAAAATTCCAGTTTAATTTAGAGTCTAGATGAAGACCTAAGTATTTAGTTGATTGTGCTTGCGGAATTTGTTCTTCGTTGATATATAAATGTAAATTATTCTCTTTTTTCCTCAGCGTGTATGTTACATGAGTTGATTTGGTTATGTTGAGCTTAATCTTCCAATCTGTGGTCCATTTGTTGACTTGATTTAGTATACTTTGGAGTTTTTCCACGGCTTTTTTTTTGTGATTTATCACTTAATATTATTACTGTGTCATCTGTTGTGGGTATATCAGAGGTATATAGCAGGTATAGCAGTAGTCACAGCACACTACCTTGATGAATTTCTGCCTCCACTGGATAAAAGTTAGACTTGGCGTCTTTGTGTAATACTCTGAATTTGCGATTTGTTATATAGGATTCCATCAGTTTGCAATGATTTTGAGGCAGCTGCATGCTCATTAAAAAATTTTGCAAATTAATTGTACATAAAACTTTTACAATTCTTTCAGGGATAAATTTATCAATAAAAGTACTGCAAGCAGGTGCTTGGCCTTTAGGACCAACACAAGTTGTAATTCCGTTTGCAGTACCACAAGAATTTGAAAAATCAATAAGAATGGTATTTATATTATTTAGTTTTTTTAATTAATTTTAAATATTGTTTCTTTAGTTTGAAAATTTCTATCATAATTCATTTAGTGGCAGAAAACTGACATGGTTACATCATTTATGTCAAGGTGAATTAAAAGTTTCATATTTAAAAAAATCATATATTGTAACAATGCAAACCTATCAAATGGCCATATTGTTATTATTTGAAAATTGTGATTCCTTAACTTGTAAGGAAATACAAGAAACATTACAATTGAATAAGGAAACTTTTCAAAAGCATATACAATCGCTCATAGAATCGAAATTGCTTTTAACTAATTCAGAAAACTTAGAAGGGGATACAGAAATTAAATTAAATTTTGAATATATAAATAAAAGAACTAAATTTAAAATAACAGCCGCATTACAACGTGAAACACCTCAAGAGGTAGTTATAAAATTTTATAATATTTCTATATATATATATAGAAATAATAATATATTATTATAGGTAGAGCATACGATGAATGCTGTAGATGAAGACCGAAAACTATACCTTCAAGCAGCTATTGTGCGTATTATGAAATCTCGAAAGATTTTGAAACATAACGCATTAATTCAAGAGGTAAGAGTTTCCTGATGAAAACTTATTTGAATATTATTATAATTAATTATTTTTCTAAAGTAGATATTACGTTTTTATTAAAGTTTTTTGTAGAAATCAAATAGTGAAACAATAGAAGGTTGTGTTTGGAAAAATCTTCTTTAATAATTCGTAGTCTTTTTGTTAGGCTTTATTATAAATCAAATCTTATAAGTTTCTGGCATTAGTCATTATAGGTTTCTAGCATTGGCCATTTTCACTTTTCTAAAATTTGTTTTTAGACAGAAGGTACTTTTGATTTAAGTAAATTGATATCTCTAAAATTTGTTATAAATTTTCAAGAATTTGTAGAAAATTACATAAAAGTAAGTTTTCAAATAGTCTTATTAAAAAATGAACAGAAAACGTTTTTACAGGGTTAAATATCCCGGTATTGATGGACTTTGCGAAAGATTTTTTTAAATTTAAACCAAGCATGTTTTTTAAATCTTGTTAGGTTAAAAAAGTTTATTGTGATTTGGGACTTCTAAAGAGATAGATAACTTTGATTTTCTTTAAAAAAAGGAACAAAAATTAAGGAAAAGAAAAAGAAATTAAGGAATAATAATATTATGTAAAAATTACACAGCCATGCGAGGAATAACTAATTTAAAATTTTATTAAAGTGTTTAATAGATTTATTTTTGCTCAATCCGAAATTAGAATTAAGAAAAATTCTGCTATATTAATTTTTCTTAGAAATTGTAGCTTTTTTGGTTGAATGTTATAAATATCACAAATGCATTTAAGTGAGATTAACATATAATCAAATATGAATCAAGCTTAAAAGGATGGAAAAAACTATTAAATTTTAATTTTTTGTTTACTAAATTAGTGCATAATTTTTTCAAAAACTTTACGTGATAGAAAATAATGAAACAAACATTATTTTTTACTTTCTAAAACTGATTTAGTTAATCACATCAATATAACAAAATTCATTTTTATCTTCACATAGCTGTATCAATATTTTATAGCAGAACAATAATAAATTCTTGTTTCTTTAATTTCAGGTTATATCTCAGTCCAAAGTTAGCTTTACTCCAAGCATATCAATGATTAAAAAATGTATAGAATCTTTAATAGATAAGCAATACATAGAACGAACACCAAATTCTGGAGATGAATATAGTTATGTTGCCTAATGATTATTTTTCAATGAAAAGATGTTGGAAAATATAAATTTTCGTTATATGTACTAAGTACGAAATGATAAGAAAAAAGTCTTATTAAAAAAAAATTAAAAACTGAAGTTTTAATAATATTCAATAATAAATTTTTTGTTTGATTTGTAAACACTTTTAAATAATTTCAAATAATCAAGAAATTTTATACTAATGAAAAAAAGAGAATTTATTCTTTAAAAACAATAGGAAAGCAAATTTTTTAATGAATTGATTTATTTCAAAGCTTTATTCTATTATTCTTTAGTTATAGTTTAGTTATTTTTAAATTTAAATATTATCATTTTTGTTTACTGATTGTAAAATATAAAAATAACATCAACATATTTCAATTGATTTTAATTAATATGTTGGGATAATAATGTCAAAGATAACTTTAATCGGATTATATACTTGTCTTTAATACATTATTCTCATTAGATTGCAGCTGGATTTGGTAAATATGTAAACAAAATTTCAGTCTCAAAAATGAAGGATTCTTTTCTGCGTTCTTATAATGGAAAGATAGATAGTAATAATTTCGTAAAGATCAAACGGCTTTCACTATTAACATAAAATCAAAACTTTCGTTAAGCCTAGCCCACACCAAAGATGTAGGTGAAGTTTCCCGACTAGAAGGAAGTGCTTATGAGACACAGGCTCTTTTAAATTAAAAAATTATTACTAATTTGAATTGAACAGAATTTTTAAAACTTACTAGCTTACAGCTAACCCCTAACGTTCTGGAATATAACCAATATGAAAATACCAATTTATGGAACTAAAAGAAGATATTTTTATAAGGATAAAAAAAAGGAGTATCTAAATTTCGTTTTTATTAATTTTTGCATTATTTATTTACACTATGTAGGATATTTTTTTAAATTTCTATATGTATATTTGCACATCTATACATATATATGTATATGAAAGTGTTGTATATATATGGCAATGTAAATTATTTAAATCTATAACATTTCTAATGATTTTATGTATTTATTATTATTTTTTTTGTATATATTCACGCTATAAACAATATTTTATTACAATTATTTGATAATATTTGTTGCTTTTATTGTTTTTCTTAAGAGTTTAACTGAATTGGTATTTTTTTATAGGATAAATACACATTTTTGCTTTTAAGTATATTTAATACGTAGATAACGTCAAAATTGCACATTTGTTTTTGTTTTATTCGAATTAAGAAAGAAAAAAAATTTCTTTTACTGCATTGCTAGGTAATCATTGGAAATTAATAATTGAATTTTTTTCTTGTAATTCCTGTAAACTAACTAAAAAAAAATATGTTGGTGAGTGTTTGTTGGGGTTAGTTATTTGTGATAATGATGGAGCTAGAATTAGACCTGTCTTTTATTTTACAAATGTTATAAACAGACTTAAATAGGAATGTTTGATTATCGATACTACAAATAATTTGTTTTGTAAACCCAATGCAGAAATCTATTATCCTATTTCAATTTCGAAGAATTATGAAAATGTATTTTATTGGTCATAATGAAAATAAATAGATATTTATTGTTTACTAATATTTTATTCTTAGTAATGAAATTTAAAGATTGTTAAGTATAGCTGCACAGGAATTACGTATTTAAAATGTTAGCAGGAGTTCTATGAAAGAAGTGTTGATTGAAATTTAAAGTCATAAGAAAAATAAATTCCGTATTAGGTATTTATAACTTATGACAAGGCCAAAACATCTAGAAGTAAAATTTAAAAGCAGATGTTTTCTTTTATTTTGAGATTTAAATTAGACTTAAATTTAATTTTAAATAAATGAGAAAACTTGATTAAAAAGAAAATATTTTTCAAAAAAATGAGGTAATTTTATTGTCTTTGTCCGTGCTGGATTCTAATTATGTTATACTTTAAACTTAGAACTGACTAAAATAAATAGAGATTGGATTATGAAATAAATAAATAAATAATATTTGTGACGATATCTCTTTAAAATATACCTACTATTTTATAGTTCTTTCACAGTATAAAAATTAGTAAAGATCATGCTGATCAGTCATTTAAAAAATTCTTGTCTTAAGGACAAATTATTTCATTCCATGGGGTACATTATCAAATATTTCAGCGCAGTGCTAAAAAAAATAAAAATAAATGGGCCGTTTTCAGAGCTACTATTAAACTTGTCATTTTAATTATTATATTATCAGGAGTAAAATAAGCTTGCAAAAGAATTTAGTGAACTGAGTCGTATGAATGGTAAATAATCATACCAGCTTGACGAATTTAGATCTAAAAGTAATAAAAAATTAGAGTAATTCAAGGAACAAAAAATAATTGTTGGAAAAAAGCAATAAATATTATTTTTTAAATTTTTTACTAGACAATTCCTAATTTTTCTTTTTCCTTATGCTGCCAGGAAACTATGGTTTGTAGTCGGCGAGTTTTGTAAAAAATTTTATTTCCGATGGTCTTTTTTCATTTTTTAATTATTAAATACCTTTTTCTAAACTGTTCGCCCTCTATTTCATTTTTAATTTGTCTAAAATCTTAAACTCTGCAAATCACTTGTTTGTATAAAATTAATTTTTGCTCTTAGTGCATCAAGTTGATACATTATTTTTTTTGTATATCGCAGTACAATATAAAATCATATTTGAAAAATTATTAAAATAGTTTGTATTTTCAATTTGACCGTATTTAATTGTAATTTTTTTTTCTTGAAAGCTTATTTTTTGTGTATAATTTGGATATTTTTGTACAGTTATCCTTTACTTAACTAAACCATTTAAATTTCAACATTTTAAAGCTCATTTATATATATTAACAAAATGGATTTGAATATTTCTTAAAAAATAAAACAAACAAAATTATTTTAGAGTTTCATTGGTACAAATTAATTTCAAAAATAAATAAAAGTATAATTAAATATTATTGACTCATTTTCTTTTCCTTATTGTTTTCATTTATTTTAATACTTAATTTTTTTTTTTTAAAAAAATGGAAAATTTATTAACGGCCGTATTATTATTATATGATTACTTAAGTACTAATCAACGCTTAAATGATATGGTGACATTCACAACAAAATAAAAACAAAAGGAAAAGAATTTTATGAACAAAAGTATGAAGACTTAAATTTCTTAAGACTAATTTTTGTCATTGGTTGTGTATATTGTTACTTTTTTTGTTTTGTATTCAATCGTTTCATTTAAAATATATGAAACAGATGTTCTGAAATCTGACATAACAAACAAATACATCAATAACATTGATTTGAATGCGAGTGTATTTAGTTTGAACACAATAATACTGCCGTATTAGTGAAAATGTGGTATTTTAATATTAAGAGTTCCATTTTAATTTTCACTCATCACTTAATGTTGAAAGGCTAGCGTTGGATCAGGATTTGTTCATTTGTTCATTTTCAGGACGCCGCTCTGTTGCCATTTGTAGTAAATTATTAAATTCCATTTCCAGTGTCTGCCTTGCCTAAAAAATTATTTTTGATTTGGTATAAAATTAAATTTCCTTTTACTCAAAAGTTCTTAACTATTTTCATTAATAAATTCTTTAAGTTATCTTTAAATATAATGAAATCATGGGTCAGTAAAATAATATTTTTTATGAAAATCAATAAAATTTTGTCTTTTAAGACAAATATAGTAATGACTTTAATTTATATGCTTAAAATTGAACAATAAACGAGAAAAGTTTCGCGGTTTCGCTTCATTTATGTTAGAAAGGGATAAAAAAAATGTTTTTCTGTTGTTTTTACAAGTTAATATTTATTTTTATAAATATTTTTAAAATTTTGATATTTATATCAAAAAAAATTTTTGGAAGAACCTAAAATTGAAGCCTTAAGCTAGAATAAATAAAGAAAAGTAAATTTTAAACAAAACTCATAATTTTAGGCATCCAATGATATATCTAATTTTTTAGATTAAGATATAAGCTAACAAAAATTACCTGCGTATTTTGTGTTGGTATTTGTAAAGTTAGAGCCATTGCATTTGCATCGAAACTTTCATCTAAAGCTATTAATGCTCCATGAACACCCGATTCTTGTAAATTATTTGCATATTCCTAAAATTAGAAAATAATTTTTGTTTTGTAAGTAAATTAAAAACGTAATGTAATTACTTTAAGTCCCATTGATGATACCCATCGTATAACACGATCATTACTCCATACTATAACATCTGATAAAGAATTTTCACATCCTTTTCGTCTTTCTTCAAGTGTATTTCGATCATAATTAAGTCTTTTCAGACATAAAATAGCATATTGTAAACTATTTCTATGAAAACTATCAACCATTTTTAATTGCCCACGTAAATCTTTTTTAGTTAAATGATCTAACATTCTAGCATCGACTAAACATTCCATAAATGTTGTCCTATATTGAGGTAGACCTAAGCTTTGTAGCCAATAATTTCCAATCCACTCATGATTCATATCACCTTTTTATTTATAATAAAATTAATTTTAAATATTATCTGGCATGAGTTTTATTTTATTTACCAAAAGCAAGTGTTGTGCGCGAAGTTTGTGGAGCAGATGGTGATGTCAATGAAACCATTTCTTGAATAGCCAAACGTAATTTCAGTCTATGTAAAGGATTACTGATTCCTTTAAAATAATTATTAAAAAATTTATTTTCAAATTGATTTTTATTAAAAATATATGTTTTTTTTAAATACATAATTTTAAAATGAAATAGATTTTTATGGGTTCCATTCGTAGGAAATTGAGATTAAATTAATTTAAAGTTTGTTAAAGAAAGTTTATTAACTATTTCCTTCTTACGACCAAAATTGTATTGCAGGATGCGTAATATCATCTTTTAAAATTTTTCACTTTTATAAAGCATTTGCTTAAATTGTGCCACGTTAGATTTTAATATTTATGTTAATTATGATATTTGCGATTATTTTATTGACAAAAATTATTTGATGCATTCACTAAAAATCAACTAGTATTAATGTATCATAATTACATAAATAAATTTTACATTTTCAAGTCATCGCTCAAAGAAGAACGGATAAATTTTGAGCGATTCAGCGCTCATAAAAGAATTTTCGAGTAAGCCAAAATAGAGAGCTTATGATGCACAATTGAAATTTTAGATTAACCAAAATTGAGTATTGACAAAATCGAACAAAATCAAAAATGAGAACAAATTTTCATAAAAACTAACCAATTTCCCTTTGAATTTCTGTATCACTTAGAGCACTCATAATAGCTCCAGATTTGACATTAGCCCTGCATGCTGCAACATACCAAGCTGGCATCCCAACCCATAATTCTAACCAAGCAACAATAGTTGGTCCATTCCATAAAGCAAATGGTGTACCCGCTTTCATAGCCTCACCTAAAAGATCATGACGATAATCATGATCCCTAAAAATAATATAATTATAAAATATATTTGATTGTATATATATTTCAATAATACTTTTTCTTTTGTCTGCCATAGTCAACTGAAGATATTTTACTAGTAGATGATATTCTACTTCCAGACATACTCATTATATCATAATTTGAATCAATATCACTCATAGCTACTGAAAGATTCCCTATTGACATCATACTAGCTGAACCATCAGGCATTGAATCTTTGACACCTTTCACTTTTTCCTTTTTACTAAAGAAACGTCCTAAACTAGATTTAATTCCCTTCTTTTTTTGTGCAGCTATAACTACATCTCTGCTAACACTCGAAGTTGGCGTTTGTAGCATACTCATTGAACCCATTGTACTATAATGACGTAATGATTCTTGACTACCGTGGCGAGATGTCAACGGTGATGAAGTGTAATTACCAACACCAATTCTATAAGGGAAAAATAATTTATAAAATGATTTTGAATACAAACAAAATATCTATTTAATATTTAGTGGTTTTTAAGTGGAATATCAAGGTATATTTTAGCATGCGTTCAAATAAAGTTAGTCAAAATTGGAACTAAATTGAAAATGAAGAATTTCAGTTTATTTAAAATAAAATTTAAAGATTAAATCTTACATAGATATAGCTTTTTTTTGTTCCTTGTAGTTTATGATTTTGATATAATTATACTAATAGCAAGAACTTACCTTAAATTATTTGATACTTGGCCTGTTGGTAGCCCCATTGAGCGTCTGATGCAAAGTAACAAAATTCAACATATTAATTTGGTTATTGTTTTTAGCATTCAAATAGCAAACAAAAATATTTTGGGAAAATATTACCTCCTCAATTCCTCTTGGCTATGAGCTAAGGCTTGAGCAACTCTTTCTAATCTTAACGATCTGGCGGTTAATGGTGATGCTGCACCACCTGAGCTTGAATCTCCTCCAAGTGATATGCCATGTATTTCATCACGTGAAACTTCTGATGATAATGCTGGTAAATTAAGCTATGATAAAATATATATATATATTTTTAATAAAGTGGACACTTTTCAATCGAATAACTTTTTTTTAAAATACGATTTACCATAATTATTTAAATAGAAATTTTTAATTTAAATTCATAAAGTGTGTTAACTAAAGAAGTGTAAAATTAGTGTTTTTAAAATTCAACTTAAAATTTATTCATAAATTTTAAAAAGTTTGAATTAAGCATATATACAAAAGAACAAGTGAAAAGTTATCAGTATGGCATTAAGATGGCATTACTCTATATTTTCTCCTTATTTAAATCGTATTAGATCATTGATGACAAAGATTAACTTTGTTCAATTAAAAAGTTTTCTTTTTACTTTTCTCTAAAGTTAAGGTTTCGTGAGTGTTTTATTAATTAAACAAACTGGAATTGGGTGAAGGTTTAATATTTTTCATTTTGAATATTTAACGCTAACAAAAACTCATTCAAACTTGATGAAAGTGTAAAAGGATTCTGCTTTATTAAATAATTTAAATGGGGTCGTACTTCCCTTGAAGGCGATTTGCATAACGAACAGCCAAAAACTGTTACTACAACAGAGAAGCCGCGAATACTCCCAAAATTGAAAAAAATTTCACCCCGGAAAATATTTAATTTCAAATAATGATGTGATAGCGGCTTTCAGTGGCTATTTTGTAGACCTTTCGATAAGTTATTTCAAGGATGACAACTATCCATTGGAGAAACGTTGGACATAGTGCATTGAAGTAAATGAGGCTTTTATAAAATAAATAAATGTCTATTTAACCTAAAAAAAAAGCCTTTTTTCACTGCTGAGAACTTTTCATCTTGCCCCTTATATAAAAAAAAATACCAACAGATTTTTAATATAAAAAAGGTTTACTTTTTGAAAATGTAAATCATAAAATAATTCAAAAACCGTTTGCCTACCAAGGGCTAGACTAAACAGTTAAAAATGTATAAAAAACAAAATTGCAGCTGATTTTAGAAATTTATATTAAAAGGTAAAAATTTTGAATTCTTTGCTTTTCTAAAGGTTTTTAAATCAATTTTATCATGTAAAAAATACTAAAATTTTGTATAGTTTTTTGTGTATTAGATTTGCATCAATTTTTGAATATCAAGCCGAATTTTTTGAATTTGTGTAGTTTTGAAATCAAACAAATTACTTAAAATTTGTTAATAATAAATATATAAACTGAATAAGATTTTGTGTCATTTTGTTTTATATGTATGTATGTATGAATATATAAAAACGGATTTTGGTTGCTCGATGGTAAACAAAAAAAGTACCTGGCTCGAAGGAAGAGATTCAGATAATTGGCCAGGACTAAGAGAGGCTGCAAACTGATGCAAATGTGCTGGTGACATCGACGCTGGGGCCTGTAATTCGTAGTTGGATAGTTTTTGTTTGTTTTTTTTTTTTTATGAAATTTTTATTTGAAATTGACATGCACTTTAGTAAGCTTATTTATGGGACCACTTTTATATTTTGAAATTATTTCTATAATTTTATTGAAATAAATCTTTTTCTGGTAATTTAATATTTCTTTTCCGAAAGGAGTAAATAGTAGCATTAAAGCAGCCCCATTGAAGTTAAATTATAAGTCTGATTTTAAATTAAAGTATATTAAAAAAATATTTTTTTAATTACCGTATGATATTTATGTAAATAATCTCTACTTGGGCTATTTGGAGTACTTCGTCCACTTAGTGGAGGACTCTGTCTATCCATTGAGCGTCCTCTTGTTAATAAATTCATATGTTCTAAACTACCTACTCTAGATTCTAATTCTTCGGCTCTAGCTTCTGTTGATTGTTTTTCTTCTTGAATTAATCTAAACAAACGAAAAATATATATATATACATGTATTATTATACTAAAAAATTTGTATTGGAAGAGTTTTTAATGATGACTAAATTAATTTCGGAAAAAGTTTATTTACTAGTTAAAGCAATTTCCTGACCTATTTGAATAAAAATGAACATTTTGAGATATTGTGCTCTAACCTATAAAACTTGATTATATTACTGTAATAAAGTGTAGAATCGAATTGAAAAAATCCTAAGGCTATTAAAAATAGTAGAATCTGCTTTGTCTCGAGCCAGAACAAGGGTTAATTTTGAAATTTTAAAATGGTTGTTCCAAATGGTGTGGCTTCAATATCAAAAAGTAGTATCAAAATTGTGCTCCGAAAAAGTTTTTTATTTAAGAGAATATACATATAATGAATGCCTGCATAATATAAATTGATGAGATCTGACACATATATAAATTTCGTATTTTCTCTGAGAATAAAAACTTTAATAAACTACAAACCATCGGAAAAACCTTTCTTGACATTAAGATTATATGAAAAGCACAAAGTATATTCAAAATGTACAACAGTGTAGGAGATAAGGAAAAAGCATATACAAAGTTTAGAGAGAGCTTGTTTTGTATTTTTGATCATGTTTGATATTTTGTACCTGGAACACCTGAAAATAAAACAAAACAAACTTCACATAAGAACGATGGAACCATTTGTCAGTCATTTTGATAGTGCATGGGCCCTATCAAGATTGATTTTTGCTAATTTCTTGTTTCAGAGTTCTATAACGGTAAATTTAATTCTTGAATTTATTATTTTCTGTTTAAATTTTATCATTATTTTTATTCCAAACTACCGCATTTAATTGTAGGTGTAGGCCTTTAGAAAAAATTTTTACTACAAAGATGAACTATGAACCTTTTTCCTCTTATTTAAACGATTAAAAACTGATTTCATAAGTAGGTATGTTTGAACTTCTATATTTTTAAATTATTTTTCAACTGCTAACGATTTATTATAGATAAATAAAATTTACTTTTCCAGTTAAAATAATAATTTAAGTTTTTTCATAACACTATTTAAAAAAATTATAACAAAAATTAATTTACCTAATTTCATTATTTATTGCATCTAATTGCTCTTGGAGCATCATTGCTAGAGTTTGTGCGTCTGTATGTCCTCCCGGTGACATTATATCTGCTGAACTAAATAAACTTTCAGTATCATCAACGTCTGGACCACTTGATATATCAAATGCTTGTTGAACATTTGCTAATACATGAGCTTGTTGTAATTTACCCCATTCCTAAACAAATTTAAGTTATTTTAATTATTAAATTTTGGTCGATAAAAAAAAAAAAACAAAATTACTTGTTCTGCCAGACTTCGGGCATATTGTTCATTTTCCTCTAATCGAACTTTTGTACGTCGAAGTGAATGAGTATCGAAACTTGTATGTGAGGCACTTCGTGAAAAATTCGTACCATCAACATTACTAGGGGAAAGGCTACGTGTAAGGGCTTCAGTCTGTTGTATATTATAAGCAATTTCTTGCTGTAATAATTGTCTTTTGAAATTTTCAATTTCGAGTCGTGTTTTAGATAATTCTTTCATTATATCACTTTTTTCTTTATGTAATTCCTCAGCTAATTTTCTAGCCTTCTCTAATTCTTGGGTTAAAGTATTTTTTTCATCAAGTGCATGCATTCTTTCTTTCAAGTGTACTTGCAGTCTATCATTTGATTCTGATAATAATTTATCTACTGTTGATGATAATCGTTGATTATGTTCTTCATTCATTTTAAGTCTTTGGTTAAGTCTAATTACTTCGGCATTTTTCTCTTCTAAATTTGTTTCTAGACGTTGAATACGATCTTCAGCTGAACCATGACGTTCCTGAGCCTAAATAAAAAATTAATGATTTTATTAAAAATTATAATTTAAAACTGTTTGTTCTAAAAAAAAAAATTTTACTTCAAAACAAATAAAAATATAAAAGCATATTTTCCATTTAAAAATCTAATCTAAATGCAAATTAAAAGTTAAGCCGATCAAAAAGCCAGCATCAGACTTTCATTGAAATATTTAAATAAAAATATATTTCTATCAAGGATCATTGAAATACATTTATTTTGGTTAAATAATGCTATATTTTATATGGGATAAAACATGCAACACACATCACTCATTTGCGAGAGACATGTGTGAAATTTTGAACTAATTTTTTCATTGCGCATATCTTGGCGCCTTGCGTATTAATATATAGATATAGGAGAACTCCAAATTTACTTAATATTGGGACGAAACGGTTTGTTTTTGATAAGCTATATAAAAGTTTTTAAAATGATACATTATTCATAATGGTTGCAACTACCCCTCTAACTCTTTACTTAAATAATCGTGACCTCATTACAGCTGTTGAGACGATCTAACTGATATACTTCAATTTAATAGTTTTGAGTTATTCTATGAAAATAAGAGCTCTAAAATTTAATCTTAAAAATTGGATGTTATAATATATAAATCATCAATAAAATTTTATTGATTTAAACTTAAGCAGTAATGGTGGTATTTTTAAGATTGTTTAAATTAAATTATTAATAGCTAAAAAATAATTACAACGGTCGCAGTTTGTTTTAGAAAATTCTCATCAAATTTTGGCAAAGTTAAAAATTTCTTTAAAGCCCTACAAACTATAAATTCTATTCAATTCATTTGAATGTTTTCAATTATGCTGACAAAAAACATGCAAAATATTTGGACATGCAAAAATATGCGGCATAAATTTAAAAAAAATAAATTAAAAGCGGGTGTCGAAAAGATGTTTTTGTTGTTCTATTTTCATACTAATTTTAAATTTCAATTAAATATTTACTTATTTGAATAGCAATAATTTCTTTTTGGCCAAGAACCAAATTGCTGTACTTCAGAATTTTCTTTTTCAAAGTTCTGCATATTACATTTCAATAAAATTCTAAGTGAAAATGATTGTAATTGATTTCTGAGCGTATAAGATTAATTTGTCTAAAAAATTTGAAAATTTTGAATTAATCATCAGAAATTTAAAATAGGTTTTAAGCTCGAATTGATTATTTCTAAAATAGAGCTTAAATTATTGGATGACAGCAAGAATATAAATTTCCTTTGCTTCAGACAGCTTGCTCTCAAAATTTACAGCTCAACAAAGAACACTGAATTGTATTTTACACAAAGAAATTCGTTAATAAAAAGAAAGTTAAATTTTTGTAATTTTTGTAATAGTTTTTGTAATAATTTATAACTTATCTGTGATTGAGAAAAAATAATCGAAGGAAATCTTTTTTCCTATGCCATGTCTACTACTTCTACTAACTACTACGAAGTATTTTAATAAATGTTGGGTTCTATGATTTAGCTATAAACAAACCTAAATTCAAAAATAAGTAGTTAATTAGAACCAGAAAAAAATGAATTTTGCCTGATATCACTTAAATAAAAACTCAATCCTTTCTCACTTTAGAGAGCATAGAATTCTCTACAAGGTTTTTTCAGTAATAATTCTAATAAATAAATATTGCGAAAAAGTTAGTTGCATAGCAACTAATGTGATTTTTACATATTTTTTAACACATATTAACATGCTTCTAAAAGAAAACGGTCATTGAATTCTTTTTTAGAAATTTTAAAATAAATCCTTACTTAAATCCAATTTATATAAATTTTTAGGTGTTTTTGATTTGAATAACTATTAAAAACATCTTATTTGACTTTCCCAGCATACCTGCGTTCCTACCTGCGTTAGTGCATCCATTCTGGCCTTTATTTGTTCTTCCATATCTGGTAATTTTGATTGTTGTGCCAATTTTTGTTCAGTTAGTTCTAATTTTTCTTGTATAGCTGCAATTTTTTCTTCGTGAAGCTAAAAAACAAAACAAAAACAAATTTATAAATTTTATATTATTTTTTTTTTTGTAATTCATCTGCAGAAAATTTATAAATTTCCTCTGATAAACCACTTTTATTTTTTAAAAAAGAAATAGATATAATGGTTTGCAAAATCTAAAACTAATTTGATAATGAGAAAAGGTTTTTTCCATCTACAGCTTTTTTGAGGATAACTTTTTGATAGTTTTTAAATAATTATAATAAGTAATTTTTCATTTAGCGATCAGATTTTAAAATGACATAAAATTAAAGAGAATGCGCTACGTTGCATAAAATCCAATTACCAAATTAAATAATAAACTTTAGCTTTAAAGTCAAAGTCAATTTATTATAATCATATCTCTAACAAGTTTAGCCCATAGAATTGTAAAAAGCATGTTTGCAAAATTTAAAGTTAATAAATCATCGAAAAAAAAGTTCTTGTTATCATTTCAATGCACATTTTGAATTTAAGGTTTTTCTGATTTATAAATTAAATCGATTCAAAATATTTTTGTTATTGATTGCCTAGTGATCACCGAAGATTTTCAACAATTATTTACAACTATTAAAACAAATAATAACAATAAAGAATAATTAAAAAGAAATTAAAAATATTTAAAAATAATACAATAAGGGACAATAACTGTAAATGGCACATTTTGTGCCATCGTTCCTAAAAATACTAAATAGAATAAGAATTTCATTTTATCTTTTAACTATCTATAACATATCTTAAAATATCCCTGTATATAGAAATATCTTTAATGATTTTTGTCATTTCATTGCAAAAGAAATGTTTATCGGAATTACTTGATCGCAAATTTCAATAAAAAAAATTATAAAGATAAAAATTGGTTGCTTCTATGAAATTACGTCTGTAAAAAAAATTATATCTATACAAACATATAAAAAGAAACAATAACAGAATATAGCCAAAAGCTTTAAATTGTTCAAAGATAAGACAAATGTGTCAAGATTTATCTTCATTTGCCCTAAGAATAAAATAAAACCGAGTTGAATAATAGGGGTACATAAGTTTTATAATAATGCATTAGAATGAAAGACACACCCCAACTATCTTATGGGGACAAAAAAAAAAGCAAACGAAAAAAACTAAAAGTGTCAAGAGCATCGAATTAATCACCTATTCTTATATAGTAATGTAAAAAATCCTTGTATATTTCTCAAAATAAACTTTGGAGAACTTAGAAACTTATGAATAAAGTCATGTCAGAGAAAAATTTAGCAATAGAAAAAAAAATAATAAAATTAATGTTAGATATATGCGAATTACCTTTAATTGAGCTTCTTTATGTCGCAATTCTTGTTCTAGTTTTTCATTTAGATCATGAAGTGA
The DNA here is from genome assembly GCA_947359355.1 of Acrocera orbiculus. Lineage (NCBI taxonomy): Eukaryota > Metazoa > Arthropoda > Insecta > Diptera > Acroceridae > Acrocera > Acrocera orbiculus. Next base: position 8,271,048 of record OX375757.1, read on the forward strand.
TGTCGATTCTCTTTGAGCATTTAAATATCTTTTTTCTAATGTTGCTATTCTTTCTTCCTGTGAATTGTATAACATTTTTTTTGTTTTTTCTGATAAGCATATAACCAAAATATAAAATAATATTTACTTGATCTTCTTTTTGTGCAACATTTTCACGTAGGTCACGTTGTAATTTTGAACATTGTTCTTGAGATTTAGATAATTCTTTTTGTGTTTTAGATAAATTTTCTTCAATTTCATTAATTTTACTATTTAAATCGGAGACACGACGTTGCCATTGAGAAAGTTCTGCTGTCTAGAATTTAAAATTTTATATTAAAATAAATTTTAATATGTTTCAAAATAATTTTAGTTTTTTATATTTAAATTTACCTGCTTTTCAATAATAGTTTGCAACTCATGCGTTTTTGTTGCATAATCCACATTATCTTGAGCTTCACCATTAAAACTTCCACCCTAAGATTGAGTTAAAATTTTAATTTAATATTTTAGATTTATATTTGATTTTAAACCTTATCTCCGTCAACAGATTCTTTATTTCCATCATTGATTCCATTTGGTTGTATTGCACCTAGTTTGTATTGTTGAAGCTAAAAAATTTAATCATTTTTTGAGAAACAGTGGATTTTATAAAGTAAAAATTTGTTTTTTTTGACAAAACGTATTAATATTACTAATTTGGAATTATTTTTGCTTTAAATTTTGATTTTTGAAAGTTTAATTTCAATTTTGTGGTGAGTGTATTCACATACCCCGTGGTAAAATTACGCAGAATTCGTCATTTAAATAAATGTCTTAAAAGAATTTTTAAAGTTTCTCTCGGATGTGCAATAATCATTGGAAGAAAGACTAGAAAAAATACTTTATTAAGGAGGTTGGGATGCATAAAAGCATCAGTTGTCATATGAGAGCTACATGCATTTGTTATAAATTGATTTTTTGATTAAAAAAATGTTAAATATAAATAACTTACCTCTTCTTTGGTTGAATTCAATTCTTCTTCTAATGCTGTATTTTTTTCTAATGCTAACCTTAACCGCTCTCTTACCTAATAAGAATTTTATTAAATTATTGAAATAATTAATAATTGAAAAATACTTTTTCATCAAGGGCCTTATGATGTTCAAATAGACTTTTTAAAGCTTTTAATACTTCAACTTCACTAGAAACTCCGCTTTGGGCGGCAGCTTGACGTTTAACGACTGTCATACGCAATGAACGTTCGTGTCGCGATACCAAGCACTCTAAATGTTCAAGAAGCAGCTGTAAAAATTTATATAAAATATTTACTATAGTAATAAAAAAATTAACTGAAGAAAATCTAATGAAATTAAATTTAAAATTATATTTTGTCATTTAATATTAAAACTTTTAGATTGAATAACGAATTTTGAATCTGTGATGTCGAAATCCTTTATTTTTCCTGAAATTCATTTTGCATCCTACAGAATCAACTTTTATGCCCAATGATATCACTTTTATATTGACAGAAGGTATATCCATTTTCCATTCACTTAAGAATATAAATGTTATTTGAGAGGGTATTCTAGTTTAGACACCCGAATATTTAGTGTTTTTTCGGACGAAGTTTGGGCTACAGTTAGAAAAAAAGTTACGTTTTTTTCCTGTTCTTTTTGCCTTTCGGAATTTTTTTAAAAAAAAAAACAAAAAAAATTTTGTTGAAAAACTCTTCGTAGTCCCGTTCTTTGATAGAAGTGATAGGTGATGAAAATGATGGTTAAAGTGTATGTTATTTCTGAAGGAATTTGTGTAGATTTATCATTGTTTTTTCTATAAGAAAAATTAATGTTCTATTAGAATGAAAAGTGGGTACCACGTTTGCTCTCGGACAAAAAATACGCCTATTCTTCAGAGCATTGTTTGAAGTTATTTAATGGCATTAAGAAGGAGCCTTAAGGTCGGTGAGTGACAATAGATGATACATAATATTACCACTACACTCTAAAATCAAATCAGCAGTCCACTGAGTCGAGAACATTTAATACAGTTCAAACCGACCATAAACTCAATTGTCAGCTGGCAAAGTTAAGGCAAAGTGTGTTTTGGGATTCTCACTGTATTCTGTAAAATGACTTAATTTAGAAAGTAAAACCATTAAGAGCACCTATTGAACACGTAATTTGCTCAATTGAAGAAAGAAATCGCACAAAAACCAAATTAAAAATAAAAAGTCACAGAAAAGATAAAATTCTAACAAGCTACACAGTCTTCAAGTTGATTGAGCAAGAATCTTATTTCCTCGATATCGAGCCTTGCAGCTATTGGCTGTTTGCAGATTTTACAAGGATGCTCCAGGTAAAGATATTAAGATCAAATAAAATATTCATGACCCATACACAGGTCTACACAGTATATCTCAAAAATAACCGAACTTTTTGGATATAGAATAAAACACACATTATATTATCTTTGAAAGTTATTATTTATTCAAAATAGGTTCCATTAGACTCAATACAACGTTTGGCACGATCAACCAACGCATGCATAGAATTTTTTATGTCATTTATAGAAATGCTCTTCAGCACCTCGGTTACGGCTGCTTGAATGGCTGGGATATCATCATAAAATGCTTCTTTCATCTTGATTTTCATTTTTGGAAATAGAAAATAGTCCATGGTGATAGATTAGGCGAATATGGAGGATGGTTGATGAGAGAAATCCGTTTTTTCATCAAAAATTCGTTCACTTTTTTGGTCTTCAATTAATTCATGTGGAACAAAACCCGAACAGACCTTTCTTTTACCCAAATCTTCAGTTAAAATTCCCCAAATAGTGTTTTTACTCATATTAAATTCCTTAGACAACTTCTCGTAGTAAAATTAACATCGATACCAATGATTTCACGGACTTTTTCCACCAATTCAGCACGATTACTAGCTTCTGGACGACCTGACTTTAGGTCAGCATTTAAATCCTCACGAATATTTGTAAATCGTGTAAACGACGTATAAACTTGAGTAAGACTCATACAATCATCACCATAAACTTTTTTCATCAATTTTTATGTCTCAGCGAATTTTTTTTCACAAAATTTGATATTTGCTCTTTGTTCCATTTTATTTTTGTAACAGCACTCTTACTACTTTTATTCAAATGGCCGTAACTTTGACATCTGTCATCCGATTTACATGAATATAGGTGCGTTTGAAAGAGGACGAATTTATCTTTTTAATGCTTAATGCTTCTATAGATGGCTCTGCATGTTATACGATTTAAAAATAAAGTTCGGTTATTTTTGAGACACACCGTGTAATTAAAGTATAGAAAACTTAGAGAAGCGTATAAATGAGTAAGGAAGGAAGGAAGGGGATTATATTGAAGAATAAAATGTATTTACAAAATTATATTCTAAGCGCTAGCCTTGGAACTTATTAATCGATGTTTTATATCAGTATCAAAAATATTTTTAAAGCTTACCCTAGTGTTGTTTCGTTCAGCTTTAAGTTCTGTTATTTCTTCGTCTCGTTCTAGTAGTGTTTCTCTTGCCTGCGTTAGTTCTTTTGTTAACGTAGCAAATTCCTGCAACAAAAAAAAAAAAAAGAAAAAGAAGTATAAATAAAGTTTAATATATCATTATTGTTTACAAATTAATTTCTTTTTGTTTTTTCATGTAATAAGTCTGAAAAATGAATATGACCAATGAAAAGTCTCATGTAAAATTTTAGTATAGGTGATAGATTTTTTCTTCCATTTCCAGTTTGGGTGTTACCATATCACTATCCCATGAAAAATATGCTTTTAAGTCCTGTTGTTTGTTCGTTAGGAATATTCTTAGTTAAATTGCCAGATTCATACTTTCAAATTGATTGTTTAAATCCATTCCCAGCAAACATTATGATCCGTGTACGTTCCATTTAGAGACTGGCAAAATCCAAGAATTTCTCATATTTGGATCGGTTAACAGACTGGCCGGATATCGAAACCAGTATCTGAAATCAGAGGGCTTATACGGACCATAGGCTTTTTCGTATTTCTTAAGGACAATTGAAATCCGTGCAAAGTCCGTATTTATGAGAGTCCGTAAAAATATTTTCGGGTTTTCTTTTTTGAATGAATGTCTCCTTGTAAGCAAAAGTTGAAATTATTTTTCATCCATGAATCATGACTTCTGCAACACTGGTAAAGTTTTTTTTATAATCTAACGAAATAGAATAATAGTTTTTAAAATTAGCTTAGCCCTATCGATTATTAAATGACATATTCAGCATATCAATGAATTTCGTATCTCAACATTCAGTTGGCATTAACTTTTTTTTATAATTAAGAGAAATTTATACTAAAAATCTTGTCTACAGTGACAAGTAAAGCGTAAAAGAAACAATCTTTTAACTTAATGAATACAAAAATTATAACTACAAACGTCTTTTTTAATATTCCTACAATACATAGATAAATTTGTTATTTTTTAATAGTTTATTTGAATTTGTTACCAAAGTTGGATACTAAATAATTCATAAAGAACACAATTTCTATTTTCTGACATTCAGTAAAAAGTTATCATATAAATTAACTATGATTTTCCATAGAATCCTAATTAAAATATGAAATACAAATTGTAATAAATCTCAGCACCAGCCAGCTTGTATGATTTTATCGATTCTTGGGTTGAAATAAACAAAAAAAACAAATACAAAATTGCAACTAATAAAGTATTGTAATAATACTTAGAAAATATGGCTTAATAATATCTTACAATAAATTTTCGTATCTGACTTATTACGAGGGTTTCATTAAATGAATTTTTCGTATATCTAAATTACATGAAAAAATATTGCTACCTACTAAATGAAAACTATAGAAAAAAAGATGAAAAATGAAAGTAAAAAGAATTGAGTCCTTTTATGTTTTTATTTATTTCGACAAAGAATATTTATTTTTATTATTTTGCCTTGTAATACAAGTATGTATATATACAAGTTTTATTTTAAATAAAAACCATAAATAGATATTTTTCTATTAACTCGAAAACTCAAAATGTAGGTCAATTGTAATTTTTTTTCTAAATTTTTGGTTTAACGCTTTTCAACTGCAAACATAAACAATACTTTATTGAAATAGGATTCATTACTAATGAAATTTATGTGTTTCTTTTGGTTTTTTTTATTTCAATTCTGATTTTATATTGCTTGTTGTTTATACTTATAAGTAAGCTTTTTTTCAAAATTTTTAATAGAGATTTAGTATAAGTTTTATAAAGAATTTCTGTATTATCCAAAACTATTCATAGAAATTATTAAAAATAAATTTTTCCTTTTATCATTTTGAAAATCTTTTCTGTTCTTTTTTATTATGTAAGAATTCAAAATATTAGATTTCTAAAAATCTTAATTTTGGCTATTTATCCAATTATCTATGTCCCAGAAGCGGAATAAAAGCTTATGATTATTTAAGAGTACGTAGACCTTTTTAGATCTGGTTTGTAGACACATAAAGTACAGTTATTTTTGAAATGTGAAAACTGAAACTGACTTGTATTAAGAGGGTGTATCTTTGTATTCTTTGGTAGGTATATAGCTTAAATGAGAGAGTTGAACCTCCTTTCAACTTCATCGGCCTCCTTAGTAACGGGCCAAGAGGTCAAAGAGGATGAAAGAAGGCTCAAAATTTCCACACGGGTAATCTATTATTATTTGTTCTTTTTTCGATAATATTAAAGTACAACCTTTAAAAATTATTGCGTTTTAAGCAAAATGCTACAAAAAATAAAGCGATAAAATCGACAAAACTGTGATATAACGAGTTTATATTATTATCTATAAATTTTCAAACGCATTTTTCTCATACTTAGTATTAGGCAGTAGGTTATTGTAATTGAAATTCTATTCCGCCGATGCTTTTCATATTTTTTTAAAAAAATTGCTTAAACCACGTCCTACAGCCTAATCAAACAGTCAAACGAACCAAGTTCTTCGAAATGTTGTATTTTTTGAGTTCTTTCGAGGCATGAAACAAAGAGGAGTATCCCACAAGGTTAACCGCTGTCAGTTTAGATAAGAGCGGTAAAAGTCAAGACGGTGTTTCGGAACTATCGAAAATTTTCTTGCCCTGGTTGAAATAAAAATTCTATTGCCTTTTGCTTTGTATCTTACCAATACATATTCAAAAATTCAGGTTTAGCGGCCATTATATTTTGTTTTTATTGTATAGTCCTTGCTAAAGCTTAAAACATAGGCAATCTAGACAATTGATAGACAATCTAGTACTTTAATATGATCAAACTAGATTATGGTTAAAATACTACATATATTTCGAAATTTTATTGGCCAGAGAAAAAAAACTATATTCAACTACAATCCATTTCTATTTATACTATAATGAATAATATATAAAAGATTGTCTTTCAAATTGTATTTATACGCAAGTAAATGATTGATTCCTTTCTTTAACGGTTTAACATAGTTCACTGCAAATAACTTGAATTTTAATTTAAATGAACTATTGTTTTTGTTTTCTTTGAGTTTAAGAAAAAAAATATTAATTAAATCTTTCAATAATTTAAAATCTCGTTAAATTAGATAAATTAATTAAAATCGAATATGGTTACACTGAATATGGTCAAAGCTACAATTTTCTATGTAAAAGAATTAAAAAAAAAACTAAATAATTCGCATATTTTTTTAATCATTGATTGAATATGTGTCACATAATGAAAACTCGCAGACTATAAAAGAATGTTTTAGAAATAAAGATGTTGAAAAACCTGTTAAATATAGTTATTATAGTGATTATAGGAAAAGTTAAACATCCGAAGTATAGGAAAGCATTTTAAATTATATATCCATAAAGAGAATATTCAAAGTTGTTTTTCTTTAAAGCTGACCACAGATTGACTTGAAATTCTTTAAGGAATTATTCATTAAATCTCTCCGTTTTATTTAAATACACTTAATATCTAAGAATGCCCTTATAAGACACATTGATCTTAATTCTTCTGTAGAATTAACGAAGAGAAATTTCATAAAGTTAGCTTTCCCATTGCTTTTTAAAATTTCTATTATCCAAACGTCTAAAATTTGCGTGAAATTTGCGTATAAAAGGAAAACTATGTTGCTACGTTAAAAATGTGAAGAATAATCAAAAATTTTATAGTCTAGCATACAGTATTTTTCGCATTTTATAAATATGAAGCTGAAAAATTTCTTAGAATTTTTGTATATAGTTTTAAAGTTAAATTTCATGTTTTTATTTATATTATTTTACATAATAATATTGCAAACCTTAATTAAAATCTGATGTAAGCTGCAAGTACACGATTCCTTATTATTATTATTTGCTTGATGTTGTTCTTTTTCACGATATTTTTGTAATCCAAGTGTATAACATGTAGTTCTTGTGTAACAAGATTCTTGTAAATATAGAAGTGCATCTAAGAAATTAGTATGCAAAGAGCATGATGTCTTGTTGGTCAAAAAATTGACAGTATTCGCTTCGGAAACTTCCTCAAGCGACATAAGTAAATAAATTGAAGGAAATCAAAAATGTTCATTTAAATTTAAATTTATAACAACTTTTTTATTTTATAGTAATAATATTTTCATGTATTTTCAAATTAAAATTTAGTGTCTTTTTTTGTAATGGATATATATATATATATCTTCTTAAAAAAATTATATAAAATTAATAAAGCACATACATAAATTAAAGTTAAGTCATCTGTCTCCTTCAAAGTATGTCAAAGAATAATATTACCCTTAACTAACGCTGCAAATTCTGTTTTCTGTCGCCAATTGATTTAAAATGGATTCCATGGAACGTTATATGTATTACCAATTAAGAGAAGAAGAGAAAAAAAGTCACAAGGTACAAAATCAGGCCAATGTAATAGTTGGTCGATATGGCATTATTTGAGTTTTTGGCTTTGTATTCGATCATAATTTTTGCTCTTTGAGATGGGGCATTATCTTCAAGAACACTCTACTCAAGGCTCTCACATCCGATAATTATACGTGTGAAGAGAAAAATAACAAAAACTTATTCTTGTTTTTGGTTGCACGGGGTTGTCTACGATTGTACCAAGTAATTCCTTGACCAACTTTTCGGTTTAAGGTACAGGAGTAATGTAAAATAAAACTATACTGTAACTTTGTTGCTTATTAATATATAACTTTGCAACGAAAAAATAATAAAATAATTTCATTGAGTAAATGTCCCAGATAATTTTTATATAGTCTGAAGTCTTACTATATATAATATATATGTAATTTTATTTCTTTCTTTTTCCGAACAGTTCATTATTCGTATCGTATTCGTATTCGTATCGTATATATATATATATAATAATTATTAAATGGCATCAAATTTCTAAAGAAACAAGGTGAGTTAACAAGAGGTGACCTGCATTTTTCAAGTATTATATTCTTATTATTCTTATTATTTTTCAAGGTAAGTATATCCGTTTTCATTGCATTATTTTACATTCCAATTATTATTAAATACTACTAAACAAAAATATGGTGGTTATGTTTATTAATTTAAAATAATCAAACTCAAGCTAAATGTATATTATATTCAGTATAAAAACAGTAAAATTGTTAAGCTTGCTAAGGACCACATATTAAATTCTTGAAAATTAGTTGAATTACTAACAACAGCAAAATGGAGAGCAAAGGAATAGCTGCTGTAGTGATAGTTAAATTAATCCAAATCTATCAATGGATGTAAAAGAAAAACTGGAATAATATTTTCAGTATTACACATGTGGTTAGAGTGGCCTAAATATTACTAGGCTGTTGGTTGTGTGGTGCTCACCAAAATAAACAGTGTCAACAGGCTGAAATGCACCAATATAAAGAAATCGAAAGGAAACAGTGAGCATATCAAGGAGTGGAGAATAATTGGCAAATGATGAACATTTTTATAGTTCAGAAAAATTTTTTCTATTAAAAATAAAAGCAAAGGAAGAATTTTACTTTATATGAAATTCGGAAAAAAGTATAGAACATATCAAGCATTTATTGACTCTTATTCACAACAACACAGATTGTGGTAATTTTATGAACTGTTGGCAAAATGATCCTTGTATAAACACATTTGATTTAAAAATCTTATCAATTTTGGCCAATGTCGTACGAATGTTTTGTTTAAAGAATTCTGAAATTTTAATCTTAATATTTTAGTACGTTTACCGTGGCTATAAGACTAGGGGAAATAATCCTTATATTAGTACAATTTTCATCTAAAATTTTCATGTAAAAAGCCAGATTTAACCTAATTTTTACAATTGCTGTCAAATAATTCTCGAAAGAAAGGCTAGAAAACAAAAAACTAATTTTAATATTGGATTTCTTGAAAACAATACTAGGGATCTCTCTTATAAAGTTTGAAATTATATATAAAATAAATAAAATAATATAAACTACTACAGATAACACGTTTTCCATATGAAACGAATGCTATCAGAACTAACGAACAACTCTTATGTTTTTATGTTGCTTTAAGTGATGTCATTCTGATCACTTTTTGGATTTTAAATCAATAAAGAGACATTTTTCAAAAAATAAAAAATCACAAGACTAAATAAAATATAAAAACAAATAAAATGTCTCTTTTCGTAAAATAAATTTCACAAATCTAAAACTAAAGTTGTTGTTTCTTCTAAATGATAGTCATAAATGTTGGTATCACAAATTTTTGTTAAAAAAAAACTAACAACAACAAAACATATTACGAAGGTAAAAGTAAACAGAAAGCATGAACAAATCACTGATTCATGTTTGCGGTTATCTCATTATAACTATATTTTTATTCAATATTAAATATGCGGGCATATCCAAGAATTCCATGTCATTTTTTCTTGAATGACAGAATAATATAGAACAATATCCACATTCAGTCCATGCAGGAAAAAATGAAATGCTTTCTTTGAATTAATATTGTTTGTGACCGACTTAATATACCACAAACTATAAAACCCTGAAGTATAATATTTTGTTAGGTATTTGATGGGAATTAAAAATAGAAAACCTTAACCACCATAGAAAGATAAATAAATTTTTAAGTAAAACTGAGGAAAAAATAGAATTCATTAGATGTCAATTCCATTAAGATCATATGCAAATTTAATATTAGATTTTACTAGTATCGCTATATGAAAAATTCTTAAATGGTTTGATCTCCTAAAGAAATACCAACAAAAAAATGATTTTTCAAAACTATTAGAGATAACTATAACGCCAGATGCCAACAATAATCTCAATCTCAAATTTTAATAGATAGATAATAAATTATTTATGAAATAAAATTTATGTGAACATCAAAGAAATTGAATTAGATATAACTGGGAAATATTTACTATAATTATGAATTAGCAATTTCATTTTAATTATTTTATTTTGAAATAACTAAAGAACAGCACAATTATTATTTAAGCATTTTTAAACAATTTTCTTCTTTTTTGGAAGTTTTAACATGAAAGCACACACTTAAACCAACTTTAAATTTAAAAAAAGAACTAAAAAACACTACATTCAGTTCTGATTATTGTAATGACTTCCGGAATATTAACAGAATATATTAACACTTACAAAACCAAACCTTTATTAAATAAAAACTTGAAAAATAATTGAAACTGAAACAATAAGCTATTTATTATAATTTCCACCCACTATATAAAATTTATGTACATAAAAACAACCAAGATTTACAATAATCACAATCTTAGATCGACATATAACAACATATATAAATATAGGTTTGTAATATTAGCAAAACACTCCAAGTCCATAGATCTTCACCGTGAAAATTGAACTGACTGAAAGAAAACTCATTTGGAAAATAAAAATTCTAGAAATTGATCATGACGATCGTTGGAATTAGAGATTTCACATCGTATACATATGTTGGATCATCGTGTATCATTTAAAATATGAAAACGAAAAAAGAAAAAAAATAAATAAATAAATTCCAGTTAATTATGTACACACTTTTATGTTTGTATTAAAATAAAATTTTAGTTCATTTGAAGCTTTTTATTTGGAAAAGCAATGATTTTTCTTACTTGGAAAAACTAAAGCATGCGGCTTGAAATTAAATCCATACGGAATAAAATAAATATTTGATTTAAACAAAATTTTGTGTATTCTGAAAACCAGAAAAATTGCATTTTAATAAGTTCAATGAACTTTAATAAATTTTATTAAATGTATAGAAAAGCTTTCAATTTCAATTAGAATTTTTAGTAGTTTTAGAAGACTCTTTTTCATCATATTAAGAAAAAATGTTATCAAAAACTATACCCGATATATTAGATATGGTGGGATTTAAATCAAAGAAACTGGTTCTCTTAAATTTAAATTAATTAATTAAAATTCATTTTATTTTGAGCTGTCAAAACATCTTGATAGGAAATAGTGTTTTGAGAATTAATTACAATTTGAAGAAGAACAAGTAACGATGGAAGTTTTAATTTTTTATTATCGTCACTTAAGAATGCTCTGTTAAACATTTGATAACTCTAATCTTTTTTAGAATATTATAAAGTGTGGGAATAATTTATAAAATAATCAGTTGATATCAAAGTAGCACAATAGTTTTTCCTTTAATATTTATTTGATAAAAGAATTTTAGTTATCCATGATCTGAAAAAAAGTTATTTAATATAGAGAAGATCATTGAAACTTTCGAAAGTTTACCTTGGCTGCTTTTTTAGTTGAGTATGAATATTATATGCATCTAAAAGATTTTTATATCAATAACTAGTAATATAAGAACAAATTTTTTAAAGTATATTCCTACTTATATTTCTCATTCATTCCCATTCAGTGAGATTGTTTTTTCTTTTTTCTGAATTCAGAATTCATTTCATTCAGTTTTCTGAAGTTTTTCTCTCATATAAAACTAAAAATTATAATTAATGAATTAATATTTGAACTAACTATATTAACATTAATTGTCATCCACTCCCAGCTCAAAAAAATTTACTTGAACTTGATTGGGTGAATAGAAAAGGTTTTATTAACAATTGAAGATTTTTACATACATTTTGCAAGCTAATAGTAGGAATATAAAAATCAAATACACCTGTCCCCCGATTTACACGATAGATCGGTTCCCTAAAATATCGTGTAAATCGAAATCATATTTTTTGTACTAAAAACCGTGTAAATCGAAAAGAAACCTATATTAAGCATAGTTTAGTCAGTTTTTAAAAAATTTAATTCATTTATTTTAACGTGAAATAAGAATAAAATAAAATTGAAAAACAAAAAACATTAAATACGAAGATAATGAAAATTAATATAATAGTTCAATCGCTATCGTCACTATTATAAGCAATTAATCTTTTCTTCCTGACCTTCCTGATGAAATATACATCACACAAAGGAGGATTGTCGACTCCTTTTTGTCGCGGAATTTTTGATTGTCGCCAGTAACCATATAAATTTTTTTTTTTACCCTTTTTAATTTTGCCTTTACACTTCAAGTCGTGTAAAAGCAAAAATTACCGTGCTAATCGGAGGATAAGACTATCAAAAAAAACGTGTTAGAGCGAAATCGTGTAAAAAAAGTACCGTGTAAATCGGGGGATAGGTGTATACATATAATATGCATTGAATTTATATTTTTTCCAGGATTGAGTGCTCTTATTCTTTTTACTAACAAGATAAATTGAGTGTCATATATATATATATATGTATATGCGAAACTTGTTACAAAAATGGTTCCTAGCACTAGTGAAAATTAAGTAAAATTTGTTTTTCTGAAAAATAGCTCAATATTACGTGTAGAAAGAGAGAGGAAAAAAGAACCGAAAGCAATAAATATATCAGAGGAAACATTTTGGAATCCTTTTGTTTGCTAGAAAAAAAAAAAAAAAACATGATACACTTACCAAAGCTATCGAGATCGAGGTTTGGAGACAAACATTTTCGTAAATGTTTAACAATAAACAAAAAAAAACAGTTTATGACTATTCGATAATCTCACTGAAGGAAACGTACAACAAATCAGTATAGATCGCAAGTGAAAGAAGTCATCAAAAGATTATACAATCGAAAAGCGTGCAGTTTAGACGGTGTATGCTCTGACAACGGCAAACGATCAATAAATGTCCAGAAGGATGAAGAAATTCAAAATGAGATAGCGTTAGAAATTGTTAGCTATAAATTGCTCAAGATGATTTCAAAATTAAGTCAAACAATTAGAATAGATCCGCACATTTCTGGTAAATTATCCTTCTTTAAGAATGGAAAGGATTACGCTTAAAGCAATAAACATGTTATATATTGTGTTTACACCACACGATTACTTACGAGTTTACTGACGTATCATACGTCATACGTTTACAAATATCAAAAGTGGTTTATGCATTTTTAATGTATAGTTTATTAATTGGTAAGGTTTTATTGAATATTTCGAAATATAAAGTTTTATGTTAAATATTATTATATTACATAAAGTTTATATTTTATAAATTAGAATATCAATATGAACAAATAAAGTGAAGAACAAAAGGAAATATTAAACGAGCTACTTTTTGGAACCATGTTAAGTTGTAAATTTATTATTTCTAAATATTATTTTTATTACAACTTAAAAAATTTAAATTGTCCCTTTCGTACGGATCCTAAGATACATTTAGTTCTTATATTGACACATTTTGGCTAGAAATCTCCATAACGTTTAGACGGTAAACGTTATTCAAATAAGGATTTAGGTTAGATTCTTTTCGTACATGAAGACAAATATTTTGCAAAACACCTTAAAATACATTTACATATATTAATAAGATAAGAATAAATTTTAATAGTTACATTTGTATTTTTTAATCTCTACCATAATTTACATGAATGTTAGTTTATTATGATCTAGCATTAGGTATTAGTATTTTATGTAAACAATGATAATATTGTACTAAAGTAGCCAAAGAATTGTACAAATTTATCTGCAACATGTTCATTACTTCTTGTTTATAATTGTTCATAAAATAATTCAGCTTCCTTAGAAGTATTTTTTGAACATTCCATTAATACACCAAGAATAAAACCATAATTATTAATTAAAATATTAATTATTCTTTGCGTGAATTTGCATATTCTGCGAAAGCACGAAAAGAAATATATTAATAAAATAAATACAATTATATAATCAGATTGAATTACACCAAAATTCATAACAAAATTGTCCGCTATATTTCAAAATAATTCAACAGAAATATTTTAAGTTAAGTCAAAATGACATAAATGAATTTTTTGCTGAGTTTCATTCTAATAAATATGTAGATAAGAATTTCCCTGCGTGTTGTTAGTAAATTTTTATTACTAATTAAATTCCAGTGGTAATTTACTGAAATGAACTTAAGATTTTTTTCGTTAGTAATCGTGCAATTGAAATGCACTATTACTAGGTGTAATAGAAGACATAATAAGAAATCCAAAAGGGAAAACATATTGTGTTTTCACTGATTTCCCCTAAGCTCACGAAAGGTGGACTAGAACCATAACACTTTTAAAGTTATCCTATCTTTCAATATGTTCATTATCAATGAATTAGGATCTAAATCACTTTCCTCTATCCTTAAGATAGCAACTCACAATTTGTTTACAAGTCATTTATTATTTTAACTGGCTTTTTGGTGGCGCTTTTGTTATAAAAACGGAAAATACATTAAAAACTCAATGCATCAATTCTTTTCATTCTTTTCATTCCTTTTTTGTATTCGATGGATATGAAAATTCAATTTTAACAAAACTTTCACTGTCAACAATTTTTTGACATGAACAAAATTACGATAAATATTTTCAGAATGTTTTAAATTCCATAAATTATAAAAATATTTATTTGTAAAAAAAATCATTAAAACAAAAATTGGTTAATCAACCCACACGTCTTAGTATGCTTTCCTATTATATGTTCTCAAGAAGGTTTTCAATTTTTGTAGTATTTTTATTGCATATGCATAAATTTTCTCTTATTATCACCCTGAAGAGCAGTTATGCACCACAAAATATCCAAACTGATATTCTTGATAGATATCGCCCACATTTAAGAAACTCAATCAAAATGATTTAAATAGAAAATATTAATTTTCTTTTTTATTATTATTCGAAATAATGAAAATGAAAAAAAATTTTCATAAAAAAAAGCTTAAATGGAGTTGTGCTTCCTTATACATGTTTTTATGTTACGGATATTGTTTGTTTATGTTTAGATTAAGTTTAACTAATAGAAAATACGTAGGAGGTTTATGAATTGAAAATAAATTGAACACAATGATGTAATTTTTATACTGTTTTTTTTTTTTTTAAAACAGATTAATAATTATACATCCGAATATTTGACGAATGACTTAATATTAAATTTGCATATTTCAAGAT
This sequence comes from Acrocera orbiculus, assembly GCA_947359355.1. Classification (NCBI taxonomy): domain Eukaryota; kingdom Metazoa; phylum Arthropoda; class Insecta; order Diptera; family Acroceridae; genus Acrocera; species Acrocera orbiculus. The sequence goes on from OX375757.1 coordinate 8,286,383, forward strand.
TGTTTTATGTGAATATTTCAGTTACTTAAAACAAATCGGAGCTACAATATTTTTAAAAGTTCTCTTTAAATTTTTTACATATAAATTTTTTAATTTCGAACTATTACTTTTATAAAATTTTTGATTCAATTATGTACTGCCTAAAAAAATTACTTTTTTGTGTCTTTGTATTCTCAAGTATTAAAATGAAATTTTTACTTTTTTATTGTTAACATTTTAGGAGCTTTCTAGTACCCTTTTTTTACATGTCATAAAATTTTCAAATTAACTGATACTCCTTCTATATGGGAGATATTTTAAGACAGTAAAATTTTCTCGATAGCCTTGAACAAAAAAAAAATAAATAAAAAAACTCAGAGAGCGAGATAGATAGAGCACGAGTTAATCACATAGCGATTAAATATAGAAGACCTGAATTTCAAGGGTGATAAAAGCCAAATTTTTACCTTTTGGAGGACCAAAAAATATTATGAAAAATTTCTAAATATTTTTGATATTTGAAGTTTTCGGCATCAATGCACATTAGCGTTCAATTCAATTAATAATAAAATTATTATAAATTCTAAATGTAAGTAAAAATGAAATTCAAATCCAAGAAATGTTCAAAAAGTAATTTTCCTTTACGCCTTATCTAAGGGACAAATAACTAAATCTTTTGCAAAAAACTTTAGTTGTTGTTTCCTTTCTGTCTGTTTGACAAAGCTGTTTGTTAGTAAGGTAAAATTCATAAAGAACGTGAGAAATAATTTTAATAACAGCAGACTACAACTTGCAATAAATATCTCTGGGATACCATGTAAAAGAAAAGCCTGGCAAAATTTTTCAGTATTGATCAAGAGATTGCCTAACATGGTAGTCACCCAGGCACTAATGATAATACTTCTAATTATCATCGGCCAAGCTATGGAATGTAAAAAACATAAAACTAATTATGTAACGATGATCGTTGTAAAATGATCCTATTAGAAAATTTTCAAAGCTACAAAAGCAGAGTCATCTATATTCTAATTTTGCTCAAATAAACCGCGTGTCAAAGTATAAATTAGGCCTACTTTAGCTGCGGTTTTTTTCTAGCGCGGTTCGCATTGCTGTGTCAGGTCCCATGTGTTTGTATGGATTCTACTGTGCTGTCACCGCTTCTGGTCCGCAAACTGCATTTTTGTGTTTGGTAAACCGAGTGTAAGACTTTCTAATATTAATTTTATTCTAAAAATATTATATGGACCTAATATATTTAATTTATATGAAAAAAAAAATTTTTATGAAGTTTTAAATTATAAGAATTGAAAAAATAATAATTCCATAAGTAGATAAATGGAAAATTAGAACTCAAATTTCATTACTGTCTCGTCTAAAGTTTAATTAAAAAATAAAAGAAAATATAAGGTAAAGTATGGCTTCGGCTAATTACATTTTCAATAACACACAATCAGCAATTTTGAGGTGGATTAAAGAAGTGTTTTGGTGGCGGTGCAGCCATTTAAAATTTTAATTTGAATTCTTCTGCCTTTGAGACAAGGGTTAAAGTGGCTTTTAATTAACCTCGAGTTACACTTGATTACCTTAATAACGTTTTAAGTAGTGTGCTTTGGCTGTAAGTTACAATCAAGTTTTAATCAATAAAATATTCGAACTAAATTATATATTTTTAAAAAGAATACAGTTAATGGTGTTTTGATAAAATATATCTTATAAGAAAAAAGGTTTTTAATTCCTGTAATTAATACATGAGGTTAAAGTTTTTTTTTTTTTCTATTGAAAGAAAAGAGTTGACAACAATATAAAGAAAGTAGTTCATTTTTATCTAATGTCTTAGTTTATTGCTTTAATATGTTGGATTTATATAATTAAAAAAGTATTTAAACCACACAACACACAACAAAAGTTAAAATTAGCGTGTCGAAGTGAATTTTTAATAAATTGTTTGTAAAACTGCATCAGTATCTACTGCTGTCTAGTGTATAAGAACTATAAAATACTAATGATCACTTAAATTATACGTTAGGAGTGAACTAGAACTAATTTATCAATGGTATTGTTTTAATGCACACAATTAATTTCATACGCTAGATGGCTCACTCTATATTTTGATATCTTATAAATATGTAGTGAATCGTAAACGTCATTATGAAATTATTAAATTTTAATTTACCGAAATACCTAAAAAAAACTATAATCAAATATTTGCTTAAAAAATAGCTACATTTAGTAATAATAAATAAAAATAACTAAAAATAAATTTGAAAACAAAAAAAAAAAAAACAAATAAAAAAAGGGGAATTATTTATATTAATTCTAAAAACACGTAAAGTAAAATTGAAAGCTCTGAATGATTCTTTATGGTATGCTTAATTTTAAAAGAAGAGATTGGACACAAGTAATGTTTTGAAATCATTTCATCTAAATTACCAATTAAATAGCAAACAATTTTTCAAATTGCGACCTTAATTTTCTTCTCGTTACGCTGGTCGCTTTAAAATTAACATGTTATTTTTTCAAAAAGAATTTTATTTTGTTAACAATGGTATATTTATTTTTAATTATCGCTCTCTAGTTACTAAAAGCTTATCTGAGTGAAAAAAATATTTCAAATATATTAAACTTTTTATTAGTTAATTTCATACAAGTTTTCTCTTCTAGACCAATTAAGGACACCCATACAAATGAAAAAAATGATAATTTTTCCCTTATGATGATGCACTCGATTTATCAAATTGGGTCAAAAACAGTTGGTGATCGATTTAATACTCATAAAAGCTCTTAACATATATCCTGAATTTAACCAATACGAATATATTTGTAATTTGTTTCATACAAGGAAATTTCTTCGTTTAAATTAATTAAAAAAAAAATTTTTCTTTTACAACTTGTTGGATCCAAATCGTTTTTATAGAAAAAAAAAACTGTCAGAATGGACTTCCAGGTGCCATGATGATTCATAAAAAATGTTTACATAAAATTCTAGTAGTTTAACCCAACAAAAAACTCTTTTCAAATACTGAAATAGGATTCTGAAATATATTGGATTTTAAAGTATACAGAAATCAGTTCAAAATTTTATGACCTTTAACTAGAAATCCCTAATATAATTTTATTTAATTAGTTTAAAAAAGAAAAGAAAATTTTATAGAAACAATAATACATCTAATCATGAAATAAAAAACTGTAAATATATAAATTTCAATTTCTCTAAATTAGCATAAACTATTAAAATTCTGTTTGAATCACTTTTAAGTTTTGTATTGCTTACACTCAAGTACTGTCTAAATTAATTAAACAAGGATATAGTATATAATTCTGACGCTCAAGTTTTTCAAAATTAATGTAAACACTTGAAAAAACTTCTTTGCTTTTGTAGGTGCTAGTACAATATTACCAACACTGAAAGAGCTGCTGTTGAATTATAATTTTAAAAGCTTTCTAAAAATAAACAAGTTTTTGCTATTTGAAATCCTATTTAAGGGAACTTAAGAGAGGATTGAATGTAGCCGGGATTAAAGTTATTATCCTTATGCACAAATTTGATATTTTAGGAACTTAATTAAAATTATTTGAATTTTTGTTTTTATATCCTGTTTTTATGAAATAAATCTATAGGCTTCAGTTTTAATCGTACTCTAAATGATTTAATTTGTCCCAATTAATAAATATTTTACTTTGGTTGAAATATTACTACAGTTTTCTGAATTGATTTCATTTGTTTTTTAGAACAATAAAATTGTGTATTTCAAAACTGACCTTTAAGGGCTTATATACACTTAGAAGCCTCTAAAATAGGGGTATTTCAAGAATTTTTCCTGAGAAGACCTTTAGAGTTATTAATGAGAAAATTAATACGCATATTATAGTATTTTAACATTTTTTATAAGGAAAAATAATATGTAATATTGAATGCTGCTATAGCTGATTTTCTGGAGCTCCACTGAAAAAAGACGTTTTGCGGTAACCACGAATATTTCTGGATTGGATCAACTAAATTTAAAAAGTCAAATAAATTTCGTTAAAGTAATGTATAATCTAGAGCTTGGTGGAGAGTAATAAGCAAAATAAACTGTTTTGACAAAATGGCGGCTTCTCAAAAAAAAAAAAAATCGATTTCTGACAAAAAATTTGACTATAAACTGTTTATACAAAAAAAAATTAATTTTCCAGAAAAACGCCACAGCTTAACCCTGAAAAGTATACCCAAAAAGCTTGTGTTGAAATTTGAGGCTGATCAGTTCAGCCGTTTCTGAGAAATCGTGGTCACCGACTTTGAAAAGACCGTTTTGAGAAAAACACGCTTAAAGTTTGAAAAGCACCTTAAATCGCTCTGACACGTCTTTACAAATATGTGTTTAACTTCTAGAATAATTGTCGGATTAAAATGAAATTTTCTGTATATGTATTAAAATATATGTACAATACGAAAATGAAATAAAAAAAAAGTCTAAGTGTATATAACCCCTTAAATAAATATGAAATTAAATATGTTTTATCAAGTGACGATTGCATATCAATTATAATAAGCGAGGGAATAATAAAGTAACACATCTAATTAAGTAACTAAATTTGTGTAGTCCCGTCCAAAAACAGCTTGAATCATTTTGAATTTTAGAAGAAAAATGTGTAAAAAAACCTTGACAAAATGGTTCAGTCCACCCAATTCAATATTTTTAATATGGATTTCATCCTAATTAACTTGAATTGAAACTGATTTAATACTGAATATCTCGGAAAAGTCGAATATTCATATGTCAGGATTATATAGAAAGGACAATTTAATTTAGCTTTTATCAAAAAAGAAAGTTTTGAATGTTAGTTAATTCTAAACAGAAAATAAAATAAAATACTAAAAATATTTATACATTTAAATTAATTTCTCTTCTCTCTTCCATTTTAATCCTGACTTCATACTGAACTAGGAACATTTCCACATTTTATAAAAATAGAATCAAAGAACTTAGTTTCGTTTGCCTGTTTGACTAGGCGTTAAGTCTAAAATATTTCATCAAAAGTTAAATACGAGCTGCAATGTAGAGCATCATTTTTCAAGAATAATTATCGATCAAAAATTAAAATAAGAATTTTTTATTTGCTTAAAATATTATTAATTGCCCGAACGAAATACTTCTTGCCAATGATATCCTTTGTATTTAAATAAGACATCGTTTGTCATTCAAAAAAAAAAAAAAATGGCCGTTTTTTATTTACAAGAAAAAATCTACTGATGAAAAAAGAAAAGCTTCAATCAGGCCTGAAATTTTAATGCTTGAAATATTCAATGAAAATTTTATTAAGATTTTTGGACTCATTTTTGAGAAATAATGTTCCTTGCATTTGAAAATTCAACTATGAGAAAAGTGCACTTAAGGATGTTAACTTAGTTTACACAAACTAATTAAAAGTGAAAGTATAATTCAATAAATTAATAATTTTTGGGCTGTTTAAGCTTTGGAGAAAGCACACCACGAAATTATTACGAGAAAGTATCCTATTATACCCTTTCTTAACACAAGTCTGTACACAGCATTTAGTTCGAAAAAAGACACTTTTGTATGGAAAAATCATGTACTTCACTTGTTGGAATCGTGTACGCAGTACAGCCTCTATTGTGAATTTTAAGGTTGTGTACCAAATCAAAATTAAAATTCCGTATGGGGTTATGTCAAAATTATAATGCAAATGTTGGCAAATTTGTAAGTATATTAGTTTGTTTTGTTTACAAAGTATATTTTGATTAATTACAATATAGATTAGTGATTTTTACAGTGATTTATATATCCTAATAGTAATTGATTGACAGATCCGCGTAGACATTCCGATCATATGTTTTAATAAGCCGCCATGTTGTACACGGTTTCTCTGTTAAGAATCGGTTTTTTAGAAGGAGGTGTACAAGCATGTACATAGCGTCAGTCAAGAAAGAGTATTAGGGGAATTACTCATCAGTAAGTTTCTCATACATAAATTCAGGCGTGAATCACTTGTGAAATATTCATTAATACATCATGCAGAAAGTAGCCATCGTAGCAACTTTTGAGTCTTATTTTCATGTAGAAGTCGTCATGACGGAGAGTTTTGCGGCAATTTATTAACTGAATTCATTAATGTTTTCCCCGAGAAAGTAGGTGTTATGACTGAAAAGTTGCTTTCTTTGATTGATGAAGTAGAGCTATTTTCCCTACTGAGTATTTTTGTACATATGTAGATATACAAATGTTTTTGTTAGTCTTGCCAGCTTTAAATATAGTATATTAAATAACGTACTTAACTATCCCAGCCGGAAATTTCCCCTTAAACGCAGATGAGTGAAAGACTTCACGTATAGTCCTCTGTACAAATGTATGAAGTTTTGATCACGAAATATCAACTATCAAAACTCCTAAGGTTTTTCTTTGACATTGTATAGTGTAGTGTTTTGTTTGCTTAAGTCGCGAGTGATTGTTTTATTACGTGTTTTAAATTCAGTGTATTTTCTTTTAATTTAATTGAAATAATTTATATTTAACACTTTCACTGCCATGTCTATTATATGTGATAGCAAGTGATGTTTGAACACAGTAGGCCGTGGCATTCAAAAACGATATCAGTTACATGTAAATCGTATTGAAGTTTGGGCCCCCTTTTGGTAGCCTGGAGGAAAACCTCCCCATGGGTTGAAAAATGAGTCAGATTGGAAAATATTGCTTTTATATGTAGTTTCATTTTGAAAAATATACAAATTACACAAGAAAAATTTTTGGCCCCGTGGTGCACATTTGCAATTTTTGCTTGGCAGTCAAATGTTTATTAAATAATTTATGTGATTTATGTGTTTAAGAAAAATAAATTCAATTTTCAAACAAAACATTTATTTTCCAAGTAGATTGACAGAGAGAGAAAATTATATAGATATATATTCCTTTTAATGGCAGCCTATATATACCATCGATATACACGCACACACCCATTCGACACGTGAAAGGTGCAACACAATGCTTTACTGTCACAGCTGAATTTCGGAATTCTGTTTGATAACGCATTCCGCCACGCAAACGCGTTCATTGTGTGTGCACCTGAACTTTCTGCGCGCATTTGCCTTTAAAATGTCACTGGTGTGTGGAATCTATGAATTAACATTGATAAGTGTACACTTGGTTTCCTCGTGTCACTCATCGAGGGGGAATTTTCCCGCTGTGATATTACGTAACAATAATAATAGTACTGAACTTTATTGATTCAAAACTAAAACACTAAAATTCCTTTTTCCAATTATGTTTACGTTTAATATCAATTTTTTTTAAATTTTACTGGAAATAGTTACAAAATTATTTATGAAAAGTTTTGAGAAAACTTATTGTTTGAAAATCCTAAGTAGAGCTACTAAATAAATCGTTTGTATATCTGCAGCTTATTATTCAAATAAATACAAAATTTTTTTATAATTTAGTGTCGCTATTAACGATTTATACAAATATACATAAATATTCTTGGTTTATTTAAAGTATAAAAAAAAAAACAGAACAAGTATTAATGCTCTAAATTATTTAATATTCATCCATAAAACTTAAAGTTCTTTAAGTATCATTTCTTTGAAATGCTTTAATGTTTCAATTTTTGCGTTATTTCTTTGTTATAAAATTGCATTAAGGAAACTTAAAAACGTCAACGTAGAAATTATTTGCTTTTCTTTCAGAGTTATGTAATTAATAGAGGTTCTACATCGATAACAACAATTGACTTGATAATAATACATAAGATAACATCCAACAAAGATGAGCATATTTTTTTTTTCACATACTTTCCACAAAGTATGAAGTTAACAATAAAACTGCTATAAAAAAAAGGACACAAACGGTCGGTAAGCCCATCTACGTGACATGATATTAAAACAAAAAAACTCGGAAGTTTTTTTTTTACCCATTACATCATCCTATAACATGTGGGTTGGATACATAGGGCGATTGACTGAAGAATAGTCAAACAATTGTCCTCATCCAATAGAATAGATGAATGTAAGGACAATATATTTTTCTTATTTCTGCAATACTTCCGGGTATAAAAAATATATCTTATACCCTTCAGTAATTTGTTCAATAAGTCAGGAGAATATGCGTCAATTGCTCCAGCAAATTTAATTTATGTATAAAGGATTCTGATTATTCTACATCGATTTTAGATGAATTTCTTTTTGTTTGTTGTGTTCTTTTTTTTTTGTTTTTTGTACTCTTTTTAATTTTCCCTTTAAGGTTCGCCTTTTAATAATTTTTCATAGTAGTAAATAATATATATATGTATATATATATATATAATATAAACCGAAAATTGTAATATGACACGCTATATATACGTAGAAAAATGAATCGCATCATATTCACTAAGCCAAAACTCATTAGGGATCAAATGATGGTTTTAAGGAATCAAAATTTCTTATTCAAATGGAATTTGACACGAAACTATATTTTCTGTGTATTTAAATAGCATATTTTGCTGTTCTTAATGCTAATTAGAAGAAATATAACTCGTTTGTTATATTCGTCGCTTTGTTATTTATAGATTTTTTAATAAATTCAATAAGTAGCTGATTTTAATTTTATTTTCTTAGTATTTGTAATGATTGTCCCTACTTGTATATTATTTCATTAACTTTTGCTTTTTCTGGTTACCTCAAGTTTTTTCTTCACTTACTACTAAGTACTTTTTATCTTTATTACTTTTTCTAAAATTTATTCCTAGTTTACTTAAAAAAATACTGTAAAATGTTTAAAAATGAAGTAACAATCAAAATAGACATTTTTAAAAGTAAAACTAATATATTAGAGAATATTTAATAAAGAAAGCGAGATATAGTTCTTTTGAAAATTTACCTGTAAAAATTGTTGGATATATTCATTTCCATATTCGGTTAAAAAAATTTGAACAGCATTCATAGCATAAGAAGAAAATTGTTGGCCCTCAGCCAATTCTAACTTTTTGAAATTTTCAAGTTTCATTGCAGACATTTGTTCACTAACATCAGATTCTGATATTTTTTTTACTAAATCTAAAGAGACATCCTTATCATTGTTATTATTACCAATATGATTAGTTAATGTCATAAAAGTTTGATCTGGTTTTTGTATACGTTGTACAAATAAATCATTTGTATTCATTGTTGTATTTTTGAAATCACAATTTTCTAATTGTGCATTTTTACTAACATTGTCCTTTTCATTGAATGGATTTTTTTCAATTTTAAGATAGCTATCATTTTGTTCAATTACTAATGACTGACATGATGGATAACTATTTAATGAAGTATAAAAAGGATTTTGAGAGGTATTCTTTAAATTACTAAAATATTGATTGTCCTCTTCATGAATAGCTGTTATAGTCTGTATATCTTCTTCAATGTTTTGTAATTCTGTTGATGATATTATATAATTTGTTGTAAAATTAAGGTTTGTTTTGTTATTTTTATAAGGTTCTTCTTTAGGACAATTATTTTCTTCGAATTTTATTAAATTAAAATCAGATTTTCTTTTAACAATTATTTTTTTATTAATTAGGTCATTCACATGTTTTTCATTCGTTTTGCACGATGTTTTTGTATCAATTATCAAATTTGAAGCAGTAGTATCAGTCTTAGAATTTAGTTCTTTATTCAGGGATATATTATTGTTAACTATATTACTACATACTTGTGAGTTATATTTGGTTTTTTCAAATGAAATTTTTTTAAATGTGTAATCTAAATTTTTATTTGATGAAATATTTTCATTTTTATCTGGTAGCCCATTACACATTTCTATTGGATCTAAACAATCTTTTTTAATCTTATCGGAACTAATAGAAACATTAGTTTTTATATTTTTTATTTCATTATTAGAATTTGTTTTAATTGAAATTTCATCAGTTTCATTTTCCTTTTCATTTTCTATTGTTTTATTTGTATTATTACAGTTACTATTGTAATTGCTACCATTAATACTATTGATAGTATTATGGACAAATGTTCCAGAATTTTTAAATATTCGACTAATACTACTAGTACCAAAATAAGATCCACTATTTTTTGAAGGTGATGATTTCGGTGATTCCATATTAATTGATTTAGTTTTATTTATTCCATTTTTATTTGATATTTTAGCTACACTATTACGAATATTTCCCGTTGTGCCATTCGATGTCTCAGATTTTTTATTTTTTGTAGAAAACATAACTTAAGAGAATAAATATTTTTTAACATAATTCATTTATCACTATTTTTATATATGATTTTATATTTTATGTACATTTTTTTTTTAATTACTTAAACAGTCTTTAAAACTTTTAAAATTATTTTTAGATTTAAAACTATAAATTTTATTAAATGTTCAATGAAGCAGAAGCATACAAAGTTTTCCTTAATAGAATATTTTATATAAAAATGTTCACGTTTTTAATTATAAAATAAATATTTGTTTCTTTAAATTTAAATATTTATTATACAAATATACTCAGGACTAAGTCCCTGATTGTCTTTTATTATCATAAATTAGTCTAGTCAAGAATTTAAAAATTTTTGTTATTTCTGGTGCTAACTAATTTAAATAAGTGATTAGGGGCATGGCAAATCCAGTCCTACTAGAAGAATTTTCATAAATCTTTTACTTTAAAAATTGTTTATATTGAAAGCATAAAAAGCAAAAATAAAGTAATAATAATTTTTAATTTTCAGCTGGATTGAGATAATTTAAAATTTATAAAGTCAACTAGCATAAAATTATGCCTTTGTAACGTTAAAATGTTAATTGTAATAAAAACTTTTTTATTTAAATTGGTTCAAATAAGCAAAAACCTAAAAATTAAAATATAAAGTAGATTTTGTATTCTAAGTAGTATGCAAAATTGGTTACAAAAAAAAAGTAAACATCGGAAATCTTGCCTATACTTCCAAAATCTAAAAAATCTGTTATATAAACGATAATAAATATTTAAATGAGTTATCCAAGTAGATGATTTTTATGCTTATTTAAAAGCAATTTTTAATATTTATATAAAAAGTGGAATTTTTGAATTTCAAAAAACAACTGTTGAAAAATTCTGTTTCACTTTTGCTTACCTAGTAAATAAATATTTCAAAATTTTCGCAATAATTAAAAAAAAAATCGCAATATTTAATTTTGAAAGTTTATTAAAAATATTCTATTATAAAAACACTAAAATCCATTAAAGATATTATTCTCAGGTTTACTCCCTTTTGGATAGTAAAAGTTAATTGTCTAAATATAAAATCCGAAAGTTTTATATCTTAAAGATTTTATCACGTTCACACTTGAATAGGTTAATCCAAAAAAAGGGAAAATAAAACCAATGCAATTTTCTCTAACGCCCCGTTTAATATATCAGCCCCAAAAGATATCGTTTCATGTTCTTAAGTCAATAACTTCAATCAAAAAAACTCATCGTAGTATATTTCTTGTCTGACCTTTTTTTACTTAAAGGTAGAAATTAATTTAAACCTAAAGGAAAAAAACCTATTTTTCCTTGAAATTTCGTTTAAGGTTTAACACAAGCGGAAATTTTATAACAAGTGTTGAAAGACTAAATTATTAAATTAATAAAGCGTTTAATTTTATAAGAAATCTAAATATTTCTAATTTTGATATTTAAAACTCGAAAAACGTTATTTTTGTATAGTTTTTCAAAATTAAGAACATATGCATATGAATCAGCGCGTCGGAAAATACTAAAATGCCGGCAAGTATGCAATTTAGCATACCCTCTGTCATACATCAGGGGAAATTATAGTTCATGCGCCGTGTTTAATGGTATTGCATAGTTTGTGGCGCTCCAGAAATAGAAATTAGAGCAAAGATAAGAAATATTTCCGATTTCTGACAAATTTCATTACAGTTTTGCAGCCTTTCAGAAATTTTAATTAATAAAAAGAACCAACTTCATATGAGATTATAATAATTAAAATTGTGACAGACTTAGATTAAAAAAAATTTCTAAACTTTTTTCTCTTTGAATTAAATAGTATTTTATCAATTTTTCGAGAAACATTTATAAATCATTTTACTAAAACTTTATTAATGAATTTTATTCTTTAACTTTTTAATTTTTTAATCCTTTTTCAAATGTTTGAAATTTATTTAATTGGTTGATTAATAAATTTAAGTTGCATTGAAAATTGATCTTTTGTTATTCTGATTGAGCATAATAAAAATTAAGCTATCTTTTATGTTCAAGATTTTTATTTTTTTAAAGAAATTATTTCTTTAGTCTTCAATTAAGTTCATGTTAAATTCTTTTAAAAACATTTGGCACTAGTTGTATTTATTTATTCACTAACAAAGTAATAGTTAGTAATTCGAATGCAGTCAGCCTTAAAAACACTTTCTAGATAGCTGACAGTGTTTTCGATTTATTTTTATTTCTTGAATATAAATTCGTTAAGCACATTATTAATTCTGCATATATAGTTACCTGTTGTTACTTTAAAATTTCACATAACTTTTTAAATTAACATTATTTATAATATTTTTGTGCCATATATGTAACAGAAAAACTATTTTGTTGAATATAGTTGTTTGAAGATGCAATTTACCAGTTTTAGAAGACATCAGCAATTTGAGACAAATGAGATATTTTTTCGTTTTTTTTTCTTTTGTTTTATGATTTTTAGTTTCTATTTATTTTTATATAAGCCAACACTTTTTCTAATGGCTGGGACTCACTAGCGCTTAGCGTGTGGAGACGACTTAGCGCAGTAAAAATGGAGAGTTTTTGTTATATACCAGTAGAGTGAAACATTAGTGGAGACTAATGGACTCATTAACATTTAGCATTAAATTTTGTGCCGCTAATGAGCTAGTGAGTCCCAGGCATAAGAAAATAGAAATGAAGTTCTACAATCAAAAGGAGTTCATTTATCTGGAATCGATTAGACATGTTTTCGATAAAACAAAACGAAGCCAAATTATTTTCCTTTATTAAAATAAAACTTTTTTGGTTTCATCAACACATCAAATGTTGATAGAAAAAAATATATTTAGGTATACTTTGATATAATGAAAACTTATTGAATAGAAAGTACTTGGAGAAAAACTCGTTTTGATCATAAAGTTTTTTTTTTTGCAACTAAAAGGAGAAAAATTTATGTTTTTATTATAAATATTCATAGGATAAGGAATTAGAAAATATTAATTTTTTCAAGAATTTATCAGAAATTAAATTCAGTCAAATAATTCGTTTTAGAACAGAGATGAGAAGCCGTTTTTAATAATAAAGTTAACTAACACCGACTTAAAAGGGGGGATAAGGGATAGTGGTTGAAAAAGAAAACACATTTATACTATTTTTTTTAGCGATATTGAACTGTTTTGCAAGTTATTGAGGAACCTTTCAACAACATTCTGTAAAATTTTTAAATATAAATATTTACAAATAATCCAGCGGCAAAATATTTCCCAAGTCATTTTTCTAAAACGTCAATTTACGGTGATTACCTAGAATATCAATTTTATCATTTTTACATTTTTTGTGGTCTTTGGAGTTCAAAATAACGATTTTTAAGAAAAAAAAATCCGTCATTTTGTCGTTTTTTAACCCTCTATATCGTTTTTAAGAAAACAAAAACCATCAGTGTGGGAGGTATTTGATTGTGTAAAAAGTAAATGTTTGAAACGAATCAGTATAGTAATTTTAAAATTCCGGTTATAACGGACTTTGAAAACGGCGTTTCTAGAAAAATGCACTTAAAGTTTCAAGCTCTAAAAATTGTACTAGAGATGTAAAGATTTAAATGTTAATAACTATGAGTACTTTGGACCGATTGCTTTAAAATTTGAACACATTGAATATTTCCAAAATTTTGTACAATAAACAAAATATAAAACTGACTGAAAGACTGTATATAAACGTAATATATATAATTAAATGAATTAATATCAATAATTATGTCATTTTGTTGTACTTTTAAGTTGTTACAAAAGTTTATCAAAACTTTTATCATTTATTTTGTTTTATTTACCTTGAGTAAAAATATTTAGAAAATTTAATCGAAATAAATACAAACTATTTCATTATTAACTAATTGAATAAAATTAAAACAAAAAATCCTTTAAAAAAAAGCAAAAATAAATTGTATGTTAAAAATATTAACTGTGCTCTTGTTATAATACTGTGAACAAAAAAATCTTAAATTAATTTTAATGAAAATTAGTGTATTGCTTCTTTGCGGCCAATTGATCTATTATATATCAATTATTATAAATTTGCACATAACTATTTAATAATAAGTAATTTAGCCCCAATTGGCTATTGTAATTAATTATTTTGTGTAATTGTGTAATAAAATAATTGCTTGCTTTTTTGCATATTTTGTTCTCAAGAGGATTTTTCGAAATTCAAGTAATTTTTAGAGTTACAGCTCATTTTGTGGCGCATTTAGTCTTTAGTTCATGTGAGTGTTTAAAACTTTAAACGCGTATTTCTCGAAACTACTTTTTTTAGAAATGGCCTGCACGATATGTCAAGCTTTATCTAACCGTTTCACATAAAATTTGGTACAAAGATTCTTTATACATTATTTATATTTTTTAAATTTCGAAAGGAGAAAAAAACAGGGAGAAAAAGTAACTTTTTTTTCAAATTGGCCCCATTTTGTGAAAAAAAAATTTTTTTCTAAAAACTCTGCATAGTCCCCTAACCTCACACCCCACACCTTTCCTCTTGAGGAATTAAAAACAAAAAATTTTCTTCATTCTACTGGAAGGACTGGAATCGTCCACACCAGGACACGCCATTTTTTTGTGCAGTTTTTTCAATTTTGGTTTTTATTTAAATATTATTAATATTTTATATTTTTACAGCATTAATAAATAAGGAGCCAAAAAATTTATGGTAAAATTATTTAATGGTTTTTTTTATGGCGTCACTAAAAATTCGGGTATCGAAACTATAATACCCCCTAAAACAAAAAAATAAAAATCAATTTTCGAGCATGTAATTTTATTTTCTTGTGGAGTACCTAGAGCATTAAGAACATGAAAACTGCGGACTTCACTTACAGTGAATGAAAGGTTGAAACAAAATGGAATGTTTAGCTAATAATATATACAAAAAGTTTACCTATTAAAAATTTGTGGCTTTGATATAAAAAAAAAAAAATTTGATAATTGCAATAATTCAGATAGTAACGTATAGTGAGTGAACGTATATGTCGCTGACTAATTGGGAAAAAGAAATGAATTAAAGAAAAGGGAATAAAAAAGAGAACTATTCATATGATATTTGTTTATTTAATAATTTTCCATACTTGTCTATATCAATAAAAGCTTTTTCAACTTCATTTATTTGAATAATAGATGAAGTATTAGAGCAATTATTTTCGCTGCATTGTAGGCATGCTACACTACAGTATAACCCAATCCTCCGACATCCGCAAGTCACTCCACATCCCTTTTTGCAATTACAAAATAACATTTGCATTGGGGTCCACATATTATTAGAATACATCCCAAATTTTCTATTTCTACGTCGTTTCCTAGCCATATCCTCGCCTCTTTTCATGTGTTTAAATGCTGCATCAGCTGAAGGAGGTAATGATACCAGGAGAAGATTTATATTTTTGACTGTTGCTTTTATGAAAGAATTGAACCTATACGTATTCAAATCTTTAATTTTTGTCGGAGCTCCATACAAACCACATATACATATATATGCTACACCTGCTTGAAATATATTATTGGAGTCTTCGTTGATATTTTTAAATGCTTTTGTTGATCCGTGTAATACATGACGCTTCACAAAATTCTTCGCAAACTTAATTTTCCCTTTATTAAAGAACTCAGATGTAGTATCACAAATCGCGAAGGTATGTAAAAAAAGAATACATTTGGTCAGTAGCGATTTTTCTAAACTTTTCGCAAAAAATATTTTTTGTTGTACTTTGTCTGCGGATGGTTTTAGAAAATATATTTCACGATCCTTATCCACTAATGCAGTTAATATAAGCAGAACGTCAATATCTTCTGAAATTATAACAATATTTTTTGTTTTTAAATTAATTGCAGTATCAACAATTAATTTATCTGCATCGCTTTCCGCTTGACATGTAAAGATATTGTCAGTTGATTTGGTTTTTAACATTTCTATCAGGCGGCTTTTATTTTTATTATTTGACAAAAATTTATCTTGAACGATTTTTAAAGACATATTTTGATCAAATTCAATATCGGTACATTCATTTTCCAATGTGCGACGATTCCGTTAGGCTGCTTTAGTAGTCTTTCTTATATCCATCAAATACTATGTATTGTATATGTTACTGTTTTAATTATACTTTAAATAACTTACATAATTCTCACATATCATTTCGAAGGTTTCATTCAACTGCCATTTGCATCGATGCAATAACATGCCTCCATCAATAACGTAATGAACCTTTTCTAGACCTTTCAAATTAATTAAAACTTCAGGAAATAACCCGTAGAAAGCTGATTTTTTTCTTCTTTCGCATTTGGCCTTCTTCAAATAGAGCCAACGGATATGGTTCCAGTTCATAATTCATATAGTTTTTAAGCTCGGTTGAAACAACAGCAATGGATCAAGAGGTATAACATTGTCATAAACTTTAATTTTGTTATTTTTTGCCATTAGAGGATTTATTATATCTTTTCTTGATAATTTCAATTCGAGTAAATTTTGTCGCTCTGTTTATTTCATTACATTAAAAGCATCGTAACAATTTATGTCTTTGTCTCCAATAATTCAGGTAGCGATGGACATAATAACATCTGTATCAGGGAAAGGGCTGTGTTATTTGAAGAAGCCTACCAATTTTCTTATATCGATATCGTCCCTTTTTATTCTAGCGTTCGTCGAATCACTGTGTTGATGACTTTTATTGAAAGATATATCACAAAAATTTTCTATGCCTTCAATAATATCTTTACTATAAATAACTCCGCTGATACATTTATATACAACACTTTCAGTTGCACCACGTTTATTAAATGGACCTCCTTCGCCACTGATTCCTTTTATCAAGGTTTGCTCAATAGTCTGATCACTTGCGATGCCGGAAAAGAAAATATCTGATCGCCTAGATGTAAAATATCCTTCCGTAAATTTTTTAAACTCCGTAACATCCATTCTATGATGTAATTCTTTCATATCTTGCAGATAAATTTGCGAAGCTTTAGCAAGGGGGAAATGTCCTGATACATAAAATAATGGAATCAATAGCTCAATACTATGTAAATGTAAGTCCCAATCTCTCATGCGGTCAGCAGCAATGAAATCCTTCAATATTGTAACCATTCGAATATAAGTAATCCATAGTTTCGATGGGTTATTTTTATTTTCAAGCTCAACCAACTTATTTTCAAAAATTGCATCGAGCATTTGAAATCCATCCTAGGAATTTATTATCATTTTTGAATTTTAAAAACGTCCAGTGTATATTTTATTGGCCATTTGTAGTAAATTTCTTAATATCCGGTTCAACTTCAGATAACTTGATTTTTATAGTTGAAAAACCTGAACCCACCGAAGCTGAATATATTTGAAGAGGAATATTTCCTTTTTTTAACAAACTCAGATTCAGGTGGAAGAGTCTTTAGACGTTTGATAGGTCATCAAGGTTGGATACCATCAGCTGGGGTAACTATTTTAATGCTTCCCATATAATGGAACGTTCCTTTACCATCAATAGTGTTGATATTGAAATCAGCGTTATCATGAACAAATTAAACAAAACTGCCAGGTTTTATTTCTGGTTGGAGTTGCAAAAGTTGCTGAAGCCTCGTATAACGAAGCCTCTTTGTATGGAGCACAAAAGCCCAAGGAATGACATATATTTATAACTTTTTTGGAGCTAAATTTTATATGAAACATTACAGCCAACATAATATGCAGAGGAGAAAGAAACGATCAGCTGACAGCTGATATTATAGCATGCGCAATAGATTCATATTTCTTTTCATAAGTACGAATATTTTCTATTTCCTTTTTTTTATCTTTTAATATTATCTTGGACAATAAAAATTTCAAAGATTTTGGAATTGATTCATCAATATCTACAAGCATCTTGTCACTTGGTGTATAATTTTCAATATCGTACACTTGAGCTCTTATGTCACGTTTAATTATTTCGCTAGCCGCTTTCAAAAAATGAAATTCCTCTTCTTCTTTTTTATTATGTTTTTGTTTGTACCAATTTTCGGTTAATACATCATTTTTTTTAAACATGAAATGGTGTTGGATGTAAATTTCGTTCAAATAACAATATCATCGTGAAAATAGTCTTTCAGTCGTTTTTTCGTCCGGGATGTACTCTGTAGTTATGACATTTTCTAACTTTTGCATGGTAAACTGGCAATCTTCATTCTCTTCTATGTACTTGTATATTTGCTCCATAGCTGCATCTATCATCAAAGTTCTCGGATTAATTTTCTTTGCAACACTTCTCAGTTGAAAAGATTTCTTAAGCAAATTATAACAGTCTGCATGATATTTTGCTTGTAGTGTCTGTAAATCTGTTATACCAGAAATTCTTTCATGAATTTCTCGATAATAATCGTTTTTCTGTAGGGCTATAAAATTCACAATGGAGTCATTTAAAGCTAGAGTATTTGATGTAAGAAATTTGACTTTGCCGATCTTTGTTCAATTTAGTTTTTTTTGCTTTATCAGCTTCTTTCCCACAAGGAAACAGTTTTTCTCCGAATTGAAGATCGTTAAAGTACTCCGAAGTTTTTTCTTCGGAGGCGAAATTGGATTTTCATTTGGCTTCTTCTTATACATTACAGTATATTTTTGCCGACAGCTCGTATGAGCATAAATAAGTTCTGTTTGTAAATAAGCTAAAAATCCATCCTGTCGCTCGCTTGGAACAGCTCTCAAAGTGGTTACTCCTCTACTGACTTTTATAACTTCAACCAAATCTGAATTCGTTTCGGAAGATGAACCCAATTGTTCACATATTATGCAACTATGCTTATCAGTCATGTTACTGGTCCTTGCTTTATCCAGTGTTCAAAAACTGTGAACAATTGAATAATCCAATAATATATTAATGGCGTTTTATATATAATTATTTTTTTTACTTGAATTGACACTTTATCATCTATTTATCTAATTAATCAGAAAAATTCCGTTTATTTATACATTGTAGGTACCACCGTCGTTTCCCCTTCCATGCTTTACTAGTTCTTCAAGGTCCCTACGATCCTTAAAGGAGCCTATACACTTCAAAAAAGGGCAATACTTTTTACTCTCTTTCCCATACAAAGCCGGTTTCTTTTAATTTTTCTAGCTGTTATTTAACATGAAAGAAACCGGTTCTGTATGCGAAAGAGTGCAAAATCATTGCCATTTTGTGAAGAATATAGGCCCCTTAATACTCATAGGTATCTTTGAAAGATGTCTATCTAGGTATATTTCTGCGAATGCATAAAGAAAATAAAATATAAAATAAGATTACATGTTCGAAAATTAATTTTTAATAGTTTTTTGTTTAAGAGGGTATTACAGTTTGGACACTCGAATATTTAGAAACGCCATAAAAAAAACCATTAAATAATTTTACCATAAATTTTTTTGCTCCTTATTTATCAATACTTTAAGAGTATAAAATATTAATAATAATATTTAAAAAAAACCAATATTGAAAAAACTACAAGTCGGCAAAGAGGGGGTTCACAAATGGCGTGTCCTGGTGTGCACGATTCCAGTCCTTCCAGTAGAATGAAGGAAATATTTTTTTTTAATTCCTCAAGAAGAGAGGTGTGGTTAGGGGACTATGAAGAGTTTTTTTTGGAAAAAAATTGTTTTTCATAAAATGGGGCCGGTTTGAAAAAAAATTTACGTTTCCTCCCTGTTTTTTTCGCCTTTCGAAATTTATTAGAAAACTCTTCGTAGTCGCATACTCTAATATATATAGAATCTTTGTACCAAAATTCATGTGAATCAGTTAGATAAAACTTGAGATATCGTGCACGCCGTTTCTAAATAAGTAGTTTCGAGAAAAACGCGTTTAAAGTTTTAAACACTCACATGAACTAAGGACTAAATGCTTTACAGAATGAGCTGTAACTCCGAAAATTACTTGAATTTCGAAAAATCCTCTTGAGAACATTTTCCTAGAGGGCTGAAAATAGGCAAAAAAAGGTCAGGTTTTTCGAGTTTATAATCTAGAATACCCCCCTAAATAACAAAAAAATCAAATGCACAAAAAATTTTTTGGCAAACTCTTCAATTTATAGCATAAAAAATAAAATCGCACGTCAACCGAAAAAATTCATTCACTACCTCTGTATTTCGCAGATTGCATGTTTTTAATGCTCCAGGAACTCCACTATCAGCTATAATTTTGATTTAGATTCGCTTTCGACCGATTTTGGGTTGGAGAAATTCTGTCAGTCAAAAATAGTAATCTCTTGGTTTTCTTTTAAAAGTTTCGTAATTTGTAGTGCGAAAAATTACGTTAGATTTGGCTAAAGTTTTATAACGTTTAAGTTGCTCTCAAAACTCAAATGACAATAAAACGGATCGAATTGTAAATATACTCCTCAATAATTAATAAAATTTTTTTAGACTTTGATTATGATTTATGGTTCACTCCAGACCAATAACTGCGATTCTTGAAAACAAACCTAGCTATCCACACAAAATCTGCAGAGAAAGTTTATATCACAATCCAGGAATCAAATGTATGTGCTCATTATGTGAGAATCTGTGATAGATATCACATTATCAGCTGTAGGAGCAAAATAAAGTCTTTGAAAGAAAATGCCTGAACATTTTCTGCGTATAACTTTACTATAATTTAATAAGGTTCAAATATAAAATAAAATAAAAATAACAGATATGCGGTGAAGCTTGAAGACATCAAATAATTCTTTCTGATTGGTTTTTGGCAAGTTCTCTTATAAAACATGACTTTTCTATTTTCAGTCTAAGAATGAAATGAAAACGGTAAACCTTAGCAAATGTTTTTTTATGTAAATCAAGGAATTTTAAATTTTTTTCAAATAAATCAGCATCATTTATACTGTGCAAAAAAAGTAGGTTACACGGTTAGAAACAGTTCTATTCGTTCCAAAAAATACTATCTCAAATGGTTAATTACATGATGTCCAATACAAAATAAAATATATTCACTTTAAACAAGCTTTTCAGTTTCAGGAGACGTTCATCCCAAAAAATCTAATTAAAATGACGTTCACCTTCTTCTGACGAAGGAAATACAACCCATAATTCGGTAGATTTTAGTATGTAAGGCCAGCCAACTTAAATACCTTCAAATGCAAGAAATTTTACAGTAAGTAAAAGAAAATAGATATAGGAGCCGAATAACATTCTAATTTTGTTGATTTTAGCATTTTTTTAAAAAAAAATTAAGGTTTTCTTAATCATTACCAAATTTTACGGTTTTACGTGTTTTTCTACAACTTTTTAAAAAGTTTATAATTATTTTTGGATTCTAGACATTATCTACTTTTCATTTTTTTATTAAATTTATTTGCTTAAACATTCATAAACTTTGTATTTTTGAATTAAAAACTAAATTTTTGTAATATTAAAATGCTGAATAAAAATTTTAAATCAGATGTCATTGACAGATTCCAATATCTATTTTCTTACTCTAACTGTGATTTTTAATGCATTTGAAGGTTATTAAAAAGACCGGCCTAAGATACTAAAATCTAGCTAATAATCCGATAGTTACACAATTGGTCCAATCGTCAATTTTCTGCCGAAAATGAATTTATCGAGACCAAGTTTAAGATTAGAGTCAACAAATAAAATGTCATTTAAAACAATTGTCTTTTCGAAAAATATTTGGTCCTCAAAGTAATTTTTACAAAGCACAATAAATACTAATATTGACTCCATTATTTAAAACATTAAATAAGTAAAGTTAAGCTGTTATTTACCCTAAAATACATATAAAAGTTATCTTTTTCTAAGAGTAAATATCTTTTAAAATTTTAAAAATGTCAATTTATCCATAAATTTGTTTTCTTTTTGTGCTAGTTAATTAATTAAGAGTAAACCTTGAAATGAATTTCAATTCGATATTTTGTCTTTTTTTTATAATTACTGGGAAGGGGGGTGGGGCTTCATGGCTAACATGTTTGAAAACATAATTGTCTCTTTTATCTTATAAACAAAAAATATGAAGAAATTATAATAAAACTGGTTTAGTGGAATATCACTGATAAGAATTCTATGTAGGTATGGCAGCTGATAGCCTTTTATTTCTACCAAATTTTATTTACTACTAACTGTGAATAAGCTTTGAATGAAAACAATTTTACGACTGATGGAATTCTCACACAAATATTGCTTGCATTCTGTGTCATTAAATCATTTGGAATGCCGTCTCTTGATATCTAATACACTTGCTGCCATACTAGATTCAATTAATTTATATTTAATCAATCCTGATGTGAATGTAATAAGGTTTAAGTTTCTTGGGGATTTGTCAATGTCAGAAAATATAAAAATCAATAATATATTATTAAGAAGAGTCTAAACGTCAATAGATTTATTTTTCAATTAAAAATTTATATAGAAAACTAGATATGTGTTATCGGTTATCAATGGATGAAATGACAAAATTTAAATAGTGGGTTGAAAAAATTATTTAAATTTATGATTTGCCGTTATCACTTCGAAGACTGTGGCTTATTAATGCGTAGAATTCTTAAAAATTACTTTGCATATTGTACTCAATATATTTGCAGCAATTAAGTTGGTCCTTTTTTCTTTTAAAAATTGAACAAATATATTTTTGTCAACTCATTTGTAGTTGTTTATAAGTCATTTTTAAAATGATTCCTGATTTTGATTTACAACAGTAAAAATCGGATTGATAACTTTAAAGATGTTTGAACAAGTCTTGAAGAAGATCAAATTGAATAAAGTGGCCTCTTATAAACATCACATGTGGATATAATATTCTATAGGATGACGTGATTGTATCGTGTAAGCTCTATGTCCAAATATTTGATGGACAATTTATTTCAGAATTTAGTAAATGAATTTGACAGAATGAAATTTTGAAAAAATTGGCTGAATATGTATTCAACTTAAATAAAGAAGGAAAAACAATGGAAAATATAATTACTGCATTTCCATAATGCAGTTAATTAAAGTAAATTAAAAAATATTATTGGATTATAGCGATTAATACAAAAGATTATTAATTTTGAAAATCGATTTTATTATTCCAATTTCTCTTTTTGCCAGGAGTTTAGTTTGGAAATATAAAGTCTTTTAATAGCTACAATAAATAAAAAATTAAATATGCAAATTAATTAATAATCATTAATAATAATCATTTTGTTAAAAGTTTTATTTGTTCAAAAGAATCCGTCGTAGCTAAACGTTGAAGACAATTAACAAGATAATTTACAATTATACGTCAAAAACTTACATTAGAGCAATCTACCAATAATAAAAATATGGGATGTTTAAGGAATCTTTTGACGTCCAAAAATTAAATCAAGTCTTAAAGTCATAGAACAAATAACGGATTTGTATTTGGAACATTGTTGATCAGATACAACTATATTCGGAATCAACATGAAATGATGCCGATATGGCATTAGCGACAGATTAGGACACGAACAAAGTGATAGAACTTACAATTAGTAGAAATTCTTTTGTAGAGACGAAGGGTTGTGAGAAAATAAGAGAGAGTGAGAGGATTCGATTTCCCCCAAAATATTATTCTATTTGGTACAATGTCATTCGTGAATATTAAATTTCCATAATAACATGTCTGGCGGGGAGCACAATAGATCAAGACTGATCGCAGTATATTCTGCCCCCCCCCCCCCCCGCCATATTCACTACTACTACTACTACAATGTCATTCTATAGTTTTGGTACAGGAGCTGAAAAAAACTTTAGTAGACTTTAGTAGTCTTTAGTGGACTGTAGCCAGTTATAACACTTTTTGCTATGTTTGTGTGTAATTATTTTCCGTTATGGAAAATATTTTAAGGCATTTGAGGATCAAGGCTAAATGATGTATTATTGTAATTGTTTTTATATTGTTGCTCATTTTGTCAACAAAATTGTTTTCATATTTAAATATGTTTCTGTTATGCACTCGAAGAAATTTTTCAAATTTGTATTTGGCCCAATGTAGAAAAAAAGTTGCTCATTCGTGGTCTAGAAAGCTCAAGAATAAGACTTTCTTGAAGAAATGAATGCTAAATACACCGACTTGAGATTGTTGAGTTGCTGAGGTCGACTCTAGCTTTTAGGGTTGAATTAAAAGAAAAGCTTCCTTGAAAGAAAAAACAAAAAAAGATATTGATCCATTTTCTTTTGTGATATCACAACACATCTAAATGATTTGAATATTTAGCTTCAGGGGAAAAATCATCTTATATTTGAAATGTTTGCATTTGTTAAAGGTTTCAAAATGAAGTTTAAACTTTTTAAAATTCAGCGGCTGTTGAAAGGCGAAGTACTGTCCTTCGATTAACAAGAAATCACAATATATACAAATATAGTATTCCAACTTTAAACAGGCAGTGTCTAAAAAATCCATTTTTTAGCTTCCCCCAAAATCTTTCACAGTTTAATTGTTATCGTTCGTTGAAAATGACTGACCTAAAATTTAAGTTTTTCCCTTTTCTATTTCCTTAAAAAAATTTTCAGTGAATTCTTAAAAATAAATTTACAATAAAATTAATTATTTTTGTAAAAGACCTTCAAGAATTTTAGATTATATACGTGCTGAATAGCTGAAGCTGTTTTCGATGGAAAAATGAATTATCTATCTAAGGGGGATAATTTAATAAATGTACACGTATCGAACAATTTAGTAAATTTGACTTCAAGGTTCTTTGATCTCTGAATTTTAATATAATTATTTGGGTATAAAGTTTTTAAATTACTTTAAAAATACCAACACTTGAGTCATTCCTTTTTCTTTATATTCATTTCTATTTGAATATTGTTTTACAATCCGAATTCAAAGGGGAATCCTTAATAAGAGTCTGAAGAGGAGGATTTTGATTTAAGAGAGGTTAAGGTTATTTTATAAAAACAATTGAATGAAGTTGACTTACTTTATAATCAAGACAATGCTGAAAAATTTAAAAGAATTAAATTTAATTCTGGAAATTTTTGATAAATTATAACCAAATCTGTTTACTTTAGTATTTATTACTTGGGATATTGACCCAGTTATAATACATACTTTTAAATAGAATTATTCGGTATCCTTAGGGTAAAATTTAATATTTTCGGTTAAATAACTTCAATTTGGATTTATCTCCTTTACTTAAACACAAGTGTATTTAGTAATTGAATATTTTGTGGATTAGTGATTCATAATTGTAATCAGACAAGTGAGGAAGACCTTGATTAGAAATTTTTTTGTGTCATCAATATATTTTTATATTAGATTTAATTATATTTAGTATCCTAGAAAATAGAATATTCTAAGAATTTTCTATAAGGACTAAGGGATAAATTCAGAAGGGAGTCAGAAGAAATAGGACAATTTTAGTATTAAAATAACTTCTCTATATGTATATGTGTAATCAAGAGAGACAATTAAAGGGAGAACGCCATCTCTCGCAAGATACGATTATTTTTGGCTACTCTGATAGACACTGACTAGCTACAGCAGTTGGGATAAATTGCCGAGTTTTTTTATGCTTTTAAGTTTTTTGAAATGGCTCAACTTTTCCAAATTAAAAACCGTTGCAAATAAGGCTTGGACAGTTCAATGTATCCAAAGATGCCATAAGACTGCTTACATATACATAGTTTCAGACAGTCAAGCTCTATTGAAAGCAAAGACAGCACATACAATTATTTTAAAGGCTATATGGAGCTGCTAGAGAAAAACTAAAAGAAAGAATAAAATAACTTTACTATTGAACTCTGGGTATGATGAAGAAGAGAGAAACAATGAGACAGATAGTTAAAAAAAAGAATAGGGTCCGGAAAAATTTAATTTCAGCCCATCAGTAATTGCACCAAGAACTCAAATCCTGAATTGTGATGCAAATTAATTTATTTGATAAAAGCATAAACATTCCTAAAGTATACTTGTACCCCTTTTCTGCCGAAGTATGTTTGAAGTTACAAATAGCCCTAAAATTGCTAACACGCCATTTAAAATTTAAATGCAAGAAAAAAAACTCCTTGTAGACTTACAAAAAACAAATTTTCTTTTTTAGGCATTTAATGAAGCCAATTAAATATCAACTAAAGTTGTTGATCAGTTATATTTTTTGTCTAACTTGATTTGATTAGATATTTCTTCTTTGCATGATGTTGAATATTAATCAAGCCCGAAAATGCATGCTGGTTGTTTCTATTTTTATTTTGTTGTTGTCTTCTGTCAACAAATTTTAATGACACGTTTTAAAATGTATAAAAAAAGAGTCTATTTTTATATTAAAAGCAACAAATCGTGTGATTTTTTCTACTGTTCACTTTAAAGGCAAAAAAAAGGAAGAAGAAAAAAAGTTTTCGTTTAATCTCCACTTTAAGGGAAAGCTGTAACTCAATAAAAGCGGTGCAATAAATTTAACAAGAAATATACTTTAAATAAACCAACTAAAATCATTTTCGTTTTTATTTTTTTTTATTAGGTGAAAAGAGAATAACAATGATATTGGCAAAGATAAGCCTTGAATAATCAAAAAGATATACATATAGGAAATTGTTGGTTTTCTTAGAAATATTTTTAAACTGAAATCATTTTTATCAAAAATTTTAATAGAAAATTTACAGTTCTGTAAAATCAAATATAAGTTTATATAAATCGTTTTTTTAAGCATTATAATACTCAAAATGAATCAGGAATTTTGTACTTTGACATACCAAGAGCGGCTTTTAGCAAGTTCGTCATTATTTTGGCAATTGGGCTCAGTTTGAATATGTTCAGATTTTTCAAGATCAGCTCTATTCCGTAGGTGAGGATTGGGCAAACAGGTTTGTCTCAAATGATAATTCTATGATATTTTTGATTGAATGTTGTGAAGTTTCTGTCTTGAATATGACCCCTAAATATTTTTTCTTTATTCTAAATTGCCACTTTAAGTTATTTAAATTCATTTCCAAATATTTATTGGTAGCTTTTCAATGTAAACAAGTATTCCAGCTTGGCTTAAGAAATCTTGTTTCTGTTTACAGATTAATTATTTATGTCAGCTCATTCTGTTACGGAATACATATGTTGGGTCCTGTCACTTCAGAGAACACAAATCCTCTTCAAATATAAGTCATGACATTACTTTCATTATTTTTAATATAATAGGGCAGTGTGCGGGTATGGTTGAACCAGTATTTACCTCTAAAGTTGGTGTTTTAATAATTTCTTTTGTCAGTTCATGTTGTCCAATACACTGAAGAATAATTTGTTTGATTTCTTTCAATGATACAATGGTATAGCTTTTTTACTTGATTTCGTACATCCCAATTGGTAGATCAACCTTTCGTAGTTTTAGTGATGTCAAATATTTGACATACCATTTTTTCTAGTATTTTTCCATAGTAAGACTGGCTCTCTATACGAATAACATAAGTTTTAGGAAAGGATTTTGCTAATATTAAAAAAAAAATACAGAATGCAATATTTCTCTTAACTTTAACAATGTGTAAACTCTCAATAATACTTTTGATTATTGTTAACAAATAAGCTTTATATTTGAAATTTAACAGTATTTTTAAAAATAATATTGATATTGTCATTATAATGAATGCCAGGCTGATAAATTCAATGTAAATGTCTTACATTCTATTCTGCATGCAAAACAGCTGTTGAACTAATTATGACTTTTTACATAAATTTGAAAAACTTTTCAATTAAAAGGAATATTAAAATATACTAACCTGTGGCAAATTAGCATTTATTTGTCTATGAAGGCTATCACGTTCTTTTTCAGCTTCTTGAAGTTTAATTTCAGCTTCTCCAAGTCTTTCTTGAGCTTCACGCAAACTATCCATTAATTTATCTCTTTCATCAAGCATTGATACCATTAGCTGTTCAAAATTGGCATCTTCACCGCTAAATTGCGATGATCTCTGGGATATACTATCCTCAGATATAGTTGGCATAACATCACACATCATATTCCACATTTTTATAGCACCAATTATTATTTTTTCTTATTATAAGAAATTGTATTTATAAATATAAATACACACTACTCTTTTTTCATTCTTTTTAATCAACACAATTCTATACTATTATATACATATATTATTATTAAATTTGATTTCGTTTCACCGATCAATACTAAACCAGCAAAAAAATAAATTTATGTTATAAATTTTATAAAATTTCTTACACAACTTCACCATTAGTGTCATTTTTTTTTCTCATAAATATTTTTTTTTGTACAGAATTAATTCTTTGGCTTTTCTAAATAAGTTTTGGTTATTTATATTTAAATATGTGTATAACTTATATGAATTATTCTATTTTATAAATATATTATGTCAGAATTTGGAAAATAATTAAACGAAAAATATCCGCCCGGAATTGATTTAACTGTAACCATTTCAATTGTCATTAATTTTAAAGTGATAATACTATCGTTTAAATTAAAGTATTTTATTTTATTCACATTAGGCGTAATTCAATACATAAAAATACTGTACAGTACCGACGGCTTCCTTACAAAATAAAACTATTTTTTATCTGACAACTTCTCCCATTTTTCCGGCCGCCATGTTTAAAAGGTTTAAAAGATGACAGATTCAATCATTTTTATTTTTTGCTTTTTAGCGCCGATGGGCGTTTGTATGTAGCTCATTAATGCCATCTATCTTTCACTGTTAAAAACATTCTAATTTTTCGGTTATTGTAAAAAAGTAAATAGAAACTATATTGAGTTATTTTATTTAATATATTTTTCACGTGTTTTACATGTGTAAATATAATATATTTTGAATATGACTATAATAATGCATATTTATAAATTTTATTTGTTCTAAATTTATTATACACCACATTATTTGGCCCATCGTCATAAGCTTATTTTACTAGTTAAATATCTACAATTAGGACAAGAAACAAAAATATTTTAAAATTTTATATACAAATCAAAAAAGGTAAAAAGTAAATTGTTAATTTATAGCAGTGATTATCAAACTTATTTCTTCTACCGCCCCCTTTGAAAATCAATTATTTTTCTGTTGGTAGCCATTTTTGTATTTGATATTTCCTCGTTTGTTGTCAGTTCTATAAGTTCTTCTTCCAACTGGGGTGATATTGCTATGTTGACATTTGAAAAAGGATCTAACACCCAGTCTGGTATTTCCAATTTCAAAATGTCCTGGAATCTTTCAATAAAATCACTGTGAAGATTATCCAAATGTTGGGAGTAGACGAGCAAGTCGTCGTTGTTGCAGGATACTGATAAATTGGGAAAATTATGGAACTCATGTCTGCCGATATTCTTCTTGTGTAAGAGCAGCTTGGCTACGAAAGCAGCGACGACATTTTTTGTTTTTATTAAGTTCAAATCATCGCCTTGAAGTTGGAGATTCATATCATTAAGCAATGTATAAAGGTCTGTCAGGTTTGCGATATCATTCTCTGATGTGATGAGGTTTTCGCGCAATTCTGTGTCTTTGTTTTCCAAGAACTCTATGATAGAGTCAAACAGATTGTAAAAACGAGTCGGAAAATTTCATTTTGATAGCCAACGCACTTCTGTGTGAAAGATCAATCTCTTGAAATCTTCATCATTATTAACACAAAGCTGATTAAATAAATCTGTCGGTGGGTTTTAATTTTAGGGAAATTTAAAATACTATATAAAGTAAATGAAATTACAAATTATACATCGCCCCCCATTTTTCCGGGGTCCCTTAACGCCCCCTCTAGGTTTCAAATGCCACCAAAGGGGCGTTATCGCCCACTTTGAGAAAGACTGATTTATAGGCTGTCCAGCAAATTAATATGAAAAATTCCCCTATTTATTGTATTTTTAAATATGTTATTTATTTATTATCTATATTATTATTTGTTTGTTTTGTCTTTTTGTTATTTAATTAATTAATTTAAACACTTTTAAATTATTATTCCAATGCAATTAGATGATTTAATGTTAACTTTTATGACACTTATTTTAAAATTTCCATCAAATTTCCCTGATAGAAATTATTTTAAATGGAGAAGCGATTTTTTTGTACAGGAGGCTAATACAATGTATAAGCCTCAATGGAAAAAGGGTATAAGAGAAGTAAACTCCTCATATCATTTCTACTCATCACATAAAAAGAAATAGAAAGGAAACCTTTCTTATTACAATGCCATTGGTTGTGAGCAAATCTCTATTAAATTTGCCTTAATACAGAGTGCAGTTTCTTTTTCTATTCACTTTAATCTTGTGAAGAAAAGTAGAAAAGTAACTTTTGAGCTAGAATTATCTTCCCCTATATCTATAATTACAAAATATTACAAATATATTACTATAAATATAATTATAAATCTAGACTTTAGGTTTAACTCATTTTTTCCAACTGCAATTTCCATGCTTTTGGGCTTTCAGGTATTCTAATTATGCAAAAAGTCAAATTATTGCATATTTGCCATGATTTTTTTATGTCAAAGTTTGACTACTTTTATTATCTTTTTTTACTCAATTAAAATTTGATCTCTTTTAACTCTAAGGAAAACACAATTTGCAGTTTTTTTGTCAAAATCCCAATGCTGTATATACAAACTACACATTAAAGATTGTTCTCCTGTTAAAAATCGGATATTTAATTTAAACTAAATGTACAGAAATATTTTTCAAGTAAGTGTTTTAAAGTTTTAAATTTTAACTTAGAATAACTAAAGTGATTTTTGCTGGAGTAGTTTAATAACAATGGTGTGATTAATAAAAAATGTTTTTCCTTTACAAATATATTTATTAAAAATGGTTGAAAATAACATTAACCATAGAATGAATAATATTCTGGATGCCACCATGGAAATACTCGACACTGTTGTACTGGATCATACGTTATTGTTGCAACAGTTTCATTACAATAGTTAGAAAATATCATTTTAACTTTGTTTTCCAGTAAATTTTGACACAATGGTCGTGTAATTGACGCCAAGAAAACTTGCATTCCAAAAAACAATGGAATAGGTGAAAATCTTGTTGTATTTACTACAAGAAGCTTGCATCCTTCTTCCGTATTCATATGGACATCTCGAAGTGTTGTTATTAAATTTTGCTTACGATAATCATTCTTATATAATCGGACCGAATAATGTTGTGTTAACTTTTTTCGAAATCTAAAACAATATACCCAGCCATGTTTAGTTTGTTTGTACCAAGCTCCTACACATTCAAGTCCTTGCAATGAATTAATATCAAATGGAATTTTAAGCTTTTGAACAAACGGTTCGTAGGTATAAAATAAAGTGCGGATCACACATGATCTAAGACCACCTAATCTTACCATACATTCAGGCTGTAGTCGTAAAGGTAATGTTTCTTTAGAAGAATAAAATCGATAATAAAAATTATACCAAAATTTTGCACTTGATACAACATAATTTGTCTTTTGGCAAATTAATGCAAATCGTCCAACATCATCTGGTAAAATATGCTCAGATATTAGAAACCAAATATCAATATGATAGTCATTGTAAAGGCGATTAGGATCTTCTATAATTTGTTTATTTCTTTTGCGCCGAGATTTCGAATTATGTGCTGAAGTTTCATCCTCTTCGAAGTAGGTGAAGTTCAATTCTCTAACACTTTTTCTTATTTTAGTTCCTGAGCCAGGCAAATTTGCGAAATCATTAATTTTGACATCTAAAAATTAATTAATGCTAAATAAAATAGGAAAACTGTAATGTTATAAATTTACCCCCAATAAATGCATTTATTTGCTTTGACATTTTGAATATGCTTAATATTTTTTATGTGCTTTAATCACTTATTGGTAAATAGATGCTAAATAATTACGTTCCAAGGCGGATAAATTTTATATAAAAAGCACTTAAACTTATTTAAAAATAATATATTTATTAGATTTGAAAGTGTGCAACTTCGAAAG
Organism: Acrocera orbiculus; assembly: GCA_947359355.1. Classification (NCBI taxonomy): domain Eukaryota; kingdom Metazoa; phylum Arthropoda; class Insecta; order Diptera; family Acroceridae; genus Acrocera; species Acrocera orbiculus. The sequence continues at coordinate 8,318,369 of OX375757.1, forward strand.
AACTCCATAGTTGCATAAATAAAATATTTTTCGAAAAAACTTGAAAAGTTATCTAAACATTTTAAAGTAAATCAATCTCATATACAACATTTTAAATTTATTATAAAAATCATTTGACATTTGGTTGATTTTGACATAGCCGCATGTCATATGCAATTTTGCTCAATATTCCACAAATTTTTGCCACACAAATAGTGCACACACACACACACACACACGCAGATATCATATTGTCAGACTTGCCGGGTTGATAGAATCTAATAATTTGTGTTTATGATAAAATGGCAGACGTAATTTACTTTTAGGTAATTAATTTATAGTTATTACTGAAATTATGCAATTACAGGTTTAAAGTTAAATAAAAGTGAAACTATTAAAATGGGTCAACATGTATCAAGAGATGAGTTTGAATGGTGTTATTCTGAAGAACCTCACGCTACCAGAAGAAAAATTATTTTGGAAAAATATCCGCAAATAAAAAAATTATTTGGTTATGATCCATATTTTAAATATATAGCATCTGCTATGGTGTTTACACAATTTTTAATGCTTTTCATTATGAAAGATCAACCATGGAAAATAATTTTCGTAGTAGCATATTTTTTTGGTGGTATAATTAATCATTCGCTTATGCTTGCTGTTCATGAAATATCACATAGTCTGGCTTTTGGTCATTCACGTCCAATGGCAAATCGTATATTTGGGTTTTTTTGTAATTTACCTATTGGACTACCTATGTCTATATCATTTAAAAAATATCATTTGGAACATCATCGTTATCAAGGAGATGAGTTAACTGATACTGACATACCAACTTACTTAGAAGCTAAACTCTTCAGTACTACAATTGGCAAGCTATTTTGGGTTATATTACAGCCATTATTTTACATTTTTCGTCCATTAATTGTCAATCCGAAATCACCATCTCGTTGGGAGTTAATTAATGCTGTAATTCAATTAATATTTAATACTTTTGTAGTATATTATTTTGGATGGCGTGTTTATTTTTACTTAATAATTGGATCACTATTAGCTATGGGACTACATCCTGTTGCAGGCCATTTTATATCTGAGCATTATATGTTTGCAAAAGGTTTTGAAACATATTCATATTATGGGCCTCTTAACTGGATAACATTTAATGTTGGATATCATAATGAACATCATGATTTCCCAGCTGTACCAGGTAGCCGATTACCAGAGGTAAAAAGAATAGCACCTGAATTTTATGAAACTATGCCTCAGCATACATCATGGACACGAGTTTTATATGATTTCATAATGGACCCAACAATTGGACCCTATGCAAGGATTAAAAGAAAACAAAAGGGACTGAAATCATAAAAAGTATTATCTAGGACTCATATATATAAATATATATACATATTACTATTTTATTATATGCAAAAAAAAAACCAAAAAAAAAACCAAAAAAAAAACAAATACCTAATATATATTTATAATCTTCAAAATTGTGAAATTTGCACAGAGTAAATGGATTGCATCAATAATCTCAATAGTTTTATATCAGTTATCAATTAGTTTGCTATTAAATTGATTTACAGTATTTATTTTTGGATATATTATAATTGTTCTTGAAAATGATACTCCATTGTTTTATTTTAAGTGCATTCATTGTACGTAACTAATAATTCAGAACAGATCTTGAGTAAAAATTTTTGTAAAGTACGTGTAGAGGTTTTGCCTAATCTTTCATGCATTAAAAAAGTGCAGGCATTATATCACTTTTCGACTTTTAATTTCCAAGGCAACGATTAAACTTTTGGCAGATTGTAAAGAGCAAGTCATATTTGATTTAGAAAGTTTTTTTACAAATTTGAAATTTTTATATGCTACTAGCTGACCCGGCCATGCGTTGCTGCTGTTTGTAGAGTCAATTAATATATTGTACCACGATTTTTAATTTTATATTATTTTTGTTACATATTCCAGTATATAACATAATTATGAATAAATAATTATCGTATCCATATTAACATATCAAATATATATTTAATCGATAACATATACAAATTAAATTTTATGCAAGATGTATATAAATAATGATTTTTAAGTTCAAACAATTACAGTCTTTTAAGCTAAAACCATTAACTATTGAATGTAGATTCAAAATTGTGTCTATCAGATATATGGCAGTGAATTTTTGTTGCACCAAATGACGTCATTTTGAAGCAACAATTAAATTTGGGTATCTTGCGCGAAAATAATTTTGAATCTTCTGACAAACGCTGTGTGGTAAGAGGTGCTTCATTTCGAAGTTTCAATGTTTGACAATGTTGGCATCTATATCCATTGCACCGATGGCGATTTTTGAATACGCAGAGTAATTAATGTTTGGTGCATATTGAAACGTAAGGCGCAAAAATAATGCACATGTCAATGCGCGGTTGGTTTGCTGTCTTTCTTGTTCTCGTGCTCTAAACTTATACATATGCTGTTGGCGCGCTGCTCTTGTTCTTAATATATTATTTTTCAGACGTTCATCACGAAATTCTAGAGATTCTTGTGTACGTCTTTGTTATGACTTAATTCTTTCATCTGCATTTAGTTTGGCAGTTTGTCTGTTCGATCTATTAGCTCTTTCCGCACGTCCACGTCTTGCGGCTTTGCTACATGCATTATTTAGATTAGATTTCCTAAGTGGCATTTCTGTAAAAATTGAAATTAATACCCTAAAAATTAAAGTAAAAAATTAAAAGTAAATAATCGAAGTAGCACTCACCTTTCAAATTGAGAATTAATCATCTATCTATATATAAAAATCTCGCATCATGATGTTGGTTTTGGGGTAATCTTCCAAAATATTGAACCGAATCTTAATGAAATTTTGTAGGATTATGTTATTTGGTCGCACTTAATGAAATTTTGTAGGATTGTTATTTGGTCGCACTTCAAAGATAGGATATTTTTTTTTCGATTAGTGAGCTCATTAATTAGTTATTGCTAATTAAATGCTAAATAAATGCACTTTTTTATAACTTTTGATACCAACAGATGTCATCAAACTGTCATTTAAAACAAAATTTGGTTATCTACACTCCAATAGATAGCAGCCGCAATTTGTTTGTTTACACTTAAAAGTATATTGCTAATTGCAAATTTTTAGAAAATATGATTAGTAAGTTTTTTTTTAAGCAATTTTCTTCCATCAATTTAATGAATTTTATAAAATGAAATTAGTTAGAAACTATAAAGTATTAGAACTAAAAGCTATATTGCGCTTCCATCGCACGAATTTACTGCTACAAACTCCATACAAAAAAAAAGCGTTTCCACTGCAAGAAATTACTGATGAATTTACCAACGAATTTACTGACGAAAATTATCAAATGTCAAAAGTGTATTATTCATGTGTGGAGTATTAAGAAATTGTGAAAAAAAATTGTGTATTTATTGAATTTAATGCATTAATAAATAAGATTTAATTTAAATACAAAATATGATCTGCCATATGATCATGTGGTAAATTTTTATTTATCAACGAAATTTGAGTGGTAATTTACGGGAATGCACTTAAAATTTTTCATACAAATTTATTGTTTGCCAGTAAATTCTGCAATGGAAACGCACTATTATCGCGGGTTAGGGTACTACTAAGTGTAAACATGGCTTAAAGTTGGCTATAAAGACACTGCTGAAAACATGCATTGATGCAAAAATTTCTCTCACGTACAATTTGGGTGATTAGATTTTTTATTATAATTTACTAATATTTTATATTCATTGTGCTGTGGGACACTATAATCATATTTTGTTACACGTATTTTCAAAAAATGGGAACTATTGAATTTATTTATATTGGCAAAAGACAGATTGACTAAAAATATTGTCCACTGATTTGCCCTTAACTAAATATAAATTAATAGATTTAACTTATCCCAGCCGCAGCAACGCGCGGTTGGGTCTGCTACTAGTATTTTAATAAAATAAAAGATATTGAAGATCATCATTGACATAAAAACTACCTATCTCTCAAGTTGGCCAAATAACGCATGATGACAAAATTTCATGAAAATCGGTTGAGTAGTTTTTATATATAAAGATTTTACAAACTATTTTTTATGCCTTTTACTTTTGTTTTGTACGATTTGTTCGGTATTTCATTCATTATGAAATTTGTTCATACAAAAATGTAGTATTTTCTCCACATTCTGTTGCCTCGTGAGTTAACACAATGTCAAAGTGGCATATTTTGGCTAGAGGTAACAAGGAAGGAAAAGCTCCGAGCGTTAGGACTAAAAAAGCACACCACAAATATCTGGTTGAATACACAGAAAGTGATTTTCGACATTTGATGAATAATTTTCGACAGAGTTTCGTGTTGTCGTGTGATATAAGAAAAATTTAAGATAAAAGGGTATATTGCACGATACGTGTAATTTTGTTCTTGTTAAGAAAATACATGTTTTTTAAAATATTGTGAAACTACAGATTTAAAAACTTCCTTTGTGTAGGCCATTTATTTTCATTTTTTGTATTTTATACTTATCTGATTCTTTCTTCAATTTGTATGAGCACCTCGCAATTGAAATGTAGCACACAAAAGTATTACGGATAGTAGACGCCGAGAATGTAGGAACAGATTTTATAATACTCTGCTACAGTATCGGGCAAAAATATTGTATTTATTTTCCAGTACAAGCTCCGCACGAATGCTGGCAGAGGGCATTTATAATTTTATTTATAGATATCAGATTTCTAATAATGTCTCTGGATTACCGAATTTACGTCGGAAATTCTTTTTTATACTTATTATTAACGTTTCAACCACACAGAATGTTTTTCATGTGAAAATTGTTTGAAAATTATTGGGTATCTTGCAAATATACTAATTGACATAATTGTTTCCTCGGAAAATTTATTTAATATGGATCACTGTAGGAATTGCTGTAAAAAATTCTCTAAAATCTGTTCAGCAGAGTTTCTTACAATGAATGGCCATCTTCGGAGCCATAACAGAGACAGCTAAAAAAATCTTTTAAAATATACATCCAAGTCTGAGTCCTAACTGCAATGTAAACATAAAAACACCAACAACATCCTCATTGTAAAATGATAAAATTGTTCCATTTTCTCCTGTCCACAAAAGATAAAGATGAATCTGAAATTTATATCCTGGCAGAAAACAAGGGTATATTGGGTATGAATTACAGATTTATAGTGTACGAAGTTAATGGTCAACATGGGCCTGACAAATTAAAAATTTAAGGGAGCTATTTACACCAAAATATTCATTGTTTTTCGCAAATAACTAAATAACTGTTTTACTTCAAGATCATTCAAAGTAGCTGCGTATCTACTCAATTTTATAGTAAACTAAAGTTTCTATTTTATCAACAATAATTGACAACATTTTGAAATATTTACAAGAGATCTGAGAAGTAATATTTTATAATATCTCGCATGCTTACAAACAATTTTAAAGGATAACATCAAATTAGTTGTCAAACTTTTAAAATATGTGAAGACCTTTAACGTTGCTGTCGATTTTTATTTAACTTTGTTATCAATATTAATTCAAAATTATTTCTTTTTGTCCAAAAAAATTTGTCTATTAGATATTTATTGTAGATATTTTTATTTATGTGCTTATAAGGAAAGAAACGTAAAAATAGGTTTCGCACTCCAGTATTTCACGTCTTATATCGATTTTTTAGTGCTTAATTTAAGAAAAAAGTTTTTTTTTGACAGAATATGAAACTTAAATAACTGAAAAAAAATTTTTAAATATGTTAAGTAAAACTAATAACATGAAAAGAGAATTTTTAAAAATCAAATTTTTAATTTAATCGTCCTTTTCAAAGTTATGAGCTGAACTGGTTCTTCAACTAGAAGAGCTTTTTACAATTAATTCTGTGAAACGAAGCCTCAAGGACACTTATTGGAAATACGTCACTGCTTACGATATTATTATATCTATAAGATTTTATCTCTAAAAAAGTTTCTCAACTGTTAGCTGTAAAAGCGATATGAAAGCGCTATATAATTTCTAAGAATAACACTTATTAGAATTATACTGCTAATGCTTTTAAGGATGCTCTTTTGTTTTATAGAATATTATGAACTCAGAATTTGATGATTCAGAATATATCCTGTGATTTTATAAGCTTTAAATATTTATGCTAACAGAATTTAAAATTAAAATTTTGAATTTTGTGCTGCTGAAATACAAAAAAAAAAAAAGAAAACTACAAAAGTGGGTTTATATTATTTAGTCAATAAATTTTTCTTAGCTGGGTGTTTATTTTGAATCTATGAATTTGTTTTTATGGTTTTTATTTTGTTCTAGGGCTTGTCGTAGAATTAAGTAGTGGTATTTAATAAGGCCATAAAAGTTCTTTATTTAAATTTTTCTCTGTTTATTTTTGTAAAGCTTGGATTTGTATGGGTATATAGAGCATGAATTTTGTATGAAATTAAATTTAGCTTATTGATTTTTGATGAAGAGTTAGTGATATATTTTTAAAAATATAAATAGTAATAATATAAACTTTTCTTAAAGGAAAGCAAATAATTTGAAGCTTCTCTTTAGCAATTTTTAACAAACTAGGTAGTATTTAAAAAAGACTTATTGTTAGTTTTAGCCGCTGACGTACATAAATTACGTTATGATCAGGACTTGTACAGCGCTTGGTGGTATAAAATTTAAGCATGAAATATCAATGGACTTCCATAGATAAAGGATAAAATATCATGGGGTACTAATAATTATATTATCAGTTGCTTTACCTCATTGAAAGACAGAACGTAATGAAATCGCTTCGATTCGGTGTTATTAAACCTCACGACTTTGAACCTTCCAAGTCGTATAACACCTTGGCGGACACCTAGTGAGTCTTAGGATATATAGTCAAAAATGGCTCAACACCAATCATTCTAGGAATGCCAAAGTTATAACAAAAAGCTCCTTAAATATTGTTTCAAAACTACACAGCTCACAGACAACATTCGTTCCTTCTTTTAGCTTTGCCAAAGTCTTTTAAGGGGTTTAGTCTAGAAATTTGCAAAAATCATTTTTTGTTTTTCATACCTTCAAAGCTTGGACCTTAAAGAATATGTCTTTACGAGGATTTTTCAAAATTTAAATTATTTTTGGATATATAGCCATACATTACGGCTTTTACTGCGCGTGATTTTACTTGAAACTTTAAAGGCTTTTTTCTCGAAACCACTTTTCTCGAGACGGTTGCCATGCTTTCTCAAGTTCCATTTAACCGATTTATTTGAAAATTGGTGTGAGTCTTTTCAAAACACTTCTCTATTGCAGGAACTAGGATTATTTAAAAATTTCAATTTTTAATATTTTAAAAAAATTCAGAAACGTAAAAAAGTGGTAAAAAACACGTCTCTGGACTTCAAACAGCCACGAAAAAGTTTTTTTTTCATTTATCCGAGTTCCTGCGATAGCGACACTTCTCTAGATTAATTATTCGTTTTTTTTGTGTTTTACTTCAGATTACTCAGAGGTTTGCAACCATCGCGTACCCCATTTTTTTTGAAAACCCCCACTTCATCAACCTGTAACTTTTTGGATTTTTTTGCCTTTTTTTTTTTTTTTTATGTATTCTTTAAATATTAATAAATGTCTTACACAATAACAGATACTAAAAATATTATTTTTTTTTTTTATCGCTCCTGGAAAAGTGTATAAAATTCATATCTGCCTTCATTAATTCTAAAATATAGAAAAGTTGCTAATAACAAATATTATTCAAATTTAATGCGTGATAAAGCATCTTATCAAGTTTATGTATTGGATAAGTAAATTATAACCAGTTTCTTAAGAAAAACACACAGCATATTTGTAACATTTATCAATTAAAACAATCTTAAATTAACATCAGCTAAAACAATTGACATAAATTATATGTTATTATGAATTAGTCATTATTGTATTATTTATTAATATTTATCCATTTTGAAAACATTTACTATAAATTTTATTGAATTTCAACATTAAAACAAATTAATGTACAAAAATAATTATTTTCCTACTATAAATAGTTATAAAAAATATGTACAGATCACATGCACTTTTTTGGCTTAAACATTAAATTATTTTACCTTATGAACAACTCATAACAAAATTAATTATCTAACAGTTATTTTTTTTTTTTTTTAGCTTTTATATGTATAGGCGGCTCTCAAACTTTAGGATATGTGTAAATTGAGGATATAGTTATATACATATATATTAATCATATAAATTCTTGATGCGTTTGTATCATAAAAATGATACACTTATTGTCAAATATTAAAATATGAATATACTAATACATACATATCTTTTTTTACAGTTATCTTTTTATAGAGTTTGACATTATTTATAAAATTACCAAACCCTTATCAACAGTTTTTTCTGTATTCTTTTATAAAAATAGAAGATTTTACGAATATTTATAAAAGAAATATTTCCTGGTTTGATAGTAAGACTAGCTCAAAAAGGAAATTTTTTTTTTAAATTTGGGGGTATTTTTTCGTTTGTTTTCTTTTTTACTAAAAATATATAAAATTTTATTCAATATAAATTTTCTTATTTAATATAATTTATAATATTTAAATATAACAGGCATCAGTTTATTTTTGGTGTAATAGTGCTATATTTAATATAAGTTTTATTACTATAAATATTAAAATAATGGTTGTGTTAAAAAATCGTTCAATTCAATTTGAAATATCAGAAAAAAAAATGAAAAAAATAATTTTTTTTCAGAGATTTTATAAACTAATTTTGCTAAAATTCTTGATGTAATTATATTATCATACTTTTAAATATTGCTCTGTTTTAATTATGATCACTTATGTGAAAATATGAAATTTTTAATGTTTTAACAAAAAAGCTGTAAGCCCTTTATTTCATTTAATGTAAGACTATCTCATCGCAAAAATTAAAAAAATTTCTTGAAAATTAAAAAATATTTAGTACTTTTTTTTCTATAACTCAGATATTATAATACAAAATTATTAAAAAATTGTAGTAGGAAAATGAAATTTGACAGAATATAATGCAAAGCTGAATAAAAACCATAAAAAAAGTTATTAAAAGAGGAATGATAAAAATAAATAGTTATACAATTTATTTTTCTTGTTCTAAAAAGATTTTTTTTGATTTAAGGAAATTTACGCTTCTTATAAGGATTGAGTGTGAGAGTATAATGAATTTCATCGTTACATTAATGATTTTCAATTCTCAGTAATGATCATGTAATTTTGACGTACTATACAGTACAGTAATTTTTCTTTTCATTTAAAAACCATTAAAGGAAATATTTTTCTTTAATTTACCTAATAATAAAAAAAAAGAGATTTACATTGAAAAAATAGTGGACAAAGTACTAGATAAATGTAAACTTTGCAGAAAAAATTAAAATAAAGTAGTAAAGTGGTTGTTATTATTGAAATTAGGAAAAAATTTTTTCATGGTGCTCTTTAGTGAAATAAAATATAATTAACAACTGCTAAATACAAAATAATTTGTATCCAATGAACAAGCAGAGTAAAATTCATTACCTTAAATGTTATTTAGTAAAACACTTTTTAGAGATAAATCCAAAGAAATATAATAAGCCAATTTTTGAATTTCGTTTTACTAATTTCCTTATGTGGTTCTAAAAAAAACAATTAAGATCATTTTTGACCACTTTGATAAACAAAATATACCCATCAAATAAATCCGGATAGAATTGACAAAATTGATTAAAAATTTATATTTAAATCTCTATCACAAAACTTTATAACAATAAAAAGAGCACACATATTTTGATTACCTTAAATTACATGGAAATGCTTAACGTATGTACAATTGCACAAAAAAGAATTTACTTGATGAGTTAAAATTGCTTAAATTCAAGGTAAAAAGCATTTGAAAATATGCAAAAGTTATAATAAGAAACATAAGAATTTTTGTCAAAACAAAAATTCAACAAAAAACGATGACATGGACTAGATAATAATTAATTATAATAAAAGAAAAAAAAAAGAGTAAAGGAAATTGTTATTAATATTTCAGTGGTGATGAAAAACTGAGCAAGTTCAAATAAAAAACTGTGATGAACGATTGATTGGATGAAAAAGCAAATAAAATTCACATTATTGTGACTGGGTTGGGGATTTAAATTAGGTAAAATAAAAACAAATTGCGTAAAAATGATTTTCATGGTCAGACTTTGAGACACAAAAAAAAAAACTTTATTCCAAAATTAAACAAATCACAAGAGATTGAATTGAAGCTCCGTCAAACTAAAGGAAAATAAATCTTTTTAGAATAAATTTATTGTCACATATGATATAATTTTAATATTAAAAAAAATAGAAAGAATGATGGAAGCAGTGGCGTAACCTAATTGTGAAGCTCGTGGCAAATATATCAGAAGGGAATCTCCTGCAATGTAAAGAAGCTCAACTAATATGGCAGTTTTTTTTCCAGTAAATCATGAAAATACGTACAAAGGGTATTATAATTATTGTATGTATTTTTTGTTGATTTTTATTTTGAAGAGCGTATTGGACTAAAGTTCCACAATTTTATATCTACTCACAATTTTAATTAATAAAATTCCTTTTTGCGGGCTTTGCTCATGGGCTGGAGGCTCTTGGCATTTTGCCTACTCTGTCACCCTATTTTTATGCCACTATTTTATGTGAGATAAAAAATCAAACTGAAGCATAACTTTTATTAAAATATTAAACCATTTTTCGAAACAGGAAATCAAAATATGATAAATACCTGTGTGAACTGAAGTAGAAAAAATGGCTTTAGGATCAAGAATGGAATGTATAAAGAAATATTTGATGGTAAAAATGTTTACAAATGTTATATTTTCGTTTTCAAGGTGGAATTAAGGTTCATATAAAAAATTTTCCAGTTTAAATATTGGATTGAAAAGGTAAAACTTAAGGCGAAAATATAGCGTTTGGATTTGACCTTGCTTTTAAGTAAATCAAAAATTGGGAAATTTATCCTTTATCGTCTTTTAAATAATTAACTTTGAGGTCTAGACTAGGTAAATTGTCTTATGAAACATTAACTTAAACAGGAATACTAATATAGAAATAGATATAGTTTGTTAAAAAGACTTCAGTGCTATTCTTGTAGATATTGGAGTAAACTATGGAAATTAAAGCAATCAAATCCAGGCCGTCAAATGTGTACAACAATAAAATTGAGATACTTATTTTAGAGATATAAATATATGATAGGGAACTATTTAATGCTCATATTGAATTGAAATATAATTTTTGGATAGCTTTTGTCTTATGATTCGTTTTCTTTTTTCTTTTTTTCCGTAAGTCTGAAATTGTGGCCATGAAAATTGTTTTTAATTGAATGAAGCTTAATAGTTTTTTTATTAATTTTTGTAGGAATAGCTCTTAGAGTTTGATTGTTAAAAAAGAAGTAGAATTTTGTCAAAGTCTAATGATGGAGTTATTAATTGAGTTGAATAGATTTTTTTTCTAAAGTTTTTCTCAGTAACTTAGTATAAAGTAGAAAATAAAATCAATTTTTTCATGTTAATTTTTCTTATGTTTCTAAGATTCTTATTTCAGAACGTTTAAAAAAGAACAGTAAAATTTAAAAATAAATTTTTACATAACTCTTACCTAAGTAAAAAAATGCATACATTTAACAATCAACAAAATGAACAGATAAATAATTAAAAGTTTTCAATTTCTTCTCCATTATCTTCACATGATGATAACCATTCTAAAATTCTAGTCCTTACAGATGTTTGATCAATATTTGTATCAAGGCCATAGCTACTCATAAGTCGTTTAAGTCTTGATTTATTTTCATCAAAGGAATGTCGGCTTTCACGATGATTTAAATACATACAAATAGAATCTTGATCATTATCTTGTACCTGTGATAATAGTATTGCTGATTTAGATGTTGCTAATTTTGTTGCCAACCATTTATCTTTCATATATTTTGTTATTTCAGTTACTTTAGCACGATTTTCTTCATTATGATCAAAAAATTTTCTAAAACATCGTAACAAACGTGTTGTAAATTTTCGAAAATTTTCTGGTAATTTTGTAGTCTTTTTCTTTTGATATTTCATAAATGCTGAATAATTAACATCTTTAACCCAATCAGCTCTTTCCCATGGTTGGCTACCAGTTAATATTGTAAATAGTAATATACCAAATTGCCAGGAATCACTTGATGTCTTACATGTAAATCTTTCATTTTTAACAACTTCTAGAATTTCTGGTGGTAAAAATGATACCCATGTATGACGTATTTTATTAACTAATGTCCCTTTTTTTGTTGTTGCACCAAAATCACATAATTTAACTTTTGAAAAATCTGGTGCAAATACTAAAACATTTTCTAGTTTTAAATCTCTATGAACTAAATTTTTGATATGCATAAAACCTAAAGCTGAACTTAATTGTGTTGCAATTAATTTACAAACTGATTCACTTAATCCAGTTGGACCAATACTTGATGCTAAGTCGCCATATGCAGCATATTCTTGGGCAAAAACATAATAATCTTCAGTCTGGAATGAAACATTATATGCACTTAATATATTCGGATGATGGCTTAATTGATAGCTATAATGAAATTCTTTAATAAATTCTTTACTGCTTGTCAATTCAGCATGAACAGCTTTCAGGACAACATTAGTATTTGTTGGCCTATGTCTGGCTAAAAAAATCTTTGCAAAACATCCCTCAGCTATTGTTTTCTCAATATTATATTCATCAGAGAATTTCATATGTGGTATATCAATATCTGGAATTATATGTAATATTCCTCCATCATTTTCTTGGGCTTTCTTGTAAATACTTTGCCGACGGGATGTGATGTTTGTCTGATTATCTACCTTTCCTGGATCAGTTAGTTTCATAATCCGAAATGATAGACGTTTTTCTGTGAATAATTAAAAAAAAATTAATTTTTTTAAAATTTTTATCTTTCAAAAATAACAACAACTTAAAATTACTATTTTTAATTTGGTTTAAGTAAGTCGAGCACAATTTATGAGGTGTTTATTAACTAAGTAAATAAATATTTGCCAGTCTATTAAAACATGAAAGAGTACCCCAACTTATATTATGTTGAGATTTTAGAACTTTTTGTATAAACAGCTCATTTAAATGAAAAATAATAGGTAAAGACATATGGAAAATTTTGGGTATATTTCCAACAATAATAAAAGTAACTAAAAGTAAAATAAAATAAATAGAAAAATACTTAAGTAAACATATTGCAGAATAATTACAGCCTGATCCCAAAATGTCTCGTGATAACGGCTTTTTCTTTGACTTTTGATTTATTTATTTTGACTAAATAATTTTTATATGTATACGCGTTCTCCATAAGCAAATTTTATTTATTTTTTTAATGATGACATGTGTAATACTTGCTGAGGCTATGACGTCAATTCAATCTTGAAAATAGATTATGGAGGCCGCCAAAAATTATCCCAAGACTTGGACTGTTATTTTTTATTAGGCAGCCGTGCGAGGGCTTCATTTCATATCCCATTAACACATTTAGTTTATATATAAACAATTTTTTTTTTTTTGCCTTTTATTTTAATATTTCTGAAAAGAAATTCTCATCAATTTTTCTGTAATATTCATGTTTATTATTTTTGATGGCGTAATATGAATAACTTGTCAAAAAAGAGATGACATGAAATTCATTAATTGAAAAATTTCTTGAACAAAGTTAATATTTATATTTAGTATATTGTTGTCGCATTCAAAAGCATTTATAGAATTTTTTTTAAAAGAAATTTTTGTATTTCCGGACTTTTGGATTAATATATTCAGTAAAAATTGGACATTTTTTGAACAAGTGATACTGTTCTCTTTTTATTATCTTTATTTTCGATAATTATTGACCTTAATGTCTAAAATTTTACAGTTAATTTTTATGACCTTTAAATATTGTATAAATAACTAAGAAAGTATAATTTTGATGGGGCAGAATCTACTCATTGTTTTATATTATCGTAATTAATTTAATTTAATTTAATCAAAAAATATTGCTATAAATAATAAATTAGTTGTTATTTTACTTGATATGAATAGTCATGGTGGCTTAGGTACAAAGATTGTGTACTGGAAGTTTAAATTCTCTGACGAAATATTGATTTAATAAATTTAATAATTGAATATATAAAATATTGTGTCAAAATTCCAAAGAGCATAATTTATGAGTTATGAGTATTTGAGCGTCCTTTGCTCTAGAGTCTAGACCAAACTTCCTGAAGCTTGTTATTTTCTAAGTCGTTGTTCACGATAACTTAAAGTCTACTAGACCGATCATTTTGTAATTTTGCACACTACTTCTTCACACATTTTACCAGGTAATAATAAGAGCTTTTTGTTTTTTTCTTTAATAATTATTAATAAATATGTCGCTTTTTAAGGCAATGGCTACCAAAAATTGAAAGAAAAGGTTGCTACGCACCGCAAAACAACTAATTTTTAATGCGTCTTCACTGCCATTTGCTCACTTTTAATTATTATTTGAAAACAAAAATTTGGAAAAATTATATTTAAATGTTGTGTTATTATAAAGAAATTAATTAAATAAACCAGAACTACTTGTATTGCCTTAAAAAATTCTTGAAAATATGCCTTTTCTTCAACGAATTAACCAAACCATCCCCTTAAAGCAATTAATTTTATTCACGAAATGACTTAAGTTTTACTGATTTGAAAATGTTCCATGCTTAGTAATAATAACACTATAAATATTAATTCCTAAATTAACACCTTTAACTGCAATTTGGCAGAGTTACTTACAAACAATAATTTTTAAAATAAACTTCAATTTCAAGAACAATTTAGAGAAAAAAACAAAAACAAGTTTCTTTAATAAAGTTTTTGTACCATTTTTCGCTTTCATTTAAAGCATTTGCTTTAACTTTAGGGGATTGTGTTCTTAAGATAAAACTGCTTATGACTTTGAAAAGAAACTAAATTGAATTTTTTACAGCATAATTAAATGTTTTACAGTCCAACACCAAAAGCTTGTGTTGAAAGATGAAATATGTTCCTTTGTTTTTTGAGGCTGTAAACTGAAATTATTCTTTCAACAAATGACTTCTTATTTTAAGTGTTTTCTGATATTATTAACACTTAAAGTAAAATTTTCTATGCTTTATGAAATACCGTCTTTAAGTAGATCCATAACATCCTTGAAAAATCTTTTTTTCAAATAGTTGAAAGAAGAAAATCTATGAGCAATATTTTCAGTCATGAGAATTACAGCTATTATTATTAAGCTGATATTTTCATTGTTTTATTTAAATTTAATAATTTTTCAATTCTATCTTAAAATTACGCAATAGAAATTTATTCATTCTAGAAATGTTTATGCAGTTGTGGTCACATTGTAGGTAAACTACAATTTGAATTTTAATTATTTAAGGTAGTTTAGCTTTTGAAAGAAGAATCAAATAGCTTTCCAATATGTTCGGGTTGAATTAATATAAGTTTGAATTTTTAAAAACAAAATGGTGCCATTGATGAGGATTTTATAGTAAAATGGACGTCATTGAGAAATAGGTCCTAACGCCCAACAAGAGATTTTTCAAAGACACCTAAGTTGAGACTGTTTAGTTATTAAAGACAACCACCTAGAATATGTGGCTTAAGTGTAATGAACCTCGGAAATTAATAAAAATCTTCTCTCTTAAGAGTTGAACTACGTTGCAGCAACTCGAACAGACTTTATTTAGTGATAAGTAAAACTTAAAAAAACTACTAAATTTATTGTTAACTAAAATTTTTACAAAATTAATTTATTTTTGCATCTAAATCTAATTTAAAAAGATATTCACTTCAGGCATGAAATCTATAAATTAGAAGATGGGTTAAGTGCATTAAAGTTCAGCGTGAATATATCGAATTATAATTTGTATTTTCAACTATAAAATCGTGCTTTCCTTATCAACAAAACTTGACAAAATACTTAAAAATATGGTTATTCTATACACCCTTAGAGTATCAATGTCACTGTCTCTTTATATGGAGTATTTTTTGTAAGAAATTTAGCTTCAAGGCAAAATCGATTGACTCATATCATATGGTAGAATTTTACCTCTGTGAATTAAATAAATTGTTAATAAATCAAATTTATTTATAACTTACGCTCTACTAATATTGCACAATTTTGGCAATACGTAACATAAGATGGCAAGTTAAATATAGTATGACTTTAACATATATGTTACACCATATTTAAAGATAGTACTTGAAAGCATAATTATTTGCTAGCAATTGATTTAGTCTTCCAAAGGTGAAATTGTATATACAACACTTATAAAAAATTCCTTCAAGTGAAGTTTAAATGGAACACAGATCTAAATATACAGAATTGCTGTTACTCAGAGTTGAGAGTTCATTTATTACGAATATGTTAAAAGAATATTTTCTGTTCATTTATTTCCAGCTAAGGGTAAAGTTTACCAGTCATATGGTGATGAAAAGTATACAAATGCTGCCTAATGATTCTTTATTCCCTGCTTTTACAAGTGCAATTAAAATATCGTTAGTATCAAATTAATGAAGCTCCATGTACTTTTATTCATGGTACTAATCTCTTTAAAGCAAAAACTTAGAAAGATTTACTCATAGTTGAGCTAAATGAAAACTTTAAAATATTGCCCATCATGCCTCATAGCACAGACAGATTACCAACGAAATTACTGACAAATTTACTAACAAAAGATATATGTACATATATAAAAATCACACGTAAAGATTACTGAAGAATTTACTGTCGTGTGATGTTCACAAATATCAAAAATTGTTTTTGTTGTACATTTATGTTAGGGCAACTAGTTTTTTAATGTGTAGGAATTATTATTTGAAATTAAAAGTGTTAACAGAAATAAATATTAATTATATTTTACTTTTGTTTCTTAAGTTTATTTCTGTATTGAATTTAAAGGTTTTCTTTTAGAAGAAACTGCAACATAAGAAACAATAAAGCTACAGTTTATTTAGGATGTTAAAAGATGATAATAGTAAATAACCACAAATAGTTATATTAATATTAGATTTATATTTAATTGAATATTTAATATAACTAGAAGTAACAATATACAGGAGCACTTCTCTTTTTCAAGCGTAAAAATTACTTTTTTTCATTGTTCCATGGTTCTAAATAGTTAAAAACTACGCTGCAAGCTGCTATTCGTTGTTAAATTTTTTATTTACCTGATGAAGTCAAAGTAGTTATTTAATCAGCCACAATAATAAATTGCTCGTACATCGTTTTTGAATGGTAGTAAATTCGTCGGTAATTGATCTGTGTGAACGTAATCTCAGCTAAATTAAATTAGAGTGTGATAGAAATATTTACATTATTTTTGTTAGAATTTCACAATTTGGAGCTTGAGCGTGGCCTTCAGCAGATTATAAATAAATTTAGCCATCAGTAAATTTGTAGGCTTCTAAGCTTATTAATTATAGCCATTTGTAATGATCAACTTATTTTGTCCTTTGTATATTTCTAAGAAGATGTTTTGTTTTAAAAATCCACTGAAAATTTAAAAAAAAAATAGTAGCCAAAAGTAGCTAATTCTGGAATTAGAAGTTAGATAAAGCTTAAAGCATATATTTTAGCTTTTTCATAATAAAATTTCAAGCCCTTCCACAAGCTTAAAAGATTGTTGTGGATCTTATTGTTAGATATTTGAAGCATGAAACCATCATAACCAGTCATCAAAGACAGATATTGGCGGTGTTCAAAAATATTAACTAAGTCAGCCTAGTTTAATGAATTATTTCAAATTCGGGTCTAACTTTCCCAGCGGTTAATTTCTCTTAAAACACGTAGAAGTAAAAGAACACTTAAGGCAAACAAAATGACGCGGTTTGCGAAGCGGAAGCAGAATTCATTCGGAATTCTGCTTTTCTGTCACAGATAAATTTCAGAATTCCGATTGATTTGCGCTTCCGCTCCACAAACCGCGTCATTTTGTTTGGAGCTTAAGTTTTTTCACATATTTTTTCATTTCATATATGTTCGTTTCATTAGGATCTCTGCAAACATTGCGATACAAAAATTAATTCATTTTCGTATCTGTTGAGTAGCTGTAAGATTTTTATTGCCTGGAATATGCCTTTTGGGTGAATGTGATACCTTGAGATTTTTTCGGACTGATGGCCCTGAAATATGACCCTGAAATGTTTATGTTGCTTCATGCGGATTGTTTGCCTTGAAAAGAGTTTTTAGTTTTTTAATGCCTGTCAAGTTTTCCCACGTTTTTCTAAAATTTGTCTTATTAGTTTATTGCAAACATATGCAGTCCAGCTTTGCACTTGGACCCTTGTGCCTTTGTCTGAAAATGGCATCATGTCCTGTCCTTATACATTATATATACGTCCCTTTTTGGGTTTCTTGGCAAAATAACATTGAGGAAAATTTGACCACACCCGCTTACCTTTAGCATCTTGAAAGCTAAGAAAAAATAAATCAGTTGAGCTAAAGATACCAATCGTGCAGCTACTCAATGTTCCAAACCTTTAAACATTGTGTATATATCTCATTTGTAATACCTTTTTGTAACTTCAAAAATCCCAAAAATAATATACCTTCATATATAAAATAAAAAAGTGTGTATTTATTTCTTTTACACCCTAACTATCTGTTTTTCGAGAAATCGAATAGCAGACCGAACAGTATCGTTTCGAGGGGCAAATAATGCGAAATCGGATGCAGAAAAGAACAAAACGGCAGTTCATTTTCGAATGCGACAAACGATGAAAACCGCGATGTCTTTAAATGTATAGGTGTTATAGCAATAAATGCATGATATCTGTATATATGTATACATCTAATCAGTAGAAGAAGTAGAAAGAAACACAAAAAAAACAATAATCTCGCATATAAAAGCTCTCCATTTATATAATGTCTCAATATCATCAGGCCTATTGGGAATCTTCTATTAAACATTTCTGTATGTAATTTTGCTTTACAGAAACATCCAAAGAGTGAATTTTTTAAATCCAGGGTTGTTTTGTTCTTACAACTTTCTACCCAGGGAAGAAATCTTCTCTTACTGTGACATATGGACACAAAGCTGTCACTGAAAAAATAAATTTATGCATTGATAACCATTTAAATGCAGATAGTCATTTATCCGTTCGTTGTTGCATGTAGATACATGTAGTAAATATAAGTATGTTTAAATTTTGTATATAACTATTAATTACGTTATTATAAGTGACAAAACCTAACTTGAAGCAAAAAAAGTATTTTCTCTAATGGATAAGGTACCCCGCGTAAAAAAAATGGTCGGAATCTGATCAATAATTAAAAATTTTTTTTAGGTTTTTTTTTATGAATTATTGAAATAACATAAAACCATTAAAATTATTATTTAAACCACAAATAATTTTTATCTGTTCCTTTTTTATTTGACTACCAAAAAGTTTTTGATTGTTTCCCCATTTCCAATCATCAATATTATTGACGTCAAATAATGTCAAAAAAAATGTTATTTTCAATTTATTTTAATATCTTAGATATTGTTGATATTTTTAATTTTGAACTTGAGCTTCAAATAGTAGAACAAAAGTTTTAAATTAGTTGTCCTTGTCAGATTATTTAAATTCCAGTTTATTTTTATATATTAAAATTTCATTCTAAATATAGCTTGGCAATAATTTCAATTTAATTAGAACAGAACTCTATTATTTAAATAATAATTTTCATTTTGAATGCTATTTTCATGAAAATATTTAAATATTTAAACAAATTACTTTAGTTGATAACAAAAGATTTAAATTTCCAAAGAAATTATCGAAACACTTTTTGTATGCAGTTTGATTGTTGATATCATCCAATCATAATCTATTTTTGTTCGAAAATATTCTAAATATATAATTCTGTGAAAATTTTGTTTGACTCCTGCCAATTTACTTAAATTTATTTGTTTTAATAAAAAACGAAAAGGAAAATAACGAATATTTTTGAAAAATTAATTATATAGTGTTAAAATTTTTTGTTGTTGCTAATACCTAAAAATATACACTGGCTGAAAATATTGATAGGAAGTATTTTCTATGTGATATAAACTGATTAATTCTGATGTTATTTAAATAAATTTGTCATAATTTTCTGGTTTAAGCAGACTTTATGTCTCCTAAAATGAAATTAGCATACAACTAAATTAAATTGAAATGATGAGTAAATAGATCTATAAATTAATTAAGTTTATTATGTTTCCATGATTTTACGAATAAACAAATTAATTTCTTGCAAGAAAAAATATAGAAGTACATTATTTTTAAAAAAACAATAATTAATGGTTGAACCGTAACATTGGATTTATTTTTCAAGATATTACGCTGTTAAATTATTAAAATGTACAAAGCTTATTGGGAATTAATCAGATTTAATTTTGAGAATGACGGTTGTTAAATGTAAAAGTGCCATACGCTGTAGCAAACAATCGCGAATAAAATTCAGAATGAATGCTGTTCTTCTTAAAAAGTAAATATAGTTATAAGGATTGGCATTTCTTGACATGAGCTTCATTTTTTTTTGTTCTTCATAGTTGCATAAAGAACAAAGCTTTTGTTTTGTTTTAAATAGAAACCAAATCATTCTTTATTTAAATAACTAACAAGTGACAAAAATACAAAAATTTGCGGTATGGTGGCTGTTGTTATTCAGTGTTAAACCTCTGCTGATGCAAGTTTTTAATTTGAAAAGTATTAAGAATGATTGCACTTCTTTATGCTATTCAAATGAAATTTTGGCTCATTTAATGATTCTCAATAGATATAAATTTTTATAAGTATTAACGATAATGAAAACAATAAAATAAAAATGTAACTTTGTGGCGTCAAGATTTTGGGTTACACAGTTGACTTGGACCATGAAATTTTTAAATTTCATTATGAGAACACTAAATAAATTTTTACAACTTTTGAAAAAAATTTAAACTTTTTTGATTAATGGCTAACCAAATAAAAAGTCCAAAAAATTTATTTTCTCTAACGTTGAGGTCATTCCGAAATCTGTTCGGTATTGTGAACAGTTTTATTTTAAATTTTACCTTTTCTTAACACATGCATGTACACAGCATTTAGTTCGAAAAAAGACACTTTTGTATGGAAAAATCATGTACTTCACTTGTTGGAATCGTGTACGAAGTACTGCCTTTGAAACGCTGTACTCCGGAAAAATCTCACATCTATTTTGAATTTTAAGGTTGTGTACCAAATCAAAATTAAAATTCCGTATGGGCTTATGTCAAAATTATAATGCAAATGTTGGCAAATTTGTAAGTTTATTAATTTGTTTTGTTTTAAAAGTATATTTTGGTTAATTATAATATAGATTAGTGATTTTTACAGTGATTTATATATCCTAATAGTAATTGATTGACAGATCCGCGTAGACATTCCGATCATATATTTAATAAGCCGCCAAGTTGTACACGGTTTCTCTGTTAAGAATCGGGTTTTTAGAAGGAAGTGTATAAGCATGCACACAGCGTCAGTCAAGAAAGGGTATTAGCGGTACTATTAAATATTTCATGAATATGGGTTCCATAAGGTGAAAAAATGTTTGAATCTATATTAGTTTCCTAAGTTCTTGGGCTTTCCATAAACAGTTTTTGTATCTGGCTACCAGATTTCCATTTTAGATCAATAAGCCAAAAAGCTTGATTATCATGCAACTACAAATAATAACTATTTATAAAAAAATGTACTTTTGTATACAGTTTTTATCAAAAAAGGTTCTTTAATAACTATCTTCTATTAAATTAGTAATTTTTCGTCAGAAGTTTTGTTTATTCAGTAGGATGTAAGATAACATGAAAAGAAGATAAAGAATATATTACTTATATTCTTGAATTTGTTTTGGATTCCAAGGGTTTTAGTTAGGGTTTTATAAAAATGATCAAATTTTGAAATTTTGCAAACGTCTTGGTTAAATTGTGGTCCATTTTCATGATTTAAATTTAAAGGAAAACAATTAAATACTTTGAAGTCAGTTAAATAACACCTGTGTCAATTTTTATTTTTTCTTTTAGAATTTTGATACTTATTTTGAAATATGTGTATATATAAATATTTGTATGACTTGAAACAGTTAATAAAAAACAAAGAAATTCCAAAAAGTAAACCAAAATTATTTGAAAATAAATACGCGGAAGTGTTACAAGTGCCCTGTAGACACATTAATCCAATAAATTTTCTTTATCTAAAGCGTAACATAACAAATCATTGATTTTCATAAAATTGCTTACAAAAAAAGCACATCCCATCTCTTGGAAAAGTTCCAGATTCAATTTTTGAGTAC
This sequence comes from Acrocera orbiculus, assembly GCA_947359355.1. Taxonomy (NCBI): domain Eukaryota; kingdom Metazoa; phylum Arthropoda; class Insecta; order Diptera; family Acroceridae; genus Acrocera; species Acrocera orbiculus. The sequence continues at coordinate 8,340,684 of OX375757.1, forward strand.
ATTTACGTGTTTTTCTGACTAATTTTACAAAATTTGTATACTTTCTTTTTTAAATATATTTTCAATAAAAGAAACTCTTTGTTGTCTCAAATTAATTTCTGTAAAGGCTTAAATATTAAAATTAAATATATATAATATCCTAGCTACAGATATACATAATAAAAAATTTTTGATTTTAAATATTATTCAATATCAATGCGTAATTAAAACAAAATAATATTAATATATCTGGAAATATCAAAACATTACTAATTTGAGCTTTTTATACATATATTTTTTTTTTTTACTAAAAAGAACGATAAAGTTTTTTTTTGTATTTATTAAATAAAGCGTTTTTGGCAAAAAACCTAAAAATATCTCTTTTCTGCGTTCTTAAAACTTTGCATAGTTCGTTTTATAACATCAATGATTTTTAGTAATAAATTAATAAAAATAATTTTTCATTTTTTGATTCATATTACTGTTAGACTTGTATTTCAAAGCCTTAAATACAAATTTTAAAGCAATTGGCAATATTAATTTTATAGTAATTTTTTGAATGCCTATTTAACATTTGTCTTTGACTGTCGTCTATAATTTCAAGGATCAGATTTAAAAAATGATATTTTACACCTTTTTCTTCTATTTTATTTACCTTGGGATTAAAAAGATCTCATAATTTTTATATTATGCTTCTTGGGATAGAAGATCGGTACAACATTTTTTTATTTTGCTAATGCCTAAAGACACTCTCAGTTAAAATAATGAATGTGATCTGAAAATTAATATTTCTTTAACAGCTACTTTGGTCGAATGGCAAAAGGTATTGCTGGATTTTTGACATGAATAGAGCCTTTTATCCGGCTTTTACTCAGTTATTAGTAAAAATCTTAGCATATAAAATCCGTCAAACACTTTAGCTCCATTTAATTATTTTTTGCTCCCCTAATTTAAGTAGTAATTATAGAGGAATGCATTTTGTCTCTATTTAAGCGATAAAAGAAAATTTGAAGAAGAAACTAATTACTATACTTTCAATGATTTATGAGAATTGGCATGAAAAATTGGATTATGCGCTGTCAAAAAGTCCAATGAGATTTAAGAATCAAACTTCAGGGGTCCAAAATAAGGTAAACTAGTAGTTTAATTCCTTTATGTTAATATAAAATAATTAAAGCTGTTAAAGAAAAAGGAAAAATATAAATTTAATGAAATAATTGAAAAATATCTTGTGGCAAATAAAACGAATACCCAGCCAAATAGAACAAAGAAGACTATAAATTTAATAGATTGGTCAGAAATAGTTTGTAAAGATATTTTTATCAAAAAATTTTTGTATTGAACTATAAAAGCATATTCTTAATTTTTTAACGTTAATTTTCATTTGATATATTCAAAAATTTGATTCATTTTGATCAATATAGGTAAGAAATATTCGAGAAAAAAATTTACCTACTAAAATTTTAGCGGTTAATTAAATTACGCAACTAAACTACTTTGAGTTTTTGAACGAATTGATGGTACCAAAATAATAGCAAAAAAAAAACGCGTAAAGTCTCCAAAAAATATAGAGTAGAATAAAAAAGTAAATATATACATAGCACGATATTTAACTTTAATTTAACACCTACTCCTGCATTTCTATAGCTTTAAATGTATTCTACTACAAAAAAGTTTTTAAAATGATAAAGCATTTATAAATACTACCCAAAAATAAAGAAAGTCAGCCAAATTTAAAACTGGATTGTTAGCAATAAATTTGGTAAGAAAACATAAAATTTGTTTTTAAAAAAATGTTCAAATGGCAGTCTAAATTTCATATAAATTTTGATTATTTATTGAAGTTGTCACATAAATTATGAAAAAGACTCAATATATATATATATGTGTGTGTGTGTAGATTGAAAATGATATTTTTTTTGGTTTATTAAGAAACGTTATTTATCGAATTTGTATATTTGACAAAAAAATTTACGAAATTATTATATCAAGAAAAAAGTTCAATTTTCAAATTCAATTTTTACAATTGACAAGTTTTACTTGATTGAATGTTTTCAAATCAAAGGATCTTTCATGTTTTTTTCCGTTTGTGAATAGAAACCTCTCAAATTTTTTACCTACAAAATAAAAGACTGTATTTTTAAAAGAAGTATTTTTTTAGAAATAACAATATGAAAGCAATCACACAAGAATATTGAACTCAACAAAGGATTACAATCGAAAAAAAAATCGAGTGATTAATTTTCAAAAATGTTGGTTGTTTTCTATAAAAAATATATAAATATTACGATAGTAGTAATCAAAAAATCAAAAACTTTTAATTTGTTTGATTGTTTGATGTTGGCTTTTATTTAAATATTTTGCTTAATTTTGGTTATTAATTAAAATTATTTTTCTTTTTCGCAATAAAAGGGAGCTCATTCATATAACGTTTCCATTTATTTTTGTTATTTTCATAAATTTTAATTATATACGCAAAAAATTTGAATGTCTTAGAATATTTTGGGCCCTATGTCAAGGTCACATTTGGATGAAAAAATAAATATTAGAATAAAAGAAAACAATTTTTTATATTATTTTTAGATTTATAAAATTTCTAGCTTTTAAAATATTTTTATTTAGGTTAAAGGTATTTACCGACTGTTTTGGCCATGTGTTTAAATATCCTTTTTTCTTTTTTTCCTCACAAAAGGATTTAATTATCAAAAGAAAAAAACAAAACAAAAATAAAAAATTAATTAAGAAATCACTTTTAAAATATATAATTACATTGATAACTCATTTATTTGATTTTAATAGTCCTTAAAGTTTTGAGTTTCTATTTATTTTAACACTATTAATTCACTAAAAGGATACTATACATTTTATTTTTTGAAAACATTTGACTATTACATTATAGTCCATTAAATACGATCTAGTCATAGCGAGCACATATAAACAAGTAAAAATGTAAAACAAAATAATGATAATAGAAAAAGTTGTAAAATTTATTTTCAAAGTTCGCAACCAAAAAATTTTGCACCCAACAACAAAAGGACCTTTAAGCTCTATACTCAATCACGGAAGTAGCGCGAATGTTAACGAAATTGCAACTTTTTCAACTTTATACTGCTTATCTATGAAAAATGAAGCTTTTATCTACATTCTCACTTGATTTTCTATTCAAAATCAAACTTTCTGGGTTTGTTATGAAAGCTTTTCTTGTTTTATATCTATTTGCCAGGTATTTGTGTGCTGTTTTTGACCTTGACTTAATCTTCAATATAGTCCTCTTTATATATTTAGTACATAAAGTTTTTAATTTTGATAGTTTTGTTGAATTTATTTATAAAAAACTTAAAATTATGGAAAACGTAAGAGTGTCTGTAATTTGGAGTAAAAATGCAATTTTTTAATACTTTAAATTTTGATCGATTAAAAGCTTTGAAATATTGCTAAATATGATATCCCTTTGGAATAAAATAGTAGAAGCAGATTTTTCTATTGTTGTCATTTTGAATATCTTTGTGGACTTGTCCACGGTGATTAATATATATTTTAAGTTAAATAATATTTGTATGTAATGTTTTGTATGTTCAAACTTTCAATCCTTAAAAATAAAATAATAAAAATAATTCCTTTTATTGCTGGTCATTAGATAAAATTTTTATTTCTTGATTTTTGTTATTTTTATGTAATTTGAGGGAGTTCTCAAGCTTACGAAGGATTATAATCCTTAATCATTTCTTACGAGAATATATCGAAAGAGTTCTAAAAGAATACAAGTAGAGAAGAGAAATCCTATTTTTTGATATTTTTTATTATTTTTTTCTGTAAATTGTCTACTAAATTGATACAGGTAACAAAATCTTTACGGTTTGCTACAAATACTCAAAAAATTACTTCTTAAAGCTCCATTTGTGTACTTAGCTGTTTCGCACAATTTTAATGTGTATATAAAATTTATTTAGTAAATTGTAATAACATTTCTGATTTTCTAATTCAGCAGTCTATTGATTTTAATTTACGCTGTTCATAGTTTATAAAAAAGCTCTTGCATATACTTCAATAGAATAAAAGCATAATATATGAATTGAATAAACCATAACTTTTAAGATTTAACTAATAAATTTTTTTTGAGCTTTATTGGTTATTTTTTCGGAAAAACGTAAAACTAAAAAGGTGTCAAAATGACCCCCTGAGGCAATCTGGTTTTAATAAGGAAAATAAAAAGAGAGGAAAGAATTCCCACTATTTGCAATATATCTATCACAAAAAGATAATAACAAAGAGATTTTAACCATCACAAACTTGGCTCATTGTAAAGTGTCAATCGAGGTGCCAAAAAAGATTAGAGGCATTTCACAATATTCAAACTGTCACTAACTTGGCCATACCAAGAGCTTCTGTAACCGGGAAACAAAACTTGTCAAATATGCTTTAGATGACCTTTACAAAGAGTGTAAGAAACAACAAGGAAGCGCACCAACTTGTGCACTGTGCAAGAAAGGGGACATACAGCAAATTATAAAGGATGTCCTGTATATCAAGCGAAAATTAAAAGTCCAAAACAAAACAAAACAACAGCAGTACAACGCTTACAGGCAAAACCTACCAAACCACAGTCATCCACTGAACTACAAACAGCAGCTGTATGTCTTATGCCCAAGTGACCAAAATAATACTGAGAAACAGAATAAAACAACGGGCATGAAGGAAAATACAAATTAAAACAAACCAAACAATAATGAAATTGTGAATATACTCCGTCAAATGCAGAATACATTGATTCAGTTAACCAACAGGGTGGAAAAACTAGAATCCAAAACTAAACGTAAAATTTGGGAGCTGACTATTTGTGCAGCCAAACCCGCACAAGTTATTGCTTCCTATGAAGCACAATTCAATAGTAGTAATAAATTACCTTGTTAAGATTGTACTAGACACATCCAATAAAGGATGTTATATTAAATAGAAAAAGAATTTTCAAAGCTAAAAGTGAAACAACTAAAAAATTGAAAATAAGAATATAAATTAAAAAAAAAAAAGTCATATGCTTTTATGGTGAATCAAGCCTTGAAAAGAAGAAAGTAAAATTATACTCTTAAGGGGGTGGTATGGCTTAGCACTTTTGGAAAATCGATTTTTTTTTGTATTTTCTTATAGTTTAATATTTCAGAAATATAATCCCAAACTTTGAAGTCGAACCAAGCAAAAATGTCAAAGTTACAAGGTATTTAAATCCAGGTAACTAACGCAATAAATAAGCTTTTAAGGCTTTTAAACGCGTTTTTCTCAAAACTACTTTTTCAAAGTAGGTGATCGTGATCACTGCCATTCAAAAACTTCATTACCGATTCACTTCAAACTTGACACACACTTACCTCCCTACAACGTTGAGTTTCAGAATCTTTTTTTATATAAAGGGGTTTCTCCACCTACCAAATGGCGGAATTTTTCGTAAAAAATAGCAGTTTTCACTTTATATGAGCACCAAAATTTTTAATATAAAAAACAGTAATCAGTAATCAGATTTCAGTGCTTAGATAGATTTTGTATGAGAAAATCTATGATTGTCAGTTAATTCGTCAGTAATCGTGCGGTGGAAACGGACTATAGCACCAAGCTTAATAATTTACAGAAACCTTGAATAAATTTCCTTAATAAATATTCATATAAAAAAATTCACGAAAAAAGTGACTTTTTTACGCTTAAAACCATACCCCCCCGCTTTATAAAACAATATTAACAAAAGATTATGAAATAAATTAAATGTATTTAAAAATAAAATACAAATTGTAAAAATTAAAGTATGTGGTTTTTCTTATTTTATTTTATAAGCTAAAGTAGCAAAAATTCAATTAGTACTTTGCTTTTGGAATGGTGTTTTTTTACGTTTTATTATAACAAAATCAGCCCCATAAACCAAAATGACTTGTACTAAAAAATATTTCATTACAAAGAAATTAAATTTTTAATATGAAATCGAAATAAACTACACAGCACGTAGACTTATTAAAAATTAATATTAGTTTTTAGTTTTCAAAATTAACAATTTACGAGTGTTAAAATAACAACATTTTCTAAATATCATTACAATCTGGAGCCGATCAATTCATTTGTATGCTAAATAGACTGCATTAAATATATAATTTTCTTGATTTCTAATAATAACCAACCATACGCCAAATGCCAAATATGTAAACGCTAATGCAAGTCACTTTTAGCTATTCATATCCCTGTATACATTTAAGATTTTTGTAATGAATTTTATTTATCTCCAGTGAATTTTAACAGGTAATAAATTACTTAAGCTAATTACTTTTTTTCAAGGCAGGTGATGGCCTTTTGCATTTTTCTTAAAAAAAAAAGAGACAAAAAAAAAAAAATAAAAAAAAAAAAATAGCACTCTTAATTCTGAACTTATCTTCACTTTTTACTTAATGCCTCCCAATATTTTGACGCCTCAAAGTCTCTGATATCATTTAAAAAGAATAATTGCCTTTAAAAACATTTAAAATTATATTTTGTGAATTTGTCTGTCGTTAAGGATAAGCTTTGAAATTATCTTGTTCGATGTTTGACGTCATAGCTTTTTTGTTAGTTTAAATTTATTATTCTAAATTTTACAGATATTATTTAGCTATTTAGAGAAAATTTTGTAATCTATTATATTAAAAGATTCAATGTAATTTTCTTTTTGACCAGAACAAAAAATAAAATAATCCTTTTTATAGAAATTGTGACGTTGAAAGTGTTAAGGGCTTATGTCAAAATTAAATGGAGGACATATTGGGCAATAGTACTTAAGTAGATCAGGGTCAGCTGTTTGCAAGTTTCTATTCTTATGAGTCTATTATTATATTATTTCAATTCTGTTTTACAGAAATATTGAAAATATTTTTAAATCCTGCTTTAAGAGTTCAAAGTTTTTTCTATTTGCATTTCTTATAAATATGCTGTCTAAACTAGGAATATTATTGATGAATTCAACAAATTTTTATAGTTTTAATTAAAAAAAAATAAATATTTCTGCTATTTGAAGGAATGTAATCAAAAATATTTTAAAGTTGAATCAGTAAATTATGCATGGAATTTTTTGCAGAATGAAAAATTTAAGTTTTTTTTCTTAAAATAGGATTGTAAATTTATGTTTGTTAAATTTTTATTTTGTTTTTTTTTTTTGTGCTAGGAGCACTTATACTGTAATTATATATTATATATTCTTTAAAATTTTAGCTGAGATAAAAAAAGTTTCTCTGTGTATTCCAGTTTTAAAATTATCTCAAATTACAACATAAACAAAATGTTATCTAAAAATAGAGATAAGTGCCTTGAATCAAAAGTTAATCTGTCAATTAAGTGATTCCTCCAAAAATAACACAAAATTAATATACAATATATTATAGTAAAATCTTGCTTTTCAAAGCTTATTTTTGTTCATTTATTTTTTATTACAAGTCTTTATTCTTTGTAATCAAATCAAATACAATATCTCTATGGAAGACCGAGAATATTTTAACTATATTTACCTCATATTCAATTTTTCCAGTGACGTCAATGCTAACCACCAATGCCATCATATCAAAAGGACGAATTTATTGATTTTTTTCAAAGACTAGTGTAGTAAACTGCTACATGTACGGATGCTTTGGATTTAAGTTGCTACTAAAATGTATTATTAAGCCAAATAAAGGCAACTAGAGTACTTAAAGGAGCACTTAATTCATGCTCTGTGTAAGTACTTAAAGCAAAAATATATTTCAATTAATTTACACCCACTGATTATTGATTATATGTATATCTATATTTAAATCCAGTTTAAATCTAGAAGAAGTTAATTTACTGAGAATCACAAAAATAATCTGAATGTATTGTTGCTAGCATTAATTGACGTCAATAACTAAGATAAATAAAGGGATATACAATTCAAAGTTATATAAAGTGATGCAATAAGGTCCTTTTATTATTCATTATTATTAATTGAAACTTTGTTGAATAACGAAAAATTATGATTTAGTATATTTGAATGGGTTTTTAAGAGTTTGAATACTGTTATGTAACAAGCGGAATAAATTATATTGACGAGAATAACTTTTATGGATGTTAATTATGCTAACATTATTTCTTTTTAAGCTTTTGAAGAAAATGTATATTTTGTCTTTTGATGCACTTTTAATGTACTTAAGAGAGTTATGAATTTGACTAAAAATTTAACTCAATAATTTAACAGTTTTTAGGTTTTAAATTAATTGATATTGATATTATAACTGTTTTTCAGAACGTACTAAAATAGTATTCCTTTGTACCCTAGAAAAACAAGCAAAAGAAAATTCTGCTTTCTTTTCTTTATTTTAGGTAAGGTTTAGGATGGATATGTATTAATAAAACCCTGTCACCGAATTCCTAGACTCTTAGTTTGTGTATTTTTAGACATTTATAATTATATTAAATGAAATCAGTACTAAAAAAACCCAATTTTTAGAAATTTAGATTTATTTCTCAAAATGTCATGTGTTAACATTACAATTAAGCTCAAATTATCGTCATTTGTTTTGTACAAAAATATCTGTACATAGTTTAAAGTTACAATTAGTACTAAACATTTTTTCTTTTATTTATTAATAAAACGAAAATATTAAAAACCTACGCTTTTTTTAAGGAGCTACAAAAACCTTGTACAATAAAGTAATCAAATATTTTGAGTGATTGCTTTGATGTTTATCGAATCAATAATTTATGTTGAAGTTAAATTTGATTTGAAGTGGAACGTTATAAAGTTTTTGACAAAACTAGTAGGCTGAAAACCGTGTACTTTGTTTAAGTATTTATGGTTAAGCTAATTAACTAATTTAATTAATGTTTTCATATTTAAAACTCTTAAAGTATAATACAGGACTCACACGCTTAACATGCAATATTAGAAAACAAATAATATAAGAAAAAAATTTTAAAGTATATTTCTATTTATATTTCTCATTCATTCGTATTCAGTGAGATTGTTTTTATTTCTGAATTCAGAATTCGGTTCATTCATTTTTCTGAAGTTTTTCTCTTATATCAAAATAAAAAGTAATTTATTAAATATAATAATATAATTAATGAATTAATAATGGAATTAGCTATACTAACATCAATTGTCATCCACTCCCAAATCAAAAGTTATTTGAATTTGAAAAGATTTTATTAACAATTGAAGATGTTTATGCATACCATAGTAGGAACGTAAAAACAGATTATTTACCAAAACCAAAAGGATTTTATGTAGTATTAGAAAACTTTTAATAGTTGAATCATTTAAAAATGCAGTGCTACAAAAATAAGTGACCATAATGTGGACCAGAAATTGGCTTTTCGGATTTTTAATTTTTTTTGAGGATACAGTGTTACGGCAATATATTGTAAAATAATACAATTTAACTGCATTGCATGACAAAATGAAGTCTCAGTACATATAACCTATTTAACGTTTAGAGAAATACATATGAACTTTGCTTTGTGTACAAATTTAATTAAATTGAAAATAATAAAATTCGCAAAATCAAGCTATTGAAACAGTTCTATAAGTTATTGTCAACTTTAATAATAATTTTGTACATAAGTACTAGTGACAATATGACACCCTCTTTAGTTCAAATTTTTTTTACGGACCCTTCTCTGTTTGCGATGGAACCAATAGAGCTATTCGAGATGATATTTTTAATATTGCCATGTTGTCGTGGACAAGTTAAATCAACAGAGTAAATATATTTGTCTATATAAAACGAAGTTGTAAACTTTTCATTCCTAAATTGCTAATTCGTAATCAAATAAGCACGTGCGTAACTATATAGTAAAATTTATGAATAATATAAGGCCATTCAAATTTTCTAGTCTCCGGCAGGTATGCAATTCTGTTTCGATCACGAATTCTTACTTACAGGAGATCTCACGCGACACCCATTTTAATTTTTCGGGTTTTTAATATATTTTTAAAATTACAATTAACATAATTATTTAATTTTAACAAAAATTCTAAAATCAAAAACACATTACGTCATGGCTCATACGCTCAATTTCATCAATAATATTATACATGGCTATACTTTTTTAGCTAAAGAAAAGACTGTTGATGCTTTTGAGAATTCACTAACTGTAACTTTCATTGCGTAATATTTGAGAGCCGATTCCATTTTTCAAAAAAATCTTCTCGTAAGTAAATCCAAATCCCAATCAAAGAGTTTTCCGTCTTAAATATAGGACATTTTTTACATTTTTCATTATATTTTCCGTTTTTTTGCTGTCCCTTCATTATGAATAAAATAAAATATTATCCATAAAAAACAAATTTTATTTTATTTAATTGCCTTCCTTTGTTCGGCTTTTAGTGCTTCTTCAGTTTTCCATAATTTTACACATAAATGCTTTTTCGTAATTTGCACAGTTCCAAAATAAGGAGAAAAACGTACATTTTTTTGCTAGAAACTTAAAACTTATTTAACTGTGGGATGATGTATTGGGTATCGCAGTTTATTTTTTTGCAAAAAGTTGACAATCACTATTTGAACTACTTACTTACTTGATATAATTTGATATTATTAAAAAATTATTTAAGTATTAAATTCAACAAATTCAAATATGCCTACCGGCTGGCATCATCATCTAAATAAATTGCACTTTAGCAGTTTTTTAACAATTTTTACAAACATTACCATATCAAAAATTAACAAACAATTAACAATTAATTAACATGTACTCAACTCAAATAATTAATAACTTCAAACACATATAAAAAATGATATTTAGCTCTGAATAATTTTTACAATACTTTGTATTTTTTTCTCTGATACTTTTATGATTTGGATATACTAAAAAATAATGTTTTTGAAGTTTTAATACAGAGGATTTAATTAAATTTAAATTACATTCTTTATGGCACAGTTTTCCGCATCAAAGAATTGAAGCTCAAGCAGTGGTTTTTTAGCACTTTAAAAAAATATTCAATACTTACATTTCCAGAAGTTTTTACAATTTAACTAAGCAAAACATATCTAAGAATAATAATAATAAAATTCAGATATAATTAATTTTGCATTTGTGTTCCTTTTTAAAATAGCAATGAATTAATCTGCATTTGCATTTAATACCATTAAAAAATGTTTGTAAGTTTCAAAAAATTCATAATATAGTTCATAGTACAGTGATTTTCTGTAAGCTAGTTAAAAATGTTACTGGTCATTAGAAATACTTTTTTTATATAATCGCCACCTACACAGTATGTCCCAAAAATAACCGAACTTTTTATATATAGAATAAAACGAACATGATATTATCTTTAAAAGTTATTATTTATTCAAAATAGGTTCCATTAGACTCAATACAACGTTTGGCACGATCAATTAGCGCATGCATAGATTTTTTTATGTCATTTATAGGAATGTTCTTCAGCACCTCGGTTACGGCTGCTTGAATGGCTGGGATATCATCATAAAATGCTCCTTTCATCTTGATTTTCATTTTTGGAAAGAGAAAATAGTTCAAGGCGAATGGTTGATGAGAGAAATCCGTTTTTTCATCAAAAATTCGTTCACTTTTTTGCTCTTCATTTAGCTCATGTGGAACAAAACACGAACAGACTTTTCTTTTACCCAAATCTTCAGTTAAAATTCCCCAAATAGTGTTTTTACTCATACTAAATTCCTTTGACAACTTCTCGTAGTAAAATTAACATCGATGCCAATGATTTCACGGACTTTTTCCACCAATTCAGTACGATTACTAACTTCTGGACGACCTGGCTTTAGGTCATCATTTAAATCCTCACGACTATTTTTAAATCGTATAAACCACGTATAAACTTGAGTAAGACTCATACAATCATCACCATAAACTTTTTTCGTCAATTTTTATGTCTCAGCGAATTTTTTTTCACAAAATTCTATATTTGCTCTTTGTTTCATTCTTGTTTTGGAACGTTAACACTTTTCTTTCTGTTATTAAAATGGTGTAACTTTGACATCTGTCATCTGATTTACATGATTGTAGGTGCGTTTGAAAGAAGATGAATTTATCGTTTTAATGATGCAAATTTTAAATGGATGGCGCTTCATGTTATATGATTTAAATATAAAGTTCGGTTATTTTTGGGACATACTGTGTATGTAGACAAGGTGCAAACCGATATCTTGCAAAAAACAGGAATTCATCAATACTAATTTTTATTTCATAAGCTTTCATGCACAAAATTAATAGCATAATAAAGTTATTAAGCAATCAATTAAAATTTTAATATCATATTCAAATATATATAAAAGAATTTACTTGTTTTCTGATTTATTTTCGTAAATTATACAATTTTTTAAATTATATAAATTGTTTATATAAAAACTGATTACTATGGAAAACAGTAAAATGCTAAATAGCATTGTTAAAAGATTTTTTTAAATGGTTTATAGTTTATAACTATATTATTTGGCCTAAAATATAAAAAAATTGAGTTATATCTTAAACTAAAATCATTATTTTACATAGCAAATTAATGAAATAAGTACAATGAGTTCAATTATGCAAACATAATTATAAAATTGCTTATTTTTAGTTTTTTTATCTACAGTTTTTTAAATTAATTATAAATATTCCTTAAAACAAATATTACTTATTGTTAGCATTTGATAAGCTCTCTTTAAGTAATAAATTTGATATGTGCAAATAATTGATAGAGCTGCTTTGTTTTTGGACAGAATAAAATCATAATTTTCCATGTTATTAAAATACAAGTCACATATAGGTTTTTAAAATAAATTTAGTGAATATTGTAAAATTTTTAAATAAAAAACAAATATATTAACTTAAGCCAACTATATCCCTTGAATTTGCTTATTAACTAATTTGATAAACAGTTTATTGTAATACACACATTATTTGTGTACAGAAAATGTCACTAATTTCCTTTTACTCTGGTTATATTTTTACATGATTACAATTTTAAACCTATTTAAATATAGTTTCATGCAAAATAACTTATATTTTCTTTGATTACAAACTTATTTCAAAATTTTTATATACTATGGCTTGAAATCTTACATCTAATTATATATTTTCAATTGTCTGAGTTTCTGATTATAAGTAATACATATTCTTATTTTAATTTCTTAGTTTTTTTCTGAGTATTTTTAAAATGACAAGCAATAGTAATCTTCGTATTGTTTCATCACTTTTCTCTTTTTTTTTTTATTATTATTTTTTAAAGTAGTAAACAATTTAATTTTTGTAGCTGCTTAATTTGTATAATTGTCAAACGAACCTAAATACTCTAGTGCTGCACGATAGCAAAAGTGATATTGATCCTAAAATAATTTATTTTTCTTAGTTAAATAATAATAAATATATATTATAAGAAATTTACCTCAGTTTGCACCATAGCAGGTCGCTGTGCACGCAAAATTCGAACAGTTTGAAAAACATCTAAGACTCCTTCGTATTGCATTCTTTCAAGAACTATACTTAATGTTATGAAGACACCAGTTCTTCCAACACCGGCACTGCAATGTACTGTTATTGGACCATCTTGTCCAAATTGTTCTTTAGTTTTATGAACTTGTCCAATGAAATCAATAAATCCTTCACCAGATTTCGGTACACCTTGTTCTGGCCAATCAATAAATTGAAATTGTCTCACAGTACGAGATGATCCATCACGAGCATCAGTTACCTTTAAGATAGAATAATTATTTTTGCTTTTATTTAATTTAGTAGCAGATAAAATATTTAATTAGATGAAATTTAGTTTACTATTTTGATCAAAAAGTTTCGCTTTATTTAAAAAAAAATAAATAATACAAGTTTAGTGTTATAAATGGATGTTATCTCTTTTCAAAATATTCCCCGTCAATTGCAACACACTAATGCCAATGCTTGATCTAGTCCTCGAAACATTTTTTAAACTCAATGTTATCTTTTTTCGGCTGCTAAAACGCCTTTCTCTCAGTGGGTTTTTGATTCGATTGAGCAGGAAGAAGCTCAAGTGGCCAAATCAAATGAATCCGATGGTTGTTAGATGGTATTCATGTTGTTTTTAGCCAAAAACTGGCTGATAATATTGTCAAAACTTTTTAAAAAATATAAACATGCTCAGAGGCACATATACTAAACGCAACGAAACTTTAACATCTGATGATGAAATGACACCAAACTTTGGCGGAAATATCAGCGATAGTTGAGCCACCTAGGAGCGCTAGGAGCTAGGAGCACTACATATATCATTCCGGGAACTTTTTGATCGAGGTACTATGCTTCCTCTATTAAGTTAAAATTTCTATTAATTTAAATTTAGTGCTGAATGTATAGCATCATGCCTCAAACGTCTTCTGAGTAACAGAAAAATTATATTTGTTTAGAAATTGTAGTCCCTAAATGACTATTGTATTGTAAAGCAATACAATACGTTTCTTTTAAACGAAAAACATCACAGCGAATGTATTGAACAAACCCACAAGGAAAAAAATAGCTTGGAATATTACAAACGGGTTTAATTTATGTTTTTCTTATTGAACACATGCTTTCTATACTTCTTTTAATTTGTGATTTTTATTTTTAGTTAAATTATTTATTGTAAGTTTTAATTTAAGCTAACAAAATATTTTAGGGTTGTAAGTTCAAAAACCCACTTAACATATGCCAAGAAAATAAACTGTCATTTTTAAAACATTCTTTTGCAAGTTTACCTCTTCTTATATCGACAAAATTAAAGTTTTTATTGTACAAATATCTTTAATTATATTTTATATATAAAATAAATTACCTTAAATTCTCTTAGCTTATATTGTGGCATGTTATATTCAGCGATTGGGTCAACAACATAATATTGGTATCGAACAGAACGTTCATGTGGCCAATATTGAAAGCACTTTTCCTAAAAAATTAAAAAAATTTTTCATATATATTAAAAAAAAAGTTCAAAATAAAATATTTCATTTATTACTCGTCCCATTTCTTTGAGTTTTGTTAACATAACAACTATTGTTGAATTATGTTCCCAAAGCATACGCCAAAAATCTTCAGCGGTATCTTGAAGTGGACCTTGAGCAGCTATATAAGCTGAACGATACCGGTATCCATCAATGAAACTAGCATTAATATAATCACTTCCCTCAATACCTTGGATCGGTGTTAAATATACCCTTGATGATTCATATGGTAAAATATGTACCAAACGATTTTTATGTTTATTACATGGTAGATTAGCTGTTACAAATCGTGTTGAATCAATTTTCACATTTGATAATTTCTTAAATTCAATTTCCATTCCAGTTATATTTTCACCAGGTTCAGTTAGTAAGAGTTTTTGTAAATGTGAATGGAGATTTCTAGCTGAAACTTCTGTATTTCCGCATATAATTGCCTCTAGTATAGCATCATGTATGAAAATATATTGATCTTCTGTTTGAACCATGTAATTTCGTTGAGCTCTTAAACATGTTACATGCCCATATATATCAATAATTTTTTCATTTTTCATTCGTTCTAACATTGAATCAATAACTATATAACATCCGGTTCGTCCGACGCCAGCGGAACAATGGACAACAACTGGCCCTGATTCAGTGGGTGTAAGTGCACGACAACGTCTTAAAAATTGTAAAAATGGTGCTGGATGATCAGGTACTCCATGATCTGGCCATGCTGTAAACTGTAATTGTTTAATTTCACGCCTTTCATTAAAACCTTGTCGATAAATTTGAAATGTACGAATACAATAAGTAGATAACTCTTGAGTTTCAGTGATTGTAACAAATATTTGTCCATAGCTTTCAGTACCACGTGTTGGCCAATATTGATCACATTTTTTTCGTGCACGTTCTTCTAAGCGTGTCATCATAACAATTGTTGCTGATTTCAGTTCCCATATCATTCTCCAAAAATCATTGAATGTTTCTTGTAGAGGTCCTTGTGTTGCAATATACGAGTTATGTTTACGATATCCATCACAGTAGTTGGCATTGATATAATCGGAACCAATAATACCTTCGATTGTTGTTAGCTGGACACGGCTATGGTCGTAAGCAGTTACATTTGCATAGCGATTTTTTGTTTTATTATACTCTAAATTAGAATTATCCCATGTAAATTGTTGGCCTGGTTCAATACTTTCGTATTCTTGTGAAAATTTCAGATTGTCGTTTGCTTTAAGGCGTTCTACATGATTAGCAAATTCTGTTATAGGTATTGGTGGATGACTAATCATACCCGGTGTTTGAAAATTTAATCTTCTCATATCAACTGGATCATTTGGTGTTGGACCAGCACCTAAATCAGCTGCCATTAAAGGACGCGTTACAGCTGCTTGATCAGAAGATTTACACGGCTGTCGTCTTCGTCGAATGATATAAATAATTACAGAAAACATTGATAATACAAGGGCTGTTAATATTGGTAAGACAACCCATAACATTCCTGGTTCATCACTTTTCCTATTAACTGAAACTTCTGGATCTAATGGCCAGTTTGGATCTGGTCTATGTGGCCTCTCACCGGGTGGTGCTTCACGCATATCCAACGATAAAAATTCAGAAAATGGACTTGAAGTATATAAATGTTTTTGTGGGGTATCAACAACAGCACGTACAAAAATTCGATATCTTTTATCACGTTCTAGTTTACGATTTGTAAAATTATGATAGTCATCGCCTGAGCCTAAATGAAATGTAAAAGGTATCGTACGTTGAGGAAATTTCGCAGCTATATAGGGTGAATTTGGCCTTTCAGGCTTATTACGTCCAGGTATAAGATCATCAGTTAAAAATTGATCTGGTAATTTATTTAAATTAGATTTATCTTCAGGTACTACAACTAAATAGTAATGCGATATTGGGCCATACTCTTCAGAGGCCTGAGGTAATATAACAAGTATTTCTTCACCATTGACAACCCCATAAAAATCTGGTTTAACCATAGGCTGTGGTGCAGCCATTTGTGTAGTCACAGTTATTTTAGCTGGCGGCCGATATGAATAATCAGCTGGAATTGCACTAACATTAACATTATATGTTGTAAATGGTGAAAGTTCATCAATAGTATGTGAATTAACATGATGTTTTAATACAATTTCATGCCTTGGAATATTTTGAGTTTGTGTAAATCCCTGTGAATCGACAAAAACTTTAATAGCACTAAATGATATTTTATAATTGATTGGATTTAAATGAATTGGTGGAGACCAACTTAATACCATTGAATGTGTACTAACGTCACGTGCACGTAAATTTAAAGGTACATCTTCTGGCTTAATTTTAACAGTGATTTTTTCACTTAAACGTCCTAAACCATTTTTAAAAATTGCTGATATAGCAATTGCATATTGAGCAAATTTCTCTAAATTAAGTAAATCAGATGATTCCGTTAGTCCAACAGTTTTCACTTGCCATTCATCAAGATCTTCTACAGCGGTTGTTGTATAAAAAATTTTATAACCTAATAGTTTGCCCCTTGATGGAACAGGTTCCCACCAAACTTCAGCTGTTTGTTCAGATGTAGCTACAGCCTGTAGAGACATTGGCGCTCTTCCCATATCACGTTCTGTTTCAACAAGAATTTTTTCACTAAATGGCCCTGCACCTTGTTTAGTATATGCTCTTATACGGAATACATATTCTGTACTTTCTTCAAGATTAGTGAATACAGCC
This sequence comes from Acrocera orbiculus, assembly GCA_947359355.1. Lineage (NCBI taxonomy): Eukaryota > Metazoa > Arthropoda > Insecta > Diptera > Acroceridae > Acrocera > Acrocera orbiculus. The sequence continues at coordinate 8,358,302 of OX375757.1, forward strand.
TTACGAACCGTTGTATTACGTTCAAATTCTGATCCATGATCAATTTTTTTATGAAATTGTACATCATATCGTATAATTTGTCCATTTTTTTGTTCCCGAATTGGTGGTTCCCATGTTATACAAATTATATCGGGTGTTTGAAATCTTATTGTTATATTTGATGGAGGACCAGTTGGAACACCTTCAGGAGTCTGTAGATATTTAACTGTTTCCTGTCCAACACCAATATGATTCATACCAGCAACACGAAATTCATATTCTACACCACGATCAAGATCTTTGAATTTTTTAATATTAATATGTGAACCTTGTATTGTATCTTCATTAAGTGGCTGATCTTTAATACCCCATCGTAGTCTATATCCATGAAGCTCACCATAGGTTTGTGCTGGTCGTTCCCATTCAAGTTCAATTGATACAGTTGGATCACGTTCAAGAATTTTAATATTTACAGTTGGCCGTATCGGTACACCACCGGGAGTTTTTACTATAACAGGTAAACTACGATCACCGTCACCTTTCCTAGTTAGTGCCGCTACTTGAATTGAATAGCGTGTATCGGGTTGAAGTCCAGTTACATTGTATTCAAGTGCACCGACAACATCAAATTTCATTGGTTCATTAAGGAAACCTTTGCCCTAAAATATGAAAAAAAAAATTTAATTGAAAAGTTTTTATTTGGTTTTAATATATTTTTAAAAGTATAAATTTTAATTAGTTTGCTGAATTAGACTAGGCGTATAGTGTGGGATTTTTAGTTTTTTTCCAAAGTTTAATTAAAAGTTGATTAAAGTCGTCATTTGACTTCAATTCAACAGTTTGAAGCTAAAAATATTTTTGCAACAGAAATTCTAGATAGCAAGTTGATGAAGTTAATTTCCATCGTCCGCAAAAGCCTTAAAATTACCTGTCATGATACTTTTTTGTGGAAAAAACCCGTTTCAGAAGTCAGGAGAAGACGTTCTGTGAGCACACATCTGGTCTGCTGCTGTGTCAAGCTTAGCAAAAGCTCACTTTACTTTAATTGATATATAGCAGTGGTCGAAAAACTCATTAGCCAAAAGAGCCAAATGACAAAAAAGCAAACAATGAAGTTTGTTTTGAGAGCCAAATATTTTGAACTTAAACTACATTATATTAGAAGATAGATTTTTATTAATTAAATTAAGATAAGCTACGTTCGCTGAGGTCGATATCTTTCAACTCTTTCGTCCACTTTTGTTGTATATACTTATCGTACCTTTTCCCATTCGTTCATTCCAATTTTTTTTTTTTATTGAACAAGCAACTTTTTTCATAACGTACATATCGAGCAAACCTTTTGTTTTTCAGTATAGGACGAAAACAACAACAATTCATGTGTTACGTAAAATAAATTTCCTGCAGTTAACGCAATGTTTGTTGTTTGGTTAATTGAAAGTATTGAATTTTATTACAAAAAATTTTTAAATGAATAAAAAGGCAGGAAGAAATATAGATGAAAAATGTAACACTAACAGAAAAAAAATAAGCACAAGAAGCTAATTTTTGTTACCGAACACTATATTTCCTATTTAGCAATTTGTAAAAAAAAAGTTTTAGTCAGGAAAACCGACTTTTACACATGAGGTACGAACTTTTAACCGCACTTTAAGTATCCGCATGGCAATGGTATTTTTTGGAAGAGCCACACTTAAGAAACGAAAGAGTTCCATGTGGCTCGCGAGCCGCAGTTTGCCGACCTCTGGTGTATAGTATGTGAGATGTCAAACGAGAGCAAGAAAAATTTCTAAAATTTCGGAACGCCATCTTACTTATGTTAGTGAACTCAGACGTTGCTTTATGAATTTGATATGTAATTCAGTAAGCAATTTTAGCAAAAATAACCAAAGTTTGTTTAGTATTCGTAGTGCTTTAGAGATTAAAAGTCTTTTAAACTCCTTTAATTTAAGTATTTTTATAAAAGATTACGATTGTTGAATTTTTAAGCTTAAATAAAATACTAACACAAAATGATAGCATTGTTAAGATTGAATTCAGTTTTCAAAACAAAAACAAAAATATAAATTTTCTATAATTTGATATACTAACTTCTTCTTTCATTTCTTGTACGTGGATATGATAACCGCGTATAATTCCATTTCTATCTTTTTCAAGCGGTGGCTTCCAGCTTACATGAACTGATGTTGAATTCAAAGATGAAGCTTTAACATCTTGAGGATCTCCAGGCACTGTTAGGATATGAAAAAAAAAAAAAATAAAATAAATAACTTATAAAAATAGTTTTAAATTTTCAAAAAACACAACAACATTTTCTAAAAGAAACGTTTATTTTTTGTTTTAGTTTCTATGGATCGTACGAATGTGATTATTACCGTTCTTTTTGTTTAGCATTTTAGTTAAACCCGATTGAATTTTTTTATTAAAAGTTTTATTATTTAATTTTTTTTATTAGTTTTTAGGTTTTTTCATTCACTAAACGAACGCGTATTTGTTGTGTGTCACGATTTCATATTGAAATATAAACAATCCTGAATTTAAAATTATTAATCCAATTAATATAAAAATAAAATATATTTTATATACAGATTATTATTTTTTAGTAGACATACCTGAAGTCCACTTGAATTTTTTTTTAATTCTCAAAAAACAAAACAAAATATTTATAAAAATACTTCAGTTTATATATGTATATATAAAGATATTTATATATAAAATTTCAAAATTCCGGTGTGCAAAGCATGTAGAGTGAAATTAGCGTTAGATATTAGATTAATTTAAACATAATTTCGTAATTTATATTCAAAAGTCAAAATGTTGTCTCCATGTGTGAGCATTAAAAATGTTTCATTTAATTATATCAAAATGCAAAATTGAAAAATTCAGAGCAAAAAACAAAAATTTTATTTGTTTTACATTGAAAAAACTTTCGATTGCACAAAACTACGTAAAAGTTTATTTAAAAAATATTTCTAAAAATGCTTTTGTTACATATTTTGTGCAAGCAAAATTATAAAACAAAAATTTATCACACTTTTTAACATCAGTACTCACTCTTTCGTTCTAAAAGTTTCCATTAAGAGATTTTTAGTAGATGTAAGTAGTCATCACATGTTTATATTTATATATATATTATTTTGTACAGTTTTTATTCGAAAAATATAAGTAAAGTTTAGAGTTATCAAAACGTCGATCACAAAAATGTTGTTAACAACAGGACGCGTGCAAACAATGGAATCGAGAAAGAAAAAAATTTTAATTCAGTTTCTTTAAATATAGCCAACATTTTAAATATTTTATGCGCGAAATAATTTATAACTGTTTTGATTATGATTTAAGTAATTTAATTAAAGAAAAAAGCCTGTAAGAAATTTTAATTTTAGTTAATTACGAAGCTTCACTCGCATTTAGAAAGATTTATCGAAAAATTAACGAAATCAAAATTGAATTTTCATTCAATTTGGCACTTTACGCATTTTTATAAATAATAAATTATATTAAAATTTAATAAAAACATTTTTAAAAAATAGTTTGCAATATTTTTATTAATCTATTTTAGTATTATTTCTTTTTTAAATATTTTAATTATTTTAGATATTGATTAAAGGTTATAACAGGAAAACAAAAGAATTTTTTTTCGATCCTAATTTCAATACACAAAACATTTTATGTGATTCCATGACGTAGGGTCACATGCTCTTGAGCGTGATATCGATTTTTAGTAAAAAATCTGACAGATCTGAAGCAGATTTTATGTACATTAGTATATAATTTGAAATTGTGTAATTTATACTTAATATTAGACAATTTTTTCAAGTTTGTAGAACGGTTAACTTGTCAAAATTGCCCGGCTATGCAGTACGAGTACCAAAAGGAAAGAAAGGACTTGCAGGCAGAAAAAAACTTAAGTAAAGTATTCCCAAAATCCTTAAGACAGTCCAAATTTTCTTTTAAAAGCAAACCTAGGCATTAGATTTCAATGAAAATATACGATGCGATAGCGGAAATGTCTTCATTTGAATAACAATAATGTTTATCGGAATTAAAAAGCTGGATTTTGTATTTTAGATTCAATGTTGGAAGTGTCATGCAAAAAAGCAAAATAAATTGAATGCAGAGAATTTCAAGTTTGTTTTTCAATTTTACTCATCTTAAAATAATAATAATTTTTGGATTCTTTAGTTTAGTAGCTTGAGATTAAAAAGTTTAGCCCCTATAGTTCCCTATTTGTCCAAGATTTCTGCAAAATGACATTTAATATAATATTTACAATTAAGCTAAGTTCCTAAAAGTTTTTAGTAACCAAATTAATTTTTGGTTTGAATTTTAAATAACAGTTAAAAAAATTTTTTTCTTAAGAGAAAACAAAAGCTCAGAACTTTCATCTTCACCACAGATGGAAAACCATTATATAATTTTAAAACAAGGGAGTTTACATTTTTTTTCAATGTTTTCTCCATTTTTAGCCTGAAATTCAATTTAAGGAAAATTATATTATTTTTGTGCAATAAGTTCAATGGTTTTTTTTCTACAAAAATGTAAACAACAATATTAACCTTTTATATGGCATAATTTTGGAATTATTTAACTAATTCGAAATTATTTTAGGTTTTGTAATCTTGAAACTACGAGAAAGTTTTATTTCAGGGAAGCATTCTTGAAAAATTTACAAAGAAATTTCGTCGATTTTCAGAAAGATAACATATTTATTTCCTTTTTTTTTCAATATAGTCTAATATAGGTTAATGGAATGAAAGCAATCAACCATATGTGTTTGAAACTTTTCATAAAACTCTAAAAAGCAAACATCTTTTAAATATGATTTATTACAACAACTAAAAAGGGATAACTCTGTATAAAGAAATTCTTAACTTTTATAACTGAAAGATAAATTAAGAGATAGGGAACCAGAATTCGTCTATCATGAAGGTAAATTATTATTTTTTCTATTAAAAAATTTGACTTTGAAAAAGGAATAAAAGAACAACTTTATAAAATAATTGTATAAATATTGGGCTTGCATTATTTTTCTTCAATTTAATTGCATTTAAAAACTTATAGCATAGTTAATCAGTGACAAGTTTGTTTGCAATTACTACCATAAAGTTTTGATTTATCCACACCATCAATAATTAGCAAATGATTTGTTCAGAACCAATCGAGATTTTAATGTCTAAAGGAATTCATTTTACGGAATATGAACTAATTAATTTCAAGGATGATTAAGTTATCCGGTTCATTAGTAGCACGGATTGGAAATTTCTCACTAATGGGCCATATATGTGCAGGCTGCTTGAAACTTTGAATCCAAATCACTTTGGTACAAACATTTTTAGAAGTTTGTTTTTCATAGATGAAAAATAAAATCAATTCTCAAAACATATATCCTTATTATATAAAGAAATTTATGAGAGAAAAATAAGTCTATATATGTGAGAAGGGAAAAGTTTATTTGTTTATTAAATTTGTTAGTAATACTAACCATCAACTGTCAGCAACACATATTATATCGTAAGTTTGCGTTTATATTAGTTGAAAAAACGAAGAAGAAAAAATACCAAGAAAATTTGAAGTTTAGTATTTTTTTGGGTTCATATTACAATAAAATTTTTTTAAAAGTTGTTAAATAAATAATATTAAAAAAATAATTCTCAAAGCGTTTATATTCAGGGCACGTTTTTAAGTACTTAAGGACTTAAAAAAATATACTATATATAAATATATTTTATATTCTTCGATGAAAGTTTTTACTAGGGGCAAGAAGACAGAGCGTTAATGTTCTTAGTGCATTAAAAACTCGCATTAAGGATTTAAAGGATATTCACAACTTGAGTAACAACACATTTTATGCTAAGTAGCTATAGGGAATAAATCCTTAATGCCTTGATGTCTGCAATAACTTGATCCATACAAGAATGTCTCTCGAGAATTAGATTTTTTTCTTTTGTATATTGAGGCTAATCATTTTCTTTCGTTGAATGACATAATAATAAAAATTTTTACAAAAAAGAAGGTATTTCTCTTTTTTTTTATTTTTTATTTAAAAAAGAGAATTAAGGTAAATATTAAAACAAATAATGGGCCACTCAAACTTTGAATATTTATCCTTTATAAGTTCTGAAAGTCTTATTAATGTATCAATGTATATAAAATGGGAGTTTTTTTTAGATTTATTTGATATCTCCTTTTTTACTTAAGTAGAATAAATAGATAATGATCTACTTATAGATTTATTTTATCTAAGGTTCACTTGAAATATTGTGCTAATTGATAATAATTACTTTTGATTTAAAACAATAACAAAAATACAATTGAATTAATTTTGAAATCGGGATATGACTGAAATTTTTTCAAACCCTAATTAGTTAAGTTAAATTTGTATCTTTTGGTTGATGGTCAATGTTAGCTTGATTGTAATTGTATCATTTTTAGAGGATACTTTGTTACTGAAAATCAATCCATTTATAACAACAATTTTTGTTAGTTATTTTTGCAGATTATTTGACTTGATTGTAAAAAAAATGTAATTAAATACTTTTCACAAGCACACCAGCTTAATTTAGTTGACTGCCAATGTTTTCAACATATTTTATATTCATTATCATGTAATTTTTGTAAGTGTGACTCTTTCAAGGAAATTAATTTTGTACGTTATTTTTTTATTCCAAACTCACCTTTGAAAATATTAATAAAAAAATCAAAATGCTATTAATATATTTTACCCAGTTGTTTAAAACACGCAATATAAAATATATAAATATAAAGAGTTTTTTTATAATTTCACCGAAGTGCAAATCTATAGATATTGTGCAATACTTCAAAAACTAATTACATTTTAATTGATAAATCAAGAAAATTGTGATTATATACTAGTGACAAAAATTGTGCTTTTTTTTAGTTTTGAGTGCATTTAGGTGAAGTTGTTTAAGTAAAAGTGAGACACCCAAATAATTAATTTAAATAATGTGCTGTTTAATATTAAAGACGAGCATTCGTACTGCTTTTTTATTGGATATTTTTAGTGCATTTTATATTACAAATGTGCGATAACTACTTATTAATAAATAATTTTTTGTATATAAAATAGATAATGTATAAAATTATCATTTATAAAGGAAATTTCATGCCTAAACACTTGCTTCAAAAATTCATTTTAGCTTTGACTTTTTTGTAAAAATTTATATTCAGTTTGAAAGTTTTTTTTATTTTGTTGCGTCGAATGAGTTATTAAATAGCTAAACTCTGTTGTATTAGTGTAATTAAAACTTATGATATTAATTAACAAAATTTTCTATTGAAAAATAAATCAATTTAAATTGATTTTTAAGAGTATAGAAAATTTTTATCATTTATAAAATAAGAAATGTAAGACTAAAATAAATATAACAAGTGCTTATGCATTCATGTATAATATTTAAAAAAAAAGTAATATTAAAGCAGGATAGGACAAATTGTATTTAGGAATGACCGTTTCATTATATATAAATGTGGGGAGGTAATTTCTTACATGCAAAAGAATTAAATTGAGATAAAAATACAAAGCTGACTTAAAAAATATTATTAATATTCAATATTTTTAAATGTAAAAGAAAAACTAAATACTTTGTTTGAATGTGAAAGAAAATTCAAAAAACAATGTTAAAAAAGGTGAAAACCGCAGAGAGCTTCAAAAATTTAATAATTGGTTTTACTTAATCCTCAATACATTTAATATTCTTTATTAAAATACTAGCTCTAATTTATACTCACTTAAAAATATTATATTTAATTCTGAAAATTCTATTTATAATATTAATTTTATTAAGTTTTGTGCATTTTTTAAGAGAGTTTGTTTTATTAAGGAAAATTTGTATATCATGATGCATAAGTGCCAAAAAAAATTTCAAATAGACAAAATTACAAAAATATTGTTTATATATTTTTATACAGTTATTTATCTTTATAAATGTGTATCGAATATATAGAAAAATGTTATATACTTAATTTGAAAAAGTTGAATTTATTTATATAAATATTTATACCTAAAAAATTTGAAAATTTAAAAAGGTCTTTATTACCTTTTGTTTTATTAAAAATTAAATTAAAATTTTTCAAAATGAAAAGAACTTTGATTTGTTAGGGGGATCAAATTTCAACAAAATAAATAGTAAGAACTTAATTAAAGGAATTTTGCTGTCGGCTAATAATCTTGTAAGATTTACATGAGCATATTTTTTTTTTTTTAATAAAAAGATGATAAAACGAAAGTTATCTAAAAAAATAGAAAAAATTTTCATTTTGTGTAAACGACATTGATAGAGTATTTAGTGTTTTAGTTTTGATATTAAGAAAAGCGCAGATTACAAATACGACGTAAATGAATCCAAATTGAAAATACTAATCTGGATATCTGGATAAAATCAGCTTCAAAACATTTGTGGTCATAGAATTACAATTTGTTACATTGAATCGAAAATGGACCGTTTGGCACTTTTTTATTCGGTAGGCAGCTGTTAACTACCTTTATGTAGCCTCATCTGAAGAAAATATTGCATTACATAATGAAAGTTTTTATTTCTTATAGAGATATTTAGGACGTTTTTTCTCTCTGTAAAATTATCGTTTAATACGGGAAGAAATCCAAGTATTTTGAACTATTTAAGAATAAACCGATTGCATTTAAAAATATATCTATATAATCCTGAATACTTAATACCATTATAAAAGGCATTATTTGCCTTCAATTATAATATTAATTATTGTTAATTTAATTTTTTTATATAATAAAAGTAACTGACATTTGTAGAATTTTAAAAAGAGGAATGTTCAAAATAAAAAGAGGTTCTAATAAATCAATAGTTGGCAAAATTGAAAATCCTTTTAGTGCTCTCATTGTTTGTTAAAAGTAAAAAAAAGGAACCAAAATGAAATTGATGAAAACAAAAAATGTTGTGTTATATTCGAACTAAAATTGAAGCTATTGAAATTCTTTATTTGGTGGTGGACACAATTTATACGAAAAATAATCACTGAAAAAATGGTTAGATGATCCATGATTTTATATTGGATGATTTAGAAGTAAAATTGGATTAAATGGATTAGACAGCAGACAATATAAAGCTGCAGATTAGTTATAAATTATAGTAGACAAGAAGGAGCTACACATAACAGTAACGATCTTTTACATTGAAACTATTTTTTAGTGCAAGGAATTCAGGAATTTTTCGATAGCGGTTGATTAAAGGTGTTTAAATACTAACAATAAAAAAATCAAATTGAAGTGAATCAATAAAAAATACTGTTATACTGTTCTTTCTTCATATACCTTCATATACCTTCTTCATGCCATATTTTTTATCGGAAATTTTTTAAAAAAAAAACAAAAACAATTTAAAGGAAGAACATGCAGAATTTATTGGTTATTCAGGTAGTTGAGTAAAAAGTAGCGACCAATTATTTTATTTATTTAATAATCTGAAAGTTCTATTAAACTCAATCAAGTAGGATCCTTGGAATTAAATATTAGAACAATATGCTTCTCACAAAGTAAAACTTAGGAATATAAAGAACAAATTCTTTTGATGCAAGTATAAAGAAGTTTAGGATGAATATTCTTATTAAGAATTTAGGGTCGTCATAAAAAAATTGGGTACATTTTTATAGGCAACAATAAATTTCAACAGTGGGTAGTGTTTTTAATATAGAAGATTTAAAGTTTCTAATTTGTTTTCAAAATATGTATCGAGGGAATTCGACTGTCTTTTTAATGGAAGAGAACAGATGAAATGCAATTAAAGGTGCCAAAAATTCAAAAGCCAACAAGTAAGGTATTATTTAATGAGTACTTTGACCAACGAGCATTTTTGTATATCATAAGGTCATTTAAAAAACGAAAGAAAAGAACAAAACGATGACGGAATTGAAGGTCTTGCTGTGCAAACTACTCCCTTATTCACTGAATCTAAATAAAAACTGCGTAAGAGAAAATTTGGCTCAAAGGATGAGGTCATTATGGAAACTTAAACCTATTTTGGAAGCAAAGAAAATTTGAAAAATAATTATTGAATGATTTCGACGATCCACGTTATTAAATTTCTATTAAATAAAAAGGTAGTGCTTCGTTTGTCATTAAATTTGAAATAGGACCATTTTGACCCGCTTTCGTCGTGTACACACGTCATTGCTTGATTTTAACTCCGTCAGTTAACTGGTTAAATACGTTTATGCAGTTTTTGTTAATTTAGTTTTAATCTAGATTTTTAAAATTCTAATTACAATCATTTTGACTAGGGAAATTTTCATTTTAATCAACTTGTTCGAGTTCTACTTTAAATAATATGACTTTTTTCCTATATCATTAGTAATATTTATTTTTGGATTATAATTTTGTTGCTAAATTAACTAAGTAAAAAGTCTAAAGATGTAAAAAAGACTTCTGGGAGATAATTGAGTAGTTTATTTTTATGTGATTTAGGAAAACATTTTAGTTTTTTCATTTAATTCGATTTTTGGGGCCTTTCAATTTGGTTTTTCTTTCATATTACAAACAAGTAAATGCAAAATTAACTGATATTACTTCATAATAGAATTATTTCGTTTCTAAAGAGTATAATTGTGATTTAATTTTTAAAGCAATGTTTTTTTCAATGAACTCGAAATGTATTTAGATTCATTAAATACAGCAAAAGGGAAACAAATAGTTTTAATTTATTTTCATAGCTTCAATTTTTTATTCTAAGGATGTATCACATTGAAATAGAATCCGATTGTTAATATGTTTTAACATTAGAAATTAAAACTATACATAAACTATGATGTTGAAATTCATTTATAATAATGTGGTTAAATTAAAACACGAACACAACAAGAAACGGAAATCAAGTACAATTTTAGTGAAACTAAGTAAAACTTAACACAAAAAAAAAAGATCATTTGCCTCCCCCTAGAATAAATACGAGTTGATTGAAAAAATATACTTATAAAAATAATTTCAACTTTTTTCAAACTTTATAAAATATCAAAAAGTTATTTATATTGCAAAAACAGTACGTAAACATTACAAAAAATTAAACAATACTTTTATGCGAGTGTTGCCAAACACCTAACATACAGTATATGACTAAAGAAAGTTTTAAAATATTTTTATAAATCTAATTTACAAAATTTATTTTCAAAAAATTTTCATATTATCAATATGAGGTCCGAATTAAGATGATTTATGAAAAATATCTTATCTAAAGCATCCAAAAAACTTGAAGGTTGTCTTTTAATAAATAACACAACTATGTATATTTAAATATTATTAAAAAAATTTTGAATTAGAATAAAAGAGTCCTTCCTGCTTTATTAGACATCAAAAATAAATTGTCTACTTAGCTAAAAAAAGATTTATTTTTAGTAAATTTTGTCTCTGCATCCACCTAAAAAAATTTTTCTACTATCAAAATTCAAATATTTATAAAATTTTTCCAATTATTTGATAGATCTGTGAAATTTTCAAAATTATGTTTTTCACAAAAAATTCATTATGTTTTTTCCAATTGATAAACGAAAAAATAATGGAAAACTATGAGAAAATAAATTGTAGAACAAGTAAATACTTAAAAATAAAATAAAATTTGTATAAAATTGATGCCTGAATTTAATAATTTCGTTTTAGTTAAATTCTAGGAACTAAAGTAAGTAAGATTTGATAGTATGGCAAACAATTTTATGCAAATAATATATGCTTGATTTAATTGTAAATAACTTAATAATAATAATAAAAATCAAATATATAAGGGTAAGTACATACCATCTTCATGTGTTCGTACAATGATGGTTGGTGATTTTGGCCCATCGCCAACCGATGTACCAGCCAATACCCATATTTTATATTCAGTCCATCTTTTAAGTTCATCCAAAACGATATTTGTTACATTTAAAGTTGTTATCGTAGCTTCGCTATCGGCCCTTCCAACCTCAACAAAAAATACTTTGTAATAGATAATACGACCGTTAGATCGTTCTGCTGACGGTGGAAGCCAAGATAGAGCAATTGTTGTTGGACCGGTAGCTTCTGACGTTATATTACGAGGCGGGGCACCAGGTACTATGAAAATTTGTTTTTGTTTTTTTTTTCTTTGGTTTTTAAATCAAAATATTAAAATACTTAAAAATAAAAACCAATTTTTTTGAAAATAAATATGTTAAAAATAAAAAAACGTCAAATAATTAAAAAAAAATTTTTAAATTTGAATTTTAATAAAATATAAATTATTTTTTGTTGATAATAGTTAAATGAATGTCGTTTTTAAAAACAAGTTTTTTGGACTTTGGCTTTTAAGCCTTTTATATTTCAAAACTTTTGTTTTTAGCAAGCAATCTGTTGATGCTTTTTGTATGATTTTCACTTTAGGGTAATTTTTATTACAAGATTCTTAGTTTTTTGCTTCAAAATATATACTTTTTTTTTAACAGAAAACTAATTAAGATATTTTTTAAATTTTAATTAAATCCATGCGTTGTATTAAACCAAATATTAAAAATTTTTGAACTCAACAAACTCTCTTTAAGTAACTTTTTCGTGCCACAGAACTTTGTTAGTTTTACAAAAATGTTATTAACTACATAGCTAACTGTTATATATATTTGTTGAAAAGTTTTAGTTTTAATAAATGGATAAAAACTACTAAAAATATAATCTTGTATTTATTTAATGCAAAAAAAAACAGGCAAATTAATTAAAACAATTTACAAAGTTCAAAAAAATATAAAAAGGTGCCAAAAGTTGTAAATTATATTTAAGATATTTTTTAAAATTATTCAAATCATAAAGATAATAATGGACAGAAAAAATGGCAGAATTATTAATCTCTTAATTAAATTTAATTTCGTTCATAATTAAAATTTTGGTGAAGTTTAACAAATTTATGAAATTAACAAAATTATTTTGAATTGAATATGAATCAAATTTAAGAAATTACTCGTTTTTTTTAAAATTAAAGAATTTTTTTTATGGATAAAACATAAAAAATTAGCGTTGTTGAAATTAAATTACACTAAAAAAATTGAATGACTGCATTTAAGGCAACAATTTTAGTTCCAATTAAATTTGATCTTAGGATGGTAATATTACGACAAAAATTTATTTATTTTTGAAAATTTTTACTATTTAACTATAGTAAACTAGTAAGCGTACTATTTACTATTTAATCATATACTAGTATCAGCCAAAAAATTAAATAATTAAAATATAGACTAATGTTTATGCATTATTTATTATGCTTGATGGAAGACGATAAGCTAAATTTTTGGCTTGAAATAGAATGGCAATACCCTGCATAAATGTTTAAACTTTCAGTGGACAGGGTGATAGATAGTTTTTTTCAAAATATGCACTTACGCCTTTTGATGAATGATACATTAGATGAGTAGGAAATGCTTTAAATAAAGTGATTAAGTTTAAAAACAAAAAAACATTAATAACTAATAGCATGGAATTTTTTATATATCAATGAATTACCAGAAAAATTTCATTGCTTGAAATTTTTACAATTTATGATTTGACTACTCTACTAATTAGAGTTTCAAATTTGATGATGCTAAATAAATCACAGTTGTTTGTAATTAATCCGGAAACACTTTTTACAAATAGGTTTTATGACTTTTTAAAAATTAAAATTTTCGCTATAAATTCGAGGAAATACTGTAGATAAGTGAAGTCATTGAACTCAGAAACTTCTCAAATATCGATTAAAATAAATTATTGAATTTATTAAAAAAAATATATTAAGAGAACTAGACTTGAAGAAGTATACTATGCCAACTTGGTTTCATTATCTTGAAAAACTAACTTTGAACAAAATAAACAATAAGTCTAAAAAATGAAACAACAAATAAGTCTATTACTAAATATTTATGTAAATAAATTCTTCTAGCTTTTGTGTTTAAAAGTAAATATCACAAAAAATACTATAAAATAAGAATTTAAACAAAGTTACTAAGTTTAAAAGGAAGAAATCTACCTTTCTAATCAGAAATAGAGCTAAAAATTTCACAAAAAACAAAAAAAACTGATAGCTTTTGTTTTAAATCCAAGCCATAACAATATCTAATGATTTAACTACGCAAGCATTTGGACATGTATTGGCATAAATTAAAAAAGAAAAAAACTTTAAAAAAAAACAACTTGCATGCTAAATTTAGATTTACAACAATGATATCATTTAAAAACAGACTGACATATTTAAAAAAACATTGAAAATTTTAAAATTAACCCTAAAATAAAATTCTTATAATTAATCAAGATTCTAAAAGATAATAAAAAAAAAGCACAACACAAGGGAGCATATGATTCGATAATATATAATTTTTAAACATAGTTAAAAATTTAAAAAGCATTCATTTAACTATTTTCTACAATTTATTAAATTTTAATAATATATTAATAAATTGAATAATGAAGAAAGGAAAAGGAAATAATGCAATACCAGAACACAACAATAAATTAACATAAATTATATTAAAATATTATTTTAAACCTGAAATATTAAATCTTAATTTAAATTATATGTTTTTTTTTGCTCCATAAAAAATATGGAAATAAATTTTCTAGCATTTGTGGATTTTATTTTATTTCATATTTGTAACTAAAAATTTCTGAATTTGGATATTTTGAAAATAAATAAATATTTATAACACAATTTAGGACTACGCATTGCAGGTGCAAGTGCATGGTGATACACAGGCGACAATCATTTTACATTAAACTAAAGTGATTTTTTTTTTCGATGAAATTAATTTTTTTATTTTTTATAAACAGAATGAACATAAAAATTTAATTATCTTTTTGAGTAAAATCATGCAAAAATTTTATTCATTGATAAATTAAGACACACACTGAGTTAACTTGGTTAGTTTTTGCACTCGATTTTATTAAAATAAGAAATACTTATTGAATTGTTGTTATAAGGCTAAAAAAACTAAAAAATTGTTTTTGATTTTATTTTGTTTTTCTTTTTTAATAATAATCTGTATATTATGTTTGCAGACTGAGTTTGAGTTATTTTATTTGCTACAATAAAACTAGTTAAAGGATTTATAGATAAATTATTGAGCTATTATTTTTCCTGATTCCCAATCATTGAGATTGACATTAATTATTTCCATTTGTAAAATAAGTTAGCGTCACATTAATACATTACAATTAAGTTCAAAAGTTTAAAGTAGTTTTTATTGAAATAATATTTATGAATAAGGTAATCTTTGAATTAAAACTGAGGGTTCACAAATCTTAAATATTACAAATAGGTTAATATGCAGCATATTTTTATAAGTAAAAGGCAAAATCCGTCGAATGAAACCGATAGTTTTTCATTTTTGAATAAAAGAACGAAAGGCTTTTGTTGTTGAAAAATTATGATTTATTAAATTTCAAGCAATTATTAATAATTTTGTGTATAAAAATTTCACAAAATATTTATCACATCTATATCCTTGCTATGATAAAAATTTTGAATGAAATATTTGTTTTGATATTTTAGAAAAAAATTAGAAAAAGTATGCTTTTACCCTGCAAAATTTTGGTAACCCCTTAAGTTAAAAAAATGGGTTGATCATGTTTTTTCTAAGAATTAAGATTAAAAGCAGAGCAAAAGAATTTATCCTAATAATAAGTGTTTTCATAAACTCAAATACAACTTTAGTTTTAGTCTTTAGGATAACGCTAACTGTCAGATTTTGAATAGAGTAAAAAAAAGCTATAATTTTCCTTGTTGATGTTGATACTTCTATTTGATCGGATTAGATGATTGCTTCAAATAGGTATTATCTCGCTTTTGATTTGAGTTTATAAAAATTGTATGACTTTAAAATCGCGGTAATCGGGCAAATAAAATAAATAAAGAAATAATTGATAAAAGTTTTGAAATCACAGAGGTGTCCCATTTAATTAATATTTTCCATCAAACATCTAGCAATTAAAAAGAAATTTTAGCCACTTCACCCATTAACAGGAAACAAAAACATTTTATTGAAGAGAGGACAAAAAATTCTTGAAATATAATTTGATTCAAAATTATTCATAAGAAGTTTAATAAAGCTATAAAAAATGTTTTAATTACAATCCACTAGTAGAGTTTTTATTTTTTTATTTTATAGTTCAAAACGTTAAAAAATCCTATGCTATACTTGACTTTATTTTAAAATTTCCTATAAAAAAAAGTTTTCTGTAATCTCATAAATCGCACTTCTACAAACTCTTAACTCGGGTCAAGATTTATAGTCAATAAACTGCTCAGAGTTATCTTAAATCACTATTAGCTCAGGGATATAATTTTTATCAGTTAAAAAAACCGGTAATCAAAATTTAAGCATTGTTTCTTATTATCTTGTTTACTTTCTGTTTAATTTCAAACATATTTTTAAGGGATACTTGAAATATTACCGCAGGGACAAGGCAACAGTTGAATTATAAAAAAGAAATGTACAAAAAAATAAAAAAATATTTTTACTATTTAAATAACTTGAAAAGGTTTATTGACTTTAAATTGGATTATTTAATTAGCATAAACATAAAATTGAAATCAGAAGCAATATTTGGGTTGTTAAGTAGTTTGTTGTTTTTATCAGTTTTATAAGTTTGCTTTGCTAATGGATTCTTTTTAATCAGCAATATGTTAACAGGATTTGTTTTGTCAATTTCAATAGACTAAAAATTATTCGTTTTTTATTCAGGCAAAATTATCGCCTGAAATTATTTAGTTTTAGGTAGCGATATCAAAACTCAAACATCAGCCTGAAGTGTGTAAAATAAATTAATTAATTTGCTTATTTATTGTATTTTTTTTTAAATTAAATCATTTTTGTGTTAAACTCAAAAAATTTATTTAGTGTTAAAATGTATTTTCTCAATATTAAGTTTTATCTGAAATTTTTATTTGGCAGTTAGAGTCAATCACTTTTAAACTGCAAAAAAATTATTTTTTCAATCCTTTTAAGTTTGACCTTATTATAAAGAAAAATACTCATAGAACCGAACCCGTTATATTTTTATCAGCTTTTAAATATTTGCGTTATATAAACATTTACCTTAGTCCTGGCAGCATTAAAATTTTTTGGAAATATGTAGGAGTAGAAGTAAGGAAACTTTCATACTTAGTTTTCTAAACTTCATTATGAGGGAATATTTTAGGATAATGTTAGTTAAAAATATTGTCTTTAAACTTACCATATTGTTTTGTACGGACGGGTATTGGTGGCGTAGTAGCTCCCTCGCCTCTTTGTGAGCGTGCTGCCAGCCATATGTAATAAAGTGTATTTGGATAGAGACCATCGAGAGTAAATGTTTCCGTGTCTAGTATTCGTCTACAATTAAAACAAAAAAAATTATTTTTGTAGAAAAAGTAACTAAGGATAAAATAAAAGTTGAGTATTTGATTGCTTCACTTTAACATAAGTGGTTCTTTGGTAATGAATGACAATTTAATCATGACATTCTCATAATAAAAAAATGCTTTAGGACTATGGCTAATAAGAGAATCAGACAAAGGGTTTTTTCTATGCAATAATGTCATTTTTTAAGTATGTTTGTTCTTTACTGCGTCAAAATGGATGCTTCCGCTTTTTATAATTTTTGGAATAAGTTTAAATTTTATAATCATGAATTATATAATTTATGATGACAAAAGAAAAAATGTTTTTTATCTTGTTGCAAATTGTCTAAAACTTTTTTGGAAGTATTAAATTTTTTAATGATGAGAAGAGTCAGAAATAACGCAAATGTTCGTAAAATTTCTCAATATACTCTCTAAAATATTAAGGTAGACGCATATTCTAATGTAGAAAAAAATCCTTTAACTTGAAGGTTTAAAAACTTTTATATATTTTTTACGGTTTCCATAAAAAGAAAGAAAATTACTTGAGGGGCCATGACTTCATCATCGTGCCAAGATAATTTATCCAAATTAACATTTTGAATTTCATGAATCTGAGTGAGACCATAATGATGGTATAGTTAGCAACATATTTGCTTTTTTCTTAGGTGCTTAGAGGATTGTGTATAAAAAATGACATTTATAAATATTTTTTTTTAAGCCAAGAAGTAGCAGTTCTATGAAATTAGTATATTTTCCATTGTATTTATGTTAAATAGGATTCTAGATGACAGATAAAAAGGATCAACATCTTACCACATTAATCATCATAATTTTTTATAAATTAATTGGTGGGCAATATAATGACAAATTAGTTGTAGCTGCTTTAAGTTTACTAATTTCTTCAAAATAAAACATAAAAATTTGAGGGTACAAAAACTGTGATTGCATTTTCAAAAATCAAAAGAAAAATACTTACTTATGATGCTCTTCATTAGCATACGTATCATTCCAGTATAATTCATAGTGCATTATAAGTTCACTGGATTGTGTTGGTTTTGACCATTGCAGCGTAACTGCTGTCTCACCAATATCAGTTGCCCTAAAATTACTAGGCTGTGAAGGTACACCTAAAACAAGTAAAATCTATATAAGTAATTTTTTCGTATTTATTTAATATTAATAAAAGCAATTCATATGCGATAAACTAATCAAAGCTAGAAAAATTGCGGGGAAAGGTTGTCTTGAAAATTTTTAAGGAATATGTATATCTCTGGCTTTTGAATAAATTAAAATTAAATACTTTTTAAAAAAATACATTTATCTAAAAATACACAAAAATGTTAATATTCATCCTCATTATTTATTAATCGTTAGAAGCGTTATTTATTTATTATAATTGTATGTTATTTTAATCGAATCATGCTTTAAAGTCAAATAATATGTTCTAAAATTTAAATAATTTCATTAAGATCCTTCTAGAATCTAGCTAGAAATATGATAGATTTAAAGTAAGGCATTTTGCACCAATTAGTTGTCTTTTTATCTTTGGTTGGGTTTACTTTAAAGATTCAATTTTTCTATACTAATGATTTGCTAACTTTAACCAAAATTAAACAGGATAACTTAGAATTTTCATAAAAAGTTCACTTGGCATAAGATGAATATTAAAAACATAAATTTTTAATAAAAATAATGAGCAAGGCGAAATATGAATTTTTAGATAGTTGTATTTGTATTGTATTGTAATTTTTGTATAATTGTATAGGATCTATGTTTTAATGTAGTTGAATTACTGCAAAGAAACAAATTTGGTCGCATATTTTGTTATTTTCTCTCTAACCACATAAGATAAATTAATTCTAATTTATAATAAAATAGGGACATATTTTTATCCTAAATAAAAATATTGAATTATAATTGAAAAATTATTTCTAACTTAAATAAGAAACAGAAATAAAATGGTTTATTTTCTTATTTAACGTTAAAAAAAAAGACTAAAATTGAGAAATTCTTTTAACAATTCCATCTACAATACAATTTATATTAATTGGTTTCCTACATGAAATAAAATACTAGTATCCTAAGTTTCATCAAGCGAAAACAATTTTCACTTTATTTAATGTGAAATTGGAGATTATTGTACACACATATAATGTTGCTACTATTTCCACTATAGAAATGTTTTCTTCCTTATCATTTGAATTACATTAAAAATGAAAACTGTTAAACTGACAAGCCAGATAGAAATGAATATAATTTGATTATATTCCATTACAAGAAGCATTACAAGATTCGATATCTAAAATTCCCATGGGAGAATTTTTTTATTTTTTGTTACATTATGGCTTACGTAATTGCACGGTTTTACTACAGAGTTTACTGTATTGTTAAAACAAAGTAAAAGTGTTGGGTAACTTAATTTTATAACATTATGTTTCATTAGTTGACTGACATTATTCCGATATGACTGACT
The DNA here is from genome assembly GCA_947359355.1 of Acrocera orbiculus. Classification (NCBI taxonomy): domain Eukaryota; kingdom Metazoa; phylum Arthropoda; class Insecta; order Diptera; family Acroceridae; genus Acrocera; species Acrocera orbiculus. The sequence goes on from OX375757.1 coordinate 8,378,090, forward strand.
ACTCAACTGTGAAATTACATCGATGGAATCAACACAGAAATCAAAGTAGTGAGAGTATTTTATACATCAAATTTTTGCATTCAGCTGGAAATTACAAGCTACTACAAATCTGATTTTTATACAGAGAAATAATTTCAAAAATAAAACGAATTCCTAGAAATACATATAAACAAGAAATATGCTGATTTTTATAGTTTTTTTTTTTTACTGCTTAGCGTTTAACGATTGCTAAGATTCAAAATAATTATAAAGAATCAATAAAAATAAATGTATTTAGTTTTAGGAAAGTTATTATTAAAATTAAAAAATGCTTACCTTGCTGTACTTTCACTCGTACTGGAGTGGACATAGGACCGGCCCCCATTGATGTGAATGCTTCCATACGAACTGTATAGATAGCATGTGGTGTTAATTCTGATATTGTTGTTAAATCGGTATTGTCAACCGTTTGTGACATCCAGGAGGCAACTGGCTGATTGGGATTTGTTGTATAGTAAATTTTATAGCCCTACAAGAACAAAAAATTTCAAATATATTAATAAATATTTTACAATAATTATGGGAAAAATGATTTAAAATTTTTTATAGTCCTTTTAATTGTGGAAAAATTAATTTCAACTTACAGTCAATTGTCCGTTTGGTGTCTCGGGTGGATCCCAAGTAACCAACATTGTTGATGAGCTCAATGGTCGTGCTTGAACATTTCTAGGTGCACTTTCCATTTCTAAAAAGGAAATTTAGAAATAATAAAATAATTCAGATAGAATTGTGATATTCTTTTTAATGTAAAGATATAAAAAGTTATTTCAAAACTTAATTTCCAGCTCATAAAGTCTAAATTGATTTCACAAGTAATTAGCAACTATAAAGAAATATTTGAATTTTTTATTGTATGGCTGAATTTGAATAGGAAGCTATTTATATAATGTATAGTAATAAAAGAATAGGGTTTTTGTCATAACATCCAGATTTTACATCTTTCAATTTATTACTTTAATAAAAAAAAAGATTTGAATACATTGAAGATAATACGACAGTTGCAAAAGATAATTTTTATAACAATTATAATGAATATCTCCAACGGTCCCGAACTTTTCTACTAAGGACGTATGTGTCTTTATTTTGTTTATTATGTAAGCAGTACTATATTCTTCATCCAAGTAATGAAAGTATTGGTATTTTTCCTAGTTATCTGCACCACAATCTCTAGATAAATTGTACTTCCGGATGGATGAATCTAAGATGGAGAATTATTTGCAATATTTGCTGTTATCGATACCGTCTAAATGAGTCCCACATTTTCCGATTGTTTTTGTTTAAGTAGTATTTGGTTTGATATTTTCAACAGCCTTAAAATTAGAAAGTTTATTAGTTGTCTGAGGATCCCTTTAAAAAATCTACAACATAATCTTTTCTATTTTGTAAAGACAACTTCTAAAATGTTTGAAAATCTTGATAATTTATGCAAGCTCTACTAGGGACTTTTTGTTTATTTATCTCATCAATAACAATGATTTTGTATATGAAAAATATGTTCATTTGGATTCAAACAATTGAGTCAGATCATGATTTGACAATGTTGTCACACAAATTTTGAGTATACAGAACACGTAGTACTTTTCGTGAAATATAGAATGAGTTAGTGTAGACCTTTTTTGATATTTTGCTCGATAGGAACGAGTATACGTTCCTATTACTATTACAGTAAGATTTGTTTGAGATATTTATTTCTTGTTTTTTACAGATGTTGTTAAAGTAAAAAAATTTGTGTTTTTCTGAAATTATGATTTTTTAAAAAGTATTAAAAGTAAATATCTTAAAAATTTCTGGTGCAGATAATTATCCTTTTCTCCGCACTTCTTTCTTCTATTCTATTAATAGACATGATTTAATGAGTTCAATTAAAGCAACAATCAATGTGGTTTTATTATATATCTTGAATATATATCTTCAGTTCTAATATCTATTACCTCTATATATGAATAACTGGTCTAAGTAAAATTTGATATAAAACAAGTATTATATATTCTAGTCTGCAATTTAACAGCAAAATTTATTCATCGTCTATTGCTCTAAGAGAGTATCGTTTACAAAGTCCAACAATTTTCTTTAAATTGAGGATAGATTTTCACATTTATATGCATAATGCTTCTCTAACTGCCATTACCATTACGCCATCATTCTCATATGTGCTAGAGACGTAAAGAATTATTTGACATATTGCACTTTGCTCAACATGAAAATCGTATAAGTCTGCCAACACAGTGCACCAAGTTTCTATATAAATCCTTCCAAGATTTTGAACCTTGTGCTATTTTGTATTTGAGTTCAGGTAATTTATAAGAGAAGACGTCCAGAGCTAAATTCTATTACTTATGGGAGGTAAAATAAATTTGTTGCTCCATTTAGTTTTCTAAAATTGGCTTCGAATTTTGTGTTGCATGTTTCTGCATTCGTATGCAACTTTGTGTAAGTTCTCTAATTGAATGTAATTATAATTTGTATAAATCTAAATTATTATGTATAACTTTGTTTTTACTAGCAACCACACCCGTGAAAGCTTTTTGGTTATATTTCCTATTAAAAAGATCAAAAAATTACTAATAACACTGGAACCCTAAATTAATTCACAGATCTTTTAAAAATTTTATATCTTCTTTTGCTTGAAAATTTTGTTACCAGTTTTCTTAAAATAAAAAATTTTTCGATAATTATTCCAATGCGATTTAAAGAATTTTCGTTTTTGAAAAAGCATCAAATGGAATTAAAGATGATAAGCTGTATTTAAAATTTAACTACAATTAATTTATTTATAAACATTTGTCTTCTATTTGGTGAATTTTGGCATTGAAAACTGAATAATATTAAACTATTTGACTATGTAATAAAAAGTTAATAAGTACACATTGAGATCTCCTAAAGTTGTGAATAGCTTTAAAATAGCTCAGAATACTGCAAATATCAATAGAAAAATTTTATTACTGAAAAACATCTTAAGATTTTTATATTTTATATTAAATGGTTAATGACTTACGCTAGAATTTTTCAGGAAAACAACAGCCATATCCAGTAAATAAAATTGACCGAAATTATAAATTCCGTTCATTTACATCAGAAATTGCAAAGGTAAAAACTTAATATTTAGGATAATTTCTTAATATATAGAACAGAGAGAAAATTCTAATGAAAATATAAAAAATTCAAACCATTGAGCCAAAAATGTTGTCCTTTAAAATTAGCAAGTCAAAAGTTTTGAACTTTTATAAAGCTTTGCAGCTGTTTTTTGAAAATGGATTGATAAAATATTAATTTAATAAATTTATTATATTTAATGTAATTGAGATTTTATAGCCTTTTTTGATGCAATATCAAAATTGGTTATATTTATTTGTTACAGAGTTCTATATTTTTATATAGCAGCGAACGTAATAATTTTTTATGGCACTTTTTGGCCAGTTAAAAGTAATTATAAAATATAATCTGATATAATATTAAATTATCCGATAACTATACACCAGGGTGTCCCAAAAAAATTGAAGTTATTTTTTTTTAATGCATACCCGCTAATTTTTTTTATATAATAACAAAACAAATGTAAAAAAAATTTTATGGACTTCGGACTACGGGAACACGTGCCGACTTGTACTGAAACTTGTCTGATCTTGATGAGAAAATCAAACCCATTGCCCACGCTGATGCACTTCATTTAATTAAAATAGATGAAGATAAAATATTTCTAAAGCGTCAAAGAGAACCAGGTCGGCCAGGCTCTTTAGCTGGAGTGGATAAAAAGCTGACTCTTAAAGAAGGAAGAGTGCGGATTAGAGCAATTAATGAAGAAAATCGTCGAATTAAAAATGCTTCTGGTTCTAATTCTTTGATATCATACGAATCTCTAGAAGAAGATTCATCTTCAAGTTCTATTGAGCATACAGATTTTGAAACTTTAATTATAGATAAACACCCAACACCTACCAAAGCCACAGTTGAAAAGGAGATCATTACGCCTAAATTAGTAGCTGCATTAGATAGGTGTCAGCTGAGTGTAAGAGACTCTGTATTTATTATTGGAGCTACTGTTGAGGCTCTTGGATACAATGTTGATGATTTTTCCATAAGTAAGTCTACGATTCAAATAATACGTATGGAAAAACGAAAAGAACATGCTATAGACATAAAATTACGTTTTCAAAATGAAGTTACAGACATCATTATGCTTCACTGGGATGGCAAACTTTTGCCTGACTTGAATGTTCACAACTTAAAAGAAGAACGTCTTCCAATTGTGATTTCATTCGGAAATAAAGAACAACTTATTGCTGTGCCAAGGTTGGTCGATTCTACGAGCAAATCTCAGGCACAGGCAATTTGGAACGCAGTTGTAGACTGGAATATTGAAGATAAGGTGCAAATTCTCTGTTGTGATACTACAGCTTCAAATACAGGTCGTATCAAGGGGACTTGTTTGCTTTTAGAGCAGAAATTTGATAGAGAAATGATTATTTTTACTTGTCGCCATCACATTTATGAACTTGTGTTAAAATCTGTATTTGAAGCAAAAGTCAGAAATGTTGCTTCAAGTCCCGATATTCCACTTTTTAAAGAATTGAAAAATAACTGGAAGCACATCAATCCCACCGAAAGACAGTGTTATGAAGAGAAAATAAAATCATGTTTAACAGATCAAAAAATTTAAAACTTGCTTGAATTTTACAATGCCGAATTAACTAAAATAATAATTCGAGATGACTATCGAGAATTAATAGAGCTCTCTGTCATATTTTTGGGCAGTGATCCTGAAAATCAAGCTTCCAGGTACTATGCATCAAGCTCGATAGATGGCGAGATCCATTTATTCTTTAAAAATATCATTATTTAGCTATCAGCTTAAAATGAAGGATAGCGATAAGGCAGGGCTGTTAGATGTTTGCTTGTTTATTGTGACTTCTTACGTCAAGCCATGGATACAATGCCTTTGGCAGTTAAAGCACCATATCAAGACTTGTGCTTTTTGAAAGTATTGAAAGTATAGGAAAGTGTTGACAAAAATATTTCAAAAGCAGCTCTACAGAAATTTACTCAGCATTTATGGTATCTGACTAAAGAAGTAGCTGGTTTGTCCTTATTTGATAACGATATAGACTTAAAAACTAAAATAAAAATGGTGGAAAGCTTTAAAAGAAAAAAATCATCGACTCTTGCAAAACCATACATCCCTTCTAATGAAGAGCTTAGTGGTTTATTGTATGGTTAGTTTCACAAATTAACGTAATTATTTATTTAATTTTTAGCAAATAATTTTTTTTTCAGAGAAAAATATCGAAGACTTCATATCACTTAAAAGCAAATCGCTCTTCACTCGTTTGAAAATTGATGAATCTTTCCTCCATGAACCTCCAGCTTTATGGTCGAAAAATGATTCGTTTCTAAATGCAAAAAAAAAAGTTTGGGAATTTAGAGCAGTAAATGATACTGCTAAAAGAGCAGTAAAGTTAACGCAGGATTTTTATGGTCTAGTTACGGTTGAAGAGGAGCAAAGACAGTTTTTATTACGCTGTGTGCAAGAACATAGGAAGCTTTATCCTGACTGCAACAAGAAAACATTGAAAAAAAAATATTTGGAATAGCTTTTATCCTAATGTCAAATAGCAATTAAACAATTTAAGCATTTTCATGCTTTTTTCATAACAGCTATACGAATTTTAATAAGATTTTATAATGAACCTCAATCAAACTCCCTATGTCAAGTTTAACGTCAAGTCGGCACGGGTTATCATAATTCCACAGCAAAAATATTTTTTTTTCCCAATAATTAAAGCCGAATAGAAAAAAATTAGGGGGTATGCATGTTAGATTTCCTAAAAAAAAAAATTTCCTTTATGACTTGGGACACCCTACTATACACGTATTCAATTTATTTTTCCAAGCTGATAAGATTTTGTACATTACTTTCAAAAAATAAGTTAAAAATTAAAAAAACGGAAGTTGATAATAGTTATTAAAAAAATGAAAAATTAGTTTACTGTAAACAATATCTACAATATTCTAAATTGACATAGCACAAAAGAGAAACATTTTTTTTCTTTTATGTTTTTCATTGCGGTACCTAAGGGATTGCATCTTCAAAAAAGGTAAAATCAGGGATATTTTATGTATGTTCCCAAAAGAACAACCCTTAAGGTTATAAAATTAAAAAAAAAAACAGTAGTCAAATAAAATAATTTAAATATCTCATTGTCTAAAAGTAATCATTTGATAAAAAGATTTCTAAACACTAAAATTTACTAAAGGGTAAAATCATCCTTAGTTCTGGATAACTATTGATTTTATGTCTCAAATAATGGAATCTTTAGGTTTTTTTTAAAACATAAAATACCACAGACAAATTTCCCTAGATTTTGTTAGAGATCTTTTAAAGCAGACAATATTCAAATTGAGAGATCCTAAAATTCTTCGTATCTTTTTATTCTATATATATATGACTTTTTCGTAATAACAATAACAGTCTGATTAATTTACGATTTAAAATAAACTATACAAGCATGGCAAATATGTAAAATAATTTTTTCTATTAGCAGCAAAATATAGAAAATAAAAATATTTTGCTAAGTAAACTTGCTTTTCTGTTTTGAAAAAAATTACGTGTTTTCCAATAAAGAGCTCTTTTGAGCATTTCAACTCTAATGTTCTGAATGGTGTTCTGTTAAAATTAATTGAATAATTTGTTTAGTCTAAAAAGAACAACAAAATTCAACTTAGTTTATATTTAGGATATTTTTAGAAAAATAATATTGGTGATTAAAACTGAAAGTTTGTGCAGAGAGCCAACAGTTAAATAAAGAGCTGTTGGGTGTCAGCTTTGAAATTTTCTCGACATATGCTATAAATGATAAAACTTTCAAAAAATCTTAGTAGATAACTTATTAATCATATTATATACCCTTTTAGTAAAAGGTCTTAGCTATTGTTTTAGTTTCCTTTTCCATTCATGAATAAAAGATTTTTTATTTCAAAGTTAAAGAATTCTTTTCCTGCCATTTAGATACCTTGGCTGTTTTCATACTCATTTCCATTAAACAAAATTTGTTTAGCAATTTCAAAAGATTTTAATCTGAAGATAGTCTGACACTAGTTTATTATTAAAACTGTAGAATTGAACTAGAATAGTAAATAAAAATTATATGGAGATGTTTGAATTGATGCTTTTAATATTAAATATAATTTTTTGTGTATAACGAAATATGCGTGAAATGAAATTTGATATAATTTTTGTAGAAACGTCTATATTAGACAGCAATAACTGTGAAAGTATTAACTCTGAAAATCTACACCGTTTTAATAAAATTTTAATAAATTTAAATTTCACTTACTCGCTCCTTTAACGATTGAAATATCCTGTTAATGGGCAGACATAAAGTAAGAGATATAATATTAAATTTATGTCAGAGGAGAAAATAGATTGAAATTTTAAATAAAATATGCTTTCCTACTAAAGATTAAAATACTTACATTAAATTTTTCCAAAATTTAGGGGTTTTGACAAAAATAGATAGAAAAATTTATAATTTTTATTAGTAAAATAAGTAAAATCATATTTTTCAATAAAAAAAATTTTATGCATACCCGTTTCCCCTGTAGTACAAGTTGCTGGCGCTGAGGGTGGTCCTCGACCAATATTATTTACAGCAATTACATAAAATTCATATTTTGTATAAGGACTGAGTGATTGTACTGTATAGTGCATAGATATTATACCACTGACTTCACTAAATGCTTGGTTCCCATTTTTTGGTTTATATTGGATTACATAATATTGCAAATTACCCGGACCTTTATATGACCATTCTAAACGGACTGTTGCCGCTGTCACTTCTGATATTTGAACATCAGTTGGAGCATGTGGTAATGCTATAATTATTAAAAATATTTTAATTATATTTCCAATTTTGAAAAGTTTTTAACTTACATTGTACTCTAACTTCGGAAACGGCTTCAATTTGGCCTAATGTTGAGGCCGCTATACATGTGTAATTTGCACTTGTTTGAATATTTTCCAAATATAAAATATTTTTACCAACAGGAATTTCGTTTTCTGGAGTTAGATCTTGAGCACCTAAAAATTGATCGTATATATTGGTAAAAGATTATGTCACAATTTCAAAAAAATATTAATAATAATAGATGATAAGGAATTAGATCTAAAAGAAATTAAACTCTAAATATTAAAAATGAGAAACTAGGTTGAGTTTTCACTTGCTGAATGGGAAATTTACAAAAAAATTGGTTATGGAAATAAATATTTTGAATGGCTTTTTTTACAAATTTACCATAACAATCGTGAATAGAATAATTAATATTGTTTTGGTCCATGATATAATAATCATTGGTAAACTTATTTAACGAAAGTTGTAGAAAATTTTTATAAGTCTCCCAAAGACTTTTTGACAAATTATAAAAATCCAAGTAGTAACTATTAATTAGAATAATGATTAGGTTAAATAGGTAAATCGTGTCAATCAAAATGTTCCTAAGAGTAAATATGTAAATTTTATTTTAAAAAATTATCAAGATCCAAGTATACCAAAATATATAACTAATTAGCTATTGATTTAAAGTGTAATGACAGAAAATAGTTTTAATTGAAAATATATTGGATATTTCCGTCATTAAAATAGGTAGCTATGATTATTTTTAATTAAAAAATATCTACAGTGGGATCCCGATAGTTAAAAAATTAACGAATTATATCTGGCGAACAGCAGATCAGATAACAGGAATATTAACTTGATAAGGGGCACTTCTGACAACTCATAATTATTCAAACTTTAATTTATATTTTTTTTCCAATTTTTAACTTAAATTTTAGATTCATTTTGATGCAAGAATTTATATGTCATCTACATAATTGGAGGACAAGTTAAAGTTTATTAATTTATGAAATATCTAAACTATAATAAAAACATTTCACAAGAGTTAATTTTAAAGAAAAAGTAAAACCATAAAATTATTGCTAACAACTCCAAGTACATAACTAACAATATCCTGTCGCGGATGATTGCTTTGAATGAGTATTTATGTCATTTAAAAGAATTTCAACGCCCTTTTATGTTTTTCTTTGACAATCAACATTTTTTTTGTATTTTTTTACTTTTATACCCTAAAGGAATACCTAGAACTGAATAATTACCTACATTATACAAAGATTAAAATACGACAAAAATAATTTTCAAAAGCTTATTAAAATATACCATGCTGTAATTAAAATAAAGTAATTAATGAAGTTGATGTAATCATGTATACCTTTCATCCATTTGACATGGGGCATTGGGGAGCCAACAGCTACACATGAAAGATTTAGATTAGCACCCAGCATTACCTCGTTTAGTGGCTCAGGTGGCCTAGAAAATGTCGGTACTACACGTCGAACTTTTACATAAAGAGATGCGGCTTTTGAATGTTCTGTACCAACAGAGTTTTCAGCTACACATTCATATTTTCCTTGATCCCCTTCATTACTATCCTCAATTTGTAGACTTCCTGTAATTAAAAATTACACAAAAAAAAAAACTTATTATTTTTGCCATTTGTTTTTTTTTAATTAACGTTTGTTTTGTTGGGCTCCTGTCGCATTTATTATTTTTAGTGGTACAAAAAAAATTTAACTTAGGCTAATTTGAAAAGTAAAAATCTTAAGATAAGCAAAACAAGACTAAATTTGTTACGCTAGTCGACATTTAATTAATTCTTTTTATTAAGCAGAATATTACTCGCACAAATGAAATTTTTGCTTAACATTTCTTTCAATTTGTTTTTATTATACGTATAATTTTTGTGAACCCGCATATCCAACGGCCAATTGTATTTGATATTATTTTTACTAGAAATAATTATGAAGTTGTTTAAAGAAAATAGCCTCAACTAGAAGTTCAATATGAGTCACGTTCATTTTGAACAGCTTGTGCTGAAAGGAGAAATCGTGATTGTAATTTATCTGCTCAAGATATTCAAGTCTGCAATACTTTAGTAAAATGCACATCAGCACTACAACATATTTCATTGCACGTAATGTTTATGAAATCCTTTATACCTCTAAGTATTTTCAGATACTTAGAATAGAATCATAAAAAAAACAAAATAATCCAATCTCTACTCCCTGCTGATATATCTATAGAAAACCTACAAAAACAAGTATTCTATTTTTTACTTTATTTTTGGCCTTTTCCATATTTTCCACTTCATGCATGAAAGGACCTATGAGATTGTTATTACAATTTCAAGTATTTTTTTTTGTCATTTTTTAAAAAAAAGTATATGATTGGAGTTTCCGAGTCATATACCAATTACGTGGGTCTTTTTCGACGTCTTATAAATTCTTTGGCCTCCGAATCAGCGTTTTGGATTATACTTACTTTGTTCTGCATCTTCAAGTCCTTCAAAAAAGGTAGCAATGGTAAGTTTATACATTTAAATAGCCAAAAGGAACAGTAAAGTACAATAGCTTATGGTTTCTGATTATATCCCAAAAGATGTGGGATAAAATTGAGATTGCTGGATTAAGAAAATTATTTTTGACTTCCAGGTCGATAACTGCTGGAGTTTGTGTTCTGCCTAGATATTCATGGTTAGAAAAAATTTAGAGTAGCTCACTTAAAGGACCAAAAATTTGGATAATATTTCAGATAATTTATGGATCCTTTAGGGTTTGAATGTAATTTTGGGATTTTAGCATAATTTTGCGCTTCTTGTTCAAAAATTATTTGATAAATAATATTCAAGAAACAAACTTAACATATTTGTTTAAGTAAACAAAACTAAAACTAGTCACAAATATTCTTAAAGGAAAATATAGTAAAAGTTTAAGATAGTCTCGGAAGGAAGCATAAAAGAAGCAAAGTAAAATTTAAAGGATGTTTAAAAAATAGATTATTTGGAAAATGAAGGATAAAAAATAAACAAATTTCATAAACTTATGTATTAAATTGTGAGGTCTTTTAATTTCCATTTAACAAGAAGAGCGAGAAAAATACTTCTACGACGTGATTTTTCTTTAAGGAAGAAAGGGTTAGTTAGTTTTTTATTATAAATATGAAAAGTATAAAAGAAAGGTATATAAGATAGATATAGAAAATATTTCTACAATATAAAAGAAATAAAAGGTAAACATATAAGAGATTTGATAGAACAATTGTAGCCAAACTTCAAACGAAATTTTGTGGTATAACGATAAATAAAATAAAGGCTTAAAACTACGCAGAAATAGTAAAAACGATTTTCGAATTTTAAAGTAAATATATATAAAAGATAAAAGATAATCAGGAGCAAACGAGATATTTGTTTTAAAAGCATTAATTTTATTTTTATATTCATGAAGTATTATTATTATCAAAATTTATAAAATTATATTCGTGAAAAAATCACTCATTAGAATTTAGCTTTGATTAATTTTATAATTCCTACAATGCAAGAAATACTATGACAACAAGAGCTTGGTTTGATACATATTCTCCAGACTTTTTTGTTTGATCTTGAAACTTAATAAAATCCTTTAAAAGTTAAATCTTGAATAAAAAGAGCAACAGTAAAAATTACTAATGAGTAATATTTTTAGCATTTTTTGCATTAAAGAATTTCTTTTAGTATTTTATTTTCATGAACTTTTAGAACAAGTTTTAAAATATGGAATTTATCAAATGGAATAATGTTAGCTTTGTTATAATTGCACTTAATTAACATGTTTTAGTTTTATACAATTATAAATTAATATAAAATAAATTCAATAAACGTTTAAAGTCTCAATCTTATTATATTTTCTCTATAACATAGTTACATATTCAAAATAAAGTTGTATGAAAAACAAAACAGTATTCCGTTGTATTCTACGGGAAAAACCAAATGTGCTATTTAATTGCATTAAATGGAGCAAATGCGTATATCGATTGAATTACTGCAACAGGATATCTTATTTTTGTGTATATACAATATGCTGATAGTAAAAGAAATTTCCAGGAATAAACTAAAAGGCATCCAATTACGTTCGAACAATATCTTAATATGACTTTCTATGCTCCATTTGCGTATATAGTTTGTAGCTCTTAAGCTATAAAAAGGTATCTAAATTACTGCATGTAAAACCAAAAATGAAAACATCTGCCCTGTAAGAAATTGTAACATAATTTTATGAATAAAATATATCTACCAGAAAGAAAAATTTAACAAAGTTGCTAAGAAAGTTATGGACAAAAACAATTTTATTAATGTAGTCGAATGTAGAACTAGTAAAGGAGTTATTTGTTATAGATAACATAACGAAGTTGGCTGAAGTCTTCTATGTTTTGTAGATTGAAGGGCGTCTTTTGAATTTGAATTTAATTGGATATCTTAAAGTGGTAAATAAATCTAATAAAATAAAATAAATATTCATGTAAATTAGAAGTGGTTTATATCTTGTGATGGGCTAAAACTTAGTAAAGTGAAAGATTTCAAAAAAGAGATGTAAATATGTAATACGCAGAGGATAGTTATTGTAGAAAATATTAGTTTTTCTAATCTTCATAATTTGAATAAGTGTTTTATATTTAACAAGGAAGAAGAAGAAGTGAAAGATTTAGTGATAAATCAGAAAATAATTTTAAAATTCAAATAACGAGAAATCTATGAATTATTTGCGAGTTGATTTACACTGATTAATATTTTAAGAAAAAAGAATATTTCAATAAATAAGTAGTTTATTTTTTGATTACATTAAATTTTATTTAAAATAGTACTAAACGATAGTAATTTTCATATAAAATTTTTTTGCAAAACACGAGGCAGTTTTTGTTTGTGATTTTCAAGTTATATATGTAACCAAATAAGAAAAATTTTTCCTAATATAAATACTCAAATGAGCTTATGTTTAATTGAAAAATAAATACGTACATATTACCACAATACATTTAAAATTGATTTCTCGAATACGTACCGCCATTTACTAAGTTAAATGAAATGAGTTTATTATTTGTTATTGGTTTTAAGTTTCTGGTAATGCACTAAGCCTTTACCAAAATACATTCTTAGAGCTACATTAAAATTTGCAGGATATAAAAAAACTGTTTATAAAATATCCTATCAATTACACCACTGAACAAATCGTGAAATATTTTGCTGTACTGCATCATTGGTAGCATTTTTATTTATTGATAGGAAAAACTATGCTTTATAAAAAATTATAAACTATTTGAAGCAGGTTTATATTTACCTAAAAGGATACACATAGAAAACAAAAATACAATAAATGCTAGTCTAGTGCAAGCTTAAGCAATATAAATTGATTTAGTTTAGTAAAAATTTGAGGGCAAACGTTATTTGTTTTTTTTTCACAATTTATTTCCTTAAAGGAAAAAAAATCGATTAAAAAGTTTTCTGTATATTTAGGATATTTTGGATCTATTGAACCATCTCTGCTTTATTTTTGGCATTCACAATAAATACTTCTTCAAATTCCTAAAAATTCAATCTTATAATATAAGCACATGAATAAATTTTTCAAGCCCTCTTCTTAAAAAATTGTCACAGTATTTGTTTGGTTAGCATGGCCTTAATTTATGTAGCTCAATAAAATATAAGAGAAACCAAAGAAGAAGAAATGTATATAAAGTTAATAAATTGAAAATTTGATTTTCGGTCATAATTTTCAAAAAATTTTTACTCTTATTAAATTCGTTAGAATTATATAAAATTTCATTTATAATAAACTTGGCTAAAGCTTCAATAAAATTTCTATAAGTTATTTCATATTCATCCAACAAGTTAAACGGCTTTAAGTAAATTTCCATTAAATAGTAGGACAATTTAGTCAATTTTTAAATGCAAATTCGTTGAATAATTTATTCCATTAATTTAACAAAGTCTTGAATGACAGAAATATTGTTACTAGCTTTCTGTTATTTGAAATTAGCTAAAGAAATTGAGTACTTTTGAATAATTAAAAGAATTTATCTTGTTATAGTACTAGTTGAAAGCTTGTAGATGTCTTATGGAAACAATTTCCCCAATTTAATTTCTTTTGACATTATTTTACCAGTTTACTGAACTCGATAAAAAAGATTCCCCATATATTTCATTAACAATAGTCAATTACATAAAAAAAAGAGAAGAAATTATAGCTTAATATATGTTGTATGTAGTAGCAAAATCAATTCAAATCGATTACCTTTGTACCAGATAAAATTTAACGTTTGATATCTCTTTAAATATTCAAAAAGCATTTTCAGTAATTTCATACCCTCATTCTATGTACTATAGTCCTTAGCGTCTCTAAACGCCAAGGGCTTATGTTACACATATATCACGTGTGGTACGTTGAGTGGTTACATCGTGGGAAATCTTTAGTATTCCAGGCAAGTAAATAACGATACATTAGATCTTGCAGTTATTCTCTAAATTATTCTCGACTGATGCTAAGTTTTATACTATCTTAAGCATTTATGTTAAGCCAAAGGCTATATTTGTGGTGTAAAATCAACTGGCAAACTTAATCCTTAAAAATAAAACCTAAATTTACACTGTACACAACATATATAACCAAATATATAGATACTTTGTAGATGGTAGAAAGTAAATCAAAAAGGCAAAAAAAAAAAAAAATGACGAGAAGATATAATATATCTTAGATAAATCCTAACGAAGTGTTGCTATTTCTAGGGAAATACACGGATAAGATAGATTATAGTACAACAATTTCAAGTATGCAAACAGTAGTAATTGCTTCTATAGAGTAAACGGGTTTGAATACAAAACAAACTACGCAATCTGCTTGGAAGGAATTGAATGTTTGTCTCCTTCTGCAGCAATTTCAAAAACAATTTTCTTAGAAATTTGTGTTGAAACTGATTTTCTACATAAAATAAATAGAAAGCCTTTGGATTTGATGTTTGTTTTTCAGCAATCATTGTCAGCTGACATAAAATTGCATATGTAGAATTGATTTCTAAAATGTTGATAAATATAGAAAATTTTTATTTAAAACTGACAATTTTAAAAAATTAAAGTTTGAGCCCACTTCAACCAGGAAGATATGTAGTGAAATGATGTAACAGATTAACCATGGTCAAAAGATATTTGGTAGTAATGAAATGCTTTTAATATAATTATCTCTATCGTTCTATAGAATGGATTCAAGATTCTTCAGATTTATTGGGCTTCCCAGCTAATTCGAGTAGGATAGAAAATTAAGCGTTATGCTTTTGAGATTTAAGCTACTTTGTATTAGTGATGGTTTTTGGTAAATGGAAAAGTGTCTGGCTGTAATAATTCAGAGAATTAAATAACTGATAGATAGTTGGTTTTTGTAGCAGATTCTATAGATTAAAAGCTTTTTACTATTTATATATATTTAAGCAATAGCAAAATGCTTTCATGAATCCTATTAATTTTTAAAAGATAATTTCTTACAAACACAAAAACTATAAAGTTGTTTTTGCTATTTTAAAAAAAAAAGCGTGTGATTGGCGACATCGTTATAATATCTTAAAAAAACAACGGTTTTGCCCTAGGTATAAATAGATAAATTATTTCGCTGCTAAATCAACTCAGCGGCTATCTGAGTAGAAATGACCACTTGAAAGCCTATTAAAGTATAGATATATAAGCACAGCTTTGGGCCTGTAAGGCCTTTGTTTTTTTTTTTTTTTTGAGAAATTTATTGTATTAAGTTTACTATCGACGGTGCAAAATATTTTTTAAAAAAGGATATTACCTTTCATTATCAAAAATCACATAAAAAAACAAGTTAATGCAAATTAAACTGAGTTGAAATTCTGATTGCTAACGTAACCAACACTGAAAATGGTTACTTTTTGTTTGTTTCAAATGTAATTATTCTTTATAAAAAAAATTTGAAACAAACAGTTAATTAAGAAACAAATCAAAAAATGATTGTAAACTTTTAACAGAACTAAAAGCAAGGTAAACAATAGTTTTAATGAAAAATTCTTGCGATTACATTGAATCAATTAAAAATATCATAAATTAAAATATATTTTTAGATAAAAACATTGATTTGAACACAATAACTGACTCAAGATAAAATTGATAGCAGGACTTTGAAAATATTAAACCACTTTAAAAGGGTAAATGAAAAATTAAGATTGAAAAACGTGTTTTTTACATGTTTTGTTCATTTAAAAAAATTCTTGTTTGCTACGTATTCTACAGTTCTATACAAAATGGAAAATATGAAAACTCACAAAAAAAACACATAAGAGTGCATGAAAAATTTTTAAATTAAAAATCTTTTTCGTAACTACTATCCAAATGAATTCCATTATTCTCTTCAACGAATTCAAACATAAACATAAAAAATATAAAGGTCAGCATCCTTTTTGTTAAATGAAATTTTCATGAAAATCAATTAAACAGCTTTTACTTGTGGTAATGTGTACGATTTCTGAATTTTTGTATTACACGTGTCGCTAATTTGGTGAACTTTTTCAGTATTAAATTCGAACCCATTGAATACAATTAATTGCTTACTGTAACTTGTATTGATTTTACCATTTGTTATTACTAAATTTCCTATATTTATTTATTTTTGTTAGAGAATGTATTTCCTTTGTACCTTTTAATAGGTTTGTTATCAGAAAATTGCTTCTCTATAAGCAATCGGATATTTGCAATGAAAATGACTTTTAGGTAAATGGTTAAGCGACATTATTTGCGATCACAGCTGTATATGAAAATGAGACTGTTACTATAAAGCGTTACCTGTATTGCACTTGACATTTATTGCTTTATACAACTTGTATATTATTTGTATAAATGAATTTTATATTTTTATTATTTTTATTTTGTTTTTATTTTTTCATTCAACTTGAAAAAGATACTATTTCGTATGTATATCAAAAACCCAAATCCATCACGCCCCAATCTGAAACATATGTCCTGACATATATAATCGTGGACAGTATAGAAATGTACAATCCATATTTATGTTCGTTTTATCCGATGATATATTTCCACATTCGACATAAAAAGGATATCGATACTTCTCTGTAGATAAATAAGCCGATAAATAGACACATATTTTGACCCATATTTTGTTGTTATTTTTTTTTTCTCCTATATTTGCCCTGTTAGTTTTATAGATGAACGGAAATATTTGAAATGCCCAAGAGTGCTGGTATGTGCGCTTTCATATAGACCTAGTTTGAAGTTTTCTATAGTACATCTAGGGAAAAAAAACAAAAAAAAAAATCTATACAAGAAAGTCTATATAACTGAATACGTGGACAGCAAATAGATCCATAAAAAATTAATAGGCTATTGACAGCCCTAAATCATTTTAATGGCACTTTGCTAGCTGTTTTTTTGATCTTTCCTTTTATATGGTCATCATTTCTTTTAAGGATGGATATAAGTTTCAAAATTATTTAAAGGGAAACCCTTTCAAGTTAAGCCTTTAATATAGAAAGAACTTTGAAATTTGGAATTGAATGTAATCAAAAGTGAATCGGTAATAGAACAAAGTTCATTTTATATAACATAAACGAAAGTAAGTTAAGAAACAATTTAAATTTTATAAGAAAAGTAGTTGTTAGATGAGATACATTTCTTGAAGGGATGAACATAAATCAATAAATATCTTTTTAAAGTCAGTAAATTTTTACTGTTCTAATTCTCAACTTGTTAAATGCCTATATAAAAAAACATTTTTCACTGTTTCAAATGAAATCTAACCAATCTTTTCTTAAATTTACAAGCCAGACTAGCAGCTATTTCAATTTGGAATTTGACTCCGAATCAGATCGTGGTCGTTATGGATGCAGCATCTTACATTTACACGATAAGTAACTTTTCGCAATTATTTGAAATTGATCGTCACTTGCCATGTGTCGTTTTGTCACACAATAAAAAGCGCATTAAAATTGAACCATAGTCTTATATGCTGTGAAGTATTTAAAGATCATTTAATTAATATCCACAAATTTTGACCAGATTTGAGATATTTCCAAAGGCCGTGCACAAACATATCATAGGTTTTGTGTAGTGTGGTTATAATATTATTTAGTAATAGGAACTAAAGTTGGATCAGCATTCAAAATTGCAATTTAAAGGCTTTTCTATATTATGTTTGACTAATACCAGTTTTAATAGCGTGCTTACTTTCAATACTTAAATCAGAATCTCTGAAATTTTTTAAAGTTTTGAGCTCAACGCTTTTATATACTTCTAAACACAGGAAAAATTTTATAAAAAAATTTTTCAAAACATTTGCTACAATAAGTAAAATACTTTAAAGATTATTTCTTCAAAATATAAATTAATTATTAAAATTTTTTTTAAAATATTTCAAAAAATTTTCAGAGATTTTATCAAAATTTCAAATGTCTTATGCAATGAATGAAACAAATTGTTAAAGTAGTCTTCAAAGAAATATTTATTAGCAACTTCAAACAAATACTTAATTAAAGCAAATTTATAATCAAAAAAAGGCGACCCATTAAATAAAGGATTTAGAAAATTAGGGTTGCTTTTCTAAAAAGTTTAGGTTTTGGGATAAAAGTTAAAATGTGTTGTGCTACAAAATAAATTCTTATGGGCAAAATATTTCTTTCAGGATGTTAAGGTACATTTAAAATGCTACCAGGTTAATTATTTAATTTTTGATTAATTTTAAGTTAGTAGCTTGCATTTTTTAGTTGTGTTTATAAAAAGTTCATTTTAATATTACCAATTTTTAATTTGCCTGTGTTATGAATTCAGGTTTATATTTTTGATATATAACCATAAGAATTCAATTCAATCAGGATGTTAAATCCTATTGGTTAATTTAAACTAAATTTTGTTACTTAAAAGATTTAAATGTTTTTAAGTGAAAGATATAAAAAAATCTATACTTTTTTTATTTGCATTACCAAAATCAATACCAATTTCTATGCATAACTCTAAATTGATATTTTTAAATCTTTCAAATAAAAATAATGAACCACAAATATTAAAATTTTGCATTCTTGAAAATTGTAAGTAAACCAATTTTATTTTTCTACAAACCACTAATTTAAACAAATAAACCAACTTTAAATTAAACCAGTTTTTATATTACAAAGGCTTTATAACTTTTTCAAATGGAAAGCAGATATTCATTTGATTTTCAAATGCTTTTCCTTAGTGTAAACACAGATCGAAAGAAAATAATAAAAAAGGGGTATCTTTAACACATTTCTACTGAATTCATGTTTTATGCTAACATATATACATCCTGTATTACTTTTACATTTACGGGAATCTTTTCAAGATTTATCTTGAAAAATTTTTCAATTAAAAAAGTTTTTCGTTTATATCTTAGATAAGGATATATGAGTGGAAATTGCAATCATAGTTGACCTATGGCATCATAAATTTGAAAAAGAAATAAAAATAATAATAATAATTTTGCGAAGTCTTTCCTATATTTAAGTTTATGAAAAATAATCATTTGGAATCGTCGGTGTGGAAATATTCTAAATGAGTTTTGCTATTTAATCGAGGGAAATTTATCAATATCCGGCAAAAATCTGATATCAGAATATGAAATCAGTTTAGGTAAATAAATCTTTTAGGAATTCTGTACTTCTATCCAATCATAAATTTCAATTGGATGAAATTTTCGGATTTAGCTATTTTGGATAATTTACAAATAGAAATTATTGTTGATTTTTTTTTTTTTCTTTTTGGTTCAACTATTTAGCAAGGCCTAAAAAGATAAACTTTTTCAATTTACAAAAAAAAAACTCAATTATATGCGATGCGAATAAAACATTTCAAATGTTAGGGTGTTGAATTTTTTTGTACAATATTTGAACAAAAGCAATCTCAGCGTCAGGTTTAAGCACAAGTCTTCAAAAAAATTTTGATTTGATGTTTTTAACGTGAAAAAGAGACTTCCATAAAATAAACAAAATAAAAATGATTAAAAAGAAATGAATTTTAGAAATATGACATTATTAGCTAATATTGGTTAAAACAAGGGTCAAACAAGGTAACGCCAAAGTGTTTTGGAAAGAGGTGTAAGAAGCCTTTAGTTAAGAAATATTTTAATGTGCGATTGGCTCAGGATGAGCTCAGGAATCGTGATAGTTTTGCATCAGATATTTGCATTTTTTATGACTCAAAAATTTTAAAAAGGGATTGCATTAAGTTCTATCTTTCCAATTTATACAATAGAAAATTACTCCTGGATACTTGATTTAGTCACAAACATAAAAAGAAATTTCACTAAATATCTGCGGTACAGAAAACCAAAAACAAAATTCTTTATATCCATCTAAAAAACTAGCGATAAATTTTACTTTATATGTTAAAAAAAACCCAAAAAGTAAATAAAAATGAAAAGAATATAATAAATGTAAAGATACAAACCATTTTATCCACTTTCAATTAAGGACAACAACAATAACTGAAATCTTTACAACTTGCTTTATGTTGATATTCACCTTTTGAAAAGTTTTATATTAAATTTTATACTAAAAATTTAATGAACGTGTTAATTTTGGTAGTAAATTTTAACCTACTTTAACCTACTTGAATGCTCAAACATACATTTGTAAGCCTTGATATAACAGAAACTGAGAATTTTTAAATTTTATTTAAAATTTTTATTTATTAATCCTTGCTATAAATCAGACAGCTTTTATTTAGTAGAATAAGGTTCCATAAAAACAACGTAATTTTTTTCCATTCACATTTAATAGATAAAAAACTCGAAAAACTACGCCATTGAGTTTTCATAAAAATTATCTTGTTTACTGACCTTCAATAAGTGTGTACCGTGAATCGCTCATATCAACTTTTGTCATATTTTTCATCCAATAAATAACTGGAGGTGGTATTCCAGTTGCATTGCACTGCAAAATGGCTGTATGACCAACTTCAATGACTCGAGTAGATGGATTTTGTGTTATTGTTGGAAATCCTTTTGGCGCTTTTTCACCTGGAAAATAAAAATAATTTGATAATAATAATTTTTGCAAGCTTCAAATTTTTCTTGTATAATTCTTGTTACGTCAATGTTATTTATAAATTTTAATCTTTAAATATTGAAACTTTTTCTACTAGGTTTACAAAATTTAGGCTAGAACTGTTTATATCAAAATATTTTAATTATTTTTAAAAATGCTAGAAAATTTATTCAAAAATTATTACAAAAATATTGAAAGGACTATTTTGAAATTATGTTCTGAATCGTTTATTTAGACAAGTAGATGCGCACATAATAAAATTTATAAATCTTACGTAAAAATTGTTTGTTCGATTTTCTTTAATTGATTACCTAACAGATTGTTAACGGTACATAAACGCATTATAGATTTCCTACAATTAAGAAAATATTAACTTTTTATATACTCAGACGCGACAGAAGACTTTTATGTAAAAGAGAGAATGACAGCTATAAAGTAAAACTCTTACCGGACGGAAAATCGAAAAAAAAGAATGATAGACTTTTTGTTCTTCAGGAAATTATATTTCTTGTTGGCTAAATCGTTAATTCGGTTTTATACAAACTTTTTACGATTAGTACTGAAAAAATTCGGAGATAAATCGAGAAAAAACATTCTCTTGAAATTCTCTCCTCGAAAAAAAAGTTTCAAACGGGAAAATAGTGAAACAAGATCATTAAGTTCAAAATTTGTGCAACGTTTTGTTAGGAAAAGAACAATTTTTGGAAAATTGATGTGAGAAAAATAATATTTTTTAACAAGATAATACTGCAATACATAATAGGATTGTTCAGAGGATGTAATGCTTTTGACTGGCTCGATTTAAATCCCAGTGAAAACCTATGGGATATAATTTGCATAAATTATACTCACCCAAGCTCCCAGAAATTCTTATGGTAACAATTAGTTAACAAAAAGTAAAAATAACGCGGGGGGGAAAATGGTAGCAAAAATCTTTTAGAAAATTTAATTTACAGTATTGAAAACATGGAATTAATTAAAAATTAGAGTAAACATACAAAATTATGGCAAAAATTTAAATGATCTTGGTTCAAAGTTTAGAGTAAGCCGTCAAGCATAAAACGTAAACAACGTCTAAATACTACCCAAGCACATCACATATCACAAATTACTTTAAAAAAGACTCGGCTATAGATCAATATAGCCTTGTTTAGATTTTTTACTTAAAAATTGAATTGAAAAAGAATGGCTCTAATTATTTCCACCATTGCACATAAGCTATAAAAAGACAACGTATTACAGTGTTTAAACAGAGTCTAAATTGGAGTAAATAAAGGGTTTTATTCAGAAAACTCAAACAATTTCTAAAAAAACTCCTTATTTATAATATACGTTTACTTTGAGTATAACGTTTATAGAATTTATAAAGGTCATTTTAAATTTTAAAGTTTTATTTCGTTGTACTGAAGGATATTTTGATAGCAATCAGCTTGTGCTTATTTCATTAGGTACTTATTTGATATCAAATTGACCATATAAAAAAATAAAATGGAAAATAATTCAATTATTGGAAAAAAATTTTTATATAAAATTTTCTGGCTAAATAAAAATATTTTCAACAAGTAAATAATGCAAGTCGAAAGAAAAAAACATTAAGTAAACTATAAGCTGACCAAACGAAGTGTTCAATAAATTTTCAATACAAGTGACCAGTAAATTCTAGCTCAATAGCTTTCTAAATAATGTTTCGTCCTTTTTTGTTTGTTAAATTCCATGTTTAAGAAAAACTATTGAGAATTACACACGATAAGAAAATATCCTTTAGATTACCGGTGTTAGTATTTTGCTAGAATCCAATTTATATATACATTCGATTTCTTGTTATACGTAAGTAATCGTAATATAATCGAAATAAGAGCGACCAAAGAGCACTTGTGAAAGTCAGTTAAATGAAAATCAAATAGCCTCTAAAGGAGTGGGCGTCTATATAAGCAATTTAGTATCCTTTACAGTTCTGGCAAAAGTTTTTCTCGTTTTATTTTGTAAATATATTATCAGAAATACGCAATAGAAGCTTTTGAAATGGAGAAACACCAAACTGAATAGATATTTTTGGCTTAACAACGGATAATACCATTTCAATGTAATAAATTGGTATTGAAAATTGGTTGTCATCTATTGGGTTGCTAGCAAAACTGATTTTTTTTTTCATCTTAATTTGAAATCCAAAACCAATCATCATAGCTCGTTTTTTAAGGATTTTATCCGTTTTTCTAAGTAGTTAAAATTTTGAACTCATTTAATTTTTAAAATAATATACTTTTGAATTTTTTATGTGCCTGTTTAGAATTCAAAATCCTACTTTTTAAACTATAATTTCATCATAACAGTTAACAAAATTTTCGCTATGTTTTCTAATCAAAAGCTGTTGTCATAACCACAGAAAATGTAATTTTTAGTTACCACAAATGTGTGTATGTAAATGTGGCCAAACATTATGGCTCTATTTGGGTTATTAGTAGCCATTGTAAGAGGCAAACTGTTGACAGTCAAGAACATATGTTTCTATCTAAATGTATAAAGGACATATTAAGGAATTCTTAAAATGTTGTATATTCCACATATGGAATTTACAAAAGCTTCGCGAGACTTATTAAAATGGCTTGTATGCAAATGGTAATTCCAATGTAGCATTAATGTTTGAATGAAAATTTCCCTTACACACGAATTCTCTCTAATAAACTTATACACATCGAGTTTTTTAATGCTTTCACCATTTTGCTTGGTATAAAATTTCGTCTTAACATACAATCCCTTTGTAATGTCCTTAAGTTATTGGGTGATAGCGTTAATATCAGTAGAACTCCAAAATGGAATTTTGTCGCTTATATCCTGTAGTTCTGTTATACTCTATATTATACATTTGTATTTACCTAAATATATATGAGTATATGTATATATATATATATACGTATATGGTTAAAAACTTACATATGTTTCAAGATTTCCTACATACTTGTATGAATATGCAAAATATTAGAGAACAGTTCAAAGAAATAAAGAGGGTGGAAGTGTGAACCTGCTAAAGAAGATATTACAACATCAGAAACGGAAGGAAATTTTCTTTGCTTTGTTTTCTCATTCTTCTCTCAGCCCATTTTAATTTTTAAGCACCATTAAGATTGTATTCATCTATTGGATTTAGTTCTTTTTCCTACCAAAATATTCTAACCATAACCACATTTGATGGTTCTTGAATTTCTCTTCATGTTAAACATTTATGTAAGCGTATTGCGTTCACCATAGCCGGAAATCATGGTCGTTTTCTAGTCTTGTTACAAGCTTTCAAGTTTTGAATTTGTAATTAGAATTTTATCAAGTACAAGATATAATATTATAGATAAAGATATTGCTTTTAAATGTTCAAGATACAATTTTAAAAAAAGGAAATTTTTTAGGATTTAAAAATTTTAAGACTTTTTAAGTAAATTGTGATGAAGTGATCATAAATTTAGTATAGAGCATTGAGCTTAAAGGTGAAAATCATTTCATGTTACATTCCAAAGATGAAAATAATTTTAATTTTAAGTTTTTAGATTTTGAATTTATATTTTCGAATTTAATATGTGGTTTAGAAATAAAAGAAATATTTATTATTTTTATAAGTGCTTGAGAAATAAAAAACCATCCTTAAGAATATTTAAGATTTAAATAAAATATCTAAGATAATATCGCAATTTTAATTGAAATGGGGGTGTTTGGTGTTCCCGAAAGTATGGAAAAAAATTTCCCGAGGCCGCCATTTTGTTAGCTTCGACCAGGCACTAGATTATTTATTAATAAAACTTATATTTTTTTGATTTTAAATTAATCTCCAAGGATTTGTGATGGTCACCGCAAGGAACTTCTGTTTGAACTGGGTTAACAGAAACAGCCATAACTTTTAAAATTATTAAATTTTTTTTCTTCAGATTTTCGTAAAGTCAAGTGGCATATTTTTACTTTTATAAAATAAAATAATTTACTGGGAAAAAAAATTATTTAAAATTATCATTTTTTGATGTCTCTGACTACCCCTAACCTCTTAAGTTTAAAGCATTTTTAGTCAGGGATGAATAAAATTTCTATGTAATAATAAATTTTTTAATATTTTTTTATATAATAATATATTTTTTTGGTAAAAAAATAAATAAATAAAAAACAGTTAATAAAACAATACGAGATATCTTACAAGTGGAGCTCAGCAACGATATTTTTCGCTTTAAAATCAATAAAATCTTGGCAAACAAGCCAAGGAATTTTATTTGCTTAGAAAGGTTTAAGCACTTCGCTCCCCCTGATATAATTGAACCAAATCAATCATAAGAGGGCAATAAGATTTTTTACGTCCGATAACCATTAACAGTCTAAAATTTATTTCCGATTACATGTTCGCTTTTGCTCTAATTGTGAAATGATAATCGTTTTTGTATTTTCAAATGTTTTTTCTACTATGGGTCTGTAGAATAAAAAAAATCCATAAAGGTTTCAGCATAGGAATGGAAGTATTTATGAAAAGAACAATAATCTCACAATAAAATGTCTTTCATCCAAGTCAAAAGATAGCTTGGAAGCTTAAGGACTTCATGAGATTTAGACGATAATAGGAAAATAATTACCTAGACTTAATACAATGTTAAATGTTTCCTTTATATTTCTGCAACTTCTTTTTAAATACACAAAAAATTGTTATGTTATCATAATTAAAATTTTGGTCTAGAAAAGGGAGTGGGAGTTTAATAGAAATCTTGTATGGAAAATCTAGCGATTTCGGTGGTAATCAAGGAAAAAAAGCTAAGACGTCAAAGAAAGTTGAGTGTCCGCAAATGGATTATCATGATTTGATAATCATACCTTTATATGGTAAAGTAGTTTAGTATGTTCATCATCTTTTCCTTTATAAAAACCTCAAAAGGCATCACAGACTGAATATATTTGGATATTTTACAGTTGGAGCCACCACTTTTATTCTATAGTCAAAATTTAAGACTGCTACATGAGACCTAAAGATGTATAATAGTAAACTTAAAGCAAAAAGAAAAAAATTGTGATAAGTACTTGCTTAAATAGTGGTTCCCGAATTACATTACTGCTAATAAAAAAGGAATCAGCTTGTTGACAATTAATTATTTCAAAGCAAAGTCCTTTCAGTATTTATCTGTTTTACTCCCATTATTAAAATTATTTAACTGTCCATTACGCGTTTAAAGCGCTGCGCTTACCTTCAATTTTTCTTATGATACTTGAGCTTATTTGGTAAAAAATAAATTTGTCGAAAATTGAATTTTGGGTTTAATATCACGTTTTCAGCGTTAGCTTTAAAAATTCTACTCCATTTAAGTCTTTTTAAAGTTTTTGCAAATGTTGAAAATATTAATATTATTTATGGAAAACTTATTCAATTTCATTTTAATCAATTGAGGATTTGTGGTTTTTCCAAAAAAGAAAAAGGACCACATATATTGTACTACCAAATCAAAGCTCATTTATGATAATAATAACATCCTTTTGAAAGGGAAAAAAAGGTCTGTTGTCAATGTAAAAACTTTTCCATGAATAAATGTTCTTTTGTAAAAGTTTTTTTAGCCATTAGGAAATTGAAAATAAGGGTAAAGGAGTTAAATTACAGAGTTTTTAAGATCTTTCTGATTTTATTTTAATTTAAAAAATTCTTTGATCTAATTATACAATAAGGAAAGTTGTTATTCTTAAAATTAGTTGTCTGATTCTATATAAACGAGACATCATTTAGGAAGGGTATAAAAATTAAAATACATTAAAATCTTTTTAATTTAATTAATTTTTCACATATAATTTGAATATATACAAGTAATAAACAGCAGGTTTCTATTTTAAGAATAAAGTCTTTTGATGATGTTAAAAGCAAATAAAAGCAGTGCTCTTCTAAGCCCAAATATTATCTTTTTAAATAAGTATTTTATAACCTAAATTTTCTGATGCGTAGTCCATTTCTAGTTATTTCAACTAGAACAAAATTAATAATTATGTTTCCTATATGAGATTGGTTTTCATATAAAATGGAATAACAATTATCAAGCTCAGTCAATCGAATAATATAATAAAGGATAACATACACAACTAAGGTCCGACCGAGAACTCGGTCTCAGCCTACTCTCGGCCAAAATCCAGGCCGAGATCTCGGTTCTCGTTCTTGGCTTAAATTTGCCGAGATTCTCGGCCTTAGCCGAGACTGCACACGTGCCAGTCTATCAGTAAGCTATCATAAGCCAGCAAAGTTTTATCAGCTCCACTGATAGACGTTTCACACAGGCTCTCATACTGCAATTGAAATATTACAATACATTAGAGAAGATTGAATTATCCATACAAATTTACAAAATGGCGGAATCGAAATTGTAATATCAATTCTGTGTGAAACGCCTATGACTAGCGTTGCGACTTTTTAGTAGACCTGGGCAGCTATATGATGAGAGACGGCACAACTTAAAAGGCGAAAATCCAGAAAAATTACCGTTTTTGTGTCATAATATTAGCTTATTTAATTTTGAATATTAAAAATGTCCATATACTCATACACACAAAATATAACAATTTATTGCATTTTTTGCACTTTTAACTTTTAACTATCTTACCCATTTTAGCTGCTATGTTTTTAGTCTCGTTCTCGTTCTCGGTCTCGGCCGAGAATATATTTTTTCTCGTTCTCGGTCTCGGTCTCGGCCGAGAACTAAAAATCATTCTCGGTCGGACCTTATACACAACCATGCACTAGTTTTGTATTAATTTTTGTCTCGAATGAATTGGACAAAAGTGAATTTCATTACTATTAAGAACCTTAAGCAATTGATAGTAATGAAAAAAATTAAAGATTAGTAGAGTTGGATTCGGGAAACATCTATACTGAACCAAAAAAGAGGTTAACTTATTCGAACTGCACAGTTTAAATTTATACATAAATACCTAGTGTTTTTGGAGCCATACATAAAGACAAAACTTTTTTGCAAATCCAATCAAAGACATAACCAAAAAAAAATCGAGAAAGCAAATGATTTGAATCAAAAACCTTCAACCAACCAACTATCATAATTTTGTAAAAAGACTGAAATATAACCAACCAAGTTTTAGTCGAAAGAAAGGCAAAGCTTCTCTTTCTCTATTATAATCACCAGAAAAGAAGTTCATTTTGAAAAGTTTCTGGATAATAAGCTTAAATTTTCTACATAAAACAGCAGAATTATTGAAGCTCATATTTTTTTGTCTTAACAAAAATTGTTAAGCTCAACTTAAAGTTTTTTTTCTACTTAATAATTAATGTATCGAAAATATAACACAAAATTCCTGTTAATACTTTAATTTTTAAAATATGATTCTTTTTAAATTCCCATAAAACATAAAATGCATATGCAATTAATTGAGAACAACTTCCATTTTACATTCACCATCTGTACTTTGTTTTATTTTTCTTCTTCTAAAACTTATACAAATTCCATGGGATATTTTTCCATGCAAGTAAAGCAATATGCCCAGCTTAAAAATAATTTTTGGTTACGGTTTTGGACACTCATTCTATATCTATTTTTCTTCAGCTTAAATATCCCTATGGCGTGCATTAAATTCTGAATAAACTAGTATTATCCTGAATATTGTATTCAATGAAAAGTTGAATATTTTCCTGCACATATCCATATTCAATGCACTCGGATAGCTTTGAATGCATATATTTTAAGATTTAATGTCTCCTCTTATCCCATGCAGCTGTGATTTTAATTTTACTATTTTCCTTTTTAGTTCACTGATTTTTGTTGTTGTTTTAAACCTTGGTGTTTGCATTATTCATATTTAAGCTTTTACTGCAACATTAACTGCTCTAAATTAATTGATAGTTGTAAAAGAAAATATTTTTTAATGTTTGAGCTCTTCATTTTTAACAGTTTTTAAAAGCTTCCCATAAGAAAATTCAAAAAAATATTATTTTAAAAAATAAAAATTATTAAGAAATTGATTAAACTGTGCTATCATTTATTTTGAATAGCTTTTTCATATGTCATCAGTATTTTGTGTGTGTTTTTTAAATAGACTATTATCTAAGCAATAATCTCCAAAGGATTTATTTTCCATGAATGGATTTTAATGGGTATTCTGCTTATATCATTCATCATGTACAAAATAACAGTATGAGTTGATTTATAAATATTTACTATCAATAAACTTGCAATGAAGTCACACGAATAAGCTAAATTTATTATAATAATTTTTAAGCAAAATTTATAAGCCATAATTTTTAAGAATTAGTAGCATCTTTCCAGGATGGGTATTTTATTAATAATATACAAGAAAACAATGGAGAGCGTGATTAGGTGAAGGGTATTATATTTGCTGTTTTATTTTATCTCTTCTCAAAGTCATTTAAATGTATCAAAATTTAATAAACATCTCAATAAATTAAAAATATTGGAATATTTTTGCGATTTTAGTGTCTACGTCATACATTATCAAGGATCCAAAGAATATATCTACTTTAAAGATTAATTCCTATTCTCGTTTTCTTTTAAGACTTAAATCTTTAGTTCCGAAACAGTTCTATTTGAAAAGTGGATAAAAATCTTTCAAAAATATTGAAAGCAAACTGAATTAAATCGATTAGATAATAATTTTACCAAAAAATAACAAATAGAAGTAAAAAGTGATATTATAAAATTAAAAAAATGTATTTATTTAAAAGTAGAACTATTTTTACATAACATTCCAAAATATCAATTAAAATTATTTGTTTTTAACATCTCGAATTCTAGACGAAGTAAAAACTTTACTTTAATTTTCCAATATTTTCATGTTTGAGATCAGTAAGTTTCATGAAATTTTCTCTTTGCTAATGTGTCAAATACGAAGTGGTTTTAAGGAAAATTAACACCACACACTTAAGAGTAGCATCTGGCTTTTGCTGGTTGTTGTTTTATACTTATAGTTGCCCTCATTTATGACCACAATAAATATTGTTTTTTTTTTCTTTTTCGCCTTCATATAATGTACATTAGGGTGTACATGGGTGTACAAACTAATGGGAAAACCATTATTTTTGCAAAAATTGTGAAAGAAGTAGAAATTTACCAGATGGCGAAAAAAGTACTTAAGAAATCACTTTAAATGATTTCCTATTTTAGGTTTATATTTTTTATTTTATGTAACTTTGAATATATTACAATTTTTCTATCTACAATTACATACTTTATCTTAAACATACAGCACAAAAAATACGGTTTTTTTAAGGTATATGAAATCCTTTCCATTAATAAACTGATTAAGATAAATTGGTTATTTATTCTTACAAAAGTCCTAATGCCATTCGATTGGATTTTAATTTGTACGTGGAAAAAGTGTATACATCGTTAGTTATAGTAGAAGGGAGATTTCCAAGATACATTGACCGCAACGTGGTAAATTCTCTCGATTTTTTTTTTGTTTTTTAAAACTTGTATTACAAATAAAATGCGCAATTAGCTTAACAAAAAATGACAAATATTTTATACACAAAGCTTAGTTATAATTTTATGCTTCAGAGTCCGCAAAGTATATTCTGGCAGTAAGTGCTACAATTAAAGCAATATTTTCCACAAATGAGTAATTTTTTATGATTAACTCAAGCAAAGGGGAGCACTTGCTACTCTTTATTCATTATAAAAGGAAGCCTAAGCCTACAGGTATTAATTCTAATATATATATATATATATATATATATAAATATATAGATATATTAAATAACTTATCGTTATTATATAAACCAAGAGGAAGGAAAAGTTCATATATAGAGCTCCCAAACACTGAAAATCTTTGTTATAAAGTTTTCCCTAAATTAAACTTTTGGCTTTTGTCTTATGTTTTATG
The DNA here is from genome assembly GCA_947359355.1 of Acrocera orbiculus. Taxonomy (NCBI): domain Eukaryota; kingdom Metazoa; phylum Arthropoda; class Insecta; order Diptera; family Acroceridae; genus Acrocera; species Acrocera orbiculus. Next base: position 8,408,908 of record OX375757.1, read on the forward strand.
CCTGACATTTATAGTTGGCGATAACTTATCCATTAAAGAAGTAAAATATATGGCCATTAACTTAAATATGTGTAAGTATCCTAAATTATCTTATTTAAAATTTATTAATGTTTTGTACAAAAAAGGAAATATTAAAATATTTTTATTAGTTTTCTGTCTAACTTCTTCACTTTCATAACATTAAAAAACTTTAATATAACGATTTATTGGTTAATTTTCTGAAATTCCTTTTAAAAATTTTAACCAATGTCCTGTCCTCAATATAAAAATAACAAAATCACAATATTTATTTCGAGTTACTGATTGATGCTATTCATGCCACAACGAATTTTGCAATAGTTAAAATCAGAATAAATAAATAGAGAAAAAAACGCATTTCAAACAAAATTAGCTAGAAGGTTCAACGATGATGCATTCAACAATCCTTGTTAAGCTGATGATATTGATGAAAAAAAAAATATATGATGTTTTAGTTCAGCCAGAGTAAATGATAAATTTTACAATTAAATGATTGACAATTTTCTGTTTTAAAAAACCATTTTTTATTGCAATAATTGTGTTTGATGCTGCCTCTCCGGTATTTTATTTGTTGTGTTTTGTCTGCTTTGTAAAAAAATACATCCTTTGCATTTGATTAAAAACCTCAACTTTTATTCGATGTTGGTATACAGAAAAATATTGAATTAAGTGTTTAAATTGATTCGATAAAAAATCTTTTTAAATTAGGATATTTGTATTTAACCATAAAGGTTTAGTAAAAGAATATTAAGGAGTTATAAGTAGAAATTGCTAATGCTAAGGTCCTTTTTATATTGAAAAATTTTTCACTTTTGGTAGAAGAAGGGACTTTGTACTAGAAAGTGTTACTCTCTTTGTGGTGTGTGTGTGTGATATTTTTCAAGCAAATTAGTTTTACTTTTGTAATGATCCTTAGAATCTTAATTCAATAAAAATTTTATTTCAAATATAATAAGATCTATGCACTTCGAAAATTGTTAGAGATGTTGATTAAAATTTATTAATTATATGGAAAAAAATTAAAAATCTTTAATGTTATTTTTAATAACTCTCAATAGAATTTTATTTTGTATACATTTCAAAGATTCATAAGGACAAATACAAAAAAAAAAAAAAATACTCTAAGAATACTTAGAATGATAACCAAAATAAAATAGGCCAAAAAAAAAAATCCATCATCAAATTAATGTAAGTGGTAAAAAATTCTCTATACTTAAAAAATACACATTCAAAATGTTTGTGAATAGTATATGTGTCTAGACCCATTTTTTTCATTGTAGCATCTGTAGCTAAAATTTTCTCAGGTGGTTTCTCAAGTAGATTTTCTTGATTAAGATAATTAATCAGTAGTGGTATGCCTCTTATCTAAATTATACTAAAGTTGAAGGACCTTAAGCTTAAAGTGTTTGTCGAGATGGCATTAGTAAATTAAATAATGATTTCCCTGATGCACATATATCTAGAGAAACTTGGTAATTTCCATTAAAAGTACTTCAACAAAGCACTTGAAAATATCCATATAAGTCAGGATATAGATTACATACAAGACTTCTTGTTAATTTGATGAAATCATAATATGAGCTTACAATGTTTATAAATGGTAACAAACTTTTGGAAATTAGAAGTTTCTTTTAAAACTTGTTTTGTTTTGAGCTTGTTCTTTTTTGTTGAGTTCTTTAGCAAATTTCTTAAATGATAGGATATAATTTTGTGAAAACTAAAGAAAAAGCAGCACAGAATACAGATTGCTTTCAAATTATGTAGATAAGTCTCAAAGTTTAAACTGAAGACAAAAAGGGCCGAAAATTTTTAGCTTTGAATATGTAAATGAAATTTATATTTCTTTGTTAAACGACTTTTAGAGGAGTTTTATCATGCTAAAAATATTTTTCATTTTTTGGATATTAAAATTAGTTTTGTCTGATTTCTCATTTAATCATAGATAATATTTCAAAAACATTTAAGTTGAAGAAAATATCTAAAGAATATCTGTTGTTGAATTTAAAAGACAACAGAAGCTTGTTAATATTTTGTTTACAGAAAGAACAATACCCTTCTTTTCAAATTATTTTAGAATAATTATTCATTTTTTTTATTTTATTTGATTATTACAATATTGTTTTTTTAAAATAAAACTATATTTCTTTTGTATTTAATTTAAAAGGAAAAATTTAACTTATTTTTTGGTGAAAGCATGACTTCCTGCATAGAATTTTAGGCAATATTAAGAAAAGAGCTTATGTACATACATATTTTCAAGACAGAATTGATATAGCAGAATAATAGCCGACACACAAAATAAAATTTTTTGGCAAAATTTGACTTTACTTATCCATGAAATCTTCTTTAAAGTTGACAAATTTAATTTAGGTCTTATAAAAGCCATTAAAGATGCCACTAATTTTTGATTGATCCAATTTACTTGCCTTGCGAGGTGTTTAAGTCTGTTGTCAGTCACTTGTCACTTTAAAACAGATCTGGTCACTTAAAAACCCGATATACTGTTTACTTTTTCTTCTTCCACTGTGGCCATTTTTTCGTGCTACCGTTTTAGAAATGCATCAATAACGCAATGTAGTTCCCACTATGAATGGTTAATAGATATCAATTGCAAATATTTGTGGGTTCAAGTTTCACTTTTCGTAGTATCGTGTTTAAGCTTTTGTAATTTTTGGATAAATGTATGCACTTCTAAATAGCTCCAAATTCCATACCATAGAGTATTTTGTTTAATTCGAATACATTTTGAGCACACTTTACTGGTAGTTTAATGTTAAATACCTTTTTCTTTTGTCAGTTATAATTTTTAATAAATATGCAAAGAGGCAAAAGTTGCCTTACATGTTATACTTTTTGTTTAATTTTAAAGTAATTTAAATGAAGTATTTGCATATAAAATGTTACAGCTTCCTCTAACAATGGAAAAATGGAGCAAAAAATCCAGAACAAAGCTTAAAAACATTTAAACGTTTTTCTTTTTTTCTCTGTAATAAAGTTTTATGAATATTTTTTTTTAATATGAAAAAAGATATCCTTTTTTCCCCCAAAATATTTAAGGAGCATATCATACATCTTGTCGGACACAAAAGCTAAAAATACAAACATAATAAAAGTAGAAAAAAAAACTAAAAAAAAAATTACCCTAATGTTAACAAAAGAGTCTTAATATTCTCTAAAGGCTTAAAGCACAGTAAATGTAAATTTACCTGAAAGCCCATAGCTGCAAAAAAGTGAAAAAAATGACTTTTCCACCTAATTCAAATAGGAAAAGAGACAAAATCTACCAAAATGATAAAAGTCCTGGAAACTACTTTACATATGTTAAACCTCTTTTTCCTCATTCATTTTTTGTTGCTGTTGTTGTTTGTGTTCGAAAACTAAATAAAAAGGCAACCAAAAGTGAAATGTCATATTCTCCTGGTAGTTTCGAGTATTTTTATTAAAGCTATATTTAAGTTGGCAGCAAAAAAGGAACAAACTAAAACACAAAGGCAAAAAAAAGCTTAAATATACTATAAAACCCATTTCTAAGCACATCAAACAGAAAATGAAACATCTCTAGTATTGTGAAATGTAAAAGTTTGTCTAAAATCCAAAGGCTGTTCTTAATCCAAAGTTATTTACTTGTAACTAGAATTTTTGTCTTGAAAAAGATGCATAAAAAAAATTGATGTAAATATAAAAATTTTTTAAATAAAATGAGAACAGTTTTCCATGTTTCAGAATGTATCCTTGTTAAGAATATATGATACTCATTGTGAACAATTTTCTTTACTGGGTACAAATATGAAACAAAAAAATCTTTAGAAACGAAAGTAATTGCTCCGTGCTTTCCAAAATTGTATGCAGAAAAAAGAAAATTCAAGATATGCAATTCTTGTATCTTCTGTAAAGATATGTGTTTGCTTAAGGCTTAAAAAATAGTGAACTGTCTGCTTTTATGTGTATGTTTTATTTAATACAAATGCAAAGTTCTATTTGAATGCTTAGTTGTGGTTTATTATGTTTAATCACATTTTTTTCTGTGAAAATGGAGTAATATTTTTATTTAATTAAAATCAATTTTAGGTAGCATACAAAAAAATAAAAATAAAAAAAAACCTACACGGATTTAGTTCATATTAAATAACTATTCTGTTCTTTACTGAAACATTAAAGTTTTTTACGTATTTAAAGTAATTTGTCTTGCTTATGTTTTGAAGTAGGTTTTTAATGCTTAAATATGCATTAGAAGGCCAACAACTTGATTCAACTTTTTTACAATAAAAAACGCACTACACAAGAAATCGTGAACTATTGGAAAATACATATCCTTCTATTATATTTGAAAGGATTAATAGTGAAATTAAATTAAGGTAGCTAAGGGAGCTTAGGCCAGAAATTCTTCTAGAAGCAACTTCATATATATATGCGTACAGTTTTCAGAAAGTAAGCGAATTTTCAATAGAGGATAAATATAAAACTTTTCATGCAAATATACGACTTCATAAAGCCGTTTGAATTTCCATAGGGACTAAAGCTTTAAGTGGTTGCACCACTTAAGGATTTTATTTTATAGCTAAATTTATAGTCTGTAGTAGTGGTGCGTAACCCACGCCACGGGTTGATTAAAACAATAGACCTATAACAAACGTTTAAAGGAATGTATACTTTGCAAGTTTACTGCACCTACTTGATATGTATTTCATAGGTTTAAACAAAATTTTGGAGTTATATTGCGGATAAGAATTTAGCTTTCACATCAAAATTACTCTTTGTAATCCTTTTATTTATAAAAGTTTAGTAAAAACTTACTAAACTTAAATGGACAACTTCTAACAAACAATATAAATTTCCATAGAGACAAACTCTGTTAATTGCATAAACCTTTACCTTATCCGGAGCTTACAGTATTTAGCTAAATAAAATTTAACAAAACTAAGTCCTACAAACAATAATTTGTTTTTTATTCTGACTACTTACAAATTGTACAGATCCCAAGCATATTTCTGTATACTCTAAAATGTTTTAATAGCTGAAAAGGTAATTAGGAATTTATTTAAGTTTCTGTTTTCTTCATGAATTTTATCCGAAGAAAAGCTCTAACAAAACTTTAAATTTGTTGCATAAGAAAGTTTATAACGATTGAACGATTACAATCAAATGTAATTAAGTTATTTGATGGCATACAAGAGTGTTAATACAAGTTTTTCGACTTGTCTTTTGGTATAACAAAATTAACACAGGGTATGAAATGTACTTATTCCGGTGTATTTATTTCATGTAGTCATTTGTTAGTAGTAAAATAAATGAGTGTGATTAGATTAAGTAAATCTACTTGAAAAGGGAGTCTATGAATTATTTTAAAAAAGGATTCTGCATATAGTGAAAGGGTTCCGAATTTGGTTTTGATCAACTCAAGTAGATACAGAAAAGGCAAGCACTAATTTTAACTAATTATAGACTAAGTAAATTTTTAAAGGATTTATTTATTTAAATTTTATACAGAGCCAAAAATTTAGTATTACATTGGTCTCTAGGGTTAGGCTTATATATAATTTATCCTATTAAAATTCGGAAAAAAGTGCGAACAAGGGATTTTCACATTGACTACAAAAAATAGCTAACAACTTCAGCTTAGTTTTATTGGTTATTTAAAAATAAAGCTAAATTAAAAATGAGTCATGTTTTTGTTTTGGAATTCATTTTTTTAAGGCTTATTAAAGTCAAAATGAAAGTCTAAGATATTATAAATTTTTATAAATTGATTTTTGTCGTATATGATGAATATTTCTGTGTGTTTTCATTTAACTTGCTTTTTGTGATCATTTGTTTGTGCCAGTAAAATTCAATTTTGACGTATTTGATAAATACTAAAATAAAAATGTGTTTTTGTTTCATTGAAATAGGTGATTACTTATATCATGAAAGCAAAATAATTGTGCAGAAAATGAGTCCGTATAATTTTGTATGCTTGGTTATTTTTACCCAAAATAAAAAGGAAATCGTTGTTATGCAAATAACGAGTGGCCAGCAAATATAAAATACTATAAGTGGGCTATAAAGCTCAGTGATTTTATTGAAAATTATTGGCTAACATTTTACAATGAATTATAAAAAGTATATTCAAATACATGGATTGAAAATGATTGAAAAATATCAGAAATATGGCAAATTATCTAAGTAGATATATCAATAATTCACAGATAGCTTCTACACATGCATTTATCTAGCAAAAAATATATCATCGATAAAATTTATATCAAAAAATTTTTCTATGAAAAATGAAGCTGAGAAAGTTTATTATGATCACAAGTCAAAACTTTAAAAAATTATGAATATTAAACACTATAGAAATTTCGATTCAAGTCATTTAAAATTCTTTGAGAAATTCAAAAAGTTTTTTGATATCCAAATAATATAAGTTTACATCTGTTGACTTTCGTGGTATATACATGACCAAAAATAGTTGTAGTAGTCAAATATATTCAAAGATTAATCGAATTTAAAGTTAAAGTATACTTTATAAAGTTTGATATGATTTTGGTACTGAACGATGGAGTTTTGATTTAAGATGATTTCTCTCAATTATAAAATAATTAAAGCAAAACTATTTAATTGCTTCTAATTAGTGTAGAGTTTTAGAAATACAAGTAAAGACAATGACTTTTTTTTTTTGTAAAATAAAAATTCTATTTCTAATCTATTTGTAAATAAGAAAAAGGTTAATAAAATATGGAATAGTATAAATAATTGAAATTCTGAACTCATTTAATTTATGTCATCAAAATTTGAAAGATATTTAAATTTTAAAAAGCTAAGCGATTGTGTAATAAATTTTGATAGGTCTTTTACAGAGCTATTTCAACCATTAATACCTTAAAGAAAAGCTACATGAAAAACAACAAACAAATAATATGCTAACAAGAATCCCAAACCAATAATACACTGCTTAAAGGATATTCCATATTCTCCCCTTTTTAGTCAAATAAAAATAGATTTATTACAAACACACAGCCCCCATGAAAGGTCTAAAGTAATACAAAACAGCAGTGATAAGAAGTTGTTTGCCAGCTGACACGAGTCTACATTTTATATGAAACGATTTTTCCATTATTTACATATATACTGTTCTTTTTAGAAATTCACAATTCCTTTTTCGTTTTAGCATCTCGTCTGTTTGTTAGTAGTTTTTTTTTTTTTTTTTGGGAGAAAGGAGTAAGAAGAAGGACAGAAAAGTTTAAATATTCTTTGAAAGTATATTTGCTAGAAAAGTCTAAAAAGGGTGGTGACTATAGTATATCAGTTGAACTTAAAGGATGCTGAATATTCTTTGAGCCTTATACAATACGAAATGTTTCAAGAAGCCTTTTTGCCTTATGGCAAATATGCAATGTGATATATGGGTTCCTTTTTATAAACAGATGGATTATATACCGCCATATTGCTTAAGAATTCAATATCTTGATGTATATGTGAATAAATTACGTGATATTGCAAATTGATTTCTTCTAGCTTCGTATTAAATAACACAATGCAAGTTTTTATGATTCAATACAAGTCCAATGATCCTAATTGCTAAAGATATGATGATTTAACTTTATAGATAAATCAATTGAATTTATTCTTAAGGAATTATTAGATTAAAGTTTTGTTGCGTTTGAAATAGTTTAATAAAATATTCTATGATATTATGATTAAGATATATTGTTGTCCTAAAAAATTATTTAATTTTGAATTAATAACTGCTTAATTTAATTTTCTTATCCTAAAAAAGATGAATTAAGGAGAACTATCAATATTAGCACAAAATTTGATAACTTTGTATCTTTTTATACAAGACCAGGCGCATACTATGGGAAAAACAACTATAATTAGAATTTAAATTGGTTTTAGAAATTGTACAAATTAAAGAATGACATTTCTTTCATCTGAGAATAGATTTAACAATTTTAAGTATTTTTCTAAGCGGCTAAGCGCCTGTGCAGTTAAATTAATTAAACTTCAAACTTTTGCTAAAGGGAAATATTTAAAACTATACTCACTCGAATAAACCCGTAGTGTAGCTTCAGAAGAAACAGCATCCCCAACACCATTTTCAGCAACACATTCGTATGGCGCATCATCCCTACCAGCACGAACAGGTTCTATTCGAAGTATAGATCCTCCAGCTGATTCAATAACTGAATAACGACTTTGACTACCTGTAAAAATAAAATATAAATATTTTTTAAATATTTTATCATTAAAAACATAATATAATCCTAGTCATGAACAATAAAGTTCTATAAAAAACATAGTTAACTAGGAATACATTACACAGGACTTTAAAAAAATTTTAAAGTGGATAACCACATATATATATACATTAATATAGATATATATATACTTATATAAAATGTAAGAATGATATTTACCTAAAATTTTTTTTGAACTTTTGCGCCAAACAATCGAGGGCGGTGGATCACCACGAGCTGCACAAAAAAAACTTGCTACACCTCCGACTCGAATTCCTTGACTGACAGGCTTCTTAATGATTTCTGGTGGATCTAAAGGGAGAATAAAAAAATCAAATGAATTTAAAATAAATAGTTACAAAACTTTTTATATAAAAGTTTTTGTTTATTGTTTGAAAATTAATACTCATACTTCTGTATTTTCCGGGTTTTTACGAAAGGGCTTTTTACGACCAATTAAATTGAAAAGAGCGGGAGGTAAAAATTCTATACAAAAAAAAAAACGAGTTTTCGGTCTTTTATGGAATAACCATCAAATCCAAATTAAATATAATTTTTTCACAAAGCTTTAACTGAACACAAATCTAAGCATAATTGAATGGTACACGAGTTAAAAAAAAGTTTTCTGATGTGATTAATTGCTTTGACCATTGGCTATGAAGAGAAATTATTTCAGAGTTTTGTCACAATGCCAATCCTGGACATAGGTCATTTGTCAACAAATGTGGCAGTTTTGGTAGGGACATAACTAAAGAGATATCAAAAACAAAATAAAGAATAAAACTACTTTAAAAAATATATAAAGAGTAGAAACTTTTTTATTTTGATTGTTGCAATTGCAAAAATACAAATAAATTTTTCAGAAAGAAGTAAAAAGAATACTTTCTATAATAAAAACAACACATAGCTTATGATTGCCCTTAACAACAGTAACATTGAATGCATTCATTTTATTTAACTATTTCACTCGATTTGAGCTCTAAATTAAGATTTCCAATCATAAATTTTTATGTTATAGTCATTTTGTTGTTGCTTTTCTGTCGCCTTTTCATTGTTAAACAGCCACATAAAGTATCCATCAGTTTGTGAAAATAAGTTTGTTAATGTGAGAAAGGACAAGAAATTCGATTACAAAGAAGAAAAGTAAAATATCCGAATACAAAGACTAAATTAAGTTTTCAAACAGAAAAAGGACCATCATTTTGAAAAAATTGACATCATCCTATACTAATAATCTTGTGGTAAAATCACAGGAGCATATCAAAAGACTTCAAGGAATCAACCTTAAGCTGTTTTTATTTTCAAATGGATACCCAAAAGCAAGAATGTTTAATACTCAGAAAAGCCTGTTTGCTAAAAATATAAATTCCTGTGCAAATTTGTTGACAGGATTTTGGAAGTTACTGATTTTTTCAGACAACTGGGAAAAATTTTGTTTACATTTAACTTTTTGATTTTTTATCAATGGCCTAATAAACTTACTTTTAGCAATAAAACGACTTTCTTTGCGTATTAAAAACGCTAAAAGAGTTTTAGAGTAAAAATTCTTTCTAATACCTAAGTGATTACTAAGGAGTGTTTGATTTGTATAATTTTTCTTTTAATGTTTTAGTATAAACAATATTTTTTAGGAGGAAATATTTCATATTTTAATTAGGATTTAAATTTGATCCTAAATAACCTAATAAAAACAATGGAAAAAAGACAAAACAAGAATTATCCAACTAGAAAAAATATCACATTACGTCAATCTGACATATATTCTTATTTTCTTGGCTGTGCCTCAATCCTTAATTATTTTGGATTTAAGTATGAAATGTCTGAAAAAAATTATTTATCTGTTTTTTAAAACTTACGTGTTAAGTATTGAATATATGGAAAATCCGAAAAATTTCCATCTGCAACACACATGATCTTCATTTATAACGAATTTAACATATTTCTTTTTTATAACTTTTATTATTTAAATAATAAAACTTGACATTATTATTTTTTAAGGAGAAATGATGCAAGGAGTATTGAAGGGAAATAGTTTTCAAAATAAAATATAAAAAATATTTTTAAGGTGTTCATTTTTTAAATAAGGAGCAATGTTAAAAGTTCTTTTGTAAGTCGAAATTTGACTATAATTTTGAAAATTTATTAAGAAAAACTAATTAAAAAAAAACATATCTATGAACTTAAAAAACACTCAATTAACAGTACGTTGTGAAGTATAAAATATTTTCAAGTTTAAAAAATACTTTTAAATATTTGTTTTGTTTCATATTTTGTGACAAAATTGATTATTGGTCTAACGACAACTGTTTATTGCAAAATTAGTTTCATAATTCTTCTCTATTATCTTTTTTTTTAAAAATCTTAAAATTCAAAAGAAGTCTGCCCATTTTTTATGAAGAAAATATTTCCTCTCTTCTTTTATTAAAATTTAATTCCGAAACCAAAACTATTTTTGGGTAATTGTAAAAACTCGAAATGATTTTTATGTTTTTTCACCGGTGAAAATAGGAAAAGCAATGCATATTTGTCAGATGCAATTTTATGTATTGAATGCAGTAAGAAATATTACTAAAAACAATGAAACTCATTAAAGTTAATTTAGGTTGCCATAAATTTAAAAATTTTAAATTATCAAAATTTCTCAATAGAAATTAGTGTGCGTGTTACAAAAATTGTGGCTTAGCATAATTTATTTGAGTAGTTTTTACTTAAAGACGATAATGATAAAGTAATTATTGATGTCCATATTTATTAAAATGCGAGGTTCTAATAAATGTTTTCATCACTAAATCCTTCAGTACTATATATATATGTTAAATTTTCTCCTACTACATTTTAAAGCTTAACAATTTGAAAGTTTTTAACTATGGATACCATGCATGTACTATTTATTTCAACTTACACTATACCTTATGAAATATGAAGATATATCCATTTGTTTCCTAACAATTATAAAAGCCCTAAAAACTTTTGTATTGTTTAAAACAGTCGAAACTTTATCAGGAGTGCCATATATAAATTTATATTTGCCTATATGCTATGTATTTTGTCCTATAAGTTTTATTCCAAAAATATGTTAAATGGCTTTCTTTTGGATAATGCAATCCTTAATATAAACAGTTTTGATTTCTTACATCAAACCAAAAGTTGAAGAAGATGTAGGACAAGGACAATATTATTTATACTATAAAAATATCTTTTTGTATTTTAATACTGCTTTATATGTATATGTATACATATAAATTTCACACATAACGAATTATATTGAGGAGTAACAAGTTATATTGTTTAAGAGCTTTTAACTTTTGAGTATTATTTACTTTTGGTTGCAAATGCAAAGAATATATTTCGAAGCATTTATTGCTATGAATATTTTGAAATGTCTTCTAAGGAAAATTTTCCAAGGAAACAAAATAAAAATTCCCATCATAGCAAATCAATTATCTCGGATTATCTCTCGGATCTTAGATAGATCCAATAATATTCAGCCTAGCATTGTAAGCTTTTTTATACAAAGATAATAAATTTGTTTTGAAAATTCTTGTTTTTGTAATTTTTACATTTATTTTCCTTATTCAATACAGGTGTATCATTTTTTACATCCTACATGGTGCTCATTAAATATGGATAAAATGTACTTAAATTATGAATACCAAAAAGTTATTCGTTATAAATCTTTAAGATTTTTACTTAATCAACACTAGCTTTCCACGTACTCACTTATTTTAGTTAATAAAATTGAATATTAGCTCTGTTTTTAACGATTTTCATTATTTTTCTAGATTAAGCTAATAAAATATTCGTTTAATCCTAAAATACTAGCTATATACATATCTAGCATTTTTATAAGAAATATATCCTAGATTCATGTAAACGTTTCTACAAAGCTATAGAATCTAATAAAATAAAAAGATTCAGAAAATATAATAGTTATAAAGGATCGCCAACAAAAACAAAAAGGCAAAGTTATATTTCACATCATGTCCATCTGGCTCCCTCCTTTAATAATCCTTTTATCTGCGCATATTGAGGCTTCTGAAATAAGATATATATGTAAGTTATCCGAAAAGGAACTGATACTATCCTTTCTTGAACAGCACGTTTCTATAAATTTGACAGGCGACAGCATCTGTTATGAATTGCAGGAAACATAAATCGCAAACAAATTTTGCCTAAGGATAAGGTTAAATTAAATTAACCACTCGGGTTAATTATTTCGTATTCGAAACTAAATCAATTTAGTATGTAGGTTTGTCTTTGTTATCAACCCTTATTATTCTTAAGAAAATTAAGAAAATAAATTCAATTTTAAGAAAGATTCTAGATTTCAATTCAAATTGGAATAAAACATAAAATATGGGTAAAAGAACTTAGAAAAGTACATAGTATCTGACCTAAAGTTTTACATAGATTAAATTTACACATACTTTTGTTTATGTATGCCACTATGTTTATTAGTCTTGTTTAATTTGAATAAATTATACAAAAAACAATTCTTTATGTTACTAAGTATATACTTAGTATTTCCAAGTTTACTAACTTAGAGTATTTGTGGAATCACATTAAAGAGGTTCTAACTTAAATTCTATTCACTTTTCCTGGAGTTTAAATAAAAACTTTCTACCTAAATTGACTTACCTCAATTTATTTCAAAAGTATTATCCTAGATATAGAATGATGTCATAAGTTATTCAACTTTTGATAAACACATAACTTAATTATATTATATTTTCCAACTAACATTGACTTCTCAGGTAAACACTAATTGTACTCTGAAGGGGTTTATACTCGCTTATATATTTATATAATACTAAAATACATTATTGACTCAGTTAAGCATCCTGATATAGAAATGTTGTATATATCTGTATGAATATCGTTTCGAAGTTGTTCTTAGTTGATGGGATTGCAGAAAATATGTCGAATGTATTCTGATTTGGTATAAAGGGCAAATTGAAATGAAAAAGTTATTTTAAAACCCTCAAGCAAAGCTCAAAACAAACTTTATCTACTGACCAACAATTTAGATAACCCATACGGCATGATTGCGGTATAGTACAAGGATACTTCAAACAAGAAAACTTTAAATTGATCAAAAGTTATGTCAACAGCTCTTGGTATAAAAGAAGGACAATAATGTTGCCTTTAGCCATTATTATTTTGGTAGAACGAAATTCAGACAAAGAAGAAAAAGAACAATGTCCTGGGTGAAAATGTTTAGTACCTTCTATAAATTCCTTTTTTATGTTTTAGAAAATCATACCTACATACATTAAAAAAATCTTTTGGATACAATATTTGCTGTTTTTTGATTTATTATTGAAGTGTGATTATCGATCTTGACGCAATTCGGGACATTCCTATGAAAGTTTTCAAATATTCATTGAACTTTTCTTTATTCTAGGAATACTTGGAAGTTATGATATACTCGAATATTTATTAGACAATAATAACCCTACTTACATGCCATACAGGATTTTTGTTTAAGCGATTTATGAAAAAAAAAAATCAAATTATTGTAAAATAATAGCTTAGTACCTAAAGAATACAAAATTATTTCGCCTAAAAAATGTTATAAATTTTATGAAAACAGCTGCTTCCATCTGTTGCCTACATTGAGAATTGGTGGAGCATTTAAGGACATTTAAGCTCTGATAAAAACTTATGAATTGCATTTTTCAATAATAATTTTTTATTAATAGCTACCAAAAAAGTTATGTGCTTCACGACTTAAAATGTTAATACTCTCTGGGTCTTTTATATATAAGGACTTTGCAACGCTACACACCTTTATATGTTCAATTTATATTTAAATTTCATTCTAATTGTGAGAATCGTATATAAAAATTGAACGAATTTCGTTTTACGAAAATTTTTAAAGATTTTAATTTAGTTTTACCACAAATAAATTTTGGCTACAATGGCACAGATAATTTTTTTCTTCCCTCGATAAAAAAGGGAACATTAAACAGTGTTTGAAAAGGATTTTTGGAGAAGCATCAATAAATTCTTACTTTGATTAAATTAGGAATGACATAGAATTCTTTTAGCATAACAACAAGAAAATTTCTTTTTCATTGGAATAAGAAAGGAAAACAAAAAACTTGCTTAATTACATCGATTTATTTACCATTAATCTTCCCTTAAAGTCCTTAAACATATATGCTTAGGAGTGTCAGTTAATTTATACTTAGCTTAGTAGTTTGAGTTTTTTGTAAAAAATTTATATGTTTTAATATTAAATTAAATTATTAATCGTTAGCTATAAGTTCAGACATCCTTAAGTAAATTCAAGGCTTCAAATATAATTTATTGAGCTACATTTTTCTTTTTTTCATTGTTTTTTTTTATTGCTTGAGTTCGCTATCTGCTTGCAGATGTGTTTAACGAAAAGGTAAAAAATATTATTTGGGTGATTTTTTAAAAGAATTTCGAAACCTTTTTTCCCTTCCAGATGTCGGCCATATTACTCTTCTTTATTATCCTGACAAGCTTTATGCAGTTTTAATATTCAGTACAAGTCGAATATCTGCTAATATTTATAATAAATTATAATAAAAAAATCCTATATCTTTATTCTTTTTGAATACTTTTCTGGTTTTTATATGTTCTTATTAGTCTTTTTTTTTGAAGTTTGCATCAGGCATCTTTTAAAACCAGCATAAGGGGTGAGATATAATGAAAAATAATATAAAAAATATTTAATTGTTATTCCGATGAATGGCAAAAAAAGTAAATTACCTTGAGGCTAATGGGTTGTAGATGGCTTAACTAATAGTAAGCCGCATTAGTTTGTTAAAAGTTTTTTTCCATTAAAATAAAAATTTCATGGGTAACAAAAGTCACGCACATTTCAAACGTCTTTATGAGTTTATGTTGGCTTAGATTGATTGACCTACCCTTCAGAGCATCATTCAAAAGCTTAGAAAAAATGTCATTATCAATACTTCCTGCAGATAATGAATAACATATTTACCAGGAAATGACTTTCTTCTTATTTACATTTTGTCAAATGAATAGGCAATAGAAATGAGCTGCATTAATGGAAAGTTCCTTAATGTTAAATACAAATTTTTTACAGTTTATTTCGTCTAGAACACAAATGATCCCAAAACCTTAAAATATTTGATAATTTAAATATTATACGATGCGTGGTCATAATGTTTTTTTCTAATTTGATTAATAATGATTTAAAATTTTAGAAATAAACAAAAATCCACACAATCTAAGTAATTCTTAAATAATCTACTTGTCCTGTTTGCAATTTGAGTGAACAGCTTCTGGTATATGTGATGATATATTTTTGGCTAAGTGCCAGGACACGAGTCAATTCAACCAGCCTGTTAAAGTCTCACTAAGCTGCAGTATAACTTTACCATAGGGTGTTTCATTAATTTTCGTTAATATCAAACTCTAGGTTGAGGTAGATGTTATAAAAGTCAAATGTAGAGTATGGTGAGAAAAATGAATCACATATCACAGACTAACAGAGGTGAACCTATACCAAATACTCATTATACAAAACCACAGGGGAGACATTGATGTATTTTTATATACTAATATAAATTTTTGGCAAACTGGTGTTTGGATATCATTATAAGCCCTTTTGAATATTATTATTAATATTTTGAGCTAAAAACATTGTTAATTGATTTGAAGTTAATAATTAATTTACGCTTATAAAATTGTAAAGTTTATTTTTTCCGGTTTATGTAGTCCTCTTTTATATAAATTAATATCAAATATAGAGACAATGATTTACTTTTTAAATGAATTATTTAATGAACCTGTACCTTTAGCTTTCCGAGACTAATAAACAAAACAGCAGAAATTTCTTTTTTTTTTCAGGGGCGTTCACTTGCTTTACGTAAATTGTTTTATAGTATTGATTGTAATTAATTATACAAATATTTTATTGATATTTAAAAATGATAACAATAATTAACATCCTGCAGACACCATTTGTTGCAAAAAACGGGAGACAGATTTGAGACTATTTTGTATGCATTAATTAGTGCCAATAGTTAAAGTAAGTATTCTGTAATTTCAGCAAAATAACAGAAATTCTGGACCGAATATAAATTTTGTTTACTTTAAATTAGGCTGTTTACTTTAGGCATTATTTAACCACTCCAGTTCTGAAAAATTTGAAAGGGTGTTTCAGTACAGTAAAAAAAGAAACAATATTCTCAATATTTTTTTAGACTTTTTTTTGCCAGATGTATTGTAAAAATTATTTCAAAAATGAATTAATTGTCTATAGAAAATCGGTGAACTCGAAATTTAATGTCCGATTAAGCTGAAAATTTGAGAAAAGTTGACTTGAAGACAGTATGATTACTTTCTTGTTAATTGAACACCAGATGACGTTTTTAACGAATTTTTAAAAACAAAACAACAAAAAACAAAAAAAACAAAAAAAAAAAAAAACAAAAGCAGCAGCCAATATTCCGATAGATAAAAAAACTCTAAAATGATGGTTATCTGAAATAATAATTTTAAAAATGAAACATAACACTTTAATCGGTCTAAAATTTACTGAAAGTTTTATTAAGTTTTCAAAAGCTTAGTAGAAGGATCACAAAACTGCTTAGGTAAAATCAAAATATTTTTCAGAATTTAAAGCATTTTTCTACAATATTACATATTTTGATTATATCTAAAAAATTTTTAAAAACAATTTTTTGTTGTAATTAAAACAAATTTGTAGAAAAGTAATATTCGTCTCGAAGAATACCTAAAAGGATATATTATTTAAAAAAGATGTAAAGAATGTATATTATTTTTATTTGCTATAACAAGCATTTTCTGTAAAACAACAGTGAAATACGTTTTTGCTAATATTCTTTATTAAACCTTCAAAATATAGCCCAAGGCAAAAAAGATAAAAACTAATATAGAGTTGTAGAAAGAATATAATATCATAGAGGCGGCATAATATAAACCCCTAAATTGGCTGACTGATACTATTCATTACTATTCAACCACATTACTTAAAGATGATATGGGGGTCTTTATTCATTTCTATATAAAAGGATATATACACTTGTTCACATTTGTTAACATATGTGAAATTTCCCATTTATCTAATGAAAAGCACAGGGTTAACTTCCTTTAGATGTAGTTTGAGGACACTTTAACTATGTTTATTGTAATATATACCAACCCATTTTGTTACTTATTGGATGGGATAAAATTCATGTTTATTATATAACTTACAAATGGTTAAGATTGATTTGTATATCAATTTATGAAATTTATAATCAATTAAAGTTGTTAAAGATATTTCTGAAATTAATAAATTTCGAAATTTTTTTAGCTTCCTTAATAAAAGTTAACTGACTATTTTATGTGCATTACTAAATTTAACAAGTTTTGCTGAACTATTAGAATAAGTCACGAATGTGTACAGATGTGTAATGTGATGACTTTTTATTATCATTAGAAATATGCAGAATTTTACCAAACAGAATGAACTGATCCTTATGTGTCATTAAATGTTGTTTTTATAAGAACTTTTCAAGTTTGACTAGAGATACTTTTAAAAGTCGAAAATTATTACTCCTTGAAGTTGATCTTTGGTTACTATGCATTTTTCAAAACTTGTTTTTTACAAACATCCCTTATGATAACTCAACTTCTTAAAACAGGTCTTCTCTATTTACTATGCTTAGGACTAAGCGTTTAGCGGCACCAAATTTGTCAACAAATACAAATGAGAAATGTTGTCCGTTTTTCAGAGAAGATCGAAGAAAATTTCGTTGTATAAAATCTGACGTTAGTGACGAATCGTTTGAGTATAATTACATTAAAAATGCAACAGGTGAAAATGTAATCATTTACTTGCTGTCATTTACAAAAGGACTATTCATGACTTTGGAAATAATTTTTGAGTACAGTTTTTATTAATTTAAAAATAAATTAAAAATCAAAAATGTTGGTATATAAATTATAATAATTTTGTTTGATTTCAAAATATTAACTACTTATAATACGAGTTACAGGGGAAAATTCAATTTTGATCGAAAATGAGAAAAGTAAAAAGAAAAACAAGGAGAATATTATATTTAGTGGCAAGTAGTCTACATATTTAACATTCCTACTAAAGATGGAATAAAAATGCGTGTCTGAGTGTCTCTGTGCATTGGAGAGAAAAATCAAATGTGACGAAGAAATACATTAAATGCCAAACAAAATGAATGACAACATTCAAAATGAACAACTTAATTTCAAAATTTTTACTTCAAGCTATTTGACGGTCGCATGAAGATATGTAAACAATTCCCATAATAATATATAAAGTATAACTAAAATATATATCTAAATAATCTACTTCATAAAACCAAAGCATAGTAAATTATACATTTCAGAAAAACTGTATAAAAATACAGGTGTTCCTTTCTCAAACGGTTAAAATTTAAACATTTTAAGCTTGTTTGCCGACTTTATAAATATCCCATGAAAAATATAAAAGGCAGTTGTTTTTCTCTTTGACAGCAATAAAATCCTTTATCTAACATGATACACTGTACTTAAATAGCACCCTCTAAACTAGAGCAATTAAATAATCATCAGCAAATCACGTCACGAGTTTTATAGTAGATCCTTGTCTATTTTTTTATTTCAAATGCTTTCTCTATCTCATGATTTTTTTTAATTGGGTCTTTCGAACCCTCATTTATATCTGACTTAGCATAAATAGAGACCAAAAAAAGTACAAAAAGTAATATATACATATATATATATATATATAAACCAAAAGGAAATTTACATCAGCAATTTGCAGAAGTTTGCAAAGCAAAGCATCAAATAATTGTCGTTCAAAGTGGAAATAATAGAGAGGATCCGCGTATACAAACGACAGCCACAAGTAAATCAGGATAAGGTAGCAACTTTTTGGGATTTTATTTATTTATTTTTTTTTTTCGTTCCCTTGAGGGTAGAAATTAGTCTCACAATATCTGGATTTTTTTCTAATTCTTTGATTGTGTTGATTCGTATTTAAGTGCTGATTTCACAAAATTAGGCAGGACCAACAAATTTTTGCTCCCTTTTACAAAAAATTTATCTTTGGTATTTGTATATTCAAATATATAAAAATATTTTATCTTAATAATTTTACTTTTTATTTTGATATTCAGTTTATTTAAAACAAAAAAATTTGTTTATAGAATTGATTTAATTAATTTATAATATCATTTAATTAAAATAGAAGGAGAATAAAATTCATCAACTGAATTTCCTCGAGATATTACAATTTTTAAAGTTTTTGTAGAACGCGAAAGACTATATGTTAATTGGAAACATGATATCTTTTGAACACCCTTAGGATATAGAGTCACACCTTGATATATGTAGGTTGCAAGAGGTAAATGCCTTTTATTGAGTAACTAGGTCAACTAAATATCCAGGACTGACAGATTTCGAGAATAAGAAAGCTAAAATCTCTGGCAAACATTAAACTAAATTTTTGAATTTGCTTTAGGCAAACTTAAAATAATTAAAATAAAAATATTTCAACAATATTTCTAGTGATGAATAAAATAATCATTTGTAAAATTTCTATTTATATATAAAAAGATATTCACATCATTAAGGGATAATAGGATTACGGTAGGTGGGATAAACCTTTAGAGATATTTTTCTTTTCTTGTTTTCATTAGAGCTGAATAAAACGAAAGCCTTTCACGTTAATGAAGTATTCAGTAGAGTAAAGTTTTATACTTCTTTTTACATTTTTGTGCTGAAGTGATTTTCTTTTATAAAACTTTTACGAAAAAGTATTCGAATCGAAGATTACTTCTACTAGACATTAGCCTGTGCTAGATCCTTAGTTGCTAGATAAGAAAATTTAGTAGGAAACTTTTAGTAATTTAATATAAGTAATAGAATTATGATTCCATTATACTAGTTTAATAGAAATAAAAATAATATCATTGATTTGTCTTAATAAAGCTAAAAATTTTATTTATATAGGTACTTGTTGTCTTGCAAGTTCATTTTTTAAAGCAAAACTGTTGCCAAATCAGGGAGAAAGTTTCATTCATACAAAAAGAAGACGGATGTTTTAATTATTTAAAAAAAATTCAATTTTTATTACATGAATATTTTTGTGAGAAATTGATATTAAAATTGGATTTGTTTTTTCGACTAGCAGCGTTCAGACAGAATGTATCGTATCATGTTTCTGATCTTTAGAAAAATATTACTTAAAATCAACAAAGTCCACAATTAAAGACTTTTAAATATATAGTAGTCTAGACAAATTGGGTTTGTTAATTTGTTAGCAAAAAAATTTCCATTTTTGAAATAAATATGTCATGGTGTTGCTATACATGTTTAAACAAAATATTGGTAGTGCTTGAATATTTTCCTGTTGAAGCTTGACTTTGACTTAAAAATAGAGTAAATTAGATAAATATAAAATTCAAATGTATTACAATATAATCTTTAAAGATAGTAGGAGTATAAGTCTTTTGTAAGCATACTCTTTCTCCTTTACGTACGTATAAAAACCAAATTATGAACCTATATACTTTCGAAATTATTTCATGGAATAAAACTAGTGCATAGTCTATGCGTAAGACTATGTAACTGTTTGTAACTGCGTAAAACTATGTAACTGTTAGTATACAAGACCAGGGATTGCTTTAATATATCACAAATTTGTAATTGAATTAAGTGATTAGAGAATAACAAAGAAATTAATCAATTAGTAGAAATAATCATTTTTATTAAAATTGATAAACGTTATTTTCATGATCCAAAAAATTTCCTACGTTTACATTTGTGTGACAGTAATGACTGCTCAGAACACTCTTAATTTTATAAAACTAAACCCAAAAAGAATAAATATTGGTTTTCATTTGTTTTGATTTTGATTAAGAAGTATTATGTAATCTAACAGCACGTGACCTGAATTAATTCTCATGCTAAAATAGCTAAAATGAATAACACCGATTTCTTTTAAAATTGAAAAAAATCAATATATTTAAATATAAGGATAACAGCTTAATCGTAAGCAAGTAAATACAATCATAAACTTTGGACATAATCGTGGCATCTGCTTTTGTAACGTTTTTCAGTTTATTACTAGTAAAGCAAATACAGAAAAACAAAAAAACTTTTAACACATATAGTATCAAAAAGTTCTTTTCATAAATACTTTATTCGAATTTTACATGTTAGTAACAAAAGTTTTACAGGAAATAGAAAATAAATTAAAGGCTTTAAAAATTTGACCAAAAACAAAGTATTTATTTTGGTTTTTTTATGTAGAAATATTTAACAATTATGGAATTATGAATGTTTTCTAAAAAGAAGTTATTTTTAAAATCATTTTTTTTGCTACGAAGCCAATATAAAAGCTAAAGGTCTATGGCAGCAGTTTATAATAAGCTCAAGTTAGAATTTTACAAATATTTCTCATGACAGATACAGGCTTCATCCAATCCAAATAGGTTCTAGGAATTTGCATCGAAAAATCCATTTATTCTTTTATTTTTTTGTTTTTCATCTTTCAAGAGTAGAGGGGACACTTTTGTCTTTGAGTACCAATTTAAATGGAAATCCTGCCAATCTGTTGATCTATTGGACCAAAATAATTGAATATCAAAATATATTTGCAATGCTTGGGACAGGACTAAAGAGAGCCTTTAGTTGAATTGCTTAATGTTCCTTTTTTTTTGGAAAATTCTTATAAAAATACAATTTTTTCGGATAAACTTTTTACAAGTGGCAATATTATTAAATAGGAAGAAAATGATGTAAATTAGAAAAGATATAAAGCTTTTTGTCGGTCTGATTTGAATAATATCTTTAAATTATTATCTTTTTGATAATTTGAATATCCTTGTGAATTATGGAAAAGAGGTTAAAGCCTTTTTTATTTGAGATATGAATGCCGGAATGAAAAAGGTATAAATTTAAGAAAAAAAGAAGAAATTATTTCTAAATAGCTTTGGCTTCAGGCAATGGTGAGCAACTAAATATATCTCACAATAAGTAATACAATACGTGAAATAAAAATTTAGATTCTTTTAGGGCTGTTTAAGAAAAACCAGTTTTATCCTTTTAAAATTGCTTTTGAAATAATTAAAAAAATTTATTTAAACCAACAAATAATAGTCCAAAGGATAACTATCGGATTTTAAATTCGATTGTAATATTTTTTGAATTGTCATTTATTTTAAAATTAGTAAAAAATATTGTGTTTTTTTTGTAGAAAAAAATCCACGCATATTCATAATGCAAATTTTCTTTTAGTTCTTACTTACTAATTTAAAAGGAAAATATCTTAAATTGCAAAAATCCTTGAATTATTTAATAGCAATTGTTGCATAATGTTAAATATTACTTTTAATTTCAGGAGTCAGCAAATAAATGAATTTATTTGCAAGATTCTTGATTTAACTGCTTTAGACCTTTTCTTTTAGGCTTTTGTGAAGATTAATACGAGTGATTAACAAAAAATCGATTACTAAAAATCAATATTACGAATAAAAACAACGAACTAATAGAAAAAACGTATAAAACCAATGAAAATTTAAGTAAATTATTATTACTAAGTAAGAAAAATATTACTTACATTTAATAAATCAGACTGTCATTGCAATATAAAATTTAAATTTAAAGAAACTGATTATTTTTATAAATATCCTACAGTTCTTGTGATAGATGGATGTACATACATATGGATGGATATTGTCTTTGCCTTTACAATATGCTTCGTTGCCTCAATATTTTACCATCAACTAACAATGATTTAATTTCAGAGAGTATCTCATTTGCAATTAAATTACTTTTCTAAAATTGAATGCAATATTCAGAGCAATAATATCTGTCTATTCGAATAAACATCCATATGCGTCGCCTTTTAACAAAAGAAATCATTACTTTTGTTTGAAAAAGAAGCATCTGTTGTCAGAAGCGTTTGTATGACATTTGTTTTCATGAAAAAAAGAAATCACTCCATTTATGTATACAGTGAATAAATTTTAAAAATACATGCATATATCCTACCAAATTTAAACAATTTTCATTTTATTTACTTTGTAATTTACGATTTAAATTCCGAATGGAGTTTTTTGACAGGAATTAAAATTGAAGTACCCATTTAAGTGATCACTTTTTAATTAATAAAGGTCTATCAAGGGCACCAATCATTCTTAAAATCTATTCCAGTCAACAAAAAACAAATAAACAGAATCCAAATTAAATCAATAGCGTAAAATATTTGCTAGTTAAAAAAAAGTATTTAGTTCTTAAAAAATTGTCTTTTTTTATCAATTTTTTGCGTTAAATAAAACAGCAAATATAAAAGAACTATGTTGCAATGAATACGATATGAAACACACAAGTTCTCACATTTCTCAAGTGAAAAATTTGTTTTTGTTCCCAACAGAGCTTTAACCACTTTGTGAACAACTTTTTATGTTTTTGCAATTATATTTATTTTTTCAATTGAATCGCTTTGGTGTATTCAATTTATTTCCCAAAGGATATGGGTAGAATTTAGCAAAGAACATAAAATCAATATAATGTTATTACAATTTCTCTATTCTCTGAGTCATTTATTTTGACAAATTGATTAAGTTTAACAAGGTCTTTTGAAGGCAGGTTATGGTACTCTAATTGATTTCTGGTAATCTATCTGGTATATTCTGAGTACATTTGAAGTTTACAGTTGAAAAACCACAACAACAAATACTTATAACAAATATATCTAATTTTTGTTAAAGGATTGCCTCAAATACGATTGAAAAGAAGAGAAATTGCTTCAAAATAAAAACAAAATTAGTAAAATTTGTACTTACATACATATATGTCAAAACCTGAATAGAAATTTAATTTTGATGAAGGTTCCAGTTCTAATGGGGTATTCGAAATTTTCATTGCTTTAAATTTTTTGTTATGCTTTAAAAATTGAATGTTTTTTAATTTTGTTTGGCTTTTGAGAGTTTATGATCTTGGAAATTATGGCCTTTGATATAGTATAGTATAGAATCAAAGCACTAGTAGAATTTATTTATAAAATTCATAAATAAAAACCTGAAAGTCTAAAGTCTTAATGAGAGAGATGGAATCCAGAAACCAATGAAGTCAACGAGAAATGCAATGTACATTCACACTTACACATATGCTTTCTTCTAATGAATAAGTATCTATGAGAGTGAGTTATTGGCCAGGTGACTGCTGTCAGCAATAAATTTTGTTTCGTAAATCCTAATCTTTAGGTTAGTGAACCGGTGAAAATACATGAGGCCAGTGTTCATCTTTAAATTAGCAAGGTGTATAATAAAGTTAGTCTGCAATTTTAATTCGAGGAGACGACAAATTTCTAAATATCTTAAATTGGCGGCTAATTACCGATTGTTCGAAAATATTAAGAGAAATTTGTTTGCATAAGACATGACACGAGTGGTGGTGATATGTGTGAGTGTAAGTACATTAAGAATAAATTTTGATATATTGCTAAATAAAAATTCTAAATTTTTAAAAGTTTTTAGTCTCGAAATTTGCAAAGTTAAATTTTGAAAATTTTAGCTTACAAAAGTACTGAAAAATATTCCAAATCAAAATGATTAAAATCGTAACACACTTCAAAACTAACCCAATTTTATTTTACAATGCAGTGCAAGGCTAACAACCTCATTCAATCTATCAGCCAGGATATAAAATCATCTATTAAAAGTGTTTATATGTATTCGAAAAACAGGAATCAATACCTGTTCACGTATCTACAAATGGAATTGGAGCTTGCTGACATTTCCAACATTTCATTATTTGTGACAGCCTGTAGGATTACAATAAGTATGCAAAAAGCGTTCATAATGCAAATGTACGCGCCCTATATGTTTTTTGTTATTATTTTTTTTTTTTTTTTGATTTGTGTTTCGTAGCTTTCCATTGTCAAACAAAGAACTAGCAACAACTTATACTAGAGTATAGCCAAAGAAATAACAACAACTACAAAAAACTAGACAAAAGCAAATAAGCTTGACGATGAAATTAACAAAAGGGATCAAAGAATCAGAAGGGATTATTGTTATGAAATCGGGTGAGAAAGTTATTCAATTATATTTAAGCGTTGATTCTACACAAAAACCAAATTATTCGAATAAAGTCTGCTATCAAACAGGTATTTCATAAGACTAGAAAAACATACATGAAAAATATAATGGCTGAATTTGTTCTCTTTCTTCAATTAAATAAATGCATAATGTTTACTTTCTCGAGAAAGACGTGAATAAATTATCTTAAAAAATAGTAAGAGATTCCACCATCATGGCATGAAAATATGTCTGGAAAAAATTTTCTATGGCCATGACGACATATTCTGTGCCCATCTTTCAGTCAAAATTGTTTCGTTGATGAAGCAAAGCGATCTTAATTACTGAATAGTTTGGTAAGTAGGAAAAATGTAATAAACCATCATCAGTGAAAGAAAACTTTTTTTTAGTCGGGGAATGCATAAATGAATTTCATTCCAGAATGGCTAAAAATTTACTGTTTTAGCTATTTTTTGCCTTTTGATTTTTTTATTGATCAATTTTTCCGTTCTAAGCACAAAAGGATACATATATGGAAAATTCACTAATACGTATTTTTCGTCCTAAAAATTATAACCGGATAGATATTTGAATCGCAGTAAAAATAAAACAAAAATTTAATTCACATATTATATGCCACGTCAGAAAAAATTCTAAATTACAATAATGATGTTTTTCTCTTATAAATTTATGTAATTGAGATAAACAAGAATAAATTTTTCGTACATATGTTTAGAGTTCGAAAATTTGAAGTCTCTGAGATTTCATCTTGAATTTTTAGAGAAAGTAAAACAACAATTTTCTTGTGATTATTCTGCATTTTAGTATTTATAAATTAATATATTCATTTGTAAAAATTTTGTTACGGTTTGTTGGTGTAAAAGGTGTTCTGCCGATACTCATAGTCAGATTCAATTTAAATTTTACAGCAAATTATTCTAAATTGTTTTATAAAAAAGAGAAATTACTGAAAAATTAGCGTTGTAAAATATTAAAAAATAATACTAATTTAAGATTGGTATTTTTGAGGTAATACTAAAGATATCCCATGCAAAAGTTCAAACTTTAGTATTTTTATATTAGTAATCTCCATTCCACTGTACAAATGGCGGCAATTATATATAAGAAAGACAAAAAAATAATTATATTCGATGAACCCCAGAGTTGTATCTGTCTATTTCGCGAGATATATTTTTGTAAAAAATTTTACTTGTCTCTCTTTTACTACTTTTTCAAAAAATTATAGATGCTGATGAAATAATATATTATTTAAGAAAACATCGTAAAGTAAAGAGCATTCTATTAACTTAGGCTGTTTACCTTCGTGCCTTTAAGCCAAAGAACAAAGTTTGAATAAAAAATGTTGTCTTTATGTTGGACATTCTTAGGGTTTACTGCCATCTAGTAATCATTTGTATCTCTAATTGCAAAACGTTTTAAAGCGGAACATTTAAAAATGAAGCAAATGATATGAATTATCATCAAAGGGTTAAATTGTAAAATAAATATACATATTTAGCGAAAGTCAAGTTTCAGCAAAAAATAATTTTAATTCTACTTTAAAATTAAATACAAAAGAATAATACCACAAATTATGCTAAAAATATTTAATTTATATTTCGACACATAATTTTGGTGGTCAGATGTATTTGATGATTCCCTATTTGAATATTAAATTTATTTCATGTTGTTGTACGAAATTGTGAATAAAAAATTAATTTAGTATAATATGATAAAATTGAAAAATAATCAATTGAAATCAAAGATTTCCACAAGCATGTTAAATGTATAGAGCATTTTTTTTTTTTTTTTTTTTTTTTTTTCATTTATAAAATGGACAAAGCTTTTAGATAGAATTAATAATCTTTGTTTTTAATTTTCTGCTATATCTAAATATTCTTCTTTATTTAGCCATATAAATTTAATAGTAATTCACCAAGATATACCTGGAAACATTAAATTATATACATATAAAAATATATAAATATAAATTTTAATTTTCTTTCCCAAGCGTACATTTAGTATTTAAATAATTTAATTAAAGTAATTTTATTATATATTCCGCTATAAAGTTACGTGCGTTTTAGTTAATGTATGGAAGCTCTTCATCTATTCATTATTTTATATTATTAAAAGGGAGAGTGTGAAAAGCACTCTAAAACTAAGTGATGGTTAGCACTAACGTTAAAACTACAGGTTGCTTAAATAAGATATTGCAGCCACGAGTTTACCTAAATGTGTACCATAGAAAATTCTCTGTTAGTTACAAAAGTTGCAAGTTTCTAAGCTGTTAAATTATTATTCACTTAAACTTTACGGATATTTCAAAAACTTATCGAAAGTATTTAAAATGAGAAAATGTTATAAAAAGTAAGGTTAGTTGAAATTTCTAGAAGTAATCTTTTTGCCTTTGTTTTACTTATCTTAAAAAATTATTTTGAAACATTATCAAAATTGAGAAGATGTGGTGAGTGGCACAAATTTTGGAAAGCAAGAAACATTCAAGGATTAGCTTGATTGACATTTTCTGAAAAAACGTCTAGCCTCCTCAAGTATTTGATAATAAAAGTAAATCATAACAAATCCTTATCCTTAAAGAAAAAAGAAAAAAAAACTAACAAATATCATGAAAATTAGAAAATATATATTTGCATAGTTTTTAAAATATTATAAAAATTTCTTTACATTTCAACTTTATTTGACTTTTTATTTGTTTTTCTGCAGTCTGTTGCAGGGATATTTGGCTATTCAAGTTTTTGAAACAAATAAGTTTACATCTTAAATTATTTTCGAAGAGTGATTTGGATGTTTTTCTTGTCAATAAAATTAATAGGAGTCTGTAGTAGTAAAACAGCAGAATATTGAGTTCCCTAGTTATTGAGAAATTTATTTACTTTTTTGTTCAGTTTGTTCATTTTAATCAATGAAATGGCTATGACTATTAAACAGCTCACATCTAGGATTAATTTCTACTATCCAGAAGAAAACTTAAAATTATTAACTTTAAACTTCAATTAGCTTTAATTAAAAGAATTAAACCCTCGTTTTGCAACTTTATATGATCCTTGATATTGTGTGAAAAATCTTAACGTGTCAGTATTTTCTATATATCTATGTTTTTCATTAAGTGATTTTCGTTAATTATAACACAGAAAACTAACAGAATAGCTTTTCATTCGGCCCGATCTACTACAATCAAAATTAATTAAGATGAGTAGAAATTAAACCAAAATTTTACCTTATTCAAAAATATATATTATTAAAAAAACGATTCCATTTTTAGATTTCCTAGTTGAAATACAAAATTAAAATTATTAGAATATTCTTTGTTAGAGTAAATTTAGTAAAACAATAAAAATCAATATTTTATACATTTATGACAATTGATAAACAGTTACAAACACTGGTATAAAGTTTATTAAAAGAAATAAATTTCTTTTTAGATTTTGATTTTATTGTAAGCACATTTCAAAATTCTTTAAATAATTACTAAAATTATTAAAGTCATGTACCCTTAAAAGCAACAAAAATCCATTCGTCATTTGGCACTAAATTAATCAAACAAACAAAAATCATCTAAAGCTGCTAAAAAATAATCAAAAGCCCTAAAAAGCCAAACCCACGAAAAGTTAAATTCACTTAAGAGCTGGTGACTAACTGTCTAACAGCGGTAATGAAAATTGTGACATCGTCGCAGGCTGGAATAACTAGAATATTTTCAACACATCCTAAATGCAAGGCACTCTCTATATATGAGTAATTGCAAATTTTATTGTGTACATTGGTTTTTCATCCCAGCTGAAAATTTAAGTATATTCGTTGTTTCCACACTTGTGCACGTTATTTACTATACAGAAAATATATTTATTTTACACCAATACAAAAATACCTTTAAGCTAAATCTGAGTTTCAGCGAATTTTGTAGGCTTTTTTAACCTAAATTTAATTCTTTGTGAGTTGGAAATTACTTTCAGTAGAAAATGTATCGTTGGTTTTGATCAAAATATTAAAAGCTGATGATATTTTAGTTCCGTCCATTTTATCAAACGTTTAAAATAATTTTTGGTGCATTTTTTTGATATAAGAAAATTTAATAAAAAATTAAAATACTTGATCAAAATGAATTCCAATGAAATTCTGAAGGAGAAATTCGGATTTTGTGTAACATTTAAAAAGGAAAAATTTTTGAAACGTTTACGTCATATTATGTTGACCCTTAAGACGTCTTTTCTTGTATATCAAAGAAAGCAACAAAAAATGTTTTATGGCAAATTTGGTAATGTAAAATTACAACTGCAAATATAGTTTTTAATACACAAGTAAGAATGTTCGTACAAAAATCTAATAAACTAAAACAAAAGAGAGCAAATGAAAACTTAAATTAAATTTATATTTAATGCAAGACTACAAATTCTCAGATAAATGTAGGAAGTTTTAAGAGTTTCATCCCTTTTAATGATAATACAAAAGTTCATCTAATTAGTTTTATAGATACAGACATACATATATTACTAAAACATATTTTTATTTTTTTGTAAAATATATTGTACAAAGAGAAAATTCAATAAAAAATTTTACTATTTTAATGTTATACGAAGATAGGAACAAAAAGAATTTTACCACTTTGCTAAAAACAATATTATATTACTCAACAATAATTTTCAAGAAGTTTTTTTTTAAAGATGATAATTTTTATTGTGTTTTAGTATTTTAAAATAAATTTTAAAAATTTGAAAATATACTTTTGAACAATGCTAGCAATTTGTTCCTATGCAGACAATGATGAATTATGGATGAGGCACTTGTTGTAAAGTACTAATATTTGACAAAAAGATTTAATCTTTAGCATAGATTTCATAAAAGAGATTGCCATACTTTAATTTATAAAATGACTTAGGAGTGTCAAAAGGATAAATTTGCAATTAATATTTTATTAATTGTGAGAAAAGCAATTTTTTCTCAGGAAATAATTTTAATTGCTTTATTAAAACTTAAATATATCAATTGCAGTAAGTTTTAGGTCAAACAATAATTGCGTTTTTACAAATTCTTCAGCATTACTTTTAGAGTTAGAAAAATTAAATTAATGAGTGAAGTGTGATAAAAGATAAGATTAATTAAAAGAACTTTTCAACTATTCATTATTATGAATGCCGATTTATAGCTCTGGTAGTTTTTTTAAAAATTTAAATTGTATTTAAAAAAAAAACGTCAAGCGTACAGAATGATTTAATTTAAAAATTTTAGGCTGTCAATGTGAACAGTACACTTGTTAATAATATTAGTATATTATTAATAAAACAAAAAACCAATTATTATAGCAATGTCATGTATAAAGTTTATTTGTCCTTCATTAAGCTATTTAATGCTGAAATGGTTTGTACCTAAACTGAAAATTTTCAGTACAAAATGTGTTTAAATTATACAAACAAGGAAATTAAACTTTTTCTTTTATACAACTGGGGTTACTAATAAATTGCTTACTGTCGAACTCATCAGGATTATTTGCTTTTATATGGAAATTATATTTTTACTAGACACTGCAATATTTTAAAGTTGGATTCGGACATTAAGGTTGACAACATTTAAATGGACATTTGATAAAGATTAAGTTTCTTTCAAAACAATTATCTGTGTTGCAAATTTTCTTTTTTGACTCCGATTAAGGACCTAAAGTGAATATTTTAAATAATATTTTCACTTTACTTAAATTAGTGACTCTAGGAAATATCTTTCAAAAACAGTTCTATCTAATAGATGAATATTAGAACAAAATTAATGAATGCAGAAGCCTTATATTCGAATATTGTAGGTTTCTTTCATCTTTATTTTGTAACTTTTTCTAGGCTATTTACCCTTAGCTAAAGTTTTGCTATGTATACATTTATCTACGTGAATTACATTGTAACCGACAATGATAATCATCAACATCAGCACTTTATGTTATTCTTTTCAATAAACTTGTACGACGCCTTAGGGACCCATAGTATTTGTCTAGAAATATTAAAGAAATGGCAAATACAGGCATAAAATAATCAGTAAGGACTCAGTTGGTCTAAAATATGATTAGAAGGGTGTATATTGACAATAATATAGTTTTACTGGTTTTGAAATTGAATTATAGCACAATAATCTGAAAGTTGGCAACTGACATGAATTCAAAAATACATAAAAAGGATTTCTGTACAATTGATTAATATACTTTAGATTTCGTTTTGGTTATTATTGGGCTAACTTATCAATTGTGGCAGAAACTGAACACAAACCAGCCATGTAATCAAAAAACAATAAAATAACACCTAAGAATCCTTTTTATGAAACACAATCAAGCTTCCTTAGACCTGAAAAAAATACTTTTCTTTATTGTTATTCAACTATAGATATGTATGTATATATATATATAAATGTATATATACAAATATTCGTTAAATTGGGTTATTCTCTTTAGGAAAAGTTTTGCTGTAGATACTCCACAAGGACTGAGAATTAAAGAACAATAGGAAATGGAAGAAAATCTAATTTGTATGAATGCCTCGTCGAATTACAGCTTCAGACGTTTATTTTATATTATAAAGGCAGTTGGTAGTAGCAAATAGCTAGAGGGTTACCGAGGAACAATTGAGTCTTTGGTAGATGAAAAATAACGAGAGAAAAAAATAATATGTAATGACATTATACCCGTTATAGCTTTCCCGATTGTTTCAAGATGTGCTGGTATACAAAAACAAAAAGTTCAAAATTAGTACACTAAGACCTAATTTTTTCTTCGTTTTTCTTTATAACAAAGAAGAGGGGAGGAGGGTCTAGAATATCTTATTGCTTTTGGTTGCTTGTATTAATTTTTTTTTTTACTGTTGCGCGTCTAAACTAAAATCAACAATTTGCCAAGTTTTCGTAAGTACTGCAATTCATTTCTTTTATTAATACTTAGACCAGAATGAACAGATAGATCCAAAGGATAATAGTTAAACATAGTACTGTTATAAAACACAAACAGAAAGACAAAATAAAAACAACAAGAAATGTTTCAAAGGAATTTCAATGGATAAAGGGCATGACATTAATTTTTTGTTAGAATTTCTAAAAGATTTTTTAACTTTGGTTGTTCTCTTTGGAAAAAAATGCATTTATTTCAAAATAAAGCCTCTACGATTAATAACAGCTCAAGTAAACAATGAAATTGTATTAGAATTTATTAGGTTCCCATCATGAATTCTCATGATTCTGGATTAAAAAAAGCGGTTGTAGTGATCTTTAAATCTTAATTATTTGCATCATTTGACTGTCAAGATAAATTTTGAAATAGATATATATATATATGTATGTATAAGTTGAAAGGATGTTATAAGTTAAAAATAAAACTCTTTTGATTTTTTTGTTCTAAATATTTGCTTCTTAAGGTGTAGTAAAAATAATTTTGAAGATATTCTTTTTGAAAATTTTCGCTAAAGTTTAAAGATATGAATTTTAAAAGCTGACTTTTAGCATAAGCCAAAGATAGGATAAAGACTTAAGATAAAGAATTTCATCAGTTAGAAAATACTAATATGTAATTTGATATCTCTGTTGGCCCTTTTAATAAATATAAAAGTTGGCATTGTTGTTAATTGCAATTACAAACATTGAATTGAATTGAAACATTGAAAAACTGAATAAGTAATTTGCAACTACAAAACATCCTTTACATCAATTTAACGCAATACTTTAGAATTCCTTGTAACATTATTTTCAGTTTATGTTTACCAAAATTTTATGATTATTATGAAGCAAATAATAAATAAATAAATAAATAAACCTATTAGAATTATCCTTGAACAAATAATAAATATCAATTCGTGTCAAGACCTAAGGCAAACAGGATACAAAATAAATAACATTGAAAAGCTATTTGACACCAAAATCAAAGTCCCAATGGAAAATATTAAAAAAGACAATATTTGTCTTCATTTTCTTCATCTTGAAAAAATTTCTTGTTCTTTCTTTCCATTATTTTGTTTGTTGAATATTCATTCTTTTTTTTCCTACTTTTAGGAATGTTTAGGAATTTTTTCATGTGAAAGGTGAAAAAATAAAACATAAAAAACAAAACATGATAAAGAAGGAAGATTAAGAAAATAGTAAAGGGTGACCTTTCGAGTGGAATGAAAGCTTCCAAGAAATAAAGGATATTACTAAATTTATATGAAAATTCAAACATTGTTTCTGTTCGAAATGTTCCAGTTTCACTGTTTACTTAAAACAGGTGACAATATAATATTTTGAATATAATAAGATTGAAATTTTTGTCAGAAATGAAATTGTTTTTTTGTTTTCTTTTTAAAAGAAAGAATCTCACATTTCTTACGTTGAGCAAACAAAATTTGTAAAAAAGAAAAATAGTAAAGAAAAGTCTTAGATTTTGTCGTTTGACAAGTCATTTGCGACTTCTTATATAACTAGTAATAAAATATTTTACAAATCCAAAGTAGTTACAATACCAGCCATCGAAAAATAAATAAATATGATAAATTAAGTAAACAGTTTAGATAAAGGCCAAAGATGGAAATAAGAAAAATGTTATTTTCGTGTAAATAAAATATTTATGTGAATGACAACAATATATTCCATGAATTTCAAAAAAATGAAACTCTAAGTTCTATTGACTCCTGGAAGCTAAATAATTCTCAATAGAAAAGTTTTTTTTGCACCCTTCAATATATCATTATTTATAAATAGACACTGAAGAGGGTTTATGTATTTTGGCCTATTTTAGTATTTTTGGTATTATTTTTTTATTAAACGATTCAAATTTATGTTGAAACATTTATAAATATTCAACAATGAAGTGCTTGACAAGAAATCTGAAACTACAACAGAAAATTAGTTTTGGTGGTTTAGGGATTAGTCAAGTTTACTTATCTTAATGTGTTAAACTAAAGTAAATTTGGTATGTAGGAAAATCTTGCACTAAATATTTAAATTTTTTTCTTAGCTAAAGAATTCGAATACTATAAGGTTTTGTATATGTTTGGTCAAATAAATCTAAATATTTCATATTTTTCGTGAAAAAGTTGACATGGTTCATCACGGGCAATGGAGAAAATTACATTTAGAGTTTAAAATATAAATATAACACAGCTTAAAATTTTTATTTTTTTAAGTCAATATATTGATTAGTAATAAAATTAGTTATTTAGATTTTGCATTTAGTTATTTACGGGAATATATGGAGGACCAGTTCAAAAAACATTCTACGAATCAAAATAAAAGTTAACAGTATTTTAAAAATACAATTTATTTGCACTGTTTTTCTAAACTTCTACGTCTTAAGTAACTAAATTATCCTATTGGCTGTCTACCCGAGTCGAAATTTTTGGTAATCTGAATAAATAATGCATTATTTCGTTCTGAATGTACTGAATTGAGTATGATTTCATACTTAATATCCTAATTTCAGATTTTTGAGAAAATGAAATAGAACCTCTCTCTTTATTTGTGTATAGTTGAATTTAGTTGATATTTAGAATTTCATAATAAAAGTTGTGTAGTTATATACAAAAGTTATTTACAGTGATTTATTATAATACTTGTAGTTTATTTATATATATTAAAAAAGGATAGTGTAGATATTCAATGTAATAGTTTTTTTATAAAATAAATATAAGTTTTACAGAAATAAAACATGTAATTGTGAAATTTTGTTTACTTTTTGCCCTAGTTTTTCCTACTCTCAGTGAAACGCACTCGCATCACGCACTCGATCACTTATAACTTTTGAATCTATGCGATAATGAGTAAGAAAAAAATATTTTTTATAGCATTTTTTGACTTTTTTTGCTCTATTCTCAAAAAAACGCCAACTTGCTTTTTTTATTTTCTTAAACTACTAATGTTGTCCAACAGGAAGTTGGTACATTATAATGGCCTAACTGTCTCCCATAGTGCAATAAAAATCTAACAAAGTGAGCTTTTCTCGATAGCTTATTAAATCTGGGTCCAAAGAGGTTAAATCTGGAAATCTTGGAGGCCAAACTACAGGTCTACTTACACCTATCCATTGATGTAAATGGTTGTCAAGACACTGACTAAATGAGGCCGGAAAACCGTGTAACCGGAAACTTGTTGAAGCTGTCAGCTCTTCTAATTAATCTACAAAATTATTTTGAAGAAAGTTTAAAAAATTCAATGAATTTATAACCTGAGATAGTTCAAAGAACCAATTTTTTGGTTGAAGAGAGAGCACTCTGTTGCTATTATATATATATATATATATATATATATATATATGTATATTCTCTTTTTTCATACTGAATTGATGCTGTACGTTCTGAAAAAGTTTGTAACTTTGATACTGATTTGATATTGGTGGTATTGAATCGGGAATTATCTAGACGCTTCAATATCAATTCGATACCAACTTTTAACATTAGATTATACATATGTAAGAGATTATATTGATTTGAATCTGGTGGTACTGGTAAACTAGCAGGATGAATTAATATGAAATCAGTACCAAAAATTTCGACTCGGGTATTTATACCTTTCTTCTGATAGCTTAGCGTATTTAATTTCATTTTTGGGCTACATGGTTTCAAATTCATCATATCATATTGTTTATTTAAGCATTATTATTGGAACTTAAACAGATTATAATTTTTGCTAAAAAGTTATGCGTTTTATAATACTCATAATCCTCATTTACTGATGAATTCTGATGACTTTTTATTACGAATGTAGTGATTCTGACCTAAATAATATATGTATTATACATATATTATTTAGGTCAGTGTTTTGTGTCAAAATTTAAATAATCTTCAAACAGTTTTTCGTAACTTCATTGTGGTAAAAATTGAAAATGATTTTCTAACATCATTAGATAAGCTTAGATTTCTAAGAATGTTGCGAAAAACGATGTGGTTATCGAAATCGAATGCTATTCTGTATTATAATATATATTATAACATCAAAGATTTCGTGAATCAAATCATTGCTTTGTATTGTAAACAATGTAATGTTAGGTACTTTCTCAAAATCATTCTCACATGATTCCCAAATATGTAAAAATGATATAATTCTGGTATTCAAATATTTGAATGACAGTTCTTTTTTAAGTAGTTTCGAAAATCTATTATACTTTAATATATTTTTTTGTTTCTTTGAAAACAAAAGCTGAGAGACGCTCAAGAAGATCAATATTGTCCAATTCGCAATGACCAAATGGATAAAGATGTAAACAAGATGAGCAGGCTTTTGCAACTTACAGTAAATAATTGAATCTAAGATGAGATAAAAAAAAAGAACCAATTGGCTGCTATAAACATTTTAGAAGTGCTATATTTTGAAGGTATAAGAACTTTTTTTATGTATTTACTTGAAAGTATTTCAAAATACAATTCTTTTATGAAATTATGCTTTTTTTGTAGTTTTCATAAATAAATAAAAAGTCAAATAGTCTTGGGTGTCTCTAAAGTTTTCTACCTGTGGTTATGACATTTTGTTTACGTCGTTTGTCGTAGCTTCTACAAAAGAAAAAATAAAGTTCTTAAGCTAAAGTACTTTCTATAAAAGTTGAGAGCCTGCTTCCCTTTATCCAGAACGACCTCGTAAACTCAATGATACCTTAGATGTGGTTTTTACTTTGTATTTTTCCGTCTGTTATAAAGAACGATAGCAATTACATTGGACTCCCTTCATGTATGCCCTCAACCCAAAAGTCTCAAGTATATTGCTGAAAAATATTATTGGGCCATTTCATTTTGTTACCATTTCCTTTTCTTATATTTTTCTACTTTTTTTTCGCGGTATTATTAGGACTGTTGTTGGGTACTGCCTAAAGAATTTTCAAGAGTTATAAAAATAATTGCTGCAATAAAATTATTGCAGTAGTAAAAAAAAAAAAAAGAAATTTTCTTATAATATAGGATAAAGAAATGTTTTATATTTTGCCTTAGATATTTGTTTGACCACGTAAAATCTTATTTTAAAAAAAACACAAGTACCCATAATTTAATTTAATGATATGTATCATTTTCCTTATAGGATATAAGATTTTATACAACTGAAAACTTTTATACCAATTATTTGCCTTTTAAGATACCAGTTGTAAGATAATCAAATTAATGATGTTGAAAGTGAAAACATCAACTTAAATCTTTTGCCTCATTTACTTTAATGGGAAACGATGTAGAGTTTTGCTTCTAACGAAATGCTGCCTTGTACAGTCATAACATGTTTATAGTTTTTTAAATGGAATCACATTGTTTAGAATATTTTTTGGTTAATTTTAAGGACAAATAAATAAATCGTTGTGCTGTCGGTTTTACAAGCTAAAATTCTTCAAAATTATGGTAATTTGAAATGTAAATTTTATTAAACTGAAGTTTATTTGACTTAGACTTTACTTCAATGTACTATCCTGTATCTCTTTTTTTAGTAGGTGGTTTCAATTTTGTCAGAGAAAGTCACTTTATAATCAATTTCTTAATGAACTTATAAAAATAAATTAATATTTATTTGGTTAAATTTTCACTTGGAATAACGCAAGGGTATAATACTTATCCAAATAATAGAACTTTCTTCTATTATAAACTCGTAGTTTTAAAATTGGTTCTTGCACTAACTTGGAAGAAATCCTAGATCATTCTTGGCTTTTTGGAGCAAATGAAATGAAAAAATGCTGAAATATTGAAAGGAGGCACAAGCTTATCTAAAATTGTTCTTACATATGGATATAGTGCAATAAGATTGAAAATACAACCACGAGACAGCAAGAAATGTTCCAAATCAATTGTAAAAGACTATTTTTCTTTTTAAAAGTTTATAATCTTTATTTACTACTACAAATGGCAAAGAAAACTAACTTTATAATTAGTAATAAAAATCTATGTTTGCTCTAAAAGAGTTATCTTAGATTTTTTCAAAGATTTATGTTATAGACAATGAACGAAATTGCTTTTTATGTGAAGTTTTACATGTTACCCTGTTTGATAAACTTAAAAAGAACTCCTTCAAAGCTTTGTTTGAAAAAAACAAATTTTGTGAAAGAACAATGACTTTTGAAATAAAACCTTTTTGGAATTCAAGACTGAGTTTAGATTTTAATCTTTTTTAAAATTCATAAGTAGAGTTAATCCTTTTTAAAGAAACACAATCAAAATGTTTTCTTAAGCTCTAAAGAAAATAAGTTAAAAATTTTTTAGATTAATTTTAAATTAAGATAAACTCATGTTCTATAGAAAAACAATAAGCTTTAAAAGAATTTCTTACAGTTTTTTCAGGCACATTTGCAGATAATGATTTGTTTTTATATCAAAAAGAGAAGAAAAAAATTTTGGAAAAGTAGGCCAAAGAGTATAACATTTTACTAAGCAACTGAATCAAAACAAGAAAAAAAATTAAACAAATATATATTAAATTATCAATTAAGAATTTATAATTAAGTCTAAAAATTACAGATTTTGAAATGGAGTTCCTTACACGAATATTAACAATATCAAATTCGTCATTTTCATTTATGGTACCAAATTTTATTATGTTAAAATCCCATAAGGCAATTTTCAGTAAAGCTTCAAGGTTTTAGATGAGAGCTAATTCTGTAAGGGACTTTCATATTTTGATGTTATGAATGCACTTCTAGTTAAATATTTTCTATTTTTGTCTAAGAAATTCAAATTACTCAAAAATTATAGTACCTGAGCTAAAAGATAAAAGAAAGCAATATAAAAATTTTATAAACAAACAATGACTTTTAAAGATTAAAAAGTTTTTCCATAGTGGATAAATTCTTTGTTTAAGACTAAAAGGATATTTTTCATAATAATTTTAAAACTCTTGTGTTTGCTTACGTCAAGTTCCATTATACTATTACTAGCATTAATAAAAGAATATAGCTGTACCAAGTAAAAAAGAAAACAATACAAAAATTGAAAATTCGGAGCACATAGGATATACATATAAGGACAATAATTTTTTTTTCTAGTTCTATGTGAAATATTTTCTATATAATGAAAAACTTTCAATAACTTTAAAAGTTGTTTGAAATGCTTCAGTTCTTGAGCCAATATGAAAATGCATTGTACTTGTACTTTGTGATCAGGTAACTAAGAGAATTTCTTCTCCTTAGAAAAAATTCTTTGAGATTAAAATTCTAAAGAAAAAATAAATATTTTCAAGACATAGATTGGTTGCTCAAAGCATTAAATATTATACGATATTGCTTTTTCTTCTGATGAAGAGTGGTTTTGGTTATAATCTTTGGATTTTTGCAGATTTTTTAAGACAGAATAAATTCTTTTGATTAGTATACAGTAAACAAAAACTGCTAAATAAAAAAAATTTAAATTCCGATGAGATTTAAGAGAATCAGAATCAAAAAGAAATACAGATTGTGGCTTGTTGTTATAAGGAATTTTTATATCGTCTTTCTTGGGGAAAAAGTTCATTAATCTGAAAAAGAGGTTCCTTTCTCTCCGAACAGCCATCTTATTAATGCATTGAAAAGAAAGTGGGCCTCTTAGTATAATCTCACTTATCCATAGATGTTTTTTAAATGAGTCTCATACTCGCGATAAGCAGTATACAAATTTTTAAACATTTGTTTCGTCAAAATTCAGATTTTGACTTAGGAATAAAGATTTTAGAAGATGCAGATTGGGCTGATTTATAATTTTTCCAAGCTAATCTTTTCCATAATTTTTCTCGATTCTTTTATGAGCAGGGTCTCATAACAGGGATTACATTCTTTCAGGCAATTGCAAAGACTTCAAACAACTTTTAATGTTTGAGTATGTGCTGATAGAGATGTTTTTATCTGTTTGAAGAAATGTTAATCAAATTACCACTTTAAATCAATTGTATCAAAGTTTGTCTTAATTGAAGACAAAAAATAATAATTTGAGCAGGAATTATAAGAAAAAAATATTTTTGGCGGTAGAATTTTAGAATGCTTTGTAAAACCGTAATAAGAACGAGCGTAAATAGAACAAAAGTACAGATACTTTAATAGTTGGTCATCCCTGCAGTGAATGAATAGTAAGTTCTTTTAGATGTGGTTTCCTTGTCAGCTTTAAAGCATCTCAATCATCGTAATATCAAGAGCATTAAATCAGAGCAATTTTACATTTGCTTATTCTGTACTCAAATGTGTTTCTTACTTAAATCAAAAACTTTATTAATTACCACATTTTCAATTCCGTATAAAGGTTATATATCGTTAAAACTTTTTACTTAAAAGAATTTTGCAATATTCATTTTGTATTGTCCTTAGGAAAGAAATAAGACATGTACCGAGTCATCTGGCTTGGTACAGTCCAAAGCATTCTATAGGTACAAGATAAGTAACCTAGATAAGACAAGGAAGTCGGACAAAGAGTCCCTCAGAATATTGACATGGTTCATCACGGCACATAATCCTTTCCTTAAGTACCTCTATAGTCTGGGAAAACCAACGACTCCTCCAATTGCAGATTCTGTCACGAGGTAGAGGAAACACCTAGTCACTTGCTCTTTGAATGTGGGAGGGTGGTGTCAAAGAGAGTAAAGCATCTACTCACTCGACAAATTTGAGAGATATCCTAGCCCTGACAAGGGAACTGGATATTAGGTTTCCATCATAGCATGTCTGGCGGGGAGCACTATAGATCAAGCCTGGTCGCAGTGCATTTGTTCCCTTTCTACCACTACCAATACCACTACTAGGAAAGAAATCTAATGATTAGTTAATACCATAAACTATCACAACACCCTTAATCTTTTATCTCTTTTTAGTGATGATAAAAGATAAACATATTCAAAAAGCAACCTTCTTTGAGTATTGTATTGGGACTTAAATTAAATGATGCAAAAACATTCATAATAGCAGCATTGTGGGCTGTTTAATATATTGTTAGTACGGAAATGGTTTGCAAATTTTATAAAAAAATATTAAAAGGAAATTATTTTCTTTGAAAGCTACATAAATTTCTAAAAAACAAAATTAATATTTCTAATTTTTCTTTTATTTTATACAAAATTAACTTATAAAACTTTCACATTTCTAAAATATAAATCAGCTGTCAAAAATTATTTAACACACAAATAAACCTCATAAATTAGATACTACCCAAGATCAGAAGTTTAGTCTTCAATCAAAACCAAACTAAACAAGACAAATTTATTTAATATCTCATCTTTTATTCTCGTAATTTCCTATTAACCACTAA
This sequence comes from Acrocera orbiculus, assembly GCA_947359355.1. Classification (NCBI taxonomy): domain Eukaryota; kingdom Metazoa; phylum Arthropoda; class Insecta; order Diptera; family Acroceridae; genus Acrocera; species Acrocera orbiculus. The sequence continues at coordinate 8,450,371 of OX375757.1, forward strand.
CCTTAATTATTGTCATAATCGTAGCTATTATTCTACTTTTATATTTTATCAAAATAAAAGTTTAGTGCCATCACCATTTACAAATAAAGAAAGATCTTTCACCAGATGACAATAATTTTTCTTAAAGTTTACTTTCAATGGTATAAAGTAGACATCCAAGTCGATAACAAATCGCCACCTGAGTATAATAGAGTCCAAATTAGCTATGCCCGACAACAAGGGAAAACCATTATCCCTTATGAATAGATGAATTCCCTTAAATACCCTTCAATTTCATGGAGCAAAGCCACATTATATATTATGGGAAGGGATGAAATTTGTTGAAAATGGTGGCAAATATTTTACATTTATGTGTACTAATCCTTGAGAAAAAATTTCCTTTGTTGGAATCGTTCTCCCAATGGCATCATAAATAATTAAACTGTCTTGGTATAATATATTGATTGCCATGAGAAAAAATTATTATGACAAAGTGTATGGACTACTGTTGCTCATGCAAATTCTAATATGAAAAGAGAATAAAAATGTGAAAAGGAAATATTAAGATGATACAGTGGTTAAACAGATCAAATTGTTAAATTTATTGGATGACCAAAGGATGACAATATTTGTTTTTATGTTTGAAGAAAATTTTTTTTTTAAAAAAAGAAAAGATTGTTTATTACATTTACTGCAATTGTGATCAATTAAATTGATCCTAGTTTTGTAGTTTGAATAAGTTTCTTAAATTAAATTAAAGGATGCTATAAAAAACATCATTTTTCCGATATTATGAAAATAACAAAATTGTTTTTTAATAAATCACTAGTTCGTTAGGGTATTAAGTAGAGACCTCTTGGAAAGAGAGATGTTTAAATAAGATAAAATTGCAGCAAAAAGTTTGAGTAAAAGAGGAATTTAATACATTTTAAAGGTTAAAAATTTTTAAGAAAGATTTCATATTAATTAATTTCTATTAAAAAAAATTTAAGAATTGTTTATTTCTAAAAAATGAAATATTTATTGTCACAATTGATTAACTCATGGCTAGAAGTAACTTTGACTTTCCATTTATGATTATTAGAGGGCACTTCTTTCAGAGATCACTTTTTCACTACAACTGGTTATAAACGTACCACGTTGACGATGAAAGTAGAAACAAATATATTTCTGTCTTCCGTTAGTATAAGTGAACTCAAAAATGATCCTTGATTATATCATTTGAATAAGTTGTTTTATCTGCAATTTTTATTCATATCATATTTTATCAAAAGTTATTCTTTCTATTATTTGGTTCAACCTTTTTAGTAGAACTTTCTCAAAAAATTTTCTAGTCAAGGAGGACGATAATTTTACCCACTTTAAGAGAAATTATTTGGTGACACATGATTAAATCAAAGCCTATATCCTTTTGGTGTTTATGTACATTATATTTTATTTATCAACTAGTGGAACTGCCCCTAAAGATAGATTAATTACTTAAAAAATTAAGTTAAGTTGGAATAAATATACTGCAAGCTAATATTTTTACTTAATTTTTCTTCATGAAAATATTTTATATAGTAGTAATATTTATTTTAATAAATTTATTTTGATTTTTCGTATAAAAGAAAGTTAATACTTTGATTGTGTTCTGTTTTATATAAAAAACAGAAGAAAAAAAAACAAACACAGCTTATTATTATAGTACGTTCAATATTGAAATTTTGACAATCAACAAGAAACTCCAATAGCTGCAATAGCAATATTAAAAAAGAAAAAAACTCAGCAAACGAAAAAAAAAACTGAACAAAGACAGGATGCTCTGTTGATATTGGATCGATACGCTATAAAAGTTTCAAAGTTATTCAAGGAGATCTCATTACTTTTGCTTCCTGTCTAGCAAATGTGGTCTCTTCTTCCGGCTGAAGAAAATGTCTGAAACTTCAACTTTACATTATTTCTACTGCAGTATATGCAAATATGTAGAATTTTATTACCAAATTTTAGATACTAAATTAAGTTTTCGGCTTAGAAATATTAAAGTTGTCATTGAACTTCTCAAAAGTTGACTTTAAAACTGAAAGATTTTTCTTTTTTCTTTTTGTGTTTTAAATTTTAATATAGCTTAGAAAATTCGTGTTTTTAGATGAAATTTGTACTTTGTAGTTTTTTAGTTTATGATTAAAATTTAGTATCTTCAAATGCAGTCAGTTTTATACAAATAAAAATCGAAATTCGCTTGAATATTTTTGAAAAATTATTTTCCTAAATTAAACCTTTATTTTAATTAAAATTTAACCACAATCCTACAATATTAATTGAACAATATAAAAATCATCTCCTTTTAGAATGCAAAAAAAAAACTCACTTATTTCAGCATTTCATAATGCAATTCATTTGGTAAGCCTTTAATATCTTATGGTATAAGTTTGAAATGGTTCTAATTTAATATGTTACGATGTATATCCAAAATGAGCTTGGTAATAGTTTCTTTAATAGCTTTGCCCTTTGAACCTTTTACTGTCATCAAGGATCATCCTGTCATTAGTTATTACTAAACCCTCTTTTCGTTGTACCCATAAAATCCGGAAAGATAAAATTTTAACAAAAAAAAAAGAAGATATATAATATTTCCAAGTATGAGTCTAAGAATTTAATGAACCAATTCTGGAAAAAGAAGTTTTCCTGATTGGGGATTGATATTAAAAATAAAAAAAAAGAAGTGTTTCGTATTCATTGCAGTATCTTCTTTGAGTAAAATAACCACCATGATTTTGGAAAATGGCAACAAATATTAAAAAAAAGACATTTTCTAAAAATATTTATTATAGAACATATTTATTTTGGATCATTTGCTTTGTTTTATTTCAAGTTGAAATATGAATCAATTTCGATTATTGTGATTGTATCAATAAGTGAAAAATTTTTGAAAAACTCATTCCTCTCAGGATTTGTCACTAATTTCATTCGATAAAAGGGTGTTCAACTGAGTTTTTTCAACCTTCATTTTGAATTTTCAGATGAATGGTAGTGTGTGAAAGCCAGACTTAGGGAACATGACAGATAAGGGAGTGATTTTAACTGCAAGCCTTTTACTTTTTCTCATTGAACACAGTAATTTCTGATATGATTCATTGCAATAAAAGGATTAATCTTGCGTTATCGAAAAAAAAAGCTTTACCAAAAAGGCCGTTTGGCTAGTTCGATCGGCTAGCTCATCCTCAGAACGGGAAATTTTGCTTTCGGTTGCTAGCGTATTTCAACTGAAAACGATATAACTTACTCCCTGACGTCAATATGATAAGAAATAATTTTTCTTTTTTCTAGATTATTAAAATTCCTTACGATGAGCATTATTTTTCTTTGTTACAAGATTAACTCTCTGCGTAACACTTTTGACAAAATAATAAGCCCGTTTTTCAGCTTTATTTATTATGATGGAATGTTTTTATATTGCATCAGCTTTAAATTTCATAAAAAGCATTTTCGAAACCCTTAGCAGTAATATAATACATTTGGGATAAAAATAACAGCAGTATCCATCACAAAATTTAAATTCCTAGTTTCTTGTATATTTTTGCCATCAATTTTCCTAATCCAATGAATTTTTTTATTTCTAATTTTTACAATTCAAAACTCTGAAACCGAATATTAATATTATAAAAAAATATATTTCTGCTGGTTTTAGTCGACAAAATCAATTTTTGACTTTAATAACAGATCTTAGTATTCAATCATATCTTAAATCTATCTTAGTTGTCTTGTATTTCACTGGGTAGAAGAGATACGTATAACAAATATCAAAAATCCAATTTTAAGGCATCAAATGTCAATTATATGTCTACTAACCTAAAAAAAATAAATAAAAATATAATATTCTTCTGAAAAATGCTATGAATTTATTTCTACGACGTTTTGTTTTATTGTAATTTAGATGGTAAAGATACCTATAACTTTTTTTCTCATATCCAAGTCTGTATGCGCATTAATACTTTGACTTTTTGTTAGTGATTGTTAAATCGTTCTAAGTATAAGGTTTTACATAAAGCTCGAAAAAATTTTCTTTAACAAAAGGATCCTAAAGTCTTCGGCATTCCCTTTACGAGTAAAAACTTTTTGAGAAAAATAGTAGTAATTTTAAAAGTGGCAAGGAAATTTTTCATAGAGTCATCATCAGATTTTGTGCCGTGTTTAACAAATGCGTGCACTTATGTAAAAGTAAAAAAAAAAATGTTTGCATAAAGCTCTTCTATTAAAAATTTTTTTTGAGTAGTCACGAAGTATGATTGGTATAACGATATTGCATTCTTTACGACTGTATTAATTTTCCTTACAGCAAAGACGATTTCTACTTGGTAAATTTTTTATGAATGTTAGTAAAGAAGACATATTGATAAATCAAAATAGTTTTAAGTTTAAATGGAAATCTGATAGATTAAAATCGTTTAACTAAATTGAACACCTTCTTGGCGTACTCATAACTATAGAAATGTTTATACAGTTCGAACTCTTCTAGTTTTCTGCATCCTGATATCACTCTAATACTTTTGATGGCATGTAAAGATATTCATTTCTATTTAGATTAAACAATAAAAAATTTTCGGTTGTGAAATCTCCGGTGAAAACGATAAGTTGGTGGCAAATAAGGAGTCTAATACACCTGTGGCAATATCCAATGCTAGTGCTAGAAAATAATATATTGTATCACTGACCTAAATCAGTATCTACAGGGCAAGAAAATTTGTAAATTATTTTACAGTTCTTATTGTTAGTCGAAGTGTATTGGTAAAACAATTTCTTATTCTAATGTTTTTTGTTGAGTTTTAGCTTACTCCAGTTGCAAAATGGACAATGACTTGAAGTACTGATATGTTTGACATTGGCAGCTCAGAAAAAATTTCACACAATTGGAATGTCATGTCATTAGTTTTCAAATTGCTAAAGCACACAGTTAACGAGATAATTTGAAAAGGAAAGGAAAACAGTTTTTGATTTATTAATAAGAAAAATGTATAAGTGATATTCTGTTTTAAAGTTTTTGATGCCGAATTCTGTAAAAGTTGTTTAAAAATGTTAATAGAATTATCTCATTTATAGACTGTTGCTTAATTTCAAATAGTTTCTTTAAAAGAAAATCAACAAGTTGTGGGTATCGAAATGTAGGTCACACTCACAGAGCAATTTTTTCGGAGAACTATTAAATTATGAAAATCTTAGGGTCTAGTCATTCAAAACTAAAAAGAATTTTAAGTAAAGTAAATATATTCAGGTTTCTGATGTCTATATCTTATTACAGTAATGCCAATAATAGTTTCATTTTGAAAAAAATACAGTCCAATTACTTCCCCACCCCAAAAATTATACCAGAGAGCAAATTTGCTATAGATAAATTGAATCATTATTTTAGAGCAATTTTCTCGAGCTCAGACTCGACATTATTTGTATGTCTTTAAAAATCACTTAATTCAAAATGTGAATCGTCACTGAAGAAAACTTGCATTTTTTATGAATCTTAGAAATCTGATTTTCATGGATCATTACTTTCTCAAACTAACTGCAATTTTGTGCAAGTTTTGATCGAAATCAATTTTAAAAGGTAGAATTTAAATAATTATTTCTTTTTTCAGCACAATAGGATAAAATTGGTTTATTATAGTAACCAAATATTTTTTTTGGATTATTCGTTATTAATATTCCAATAATCCAATATTTTTAGAGTAGAAAAAAGTTAAATTTAAAATGCCACATAAAAACTAAAAGAATATTTTTAATCTGGAGCTAGATCCTGCTTTCGTGAGAATAGGAGTGAAAGTATAAAAACTTTAGAAGTACTCGTATTAAGTATTAATTAAACTACTTTAGAAAGTTTTGGTTCATTAGGAAAAAACTTATGCAATGCTAAAAAAAATGAAAATTGATTATAATAAAGAAAAAAACCTAGGATCTTACTGTTAAATTATGAAAAATAATATTTTTCAATCTCACATTTTCATAAGGGCAGAATCAATCCCTGATGTTATTAAATTTCAAGGTGATATTGCTGCGGTACAGAGACTAAACGAGTATGGCTTATGATTTAAGATATTTTTCGTTCATTCCCTCTGTTATTCAAAATTAAGTTACTTATGGGTCATAAATAATGCAGGCCCAATGAATTTATAATCAAATCATTCTTTACTCTCATCATAATTTGTGGTAATTAATTAAGGGATATAGATTATCAAGGCTGAATTTTTCCAAAAAAAAAAAGGTAAACTAATCAGAATACGTGAGTAATTATCAATTCATACCTTACTTAGAAGTACACACAAATAAGACTAATAAATATCCACATGGCTGACTACTTCAAGTGCTAAAAATGTTTGACGTATCATTTAACTGCTGTTAGCGTGACAATTTCATTTGTTTTTTTCCCCCTTTGCTTAATACATATTTCTTTATGAATGAGCTAGCAATATTAAAAATTTTGTGTTGTTTTTAGTAAACTAAATTCATAGGACAAAGGTGAAAATATAGTGGATATATTTACAAATGGAAAAAGATCGGTTTCAGAGAATAAAACGCAAACAAACTTAAGCTTATGGATATGAAAATTCTTTGGAATGAAATTTAATATTTCAAAAGTTTCATGGTTAATATGATATTTAAGGCTTTTGTGAAAATTTGTGAAACGATTAAGGGTATTGTATGAAAATACAAAGCATTATAATCGGATTTGAATTTGAAGGTAAAAATCAATTAATAATTTAAATGAAAAATGTTTTTCCATGTCAGAAAAGGTAATATTTAAAGATATTTTAATTTGAAATTTTATAAAAATAACAAGGAATGTACAGTACAATATTATTGGTAACTACTTAAAGATACAAAAATTTAGAAATATTATAAACAGAATACATATTTTTGTGTTAAGATTCATTTTTAATAAATATTAAAAGAACACACAATACCAAATTTGTTAGCAACGTTATCTAAGATTGTAAGATTCCTTGACAGGGGTTTGTTTTTAATAAAAATTGTCAAAATTCTTTAGATCTTTAAAGTAATTAAACTAATTAAAATTTTTTTTAAAGGAAGCAACAAAAATCTTTTTATTTAAAAGAAAATTTACGAAATTTTAGAAAATATTAAAATTTAAAAAAAAAAGAAGATTTATATAATAATAAGCTATCTTTAGAATAAAAAGCAAAATATCCCTTAGCTTAATCAAATAAATAAATGAGGAATTATTTTAGTTTCAAAACGAAATTAATATTTTCGCATTTTTTACTAAAGGCAATTTAAAAATGATTAATTTATTTATGTATATATAAAAATGAGTACAAAAATATCGTATTTATGAATGTCTTCTAAACAGGACAAGAAAAATAAAGTTGTAAATTTTATAAAACAAGAAACTCAGCAAGTCAGGAGAACTATTTAACCACAAATTTTAATTAGCACTTTCTTAACGACAATCGTTTCGGCACGAAAGTTTATTTCTCGCTTATCAACTATATGAACTGAATATTAATGTATTAATATATACATATATATATATATAAATTGTTTCTAACAAAGGCTATTTAAATATATCAGTGAAAATCTTTATGCTTTCAATTCAATAATAATTAATTGAAATCGCTAGGGCGTGGTACAACTTTATATTCTTTGTTTTCGGATTATTGATGGAGTATTCGTTCTATTGACATCATTTATGCATGACTAAAATATTACATATATATATATATATATATATATATATATATAGCTAGAAATTTACTATATTTCATGAAAATTTGCAAGTTTGCATGCTGATTCTTATAAAAGGGTTAAAGTTACAATTACAGATCTTATTTGCATATTACCTATGTAAACTATTCACATATTACTCAAACTATAATTAAATCGTATATCCATCCCAGTGAGGTATTTAATATATAACTACATATACAAGTCACGTTAAACTGCTGGAGCCGATGTTTTTCGCTACATTAGAACTTAACTACAGCCTGAAAGGTTTTATATATTTTTCAGTATTTTATAATTAAGCTAAATACATTTTCAACAAAAAAAGAAAACTTGAGCACGTGTTTAGAGTCAAACTAATGTATTTGGCTATTTATTAAGTTTATGCTATTAAAAGGAATAAAATTTTTAACGCTGAATGAAGTTTTTGTAGCTAGATATAAAAATCTAAATTAACGTGAGGTTAAAATAAACAAATTTTATTTGCTACTACACTTAAGTAAAATTAACGAGCAAGTACTTTAGTAAGAAAAATAAAATTGATAAACAATTCTTATTTATGTTTAAATAAATACTTAATTTGATTAAGTGAAAGCTTAAGACTATTGTTATTCAAAACACGTTGATTATAGAACAAAAAAGATACAAAAGCCTCAAAATTTATATTTCTTTCTAAAATTTAAGCCAATCACAGTCAAACGAATTCATTCAATATTTAAAATATTATACAAAATTAAATTTGTATCTAATATCGAATAAAGATATCCTTTTACTCGTGCAAACATCTTTCGATTCAATTCTATTCAATCACATTTATCTTCTTCAAAATTGTAAATGTACAAAGAGTCCTTTTCATACTGAAAGAAAACCATCTTTCTTTCCGGTTCCTAAACAAAAAATCAAGGGAAAAATATAACTAAAATAAAAGCTTGACAGGATTTTGAATAACATAAAAACAGAGATGTAGGCGAGCCTTGCTGAACATCGTGATTGGGGGTAAAAAGGCTTTTAAGCCGATTGGTAAGTTAAAGCTATTTTTTTTTTAAGCGAAATTAGGGTAGGAGCCAATGCGTTCAAAATCAATACTTCGATTAAGGGTTAGTATTCTCAAATTTAAAACAAATATTGTGCGTGATCAATTCACATACAATTTTCTGATGCTTTTAAAAGAATTTCATATCATTTGGAAGTTTAAATGTTTCAAAAGAGAAAACATAAAGATCGTAGATGAAAAGATATTTTTATTGGTTCCTAAGTGAATTGATGATGACGTTTATGGGTAGTTGCTGTTTAGTAAACATTTTAAAAATGTATATAAATTATTATGCTGCGAAAATGATTTGAAATAGAACTAGCTCTGAGCTTGCATAAAAGTTAGGTTACTTTGTTTTCAAATACTTTTAGAATGACACCAACGGGCAAAATTACTATAAAACTTTTTTAGTAGCTGGCTTAATTTTGCATAAGAGTCTGAAACCTAATCTAAAAGTGATTCTTTAATTATCTTTTTAAATATGTTGGCTTTGTAGTAATCACTTATTCTGTGAAATTGTTTTCGATACATAGAAAAAGTTTCCAATAGTTTCTTTAGCATTACTTTTTTTTAAGTTTTAATTGATCTCAGTAATTTAAAAAAATAAAATTAAAAAAACCTTAAAGGTGGTGTATTCACATCAAAAAGTGATGTTTGAAAAAAAAAGCAGTAAAGTAGCACTTTTTGAATGATTGATTTTTTTGAAGACGTTTTAAGACTGAAGAATGAAGTTTACTATTATTTTGTATTGCACATAAAAATAGGGTTTTTTTTATATAACAAACATTTAAAAAATATTATTCAATTAACATAAATTCATTTCATGGCAGTTTCTAGTCACTTTTAAAGTACGATCAATATTTTTTCTACTATCTTTCTCGTTAATTAAAATTTGTTATCAGTGTTAGCTCAAATTACTAAAAAAATTCACATCAATTAAATATCCTTTAGAAAACAAAGTAAGAATAAAAACAAAAACGTAAAAAACAAAATTTACAAACATTCCACAATGAAACTAAATCTATTCGTATCAAATTTTATCTGCTTACATCTTTCGAATGCTTTAGAAAAAGCAAAATTTCTTAGTAAAATTTTTGAAGTATTCCCTTACAGTTTCTACTGTCAATAAAATAACAAAAACTTTACAGCACTTATTTTTAAAGTGGAAAATTTGATTTGGGATATAAAATGAAAAACTATATCCCTTATAGCTGGAAGCAACTAGATAAGAATTTTCTCAAATTAAGGTACATACTAAACAAATCCATCACAACAAAATTTTATAAAACTTATCCTTATCGAATCCTTTGATATTAGATTTAAAGGAATCAACTTTAACATTCTTCTACTATCACTTAACTGTTGCTTTATATTGGTGTTATTAGCTAAAAAAGGTTTTATGTAAAGAATTCAACCAAGAGCTCTAGAAATTTAACTAAAGGACATTCTTCTAAGTAATTTTATAAAAAAAAATTGTCGAAGACTGTACTGGTAATTAGAGTAAAGTGTTTCAAACTTAAATAGTTAACTGCTTACTGAAATTTGCTTTCAGAAAATATTCCTTTTCGCAATCATTTTTAAAATTAATAAATTATAAACTTACTTGTCAAAACTTAAAGTAAAAAAGTTTAAATACAGCAATTCTGTTATAAATGCTTTTCTAAAGCGTTCATTAAGATTTTTTTTAATGATTTTTATAAATCTGGCTAAAGAAAATTCTAAGATAGATTTATTTAAAGTTTAATGAAGGCAAAGTGCATTTCACTTGAGTTACTTTCAAAAGATATTTTTTAATTTTTAATAATTTTAAAATATTATCCTCTGAGTTTTGGTATTTTTGATTTCATTTTAATTGTAAATTGAAATCGATTTTTTTTTTTTTTTGAAATAAATAAAAATAGACAGTTTAATGTCCAAGTTTTTTTAAACAAAACTTCTCAAATAGTAAAGTTTCTGATTAAAAAAGCCGAAAATATTTTTTCTGAAAAGTAAACAAAACTTTTCAGGAAATTATTGTAAAGTAATTGTGACTAAAATTTGAAAATTCTGCATAATTTGCTACAAAAAAACAAAAAATTTCACAAAGTTATGAAAAATTCTTAAATTTCATAAATACACTGTCAGGTGCTGAAATGCTTCACTGAGACTTTTAGTATTCTGCTAAATAGATTTTAAGCCCATTTTCCTCTCTATAAACTTACTAACAAAACTACATTAAAGATTGCAGGGAGCTATATATACTAACCATACCCTATTCTATTGGTTGGTCTTATTTTAAGCAAAATTGCATGGATGTGTTGTTTATGAGCTTTGCGTGCACAGCAATTGTAATCAATGGGAGCACATTGCAAATAATTTGTGTATATACCGATGAATATATATATATATATATATAGGTAAATTGTTTTGTTTGAAAGACTTTTAAGGTGAAAAGTTAAGAGCTACAATTGAAGTAAACACAAAGTATTGTTGAAAGGAATAGTATCGACTACTTAGAATGTTCAAGTTTTTACTAAATAAACTAAATGAAATATGTCAAATATGGGATAGGAAAAGAAAAATTATACTTTTCAAAGTTGTTGTAATAAAAATACTGATCGATTTTTGATGAATACATTTTGCCTACTTAGAAAAGTAAAAGGGAAAAAGCATTTCAACTTTTGGACATTGATGAAACTTTAATGTGGTTTTACAAGACTTGAGTCTAGTAATTTATTCAATTAATATTAAAATTTAACTTTATTTAATTTAAAAACAGTAGGTTAATCATACATTTTAAATTAAAAATTTTTCGCGCTCGTTTATTGTAGCAAATACTGTCGAACAAGTTACGGAATAACGTAAAATTATTTTTTCATAATGTTCGCCAAATTGATCCAAATGAAATCGGTTGTTTTAGCGAACAACATGTAATTTTGTGTATGCCTCTTCATCAGTTTTACCTTCGTATTATGTTCCAGTCAGCATTTCCAAAAATCTTCTAATAGCTACTCTTTTGTTTTTAGTGATTTCTATCTGAGATATAGTTTTGCAATATTGAAAATTCAAACATTAGAGGGCAAATTTTTACAACTTTTTAGTGTTTTATATTTACTGTTATATAAACAGGCGCAGTACCGTTTTTTATAGATAAAACTTTTTTAAGAAGTTCTTTGAAAAAATACTTAAAAATAAATTTGCTCATTTATAAATATCAAATAAGTCGCAAATTTCAAACGAAAAAATTTTCAATTTATATTTAAAACAAAAATGTTGCTTGTATATATGGAAAAAAGCACTTACCATCTTTTAAAGAAAACGTTTAGCTAAATATATTCCTTAGCCAATTAATGAAAATATTGTACTTATATATATTCAAAATTATAACATTGCTCTTTAAGTTTTAAATTTTGAACACCTTAAAAATTTAAAACAAAAAATATTGTAAACAAAATTTCCATGCAAAATTTTTTAAAATTATCAAAAGTACTCACGAACTGCAGTTACATATTTAGTTGTCCATGATAATAATATTGTTAAAATGGCTGCAAATATTATGGCTGCTGGCAATGCTGCCATTTGCAGCCCCATTATATGTTCAAACCCTTTTTTAATAAAATGGCAAAAATATTAAAATAATTAACTCTTTTATGATGACGTTAATTAAAAATTTCTTATGAATTTTTATAGATCTTCCATCCTTTTGTTTTCTACTTTTATTCTTAATACTTATTACAATGGTAAAATTTATTATAAAAAAATAATATTATTATGAAATAATATTAAATAAATATTTCGTGAAATCAATCATTGTATATGATTGAGAAATATATGGAAAAATGTTGAATATCATTCGAGTTGTATAAAAGATTAATAAAATTATTATAACATTTTGATATTTCATTAAAATGCCGACAATAAAAAAATTTTTTGTATGCATTTTGTATATAGCAGCCAAATTTTATTTCATTCATATTATTGTAAATATTTGTTGTATACGCCATTTTGTTAGATGTAATGCGTGATGATCATCATCGTCAATATTGTTGTGAAATGAAAAGGAAAATACAAAACAGAAAATTAGTGTTATGTTACCTGTGATTAAATTACATTTGCATTTAGAAAAAAAAAACAGGATAATAGGATTTTATAGGCCAAATGTATTTATTTATTGATTTAAAATTTATCTTATAAATCCTTTGTTTTATGTTGTTATTTAGTTCACACTTTTTATATAAATTTATTAGGTAAATTATTTTTTTTGTAAATTTTTAAAAATGTTAATTAAGATAATGTTTGAGCATTTTTTTGTATTTCTAAAAAGTTTCATTCTGAAAATAAAAGAAAAATACAATAAGATTAGTAAATTTTGTAATAGAATTAAAGCTTTATATTTGCCAGCTGAAAATATATTTTTTCTATGTTTTTTTTTCTTCTTTTTTTGTTATTTATAAAGCAATGTCACATATTACTATTAAATACAGTGGACCAAATTCAACCCAAATAAATTTGTTCAAGTAACCCATCTGGGATTACAATTTGTCTTCATCAGTAAACTTTTTGGCTATTTGATAAAAATTTAATCCTGATGCCTATTGGCTGGTTACTTTAAAACTGTATTAGGGTAAAAACTTTGTATAATGGTTGTATTGTCTATTTTATATTGCTAATTCCATTACTCAAGGGATCAAATCTCCCCTAGAAACTATTATCTTTTCCTTAAAGTAAAACAGTTAACAAGCTATTTAACAATTATTTTCACCCTTCCAGAAGTTTTTTACAGGTTTTATTATTCAATGGAAACTACAAAAAAAAAATTCTAGGTATTTTTTAATGTTCTTTTAAAAACAAAAATTTTTGTATATATAAACAAAACACTTTATAACTATTACTTTTGTTCGAATCATGTCAAACTTTTATAAAGTTATAAAATTATCAATTAAGATACCTCAATCTAAAAATTATTTTTCTAAATGAAAGCACGCAAAAGTCAGTTTTATTTATATAATTTCAACCATAAAAAAACTGTAGTTTCTAAAGAACTAAGGGGCAGTTTTAACGGAATTTTATGATTATAGCTTTCTCCCTATTATTTTTTTCTTTCAAGTGTACAATGCGAATTGGTATAGGAATGACGAAGACGCAAATTTTTAGTTAGTTTCTTTTGTACACGTGTTAACACTTGTTTTAAGGACTCCGAGGGGTATTTCTAAAATTTCTTCTCACTTTTATGTTTGAAGTGTTTATTAGTCTTTTAGTAGTTAATGTCAATTTCGAGTTTAGTCCATTTTTTTTTTTTGTTTTTCATTCGCTTGAATAATCAGAAGTATTATTGTTTTTGCATTTTTTTTTTAATTTTTCGCTTAGTAGCAAAAATTATTTTTAGAAGTATTGAAATTTTCACTGAGCTTTGCAATATCAGTTAAGCTTCTAAAGTCATGACTCATATAAAAAAAATTTAATCCTATTTGAAAGTCTCGCATATTTACTCTTTAAATAAAAATAAACGTTTTAAATTATTGAAATTTTTAAATTAGTTAAAATTATAAAGTTTCGTCAAATTTCATTCAATTTTGTGTAGCATAACGTCACAACTAATCTAGTTGCGTTTTACTTCACTCGAAAAATATATCATTCTGTTATAAATTCAAATCATAAGCATCGATACATTGCTGGACAAAATTCATTTTGTAAACAATTTTCGCCAAAAGTATTTATTCTTTGGTCAGTGATTTAAAATCATTAAAAAACATAAAAATAAAATAAAAACTTAATTTTTACTATAAAAACTTGAAAATAATTTGTTCCATTATGACAAAAATTATTAGGTGAGTGAAAACTTTCTGTGATAAAATTCAATTTTCGATATCATAGTAAGAATAAAATATAAGGACACAAGAACAAGTCGTAACAGTAACAATTAAAGAATAACACATTTTTGAATTATAACAATAGAAGGAGTAACTATTTATTTTGATACTATTAAATATAACAATCAGAAAAAATAAAGTTTAGTAAAAATATTTAAAGGATATATTGTATAGTTCTTTTTTTATGAACCACAATGGCAATTGTTTTAGGATTAATCAAATCTAATAAATATTTCATGTAAACTAGGGCATTCATTGTTAATTGCTGACTTTATAAAAGCACTTTATATTAATTACGTTCAAACAAAAAGTCTTCTGAAGTGCAGTATGTTAATTGGAAACAGTATTTATAATTCTAAAACCGAATGCAATCAAGTAAATTGAAATCGATTCGCTTTCTGTATAGATTAATACATGACAACATTGATGATATATGATAGTTAAAAGGAACATCGATAATTCATCAACTACATATATACCACTACAACGCTTTCGATTTTATTAAATAGTTGGATTGCACGCTTATGTGAATTAGACGGTTATACAATATAAATTAAAAGAAACAAAGCATATTGTTTATATATATATTCTAAAAATGAAAAAAATAAAAAATTGTTTTAAAAGACATGGCATTTGTTATGATAACCGTTCATTAATTTCCCTGACATAGCTATTTTTATTAAATCGGGAGTTTTTTTAACGTATTTAGTATAGATAAAAGTTATAATTACAGGTGAGTTGGTATAAATTTAAAGTAAATTTCGATTATATATTTATATCGGAGATTTTAGTGTCATTAATCATATTACTGTTGAGATTTCAGTTTGTCAATATTTTCTTGATTGGATAACTTTTTAGGCTAAATAAAATTTGGAATGTCATTGATACTTTTGTCCTATATCCCTAATTTATCCCTAATTTGTCCTATATCCCTAATTTGCATATAATTACGCTTTTTAAAGTCAAATATACTTTTAATATTGCTTTTATTTTTCTTTTTTATGGCAGGACATTTATCAAATAATATACGTACGTTCTATTTGATAAGAATGTTATTTAACTTCGAGTCTAAATTAATTAAATAAAAGTATGAAAATTTTTCATTTTGTTTATTATTTTTCTCTCTAAATAAAACCAAACTACATAAAAGTTTTAGAAATGATAAAAAGCTTAGCCTAAAAAAGCTGTTAACATACTAAGTGGTTTCTTACATATAAAAAAACACAAAGAAAAAATCAATCAATTTAAAACAATAAAATAATATTTATATTATAAATCACAAATATATATACAAAAGTCAAGAACATTTTTTCAAAAATAATAATCAACAAAATTTCCAATTTTTATTTTTGTTTTTTTGTAAACAATATTTGTAGAATATCAAGTGATTTCCATTTTGTGGGCCGGAAAATCACTTACCAGGCTCACGATATTGTTTGCGTCAGTTCAATCGATAAAAATGCTTTTACCGCAGTCTTCGATGAGATATATATTTATAATTTTGTATATATTGTGTATTATAAATTAACCGCAGCTTTTGTATACTTACTGCATCCTATAGGAATAGTATAGGATCACAAAGATGAGATATATATAATTTAAATGTAGAATATACTTTAAGGAGCATAAGAAATATTTGAAAATAGAAAATAGAAATTATTAAAATGCTTTTGCGTAACTTTAAATGTAAAAATTACTAACCTTGCATACTTTTCGAATAAATTAATTTAAATTCATAAAACATGATACGAGATTTTAACTTTGTTTACAAAGGAGTCCATTTTTTTTATGGTAATTTTATGAGTGTACAAATGCAATTTTGATGCCAAAGTTTAAAATATCTTAAAAAGAACATTCAAAAAAACTTTTGTTTGTTTTTATTTATGTAGACTATTTAGTTTAATTTTGCTATAAATTTTGTAAGCCATGTCATATGTAATTTTAGAATAAGGAAATTATGTGAATCTGTTGAACTTACACAAAAGTGGTAACATTACACAAAGTAGAATTATAGAATCAAGAAGTCACTGTAGCCGAGCCATGACTTATGAAGAAAAATATCTTATCAATAGTACGCTCCTAGCTATTAATAAGGAATACTACGAGACATCTAAGCTCGCAGAACACATACCTCACGAGTACTTTATTATGTTGAATAAAAAAATTCTTAATAAAAATTTTTAAAAAGGAATGTACCTTTCAGCTAACACGCTAGGAGACCACATTGAATGGTATTCTGAAAATTAGAGATTCGATACTTTAATACCTAACTAAAAAGGATTCAACTAAAAAATTGAAGTCATCAAAGCAATACTTTTGTTTTGAAGGTTTTCAATAATTTTTCAGAATTTCAATAATTAATTACTTGAGTTGACTTCATTAAGGAAACAGGCAACCCAATATGTAATTTAAAAATTGATCAACTAATAATACTTAAACAGAAGACTGATTGTGAGATACAAACCCTTAATTTGATTTTATTTCTTCTTTTAAGCACTTGAACTTTTCAATTCAATATCACAAATATTAAATTAATAAAATAATTGATTATTAAATTAAAAAAGTCTTAAGCGATGATCAACTATGAAGAAAAATCAAATAACGTTTTAAAAGTGAGTTTCTAAGAGAGGACAAAATCATAATTAAAAAGAGATAATTGAAAAAACTTCATATATAAATGTCAAGCAATTTTTCTACTTTTTACGAGAAAAAATTTATTTGGCAGAAATTTTATTTAGGATTAAATAAAAATCAATTAAAATTTTTTGAGTAGCAACTATTTATCATGAGCCAGTGCATTTTGTAAGAATTTCCTTCTACCCTTTTATTTAATTAAATAAGATAAAAGCAAAAAAATAATTTGAATTTGATTATATTTTTTGTAATTTTCATGTCGAGTTGAGTTTATTATTCTTTTTGCCATCAACATGTTAGATAAACGTACATACAAAACATTCCTTGCTACATTTAAAATGTAAAAAATAAAGCTAAAAAAGATAAAAATAAAAGTAAAAATGATGCTAAAAATTATTAAGACAAATCGTCTTGACATATGTATGTAACGCGATAAAATTGCATTCGTTTATTTTCTTTTGTTTTTGTGTACTTTTTCATACTCTGCTAACAGCTTACTTTTAGCATATAAATTGTAGAAAAGCCATATAGTTAGCCAGGTGTGACTAGGTGTACTTTTAGTAAATTTTAACATGTAGCCTTATAAGAGAATATACCTTCGATGTTGTAGAGAAATTATCTTTCCACTACGTGCAAATCCTTTTATAAATTGCTTTACCTTCATACATAAAGTGGAATACGTGACAGGAAATTCTCAACGTTTTAGAAAATGAAAAATTAATTTAATTTTTAAGTTACAAAAATGTACAAAAAAAAAGGCTATTTTGCCTGGTGCAAAATTTTGTGTTGTGTTATGATTTGTTAAAAGAAAAACAAATTTATTCAAAAATTATGAGAAATATTGACGGTAATCTACTTATTAATAAAGGATATAAAAATGCATCCGTAATTTTGAATTTGAGTACCCCAAGAAGATTTTACTCAAATTACTGTATAAAAAATTTTTAACTAGTAAAGCATTGGACAAAATAATTTTGATTTGTTTAATGATTATTTTCATCATGCATTTATTTGATGTAATTTTTCAAACAAATAATTAACATAAAATAATTAATTAGCAGTGAGATTTCGCACTGCTAGCTTTGAATTCAACTTTTGACTTTTCCTTGTTTGAAAGGTGTTTTTCTTCATTATAAAAGAACACAATATATTCAGTTT
Organism: Acrocera orbiculus; assembly: GCA_947359355.1. Classification (NCBI taxonomy): domain Eukaryota; kingdom Metazoa; phylum Arthropoda; class Insecta; order Diptera; family Acroceridae; genus Acrocera; species Acrocera orbiculus. Next base: position 8,468,734 of record OX375757.1, read on the forward strand.
TTTCTATTTTTTAATGACCATTCACATCGAAACCGTTCTTTCGTCACTGCGCTTTCCAGCTGTTAATTTCTTGAAAAAAGTGCTATCTTTTACTTTTAAGAGTATTTGATGGGAATGCACTCGTTAGAAACAAGCATTTAGCTTAGATGATGAATAAAAAAATAACACCCTGGCTCAAGAAATTTACAGTTGAAAAAAGAGGGAAAACATTTTCGTTGTGAATAGTTTTTTAAACGAATACAGCGTTGAAGTCGAAAGACAAACGGACTAGTGAGGATGTTAACATTTGTTATGCGTTGGAATAAAAAATTTTTAAAATAATATGCAATATGATTTTTTATTATAATTGACCCACGAGATTTATTTTGTGGCGTATAAACATGTGTTCATTTTGTTTTCTGTGACACAAATATTTAAATTTTTGCTACTGTCTTTATATCAGCACTAGAATATAACAATAATTTTTACTAGGAACCAAATTAGAAATAAAATATTAAAGGTATTGGCATAAGCATACTTTTCTCAACAAGAGTAACCGCCTATTTAACCAATATTCTTTCAATTATTAAGTTAATTTGTTTTTTTCTTACACAATTCGCCCATATTGCATATGCACCCACCTTAAAAGCGCAACTTTTGTAACCAATAGGACAAAAATTCTAAATTAATAAAGACTGCTTCTTAGCTGAGTGATGGTTTCAAGTTAATTTTTATTATTTGATAACTTACATCAAAGAGTAACTATAAGTGGAAAGAAATCAACTAGTTAAAGAGAGTACTTGGAAGTGCAGATATTATTCTTATGATCATAGTTACATAATTTATGCATAACTTATTTGATGACTAAATTAGGTAATAAACATACCACCTACAATACAATAAGTACAGTAGTGCCCTATTTAAAAAATTAAATTGCTTGAAAATAATTTTGTTTTTATATTAAAAAATAAATGTTTGCCTTGGAATTGTTTTATAACATAATTTTACAGGCTTCTCACGATAATTACGTACTATGAGAACCTATTCGTTCATTTAGAAATTTTGAAAAGTTTTTTTTTAAACTTTTACACTGAAAATAAAATGCAATCTGAATATATTTAAAAAAATTGCAAGGTTATTATGATTTTTTTGAATTGAACATTTTCCAAAAAAAAAAATCGAACAAGAAATTTTATGTTACTCGATAGCTAAAACTTTGTCTGCAAAATATTTACGAACATTAAATGGATTCGTTGAATTTTTACCAAATTTTTCGGAAGAGAGCATTTGAATATCTCAGAATTAAAATTGCTTAGTAGTTAACAAGTACTAGAAATATCTTAATTCCACAGAAATTTTTAATATAAATAAGAATAGGTGGATTTAAAATTCGCTTTAAATTTTTTAAATAAAATCAAGTGAAATTGTTCAAGAGTTGTTGCATATAAATTTGATTATAGCTCATAATGAAAAATTTTTCTCAGCTTTCAAAGTTTTGCCAAAACTACATAAGCTGTTGCTTAAATGCTTTCAGTAAAGATCGATACGTTCTTAATCAAATTAATTAATCAAAATTCTTCAACTTTTTAGAATTTTTTCAAGGAAGCACATTAAAAAAAAAAAAAAAACACCTCAGAAACTGAGAATTTTAAACACATCTTTTCAAGTGGAGTTTTCGGTTAAAATGTTTTTCTAAACTGTGTAGTAATTAGAAAAATTATAAAACATCTTTTAATATCACCCGCAGATGTACAAAAACATACATTGTTTTTCTCCAAACGGATGTATTTCATTTCTAAAAATACTCATAAATACATAAATTTTTAAACGATTTGGTTATATCTGTCATTTTTTCAATATCTTTTAAGTGTCGAAGGAGACATAAAAAAAACATGTTGAAATTGATTAAGATAAATTGATTTCTTTTAAATTGAAAAATCAGAAAGCACGCATTAATCGTTTAATTAAATTTTACATTTGTTTCTATTTGAAAATTCACTTATAGTGCGTTTTCACTGACGTTAGTACTTAGTATTTAGTACTTTTTTAAAAGTATTTTTAGGGAAAATCTCTAGTTTATTTCTCAAATAATAGTGCGTGTTCACTGAACTTAGTGCCTCCCGAGTTGAAATTTTGTGCCTGAATAGAGCCCGATGAGCCTGAAATTAACCTGATTTCGACCTAAATATACTGATTTTAGCCTGAATTGATACTTAATATACCGAAAGATGTAAATTTTTGCTTATTTTGAAATCGAACTAAATAAAAATGAACCTGCTATGAACTTGGTAATACCGAAAAATTACTTTCTTCCTTCAGAGCATTTCTTATTTGAACCTGATTTCATACTGAATGTACCGAAAATTCAATTTGAGGTTAATATTTGAGAAAAAGTATGGAATTTTATTGTGCGAGATGAAACGATGAGAAAGAGAAGTTGTGTTAAAATATCAAAAATTTATTTTATTTTCGTTCATATATGTCCGCGTCGTATTATTTTTTGGTTATGTAGTTCTATCTCTCTTTATGGAAAAATTTTCTAAGTCCAATTTGACATTTAGTTGACGTTTAGCTATAACTATAACAAAAGATGTGATTTTTTGTAGTGATTTGTTTTATATTTAAGATTTATTTATATTTATAATGAAAAATATAGTGTAGATATTAAGTGTAATAGTTTTTTTTTAAATAAATATTATATCTTAAAGAAATAAAACATGTAATTGTGGAATTTTGTTTACTTTTTTTCCTAGTCTTTCCTACTGTTCGTAAAACTTGCTTTTTTTCAGTGATAGTTATATATAAATTATTGTGACTATATATATATATATATATATATATATATAATATAATAAATGCTTTGTTTTTGAAATTGTGTTTAATTTTTTTTCCTATCAAAGCTATTTATTTTCAGGTTGATTTGAAAGTAAAATAAAGATAGATTTATAATTGAAATAAAATATATGCAGTGTTGCGCTTACTCAGAATTAATTATTTTAAAAATACATTAAAAATATCAGTTTTCAACTGTATTTGTATTTACCAAAGAAATAATTTCAAAAAGATTATATTTCATAATGTATTTTTGAAATAATTAATTCTGAATAAGTGCAACATTTAACATATATATTTTTTTCAATTACTAATCTGCTTTCGTCCTGAGTATACCGTAAAATAAAGTTCTCTTTAAACCTGAATTGAGCCTGGTAATACCCAAAAATTAAATTCTCTTTGAACCTGAATTGAGCCTGGTAATACCGAAAAATAACGCTTTCTTTGAACCTGAAATGAACCTGGTTATATCAAAATGGGTCTTTTCTAGGTCCATCAGGACTATAACAGGTTCAATTTTATAAGCGTAAATCTGAGACATTAACCTGAATTGAACTTGATCAACCTGGTATGAAGCAGGCCCATCAAGTTCAATTCAGGTTCAATTTTTCGACTCGGGTAGTACCTACTCAATAATTATTATTGACATATTTAAAAACTAAGCTAGAGATTTCCAATAAAAATACTTTTAAAAAAGTACTAAATACTAAGTACTAGCGTCAGTGAAAACGCACTATTAGCCAAAAATACTTCTAATTTAAGTTTTTATCTTTTTTACTCCTCAAGCTATAAATAATTTTATTCTTATGCAAAACAATTTTAAACAACTATTTGTAGTAATTCTTCTAGTTGCTATTGTGATATTTTCATTTCCATATTCGATTCATAGCTTGCAAAATAATTAGTCCTTTTTGAAATAACGAAAAATTCAAATTTCATATTGATTATTAACCACACTAATTTATGCTAAATATGCAACCGTGGTTTATGATTGATAGGATTAGCAGTTCGGAAGCACTAAAGAAAAGTGTCTTCTTTCAAATATTAAAGCATTTTAATGTTGGTTGTCATTAACAATGATTAAGAACTTTTCAAATAAACATCTAATTCAATTAGACGTTAAAAGAATAAATAAATAAAATTAGAGGGCATAAATTTAAACAAAAATATAGTTTCATGCACAGAGATTATTATCAAAGTTTGTGACAAGATAGCGAGAAAATATTATTAGATATTTTTTTGGATTTGAAGAAATGGTTAAATTGTCAATATCTAGATTGTGTAGCATATTGTTGAACGAAGCTCAGGATGGGTGTATCCTTATTACGTAGTAGAATAAAGTTAATAAAGAAAACAGTTTTATAAACCAAAAAAATTAATAAAAACTACCTTTTGTGGTAATAAAATTATAAGATAAGACAATATTTCAATATAACGGGCAAAGTTTTGAAATTTAATCTTAAATTTGTTTGTTTTTGAATTAAAGCCGGAAGAAAGTCTGCTTATTATAGTCTCTATTTAAAAATAAAAAAAAACAAGTTTTTTTATAAAAAAAAAATAACTTCGAAGGTTAGTACAAATTTTGTATACATAAGGAGCACTTAATGAATATAAATTCGGTATTTGGAAATTAAGCTAGGAAAACTTTACTTTGAAAAGGAATTATTTATTACTAAAAGTTTATTTAACAAAGTTAAAAAGTTTAAGCATTCAAGATTTTAATCGTTATTCGAATTTCAAGTATAATTCACTGTTACTTATGTTTTTCAAATCTATAATTTTAACAACAATATAAGAAAATTTCAAAAAGTCATGACACAAAATCATATCAGCAATTTTGCTTTAATGGTAAAAATTTAATTTCAAATCAAGGACAAGTTCCCAGCACAGTGTAAGTAGTCCTAGAGTAAAATGATAATCAAATTTGTGTTAACTAGTGTAAAAGAGAAAGTTAAATAAGTCATAAATTTTTTTAATAGATGAATTTCTATGGTTGCAGTTACCTAGCTAAAGCCGAGAGCATAACCACAAAAACAAGATGATTTGGCTTACAATTAGTTTCTCGTGTATGCTTTTTATACTAAGTAAGTCAATAATTTCACCAATAAGCTAAGAAGCTACTTTGCTTGTTCTTCGCTTCTTTTTTATTAGTTGAATTTCATGTAATGTAATGCGATTTTTCGTTAACTTAAAATTAGTAAGTTATCAAATTACGTTCTTGGAGGTAGAATAACTGTATTTGCTTTATGTTTTTCAATGGATATGAGACGTTGCGAATACATACAGTCATTTGGGTTTTGTTAACTCATACATATATAAAGTATAATATTTTTAATTGGTACTAGACGAAAGACTGATTTAATACCAATAAACACTTAGCAAAAAACTATCCTTAAATGAACGAAAAAAATTATAAAATTATAAAAATTTTTATTTCTTTAGATATTTTATTAGAATTTCTTAATATATTAGACTTAAATGTGGTTATATTTCTCTAAGGTGACAGGTAAAATAAAATTTTATTTGGTTATATTAAAGACATTTTGACAATTAAGTACTTGAGCTTTGCTAAAGCTACGCAATTCCTACAACGAGCTAGAGTGAATTCATGTTTATTTGGAGCACTTCTCACATTTTGTACGTGTCAAAGAAAAGTACAAGTTATGAATAAAATACTTTTAAAATTTCCAAAAGACATAAAATTAACGCTTTTACTTAGGTCTTGAACTTAGGAAATTGAACACTGATGTACCTAAAACGATCTTAATGGCTAAATTTCTGTACAAAATAAATTTCAATGAATAAAATGATCTTCATTTCCAACTAGGTAAAAAATATTATTGAAATAATTACTTTAAAATACCGAAAATATATGTACCTACATATATTTGTTTGAAAAAATTAAAATATTCAACTATATTCCACCATACTTCAACTAAATTGTTCCAATTTAGCGATTGGAGAAGATTTTAATGCTAGCTATAAAGATCATAAAATTCAACATCAAAACATGTAGAAATACTGCAGTGATTATGGTGGTTGAGTTCTAATGTTAATTTTTGTCACTACTCTTTGTTCGCATTGGGTATGTAAGCTGCTTATTACAAATATAAGGAGCTTCACATTTACTAATTTAAGTCATATTGCTTTTGCAACAACAATACTATTTTAAAAGCCTTCATTAATTTATAATTGCAGCTAATATCTTCCGACTGAAAATAAAAGAAAATATCTTTGTGAATAATGCCAATTAAATCAATAATTATTGTAAAAATATAATATAAAGAACCTTTTGTATACAATCAAAAGTATCAATGAAAAGCCTTATTAAGAACTGTAAAATTCTCTTTTAATCTCTATGTATGAACATATATGGGTTTTCATTGGGGTTATTACCTTATCTTAGCAACAAATTGGACTGATCTTGGGGAAAATAGCAAAAATAAAGTTTAACAATATTAAAACAAATAAAATCTCGAATTTATATGCACTCAAAAATGCACAAGAAGCAATTTTCTGATTTCTATGTGAAAAACTAGAAAAAAGTTTTCTACTTTTATAATATGTAAAACACAAGAATAAAAAAGATAAAATTTTATTTATTTTTACAAAGTTAGAAAAAGCACTTAAGAAAAGTTTTGATGTTGAAAATATTTAGAGAAAATAAAATTTATAAACAAAAAATTTCTAAGATTGGACAAACTTTAGATCAGTAGCTTCTGCTTGGCTAGCAAATTCATTTTATGCTAAGTTGTCCTCAATTTTTAATAATGTTATTGTTGTATTTAATACAGATTTTATTATAATAAATGGAGGCTGAAACTGATTGCTTAATGGTAAAGGAAAATATCCAAGAAAAAAATATTGAAATTTTATTAATTAAATCCTTCGAACGAATTGAGCTGAGATCTCATTTTTAATATCCCAGGCTCTGGTTAAAAATAAAAAAAAATATATTCTGTCCCACTGAGACCTATACCTGATATATTTTGTTGCTTTTTACTTAATTTCATACATTTATCTTTCCCATAGACATATACAGATTGTATACTTTAAGTCCAAAGAGAATAAAAGGGATCTGAGGGTATTGTTCTTATATATTAGAGTCCTATTTAATGTATTTTTATGGTAGGATATCAGGTTGTGAATCTAAAAACATACAATTTGATAGCTTTTCAGCTTTCTTATTGATGCAAGGATAGAATCAAATACATACACTTAATATATTCTAATAGATTTAGATATTTTATTGTTATAGAAAAGCAAAAATATTATTAGAGTGTGGTATGAAAATTGTGTTTTATCACTTCTTAAACATTAAGATATAATTTGATATCTGAGATATTAATATTGATTTTGTTGGGTATTTTCTTAAAAAATCAAAAAAGATTTCGTCGTTAAAATTTAAGTAAGAAGTTTAAGCATTTTGTCGCTTTCTACTTTTATTCGTCACTTTGTTTACCACTTAAATGGAACCTTATATGAACCGATTATTAATGAAGCTTTAGTTCAACTTAGAATGTTAATGTAAGTGTTCAAAGAAGAAGACAAAAGTGCTTAATTTTTAATTGGATATAAAAGCGACCGTTTATTGTAGCCAACAGTGCCATACAGATTTCGAAATGACGTCACGTTTGCAAAATACAAGAATGGTGTGAGAGCCCTTGTTTTATTACCTTATTATTAATTATTAATTTTATTATTAATTTTATTGTTGTGATTTAATGAAACTTTTAATTTTAAATAATTATGACCAAAAATTAAATTAATTTTTTGAATTGAAATTAATAGATCCGATCGTTTTCATTTTTATTAAATCCTACTATTAGATACGTAATTTTCAGTTAATCATTGGAAAGAATCGTTAGAAATGATTAAGAGTGACATTTTTGTCAAAATAAAGTAAAACTCAAATTTATCAAAATACAAAGCTTAAAAATTGTTTTATTTTTAAACAAAAAATTAGTAAAATTAACTCAGAGTATTAATAGCATTTGATGTCAATCGGTCCTAAAATTGCAGCAAAGGATATAAGTGAAAGGCAAAAAGTAACATAAATAAGTTTTTTCTGACTTTCGAGCTAGCAGCCAAACTTAAAAGCAATCCTAGTTTCCTTTGTTAAATCATTAATGACATTATTGGAAAATATTTTTTGGGTCATCTTAAAAAAGTCCAAGTATATTATTTAATTACCTATTAGAAAACATTGTTTGCTAACCATAATGAGAAATTAACAAATAATTGATCCCTTGTTGCCAATGACTTTAAGTTAAGTTTATTTTCTGTATGATTGTAGTTCCATTGGGAATAATTAAATGGGATTTCCTGATTAATAACAAATTTGTGTATCAACCAAAAAACATTTCTATGTTTATTTTCTTACAAAATTTAATAGACCTGATGCTAATTGCCATTAATTTCAAGCTAATGCATATAAGGACTATAGAGTGTACTCTAAATTTTGAAGTTAAATTTGAAAGGACATCATTAATTATATTATTCAAAATGAATTTGTAATACCAAATAAATAATGGTTTTCATTTTTACTTCATTGCCAAATTTAATCATTTTATTTTAGTTTCACTCAATGAACAATAGAAAATATGTTTCACTGCCTTCTAGGTTTTTTATTACCTTTTGAAGTGAATTATCAATTTTCTCATAGCTTTATAACTGCATATTAGACTTTGTTAGTCCTTTGACTTTAGTTAATTTCAATTTGCCGCAAATTAAAACAAAGTCTACGCTTAACATAAAGAGATCAAAGGTTAAATAAACTACAGAAGTAAACTCTTTTAACGACTCCCTAGAGAGCAGGTATCGAATTAAACTAGCTTAGAAAAAAATTTATTAAAGTTGGGAAATACAAATCAATTATAAAACAAATCCAATTACAATAAATCTGAAAAAAAAACAGTTTCTTTGAATTGTATTTTTTCGTTATGATAAAAAAAAACAAGAAATTGGAATTTCATCTACATAAAAATGTCCCTTATATTTTTTTTTTAGATTAAATTAAAAATTCTCTGTGAAATATAATACTTTCAGACTTAAATTTTTATCTCTTGCTATTCTTTAATGTTTAGCCCCGACTATATATACTATATACAGTTGCACAAAATAAATTTTCACCCAAGCATTATTATGTCAGATTATATCAGCTTACATTGATATAAAGCATCACAGTACTGCTAAATTAACTAAAAGGCTAACCAATTGCAATACTACCTCAGAAATTAATTCTTTGATCAATAATACCAATAAATACCTTAAGTTTTGTTGTTTAAAATTATTTCAGAGCTTTAATAGTCAAATTTCAATTGAATAGATTTGAAGCCTTTATAGCTTTCCTTAATACAAAAGTAACTTTTGTGCGTAAGCATTCAATTTACAACTTGATTCGGATAAGAAAGGAGGTGATAGTTAAATCCAGATTCAGGTTTAGTATTTCAAATATGCTAGGAAAATTTAATATCTTTACATAATTATATTTATGGAGAAGCATTTTTTTCTTTTTTCTTTTATCTTTGGTTAGGAAATATAAAACTTTCGAGTTTAGAACTTATGAAACATTCTGATGTAGAACTTCATATTCTTCTATGCATAATTATTGTTTAAATAGAGACCTGCAATCCATATTTTTGGTATACTACTCAAGTACAATAAATACCAGTTTTCAAATTCCAGGAGAGTTTTTTAGCCCAGCTTCTGCGAATTTCAATTTAAATTCTCACTTCTACGGCTAATTGTTGTCCTCATGGAATAAAATTTTAATTCTTGAGGAAAGATTGTCGTTTTGCTCTCAACGTACACGCAAGTAATTTAAATTAGTTACATTAATCCCCATACATATTTATTACTTTTCTTGTAATTAATGGTTCAAAATGAAGTAATTCTTTCACATTACACGTAAATTTTGGCATTTAGAGCAGTAAACGTTACCACTGAAAAAGCAGTAAAGTTGATGCAGGATTTTCATGGTCTAGTAACGATTGTAAAGCAAAAATGACAAATTTTAGTACGCGATGTGCAAGAACATCGGAAGTTTTATTCCGACTGTAACAACCAAATATTGGAAAGAAAATATTTTAAATAATTTGAAGGTAAAAAATTTTTGAAGGTATGCATGTTTGATTTCATAAAGCAAAATGTTTCTTTTGTATATAAATAAATATTAATAAAAAGCAAGCCAAATCCTTATTTAGTTACATAAAGGAGTGAAAACACCTAAATCAAAAATATAAATGAAATAATTAATCATCCCATTAAACGACTGAGTCATTACCTGATAAGTAAAACATAATTAAAAAATCTCTAAAGTCTGAGTTTTCAACTGCAAAAATATGTTCGCTAGTTACAAAAATTTTACTTTAAACAGACAAATTCACTCCATGACGTTTCATATACCTTAATCAAAGATGGAAATCGTAAAATAAATATGAGTTATACTATCTAAGCATGAAACATGAAGAGTAAAAAAAACTTCATATGCTTAAAGAAAAAGAACCAAATATTTTCTTTAACATATTTCTCTAACAAATTTGCAAAACGGTTTTGAACATTAAGCAACAAACTGTTTACCTTTGGTAAAGTATTTGGTTGAGTTTGCATGTAGTATTTAAAATACACAAAATAAAGGTAAAGTTTAATATCCATTTAACTGTTTTATCTGGTTATTACGTCAAAAATAAATTTCCAAAGTTAAGTTAGACTTTACTTAAAAGAAAAACACAAAAATAAATAACCAAAAACTTGTACTTGAACTCACTAAACTTTAATATGAAGGCGCGAGTTATAGTATTACTAAAGAAAAATTTTCTATCTATGTACTGCACAAAAATCCCTTAGAGACCACTTCATAAACAAACTCACGCAAGGATCTCTGTCACTGATATATGCAACACAGAAAAATTTCTCTGTTTCATACCTCAAAAAGCTAAGCTTATTTTAAGCAATACCCTTTTTTTGTCCTGGATCATAAAGATTGAATGCTACAATTTCAACAAAAAGTTTTCAACAATTTCCCATGGGGAAGGAGCTAGAATAGCATGTTTGAAAAATCAAAAACTATAGAGCAAGTTTCTATGAAATATATATATATATATGAATATATATGAATGCATTAGGGTGTAGAGCAGTTTACCAGCAACTGGCATAAATAGGTTATCCGAATCAATTGAAACTTTAGGGCAGTAAGAAGTAGTTTTATTGAATATACTTCTGAAATCATAAATTCGATTGTAGAGTTTTTATTATATATAAAACTTTAAAAGATTTTATTATTATTGTGCATCCCTATGAAAGGTAACATGTCAAAATTTATTTCAACTTTCAAAGTTGCTTTAGCTGTCTGGAAAAAGAAAACTTACTATGAACTACTATCTATCTTATAAGTAGTTGACTAGGTGTCATCTTGGTACTTAACAGGTTGTGACATGTCCATTTCTTCATCCGAAAATTGAATTTAGGTTTAACTGGAACATTTTTTAAAATAAATTTTGTAACAAAACCATTTCAACATTCTTTTTCCCTATTTTAAGTTGACACTGACGGTTTTTAATACAAAAATTTAATACGAATATAAAAACAATTCGAAACTAATATTGAAACACGGTAAATATTGAAGTATGTAATATACTTTTTCTTAGAAAATATTCCAAATATTCATCAATATTTTTAATGCAAAAATCGCTAAATGATAACTAAAAGTGAAGGCTACTCGAAAAATTTCACTTGAAATATAAACATGTTAAATATGTGACTGAGAAATTAATAGAAATAAGTTTCTTGTGGAAAAAGAAATGAAAAAGCGCCACATACTGTGTTGTATGATTTTACATCAGATTGAATGACGGAAAAGCAAACCCGAGGGCTACAGATGTTGTTTTTGTGGACCAGAAAGATTAAGGGTTCAAAGTTTTCCAAATAAAAATTTTCCAGCCTCCAGTATGTCAGTTTATCAATTAATTTTTACAGATTCAAGTGTAGTGATCTTTGTAGTGTACTATTGTACATCACTTGCTAAGTTCGACACGGCCCCTGGCTTCGTAGGGTTTTACAGACTGAGCAATAAAACGATATTCAAATACTGCTTAGGCTGAATATCACCATTATTTTATTGTCCCTTCATGTTATTTCAGTTATCAAATAAAATTAAGAAAAGATTTTCAGTAAATCTTGAAAAACTCTTAGTATAGTCAGAAAAGTTTGTTAACTAATTAATAGTATCAAAGATGGTAAAAAAAAACTCTACTGTGAAATACATAATATTAGTCTTCTTTGATTATAATTTTATTTAAACTTGAGTAGCACTAAATCCTTCAAAATACAGCTAAACCGATTTTAAAGGGGTTTTCTTTACTAAAAGTTTTCAGTATAGTAGATTTCAAAAGCCCTAACCGCCTTGGGTGATTTCTTTTGTTTCCTAATATCCTCTTATAACTTCCGGTTTGAATTTCAGGTATAATATTGCTAATAACTTAAAAGAGAATAACTAATGATTTATTTATAATCATAGTTGAGTAAAAGTTGGAAAATTTCAAATACCCTAATAATTCACTAAAGCTATTTCGCCCGTCTTTTAGCTACACCGTTTGTTCTATGTTGGATGATACTTTACCCATATTTTCATATAAAAAAAATTACACTTTTTTAAAGTATAATTGATCACAATTAGTTGCATCAAAATGAATGTCTTTTTGGAAAAAATAATCAACAAATACTGGGAATATTGAACTATTTGATAATATCGATTAAGGAAACATTTATTTCCGAGAGGTATTAAGCAAGGAACAACAACACAAATATTAAAGTAGTATCGTCTTACGAACATCGAAAGAGATAATTGGTGTTATTTTAAAGAAAAATGTCAAAATACATAATTTTGTATAAAAAATAATTTACAATAACAACAAGTATAAATGAACAAAAAATATTTTTGATGAAAAAGCTTTAAAAAAATAAGAAGAAAATAAATAGGTAACATGGAACGATACACACCAATATATTAGTCCTAATTTTTATAACATAATTAGTATTTCATTTTCAGGCCTTTTTTTGATTGATTTTCTTGTTAGGATAACTAAACTAAACGTGAAAAAAGAAAAATGATTTCATACTCTTACCAGCAAAAAAAAAACATATTTTGGAAACTTATCGTTAGGCAATTAATATTCCGACAAGCGATATTAATAACTGTAGCACAACTTATTTTACGAGGGAAATTATTTTGTACAACAAAACAGATATCCTTAAGCCAAAAGCTATAAAAATGGCTGTTGCCTGCTTTAATTTAATTAAAACTTAGCCCGTAATTTACATAAAAAATTGGATTATTCTATAAAAATAAGTTAAAGCAACGTCAAATATTTAAAAAGGATAATCGTAAGAGATATTTACAGGATACCCGGCAAAAGTACTAACAGTTCAAATTTTTTGACTTTAAAAAGTTAATAATTTTTACTAATTATAAAAACTAGATCAAATAAATTTTCAGCTGACATTTTAAATTGAAATTAAATAAAAGTAACAAACTCACATAGAAATTTTGTTTCTAATTTCAATTTTAGTACCTAGGATAACCTGTTGTTTTCAAATAAAATTTTCTCACTCAAAAGAAAAAGGTTTAAATTAATAATATTTCACTAATCACTGTCTTTCAGTCTTCTTTTTTTCAAAACTGTGTGAAAAAATTGCTTATTTACATTTAGCTAAAAATTAAACTAACATTAAGGATGAAAATTTTGGAATTTCACATTAATTTCTATCACAAAAAACACATTCTTACATTAACACTTGAATCGCTTTTAGTTTCCTTCTCCACCTTGACAATGAATCCAAATATTTTTTATATCCATTCGTAATCCAAAGCATTGAGCACATTTTTGGAGACATTTGGTAAAATCATAACTTAATTAATAATTAAATTATTAAATAGTAAATTGACGATTTATTTGAAGAAATGAAAAAATCATTTTAGGTTAATAAAATTTTTAAACTTTTCATTTATTATTTACAACGCGTGATATTTTTAAAAAAATAAAAAATTTCTTCTTCGTTAGGATCAGAAAGAAATAGTTTTGCTGGCGATGTTTACATAGCGTCGTACCCAAAAACACTAAACTAAGCCGAAAGCCATTTAGTTGAATTTTTCTCAATTGCAAAGAAAATCTAATCCAGCAAAAACTTGGTGAATTCAAATGAGTATAGGGGAAGAAAAGCATATATATGTATATACTTTACCAAATTTACAAAGTAACTGGGAAATGTGGAATATAAAGAGAAACCACGACAAAATTATGTTGCAAACTTCTAGAATAGAGAATACTTGGGGCTAAATATACAGATGAGGATTTGAAGAAACATATTTAAAGCTCTTTTAAAACTTTAAAATATAAACTTCACATTTATTAAAAGAGTTTTTTAAACGTGAAGAGATTGAATTTTGTTTTAGATAGTTAAAGAAAAAATTAAGTTAGGCGGAAGAACACTTGTTGCACTGGGAGGATATTTTTAATTATAGATGAAATACAACCTAAACAAATTACTCTGTTGAAACCATAGAAAGCCGCGAGTCGAAGACTTTTAAAATAAGAAGTATAAAATTTTTGATTGCGAAAGTGCCGGAATTTTTTATTGTAAAATACAACAAAAAAATAATTATCTATTTAGATAATTTAGAGGTAACATAAGATCCTTGAAGTTATACTAAAAATGTAAATTTAGAAAATTCATTGAACTAAAAACTATTATTAGAATTACTTTAAACAATATAAGCTAAGAAGGCGTAAAGGTACGCACTGTCGAAAAGGCACTGATTTTTCACCTTAAAATAAAAATGTCATATTTTTATTGTTAGTATTACAAGTGGTTTAGAAAAGAGGCCAAATAAAAGTTTAAAGTACAACAGCTGTACTAGTTTCAAAATTTAGACCCGTTTTCTGAAAGAGTCCACTAAATTAAATAAAGCCTAAGTTAAGTCTTAACAATTTCCATTCTTATGAATATATTTTTGAAAAAATAAAATAAAGTTTTGATAGGAATAACAAGGATATATTGAATAATTTATATATAAAATTTTTAACCTATGTTTCGTCCTTTTTCGATCACATAAATATAAACTTAACAAACTTCTCTTAACCCTCAGTTCTCTTTAAAAATTACAATGTAGGATATATGTATCAGAGTGGTGAAAAGCTTTTCTATAGATTTTCTGGTTCCCCTAGTGGAGTTCTCTCAAAATAGCATTTTGCTGAATTATAATCAAAGAATATCTAAGGTAAAAAGAACAAATTTAGTCACCTTGGATAAGTTAACGAAAGCAGACATATTGTTGTTGTATTTATTTTAGAATCTTATACAATTTTCGTATTATTTTCAAAAAAAAAAAAAAAAAAAAAGAAAAATTTCTGTGACATTTGGTGAAGTTTAACGACAGTAAATAATACATTGATAGCTTTTCATTTTTTTGTCATCTTGTTAATAAATAATGTAGAAATGAGTAGTGTTGATTCCAAATCTAAGTGTCGATTAGTGGTAAAAATATTTACAAAGAACAACAAAATACACATAACAATCTATTATCTATCTATATTGAGAAGTATTAGAGAATTAAGTGTTTACTTATATTCCATTTTTTTTAAATATAGTAAACTAAAAAATTGTTTATAGTTGGCAAATAATAATATTTTTTGTGATAATTTGTAAAGACGTTGTCTTTGTAATTCTTCAAATTTGTTAACAGTTACTAAATTTGTAATTTAAAAAAAAATTTTTAATGATATAGTGATGTTAAAAGAAAAGATTACTGCAATTCTTTAAGATGACAGTCCTAACATCGTATACAATAATTCTAAATGACATTGATGTGGGCACCCAAAAACATTATTTAAGAGGTAAATTTTAGCAATAATTATCTTTCCATTGGTTTCTTATTGCAGAATGTCACTTGTTGGCTGAATACTTAGTGTACATAATGTCAGGTCTAATATATTAAAATTGTCATCCTAACTCAGAGTTTATTTAGTTTGATTAGGACGTATCACGTGACAAGGTAATATAATTTATATTTTGGGGTATTTTTCTTTTAATTATTATTTTTATTTATTTTTATATGAATTACAAGGATATTAGTTTAATATTTTTTATTTAAAATGTGCATATCTGTTGCGTTGGAGAAAAATAATAGACTTCAAAATTTTGATTTATGTCGTAGGTCAGCATATAACAGTTGTTATTTTCAAAAGTAAAGTTTTTAAAACAAAAAAATGAGGATCTAGTAGATTATTTAAATAACTCAGTCATAAGCATCTCATAAAAATAAAATAAATAAAATCACAGACTTTACTAATTAAAATTGAAACAAAACTGAATTTTAAATGTAATACCCACTTACAAAAAATTTATTTTGTATTAATAAAAAGTTAAATAGGTTCAATTGGGGAATATGGAAGACGGAAAATCTGAAATAGAATTGTTTTTGCCTATTATTGTCAATAATTTTGTGTAAATAATAAATCATTTCATGAAAAATTTAAAATTTTGTGTCATTTGTAGAATATTCTTATTTTTCTCAGTTCAACTTAAGCGCCTGTTAAGTTTCCCAGAAGACTAGTTTCCCTTTTGCAAAATTTGTTCACAAAATGATATAAAAATTCTTAGTTATACATCGCTGCCAATGGCAAAATCACAATGAAATAATTTTAGTGAAATTTTAGCATATTTATTTTTATTGTCAAATCGTAAGAAAAACTTCTATCGGGCGAAAGTTTTTGAAAGTATTTGGGGATTTGTAGCTATTAATAATTTCTTAAAATGCACTTTCAATTTCATTTTGAAGTCCTGTACACAATTATTCATACAGAATATAATGAGATACTATTAAACAAAGAAACATAAGGTTTAGCTGTCATATCCATTTGAGTGAAAAATATATTTTACCCTTATGAAAGAAAAGCATGTAAAAGAAAAGTTGTTAATGATTTGGAGCTAAAAAATGACAAAATATAGAAAAATAATAATTTAATTCCATAATTTAATTAACCTATATTTAAATAAATAAACAAATAAGACAAAAAATGTTCAATTTGCAGTTTACCTGCGCTCATTAATAAGTTGGCAAGATGAATTGCCTAACAAAAGAACCATCATTTGACATCATTTGATCTAGCTTTTCGTGGGTGTACAAAAATTTGAATTTTATTATTTTGCACACTTGGGAAAAAAATTTTTTTTGTGTTTTTTCTACTTCTGTGACACGGATATAAAGTGAATTTTTTTGTTTTTTTTTCTACCAGTTTTATTGTTGACACCAATAAGTAAATATTTCTTTTCATATTTCTTTTCTGAATAAACAAACAAAAAATTTTACAAACAGCAAAACTATGATCAAAAATAATTTTTCTCATTTCAATATAATGCCTCATTATAAATGTGCAATATAATATCTTGAAATCCTTTAAAAGTTCTCTATAAAAATATTTTCCACTATTGTGACTAAATGTAAGGAAAACATAATAGAATGTGCTATGCAATACAAATGAAGTTCTTAGAATAGTAAATTAAACTCGACTATAATTCGGCTGTAAAAGAACCAATTAGAATTGAATTGCATTCATTATTTCCAAATTTTATTAAAAAATGTTTTTGCTTCTATTATTTATCATCCCTTTAAAGAACTTGTTAACTTTTAGCCCTAAGAACTCCATAAAAATTCTAATAATATTAAAATAGTGTTTAGCTACTTATAATTCTCTTTCAAGTTTTTAGCATTGAATTTTTTTATATTAATAATTTAATTTGTAACTTTTTTTATATCCATTGAAAATGGTCCTTAATTTGAAATTTCAAAGGGTTTGAAAATTTAATAAGGAATACATAAATAAATAAGGAGAACAAGAAAACAAATCTATTTAATTTTTATTTCTTTTATATAAGTAAAAAGAAAACCAATTTTTAAAATATATCCAAGCCTTTTAATAAATAAAGGTCGCAAAATAGGGAGGAAAAAAAATTAATAATTTAATACTTGAAAGAAAAAAATGGATCTGTTTCCTAAAATTTAGCATGCAAAAATAGAAAAAAACGCAAAAACAATATGCAATTAATTTTATATTATACTAATTATTAGATAACTGAAGGATACAAAGAAGGTCATAGCGTACTTTTATTATTGTTTCTTCTTTTAAAAAAATGCTCAAACATTTCCAAAAAATTTAAATATATTTGGCCAAAAATTAATTTAAAAAATGTTGTAATACTTACATATTATTTCTACTTAAAGGCGTGTCCTGAAATAAAAGAAATTTATTTTAGGATATTTTATTTTTACTAATTATTAAACTATTTAAGTAAAAAACATTTTTTGATACAATATTACTTGCCAAATGTTAACTTTAACTCGTGTTCACTTTTTGTTTTTTATTCAGTGTTTGTTTACTACAATCTTAATCTTGTGTTCACATTTGAATTTAAGCGAGACAGATTTCTATAATAAAATGTTGTTAAAACAATTTAGTATGGTTTTTCAGGAATATTACTTTAATCTTTGCAATTTATTGGTAAAAAATACGAGTATATGCGTTGACATGAATTTTTTCTAAAATTGCTACAAATTCTATGATTAACAACAATTTAAACAATCAACTGAAATGAATAAAATTCCTAGCATCTATAAATTTTTTAAATGAGTAGGAGTAGTAGGGATTTTTAGGTACTCTTTATTAACTTTCTCAAAGACAAAACTAAAAAACCCTAGAGACATGAATTTTATGTACTCTCTGAGGAGCAATAAAAAATAAACAAAGAATCCTTTTAGTATCTGCTATTTTGTATAATATTTATCAATTCTTGAACACTACATAAAAACAAAAAATTGAAAAAAATCCAGAATCCCAAAAGTTACAGGCTTGCAAAGTGGGGAGTTCTTGAAAAAAGGTTGTGCTCTGGCGTGCACGATTCCAGCCCTTCCAGTAATCTGAAGAAAAGAAAAACGAATAATTCTTTTAGAGGAGTACCGCTATCGCATGAACTAGGATAATTGAAAAAAAATTTTTTTGTGCGAAGAATCCAAGAGAAGTGTTTTTTATCACTTTTTTTACATTTCCAAATGTTTTTATAATAGTAAACATTTGAATTTTCTTATAGTCGTAGCTCATGCCATAGAGAAATCTATAGAAAGGACTCATACCAATTTTTAAGTAAATCGGTTCGGTGGAACTTGAGATATCATGCACGCCGTTTCGAAAAAAGTAGTTTCGAGAAAAACGCCCTTAAAGTTAGGCGCAGTATATGAGCCATACGTCACTAAAACAGCTATATCTGCAAAAATAATTTGAATTTTGAAAAATCCTTTGAAAATCGATTTTTTCGAATTTCTAGACCAGAATACCCCCTTAAGGATATGCGAGCAAATTTTTTTGAGATTTCTACAAAATTACAGTTGTAAAGTTGCTTCGATTATTGCCAAAGTATGTCGGAAAAAAATGAAAAAAATTTTTATACATATTTGTTAGAATTCCTGGATAGTATCAACAGACCACAAATGACGTATGCATGTATGTATGTGTATATGAATATAGAGCTTTCATGATCGTGACTCTAAAAATCATTCTTGCTCTACTAGTTAGTTGTTCTTCTGACTTCAAGTAATAAAAGATCTATATATAAACTAGACTATGTTTCATTATACAAATAGACCACCCAAGCATTAAATAACATTTAATAATAGTGATTATGGAAAATTAATATATTATAAAAGATTTCATTATTGGCCGAAACTTTTCAAGTAGCCAAAAAATTAACAAATAAATGGAAGAAATTTTATAGTTTTCATTTTTGCTCTTATCTATGCTAGAAAATTAATTTAAAAACTTTTGTTTGGAGTTTTGTCAAAAATTACATTTTCAAATACGTTAGGAGATTAAAACCTTACATTGAGGGATTTGTAACGGTACTTTTTTCACGACTTACTCCGTTAATGTCCAAAAAAGGCAAAAGCCATTAAAAATTTAAATTCTAATGTTTTTTAATTTTTTTTTGTTGTTTTAATTTTTTTTTTTTTCTTACTTTCCTGAAAATTTGATGTTGTTTTTATTTTATTTTTTTGATTTGTATTAGATTTTATGTATCTTCTGGGAATTTTGACAAGCATCAAAATTTGATGATTCAAGGAGATTGAAATAATAATAATCAAAGAGTCTGTCAATTTTGTAACTCTGAAACTAATTTTTAATTTTTATTTAATTCTTTAATAAATAACAAAAATTTCTTAAAAGTCGTAACAAAAGCCGATGAGAATAAAAAAAAACTTGAAATAATATTTTAAAAAACACTACAGTATTCAATGCTATTTAAAAACTGTAATATGGATATTAAATCTATAGAAACGAAAAACAAAGAACACGTTTTATAGGAGAAAATAAAATTTTCCTTTGATTTATACCACAAATAATCCATAAAATTTACAAACTTTAGTGAATAGAATTTAATGTGAAACCAACAAAGCTGACAGCATGAAATGAGTCTCATTGAAGATAGACAAAATATCTACCTTCCAATTTAATGCTGTTTAGCCAAAAATTGTACTGACTATATCTAAGATTGGATCCCTTTTCAATTTCTAATTAAAATTTCAAAAGAAAATTAGAAAATTGCATTAGGCTTGATTAAAATTTTAAGATAAAAACAAAAAAGTGTCTAAATATAACACAAAAATCCCAAGACTTAAAGAAAGTGTCAAGCAAATCGATACAAGTACATCATGAAATATCCTTTATACTTGTTTGTCCTTTTTATTGTGATTAAAACAGATTTAAGAGTTTTCCCTTTTCATCTATTCTTCAGTTCTATTATTCGTTGAAATACATAAAAAAAAGGAAAAATAAAATAAAATAAACGAAACACAAAGGTAAATTGAACTGACCCCTTATCGGATGGGAATGAAGTTTTATTTTTTGGGTGACATTGTGATTATCTACACATTACAAATGAAATCTTTAGTATGCTTTTTGTGTTGAAATCTATTCCATTTATACCCTAAAAATGTAAACATAAAATTCAACATTTGGTTTTCTTAGAAAGTCACAGAATAAATTGTGTTTGCTTTTCGATTTAATAACTTTTTTCGTACGATAGGATATATTTAATGAATTTGTAATTATTTGTTTTATGAAATTCTTATTTATTTATTAATATTAAAGACTTCAGAATTCAGAATTCAGTTAGAGTTGACAGCATTTTGAAAAATCTTAGAATAGTTGATCTGATTTCAATTCTATCGTAAAATTCTCTATGCAACAAATCACAAATTAGAATTGATGTAAAACGGAGTTATTGAAAAAACTTTACTATGAAATCTATAAAAAAATTTTAAACTTTTGAATTTTCTACTATTTTTAATATAACCAATTTTAAACTGGGTGTAAAAGTGATAATAACTGAGTTTAGAAATGAAATGAACTTAAATTAATATAAAAACCATTTTTAATGTATAACTATTGCATTTCTTTAACTTTCTTTAAGAGTAATCAAAGAAACCAATTTAAATACGAAAGAAAAGTATTTAAAACCTGAGATTCGATGTCAATTAATCAATTCCAAAAGTTATTCGTGGACTTTTTAGCTTTTTGTTTGTACAAAAACAAAAATTTTTTGCTAACATTAAAAGCATTAAAAACATGAGGTCATTTTTGACATATAACAAAAATATCTTTAACCCATCAATGACCCCTGGCAACCAGAGCCAAAAAACTTACTTATCTTATAGAAAATCATTAAAAACCCAGTAGTTGATTTTTTAATCATGTTTCATCAAGTTTAGTACTTTTTTGCGTGAATTTAGAGTAAATGTTTGTCTAAATATTTTTAATTTATTGGTCTTATTGTTTAGTAATTTAGGTGCAATTGCTTGACATCTTTCACTTTTTTACCACTTTATGGATTATTGATATTAGCTTCAATTTGTTAATACTGAATTCTCAGCATAAAACTTTTCAAAGTTAAAAATCCAGAATTGTTGATTGTTCTAAAAAATGTGCTATAAAGGTTTATTTGAACGAAATGAAATCTTTCAATACATATTTATACAGTTGTGTCAGATTTGGCGAAAAAATTTGGTGTTCATTTACATAAATAAATTAAATAATTATGAGTTAAAATTAAAAAAAATATTTGCTAAAAATTTCAAATCAGTGGAACTCATATTTTCAACGATATCCCATGATATACTATGCAAAAGACTACATTTAATTTTTAAGCTCTGTATCATAATAATAATAATTTTAAAATGGCGCTATAAGGTCCTTCTAACTTAAATAAAATATTCTGTTTTCAAATTTTGTTGGCATTAAGCTTAGAAATAGTATAACTAACGGATAAAATGAAATTTATCAAAACCAATTAAGTAAAAAAACAGAAAAACAATTAAAAACCCTTCTTTTTTCACCGTCCTGGCTAGGCCTTCCATTTTTACCACGCTTGAAGTCAAGCACCCTAATAACAAGAGCGAAAAAAAGCCAAGATTACATGGAAGATTCCATGTTAACCGTAAATAATATGGAGCCATCGTGATAGAAGATAACGTTTGAGTTTTCATACATTATTTAACGCTTGAAAGTTATAAAAGCAAATTAATTATTTAGCTTCATTTCGCATTTTATACTCCCAGTACATTTGATATTAAAAATACTTTAGTAAATTGGTGAAAGCTTATAGCCCCAACTCAATTTCTAAACACTAAATAACTTTCTAGAACTCTAAAATTTTCAAGTTAACTTGAACGTGATTTTTGTGTAATTAATTAAAAAGTAATAAAATTTTATATGTAAGCTTATGATCGAACACATATTGAAAAATCCAAAGTTAAAAATTTCATTATAAACTTAAAATTGTGCTTCTGTGTTCCTTAAAAAATTTACTTTAATTTTTATTTATAAAATACTTATAATAGAAAAAATGAAAGGAGTCATGAGGAAGTCGAGAAGACTCAAATGAAGATTCGGCTTAGGTAGTCGAAAAATGAAAAATATGTTAAACACCAAAAGGCCTAAAAGTTGAGTATCCGTTACTCGATATGAATAATTTTTGTGACATATTCAACGAAGAAATACTGTCGGGCATTTTTATATGACTTAAGCTCTTTATAAATGGTTGTTTCATTGCTATGAATATTTATTATAGTTGTCATAAAATTAATAAGGATCACACATTGGGGACTTCAATTTACATTCATATACTTTGTATTTTTTTTCTTTGATATGTTTATTTTCAAAACTTTTTATAAAATATGACATAAAATTTTACGCTGACAAATAACGTGAAAAATTGCTTTTATTTCACAAAACTATTAAAGCTTTAACCCATTTATAGCTTCTCTTTGAATCATTTTTGGATGCAATTTTCATGCTTTATCATAAAATAAATTTAATCATAGCATTGTTTTTTTAATATTGAGTGCTTTATCCTAAGGGAGTTAAATTTTTAATGTTCTTTTTTCTGTGAGCTTATTTATATCAAATATTAAGACTAACTTTTGCTTCAAAAGAAAACAAGTAAACGACTATTCCAGCCACCGTGAGTTTTTTTCTTTAAAAAATAACAGAAAATCGAAAAAAAACAATTTTTTTTAAAAATCCTCTGTTAGTACTAAAGTTTCATCATGTTCAGAGAATCAAATTTCATGGCTAAGCTATTCATAGTAGAACTGAAATTCTGCATGAGCGGGTCCAACTAGCTCAAATTGGCCGAGCTTTATTGGTCTATAAATGTTTATATATATATATACATATATATGTATATTATAGTTCCTATGTTGAGCTAGTTTCTCTTTGAAAGCTCTTGATGCTATAACATAATTTACATTACCTAAACAAGCAGACGTCAGCGAATTTTTGCTAGATATATCCAGCAGGAAAAACCAAGAAAACTTTACTTCTATATAGATTGACTTTATGACATAAACGAATTTTACCCTGCTTAAGCGATTATAATAAAAATAAAAAACAAAAAGATAAAAAAAACTTCAGGGAGCTGCTGCCTATTTTTTAGAACACACGTACAAAAGACTTTAATAAAATATAGATACAAGTTAGTTACAATCACTACAAATAAAATTGGCCAAGGATCCAAAAAGTTTTTAAGAGATATAGCCACCGGAGTTATTTAAAAACAATTTCAGAAAGTTTTTGGTGTTGAAATTTGGGTATTTTTTTCGAAAAATCTCAAAACTTTTGAAAATAATTTTAGCATTTTTTTCTCGTTACGCATATAAAATAAAATTTTAGGGAAAAACAGTTGTTTGAAAAGAAATAAAAAGACGAAATAGTAGAACTTTAATTTTTTTTGTTTTGCGTAAATTTCATTTGAATTTAATATTCTTATGGGAACAATAAGGAGAGATTTTTATGATGAATGAATTTTGGGTTAAGTAAAATAAAACTTAAGCTTCTTTTGTTTAAGTATATGTACAAGTATTAACATGAATTGAAAAAACAAACTAAACATTTTGTTCTATTTTTATTGGTATATTAATATGTTTTAATGAAAAATCAAAAAAAAAAGAAAAGACTTTTGCTTTTTGCAAATATAAGTTTCATGTAGAAGTTTATTTTTGATGCAATTTTCTAAATTTTCGACATAGCAGATATTAAGTGTTTAATGACCCTAGTTTGAACTCTTTTTATTCTTAACTCAATTTAACATAATCCTGGGAATTTTGTTGTTGTTGAAACTTTATATTCAAAAAATACATAATAAGTTATTTGAATAAGTAAGTTGACTATTTTTTGAGGCTTAGGCTCAACATCACACTTCTTTTCTGTTTATAATGTTTCTTTTTTTTGATCAACTTTGTCTACTATTGGCCTAAGTCAAATGGCGTTCGCAACTTTTCGATAGTAGTTTTCCGAATGCTTGCGTATATCTTATAGATGTGAACTATCAAAAAATTTGGTTAGCTGGCCGAGAGTCCAGTTCCAGTAATATCGAACTCTATTTAAATTCGAGAAAATGCTACATTACCCCTACTCTTTTTTACTTTCACTTTTAATTCGAAAAAGTTGTGAATGGGGGTATTCACATTGAGACTTGTATCATTTCGGTAATGTTCCCCTACAATTCTCAGTCCACTAAAATATGTGAATATGCGTTGGTAAAATGTTACAGATAACGTGTATATATAAATGTGTATTAGTAAGATACCAAGCATGAGGCAGAAATATTTCAGCCTCAGGAAGGGGTAAAGCTTTTTCGAAATTTGCGAAACTCCGTCTTACCTTTCACCTCCGCTTACCGTGAAATTAAATGTTACCGGACTCAATGTGAATACCCTGAATGTGAACAATGTTCATGTGCCAAGGGCTATTAGGATGTCTTTGCTGATAAACTTTAAAAATCACATTTGGTATTTCACAAAAAAGAGCTATTTAAAATAATAAATTGCAAATGATGTATACTCAGTAAAAAAAATTAAAAAAAGTGCCAATGTAAATTGATATTTTTGACGTTTTGTTTGTTTATAAAGTAGACACTTGAAGGCATGTGGTTAAAATTTTATAATGAATAGTGTAAACCACCCAAAAACTACGGTTGATAAATAAAAAGGCAAGGATATAAGACTGTAATGAAACCATACATAAATATTATATTATTTGACCTCCTAGGAAATCAATCAAAGCTTTATTACATAGAAAGCAAAAATTAATAAATGTGTTATTAACAAGAAAATAAAATTGTATTAAAGAGTTCAAATGAGATGTTGCTTTGACCAAAATTAAATTTTACAGTCAAAGCTATAACTATGACGTTGAATTTTAATTTAATTTTCTTTCAAACTTTCTTGAACTGCTAGATGCAATTAACAAAATAGCATTAAAATATTCGCAAGGAATTTCAAAACTAAAAAAAAAAAAATTTTTCATAAAATTATCATCAAAGAAAGAACAAAAATAAAATTACTGGACACAAATAGCCTGCAAAACAAATTTTATAGTGCTTAGCAACAAAACAGATTACTCTACGTCTACAATTCCAGAAAGGAGTTACAAATAACTTCAGCCATGAATTGTGGTGTTTTCCTTGCATAATATTAATTCGTTTGCCAAAACATTGTCATTGTCACAAGAAACTAAATACTAAATAATTCCACTATATTTATGCACTGCATATTTAGTTGATATTATTCTTGCAACTATATTTGAAGAAACGACGGACTAGACAGGAAAAGATATTTATATTTTTTCTAGGGGTGATAATGATACTAAGTAAATAATAGACCCAGACCAAAAACTTGAAGCAAAAAAGGATAAATTATTCAGCATCTAAGAAAGGAACATATTCATTAAGAATTACCTTTCGTAAATTTATCCGAAAAAAAAAAAAATTAACACAAAATGTTGTAGAAAATGTGAACTGAAGTGTATATCTGTGCGACAAAGTGTGTAAATGTCAATAGAAACCACTAAGTAAAGAAGTTCATTAGACTCAACCTCATCTGCTTGCCCCCATTGAATAAAAATATATATCTAAATTTATATATACGAAACTAGGAATGTTTGGTTTGTAGCAAATGAAAGGATTTTCAATGAAATACCTGACTAAAGTCAATGTGATAACCACAAATGGTTAGACTGGCTTTACTAAGAGCATAGAACTCAATTAATAATATCCATATAAAGACTAAGTTGATACTTATGACGCTGATGCTGCGTTATGTTTATATTAGAAAACTTTACAAAACCAGTAAAGATTCCTTTTAGCATAAAATATAAACTTAATGTTTACATGAAAACACATTAAAGAAGCTATAATTGATATTTGCTCATGTCGGAATGAAAACTTTAGCTAGGAATAAATTTACTCATGGAAGAGCAATAAACTTTTCTGGTACTAATTATATAGGCATTTTGGATTTATATACTACGTGCAAATTTAAAATTGTGTAAATTATGAAAATTTCGAAAATTTAAATTTTTATTGTTAATTAACTGAGATTTTAATTAAAAATTTTTCCCTTCATAATTATAATATGGAAAACAATCCAATTAAAATATTTCTATTCATAAAATCATATCCTTGTTCCTCTAATAGTGCGTTTTCACTGACCTTAGTACTTAGTATTTAGTACTTTTTTAAAAGTATTTTTATGGGAAATATCTAGTTTATTTCTCAAATAATAGTGCGTTTTCACTGAACTTAGTGCCTAGTACCTACTCAATAATTATTATTAACATATTTAAAAACTAAGCTAGAGATTTACAATCAAAATACTTTTAAAAAAGTACTAAATACTAAGTACTAAGGTCAGTGAAAACGCACTATAAGAAGACGTATTAGTTGCCAAGATTCATTTCTAAATATTGTTAAATTTTTATTATGTAAAGCCAAGAATAGCCAATACCATAAAAGTTGAAGATCATTTTTTAAGATAATTATTCTTAATTGAACGTTTGTGACTAAAATATTTCCACCTATCTCTTGTAATTTCAACAAAACAATTTTTTATTGCTTCCAATTTATTTGAAATTAGATCAAAAATATGGGAAAGATTTTGTTGATTAAAGGTTTGCAGATTTGTGTTAAAATGCAAATGAATTAATTGAATTTCGTTATAAAATGTTCTATAATTTAAAATTAAGTCCTTAATTTTCTTAAATGATAAAAAGTAGTCAACCATAGAATCTAATAGCGTTTGAGATTTGCTATGGTGAAATATATGAATAATAAATATAAGAATTCTATATCTATCGAAATTAGACTGAATTCCAAATGACTCAAGACATGACAAGAAGCTTTTCTACAGCTCCTGTCTAATATATTTGCAGCAAGACTGTCAAAATCGTTCTTTCATCCCAAAGCATGATACTTAAAAATATACAATAAAAATAATTTATGAGTGGTGTTATAATTTTTGCTTTTTCTACGAAGTAATTGCCTGGTACGAAAACGTCGAAAAAAAAAATTAAAAAGACCTCACTAAAGTAATTGGTTTTATGTATAAGAAAATAACTCTAAATTTTTAAATGAAATAATGTGTTTTATTTAATTTCTTTTCTCTTTCTCTCTAAAAAATATTGTACCTATTTCGACCCATTACAATGGAAATATCAACGCAAAAAAAAAATAAAATGATGGATTTTGTGTTGAACGTCATAAAATATCCATATTTCGTTTTGGTATTTTAGGATATATCAATTAAAAATATCGTTTTCTTCCATGTTTTATTATATTCCTACTATTAGCTTGCAAAAAGAATGTAAAAATCTTGAATTGTTAATAAAATCTTTTCTATTCACCCAATCAAGTTCAAATAAATTTTTTGAGCTGGGAGTGTATGACAATTGATGTTAATAAAGTTAGCCCAAATATTAATTCATTAATTATATTTAATAAACTAATTCTTAGTTTTATATGAGAGAAAAACTTCAGAAAACTGAATGAGACGAATTATGAATTCAGAAAAAAGAAAAAACAATCTCTCTGAAAGGGAATGAATGAGAAATATAAGTAGGAATATATCTTAAAAAATTTGTTTTTTATGTTAACTAGTTTTTATTTATTTTTCCAAATAAATGTATTAAAATAAAGTCATGAATATTACCTAAAAAATTCCTAAAATAATATTTTACACGGAAATTATAAATGCACCAGAATGAATTTTATTTAAGTTTAATTTAAACTAAGGAAAAAATTTATATAAGTAATATTTTTTTATCAAGAGTAACAGAATAAGGTGTGATAGAAAATTAAGTATCTAACAAATTCTGAACTCTTTGTTCTCATGTTGCATACATACCTTAAGATCAATTTGGTAAATTTGAAAGACTATCACAACCTTCTATTGTTTTTTCTTTTTGTTTTTTATGTAACAGTAAAAACATAAATTTTTCGATTAATTTTTAAAATTTATGATATCTGTGGCTAATGTTGTAAAGTCAGACCTAGAATATAATTTTAACGATGATCCTTTTTTGAAAAATTTAAAAACCAATGTAAATTAAATTTATTTTTATATTTTTAAGTCTTGCTAAATGCTGATTAATGCTGCTTTGTAGCGTTGAAAAAGTGCAATACACAGTCATCATAAGTTATTATTCTTAACCCTGCTTTGAAAAACCAACAACAGAATAATTAAGTGAAAACCAAATGAAAAATCATTTTTTTCATAATTTTATGCCAACAAAATCTCAATATTAATATATTAAAAAACTATGACTTCATAACGGAGTCAGAAATGTTATTGCATAATTAAGCATCAATAGCTCATTTTAAAGCTTTTTAAAATTTTCTAGCAAGATTCCATCCTTTACGCAATTAGAAATGAGAATAGAATGTGAATCACCTATAGACACTAAAACTTTTTGGTTTATTACAATCCAATCCAAAATATATCGATCGACTACCATTAGAAAACAAAATCAAAGTAAAACAATATTTTATAAAGAATCTTGAAATTTTAATTTATAAATACAAAGCACCGCTTAAAATTGACTGAAAAAATAAAAATCTTAAATCTTCTTAAAAATATTTTTTTCTTAAATTAAAACACTTCAAAAAAAAAAACTTAAATACAAAATGAATACAACATCTTGAGTACCGATGTAAAATATCCGTCTAAAACAATTCTAATAGTTCAAACGGCTATATTTTGTAAAACTTAGTTTTACTTTTTAAATTCATAAATAAATTAGGTTGTTCCCTTTTCTTTATAAAAAGATTCAATCTCAGCTACTTTTTCAATTATAGTCAAACATTTAAACCTGTTAATAATACATTTAGGTTGTTTATCGTCAAAATTTTCTAATTTCCTAACATAGAAAATCTTAAAATCCTTCTAATTGAAATTAATTGTTGCCTTTCCAGCAGATTCATTTTATTACTTTAATTTTGTTGCGTAAATTTTAATAGTCCAGCCAACAATATTGTCTGTAGTTTTTAATGAGATAATTTATACATATATACCATAAATATAGGGAAAAATCCCTAGATTTTCATAATTCATAATAGAAAACATTTCATACAAATTATTTCCCTGGATATAGTAGGACCGATGTTGTTAATTTTTGAATATAAAAGAATAAAGTTTAGGTAATAATAAAAAGCATATTTAAATAAAAACAACACATGCCTGCTATATATGCCTTGGTAATTAAAATCCTTAAATATTCAAAAAACTTTGTAAATTTTAACAATCATGACAGATTTGTACCGACCTAAATTAAATTGGCTAAATTAATCCGGCGCAATAGCTTTAAAACATTTTTTATGTTTAAAACAGTAAAGAAATTATAAAATATTATATTTTCCATTTTAATGATATGTGTATGTATATATATTTTGTTAATAATAAAGATTTCACAGAGATTAAGTATATAAAAAAAAAACTTTTTTAATTTTTTCTGAAATAAGTTTAAATATATTTTTCTGAATAATTACTGAAGTTTAAATTAATTAATTTAAGATGATTTTCATTTTTTTCTTCCTACTTAAATCTTGCTATAATTTATATAAACTTCTATTTCTATATGACGTATAAAGGAAAACGTTCTATTGAATCTGCGAAACGGAAAACACACTCTTATCTATTTCAATACAAAAAATAAAAATATTATCTGGTTATTTGCTGGTAACCCTCAGCAAAGTAAGATTACAAGTAAAAAAAAAATTTTGTTTGTAGGTTTATCCACTCGAAAATAAAACATAATTGACATGCGTTTTATTTATCTTTTTCAGGCGAAATAATTCTGTTAGTAAGAAGATCATATCCTGTGCATCCCTATTCATATGAAAAAAGGAGCTAGACAAGTTAACTTAACATTAAGTGATGTGTGACAAGATGACATGTCAGATTCATTTACGTAATCAAAATGTATTAATTTTATAAAAATCTTTAAATAAATCTTTTGGGAGCCGTATACAAATTTTGATGTTTTAGTAACTTTAATTATAAGAAAAATGTTTATATATTATTTAAAATAGTTTTGAAAAGAGAAATAAAAGTTTTGGAAAACAAAAACTATACAAAAGAAAAGATTCGCTTGTTAAATAAAATAATATGTCTCTTCCAGCGTATTTCTATAAAAACAGGTTAAAAGTGCATATCTAGAACATTTTTAACTTTTTGCAGTCAAATGTTGCAGAATATAGAAACACTGTATTGCAGATATTATGTAAAATGGGATAAAAAAAGGAAAAAAAACTCGTCAAAAAAGAAATAGACTAAAGAAAGTAAACTTTATTTATTCCAAAGGCGATTGCTGCCCAGTTATACTTATGTAAATATAAAGTATACTCAAGGCTCAGAGTAAAATTTAATAGCATAGTAGAGATAATACGATTCATTAGACCTTCACATTCCACATAGCGAATTAAGTTTTTATTGGCAGAAAAACGTAAAAAAAAATTTATAGGATTTTTTAAAAGGTAAACATTTGAAAACATTCAACTAACAGCTTGACTGTTAGTTCTTTACAAGTAATGCACTCATACATATGGGGGAACCTTGTGCAAATTTTTCTATATCTATCAGCCGCCAAAACGTACGTTTTATTAAAAATTTTCAATAACTTTTTAATGTCCAAGTCATCCAGCAGAAACAGACGTAATCACGACAAAGAAATTATTCTCAAATTTTAAACTTTTGATTTAAGTAAAACTAAAAATTTATTTCATTAACAACCTCGAAACAGGATTTTTAGGTCATAATTTTGTTTTTTAGCACTCATTCAATTATATTGACATCAAATATGCTGCTAAATAAAAATTACATTTCCTACAAACTTAATTACTAGAATGCAAAAAGGCTTTTCATATAAATAAATTATTTTAACTGATTTCAGTTTTAAAGATATAAAAAAATGAGTAAAAGCGCAAATAATATTTGACATAGTATTTCTATACCGTTAATCTATATTTTCAACAAAGATAAAAGAGTGAAAAAGGATAATAATATAATCCATATTACTTGAAATATAAGTAGAAACGAAATTATTTTTTCTGTAACACTTTCACTCAATAAATAGAGTTCCAATCTACTTTCAGCTCTTTCTATTTGCAATTTTTATATGTAAGTACTATTTAGAAGGTGCATATGAAGTAAATTAATATCTATTTACATCATAAATCATGGTTCATATGAAAACCTTACAAGGACCACATGGCCTTTCATAAATGATCAAACAAAAACACATCATTCACATAAATGTGGTAATAAAATTTGGTTTACCTGTAACTAGCACCAGCATCGTAAAAAAATTACGATGGTAATAAAAGAGAAAAATAAAAAAAAAATCCCTTTTTGTGTCGATGGAACGAAAAAGACACCAACTCACTAAAATTTGAAGTATAAAATTTTATTGATTAAATTTTGGCCCTTACATTTAAGGCTTATTAATTTATTCCTTTCAAGCTCCTTAAATAGAATTATCAATGCTAGTTTTATTATTACTGCTGAAGTAATTAAAAATACAATTTTGATATTGTGTTAAATAATTAGTTTATGTGACAAATTTTGAGTGCAAAAGACGACTTATCAATATTTAACAACAAACAATCGTATTAATTTTTAAAATAAATATCACCCAAATGAACTCAGGTTAATTCTGAAGGGAACTGATACCTTGATCATAAATTTACATATTATCCAGTCAAGCCTACTTAAACAGAATAAAATTTTGAATATTTTCCCAGTGGTGTAACTATAAATAAATTCGCTACTTCTGATCTTCAAGTCTACAAGCTTGGCCAGAACTTTCTTTACAAAATCAGTCTTAAACTTTCCTACCCTTATAAAAACACAATTTTATTGCTTTTAATAACAGAAAATATCTGATATCCTTTTGCTATTAAATGTACCACAGGTACATCACTAGACATAATTAATTTCATTAAATAAAAAAAGAAAAGAAAATTGGGTAAAACTAAGGGTAAGTTCTCTGTGGACCTATCAAAACCATTGGCATTGCGGTAGAACCAAAAATTATAAATATATTTTAACTGGGAAGATGAAAAAAACTTTGAGAATTTATGTAATTAATTTAAGCTAGAAAGGTTGAGAGCTAAAGAAAAATATGAAAATGAGGGATTAAATGAAACAGGTGCCCAGAACGAAAGAAAATGGCTATGAATCTAAGGGATAAAATAAATGAATAAAAATGAAAAAAAAAACAAGAGTCACACACCTAAAGGTGCTTCAAGTAATGAATTCATAATAAAACTGCTATATCAGGAACGGAAATTATTGAAAAATTTAAAACAAAACATGAAAATGAAAATTTTTATATAACTTAAAGGATCTAGTAATATGGGACAACTGAGTTATTATTATGGATATAGATTTTAATCGATTTTATTAATGTGAAATTATTAAAGTTATGTTATTGATTCAAAAAACTAATGCTTAAGCTTTGAAGATGATTTAAATCATTTAAAAATTAGAAATGAAATATTAAAACAAAAAATAACGAGCCGTGAACTTATTGAATTATATGAGAAATAAGTTTTTAGAAAAAATATCTTTAATGGAAAACTATCTTTTGATTTCGGATTCCAAGAATCGAAATAATATTTCTACTTTAATTTTTCGAAGCCTAATAGTCTAAGATCCAATGGAAGTAGACCTTCACCTACCTGCTTAGTGCTTAAGAGTGATTTAATATCAATTTTAGTATGTTGACAAACATTTTTCGAAAGGGTTGCCTAAGAATTTCCTGGCCAGGCTAATTTTAATTAGCAAATAAAAAATTGATTTTTTAAATAAATTTCGACTATTAAGTAAATGAAAAAGTCATGTACTAATCGAAAGTACTAGGCGTGTAGATGATCTAGTCGTATGGTTGCCTATTTTTTACCTGGCCAAACTATGAGGTTGCCAGGTATAAACAGGTAATCAAAATTAATAATGTTCACTCATCTGCTTAGTCAATGAATCTTGTATCAAATTAAAGATAATTTTATTCCAAAGACAATGGAATAAGGTTGCCTACATAAAACTTGGCCAAAATTGCGGTTGCCGATTTTTAAGCGAGCGAGAGTGTGCGATAGTGAGTATTAAAAAAACCACGCATAAATACGTATTTTTGTTGTTTTCCTATAAATGTGTTCAGTAATATAAATTTAATTTCAATAAAGAATATGATAGTAATATGTATTTATATAGAAAACTTATTATGTTATTTGGGGAAACCAGTATAGTAGAAGCAAAATAAAAGGTCAAAATTTTTTTAAGAAAAAAACATGAAATATAATGGCATTATATAATAAAAGAATTTATTTTAGGAAAAAATAGTTTCTTTATTTAAATATAATAAACATACAAAATATCTTTAATAACTCATTGCAATTAAAAATATTTTTCGCAGTCTGATTCATCGCTATTAACATATTCATTTTCAATCTCGGCAAAATCATCATCATTTTCTTCTTCCGTCATTTCTATAATATCTTCCACTGCTAGTGGCGTTTGGTCCCAATAAAACCTGTTTGTTTTAAATAATCATCTAAAAATCAATAGCAGCTTTCAGGCTTAAGTTTGATATACTCTGGTTCTGTTGCATTCAGCCACATGGAGTTTACGAAAATTGTACGTAAAATTTTTGGTTGCAGAGATATCCAGTATGGTGGTATTGTGTTTGAGTCAAAACCTTTTATTTTTTTCAAAAAATATTCTTGGTTTTCTTTTGCAGAGTAATTTTTCAAAAAAATTCTGTATCTTGCATCATTTACTCTAGTACAATGCTTTATGCCATACATACTAGCAGTAAACTCTTGCACAGCATCCATTTTTTCGTGAATGAAAATATCTGATGTTGATGGCAATTGATGAATATGTCGGTATTTTTGCCAACTGCATTCAGTATGTTCTCGGGTGGACCTATCATGTTTCATCAGATACGCTGCGTAACAGGGATGATGGCAAGCCAGAGTTTGGTTTTCAATCTTTGCGATAATCTCCGAATCACCAAAATCTTCAGCGATATTTTTTATTTTCTGCTTCAATTTGTCATCCGGAGGGAATGTAAGGTTAATTTTTTTATTCCCACTTCTTTTTTGCTTGCAGTTGCAAAACAGACAAATGGTTTTAGGACTTGTTGATGTTGTTGATATTGAAGGCTCCTGAAACAATGAAAACCGTTTTTTTCTTATAAGAATGGACTTAAGAAAAAGAAGTAGAAATATCAAATGAATAAAAAGTAATTTTTTTAGTAATTGAAAATTTCAACCAATTTGACAAAAAAAAAGAGTCTTATAGTAAACATGTTTTTAAGAAAAATCCTCTAAAATTAATATCAGATAAGTCAAAGAATTTTTAAGTTTAATTACGAATAATTTTATAAAATTTATTGTTTTTTAGCAAATAATACACAAAACTACTTTTTTGACAAGGAGTTTTTTAAATTAATCGAAAATGGAATAAAAATTGAAAATAAATAATTCTTTAATTAAATACCCAAATTATTTAATTACCTCGTCAAAATCTTCTGGAATCTGTGGCATTTCACCAACATCAGTTGCAAAATAATCAAATGCTTCGTTATACTTTTGGCTTAAAACAGTCACTTTTTTGTAGCATGTGGTGTGGTATCCAACGTAATCGAGTGACGCTTTGGTTAACTCAACCTCACCGTATTTAAAGTTCATTTTTTTACGAAAACCTAACTTTAATACACAATTTTTAAAAGTTTCTTCATTGAAATCAATTACAGAGTCATCACACTTACACAAAAAACACTGTTTATTAGTCATTTTTTATCTTAATTTAT
Organism: Acrocera orbiculus; assembly: GCA_947359355.1. Taxonomy (NCBI): domain Eukaryota; kingdom Metazoa; phylum Arthropoda; class Insecta; order Diptera; family Acroceridae; genus Acrocera; species Acrocera orbiculus. The sequence continues at coordinate 8,504,295 of OX375757.1, forward strand.
TGTCAATAATAACCACACTACTATTTAACAACTACGTTATATTTATGTAACTCTGCTGCTCTCAAATAATGCGCAGCGTTTTCTGACTATACCTATCTTTCTCAGATTCATGAACAAATAGCATGCGCGCTCTCTTTCATTCAACGACCGAACTGCACACAGCTGTAATGTCCCGTCCTTTTTTATCGTACGGTATAGCTTGCTCGGATCTCACTTTTGCTCGCACTAATTTTTAGATTTTTAAAAATCGGCAACCGCAATTTTGGCCAAGTTTTATGTAGGCAACCTTATTCCATTGTCTTTGGAATAAAATTATCTTTAATTTGATACAAGATTCATTGACTAAGCACATGAGTGAACATTATTAATTTTGATTACCTGTTTATACCTGGCAACCTCATAGTTTGGCCAGGTAAAAAATAGGCAACCATACGACTAGATCATCTACACGCCTAGTACTTTCGATTAGTACATGACTTTTTCATTTACTTAATAGTCGAAATTTATTTAAAAAATCAATTTTTTATTTGCTAATTAAAATTAGCCTGGCCAGGAAATTCTTAGGCAACCCTTTCGAAAAATGTTTGTCAACATACTAAAATTGATATTAAATCACTCTTAAGCACTAAGCAGGTAGGTGAAGGTCTACTTCCATTGGATCCTCTACTATAAGAAACAAATCAATTATAAATGTATTAAAAACTAAATGAAGTAGACACGGATCCAAGAGATAACAACGAACCATAATATTTTTAATGTGGCATAAAAGATTACAACATTATTGAGTCCTTTCTTATGTTAATAATATAGGAACAATATCTAAAGTGTTATAAAAAAGCGCTTTTTATAGACTTCTACTTAATTTTCTTTGTTTTAGGAAGAGACTTGTGTTCCAAGTCATCAAGCTTTTCTTGATGAGCTCATTACTTTCAATAAGCTGCTTATTAGACTGTCTAATATATTATGAAAAAAATTTGCAAAAATAGTCGACCTTGTTCCAGTTCTAGCCCGATATTTAAGGAAATTTAGAGAAAAAGTTTTGAACTTCTTCTTTAACAAAAATAACCAAACTTTATTGAGAAAAATATTTCAAATCAGACTTTGATAGACCATGTTGCTCGCAAGACAAAATAGTTGCACCGAGAGCAGCTAATATATTCGATGCCACTGCTTCTTCGTTGTGCGCTAGGTTTAAAGGATAGATTTTTCCAATTTTTACATTCCCATTGTCTACTTAATCATTTACTTATCGGCTTTTTTTGTATAAAAAAAACCTATGCCTGACGCGTTCAAATAAAAAGGAAAAGTTTCATTCAACTGATTGACTAAAAGAAATTTTTCTCATTAAGTATTTATACTCAAGAAATCTTAGTTTGCCAAGTATCAACAATAAAAAACTAAGCAAATGAAAAAATGCATGAAAAACATTTCAGGACAACCCAAATAAAAAATAAATTTGATTCTTAAAAATTTTTAAAGTTGTTAGTCCCATGAGCTGTTTTCGAAAGCTTTTAAGAGTAAGTCTCAATGCGTAAAAGATTTTATTGGATTTTTACAGTCTTGTGCCTACTCAAATGGTAATAATGGTGCTAAAAAGTGAAATAATCCAAATAGAATTTATATAAAAAGGATAATATTATTATATACTAGTATTAACGAAATACACATACAGACATAATCTAAATAAATGAATTAACATGAAGAGCTATACAAAACGTATCAACATTATTAAGGGACTTCCTTATATATCTTTTAGTATAAATAAAACCAATAAAACTACCTACCCTCCAAAAAAAAAAAAATTTATCAGCCGGTTTATTTAAGGTTTTGGGATTATTTTTTATTTCAGCACAGGCTATATAAAAACCAAAATTTGACTTTATTTAATCTGATCTTAAAATTTTTATCATAGAGTTTCAAGTCTAAGAGAATTTATTATTATCCTGTATAACCTTTAAGCTAAAAAGAAAATCTTCCTAAGTATAATCATGGAAAACTCCGGATTAAGATTATATCACACTATTAAACTTACCTTTACGAATGATTTCTTTAGATAAAATACGTTTTACACGAAAATCTCATTGCTCACATCACTTAACAGGAATTTAATCAAAGGATTTAATACTATAATAGGACGAATATATATATCTTAATAAGCTTCGGTGGTAATCAAGTGTGGCCAGAAGAAATTAACCTGTCTACTGGATTAGTTAGAACGAATGTGAGCGTTCTGACAATTTTGTATTTCCCATTTATTCTATAGCCAGTATACAAGAATGGATTAAGAAAGATTACACATTTCAGATGATTATACACGTCCTTTTGTTTAAAAAGAATATTTTTACTATTGTGAAAATCAGCCATGATGTCAACAAATGCTTCATTTATAGCTTCTTTTTATAGGAACTGTTAATAGGAATATACTTGCTTTCATTTTTGTAATGATACTGGTTAATTGAATTGTATCCTATGTATTTTAGTTAAAACCGCATATAACCAACGAACATATAAATAGGTAACACGGAATTTCAGATATTATTTGTCCCAAGATACTCATTCATAACATAAGGATTTAATACATATAAAACAGCTAAAATATTTCAATTATTTCAAATTTCAATATTAATAAATTTTTGAATAATTTGTTAAACAAAGCCTTTTATGAAACTTTGAAAGAGTTAAATTTGGTTAATATTTTTAAAGATTTTCCATTTTTTAAGAAAGCCTTTAAAAAGTTAATATGTTCAGTACGGTTCCCTGGATATCTACAAACTGCGTACACTTTCAAATTGAAGTGATTTATTTCTTTGAGACAGAATTATAAAATTCTGGCTTATTAGAATCAGGGATGTCAGATAAAGAGCAAATTATCTGCTGGTGGTTTAAATTTCTTCAATGACTGATAGGGATGACTTAACATTCAAAGCTGACCACTTGGCTTCCGCTTGTCAGGTGAAGAACGGATTTTTAAATATTAAACATTCAATCAATATTTAAAAGACAATTAAGACCTAACTAAAATTTTGCGACTTAAATAACTATGACTTGGAACTGATTGTGAGAGGTTAGAGGGGTAGGTTAAGAGGATAGAAAATAAAATTATTCGTTTCTATTTTTCAATACAAATCACTATTGAAAAAAAAACTTTTTAGGGTGGTTTATTCCAATGAAATTCATAAATATTCATTGAAAAATGTGTCACTAATACATTGAAGTTAACAATTTGCATGGAGATATTGTAAAATGCTCATATAAATTGGATTTATTCACTATCTTGAATAAAGAGTAGTTAAACCCCGAAGGAAATTTTTTGCAAAAATCCAAAAACACATCGATTTGATTTTTCTATTAGATTCATAAAACTTTATGAATTCGCGGATAGTTTTCCCTTCTTTAAAGTAAATGTCAGCAATTGAAAAAAATACGGCCTTCTTAATCTTTTATATACTATTAAATACCTGGATTTCAAAGAAATCAATCATTTTGGGTTTACAAGGTTTCCTTTCTGGAAGAAATAAGGACAGCTAGAAAGATATTTGACACAATAGAGAACACATAACATAAAAAATTATTTAAAATATTAATTTTTTCGCACAAATAACTACCCTTAATACTGGACATAATCACAAAACAAAACTACTAGAAAAAAAAATTTATTAATCAGTCATTAAATTACTGAAGTTTTTTTTTAAATTAATTGTTAGTTGCTTTTTAAATTAATCCTATTTTCAAAAGGAACTTCAACAGAAGTCTGTCCTTAATCTTAAAATACTGACTTGAAATATCTAATCACGAATACAATAGTCATTGTTCTAATAAAAAGAAGAAAGAATAAAACTCCAAATGTTTTTCTTCCTTTCGTTACTCCTTTGAATTTATTGATTTGATTACGTGGTTCTCATTGTAATTCATTGCGATAATAATACATCACTATATCTAATCGGTTTTAATTCATTTATTTTGCGATTATTTATATTTACTGTGTTCAATGTTTTATATTTGAAAGTAAAATTCTGTTCCATAGAGGAAAAAGGTAAAAAAATTGTGTTCAATTTTCCTTAATGCCAAATTTAGATAATTTCTAATTATTCAAAGGTTTCAAAACTATATTGAAACAATTAGAAAAAGAAAGTAAATAAAAGTTTTGTTCGTATTCAAAAACAAAATATTTGAGAAAATGTTTTTAAGAGGACAAACATTTTAAAAGGCTTTAAGGCATTTAATAATACAAATTTTGCACATCAGCTCATTAATCCATTACCAGAATATTTATCAGCAGTGGGAATACCTAAAGATATTTTTGAATAAATATTTCTTTTTTTTTCATATTTTGTTAGAAAATAATAAATACTATAATTAATAGCACAAATTTTGTAGCTGAATTTTACAGCTTATTTAGAAAAGGCAAAAATTGAATTATCTAAAAATAAATTATGTTTAGTTGTGTCCAATAAATTAAAATAAGCAATTGAAAAAGACTATTATTTCTGTTTAAGCTACTTAAAATTCATCCTGAATACTTGGTAACCTTATCTCTACGTAAAAAATAAAGACAAAGTCCAAAAGTATTATAGTTACACGCACTTATCTAACACCCTTAAATATTTGAATTACTCCCAATGGGTAATCTTAATTGAAGTATAATCCTAAATTAGGAACCTGTCTACTATATTTTATCTAATCTTTAAGGACACCTAAGTGAGTACACGCAATTCAAATAAATTTATTTTCCCTTCTTAGAGTAGCTTTTAAAAATTAAACCTAAATTTGTCAAAACTAATTTATTAGTAGCAAAAACTAATTTATTTAGAAATACTTAATCGATTTGGAGCAAAAAAAAAAAACAACAAAAAGAGTTTCTGAATTCAAATTAATTAATTAAGAAAAAAGATTTTAAGCTAAAGGTCTTTTTCTATCGTTTCAATTGATGATGATGAAAATAATTTGGTGTTGATTTTAAGATCAGGATAGTATAAATAACCTAAAGGACAAGCTAATTTTAATTGCATAGCTGAAAATTATTAGTTTGAATAGGGTTTTCTATTGAGTAATACGAGCTAATGATTAAGTGAAATAAAAGTTTTAATTAAGAATTTTTATAGAAATAAAATGGAAGTCTTCTGACATTTTCCAGCTATAAACAAACAAGGCCAAGCGATAGAGAAATAAGTTCTTTAAATTAGTTTGAGTAACGGACAACTAATGTTTTTAAATTCATGACTATTTTGATGAAAATTTTCAATAAGTTTTACTTTTGAATGACGTGCAATTATTTATCGCTCTCCTTGCTACGTAAGTAATACATTGATGAATTGATGAATTGATGAATCAAAAGCAATGCTTTTCATGAATATAAAAAAACACGAAATTTTAGTTAAATTATGTAATACTTTCTTAAAATAAACTTTTGTTTGATTTTTAAGTCTCGAATCGTAAACGATGTCAAATTTTCTTCATTATGGAATCATTATCACATCGCTTCCGATATAGAAGTTCGTCGAAACAATATAAGAATGATATTATTCTTAGATCTCAAATGTTTGTAGGGTGGAGCTAGATCCTTTTGTTTTGTTTTGTTTCATTTTATTCGATTATTGTAAAATAATTCTATAACCTATATTTCTATTTGAAGTACCGAATTCTGCTTCTAAAAGATTTTCATTAGGCTTTTTTGGGTATAACTTATTTTATTTGGTTTACCGTCTAAAATAAATAATTTATTTGAATTTTTTTAGGTCTTATTCTGATATAAATAGAATTTGTAATAATGTTTATTATTTATACACTACACTTTGTAGCTGTAGTAAGAAGATTTAAGGATACTAGACCGATACTCTCTTTTTGTTTTTTTTTAAATTTATGAAGGTTGTGTTTTTTTTTACTAAGTTAATCAAGCTAAAAGATACAGGATTTTCCAAAACCATTACAGACCACGTAAGTGCAAATTCATTTTCCAATATCATTCAACCTCAAACAGATTATCTAAAAAGCTTTTTCCTAGACTTGGACTTGATGTTCAAACTTCTGCTACTATTAACAGAAAAATGGATAAATAATATAAGGTATATGACTATCTATAGTTGAGGCAAAAATAGTCTATATAGGTAAATGGCTTATTATTCAAAAATTTCATGCGTAGATCAATGCATGAGGCTGCATTCCCTGGAACCTACTTAATAGCATTTTATCAAATATATGAATGTTCGTACAGGCGATGAATAGAACTAATATAGAATGGTATTTCTATTGAATAATGCATGTAAGACTATACCTAATTCTACTCTGTTACAGGTATATAACTGAATAACAACGTCAACAAATATATATATACATATATATGCGTGAAACGTATATATGAACTTATATTTAATCTTAATGCTTTTTGTCCTTGGCTTAAATTATACAATAATGACGGTTCTATACATTTATATTATTATGCGTTCATCGCATTCAATTTTATGCCAATAGCTGCAACGTTGATTGATGATTTCAACTTTTGGTCCATATGGAAAAGCTTGTATACATATTAACTGGCTGAAAACTAACCAGAAATTGGTAAAATATCTATCTTTTTAATGGTATTCGTTAATGAATTTTCCCACACTCGATGTGGTTGACTAAACTAAAATGAAAATCTACACCTTTAGAATGTTTAGAGTTGGCCGCAATATGTATATATTAAGTAAAAAAAAAAACAACAAAATAGGTCGTTTTCATTAATCAATTTGAGTTAACAGAAAAAAAAAATCTGTGTCTTTTTTATTGATAGACTCAACGAGTTGCTGACATTTTGCTACTGCTATAGTTCTTTTGAGTTAGCTTTAGACCAGAAAACAAAAAATTTTCAACTATGCTATACATTTTTATCCAGGAAAATTTCAGCTTTATAAAATCCTGACACATACCCATTTTGGCACAAATATACCTATACTTAACCATATGTGATAACACCATACGCGAAGAGTGATAAAGGTTTTATTCATCGGTATAAATATCTGCACAGAGAAATAGTTTAGGCTAAAAGCTATTTCATTGGAATCTAACATATTCATATATTCATGTATATATATATATATATATATATATATATATGCTGAAAATGTTGTTTTTGGCAAACCTAAAACAAGGAGCGAATAAGTTCTAAAAGCCTTTTATTGGTCGTATGAAAGGATTAACGGTCAAAATTTATAGCGAAAAAGGTTTTTCCATTTTCAGAATACTAGAGATACTGTGGAGAGAGATTTGCCAGCTACTTACCACACACTTTAAATCGTAGTCAATTGCAGCCTATTTAGGATATTAGACTGGACCACACTAAAGTGGACTTGATTAGTCTGAAAATGCTAGTTCAATGGTCATGACTGTAGATAATAGAAAATCGGTTTAAATAAAAAATTTTGCATATTTTATATTGATCTTTGATTTAATTTTAATTTATTAAATTTTTTTTACAATAAAATTTATTTAAAAGCCAACTCATAACAATAATATAATAAAAAATAGTGAAATTCTATTGAACTAAATAAAAATATTTTATTTATTTATTTATACGTAGTTGGGCATTTTGTTATGCCTAACGATGCATTTTTTTTCCTTTTCCTTTTTAATTCTATGAAACTTTTTAACGGGCATAAAACCCCAACCAGTAAAAAATAAAACACCACAAATCCTTTTGCAACTATCCAAGTAATTTCAAATGAAAAATAATATTTGAATTTCATTATTTTAGTATTCCCCTTAAGAGGTCATAACTTTTTTCTCTACGACTGAGTGTCGACAAGACGTTATTACTTTGAATCATCATAAAATACACCAAGTACTCGAAGTACTCCTTTATGATTTCAGGCTGTTTTCTCATAGTTTTACTTAACATAAAAAAAATGAACACTCAAAACATCAAAAGTAAAAACCTAGGCTGCAAAACAAAAAAAAAAGAAAAAAGAAACCCCAAAACAATAGAAACATGGCATTTTGTTACCTCTGCACTGGGATCATATCCATTTAGTATTCATTGTGTAAAATTTCTCATATATGTCCTTCTCATTTAGAGGAAGAAAATAAAATAAAAAATTATTGAACAGAAAAGGGATAGACAAAAAGAAACAAACTTATTTTACATGAATACTTTACGACAATGATTTTGCTGTGTTCCGGCAAAATAAACTGCTAAAGCTTTCCTATTTGAATGATATGGTTATATCCTATTTTAAAATATCCTTTTTGCAAATGTTATTACATTTAGAAAACGACTAAACGACAAAGTTAAGCATTTTGTAATGGTGTGAACCTGAGGTAACAATAAAAACCAACAGCGAATGAAAGGTATACATGACGATTACATAAAGACGTGACAGGGAATCACAAACACCTTTCACTTTATACACTTTCCATAAACTTAAACTATTAGATATAGGAGTAGAGTTTATTTAAATCCTTCATAAAATGCATTTTAGATATTGCGTGTAACATAACTTGACACTACGGTTTGTTGAGCCTTAGTCATTAGATTGCATGCTTCATGGAAATTCTCTTATGAATAGAGCCACTGATTTAATTAAATAATATTTGTTGAAAAGTGTTTTCATAATATCCCAACAACAGTATTTAACTTCCCTTCAATATAAATTGAAGGAGTTTAAATTTAAATACATGTAATGCAAGATTTTTGTTTATTTTATTTTGTTTATAGTTAAAGTAACTCTCATTGTCAGTATGACAAAACTACACTTTCGAAACCAAAAAACCAAAAAAATTGAAAAACCTAGGAAAATAAATTTTTTGAGTACTACATGAAAAATTTAAAACCTTTGCTGATTTATATAATCATTTGATGGCAGTTTATACCATGTATAAAATTAAAATAAAAACTTTTTTTTAAATGATTTTGATGTACATATATTTCCATAAAATAAGATGAAATACAAATAAAAAAGTAAATCCATGTTAGAATCATGCTATGCTATAAATATAAAGCTTATTTAGTAAGAGATGAGTTTCAAGGATCTTAAACAGCTGTTTCATATATGACTTGACAAAACTTGTGCACAAATTAATTAAATTTTTTCTACTTTGGCTTATGTTCTTTCTACGTTTACTTTAGAGATGTTCTTTATAAATTACACTCAAAGCAACAGTAGAAACTTTAAAATCGATTTATAAAAATATTCCAGTACAAATTTTTACATAAAATTTAAATGTGATGTAAAATATTACAATATCCTTGAAGTAATACCTTTCATTAAGCTCAGAATTAGATATCATTGTTTTTAAATGGGAAAAGGGTTTAATAGAAAAGAGGTGCCAGCACAAAAAAAGTTTTTTCTAAAGTGCTTCGAGGACCTCCAGAAACAACTTTAATATGACTGAAAATGGGTTTTAAAAGTAAGTTCTAATGACTTTTCTTTAAAAAATGAATGCTGAACCAGAAAGGCGGAAGTATTATTACTTTGCAATTACATATAAAGCCATAAAAATTGGTGTAGGTTTTAATTCCAGCAGGCTTTAACAAATATTTGACATATTATTGATTGTTTCTTTCGCCATCGTTTTTTCACTTCTAGTTATAATGCTCTCTTTTTTTTCTCCTCTGTTTGGATTATTTTTTCTTCCTTATTTATAACTGATATCTATTTATTATTTTATCTACATACTATACTTTGCCCTTTTTCATTTTTTTGCTTTACAGGAGTACACAATTTTAGTTCTTAAAAAACAAAACAAAAACTGGCTACTAAAAAACTTTAAATAACATTTTACTCGCTCCAATTACTTACCTGCTATATTTAACTTGAATTTAACTAATAAAAGAGACAGGTGACTGTTACATCTGAAACAATTAGAAAGTCCTGCTTTTCAAAAAATTTCTTAACCAGACTAATATTTTAAGAAAAGAAAGATTAAAATGTTGTATAACAATAAAAAGTCATTCTTTGGCTTTTGTGATATCATCTCAAAAATAATTTCAGTTATTTTTACAATCATCATACTTACTTTTTTTTTAATTTAAGTATAAAAACTTAAAAAAATGATAAATAGTGGAATAAAGTGAGTATAGTTTAAAGCTCTTGAAAATTTTTTCTTAGTACAAAAACAATATTTAATAAATATGCTCAAAATATCATTTAAGTTATTCACAAAAAGATAATTTATTTTAATATAATTTGATTAGTAAGTCTTTCCTTTGTTTCATCCCTTGACAGGACTATTTGAAAATAGAATGTAAAGCTCAAAACTTTCATAGAAAGCTAAGTTATAGTTATTCAAAATAAATGACCGCACACAAAAGTCTTTAGAATAGAAAAGCTCAAGTATACCTTTAATAACTATGTACTTCTAAGAAAGCAACCCAAAATAAAATTTATGGTTAAGAAAGTTTCCTTAAAGTGTTTCCCATCGTTGCTGAACAAAAACAAATTCATTTCTCAAAGAAAGTACTTGAACTAAACATGTTTTGGCTGACCTTTCATATGACTGTTTATTGCCGAATTGTAGAAAATATAATCAAACCCCTTTTTAGACTTTCAATTATGTATCAAGTCAATAACATAATTCGACCTGTTCTCACCTAAATACTAGATATATTTCTCATAAGTAAATGCATGCCACCCACTTTTGAATGAACATATATAGCAAAATGAAAAAGGATCCTAAGAGCTTTATGTATGTACTATGAAATACGGAACTTGGTACGATGCCACACCATATAAATTATTACATGGGATTTGAATAATGAAGAATAATAGCAATTAAATGATTTAAGAGAAATAACAGTTAAATTATTCTAGGGCATCCTTACTTCAATTTTATTTCTTATTAATTAAACATAATAAAAAAGATAATTTTGAGATATTGTTATTATCAGATTTGCTAAAAAATTACTAAAAAACATTGATATTCAATTAGAAAAATATACAAAAGTTTTGGAAAAAATGTATTATTGAATAAAAGATCGAATCAGCTATCATCAAATATAGTAGACTAAGAACAATAATAATAATTATGTAACTTTGTTTTAGTTTAAGTTGTTAAAAAAAATCTCTATTTAAAACAAATGGTTATACTTGAAAATGAATAAAATATTTTGAAGGCTATTATTCCTAAAAATTAGACACACTCGAAAAAATTGTTTTGTGCTTAGTAAATATTAAATTAAAGTAAATTTTTGAAGAAAGAAAATATTAAATAATATTCAAAGTACTTTAGGCTTTACCTATATAATGTGAGGTTAAGTAAAATAAAGTTCCCGGCTTTCTTTATTAAAAAATAGATTTATTTTTCTACAATGCACTTTGAGTTCAACGCTTTTCTAACATATAAAAGACATCCTTAAAATATTTTATTGGAACCACTACCAAATACTAAAAATGGGGGACAAGACAATTAAAGCATTTTTCAGTGAGCAATTTTTTTCAACTTTGGGAAAATATAGAAGTCAGATGGAGGCTTAATTCAGAGAATAAGTTGGATGCTCAAACATTTCGTAATATAAACTTCTTAATTTTCTTATATCTTAAACACATTTGTTGGAAGGTTCATTGTCGTGGTTAAATCTGGCTTGTTTTTGCAAACCTGATATTTTCTTGCCAACCTTCTCCTCTAAATGATGAGAAACAATGTTTATGTTTAACATGACTTCTTTTATATGAAAAACTTTAACAAAACATCAAAATATACAGTATCAAATTTCAAGTTTTTATAATTTTGCAGTTTTAAATTTTAAGATATTAGGACACAGTTTATTTTTCTCGAAAAAAAAAGTCCTCTTATACAAATTAAATTGCTAGTTTTTATATCATTTATAACAATATTAAAACTTTCTAGAAGTAAAAGGAAAGAAATGCTTGTGCCAAAGTTCTTATATAATTATTATATTAGCTATTTTAGAAAAATTAGATAAACATTTTCTTAAATCCAGGTTTATTTTGAAATTAACGCGAAAACTTTAAATTCAGACAAGGTAGCAATTTATATAATTTATTGAACAAACCATACAAGACACTGAAGATTTTCCACTTTAGTTTTATGCTGACATAACATATCTTATTCTCAGTATCTGATTAGAATGAGTGTTTTCCTGTTCTTTTGTTGATATTATATTCTACCGTTCTTTATAGTAAGTTTTAGCATTGAAAGACTACCGTCATAAAACTAACTAAGAAAGATAGAAATCGTTTTCAAAGATTTCTTTACATAGAGATATAATAGTGTAGATATTTACTGAATAATGCACAGGATAATACTGGGTATGTTTATTATGTTCTTTTAAATAGGTGCAATGTCAGATTCTGTAAAATAATATCAAATTAGGAAAACAAAATGTTTACATAAATTTTTTTAACATTTTTGTCAATGAGAAGTGAATCCAGGTGGCAGGAATAAGTACCATGAAAGTTTCTATTTATTTTAAATATATATGTATGTATGGGCACTACAGCTCTTAGTATTTTTCCAACGTATTGTTTTTTTCTATTTAAGTACCTGAAACGGAAATAATAACCAGGAAAAAACCATTATTATAAATTTTCTCTCTCACGCGGTTATTAAATTCACGATTTATTATTCTCTATCAATATTTTGAAGGTTTAAAGGTATTTGGTAAAAAAAATAAAATCCGCTAAATTGATATTTTACCGTCATACTTAATTGACAGTATAGCAACTGATGATCAAAGATAATTTCACATTATACATGAAATATATAAATAGTAAAAACTCTTCATTTACACTAGTTGTGTCATAAAATCGGCACAAAAGAAAAATTCTGTCTTTGTTTTTAATTTCTCTGCTATCCGACATATGATTGATTTTTTGTATTATTACTTATTGTTAGCTGTGAAATATGAACTTCAATTGGACTCTGACAGCCTGCCATGTAATTCTTTCTTCTTTTAGTAATATACAAAATATATAGTAAAATGAAAATCCTTTCTTTTAGACTTTTTTTTTCCTTTATAAAAAAGCCAGCTAGCTATCCTTGGATAAAATGTTTCCTACGAAGTGAATTTAGATTAGAAAATAGAAGAGATGAGTGATTTGATCATTTTCTAAATTCAATTTTTTTTTTTCTTTTTTTTTTTTTAAGTGAAATTTCTTTGAAACGTTTTAGCGTCACTACTGACATGTAATTTAATTTGAGTCTGTTATTGCCATGAAATCACGTTATCAGGTAGATTGTAAGTAATTTAATGGATTTAATGATTTTATTATTATTATTTTTCCAAATTATATTTAATGTATATATTTATTCATATATGTATATGTATAAATATTTTACGTTATTAGTATAAACCACAGGATTCATTGACTCATTTGATTGACACAAATTAAAAACCAGATTTTTTGTCTGTTCGAATCAGCTATTAGGAATATAATTAGAATTTTTTTGGGAGCTTCACACTCATCATTACTCTGGACCAACAGCTGTATGCAATGTGAAATCCCTAAGAAATTCCTATTAATCTTAGTATAGTACTCTCTTTTTCAAAATATAACGACTAGATTCCACTGAATTACTTTAGAAGGATAGAGCGGCATTGTAGAATATACCTTTATTTTTCTTAGAGAATGATAAGATTGGTAAGTTGCAGTGCATATGCCATACCTTACAAATTCTAAGTAAAATTTAAAAAAAAAATTCTGTTAACCATGAAAGAAAAACTTTAAAAGGCACAAATCGCTAACCCAACGAAATTTCTAATAAAAAACGAAGGGATTTCCTTCCAAAAACACTAAATTTAGGTCGAGCAATTATTAATCCTTCAACAGTCAAGTTTTTGCAATTTCCAAATGATTTTAAGGTGCACAAATGAAAAGTAAAATTAATAGGAATATAATCTGCAACTGAGCTGAAGTGGCAAATTGAATATTTTTCTGCTTCAGGGCACACAAATCATGATATTCAATGAAATTAACTTTAATCAAGTTTTCGGATTTGAAGATAAATCTTAATTTACCATAATTAAACTTTAGGAGATTATTTTGTTAAATTTCATTATAATGTATTGTTGAATTTAAATTGAGGCTACAAATCTACCTTAAAGTAGCCTAAGAGTATTCTGGCAGCTCTTCAAATTTATTGTACCAAAAACAAAATAGAATTTAGCTGAATTATCAAAAATAGTCCTATAGAATACATTTTGAAAACTTTATAACATAGTAGTAAAATCAATACAGAAATGTAAATACTATACGTAACCAAAAGTACAATTACTTCAAATTGTATGGTTACAATAAATCGTTTGTGATGGTCATTTAAAGATACAACCGGGTAACATTAACCAAACGGGATAGTCCTTTTACAATTGTCTAAAACAGAGAGTTCTCTCATTGTATAAGCAAAGATTATGTCATGCTCGGTACTAGTATCTCAATGGATTTTCAGTTTTTGTTCCACTCGTATGGAAATTGTTGCCCTTTAGGGAGAACAGGCCATTTTAGCTTAATCTTAGTCTTTAGAATTTGTTTACTACAGCTTTTAACTATAAATTTTCCACAGATTTTTTTCATTTTAATTCCTGTCTTTTTTATTTTGGTTTAAGTTTAATTGTTAATACTATTAAGCAAAGTTAAACATCCAGAATAATTGATACTAATTTCTTTGTTTAAAAAAAGCAAATATATAATAGCTTTGTGCCAGATATTGATCCTTTTAATGAACTTTTCATGCTCTAACGAATGACTCCTAAATTGTTTTTGAGCATTAGAACATATGCAGCTGTGTCTAATTAAGCACTTAATGTATTAATTTTCATTTAAGTATATCTATTGCATGACATTAAGGATTTATATAAGTTGTAAAAAAAAAAATAACCAGAATAGAAAAAAAAATCAAGACTTATTGAATAGTATTGTATCTTTTTTTTAAAGCTTATTAAGTTTTTAAAAACTATTTATTTCTAAGAAAAAACTATAACAAATGAATTTAAGTTTGTTTGAGATTAATTTTAAAGTTGTTATTACAGAAATATAAAAACTTTTATAAATTGTCATATAAATGACAAAAAAAATTTGATCAAATTAGCAACTCTGAGGATTTATTTTAAAAGTTGAAAAGCTTAAGCATCAGGGAATAATTTGTGGCTTGATAAAGTGTTTTCTTTGACATTTTCTATAATGATTATACAACCCAATCATTTTAAAGGGTTATTATAAAGTTTTAATGATCTGAATGTCGCATTTAGCAATTTAAATTTTAAAATAGTTGCCTAATTTTATTATTCGTTTCAATTCGTGCTTTGAATTTGTTTTGAACGGTCAAAAAAGATATTGATTAAAGAAATTAAAATATATAATCATTGAGTTTAAAAGACTAAAACCTAAAAGGATTATAAATTAACCAAATAGCAATAATTTAAGAAAAAATAAAATAATAAAGACAAATGTATATATATTCAATTTGTACTTGTGCCTTTTAGTCAGTCCACTCAAGCAAAAAAATATCCCTGGGAACAAAAAAAGGTGTATAAAAAATACAGGTAGCTCTGAAAATTTTGGATTGCAAAAAGCACAACATAAAAATATAAAACTTTTTTAAGTTTACATTAAAGAATTTCTTAAAATGCTTGAATCTATGCAAAATGTAACCCTTCTAAATAGTTACAGCATAACTTCTTTTTTATTTTATGATGGTATTAAATATTTCTTCTATTTCTTAACTATCAATTTCGACATTTTATGAGTATTATGTAACATGTATCATTAAAGTTGAATTTCATAATGATTGCATTATAAAGTTATGTATAAAAATCTTTCTTTAAAATTCTAGTACAATAAATGTCTAAAATGAAATTTCTCGAGCTAAACGAACTTCCTTTTCAATATCAAATTCAGGAGATGTATGTAGAATATCTTACTCATCAGTTTAAACATTTTATATATTCCCAAAATGTTGGTGACAAATGGCAAATGGTATATTAATCTTTATGTAAGAAGTCATCATCATATAATAAGGGTTTAATTTGGGTTTTTTTTACTTCCGGCTAATTTATTCGTATTTTAGTCTATTAAAAAAGCAAAGACTAATAGGGTTGTGCTTGAAGGGAAACAAGAAAAGCAATGCTATTTATAAATACATGTTGTTGTGTTTTCAGCAGAGAGACTATCAATAAATTCTATTTAATTTCAAGCAAAATAGTGGTTTATACAGCTCATATTCTTTATAAGAGCAGATATATAAATATAAAACTAATTTTTTTAACCAACTGTAGAAGTTCTTATTAGCAAACATAAATTTTGACCAATTTCAAATAATTCAGTTCCTATTTCATTATGCCAAAACTGAAAGTTTTGGAATATAATATGGCGTAACCTATAAAACAATACTTCACATGCAAATTCTCTAAATTAATTGCCCAAAATTATCTTAAATACCAAAGCTGAAACACATGTGTAGTGGTGCTTTTGTTAGATAATCAGCTAGTAATAAAACCTATAATTATGTCGGCTTTTGCAGCTTAAATAGTTGGCTGTTTTTCATATTTCTTCATCGATTGACGAAAAATTCATCAATATTATTTTTCTATGTTCCCAAAAATCCTTACAGCTTTTTAGTTTCATGTTACTTATCGTCTGGCACAATACACAATTATAATTTTTTTTCTTGTAAAAGCTTCTGCAAATGTTTTCAAACATTTTTTGTTAATCTTCACTAGTTTAACTTTTTACAATAATTTGTGCATTAAAATAAATTAATATTATTCTTTTTTTATTTTTGATTTTACACTTATCTATGGTTGATAACCAAAAAATATGAAATATTATAAAATAAGCTAATTAAATTTTTTTACCATAAAACTAAAATTAAAATTAGTTGGCTTAATTTTTAATCTCTTCCAGAAGTTATCAAAGATGTTACGTAAACAATTCTACCAAGTTAAATAAGGATTTATTTTCAAACGAAAGTAATAGATATAAAATGCAATAGAAACAATGACAAATTTTAACATCGTATCCTCGTCCAGAAAAAATATTCATCTAAAAACAGTCTCTGTATCAAAAGTTAAGTCAAACAATTCTTGGATTTTAATGACAAAGAGTTAATATTCATTTAGGAAAACTAACAACAAAATCGCGGATAGTTCTTTTAATTTAAGGTAAATTTTCATAGACGTTAGCTTCTTCTTTTTATATCAGTCTAGCTGCACAAATTGTTAAAAAAGTAAACTTATTTGAAAAAAAAAACTTCTTTGAATTTTCTAATTTTAGTTTCCTTTCATTTTGCGAGAAAACTCATTGGAAAATCTTTCTCAATATTTTTTATTTTGTTTTGTATCTTGTTATTTCTTGTGCTTATTAATTTCAAAAATAAAAAATAAAAAATGATAAAAAAAAAAAATAAATTTCTAGATTCAAAAATTCAGTAAAGGGAGGGGTAAATGTTGCAAGGATAAAAGGATCCTTAGCGAGGATAAAGCTTTTTTTGAATACTGTATCTCAGGGGAAATAAATTCGGAGAAATTATTTTGAGTATGAAACAAAAATTAAAATCTCTTTGACTTGCCTACAATTTTCTCCAGAAAATTTATATTGGTCGAAACGCTAACATAAAAACGTTCAACAAATCTTATTCAGCAAAAGCTTTGTTTAAATTAAAAATTTTATTAACAAGAAAACTTTTTGTTATTAAAACTTAACTACGTACCAAAAATATAAAAACAAGTTACTTGGAAGTTTAAATAGATTGAGCAAAAAGGATTTAAAAATGTAGCAAAGAATTTTTTTTCCAAAAGTTTTTAATTTATCATCGGCAAAAGGATATAAAAGCTTTTCAGAGAGTAAGGACAGCAACCATAATCCAAAAGTATGTTTAACTTTTAAATTTCGAGCTGTAAATATTTTCTCCACTTTTTTACGTTTTTAAGTATATTTCTGAATCAAATTTACAGCAATTAGCGTTGAATTTTCAAATTATTGCTTGAAAACCAAAAAACAGCTATGCCTGTTTTCCTATATAAAATTTAATCTAAATTGATAAAAAACACACAAAAATTTAATTTTAAACACCCAAATTTATTCCGGACTTAATTTTCCTGTTTTTGTAAAATTAAAGTCAAATGTCCTTCAGCACTTTAATTTGATGCCTGGGACTCACTAGCGCTTAGCATGTGGAGACGACTTAGCACAGTAAAAATGGAGACTTTTTCTAAATACCAATAGGAGTGGATTCACTAGCATGTTACTGTTATCATTGACAGAAAGCAAAATGCTAGAGTGACAGTTCGATTTGTGTGATTTATGTGTTGCTATTTGCTTTAAAGTAAAAAATTTCCTTTATATTTATTTAAAAAAGTGATATTAATTTAGGCTTTATACCAATTCAGTGGAGACTAATGGACTCATTAGCATTTAGCGCTAAATTTTGTGCTGCTAAGCGCTAGTGAGTCTCAGGCATTAGAAAACATTAGCTTTATTAGAGATTAATTACAAATTTTGTGAATGATGATGGGAGTAAATATAATGAAAAACAGAAAGTGGAGAATGAGTAGAATTTAGAATTTGCCTTTCAAATAATTGTTGGAAAACGTAAAAACGGGCAGTGTTAAGAAAAATCTAAAACAATGGCTAAAATTAACAAATTTAGGATGTTATCTATGAAATTTTGCTGCATTTGAAGGTGCATAAGTACTTCAGCCATTAAATTCTAAAACTTTGGTTAAAAACGGATTCCTTCCAAATACAAAAAGATTTTCCTTAGTTCTACTGCGAAGAGTGTTCTACTGAAAGTTTTTTTGACATTTTTTCGGATTAATCATATCATCTTAGTTTAGAAATGATTACTTAATAAAGTGGATGCACAAAATTTCTGAGGGTCAAAAGTTTTTACATACTTTCGTTGATATAGTTTCCATAACTGAAATTAATATAAAATATTTCCACGCTTAAAAGTGGTTCAAAGATAATTTTTTAAAAAATTTAATCTAAAAATATGACGAAAAATTAGACATACTTACCAATGGAATAAAAATTCTAGCATTGGAGATTCTGTAAACAAAAAAAAAAAAATTATTAACACTAGATGAATAGAAAAGTATTTTATTAATTTATGAAAATTTTAACAAGATATATAAAAGTATACATATCGTGGACTTATAGTAGGAATTGAAAAAGTGAAACTTAACAGTCAAACTTCTACTAAAGAGCTCAAAGTTGAAGCACATATTTTATTTATGAGAAGCAGGATGAACCAGCATTTCGAAACAAGGAACAACATTGTGGTCAAATAATTGCTTTACTTTATTATTGCAATTTATGGTATAATAATATTATATTCCTTAGATGTACAAGAAAGTATTCGATATCATAAGGATACTGATATAAAGATAATTTAAAAAACTAACTATGAACATGAAACAAGTGCTCTTAATTCTCTTGATAGATTTCAGCAAATTGATTCTAAAGCGAATATATCGGGATATACGAATATCTTCATCCCTTTGTTGTCAATAAAAAAAGTTTTGACCGAAGGAAGCATTAATAGATTTTTCCAAGAAATAAATAGAGATCGTAATTCTGCTTTAGTACAACCGTTTTTTTATTGTTAAAATATTTTAGACGGAATCACAAAATAATTCGATATTTATCGAAAAGTAATCCAATTTAGTTTATTTAACTTTTCATATAATCCGAATATTTTGGCTGAATGTGAGCAAATTAATTTTCCCTCTTAAAGAAGAACTTCAAACATCCTCAAAAAAAAAGGTATAATTATGACTGTTAGAATGCTTTCTAAGCTTAACAAATACTTTAATACTCTCGCAATGTAAAAATTTTCCTAGGTAATATTGCCTTAAAATTGAGATTAAAGTTTCAAACCTTTGTTCTCACTTCCAAGTCTTGAAATGACGAAAGAAAATATTTTTTTTGTTTTTGAATAACTAATCCTGGCATTAGTTCAAAGAAAAAGAAAGATAAATTAAAATTGGCCACAAAAAAGAAAAGCATGCATACTTTGTTTGCCCTAAGCTTTGCAGTGAACAAGAATTCAATGCAAAAAGCCCAACAATTTTCATGTGGAAATAAATTTTCTGCTTATGAAATATTTTTCATATTTCTTCATGTCAAAGAAAATATTGTTTTTTTTCTCTCTATTCAGTATATAAATAAATTTTATAGTAAAATTGTTGATCGATTACAAGTGAAAAAAAAAAATATATTTATATGTATATATATAGAGAAAATGTATAGGATAGAAAATATTTCGAACAGAAATAGAAATATTAGCAAAAAAAAAGCATGAATTACAAAAATTGGATTTACGCAATGACCGAATTTTTTCCTAAATATAAAAAAGAAGATAAATAAATTTTGTAAAATAAAAAAATATTGAAATTGGTCTAGATTTGAATTCAATTAAGTTGTAACACACATATTTTAGTTTTGATTTATAGATATGCGAAAACTGTAAATAAAAATGATAACATTCGACAAATAGATTGAAATCTTAGAAAAAATTTATCAGAAAATGTTAAAATAAAAATCTCCTTAAATTCCAGCGATCTTGAATTTTTTTACCAATTTCTTATTATGGTAAAAGTAATATTTTCTAATATGTTTAACATAAGTAGAAAAGATCAAATATTTTAAACTGAAAAATAACAGGTATGAAATCAGTACGAAAAATTTTATTCCACGTAGTCATGCTGACAAAAACACGTATAGCATATCGAGTTTTTATTAAATTTCACGTAATTTTTGGAGAAGCACATCATTTTGTTTAAATAAAATTGTCAAATAATAAAATAAAATTGTTCTCTATTTATAGTTTTTTCTAGAAAAAGTTATCTAACAGGTTTAGTTGAAAAAAAATTACGTTAAAAAATGAGCCAAAATAATATAAGTTGAAAGAAAAGAAAAACTGTACAGCTTTTATTCAATTTAAAAATGTCAAAGAATTTTATTACTTAAAAAATTAGTATTGAAATATATTGAAACAAAAGTTTAAAAAACTAAAAAATAAGCACTAATAAATTAGTGATATTAATTAAAATAATTTAGATTTAATTTATTATTGATTTTAACCTGGTAAAATCAAGCAAAAGCTAGCAAATAGCAGCAATAATTGATTTTTAGGGCTATAAGAAAAAAAAAATCTAATAAAAAAAATTCAATTTCAGAAAATGACATTGAGATATTAATTTAATAAAAAACTTAATAGCTTCTTAATCATTTCTTAGCGTCAAAGTTCAATAATTATATTCAACGACACCAAAAAAAAATTTTAAAAAAAATCTAAAATGTTTGAAATTCTTAAAAAAGTTAAAATTAAATTTCAAGGGAGTCAATTAAGGTTAACGAAGCAAGAAATTAAGCAACAAAATTTCTCCAGTAGAACTTTTCTAATATGTAAACAACATTAAGCTTAGCATTATTTAAATATTGTAATTATTTGAGGAAATTTAAGATGTAGGTTAAAAATAAAAAATCTAAAGCCTAAAAAGTTTACAACTTAATGCACAGCGTTTAGCACTACTAACTTTTTTTTAAAAATGCACATAAAAAACATAAAATTCACAACAAAAACTTTATATAAACATTCAGTTACAGCATATTTTTTTTGATTAAAACCACAAGTTTATGAATACTCAATACTAGAGTACTATACACCCTTCTTTACCCTAGCAGTTTTTGGGAAATTTATTATTTTTTTTTTTTTGTCCTTTTAGTTGTAGTTAGTTTAAGTTAATTTAAATGAGCGATTTATGCAAAACTTGCTGGGATGATAAAGATTAGTGTTAAAGAGGTTTTACATAGAATGGAATTTTTTTTTTTGTGATAAATTTGAAATGAGATCAAAGTCCATATTTTGGTGCTAATGTTTTAATGTTAATTAATAAACAGAAAATTCTAAAGTTTAAAGTTAAAGTGCTACTGAAATTTTAGTATGTAAAGTCTAGAACCAATAATTAAGAAAAGGAAGAATAAAAAGCTTAAAAATAAGATTATATTCTGTATAAATTTCACAAACAAAACAGGCTTTTTAAAATTTTCTTTATTTTAAAAATAATAATCATTAAAAGCTATTTAAATATGCCAGCGCTTAATTCAATTTCCAGTGCACAGATTCTATTTAGCCACTGAAAGTATGGCTTTCATTTTTTTCTTCTAATTTTCTTTATAGTTTTAATAGACTCAAAATGATTTCCCCTTAATGGCAATGTGAATCGGGGAAATAAGAAAAAACTCCACGACACCTTGCTTTTAGGTGTTTTAGCTCAATTTTCATACATTTTAAACACTATTATATACATATAACAGTAACTTTGCTTATATATACTTACATAAATTACAAATTCTTGCAAATATTTAATAAAAACTGCATATCCCGAAATGCATACGAAATGCCCGAAATGCATACGGGCGACTGGTTTTCAGCTCAGTTTCCAGGCAAAAGGCCTAAACAGAAAGTTTGCAACCTAATAATTTTCTATTTCACAAGTTGTACTAAATTCAGTCAGACAAATTTTTTAATTTTACTAAACATTCGTTAAATTTTACCATCCTTAATATTTCTAATATGTATTCAGATTTAATTTATTCGATTTCATACAACTAAAAGAAAAAAAATTACAAGAAATATACAAACTCTAAAAAAGAACAAAAAACATTTAAATCTGCAATTTAAATTCTTAAATATTATAAAAATAGAAATTTACACAAATTTTATACAGTCTTTATATGTATGTAAAGGAGAAGGAGATTTGTGATATTACTGACATGCTCAACATTTTTAAAGTCGGTAAAGTTGATGACAGTAACAAGGATCAGAAACTCCTACCACAATAAAACCTTGACCAGAATAGTATCTGTAGACAGATATAACAAATCTTTCACATTTATAAATCAAGAGTAAATTATTCTCTTCTACTTACACGTTCTAGGGACACAATTTATTTTATATATTTTCCATTGTTAAAGGAGTATTTCATGCTTGTGGAGAATGAAAGATGAAAAAAGGATTCAATTGCTATATCTAATGGTACTGTACGAGGTATGCTGAATTGAGGTTATGAAAATATCGAATCGATATTGATGAATGGCTATCTTATCTAACTTTAGAAAAATCAGTGAATCTAATATTGATGCTAAAAAAAAATGCGCCTTTTCTGCTTTTTTAGGGGTATGACTAACTAAAAATATATCTAACTAAAAATCCGGAACCATGATGTTTTCTTCAAATTTGTTTTGTTGCTCATTTAGCCTGATTCTGAAGGCAAATGATTGATTAATTTTATTTGATTTAGGTTTAGTCAATAAATTTTGTTATCTGATAAATGTCTGTAATTAGCTTCGAATTTTTACTTGCCTGCGGAGGTGTAGAAGGCAATTTATAAAAAAAAATAAATAAATAAATTTTATAAGAAAAGCTTGAAGCAATAACAATTCACATATAATAATTTATAAAGGAAAATAATAAAATTAATGACAGACACCCAATTCTGAATTTATTTGATTTATTTTGATTTTATTGGAAAAACTGGGTTCGAAGAAAGAGATTGGGGAACGTCTATAACCGGATCTAATTTATTTGTTTTAATAATAGAAGAAGAAAAAATTTTTTTCTAAATAAAAAAAGAGCTTCGAGAAAACGTCTATAGTTCTCGTCATTTAATATCAATTAAGCGATTAAATTGTCTTAAAGGACTTGTTGTATCATGACAAAAGTTTAGTAAATGTTGATTAAAAAAATTATATATTAAATCAATATAAAAAAATTTTAAAATTTTAGTATGCATTTCATTGTTTATAATAAATCAGAATCTTTCTATTTCCCTATTTGACGACTTAGGCAGAATATTTCAAAACTATTTTTCAGAGAAAACTAAACGTTCATGGTAAACTAGTTTACAATCAGTTCTTTACATAAATTTATTATGTATTATATATTTTTCTGGTTTTTACGTCAGTTCATGTGGTTTAGTCCGTTTAAACAACCTAATCGTGTGGGTAGTAATCCAGGAGATAAATATTCTCAACTTTATTGTGCCTAAGTCACCCCCCTAAGATGTGTTTATTAACGCATTCCTGGAACAGTTGGTTGACTCATTTAGTATTTAAGCCTGGATGCTTGATATTTCCCAATAACTGGATTCAGTACATCCAAATCGGCTTAATGATGAATGTATAAATCAATCTTCTGTCATGCAGATTAAGTTGCGAGTCTTATTAACTAATACATTTAATGCTGTTTAAGTTTTATCTGTTTGGCTTTTTGTCTCATATTATGCTTCCGGTTTAATTTTGAGTCCAGGTGAAGTCCAAGATATTTTACTGATGCAGGCTGGGGTATTTTAACTCCTAAGATAAATAAGAAAGCTGTTATTCTTGCGACAAAGCGTATAGGTTATGCGTGCTGATTTTAGCTCATTGAGATTAATTTCAGCTCCTTGTCCATTTGCTAACTTCGTCCAATGGTAGGTGTAGTTTTTCAACCGTTTTGGTTTGGGATTCATCTGTTGACATAATAAAGGTATCGTCAGCAAGTGTTCCCATAAAATGATCTATTGCTATATTGCTATATTCGTAGTGTAGAGTAAATAGAGGAAGGTTCCTAGGATATTTCCCTGTGTTACTCCCTCTCTTGTTTAATAAAACTTCGAAAAAGCTTCTTAATTTATAACCCTAAAATTAAAATCGAAAGGATATGATTCAAGCAATTGACAACAATTTTGTGGTAGGACCTTGCGCATTTCAAATTAAAGATTATTTGAAATCTTGTGGAGTCAGAACCACAATTAACAGTGGATGAGATCGCAAAAAGAATGGATTCATTTCATGGAACAGTCTTTTGTCATTTGAAGGCCTTTAGGAAAGTATCCAAGCTTGGAAAGTGGGTACCATATGAGCTATCCGATGCCTTTTTCCCGCAGCGAATAAACATCAACCCTTTCCTCTTATTGCTCTTCGAACTGAAACCTAAATTCATAGGGATTCATATATTTTTAGTAAACGCTAACACCAATCACCCTTAAAAGCTTTTTCCGTCGCTATGTTTATTGAATTCTTAAGGCAAGGTGCTGTCATGTAGTGCACGCGAAGTGCCAGCGATATTGATTATTGCCGTTTTTTTGTTGTATTTACATTTTGAAAATTATGTTTTAAAAATTAAAAAGAGAAAAACTTCCTATTGTAAGTTTTTTTAGTCAATGTTGTTCTCAAGAAATTGGATATTTCAGAAAATATGTAAGGTCATAGGAAGGAATATTATAATCTTATAAAGATTTACTTGAACCATTAAAATCTTATCGAACGGGGAAATAAAAGGTTTTGGACAGCTATTATTTATAAATTTATTGCTAGAAATTTTAATGAAATTTTCATAGATGTAGAATCATTGTCAACGATAAAATTTTCTGCTATTATTATTAAAGTTCAGCAGGTTACTTCTTAAGCTATTAATTTTATGACTATAATATATATACATATATATATATATGTATATATCCGCTCTTATATGCATATGCATAGTTTAAAAACTATTTTTAACTTTTAAATGACATCATTTTTATTTTTTATAAATTAAAAATTTCTATTTCTACTTAAACATTTTTCTAAAATTTTTAAATATTACGAGAAAATCCTTTGCATTAAAGTTCATTAAATATAATGGTAAGAAACTCAAAGCATTCATTCTATAAAGGAATCTCTTCAGTTAAAAACAAATAAAAAACCCAGTTCTCATTTCTTTATGTTTGCCTAGTGAAAATAGCACTTCATATCTCAGTAATAAGTAAATATTTGCCTAAGGCAAAAGAGAATTACTTATATGCCTTGTGGCTGTGGTTTCTGATGGTTAAGGTCTCTGCAAGTAATTTAATTCCCTAATTTAACAAATTCATTTACTGTAGAAAAGGACGAAATGAGCTTAAATTGTAAGATGAATTCTTTTATACATTTAGGAGGAATTGTGCAAGAATGTTAAATTTATGAATTATAATATTTAGCAAAATGATTAATAGAATTTTAGGTATTATGTTGCAAAATTTCACTTGGGGATAGTAAATAGGAAAATGAAAAGGTTTTCATTTATTAAAGTCATATCCAGTAGATCTTATCTTATGTTTTGAGATGGAGGGCTATGGAAGTCACAGAAAACACGCTTTTTATAGAAATTTGGTTGCAACAAAAGGGTATAACTGCTTCAAACTCTGTAAAAATTACCTTAAGAATTTTAATTAAAATAAAATATTTCACAATTTGATATATTATGAAATAGGACTCAACTAGAAATACCGAAACTTTGAACTAGTTCAAAGAATTGAAAACTATCAATAGCTACAAGCATATTCTGCTGCAATGACTCAGTTATTTGTTGTCTATTTAGAAAATTTGGCTTCTGTCAATATAAGATTCTGGAGTAAAAAAAAAGAAGTGAAATACATCCTTATCGTTACATCCGTCTTATTACCTCAATTTCACTGAGACCAACTTTTTGCAAACCTCTCCGGCAGCAGTTAAAAGAGAAATAGATGCCTTGTACTTTTCAATTACAACCTCATACAATTACACAGCAGGTGAATTTATGTGTCTATAATTTCCTGGCAAAATCTACGACTCAAGTGTTGCTAATCATATCTTGTGGCAGCTCTAACCTACCTTCGATATAAAGGTATAATCTGTCAACCCTTTCAGTGAAACTTGACTGCATCAAACAAAGACCTGTTTCTATGACCTTGAAAGTGTTTAAATCCCGGACTGTTTACTCCAAGTCCTAATATTTCAATGGTTTGCATGTAATTCTCTCTCAGTTACCTAAAACGGCAAAAGTAGTCAAAACCAATCCAATTTGTTAGACTGGAAACCACTCTTCAAATTAAAGAAATTTCTTGGCCAACTTCTTGACCAGCAAAGTTCGGAAAAATTAATCTACAAGTTTCCTAAATTGATGAAATTTTCTTTTTGAAGTTCAATGACATTTTTATTATATTTAAAGAAAACCACTTGTTGTCATCTCAATCTAGTCTCTAAAGCATTGAATTTAATTTCGTCTATATGTAACATGAAATTCTTTGAAGACCTGATATGATTATCTAATGAAATTATTTTTTCAAATTATATTCTACGAAGTAGAAATCTACTTTTGAGCAACAATTCGTTTACATAAAATGGAAAAGAATGCTTCTAAATGAAAGCAATAATCAATCATTTTCAAGTAAAGAGTATTTGTTTTCTTTTAATTAAATAAAAAAATAGAATTACTTTGGTGTAAATTATTATTTTTAAGTTTTAAAATATCTAGGCATTTTCTACATCTACTTAAGTGTTTTTATTGCTCTAAGGCTATGTACAGAGTACACAGCTCGAAATAATGCGGACTAGCAAGCCAGTCTGCTTAATAAAAAAAAATTTTAGAGTAGCAAACTGTTACAGGCCTGGCTTTGATAAAAAAAGAAGTGTTTTTAAAAAAAGAGTAACAACGCAAGTCAAAAAGTTTGAGCCTAAATTGAATCTGGTCAACCAGAAAACACACTGATTTCGACCTGAACGTACTGATTTGATTAATAAATACGAACTTCTCATTTGGTTATAAGATTAAATAAAGATGAAACTGCTGTGTATCTAATTATCCCAAAAACTTACTTATTTGAACCTGATTTTATACTTAATAAACTTTTTGAGTAGAATGATGTTTAGTTTCAAATTATTGTGTTTAGGCCAATACATATAACTATGTATATATACTTGTATTTATGCACAGGAAAATGTTAAGCACTGGAAACAAAAACTATTAAAATCTGAAAGTATATCTTTTAAATCCGAAAAATTTTTAAATATTAATATTCATTTCAAAAAAGTAAAATGCATGAATATTAAAACAATTTTTGTCAAAACGGTTAAATGTTTTTTAACTTTCATTAAATAAAGTTATTTACAGAGAACAATTTAATCAGCTTGGAGGGAAATCTGCATTTGAATTGGAATTGTTAGATTGGTTGTAACAAGTTTAATTATTCTTTCCTTTTTGGAGGAAAAAGGATAACAAAAGCATTCAATATAGACTTAGCCAGAAATTAATATTATTATTTGTATTATAATTTCTTCGTTCAAACCTTCACTTTTTGTTTACTTTTGTTGACATTATAAATTCCTTTTTGTTTATTAAAAATATTATTTACAATGACTGCTTTTGTTTGTAAAGTTTATGCCCTGATTTTTATTAAAAATGAATTCCTTTTTTAATAAATTGAAATATATTTTCTTTGGGGCGATTCTACTAAAATTAATTAATCTCTTTTGAGTATTTAAAAAAAATATGTACATATATATATACAATTCAAAATAGCTTACAGCGCTGAATCCTTTTATATTTTAAATTCGAAATAAGAAAAAACAAATTTGTAAGACTCAGACCATAAGAACTGGAGTGTTAAAGGAAGTTCATCAAAGGAAAACTATGAAGTGGCAAAACAAGTTCACGTTTTCGTCTGACCTAAAAAAATCTCCTGGTATTGATAAAGCTATACTATATAAAGACAACTCAAGAGCATGAATCTTGAGGACAAAAGGAAATTATTGTTAACGCCCTAAATAAAATTCAGAAACAAGTCACGGTTACATAAACCTAAACAAAAAACTTAAAAAAAAAAAAAAACATCCAAAATAATTAAAGATCTTCAACATTTGTTTTTGTGCGATTTAAAAAGACTAAAATATCTGTAAAGTAATTTTGCCTTAAAAATCCTTGGCAATAGGTGAGCAGAAATGGAGCATTAAGAGAGAGAAAAAACTCCAAGTTTTATTACAATTTTAAATTTAATTAAAGAACTGAGGGCTAAATAATGAAACTTTTGGATTTTCTTTTCATTTTCAGTATAGAAAAAACAAACTGAAAAAATATAAAACCAAAATCAGATCGATAATTGTCATAATGAGGTGTAAAAATAAATAAATATTTGTACAGATGACTGATTTTTTAATTCAAGTGTTTTTGTGTTTTTCGTCCGATTTAATCAAAAAGTATCTAAAAATAATAAATTGTCCTAGAAATATAGTAAAAATATACAGCAAAAAAATTTCTTTTATTGTACATTTTTGATTAAGGTCAAAATTTGTAGTGTGAGATGATGACTGAATTTCAAAAAATTATCTGAATGAAAAGTTTTTTTATAAAATATTACTAAGGTTAATTTAAAGGAAAAAAATTATTTTTTGGATAAACATAAACGTATCTGATCCTTAAATCTAAGTTAAACATTTCATTTATTTTTCCTACGAAATGGCTAATAAAAGAAAAAGATAAAGAAAAATTTTAGACAGGACATAATCAGATCAAAATTTTAGGGTGCATATAAATTTAGTTGTCAGATAAGTCAATCAATCTGTAAATGACAGCCATTTAAAAGGGCTTTTATGATTTTTCAAAAGAAGTTAAAGGGAATGAAGCTTTAAGTGTTTGTTTAGTACCAAATATAAAAACATTGGAGATGTTTTTTGTAATTAGTAATATTTGAATTTTTAATATTTTTCATAATTCAAGAAAAAAAAGAATTGCATTTATCAAAATATAAAATTTCTCTTAATATTGGTTAATATAAGGAAATTTTCTTGCATCCCTCTACGATTTCATAGATTTTCAACCAAATAACATTTTAATGTGAAGTATCTGTTGTTTCCTGCGGCAGATTGTGCTATGAAGTGGAAGAGAGATCTGTTCACCTACTCTTTGACTAGCAAGTTACTTTTGAAGAGTTAATAGTACCTTTATTAAAAAGATTTTGATGTGAAGTCTTTATCGTTTCCTGCGTCAGATTCTGCTATGAAGTAGAAAAGAGATCTATTCACCTACTCTTTGACTTTATGAAGTTACTTTTAAAGACTTAGTAGAACCTTTAGCTTCACCAAGTGCGACAGATCAAAGGAACGGAGATAAACTTTAAAAACAATCTAGCCAATCTAACCAAATTTCACGATTTTACTAGAGTTTGGAAAAAGGCTTATAAATGCCAAAGAAAAAGCAATATTTACATATTTCAACAAGCTGTATATTAAGGACGAAATAGAGAATGAAACAGTGATGCCAATTTGTCTATAATCATTGAAAAAACAAAGATATATACAAAGGTATAAGTGATCATAAATAAAAGTAAAATTGAGTTCTCTCTTTCAAAACAAATTTGCACTTATGAAAACTCATCTTTTTATCATAACTTTATACAGACCGCTTATTGCAAATATACTTTGCATTTCTAATATATTTTGTAACAAAAGAAATAATATTGTACAACAAACTCACGGATGACTACTTGGTTCCACAATTTCATCATCGTTACAAGGTGCGACATACATTTGGTGTAGGTGACGGTGTAGTTTTTATAAAAGTTCGGTTGCAAAATTTTAGAAATCATGTGTTGTTAATCATTGATTTGTCAAAAAGAAAATTTTTTCACAAAAGTGGAAAACAAGAAGAATAACAAAATTTACGCTTTCCAAACTCTTCAAAGAAAAACTAAATAGTTCTACGTCTCGCTGCCTAATAGGGCGTTTACACCGGCATCGAAATCATGATATCGAAATCATCAAACTTGCTGATTTCGTGAAACAAGGTGAAATAAAACGCTCATGAATTATATATTTCTTTTTAAAAAAAACTCGAGATAGCAGAATTTTTAAGGGCGGATTGTTAAATGTCTAACTTTAATATGTCAACAACAGCTGATTTCGTAAAGATTTTGGTCTACGTTTATAAAATAAATGTGCTGAAATTGGAACAAATATGATACATATCACCTCCGCAAGGTGATATCGAACTCAAATCAAATAAATCTTTTTTACCCCTTTTTTCTGCTAAAGGCTTACATCTTTTAAAATTTTCATATTAATTCATTATTTTGGTTACTTAATTTGATTATAATTTCAATATCCTTTTATATCAAATTTTTGGCTCAAGTCTTAAGAAAATTTAAATTCATCTAAACAGAAAACATTAAACTAAATCAAAATGTTAAATCTTTTTTTTTTGTCTTTTATAGCCAAATAAATTCTAAAAAGGCGGATCTAAAAGACAGCTAGGAAAAGGTATAAGCTATAAATTTATTAATATAAGATTTAAAAAGATAAAAACAACTAGTAAAATTTTGTAGTATCTAAAATTTTGGACCGATATAGGAATGCAATGAAAAATAGCTACTCAAAATACCTGACACATGCCTATGAGGAAAATTAAAACTCTTGGGTTGATTTCATTTATTCTTAACCCACAACAACCCTTGAAGCTTTATCAAAATCAAGTTTCATGAATCAATGGACCGGTAATACACTCTTAAATTTAAGTACGTAAAAAACTTTGGTTTAATCATTCTTCATGACTGATTGATGTTAGCATCTTTAAAATTATTTTAAGGTTATATTAAAGTACATAAAAAATTAAAAATAAATAATTGAAAGGATGAAAAGATGTAAGGGCATTCTATAGATATTACTTTTGAGTCATTTATTGGTTAATAATCCAATAAAAATCGATTTTTCCGACTATACTTGTACTTAGGAAATATAAAAAACCAGCAAGCAGATATGGTTTGAAAGTCCACCCCTGAATTAGGTAAAAAAAAATAAATAAAAAGATTTTGCTATCCACAAACTTTATCATGAGTGTTATTAATTAAAAAATATGCTGAAATGGTAGAACTTTAACTAAAAATTTAAAATTTCTCGTTTAGACATTGCAAAAAAAAAAAAAAAATTGGTTGTAGTAAATATGATAAAGCCAAAAACTACACGTAAAATTGGTAGTTCATACAACAAATCAGCCGAATTAGCTAACACTCATTTCAGGAGCTCAAAAACAATGAAATTTTTCAAATCGGAAGAGAAGCCTTTGCTTATGAATGCGCCCGTAGATAAACTAGATGAAAAATTGGCAAAAAAACCAAAATAAGTAAAATTTCAAATACTTCTCAAATTACTAATGTCAATTTATTCAAATTCAGTAGACCAAAAATGAACAAAAGACTTCCAAAAGTTATAATTAAATGTAATGTCAAGTTAAACATCGGCAGCTCAGACTAACTTTAAGTTATTTAGGAAGGAAAATATAAATAAGGAGGAAAATCTAAAACCAAAACTTTATAGACAGGAAATTCATAAGTGGAAAAAAACACTTGTTTTACTACTTCAAAGTTCATTTTATCTAAAAAACCAAAAAAGAAATAAGATGAGTTTTAAGACTGCCCTCAATTTGAGATTTAATAACTCTTCGTGGTTCTTAGTGTAAAATATTAAGGATCCTTTTGCAATCGTTTTGAGTTGTTTTTAGTCTTTGAAAATTGTGTAGAATAATAAATAATTAAATTAATTTTGTATAACTATAAAGAATTAAATTATAAATCAAAATGTCAGGATGATATTCAAATTAGCAAAAATATGAAAGTCGCAAAGATTTTGTTGGGCTAGAATTAGAGCTTAAAACTGACAATGGTAAATTTTTAATTATTAATCAGTGGTTTTAAAAAATAGAAACTGTAAACCTGATAAAAATTTCCCCCAACAGCAATATAAGACATCGTGGAAGAACTAAAAATTTTAGAAGCAGAACAATGAAAACGATATTTAACACTTTTTAAACTTTATATTACTCTTCTTCAGGCTAAAATAAGCACGAGTCAAAGGATATAATTTTTACATGCAATTCCTGGAGAATATAGTAATTCTTGAGAAAAAGAATTGATATAATTGATTCAAGAAAAGATTTTTAAGCCTCGCATAAAGTAATCAGAGACTTTAAAAATTTATTTAAAAAAAAAAATAAACTTGATATGGCTTGTAATTTTTTGAGGACAAACCACAAATTTTTATGCACTATTAATTTTCTTTTTTTTGAATTCTTAATTGTGTTCTAAAAGTAAACAAACGGTGTCATCATAGACAGTTATTAATAGTTACAGGTGACTTTAGCCTTGAGATCATATTTACTTTTAACAAACGAAAAAAGCAACAAAATTGATGGCTTTAGTAATAGAAAACCATCAGTTTAAAAAATACTCTACAAAAATAAAAAGAAAAATTAGATAAATAAATCATTAAACAAAATTAATAATGGTGAAGAAGAATCATGTGCACCTTTAATGTGTAGTTGCATGACACAGCATTAATTCCGTGGACTACTATAAGATTTAAGTTCAAAGATTCAACAAAGTGCTAAAGAATTCTTCAAAGATAAGAAAATATTGATATGTTGGCAATAAAAAAAACCTGCAAAAATGTTGCAATTAAATTTAAATTTTGATAAAATATAAAAAGACTAATTTCACTTACGTGTTTTTAATGATTGACAATACTTTTTATGCAAAAGTTTAATTTAAAATAATAGCATATGAAATCCAATACACAAATTTTAGCTTCCGGAATTTTAGAAGACGCCCACCCATAAAGACAAATGAAAATCACTTCACATTGAAGACATTAATAAAATTAGCAAATGAGATAAATTACAAATTTTATAATTATTTTAGTTAAAAACAAAAGTAAGTGTTTAACACGAATAACATTTTAAAAGAAAAACTATATGAAACATAAAAATTACAACTTGCGGCTACTCATGTAAACAAAAATTGATTTGTCAAAGTGACAGCGGTAAAATTTTTCAACTTGTCGATCCACCATTTGATTTTCTTTTTATGAATAGCAAAGTTAATTAAGAATTTTGATAAATTGATTAAATTGAAAACAAAACATATATACCGAAAATACAAATTTCGATAAGAACCGTAAATAAATTTATTAAATTTAGTAGAGAAAAAGGACGCGAAAATTTCACAAAGCACACACAACATATAGAATATAAAATTATTTTTACTACATTATCGACAGTTCATCGATTAGTTAAATGTGATGCGGTTACACTGAATAATATCTTTAACAACTGCACACAAATGCAGTCGATAATGCAAATTATTAATTTCAAATGATTTTTTTATATTTTTA
Organism: Acrocera orbiculus; assembly: GCA_947359355.1. NCBI lineage: Eukaryota > Metazoa > Arthropoda > Insecta > Diptera > Acroceridae > Acrocera > Acrocera orbiculus. Next base: position 8,538,206 of record OX375757.1, read on the forward strand.
TAAATAATTTTAATTTTAGTTTTCTGATATTTTAACATCATTCAGCATTTTTTATTACATCTAAAAAATGCTAACATTAAATTCCTGAACTTCTAACATGAAATTTTATTATAAAAAATTAACACAAAATTTTTAATATTAATGCAAGTTTCTTATTAATGTTTTTTGTTGTTAATAATACTTCTTTCTTTTAACTTTGTTTATGATTTGATTAATTGTTGCTTTAAGGGTAAATTAATACTTTTAATTGTTATATAATCAAAGCATCAAACCTACCCTATTGGTAGGACTTCGTTACTTCTTTTGTTAAGCAATTAATTTTTCAAAACAATTATTACTTTTTAATTGTTTTGAGCAATAAATCAATATTTTTATCTAATTTTTAAACTTCAACAAGTTTGCTTATTATATCCTTTTTTATTGAGAGTGCCCTAGAATATAATTAGATAATGAATTTTTTTAAATTTAAGTTTATTAGGTTTAAAAATAAAATTGTTGACGTCACAATAACTTTAACTAATATTTTACATTTAAAATGAAGGGTGTCAAAAATAAACAAAACTAATTAAACATCAAAATTCCTTATTACTCACGCAAACATGAAAATATTTGGGATAGAATTCACTCTAAGAGATTTAGTTAATAATTTTAACTGATAGAAATGGATAAATAACTTTGGGCTACCTATTTTTTTAATATAAAACAAATAAAACTTCAAGTAATTTGATTGAACATTCCTTTAGGTCCTTTTTTGGTTAGCAAAATTAGTTTTCCACAATTACAAGAAAAATAAAGTACACCATTTCTTTTGCTTCTGATACTCTTAATCAATATCAATATTTGTTATTCTTTTTCACTCTTTTTGGAATTACAGGCCACTAAAGGCACCTTTCCCTACTAGGAAGGTATTCATTTAATTATTTTTTATATGATATATACATATGTATTTTAACAATATGAATAACAAAATAATTAAAAACAGCTCACAGCCAATTTATATCAACAAATCATGACATAAGAAATTTGTCGTCAGTGTACTTGTTGTTTAGGAAATAATCGATGTTTTACACGTTACTTTCTGGCTTTAAAAAGTTTCAATAGACAAGCCATATACTCTTCATATTCAAAGATCTAATTTGAGCTCATTTTCAAATTCAAAGCATAGTCTGGTCGTAAAAATATATGCAACAGATTTGAAGGAGTTTAAAAATTACAGTGCCATAAATATTATTAAAATGTTTTAGAGACACTTCAGTTTTAAAAATATTAAAACTTTATACATGATAAAACTAAAATTAATACACAAAAATATACAATACTTAATATAACATCCAGCACTTACCAGGATACAAAAATATTTTTACACTTTCAAATCTGGGAACTGGAGAAATCTTTAAATATATTGTAAGCATTTGTTTTAATTTATGCTATAAGCTTATTCATAAGACTCACTTAACACAATTACTTGGAACTAAACTTTGTTTAAACATCGTAAATTACCAAGTACCAGTAAGTCTTCCTTAAAAGAAATAGGAAGTACTCAACTAATTGCCCAAACAAGAAAAATTTCACTTTTAAGTACATTCACTAAAGCTTTGTAAATGGTTTTATAAATTATGGCTATGCCGTTTATATCATAAAAATCTCAAAGGATATAAAAATATTCAACAACGAAAAATAACGAATATTCATAACCTTTGGTCTCGTTACCTACTTTTAGTATGACAGAAATGAATAAGCTAAAACTACTGAATAGTAGAGTATAACTAGAAATGCAACAGAGTTGTGTACAAGAAAAAAATTTATTGAGCTTTAGGGCTTTCATCTTTTCTCTGAAATTTCCAGGATGTTTATTTGGAAACTTTTAGTATGGAAGTAATCGTATAAAATGTGTTCGTTTGGAATAATAAATAAGAAAAATTGTGTGGGTCAAACTTTTTAAATTCAACAGGTTTTTAGATTTTTATAAAAAATATTTTTATGAAATTAGGTTAAATTTGTGCTGCCAGAATGAGTTTAAAGTTTCAAATTAGACGTTAGAGAATTTTTTTTATTTGAGAAGTACTTCAAATTTAGATATATTTTAAATGAACTAATATTTCATTTAACAGAGTTTAGGTTAGTTAAATAATGCAAGTTTATCCAATCTTTAAAAATCCAGAAAACTTTTAGTCTTCAAACAAATTTTTCGGGAATAATCAGTTTGGTTGCATCAGTAACCTGTTTTTTTCTTTCTAATCACTAATTTTTGGTGTATTTTTGAATCGTTTTTCAAACAAAACTTTTATTAAGTTCAACTATGGAAGCTGTAAAAATCTTACTTGACTTTTTAAGGTTCTTTTTGAATAAACTAACAAAAATTTCTTTAATAAAATGGCCAACTATTTACTTGAATATAAGATATAATAATAAAATATCTAGAAAATATTTTAGCATATATCTTTCTAGGAATCTAATTCAAGGGTAAAACTTTCAGATGTTTGCAGTTATTGTGGTAAAAATAAAAGCAAACAAATAATTGCAGCTGCAAAATTAGGTCATTTATTGTACTTTTTATGTATTTAGAGTGAAATATGTTCTTTTGTTGTATAAAAGCCAAACAAAACAGGAATAAAGAAAAACTTGTGCTAAAATTCTTTAGATGCTTTAAGAAAAACTCTTTTCCCTGAACTAGATTTGAAAAACTCAACATTTACTAAATTTTAGTTGATCCTATTTTATAATTATATGATTGCATAGTTTACGCAAAGATTCGTATAGCTATCGTTCAACAGTTTTATTTGCAATTGAATCTTGTATCCACTTTAATTTCTTTTATTAAAACATGTACATAATTTATAAATATAAAATTTTAAGACAAGTGAATACTTATAGCAAACTAGCATCAACTTCTAAGATGGTTTAATAATGTCAAGAATACTTAGTAAAATTTTTAAGCTGCGAATCTACAAAATTAAAATATTTTAATAAATGCATAAACTTCAAAGGAGAAACATTTTTATTGGCAATTGTTTCGGTACTTAAATGAATATGTGATGCTTTAAGTTGGTCAAGTTTTCTTGCTTTTTTTTAAGTAGGATACTTGATAAAGTCTAGAAACATAGGGTAGCATATATTTGATTGAAATTATTACACAAGCAAATACCTAATATTTGAACAATATAATTAAAGAAAAAGTACTTTTTCATGGAAGAATTGATTTCTTTCAGGTTCTTTCCTAATAAAGTTTTCCCTAGAACAAAACTAAAAATTTCTAAATCTTTAGTTATAAATAAAGCTAGCACTTTATATTTTTGTAAAACACTTAAGCATGAGGTTTTGTTATCTAAAAATTGGCAAAGCCAGCCAATAACTACTTATATTAAAAAAAATAGTTCAAACTTATTGTAAGTTTAAACCCTGAAATATACAAACAAGTTCTGAATTAAGTAGTGAAATTATAAGTCATTCAAATCTTCCAAACTTAACGCTTGCAAAATGTAAATTAGTCTATTTCTCTAATGCCTGGGACTCACTAGCGCTTAAGGTGCTATTACACCTTCATATAAATATGATAGGTAGTGACATTTGAAATATGATACATATATCATTCTGAAAAAAATTTTTCAGAAGAGCTATTACACTATACCATATATATGAAACATATTTATAGGGGAAAAAGCCTTCTCATATAAGTTTTTATCATATATATGAGAGTGTAAAATTTGCCTATCACACCTATATGAGAGTGACAATATGATAAGGTTGAAATGTAAAAAGTGATCATATATGTTTTGTAGTGCAGTTTTTTGATAATTTTTTTTTTTGAAATTTGATATCGCTCTGTAAATCACTAGCCACTAGAAAAAAAGAAAAACAATTAAATAAAATCCACTGAACAATCTAAAAATTTTTATCTATTAAAACAATCACACCATTGGCCAATTATTAAATAATTTACTCTTAATTTAATTATTAATATAGTTAATAATAATTAAAATCTAAATATATTGATTTTACAAATAATATTCACTATACTTACTATTATTCTCGTAATTTCCTCTAAAAATCGGTTCAAACTTACACGTTTAACGGTTAAATAAAAATGAATTCTGATCCGTATTGCTATGTTAAATATATTTTCAATATACCTAGCAATCCTGGAATAAGCTATGTACCATTATAATTGTCCCTGAAAAAATATACTAATCCCCTAAATAATTTGAAGTTACAAAAAGTAGGAGTATCCTGAAAAGGTTATATTAATTTGTTTAGGGTAATAATTTAAAATAGAAAATTTTTTTCCTTGAAAACTTAATCTTACCATAAATGCCTTTTTCTTCTGAAAATAAATTAAATTCCTATTAAAAATAAATATTTTAAAATAATTCCATTTAAATATATGATATATAGTTACATACAAAATTCTAGAAATTTTGTATGATAATATGACTGAAAACTAACATATGTATATGATGACGGCAATATTTTCCTATTACACTGTACCATATACTCGTATATGATGGAAAATTAAATGATAACCGGTCTCATATATATGCCGTCATACAGATTTTAACATATAGATATGGCTATCACACTTGTATGATACATCGAATGTGACATTTCGTCAATATTTATATGAAGGTGTAATAGCACCTTTAGCGGCACAAAATTTAGTGCTAAATGCTAATGAGTCCATTAGTCTTCACTAATGTTCCACTCCACTGGTATATAAAAAAAAAACATTTTTACTGTGCTAAGTCGTCTCCACACGCTAAGCGCTAGTGAGTCCCAGGCATAAGAAAAAAGTAATAGAAATTTGAAAGTCGTAAACGTGATTTAAAATGACTTATTTCTCACCTGAAGAATTTAACCATGATCTAAAATGATTTTTTTGTCAAATAAAATATTTTCCTTTTCCAGGAAAATAACAATAGTAAGAAAAATAAAATAATAACCTCCATATTTACAAAAATGGTTCCAGAAATAATGAAAGTATTTAGAAGCGTAAAATAGAAAAATTTAAATAAAAATTAAGTTAAGCTATTTAAAATTAACTGTCGCGGGAAGAATTTTAAGATGATTTATTTCTAGCTTTGTGTATACTTTTCAATTAAAAATTGTTATTACTAGCAAAAAGCGTTTTTATAAATTAATATAAAAATTACATACGTAATTAATTAGCTCGAAAAAATAAAAAAATTGATATAAAATGTCATTACAATTTTTATAATTAAGCTTTCAACGTTTTGTTGTTCTTTTTTAAGTCTGTCATGATTTGAATTTCCATTGATTTATTTTTTTGTTCCTGAGGTTTTGGAGAAAAAACATAAAATTTAAGTAATTCATAATTTAAGTAATAGAAGTAATCTGTTACACGCTCAATAATAAATGTTATAATACTTTTTATTTCAGAAATTTTATTGTTTCTGAGAAAACTTAGCACAGTAAAAATGAAGAGTTTTCCTAAATACCAATCGGAGTGGACTCACTAGCATATTACTGTTTTAATTGATAGAAAGTAAAATGGCACAAAGGCACTTCTATTTGTGATTTATGTGTTGTTATTTACTTTAAGTACAAAATTTTATTATACAATAACTGAGTTCTTCCCGAATTAAAATATTCCTTTGATCTTCTCTGAAAAACCGACAAACTAGTGCTAACTAGTCGCTAATTCAGGCTATATACCAATTCAGTGGAGACTAATGGACTCATTAGCATTTAGTGCTAAATTTTGTGCCGCTAAGCGCTAGTGAGTCCTAGGCATAATATTTTATCTTTTTTATATATTTTTTTATATTTATAATTTTTTCTAATTATTCTCATAAATAAAGCAAAAACAAAACAAAAATTAATAACAAAATTTATCAAAAATGTAATAAAATTGTAGTAGCTTTTGGTATTTCTAATTGCTTTTCAAAATTTTGAACAGTTTCGAAAAAAGCTTGGTTTGAGAGCTTTTTATACCCTTTTAAGCTGTTTTTAAGCTTAATTTTTCGAAATTAAGCCCTTATAATTTTCTTGGTAAACTGCCTAAATTTTTAATATTTTCTTAAGCAATTTTATTTCATGCTATTTTTGATACTGATTTCAGAAAATTTAATAATAAGACTTTTCACAAAAATTTCTGCACCCCTAATTTACCCTAGTAATTATGATGATAAAAGTGTTATTTTTTATGATAATTTTTGTTTTTTATCAGTTTATAAATATTTTATCGCAAGCATTTGCAAACAAAATAACACAAAACAGAAGAACAAAAAAGAGAAGAGTTAGCATGAGATCCGAAGATGACAAAAAGAAGAAAAATTTGTTTTGTTTAAAAAATTGTAAAAAGCTGTGTGTGTTTGCTATAAAAAACATGTTAAAATTTGTTGTTAATTTTGTCTGCTACAATCAATTGATATTATTACGTTGTTTAATTAGAGAGATGCATAAAAACATTGCACGCGTTCCATTTATATAAAGCGGAAGACCACAAAATTATAATACAAATTAGTTTTATGAAAGCTGAACAGTTTGTTGGCGACTGTTTTTAGATTAAAAGGAAGTTGTGTTAAAAATGAAATGTAAATATTTTTCAAAATAGCAAAGCCCAATTAAAATTTATTACTGGAGATTTGTGCCAATCGAAATTATTTTATTTTGTTTTAGGTAGGTACTCTACGATTAACTTTTTTACTTGTATATGAAGCGGAAATTAAAAACATAAAATGTTTAAATAAATTGTTCAATTATTTCTTTTTAATTAATATGTGCTAAGAATAACTGTTTACTGTATTACATTAATTCCTCAAGATTACTGAGGTTATGCTAATTTCTTTTTCCATTTTTGTACATAAAGAATTCGAATTTGGACTAATCCGAACAAATTAAAAACTATTCTTTATACCAGAGAGCATCATGAAAAAAGAAAATTTTTTGATGATATCCTTAATAATTTAGTCTTATTTACATTAACTGAAAAATTGTGAAGTTATCACAATGAATATTATTTATCAATGTAAGCCTTAGCTAAAATGATCAATCATAAAAGGCTTAAGTTGCTAGACTTTTACAAGCTCCACTGTAGAGGGTGGAAATTTTTCACTTTATAGTTTTACTTTAACACTTAAGTTATCCTAACTTCGTGCTTTAGTTAACTTTAATTCATTAAAAATGGTTTAGCTGTTTGATTTGAGCAAAACTTCAATGCATTAATTTAGCCCTTCAAAATAATTTATAATTAGTTACTTGGAGCTAAACAAATAAAATAGTTTAATAATAATAATTATAAAATATAGCATTTTTAAACGTGCAAATTCCTGAATTTTGTTAGAGTAAATCGTTATAAATATAAATTTTATCGAATTAATTTAAGTCAAATACATATTAAATTCGTCTTTTTTTTACCTGTTACTCTACATAATCTTACTTATTTTTATATTCTAATATAGCTTCTGAAATTACTTTCTAAAACTAAACTAAGCATGGATTTAAAAAAAAAGCGAAACTATTAAATGTATGTTTCAAATGAATTACATTTTTATTTTACTTTTTACTTGTCTTATTTAATTATATTGAAACTTGATAGTTGTCAAGTTAAGTTTCAACAACTAACATTAATTACAGAATGTTGATATGTTTTGTTAATTTAACTAACAAACAAATCATCAAACTCATTTGCATTTTCAATCTTTCCATGAATAAAATCTATTTGAAAAATGTATTTACGCATAAAATGATGTTTTACTACAATATGGACTAGAACTTTAATTAAATTGGATTGTCTGCTATTCTTATTGTGTTTGTTTAAGAAATTTTCACATAGTACTGGACTTAGAACAAAAGGAATACCACCACACTTTAGTGGTACTATGTTACATAAAATTCTATTATATAACTCATCTTTACTCTTCAACAAAAGAGCTGGTATAAGAATGAAAACGTGATCATATGAATTGACAGCTCTAACAAAGCTCATTGAATATATTTTAGAATAGTAGCATTCAGCTTGTTAGCTACTTTTATAGAGAGCAAACAGTAAAAAAATATCCAATTTGCTTTTGCTAAGAATTTTTAAGTAAAAGTAATACTTGTACAATGAAATTTCACACGTTAATCACATAAATATAAAAACTTCTAGATTTATCATAACGTTAGTTGGAAAATTTAAGTTTTCCTGTTATAAATTCCTTTATTTTCACTTTTTCACAAACTTCAGTTCCAAAAGAAAAAGTAACTCAACACACAATCTATTTTGGTTGTAATTAGACACCTTACCATACCGAATTTTATAAATTTCCCCATTAAAACATTATTCACACCCCGGAACTTTACATATGATTTGAAAATGGAAACAAGGACTTACAAGGTATATTTAAATATTACATACAGCCAAGTTATGCAGAATAGAATCTTATAACAAAACTGTAATAAAGCTTAAATTGGCTGCCAGTTCCTGCAATGTTAACTTACGTGAGATTAAAATAAAATGATGGGTCAGGTCAAACACAATAGAGTACAGTTAACATATTTACACGTATCCATTCACCAAGTGCTTCTTATACATGCAATTTATCTAATTTCGCTACTGGCTTGTGTTTTATGTTATCATCTAAAATATTAGTTTGATATCAAACAATTAACTCAATAAATCACGTGATGAATGTAGGATTGAATTTATTTAGGAAGTTGTTTTAATTATATAGTGGAAGTGATGTCTAACTAGTAAAAGAAAAGTTTAAAATGGATGTTTTTGGTTTTGATAATTTTGAGTAAGGTAATATTTAAGTTACAGAGAGAGAATTTAATGATTTGTTAATGAATATAACAGGGTAGAAATGTTATTTTAAAATTGATGAAACAAGATGAGGCTAAATTTTGATGATTTTGAAGATAAGCATCTTATAATACCCTAAAAGTAATTTTCAGGGACAGTGAGACGTCTTACGTGTACGTTTGTTACTTCTAATTTTGAATTTTTTTATAGATTCAATGCAGAAATTTTCAAAAAATATATCTAGCACATATGTATATAAAACTTTTACTAAGCTTTCCAACAAACCGATTCACTAAATTAAAATAGAAAGAAAATAAAAAAATTAAAATTAAATGTTTTCAGCTAAATAATATCCTTCGTATTGTAGAATTGTACAATTGTTATTTCGGAATTGAATCCTCAAACTCTGAAAATTTTGTTAAAATTAGAGAAGATTTTCCAAATCTAATCGCTTGCAATTGCTGTAAGCTCCCATTTAGAAAAGGTTGGTATACTTAACCTGTACAGCTTCTATTTCAGTCTGATACTGAGTTTCGTAACGTTTTAATTTTGAATGTTATTCCCTGAAGAACATTTAAATTTTTATAGGGTATACATAAGCTTTCAACTTACCATTGAAAATTTGCAATTGAGATACCTTAACAGAAAATCCAGTTTTAATTTTTACTAATTGCCTCTTTACATTTAATTTTAGTGTTTTGATTTGTGCTAAAATATCAACAATTTCTCTTGAAATCGAAATTTTGGTCCTACTTTAGTGGAGTTCTAGTCTTGTATTTATTGCAGAAAATTGTTTTTACTGAAATGAACATCAGGTATAAATTTTTTTTAACATCAAATATTTGCTTCATTGATTAAGGAAAAAAATTAATTCATTTAATTAAATAAAACTTTTCGAGATATTTTCAAAGAAAGCTTAAATGAATCAGATGTTTTTTACTATTTGAACAGTTTTGTGTTAGTTAGGAATTTATTGTTGAGAAAATTTGAAACATAAATTTAAGCAAAGTTTGAAAACCCTTTGAAATAACACTTTTTGTAGATAGGTACTATAGAAAGAAAATTAAAACCATGATGTGAAAAATGTTCCTTTTTTAATAAAAATAACTTTAAATGCAGTGTCATGACAAATTCTTTTATCAGTCAGTCTGTAAAGAAAATACAAACTGTTGATGAAAATTGAAAATAAATCTAAAAAATTCGTCATTTTACGATCCATAAGAATCAAGGGTTTCTTATTTATGAGAAATCGCATCCAAAAATTTATAGCTTTCTTGTCCTTAGGGATATTTTATCATCACATTCCTTGTTCTTATTTTGTTTTTATTTTTATTCAGTTTGTTGATTTTTGCTACATCCTTTTTTTAAATTTCCCTTTCACGTAGTATATCATCTTTTTGATGAAAGCAATGAAAACAAATTTCCTTCCGCTAGTAGTAGCTTTTTATTATCATGTTTGATTGCGTTAATTTTTCTAGACGCGATATGTTTGACTGAAATTTAACAAGGTATGTTAAATCGGAAGTAAACATTAAAATTCTAATGAAAAACAACAACATTAGCTTATGTTGTAAATCAGTAAAATTTATCATAGATAAATTTTAAGTAACTTCTATGAAAGAAAACTTTTTGCTAGATATTTTTTTTTTTTTAAAATGTATGTTTTAAATTTTTAATCGAAAATTCAGTTGTTTTTGTTTTGTATTTTCCTACAAAAATTTTGTGTCTTTAAATTTCAATATATTTATCAATGGCAGTAGTTATAGCTTGGAGCACTAAATATTAACTTTAAAATAAGAAATAAAGCTAAAATGAGAGTGTAAAAAATTCACAGACATTTACCTAACCTTAAAGAAAAATTGGATCCAAAGGTTAATATGCTCATTTTAAATATAATGGTATACAAAGTATTTTTGATTTTAAAATTCTGAAGCTACATTTTTGTAGTAAAGGCTTATATGAACTCTGAAGGTCATTTCAGTTTATTCACAAAACTTATGGAGACTGTAAGTGTAGGTGTAAGTTATTAAGTTCAAAATTGTGCTGCTATATCCATTTACATTTAATGTAAAATTTAAATTTTTAGTTTATTTCAGATATATCAGCTTTAATGGTATTTTACTAATGCAATAGTTTATTAAAAAAGAAGAGTACTTAAGGGTTTATTCTTCTTTGATTACTCAAAGAAAACGACTTTTCTTACGTATTTTAAACGCAAAATTTTTTAGAAGTATAAAGTTTAAATTTCAGCTTAAAATTGAAAGAATTAACGAAGTTTAAGCCAATAAAATTGTGTAAAGTGTTCAATAAATATTGAATATCGAAGCTTTAAAAAGTTTGTTTTTATTTTACCTTTATTTTTGTGATAATAATAAAACAAGTTAAAATTTATTTTTTTAAGGTAGAAAAATTTTACTCAGGATAAATAAAAAATTCTATATACAGCGAATCAATCAGTAAAACTATTTTTTTGGAAAGTGTAAACATAATAAATGAAGCTACTTGTCTTTTTAGTTAGGGTTTTATATCTGTTTAAAAACTATTGAAATGATGGTTATCCAATTCGCTCGTGACGTGCGACACCCGGCTGTAGAGATATGCCATGCTTGAAGTCACAAAACTAGATAGGGAGAATTGTAGATGCCTAGAAATCGCTTAGAATGATGCACACAAAAAGACTGCAAGCTTATAATAATATGCTACAAGTGTAGCTGATTAGTCTAAGTATAAATTTTCTATGAAAATTTTGTTGTCAAATCTTTAAAAGTGTTTTTCTTGATGCAATGCTTTCTCTCACAGACTTCAAAGAAATTCATTGGGCAATTTGGCTAAAATTTTTAAACACTCTTGTAATCAGCAATGAATTTTGTGTGAATCAGAATTAATTATTCTAAACAATAATTAATACTTTTTTTAACTATTTACAAAAATGTAGAAAGTACTTTGGAATATATTTAAACAGATTTGTTTTGTGACGTTTAAAAAGTAAATAATATAATGAAATAAATTAAAATGATTGTTTTTAGTTTAACGAATAGAAAAAGTTTTTAGAAAAACCTTAAAATCTCGAATTTCACTTCAAATTGTCCACACAAGGCATTCTAAAATTACTTTCTAAAACAACTTGCAGTTTTTAATGAAGCTTAATTAATAAAAGGATAGAAACCAAAATTAGTTACCCAAATTTTCAAGACATCAAATAAAAATCAAATTGCAATTGAAATTTTTTTCTTAAATTTAAAAAAAATATTAAATATACAACGGAGCTACAATCGTCTTAAAACTACTTTTACCCCATAATTATATAATTTACAGTACTCAAACAAACAAAGTACAATAAAAAATAAAATCAATATTATAAGTTTTGAGAAAGCTACTTTAAATTTTGGCATGAATATATTTTCAAATATATATTTAAATATTCATGAAAATAATCCTTTCAGAACTTATTATTCAAAATATAACACAGATACATGTCTCACAAATCATGTCTCGACGAAAGCATTTCTTAATTGCAATATTTTTTTTACCCGTATATATGGGTATAAAAAATTAAGTTTTACTAAATTTTACTAATCATTTATTCAAAGACAACTTTTGTCAGCTATTTAGGCTTCCTTTGAGCATTAAACTTTGTCAACATTTCTTTTAAAAATCAAACACCTTTGAAGAATTTCTTTTAGAAGAAGAAATAAAATATGCCCTTAGGGAATATGAGAAAAATATAAATGTGGTAAGAATTCGCTTTTGTTATATTTTTCTAGAAAAAGATTTAAATTGCTTATTTTAATTACCTAAGTAAGAGTTATTTAGCTTAGAACTCCTGTTAAACATTGAGTTTTCTGTAAAATATGAAAGCTTGTTAGCTTACCTATAAAAAATGACTAAATAAAAATTTTTCATATATTTTACATTGCTGATATTTACATATCTTTGTATTTAGTTTAATTTTCGCTCATTCGCTACTATAAGAGGCACAACCAATGCGATATTTTCAAAATATCAGTTTCTTTTTTGAATTTTTCGATAATTTATACCATTACAAATAACATATTAAAATTTCTCAATTTCAATCCGAAAATCTCAAGAGTAGCTACTCATTAGTTATTAAGGCTGGTTATATAACTGCCGTACCTGAGTTATTGTCTGTGCTCTATTGACTACGTTAATAATTTTAATAGAATTGGGGATGTTATTGTTGACCTTGAGATACACAAATGTATGCATAGGTAACTTTTCACTTATAAATACATACCTGATAGGATTTTTGGTACATTGTTGCCAGTCATAAGATTCACAAGAAATCAATACATTTTATTTTTAAAGGCGTTTTACTCAAAACTACACTTTTCAAATTTACTGCAGCTGTAACTCGATAACAAATCATTCGATCGTTTTGATCCTTGTTGAAGCTCATTTTGTACTTGTTTTTCCATACAATAACCTACCGGTTTTATGATTGGATGAGAGATATAATTTTGCTAGGCCTAAAACAATCAAATTTTTTTTTCTAAAATCCGCCATTTTGTGGTACTTCAGAGTTATTGTATGCGAAATATCTTCTAGTTTAACAATTCTTTTGGTTTGGGAGAGACTCAAGAGAAACTGAAAAACTAATATTTTTATTTCAAAAAATTACATTGTATTTTTTATTTATGCAAAAATATATCTGCCAAATTTTAATATATTAAGTGCAAGACTTTTTTTAAAAAAAAATCACAAAAAGCACCCTTTTCTGGATGGTTATATGTACTAGTTTTACCCCTTAAAATAAAATAAACTGACCTTTTCCAACAACAAAAAATAAAAATAAAACAAAAATTTCATGTCATGCATTGTCTTTCCATTCTTTTTTTTCATCACATTTGTTAAAATTTAAGTTATCCTTCTCTCATTTCACATTGGTTGTACATTTAATATATATTTTGAGGCCTTCAGAATACACGCGATATAATCGCGTAAAAATATTCAGCCTTCTCCAATTCATTAAAAAAAGAAAACAAATTACTATCATCACATCTTCTATAGAAATCTCTTGTGGTTTGTATATTTCCAATTAGTTTAAATTTCGGAAAAGATTTATGTCCCAAAAAAAGGTCTGTAATAATTTAGTGATGGTCATTAATAAACTTTAGCGAAAAATTTAATAAATTTGCTCTAAGCATGTAACTTTTTCTTTTATCTTTACCACAAAAAAAAAAAATAATAAAGCTTTTTTTAAATTATTGAAAAATTAAAAAACTCCATAGAGAATAATTTTGTCCAAATTTTTAGTCACTGACAAAAGCTAAGTTATCCTTTACTAATTTTATATAGAATTAAATAACAAAGCAAATTAATAAACTTTCTACAAGACAAAAAGAAAAACTTCTTTAAAAACATACGAGATAACAGTTTTATTTTTTTTCACATTTATGATTTTGGCATAATCGTCAAAGTGTATTGCTCATTTGCTAGAGAAAAGTTCTTATTGAATTTATTCAAGTAGAAATTGTCGTAAGATTTTTAATTAAAAAAGTTCTTAACTATTTTTAAAGATGATTAAAATCAACAAATAGGATTAATGTAAAACACAAAGCTTACATCTGATAATTAAAATTTTTAATGAATTTTCTTTGTTAAATATTCTCAAAAATAAATCATTTTTAAAAGAATTAATAAAAAAGTTGGCCATCCGTAATTACCTTGAAATGTTGTTATTATTCTTAACAAAGGAAAAAAACGATTTTTTAAAAAATAAACCAATATCTTCCTATTATATTTTAAATTGAAACTTATGATTCTCTCATGAAAACTTAGACTTAAAATTTTTGAGCATTATAACGAGTATCCATGTTATTTTTCTTAAAAAACTGAGTTCATTAAGAATAGTTCATTTAAATTCAAATATTGTAAGAACAAATTATAGACTAAATTCCAAAAATTAAGGATGATCATTTTCTAAAAATCTTTTTATGTTTGGTTCGATTGATGATTAGTGACATGAGTTCATTACGACTAGATGTGAATACCATTTTGTTTATTAAAATTAGCTTTCTTTAAAAGCATTGAAGGGTGTTTCAGTCGATTATATTTGATGTATCAAATTTGCTGAAAACATCTTAAAGTATGCTAACTTTTTTGTAGCTTTATTTTAACTTCAAATTTCAGGGCTACTAGGATATGATACTTTTTAGTATCATTTTAGATATTTTGATGTCTAATTCAAGTCAAAAATTTTAAACAATATTTTTCTAATATGATCAAATGCATTTTAAAGTTTTTTCAAAGGTCTATAAGATTTTGTTTAAATCAAAAATATTGAGTTTTTTCTAATAAATCAATTTTGAAGTGGATATCTGGCGAAGACTGTATGTAACAACACTATGTAGGAAACACTGATCCAGTGATCTAATACAAAACAATGAGTTTCTTTTCCTAATAACTTTGAGCTGCTCATGATTGAAAAGAATCACGTTTTCTTAAGGACATCAGTGGAGCATGCAGAAAGTAATCAAGTTTGGTAAAGTTTGTATCCTGTTCGAACAAAATTCATTGATATTTTCCCCATAAAAGTAGTCCTTATAACTGAAAAATCTTTACTTTCTCTACCGGGATATAATTAAATAAAGAAGACAAATAAAATCCTCTTTTTTGATTTTCATAAGATATTGGTTAGTTTGAAGATTGTGTGAAAATATTTTTAGCCATTATGAAATGAATTATTTTTATTAAAATTTAATTCTTAACATTAAAAACAATTTTTAAGATGGACTTTAAAAATAAAATAATTAACTTATTGATAGTCAACATTACACTTATTTAACAAAAATGTTTGCTTTTGATGTCATCTCCTAAATAAATACCTAGAAGGACATCATGGATACAGCAGATAAAATTTCTATACAAAATTAACCGCATTTTATCAATTATAAGCTGATTGTTTTTGATTTGTTGTAGTTAAAATAATAATAAAAATCCAGAAAGTGCAAAATTTAATCCCTTATCGTGTTATAAAACTATTTTTGCTGCTCTTTAAGCTTTTGCAAAAAAATCTTAAATATTTTAAATCAACGAGCTAAAAGCTGAATTAGTTAAGACAATAAAAATTTAATAAAGCTGTGCTTTCCACTAAATTCCTTGAATGAGCTTTAAAAACCAAAATATACAAATTTCTCATAATAATACATTTACTTATCAAGCTAGGACATTTTTGCCGCATAAATTTCAAGGATCAATGTGCTCTAACACTGGCAGCATCTGCAGTCAAAAAAGGAAGAAAAAAAACAACAGCTTATAAAACAGTGGATTCACATCCTTTTTGTTTAACTGTAACCATCATCAGACTTACTTAAATAATAAAAAAGGAGAAAATTCAAAATCTTAAAAATTTTGCTACTTCTATTTTAAAAGAATAAAAATCTTTTAGAAGCCGAATACATAACTTCCTGATTCCTTTATTTTTATTTGTGTTTAGATTTGATGGTAGATATCAACATCGGAACTTTGGTCAATAAGTTTCCTTCCAATTAAACAAACTCTAGTCCTGTTTGTTCCCTTTCTGGACGAACTGACTTTACTAGATTCCCGAAATCTATTTTATGAAGTTTGAAATCTATAAGAGCTTTTTTCTGTAAAGAGAAGTTTATGAAGGGTACTTTTTACATTGTTCTCTTTAATGTGAAGTTATGGTGAATTTTGTGCTGAAAATATTTCCCCTGTGGAACTTAAGAGCAAAACAAAAATGCTCTTTTCAAGCATTTTCATCTGAATGTCCTCCTTTACTACATTAGCTCTTTAAATTTATGTATTTTTCTCTTCTCTCTCGACTAGATTTTATAAAATATAATAAATATATATGTATATATTAATAATTTTATATGCCTAGATTTAAAAAATATAAATAAATTTAGCGTGATTGATTGCTAAAACAGCTACCATAAACAATAATACCATATCGGGGTACAGGCAGTTTTTCCAAAAAATTTGATGGCTTGACCTCTTGAGGGGATATTTCTTCAAAACAAGTTGTTGGATCTTCAATTTTAGACCGATTATGAGCAGTTTGCAAAATTTCTCTATAAAGTTTTGGATCCTGTGAAAAAAGTAAATTTTTATATTTAAGTAGAGATCAAAGTATTGCAATGTAAATTTATACCACAAATTTGTGCACAGGAATTTTAAGCTCAGCAGGTGGGTCATTAATAAAGGGAGAATCAACTGCCCCATTTTCTAACTGTACCAGCAAAAACCAAATGTATCCTAATCTAATTTTCCTGTCCGTTTCACTTTTGTTTAAGCTTTGTAAAACTTTTAGCCACTTTTCTATTATATTTTTGTCTACAATTTTATTTGAATTTTATATTTTTTAATCATTTTTTTAATGTTTTTCTTTACCACATGGAAGACTGTCTTTTGCCAACAAATCATTAACTTTGATTAGAGTTTTTGAAAAACTAGTATTTAGCTCAAATTGTGCTGCTGTCTCTTCACGTTTTACTTCTGAATCTTCCATATCAACAATTTTTATATTGAAAAATTTATTAAAACATTATTCACTTAAAAAAAATTTAAACAATTATGCTTAATAATTTGAGTTTAATTAATAAATTTTTCAAATCCTACTTTAATTTTCGAAATGCTGAAATTTTGAAGTTTTTAATAAAATCAAAAATTTTTCAAATTTTCAAACTATTCTTATTGTGGAAATCATTAATTTTACCTATTTAAAGCGATACAATGTTGATATCCTTTTCCATACAGTTTATTATAGCATTCTACTATTTAAGGAATACTTTTAAAAGAAAAAGTTAGCTGTGCATATTTTTATAAATAAGTTAAATTTGTTCACAGCATAGCTACATCATTTGTTGATTCTAAGAAATAGGATTAAGAAAATGATTTAAATTTAGCAGATCCCATCTGTGGTATCCTATGGCTAATTATAGGAATTCATCATGTTTTGTATTTAATAATCTGCCTTAATTAATGTGAAAAAGAAAGCTCTCTTCATGAAATTGCTACAATACAGACACAAAAAAATGAGAAAATTTCTGCGGTTGCTAAGAAGGTAGTGCTCTAATTAAATTTTACTTAAAGAAATTGTGCAATCAAAAAGATAAACAAAACATATTGTTATTGTGAAAAATATTTCTCCACTTGGAAAATGTTTTCAGCTTTTATAGGCCTTTTACCTATGAAAAAGTAATATTAAAGTTTGGGCAATTCATATTTGCTGGAATTTATAATAAAAAACAAAACTTTTTAAAATTATTGCTATGCTATCAAATGCCTTTTCTTTTTGGATTTATAATCAACTAATCTTAATTAAATATTGATTAAATCTAATTGTCGGACAAATGGTTATGTGGTAAGTTAATGAAAAATTTATCTCTATCAGCTATAATGGACTGTTTTTCATTTCAAAAAATCTATAATAGGTTCTTTAAATGTCTTTAACTCATTATATTCAACACTATTTTTCTTTTAACACCTCAAATATAAATGTGAAGACTTCTAAAACTACTTTTTATTAGAATTAAAAAATGCAAAAAATTCATAAGTTTTTACTTATAATTTACAAGAATCTGTGATTTAGTGTACCCGGCAAAAAGACAGATTTTGGTAAAAAGCGTCAATACCCTTAGATCTAGTGTTAAAATTTAATAAACCTCAGAAAATGGAGTTAATCGATTGGGGAATGTAAAGCATTCTCATATTGAACGTATGAAAATTAATCTATTTTACAGACAATATTTAATAACCAGAGTATACGAAGGCATTGGTTAAATTTGTAAATTTTTAATTTGTTCTTCGCTAAATTCTTTACTAATTTTTACATTTTTTATGAAACCTTTGTAAATAATTTATAACTCAAAAATCATAAAAATCAAAATCCATTTAAAGAAAAGGATATATGAAATCCTGTTATAATTTTACCTCTTATATATCCCTTTTGTATTTATTGTTTTATCTAGTGTTCCATAAAATTTAAATTTTGCTTAGGTTTTTTAGTCTTTCCTCTTTAATTGCACAAAAGACGTTTTTTAAAAGAATATAAAAAATAATATGTAATAAGTTTTCAAGTTAAATATGATATATACACAAATATAATTCAAAAAAAGGCCTAGCTTAATTTTCATTTAGTTTTTATACCAGAAGAAGTCTTGTAAAAAATTTTCATTTCATCATTTAAATACTCAAAATTTCTTTGTATAGATTTTTCCAAAATAATTTTATAAATAATAATTACAAATTATAAAAACTAATACTATAACTAATTTCAGCCTAATAAATCTTTATAAAAGATTACTCAAATGGAATTTGTACAAATTTGATGAACCTCTGGTTCATTTCTAACAAAACGTTCTGCTTAAATGTCAGCAATTTGTCACTAGAACCCATTAATCCTTAGAAGGGTAGAAGGAATTAATTTTGTTCTCACTTTGGGTAGATAATGAAATCTGAATAAGAACTTAAGTCTAGAGCAGATGGGAATTTGTTACGATCTCCATTTTATGCGCTTATATGCGGAACTTAACTTATGTTAAATCATGAATAAATTTATGGTTATTCAGCTGGTATATCCTTTGATTATAAAACTAAGCATATCAAATTAAAGATATAAATTGAAATTATTGTAAAATGGAAATTTATATGCACAAAATATAGAAAATAAATTAAAGAAAATTATTTTGAATTAAGTTTCATGTTTGAAATTTGAAACAAAGTGCTTTTCCTATTTATTATTTGAAAAATTACTTTTCACAGCAATAATAATTAATACTAAAAATTTATTTTATTAGATTTTTAATGTTCTATGAAATATATCTAATTTTTTTTCTTTAACAGCAAATATTACAAATTTTTATATTTTGAAATTAAAAACTAAGAAGAAAATAATGGAAAGTTTTAAAAAATTTCTACACAATTCACTATGCCACGCATATTTAAATTACAAATGAAAATATTTTAGCCAAAAATAAAGAAAAAAAAAAAAAAAAGAAACAGTTAATTAAAAAATTTTAGAAACAAACTTAAAGCAAGAAAGCCATTAATAAAATTTTCCCTCCTGAATTTTAAGTACGGTGGGAGACTAAATAGTTTCAAGCTTTCTGACATTTTGAATACAGTTACAGGTATTTGAAACATAAATTTTAAAACGAAAAAAATTATATTCCCTTTTTAGTTATTTTTCTACCAGATTTACATTATTACTCAGTGTGGTTATCTATTTTACGTATAGCTACCATGACTGCAAATACTTTTAGGACTATTTTCTTCAAATATGAATTTTTTATGCGAAATATGTTGACAAAAGTGCTCCTTTTGTCTTTAGGGTATATCAAGTGTTGATAAAGTAAAAAGAAGTTTGTCATATTAGATGGTATATCTAAAATATTCCGAGACTATAATAATAAAATATCTTATGAAAAATGATATTCGTATAGTGTAATCTTTGTTTGGCAGGTCCAGCTTAGAACTTTCTTTATTAAATTTATAGCCACCTGAAAAGAAAGGTGGTTAGCACAAACATTGATGTTTGTGTATCTAACTTATCAAATGTTTTATAAGCTGATTATATAAGACAGCAAAAAATGACATTATTTTTCTAACTGAATATTAGAAAGAGGTAATATACACGTAAAATATAAATTGTAATAGCAAACCATTAATTCATGTTTTATAATATGTGACAACAAACTCTTTGAAATAGGATTGAAAATATACAGTTTTCTAGTTTTCTATCGTATTCTAGATATAATTCTAGCAAAACAAAAATCAAAAAGTTCTCAGCATTTGCATATTCTTATTTATAGTTTTATAATAAATCTAAGAAAATATTTTTATTTTAATTTTAAGTAAATTTTATGGTTTGTTTTTCATTTTAACGCTGAACTCATTAGTAAAAAAGCTTTAGAAATGCTCCGATTAATACAGAAATTGCAAAACGATAATTATTATAGTATTTGTTTTTCTGTCCCTTCTTTTGAACAGCAAAAGGAGAGAAGAGCACAATAATTTAATAAAAAACCAATTTTATCTAAAACTATAAAAAAAAGTATGAGATTGCCATACTTCGCTGAAAAAAATGACTTACAATTAGACCTCAAAAATTACCAATGAAATTATTCAAACTATACTTTACAAGAATTCATAACACATATTTTGGCAGATAACTGAAATTTGGTGCAAGTAAATCAGAGTATCGAAATTTTCAAACTTCTGCAGACATACAACTATCTCCTTGAAAACTTACCTAATAAGATTTATTTACAATTTTAAGTAATAAGTCACACATATTCTGGCAATTGTCTATTTGATAACCTCCATTCCTAAAAGGAATAAATTTAAAAAAATTTCGATTTATAAGAATCTGCTTTGTATCAATTACTTTATCCATGATCCCACGCAAACAACAGCTTTGATCATACTATTTATATTATCTGTTATCCAAGGTTGTACGATTTGTACTTCCAAAGAGTTTTCTATAATTTTCATTACAACAAAAGCTCTTTTATTTAGTTTTTCACAAATAAATGCCCTGGGAATAGATGTGTATACAGAGTTTGGCTAAAATTCGTTGTATATAATATTATTTAAAGAATTTATTTTATTTCTTCTGGTGTACCAGCTAAAATTTCAAACATAATTCATGTTTGTATTTTCGGTGTAAAATTTGGTATTTGCTCGATTTGAAATGTCTAAAAAACCTCTTCTATAGCACATTATCAATATCTAAACTAAACTAAAAATTTTTAATTTACATCGACTTATGATATAAAAGCAAAGAAAAGCGATAATAACTAAAATAAAATCAAAGTGTGATGTTTTAACTTATTTTACTTTTGGACCCTATTTATAAATAATTAAATTTTTGAAATATATATAGTACATCAACATTAAAAAGAGGCCGTTTTGAAGAGTTTCAAAAGATTTAACAATCAGACGGAAGATTAGTATAATCTTCCCAACAATCCGTTAGTGGATCATAACATTCAACTAATGATTGAAATGTTCGTTTTATATTGAACTGAAATATAATAATGAACAAAAGATTAGCTAAGTCTTTTTTAAAAGTCTTGTATTAGATAATTTTACCCGATCACCTCCGATAGCAAATATATGATCATCCGCAGCTTCAACTTCTGGAGAACAGCGCTCTACTGACATTGGAGCTACTTTTGTCCATTTATCTTCATCGAAACTATACCGTTGAACATCACACACAGCCTCATTAAAAATGTCTTTCCCCCCCACAACATATAAATATCGATCTAAAACCACTACTCCCATCTGGGAACAATAACATTGTAAACCTGCTAGTGTATTCTTCCATTCATTTTTAACAGGATTGTAGCTAGAAAAATTACATTATATAATATAAATAGACTAACCATAAGTATTTACCTAATAAAATCCCTCATTGGGCGAAAACCCTGAGTGATTCCTCCTACAATATAAATGAGTCCTTCAAAACTAACTACTCCCATATTAAATCTTGGCTTTGGCATGTTGCCAATCATTTTCCATTCATTTAGAGTTGGATCATAACATTCTATGGAAGATCCAATGCCCTCTGAAACACGGCCACCAAATACGTATAGAATTTCATTTAAAACACAAATACCAAATTTATGACGTGATTTAATCATTGGTGCAATTGGTTGCCATTTATTTTTTTCGGAGTCATAAACTTCTCCATTTGCCAATATTCCTTTACTTCCGTTTCCTCCTATAACATAAATTTTGCCATGCAATGTTGCTTTTCCTGGATTGACACGAGTAAGTCTCATAGAAGCAAGTTTACTCCATTCGCGTTTGAATATATCATATTTGAAAACAGATTTCTCTCTTATGTTGTAAATGTTTTGCTTTAAGTTTAGAACTCGCCTTGGTAACGCGGCTTCTATTGGGACTAATTGTCCTCGTTTGAAAATTAAATCATCTCTTATTAATCTTAATTTAAGTTTCATTTGTAAATCAGCACAATCCTCGATCGCTTTGTCGATTAAATCTGTTGAGACAAATGTCAAGCGTACATTTTTCAGAATATCAATAGTGTATGGGCTTCTTTGTGCAATATCATGTTTTATCCAGCGCAGCGCTGCAATAAATAATTGAGATTCATTTATAGCTATTAAAACTTCTGACCTTAGAAGTTTATTTAGGAGATCTTGTGGTATATCCAGAAATTCTTTTTCGTGTTCTATCTGGAAGTATTGAAAATTACTTTTAGAATATTTTTTATATAATTTTAATTAGCTTACGGATTGGAAATTCAAATGAATATACTTCATTGCACTTTTGATTAAAAAATTGCAATTATGAGTGTCCGCAAATTGCAAATATCCTAGTGCATTGGTTGAATTTAATTGTTGACTTAAAAATTTACCGCATCCTTCTACTACTTCGGATAACTGAATCATATCAGCAGCTTGTAGCAATTCCATTACATTATCCTTAATTTAATTTCAGAAAATATTAAAACAACCATTTATGTAAGTTTTAAAATTACTAACTTGAGTTATTGAAATCTTTTTAACATAAATGAAGTCAATTAAATTTTGAAGAATATCGGAGGAAATGTTATATATAATAACGGATTTTTCATTTTTATCTTCATTGAGTTGCGATTCAACACGAAACATAGCTTCAAAATAATCACTACCAGCACTAAGCACTGATCTATGTGCGTGAATTTTTTTTTCTCCTGCAATAAGTTCACAAGACCGCGAATCTTGACGTAACAAATTTAGATTAATTAGTATTTTTTGAATATACACAGAATTTGAATACGGACAATACTCTGTTCCGTTGAAAGATTGATTTTCGCATTGCAATTCTTTTGGTACTGCGTTTTTTCGCGGCATGTTTCTATTGCAAAATAATGTCTTAAATCCGACATAAATTTAAATAAAAGTAGGGTTAAGATCCCAGTAGGAATTTGGTCTAGCAGTGACGAAGTATTTTCTTTTTGTTTTTGTAAACAATTAAAATTTGACTTATTAGAAATCGTTTTGTAATTTTTTAGCTTTTAATATGAAATTGTATTTTTCATTTCAAAATAATGAAAAGATAAAGAAAATATTTAATCCTGCCAAACTGTACAGAAACATTAAGTTTTACTGGAATAACATTAAGAGTTCAAAGTCCTGCTCTTTTATAACACTATGGTAATTTTCAGATTTACAATCTGACATTCATATTACAAGCTATTACTTCCTCGTCGTTTATTGTCTTGCTTATTAAAAATATTATATTATTATTAAAAAATAATAATAGTATCCTTATAGTAATTGTTTGTATTGAGGAATTATGTTATAGGCAATTTCATGGACTCTTTGATGGATGAAAACAAAAACTGAACTTACTTTAAAATTTGAGTAGGTTTTATGAAATTTAAAGGCAGATTTTATCAGAGTCATACAAATTAAAAATTCAGCATAAGCGCACTTACTGCAAAATTAGAAGGTAATAAGCTTGAAGTATTTAAATCCAATTTAAAAAAATAGGTTTAATGTGATTCTAAAAATGAAACACCTCGTGGTGTTTGTAAAAAAGCTTAAAAATACAAAATACTATTTTATGGCATCAATTAAATTAAAAACTAATGAAAAAACAAGCAAGAAAGACAAATTGTTAATTTACCATATCTGTAAATAATCGATAAATTTTTTTTTTGCTAGAATAAAAAAACTAAGCAAATAGGTGACATTTAAATAAATTCTTGTAAATTTAACGATCAAATCAAAGTTTACGGAAGTATTTAATTCATAACATTATAGGAAGTTCTCTAATTATCTTAAAATGATAGTTATATGATAAAGAATGAAATAAAGATAATATTTCTTTAAAATGTAGTTTTGTTTGTATATTTATCTCATACCAAAAATTGTCAATGGAACTTTAAAAAAAATTATTTATTTGAAAATAAAAACAATAATATTTAATTTCAAGGATAAACAGCAAAATAAGGAAAATGTGAAAATACCAGAAGTACTTTTTGTGCCTGAAACTTTTAATGCCTTCCTTCACATATTTGCTGCTAAATAATAAATAAATAGTTTGTGTTTTTCCAATTCTAAAACCAAGATTTTAAAATTAAAAATTAAGTTTAATTAATTAAGTCTAATAAAGTTTAAAAAGACACAAAAAAGTAGTGGGTTTTATTTATTTATTTTTTAATTTAGTGCATTATTGTTTTCCATGTTTTATTATTTATGAATTTAATTTTCAATTTATTATTTATTTATTTTTATTAATTTAATTTATTTATTTATTATAATTTAATTTTTTTAATTGTAATTTTTATTTGTTTTTGTAAACAATTAAAATGACGTGGTGCTTTTTGAAGGAGTATTTGTAAATTATTTTTAAAAAAGTATTAGTATTTTCTTTTTGTTGTTGTAAACAATTGAAATGACGTGTGGCTTTTTAAAGGAGTAGTTGTAAATTATTTTTAAAAAAGTATTAGTATTTTCTTTTTGTTGTTGTAAACAATTGAAAAGACGTGTGGCTTTTTAAAGGAGTATTTGTAAATTATTTTTAAAAAAGTATTAGTATTTTCTTTTTGTTTTTGTAAACAATTAAAATGACGTGTGGCTTTTTGAAGGAGTATGTGTAAATTATTTTTAAAAAAGTATTAGTATTTTCTTTTTGTTGTTGTAAACAATTGAAAAGACGTGTGGCTTTTTAAAGGAGTATTTGTAAATTATTTTTAAAAAAGTATTAGTATTTTCTTTTTGTTTTTGTAAACAATTAAAATGACGTGTGGCTTTTTGAAGGAGTATGTGTAAATTATTTTTAAAAAAGTATTAGTATTTTCTTTTTGTTGTTGTAAACAATTGAAATGACGTGTGGCTTTTTAAAGGAGTATTTGTAAATTATTTTTAAAAAAGTATTAGTATTTTCTTTTTGTTTTTGTAAACAATTAAAATGACGTGTGGCTTTTTGAAGGAGTATGTGTAAATTATTTTTAAAAAAGTATTAGTATTTTCTTTTTGTTGTTGTAAACAATTGAAATGACGTGTGGCTTTTTAAAGGAGTATTTGTAAATTATTTTTAAAAAAGTATTAGTATTTTCTTTTTGTTTTTGTAAACAATTAAAATGACGTGTGGCTTTTTGAAGGAGTATGTGTAAATTATTTTTAAAAAAGTATTAGTATTTTCTTTTTGTTGTTGTAAACAATTGAAAAGACGTGTGGCTTTTTAAAGGAGTATTTGTAAATTATTTTTAAAAAAGTATTAGTATTTTCTTTTTGTTTTTGTAAACAATTAAAATGACGTGTGGCTTTTTGAAGGAGTATGTGTAAATTATTTTTAAAAAAGTATTAGTATTTTCTTTTTGTTTTTGTAAACAATTAAAATGACGTGTGGCTTTTTGAAGGAGTATGTGTAAATTATTTTTAAAAAAGTATTAGTATTTTCTTTTTGTTGTTGTAAACAATTGAAATGACGTGTGGCTTTTTAATTTCATAAAAATTTGACAAATATTATTTTTTCAACTTTAAGCTTGTTTTAGACAAGAGAAAATTTAAAAAACCTATCAGAAAAGCTTCGGTTTTCGTAGTGTGAAAGCTAGCATGGGAGGCACAGATGCAAAATATGATAATATTTCTAATGATCATCTGTCCTTAGAGATAATATTTCCCTGTGTGTCTGTAATATTTTCGTAATATGTTATTAATAATCTTACGAAAAATATCACGTTCAGGAACGAAATATTATATGATCATTAGCTTCAAAATGATCATTTGACAGCCCTAAAGGCGAAAATTTACTTTTCGCCGTAGCCTTTTGACAACTGAATCATAACCATATATAAATTATGGTTATTTTGAAAAACATATAATAAGTATTACAAGCGGTAACTTTATGTTATATAGTTATTGATAATTTCAATAATTAATTTCAAATTTAATGGGTACAATGCCCAGTCTTTTCTCTTAGAGAAATGGCTTTACGTCATTTAGCATCTTTGACTGTGTAATGATCCCAAACTGTTATATTTAGGTATTAAGTTAATTATGATGTTTCTTTGTAATTGTTTTCCATAAAAAGATATGTTTAATTTGATTTTTTGCTAAATTATGTATACACTACTTAAGGAAAAATTCAAATTTTTTTCCAAAATAAAACAATTTCAAAATATAATCAAAACTGTAAATAACATTTAAACTTGACTGGGTGTCTCGATTATTGACTTGGACAACAGTATTATAGGCGATATTATAAGAGTTCAGAGGTACGATTATACTCTTAACTTCTCGAAGTTACGGGCGAGACGTATAAAGAATAGTGAGGAGCTCTTTATACGTCTCGCCCGTAACTTCGAAAAGTTATGCATGTCATGACAACTCGTGTATCACCACCCAATACTTCGAATTTTCCCCTTACTAGGTGTCTCCCTAGCCCAAAAAACCAAAGTGAGTCAGCTTCATGATGCACCGTCAAAAAATATAACAGAATGCCATTCGGCATAGCTAGAATAAAATAGCTATTATATTATACCAGCTTATATATTGGCTGTTATACTCTTATAAAGTGTTATATTTTATATGCGTGATTCACAACAATGAAAACAAATTAAATTTAACATCAAATAAAACATACTTAATTACATTATAACACATTTTACTTGTTTTTTTAAAAAAATTAAAAACATATTTAAATTAAACTAAAAATTACATTTTCTTATTTCTACCACACTAACAAAAGTATAACCTAAATCAATCTGTCATTTTAGCTATTATACGGATGTATATGAAACTTCTATGCGCTATAACTGTAAAATATAATAATTGCTTACGCCTGCATTCTGCAGAATCAAATATGAAGCAATTCATCAATTAGTATTCTTTTAGTTTCTGATTCCAAATTTCCCGCTGGGTACAGACAATTCCAGTAAACTTGATGCACCCATTTTAATCACTATTGAATTGCTGCAATAAGAGCACTGATACTAATAATAAATACTAAAAATAAATTATAAAATCACAAAATATCTAGGTATTTTGTCTTAAAAAAGTTATCTATCCCATTTTGTCGTACTAAAATCTATAATAACCTTTATATCAACCTTTTGAAATTTTCTATTCATTTCTCAAAGGTTTCGAAATTACATCAAATCAACATAATACTAATATGTAATATAACCAGCTTTTAAATTATATATTTACACTTAACTCTAAAGTTACAAAATTTGTAATAGTATAATTTTCAGTAAATAAGAGTTAAAACTACTTCATATACATATGTTATATATATATATATATATTATAATTCTGGCAAGTTCTTTGAATATAAATAACTTTGGCTTCCACTGTTATATAGCTAGAAGGTATAAACATTAAATGTCCACAATGAAACCTAGAAAGCCGATGACTTAATTACCAATAGAAATATATGTCCTTTCTCAGCTGGACCTGTTCCAACCTATCCAATTTGTGATACCATAAAATCTCGTTTATCTACGACATCCCTTGTGACTTGCAACAATTTTACCAAATAACCTCATGTAAGGCTCAGTGTATAGAAGTTATATTGTCAGCTTACAATAGAACTTATAGAATATGTTCAAGGGAATAGCAATGGTCAATAAAATTTGTTAATTGCTTTGATTACCTTAACATTAAAAGGTCGAGGTGTTGCTACTTCTATGAATTTTCAAGTAAAACAGATTGTAATATATTTTTTAATTTACACTTTTACCATATGATTATTTATATTTATAGTAAACTTGCTTTTTCTTTGAATATCATTTTTTATTTTTAATATGACATAGTTAGAACTCTTAAAAATTTTAAAACTTAAGATCAGGAACATTTTAGGCAATTGCAAAATTAATGATGTTGACTAAATATATAATGGGATACTTAAACTTTAATTAATAAAATATTTTATAAGATTATAGAAGTAGCTTTAGCTCACTGTGAGGCTAATGTTTAATTAATCCTTACTTTTTTATTTAAAGTTTAATGGAAATTTATAAAACGTTTTTTTTAAATGGTAAATTTTTAGTATATTTTTACTGGTTTTATGGTATGGTTACCACATCTGATATAACTAGAGATCGTAGCATTAGTATTCGTCATATATCTAACTGACTGGAAGTTTCAAAGTATTATGAATTTTATCTACTTTCATATCTTAAGAGCTTATCCCATATTTTTGGGATATTATATGCGCAAATATAAGCATTAAATTATTTTTTATTTTTTAAAAATTTAACTCTTTTACAAGGTACCAAATTTTAATTTTTGCTTTGTGTATCCGAATTGCAAATCTAGAGAAAAGAGTTTATAAAACGACTTGTAATAGCCTGTAAGAAAATTTTTTCCAATAAGCCCTTGTACAATTTGAAGCAATCACAGCAAAAAATTCTTAAAGGAATAAATAATGGGTGCTGAATCGTTTAATTTACGTACTCACTTTATATCTTTATGTTGTCTAAGCACCTTAAGATTTTCTAACATTTTTATTTAGCTGTAGAGTTGAAACGTAGTTTGCAATTTGGAGCACTTTCTAGTTATTGTGCCTGCTAAGACTTATTCTTATCTACATATAGCTATATTATTTCACTATGCTTTAACATTACTGGGCTTTATATTTTTCTAAAAATATCCATCCATCCATCCATCCACCATAGCATTAGTCCATCTTACTACACAAAAAAGTAACTATCCAAGTAGTTTCTAATAACGCTGTGTTCAATTGTAATATCAGTCAAGCTTGCTAAGATATTTCAATTTGGATAAAAATTTAATGCCTTTTTAAAAAAATTTAGTTCTAAAAGTATTTTGCACTCTTCCAATTTTGACGCGATTTCTTTGAAATTATTTTAATTTAGTGCTTGATATACATTAAAAATTAATCAAGTATGCTATTAAAATGAAGTAGTTTAACTGCAAGCATTTTCGGCTTTTTTGATACAATACTATACAAATAATGCACAAACATAATTTCATTAAAATATGTGTAAGTTCATCTTTAGCGTCACAGAATGTTTAAAGCAGTTCTTAGCTCATAAAATCGTGATATTTTTATGATTTTTTAGAGTTATTAAAAAAAAAGATTATAAAAGAACTTGGTTTTAGGTATTTGATGAAAGGACATAACCTTTAGATTATAAATATTTTTGATATAACAACAACTCTTTTGCTCATAATTTCGTTTCCGGTTAAATTTTTGACCAATTCTATTGAGCTTCACAAATTTAATGTGAACAAAGTTAAAATAGAAGATTTCTTGACTAAAATAATTTACAAAGAAAATTCAATTAACTTACGTCTTTTCTAAAATTAATATTAATAAAAATTCTGTGTTTTACTGAAAAACTTTACGTCCGAGAAGTAGGATTTGAAAGTTCATTCTTCTCATTAAAAATGTACTTAGCCTGAGGTAAAGTTTTGCATTGTGAATTAAATTCTAGGATTTAATCTGATATTAATTGAAAACTGAAGTAACTCTCCATTGAAAACTTAATTTACTGCAGTATTAAGAATAAACTTCTCTAAGAACTTATTAAATATCCAAATTAAAATATTTATCAGAATTTTTATTTTTTGTAATGGTTTCTGACAGCTAACTCACTTTTACTTTTATCAAATAAAAGCAAAATATATTTGTTATGATAAAAAAAAACTTCTTAAGTTTTAATTAATTAAGTATTTTAGAAGATTTCATTTCATTTATAATGGAATACATAATTTCAATTTAGATACAATTTTAAAGGCTTGGACTAACAATAAGTGATGTAATTTCATCACAAATTATATTGCATTTTATATTGATTTCGTCAATAAGATGGGAAAGTTTCACCAAACAGCCAAATATAAAAAACCATAATCAGTTCAATTTTTTGGCTTTAATCTATCGTGTGCCACATACTTTGAAAGTTAAAAAATGAATAAAATATTATAGCATATATGTAGTTAAAAAAGTGTTTTATGTATATAATTTAAAATGTTAATAACACGATAACAAAAAATTCAGATGATTGCATTTTATTAAATTTTATCAAAAACAAAAATTCTTAAAAGATTTTGAAATCTCACACCACACTGTCATAACAGTTTCTATCTCTCAAGTTTTTATTTTCAAACTTTTACGTTAAATATATTCTAAATGAAAGAAATGCATTTTACAATCCTTACATAGTTTATCTTAACCTAAAAAGGAAAATCAAATGATACATAAAAAATATCCTAATTTTCAAGAACTATTAAGCTACATACCATCCAAAATCCCATTTAGATTTCTTTTATGTAGATTACAACACATCATTCCAATATTTCTGATACCATAGCTCTATCCAATTCATGACTATTTACCATTTATGTCCAAATTGAGATCAACATTAATCATTTCTTTCCAATTTTGTTTTTTCTATTTCTTTATGTATCTTTTTTCTTTGTTTTTTAAGAAAAAAAAAAAAATTAAACTTGTAGTTTGAAGATGCATGGACAATTGTTTTCGGATTTACACATGACAAATGACAAACAAAGACATCAACCGATTTTATCATATCCTGACCCTTCTCTTTCTGAACGAGTTCTAGTGGTTTTGTTTTTCCTTTCTGTATCAATTTTTATACATTATCTTTTTGTTCACAAGTCAAGTTAATAAATGATGTGAAATGTTTTTATATTTATTTCTACCGTAGGAGTATAATCATGAAAAGGAGCTGGCGTTTATCTCAAATGATTCATAGAAATCTATATAGACAAAGTGTTTTCATTTTTATGAGTGTGTGTTTATAATGTAGTATCAAAATGTTAAGTATAGATAATATGTAATATTATTTATCTAACATAGATTCGCAACTAAACTGCAGTTTTAATTATGGATAGTATGATAAGAATTTGCCGCTCACTAATGAAATCTGTGATGTGTAAAGCTTGATTCTGGCCGTAAAAAGACCCGTTAAGTTGAACAGTACACTCTCCATTAATACGTTTAAGTAGAGTCTAATGTTATTAAATGTATTTTAGGTTACAGGACATAACCATATGAGCCTAGGGCTTTGTTTTAATGTATTTACTTAAATTATTCATATTAAGCCTATTACATTAATTAAGTTAATTTTCAGGACTATATTGTATGAAAACATTATTACACACATTCCAAGGATATTTGAAAGCCTTTACACAAATCAAGTGTTTATTATATTCAGTAAATTTTCAGCTGTCCCATTCAAGCGCATTTGCAAAATATTTCCTAGTAAAGACAAAGCTCATATCATTAATCACCTTCATCAAGTGTAGACCTTTAGTTCTAAGGTATATTTGAAGACAATTCCTGAAAAGACGATAACCAACAGAGCAATTGTTATACATCTATGTATATGTATATATTAATAAATGACTATGGAAAGTACTTGTTCTTGGCACCATTCTGAGATATTGGCTCGTTATTCTTGTATATCCAGAATTTATGGTATTTTTATTGAAATATTGACCTGTTATTCGTAAAAACAATACAGATAACTTGAATTGAAGGGTAAAAAAAACTTTAAAGGACTTTTTGGCACTACTTGACAAAAAATATTTACTAGAGTATATCTCAAAAATGTTTAATATTTTCTCCTTCTCACTTAATGAGGAATAAGTTTATCTGGCTTGATATACATACAATGTAAATATTTATGTCTAAAAAACTATATAAAAAGTAATTCGCTTGCATTGTTTTTGCTCAAGTGTCATTCATAAAACTGTTTTCCAATAACTTTAGCAAAAATAGTAATATTTCAGAACAATTGTATTTAGTCTGCCTGTAAAAGATTTATCAGGCACATTCGATACATAGCGATAACAACCATGTAATTGATATCCTCATTCCAATTTATTTTATAATACAACAATACGAGCTAAAATATTACTTTGAATCCTCAAATTTGCAAATAGTGGTAAAAATTAAATAACTAATGGCAGTTTTAAGAGTTCAATATTAGGAAGTAAATGCTTAATGCTTTAAAAGTTAAATGTATAAGATCGGAAATTCAAGTAAACGTAATTGAAGATGATTTTCACAATCTATTGGCACCATAAGCCAATATCAGTAAAATTTTCTATGAATTATAGTTATGGGTTTTTATGCTGTACAAAATCTGAACTAGACAGTTATTTATCTGGATAGAATATTATTCATTGATACCAAAATACACGTTGCCTTGATTGGGGATAGAATAAAATCACTCGATGATGTTTAAATTAGCAAATTTGATCAGTATTATTAGAATCTTTTGATCATTTTAGCACCTTTTTGTAAAAGAATTTATTTACTTTTTCTATGAAATTTATATTTTTACTATGGACTTATTTTTAGGAAATACAAAAAAATTTTCACTTTGTTCTAAAAGTTGGGTAAAAGAAAATTAAAATTTAATGAATAAAAACATTATTGTTTTATCAATTTATAAACCTAAAGTCGTGAATTATATGAAAACCATGCAAGCGATTTTAAAATATTTATCCGAATGACACTAATTTATTTCAAATAGAGCAATCTAAAGTCCATAGTGCAATATTCTAACTAAAATTATAGCTTATATCTTTCTTCATCAGTTTTTCTATTTGTTTTTATGTATTTTAGAGATACTATCATTAAATTTCTGACATGATAAAAGTCATCTACGTAGTAAAAGCATTTTGACTTCTTTAAAGATTTATTGAGTAAGAATTTTGATTTAAGAAAAACTTCATACCAAAATAGACTATTGGAATACAAAAATGAGAACTTTATACTTATTTTAGTATTCTCGTGTGATCAATATTTTAGCAGATTTGTAAATGGAATAGAATAAAAATTTATAACTTATCTTATGCAGTGATAAATTATTTTGAAGTCTTTTTGATATTAAATATTTTATTTATGTGAAAGGATTCACTAGTTGTAATTTTGAAATACTAATAAGTAAGTAGAAAATTAGGCATGAAATTTCCCATAATTAAGTTTTATTTCAATGGAATACAAAAAATTTATCTAAATACTGTTTAAATTAAAACAAATACAAATCTTTAGTTCGAAATCTTTATGTCGAAATCTCAAAGCTTTAAGAAAGACTTAATAAATTTTTTATGATTAAAATTTTAAATTTCTTATATTAACAATAATAGAATCAAAAATAATTTATAAACTTAATTTTTGAATAAATTGTTTTATTCTAAGGAAATTTTAATTTAATGTTAAATATTTTTCAAATTAACTTTTAAACATTTAGAATTTTAATGATTATATAATGATAAACATAATATTTTTAAATCATTAATACTACATGATATTGATATTATTTCTGAAAATCTAATAATAATACATTTTATATGCTTTTATTTAAGTTTTTGTGTATTAATTATCATTGTGAAAGAATAAACTATATATTCTTAATTTATTATTTAAGGTTTTATTTTAAATTTTAGTAAAAAAAATATTTAGGGAATAAATAAAAGCCCAATATATTTAACTGGACTTTATATACAATCACATCTTACGACTCCTAAGGAAAAAAGAAAGAACATTTAAACTATTTTTGTCTTTTCGACGGAGATTAATGATTAAAATAATTTTTATGGATTTTTATCAAGTTTACAATGAAATTTAAAATAGTGAAATAAAAATGCTAGATTCATCTGAATATAATTTATTTAATATACTATAGTCCATAACTAGATCTAATTATTAATTTACTCTAATCATACGTTTTTAAAATTGAAATTTCTAACACTATATAAATATATATTGTATTGAGAACTTTCCAATTGAATAATGTGGTTAAGAAAAATAAAAAACAAAACCTTTCATTTAACCAAATAAAGCTATTTTGTTATTATTGTTCTTTAAAACTCTTAAGCACGTTTATAGTGCAAAGACACTAACATAAAAATACTGAATATCTTCCGAAAATAAAAAAAGTGATAGTAATGATTACTTTCAAAAATATATTTCAAAAACGCCCTCTATTTTATAAAGTTAAATTAATTTCCTTTTTGTTGCTTACTTAAATCCAATTAACTTGAACAAAATGCTTCCATCTAACTAAGAATCGATTCGGTTCATTAAATATACCTTTTTTATTATTTTTTTTTTAAATTAAAACATCCAAGACATCCCGTTCGATTATATTTATTGATTATATGAAAACTTAATTTTCTTTCTAAGCTATGTTTTTTAGTCAAGAATATAACGACTCTGGGAATCTTATCTTAGTTTTAAAATTTGTTTTCTTTCTGTAGTTTTTTAAATCTCTGATTATACCTTGCTGTTATTTATTCAAAAGTAAAAAATGAAATGAAAACTGAAAATTAGCTAAATTTTTCTATGAAAGTATATGTAAATTCTTTGGAAATAATTCACTGTAAGTTTTGCTATAAATATCCATAATAGGTCATCCTATATTTTCTCAGTTCTAGTGTAATCTGAAACTTTAAGCAATTTTGAAGTACATTTTACCATTAAGCTAAAAATTAATTTAATGGCAAATTTTCCTAACTATAATTGATTTGCAGCCCTCTGATCTTATGAAAATGCTTTTTATCTGATTTAAACTAGAACTAAAAATAATAGTGTCAAGTGGAAAAACCTTTCACAAAAACAACCAAATGAAAAACATTATCCTCCGCATTTGACTTGAAATAAAAGCACGACCAGAATTATAGTGAAGTCTAGTGAAATTTTGTAGAGCCCTGCAGTGCTTTTATAGCAAGAAAAGTAATTAAAGTTTCGAACAGAATACCAGGAAGCCAATACTATGATTATTCGTTCTCATCTTTTTTCTTTTTACTATGGAATATAATTTTTGCGTTAGAGTCAACTATAATAGTCACGTATTTTTGAAGGCCACAAATATTAATATCTCTGTTTTTGAAAGTTTGTTTGGTTTCGTGCTCGTGAAGTTTAATATTTCAGAACATCTTTGGAATTTTTGTTTTTTTGAGCTTAGGAGATAACTTCTACTATTTAATTAAATTGAAAAACTATACAGAATTACTATTATTATAAAATAATTTTTGAAAATGAATAATTAATATTAATTTAATTTGTTTTGGAGTAAAATTAAGGAAATAAGTAATAAGTAAAGTAGACAACAGTTTTTAATAGTAATTAGTACTTAATTATGAATACTAGTAATGGACACCTCATGGTGCTTCCAGTTTCTTAAAAAACTTTATTTTACAAACATTTGATTGAGTCTATGGGGCACATGCGAGTGTTTCTTATGATGAATGGCAGCCTCCTATATTCTCTTTTGGTCTTGTTATTATTAACATTATTGGAAACATATTCGATGTTTTCATTGGGAAATTTACAATGAAAAATTTGAACATCAATATTGACACTTTTATGAAACCTAAAAGGCACAAGCTAAACGTCTGACTGTTATAGACATTATATTATCGAAAGCATTCCAAATCAGTTATTTTTTCTAGGCATTGGATTGAACAATAAAAAGGCCTATTGTTTTGATTTTCTAAATTATAATCTTCTCTTAAAAATCATAATATCAAAAAAATTTTCGCAACAGACATTTATAAGCTGTAACTACTGTCATTTTAATCTGATAAATTAAATTTGCTACACCGCTAAATATGGTATGTATATCGTAAATATATCTATTCCAAATAAGTTCTTCTTTGTTCAGTGCTAAAATTTGGAGAAATGGAAATGTGTTTACATGACTACAAATCCATACGATTACTCATACAATAATATTTTCCATTCGGCGTCCTTCTATTCTTACACAATGAAAGTTTTCAGTGCGTCTGGTACATAGCTCAGGTAGTTTTTGAAAATTTCCAGAAAGAGTTTTTAAATTAAAGGATTACTAAATACTAATGCAAAATATTTTTAGTTTTGAACAGTCATATTCCACTGAAATTTAGGTCATCATTGTTCTTTTATCCTTTAAAACTGGCAATTTTTGGGAAAGGAGCTTATGTAAAGCAATAAAACAGGAAAATTTATGTTAAATACTGAGCTAGGACCATTTTCATAGTTAAATTTTTTTTTATTTTCATAAAACTTAAACTCTCTTTATATGGATTCATTAAAAACTAAATAACAATTCAATCGATCGGTTAATTAAAATTACACAAGAGTCTATTTTAATATTAATTCCAATAATCCTAAATACATTTAACAAACTAAATGAATTTTATATTGCGTGACTTTCCTTTTAGCAGTCATTGTATGGTTAAATATTTTATAACTGTGCCTTTTACAAGTCTTCATTCTGAATTCTACAATTTAGTTAAGGGAATGGCTTATCAACTTTATGCCTTTAAAGAGAATTACGCATATGTCATCCATGATAAACGGCAAAAGGGTAGCGTATTTCACGAACTATTGTGGGCTATATTCTTTATCAATTAAAGTGTATTTTTTGTAAAAATAATGACTCACCTAGTTGAAAAGGTACAGTGACATAGAAATACTTTGTGTTAATGGTTTTTTAACATTTTTATGGAATTTAATTAGAAATAGTTACCAAAATTAGTTAAAAGCTGATAATAATAAAAGTAAAGAAATTTCAGTTTAGTTTTTAACCTTTGAAAAATTTGCCGTTTTCAATTTTTAGACCAGTAAAAATTCATAGAATTTTTTAATTTAGCAGTGACTATTTTTATTTTCCATTGTCTAAAAATTATTACCGATTTCTGTCTAGTGTTTACAGAATATTTATTTTTTAGAACTGTCCTCGAAAGCTTAAAACAAAACGAACAATACAAGTTTTTTGTTGGCAAATCCTTTTATGTAATGATTAATAAATCTATCAATAAACTGTTTTCGACAAGTTTGGACTGTTTTTCAATTTTATTTATACATAATACCCCTCAAGAGTGATTTCATTCATTCATTTCAACTCTTCTGCATTTTTCTATTTTTGGTACTAATTTCTTTATTTGAGAGTAAGAGTATTACGTTGGCAAGCCATGAGAACAATATGCTAGGTAATAGATATGGAATAATAATTTTTGTATAAAAAATGTGGTTATTCACGAGTCATGATTAAATTTAAAAGCGGAACAGATTAGAGACGAAAAAGCAGCTTCAAACAAGTTTTCAAATGCTTTCGCTATTAATTTCGATTCATTCGATTAAATTTCTACAAAAATTTTCAATTTATTACCATGAGATAAGCAAATTAATATTGAATTTTAGCTAGTATGAAACCTTACTAATAGCAAATTGATACTTTGTGAAAGTTAAGGTCCCACAGTAGACTTTGGTTTGCTATTGCAAACTTTTAATTACCCTGGACCATTCTGGTCTTTTACAAAATTAATACTGTATGCTCCGTGGTAACAGCAGAGCCAAAAACAAAAAATTATTATTCAGCTAAGCAATATTAATTCATATGAATATACAAAATTAAATTTGTTTTTTGTAAAAAAATTTGTAAAAATGGGAACAAGCCCTCAATTTATAATCTTCAAGTTTAACCTTCGATAAACAATGAAAATAACTCTCACTTGAAATTGAGAAGATTTTATTTTAATGGAAATTGTTTCCATAGTTCTTTTAATTTTGTTAAGTAAAATAAACTTGAAACTGGTTCCTGTCTGACATAAAATGTAAAGTCATTTGAAATTATTCTCCATTATCAATAATGATGTTGTTAACGTTATAATTTCCATTATTTCATTTACTTATCGTTTTAATATCCTTTTCATTTTCCTCTTCACGAAGACACTTTTGAAGACTTCATACCCTGAAAGACCCACAAAGGTAGCTTTTTTTCTTTTTTTTTCGTTTAATTGAATAGTATAAAATTATTTTCCTTCAAGAAGAGAATGACAAATTCTGATTTAAATTTTAGTAAAAGTTTTAATAACTAAATTGAGTAATTTTGAATTAATTGAAATAATTTGTTTGGAAATAAGATTTCTAAATTTGTGTGAAAAATTAATTAATCATTTTTACATAAATTATTCTATTTCACTCTAACATAACATAAGCTTAAATCTAATACAATTATTACGTTTGTAGAGAAATAAAAAGATACCTATCTAAAAGGAAAAATTATTAGACTTCACCTGACCAATGTTTTAGCAAATAAAATATCAAAATATTGCTGTATTTCTCTTTTTCACATTCAAAACATTTAAAGGCCAATCTTTCAACTTGCAGACACATATTCAATTTCATGTTTTATTCTTGATATGAAATTCGTATGCAGTAACGGCAACAAGGATAATAAATTATTTAGTCTGTCTTCAAGAATCTATAATGAGTCCAATTTGCCATGATACTCTTTTACAAAATTAAGGATACACCAGTGTTTCCAGCAATAATTTTGTAGCAAGCTGAGTTCTATTAAATATATCATTCTACTCTCTCATATTGGTGGTTACCACTTTCAAGAAATGAACTTCAAATAAATATCAATTTAAATCTAATTGAGTGAATTATGATGTTCGAAATTATTTTCTTTCCGACAAGAAAATGTCTGATGCTATATCCAATGAAGTTAAAGTATCGATTTCTTTTAAATATATCAAAGTAACTAAATAATACTAATGCAGTAGTTATTAAATATTTATTAAAACTGTCAAACAGCTTGTGATTTTAAAGAGTATTTGAAATTCTCTAAAGGATTTTTTCCATTGCAGTCAAAGAAAAAATTTATCATTTTAGTTCGACAAAATATTGACAGCTGAAATTCAAAAATAGATATAATTTATGTCAGATATTATGTAAAAAGGATTTTAAAATTTGACAAATAGAACTTGAAATAGACATAAAACAAGAAAACAAAACCAATTCGATTAGTTAAGCGACTGATTTCAATTCAAATAATTCATCATTTTGGAAGTTTTGACCATGAGATTTTACCACTAATTGTATACTCAAGCTCAAGTTTATATTCAAAAATGTTCATTTTCCAAATTTATATACTTCAAATATACGCTAACATCAATTGAAGCATATTTCAATTACTGTTGTTCTCAAATTATATTGACGTACGATTTGCCCATGCATTTCATTTGCTGGCTGGCCATTATGAGCTCGCTGAGTAAATTGAACTAAATTAGTGTTTTTGATTATACAAATAACAAAAGAAATTAATAGTATAAGTTTATTATAACAAGAGTATTTGCATATGATTTGGTATGATGATCTCCCTAGTTCAAAATGAAATTCAATACCAAATGAATTGTTTGAAAAATTATATCCATTGCGTAAAAAATTCGTAGAATAATAAATAAATTCTATAATCCTGCTTTAAACTATTAATTCATAAAGTAGTAAAGTAGTAAAGTAGTAAAGCAGTAAAGGAGTAATTCATAAAAATTAAAATTTATATTATTTATTGATTACTCAGCTTAAAAGAATTACTTAATAATTAAAAGTTAAGGAATAATAGAATTTTTAGTCGTTTATGCGTAAACTTTAGGCAAAATGACTGTACAATCATTGAAAATTAGTTTCTAAAAGAAAAAATGACCATAAATATTTAAAAAAATCTGAGTGAAAAAGTTTTGTTTGTTTAGTAACAAAAAAACTTTTTTGGTAATTCAATATATTAAACAAGAGTTATTAATAGATTAAGAGACTTTAACAACAGATAATTTGTGTATAAATTTAAAAGAAATTTATTTACATAATTTCTATTGAGCAGAGAATTGATTGCTGTTGATAATTCTTATTTTGGCTACTAAGAACACAGGGCTTAGAAAATACATTTAACGATTAAAGAAAAGTTAAAAGAAATTAATTGTATACCCAAGATTCAAAGAAATAAGTTCTCATTTCTTTTGAGTTAAAAATGCTATACCTCAATTTTCAATTAAAATAAAAGCCACATTTTGTGTATTCAATTAGAGTAGCAAGATTAGGTACTTCAGTGAAAATGAGAGCAAGAAACTTCAGCTAACGAATTTAAAATAAAATTAAGTAAAATATCAAAAAGAAATGTAATTTAATTTCAAATTTTAATTTAAACACAGAACTCAATTTGCATTGATATATTTTTGAAAAAATCTTCATTGCGATTAATTAAATAATTAACATTTTTTTTTTTTGCTCTATTTGTCCTGTAATCTAGTTTATTTTAACAATAAGCTAATAAATTTGTTTAGTCAAAAACTTAATCATATAAAATTTTCTATTTATATCTAATTTTTACTGCTTTACTTTCAAAGTCAATTAATAACAAACTTTTTAATAAAAATAAAAATAAACTTGGCTTTACACATAATACCAGCAACTATGCGGATGTTGAGCAAAATCTACAACTTTTTAACTTTTATTAAGAGTTCTTCTAGGTCATAGAACTTTTTCCTGAAAACTCCACAAAAATGGCACATATTATAATTAATTTTAAATTGTTTATAACAATTACATAAGACATGTCAAACATCTGCAAATCTTAAACAATTTGTAATATTTGCTACTAAAAATACAGATCTGTATCGACTTTCAGTTGAATTTGAGGTAAAAATCTTTTAATCAGAACCTCAAAAAATATAAAAAGATTATTAACAAAACTTTAACCACCAATTTTATATGATCAAAGACTTATGGTTAAAAGGAGCTTACATTTACTTTAATTTCATATAAAATTATCATATGCATATTTCTGTCTTAATTTCAAAACTCTTTCAAAGTCTTTCAAATTCGTCTTATTTTTCATATAGTAACCTCATTTAGGTCGGTTAATTTAAACCTCAAAGAAATATTGCTATCAAAAGAAATTTTGCCATACTTAAAGTCAACATAAAATATTACCTTAAATATAAACTTTTTTTAAAATTTTGGTTAATTTAAACAAAAACTTTTTAAAACTGCAACAAAAGTTTTCATAATTTTAGAGTTAATATAGTAAGTTTTCTAAAACGTCAGCAAACAAGCTTAATATTTATTAGAATTTATATTATTCTATTTTATTTTTATCAGCTTATATCTAAATTAACTCATTTTAGCCTTAATTTGGACTATTTTTTGTATACTATTATAACTATTTCTCTCATGCTTAACGCCATTATGAGTTAATTGTTGATTTCATATTTTAAAAAGAGGTAGACATTATTACATTTAAAATTGCTGCCAGCCATCCTATTATCATTCTCATTTGCCATTTAATCACCATATTTCATATAAATGTAAGCATCCATATGTATAATTATTGTTTAAAGTTGACTGTAAAAATTAATTGCATTGTGGCCAAAAACATTGTAGCAATAATTTCGAATAAACTGTGACTGCCCCTAATTAACCGATGAGATCTAGCCCAATGCTTTTTTTTTTTTGGTACTGCTGAATATTAAATACGCTTCAAAAGGTAAATAAACCCAAAAATTTATTTTTTCAGTGCTTTTATGGGGTCTGCAAATACCATAAAAGTTAAAGCTCAGACAGTTTTATTTCCTTATTTAATCATTACTACTAATACAATAAAGAAGTAGAATTATAAATTAACTTTTAGAAGGAAAATGCTCAAATTTAAGTTTTATTGTATACTAATGAAACATAGAACAGCCGATATAAACCTAATTCATATTTAGTAGCTATTTATTAATTACATTGATATTTAAAGATTTCAATTAAAAACAACAAATTTTCGGTGTATTCAGTTAGAAGAGTTACAAATAAAAGTACTAGGAAGTAATTTCAAGTTTATGTACCTTTTGATCTATCAATAGGCTTACATATCATTTAATGCCACCAAATATTTTCGGTTTTGTTTGTATATTTGAAAATTATCACTTTAAACCTACATATCTTTAAATATAAAAAATTAAAAATACCTCAATGCTCAGGTAAGGAATCTAATATCAATATTTAATGCACTTATACTCAAACATGTCATCATCATTCAAGTCATATTTTATGCAACAAGTTTGTTTTGATCTTCATTTGAAAAAGTAAAAGTCTAATGCCAATTAGGAAGCAATCACTAATTTATACTAATTTAGTGAAGACCAATGAAGTCTAATTAGTGTTTGGTGCTGAATTTTGTGCCATCGTTAATTCTAACGAAAAACGTATTATTCTACGAGTACAATGGGTCTAGTAAGAATAACTAGTACCGCAACATTAAATATCGTACGTGACAATGAGTGAAAACTTTAAATAATATGGAAAAAAAGTAGCTAAAACCTGTGATTTTTGTTTGAAAAGACAGAAACCTTTTTATTCTTCATTTTACAGATTTTTTTATATTCTAAAAAATTACTTTTTGTAATAATACTCATACAGTTTTAAATAAAATACAGTTGTAGATAAAATTTATCTCTTATTTTTCCTAATTTGATTATATCAAATTCAAACTTTTATGATTTTGCAGTGGTACTCAATTTCACCGAAACCACAACTCGAACTCTACTCATAGTCTAAGATCCAATGGAAGTAGACCTTCACCTACCTGCTTAGTGCTTAAGAGTGATTTAATATCAATTTTAGTATGTTGATAAACATTTTTCGAAAGGGTTGCCTAAGAATTTCCTGGCCAGGCTAATTTTAATTAGCAAATAAAAAATTGATTTTTTAAATAAATTTCGACTATTAAGTAAATGAAAAAGTCATGTACTAATCGAAAGTACTAGGCGTGTAGATGATCTAGTCGTATGGTTGCCTATTTTTTACCTGGCCAAACTATGGGGTTGCCAGGTATAAACAGGTAATCAAAATTAATAATGTTCACTCATGTGCTTAGTCAATGAATCTTGTATCAAATTGAAGATAATTTTATTCCAAACACAATGAAATAAGGTTGCCTACATAAAACTTGGCCAAAATTGCGGTTGCCGATTTTTAAGCGAGCGAGAGTGTGCGACAGTGAGTATTAAAAAAACCACGTATAAATACGTATTTTTGTTGTTTTCTTATAAATGTGTTCAGTAATATAAATTTAATTTCAATAAAGAATATGATAGTAATATGTATTTATATAGAAAACTTATTATGTTATTTGGGGAAACCAGTATAGTAGAAGCAAAATAAAAAGTCAAAATTTTTTTAAGAAAAAAACATGAAATATAATGGCATTACATAATAAAAGAATTTATTTTAGGAAAAAATACTTTTTTTATTTAAATATAATAAACATACAAAATATCTTTAATAACTCATTGCAATTAAAAACATTTTTCGCAGTCTGATTCATCGCTATTAACATGTTCATTTTCAATCTCGGCAAAATCATCATCATTTTCTTCTTCCGTCATTTCTACAATATCTTCCACTGCTAGTGGCGTTTAGTCCCCAATAAAACCTGTTGGTTTTAAATAATCATCTAAAAACCAACCGCAGTTTTCAGGCTTAAGTTTAATATACTCTGGTTCTGTTGCATTCAGCCACATGGAGTTTACGAAAATTGTACGTAAAATTTTTGGTTGCAGAGATATCCAGCATGGTGGTATTGTGTTTGAGTCAAAACCTTTTATTTTTTTCAAAAAATATTCTTGGTTTTCTTTTGCAGAGCTGTTGATATTGAAGGCTCCTGAAACAATGGAAATCGTTTTTTTCTAATAAGAATGGACTTAAGAAAAAGAAGTAGAAATATCAAATGAATAAAAAGTAATTTTTTTAGTAATTGAAAATTACAACCAATTTGACAAAAAAAAAGAGTTTTATAGTAAACATATTTTTAAGAAAAATCCTCTAAAATTAATATCAGATATGTCAAAGAATTTTCAAGTTTAATTACGAATAATTTTATAAAATTTATTGTTTTTTAGCAAATAATACACAAAACTACTTTTTTGACAAGGAATTTTTTAAATTAATCGAAAATGGAATAAAAATTGAAAATAAATAATTCTTCAATTAAATACCCAAATTATTTAATTACCTCGTCAAAATCTTCTGGAATCTGTGGC
Source organism: Acrocera orbiculus (assembly GCA_947359355.1). Taxonomy (NCBI): domain Eukaryota; kingdom Metazoa; phylum Arthropoda; class Insecta; order Diptera; family Acroceridae; genus Acrocera; species Acrocera orbiculus. The sequence goes on from OX375757.1 coordinate 8,582,747, forward strand.
ATTTCACCAACATCAGTTGCAAAATAATCAAATGCTTCGTTATACTTTTGGCTTAAAACAATCACTTTTTTGTAGCTTGTGGTGTGGTATCCAACGTAATCGAGTGACGCTTTGGTTAACTCACCCTCACCGTATTCATTTTTTTACGAAAACCTAATTTTAATACACAATTTTTAAAAGCTTCTTAATTGAAATCAATTACAGAGTCATCACACTTACACAAAAAACACTGTTTATTAGTCATTTTTTATCTTAATTTACTGTCAATAATAACCACACTACTATTTAACAACTACGTTATATTTATGTAATTCTGCTGCTCTCAAATAATGCGCAGCGTTTACTGACTATACCTATCTTTCTCAGATTCACGAACAAATAGCATGTGCGCTCTCTTTCATTCAACGACCGAACTGCACACAGCTGTAATGTCCTGTCCTTTTTTATCGTACGGTATAGCTTGCTCGGATCTCACATTTGCTCGCACTAATATTTAGATTTTTAAAAATCGGCAACCGCAATTTTGGCCAAGTTTTATGTAGGCAACCTTATTTCATTGTGTTTGGAATAAAATTATCTTTAATTTGATACAAGATTCATTGACTAAGCACATGAGTGAACATTATTAATTTTGATTACCTGTTTATACCTGGCAACCCCATAGTTTGGCCAGGTAAAAAATAGGCAACCATACGACTAGATCATCTACACGCCTAGTACTTTCGATTAGTACATGACTTTTTCATTTACTTAATAGTCGAAATTTATTTAAAAAATCAATTTTTTATTTGCTAATTAAAATTAGCCTGGCCAGGAAATTCTTAGGCAACCCTTTCGAAAAATGTTTATCAACATACTAAAATTGATATTAAATCACTCTTAAGCACTAAGCAGGTAGGTGAAGGTCTACTTCCATTGGATCCTCTACTATCATGCTATCCACTAAAGGTTAATAAATGAATTTCAAATACATTCATCAGTCTTTTTATTATTCTGGTAGGATTAAAGGATTTATTTTAATTAAAATTGAAGTTGAGATGGTAGAGACTTAGTAGTATGATAATAATCTCAAGAGTAAAAAGTATTTATCCTAAAGGCAAATATCCTTTTTTACAATGATATTCAAAGTAGCACTTCCGCAAGATGGCCAAAATTAACATAATTCAGCTTTTAGTTATTCACAGCTCATTGTTTTTTTTAAATTTATTTTTGATGATAGATTTGAGAAAATACTAAAAAAAGGAAAAAAATTTACCAAAAAAGTAAGAAAAATTGATTGAAATTTTTGTTTTTTAAAGAAAAAAATGTAACTAGATTATTCATAATAGGCTTACCTTGACTGTGTACTGTGTAGGTTTTCAATTAAAATGTAAGACATCCTTCAAGACTAAAATATTTATCCTTAGATGCTTTGATTTTATGATTTTATGAAATGAAATGTTATGAATTTGAGTCAATTCTAGTTTCATTTTAAGAAAAATAGTAACTATTTGAAAATGATAATTTTGGCCTAGTTTTCAAAACAAATAAATAAGAAAAATGTATTTCTAGAAGTACGGATAGTCTTTTAATTATAAGTTTTTGAAATCAGTGAATTTATAAAAAAATCAAATTAAAAAATGATGAAATATATTCAATTTTGCCCAGGAATCCTTAAATTAACTACAGGCTTTAACATAATTATTTACCTGAGATACTGGCAAGAAAAAACATAAAAATTTACCAACTTTAAAAGAGAACATTTTTAACTGTTTTCAATGAGTACTCATCTTAGATTTTATCGTTTTTTAGACAAATTTTGTCTAGTAATTAGACAGAATTTCTTAGAAGGCCTGATTTACTAACCACAGCCTGGCTAGTTGTGTTTTGTTGTTCTTTAGTTACTTATGCCGAAATATGCATTATTGTACACTAGAAGCCGTTTTTGTTTTTCTTAGAGATATTACATCACGGTATACACCACTAGAAGGAACTGTTTCATTGTGAAATTAATGCATTCGCGTAATAGTCCATTGAAAAATGTTCTCATAACAGAACGGATTTCATCTAAATAATCCACTCTATGAAAAATATTGAAAACGAAGGTCAAAATAAATGAATATCTAAATATCAAATGATTATATATCCAAATAGCGACTACATCAGTATCTCAGTATTGATTTGTAGTAGATGCGGGCACTACGATCACACCGAAAACTCCAGGATTTTTACAGATGCATATCTGAAACCATTCTTGTTTACTAAGAAATAATTTCCTTCCCACATATATTGTTAAACTATTGATAGTTTTTAGCATAGACTCATATTTATCCTAAATCATTTTGTCGAGAAAAATTAAATTTTAAAAATGAATCGTATTTATTTGACGTTGGATATTATTCTATTAGTTATGCAAATTTAATTTTGACTTTTTTGATGGATTTTATTAGTAACCTCGGGCCAATATAATGCTTTTGCATTTTTATTCATTTATTTAAAAAATTTTTAATATGGGATGCCAACAAATTATTTTAACAGCTTAATGTTTTTTGGTAAATTAAGGGAGTTTTAGTATGTTTTTAATTTAATAAAGATTGAAAGCTGTTGCTTAATGGTTGAATGTAAAATGATTGAGTTGCTTATGAAATACTAGAATTAATCAGCGTAATATGATTTAAATGAAGTTCTCTTAATCTAAAAGAAATTTTTTCTAATTATTTAAGATCTGACAAGCTTTGTATGAAAATTCAAAAATTTGTTGTTTAGTGTAAATATTTATTACAATATAATAATTAATAAAATTTATTTAATAAACATCTAATTTTACTGTTATCCGGTTCAGGCTTCTTAAAATTTTCTTATAAAATTAAAAGTTTTTTATAATATATCAGTGGAAAGAAATTTTTACTGATTTATATTCAAGAAGATCAATCAAATGTAAGTCTTAATATTAGTTATTTGATTTTGCTCAAATTTTTTAATTATGTGAATGTTAGACTGAAAATAATAAAATATATTTTTAATAGAAATTATTTATTCGTTTTTTCTTAATCGTTAAATGTTTTCGACAGACGATTTCGGTAAATTAATCTTTTCAACTGTCTTTGGCATGAAACTTATTATATAACGCTATCTATTGCCTTTTTTCACTTAAATTAACCCCTGTTGTTTTTAATTTACCTCATATTATTGTTTTCAGCTTTTTATTTGAACCCCCAGAGAGACATATAGGACATAAAACATTAAGAAAATATTATATTGCAAAAAGATTCCAACTGAAAACAATTGCATTTATAAAGAAAAGGGTTTCCTTTAAAAACACAAATTGAGTATAATGTTGGATACAGAATAACTCAAAAGAAAGCTCTTTTAAAATAGCTTGATAAAAGCAAAAGTGTCCTTTATTCAACCAGACTACATAGCCTTTTGTTGAATAAAGTTAAATAAAATAGCATCTTCTTTTTAATGACATTTTAATAAACTTCATTTTGAAATCTAAAAGAAACCAGGATATATGTGGTAAACAATAACGATAACAGCAGCCATATTTGTAAATAAGAAAAAACGTTCATTTTACAATTTATACTTTCTGTTATTATTCTTTAATAAACTAATTTATTTATTAATTTAAAATTTCAGAATTACAAAAAACGAAATTCTTAAATTTTTGAATCTATGAAATATCCTTGAATAGTAACGTCTCAACGTATGTGCTGATCAATTTGAGTAAATTCGAGTTCATATCCTTAAAATAGTACTTAGTTCACTCATCTAAACATATCTTAAAGAAAATCCAATCATTCTCTTGCTGTGTTGGTAGCCAGCAAAAACATTTTGGATTGCAGATGAAATCCACATTTCATTTAAATACGTTAGAATGTAAAAAGAATTGCAAATCTATATAATATATACATATATATATATATATCATGAGACTCAAGGGAACAAAATTGGATGCCACAGAACTACCATCGTTTGTGGTTGCACTGATTTGCTCGTTCACAGTGAAATGTAATGGTCCACTAGCTGTAGATATCAATTCAGGTGGATGAATTTAATTACAGGAGCCAGGTGTGCAGAATACTTAAAGTAATTTGTCATTCATGAAAATAAGGCAAGTATCTTCTAAGTTTTTATCAATTGAATTGATTTTGGGTGAATATATTGAATTTCTTCTTTTTTTTTGTCAATTTATTTTCATTTGAAATAATGAGCAAAATATTTTAAGAATATAATATTTACCTGATATAAAAACAGCAAAACGAGTAAACTAATTGGATATGATAGACATAGATTAACTTAACTTGATTGTGTTAAAAAACATACTATTTGTGGTATATTTATTTGTGATAAGAAAAGTGCTAGTTAATCTTTGTTGAGGAGCTTTGCAAAATTTGAAAAAGATTGGTTCATTATTTTTTCATAAAACATGACAAATGACTCTAAAATATATTTTTCAGACGAGCTTAATTAAAGGCTATTGGCATCAGATTAATAGGCCCAAGGCTTGATCCCTAAGATATTATTTTAATTGAATTAAAAATATTCTAAACATATTGTACTATTTAATAAGATAATAAAAATAATTGGTTTTTTTTTTTATATATTCAAACCTATGTAATGCTATAAATCTTAACTTTTTTATTCTAGAATAAAAACCACTTTAAATTTAAAGAAAACCCATTCATAAAATTCTAAACCAAGATCCTATTTATAATATATATCCATAATATTCATTAGTTCAATACTAATAAATAATTACAGTCTACTTAAAATTTGTTAAATATCTAATTAATTATTAGTACAATAATCTATTAAAAATTTATTGAAACTATTAAATTAAATAAATTTGACAGTCAGAAGCTTATCAACAAAACCAAACAAATTTTGGCTGTATATTTATCTCTATCAACAATAACAAATCTCTATCAATCGTAATTCCTTTTCGGGAATAAATTTTATCTTTAGCTCTAAATTTGTCAGAACTAATTTATATTTTATAAATTTAAATACCAAAATAAATCCCCTGATTTATTTTTCAGTGAAAATAAGCGTCTAAAAGATTGCATTCAGTTTTTTAGTAGGATAATCATTATGTGTAAATCAGAAAAAAATATATTTATTGTGGATTAAATTAATTTTTAAATGTGTGAGCTTTATGTAAAGCAAGAGAGAGATCTGTTTAATCGCACTCTATAGCAAGCAGCAGTAAGTCCCTTGATCAAAATATAATAACTGGATTTTCTAGTAAAGTGTTTTTTTAGTTAATTGAATGTATGATAGTTGAAAAAAGTTTTCACTAAAATTACAGCTTTTGCTTTTATTAATTTCATGTTGAATTTTAAAATTGTTTTTCTATCAATCAAATCTGTTAAATTAGAGTGTGTTCATACAATTTATTTAATAATTTTTCAATATTAAAGAATATTATTCAATATCACAGGAGTTAATTAAAAAAGGGCTGTTAATAATTAATTGATGGAGTTTGAATTATTTTTCAATTTTATATTTTAGAAATTAAACAACTATGACAGAATTTTAAATAACCTTATCTACCACAATTACAATATTAAATTCTTTGGCCACTTAACTGACAAATAGTGTAAAATGAAAATAGTAAAATTATAAGGAAATAATGAAAAATAACATATCCAAATTGCAGCCTTTTTTGTCTATTTTACCTACCTAAGAAATTTTATCTTGTTAAATGGCAGCTTAAATAGAATAGTTATATATTTAATTTTTGCTGATTTTTTTCAGTTCCAGTTTTTTCCATAGCTATATTCGATATCCAAAACAATCATGAAATGATAAATTGATCATAAGAACATGAACAATACACAAGGTTTTCATTTTCATACACTTTAAAGATAAAAATTGACTATTTTGTTTGAATTTTTTATTTAAAAATAGTATAATAACAATTAAACTAATATTTTTATTTATTTTTTCAATATTTCATAAGCATAATAATTATAAATTTATTTTAATTTAATTGCCCTAAAAAACAGAAAAAAAAATATATAATTAATTTAAAAAAAAAAAATGGCCATTCTTTTGTGCGCAATATAAATTGAATTAATCAAATATTTCGTTGGATTCAGTCTGCTAACAAAATAGCTTTATAGAAGCATAGGCTGGTAAAACAATTTTTTTCTATACAAATTTGGTATTGATTTCTTATTATAAAACATTTTAAATTTTAATTTTTTAATTATTAATTTTATTATTATCTAAATTTATTATATTATTCCTTTTTTTAGTTTTTTTTTATTGTTAACTAGAGCCCTTAAGCTTTCTTCACTTGTTTACTAATTTTTGGCACTTTTTACTGTTCCTTGTGAAGACATTTCTATGTTTCCAAGATTACATCTTGTTTTAAGATAATTGTATATATTTTCAATTCTATTTACTAAACGTTCACCAAATCTGGAAGCTGAACGATCTATAACCGAAGGAGATTTAATACAATCATCTCCACCGAATTCACAAACCTTGAAAATAAATAAAAGTCAATAAAGGATAGAAAAAGCTATAATCAATACAGAATGTTACTTTTAGATTATATTGCAAATTTTATAAAATCAAAACCCTATTCCCTTAATTTCGCTTTAATTAAAAGTCAATACCAAAAAGATATATTTTGAAGATTTTAGCTAAGTTAAGCTAAGAGTTGTATTTGGTTTGGTTAATCTGCAGACAGCTCCGCAAAATATTTGGAGCTTTTTTTTGACGTTTTATAGATCTACTGATTCCGCCACGTATACATAAAAACATCTTGCTTAGTATGAAAATAAAAGACAATGTAATGTGAAATTCGGTATCTATAAAACTAATAATTATTGAAATAAATATCTGAGCAAAATTAACAATAACATTTTCTGGCTTATTAATATTTATGTTGTTTTTAACAAGTATATTTATACCGCTGAAAGCTAAGACCACTAAAAGAGGCAGAATTTGTAAGCTCAGCTACATTTTTGTAGCAAATTTACCAAAAACTACAATCGAATAATAAATTTACTACCAATTAAAACAAAATTCTTTGAACTTACCCTATAATGATGCAAAATAGCAATATCAGATTTGACATTTAAGGATCCTTTACCAGAAACAAACTCCCAAATAAAATGATTTCCAACTTCCACTACATCCTGAGGACTACAAATATATTTTGATCTTTGTTTTTGAGGATGCAGTTTTGCCCGTCTATTTTGAAAATATAAATACAACTAAAATATTTATTCAAAATATGATATCCCGTCTACCTTGTTGTTTTTCGCTGTGTTACTAATTGTGATTTGAGAGCTCGATTTTTAGATGGACGCTGCCATATCAATTTGTCATCAGGAAATTGAAGATAAAAAAATCCATTTTGAAATGAAAATGAACCTATATTTTTCAATGGGCTATGTGACTTCATTGTCCTACACATATAAAATATTTAATACAAAAATATTTCTCCGAATTTTACTTACCTAATCATTTCAGTTAAAGTATCTACTCGCCGAGGAATTATGTATTCATCTAAATCAATTAAAGCTAAATAGGAAGACCTGTACATATTTCTATAAATACAATCATTGAGTGCAGCAAAAATTCCTTCAGTTCTTATTTCTTTTTGTGATTGAATACGTAAATCCCAAGGCAAAATATTAAATGTTGGTACTGTATAGTTATCATAAACTCTGAAGCGGCTTTCTTTTAAAATATCTGAAGTATTTGCATTTATAAAATCAGTTGAACTAATTTTTGTATAGGAACTATTGCCTTGGACATCGTTTTGCATGTAATGCTTTAGAACACAATTTGCCTGTTTTCCTAATGTATGGTTATAGAAAGTAAAATGCGATACACCTAGCATTACATTCAATTCTATAAACTCCAGCAAATGTATAATTTTATTATAACTGTAGTGAAATGGTTTCACGCAAATACCGATTTTTTCTATTACTTTATTAGCTTTACTATAAGTCAGATTTGATAAAATAAGATCTTGGTCTGTGTTTCGGATCTGTAGTAAATTGCCTGGTGATGACCAGAGTCGATGAACTATACTCACTTCAGATGGAATACCCAAGCCTGGAGCACGAATTGGACAAAGAATAAAGCAAGCACTATATTTGAGGTTCCAATTTTCACGTATTATCTATAATTAACAAAAATTGAATTGTTTTTTCATCTCATCTACAATTTTTTAACTTACTTTTATTTTACCAACTACAGTCGCTGAAAAGTATGCAGTTAAATTTGTGGAACTTTTCGATGGATACCAAAATCGGCACCAAATTTTTTCAACAGGACCACGTGTTTTGGCTGCTCCTATTATTCGAATTAAATTACCTTGCCTTCGATCATAATAAGCAGAAAACACATAAAATTTCGTATTTGTTCCATTCACTGGCTGCCATTTACCATCAATTGCATATTGGCCAATAGGATACTTAGGAAGCATTTGTTCTAATTGTGCTGAAAGGACTTCACCCCAAGCTAATGCTGGGATACGATTTGAATTATCTATAATAAAAAGATTTTGTGGTTTTTTATGTCCCAGTTTTTTGAATTTTAACATTAACCTGCATGTTTATTGTCATGATGGATTATTTGGTCCCCCACGATTGAATATTTATCATTTTGTTCAAAATCATCCTTGAAATAATTTCAATAATATTATTATCGTTATGAAAAACTAAAAACTATATATAAGTAATTGAATCTCAAGTCAAGAAAAAACAATTTCTAATTATAATAAATTAACAAGAATCAGGGGCTTCATAAATATTTGATCAATGAGTACCAGCTTCCTTTGGAGCTTCTCAAGTGTTGAATATGTAACTACAGTTTGAGAGGCAAAAGCAAGTACTACTGAAAAACTATGTTTTCTTCATAAAAATAATTTTTGTTATAATATTTGGTACTAACGTCTCATCAAAATCGCGTAATTATTTTCAAAGTAAAATTGTGCAGAATAAACCATTTTAAAATATTATAATAATAAAAATTAAACTTTTCTGCTTTTAAAATCTGAAGCAAAAATAATATTTAGTGTTTTTATAGTTTATGTGGGTAACGTTTACGCTAACTTTACAGAAAAACCGCTTTAATGCAGTTTGAAGCTTCTCAAACTCTTCGAAACTATTTCCAAATAAATTGTCTAAGCTCTTTGGAGTCCCACAAATAAATTTGAAGCCTATATATTAATACTGAATTTGTGATTCTTTTAGTTAAAATTCTGTGCCTTTATGTCATTAGTTCTCTTGCAGGTCAAATATTTATTGGTTTATTAAGGTAAAGATTCACGATTTGCGAACAAATCAGCTAAAAAGTACCTTTTTTTGATTAAGTTAGAAAGCTTTTGTGCAGAACTTTTACTTTTAATAAATTATCAATGTTTTGAATATAAAATTTCATACCTTGATTCCCTCGTAATCTCCATTGCCACCAACATTTGAATGATGCATTGTAAATAACCCAGGTTGCTCATCATTGGCCATGAACATCTGATATTATCATTAAAAGTATGTAATTTTAGTTGAAATTATTTTATATTTTATAAAAATTTAATACAACCTCTGTAAAAATTATGAGTCCGAATATTGTAAAAAATGCAACAACAATTAAAAAACTCATACCAGCCCTTTCCTTGGAATTCCAAGAAGTTTTTAACTGTTTTCTTATTTTTACTGGATAAGTGATTGTGTGACGTGTATGATATGTTCCTAAACGGGAAGAGTTTGATAGATGCTTTAATCCGGGTTTGGTGGAAGACATAGTAGATGAAATTTCTGGTCCTGATATCCGTTTGAAGTCCTCCCATTTTTCCAAGTAAATGGGAGTATTATCAGTTTTCATAATATTTAAATTTCAATAATACCCCAAGAATTTCATTTTTTTGGATTATGCATTTAAATTTTAGCACAAATTTATTTTTTTAAATAGAAACAAAAGCTTAACTAACTTCCATGTTTTATTTTTTTTAGACATTGTTAAATGAGCACACTTTTCTTTAAATTATTACCCGTTAACTTAAATAACACTTTGTCACTAGAAGCTGCTGAAATCTTTAATAATAATTGTAAATAAACCAACAATCAAATTTTTCTAACATTGATTACAGTGTTTTTTGGGAAAAATCAATTCTTAGTCTTTCACTTTTTTTGCACGAATTAATTAAAGGATTACAAATAAATTGTAATTAGAAGTCTACTTGCAATACTTATGACAATTTTTCAAATAACTTGTAATTATTTAACTTAAACTTATGTTAAAATTATTAAAAACTTAAATCAAAACACATCTTCGACACATCAGTGATATAATAATCAGCTGAAGGCTCTTGTATCGAGTCTTTTTTTTTTCAGAGTTACCAGCAAAACTTTAACAAGGACATGCGCAATCAGTGCCATGCAGAACTGTTGCATATAAGTTTTGTTTGTTCATCACTTTTTAGGTAAATCAACTAGGAAAATATTTCCTCTTCATACTTAGTAAGGGAACAAATAAATATATGTTCATAAATTTGAAAGCTCAAAGCTTCCTTGAGGCTTCATATATTTATCGATTTTCCTAAACGTAACTTTTTTTTACGTACTTACGAAATAGCAAACTACAGGGGTATCTTAAGAATGAGTATATAACGTTTAAATAAGGTTAAATAATAACTGACATATGCGAAAAACACATAACAAAACTCCACATTAAAAAAATAGGATAATGTAAACAGTAAGCACTTTGACGTTTCATTATTATTCTTCTTCCTTAAATGAATCCATTCCTAATAAGGATAAAGTTGTTCTAAGGGTTTGTTATCTTATACTATACCACTTTATACCAAAACTAAGGGCATATCTGTCACTTTCCTTTTTGAGATTTCAACCTACTGTTAAAGTAAGGATCGCTAGGATAGGATCACAGATTTGTTAAATGCCACAAGTAATTTAAGGGCATAAGGGGAATTATCTATATTATCTGGTTTCTCCAAAAAGTTTTTATTCCTTTTAATGAGCTTTAGTAACATTTATTACAAAAAAAAGATAAACAAAAGAACGAAAAATATTTGAGTAAAAGTTTACAGGAATACAGGCAATTTATATTAATAATTCTAAATCTTAAGCATAATTTTTGTGTAGTGATCGAATTTTTGAAAATAATTTCGATATTTTTGAAAAATACTGGGTATAACAGTACAACACAAACCAATTGAATGATCAAAATGAATTCCATTGATCTATGAAAATTAATAAAGTCATAAGTTCCTTTAACTTTAATTGATAAAAAGTTATTATTATCTCATGGTAAATCTTGAAGCCTGAATGGTAATACTAATCCAACTCAAGTATCCATACGTCTTAAAATGAAAATTTAATTGCAGAAAGAGATATGAATATTTTTAAGAGTATACCGGTGTATAAAATATATTATTTATTATTATTAGTTAATTTTGAGGGGAATTTTAGTTTAAAACTCCCTCTTTTTTTATGTTTAAGTTAAATTTAACAACCTGGCCCCTGGCCTATAAATGCCTTTTCTGATTCGGATTCTAGCTCTGGAAGTTTGCTAAATTTAGGGAAAAATTAAATTCTAAAGTTTTTAGAAAAGTGCAACAATCATAAGAATTAGGAGAGCATGTTTAAAAAAAGGGATGAAAAATATTCATTAACTACGGCCTACACGAATCGAACTCTAGCCTCTATACTTATAGTAGTAAAAATGTGATAAGCAGTCCAAACGTAGTTAAGTTAAATTTTCATTTAATGCGTTGATTTTTCAATCTCAATTTCTCAAAGTTCAACAATTTTAAATTATCACAAGTGTTACCTATGAATGTTATAAGTATACCTTCAAATCTACTTTTAATGTTATTCGAACTCGGAACTGTTGGCATTTTTACTAAAATACTCTAAATAATATAACTAAAAATATGTTTTTAAAATTTGAATTAATAGTTTGTCGAAATAAGGTATAAAATCTCCTTGCATGACCATGAAATGAGTTTATTATTCTACAAAAATTTTTATATCACTTTGAGCTTATAAGTCGCAAAACACCTCTAAAGTTCTTTTGAGAAAAATCTTCGATTCATAGAAAAAAACCCCTGCGTATAGGTGGATAAATAAATGCAATTTTTCAAAATATTTGTTAGCAATTCATTCAGGCAGGAATTTTTATAATTTTTGATGAAAAGAAAAAAAATTTAGATAAAATATGCTAAGGTATGCATCAGGTTAGATGATATATCATGCATTAAAATTTATGTTACAGAGCTTCAAAGTTTAACATTTTCCAAAAATGGAATTTAAATTAAAAATTCCTACTACTAATGTTTATCATCAAAATATTTATTTGTAAAATGACGTAGTGTTATTGAAGCTATAATAGCAAAATTGTAATGCATCAGCATTTTAAGAGTTAAACTTATCAATAAGTTCGAAAAGCACGGAAAAATTTCCTGAAGACTGAAAATATTTCATGACTTTTTATAGCCATCTTTCTTCCATGGTAATAAATATAAGATGTCTAAAAATTTAAATTTGTCTAAAATAAAATTAATTTGTAATTGAGAAATACCAGAGCTGGAATTACTATATATATAACTCCTGAGATTTACTAATGAATTCCTGATTTAATTAAATTTCAAAGAGATCCAGACCCGTTAAAACTTACAACATAGCAAAATGTTTGCCGTCTTTAAAGTAACTGCTTAAATTAATTTGCTTCCTTTAAAATGCTTAGTGGTCTAGATACAGCGACAAAATTACCTTTTCATCTTTTTTGAAGAAAATCGAAATTATTTTCCACTATGTAATAAAGATTAAAAAACTTTTTTTGTGTATTAACTTGAATTTTACAAAAAAACATACATCATATTTGTATCAATTACTGTTAAAACATTTATTTTAATAAAACTCAAGTTTTGTTTACCACTTTTTAGTCAAATATATAAATCCTTTATAACTTATGACTCAATTTATATTCCTTTGATACTTAAATCTATTCAAAGCTAGAAGATTATATTCAACAGAGGAACAAGGACTAACTAGGTATAAATATTTAATACATTCATTGTTAGAACTATTCGACCCCTAAAACAAACCCAAAGAATATCAAATTGTACTTTGGTCACAATCAGTATTATCTGACGTAAATGTTATTATTAAGTCCACTGTCAGCAGTATTCAGTCCTATTTTAATTGGAATGTGAAGGTTTTACTGTAAATTCAAACTGAAAGTGCTAGAAATGTTTACATAGACAGGCAATGTCTTGTTCATTATTCAAACTAGTTATTATGATAATTTAGCTAATTAGTTTGTTTTACCTGATTTTATCTATGATAGAGCAATGAAACAACGAAAGCCAGCTTTGTCTTTTTAGAATAAGGACAATTAAATTGCTTTTCAAAAATATTATAATTTACAGGGATTTTGTCAATACTATTTTTTTTATTTTAAAATAAATAAAGATTTGTATTAGGCTTCAACTTCAACACTTTAAAATTTGGAACTACAGAAAAAAAATTTATTTGAGTGAAGAACATAAAAAATTTGTTTCCTAGTAGTATTTAAATTTATTTCTCCTTTAACTTTTTCATACTGGTCGTATACGGAATTAACATTTATTTTTAAAGCAGCCGAACTTTTGGCAATGATTTCCTCATTCAAGGTCTTTGAAAACCCTGCAATTACTAGCTTTGTAGGTTTCAGTTAAATTTTATATTTCTCTTAATTATATATGCGATTTTAATTATAATATTCGTTGGTTTAATATGAATCAAAGGAATTTGATAACAGGACTTCATTTTCGATTAAGTATTTAATTTTATAGCAGCTGTGAAGACAATTATTCGAAAAAACATATCTTTAATTTATAGTGTAAGAGTAAATTTTATACTTCTTCACAGTATGATGACAAAGCTACCCTAATTTACCAAACTAGATCTTATATAATTAGTCCTTCATTAAAATGAATTAACCCGAAAACAATTCAAATAAATAATAAAATAATTTGAATAGAAAATAGAAACTAAGGAATGCATGTCAGGAATCAATCGAGGTTGACTTAAACTAAAAATATTTTCATTAAACGAAAAAAAAAAACACCAATTGTCCTTAAAATGAAGCTGACTAAAGACTTATGGAGCATAATCATTACTCCATTAAAATTTCTTGAATGCTTTTAGCTTTCTAAAAATTTTATTTCCCATTTAGATATAAATTCTTCTTTTCTTTTTGTGGAAAATTTCTTTTTGTAGCCAGATACAATTTCCCGAACATAATTACCATCCGTCACGTGAGGATAAAACCTTTTAGTTACAGGAAAGAAGAAAGTGTACCACCAGACACACTATGCTTTTATAGTAATAGAACTATAAATTGATGAAAAATTAAAGGAATTTTCAGAGGAAAAATTTAGTAATTTCGTAATTTAGTAATTGAGTAAACAATACATTTAAGTCTTATTGTTAGAGTATTTAGAGTCCTAGAGTATTATATAATGAGTGACAATGAGTTTAGTTTTCTCATTATCAACGCCAGCTTCTAGTTCTTTTAAATTTTGTTAAAAAAGAAGATTATTTAATTTATCTTCCAATTGTTCAGTAAATAAATTGTTTGAAATAATAAAATATGTAAACGACACGCAAATCTACAATTCTACACTACGAAAATCCCAAATGGATTTCTTTAACTCTTTAATTTGAAACTGAAACTTACAATCAACAACAACATCACTTAAATTAAACTCAGCCCATATTTCACTTATAATTTGAAGATTTGTTTATCCTAAATTAAAAAGCTGTGCATTTTTTATGCATCAGAGATTATCAAATTAGAGCCATATACTATTGAAACTTTCTAAAGGATACTCTTTCCTAAAATTTAATAAAAAATAATCAACAACTTGCATCCGTTTTTCTATAGAGTCTAAAAATTAAGCTATTTCACGCATAGTTAAACAAATGATCAAACTTTTAAGAAGTTTCCTAGAAACTATAATCTATTGGATGCTGTATAAAAGGGAATAAATATCTTAAGAAAACAACAAATGCTTTGTGCACTAAACAAAATGTAGACCCAATTTTTTGTTTTTCAAGTTCAAAGAAGAATTCAATAAGTAATTCAATGTTAGCACAGAATTTGCAGCTGTTGTATAAATTTTAAGTGTGCTGCCAAGAAACTTTTCTGCAACTCATATATAATACGTTTATTCAAAGTTTTGTGAGGAAATTAGAGAAAGGATAAATGCTTGAACAGTAAAAAGCTACACAAATTATACTTAAAGATTACTGATTTATCATTATCTAATTAAGAGTAATAAAAAAGATTTTAATCAAAATTGTTTAATTTTTTTCGAATCTGTTATTGAGTTTTTATTTATGTTAAGCAGCGGTATATTTTGTAGTATTACCATAACTTATCCGTTGAGTTTTAAGCTCTTACATAGCTTAATTATATAAAATGGACAAATTATTTACATTAAAATTTTACGTTACGTTAATTTATATTTTAATAGAAATTAAACATTTCCAGCTTTGAGTTTAGTTTTTTGCTTTACTTATAAATATAAATTATTAAAATTTAATTTTATCCTTTTTGTTTTAGTATATTTTTAGTATTTACCATCTCGACTTTTTCAATTTTTCTTTCATTTCTAAGCATTTTTCTTTAACTTTTAACACAGCCTAATTGCTGTGTCTTTTACTTTATTAATTAAGGTAAATTTAATACTACCTAAGAAATGTAATGATTAAAAAATAAAAAGGTAAAACGTTTCTTCAAAAAATTTAAAATATCATTAAAGGTTATCGTAAAAGAATCTTGAAATTTCCTATGGAACAAAGCATGCAATTGCTTTTTCTTATTTAGAAGCTTTAAACCAATTTTAATCACCATATGCTCCTTAACTAATTTTTACACTAAATTAAACTCTTTGGTACTTTTATATAAAATTTCTTTGAAGAATGTCAGATTTCGAGAAATCGATGAATCCGTGAATTCAGTATTTTGAATCTTAATATTTGAATGTTTCTAATTATAACAATAATAATTGTTAGCTTTATTATAAATATTTTCACTAATTTTCATTTATTTTCAATTACTGATACAGTTATTAAAATATACCAGAATTTTGGCTAGTATTTATTACTGCAGTTTTTGAGTAAAAAATAAATTGTTCTTTGTGTTTTGTCGTTAATAAATAAGAACACTATGAAAAGTTTAAGCTTAAAAGTTTTCCTTAGAAAAAAATTATTGTAGATTATCATTCAATTTTGAAAAATTTGTCAGCTTTTTTGCTGTTTATATACTTTAATTTCTTTACTGAATTTTTGCTTTTTGTTATTTTGTGCTACTTCGTATCTTAATTAATTACATTTGAAGGACCCAAAGGCAGCTCCTTAACTCTTTGAAAAAGTTCTACATGTACATTCCGGGTGTCAATGAGATTGAAAGAGCTGCCTGGCTTCTTAAGCTCCTTTTTCAATAGGTGCAAAAAACAAAAAAAAAATTTTTTCTTTTCAAAACTATAGCCCTAACGAAGTGAAAGTTGTGTCAATAGAATAAAGATGAATAACTGAAAGTTACTTGTGCTAAGAACTCTTAGGTATACTTGAGTTGGTGAGTTTTCTAACTGTATACCCAGTAAAAGTATCTGCATAAGAATTGTTGTTAGCTGCAAAGGACTTTTTTTTTTGTTTAGAATAGCACAAGCTTGTGGCTGATACCATTTTTTATTAAAATCCTTGAATTAACCTAAATGGATATAGAGAAAAAAAGTTTTGTCTCTTACTTTTTTTTTAACAAAACCCCATAAGTAAATTTAATGACGACTCTAGACTGTATCATTTAAAGCTTAATAAGTAAAGTCTTTTGTATTTCATTTTAAAAGTATTTCTTCTTTGCAACTTTTTATAATTAATTTATATTCATACTTAAGATACACTTTTTTAAGTGACTAAGTTAATGAAAAGAAAATATTCCACTTATTAATCTGTAATTAAATAAAATTATTTCAAAAAAATTATAATTTTCCCAGTAAGAGATAAAATATGTTCCAAAATATTGCATAAAAAAATAAATATATTTTTAAAGTAAATATTAACAGACAAAATATTTCGTAGGATATAATTTTCTTAGATAGCTCCTATTTTTATTTCAAAACTAAATTCTGTTGCCAAAATTTTAATTTTGAGCATGCAGAGTGAATAACTTTTAGGGAAACAAATTAATAAACTTTGTTTTGTTTCCCGTTTTTTGTGCTAGTGACGTATAAAAAATCTTACTATATAAAACAAATTTCAAACTTTAAATCTTATCCATAAAAAACCTTCACAGTTGTTAAAATGAACGGCCTTAAACGATTTAATAAATGAAAACTAATAATAATAACATAAGAAAATAATTTACTGCAGTCCTAGAAACTGTTTCAAAATGTATCATTCCTCTCATTTTTTATAATAATAAATAGAATTTATACCATCCTTGCACAGAATAAAATTTTCTTCGTTGTTGATATTTTTCATTAATTTCATTGCTTTTGCTACATGTAATTTTCTTTTATGTATACAAAAAACACATAAATCAGTATTCAAAAAATTGAATTTTGGGATTATTCAAGGTGAAATCATAGCAAAATATCTCCCAGTTCTACCTGCTATTGTATCCTAGATATTCCATTTGACTTATTCCTAATGATTAATGGAGGCATATCGAGATCCATTAATTTTAGCACATCAAGATGAGCTCAGTATAAGATTTATTAGTTCCTAATGTCAATGCACCTCCTTAAATTTTAGACAAGCATCCAACTAAATGTGTTTCTCCTTAATAAACAAATAATGCGTTTATGTCTTTTAATGAATTGATCATCTTACAACATTGTGTTTGTTTGAGACAGTTGTAAACAAATTAAGCTCAATAAATATCATCAATATAAAAATACTAGTTATAAATCACTATAACTAACATATGAATATTTTCAAGCTGTCAGTTAGTAGGAGGAGAACTACTTTCAAAATTGATTTTAAATAAAGCTTTTCTGAAATTTAAAATTCCTGAAAAAGAGTTCTTGTCTGTCAAACTCATTTCTAATATAAAAATAAATAAAGTAAATCTTTCGTTGTAACAGAAAGTTCTTGATAAAATGGAAATTTTTTTTTTGAATATATAAAGCTGTTAGGACAATTGCTAGAAAACAGAAAAAAAAAATATATTAGATTATAGAAGAAATTGTTATTCTTGTGTTACAGCTCAAGATTTTAAATGCTCACAAAATATTTTTCGCCTAGTAATTTTTTAAAAGTTTTACTAAAAATATAATTAAGAGTAAGAAAATGTGCGAAAAATTACAATTGGACTGTAACAAAATTTTAATCTCACAGCAAAAGAGTTAAACCTCCTGTTTAAAGATAAACCTCCTTTAAAGATATTTCATTATTCCTTGGGGCCCCATAATATCAGCTGCAAACCATGTAATTTTTTGTTAGTTAGAATTAAATTATTTGCTGAACTCTGAACAATGAGAATCGTGGTTTGCTAAAAATATAGTTTCATGGTAACCTTACTAAAGTAGTCAAAACAAAACAAATTTTATATGTTTTATACATGAAAAACTAAAGAGATTAAACATTTTAAACTTTTAGTTCTGTTGTGCTCAAATTTAACAGAAATTGGAGTCTTCAATCTAAAGGAATATACTCCTCCAAAAACTTCAATACAGCACTTTTTAAAATTAACACATTCTTTGATTATGCTATATTATTTATTAAATTACTAAATTGATGAAAAAAGAGAAGTTCTTTTTGGCGAAAAAATTACATAACCGCAACAATGCTGTTGTCAAAGCTTTTATGCTTTCAGATGTTGATGTTTTGCTCAAATTTTACATAAAACCATTTATAAATTCAACTTAAATTACTTTCGAAACTAAGATTTCGTTTTAAGGTATGTGAGGTAAATTTGTGAAAAATATTTTTGCCTGGTACCAAATTTTATATCACCTCCTACCACCTCCATAAACTTCGTATAACTCTTTATTTTATGTTTAATGTTTATTAATTCTGACCTTAGGCTATAAAATTAACTAATTGCTTAAATTAAAACAAAATATTTTTAGAAAATAAAATTATATAATTTTTTGCGGTTCATTTTCAACATTTTTTTATATTGTATTTTTCAGGAAAAATATCTTAGCTTTTGAAGTGAATGTTTAGAAAACTGTTAGTAATGCTCATAATGTTTTAGTCAATACAGGAAATTTTAGACGTATGCTTGAGCTGAATTGAACTTATTGTTAGTAGAAAAATTTTTAAAAAACTTATCTATTTACAAGAAATTTAATACATCAATCAATCTTACGCCTTATCTTCAAATATCCTCTTATTGGTATGAAACTCTTTCCTCTTTTATTGTCAATCACTTTCAGTTCTGAAAAATTAACTTTTTTCTAGTTGTTTAAAAAGGTAAAACAAAAAAAAAATTATTGTTGTTCCGATGTCAACTGTCAACCTGGTTAATAACTTAAAGAAAAACAAATGAAGAGTTGACATCTAAAAACTACTGTCCTTTCTCCTTAAATGTATTAAATTTTACTTTAATACTAATATTTTGTCCGTCTTTAGAAATATCAAAAAAGGTTCTATTTTATGTAAGAGCCAACAACCTGCTTTAAATAACTAAATTATGATTAGTAAAATCTACTACCCAAGAAAATCTAATGCAGTTTTTGGTTAATAATTTTTTAATATATCGCTTAAGGCCCACCCAAGTCTAGTTTTTCAGAGCCCTAACTAATGTAATAAAAACAAGAATTATTTATCATGGAAATTGTCGTTAACCGATTTTATCCATTACTTGTTTTTGTTAAAGCCCAAAAAAATGGACAAAAATCATTCAAAAAATTCTGAAATTTTGTTAGGAAATTTATTGAGGGTCTTTTAAAGGGCCATAAAAATAAGGTAGATGCCATTAAATGGTCTGTTAACTGATAAAATAAAAACAAAATTACAGCAACAAAATTGTGAAAAAGTATCCTGAATTTATTTTTACTGTTAAAAATGCAACAGTTAATTTTGTGCTACATTAAATATCCGGATTTCCTTTGCATTTTAAAAGCACTTAAACATGCATCAACACTAAGAGCTCGTTAAAATGGCTGCAACAAGGGTTAGCCTCTTTCTTTCTGGCCTTTAATGCTTGAAGTGAAAAACTACTGCATCCTGTACCCGTGAAAAACTTTTATAGACAATGATTTTTTTAAATAGAGTTACCAGTTTTTGTTTGATATTTGAAATTTTCATTTAGTTTAGACCCTATAACATATTTTTAATTATATCAACAAGTTAAGCTCCAAAACTTCCTATGAATTTTTACCTGTCATTCATTTTTACTTGAGAACCGATCAATGGATCATAAACCAATATAAGTTTCACAATATAGCATAATGTCAATAATACTAATAAATTAAATGTAATTAAATTAAGATTGTAGTAAACGAAACTTTAAAAACAAATTTATTTTTGTAAAAAATAAATCAATGAGTTAAAAATTTGACAGAAATTTAAATATTTGTTCCAGTTATCTTTTATGATTTACCATACTCCAAAATTAATTGCTTTTACCCTAGTTTTGTTTACTTACTTTTAGGTTAAGGCAATCGGATGGTTCTTGGCATGGACAGCTATAATTTATCTTAATACTTGGCAAAATTTTGAATGGTTAACTAAAACCCATAAAAGACGTAAAATTTGTTTAAATACAAATAAATTTATACTGAACACTTGCATATTCCTTTGAATTCGAAAATAAAGATATATTACGAACAGATATTATATATTTATCTATAATAGCCTTTAGAATAATCGACGTCAATTACAATCCCCATGTTTTAAATGAGTAGAAGATTAATGTTAGCAATATGTAAAGTTCTCAGTGATAAACTTGTGTCAAAGATTGAAAATGTCACAATCTACTTTGAATCCAATCCATTTATTACTATATAAGTTTTAGATTAAGCTGTTGAAAGGAAAGATTGACCATAGTTAGGAAGCACATGCTTTAAAATCTATTTTCATCAATTATAAACCAGAAAACTGTCAGAAAATGGGTAGCAATCGTTTTTTATTTATTCAATCTGGACAACCCTTTTCCACTACAGATAAAGCCATATTATATAATACAGAAAATTAACATCTGTCTTCTGGGAAAAATTTTTATTTCATAAAATAATCTTATTAACTTGACAATTTTTTGAAGTTTCGACTTTTTTTAATCTGTCACTCAACAGAAAGTGCAGAAAGTCATTTATATCAGCTGTCAATCATTAATGCTATTCAGAGTTTTAGTTTTTATCATAAATATAACCCTTAATTGGATAATACTCAACTTATTTGAGTACATACATATCTATATGCAATTTTCATTTCCAATTGGGGGGTTTTGATTTTGGTTTGTATTACCTAATTATTTTTCTTAGAGAGCTACTGGTTTGCAAATATGATTCTTGAAAAATCTTTGTAAAGTAAGACTTTCTTCATTTGAGAAAATTTCGAATTATTTTGAGCATTTATTCTCAAAATGACTTATAGGTCTAAAAGTGAGATTATATATTTTATAAATAAAAGATAACAGCTTAAACAAGCATAAAGCTAATCTTTCCAGATTAGTCTATATAGATTGTAGCAGAATTGTGACTACAATGAGAAAAAAATTACAAATGGTTTTTCACTTAACACGAAATCCTTAACTCCTTTTGTAAACAAATTACACTTCATTTTCAATGTTGCTGTAATTAATCTAGAAATATTAAAAAGTGATTTACAGTGTATAAGACTAGAAACAATTCTATTTCAAGCTTATAATTTTAAAATTGATTTTAATAAAGTAGATATAAGCTAACAGAAGCGAAATTAAGAAGAGCTTCCATCTTAAGGAGTAGCCATTGTATTTATTCACCATTAATAGCCCTTAGTGTGTTCTTACTATGCAAAAAAAGGATGGAAATCAAGGTTGTATAGAATAATAATAATTTGACATAAAACAACTCGAAAATTGCGAAAGAAAAAATTTACTGCTTAAACAAAATAACCTGATTGATGGATGTCCTCAGTTTAACGATATAAATAAACCCGAAGAACTTTATTGCATTTAAAGAATTTTAATATTTCAAAAGAAACTGCTTTTTAGAAATATTTATGGAATCAAAATCTATTAATTTTAGTTTTGAAACTCTCCAAAAAATCAGGCAATTCCTATTTTGCATTCGTTTTTACTTGAATTAGAATTTACTTTCATTTTTTCATTAAATATACCCAAGATTTTAATGAACTTAAAAGATTTAAAAAGTAACAATATGGCCTCGCATGCTGTAAAAAAGAGCATTCAAAAAAATTATAAGGTGTGAAAATTATAAAAGTGTGAAAATCAAAATATTGTTGATAGCAAAATGACGCGTGAAAATGCATTTTGTAGAACAAAATCTAAGCCAAATTGCGCCTAGCAGCAATTTCCCCGTGGATAAAGAGCATTTTATTCTTTTGAGCTTTATACCAATTGACTTTTTAAGCTTAAAATAACAATGCAGCTTACGAATTCGGTTTATGGCTTCACTTTAGCCAAGTTAAAGAAGAAAGCTCTCGAATCATTTTATTTAGTGAAAAAAGTTCAACTTTTGGAAAAATAACTTAATAAAATTAGTTTGACCGAGCTTTAAAATTTTGAAATCTTATTTTTTATGAAGCGTTTGTTAAAAACATTAAATGCTGTTTTTAGTTTTATGTTTTTTAATTTCTATAATTTCCTAGCATATTTGCATACTTACAAAATACAAACAAATTATAAAGAAATATAAGATAATACACACATTCAAATTTTTGCAACCTAGATTTGATTTTACATAGCATAAACAGTATAAAATCAAAAGAAACTAAATATAGCTAAACTAAAATCAGTTTGGACAATAAAAGGAATACTTTGTGAGTTATTAACTTTAACTCTTATGATCATTTACCATTTGGTATCTGCGTTCTAGGACTTTCACGAAATATGAAATAACAAAACTGCTAATTTTGTAAAGGGAAAATTTTTCATTTCATTATAAAGTTCAAATTTATATCTCTGTTTTAAATAAAACTGGTCAAATTTAAATAATTTCATTGGTAAATACCAATGAAACGCAAAGCCATAAGCAAACTTTCTTTCCGATTTGTTCATTCAATCAGATTTGTACGAAACTTAAGAGTTCTTAAAAGTTGCAACATCAGCTGGAATGGATAACAATAAAATAACTAAGAGGCGACTTCAAAAAATTCCTAAATAAATAAGAAATACTATTAGTTTTCAAAATTTAACTTTAGTTTGGTTCATCCAGTGCACTTGATTACGTTTGACAAGTTAAAGCTTTGAGTCAATGTCAATAACAGACAAACAATTTATTTGTAGTGTGCTTAAAAGTATCTTCCCAAAATAGCTTAGACCTTAGCGTTCAACATTTTAGCATAGTTATCGTTCTGATACTTCAAGTATGCTTTTATTTTTTTCTAAGCAACTAGAGTTTTGGACTTAATTAGTGTTTTTCTAAGGAAGGCCTTTAACCTGCTAACACTATGCTCAATTTTCTCAAAAATTGCCTTAAACGATCTTATTTTATTAATTAAGAATTCGGCAAGCTCTTAACAAGCCCAAAATTTATTTAAATTTATAGAATTTTTTCTGTTTTTGCCAAAAAGTGAAAACAACTGCTGTAAAATTTTTTTCTATATTTTTTGTTGCCCCCTCCTTGTAGCGAGTTTTTAGTATAACCATTGGGTTTCCCGGTCTTATTTTCAACCAAAAATGTTTTTGTTAATCGATGGAGAAACTATTCTTACTATTATAAAAAAATTAATTTTCCGAACGCGCCACGTCATATTGGACTCCAGTGTGTATGCATTCTCTTATCACAGATTGTTCCCATTGTTTATTCTATATTTTTTTTTTATTAAGAAATGGAATAAGACTATAAATTAAATAGTATTAGTTATTAGCAATAAAATCTAAGGGAAAATGACAGTAAAAAAAAGCTTTATTTTAGCAAATAAAAATGAATTTATTTAAATTTTATTCTTAAATATATTTTTTATTTTTATTTAATAAAAGACATACGAGTAAATACAGCCAAATCTAAAATGTGTCAGTCATTTTTGGCCGAAATCTATTGGGTTTACAAAATGAGGCCCCATATATATGTAATTAGTAAACAATAATGCTAACTTACACCAAAATATTTGTCAAAATTTTATTATTTTTCTTAACTTTCTCGTTCCTTGATAACAGCTTCCAATTCAGCACGTAATAATTCTCGTTTTAATTTCCCTAACTCAAACTGTAAATGAAAAATAAAACAAAAAAACATCTTCTCAAGTTTGAACTTGATCTACTTAAATTCATTCACCTGAATATCACTAGACATAACCACTGTGTTATCTTTATTCATACAACAAGATTGGTTGTCGGACACAGAATCCGGTTCGTCAGCTACAGTTGCATCTGCCTCAGGTAATAATACATCTTGAAATTTTTTTAATTCATTTCTTAAGTAATCAACTTCGGATTCCAGAAATTCAACCTATACCAAGTTTAAGGTTATCATTTATTTTATTGAAATTGATTCATTCATTTTCTTACAGACTCTAATTCGAATTCTAGCCCGTCAATTATGTCATGTGCCTTATAAAGTTTTTCTTGTAATTTATCAATTTTTCGTTCTAATTGAATTTTTGATGTTGCTCTTTCATCATTAATTTTAGTTTCATTTAAAGAACCTTAAAATAATTTTACGTATTATCCGTTTAGTAGGTTGAAGACTATATATTAATACCAACTATGTCGAATTCTCCTTTTCTAACGATATGCGGTAAAGTTTTTTGCTTCCTAAACACTTCTTCCAGAGATGCAACACGTTTTGCTTTAACTAAATATTTCTCATGAAGTTTATTATATCTTTTTTTTAAGCGATTTAAGGCATCTGAAATTTCCTCACGCTCTGATTGCACTTTATGCAGCTGCATTTTATATTCCAAACTTATATTTGAACAGAAATTAAAGTTTTGAGTCAATTCTTGCATTTCATTTAATAGTTTTTTATTTTCTTCAGCTAATCTTGAGTTTTGAGCACATTCTAAAAATAAAAACTTAATATTATTTAAAGTTTTTTAATATTTTTGTTTATATATTTTAGTAACAACCCGTATCTGATTTGATTTTTAGTTCCTTAATTTTAAGGTTTAATCGAAAAATTTCTGATTCAAAATTTATTTCAGTCATTTTTTTGTTCCACGAAATCACTTTGAGCTTGCTAATTTGTCTGTTTTTGGTGTATTTCTCACATTGTTATCGCTAAATTGTCTTATCTTGTGTAACAATTAAGCTTTTTTTTTTTTGATTAAAGTGACATTAGGTGAAGAGGCTTTGAAATAAATTCTTTGCAAGACTTTACGATGCTTCAGCATTTAATAAAGAAATAAGTAAAAGTAATGTTTGTGTTGATAAGCTTACAGCTGTTTATGTTTGAAATATTGACAACAGTTACAAAGTTTTGTAAGTTAAAAACCAAAAAATTTATTTATTCTTTGTTACAGTGAACTTTATAATTTTAAAATATTCAAAAACGTCAGAGCTCCCTAGGATGATTCCTCTATTCTGTACTCTGAATATATTGAAAGAAGAGATCCATTCATTCAAATTTTTGTTATTAATACCTTCGTTATATCATACGCTAAAGAATTGATAGAAAAAAACAACAACCACCATATTTTGAAAATTAAAATTTAGATTTATTTTTTACTTCAAGAAAAATATTGATTTTTGACTAATTTTAATGTGTTCTTTGTTTCACAGTTCACAGCAAGACGTTCATGTTTTTACATTTGAATATAATTAGCTTATATTCAAATATATTGTAATTACAATTTTAATAAAATTTTTGTTCTTACTCAATTGAACTAACAAAAGAGAGAGGACTAAACACCTTCACTTCAATAATTTTTAAATAGTGAATTCCTTTAAAGCAAAAAAAACTTTAGAGCATTTTTCTTGTTGTTATATTATTCAATCTTTATATTAAATTTTTTGCCAAAAAAGTACATAAAAGCTATTTGAAATGTAGGAATAGGATATTATTAAATTAATTAGCATAATTAAGTCAAAAAGATAGCAATGCCTTACTAAATATTTTACCATAATTTTTACTTATCTATCATTTATGATAAAAATGTTTCACTCATTTCACAAGAATTTATTCAATTTTAATTATCATTAAAATTACTTATGTAGGACTTAAATTGTTAACTAAAGTAAAAGTTATGCATATATATTTATGTAATATCAGTGATAAAAAGTACTAAATGCTACGCTTATTATTTAATTTTCTAGTTTTACTAAAACTATATAATAAAATTTGTCAAAAAGTTATTCGAATTTATTTTAAATAAGTAAATATATAAAAATATAAATATCTAAATGAGCTAAAACTAAATGATTAAAATTCATTTTTCATGTTTAAATTGCATAAAATCATTGCACATGGTGATCTGGTTTATATTTTAAGTTTATATAATTTGAATTGTATACTTTAAGAAATTTCGCTATCACTTGATATCCAGTTCAAAGCAGGATTTTAAAAGCCCCAGTTTATCCTACCTCTCTTACTAGTATTGGCATAATCAAAACAAGAAAGTTATTCATTTCCAAGAAATTGAATACATTAAGCATTATACATGCCAGAAATTTAATTTATCCAGCATCAGCCTTCTGACCTTGCCAGTAGTCTTTTTTTTCTTTTTGTTTTATATTCACGAAAAATTTAATTTAAAAAGTCTTCCTTAAAGTAATTCCTTATTAATGTGGGTCCCATGTATTAATTACGTTTAGTTACGAAAATATTCATTTTAATTCAAATTTATTTATTTTTATATTTGATGCATTTACTTTTAATTTAGTCAACAAAAAATGTAAAATCTTCCGATTTCACTAAGAAAAAATATATTTGGAATTATTTCCTATAGGAATAGTAGAAGTTTAAAGCAAAATTCTCACCAGCTAAAAGCTACCTACTGAATGGTACACATGAATTAAGCATAATCTTAAAATAATAAAGTTTTTTATCTGTATTTCTAAAATAAAACCTCATTTATTTCATACAAATATAACATGAACATTTTTTGTTTCTTTATGATTTGTAATTGAATAAATTAAGTTCTTTTGGATTAAATTCTGTAACATAAGAGACATCAATCAAAATAAAGCATATTTGAAATTTTACCTAAAAATAGTGTTTAATAGATTGAGCTGTTCGCATTTAAAATCTCCAAAAATCCTTTTTCCTATCCTTTGATCTATATAAGCTTCAGTGCTGATAGTATATTTATTTTATTTTTATCTTTTAGTACAAAACGTTTTATTTGCCTGCTTACTAGACATCAAATTCATCTTCTGATAAAATGAAGATGTCTGCTATCTTTGTTTTACAAATAGAAAGCTGAGATAATTTCAAATCGATTACATATTTGTAAAATATATCAACGTCAATTTTAATTTTTTATAATTTCAAAAACTTTAAGCCACCTTTGTCACTGTAAACATTTTTTCATTTTACAATAGTTAGGTTAGGGCTTTCTTAAAAATTTTGTAAAAAGGTAATTATCCTTATACTAACTTACTAAAATTACTAAAACTTGTATAACTTTATTAATAGTATGATTCTATAATCTCTTAACTAACAATATTTTTTATAGAAAAATTCCTTTTTAAGAACCTTTAAGTAATATCCACTTTGTACATTTAAAACTATTGTAACTTGTCACAATGAGAACCTATTCCTATTCAATGACCCACGTACCTATTAGCTACATAAGAACTACATTCCTTAAAACTAACGCTCAGATTGAATAATAAATATATGCCATAGTATTTGTTGAACTCTACAAGATATTTGGCTGATACCACCTTTCAGATCCGCCAATGGCTTGTCCACCTTTATATAATTTATATATTGTATAGCAGGTTTTGTTTTTGTCGAGAAAAACCAATAAAGGGAAGGTAAAAAAAGAAAATATTAAATAAAACATAGCAACAGTTCACTTAGTGACACTTCTTAAAACCCTCGAGGGTTTCAGAATTA
This sequence comes from Acrocera orbiculus, assembly GCA_947359355.1. Taxonomy (NCBI): domain Eukaryota; kingdom Metazoa; phylum Arthropoda; class Insecta; order Diptera; family Acroceridae; genus Acrocera; species Acrocera orbiculus. Next base: position 8,610,873 of record OX375757.1, read on the forward strand.
TATATTTTGAATTGAATGCCTTTCGCCGAATACAATTAGCTAGGCCGTTGCTTAAGCTGTCCCAATTAAAATATTACGTGAATTTATGCCAAATCTATGCCTTAAGCAAAAAGGCGTGTCCATATAATATTATTGTACATAATCTATAGTAATGGTTATGATGCATAGTAAAACATAGGTGTTGAGCCTATCGTTTCATTTTTTTTTTGTTTTAATCCAAAGAAGTTTTTTTACCACTGGTCAGCATTGATTGCAATATATGCTGCATTATAATGCAGTTCACTTCTGAACCAATTTTTTAGATCAAATTTTTTTTCTGTTGTTATCAGTATTGCTATTATTGGTTGTTTCTCCTACGTAATATATGTTTAAATATATGAAAAATTTCATTACTTTAACCGGCCTTGGTATAATTGAAATTTTGTATAAAAGCTCGATTGCATTCTGTATCCATCGTAGTTGAATTTAAAGCCTTTTGTGTGTAAGAACTATAGATATTAAAACGATTATCTTTTTTTTAAAATGTTATCTAAAGTAAGAGTTTTTAAGGACCCAACTTTTATTTGATTACTAATCATTATTATATTTCAGTTAATTGCGATTGCTGCTTTTGTTGCATTAGTTAATGCCGTTGATTACTCTGGATTCCATGGTAATCTATTACATCCAGCACCTACTTATATCAAATCTTTAGCACCAGCTATCAAATATGCTGCACCTGCTCTTGTTAAAACTGTTGAATATGAGGCTCCAGCTCATTATGATTTCTCATATGCAGTTCATGATGGACATACCGGTGATATAAAGAGTCAGAGTGAATCACGTAAAGGTGATGTAGTACATGGACAATATAGCCTAATTGATGCTGATGGATTCCGTCGTATTGTTGATTATACATCAGATGCACACAATGGCTTCAATGCAGTAGTCAGACGTGAACCACTGGGCCATAAAGTTATAGCACCTATTGCTAAAGTTGCTCATTTAGCTCCTGCACATCTTACCCCAGTTGCCAAAATTGCTACACCAATTCACTATGCAGCACCAATCGCTCATTATGCTGCACCTGCCCACGTATCTGTCAGTGGTCCAGCTCATGCTTATCATTATTAGCTTATGGTGCCATCAAATTATCTTAAAAAAACTGAATATTTATAAATAATACTGTAGATAAAATCCTCTTGTACATAAATTTTGCAAATTAAAACAAATTTAAAATAATTGAAATATTTTTTCTCATACATAATATTTTCTAAAATATTATTAACAAAAGGCATTGTGGAAGTTAATTTGAGGAATCACTATCTTTTAGTATATGCAAATACGATTGATTGATTCCTTACTTATCACTACAAAATCAAAAAGAAAGTCAACTCTAAAGGAATTAAATATATTATTTTATGACTTTTTCAGCTCCATCTATACTTGATAAGCGTATTTTGAAATTAAAAATTTTTTGAAATATGATTCTGGTGCCTATTTTGAATAAATATCTGGTGCTTAATTAAAAAGTGACAATAGATTTGGAAAATTTGCTTTTGTTATTTTCCAAACAACGAATTTGGAAAGTTCCGCGTGTTTATTTAAATACCCTCATACATCAAAACTTTGACTTGATTATTCAAACGCTATTTAATTCACAAAAATCGTATACATTTAGTTTCCTGATCTTAAATGCAGCCAAAAAAAACACCGATAGTACTGACTCTTCTTGTCGCACTTATCATTTCCCAAGGAAAAATTTTTTAATGAGAAAAACAAACAAATTTTAACAATATGATAGCTATGCCTGGAAAATTTTATTACAATAAAAGAGATTTTTGTAATCGTAAAAAACAAAACTTTTTCACCAGATAAACAAATTGGCAGTCATCTGATTTGAGAGTAGCCATGGTAAAAGTCATCAAAAGCAACCAAAAACGTAACAAGGCCATTGTCTGGATTGACTTTGACATTATGTTGCTACGGGTTATCACGGTTGAAAACAGATTTTCTATATGAGTATTTAGAGACAAAAGAAAAATGAAAATAAAATATTGCGTGTCTCTTTTCATGTAATTGAAATTATCCTTTATATCATACATAGTAATTTTAGCCGGAATTTATTTCGAAAATAATGAAAGTTTCATAACTAAACTACTTCAAAAAGTTAATACATTTGGCTTCAAGTTGTTTGATTTTAACACTACTACAAAAATTAATTTAAAATATTTAATATCCTAAAGTAAAATAATCAGCTAATAATGGCCAGCTTGGCGTCCATAATGGTATTCTGGTTTCCTTTCAGGTATTGGAATTTTGATATCAGTTGGCTCTCGAATGACATGTGCCTGGAATCCACTATGTTTATCAGCTGAATACTTAACAATACGTTTATGTCCATCTGAATCGATTAGTTCATAGCTGCCTTCAACAGTATGTCCTTTACGACTTTCTTTTTGACTTTTAATGTCTCCAGTATGAGGATCATGTACATGATATGAAAATTCATACTCAACAGGTCCATGTTTATCATCATCCTGGTAGTCAAGCTGATGATGGTATTCTGCTGCTGTTACCATACTTACAATACATAAATAAAGGATATACTGTTGAAAAAAGGACCAATATAGTTGTATCAGTATTATTAATAAATATAAAGAAGTTTTACCTTTTTTAACATTGTAAACATTTGATATGAGCTGTTAACCCTTCTTTGATGTGCTTGATGATTCTGTTGCATTTTTCATCATAAATTTCCTATTTATACAGCCCATGAGCCAAAATTTAACAATCACCAAAAAAAAAAATTATTTTATATGATTTTATGTTAAGATTAAACCTAAAATGGGAAAAAGTAAACAAAAGATGAAAGCGAAAATATGATCAATTCAATAAATGATAATTTCTTTGCCGGCTAATGAGGTTGAAGACTTCTTCTTTCAGATATATCTACGCATTCATATTACAATCGGACCAGAAATCTCACAATTACTTTAGTTGCATAACCTTAAACCGTAATTTGGTTTTTATATATTTATTTATATTTCCTTTTTTATTTTTCACCAATACCAGGTGCACAAAAAAATAAACTTATTTTAGTGCATTTAATCAGATTTTAGTGATTGTAAATGAAAGTTCCGGTGTTTTGTATAAGCAGCAAGGTCGATTACTACCTTGATCTGAAAATTGTTTTGTCATATTTTATGGTTCTTTAACAACATTCACACATTTTTCATCTTCCCATGAATTAAAAATTTATATAAAGTTCATTATAAATATTAATCTAAACATATTATGGATCAGAGATAAATTTTTTATGAGTAATGCGGATAACATTGATCTCCTAAATTTTTGAAATATAGTTTAAAGTTTGTTTCATAAGTCGGCAGATGCTACTTTTTAAAGAAAAACGAGATTTAGTAGCTAAAAAGCGTAACTTTCCTATTATACACAGGCTTTATCGAAAGAATAATTTGATTTTCTCTTTTATGCAAAATTACCTATAACTATTTATGATTATATCGTTTGATAAAGCCGATATCTTAGTTATGTTATTATTTTTAATTAAGTTTAGTGTAGTATTTTTGGAAAAACAGTTTTCAAGTACTTGAATTAATTTAGAATAATTCAAAGATTTCAAAATCCATAAAACAACATGCGTTGCTGAAGTTAATTTCAAAATTAAATAAATCCTATAAATATCTGTTATAGATATTTTTAGCCAACAACAGAAATACATCTCAACTATCTCAACTCAAATCACATTTAAACAGACTGTGTCTAGGTTAGCATTTTGGACAGCAGTATTTGAGGCGATATTATAAGAGTTTGTATATTGACTGCAATAATTACATTACAAGTCCTTTCGAAAAATATCATTTGTACCTTTCTACTAATTTTATTGCATTATTATTTACGGTAAGTCAATTTAATATAATAAAACTAGTTAGCAAGGAGAAAAACTATAGCCTATAATACTGCTTTCCAAAATGCTAATGTATACAAAGATACAAAGCCATAGACAAAGTCTTCAACTGATTTTATGTTATACTTCGTAAAATTAGCATCATTTGATTTTTGAGTCCTTAATTTTTTGATTAAAATCATCCTAAACTTGATTATGATTCGACTGCTCTTCTTTACAGTTTATTTAAATTTAATTGAAATAAAATTATCCATCAATATTTTTTCTAAAGCTTCATAATTTTTCTCGTTTTTTTTAATTACTGGCTATATTTTGGATTGAAGATATTGTAACACTTATTAGTTGTAAAGGATTTGGTAATTATTAAATTCAAAGTGAAATATTTTAGGCGAAACCACTTAATTTTATCATCTTAAGAACTGAAACATCTTTGAGTGGAAGAATGTTCCTTTTTTTTACTTATTGCATGTCTAAACTAACATAAAGTTTTCAATAGCTGTTCCACTAGATGGCACAATGTGTTTTTGGCATACGATATATAGGTGAAATGTATTTATAAATTCATGTTTAATTGTAATATATATATACATATGTATACATAATATTAAGATATAAAATATTATTTATGTTAAGAAAAGTATAATTGTGACACTGTCGACAAATAGTGAACAAACTGCAGTCGAAAATGGTGCACAAAAGTAATTCAAAGAGAAGTGTAATCAATGCAAGCAGGATTTCGATTAGCTGACACCAAAATCTGATCGTAATTACTTTTTTTTACCAATTTCACAATCTGTACAGTGTTTATATAACTAATCTTTAGTCCAGAGTGTATATGATGCAAGAAATACATATTTGCCACATATGGTTACTTTTAATCTTTATTTGCTCAATTTAAATCAAAATTTTAACTTATTTTAATTATTTTAATTTTAAATTTTATATTATTCAATGGAGGGAAAGAAAATTTAGTCATATTAAATGCTCGGCTATAAGCTAAAATTTCAAATTTAATGTAACTTAAAATTAAACTACATTTTTTATTTACTAATTTGAAATTAGATCTATCTGCATGTCATTATGATAATTTATTGTATATTGGCTGCAGTCCTTTTCACATTTATAGAAATTTATTTACATATTTTTAAATTTTAAATTAATCGTTATTTCATAAAACAAACCTTAAATTGACTTTTTAGAAGGAAATCTTTATGTTTTAGAAAACGCATGGAATATTTTGTAAATTAAAAAGGAAACTTTAAAAAAGATTTCACTTATGAAAATTGTTAAGCCTAAATGAATAAAGAAAATATTTTACTTCATGAATTTATGAATTGTATCGCACCTCCTTGTGATACCATTGATTTATAAAAGTCTATTGCACAAATGAAAGCTATTTTTTCATTGAATAATGTTTTTATTGAAACTTTTCAACATTGAATTTCAAGGAAATTCAACCACTATAATTTCTAATTGGAAGCTTCATTTGAAGCCTGAAGTTCTATGATGCATGAAATTTTTCGTTATACTCGTAGTAACTACTTACCTTCATTTCTATGGCTATAGTATAATTAAGCATTTATAAGCAGGAAATAGAAAAGTATTATAGAAACAAAAAAATTCAAATAAAATAATAATTACATGCTGTATTTATGAAAATGTTTAAGGAGATCAAAAGACAGGACTACGAGAAAAACTAAAATTATATAAGACGATTAGTTTCATATTTAATTCTAATATTTTTTTAAGTTTTTATATTTTGTACTAAGATATAGTTCTATATTATTTTTTGCCTTAACATTTTACTGTCTTGGTTTTCCTAAAGGAAAAAATGTTACTATAATTATATTAGAATTTGACTAGAATCAATATTTGACTTTGATATGCTGAACCACCACTTTATTTGGAGTCCTCTGGTTTTTTTCAATTTTATCAAGCTTTATTATTTTAAATAGACTGACTCATTTATTTTCACTAGAATCCATTTATTAACTGCTCTTTAATTTAAGTCGGCTGAACAGGGGAAAGTCATAACAAGCGAAACTTATACTCGTACACATTTTAAAAGACTGAAAAAGAAAATTTTTGTAATGAAAAAAATCATGAAAAATTTCTAGATCTTTTTTAACACTTGACTTTATGGTGTTTTAGCTTTTTGGAAACAAGTGTAATTGATATTATTTATTTTATGTATTTATTTCTTAAACTTTATTTTATTGTTTGCTAAAATCTATGGCCGTATAATTTATACAAAGTGCCTTTAACTTTAAAAAAATTATGTCAGAGAGGTAAATCTCCCTTATGGCTCTTAAATAATCTTAGCGTAGGTATAATTTTAAACAAAAGCTAAAAAAAATTGAAACTACTAATAAGTGAAAGCTTTATTTACAGCCGTGATGAAATAATTTTTCAACTATTAATCACTTTTTTTGCTATTCAAAAAATTTGTACAATACATTTAATACATTTAATAGAATTTATAGTGAAGAAATTCTTCATTATTCAGTACAAGAAGAAAAGAAAGCAACTTTCATTATGTAATAATAAAACTATAATATTTATGTCAATCAATTTCTATTAAATTTATCTAAGCCTTATCAGAAATTTTGTTAGCCTCGCGGATAACTGTAAGCTGTACTATTTATTGAAAATACCAAAGTAATTACATTTCAAGTAACTATTATTATTTCAGCTTAAAAAGTAGTATATTATTCATATTTTCCCAGAGGCTAAAATGGTAGCAGTCATTTACTTTTGATCTTGAGGGCTCTGATCTTGTACATAAATAGTGCCAGATGCTGCCCTTAGTTAGTAGTTCAAGTTCAGAATGTTCAGCGTCACAATGTTTAAGGTATTTTGTATTTTATTTTTCAAGCCAATAGTTTAGTATAATTTATTTTGTTTAGATTTTGATATTATTCTGCTATATAGCTACTATTGCTGCTAAAAAGTTTTTGTACTATGATCCATACACACAACTTGCCGTCTATTTGAGCGAAAATCAAATACCCTTATTATATTATCCTAGTGATCTCGGAAGTTTTGTAGATTTTCCTGAAGATTTTTATTTCATAAACGATTATTATTATTATAATTAAAATATGGAGTTATTTCTTTGATTAAAATTTAACCCACCAACTATCATTGCATCTCTTCAGTGTCATGGTTATCAAAAGGAATGAGTGATCTTCAAATAAAATATTATGATATTTATTTAATTATATTAATACTATATTTAATATATTTGACACTAAAAGACAGAAGACTTGAATTTTTCCAAATTTGGAATTTTTTAATCTCAAAAATGGGGATATTTAATGTAAGCAATCATTTAAGTTCCACAAAAGATTAAAAATTAGTTTCAGGAATACAACAATATCGATTTTTAAAAGTAAGATATTAATAAAGATACTAAATTTTTTTTTCTTTTCATTCATGGTATGGATTAATATGGTGCACTCACTACCTTGTCCTTGTATATATAACGATTACAAGATGCAGGGTCCCTTTTTTTTACGGTGTAGATATGGCCAGGTTACAAAAATGTTAAAAAACTACTTTTATACATTTTAATTTGTGTATAATATACATACGTAACCAAATATTTTATCTTAGTTTTTTTCTTTAGAGATTCGACTTGAAAATAAAGTTAAGTTGATTCTTATTCATGCCACAACTAATTTGTTATCTTTTTGTTTCCGCTCTTATAAATTTTTTGAAAATTTTTTATTAAATAAAGCCATACATAAAGATTTTTAATATATAATATTTTTAATCATCTAAAGTCTTAAAATGTATATAATTTACTGGAGCACAATATTTTTTGTACTAAGATGTCCAGGACCTAAGCCAAAAAGCAAATTATTAATTTTCTAGTTAAATAATATATTTTTTTATAGAAAAACCTAAAATAATTGGTATCTTTGTTGTTGTTGCTGCTGTTCTCAAACGCTCAAATTTTGAATAGTGATCTCGATATTTCTGAATATATTTTTAAAGAAAATACAAATAAAAAAACTTAAACCAATAATTTAAATGTTACTTCAAAATTTTCAATCGGTTCTCTTCTAACATTTGCAATAAATCCAGAATTTCCATCCACCATATATTCAACAATACGTAAATATCCATCAGGATCAAGAACTTCATAACGACCTCGTACAGTATTATCCTGACGTGATTCTGAATGTTTTTTAAGATCTCCTGTTTCTGCAGCGTTGACTTCATATGAAAAATTATACTTTATTGGTCGTTTTATAATAAAAACATCATTGCTATCCTCTATTTGATTTGTGTTAGAATCCTTACCCAAAGAAGCTGAGTAACAAATACTCCCTAATTTTATCACTATTAGCAGCTGAAATATTTTAAATAAAGTTATCTGGAAAGAAACATAATAATCTTCATTTGTAATACCTTTAACAGCATATTTGAACAGCTTCTAATTCAATGGCTATAAATTTGCAAAGACTAATTTAATTCATAGTTCAAGCGTTATTTATATTTAGCAAAGATTTAACTTTTGACTATCCATACTATAACTTTGTTTACCACTCTCCTCTGGATATAAAAGAAAAGACTTTCAGATAATTGCGACAATGCTTGCCTCAGGTGACAGTGTTTCTAAAGGATTTTATTAAAATCAATATTTGAATCATATTAATTTTATGTAACCTAATGAAACCTACTTATTTAGCAACAATCGTAAATTTAACAATAATCATAATCTTAAAAATCATAATGAAATTTTCAAGTGTAATATGAAACATTATTGAAAAAAATAAGGCCGGATTAGTGCTGTATTAACAAAAGATATAACATGTTAATTTTATTATAGTTGCTGGTACTATAAGATTAGCCCCACGGCTAATATACATCTACATATATGTGTTATTATCTAATCATAAATAAAACATTTTGACATCAAACGAATTACACTTATAACTTCTTAGAAGGTTTAGGTACTCCCGTCTAATATGTATAATTAATTAACTAAAGTTTTTTTATTGTAATCCAAACATTTTATTGAAAGTTTACTTTTGAGTTTCTTTATCTTATCCCAATTTTGTTAATAAATAATTCTTACAAGCTTTTGGCTTAAAAACTTCTAAGTTACTTTGCTTCTTCAATTTACCACAAAAGTTAATACAACGCAAGCATTTCCTTTATATTTTATTCAATTTGAAAAATAGTTTCTATTAAATTCCCTTGAAAATTATGGCAATACCTTTAAAATGTAATTTTTTCTTTTCTTTCATAAATGTAGTCAAGGCTTATGAAACAATTCAAAAAGAAACCTTTCACCAAAAATTAAAAAATGCGTGCAATAAAACAATGCCAAAATCGTATGTGAAATTAAGTTAATGCTTTTACCTTAGTTGGTTTCACAAGTGAATGTGCAGTGGAGACCTTGAATGATTGGCATGAACCTGAAATCAACGAGCTATAAAAGTTTGTGAAAAACTTGGATATGCATCAGTTTGTATCATTCAGTTTTCTGCATCAACTGCTAAATCTTTCCTTAATTGAAACAATGGCTTTCAAGGTAAGATCAAAACAGACTAGACTTATAAACTAATTTTAAAATTTTGAAAAATATTTAGATGGTAACAACATTATGCATAGTAGCTTTATGCCATGCAGGATTAGTTCCAGTTATTAAGCAATCTCAAGCGATCAATTCATTTTCTGACCATCAATATCAAGAAGAACAGCATGCGCCAGCTAATTATGAATTTGAATATTCTGTTCATGATGAGCATACAGGAGATATTAAAAGTCAGCACGAAGTACGAGAGGGTGACAATGTAAAAGGATACTATTCTCTCGTTGAACCAGATGGTCATACTCGTACTGTTGAGTACACATCTGATGCTCATAGTGGATTCAATGCCAATGTTAAACTAGAAGGACATAAGCATCAGACTGGACATCAAGAACAAATTCAACAAATACAACATGCTGCTCCAGTAAAGATTGCATATCAATCATCCCCAGTGACTCTTGTTCACCATCAAGAAGCTCCCGTGGCAATCGCTCAACACAGTGCTCCTATTTATCATGGCCTAACTTTGGCTCACCATCAGACTCCAGTACATGAATACACCAAGGAAGCTTCGCACTCTGGCCATCTGACTGTTAGCGCACCTTCTCACCAAATTCAAGGACAAATAGCCACTAGTCATTCTAGCATCACACATCACGCTCAGCCTTTAGCACATCACTACCAGTGAAAAAATTCTCAATTTATTATACTGATTAAGTTTGTACCAAATTTATAAATAAATTGTCATAGTAGATATTAGTCATGACTTTAAATTATTATAATAATTCCTTAGTAAGCTTGTGGTAAAAGAATAAATCCCTGATCGTTAAAAAATTTTTTAATGATATACATTTTTTTTTTAAATTAGAAATTCTTTTTGGTTGTTGGTGTAATTTATTGAGATTGAGTCCTCTTTTGTAAAGTGTAATTGTCCCAAGAGTCAATCAAAAGACTAATATTATTCCAAAACATGACTTATAGGATTTGATATACCTTAAGTTTACAAAAAGAATCTATTTAAAATTAATTTTTATTGGTTACAGATGTTTTATTTACTACAAAGGAAAATCAATATTTATGAATGAATACCTTTCTTACCAACAAATTTTTAAATGTATGAAAATAGATAGAACAAATAATAGTTTTAAGTCGTATGAAAAAATTGTTAAATTCTGGATTAAGTAACTTTGTCTTCTCTTCTGGCATAAACTGCATAAAAACTTTAAGGATCTGCACATCTCTGCTTGAATACATAGTTAATTAGATTCGTCACATAATTGTTTAATCATTAGAAAATTACAAAATCTCTGAATAAAACTAATTAGAGAGTTGTTAAATGTGTTAAGAGTTGTCATAATTGAAAAGTCTATGAAGAAATCTGTTCTTAAAAATTTTTTTTTAACAAAAGCTCCTATAAACTTCTACTAATATATATATAATATTAAAACTTTGTCGGAATGAAAAAAATCAGGACAAAGCCTTAAAATAGACAGCCAAAGAAAAGAAGCCATACCAATGTGAAAGGATGAGGAACAAAAATAAAAATGCTCAAACTTAATATGTTATTTTAAGTTACATCTAACAGGGAAGTCTGACATTGTTCTTGTAACACCGCTTTTTACGCCAAATCTAATATTTGAAGTTCACAACCTAGTTTAAAGATTTAAACAATAATAAAAGTTAAATAAGCTAAAGGGTTTTCTTTCTTCTGTAAATCTACGCTTTAATAAAGGATAAAGTTTTGTATAAAAGTTTTATCAAATACAATTAGCTCAGGTGCAATGTAAAGAATCATTAATATCTGTGTATAGAAAGCCAAATTAAGAAATTCTTACATAAAATGGTACCACAATCCATTAAGGTGACCTTCTCTTATCAGTTCGATTAATTAACTAGAATTGCAGAAATCTGTCTTGTTAAATGGACGACATTAAACATTTTTATGCAATTGCAGTTATTCAACACTAATCCTTACACATTTGATTACCTACAGAAAAATTTGCAAAACTTGATCATTGAAATCTGGTTCTTGCTCCGTTAAACCTTTCACCCAGTTTGAAACACCTACACTAGCTATCAGAAAAAGTGCAAGTGGACTTAGGGTGGTTTTGATTAAGAGAATGTGACCGATGGACCTTGAAATAAGTGGTAAATTTGTCACACCTGTTTTCAATTTTACCACTTTCTGGTATATTTTTCGTATAAAAGTCCTACGAATAGTTAGAAAAGTATCACTCAAGCGCAGTTCCTTGAATACAATTTCTGTTTACTACACATTACAATCTAGCAAATTGATAGCAAGACGATGGCGTTTAAGGTGAGAATCTTTCACATTCAATATTTAGAAGTCTATACAGTTTCACTAATTTTATAGGTTTTATTGAGCGTTTGCTTAGCAGCAGTATGTAGAGCAGGTCTAGTGCCTGTGGCTCATCATTCGCAAGAGCTACATGCTATCCCTTTGCTCCATGAGACTCATCATGAGGAACATCATGCTCCTGCAAACTATGAATTTAAATATGATGTGCATGATCCTCACACCAAGGATATTAAAAGTCAGCATGAAATACGTCATGGAGATAATGTTAAAGGATCTTACTCACTTGTTGAGCCCGATGGTCACATTCGTACCGTTGAATACACAGCTGATGCCCACAATGGATTTAATGCCATTGTTAAACAGGAAGGACACAAGCATGAAGTTCATCATCAATCTCATCATCTTGCTCCCGTAAAACTTGCTTACTCAGCTCCTGTCGCACATATTCACCAAGCACCAGTTTCTCATGTTTCCCATGTTGAGCATGTAGCTCCTATTACTATTGCTCATCATGTAGCTCCAGTTCATCACACTGCAACCTATACACATCATGAAGCTCCTTCACATTTAGGACACTTGGCTATCGCATTGCCATTACATGAAAGTCAAGGACATATCGCCACCAGCCATTCAAGTATCATACACCATGGACATGATTCTGGCCATCATTATTAGACAAATCCTGAGAATCTGCTTAATTTTTTAGAATAATTTTTGTATCAAAGTCATAAATATATACTCATAGTAAGCTTAACTATGTTGGTTTCAATGTTTGGTGGGTTTAAGGAACATTCTTGGTTTCTTAACCGAAAAGAGTTTATTTGTGTTGCTACAATTTTTGACTATCAAATTTATACTTTCCCTTTTCGTCATACTCAAGTTCTAATATTTCTCTTGAAAAGATAATTGTTATTTCAATTTTGGGCATACTTTTCCGGTGAATTGCATGAAACTTTTAAAAAATTCAAAACTAGCGAAATATTTATTAAAAAGAAAAAATGAAAGTCAATATAAAAACAATTTAAATAAAAGCTGTCAAAATGAAAATTTTGAACTACCCAAGGATTCGGAACTTTTACAAAATTTAAAATTCGCCAAAAATTTAGTGAAAAGAAAAAATGAAAGTCATGCTGCTGAAAACCAAATCATTAAAAAAGCAAAACCATCGTATCAATTTAAAAGTATTCCCAAGGATTGTCCTATAAAAGGTGTTTCGGCAACAAAATTTCGAAAATTGTAATAATAATAATAAAGAAATCATTGTTAGCCCGAAATTAAATGTTAAATATAATAAAACACAAACACTCAAACAAAAGGAGCAGTTAAATATATCGAATAATAAAAATAGTATATTGCCTCAGTTTGATTTTAATAACAAAAATACAAGATTTGATTTGAATTGTGGGAACAAGGACACATTATCTACAGATTTAAATGTTTGTAATAAAGAAACAAAAAAACAAAAAGTTGAAATTTTAGGAAATATTTTGATTAAGCCTGCAAGAAAAAGTAATTTTGGATTGAATGATACTGTTTCATTTAGCCCACTATCAACAACTTGTTTAGAACAATTAAAACATCTTGAAAATATAAAAGCAGATATCACTAGTAATTCAACTTTTTCTACTTCCCAATCAGAACTATTAACCCTAAATAATAAGGTTAATTTGAACACTTCTGAAACCAAGAAGGAAGTAGACATAAGTAAACAAACATCAACAACAGATGTTAACGAAATTAATTCGTATACTAGTGGTATGATGGTGTCAAATAATTCAAATATCAATGATTCTTATTATTATGAAAATAATAATATTTGTAGTCGTCCAATTGATATAAAAACGGAAAAATTTTTAAATAAAGAAGCTTCATCACATCATGATCTTAATAAGTCAAACAATGATAGAAAAATCTTGCAGGAAATGACCTTTTCAGAAAATAGGAAGAGAAAATGCCAAGACAGAGAAGAAAACGTATTAACAGCTTCTCCTAATGATAATATTATTTATGATGAATTTTCTAGCCCATCAAAAAAAAACCCGGTACAGAAAATTAATAAAACTCTTAAAAGTCCTGTTAAAAGTCCTGCAAGCAAATATCTCTCTCGATTATTTCAAAATCACAAGAACAGAGCCAAAATAGCCAAAATAACAGAATAAAAATGATTTAAAAAAAAAGAGTTCACTAAGCGATTAAGTGTTAAATCATTGCTAAATCTTTTCAAATTATTATTGAAATAAACAAATACATAATTGTTACAACTAAAAAAGTATTAATAAAAACTTCAAGCTTTCCAAAAGATCGTATGTTTATTTTTTAATAACATTAATTTTCCAAAGAAAATAATATTAAAACAAAATAAAAGAAAAATATTAATAAAAATGTTTTTAATTAATATGTTTTAATATAATTTTATGAAATTCCATTTATTCTGCATAAAGTATATTGTGCAAAAAGTTAGTCATTTTTAATATAATTTCAATTTATCATAAATAAAGCTTATCAAAGAAATTGTTTTGAAAAATGAAAAAAAAATTTCAATATGTTTAATGCTTATAATATTCAAAGATTTAGTCATAATCGTTTATAATTATAATTAATCGTTATTATTGAAAATTATTTTTAAAAAAAATATTTTTTTTCTATACAAACATATCCTTTTTTCATTCCTGATGCCTTGTAGTATCTCATATTATAATTTAAGTACGAAAAGGTGTATTTGTTACAATCATAATATATTAAAAACAAGGAATAAAATCATATAATCTCGAATTTTGTTTAGTTTATCAATGCAATAAATGTTAGCATTAATAAAAATTATTGTGAAAGTTAAGATTTATTTATTAATAATATAACAGTAAGAAATTTGGATGTTTTATTTTTAGTGAAATATTTCTCAAACTTTAAATTTCTAAAAAATATCAAATCAGTATTATCAATAATACTTTTATGGTGTTTTTGGGTCAGTTAAATTTATTTTTAAAAAACATTAAAAATTGATACCATACAAAAATGGTTTATATTTTATAAACGGAATTATTCTCTAATTTTCGGATTATAATTTTACTTTTTTTTTTAAGATTTATTATTTTATTATTGATTAAACATTTAAAAATGATAAAATTCTTTTGTTTTTGGGTAATTACTTGGTAAACAGCCTACAAATTTCTCAAATTCAAGCTGAAAATCAATCCATCATTGCTACAAGTGGAACAAAAAATCAAAACAAAAAGTAAATATAAATCAAAGTAAGAACAAAAAATTTAAGAATGTAATTGGACAACATAAGATAAAAAATAAAAGGTGAGGAATTTAATGTTTTATTTTATATATATAAATAAATTATATTTAATTCATTTCAGTTTAAACGTTTTACTTTTAACTGTATTAATTTTTAATAATTTTTTCTTTATTTTTTGACTTTAAATGAAAGTTTTTAACGATTTTTTTTGCATCATAAAAATGCTTTTCTAATATTTTTTATGAGATTTTAAACTTGTTTCGTGCATATATCAGAACATTTTTTCCGTTCAAATTAAAGTTGATGCATTAAAACAATTTGAATTTGGTTAAAATGGATATAAAGCAAAAAAAATTAATTTAAAAAAGAGGCTACAGCTTTAAGAAGGTAAAAGTTCTAAAATGAAATAGTTTTGAGTGAAATCGAAAGTTTTGAGACTGATTTAAAGCAGTTGCAGATAACCAAGCAAAAAATATTAGTTTAAAGCCGCTTTTGTCACCTTCCAAATCATTAAATTATTTTTGGAAAATTACTACAACTTTAAGGAGGAAAAATCTCTTAAGAAAAAGCATTGGGAGTGAAATCGGAATTTTTAAGCCCGATACGAGGCAGCTGCATACTGAATTTTGAATGAGTTTGAAGCAATTAATATTTATTATTTATTTTATATTTGATATAGTGTCATTACGTTGAATATTTATTAAGCATTAAATACAGATTTTAATAAAAAATAGAATTGGTACAAGTATTCATAAATATGAACAAGATTTGATTAAAAGGCGAACTAGTAGATACGGAAACACAAACGGATGCCATGGATATTAGTGAGAATGATGGTAGTCCAAGTCCCCATTCTGTGCTTCACGGGAAATGTCTCTCTGTTTAAGCAGAAGTAGCCATAATGATAGAACTAATACAAATATTCAACACATTGCTGAACCTAAAAGATAACCTGAAGTAAGTTTTGGATCAATCTATACTTTTAGTCAGCTCTTGTAAATTCAATATAATTTTAAAAAACTTGCGAATATTGTTGAAATTATTGATAAATTGAATAAAGATATTGAAGTCAAAAATATTAAGCAACAATTATTAGGATCATACAAAAATAAACATTTGTATGTATTTAATTTCAAACCAAAAACTCAAATTGTATGACAATATCCATACAAATAAAACTTCATAAATTCCTTGAAAAAGGTCAATAGAATATTGTACTGTACACATATTCCAGTGAATTTAAGACTAGAACTATAAAATTAGATAAAAGTCTAATGAATGACCGATTTTATATAATATTTCCTATAGATATAGAAAATATATTTACTATTCCGGTAATCATAATTGAAATAAGTGTACAACTCAATATTGATTACTTGCAGGCTTAAGTACTATATATTTCGATTTTAATGTATTAATACTATATATTGTTTCCTGCGAGGATGAGCTTCGAGTTTTTGGCCTCGGGTGAGTTTTGAAATACAGGGATACATTGCAGTGTAATTTTCTAGATCCTTTTTACATTGTTTCAACAAAAAATTTGATACACTTATTGCGTGATTCATGTGAATCTAATACAATCGTAAAAGTTTTCGAACTCATGATATTGTATAACATGTGCAGTTTGACATTTATGAACTCATGACAATGCATTTCTGCGTTAGTACTGCATTTCAGAACTCACCCCTCCTTTATGCAATGTCTATTTGCATTTATCGATGAAAGATCTCTAAAGCTGAAGAGGGTGTTAGATCTATGGAGCTTAAGGATAATTCCCTAAGTTCATATATAATCAAAAGGATAGATTTTTTATAAAGTTCGGAAAAAAAGAAACATTTAATCTTTCATATGAATAGCAATTTAATGTTTTATTTTAATAATTATTAAAATACTTTACTTGTTAGTATTAAACTGGTATTTTTCTTTGTTTGCTTATGTTCTTTAATTAAAATTAAATTTTAACAGCTTTACGTTTTTTATAAATTGTTGCATTATTAACAATTTCAGAAAAAAGATTCAGGGTAAGCCCGTAGATGTGAAATATACCAAAAGAATTATTAAATTATATAAAAATCTGCACACAAGCAGAGAAATCGAGAAAAAACTCCCAATTTCTAAGACCTATATACAGAAAATTATAAACGAACATTTCTCGATTTGATTCTTATTTTAGCATATTTTGTACTTGTTTTTCCATACCGCAAACCAATGGTTTTAATGATTGGATGAAAAATATAATTTTGTCAGGCCAAAACAATCAAATTTTTTAACAAAATTACAATTTTTTTTTTCTAAAAGCTGCCATTTTGTTGCATATCATTTTTTTCACAATTATGTGATTTTTGGTATGGAAAATATATTATTTAATGATCTTTTTGTTTTCTTTTTGATTCCAACCTTCAATCTGAATCACTACAGGCAGTTTGAGAGCTTTTTGCTTTTTTGAAGACTCAGTAAATGATGGATAACTTGCTGAAATGCTAATATTTTCATTTCAAAAAATTATATTGTATTTTTTATTCACGCTAAAATATATCTGCCAAACTTAAAAACATTCAGTGCAATACCTTTTTTTAAAAAATTCACCAAAATTACTCTTTTTTTATATGATCACACTAATTGTGTCCCTTAAAATAGTAATTTTCTTACATAATCAATGTATTTTGTTTATATTTTTCTCACATTTAATGGATTAATTTTTTCATATGTTTCAATTAATTGTAACCAGTCTGGAAAATTAAATTCTTTGAAATATTATACTTTGAAATGAAATTAATGAAATTATGTTGCTGCCAACCATTATGTGAGCTTAAGTATAATATTCTTATTCTTTATATATGCACCCATATTTCTATATTTTCTAGTCTCTAATAAAAATTTTACTTACTCCATTTGCTCTCTTTATGTAAGTAAAAATAATATTAGAAAAGGTAAAGTTAGCCTCAATAACTACTTTTGCAATATAATTACTATACCTTCCAATATCCTTTTACGGTAGTTATCATCTCGAGAATTAATATTAACACTAGCACCAGCATACGATATTACAGAGCTTGTTGGTTCCATGTTAGACTTATCCTAAAATTTTAAAAAATAAATCATTTTGAAATTTTTCAAACGAATTTAACCATTAAACATATTACTTAAAAACTAAAAACTGCTAAAGCGACTAAAAGAGACTTTTGATTTGTACGACCATCGACTTGATACACTTGAACAAGAGAAGCCGGGGAATCCCATAAAAATAGGAAGTTTAGTTAGTTGGCTGAAGTCTCGAAATTCTGAATTTCATAAGAACCACAACCTAAATATCCAAAAATGCTATAAGTCTACTAAAATTGCTTCAATTCCCATTTCTTGATACTTATAACAATTTTTCGTAGTTTGCTTTCATACCACGTTTCATAATCATTATGTTAAAACCCAGCTGGGAGTTTTTCTCATATAATAGGGTATATTTTTTGATAAAAATTTATTTAAAATACTAACCTTGCTATCATTTTTAAATTGTGGTAAATTTTCAGAAGATGTACAAAACGGGCAACGAGGGCGATGACAACCAGAGGACAAAGTAAATTCAAGTTTTATTGTTAATTTTAAATAAAATATATTTACATATCTAATTAAATATTTATTTTAAAGGAATTCACCATTCGATGGAGACGAGTTGCTTCATGTATATGAATTTTTCTGTTATAATGAGGGGAGAACACCAAAGACAGGGAAAATAGTCCAGGAAGACATAGCGCGTGAGTTTGGAAGACACCGAACAACGGTAAACCATGAATTCCAAAATTACAAGGAGGTAAAAAATAATCAATTTCTTTAATTTAAATTAATATAATTAATATAATATTTTATTTCATTTCATTTCAGCTTATGGCAAAACCTCCTTGTTTGGTAAAAAATAAACAGTCAGAAATAGAAATAGAAAACTTAGTGGAGGATGTAAGTGAAAAATAATCAATTATTTTAATTTATAATTAATATAATTTATATTTTATTTCATTTCAGATAAAACAAATGCATATAGAGGTGAGTAAAAAATAATAAATTATTTATATTTATATTTATAAACCATATATTTTTTTTTTAAATTTTAGTTAGAAAGCATTAAAATAGTATTCCAAGAAGAATTGGAGGAGGAACGTTCCAAAGTAAGTAAATAATATATTGATTATAATGATGTTAAATATGCAAATTTTTTTACAGAACAGAGAACTCCAAAAGGAATTGGAGGAGGAGCGTTCCAAAGTAAGTAAATAATATATTGATTATAATCATGCTAAATATGCAAATTTTTTTACAGAAAAGAGAACTCCAAAGCCAACATGAGCCACCATTATCATCATCATCGTCAGTGGAAAATCATTTAACCACAGAAAAAGAAGTAAGTAAATAATTTAAATTTCATTCATTTTTAACCATAAACGAACATTATTTTCTTTCGTTTCAGAAAATAGTTTCAGAGTCGTCATCTGGGGTGTTTTATCCCGCGTCGAGGTCAAACTCTTACAACCGGGAAGAAGATGACGATGATGAAGCTGAAGATGATCGTGATCATGATAACATTGTTCCCAGCAATGATGATGATGATCGTGATCATGATTTCATTGTTCCCAGCAACGATGATGATGACCGGCCGTGAGAGTGTCATATATGCCAAAGTACATTCAAATTAAAAGACCACCTCAGAAACACATGAAAAAGTAAAATATAAATTTGATAGCCAAAAATTGTACCAAAACAAATAAATTCTTTTCGGTTAAGAAACCAAGAATGTTCCTTAAACCCACCAAACATTGAAACCAACATAGTTAAGCTTACTATGAGTATATGTATATTTATGACTTTGATACAAAAATTATTCTAAAAAATTAAGCAGATTCTCAGGATTTGTCTAATAATGATGGCCAGAATCATGTCCATGGTGTATGATACTTGAATGGCTGGTGGCGATATGTCCTTTACTTTCATGTAATGGCAATGCGATAGCCAAGTGTCCTAAATGTGAAGGAGCTTCATGATGTGTATAGGTTGCAGTGTGATGAACTGGAGCTACATGATGAGCAATAGTAATAGGAGCTACATGCTCAACATGGGAAACATGAGAAACTGGTGCTTGGTGAATATGTGCGACAGGAGCTGAGTGATAAGCAAGTTTTACGGGAGCAAGATGATGAGATTGATGATGAACTTCATGCTTGTGTCCTTCCTGTTTAACAATGGCATTAAATCCATTGTGGGCATCAGCTGTGTATTCAACGGTACGAATGTGACCATCGGGCTCAACAAGTGAGTAAGATCCTTTAACATTATCTCCATGACGTATTTCATGCTGACTTTTAATATCCTTGGTGTGAGGATCATGCACATCATATTTAAATTCATAGTTTGCAGGAGCATGATGTTCCTCATGATGAGTCTCATGGAGCAAAGGGATAGCATGTAGCTCTTGCGAATGATGAGTCACAGGCACTAGACCTGCTCTACATACTGCTGCTAAGCAAACGCTCAATAAAACCTATAAAATTAGTGAAACTGTATAGACTTCTAAATATTGAATGTGAAAGATTCTCACCTTAAACGCCATCGTCTTGCTATCAATTTGCTAGATTGTAATGTGTAATAAACAGAAATTGTATTCAAGGAACTGCGCTTGAGTGATACTTTTCTAACTATTCATAGGACTTTTATACGAAAAATATACCAGAAAGTGGTAAAATTAAAAACAGGTGTGACAAATTTACCACTTATTTCAAGGTCCATCGGTCACATTCTCTTAGTCAAAACCACCCTAAGTCCACTTGCACTTTTTCTGATAGCCAGTGCAAATTTTGTAGGTGTTTCAAACTAGGTGAAAGGTTTAACGGAGCAAGAACCAGATTTCAATGATCAAGTTTTGTACATTTTTCTGTAGGTAATCAAATGTGTAATGATTAGTGTTGAATAACTGCAATTGCATAAAATTTTTTACTGTCGTCCATTTAACAAGACAGATTTCTGCAATTCTAGTTAATTAATCGAACTGATAAGAGAAGGTCACCTTAATGGATTGTGGTACCATTTTATGTAAGAATTTCTTAATTTGGCTTTCTATACACAGATATTAATGATTCTTTACATTACACCAGAGCTAATTGTATTTGATAAAACTTTTATACAAAACTTTATCCTTTATTAAAGCGTAGATTTACAGAAGAAAGAAAACCCTTTAGCTTATTTAACTTTTATTATTGTTTAAATCTTTACACTAGATTGTGAGCTTCAAATATTTAATTTGGCGTAAAAAGCGGTGTTACAAGAACAATGTCAGACTTCCCTGTTAGATGTAACTTAAAATAACATATTAAGCTTGAGCATTTTTATTTTTGTTCCTCATCCTTTCACATTGGCTTCTTTTCTTTGACTGTCTATTTTAAGGCTTTGTCCTGATTTTTTTCATTCCGACAAAGTTTTAATATTACAAATATATTAATAAAAGTTTAAAGGAGCTTTTGTTAAAAAAAAATTTTAAGAACAGATTTCTTCATAGACTTTTCAATTATGACAACTCTTAACACATTTAACAACTCTCTAATTAGTTTTATTCAGAGATTTTGTCATTTTCTAATGATTAAACAATTATGTGACGAATGTAATTAACTATCTCTTCAAGCAGAGATGTGCAGATTTTTAAAGTTATGCCAGAGGAATAGACAAAGTTACTTAATCCAGAATTTAACATTTTTTTCATACGATTTAAAACTATTATTAGTTCTATCTGTTTTCATACATTTAAAAATTTGTTGGTGAGAAAGGTATTCATTCATAAATATTGATTTTTCTCTGTAGTAAACATATCTGTAATCAGCGCCGGCTTAATCATAAGGCTTAAAAGGCTATAGCCTTAGGCCCTAGAAAATTTTTGGCCCTCGATTATGATAATGAATTTTATTTTTTATCAGATTTTACTAAAAAAAATTTCTTAAGTAAAACATTTTATAGGACATTTAATTATGATATCGTTTTCATTATTGAAAAGAGTGAAAACTATCACGATCGAATTTATTTAATGCTTTATCGGTACTTGCTATAAACAGTGAACTCGCTAGAATGTCGAAAAGATAATTCACGCTTTTGCTGGCATAAAAAGTTTAAAAAAATATTTCTAAAAACTATTCAATTATTGTTGTTCAGTAAAATTTATAACCAAAATTTTTGTGTATTTATTCACCTGTGTTCAATGACATAAAAAAAAATTTTTTCGGCCTTTTCAGAAAGTTAGACTTCGGCCCAAAAATGCTTAAGCCGGCCCTGTCTGTAATCAATAAAAATTAATTTTAAATAGATTCTTTTGGTAAACTTGAAGTATATCAAATCCTATAAGTCATGTTTTGGAATAATATTAGTCTTTTGATTGACTCTTGGGACAGTTATAACCTGGAAGGGAAAAACATGACATATTCCTAGACTTTACAAAAGAGGACTCAATCTCAATAAATTACACCAACAATCAAAAAGAATTTCTAATTTAAAAAAAAAATGTATATCATTAAAAAATTTTTTAACGATCAGGGATTTATTCTTTTACCACAAGCTTACTAAGGAATAATTATAATAATTTAAAGTCATGACTAATATCTACTATGACAATTTATTTATAAATTTGGTTCAAACTTAATCAGTAATGAATTGAGAATTTTTTCATTGGTAATGAGGCTGAGCGTGATGTGTGATGCTAGAATGACTAGTGGCTATTTGTCCTTGAATTTGGTGAGAAGGTGCGCTAACAGTCAGATGGCCAGAGTGCGAAGCTTCCTTGGTGTATTCATGTACTGGAGTCTGATGGTGAGCCAAAGTTAGGCCATGATAAATAGGAGCACTGTGTTGAGCGATTGCCACGGGAGCGTCTTGATGGTGAACAAGAGTCACTGGGGATGATTGATATGCAATCTTTACTGGAGCAGCATGTTGTATTTGTTGAATTTGTTCTTGATGTCCAGTCTGATGCTTATGTCCTTCTAGTTTAACATTGGCATTGAATCCGCTATGAGCATCAGATGTGTACTCAACAGTACGAGTATGACCATCTGGTTCAACGAGAGAATAGTATCCTTTTACATTGTCACCCTGTCGTACTTCGTGCTGACTTTTAATATCTCCTGTATGCTCATCATGAACCGAATATTCAAATTCATAATTAGCTGGCGCATGCTGTTCTTCTTGATGATTAAACGTTTGTACGGAATGAATTGATTGTTGATTATGAATTCCAGGTAGTACAGCAGTTTGACATACAACAGCCAAGCATAAAATAAAGTAAAACTGAAAGTTTTAAAATAAAATGAAATAAATATTCAATTTTTAGGCATATATAATTTCTACCTTGATTGCCATTTTTTAATATAATCTGAGAGCTCAATTTAAGTAGTGTCGAATGAAGCACTTCCTATTAACTGATACAGAAATTAAATTTCGCAAAGCTTTTTATACAGTTACATTCCTAAAAAAATTTTGGTGTAAAAACTGAACAATTAAATGATTTACCAGTCCAAGGATTTTAATACATTCACTTATGTGGACCTAGAAAGTTAAACCTTCCGTGGTAGTCTGTATTTTTCGGCATATCAATGAAAGCACATGGAATTTAACTTCATTTGGATTTTTTGGCTAAAACAGGTTACGTTGTATAATGCAATTATTTTTGTACGCAAGTCACAAAAACGATTTAAGTGTAGTTCAATTTTCTTATCTTAGATAATTTAATAATTTTTATATATTGATAAAATCTAAATTAAATTTCTGCACAATATCATAAATTAATCAACCAATAATAACTATAGGTTTAAATTTTAAATTCCTTTAGGTAAATCTCCCCAATTAACTAATTTTTTTAATAAGCTTTTCGATTTTTACAAACAAAACACTAAAATAGTTTTTATTATTACTGTTTTAGTATGATAGCGATTTTTTATATAAGGAAACAGTAATACGGTGATCTTAATATAGCCGCTTTGTTCAGTTATCCTAAAAAACCACAATTTCTATTCAAAATTTTCAAATTTGAACAAAAAGAAAGAGAGAAAAGAAAATAAAGTTTTATAAAAGCAAAGGGATGTACTGGATATCTATATAACAAAACATTTTCATGTTATTTATTTACAATTTTCTTCAAATTTAATCCTATCACAGTAATAATTTAATTTAAAAACTAAACAATTTTTATTTACTCAGGTACTTTGCTGCCCAATCTGTACGTTTTCTAGTATCAATGTAATTATTTTTTTCGAATATAGAACCTAAAATGAAAATATTTTCAAAATTTAAAGCATTAATGGTAAAATCTTTACCATTTTCAGATACCATCCAGGCACTTAATTTACCATCGAATTCATTGCTACCTTCCCACGGAAAAAGTTTTGAGTTTCTGTAATCTGTGACATTGCCAATGATTCTGTAATAGAAATTAAAAATGTTAAGTAAGTTATACAATTGTGCTCTTAAGATTTTATATAATATATAACCAACCAATTAGTCAGCTTAAAATTTTCTATTTGTAAAATTCATCTGAATTATGTTATTCTACTTAATTTTGGTTTAAGCAGATTTTTTTTTACTGATTATGACGAATTACTTAAATTCATCATTTTAAGTGTCAGTGCATAAAAGTGTTAATATAAAAAAACTAACCTATTTGCCATAATTCCTTGAGTATTTGATAAACCTTTAGCTATCATGCTTGCACTAGAAAATGCCGGTTTCATTTCTTGTCTATTGATAAAATTATGTGAGTCCTTTTTATGTCTTCCTGATGCAATGTGAGCTAGTGGAACAGTATTTGGATAAACAGTTGAATTATTATGTTCAAAAGTAAATGTCCTAATTAAATCTTCTAAGTGTTGATTATTTTTGGCCACATATTTATTTGTATTACTTCCTGTCAGCTTTGCACTTTAGCATTAAAAAAAAAATTGTTGTATATATGTATAAGCAAACAAAATTTATAAATATATTTTACCCTAAAATTTCGTCTAAAACATCATTTTCATTAGATTTACTTATGCTACTTTTTCGGATAGAGTCCTGACCCAGAGTACCATTTCCGTGAAACTTTTGCAGGGATTTTCCATAAAGAGATTCAACTGGTTTGCCAAGAATAACAGAAGATAACTCTGAACGATTTGGAAATGTATCATAAATTTTATTTTGCATTTTTTCACTTCTTTGGGCAATCTGTGAATCACTAAGAAAATATTTGAGCAAGGAATCATTTGAATCAAGTAAGGTTCTATGCTTTGTTCTTTTAAGTCCATTTTGTTTTTGATGTATTGAAAATTTACGCGATAAACTAAAGTTTTCATTATTGAAAGAAACATTGGGATGATTATTGCCATTTAAAATTTGCAAGTTGGGTATAGTTTGACCCAAGTTTGTACTATTATTTTGCTTATCTTCATTTATTGGAACTATTCTTTCTCTAAACAAAATTACATCATTGATTTTTTCTGGAGTTTCTGTTAATATATTTCCCTTTGAATCATTGTTTTTACTATTGATTAAATGAAAACTATTCAAAGCATTTAAGCTATTGACTTTTTTGGCAATTTCATGGTCACCGACTATTTCTGAATCCTGAAAATCGATTGTTTTATTTGATTTTTCATTGTTTTTAGATAGAGAGTTTAAATTTGAAAAAATTCTATTTTTTGTTAAATCTTGATATGAGGGATCACTATGCAACAGAATTTTACTATTCATATTTGCCGAGAAACGCTTTCCAGTATGAAAATAAGGATATCGTAAGCATTGCTGAGCTGTTGGCCTTTCTGTTGAATCATAGTTCAAAAGATCTGATAAAAATTGATCTCCTTGATTACTAAGTCCAGTAACTATTGAACTTAATGGAATTTTTGAACAGTCAGGAAATTTAAAATGTATTGCTGTAGCCAATTTATGTCCTTCAGGCCATTCATCCTTAGGGAATCACCAAAAAATATATTAATAATTACACTTTTAATAATTTGATTTTGAGAATAAATCTTTACTTTATCTGGGGTCCCTAAAACAGAACATATTTTAAAAAGCTGATCTATTTCACTACTTCCTGGAAAAAGAGGTCTAAATGTATAGATTTCGGCCATTATACAACCAATAGCCCATATATCAATTGCACTACTATAGCTTGTTGAATGTAAAAGGACTTCAGGCGCACGATACCTATAATAAAATAATATATTTCTTTTTATATCTTAGTTGTAATATAAAAAAGAGTTACCATCTTGTTGAAACATAATCGGTAAAGGGTGGTCTTGAACGAATTTCCCGAGCTAACCCAAAATCAGCAATTTTTATTAGTTCTGGGCCACAACAAAGTAGATTTTCAGGTTTTAAATCACGATGAAAAAAACCATGTCGATGCATAAATGTTAACCCGTTGAGTATCTGAAAAGATACACATCATCATTGAAAAAAGTTATTAAAATATTGCATTTGAATTAATTTGTACTACGCTGATATCTTTCAAATTAAGGTAAACTTTTATATACATTATGTATATTATCCAGAAAGTCATTTTACCAAATAATGTGCTCAAATAGTAAAAAAATGAATTTTTTTTTAATCTACAAAAGGAAACTATTCAAAAATTACTTGATAGAAAATTTTCGATTAAATTGTTTTTTCTTCCGAAAACAACAAAATGAAAATACAATCATCCTATAAATTTGTATTTGCTCCCAAGTAAATGTTAAAATACGCTTATATTCATGCATTATCATAATATTACTTAATCCAGAGGACTAAAATTCTAACTGATTTAAAATTTCATGTAAAAGCTACAAAATTACACTTTGTAGAACATAAACGAAATGTTTGATGTCTTTAGTTTTGGGTGTAGTAGTGAAATTACTATCAAACATAAGCTATTCAAAGCCATAGATAAAATCTATTTTCTTTTAATTAAAAACCGCTTTCAAAATCAGACCTAATATAAATTTGCCTTGCAATAAGATTTAAATTTCAACTCAAAACTTTCCACAATTATAATCAATAAAAATTTGAGTTATAAAATTTTAATTTTTTATATATAGTCACCTGACTCAGCATATTCCTAATAGTATTTTCATGAAAATGAACCTCTTGTTCTTTTATTAACTGATATAAATTTTCCTTCATATACTCAAATACAAAGTATAATGTATCATTTTCTCTAATGACTTCCTTCAATTTTACTATGTTAGCGTGGGATAATTTCTTTAATGACTAAAATATAACCAATTTTAATTATCAATAATAATAATTTTTTTTATTGCTTGATTATTAACCTTGACTTCTCGAAGACTCATTGCTTCCTCCCATGAATAATATTTTCTTTTCATACGTTTGATTGCTACCTTTTCTCCAGTATCCTTCTTCTGTCCGAGTACAACTGTCCCATATGTTCCATCTCCCAATTGATTTAAAGTAATGTAACGATTCATAATTCTAATTTTATATTAGTAAAAATATCCATAGCTCTGAAATGATAGACAGTAAAAGATTATTTTTGTCATTTTGTCATTGAAAGTCATTGGATTAAATAATTTTGAAAGTATCTTTTAAGCGGTTAAAACTTTACACAAAATTCTAACTAATCACAAATTAATCAAATAAGATTAAGGTAAAATAAGAACTTAAATTATATAAAAGAAATTGGTACTCAATAAATGAACATTTTTTTATTTCTGTGATTCCTTAGCAAAGGAACAACTGTCTTCTGCTCTATACAGCCATTGTCTTTTTTACATTTGTAAAATGTTTAAATTTCTTAGTACCTCCATTCTCTTTGTACTATATTAATTTTCTTTCATTTTTTTTAGTAAGGGTTTTAACACACCCATCATGTCCTTTATCAATTTTATTGTGTTTAGAATACCCATTACCTTATCTGTAAGCTTTTCCGGTTTGTCGTCTTAAATATGTCCTTTACTTCCTTTTCTTTTTCTGTTATTCCTTGCTACCCTTGCTACCCGGTTCCATTCCTAAAGATTTACAATATGCTGTTCTTTGATGTTGAAGACATTTGTCTGTTATTAAGCATTGCAAAGTGGGGTCTTCCAAAACTTCGATATAAAGTTCTGCTAGGCAATTTTTTCTTCCAATATTTTAAGACTAAACAAAAGTCAGAATTATTCATCGTAGACTAAAAATTCTCTAGCTGCTTGTGTCATATACATTTATGTAAATCTCATGTTCACAAAAACCGTGCCTTATGAATTCTTCTTTTTGACAGGGTGGCTTTTAGTGAACTTCACTATTATGTAGGATAAATCAATAAATGACAAATTTTGACGAAATTCAGTTATAATTTTAAATAGCTAATTTCAAAATCAAAAATTGTCGATGCTAAGATAATCAAAGCAAATAATAATATTAAAATTCAAAAATAAAATAATTAAGGTTTTTTCAATGCTCAAAATTTTCTTCTTTTTTTTGGTTTTTACATAAGCAATTATCCACTTCTTCAAAAATATACAAATGAGATTGTTTATTACATCCAGCTCTAGAGTTTTAATTCAGCATACAAATTTCAGTTAATTGCTTTTTTTATTCAAAGTCAAAGTACAAAAATTATTCAAAATTGATTTTTTGTTATTGATTTGTCCATGCAGTTACGCACCTGATATTTTAACTGATTCTATCCCTTTTTATTTAAGATGTGTTAATCCATTATAACAACAATAATAACTACTATGATAGCAAATATTAAATATATCAAATTAAACTCAAAAAAATTTATTAAAACTATTTTGAAAAAACTATTATTTGCAAACACTGATTAAGATATCAAAATTTTGAATAGAAATTCTATTTGAATGATTGCAAAGTAAAAACTTTATAAAATAAATATAAAAATTAAATATTATAATATATATATGTATATATATATATATATTTATTTGTTTGTTAAGTGAAAACAATAAAACTTTTTTTAATTTTAAACACAAGCAGACCAAAGGTCAATAATGCCAATACTAACTTGACCTAAGTCATACAAACCAAAAAAAAAAACAAAAAAAAAACAAATTATTCTATGGTAACACAAAATAACAAATAGCCATAGCAACCAAAAAAAAAAACTTCTACAAACACAAATTTCAAATGTCATACAATTCGGCAATCAATCACTTCAATTTTTTATTATTTTTATTATTTTTGCTAAATTTAAATAAAACAATTTTTTGTAATCAACAAAAATGGCAAAACAACCCGGGATATATAAACTAACAATTTATCCAGAAAAAAGCCCAGGACTAATTAATGATGATATGATCGAAGATGCTTTAAAACATCAAATAATAAATAATGACATTGCTGCTCTTCAATTACCCGAAAAAATACAACACGATAAAATCAATATATTAAGACTCGAACAACGCAGTAAGCTCAGTAATATTAATTTTAATTCGAAACGGTATTAAGAGTTTTTTTAATTACTATAAGATATATTGCGGATCGATCATCTATGGATGTTTGAAAATCTACAGGTGCTTTCACTGGCATTTAACAAAATCGATAAAATTAACAACTTGGAAATGCTAACATCCCTCAAAGATTTGAATTTGTCATTTAATTATATTGAAAAAATTGAAAATCTAAACACTTTAACGTCATTAGAAATTCTTAGTTTATTTAATAATAAAATTACAAAAATCGAAAATTTAGAAGCACTCAAAAATCTTATGATTTTAAGTATTGGTAACAATAAAATAGAAAATAAAGTTGGAGTAGGTAAAATTTAGTATTATAACATTTATTTTCATAACTAGTTTTTATAATAGATTGAACAATTTCGTTTTTTAAAGAAATTGAAAAGCTTAAATTTAGAAGGTAATCCTATGGCTGAAAGGGAAAACTCATTCCGAGACTACATAGCCGCTCTACTTCCAGATTTGATGTACTACAATTATTCTTGTATAGCAGAAGAAGAAAGTAAACGTGGAAAGGAACTCTACGTGTAAGATATTTTATTTTTTCAACTTTTCTCAACTTCATTGCATATACATATATGTCGGTTTGTAACCATTTTTAATTATTTTTATTCAGAGAGTTAACTATATTTCTAAAATTAATTTTGTTTTCTTTTGACTCCTTGCGATGAAATTTTACAATTAAGGCATTGGTTTGCTTAATAAAAAGTCACGTTATCAGATTTAATATTATAAATGCTATAGAAAATATACGACGGTTAGGTAATAAAATTTATAAAAGAATTGCGAAATCCAAGAAGCACATAGCTTTCTTATATAGGATGTTCATATCTTAATCTCACGATACATGACATAACAATATTTAGTAATCACTTTTTACAGCGTTAATATTTTTTATAACTACCCCCGCTTTTGGCAGACTTTCGCGAATCTTTTCATCAAGCGATTCATGTCCTTGATTATTTTTCTTTACAAACAATATGTTATGAAGTTTTCCCTTAAGAGCCCAAATTAACCAATAAACTTCTTTATTTTATCCTTATTTATATGCAAAATGCAAAAAGATTTTCAGAAAACAATTTTAGTTTAGTCTTCTGTTTGCAGTTAAGAAAAACTGATTTATCTTGTGATCTATTAAAACCTTCTTATACTTTATTATTTATTAGTATATTTTTTGACTAGATGGCTAGACGCTATTTTGGACCTAACAAAGGTGTTACAATTAAGTTACACTAAAAATCTCATTACGCTTGACATTAGTAAGTAAATATGTACTGATAAGATACTAACCACGTGGCAGCAAAATTTCTGTCTCTCGAAGTTGTTTGGAAAGATTCAAAAAATTTTAAACTTCGTCTTGCTTTCACTTTATTTCCCCGAAAAATTAGCAACATTTGCGATATTGTTTAGTAGACCAATGATTAATTTTTAATTATTTACCAAAAAAATATTTCAGTCGCGAACTCGACAAAATCATAGAACTTGAAAAGGAAACAATTGAAGAAATGGAAATTAAAGCTCAACAAAAACTTGACCAAGAAAATGATGAAAGACTTTTTACCGAAAATTTAAGAGGCTTCCAGTTTTTTAACTACTTATTTTCTGATCCAAGAGATTTGAAAACAATAAATTATTGTTTAGAGCCCGAAAATGAGTTGCTAAAAACTTTTAAAATCCAAGTATCAAATATTACAAATTATATTATTAAATTATCGACTGAAAATGAAATAAAAGTAAACACAGAATGTAAAATATTTGATAATGATGTTGACTTTTATCGTAAAAAGGCTCAGGAAGAATCTCAAAGGTGAATTTTGAAAAACAAACCTATAGTTAAAAATAAATAAAATTATTTTAAAGATTAATCAATGAGTTTCTGGAACGTAAAATAGATTTGTTTAATGAAGCTAGGGTTCACTTCACAGTTTTAGAAACTGCTGCACATAAGGAAGACAAAGATAATACGGATGACTATGATGTTGCTCAAGAGAAATTTGAAAATATTTCTAATAATATTTTTCATCAAACACGCGCAATATGGGTACCTCTTACTGAAATAGAAACAAAATATTTTGAAGGGTTTAAAGTAAGTCCTTAATAATAATAAGATTTGGTTTTAATTGCTTATATTAGAAACAAAATTTCTAGTTCTTACTAAACAAATGTTTGAAATAATTAAATTTATATTTCCACTTGCTTACTTTTTAATTTTTAATTTCAACTCAAAATAAGGCTTTACTTTTACTACAGTTTTTGAAAGGAAACTTTGCTATAAACAAATAATTGTTTTGATTTTGCAGATTGTATTGAAACAATTATCGGAAACTCTGCAAAATTATGTAGAACTATACATGACAGAAGTTATTTCAAATTTTGAAAAACTGCGTGAACTTACTACCAGTTTCGTAGAAAATTTAGGAAATTTAATATCGATTGATTCATATAAGATAGTAGGGAATTATGATATAGTTAAAAAATCAAATGAATTGGATAAATATTTAAAAAATAAAGCTACATTATATCACTTCCCTAAGCACTTATTGGAAAGACAATTGAAAAGGATTAATCATCGAGAAAATGAATTAAACATTAAGATAAATAAGTGGTTATACAATTTAACTGAAGCAAAAGATTTGTAAGTAAAAAATAGTTATGACTTTAAAGACTGAAATAATTATTTGTTTTTTTTTTATTTAAGATGTAATGTCAAACGTAATCGTGAGAGGATTATGGAAATAATGCATTTTTCTAGTTTTATTGAGAATTCTTTTGAAGAATTACAATTTAAAGTCAGAGACGAAGTTATAAAAAAATTTGAACACAAAAAAGAAAAAAAATAAATATTTTAATCGAAAAAAAAATATTTACAAAAGTATTCATTATATTATAGATTTACTTGGGTTTGACGGCATCAAATTTGGGATCTAATGCTAATGAAACCATTTGTATATAGGCTGAATTGGAATCTAATTAACGCTGTTTGCCGGTTTTTCTTAGAAAATCAAAGATAATTTATTTTTACAAATTCTAACGCAAATGATGGTGACTTGTGTAAGGATAATTACATAAAATATAATTTTGGTAGCGTTTGAGAGTTGGAAAGAGATTTATCATTTCCTTTCTATCATGAAAACAAGAATATAAGCGATTCCCCTTCCATTGAAGCTGAACTCTCAAACATTCAACGTGCTAGGCTACAAAGCCCTAGGCATAAGATTCAAATCTTTTTTAAATCGATAATTGAGTAAAGATTTAAGCCTTTCTTGTTTCTTTTTCTATCTCCCTGATGAGTTTTTTTTTTTATTTTAATTCCAAAATTTTAGCAACAAAAGCAGTTAAAATTTAGGAAAACAAAGATTGGAGAGTGTAGCGAACAAGTTGCGAGATCCTTTAGTGACATAAAATCAAAATTTTAAATACCGAAGAAAACCAATTACATAAGTACAATTAAAAATTTTCAGTTATATTTTAATTAAAATCTTTATAAAATAATTAAATTTAAGCAGTATTTTTTGCTTTCTTTTTTAAACTTTCTAAGTAAATTTCCAGACCTTTTTGTACCTTAGGTTGATTCACAAAATATACAAACATTTGTAAATCTTGTTCCTTATTACTAACTAATTCTTCTATATCCTTGTTACGAAATGATTGTTTTGTTAAGGCACGTGCTTCTGGTGATAATTTTTGAAATTTTGTTAAAAACTGTTCACATTTTGTTATTACATCATTTTTATCTGAAGCAATTTCATCAATTAATCCTACTTTTAATGCTTCATCAGTTGTAAACATTTTTCCAAGGGTTAAGGCTGATTCAGCAATACGTGTCGGTAGTACATTACGCATTGAAGCTTGAAACCATTTTGGGGCTACTATACCCAATTGTGTCTCATTTAATCCAATTGTATAATTAGGGCACATAACTCGATATTCACAAGATAATGATAAGAGACATCCTCCAGCTGGTGCATGCCCCTATTATAATTGAAATTTATTGAATAGAAACGATTAAACTTAAAAAATTGAGTGTTATACATTTATGGCAGCCGCTGTTGGAAATGGTGATCCATAAAGTTGAATCCAAACATCTTGTAATGTTGTCCAAAACTTTTTTAAGCGTTCCTGATTTGGATTATACATTTCCATAATATCTAGACCCCCAGAGAACACAGTTTTACTAGACTAAAAAATAATGTAAGCTATTCAGCTTATTTTAAAACACTTAAAGAAACTTACAGATGTTAAAATCATTCCCTTGTAACGTTTACTTTCGACTTCACTCAATGCTGTTTTGATTTCATCAAGAAGTTCATAGTTTAAGCCATTTACTGGTGGTCGATTTAATGTTAAAGTGGCTATACCATTTTTATCATTTACATCCAATGAAGTCA
This sequence comes from Acrocera orbiculus, assembly GCA_947359355.1. NCBI lineage: Eukaryota > Metazoa > Arthropoda > Insecta > Diptera > Acroceridae > Acrocera > Acrocera orbiculus. The sequence goes on from OX375757.1 coordinate 8,644,724, forward strand.
ATTTACTAGATGAAGATGAATATCTTAGAATTTGCACGTAGCCTCTAGATTTCCCGAAAAGACTTACTAAGGATTTCATGTTGCACATTCTAAATACAAATAAACGATATATTTTGTAGGGATAAAATAAATAGCTTAAACCATTCTTTACATGTCTCTGAACTAATTTAGTTAAAATACAGAAGGGTTAACTGAACTGATTTGATTTGTGGTAAGATTTGAATTTGTCGATATTTGCCAAAAAATCATTCAAAAAATTTTTCAAAAAGAACAATTTTATGGATTAATTGAGAAATTGAAAAATACAACCAAAACATTAAAAATAAATTATGTTAGAAATGTTTTTATGTAAGATACACATTGCTCAGAAGATCAAAGTCCAAATTGAATTCTGATGGTAAAAACCTGTTTTTATATAATTTTCTCAATAATAATTAAAATTAACAACTTTTTCATTATTTCTTTTGCCTAGAAATAATACTGTAATTTTCTTCAAATAAAAAGGACGATTTTAAAGAAAATTCAAATGAAGACATTTATTTGCAAAAAAGACTTACTAGCTTCTAATTACTACTTAGCAAAGAACATAAAATACTATTAATTATATATGAATTAATAAAATACAAATTATTAATTTCAAGCTTTGCCCTGATGATAACAGAAATATACTTCGTTTGTTTGACAACTCAAACTGACTGAAAACACAGGATAACAGACAAATACTTTGACAGATGCTTCAAAAGTACAAAACTTCTACTTCTACAGAACATACAATTTACAAAAGTTAATTTTATTAAGCTAAATCATAAAACTTTTAGGAATCTAATTTTAATCATAATTCATAAATTTTTTAAAATTGATATTCCTTTGAAGCAGAGATGTCATTATATTTATTGAATTTTGATACGTTTCATGTCATCTACACGTCACTGCACGTCATAAGCATTGTTCGTATGAAAATAAAAACGACGCTTCGGGTATTTGCCACATAGATGTAACGCATGTATTATATTGTTTTCATTTGAGGATTTTAGTTTTTTCTCCACACTAGCAAGTGTCAAGACAGACGTCGTCTAATAACTTTCTAAATAAGGGTTGTTTTAAAAATGGGTCAATCCAAAAAAGAAACTAAAGTTGGTGCATCTGGCTTTACACGAGAGGAAGAACTTTTATTACAAGACTTTAGCCGAAATGTAAGTACAAAATCTTCGGCACTATTTTATGGTAACGCCGTGATAGTTTCAACAATTCCAATATGTAAGTTAAAAAATTTGACACGTTTGCACTGAAAATACAATTTATCTAAATAAAATTTCTTATTTAAGGGCTTTTTTGGCGTATACATAGCATAGATTTATTCTCAAGTGCATTATTTTTTGTTGTTGTCACTTGTTTGAGTACTTATCTAATGGCATTGGCTTATAAAAATACTAAATTCACATTAAAACATAAAATCGCAGTTAAACGTGAAGATGCCGTTACAAGAGAAGTTATGAGACAACTTGCAGATGATAAAAAAATGACACGAAAAGAAAAGGACGAACGGGTTTTATGGAAGAAAAATGAAGTTGCTGATTATGAAGCTACAACATTTTCGATTTTCTATAATAACTCATTGTTCTTAACATTAATAATTTTAACCAGCTTCTTTATATTTAAATCGACTTCGCCAGTTGTTAACTATACGGTTTCTTTATCAATTGCAAGTGGACTTTTGGCTTTATTATCAACAAATAAAAGTTCATAAATTAGGATTAAGAACAGCTTGTCAGTTTCAGATATAATTAAATTTGCTTTTTTAAAAGAAAATTGGTTTTCAACTCATTCTTATGTATTAGACGAAATTGATTATTTAATACATACAAAAATTTAAGTTCATATTAGATCATATTATTTAGTCATAGTAATTATAAAGTTTTTTTAGTGGATCATATTTTGTAACACAGTTACTTTTGTGTAATTGTACGTTAAGAAAATTACAAATATATCGTGTTTCGCTTCTTTTATTGGGCGATTTGCAAACAGCACATACTCTTGTGGGAAATTTTTTCTTTGCTGTTGCTTCTTTATCTTGAACGGTGTGCTTTATGTTACCAGACAATCTACCAGGCCTGATCAACACCTTTCATATTAGTTTTTATAATATCCGCGCTATGGATTATACATTTCAATTTAACATTGGAAAATTTATTTATGAAATTCCTTTACAACTTTAAAACAAAATTAATAATAACTATGATTATTTAAACACTTTAATGTATTTAAATAAATAATAAAATATTTGGAAATTATTAAATTATCGAATAAATTTTATATTTTTTTGAAATTAGTATATATTTTTAAATTGATTTTAATTGAAATAATAAAAAAAGGGATAACCACTGCTCCCTTTAAATTAATAAAATCTTTGCTACTTTTAGATAACTGTATGATTTGTTATACGGTATTGAATAGTTTCTTTTCATGTTCTTCATGTTGGTCATAGTGCATAATGGTTCCACTTTGTTAGCAAAACAAAGTTATTTTTGTGTGGAAAAATTTAATTATTATTATTTATTATTAAAGTGATTCATTACTTACGCTGTGTTGAAAAATAAGTGAAACTAAGGACATTTTTAAACAATGGAGTCTGAAATGGTAATTGATGAAAACCCAAATGTGTATGTAAGTGGTATTTTTTTTAGACTTTTGTATTTTCATTAAATGACGTAATAATTGATAGCATAAATTTTTGAATTGTAAATAAAAATTTTATGAATTAATTTACAAGAATTGCAGACTTTAAGATCAGCTAGTCATGTGATTAGTTTCTTGTGCGCTGGATTTTATTCTGATTTTGTCAAATGCCAACTTAAATTACTTTGTATTTTGCTGTTTTTAGTAATAATAGCGGCAATATAATTTATAAACACCCTCGGAAATTTGTTAAATTTTTTGGTGCCTGTTTTGACATATTATTTATAAAAAAAGCTTTGTATGCCTTAAGCCTAGCTCACAAATAAGAAATTATTTGGCTACAAATATGATAAAAAGATAAAGAAATTTACCTTTCTTTATCATAATTGGATTTATCTATATTTTCGAGTCCACTCCGATTGGTATTTAGGAAAACGCTCCATTTTTACTGTGCCAAGTCGTCCCATAAGCTAAGCGCTAGTGAGTCCTAGGCATAAGAATTTGAAAATATATGAATCGTAAAGCCTTGTACAGACCAGAGCGTCTTTCTATCGCTCGACGCTTAAGGTCATAAAACGGGTGATGCATTTTCTCTAACCATAGCTAAAAGAAAAATGTTTGTTTTTGTAGTACTTGAAATTTTAGTATTCGTATTAGTTTTTCGAAGAAGCATGATACAATTCTATCGACCCAACCAACCAGTGGAGACGCGAAGTGAAGAAAACCAGTACTATGAACTTAAACTTCAAAAATAGTATTAGTATTACTCGAATTTTGTTGTAAAAATACCATTATATTTGTACAATACAGAGTTATTCTCGTTATGAAAACAATACCATCGCTAGAATATTGCTAATCATATCGATGGCCAGCAGAAGAATGAGCCAGCACCTTTATGGGGTAGAAATGTTAATTCGGTACAAAATAGGCTATTTTCCATAATTTTTTTTAACGACACAGTTAATATTTATTTATTTTTTTAATTGCTACATTATAAAATATAATGTCAAAAATATTTTGTATAATTTTTTTCTTAATTTTTATGGAGATATGAGCCGTTGGCAGCAAATCTCCGCAGACACTTTACAAAAAGTTTGTTTGCGGTGTCCCTCATAACTACACACGAAATACAAAATCCAAAATGATTTTATTAGTTAATAAGTGTCTGTAGGTAGCAACGTCCAGATTTTTGTTTATAAGTGATTTTTTAACTTTTTACAGCCCTCAGAAGTCAAAATACCGATTTTTCATTAAAAAAATCGAAATTTTTATTATTATAAAAAGTGTTAAAATAAAAAAAAACCTCGACGTTGCTACCTCATCATTTATGTATAGAAAAAGTATGTAAAATTTGAAAAGAATCAGTCCAGTAGTTTTCGAGCTATGGTGGACACCTTCTTTGAAAAAGCTAAGTGTGAAAAAAACGCGTTTAAAAGTGGAAGTAGTACTATAGTAAAAGGTACAGAGAGGCGAAGACTTATGACCCCATATCTTCGTTAGTTTTACTCGAATCGACTTCAAATTTTTACACAGTACTTCTAATATGTTGTACATTAATATAAAAAAATAAAAAAAAATTAAAAAAATACCGTAATACCCCCTTAAAACAAACTTAACTTTTAATGAAGATTTTCCTACAAAAAGAAGTAATAATAAATTAATGGAACGAGAGTTATTGCTTTTCAATCTTGCAACATTGAGAATAAATACATATTTTCTTCATCAAAAAGTTTCCTTTTTTATTTTGGTTCTTTGCTAAGAAATTACAAAGATCTGTGGAAAGTATTTGACCTATTTTTAACTTAATTTGATTATCAGTTTAATTTTTATGTTTAATTATAACTGTAAACTGTAAATATTTTAAAAAAACCGCTAAATGAAAGAAAAGCTATGAATTATATTTTATATTTATAATTGATTTTTTATGTTCCATTTCTACACATATGCATACTACGTATTTACATAAAAGCTTTTGTATCAACACATATTCATATATATTGCATTTAAAAAAGTACGTATAAAGAACAATGTTGTTGTTTTTGATTTTTTTTTTTTAAAAGCTTTTCCTCCAGTAGCGATTTGATTTCTAGATTTTTGTTATTCTTATTTACGGGCTGAAGGAGGACTGTATTTGGCTGGCAGCTTCTTGGTTTTAAAAATTCTACGACACAGTGAGTTTTGGTAACATTAGTGCGCGTTATTATATTGTGACTTTATAAATAAATTTTCATAATTAATAATAAAGAAATATAGTATTTTTCTTCAAACAATAGTGAGTGAGAGTCTCAAATAAATATAAATATTCAAAATAAAATCAAAATTTTATACGACCGGCCGGTGTTGTAATAGTGTTTAATTTATGATTGGGAAACTCTATTCTTTTCAAACACATTCTATTTTTATTTAAATTTTAGAACCAAATTAAAACCTAAAACTTTTTTAACATCGTATCTTAAATAGCGAACAAAAGTTTAAAAATACTACGCAGTTGCACATGCATGCATTAAAATTGAACAAAGATTGATATAACGCGAATTATAGATATTGTTGATTTGTGCGTGTTGCGTCGTTATACCTTTATTAAATGTTAAGTTTTTCCTTTGGTAGATTATTAAAAAAAATATTAACATAATTTTTATGTTAAAGGTAATGTTTAATTAGTTCAGGTAAACGTCTCATATTAACAAAATGAGTCATTTAAAATTTATCAGATCGTTTATGAGTATATAAACACAAAAATTTATCCTGTAGTAAGATAGTGGAATCGCAATAAAAATATGATTCAAGGTACGCATTCAAAGCTTTTTTTTCATTGGAAAACTTATATTGAATGCGATTGCATACGGTTCTAATTAGAACTAAGTATATTGCAAAAATTGGCAATGAGGAGGGGATATTAGGATAATTTTAAAGGAGTAATATGTAATTCTATAAATTGAAATTTTAGAATTTTTTAAATATTTTTCCCGAATAAAAGTGGAATTTATTTGAGGGGTTATGATTGTCATATTTGTGTCCAAAAATCAAACTAAAATGTATTTTGCAATAAATTTTTATCCAAAATTTTTCGAATTAGATTTCTTAAATTTACGCAAGCGTCTTTAGTTGATTGTTTCACTGGTGTAATTCCATTGTCTAACTAGATTAACGTTTTTAAGCGAGTTTTCTAACTGTTTGCAATAATGTCGAAGCATACACAACAGATTCTGAAGGACACTTTATAAATAAAAAGGGCTGAAGGCAAGGTAGAATTACGGAAATTCTAAATAAATAAATTTGTTGTCTCAGTTTTATTTAAAAATCCTCACTGTATTACAAAAACTATTTCACATATCATAATGAAATTCGACAGTTCAAGTTTATTTCGAGCATAGCATCATATGAGTCGTTCAGAAGCCAATGTGGTTAATCGAACTAAAATTGAGAAAATTAATGTTTCTTAACACATTCATAACACATAACACATTCAGAGGCTATAAAAAAGGGTTGTTTGACCTACAAAAAATGAAATAAGGAGTAAATCCTTTTAAGACTATAAGAAATATATTATTTATTCTATTAAAATTTGCAAAAATAAGAAAATATGAACAAATGGGTTTAACCACTTTCGGTTCTGAACGACTCATATGTCAGTTTAAACCTGGATAAATTAAAAACGGCCGGCGTTTCAACGTTTGAGCTTAGCCATTAACCGCGTGTTTATACCTCTAATTAGTTTAAACTTTCAAATTAATGCATTTAAACTTATGTTAATTCAGCTGTCATTTTTTGGCGATATTGGTATTTCCTTTTGTAACTATACATATTTTAAAGTTCACTCAAGTTTTCATACTTTTACAATGAAATTTGAATATTATTAAAAATTTTGTTTCAATTAATAAAAAGAAGGATATTCAGTGGATTTCATTAACAATTTTTAAGATATATAAATTGATCTTGAATTTAAAAAATACAACAAAGACAAAGTTCTCCTTCTTCTTAAGCAAATACTAGACAAGTTTAATTTAAGTTTTTTTTTAATTATTATTTCCGAAAAATGTTTGTATTTTTTTTTTTTTTTTGTTTTCACAGTATTTTACGTGTATGTAAGCGCGCACTGACACAAAAGTCTCTTACAAAATTAAGTAGCAGTTCAGTCTAAGCTTAGACTGTGCAACGTATTAATGTTTTTAACTAAGTTTAACTTCAAATGGAGTTTTATTAAGTCAAAGCAAGTTTACACTTATCATAAAACTGACAGCTGCTTGCCTCGTCTAATACCACAGAATGTTTTTTAAGGCTCAAACACAATGCGCGCGGTCGCAAAACGGAAGCGGGATTTATTAGGTATTGTACTTTGCTGTCACCGCTTCCACTTCCGTGTGCATTGTGTTTGAGCCTTTAGTGTGTCAGCCTATACAATGCATAGAATTAAAATATATTTTGTTGTTTGAAGGAGCAATAAAGTTTTCTATATAAAAACTCCTTTAACTTTTTTTTTTCTCAACTAGATAAAAAAATTTTGAACTAAAATGCTAATATCCCTTTCATGAAAAAAAGTATGCAAATTTTGGTTGTCTTGACATTTCACAAGAAAAACTTTCCAAAAAATATATTTTTAGAAAATATATACTTTTAAGCACTTCAAGCAGTACTTGTAAACTTATTTATAAAAGAAATAAGAAACTTAATTCCACAATAAAATGTGAATTTTAAATTATGTGTTAAATAATTTGATTTTTTAGGGGGTTTCATAATTTTTTTGGGTTTAAAATTTTTGTCTTCCATTTCCCTTTTCTAAATTTAATGGTTTTTTTTCTTTTTAAATTTTAGGAACGTAAGGAAAGTTCAAGACGGGGACGTAAACCTGGTAGAAAAACTTCATTGGAAAAAATTGATATGAGAGCAAAGCTAGGTATGCTTTATTATCAAAAATTTTAACTAAATGTATTTAACAGGTACAATTTGAAATCCTTTTGTTAGTAGAACCACTTTCATCTCTAGCTGGCTATATCCTATTTACTACAGCTTAACATTCTTAAAACAGTTTTCTGTAAGGGAGGGGGAGGGGCTGTTTAAATATTTATTTTGTCAATTTTTTAAAATTAATATTATGTCAAAATTTTTAATCGAAGAAAACAACATTGCTGAAATTATGAGAACTTGAACATCCTATGCTCTAGACCAGGTATAGGCAACCAGGCGCCCGCAACAAGTTTTTTAGGCGCCCTATGAAGATAATGTTGAAAATGTTAATTAATTTTCAGTATTTTTATATAAATATAAAAACTAAATTGATCTTTAAAAATATATTTCTAAGAAATGCGCCCTCCAAAAATTTGTTTTATATTTAGCGCCCTTCACCGATGAATGGTTGCCGACCTCTGCTCTAGACTCTAGCTAGAGCAAGAAGTGAGTGAGCAAAGCTTTAAAGCGTTTTCCTAAAAACCAGTAACTGCAAATTTCTGGTTGAACACAGAAAGTATTTCTTAACATTTGATAAAATCAGCCGGCTAAATGCCTAACTATTTTTTAATTTTTTTTATATCAAACTGTAAAAGACTACTAAATTTTTTCTTTAAATTTCTTATTAAACTCACAATTTTATTGATATAATAATAATGAATGAAAAAATTAATTCAACTATCTAATATTACAGAGAGAAGCAGACAAAGTGCACGGGAATGTCGTGCAAGGAAAAAACTACGTTATCAGTATTTAGAGGAACTAGTGGCTGATCGAGAAAAAGCAGTTTTAGCATTGCGGTCTGAATTAGAAAGAGTATTATATTAGTTTTTTCAATGTTTATATTTTAAATGAAATATATTATCCAAATTAAGTATCGACAGTGGAATGAGGAGCTGGATGCAGGAACAGTGCCTGAAGGCTTTGATTCATTACTAAAAGAATTGGGGGTCATAAAACAGGAATAAATTATGAACTAAAAGTACAATTTAACTATACCAGTTAACAGTTATTTGTTTAAGTTTATGTTTTGTTTTTTCTTAGTTGTAAATAAAATTTAATTGGATAAATGAAATTATAAGAGTGTAATTTAATTGTATGTCTAAAGATATTGAAATATATTTTAAGGTATTATTTTTGAAAATTTTAGATATTACGGTACAAATAAAAAGCTTTAATATATATTTCTTTAAAACAAAAATGTTGGTAATTTAAACCTTTTCCAAAAACTTCGATGTTCTAAAATTGAAGTAAATCATTTGTACTTTTCTCAATTTAATCATATACAAATTATCTCCTAAAAGTTTTTTTTAAATACTCTTCGGTTGCTATTTTAGATTCTAATAAAAATAAATAAATCAGTTTTTTAGTGCTCATAAACTACTTTAATAATTTATTTACAAAAAATAAGCTGAAAGAATAAAATTAGTTACGAAATGTTAGTTTTTTTTAGTTTTTAGAATTTAAACAATTTGATTTCTAATATTAGGAGTACCATTTAATTCTGCCGCTTAAGGAAAAGATGCGTTTTGAGAATCAGTTGCATCTGTTCTCTTATGTACAAAAGTCGTTTTTCTTGTGTTTTGTGCTAATTCCTCAAGTATCAAATTTGAGTGTTTTTTGAATTAACACCTTTATATTTTAAAATAGGGGATAGTTTTTCTACAAAACATTATTTAATAACACCTGACCTCTTGCAATAAAAAAAACCGTGGAAATATTTCTTAACATGGATGGGAACTTATCTATTAACAACACCTTCCAACTACCATTTATTTTATTCAATGGAACATTTTTTTCGTAATAAACTACATAAGGACATAAGCCATATAAAGACTGTCCTTCGACAATTCTTTTTTCCTAAATTTCAATTCCTGATAGATGGGAACGTGTTATAAATAACGATGGAAATTATATATTAAATTAAAGTTTATATATTTTTCTAAAAATTCCTTGCATTTTTAATTTAAAAAACAGCATTTAAATTATTAAATATCCATAACTTTAATCATATTTAAAGGCATATGTATAAACAAAAATTTATTAATTTTCAGTAAAATTTAGGCTAAATAAATTTATTAGCTTTATAAGTACTTTAGGTTCAATATTAAACTGTCTCTGTTTAAGACTTTTATTTAATTAACGGATTGCTCTTTATTATCATGGTTGATGTTATTCCTATTTTCTGGTAAACATTGCGATTGATTTTCTCATCTACCTTGTCATTCTAACTGATTTTTTATTAAAAATTAGTAGAAATTGGGAACGATGAATGAATTTTTAATATTTAAGACTATTTCTTTCGACTTCTTTGTGTTTAAAACTATTTAATTCTACGTCAACGTTGCTCCGGTCATTGAAAGCCGACAAATAAATATTACCAAATTTAAAAGATTTATGTTATACTGTGCTAAAAAAATTAATCTTATAGATTTCTTTTAGGAAAAAATGATACAATCAAAATGATAAAACAGTAAAAGACAGATACTTGTTACATAATTGAAAATCTAAAATTAAAGAAGTAACGAGTCTTAGTTAATAGTTAAGACTTTATTTTATTTATCACATTTTAAATACTTTTTGAAAAAAAGTGTACAAAATTTTAGGCAATTTAATTTGCTTAGAATTTATCTTTTGAGGATCTTCTTGAACTAAGTGCTCTGCTTTCGGAAGCTGTTCGGAAATCAGGATAATTAATAATCAGTCCGTCTGCAATTTGATAGTTACTTCTTTTGGCTTGATATTCTATAACTTTTTGATTAGTTGTTTCCTGATTAACTAAGGGGCGTGAGTTGTTTTTCTGGTGTAGGTACGACTGTTGTTGTTGCTGCTGCTGCTGTTGGTACTCTTGCATTTGTTGATGTTGATCTTCATCTTGTTGTTTTTGATATGGTTGTTCTTGTTGCTTTTCATATTGTTTTTGCTGCTGTTGTTGTTGCTGCCTTAAATAATGAAAATATTGGGCTTGACTAATAACTGGATTTATATTTTTTAATGCCCGTTGTTCATTTTCATGTTGAACAATTTTTAAATTTTCATTTGGAATTTTAACAAAATAATGATTTGTTTCGGCACCGTAGTTCTTATCATCTGAGCTGATATTTGAATATGAATCATCATTATTATTCTCATTTGTGTTAAAAGAATAAAAATTTTCAGAATAGGGAATTTCATTTTCTATTTTCATTGAATAAGGAATCTTTTCTTGAACTGCATTAGGCATTAATTTTGGTATGTAAACAGGAATTTTAACATATACAGGATATGGTATACGTTTGATAACAGGATATGGTTTTGGTAAATGTATAATTTTTTCAACAGGATAAGGCTTAGGAATATCAACAATTTTCTCAACTACTTTTTCTACAGGCACATAAACTATTTTTTCAACTGGAATTGATCTTTCAACAATTTTTTCAACTGGATAAGGCTTAGGGATATGTACAATTTTTTCTACAGGATAAGGTTTTAGTATATGTACAACTTTTTCGATAAGCTGAGGTACTTTTTTAATAACTGTTTTCATATGATTGTGATGATGATGATGATGTTTAACTCTAAGTTTTTCTGTTTCAACATTGTATTCTTTACTTTCTTCCAATTCTATAGGTCTTTCATACATATGTTCCATAGTTGTCGACATTGCTATAGGTTCAATATATTTATTTGATTCTGTGTAAGAATTTTGGTGAAAATTACGTTGTAACTTCTTTGGAATGCTGTGAATTTTATTTGGTTTTTGTTGTGTTTTAATTATTTCATCATTAATTTTGTTATGTATTGTATCCTCAGATTCCAGAATTTCCTTTGTTGAAGCTACCGTCCAAAATGTGTAAATATAAAAAAGCTGTAAAATCTAAAATAAAATAATTTATTTACTAAACAAGTGTATTAGTGATTATTATGTTCAATTTAAATAATTTTCCCTTAGAACTTTTATTAAGAATAAAAACAAATATTTAATTAGTTAAATAGTTATTAGTCATTAAATCCTAAATGAGCATATGATATTAATTATCTTTAAAAATCCACTAGACAATTTATTCTCACCAGTATTTTCATTTTTCTTTTGCTGGAGGTGTGTACGCAAGCAAAGATACGCAAACTTTGTTTACTCAATAAATCCGGTGCTGTTATTTATAATTCAAATTTATTTTATTAATCCAATAGTATTTTAGAAGCATTTCAAATACCTCCTTTAATAAATAATGCATAGGTTAATACCAGAAATGATTTTTAAACAGAATAAGTAAAAGGGAAGAAGGAAAAAACTTTCACTGAATATCCAATTTAGCTGAGTACTAAGCATGACGATTAAATTCTTCTTTTTCATCTAACTAACGTTAAAAATTGATTTGTTTTGTAACCTGCGTGTTTGCAAAATTTAATTGATTCTATTTTTATGTTAATGGTATAAACTACACATTGGAAGGAAAGCATTACAGTGAAAAAATCATGTATTTATTTTAAAAGTTTGGCTAATACTTTAAACAGGTGTTTCATGGCCTTTTGTTTTTCTTTCTTTAATGCGGAAAAGTTGTGCAAAAAAGTTTCAGATTCATCGCTGTGAAATCTTTTGAATATTTAAATTTTTCAAACCAATGACGGCATGTAGGTGCTTCAATAGCATCAGAAAATTGATAAAGTACTTCATCCTGCACAATTTTTACATCGTGATCCTTATTATATTCATAAAAATATAAGGAATCTTCAAAAATCATATCAATTTGGAATATCGATCTAGATCATTCACTAAAATTTGTTTAACTTTTTCCAATAACTGAATTTCTTTATAGCTTGTTCTTTGGCATATTGTGCGTTTTAAAATACCCTAACAATATTAATTTATAACGTTTAAAGTATTATTTCTTACACTGTATTTTTTAAATTCAAGCAAGAAATGAAAAACAATGCATATAATATTCCTAATTAATATGAGCTCATAATTAATTTTTTTAATTTTATGAATAAACTCAACCTAAAAAAAACTCTTATTTAAGATTGGTTAAATTTAAATAAGACATTTTTTCTAATGTATGAAAGTTAAACAAGTTGATAAAAATTCTTTTTTCGTCAATATAAACATTGATTCAACAGTAAAACGTGTAGATGGAAAGTCAATACGAAGAGCTTGTGTCGATACCTAAATCTCCCGTAGCTTCTAATTTTCTTTGTTTCGAGGTAGAATTAATAAAAGATGAGGTGCTTTAAAGTATTTTATTTAATAAAAAAATTGAAAATTAAAAACTATACTTTTTGATTAAAATTTTAATAAATATTTACTTAAATAATTAAAATTTTTTTTTTCTTAAATTAAAAAAGTTTCATTAGATAAATAAAAATAGCACAAAAGTTTCATCATATTTTTGACTAGTAAATAATATAATTTTAGTAGAATGGTATGAAAATTTTATTAGTACCTTGAAACTACTCGGTAGCTTTGATATCACAATATTACGTTATTTGTAATGGTCACTGATAAATTTTCAACTAAAACTAATCAGTTATGACCTTAAAAACAAAACAACAAAAAGAAAGAAGAAAAAAACAAACAAAAACAAAAAATATTCTAACAATATATATATATATATATATATAAATATCCTTAAAATAAATGCTAAAATTAGTATTAATAATATTTTCCATATCTCATCTTCATTTTATTTTGAAGGATAATAATACAAAACCGTGTTACCAGGTAATTGCCAATGTGATGCCTGTAGTTCAATAAGTTGTAATAAAGTTCTTCGGATTGCAGGAGCGGAAGCATTTGAATTCAAAAATGCATCACGAGCTGAGGATAATAACACTTCTAACTGTTGGGGTAAATGTGTTTCTAAATCTTTTCCAATGCAAGTTAATACAAAAAATAGACATTCAATCTGAAATAAATTTAAATATTAAAACGAGTTTAATATAAAATTTATTAATATACCTCAGAAAGTGATCGTATAGGTGGTTTTACACAATCTTCACAACATTTTGATAAAAGTGTTAGCAAAACGAGCGGTGGAGGTACACCATCACATTGTGTTCGTAATTGTAATTGTCTTCGTTTAAGCTGACAAAACATTTCAGTAAGAAATGCCATGAAAGCTGTAAATTTGTTTCGTGCCGGAGATTTCATTCCTTGAACTGTATATAAAATCTATAATATAAAAATAAGTTTTAAATAAGAAATATATTTTAACAAAAAGTGTAAGGTAAGTATATAATGCTTTTTTGTATCCTTTAAAAAATTGAAACATGCACTCAGTTGGTCCCAAAGTCGTTTTAATATTAGGGTAAAATTCTTATTTATTTATTTAATTAAAACTTAAATACCAACTCTAAAGCTGTTTGTCATTGTTGAAGCAACTTTAATCATGTTAATTATCGATATGATCGTGTTAAGCGATTTGTCTTGATGAACTCAAATTACATGTGAGAAATCGGTGACAATAAGCCATGAACATTAACATTGATTAAAAAATCCATAAGACGTTAAAATAATTTTTGAGGAATTCAATCAATAAATTGGGATCTGCACAAAAAGTGCAGATGGGCGTTTCTTGCTTTTTAAAAATTTTCCATCTAATTTTTTAAGCTTTATTTTCAAGAGAACAATTAAATATCTAAGACTTATACGTGAATTCTTCAACTTTATACCCAACTTAGATAATATATATTTTCAAAGTAATTTAAATAGTTCAGTTTTCAACAAATATTTTTTAAAAATTGCATTTACCTTTTCTCTCTGTTGATACCATTGGCGGCAAGTATTTAACAAAGCCTCTAAGAATGTTTCCTGTCTCTCTTTAGCAATAATCGATATACAAAATCTAGATATTGGCAAGGCATATCGACGTCCTTCAATTGCCCTTTGCATAACATGACCTGCTAATTGCATCAAAGAACGAGCATTTAATTGGTTTGGATCTTCTATCGATTTATCAACCAAGTTTTGTATATCAGGTGAAAAGCTTCCAATATCCATGGATTCATTAGCTAGCCCCAATCCTAAGCTTGCTATTCCTCGTGCCAAGGAATCAGCTGATGATAATGACTTTGAACGTTGAAGTGAGTTGAAACCTTGTTTTGAGCCGTTGTTATTTATATTTGCTTTATTTGTTGGATTTGTAGTTTTATTGGTTATCAAAGTGTCTGGAGCAAATTTTACACGATGTTGTGTTGTTGGCTAAAAAAATTTTACAAATTCTTTTAAGAATTTAAAATTTTCCCTACAATTTTATATTAATTATACATGTAAGATATTTCCACTTGAAGGTGAATTAACTAATGGTAGCTGAGATGATTGTAATGCAACACCAACACATTGCATTGGATGAGATACTAAAATAGTTCTATGAGATCCCATATTAGTCAATGGTATTCCATGAGTATGACGACCAGTTAATTGCATATGTTGATGAATGCTAGCATTTGATTTTGAATGCTGTAACATATTTCCTGGTGTAGGGAAAACAATTGATGAACTGGAAGTATGTTGTAAGTTGTAGTTTAATTCTAAAAAAAAGTAAATTTGAATGCTGAATATTACCGGGAGTCTTGGATGTCTCCAAGTCGATTCATGGTGAATTCCTGCGCATGAACATTCAATTTATTTAAGGAATTCCCATCGATTCGAACATCTGGTTCATATTATATTTTAGGAAGGTGTTTACATTCAAGCAAAACAATGGGATATTTAAATGGGTATACAATTTCTCCATAAATACTTACTAGGTGGTCGATAAATTTCCATAGCTGGTTTTCCTCTAATTTGTTGTCCTGAATTGGAGTTTTGATTGTAGCCAAGGCTTCTTCTTTTATTCATATGCTGTGACTTAATATTTATATTGAAATTAAAATACCACCAATATTAAATAAGTTTTTACTTTAAAATTATTTTAATAATTATTACCTGATTATTAGAACTTCGTACAAAACTTCTTTCTCGTGTAATCCCCAGAGACATAGTGTTGTTCGATTTGAAATCAGTTACCTTCTTGCCACCGTTTTTGCAACTTTCATTTAATGAATTGTTAGTAATTGTTTTTATATTATGTGCTGCCATTTGTTTTCAATATAGTTATAGCTATTAAAGACTTTAATTACATTTGTCTTAATTCGATTACTGAGAAAGTTCTACAATATTTATAACACCAAAGTTGATATCTATTTCTTTGTATAATTTCAAGTTATTTTTTGGAAGCAAACACCAAATCTTATGAATCACGCTTTCGTATTTATACCTGAAAAAATGATAAAAATGTACTTTTTACTTTATGACTGTATTTTTGACTGTTCTTAAACTTTATTATTTATTATAAATGAAAAGCGGACCTTGTGTATGTTGCTGATAAACTTCAAAAATGCATGTTGAATTTAGCTAAAATTTTGATACGAACTTCGTTTCTACGAGAAGAAGCTTAATCACGAAAAATGTATTATTAAATTGGAAAATTTCTATATATATCGTATGCTGTCTTTTACATAATCAAACTTGTTTTTAGTATAAAACTTTATTTAGTAAAGCTATCTCTCTTTCGATTGAATCATAAAATGGTAGTAAAATATGTTTTAAGAAGAACTTTTAAGTGGTTTATCCATATAAGGAGTCATATAAATTTAATGCAGTTTGATTTATTCCTATGAGCAACCAATTAGACGTGATGTGTTCGATATTTACTAAAAAAACTGAATTATATTAAAATATAGAAATACGCTTATATAATGTAAAATGAAACTTATTACTTAAGGGATTTTCATTAACTCAAAGCAAAAGTGAGTTTGATCTGGTTAAATATCTTAGAACTACCGATTTCAGCAAGGAAAAGAATAGTTCCATCTTACTTTGTTGCTAGCTAAACACACATGCCACAAATAACTACATATATACATATAACAGATCGATTTTGGGATGAGTTTATGAAAAATTAATTAAATATTTTATTTAGAATTAATGTTAATAGCCTTTTAGCCACAATTTTGGTTTTAGACTCATTCCACCCACTTATTAAATAAAGCAAATAATTACTTTTTAATCTGAAACTGAATTTATTAATTATAATTTTTTATAGATAGAGAATAGTCTTTTGGATTCCTAAGAATTAAAAATCGTAGAGAGGAAGTTTTCATAAGGATTTGAAAAAATGGGTAAAAACAACCTAAGAAAATAAAATAACAACGTATGAACTTGTGTGTCATGCCCCGATAGCATTCTGGAGCCTAAATCTATGGGAAAACTCCGAAATAAGAAGCCCTAAAGAAAATTTTTTTAAATCATTTTTGGACACAAGTTTTATACAATTAAATATAAAAGTATGTACTAACTGTTTTTTTTTGGCTATTGCATTTGAATAAAGCTTCGAGTTTAGTGACGTCATTATAAAGTACTTTCGTTTTAACATACATGTGATATCTATATGTATAATTCGTATATAATATTGTGCATCTTTCTATCTTTTGCCTAGCATGGTTACACACAGATGATTCATTTACTCATACTTAAATAAACAAGCTTTGTTTAGCCGTAGTCTATTTTTACCAAGAAAAATATCTCGAATTATTTTATTATAAAGCAAATAAAAGTTTTAATTTTTTATTATTGATTTCTTTTTATATAAATTTAGAAAGACAAATTTCCTTTAATTTTTGAATTTCCAAAGTTTGAGTTTCTACCACCTAATTGAATTTTTAAGCATGAACCCAAGAAATATTGATGGTGTTTTCGTTTATTAAGTTTTTTCATATTTTAAATGCTTTTATTTATTTTTACAGAGTCCAAAGGATTTATTTGAAAAATTCTAGAAAGCCTTATTTGGTAAATAATAACTGCCGCAAATTCAAAGTCAAGTTAAACGTAGAACAGACTAACTTTACTTTTACCAATTGCAACAACCAGTCCCAAATTTATTGAAAATGACTTGTTCAGGATATCTTCACAAAGTAATTAATTTCTAAAAAGCCTGAAACCAGTTATTTAGGATGTACATTTCTTAGAAAGATTTGTTATGTCTAAACATATATTAATATATGGTTCAAATAGTTCAAAGCTATCAATCATTAGCTTTATTAATATTAAAATCATTCCCCTAGGCGCTAGAAATCATTTAGTAAAAATTTAAGGTTATATTACTTGGGCGGGAAACAATTTAGCTTCTGCTCATGTCAGAGATGTCATGACAAAATTGAATTTTATTGTCAGCTAATTATTTTTTTTAAATCGTAACAAATACCTTTAAATAATATACCACTACATAAGTATGAAATTACAGATTCTTAAATCAAGAAATCACTTTATGAGCACTTGTCTAAAATATTTGAATATAAATTCAAATTATTTTTGGTAGCAGCTCCTGTGTTATTACTATAGTAAAACTCAAAACAAATTTACATTGTTTGATATTTATCCCTTTTCTTGTTTAACAGAGACTAAAATTTGATCTTTGCTAAGATTTAAAGAAAATAATTAGTTAAAATCGGATATTTATCACATATCGCAAACTTGGTACTTTTACCCAATCCATCTAGTATTTTTACTTCCATTTATTCTAGCATTTCTCACTTGTATATATTTAAAACATTTATCAAAAAGTCAAAGATCGAATATCTTCATATTCGATAACTGTAGTATGATTAAAATAATTATCCAATTTCTTTTCTATTTGTAAACCTAAAACCAACAATATTGAGACGTTAGACTCCAGATAACAGAAACTTTATTTCTTCCGTATAAGTGGTTCAGACATTCCTCAGAAGTTCCACTGTCTTTCAGTGTCATTTTAGCGGAAATTAAATATAATAATTTGAGCGTAGGATATATTGGGCAGATGTTATTTTTATCCCAAAAGATGTTGCTATTACTTACAAATGTTCTAGTTTAAAGGTTTGTAATGGTTCATCCATTCTATGACTATCGGCAGTATTTAAACTCTTGCACAAAAGTTTGTTGTGAAGCAAAGCCATAATAAAAATTAACAAAAAAATTTTTTAAATAATTATTTATTAATTAATTTTTTTAACAAAACTTTATTCAATAAAGGCCAATATGATTTACCACAGTTGCAATGGGGTGTGGCAAATACATTTCCTACATGCTCAAGTAAACTCAAAAAAATCATCTAATATTGAAAATATGTTAGGCATTTCATATTTTTCATTAAAATAAAATCGAAACTTTTAATTGTATTTCAAGTCGAGAATAATTTTTTTTTATATAAAAAAATGTGTGCCATCAACTTAATTAATAATATTAATAAATCATTGTAACATGTGCTTAGATTACCTGAGGAATTTTATTTATAAAACAGCTGAGGCAAAGTTTCTTAAAAACAAATTAATAAGATAAAATAATTAAGGAATTAAGTGTAAAAGTTTCGTTTCGTTTTTATTAAAATTTTATATTAGGCTTTGATTTACAGTTTTCTTTTTTAAAAGAATTCGTTTGAATAAAATTTCGCCAGACAACACTTATGCACGTTCTTTTATATGGACATATATCTACATATTTAAATATGTACACAATTTTTTTTATTATGTATTTTTCGTTTAAATCATATAATTTTAATTGATCATTAATAATATTTTTAAAATAGTTGGAAGTGTTATATAAATTATTAAATTTAACCAATAAAACTATGTCTCTATTTTTCACATATGACTTTAGTTTCGTATCGTTGAAATATTTTCGTAGCACTAATGCTAAGTAGAACTCAATCAAATGAAAAAAAAGCAAATATATCCATAGCCTACACGTTTGAATATAAAAGTTTTGCGCAGGCGTTAAGTACTAAAGCAACTAATAAAAATAGAATATTTACTACATAAAATTTTTTTATTACAACTCACGAGCTTACTCCTGTACATCCCCGATTTAGCTAATTTTGTTAAACAATTCAATTTTGCTGCGCTATGAATCATTCATATCTCTATTATACAGAGAAAACAATAAAAAATTGACGTCGTTAGAGAGACAGCAGACATTTTTGTTTGTTTTATTTTTAAAGAAAAAAGAATGCCAAAAACATATTATTCAAGTCTTCTTTAGGCTTAAGTGGCAATAAAATATTGCTTAGTATTACTATATTTATCAAGGTATGATAGGAGTATTCCATTGTATTCCAGGAATTTTCTCTTAATTGCGGCTTGTTGCTAAGATTGCATAGACCAAATTTGTGAAAAAAGTAAATATATAATTAATATTGACCAATTGAACAGATTGATAAAATTCAAAAGATGCATGTCTAGTTTTATTGTATGAAAATCATGGTATTCAAAAGAATTAAACCATTATAGGAAACTTTAACTACTTGATAGGAGAAATGAATTAATTATTCCATTTATGTTACCAAATTAGTTATTTTAAATATTTTTTTTTTTGGTTTGCTTAGCTTTTTCAGGAACAATATTGTATACTCCAGTATTATTAGTCGGCATACAATATTTAAGGGAGGAGTTCGGTTAATTAATTCGGTTCGCTAAAAAAAGGCATGTTTTCAAGAATTTTTTTTAGCGATACAGATAGTTCTAGTTTATTTAATTAATTTCTATATGATAACACAACATATGAACAATATTTAAAAATATTAATAAGTGAGTGAGTGAATATATATCTACACATTAATTTAAAAAAATAAAAAAAAATTAGCAAAAAAAATTAAATACTCTACTCCCCCCTAACCTAATGGTAAATATTAGTAAAAATTTAGAATATTGCATTGAAGATTACTGAAAAAATATAAACTATTTTGCATGGTACGGAGTAAAAAAAATACTCTGCACACTTTGTACTTAGAAAAGTGAGTGGACATTATATACTGAACTTTCTCTGGAGTTTTCTTAGGCTGTCTACAAATGCCGGCTTACAACCGAACTGACACTGATTCCAGGAACTATTGGGAATGATCATATTGTTAAATCCTGAAAAATTATTTTGTTCTTCTAAATAACATCATTTATTGGTCTAGTTAAATCTTAACTTATTGAAATTATTAAAATGTGCTTATCAAGCAAAACGTGTGCGGGGTTGGCAAAATCAATACTCAACTCCCAATATATTATGCATAATATATTATTCAATTTTTTATGTCAGTTCATGTGGTTAATCCGTTTAAACCCTTGATCTTCTGGCTAATATCCAGGAGATAAATAGCTTCAATGTTGTTGTATGCCTAACTATATGCACTTTTCGTGGTTGATAGCGCATTCTTGAAGCAATTGATAAACCCATTTAATATTTAAGCCTTTTTGTATTTCCCGATTGCTCACATATCTGTAAGCGTTTGTTATCATGTGTAAAAATTTATTTTTATTTCTTTGGACGATATTACGATTCATAACTGGATTCCATACATCCGAACCAGCTTAATAGTGAATGTATAAATCAATCTTTTGCATACAGCTTAATTATTAAATTCAATTGGTTGAATTATTTTGTTTTTAGTAAAATACCGCAAATTTTAAGAGATAAATTTTAATTGTAATATTTTATTTAAAAATCTATTGTAAGAAAGTCCTTTTATATTTTAGGCTTATTTATTGTAAGGATTAAGCCCCTAGAAACTCTACTGGTAAATTAACATTTTTAAATTGAGTATGCCGTCCATTAAGCAAATAATTTTAGACATTAATATTTACTACTATGTTACTACTATAAATTTATTGTATTCAAGATTGGATTTGTTCCAAAAACATTACACTTTATGTGAAGAAAATAATAAATTACTCATTTTAAAAAATTTCTATGCCAAAGATTATAAAAGAACTTAAAATTTTTAAACTTACAATATTTAAACAATTTTGAACTAAGATTTTTATCGCAGGTTTCTACTTAAGGGCGAGAGCGAAAATTTTATATAGCATCCAAGGAATGCTTGCTATCACGAAATTCCTAAACGAAATTTTAACACAATAATATAATTGTTTCATATTATTGTTAATTGATGTTGTGTTTTTTCTTTTTAATTTTAGTTTATTAATTCTTGGTTAAATGTTAGTTTTAGTTAATTATTGTTTTTAGTTATTTATTGTTTCTTATAGTTTTTTAAACTTCAAAGTAAAAATGTGAATTTGGTTAACTGCTACATAATCAGAAAATTCTTTTACTTTTTTAAATTGTAGTTTGGAATTACATTTGCCCCATTATAACTGAGAATAACACAAAAACTAATATTAGAATTAG
This sequence comes from Acrocera orbiculus, assembly GCA_947359355.1. NCBI lineage: Eukaryota > Metazoa > Arthropoda > Insecta > Diptera > Acroceridae > Acrocera > Acrocera orbiculus. Next base: position 8,666,508 of record OX375757.1, read on the forward strand.
GTTTCTAAACTATTCTTTTAGTTTCTTTTTTTTGTTTGAGTTAGAGTGGGTCTACACAGGACAACTCATAGCAGAAAATCACAGCGATTCTGTGAGTTTTGTATGAAAAATAACCGGTTCCTAATTTTACATTTTAAGTATGCAAATATCATTTGATAATAAAATGATTTTATATTTTTTTTTTTGACTTATTTAACTTATATTTATTTAGGTCAATTATATATAAAGAAAATATACTTAAAATATAAGCATTAAATTTATGTTTCATTAAAAACCTTGAATTTAGTTTAAAAATTTTTAGAATTATGTATTTATTTAGAATTTTTAACTTTTGAATTAGGTGATAATAAAACTTCTGCTCGTTGCTGTTCCATACCAAGTGCCATTGCCAAAAGTCTAACCATGCATTTATGTTCTTCAAATTCAGTCGTATCTCCGCTTATTTCTTTTTCAAGTTTTAACTTTTCTTCAGAAACTACTAGCATACCCTCTTCAATTGTACCTTCAGATATAAACCGGTATATATTAACAGGTTTTGTTTGTCCCATACGATGACAACGATCTTCAGCTTGTTTATCATTGTATGGATTAAAATCGATATCATGAATTATAACTATATCTGCAGCTGTTAAATTAATACCCATTCCGCCAGCTTTTGTTGATAACAAAAATATAAATATATCTGGATTGTTATTAAAATTATCTATTAACTCTTTACGCTCTGTAACTAAAGTACTTCCATCTAATCTTAAGTAACAATGTTTTCTTATGAGTAGATATGGTTCAATAATATCCATCATCATTGTAAACTGGCTAAAAATTAATAAACGATGACCCTGTTTTTTTAGATTTGGTAGCATTTTATCTAATTCTTTAAACTTTCCAGAATCTAAAATGAGCTCTTCAGGTAAATCAAATCCTCTGATTGACTGAAAGTAAAAGTAATAATATATTACATTATATTAAGTAGACATTTTGTTTAAAAACAGAAAAAGTTAAAAAATTCAATATTCAGTAAATTATAAATATATATTAGATAAATTTAAAAATCTAATTATGGTTAAAAGGAAAAAAAAAGAAAAGAACACAACAAGTTGTAATTAGTTACATAAAAAACAAAATTTTGGGTTTGTATGGAACAAAAAATATTTTAAAAAATAATAGAAAGCCTTAAAGGATATGTATATACAACTTTGTCAAGATTAAAAAGACGATTAAGGGCAAAAAAAACTACATCAACGATGAAAAATTCCACGTAAACTATTGAGCAAAACAAGTATATGTCGCGGAAAAACATTATTCTTCTATACAAATAAAGACAAAAACAATTGAGTGCATGAGAACCGTTAGAAATTTTCTTAGTCAAAAAAGAGGAAGAAGTTATACTTTTCTGTTTTTCCCAGAACGTCTTATTTTATATATATTTTGAAAATTTTTAGATTTTTTTTGTTATTTTGTTTTGCTTACCACAAAAAGTTAATAATAAAAATCTATGAAACAATAAGAGTTCCGGAGCAATTTTTTTTGCAATATACAATAAAAACAAGCTTATTTAAATATTACATACATTTTTTTGAAATATTTGCCATATTTGAAAATCGGATAAATAAGCCAAATCTTCAAATATATGATTAGAGTTATCGCCTTTATATGTTGCACACTTTGCTAGTTTTGTTGCCATTTCTTTTAAAACATCATCAGTATAATAGTTTCGCATTAATAAAGGATGGTTTGCAAGCTTTCTCATATCCATCATAATTGTTGCACCCGCCAATTCAGTAGTACCTTTAACGACTCCATTATTAGAATAATATTCAACCAAACCTTTGTAGTATTCTTTTTGTTTTTCTGTCATTGCGATTTTAACCTTGTGAAAAGAATGAGAGTATTATTACCATTAGTTAATTATTAAAATGCATTATATTTTACAATATGTTCGGTTTTTTTCGGTAAATATTTAAGGACATCTTTTTTAAGACGACGTAAAACAAACGGTTTCATTAAGTTTTTAGCCCTTTCAATTTGTTCCTCTTCAAATGCTGTACTATCTTCAGTTTTTTTTGTTTTCTAAAAAACAAAACACAAAAAAAATTAATATTTGTTAAAATAATTAAGATATCATGAATTTAGACCTTAGGAAATAGACATTTAATATCTTCTTTGTTTTTTTGAAAGTAGGACGGCATAACAAAACATAACAAGGACATTAATTCTAATAAATTATTTTGTAATGGTGTGCCCGTTAATAATAGACGCATTTCAGCATTGATTTTAATTAATTGAGCATATCGCTGTGTTGTCATATTTTTAAGCATGTGTGCTTCATCAAAAATAACATAATGCAGCCTAACCACACTAAACATTTTTCGTTCTTCTGGGGTGGAAGTTGCAACAGTATAACTGTAACGGTATAATGGTATAACAGTTATACAATTTATTTTTAAATAAAATAATGTTATCGTCAATTAATTATAAATTTTATAATTCAAAATTATATTTGCTTACGTTGTCAATAATACATCTATTCCTTTGAAACCTTCTTTTGCAAAACGTTTACGCATTTGGCGTCTTTCTTCTTGACTCCCATAATATTTTTCTATTTGAATTTTTGGGCACCATTTTCGAATTTCTGTTTCCCAATTATCCATTGTTGATGAGGGTACAATTATTAAATTTGCACCTTTAGATAAATTATTCTGTTTAAGATAAGCAAGGAATGCTATAACTTGAATTGTTTTTCCTAAACCCATTTCATCAGCGAGAATTCCATTCATTTTTTCTTTATGCATAACTGCTAGCCAGTTTAATCCAAGCATTTGATATTCGGCAAGCTTAAAACTAAAAATTTATTTATAAAAATATTTATTTTTGAATTTATAATTTTTCAATATGAAACCTTTCATTTAAAATTGATGGTTGCTTTACAATTCCACATCCTGCCGCTACAGCGGTTTCTAGCTTTTGCACAGATTTTTTGCATTTATTCATTATATTAGCTAAATTGCGTTGTTTATTTATTAAATCCTGACAATAGTTTAATAAGTCTGTAGATAATGCTTTAGCATTCTCAAGTTTGGTTTTCTTTTAGAAATACTTAAATTTTATATATATCGAAAAAAATTTAGTTTTTTGATACTTACCAAATCATCCCAATTTGAAAATGGTCTTAAATCAGTTATTAATGCTGCCTTTTTTTCTGAACAACTTTTAACAGCTAACAATTCATTTATTGAAGCTTTATTCAAAAAATCGAGTACACTATTTCTTTGTGATATTATTCTACTATTGGATTCATTATCACTGTCGTCACTATCATAAACAAGTTCTTCTGGTCTTTGGTTATCTTCACTATCGTAATCTACAATATCTTTTCGGTTCTTCTTAGGTTTTGGTGTCCCATTCAAGATTTTTGGTTGTACAGAGAAGTTTTCTTTATAATATTTTAGTCCTTTTAAAACTTCCCAATCACATCGCAAAAGTGCATCTTGTAAGTTCTAATTGAAAATAAAATTTTAATAAAAAAAAATTTATTTCAATTAAAAAAATTATCAACCAAAGTATCACAATGTGGTTCCATTTTCAATGCTAATAAAAAGCGTTGTTCTTTCTCATGAACTGTAAGTTCATTTTTAACTTTTTTGTCTTTATGATCATCTTCGATGTCACTATCATTTTCATCAAATGATTTCGTACGTTTTTTTGCAGGTACTAAGTATAAGCTATTATCTGAAATAAATTAAATCAATACAGTTTTAGAGCTGAAATTCTTTTCTGCTATGAGCTAAGTTGAACAACAATTTTAAAATAGATTTTTTTTTATGCTACTCAAAAATTTTTAAAGTATTTCTTAGCTGATTTAATAATGGTTCTAGTTTTTTTCCAAAAAGTTTCATAAAAGCGGTATACACATTAAGAAAGAACTGCAAGCGTTAAGAAATTTAAAATTTAAAATTTCAACGAACTGACATAAAAATGGAAAAACAAAATAAATTAAAAAATCCTATGGACATGCAGAAAATTAAGGATGCATTTGTCTTTAAAATTAGTCCTCGGTTAGCGTGTATTTATAAAATTCTCAATGGATTTATGGATGAGAACATTACGTTATTAAAATAAATTGTAATAAAACTGTTTAACAATCAGTGTGTCAGCGATAAATGAAATGAAAGCAAGACAGTGAACTGTGTTATAGCTCAGAGTTATTATCAGAAATGATTTAGTAATTTTATGCCAGCATTTCTTGATGGTGCAAGTTATAAATACCAAACATATTAATCAGCTATATTTGAGAGTGCATCATGAAGCTGACTCATTTTGGTTTTTAGGCTAAATATTTCGAAATTTCACCTTGCCTGGTGTCTCCCTAGCCTAAAACCCGAAGTGAATCAACTTCATGATGCACCCTCAAATATAGCTGAATGTTTGATAACTTCCATACAAATGGGATAATTTGTCAGTCACTGGAATTTACAAAAAAAATATGATCACTGAAGACCGCTTCCAAAGTCAAACTAGCTATCCTTCGTGAAATAAACTGTATGCAATATCAATAATAAATAATATTTTACCATTTCCTTCTTTGAAAGCTTTTTCCAAGTATGAATGTTGTGCACTAGTTTGAGCCTCACAATCAGACATCATATAAAAGTTAACCTTTCAGAAATAAAAGTTATGATAAATGAACTTTTACTTTGATCATATTGAAATAAATTTACCTTATTTTTTACCTATTTAATAACAAAGCACAATAACAACACAGAGTAACTTCCTGAATTCCTAACATGAAGTGGCGGTAATCTTTTTGACAGTTTTGACTGTCATCGCAATTCCGGATGAATATTTTTGGAGGAATGTATTGTTTATGTTCAAACATGTAATACAATTGTATAGTCAAATACTTGTATATATTTAAATATTATTAATCTAGTGTATTACTATTATTAATATTTCTAAATAGTAGTACTTACAAAATAAAAATTTAATAATTTATAGAAAATATACTTTTGTCGGTATAATAAGAAACATTTTAACCGGTTTTAACTTCACGTTATTAGAGTAGTTGTCAAAATAAAATAAGTTAGGCGGTGGATAAAAGACTAAAAAAGATTAGAAATGGCGTAAAAAACATCTCGGAATTATTTTGTTGACTACTTTTCATCAAAAGAATAACTGCAATTCTTATTATTTTGTAATAATCACAAAAAATGTTTTAATAATATGACTTTTTTCTTACAATTCCAAAATGGATATAAAAACTTTTCTTAAATGGTAAAATATTATTATTCTACTTAGTTACAATATAAATTAATTAATAAATTTTCAGCATTATAGTTGAACCAAAACATGAAGTTAAACTAGAATGAGATTATAATGACAACATTCCTTAATAAATTTTTTAAAAAATTAAAATCTTCAAGAATAAAATCAGCTCTAGTCAAAAAAGGGTATGTCAGTTTTTTAAAATCTTTAATTTTTTGTTTGAAATTTTTGATATATGAATTTTCTTTCATGCATTGTACTATAAAAGTATTATTTCATATTTATTATTGTAAAATTTTCTTGAAGTCGTGATTAGAGTGTTTGTTCAGTATCAAAATCTTTAAAATTTATCAAATATCATATTTTTGCTCTAATAAGTAAATAATTTAGTGAGAACAATTCTAACTAATTGCATAGAAAATTATTTATTTTCGTCTGATAAAAATTATATTTTTCCTTTCTTAGTTTTATAAACATTTACTACAGTGTCCATCCATTTCTTGACTGTACGATGCCTTATATGAAATGCATACATAATACGAGTATATGCACTCCTTTTAACAATGGTAAGCGCTTCAAATACGTTATTAACATCCTCTTAAATAATCTCCTTATATATTTTATTTCGTTTTGTGATTGATTATTATTAAACATAAATATTTTGAAGCATTACCGTTTTAGATTATAAAAACTATGTATTACAGTTCTTGGGGGATGAGATGTATGAGCACTTCTGTTGCCTTTAAAAATATATTTTGCGGTTATTTTTTGGTTGAAGCCAACGGATTCCCAAATTAGTTTGCATTTAATTTTTTTTATGTGTGTATTTCATAGTAAATTGGAGCATAAAATGTAAAAAACAAATATCTGATGGCAATTATTTATTGTTAAAATTTTAGTAATTTTTTATTTATCTTATGATAAAAATATAAAAAATTTACCAGCATGTACTGTACCTTTTAAATAGTGTTAACACATGTGTAAAATTGGTCTGACTTAAAATTGTTGGATATATCTTTCAATAATTAAACCATTTGAATTTTACTTTAAGGCCAAACAAATTAATATTTACAAACTAGCCCCGCTACAAGTTTGTGACATTAAAATGTTTGGCAACAAGTACCAGCCAGCAACCAGCCGCGAGTATGTACACGGCCTAACTTTTATTTTAAATATTTCGATTAATTTAAATTAATTAATACATACTAGGATCGCCCAGTTGTTGAAAATTTCAAGAATACATCGAAAAAAACAATATATGGAATATATTCTTCGCTTGAATATTGTTTCGCTCTATTTGTATGAGTGAAATGTATTATATTATTCATGTCCCTATTTTCAATACAAAAATATGGCAAGCAGAAACGTATATATACACTGGGCTTATCCGCACGTTAACCGAATTGAGCCGAAAAGAAAAAAATACAACAACAGTATAAAGGTATATTTTATAATAATAAAATGGTATTATAATAACCAAAACAAATGTCAAATATAATAAAATTTTCGTCAAAAATAAAGTTCCTACATATTCCACATCTTGCTTTAGCTTGCGCATATGATTCCTTCAAATCTTCGATTGTAAAAACGTTTACACTAGCACTTGAAGTTCTGGTACCAGGCTGTAAATCAGGTTTCACAGCAATACCTTAATTTTGAGCTAAGATTTCATCTAATGAAATCAAACACATTTAGACGTTAGAAATTTTTGATTAACTCATATAAGAAAAAACTTGCCAATGATCTATTAACACATATTAAGTTTATTCAATAGCTGATCACACTCCTAGATGAAATCACGAAGTATTTTTGATTCATTTTTTATTGACTTAAACTTAATCTTAATACCAACTAAAATTGTGTAAATTTTGGATTGAGGTAATAACTTTAGAGATTAAAAATTTCAGTATACACAATGTTTTTAGTGAATAATCTTTCATCATTAGCCAAATGACCTGGTGCACTGTACTCAGAAATATAAAACTTCAGTCCATTGAAAGAACGAACACGACTTGCAGCAACATAAAGCTGCCCATGTGTAAAAACTGGTTGATGTAACAAAATTCCAACCCTATCAAAAGTTTGACCTTGCGACTTATTTATGGTAATTGTAAATGAAAGAATGACTGGATATTGAGTTCTCTGTAATTTAAATGGTAAAAGTGTGAATTTATGCGCGGGATCAAAATTCATTCACCGCGTGCATTTCCAGTTTGAACTTCACAATCAATAACAATTCTATGCATTGCTTCAACACGCAATCATGTACCATTAACTAATCCTTTGGAGATATTATTCCTAAGGCAGTCTTAAACCCATCCATCAAATTCGTATCATTTCCTTGATGTTGAACCCAACGCCTATTTCGCAATCTCTCTCTATTAACATTTATCCCTTCCCGACCCACCAAAGTTAAACGTCTAGGCATTTTTTTCAATAAAAAATTTGAGAGCTATATAGGCTATATTTATATATATTACTGAATATATAAAAATACTTGCTTAATATATAAAAACTCAATTTATGTATTAGTTGAATTTCAAGTACATTTTGTGGTATTGACCAAGTATTACATAGTAAAACTTCAAATTTCCAGAAAATATTTCATACTTTTTAGACAGTTAAAGCAAAGCAACTTAGACACAGCAGTTGTTTTGTTCTTCACTCATTTGTGAGTGACATCTGTAAAATTTCAAAATAATTTTGAAATTCGGCACATCTTGGCAACGTCACCTTTCGAATGAAATAATTTTGAGTAAAATCGCTTAAGTATAAATACCTTAAAAGGGAGTACAAAAAAATGCCTTGTGCATTAATATATAGATAAACCAAAGAGGACAAACGCACTAATTGTATCTTATTATAGTGTATTTAGGGACCAGAGCCCTTAACTCTTACTTCTTGTAGTTGTAGTTGTTGCCCTTGTACCACAATATTTCTGTATCGAATGAGTCTATAATAAAATTTGTGAATGTTTATTCAAAAATCATATCACACTTTGCAATAAAATTACCATATCAAATATGCTAAATAAATATTTGATTATATAAAAAAATTTCAAGTCTGAAAAAATAAGTACTTACTACGTGAACTAACGTGAGATAGCGATAAGGATAACTTTGTATTTATTCTAAAGTATTTTATATTTTCTGGTGAAATATGTAAAGAAGTAGTTTCTAAATGCACACCGACTATGAAAATAACAAATTTCAGGAAAACGGTTTAAAGTAAAAATTGTTACAGTCAAAAGCTTTTACCATTTGGTTTACAAGTTGCTCCTATCTCTTCTTCTACAACCGATGCAAACAACTTTTTGCCAACATTTTTTTTTATAGATTCACACACATATTATTCAAATATGAATTATAGGTGGATTTTGATAAAAAAGCACCAATAGTCCGCAAAACTTATTACATCCGGTTAAACCTAAGCCTAACATTCGCATTGCGAAATTGAGATCGTATGCACTAGAATCTATTCTTTCACTAAACGAAATGAAATGAAGTCTTTTTTACATTATTAAAAAGCAACTTCTTCATCAAACTCTACTCATTTTACTAAATTAGTTATATGTGAAAAGACAAGGACAGAGTCTATTAAAAAAGACCCTTCTATGAAAAAATGAAAGAATTAATTTTGCCGGCTGGTATAAAGACCGCCCTGGAGCAACGAATGTTCAAACGCTCATAACTATGACAATTTTATTCCGTTCGACTTGAAATTTTGTTAAAATATTCTTAAGATGCTCTACATTAATTTATAAAAATGAAAAAAGAAAAGGTTACATAATTTTTTTTTATAAAAATCAATGCATTATAATTATGTTTCTAAAGAAATCATTCTTCAGACCTCTAAATGTAGTGTTTTTAACCCGTTTTGCAATAAATTCAATTTATTTTTACTTAAAGAACTTTTTTAAATCTAAATTCTTAATTGTATTATTTTAATGAAATTGATGCTGCCAAAAGATAAATATCAAGCATGAACTAGCTTGTAGGGGTTCTTTATCAGTAAATTTTAAACAAAAATAAATTATTAAAACGTCTGCTACTGTGTATATTATGATGAATATAGATATTTCTTTTTAAATGTAATTTTTAACACTATGAGACTTTTTTTGAGCTTTCATATATACTTTTTTAATGTATGATAAAAATATTGTTAATGGAGTTCTTTGGTCAATAACATTTTTAGACGTGATTTTATCAGTTCTTTGTAAATACTGTTTTAGATTTAAAATTTTTTTAATAATCCGATAAATTGTTTTGTTTAAAATTTAAAGTTAGTTTAAAATTTTTAGAAAAACAAAAGCATCATAATTTCAATTAGTTCTACATTAATATTAATAAAAATAAAAGGCCTTGTGAAAAAGTAGCTTATCTTATAAATTTTTTATGTGTGTATATAAGATTTTTGTTAATAATATTTTTAATTAGTTTTTATCACAATCATACACTTATAAATTTTTCCTTGTCAGCAATTGTCATGTTTACTTTTAATAATTATAACCGAAAATTAACACTTAGAAGGAAAAAATAAATAAATAAATAAGTTTTCTAAACATAACATGATTTCTCGAATAAATACTCTAAATTTCAATGTTAAATTTCGATGGAGTGTCGTTTTCATCAAGATACTGCTAAAATATAATAAATAGTGTGTGTTTTTACCAAGCCGCTTGGTGCAATATCAACTATTAATTCATAAAGATACTAATATTTTTCTGCCTGATTGGAGATTTCAAATGAAGTTTCAACTCATTGACTCAAGTTTTAGAAGTTTTGTTCAAAAGTTTAGTATTTAGCAGATTGTTAGTGACTTTAATAATCTAGTTCAAAAAATTAACTAACCACCTTTATTTGTGTTTTTAATTATTTATTATTATATATTTTAATTTAACTTGCTTTGTCTGAGCTTTAAAATAATAAAAAAAATAATAATTTTACTTGATCAGTTCGTAAAGCTGGAAGTACAAAATAGCTAAAAAGTTAAAAATAAAAATGTAAGTTTGAAAAAATTGAAAATATGCTTTTATGATGTAAAAAATAAAATTATACTCATAATAAAAACTGAAAGTAAGATAAAATTTTATCCAGATGGTTTTGATTAAGTTTTAATGAATGATTTTATGATTTAACGGGATTCATACGAGGACATACATAAATATCTAACCTCATTTATGTGTTATCATTTAACGCTTACGCGATGTAGATTCTGCAAAGTATAAACAGAAAATTATATAAATTCTTAAGTTAAATTTTACATGGCTTATTGTTAAGCTCAAAATATTTTGATATACTTATATTTTTCCTTTACATAAGGCATGTTGTAGATTCAACTAATAATAAGAAAAAAATTTTTTTTAAAGAAAAAAGTAACCTAAATATTTTTTTATCTTATATCAACGAGCTAATACATCATAAGATTTTTACTATCAGGTTCAAAGGTTTGATATTAAATATCAAATTAAATTTTGTTTTCTTTGATTTGAGAAACTTAAATAAACAAAAATTTGTAGAGACCGAACTCAACTGCGGTGTTCTGATTAATTTGATTAAAAAATTAGATTTTAGAGTATATAAAATCGTGTTGCAACTATTTATAGTGGATATCTTTGGGAAAATTATAGCGGTTTTTAGTTTATATTAAATATCCAAATAACTAACATTATTTTGCTATATACTACAACTTCTTTTTGTTTTGGAATTAAAAGTTAATTTTTTAACAAGTTAATATAAATGAAACTAAATATTCTTGAATACAACGACATTGTATATTCCTTCTCCTTATTATTTTATAAACGTTATCAGTCAAACATATTTTTTTCGTTTTTACCTTTTTCACTGTATGTGTATTTCTTGCTTTTTGTTAAAGAATTATTTATGTTATCTAGTTTGTACTAAGCATTTTTGATTAAATCTTGTGTTTTCTTAAATTGAGGGTATTCAATCCATCATTTAAGAAAAACACAAAGTAAATTCTTGAACATTATAACAATTCAATTTAAAAGTATTTTTTTTTTTTTTATTATTTTTACCCAAAAAGAAAAAAAGTGATTTACACATTATCAAAAAAGCACTACAACATTTTCAAATTGAATCAAGGTCTACATGCCATCATTACGTAAATTGTCTATTATTGCATAATTCAAATTCAAAGAAAGAAAATTTGATAAAAATTCTACGAAAATATTTCTTACTAAATTTAGAGACAAAATAAATTTTTATTTAACCGGCAAATGCTAACATTAAATTCAAGGTGGTAAAATAGGTCACTGCTTGCATATTTTGCAAATATTTTGCTACAAATTTGCTTTGCAATCATTTTAGCTTTAATAAATAGTATTTATTTATTAAATGTAAAACAAATGAAACTAATTTTTATTTCAAAAATTTTTCTGATGGCTAATTATAATATTTGAACATAAGTGAACAAAAAATAACACAAAAGTGAATTTATTTATCATTTAATTATTATATTTTCATAAAAAGCTAAGATGAGGTATAGAAAAATTGCATTGATTACTCCTTTAAATATCTGTGAACCCTTTATTGACGGTAAATACGAAAAAAAATTTATTATAAAATTTTTAAATCTAGAAAATATTTTCAATAACGATACGTATTAATTTTCTAATCATATTTGCTAAATTTAATATTTAGTAACTGTTTTAAGTATTCAAGTATTTAAGATATTTGTTGTCAAGCTAGCATATTTTTATCAATTGTTATGAATCATTGTATAAACATAAACAAAAAATTTATTTTTAATGTAATAAGTTCTCGTTATCTATACAAATAATAAATTTTTTACAAGTACAATTTTTTTATAGATTAAATTGCCAAAGAATAGCCAAAGAAGTTTACTACATTTTATAAGTAATGTCGCAAGATTATCAGTCATTAAGTCGAAATGTGCAACATGAAGGTAAAAAAAGTTTTTTCAAATATTTTTTCAATATTAAATAAATTTATTATATATTTGTAGCAAAAGCATTATTAAAGGATCGAAAAAGTTTTATTACATTGGTTATTGGTCTAGTAATTGGTTTTTGTTTTGCCGAACTTTATGTATTTTCTACACCAAATATGATGTTTGATCATAGTTATGATAGTGCTCATCGTGGTTATGCATCCTTTGATGCAGATGGTCCAGATATTGACTTTAAATCACATAATCATTTAAATGAAAATTTAACTATATCTAATCAACTTTATGAAAAAGTAAAAGTACTATGTTGGATAATGACAAATCCATCAAATCATAAATTAAAAGCACGTCATGTAAAAAAAACATGGGGTAAACGTTGTAATAAAATTTTATTTATGAGTTCAAAATATGATAATGAAATTGATTCAATTGTATTACCGGTCGAGGAGGGAAGAAATCATCTTTGGGCAAAAACTAAAGAAGCATTTAAATATATTTATAAAAATAATTTAAATGATTTTGATTGGTTTCTTAAAGCAGATGATGATACGTAAGTAAATAATTAATTAAAAATAATTTTTATTTAATTTAAAAAAGTTTTTAAATTTTAGTTATGTTGTTGTAGAAAATCTTAGATATATGTTATATCCATATTCACATGAAACACCTATTTATTTTGGATGTAAATTTAAGCCGTTTGTCAAACAGGTAAATTAATAATAAAAAGGGGGAGAATGGGGTAATTTAGAGATTTGAAAATTAAGTATAATTTGCTCAATAAGTGCGGGTGGCGGTGACATTAAAATGTGAGCCCATTGAGATAGTCAATAATTCATATTTTTTTAGATAGCTGGTTTCAAGGCCATTACTTGGTCGGGCCAGCCATATCCCGGAACGAATTTAGCTAGACCCTTATTTCTAAATTGAGGTCAGAATTAGTGCTTCACATATTAGTCTGTGTGGTTCTTTGTATGTATCTAGTAAGCAAAATTAACTTTTACAGTAATCATGGGTTGCTAAATTTAAAAATATTAAAAAAATTAAGACTAAAACTAAGCGTTTTTTGAATTCCCTTAAAAACGAGCTTTTTAGCATTTCCTTTTTCTTCCACCTCTTTAAAAATGATCCCTTGGCATTTAACTATTTTACAGTGAAAGAAACTTTGTTTTTAATATTTTTGTATTCCAAGTTGAAAATAAACAAGCCCAAATTCATTTTAATCAGATAAAAAATAAAAATATTATGTTATGCTGAGTGAAAAAGAATATTGAAGCTTTCTAACCATACCGGAGTTTTTCATAAATGTTTCAAGCGATTTTTTTGAAAAAATAACAATTTTTAAGTAAAACGACAATTAATTGTTTAAATTATAGCTTTAATGTACAAAATATCTTATTTTAATTTTAAAATTGTTTGAATATTTTATGGTTTTACTGATTTAAAACTTTAATTTGCGTATAATCCAATTTACGAAGTTGATAAGAATTTCAGATTTATACAATAAATTTAGTAAAGAGCAAGGAATGTATAGCTGTTTTTAATTATTTTCTGAAACTTTTGTAGAAATCTGAAAGTTTTATCCCTCACGCGAATTTGATTCTACGCTAGTTGAGGTTTATAATCTGTAAATTATTAGAACGAACTTTTGATCGTTTGACTTGTCGACTTTATCCAATTAAGTAACAAGTGTCGATAAATTTCATACAAGTTTCTAAACGCTTCATGTTACTTAAATATCAATTAGTAATTAAGAACATAATACAATTTTGAAATATTACTCACAATCAGTTTATTTACAAGAAATATCGAAATTAAATACTAAATGATAATAATTAAAAGGTAAATGTTATTTAATTTGAAAATAAAAAGAAAGAACTTAATTAGAATAGTTTCAGTTTAGGTTTTAGATTTCTCTTTGATGATTTTAAAAATCTGAATAACCTTCTTTCCATTTGTTGAAAATCTCATTTTCAAAAATGTCACATGTAAAAGACACAAATTGTATTTCTCAAAAAAATGAATTAATTCTTAAAAATTATGTATTTAACTTTTTCGAAATACTTGTTTTAGATTTTAAAGAAAAATTATTTTAAAATAATGCACGCTGATTTCTGTTATCTAATACGTCAAAAATAAAGCCTTATTCTTACAAATTTAACTGCGAGCTAAAGCTATAGTTATCATATGTCCTATTCGTTAATACTAAAGGAGCTTTTCAATACATATTATTTTTTCCTTATTATATCTTACCGTTTTTAAGATATTAGGAGAATCGAGTTTGTTGAAATGATCTGAATTACCTCTTCTTCCCTTACAGTATTGCAAATGAGTTGTTCTTATAGTAATTTAAAATTTTTTTAAAGGGGTATATGTCCGGGGGGGCTGGTTATGTTTTAAGTCGGGAAGCTGTACGTAGGCTGGTGGAAGGGGGTTTAACTAATCATACTATATGTCGTGGGAATGATGGAGGTGCAGAAGATGTCGAAATTGGAAAATGTTTAGAAAATGTTGGTGTAGAAGCTGGTGATTCACGCGATACAAACGGACGTGGAAGATTTTTTCCATTTGAACCACAAGCACATTTAATCCCAAATCATAATGATAAAGACTTTTGGTATTGGAAATACATTTACTATGAAACGAAAGATGTAAGTTTTTTTTCAAATGATTTTGTTATTTTTTTTTTATTTATTTACTTTAGATATCCATTTAAATTTTTATATTTTTTAAAATAACTATAATTCTTTACTATTAACATGGATATACTATAGAACTATACGACAATGTTTTTATTGATATTTGTTTGTAAATGCATTTTATTTATATTTGTTTTCTTTTCGCATATGCATGATTCTTAACACAATTTCTTAAATTTTGAAAATGCTGATTTACTTTGCAAATTTGCCGACTGCATAAATGGGTGGAAATATAGTAAGTTAGTGTGCTCAAAAAAATTACTAGAGAATTTTATTGCAACAATACAAATATGAGACAAATAATTACTCTAAAAACATGCTAATTTATATTTACGAATATTATGAGTGTGTTTTTTTAATCAACTCAATTTGAGTTATTTTAACTCAAGGAAGTGTTCATTTGGTGAGAGAGATAAGAGTTCAGAAACAACAAAAATATGTCAATTGTAAATTATTAAAACAAAAATTATTTAACAATTTCGTAATATATGTATTTAGTAGCTTTTATTATCAAAAAAGTAAATATACAATATAAAGTAATGAAATATTGCCATATCGCTAATAAAACTGCAGTTAATGCTAATTTGACATTTTTGTTGAGTTTCTGAACTCTTATCACTCGCACCAAATGAACACTTCCTTGAGTTAAAATAACTCAAATTGAGTTGATTAAAAAAACACAGTCTATATAATGAATACTTCAGTCAATATTTTCGTTACAATGATTTATGACTTTACAATGTGTTTTACTATACTTTTTGGAAGTCTACTGAATCAATATGACTGAAAAGTTGACTTCATTTTTAATTCAAATAGATGAAAATAATCGGTAGTAGGTTAGCAATAGTTATTAGTTATTATATGATTAATTTGCTACCAATTAATTGCCATTTTTAATCCTTAAATTG
The DNA here is from genome assembly GCA_947359355.1 of Acrocera orbiculus. Lineage (NCBI taxonomy): Eukaryota > Metazoa > Arthropoda > Insecta > Diptera > Acroceridae > Acrocera > Acrocera orbiculus. Next base: position 8,682,301 of record OX375757.1, read on the forward strand.
AATGCGAAAAGCTTAAAATAAAAAAAAAAGTAAGCAACATTACACATTCCATTTTTCACAAAATGTAGTCGCAAAATTTCTAAAATGTTCGAATCCAGAGCCCACCTCTCTCTAAACATTTTATGTCCGTTTTGCTTATCTCCTACACCGTTCTTCATTTTAAATATTATACAACAATTTTGATGCTCTTTTGAAAACAATTTTTCTAGTTCGTGAACCCCTTTAAACTTTTGCAATTTAATCTATTCTATTTTTTTAATTAAAAAAAAAAAGAAAAACTTGTTTGAATTGTAAAATCTCGTCAGTTTTCTTATAACTGTGTAACATAAATTAGTCTGAAATTATTTTCTTATGAACAAAATTATTAAAACAGGTGTTTTTTTCCTTATTAGATTCGGTAATGTAGTAAAATTAGGATTTATCTATTCTTTCGAGATATATTTGTATACCAGTTTTAGATTAAGCACTTTTAAGGGTGTTGGTCAATGTAACAAATAATCATTTCAAAATTTCATTTTTACAATTGTAAATTCATCGCTTTATTAAAGTAAAATTTATATTTTCTCAATATTAATTTTCATTGAACTTTTTTCTAAATCATTTCATGTTTTTTACTATTTTATTATGATTTTGAATTTCATTTTTATAAAATTTTCGTAAATTTTGTAATAAATTTTTTCTAAAAATTTATAGAAAAATATTTACTTTTATTTTTTGAAATATATTATAAATTAAATTCAAACTAAATTTTTGGCTAAATCGACAAAAAGAAGGGATACACAAATACCAACTAATTTATAATACAAAGAAAATACAAAAATTAAACTTAAATAACAATAACATAAATAAAGAAAATTAAAAATGATCATGGATGATCGATTTAATGATTAATCGCTTGTTAAATTCGGTTACAGTTTCCGTAATTTTCTCTAGTTGAATTGTATACGCCTTTTGTTATTTTTGCTGCCTATCGATATTGAAATGAAAGAAAATAAAGAATTAATGAAAAACAAATTATATTTTATTTAATTATGGGAGAACCTGTGTAATTTTAAGGTATTCGTCCATTTTTTTTAGTTTCTCTAACAATATTATTCTTCCTGTAAAAACTTTGTACGTACCGCGCGGACAATGCTTTGATAAAAACTTTTGCACTGCTCTACGGGTCCGGCCATCTTAGCCGCGATCTGTCTTTGAGACAGACCCTTTTTCTTTTAAATAAAAAAAAAATATATATATCTTGTTTTTTACTCGTCGTCCGCTCATCCTATAGTAAAAACAAACAATTAACAAAATAATTCAGCAAAATAAAAAAACAAGCGAAAAAGGCGGCAAAAAATAAGAAAAAAAAATGGTTCAGATAAATTTCGATCTATTTGGATCCGAAAAGTTTGGTTTTTTTGCAGAATGCGTCGAAAACAGGAAACGTTTGGAAGACTTTTCCTACCCTCTTCCTAATTAAACCCTTAATATTATTACATTACCTTAGTTATATTATAATTTAAATAATATAGTGATTTTTAATTAAAAAAAAAATATTTTTAGGGATTAGATTGCTGTTCCGATTATGCTGTTTCGTTTCATTATGTTCCACCAAACGATATGTATGTATTGGACTATTTAATATATCATTTGAGGCCATATGGAATATCAATAACTTCTGAAGCATTGCCAGCTAAGAAAAAGTTTATTGTTAATAATACAAAGACAAAAACCAATGCAACAAATCAAACTTTAAACGATTAATATGTTTTTTTTTATTCTTAAGAAAAAAATTCGACTTCTGTTAACTACTTATATATTTTTTAAATAGGTCATTTGTTTGTAAGCGTTTATAACATTTGATTTTTTATTCCTTTCAGAATGTTACTGATTTAAACTAAGTTTTGTCTTCAACGTAAATTATTTCAAATTGTGGGTTTGCTTTATTCCATAAGCATATGGAATTTTTTTAAAACTACTTGTAAAAATAGCAATTTTTCTATGTTTTTTGAATTTTACTACTATAACAGTGAGCCTTTATGTAATAAAACCAATACCTTAATTTCCTAAATTATTATCATCAATCCTCTACAAAACTCTTTAGTAAATTTGAAAGAAAACAACTGTCTAGACTGCTCTCATTTCTTATGCAGAATGAAAGATTTCAATTAATTTAATGTTATTTATTCGCAGCAAGGTTTTCTGTTTGAAGTCCAGACAAATAGATAATATTATTCTTTGAAACATTACCAGTTAGCCATTTTATCCAGGTAATTGTGTATTGTAATTCTACAATAATTACCCAATATTTAAGTAAATAGGTAACAAAAAAACCGTAAATATTATATACCAGTAATATTTTACTGAGTTAAATTGTCTGCGTATTTCTAGCCATAGCAAAAATTGGTTATTTCAATTAAAACGAATAATCGAACTGTCGAAAAAAATTATAAAACAACATGGTTTGGCTAGAAACGATTTTATAATTTTATTCGTATTGGAGGAACTGAGATCTCTCCAGACAACTCTAGCTATCCATGTCTTTCATCACAAAATTTGTAAAAAAAATATTTGTCACAATCATGACGATGAATGTGTGTGCATACTATGTGAGAATCAATGTTATAGATATCATATTATTAACTGTAGAAGCGGAATAAAGTCTTGAAAATAATATGCTTAAAGATAACCGCTTGAAACAAATCATTCTACTCTTGCACGTTTTGTGCAAATATTTATTACAATTTATATTGATTATAATAATTATTGCTATATTAAAGTTTATTTCAATTTTTTTGCGCATCGGCTTTGATCTTACTTTTTGATCTGTATTGTTTTTTTTTTTTTTGCAATTAAAGCATCGTTTACCTTTTTGGGAATTTTCCATAGTTTTTAGTTTATGTTGTAATTGTAAAACTGAATTAATTGTTAATTTAGTTTATTTAAGTAACATTCTGTCTGCAAAAAATTAAAAATAAAATCAGTTTTTAAACTGTTCAATGCACAAATATTTATTAATTCAATTAAATTTTAGTAATATAAATAGAACCTTAAAATGTAAAATTCTAAAATTAAGAAAAATGAATATTATATGAAAATTTGCTTCTCTTTGCACACATTTTCAAGTGGTACTTTCTTAATTATACCACATTATCTAAACTATGATTACTTATTTTTCGTATATATATCAATTTCAAAGTTAATTTATTTTGGTTCACTAGGATATATATTGCATAAATGTACAGCAATCATTTGCTTTAATCACAATTTCTTGTAAAATTTAATACTTTCTTTCTTTAAAATTTTTTAAACTAAATGCCATATAAAATTGTTCTGAGATTCTTTTAATATTAAGTTTAATTTTAAAATAATTTTATACCAAATATAAAACCAAAGTTTTCGACTAAAGTCAATGTAAGAGAAATTTGTTCCTGTGAAAATTTGAAATTTTTTGCCATTATATACTGTAAAAAGTAATTTTTAAAATTAATATTTAAGCTCCATACTTTGATAATAGTTTAAGTTTTATAAATATTCTGAATTATTATAATGATAGCTAAAATAAATATCATTTGAATAAGACCTCGATAGTTATGTTATTTCTAATTAGTTTTCCTAAATATTATCCATAAAAAAAGCTTTAATAATTTTATGCTTTACATACATTTAATAACTTGATTCTCTAAGCTAATTATTGCTTTATCCTTAGGGTGTAATACGATATAATTAATAAAAAGAAACTTTAAAAATTTAGTAAAGATGGAGTTAGTAAAGGAATTTGTTCTTTTTAAAGACAATTTATTACTATTTTATTATTTGATCTAAAAAAGTTTAATTTTGTTTTACAGATCAAATTATAAAAGCTGAAAAAAGTCTGACAAGTTTTTTATGTTCAAAAGCATGACAAATTATCGAAAAATTCCTTGTGGGATAAGAGCATTGAAAACATTCAAAAGTGCGTATAGATTTATTTTTAAGAAAAAAAAAATATTTTTGCTTCTTTAAAAATCAATTTTTACTTCTGGAGTTAATTTTGCAAGTATCTGATATAATTATATAACAACTGGCAGCTTCATTTTATATAATTTTTTTTTTACAGGTAAAATAAAATAATGCATATCTTTTAGTTTCATTATTACTTATTATTTACATGTTAATTTGCAGTTCAATTATTTCATTATATGTAACAATAAGGAAATATTAATTCTGAAAATTAGATTTTTTTCTCCGTTAAACAAAGTAATTAAGTTTTCAGGTTAATTTAATTAAAAAACTTTTCGTACAATACAAGTATCAGAAAAGTTATTTGGCGATATGCATAAAAGAATTTCAACGGTCAACTATTTCATTAAAATATATTTAATATTTAATACTAAAAATAAAAATTTGTTAAATTTTCAGTGTGTAAAAAGTACATTTAGAATTTAAAATTAATGAAGTTAATTATTTCATTGTTAATTTTCTTTACATAGTTCCACAATCATTTTATACGCTTCCCAATTTCGAAATTTTAAAATCAATATAATATTTTTCAATGAAAATATTTTTGAGATAGGAGATAGAAAAGGAGTAGAAGGAATTAGTTAAACGAAACGTACTATACTATGTACTAAAATTGTGCTCTGAGGTTTACTAAATTTGCTTTCTCTTGATTTTCGAGACTATCAAACCGGTGTATATGTCTTAAAAGTTCTCATTTGCGGTATAAAGCTTAACATTCAAATAAAAATTTAGGATTATGACACAGGATGGTACAATATCGAAGTGTTTTGGGTTCAAAGAGTTCAATCTTGGTCAAATAACTTTTTGCAATGTTTATTCCGATTCCGAAGGCATAGATTATAAATGACCAGATATATTTCTTGGACATAAATACTTTGATTCATGTTATATATATAGACAAACACCTCGCAAAGTCCATAAAATAAATATTATGTCTTAATGCTACGAATTAATGCTCTATTTTTCAAAAGCTCCATATTATTCATTCATTTCACTGTTCTATTTATCGCTATTCATTTATTTAGCTGACAAAATTTCTTTCGGTAATTTTCTTTGATTCAAAAATTTGAAAATTTTACTACGTACTGCAATCAGGAAACCACAAGATCAACTCTCCGGAATAAACTAAAAATCATACATCGGCTTTTTTTCCTACACAAAGCTCACATAGTTGCTGTGTTGATCCCATTTTTAGCAGATGAAGCTATCATGGAATGGCCGTAGCTGATTACAAAAAGTGTTGGGTAACACCTGGGATTGCTTAAGATGCATCTTCTCAGCAAAATTTAACTTTTTAAAATTACCTTCTTTAATAAAATATTGGCAGTCGTTGCCTTCAGTGTATTTGGCAATTGCATCTTTGTTTACTAAATTTATTATAACTATATAAAAACCATTTATTAAAAAGACATTTCGATTTCGATAACAATAAAAAATCTAAGGCAATATTTGTTTTATTATTATTCACGGATCCAAAATTTCAGCAAATAAAAGAAAATTCTTTCATTTTATTCATTTATGTTTATATAAATACAATCAAAGAATTTTTTATGTTATTTTTATTTTACACTAAAATTGTAATCATACAATAAACAATAATTTATGTAAATCAATATAATAACCGAAATTTTGTGGGAAGAATTTGAAGAACCGTATGGAAGATATAATTATATCTGAAATAAAAGGAAGAAATCTGACTACAGTGTTAAGAAATATGTTTGTTTCGCAAAAAGAGTGAAGGTTTTTATGCTGTTAAAATAATTATCAAAACAAATGGACATTTTTAGGGTTCCAATTCTATAAATAAGGTCTAATAATAAGTGGTTTATTGACATTAGTGATCCGTCGTTAATTTGGCAACCGCAAATTTATTTAGATTTTAAATTGTATGATTGTATGATTTCTAGTACTTTTCTACTTGGGTTCTTATTTTATTTCTACGGCCTTAAGCAAAATACAATTTTACATACTATCAATTTTCTCTTTAGTCAAATTATTTTTTTTTTTTTGTATCTTCATTTCATAATTTTCATCCAGCATTGTCTTCATAATATATTCAAGTCTTGTGTTCAATACATTCACTACATTAGTAGTGGTTAATTATAGACGCCGATGTAATCAAACGTTCACATCATTATTCCTCTTTTCATAATGTAAAAAGATTTCAAAAGTACAAAATCCAAAATATTGGTGCTATTCACCACAAATTTAATTTCATATAAACATTAGACATGTCTGTGATTACAGCTCTCTCCCGCTTTCATTTTTGCCAATCTTATACGTAAGAATGCGATGTACGGAAATAATATTTATTTTTTATGTTTAGCAATATTCAAGATTTTAGATATACAGTAAATATGATTCAATGTTTGGTCATTTTTAAACTAGTATAACTTTTATGAACATTTTTATAGTAATTAGTTTGGCTTCCTAATATTCAAAATTGAAGTCTAATGAAGAACAAAAGATCATCGTTGAGTATGAGACATCTGAGAGAACCTTTTAATTATTATTGCTGGAAAACAAAAAATATGATCTCATCTAGCTCAATTTAGTAAAAATTGATAAGGAATGAAAACAGTGTAATCATAAACCTTACCCCTGTACAAATAACTTTGGTAAAACTTGATTTGGAATTTCTACATCGTTTTCGATATCTATTAGACAAGACCAGATTTTCTTTTGCATTTTGGGCAAATTTTCAATAAATAATAAAATTAAATTCAACAATGATTTAAAATTGGTTTTCCAAGAATTTGTTAACCCATTATTTTTATGGTTTACCACCATCATCCTGAATAAATTGGTACTTAATTTGCATAATATTATACACAATATTTGTGCACACTTTGATAAATAAAAGAATTCTTAATATTTTTAAATTATTAACGAAATTTTCTTTGTTTTTTTTAACAAATTTAATTTTTTATAGCCTTATGCTGTTCTGTTTTTCTTTGATTTTAAATTTTCTATACCCAAAGTGTGTATTAGAATTGTAGTCATATATTTACAATACTGAAAATAGTATAATTGTAATCCCAGACACAAAAAAATACTATATCTATTTCAATATAATATAAAGTTGGTTATTGTCTTAAAAAAATGAAGGTTGATTAAAAATTACTTCATTCTTCGTTGAAAAATGACCTTTGCGAAGAACAGACCAGTTAGATCGAACTAGTTAATCTTTGATGCATAAAGCCAAAAAATATAAATCTCAATGAAAATATCAAGCGACTTACAATCAGTAATTTTTCTAAGTTATAAGATAATAGCTGGAAGGGCTCTAAACTTTTGATGAAAAAAATTCCTTAAATATTAATTGAGCTTGGATATTTCTGCTTTAATTGAATTGAGTTTTATTCTCTCTAAAAAAATGCCTAGTAGGAGTATATTTAATTAAACAAAAAATCCAAAACTATTACAAAACCTTAAGATAATTTTGGTCAGAGTATTGGAGCATACGCATAATAAGCGCAGTGTAGGCTGAACATGTTTTTTTAGCTATTTAATATCTATGACCATGAAAGGCTATAACTAAGGTACTCTTAACAGCAGTTTGTTGCCATTTATTAAAGAATTTCATTAAGTGATTGTTAATTTTTGAGTTGGAAAAAAAACGGAAAATTTCTTAGATTCTTGTTATAAAAACGCAGTTAAATAAAAATTTTAGCTAGAGTAGGGAGTATTGCACTCTTGAAATGTAATATTTTTGTTTTTTGTTTCATGCGATGAGTGAGGGCCACTTTATACGTAAGACTCTCTAAAGCTAAGTTTTTATTTTTTTTTTGGCGTAACGCTTTAAAGCAAATTGTCTTAATACATATTTGTATATTCATATATAGTTTTTTGGCATGAATAAATGTCCATCTCTAACCATTTATTTCTTAGGAGCCGGTGAGCAATACCAACAATTTGAACAGTTACAAAATTAAAGCACAAAAACACAATCACAATTCACTGGTAAAGTAACTAATGGCATCGTATACTGGGGGAGAACCAGTTAGCTTTCAGGTAGTAACTTAAAACCAACCATCGAAGCAAGTTGGAGTTTATGCAGTCCGGACAAATCGTTGATATGACGAAAATTTTATTAAAACATTTGATTCGTCCGAAAAATTAGTGAAATCGCAAATTGTGAAATATTTTTTTATTCCCCAAATTATCCATTTTATCTTGTAAATTGTGATATTATTTAAAGCTTTTTGGTGTGTATAATGTAATTTTAACTTTTTAATAAAATTAAAGAAAAAAAAAAGAAGAAAAATTAACGACCTACTTTCATATTATTAATTGTGATGTTTACTTAAATTTGTGATTTGTTTTTGTTTTTCAAAAAATTATTGTTTAAATGTAATCCAATTGCATAATCATCCTAAATAAAAACCATTAAAAATTGATACTGGTTAGCACTGATTACATTTTCGTGGCTCTTGTTAATCATTTGCATTTCTTTTAAAAATTTTGACAAGGAAGTGTTAAGCAATATTTCTTGAGATTTTTATTGTTTTATTTTGTATATCTGGGAAGCAACAATATAAGAGCATCGTATAGACTTTATGCAATTTAACCGCAATAGTAGTCACGTCACTATTGCTATTCTTCATTATAGATGTTAGCTGACACGATTCTTGGAAAACCGTGAGTTTCAATATGAAAAAAAAAAAAAAAATAAAAGAATAATACAAAAATTTATTTTTACTTTCATAATGAGCTTCTTTTTTTGTTGGTATGAAATATTTGAATTAGGGCAAGTGTCCATGATTTTTAAAAAATGGCAATCAAAAAATTAAATATTGATAAGTGTAAAATTTTCTTAACATTTTCATAATTTGATTTTTCTTTAACGTCGTTAATGATTTGTTAAATGATTTTGTCTTCTTGATTTGACCTTTGACATTTGGAAATATTAAGCCGTTGGACAAAAGATGACCTTAAATTAATGAAGGAATGTTATTGAAATTTACTTAAATTAGGTGCAATTGTTATTGAAGTTTTATTATTTTTTTTTTTTAGTAATTATGTAAAATATTCTTGCATTACGAAATTAGTCTCTCGGATTTTCAATACTTTTTATGAATAGGCAAAAAAGTTCATATCATTGGCTTCTTATTTTTCAATCGAAAAATTTTTGAAATTTATAAATATATGTATATTTGGTTTGATTTTCTTAAAAGCAATAACTTAGTCTGTTCTTTTTTTTATTGGATTTTGTTTAATTTATCATTATGAAAATTAGAAATATTATTTTATTTGCTATTTAACTTTATTTCAATTTTGGTAATCAATAAGTTGAGTTGAATGTAATGAAATTGGTTTAAATTATAAATAGGAAAAGCTTCTTTTATCTTCTTTAGTATACATATGTAATAAAAAGACAATATTTTTCTACTAATGTCAAATGCGGAAGATATTTTGTAAATGGGAGATACGTGAAAGAACTTAACTATAAGAAACTAACAGCTGTATTAAATTATAAAAGCATCTAAAAAGTTGTAGAAATTAATTTAAAAAAAAATCTTCACTATGCATTATTTCCTTTTATTGGTAAACGTAAATATCAAAAATTATTTCCAATGGGATAAAGATAAAAATGAGTTTTAGTTAAAAGACGAGACATTAATTTATTATTTGAATTAAATTTATTGAAGTTTATTATTTGAAAAATATGACCTGCACTCATCATCCACACATTTTCCAGCAAGGAATACGTATAAAATTAACACCTTAGAACATCTCAAATAAAAATAAGCTGACACATTTTCGTGTTTAACTAATTCGAAATGATGTTGTGAATTCATAAACACAAAGTTAATGCCTAAAAATAGGCTAATCTTAACTGAATTATCTGAAGAACAGAGCAAAAAATCATAAAAATTCGCTGTTTGTCAGCTATTTACTTAAAACTAGTTCTAATATCCTTTTTTTTAATTCAAAATTTTAAATATATATGCAACCTTAAGTACATTTATTAAAAAGAGCAATAAACTCAATGTTTCTGCAAATTTTATTTTTCCCAACTTTTTTTTTATATAAAGCATGAGGCAAGTTTTTGTTGTTATTTGTGAAGCACGTGCTATTATTATACGATTGGTATTTTTATTTCCTAAATATATTCCTTGCTAAAAATTTTATTTTTTGTTAATTTAAATATATAACGTCAGTTAAAATTTAATTACCATGAGTATTTTTTTAAGCTTTTGATAATTAAATCAAAAAAAGTGCTGAGTATCTAACTTACTTTAGGTAGATATTAAAATTTTGTTTTACCGAACATCCGATCTGTCCATTTTAAATTTTAAATAATTAATTTTTTATGATGCTACTCACTACTTACTTAAATTTTTTTGGTTTTAATTAAATTACTAAGCGTTAAGAGGGAAGACAGTATCATTGATAAATATGCCAGGTCATTGTGTTAACACAAATATAGTTAATGAATAAACTTGTCTCTGATGTTTTTTTTATAAAGGCTGTAAGTTGTTTTTCTTTAATAATTTAAAGAATTAAATCTCTTGTTTTCACTATAGCCATAAATTGTTAATTAGTCGTCTTCCTCGTATTCATAAGAACATCAGTACTTCCAGTATTTTATTTAAGCAGTTTCTTGATGTGCATTTTAAATTCTATATTTAACTGAAATAAATGTAAGTCTTGTTATTAATTCTATAGATTATATGATGCCTAAAGGCTTGACTCATTTCATTTTTTATCATAAATCCAAATTCGATGCATATTAATCTTACTCTTTAGTTCGAAATGGTACACAAAAAATTTAAAACAAACCAAAAATAAGAAAATACTTAAAAAAGTCTAACCGGAAGCTATTGCATTTTTTGTCAGAAAATTGGTGGAATTGATCGCCGTGACTCCCTCATATCTTTATTTATAGGAAAATAATTTACAAAAAATTGAAAAGATAGTTTGCACATGCCTTTTTTCAGAATTACAAATTCACAAACTATTTTTAAATTTTTAATAAAGTTTGCTTGAAAATGAACAAAATTTAAAATGAAGGTAATATTGCTCTCATTATAAATTGCATATTTAAATTTTCTCTGCATAAATGATCAAAACACAAATTATAGAATAATATTAAATATTTCATTAGAAAATTTTACAACTGTCCATTCTAGTTCCTATTTAAATTTTACTTATTGTCTGGCTTTGTATCTATTATTCATTATTTAAATTGAATGAAATTATTTTTTAATAATATCGCCTTAGACAAGGCGAAGTCTACCATTTAATTTTAACAAATTAAATAGTCATTGAAATTGTCAAATTATTTAAATTTAACATGACATAACCTTTTTAAATAGTTAAGAAAATGCGTTACATCGCCATTGACTTATTAGAAAGTAAAAAGATTAGTGTCATAAATTTGATCTATTTTTTCGCCTACTATTCCTATACAAAATTTTAATTTTAGACTTTACTGATTTTATTTTAAATTAAAAGGATTAAAATAAAACAAACAAAAGCAAACGTAAAAGAAAGAATAAGAAAATATTTGACCTAAATTAATTTTCACTTTCATTTTCCGACGGCTTTTAGTTACTTCTATTCATTGGATTTCACTTTCAATGACTTTGAGTTGTGGTTATTTAAAAAGCTCGGCCAGCGTGATGTTACTAACATTCTTTTATACATACATTATCAATTTATTTAAAGGCTTTCAGCTGTCATAAATCATAAGTGGCCAAAAAAAAATTTTTTTTCTTGATTCTTGTATTTGTATATGGCTTTTAATTGACAACAACTTAAGATGAGACTTAAATATTGTTAAGTTTTATACATGTGTTTCTTATTCGTTGCGCATAAAAGCTGTTACATTTATACAAGAAAAAAAATTTTTATGGAAAAATTAAACCGAAGTTTTTATAATGATCATCCTTTTTGTGTGTTTTAAATTATACAAAAATTTCAAATTTTTGAGATAAAAAGACAGTAACTTAAATCTTAAAACTGTTTACATTCTAAAAAAGGAAAAGAATTAGTTTTGTAAAAAAGTTGGCTGTGTGGCAAGTACCGCCATCCTGTTTATACGTATCAAACTTCGTGTAATTTATCTACTTTAAATTTGGAAACCATAGAAATGGTGTGGTAGAGGTTGTAATTGACCTTTACGGTAGCCTTTTGCTCATTTTCAGTGAAAATTGTACAATGAATTCCATCAAATTAAAATCTGCAACAAACATTTACCGTTGTGGTTGTATCAGCTTTTCCATGACTCCTTCTTGATACTTTTAAGCCCAAATGTAACAACTTTGCTTATTCACATAGGATGTTTATGAAATTTTTAGGAATGACGATGAGAATGATCGTGGATCTTTTATTTTTACGAAATTTTTCACATCAATTTTATCATAATTTAGGTTGAAAACTTACTAAATACCAAATTCACCACCAAAAACCTCACCAAACGTAAAATGATCCATTTTATAAATGTCAAACATTAAAAGAATTTTCTCGTTACTGTTATAATACGCTTCAAATTCAAACAAGTGGTAGTTCAAATTTCAAGCCCTAGGATGGCTTTATATTATTGGCTATAAATTATTACTATCCAAGCTTGTGGGCGTAGTCGTATTGATTCTTGGTTATGCAATACATTTGTGTGGCAACTGTCGATCAATCCCATAAAAATGGAAAATTGCTCTAGATACTTGAAATCGTGCTTTTTGCTTTTATTGTGCCCCCACAGGTTGAACTAAAGAACTACTCCGGCTTTAGTTACTATTTTGCACTTATTATCTCGAATTAGTCCTTGCGTTATGCTGTACTATTCCAAACAATAATTCATCCATCTTATTTAATTTAGTTTTATTATCTATGATCATCTAAAATGACTTTAGGAAAAGGTCTTCGAAGGCTCATATTTTCGTAGTCTTTGTTCTAATAAATTTTTCACATTCAACCACTTAGAGTATAGTCAGATTTTTCTATTAAATACCTCTTTACTTTTTCAATTTGATATTTATTTTGTTCTGTTACTATTTTTCCTTGAATAAAGAAATCAATATTATGGTAGCTGAAGTGAAATATAATATATAATATTTAATATTTAATTAAAGAGGATAAGGATAAATGTGGTTTTTGTTTAACTTGATTGCTATAATCTACATAAAACAGCCAGATGCTGATTGTGTTTTATCAAAATATTTTAAGGAAACCAATATGCTAAGAAGATGTATAATATTTTACGCTTACAATGGGAAACTTAAGCAATTGGACCACTTGTAATCTTCAATATAATCCATTATAATCCATTCGTCTTGTTCATAATATTTTTTTAAATAACTAGAATTTTAATATGACCTTATATTGACCTTCAACTTCAACTAAATCCAAAAAGTATCTAAAATATATCATCCAAGTTACATCGGCATTTAATTAAGTATGCGGAAAGCTTAAAAACGAGATGTATAGACACGCGATTTAGATGATTTTTTTTTTTTTTTATCTTTCAAATATCTAACAAAATTTCTACAAGAAAAAAACTAATCCGATGACAAAATTGATTGATTAAGTTGACTGCTGGAATTAAAAATTTTTATAGTGCTGTTAACATAACTTTCATAGCAAATTGGTTTCTCCACTTGAATATCAGGCCTATAATAAATAGTTTTTTTATTATATTATTATTAATAAAAAAAATATTAATAGTAATTTTTTCCAGAAAAATGATTTCCCCTAAAAATTTTCTGCTATAGATTAATTAATAAACTAACCTCGAGAAGACATTCCAAATCGGCTAATGTCATCGCCAAACTATGCAAATTAATTTTACAAAATAATAAAAGCTAAAGAGGTGCTGATGATTATTAAAGAAAAAAATTTCACAATCTACCGATACAAACGTATCTATCGAATAAGATTTCTAGTTTCATGTGTACTTAATATTTTCTTATGTGTCGTAAAGACAGTTACCTAAACTTTTACCATAAAAATAGTAAAAAATTAGTAAGACTTGTGAATGCGTATAGAGAGTTGACGAAATAAATTAGAAATGCATGGTACGTTAAATATAGTAGCATTATTAACACTAGAAATTTTTATTTATTCAGTTTTTTTTTATATATTTAAAGTAAAAAATTAAATTACTAAAATTAAAGGAAAATATTTTACTTTTTTTTCTAGATTTTGGAATGTAATCTAAGCTCACTTGCTGTAAAACAAGCAGAAATTATGTGATATGGATTAATAATTGTGATTTATTATAAAGTGATTAATATTAATCTGGTGCTGTGCCAAAAAGGATATATAATATAAATAATAAAATATGAAGTGTGACAATGCCAAATTGAATCAGCTAATAACTGCCAAATTTTACCTTTTACTTTTTGGATTAGTACTCGCTTTATCAAGTAAAGCATTTTCTTTCGGTAAGTTGCTTAAAACTTCTTGTGGTTGGTGTAATAATATTTTTTTTATTTTCAATTTTTAATAACATGTATAGGAGTTCTTATATTATTTATATTCTACCATTAATTATTATTCAATTTCACTATTTTTAGTATAGAAATATCAAAAATTTGGTTTGAATGAGATGCGGATTGAAGTGACAAGCTGGCTACAGATTGTCACTAAAATATAGTTGTTATTTAAAAGTTATTCTATTTGATCCTGAAAACTGTGTCTATAAATTATTTTCCCCAACTTAAAAAGTTAAATAACAAATCTGAATTTCAACATGAAAATTACTGTATTAGCGTTCAACTAGTATTTTTTCTGTGAATTTGTTTGTTTTCGTAAGCCTAGCATGGTTAAACACATTCATGTAAATGTAAATTTCTTTGAGGCTATCAACTCCATAGTGATAAGATTGTACCGCAGGAAATTTTGAAAAAAATAGGTTAGAAAGTTATTAGTTGGGGAATTTCATATCATATGTCGGAAAGAGGGATTCGTAATTTTTATTTTTGGTATCCTTGAATAGTTTCCATCCAGGAGAGCTTATTTTAACATCATCTGGTGATGACTTGGACTTTGTTTTCACAGACTGTTGGAACCAATGGAGACAGTACCGATACTAAAAGTGTTTTCGCTGTAAGAAACTAAGAGGTTTTGCATTATATCGCTAGATATTTTACAGTATGAAAACAAATCACGTGTTATAGAATTGAAAAATAAACACAGCAAGATGATCACATCAATTTGAAGAAAAATAATTTTTAGTTTTTCTTTAACTTTTTGCCATTAAAATATAAAATATTTGACGCTAGAATTGAATTTTGCAGCATTTTTATGTAATAAAGATGATTGAAATTACTGAAAAAATAATTTATCAGGGATAAGAAAGTAAAGCAGTATGTGATGAAGATATTGCCAAAAGAAACTTTCCCAGAAAGATAAATTTGTATTTTTAAAATTAGGCTATTAAGGAATATAATTTATATATCAATATTTCTCATAAACGTTTTAAATCCTTCACAATTGACACATAATTAATGTAGGGCTAATTTAAAACATTTTTTAATATATTGCCATGATAATGTAACATGATATAACTAATAAAAAATTATTTTTTAAAAATTGTCTGGGCTTTTTTTCCTTAAATAAATCATTCAGCATTAAAAAGTAGCTATCACCAAATTTGTAAAATTAATTCAAATAATCGTCTTTAAGAATCTGACAAATTTTTAGAGTTGGAGATAATTCTAATAACTTCTGAAAATGGAAGTGGAACTTGTAGACCTCAAGACGTTTAGTAGGCTAAGAAGTGGATAGGATTTATTTATTGCTTTCAGCGAATCAATTATAATATGAAGATATGGTATGGTTGCTATTTGTTTAAAGGTTTTAATGTTGCCAAAATGTTGAAAGTTGATAAAGGAAACTCATAAAAAACTGTTTTTAGTTTAATTATTTTGAAATCTTTTTTGATTTTTTTTGTTATTTGGCCTCTAACTTTGAGTATTAAGAGCTTTAAGTGTAATTTTTAAACTAAACTATATATTTCCGAAATGGATTTTAATGGAAATGGAATACCGGATTTTTGTTCCCCATAAAGTCAATAAACTTCTTTATTTTATTTGTTCAACAACCTTCTGGTAATATAAAAAATGAATATTAAATATTAAGAGAATTTTTTTCTTGATTTTAATTTCTTAGTATTCCTTCAGAACGAGTACTGCTGCATAGTTTAATAATGATATTATTTTTTTGTGGATATTACCTAAATAACAAACACAAAAAATCAGTTTTAACAAAATTTATGATTCATGTACTTAAAAACAAAAACTGAAAGAGAAATGTTTGCAATTATAAAAATAAGAGTAAAGAAGAGGAAAGCTACATGCTGTTCGCTGGCGAACGCTAATTAAAGTCCATAATATTTGGATCACCTAAACGTTTTGCTTAAGCAGTTTTGTCATTTCTACAACATTGACAGCAATATTCAAGAATTTTTATTCAGACATAATTTATTTATGCTCTAACTGCTGCCATTAATTTTGGGTTTAACATAAGTATAACTACAGGAAAATGCAATTTATCCATAAATGATTCACTTTAATTTCAATATTAGTTATTGGTCAAAACAAAGCTATGATTTTTTTTTTATTGAGTGCTAGAGAAGATCAATTTTTTAACGACAATTATAATGTAATCCCAATAAAATTTAAGTTTGTTATAGGAATTGCTAAAATACAATTTATTCTTGATGGTATTTAAAGGGGATTTTTTTTTAAAAAAAAAAAAATAAAAAATAAAACAACACAGTTTATCGATAAAACAAATGTTATGGTTTTTATAGTTTTTAATACTAAAATTCTGTTAAATTTTATTGGAAAATTTTATATATTCAATTTTTTCTAAATTTTATTGTAGTTTAATGCCCAACGTTTAACTCATAAATTTTTATATAATCAGTTAAAATATTTTATTTTTGGAAATATTCAAAATTCGATTAATTATTTTGAAGTTGTATTTTCGTGACTTAAATTTGAAAACAAATACATAATAATTTTCTATGTGATTTGCTCATGCAAGTTTTTGTTTAAAACTGTTAACTGCTTTTGTCCATATTCATAATTTTTAACGAAGCTATTAAAATATATTTACATAACAATATTACCTGGGTGCTTAACCTTTATATAGATTAAAAAAAATATTTTTCTATATATTTTGGTAGTCCTTTTTTTCTAAATTTAAACACGCTTTAGTTAAGCATTTAAAAACTACAAGTTTCATGAGACAAAACCACGTTTGACAGAAAGGTGTAATCTAAACTTTTATAGCAAATGATACCCTTAAAATATGTCGAGTGGAATTTAATTACACAAAAAAAGTATTCTTTATAATACACATTGTCCTTGATATGACGACGTACACCTACATATTTTTGATTATTCGTGCCACATATTTTAGTAACTTTCTTATGCTTTTTGCTATTATGAAATTTCATAAATTCTTTTTCTGCCGTCTGAAATCAAATAAAGTTTTATATGGGTTAAAAAAAAGTTTATTATGAAATCTATTACAAAATTTTACAGCTTTTGTTTTCGTGCCCTCTGTGTTAATAGATGTTAAAAAATTTGGCTAGACATTTGAAACAGAGAATGAACTAGAAAAGCCTGCAAAATTTTTAATAGCTGAAATAAAATACTATCAAAAATTTTTCGCTTAAATGTTAAATGTTTTGTTTGTCCGTTTTATTGTTA
Source organism: Acrocera orbiculus (assembly GCA_947359355.1). NCBI lineage: Eukaryota > Metazoa > Arthropoda > Insecta > Diptera > Acroceridae > Acrocera > Acrocera orbiculus. Next base: position 8,699,952 of record OX375757.1, read on the forward strand.
TAAATGTTATCAAATTTATTTGTAATCTTTTTAATTAGGATGAAAAGTGTTAAATTTCTTTTGATTTTACGTTTATATCATAAAAACTAATAGTTTAAAGGGCTTAGATAAATATAATTTACTTGTGGTGCTATTTGTCGACGCAATAGTTATTAAATAACTGTTAAACTATTAATCAGGTAAACTGTAATTTATATTGTTTTGTATATAAAAGTTAACATTATTTTTCTACGAAAAATGAACTCCGTACCAATTTGCTTTTATTTTTTATAAAAACGTTCTATATTCGCTTAAATATATAGAGTCCAGGATATTTATCCATATTTAAATCCATTTTTTCAGTGCTGCGTATTTTAATGAAATTTTTGAGGAAATCGAAGCTGTTGCAAGCTACTAGACTCCAGAGTCATTATTGCCTAATTGAATATTTTTTGGTTATTAGTTGTCAAATTCTTAAATTTTGAAGTTATAATACATAAACTTTTAATAGCTGTGGAAAATTTAAAAATAAACTCATTTATAAAAGAAACAAAATTGTTGATGAAATTTTAAATCCATTGCTTAATCCCACGCAAAATGTGAATCATTTTTCAAATTGTACTTTCATAAAATTTGGCTATTTGATAAATTTAAAATGTTTCTTTTAAATTTTTATAATATTTTTTTCTTTATTTTGTTTGTTTATTTTGTAGGCAAACAATTAATTGTAAAATCAGGTTGAGCAGCTTCCGATCTCTACTTTCACTTAATAGCAGTACTTTATATGTTATTTATAAGCAAAATAAATTCAATTAGGCTTTTTTGTAGTTGATATGTTCTACCAAAACCTATTATAGTAAAATCTGAAACTAGTTCGATATTCTTAAGAGCACTAAAAAACCTCCTTAGGTTAAGTTTTTTTATATAATTTTAGTGAAATTGACAAAATAGGCAGTCGCAAGTGTAATGAAAATATCGGTTAATTAAATAGCATAGGTACTTTAATACCAGCCTTGGAAAGCATTTTAGCGTGATTCCACTCCTAGTTTAACGGCAATGTATATTTATTCTAATAAAGTCTTACACTTTGAAAAAAATAAATGTTTCTTCTATTTAGACACCAATAAATTTCAAAAATTTAAACGACCAACCAATAAATTGCTTACAAATCTTACATACACATACATAAAAGATTTCTTGAAAGTATTGAGATCACTATGAATTTAGAAATATAAATATTTATATTTTCACACAGGAAATCCCTTATTTTGGAGTTTCTGATTTAAAAGAACACGATACCAATTAACCATATATTATTTAGTGGTTAGTTTTGTGTCCTTACATCCCCACACATGGCAATAAAGCCTTCAAAAATTCATATAAAAATTTTATTTTTCTAAAATTAAGCAAAAAATTTTGATAAAAATTCTCAACATTTTTGCATTTTTATTTTGTATTAATTATATTTTAATTATACAATAAATTCCATAATTTTAATATTTTTATCTTTTTATTATTATTTAAAAAAATTTTCCATTCAAGAATGTAGTTTTAATAAGTGATTATGTTAAGCTAGTAGACCCCCTAAAGCCATTGTCAGCCATCGTAGTTGTTCATGGTCATAAATATAGTTATTCCTAAATTCTTCATTACAGAAAATCAAAAATCTTAGCTAAAAGTACTATTCGAAGGCTAGTAAGGTTGATTTAATTAGCATGAATTTAATTGTTAAAAAACTATTCATAAATCATTTTTTCAACACTTTTAAAGACACCTAGTGTCTTCCTAACAGAAATTTTCTAATGAATAATCTCAACTAGTATTACCTTCAATGGGACGGCGAAATTGCACTCTATCTTATGTTAGTCATTTAGATTCGGTGTAAAGGGGGTACTGTGCCTAAGAAATATGTGATTCAAGGTGTACTAGAAACATCTGCACTATTTTAGATCCGTGTTTAAGTTAAATATTTCTAACAAATCTATTTGGTTTGAATTTATCGTTAGGTATGTGAAAAACAAGATTTAAAGTAGATAGATGTTAAGAGTTAATCCTTTAAGAGGAAAAAAGATAAATGTAAAAGCGTAGCTTATAGAAAGCTGTCGGAAACATCTTAATATATGTTTTTTGTCTGGTTACTTATTTTTTACTGGTCACTTGCTGTTTTTGGAGGACTGTTGTGTTTGTTTATAAATTAAATGATTTGATTAAGAGTACTTAGCATTTATGTGGAATGTCATGATGATATTTAAGATTATTCTCATTGAGTGTTTATTCTTTATTATTTATTTAGCCATAGGAAATTAAAGTAAACTAGATCAGGATTATTAGATATTTCATTAGAGATAAAAACTTTCTTTATACTCTTTTAATATAAATAAATAGATGACAGTAGGAAATAATATTTACATTAGTAAAATTTTTCATTTTTATAATAGTGAAACAGGCATATAGATTCTATAATTTAAGTTTTCAACACTCTTATAAAGCTTAAAACAATGACGAGTAACGTGGAGACTGCGGGTCACTTGCAGCCTGCCTTTTTTTTTCTTGTCATCCGTAAATATCTTACTTTTTGACTTTATAGATATACAATTGGCTTGAATTAGGTCAGTCTAAAAGTTCGTGCGAATTTTTGCGAAGATTTTAAAAGTTTAAATAAAACAAAATTTAACATTTTAATCAATGATATATTTTTCTCCACTAGTTAAAACTTTTCGCCATCTTACAAGTAGGTTTTTTATGCCAGAATTTTAACTTTTCCCTAGTAAAAGTCACGAAATGAGTTAAAATAATTTGAAAATTATATCCGGGAAGGAAACAGGATCCAGCTAAAGCTCCCAATCAAATTTACTAATTTTTGTTATGTTGTTCGAGCCGTATGTGGTCTGGCGTTTTAATGATGAAACAAAACTTTCTTTGTAGTCTCCAATTGTGGGCGTAACTTACTCAATTTTATGTTTCAACGACAAAGTTGTTTAGTATAGTTTTTTGCATTAATAGTTTGAGTTGATTCTAACAGTTCATAATAAAATGACACCATACCATAACAAAAACTTAAAACCATCTCTTTAGTATGTAAAGAGACTTTTGCTGCTGAACTTGGCTGCTTGTCTTTATCTGTTCACAGTCTCCTATTACTGACGTTATGATAAATATTTAATTTTTTGTCACCTACAACCAAACGGTCTAAAATGTCACTCCTTCGAAGCGTCATAAAAAGAAAGCGGATATGTTTAATCGCTGCTGGCAATTGGCTTCGGATAGCTGATATTGTATCCATTTTTTAATCTTTGATCTTTCCCAATCTCTTGTTAATGATGAAAGACTGTTCCACGAGATGACAGGTTTGAAATGTAATTGATCTAGAAGTAAGTAAGAAGAGAATTCTATGCTAGATATTAATGCTATAATTATCGATTCGTGAAGTTTGTGCTTTTTTGTGATTAATGCTTTGTACAATAAAATTTTATTTAAACAAATATTATTTAATTTCTATGTTTCTTTATGTTTCATAATTAGAATAAAAATTCATAATATTAATTATAAATGCCTACACAAATTTTTTATTTCATCGCTAAACATTCACTTAGTTTTAGAGAAGATTCTATGAAAAAAGAATTCGCTAAGTCAATAGTTTTTTTTTTATTTCTTTTTAATAATGCTGTGCAGCATACTAATTTACTCTTCAATAACATTAATTACCAAGAAATTCTTATATTAGAAGCAATTATTTACATTGAACATTCTTTAACCTAAATACTCAGCGTATTTTTACTTAAAAATTAGTAATTAAAATTATCGATTAGTTGTGTTACCTTTCTGAGCCTTGATTTTCATTAAAATTATTTCAATAGATTAAAGAAATGTCCCCTTGTAGTTTTTGTTGTTGTTGATCCACTTTATTCGTTTTTTTTTTCATTAATATCAGTGTTTGGATCTGATCAATGAGATAACTAGATAAACTTACTTGTTTATAATAATTGTTGACCTACACTAATAATTTATTCAATTCAATATCCAACTAAACGTGAATATGTGTGTGTGTGTATTTTTCTTTCAAATCGAAGGCAAAGTATATTTAATCAAAAACAAAAAGAAAAAAACCTGCAAAAATATTTCAAGTATAAAAACTATGATTTATGTATTCTTTAAAATTCTTCTTGTTTTTGTGCCCTATGTTGCATATATTTTTTTAGCTCAAGGCAGATAAATATGTCCTTTCATTTTTAATAAGTTTAACGTTGGATAATATCAAAAAACTGTCGATTGACCTTCGAGCTTAAGTAATAAACTGCCAATTATGTCATAAGATAAATTGACAGCTCAAAGGAGGTTTTTGTCGATGTGCTTATTAGAAGCAAAAATTGAGCTGGAAAAATTTGAACATAACTGATAGTTGTCAAAATTTGGAGTTTCAATTGTGCTGAAAAAATTTAAGTTATGCTAGAAATCAATGTAAGGACCTAATAATCTCGGTGTTTAATACCTAGCTGACATTATAACGCATTTTAGCCTGTTGTTATTATTTGAATTACATTAGAAAAAATAACCATGTAAATTTCTGCAAACTTTTTTTATTTTGCCTTTTATCTTGTAGAAATTTTCGATTGATTGTAGAGCTTTATTCCAATGAGTTATTTTCAATTTACAATTTAACACTTTTCAAAAATCACAAAATTTTTTATTGCAATTTCTTATTTGTTATTGACTTTAGGTCTTCCTAGCTCTTGTACATTTGTTGTGCAATTATTGGCATTCAAAAACTACTCTACCAATTCATTTGGAATTTTATATCTACTTTTTATACATAAGTTACCTCCCCTCAATGTTGCTTATTTTTTTAATAATGAGCTGAGATCTCAAACGCCGGTTATAACTTGAAATCTAAATGTACATATATTTAAAATTTGAAAGTTTTTGTCTTCTGAAGTTAGTTTCGTGGTCAACAAATGTTTTCTAAATGATAAGAATTTGTGTATTTCATAAAATATTTGTTATTTTTCTTATTAAAAGTTATAAATGTATATATATTAACAGTTTTTTATTAAGATTATTGCCAAATAAATTTCAGAACAACAAACATTGAACAAGCATTAAACTTAAAAGGAATAATATTACAAAAAAAATATTTTAATGTAAAGTAAAAATCACAATTTTTTAGTTAGTGTAGAAAGTAGAAACTGTGGTAATTTCTTAAATCATAATTAATAATAATTTCTAAGGATTGTAAAAATTTAAGCTTTCCTTCTTTAAACAAATGGTACAAACAGGAGAAAGGTAGTTTTTTTACGCCGGAACAATTTCTTATAGTTCTAACTTTTGTACACGTTTAAAGTTGAATTTTGTCTACATATATGTGTAACGCAATATCCTTATTTTGTGGTTAATTATTAAATTGAAATTTCCCAAAATTTGTATTACGGCTTGGATTTAAATTTTGTAGGTACATTTTACTTCTTAATCTAATTAGTATGCTGTACAGATAAATTTTTCACTTATGCATTTTTCAATTGAAAGGAATGGGCTTTTAATCGCAATCAAAATTAACGTTATAAATTAAAATAATCTTCTTGTGAAAAAATTTATTATATGTCGAATTAAATTAACCCCTAAAAATTTCCTTTAAAATCTCTTTCAATTTTAATCAGGAGTTAAGAATATTGTAAAATTTTTTAATGCCTTAGTTGTTATCTCATTCTCTTGCAATAAATAATATTTTTTGTTGTTTTTTTTTTCATGCCTACAGAAAAAATTTTAAGCCAAACAGAGAAACAACGATATGATGGATGGTACAACAATTTAGCTCATCCAGACTGGGGATCAACAGGTGAGTATCGGCTTTATTTAATTATTTAAACTTTTAGTTGTCTCCTTGGAAATTTATCTGACAACATTTTTGAATTATTGATAAATGACATAACAGTTGTAATTAAGTTTTTTAGTTTTGTAATTTTCATATCTTTTTTAATTAAAAAATTAATCATTATCGTGTTTTGCAACATTCGATTTAAAAGAAAAGTAGTGCTAAGCTCTCACTATTTACTATCTTTTTAACATTCACTGTTTCTGGAATGTGAATGTAAAGTCAATTCTAAAATGCCATATTTCAAATTGATATGGGCTAATATAAAGTATACATATATTGATAACTAGCAAGTAATAAATTTGGTCATTCTTTTTGAATCTTTTTGTGCACATGTACGTCCAGTGCAATAAAATAAGAAGTATTTTAAATCGATCAAAGTAAAACTTAAAATTTAATTTCTAATTCGCCCCAACTTGCATTTTTTTAACACTCAAGACGCACAACTTTTTACTTTTAATGAATGTCATAAAAATTTATTAAGGCAATAACTTTACTATCAGAATTATATAAGGATATACATTAAAGTTCTTAAAATATCTACATGACCAATACATCAAAGATTAATTATATTATTGAAGTTCTGGTCTTCTTTTTTTTTTTGTAGACAGTCATCTCGTACGAAAAGCACCACCCGCTTACTCAGATGGCGTTTATGTGATGGCTGGATCAAATCGGCCATCAACACGACGCTTAAGTCGTTTATTTATGCGTGGAAAAGATGGATTAGGTTCAAAGACAAATAGAACAGCATTTTTAGCTTTTTTTGGACAGGTTGTTGCTAATGAAATAGTCATGGCATCTGAATCTGGTTGCCCAATTGAAATGCATCGCATAGAAATTGAAAAATGTGATGAAATGTATGATAAAGAGTGTCGTGGAGATCGTTATATACCATTTCATCGGGCTGCTTATGATCGTAATACCGGACAAAGTCCAAATGCTCCTCGAGAACAGGTTGGTAATTATTTTTATTTTTTATTTTTCTTACTAATTTTTATTTTTGGTTGTTGTTAAGATCAATCAAATGACTGCATGGATCGATGGTAGTTTTATTTATAGTACATCAGAGGCTTGGTTAAATGCAATGAGATCTTTTCAAAATGGAACCTTGTTAACCGATCATACTGGAAGAATGCCTGTTCGGAATACAATGCGTGTTCCACTTTTTAATAATCCTGTACCACATGTAATGAGAATGCTAAGTCCTGAAAGATTATTCCGTAAGTTTTATTTTTGATATTGATAAGTGATATTTTTATTAGCAATTTTGCTTAAGATGAAAATCTACCTTGATTAATAATACAAAGACATTGTTAAAGGTTCTTTTACCTTTAATTTGTCTTTAGATGCACTAGTTATTCAAATACAAAAAAAGGTTCAATTGCACAATAATACGTAAAGATATATTTCGTTATTTTTATTAACACACAAAAAAAAAGAACAATTCTTATAATAAATTTACACAAAACTAATTAAACTTAAGTTGAATGATTGTGACCAGGCTTTTAGCCGAGACACCTTGAAGATCTGCTTGAGGCGATTGCACCCCAACAGAATTATAATATAGATTTTGTATGTTGTTGATCATGCGGTCTCTGCCAGAATCACCAGAATGTCGAACCCCTTTCCTTTATATAGACTTTGTGTGAGAACAAATGTTTCTTATCTTGACCAGACGACACACAACTCCTTTGCTTACGCGACAATTCTTGCTATAATGTTTCCGGGCTAATGTAATTAAAATCAAAAGTAAATTAAACGTAAACACATTGTGCTGATATGACGAGATCGTATTTTATCGCGTAAACAAAACAGTTGTGTGTTTATGCTGTGACAAATATAAAAGACATTGTGATACATTGTATTAAATTACAATATGCCACAATGTAGTTCAAGATATATATATATATATAAAATAAACTAAAAGGTAAGGGATTCAACATTCTCGCCCCCTGCTGAATGTATATTCAGTTGATTTTTATACGAGGAATTCTGTTTCGAAACGGGATGACTCGTTTTTATTGGTGGTTGGATCCTGTCTGGCGATTGTGGGCCTTTCATTAGATGATTTTGCACATAGGTGTTGTCGAGCCTTCCAGAATATAAAGGTTATAATTAGTGTTATTAGCGCTAATGATCCATATCCGACTATGAATTGGTGTGTATCATGCACTGTGTATTGTTCCCTTGATTGCGCCTTAAGCTGATCTATACGGTTTTTTAACTTTAGTAGTTCTTCCCTGGTTGAATTATAAGTTGCGTTATCGCTGCCATTATTTTTGTTTTCAACTGCTTGCATTGTATTGAATTCTATCGGTAAGGTCAAGTTGCTCGCAGGTGTAAATGATATTCGACTGTGTGAAGGGTACGTGTTGTGTCCCTGAATAATAAATGCTGATTGTTTAATTAAGCATTTACTATTTAATTCCAGAATTCCTGTTTCGGTCAGTGTAACATGGGTTATGTTGTTTTCACAAATCAGATCCATCGTGGTTGGTGTTGACATAGCGTAGAGCCATTGGTTTGGGCTGCAAAGTTGAACCCAATGGGGTCCATTATTCATTTTGATTGTATTACAGGTGTCTGGGTGTTGAATGTGGTTGAGCAACTCCATTTCGCAGCTGCTTGATGTGGAGCTTCGTCGCAGCACGGCGTGTTTTTGTCGGCAGAGATGATTGCCGTTTGATGCCATCTGGCAGTCATGCAGTTCTTGTGATTTGAGGGGATAGTATTTGTCTCGATACAGGTTGACTAACAAAAAGTTTGTCGATGTTTGTAGGGTAAAGAATGAGCCATTACTTAGTACTGGTACTGGTGTAACCTTGTAGAGTTCAAAGTTCTCTGATGACACTAACGGTAACGTGAGTTTGAAGAGAATGCGGTGTTCTAAGATTTTCCCTTCAATACTCATGAGCTTGTAATAATTGAACACGTCTGCTATCTTGAGTGGTAATTGCAAAGTGGTGGGCAACTGTGCCTTTATATAGGTTAATTCTTCCTTCATTTGACTCGGAGTTATTAATTGAGCATTGATTCGACCCTTATGGGTATCTGTCAATACTGACAAAATATCAGTTTGTGCCTTAAATAAACTGGAAGCACTAAGTGACGCCAATATGCTTATCGAGTTCACTATCTGGGCGTATCCTTCTTGTTGAAGTTCAGTGGTAAGCACACTAAGGCGTTGATTGGCTTGCTGGATGTGTGAGTCTAACCTGATAAATTGTTGATGAATCGAGTCTTCTTGTTTTTTTATTATATTAGCTGTCGCATCCATTATAGATGTTTGATTTTGCAATAAATGATAGAGGTGATTGTTGTTGTCATTTATTTCGTCAATTGTTTTGGACATTTTCTCCGCGTATTCCGAGTCAAGGATGCCAAATAACGAACTGGCTATGTTACCGATTATATTTATCGCTCCTCTTTTTCTGCGTGCGTTTAGATTTCTACCTGACAGAAGTAAATGGTTAGCAGCCAACTGATTTTGAATCTGCTTGAAGTGCTGTCCTATTGATGTACATAATTCTTTTTGCGAGAGCTGCTGGCAGGTGTTCATGATTTCGTGTGTGCAGTTCCTCAAGAAGTCATATTCCATCCAGTAAGAATTCATGTCGTAGAAAACAATGAGCTTCCATTCGTTAGAGATGATGCTTGCTAAACCAAGGTTTTCAAAATAGATGCCTGGGTTATTTACAAATGGTTTAACTTTAATTAGATGCGCTGTGCTAAGTGGAATAAGTAGAAATGCTACTAATATTGCCAAAAGTGCTGATCCAATCGATGGTTTCTTCTTTTTTGGTTGGGTGCATTGGTCGTCGAGACTTGAAGCTGTACTAGGCCTTCTGGAGAGGTTAGTTTGACCTTGAGACGTGCATGGTTTTGATTCTGGATGTTCCTCTTCCTTCATGCCCTCGATAGGCAACGGAGCTAATTTATGTATAGGACGCCTAACTATACCCTTCATGGTGCGAACATCAGCCACACGAACCAGCCCATCTTTACCACGTATGACGTTTACGATTCGACCCATGGGCCAACTTAATGATGGAGTGTTTTCTTCATGAATAAGAACCATGTCATTATTTTGGATGTTTTGACACTTTTGTTTCCATTTGTACCTATATTGCAATTGGTGCAAATATTCGGTGCTCCAGCGAGCCCAAAATTGATTCTTAAGTTGGTTTACATGCTTCCATCGACTGATTAGGCTGGTTTTGACAGGAGATGCAATCACGTCTACTGAACTAGTTAAGGGTTCTCCTATGAGAAAGTGTCCTGGAGTGAGTGCGGTCAAATCGTTTGGATCTGATGATGTAGGTGTCAATGGCCGCGAATTCAATATGGCTTCAACTTCCGTAACGGCTGTCTCGAGTTCTTCGTATGTGAGCGATGCCTCTGATATGATTCGTTGAAGTAAGTGCTTAGCTGATTTGACGGCGGCCTCCCATAGTCCACCAAAATGTGGAGAACGGGGAGGAATGAACTTGAACTCTATTCCCTTTGTGCTACATTTAGTGATGATTTCGCTCTTGGCCTTGTCGGAGGTTAAGCCTTCACGGAGATCTAGTAGGTTCTTGGCACCTACGAAATTGGTAGCATTATCGCAATATATTGTTTTACAATGTCCTCGCCGCGCAATGAATCTGCGCAATGCAGCTAAGAATGCTTGTGTAGTTAGATCGCTGACTACTTCGAGATGTGTTGCCTTTGTGGCGAAGCAACAGAAAACTGCAATATAGGCCTTTTGTGGTCTCTTCCCACGAAGCTTGTAGTGTATCCATATTGGTCCACAAAAATCAATTCCGGCTATGATAAAAGGCCTGGATGGTTGAACTCGATCGCTTGGTAGATCTGCCATTAATTGTGTCAGCAGTTTTGGTTTTATCTTATTGCATTGGATACAGTTATGCACAATTGAGCGTGCCAAGATCTTGCCTTTAATAGGCCAAACAGTTTGTCTGGCTATGGCGAGAAGAGTTTGAACTCCCACGTGTAAGTGCTCCCGATGAATGTCATTCAATAGAGACTTCGTCAAGTGATGATTGTATGGTAGGAGTGCTGGGTGTTTTGCCTCATATGATAATATTGACTCTTGTAGACGGCCACCTACTCGAATGATGCCTTCTGCATCTAAAAAGGGGGTAAGACTGCTGATGCTACTGCTTCTGGCAACTTCCCCAGTTCTCGCTAGATTTTGATAATCTTCCTTAAGTTTTTGTTTTTGCATGATTCTGATTATTGCCTTGAACGATCGATCTAGTTCAAGGACTGTTATCGGAAAATTGCTTGAGTCCTTAGTCTTCCTTGTTTGTGGTGCATTGTTGCGTGCACGCTGAATGAATCTATATACGTAAGCGATAATTCGTTGTGCTTTCTTGAAAGAGTTAAATGACATTACTCCGTCTAACCCAGTTTCCGTTTCTTTTGCTACTAACATAGATGCAGATTTCCGTCTCTCGGTTTTAAATGGCAATGGCCATAGCTTCTCTGAACCGTGTAAAAACCTTGGCCCATAAAACCATGCCTGGCAATCCATGAGTTTGGTTGGCATAATTCCTCTGGAAAGCACATCAGCTGGATTATCTTGGGATCCTACATGCCGCCATTGTTTAGGATCTGTTATTTGTTGTATCATTGATATTCTGTTAGCTACAAACGTTTGGTATGATGACGATGGTGAGTTTATCCAGTTTAACACAATTTCTGAGTCCGTCCACAGATATATAGGTGTGTTGGTTAACTGTAAGTCTCTTTTTATGCGTTCAGCTAATTCCGCAGCTAATTTGGCTGCGCACAATTCTAAACGTGGTATGGTAGATGTCTTTAATGGTGCTACACGAGACTTTGCACATAATAATCTCACTGTAGTGACCTGTTCCTTGTCTATTGCTCGTATGTATGCTGCTGCACCAAATGCCTTTGCCGATGCATCAGCAAAAAGGTGTAATTGGGTAGTTTTCGGAGTTTTTGATGTAAAAACATGCCTGGGGAATTTAATGTTGTGTAGTTGCTTTAACTCTTGACGGAAATTGCTCCAATAATGATGTAGTTCTTGCCTAAGTGCTGCGTCCCAGTCACATTTTTCAGTCCACAATTGTTGAAGGAAGATTTTTGCGTTGACTACCACTGGAGCCATGATGCCTAAAGGATCGAAGAGTCTGGCGATGTCAGAATAGGCGGTTCGTTTTGTGATCTTAGGGCAATCCTTCCAACTGGTTTTAATGCAAAATTTGTCCTCCTTAGGTAACCAAGTCAACCCTACTGTTTTTATATGATCTTCTACCTTATCGCAAAAGTCAAGTTCGATTTCTTGATCGTGTAATGGAATTTTGTGTAAAAGTTGAGGATGATTGGCACACCACTTTCTAAGTTTGAATCCTGCAGATCTTAGAAGTGTTTGCAGTTGTGATTGTATTGCTAAGGTTGTAGTTAACGTATCAGCACCTGTAAGAACGTCGTCCACGTAAAAATCTGATTTCAGCACCTTAGCTGCTTCAGGGTATGTCTCTGGGTGTTCTTCAGCCAGCGATTGTAAGCATTTTGTAGCTAAGTATGGTGCAGATGTCGTGCCATATGTTAGTGTGGATAACTGATAACATTTAAGCTCATCGTCAGGATTGTCTCTCCACCAGATTAATTGATATTTTTGTTGATTTTGATGAACGAGAACTTGTCTGTACATTTTCTCGATGTCAGCGGTGAAGACAAATTTATGCATGCGGAATCGTAATAAAATAGAAAATATGTCATCTTGGATAGTAGGACCCGTGGCTATTATATCATTTAAGGAGACGTTTGTTGTCGTTTTGGCGGAAGCGTCAAATACCACTCGAAGTTTTGTTGTGCTGCTAGTTGGCTTAAATATGCAATGATGTGGTAAGAAATAGTATGGCTTTTTGATTTCAGAGAGATTAATTTCACTCATGTGATTTAGTTCTCTATATTCATTTATGAATTTCTTGTATTCAATGCTAAGATATTTGTCTTTGGACAGCTTCCGTTCTAATGCCTTAAAGCGCTGCAATGCCACGTCCTTTGATTCGCCCAAGCTTGTAGGCTCCTTGATGAACATTAGCTCTACGATGAATCGTCCATCTACATGTCGCCTCATAGTTCTTTTGAAGTGTATTTCACATTGTTCCTCCGCCATTGTAAGTTTTTTGGTTTGCGAATCCACATTTTCTAAAAGCCACGTTTTTTCGATCTGTGTTTCTAAAAATTCTTCAATAGTATTTATTCCACACGTTGCCATAGAGTGACACTGTGAATTATTCACCTTCCCTGATACAGTCCACCCAAAAACAGTGTTTTGCAATATGGGTAGTGAGTTGCTTAATCTGATTTGCCCTATGGATAAAATGCTGTAGTATAGTTCCGCCCCAATGAGCAAGTCTATTGGTGATGGTTGATGAAATGTTGGGTCAGCGAGTGGTATGTTAGCTGGTATGTGCCAATTTGCTATATTGATTTTAGTTGAAGGTTGTTCTGAGATGATATTTGTCAAGATGAAAGTTTCCAATGACGCTTGGAAACTATTGATGCAGGATCTTATACTAATGTTGACCCTTTTCTGAGTTGTTTGCTTTAAAGTCCCTATACCTTCAATTTTGATATCGCTCTTTGCTGTCTTCAGTCCAAGCTTTCTTGCAATTCGCTCTGTTATGAAATTTATCTGTGACCCAGAATCTAGTATGGCTCGGCATCTGATACTAGTTCCGTCATGTTTTTCTACTTCAACTATTACGGTACCAAGCACAACATAGTTTGCGTTTGCCTCTGATTTGAGGTTGGCAGTAAGTGCGGCCTGCTTATGTCTTGATGTACTGATAGCTGTTTGTGATGCAAGAATCGGTGCACTCTTTGCTAAGTCAGATTGATGCGGTTCGAGGTGTGTTATGTGTAACAGGGTATTGTGCCTTTTTCCGCATTTCAGGCACCCCCGGCTTGGGCAGGAAAATAAATTGTGTCCACCTTTGAGGCAGTTTAGGCACAAATTGTGTTTTTTAACTTGTTGAATCCGCTGTGCTGACGACAACTGCAGAAACTTTGGACACATAAATAATTGATGTCCAATGTGACAGATAGGGCAGTAGATTCTGACTGTAGCTGTTAGTGCCTTACGGCTGGTTGATGATTTCTGCTCCACTTTGTGACTGGTGCCGATTGCTTCTAATGATTGAAACCGATATTCCAAGAATCTTAAGAATTCATCAACAGATGGCAATTCCCTTGGTTTCGTCAAAGATTGTTCCCATAATGAATGGGTTGAACGATCTATCTTTTTAACCAGAATATGCATCAATATTGGGTCCCAGTTATCTGTGTTGATCACTGAGTTGCGCAGAGCAAGCAGACATTCCTGCGTGGTATCGTGAAATGAACGAATTGCAGCAGCGGTTTCCATTGCTATTGATGGTTGAGATAGCAGTTTATTGAGCAATGCGTTGATTATCAATCTATTGTTCTCATAACGATCGCATAGTATTTTCCAGGCAATATCATAGTTGGCATCAGATGTTGATAAATGTTGTACAAGCTTCTGTGCTTCACCTACAAGACTAGACTTGAGATACCAGAACTTTTCACAACTAGCTATTGATTGATTGTGTACTAATTGTAAATATAAATCACGAAACTGGATCCACTTAACATAATCTCCTTCAAATTTGGGTAAATCTATTGTGGGAAGCTTCATGACTGGTTTAACTGAAGATTGGGATACGAGGGTTTGCTGCTGCCTCGTGTCTGCATTAAGCCCTTGCTGTAATTCCAATAAGGTTTGATGCACTAACTCTTCTAAGTTGAAATAGTCCTCCATAACTGTAAGGAGGCTATCATTCGAGTTGCTTGATGCATCGTTAAATAATTGCTGAATTGTAGTCCAAAGCTGTGTCAGGGAATTGATTTTGATGTCGAAATACACAGGCGATTGAGAGTGTTTGTCGTAGTCTAGTGTCTTGATTTTCTGCCTCAATTGTTGCATCAAAGCTGTAAAGAATTCAAATTTTGTGTCATTGGTTGTACGGTGATGTGGTTGTTCCGTGAAGTCACGCGGCTTAATTGCAGGAGGCTTTGGGGGGTCTGTGGTGGTATCTGTGTTTTTTTCATTTAGTTTAGAAGCGATTAGTTCTTTAATGCTTTCATATCCCGATTTTATAGCCTTGTAATATTCCTTCGCGAAGTATGGATGGTTACATTCATGACTGTAATTTTGTTGAATCTGGCGATCTACACTGTCGAAATCCTGCCATAACAATTCTAGATTCTTGAGCCGTGACTTCAAGTTCTCTGTTGTTTTCCGCAATGCGGGTTCTTTCTTGAAATTGCTTGCAATGCGCTTTATTTCATTACCTGTTTCCTCTTGCTGGGAGGCTAACTCCTCTAAATTAATGCTCATGTTGTATGTTAGTTGATTATAAATTGTAGGTACCACAAATGAATTTGTTTTATTCTTTCTTTAAGTGATTTTATTAATTCACAGATTAATTTAATTTATAACAACAAAAAAAAATCACGTCGGGGTCACCAAAATGTTAAAGGTTCTTTTACCTTTAATTTGTCTTTAGATGCACTAGTTATTCAAATACAAAAAAAGGTTCAATTGCACAATAATACGTAAAGATATATTTCGTTATTTTTATTAACACACAAAAAAAAAGAACAATTCTTATAATAAATTTACACAAAACTAATTAAACTTAAGTTGAATGATTGTGACCAGGCTTTTAGCCGAGACACCTTGAAGATCTGCTTGAGGCGATTGCACCCCAACAGAATTATAATATAGATTTTGTATGTTGTTGATCATGCGGTCTCTGCCAGAATCACCAGAATGTCGAACCCCTTTCCTTTATATAGACTTTGTGTGAGAACAAATGTTTCTTATCTTGACCAGACGACACACAACTCCTTTGCTTACGCGACAATTCTTGCTATAATGTTTCCGGGCTAATGTAATTAAAATCAAAAGTAAATTAAACGTAAACACATTGTGCTGATATGACGAGATCGTATTTTATCGCGTAAACAAAACAGTTGTGTGTTTATGCTGTGACAAATATAAAAGACATTGTGATACATTGTATTAAATTACAATATGCCACAATGTAGTTCAAGATATATATATATATATAAAATAAACTAAAAGGTAAGGGATTCAACAGACATAAAGTATAAAATTTAAAATTATATATTCAGAAGACTGTCGAATTTTATTAATTGCGATATTGTACCTTATAAAATAGAATATTTTTGAATATGTTCATCCTCCTAAAGAAATCAATTTTAATGAAATCCACTAACTAGACAAGTGTAATAACTTTAATTAAATCAGCAGTAAATAATTTTATTAAACACACGAAAACTCTTTCTTGATGATTCCTTATATTTTCTCTTTCTTTTTATATTTAAAATCGAAAATAATTGGATTACGTTAGTCTGACTAAAAATTGTATACGGTTTATAAATTGGAAGAATTTGAATCTTTATTTTCAGTTATAAAAAACAATGCTCCAATCATTGAGCTTGTCTTAAGATTTTTAAAGAAACTACCCACAAAAATCCTAAAAACTATTTTTCAATTAGTATTTCTAAACTAACCTAATTATATTTTATATTGAAAAATTAAAATCTTACTTTTAGTTCTTGGTGATCCTCGAACAAATCAAAATCCGGCAATACTCTCTTTTGCGATACTGTTTTTACGCTGGCATAATACACTTGCTCGCCGTGTTAAGCAACAGCATCCTGATTGGACTGATGAGGATATATTTCAGAGAGCCAGGCGAATTGTTATTGCCAGCCTTCAAAATGTAATTATGTATGAATATTTACCGGCATTTTTAGGTTCTGGTATCGAACCTTATACGAAATATAAGCAAGATGTACATCCTGGAATTGGTCATATTTTTCAAGCGGCTGCTTTTCGCTTTGGACATACAATGATCCCACCTGGAATATATAGGTATGGAAATATTTATTGTTGTATTAGTAATATTTCAATTAAGCTGTCATAAGATTTAGATGTTAGATTGAGTGCTTGAAATAAGCATCGACCTGCAATGTATAAATTAGTAGAATCATTATGCTATTAATAATTCTACAGCAGGAAATCTAATTTGACCTTATATGTGACCAAAAACAACTTTGATAAATTTTTAATAACTCTTTTTAGGAGAGATAATAAGTGTAATTACAAAACCACCCCAATGGGATATCCAGCCGTACGACTCTGTTCAACGTGGTGGGACTCAAACGTACATAAGTCATTTAGTTATTTTTCTAATTTCATGAGTAAAAGAAAATATTTTTCCTCTTTTTTTAGGATTTCTTAGTTGATACATCAATTGAACAAGTCTTAATGGGTCTTAGTTCACAAATATCAGAACGGGAGGATCCTGTTTTATGTTCTGATGTACGCGATAAGCTTTTCGGACCAATGGAATTTACTAGACGTGATCTTGGTGCATTAAATATTATGCGTGGTAGAGATAATGGACTACCTGATTACAATTCAGCACGAGCTGCTTTTGGATTAAAAAAACGGAAAAACTGGATCGAAGTTAATCCGGAATTGTTTGATTCTAAGCCAGAGGTTCTCAGGTTGGTTTTTAATTTTTTGATGTGAAATTACATTTTTATTGAATTATGTAAATAAATTTGTTTATTTTTAAGCTAAAAATAAGGTCTGCTTATCAAAAAATATATTGAGAGTCAATTTTTTCTAAGGAAAATAATTTAATTGTAATAAAATTCAATGTTGATCTTAATTACGTTTTTTTATGATCCTAAACTAATAAGCTGAAGTAGAGAAGGCTGAAACTAGAGAAAGACGTCAAAAACGTTTGGAATATTTCTTCAAACATTTTTTCTATATAAAGATCACAATATTCCAGATAAAATCGAAGTAAAATAATTTATTAGGGGTACTTCAATAAACTATTAAGGGAGGGGAAATTTTACTTGATGGATGGCATCTTAATGACGGCTTTCATCTTTCTCTACTAAAACCGAACAATATTCCTGCTATTTAGTTTAATTATCAAAAATCTTCTTAAAGTAATAAATTTTTGTTTTCGTTTTAGAATGTTAATTTCTGCATATACGAATCGTCTCAACAATGTTGATGTTTATATTGGTGGAATGCTTGAATCCTATGGTCAGCCAGGAGAATTATTTTCTGCTGTTATAAAGGAACAATTTACACGGATAAGAGATGCAGATCGATTTTGGTTTGAAAATGAAAGAAATGAAATTTTCACTAAAGATGAGATTGCAGAAATTCGTAAAATTACAATGTGGGATATTATTGTGAATAGTACAGATATTCAACCAGAAGATATTCAAAAAAATGTTTTCGTATGGCATGAAGGTGATCCATGTCCTCAACCAATGCAGCTTAATGCTACTGAACTAGAGCCTTGTAGTTATCTACAAGGATATGACTATTTTTCTGGATCAGAATTCACATTTATTTATGTTTGTGTGTTCTTAGGATTTGTGCCAATAATATGCGCTGGCGCTGGTTATTGTGTAGTAAAATTGCAAAATAGTAAACGTAGAAAATTGAAAATTAGACAAGAAGCACTAAAATCTAGTCCACATAGCAAAGCATCTGTAGATAAAATGATAGCTAGAGAATGGTTACATGCAAACCATAAGCGATTAGTAACTGTTAAATTTGGACCGGAAGCAGCAATTTATACAGTTGACCGTAAAGGTGAAAAATTAAGAACCTTTAGTTTAAAAAATGTTGAATTCCTCACAGTTGAAGAGTCACAGGCAAACCATTTAAAAAAGAAACCATATATTCTTCTTCGAATACCAAACGATCATGATTTAGTATTGGAATTGGAATCTTATACAGCTCGAAGAAAATTTGTAAAGAAATTGGAAGATTTTCTAGTTCTACATAAAAAAGAATTGACTTTAATTGAAGTTAACAGAGATATTATGTTAGCACGTGCTGAAACTAGAGAAAGACGTCAAAAGCGTTTGGAATATTTCTTTAGGGAGGCATATGCTCTCACTTTTGGGCTAAGGTAATTAATTTCTATTATGATTAAAAATTTACACTAACTTAATAATTTTTAGGCCAGGCGAACGACGTCGACGTTCAGATTCCTCATCGGATGGTGAGGTAATGACAGTCATGCGAACAAGCTTATCGAAAGCCGAATTCGCTGCTGCTCTAGGTATGAAACCTGACGATATGTTCGTTAGAAAAATGTTTAATATTGTTGACAAAGATCAAGATGGTAGAATATCATTTCAAGAATTTCTTGAAACAGTTGTACTTTTCTCTCGAGGAAAAACAGAAGATAAATTACGAATTATTTTTGATATGTGTGATAATGATCGTAATGGTGTTATTGATAAAGGAGAATTAAGTGAAATGATGCGTTCATTGGTTGAAATTGCACGTACTACAAGCTTAGGTGATGATCAGGTTACTGAACTTATCGATGGAATGTTTCAAGATGTTGGATTAGAACATAAAAACCATTTAACATATCAAGATTTTAAATTAATGATGAAAGAATATAAAGGAGATTTTGTTGCTATAGGTCTTGATTGTAAAGGAGCTAAACAAAATTTTTTAGATACATCAACAAATGTTGCACGTATGACATCATTTCATATTGAACCAATTTTAGATACACATAGACATTTTCTACAAGAAAAATGGGATACATATACGACATTCCTAGAAGAAAATCGTCAAAATATATTTTATTTATTTATATTTTATGTTATAACAATTGTTTTATTTGTTGAACGATTCATACGTAAGTTCATTTATTCTTGTAAACTGTATTTTGCTTTTTTAATTTAAGCAATCCTCATTTTAGATTATTCTTTTATGTCTGAGCATACTGATTTGAGACATATTATGGGTGTGGGAATTGCTATAACAAGGGGATCAGCTGCATCACTTTCATTTTGTTATTCATTATTATTATTAACAATGTCTAGGTAAAATTAAAAAAAATAGAAAATCGCTTATAAAATTAATTAATTTTTATTTTAAGGAATTTAATAACAAAATTAAAAGAATTTCCTATACAACAGTACATCCCATTGGATTCACATATTCAATTTCATAAAATAGCCGCTTGTACAGCTTTATTTTTCACATTACTCCACACTGTTGGACATATTGTAAATTTCTACCATGTTTCAACACAGTCAATTGAAAATTTATTATGTTTAACACGAGAAGTTCACTTTGCCTCAGATTACAAACCTGACATCACATTTTGGCTATTCCAAACTATTACAGGTGAATTTAAGCATTTGATTGTCTTTGAACTTAATTACGTAAAATTAAATTTAAATGCCATGGTTTAGTAATAAATTTTACAATTTTATAGATAATGATGAAATAATTCGATCCCAAAAAAATACTTGTTAAAATTTTTGGTAAATAGTTAAATTGCTTATGGTAGAAGACTGTAGTGTTTGTGTAGTGTATAGTGTTTGTAATTTTTTCAACTAAAGCTTTTTATAATATGTTCTTAACTTAACTTTTCACAAAAAGGCTGTAAAGCCTTCTTAATATTATGAAGCTTTTATATTACATGCTCGTAATTGAATCTAAACCATTTGGTGATTTTTATTACCTAGCATATTTTAAAACAAAAAACAAAAAATCATTTGGTGCGTTTTCAGGTAATATTATTGCTTTATTAAAGGTATTGTGCCACGTATCAGTGTAGTTTGCATTGTTGAAGATGAAAAATTAAGCAGTATTGCCTTGAAGAGCTTAAATTTAACACAATCATTACATTCTATGTATGGAGGTCATCAAATATCTTATTACTAATTAGCTCAGATTCCACATCAAAATAGTCATTTTCGATGAAAGAAATAAATTTATTTTATTCATACATCATTTTTTGTTTTACTCTTTGAATAAATTTAAAAAAATTTAAAATATTGTTACTGTGGATGAATTCTATATTTACAAAAGGATTAATTTCATTTACAATAAAATGAGTTTTATTTCTAAAAACCCTTAATTGTATGAAATTTATCCGCTACATAAATTTTTTATTTGACTCTAAAAACGTTAAAGCTGAAATTCTTAAAATTAAATTAAAGTATTTTTATAAACTGAACCAGTTCGAACTTTGGAAAGTTTTTGTCTTTGTTGTTCAGATTACACGGTTCTCGTTTGGCAAGAAAACTCTGTGAAGGCTTCGAGCTTTATTTCAATAATTCACTTTTTTTTCTGAACTCAAATGCAATTCATTTTGTTATTTTATTTTTATAATTAAAATTTACTTTGAATTTTAGGTTTAACAGGTGTACTACTCTTCATAATTATCTGTATAATATTTGTTTTTGCGCATCCAACAATACGAAAAAAGGCATATAAGTTCTTTTGGAATATGCATTCCCTCTATATAGCATTGTATATTTTATGCCTGATCCATGGTTTAGCACGTTTAACCGGACCACCAAGATTTTGGATGTTTTTTATCGGGCCAGGTTTAATATTTACTTTGGACAAGGTAAATAATATGTACACTAGTTATCTAATTTTAAGATTTTGTTCTATTTTCAGATTGTATCTTTACGTACCAAATATATGGCCTTAGATGTAATGGAAACTGATCTCTTACCTTCTGATGTTATTAAAATTAAATTCTATCGGCCACCAAATTTAAAATATTTATCTGGACAATGGGTCCGGTTATCGTGTACAAAGTTAAGACCAAATGAAATGCATAGTTTTACTTTAACTTCAGCTCCACATGAAAATTTTTTGAGTTGTCATATTAAAGCACAAGGACCCTGGACATGGAAATTACGAAATTATTTTGATCCATGTAATTATAATCCAGAAGATCAACCAAAAATACGTATTGAAGGACCTTTTGGTGGTGGAAATCAAGACTGGTATAAATTTGAAGTTGCTGTAATGGTTGGAGGTGGTATTGGAGTAACACCATATGCTTCGATTTTGAATGATTTAGTATTTGGTACAAGCACAAACCGTTATAGTGGTGTTGCATGTAAAAAAGTTTACTTTCTTTGGATTTGTCCATCTCATAAGCATTTTGAATGGTTTATTGATGTTTTACGTGATGTTGAAAAAAAAGATGTCACCAATGTTCTAGAAATTCATATTTTTATAACACAATTTTTCCATAAATTCGACTTAAGGACAACTATGCTTGTGAGTTTTTCTAAAAGTTGTTTGTATCATTAATATGTTAAGTATAATTTAATTTTAATTATAGTATATTTGTGAAAATCATTTCCAAAGGCTTGCAAAAACTTCGATCTTTACAGGATTGAAAGCTGTTAATCATTTTGGCCGTCCAGATATGTCCAGTTTTTTAAAATTTGTCCAGAAAAAACACTCTTATGTAAGTATTTTTTTAGTTTTTTTTCTAAATAAAAAAATTTTATTTGATCATATTTAATACAAGTTCCTATAACCAAACCACATTTACCTTACTGATTATTATATTAAAATTTATGTACAGCTTTACTGAACGCCAAATGAATTTCAAAATTTCAATTTAAGAAAAAAGCTTAACATGATGTTTTTATTTCCTTTATTTGTGTTTGAAGAAATGTTTACTTTTTCATAAATAAAACACAAATTTATATAATTTTTTCTTATTATTTCAATCTAATATTTCTCTTTTAAATATATTTTTTAATGTATTTTAGGTGTCAAAAATTGGGGTATTTTCCTGTGGGCCTAGGCCTTTAACTAAAAGTGTAATGTCAGCATGTGATGAAGTCAACAAAGGAAGAAAACTTCCATATTTTATTCATCATTTTGAAAACTTTGGATGAATTATAGTAATAATAAATTAATTCAAATAACTTTAGTTAGTTAGTTAAATTATTAAAAAATATATTTTGTAAATAATTAAAGTAAGTTTAAAAATAAATCCTAGCTCTGGAAATAAGGTAATTTTTTATGTCTAAAATAAAATTTTCAAAATAATACAAGCAGAAAGAGCAGAAATTCCTTTTTGGATTATTTGAAAAAGCTTCAATTTTTAAAAAGATAAAGACAAGAATAGATAGACTCACATTTATTCTTATAGATGTAAATATTCAGGCCAAATTATGGTGTATACAAAGGCAAATTTGTTTGCTAATATTGACTTGTAATTATATTATTTTTTGGTCAAAGGAGCACAGCAATAGAATTCAAAGACAAATAAAAGCTCTTTTCATTCATAGGATGCAAAATTTATTATCAATCAAATAGGATTATCCTTAGGAGTCGACTAGGCACTGATGACGGGCTTATTAAAAGGGAAATTTTTGTTTGAAAATTATTAATTAATTGATTGCTAGAAAAGTATAAAAAAACAGCTTCAAAATTTTAACAACTCAAAAATGGCAAATAAAATACTTACGATACATTTATTATATCTATTCTGAACTTCCTAAGTTATCGCCTTTTGTAATCACATATGTCGTGTTTTGTTTCCTAGTACAAAAAACTATTGACAACTGACTATGCCAATGGGATATATTGATGGCCCTTCAGTTCAAATAATTCCTACACCATTTATTTTGAATTTATTCCTAATGGGCCTCTTTTTTTACCTAAATGGTATCAGTCTCCTGGATCCATGAGCTTCTGGCTAAAGGGTATGTTTTAAATTTAAGGTAATATTCTCATTCACATAAAAGGGAACCGCTTAGTGTAATATTTAAATTAGGATTGAAGCACAAGGGTATGAATAAGTCTTAGAACTTTTAATGAACAAGAGAAATGAGAAATTTGGAATAAAAAGCACAAAACTTGAACTAAAGAAGGCATGTTTAAGGTATTAGACTTCACTGTGCATCAGCTCGAAATATATGAAAATAAAATTTAAATTATTTATAAATAACTTAAAATGCTGAAATGAAAAATTAGGCAATAATTTGTGAAATTGTGAAAGATAAAGTTTGAAAATAGTAAGTTTACGCATGTAAACAGATATATTTGTATGATGATACTTTAAAGGAATTACAAAAGTAAATTTCTTATTTTAATTTAAAATATGCCTAGGCTTATAGAATTTAGAATTGAAATAAAATTTAGTTTATATCTTTTAATCAAAAAGGAATATATCTAGTTGAGTTCTACGAACTAAGATGTATTTTTGGCATATAATAGAAATATCAACCTCTCTACATTATCTTAAAGCCGTGTACATTATCCTAAAAAAACTCATATCATAAGTTTAAGTCGTAAAGTACAATTTTGTATTGGAATTTTACTTTTTTGGGTGTATTTTGTTTGATTTTACTGAAAATTTAAGATTTTCAACCTTTCTGGCGGAAAAAAATGCGGAATGTATAATATCCCATACCCGCAAGTATGCAAATCTGCCTAATAAATTTTACTTTACATGGGGAAAAGCGCCTGAAAACATGCAATAATTTGTGGAAGATAAATTTAAGCTTAATTGTTAATTAATCGGTCATTAAAGGTGTTTCCTTACATTCAACTTAAAATTCATTTCTAGCTTTCTAGCTTTGGGTGTTAAAACTAAGCGCAAATTTTTTCGGTTGATATTGGCAGCTTTATTTAACTGGGCTGGAGTAAATACCCAGCCCCGTTTTATAAACGGTTTTATAAAAGGGAATTTTTATACATCGGGGATAATAATAAATTGAAATTGAACATAAAATTAAACTGATTAAAATACAAAAAATATATACTTTTATAAAAGGTATATATTCAATTGAATTATTTGTGATTATTTTATTTTATTAAAGGTTTAAACCAAAACTAAGATTTTATTAAAAGAGATGTAAGTACCAAAATAGTGTATAATTTTTTAAGATATAAATTATTAAATTATTTTTATCAATTGTTTAAAAAATTATTCCTGCGTGTTATTCTTTTTCCTGCACTTTGCTTTGTAAATGTTGTTTTTACAGGTGCTAATGGCTCTTTTAAAGGTGTCTTCGAATTCCTTGTAGCTTCCCACATCTTGTTTAAAGGCTTCTACAAAAATAAAAGATTAAAAAAGAAAATTTAGCATTTTTCAACTCTTACCATAGAAATAACTGTTGAAGAGTTTAATATTGCGAATGGGATATTTTTCGTTCAAGCCACTCCAATTTATTTCCATTAACACATTTTCCTTAAATGTTAATGGAATACATTTTTTTAAATTGGGGCCAATAGTATTTTTTATGTGAGCAATCTAAAATTTAAAGAAAACATTAAATAATTATGATTATATAAATATATATTATAATTAAAAAGCTTACTATTTCATCTTCGGACGTATTCTGTAATACTTCGTCGATTTCTTTAAGTTCCTTCATTGTTTTAATGGGGAATATGTTGATGTTTCCCGCTGGAAAGGCTTTTGCCACTAATTTTTTTAAGAGCACTGTTTGTTCCGAAATTAAACGGATTCTAAGAGTGCCCTCGTTCTGGATTTGTATGATGTCGTTTTGAATTTTGTCCATTTTTTTGTTGAGAATTTCTAGCTGGTCTAGTATTTGCTTCAGCATCTCTTCCGTTTTGTTGATGTTAGCTGCTGTAAGATATATTTTTTTTTATCATTAGAATAATGAGAAACCATATCAATTTTGTCATATCCTACTTTCCTGATGTTTTATCGTCCAGTTTGGCTCTTGCATCTGATATTCAACTGTTTGGTCAGTACTAGGCTGATAAAGATGTTTACTGGCATTCTGGTAAGCACGACTACTTTCTCCGAACTCAAAATGTGGTTCAGGATTGGCATTATCAATTGCGATCTGATCGCGTACTTTTTGAACCTCTTTAGCCGCTAATCGCTTAAGATGCCTTTTGGTAATTCCACAAATTTTGCTCATATTATTTTTTTATAAATTCTTTTAATTGAGCTTAGAAATTTATCTGCAATAGTAAAATCGCTTTTTCATAAATAGGAATATTGCTAAATGTAAATCAATCGGAAAAGAAAAATTAAAAGCTGTAATAAATTTC
The DNA here is from genome assembly GCA_947359355.1 of Acrocera orbiculus. Taxonomy (NCBI): domain Eukaryota; kingdom Metazoa; phylum Arthropoda; class Insecta; order Diptera; family Acroceridae; genus Acrocera; species Acrocera orbiculus. Next base: position 8,725,760 of record OX375757.1, read on the forward strand.
CAATCACAACCCCCAATTAATCTCGTTGACATAGAATAGAATATAACTGTAATAATAAAATATTTTAGATGAAGTTGTTTTACGAATGAAAAGGTATTTTTCAAATTTTATTTCAGAAAAACTCCGGTTTATTGTGATTAGACCATCATTTGCTCACAGTATTCTCATTAATATGGATAGAAGAGCATGAACATTTGGTAAAAACTATTTTTTGTTTAAAATTTTAAAATTATATTATTCTTTTAATTAAAGGGAGAAATCCTAGTGGACAACTTGGCCAAGCAGAACTGAAAATGTATGAACTACCAACTTAGGCAACCGGTTTTCAAAATTTGAATATTATTCAAGCTGCATGCGGAAGAAATTATTCCTTTTCTTAACAGGTTATGCTAGTTATCTGCAAATTAAGTCACACATAGTAAAATTACTAGTTTTTAAAGCAAGTATGGTAAATTGTCTTTTCTTAAAATTTTTTTTACGCTATTTATCGAAATATAGTATCATACTCCATATTCTATGCTTTTGTTTAATACAGATGAGGAACTTACAAAGGAAAAATATAAAAAAATTCTAGAATTCACTGTTGATCACATTTCATATTCATACAGGTTTAAATAAGGTCTCTTAATGAAGTATTTAAATTAACTAAAAGAGCTTATTTAAGGAAACTAATGGTGGAGATTTTTTTTAGTAATTTTATCTGCCCAATAGAAAACATATTTCCATTTTTATAATCTAGAACAAATTTCTAGAGATATTTATATTTTTGATCACAAATTAATGTCAGTTTAAATTATTTCAATCGGATTAAAATATAAATAAAAAAAAAATATGGTATAAAAAATTAATAATCACCAACTGAAAAAAACTTACCGAAATCACGGCCTAGTTCTGTAAATTTATTAAATGTCTTTTTGCTGTCTTCTTCCTTTCGCCAATTCCAAACAAATTTTATAAACAAATTTGTCCACTTTTTTAAAAAAAATCACAATAAATAAATATATATTTTAAATAAAAAAAACTCTTCCTGAAAAAACACTCCCTAAATACTTTTCAAACACTTGTTTAAAACTTCTTTAACGCTTCGTAAAACAGTCAAAATTTTTAATTTTTGGTTTAGAAAAGTTTTAGTTCTTAACCCAACTATGATCTATACAGAATTGAGGCTATCGAAAATTTAGAAAACTATTATAGCCCTATGTTTTAATCTAGGTCCTTTTACTTATATTAGAAATAAATAAAAATCCAAACCATAATAAATATAGTACATAATTTGTGAAAACAAGGCGGTGACCAAAGGTATTAAGAATTCTTAAAACTGGATGGTAAACATATTGTACTCAACACATACAAAGAGGATTAAATATTTTTGTCTCTAAATACAATTAAAATTCAGATAAATATTCATATAAGGTTAAATTCAAGGAAAAGATGAATGTCATAAAATTTAATTTAGGGTTCTAAATAAAATAGTTTTAAATTTTCAAAATTTATATATTTAAAAAAAAAATGCATGCATTTTAATGTATTTAAAGTGCATTTCAAACAAAACAAATAAATATTCATTTAATTAAAAAGAATTAAACTATATAATATATATATAAAAGAATTAATATAATTCATTATAGTTATAAAACAATTAAAATGGAAAGAATTAATTAATTCAAATACAAAGGAATAAAAATGAAAAGTTTTTTCAGGGGACATTTCATTTCATGCTTATTTTGTATGGAATATCATTGCATTCCATATACTATAGACTGACTTCACTTTTCTGTATATTAAAAATTAAAAATATTTTAATTGCTTAATTTTAATCCTATATACTGTAGCAAAATTCTTACGCTGCTTAATGTTAGTCCATTAGCAAGCTTTTATGCCCTTCCATATACATGGAAAAATGGGTTAAATATGGCCTATTTGAATATTATGTATATCCCTAGAAAATACTTTTAGCTCTTTTCGTTAGTGTTTAATGCCTGGGACTCACTAGCGCTTAGCGTGTGGAGACGACTTAGCACAGTAAAAATGGAGAGTTTTTTTTATATACCAGTGGAGTGGAACATCAGTGGAGACTAATGGACTCATTAGCATTTAGCACTAAATTTTGTGCCGCTAAGCGCTAGTGAGTCCCAGGAATAAGAGCAGTATCGTTGGAAAAACCGTATATAAAAGGAAAAATTATTATCAAGTATGAAAAAATAATTCATTCTATAGATTATATAGATCTTTAAAAGATTTATTAAATATTGAATTTTAATTATGAAAAATTCAGTGTCTCCGTGTCTGAAGTTAGCTTCAATGTGAAATAGGCTCTATAACCACACTAATTATTTATCACTAGTCGACAAATTTTGGGTCATTTTCGTGTACCTTAAAAATAAAGTGCTTTTTAGACTAATTTGGGGTCGCTAAATTCGAAAATGAAAACCATATTTTTTTTATTTTGTCGAAAAACCTGTTTTTTGGCTCGTCTTTTCATTATTGGCTTGTATCTTGAAAATCTATTATTAAGCCCACACAAATTTTTTATTATTACATCAGAAACTTTTCATTTTTTAAAAAAAAAACATTATTTGTTCAAATCAAATAAAAATTGGCTGAGGTGATCAAAGTTGAAAAAAGGGTGTTTTTTTCACCTTTTTTCAAAATCACACATTTTCATTTGCTTTTTTTCGCCTCAAAAAACCTCATTATTAAAAGTTTTAAAACTTTTTGTAAAAGATAAATTTGTACCAAAAATTTTAAAGTTAAAATCTTTAAGGTCGTAAGAAAATTAAAAAAGTTATAGATCCTTAAAGGGGGACGTGATTTTTTCATTTTTCAGGTCTGCTACGGACGTTTAAATAATGTTTGGTATTAGTTAAATAAAATTTATTCAATTGCAATTAGTTCTTTGAAATTAAATTAAAATGATATTAACAACATTAAGGAGTATATATTTTCTAATGTTACCCGACATCTAATAAATTTAAAGTACCTTAATCCTTGCTGAAGTGATACTTAGAAGTACCAAATAATTACCATGTGATAAAATTAAAAGAACACCTAAATGCAAATACCTCATACAGGGAAACATGTTGGAATATTGTAAAAATTTAGAATTATCCCTTAAATTCACAAATTTCTAAAGAGAAACAATTTAATTTGTTCTGTAAATATGACCTGCCTAGAGTTTTGTAGGCGTGAACCTCAATCCTAAATGCATTTCTAAATGAGTTTTTTTTTACCTACACCAAAATTGTTCACTTTTATTTGTACATACTAAAAAAAGTGAATAATTTTTTAACATTTTGATTTAATTTCATCTCAAAAGCGCTTTTTAGGATATAAATATAATTGCTTTTTTCGGACTGAGCGACTCAAATTTACCCTAAAAAACATCTTTTCGTTGGGTTTAATATTTTTTGCCGAGTAGTGTATCTATACGTCCGTAGCAAACCTGAAAACTGAAAAAATCACGTCTCCCTTTAAGGATCTATAACTTTTTTAATTTTCTTACGACCTTAAAGATTTTAACTTTAAAATTTTTGGTACAAATTTATCTTTTACAAAAAATTTAAAAACTTTTAATAATGAGGTTTTTTGACGCGAAAAAAAGCAAATGAAAATGGGTGATTTTGAAAAAAGGTGAAAAAAACACCTTTTTTTCAAATTTGATCTCTTGTAACTCCGCCAGTTTTTACTTGATTTGCATAGATATTATTTTCTTAAAAAGAACAAAAACTTACAATTTCAACGATAGGAAATATGTTTACATTAAATAATTGGTTTTGATTATACGAGCCAATAATTAAAAGACGAGCCAAAAAACAGGTTTTTCGGCAAAATAAAAAAAAACCGTTCTTTCAAAAAAAAAAAATGGTTTTAATTTTCGAATTAAGCGACTCCAAATTAGCCTAAAAAGCACTTTATTTTTAAGGTACATTTTTCGTGTAAACTAGTGTTATATTACAGAATACAGAGAATTATACTTTTTTGAAAATGCTTTACAGTGAGATTTAATTATTTTTCTGTGACAACAATTAGAAAGAAAAATTGCACAAATCCTTTACTACTCCTGAATTTTAATTTTTAATAAAAATATTTTTATAGGGAATATTTTTTATATTTTAAATCATTGTGCAGGCTAAGTTAAGCGCCTTAACTATTATTATTATTTTCATTAAATTTCATGGTATTTCAAATGTTGAAAAAGTATGAAAAATTATAATTTTACTATTTTAAAGCCAAGCATTTATATGAAATACGTATCTTATTTATAGGAAAATATAGGAAATTATAGGAAAGCTTTCATTTTTTTTAAATTAAAAAATCTCATGCCTAAAAGCAGCCAATTAATGATTTAGATGTACCCTTTACTAATTTTAAAATAGCATATAAGAAATAATTATTTAAATAATAAAATACTTACAATCCAAAATTAGCTTCAATACAATTTCTTAAATTTGAAATTCAGTAGTTTAGTACTAGAAATTAAAAAGTTCTTTATTGCAAATAATTAATAAAATAACTTTATAAAAGTTTGAAAATATATTATTTCAAAAATTTCTCTTGTCAACAATATAACTATATTACATACATGTATATATACATTTTTTAAAATATATATATATATAAGTTTATAATCACAATCAAAACTATACATAATTTCTAAGCTAAAGAATATAATAAATAGAATCAATTCTAAAAGACTCAGTTATGTTAAAACTAAACAACAATATTATTCACTTTAATTATAGATAATTTTAGTGAATTATGTTATTTGTAAAAGTTAATTACCAACTGTTTTATTAATTTTAATTTTACATGACTACTGAATATATATGGCAATTTTTTGTGGCAAAATATATATATTTTTACTTATTTGCCATTCTATTCTTATTATTTATTTTCTTAAGCTTTTATCGTCACTGTTAAAATAGATATCACAAATTCAAAATCACTGGGTTTGTGAGCATTGATATTCCTTGGATCGATTATATTATTGTGACTATATAAGAACACATTATAATTTACCAGTTAGATAATTCCATTGTTCGTTCCAAGGGTGGTTTTCTAATAAATAAGAGTAATAATAATGTAATAAAAAAGTTTTTAAACAAAAAGACAACAAATTTTACATAATAAATATAAAATGGATATTACTAATACGAAAATAATATACATATTTATATATATATTGAAATAAAAATCGATAAAAAAAGATCTATTAAATATTATTATGAACAAAAGTTGTTCACTTAAATCGAATCTTGATCTGAGAAAGATAATTAAATTACGTTGTAGATTGAAAACTAACGCTTTAAGTGGTCTATAATAATTTTAATTGTAATTTCATGCTTGGCTGGTGCTAAATTTATATAAATGTAAGAGCATTCCAAATAATTTTTGCTCTTAAATTGAATCACTTAGCAAAAAAAGCCTTATTGGTTTGCTTGCTCTAATCAATATGTTAAAAATCAAGTGACTTGCACTGACTACCTTTCAAAATTCATCATTAAACTTGACAATGAGCTTAGCTTAAAAGTAATTACCTTTTAAAGGTTTTACGATATAAATAATTTTCTGTTTTGTATTCAAATTAAAAATTTAATATAAAATTTTTACTTACGGCAATACTCTTGACAATGCCTTTTTATGTAATGGTGAAATATTCATTCCGCCTGATGCTATACTTGATCCAGAGTCTTGCGATGTTGTTCTTTGGCTTCTTATAGGTGGAAAATTTTGTGCTCTACGAAATGGATAACGCCATGGACTCTTTGGAACATCATTTTGAAATCCTTTATTTTCGAAACCATTAATATTTAAAGAACTATCTTTAGTTTTAGATGAAAGTCGTCGTAAAATTCTTGATCCTAATCCTGGAGGATCTTCAAGACCTTTACTATTACGTTTCCGATAGCGTACATCACGTGATTCTTCAAGAATAACATGACGATCATATGGGGTATCATAATAAACTTCTAAAATTGTAGAAAATGTATGTGGCCAGACTAAATCTATTGCAGATATAACTAGCCCTACAAATAAACATAGAGTACCTGAAATAAATTAGAAAAAATTTTTTGAGAACAAAAAAAAAAAAAAAGAAAAAACAACACAGAAAAAATTATTACCTGCAACCAATAATAACCAATAACACCAGCCCAAATGAAATTGTAATCTTCCACCTTCAAGATAAATAGTTAAAGGCCTTTTAGGGAGCATCATATAATAGCCAGCATTTGTACAAACTAATAAAAATCCTGTTAAGCATTTCATATAAGCTCCATAACGTGGTACAGCTACCAAAAGGAGATTCATTAGCAGCCATGATGCTAATGAAGCCCAAAGAAGAATACTTGCATAATATCCGGCAGCTCTATATTGACCACCCCATGAAAAACCTTCACGTCCTAAACTAAAATATTCAGCTACTGTTAGAATTGGATAAGGTAATCCACGTTTAAGTGCTGTCTTATATGAATTTTTCATATCATTTGCTGCCTCCCAGCTGAAACGTTCGTTAAAATCAATATCTCGTATTGACCAGTTTCCAACTGAAAATGCTTAAATGTTGAAATGTTATTTTTATTTTTTAATTTTGAAAAAGTTCCATTAGTATTTTAAAGTGCTTAATCTGTTGATATTAATATAGAATATGATCGTTAATTGGAAATTGTCCGTAATTAGCATCTAACATGACAACAGATAAACAAAGTGACGCAAGGCTACTTAAAAAGAAAGCCAGCATTTTTAAAAAGTTTCTTTCCCTCATGAGAGCGATGTCTTATACAATATATTACAAATCAATGGCAATCACATTAAGCTTGTTTTCACTGCCATAACAAGAGTACATATAGTATTTCCCGTTCCCAGATATCGGCCTTCAGTAGACGACAAGGTTAGATTTTTGAGCGCGCATTAAGTATTGCCGCTGGCAAACTTACTTAAAAAGTACCTCTGCGTGCAATTTTTTCATGTAAATGTATGATTTTAGTTTAGGTATAACATTTTTACACTATGCATAATTACTGTGAGTTTAAGGAAGTGAATGCTACTTTAATGCTTCACTGACGCCAGTAAGTTTACATGAAGATTATGCGGACGTGTTGACATTTATAGAAAGTGAAAGGCTATACGCATGTAAAGCTCATTCTAGTTTTGACGATACGGAAATGTGTGTTATACAAATGCTTTTTATTAATTTTGAACCGTTATTTATCGATTTTATTTTAAGGACTAATTTATCTTAAAGAATGATATTTCGTCATTATTATATAACTTGCTTGTTGTTTATGTTTGTACTGTTAATCAATTATACAAATCAATCCACTTCTGAAAGAAGTAAAGGGTCTAAGAAATTGAAATTAACTTTCCAATTAATGCTAAAGCCTTGAAAAAATAAAAAAGAAAATAAATGAATATATTTGTAATAAATAAATGTATGATAAACTTTATACTCGGTTTTGCATATGAATTTCTTCCATGGTTGATTTGTTTTTATTCTTTTATGCTTTTAAGTCTTAATTTATAAAAAATTACTCTGAAGAAATATTTTAAATATTGGCTTATATTTCTGTATGTCTTAAAGGCCGAATTAAGTTTAAAATGCCAATAAAGGATTAATGAAAGACTTATTCAAAATACTAAAGGCGAATAAAAAATTAGTTAGCAAGAAGTTTTTTAAACCTGTATATCCTCTGCGTTTAATTCCTTGAAAGTACAGTTTTGACGAAATAGACAGCACTTTAAAATGTCTGTCATTTTAATGGAATGAGATGGACAGGTTTAAAACTGTCTCGAGATGACTATTAAATTGTTTTATTTCAAAATTTTAAGCTCAGAAATGAGAAAATCTGCGGGCATATTGAGAACTTAGCAAAAAATATTAAAAAAAATTTATTTCCAAAAAACTACTAACCTGTCAGTGTTATATTCACATGCATTAATCCAATATTAGCAGCAACTCGTGCCGGTAGCTTTTCTTTTGAAAACGCTTTATATGGGGCTATAATTGTGCTACTAGCCACATGCCATGCCGATCCAAGACGGGTGACTAAAATTTATTCAAATGAGAGTAATGAGAAAATTTTTTTTGTTAAATAAATTTTTTAGCTTACTTAAAATGACTAGTCCAACGAAGAGGCTGAGTGTCACTGTTAAAAATGTTGTAAATTTCTAAAATTGAAAATAATTTATAGTGTTAGCTCAATTTTTTTTCAACAAGTTTTAGTTTTTTCAATATTTTATGTAAATAAAAGTTAAGATCATACCTTTTAACCGTTAAATTGCAAAAAGTAATCAAGTGACATTTGATTAGCATAAAACCATAAAAACTGTCACTGATCTGAAATCTTTGAAACTAAAACACAATTTGTCTATAGTTAATCATTATGTAGCCGTATATTAAACTCGCTATAGTTGTCTACTATATGGTAGCCCTAAGGGGTGATTTTTGCTAATTTAAAAAACAAAAAATAAATAGTTTCATAGGATCACCTACTGAGCTTTCCTGAGCTGACCTGAGAAGTTTAATTAAGCTATCATTGATTAGTGAAAAAAAAGTAGTTGTTAGTGTGGTCCTAATTATTTTGTCTAAATTTATCTTTCAGTTCAATATGAACCAGAATCATGAGTTTTTTTTCACATTTGGGAAAACTTGGCCTCTTGCAATCATTAACACCTATTCTCATAACGTAATCCCTTCATTGATACACTTAGAATTGTTTGATTATTACTAAATAAAGAGAAATATATGTGTCGACTTAGTTATCTAAGGTGAAATGGGAACTTAATCACTGCATGGTTTTTATTATCTTATGAAAATATTATGACAAATAAATATCAACCAGGAAATAAGTGTTAGAATGTCCAAAAATTTTAGAATATTTTCATAAAATAGGTAAAATATTGGAGAGCACTAATTTTTTTGTTAATGCTATTACCATCTATGGGAAAGACTAGAAACTTTTCACACAACTTGTAAAATATAAAAGAATGAAATATACATGTAATAATTTAGTGACTTAAAACCGACAAAATTTAAAATATGGATATTATTTATACAGTCAAACAGGTTTAATAATTAAATTGATGTTGCCCGAAAATTCAAACCATAGTTAAGTTATTTATGATGAATTTAATAGTTCAGTAATTCAATAAATTACTGCAATATATGATGGAAAGTTTTTATTGGAATGAAATTATTGCAGAACTTACAAAAAAGATAGCATTGAACGTTTTTAGGTAGATTATAAAATATTTTGAAATAGATGACTTGAAAAAGTTAAATAACTTGAGTTCTGTGAGATGAATATTCATTTTAATATGATTTTTGCTGGCTTAGAAAGAAACAAGCCAATAATTGGCAGATTTCAACTGCTTTCAAGAGCAATGTCACAGAAGGAAGAACAAATCAATAGCCGAAAAGAAAAAGAAAAAAAAGAAAATTTTGCTTCGGCTGAGATGAAGTTAGTACCATTAAAGGCTATTGAAATATACTCTGACCATTGCACATAAATGTTTGTTTTAGGGTAGTTAATTTTTGCCATTATTTTGATTTTCTTAAAAGATTCAACTCAAATACTAACTTTAGTAGATGAAAATAATTATTACTTTAAATTTCTTTGTGGAAAATCTTCTTTAATAGAAAAAAATCATGAAAGCTTACAGTAGGCACTTTCGCTAAAGAAAAAAAATGACGACGTGAAGTTTTATTTGACTACAGCTGCCTTGGAAAAACTAATGAATTGGAAATTAGATTTTTTAGCTAAATTAAAATACAAAAGTACCAGGTTTTATTAAAGATAAAATCAACTATGCCTTATATAAAAAATAGTAGGGATATTTTACCAACAACCCCCCCAAAACAAGTAACATTAGTCCTATTACTTCACGTTTTACTAGTTGAATATCTTAATACTACTTATCATGGCTAGAACTGTTGATCACTTGGTGACACAGAATTTGACACCAAAAGCTTATAGAGGCTAATACTCTTAAATAAATTTGCAAACTTCAAAAAATCTTTCATTATTTCTTGCAGGAAAGAAGGCGAGTTTTTGTACACCCTACTACAGTTTCAATATTCCTTTAAGGAAAAGCAAAAACTGCAAATACTCAGGGAATAGAAATGAAATATTGCAGTTTCTGTTTTCTAGTTTCTTTAATGAACAAAAGGAATTATAACATTTTTATGCGATTGCTTTGTTTTGTAGTCGATTTAATGTGTTTTTATCAACTCAAAGAAAACTAGGAATATCCTTCTTTAGAGGTTAAGAATCCATATTATAGTTAACTTTCTAAATAATGCAGATGGGAATGATACGGAATTATTGTTTAAAAAAAATTAAAACACTGAACAAATGCTCTTGTTTACAAATTAAACATACTCAAATATATGAACTTTTAAATAAAACTTATTTTTATTTCAGTAGTTTTTCCATTCTTAAGCTTATTTCAATTCCTAAGATACACATTAAATGCAAAAAAGTTGGAATAAAATAAAATCAGCCTAAGAAATCTAATATATGCTTTTTTTCTCATTAAATTCAAATCGGAATTAATTTACAAATTTTCATCTAATTTAATTTATAGCATTTCTTTTATTATAAACAACTTTTTTGGTAACTTAATCCGTTAACAACGTAAATCTCAAATGGAAAACTTGATTTGGATATTTCCACTTATAAAAAGCAAAAAGTAAAATTAAAATAATCGAAAGCAAAAAAAACTAATTTTTTAATTAAAGTTTCAGAGAAAATGACGCCTTATATAATGCAAAATATCGATGAGTTAGGAATCAATAATATGCAAAAAAAAAAAAAAAAAAAAATCAACAACAAAAATAATGAATAGCAATGAGACATAAAAGATATAGATAAATAAATATATTTAAATACAGTTAGAGGTTAACAGCCAAAAAATCAATAATTGTCATTTTTTAATGAAAAAATATGACTAAAATTAACTAATTTGCATTATATTTAAGATACCTGTTTTCGTACACCTGGAAATATGACTAAAAATGCTACATAAATCGTTCCAAAGAGAACTGATACGGCTACCATTGATACATCCCCAGTAACAGGAGTTCTGTTTGAGAACGAGTATAAAGTAGGCCCACCATCATCACGGAAGGCATCAAACCAGCCTTTCATAATAAATTACAAGAAATCTGCAATTAAAAATAATAAATAAATTAATTCAATTGTTTTTTATTTAAAAAATTTTTTAAGAATAATTTTTATTAATTTAGTGTAAGACAAAAATAATGGAGTGGTATAAAAAGTATAGAATAATTAAAATGTTATACAACATTGTGTCTTGAATCAAATATAATCATGCTTGTGAAGGACACAGTATCTAATGAGGGCAATAGGGATGTTCTATATTAGAAGGTTAGAATTTGAAAGTTAAACTTTTATACAATTTTGTAATTGTGAAGTTATTACTTCATTACTCCATTGCGGCTTGTATAGTGTATGAGCCTTCCGTATAAAAAAATCGGTTCTCCATTGGCAATAATCCGTAGAATGGAAATTTTAAAATAGGTGTCATAAAAATAAACATTTAATCATCCAATTACACTAAAATAATACTTTAAAAGTTTTTAAATTAATTAATTAAGTAAAATAAAGACAAAAAAAAATCAAAAAATAATTTAAATAATAAATAAATAATGTATTTTATGACATATAGGACATAACGACATAACGTATTTAACACTAAAGCTACCGAACTTTCATGTATACCTATTCCTACCATCAGGGGTCAAATGACCTTTTTGAAAAAAATATGTGTATTAATAAATAAGAGTGCTTTTAATTCCGTTTTGTTGGACAACCTGTAAAATCACAATAGATGCCAAAATTGGCTTTATACAGCCTTTCAAAGTCTGTATTTCACGATTACACGATTATAACATGCTTAATACACGTGTATTACATATTTCTTTCCGTGTATTGTAATAATGTGTATAGGCCTCAATCGAGAATGGGTATGAGATAGGCTTGCAGCTTGAATAGAATTTAAAAATTTATCAAAACAAAAAATATTAAAGAGAATATAAAAATGTGAAGAAAAATTTCAAGCGAAACAAAATTTGCCTTTCAAATTTTCTGTAATGCAGTTAACTGGTATAGTTTCAACCTATTAGAAAATTAATTAAATCTTTTAGGATTTATGCTGGTGATTGTAATAAATATCAAATCATTCAAATTTTTAATTTCGTAGTATGGAATAAATTAAAGTTTTGAATCTTTTTTGAAAACTATAACTAAAACTTTTAAAGATATTAGAAATAAAGTTTGAATGAAAATAGAAAAAAATAATAGACTACAAAATAGTGAAAAGTAATCTTAATATAGAGTTTTAGATACGGAGAAAAAACAAATAGGCATTCGACATCGTATTAAAAAAGTAAAGCGAAATACGGAATTTGTGGAATGTGCTTACATTCCTTAAACTTACCATGTTTACTTGCATCTTCTGTTGCTTCAAGCTCCATAACATTTTTATGGACACGTATTTTACTTTTTTTACTTTTCTACTAAAAGATCAGATATTTCACTTAAATTACTGCTAGAGATACTCAGTGTAGTGTAGTATTGAAATTTTTTGGAGCATAAAAGCCAAAATTGTTACATTTTTAAGAGAATTTTCCTAATATTTCAAATATTTTGATAGAAAACATAATAAAACAAGCCTAGAAATCAGAAAGGTATTGAACTAAAGACTGAAAAACAATTTGAAAATATTAGCGACAAAATACAATATGTACTTTTATGTTATTGCTTAAAAATAGAAGTAAATGTTGGTTCTAAAATTTTGATTGAAGGATCTATGAATTATCAAATGCACCTCAACTAAGACACCCATTTATTGTTTTGAGATGTAGAATATTTGCTTATATTAGAATTAGACAAAAACATATGCAGAAATTTATATCTATATATATTTAAACTGTTAGTCTCCATGAGAAAAATTGAAAGCCATGTAACTTATTATAGGTGGACCGAAGAATATATTGAACTCACCAATGTAAATTATCAGAGAATCGACAAAATATTTAGCAGTAACACAAATTACTCTTATCCAGCTTCCTAAAAAAATTTTATCATCAAACGATAGTAAAAAATTCAAGGTATTAGAAAGTATGAGCAACTTTGATAAGTTAAAAATCTAATTGGAATAGAATAAGATTTGGTGTCTTAATACAATCACTTGAAAAATGATCGAAACTATTTATGCAACAGAAAACTTAAGAATGCTTTTAAACTTTTTGTAAGTTTTAGAAAAGAATTTTTATTTGTCAATGATGCAGAGTGAGCATAAAATCATATTTTTTAGTCCTGAGGATAGAAGATTTCCATATTAATAAGTCAAAAACGTGCTTACGCATTCATGTCTATATACTTTAACTACAATGATAGTGTTTAAAAAGGAAACAAATATTAAATTTACTTAAATTTAAAATTTTGAAGGATCATAAATAATTAGGGGGGTATATAATTTAAAAAAATTGTGGCTAACTATTAGGATAATTATATTAAAAATAATTGGAAACATTATATTGAATATAGTTAAAAAAAAAGTTTTAAAAAAATGCATCACGTTCCTTGTACTTGCACTTTATTCTTGATTTGCTGAATATGCTACGCTCATTTCTTTTGATTATATTATTGCTTAAAAAAGTTTCAATTTTCAACGTGTAGAATTTTACAAAATAAAAAGCAAAGTTAAATGGGTTTTTTGTTTTTGTCCCTTTCTTTCCTTACTTTTTGAGCACGGGTAATATTTTCATAAATATTGGATACCTACATATACAAACCTTATAATCTAACTAAAAAATTTGATATACATATTCAATCGAATTTATACTAAAAATGAAATTTATAGCTTAAATTGGTAAAAGAGAAATTCTTGTAACAACCAAATACAGTTTGAAGATTTTCCAACTATTTACAAATATTTTCTACCTAATATAATTAAACATATAACTAAAAATGTTAATTCACATTAAATTAGTTGCTGAGCACGCTTCTAATATTAATTAACTCGTAAGGAGTTGAATATTGTATCATTCGATCGAGCGCAGCTTCGCACAATTTATGATATGGTTGTGAATCGCTTTAGTACTACCAACTTACCGCCTTTGTGTCTCTTGTTATTTAGTGCATAACATATTCGCTATATATAAAACTATGTAATTAGAGAGAACAAAAATTGTTAAATTATAGCTATTTATTTTTATCATAGACAGTTGAGTGGCATTTGTTATGTCTTTACGTTTTGCAACTTGGAGGGCTATGTATATTTGTTTGGCAGCATGCAAATTATATTCGAAGGTTTGATCATACAAATAAAACTAATATATTGATTAATGATGTTTTTAAAAGATTAAAACAGCAATTATTACAGCTAATTTGTAAATAATTTGAAAAGAAAAAATGAATTTTAATTAGTTGCAGGTGTTATCATGTTGTGTTATCAAAATGCCAATTACGCGATAGTGAGTGTGAAATATATTTCACTTAAGATCAATGAGAATAAAATCAAAAGAGATTTTTGTGATAAATAAATTAAAAGGAAATAAAATTTGAATATTTGCTTATATTTTTCCGAAAATGAATGTTTTTTCAAATTTTTCTCAAAGTGGATAATTTTGTAAATATTTTACTGATAATATTTTGAGATGTCGCATGATGTAGCCTTTAAAATAAATATACTGAAGAGAATTTTTGGAAAAGAAATATTGTTTTTATTTTGTCAAATACAGATTCAGGGTATTCACATTGAGGTATTCATTTTGAGAAAAAGACTAGAGATTTCCCATACACATTGTAACAAAATAGTACTAAATACTAAATACTAATGGCAGTGAAAACCCACTATAAGCGGAGGTGAAATGTAAAGTTCCCACTCATATGTGGATATTTCAGCGTGAAATTCATTTGTACGTCATTTTGACGTCAAAAAAGTTACCCGTTGAGATATACGCACTAAGTGAGTGCCCACCTTAAGACGGAGTTTCGCAAATTTCGAAAAAATCTTTACCCCTTCCTGAGGGAGAATTATTTCTGCCTCATGCTTGGCATCTTACTCATACTTACTTACTTTATATTACTTTTTGATTGATTCACATTGAGGCTTGTAACATTTCGGAAATGTTCCCCTACAATTCTCAGTCCACTAAAATATGTGAATATGTGTTGGAAAATATTACAGATAACATGTGTATATAAATGTGTATTAGTAAGATACCAAGCATGAGGCAGAAATATTTCTGCCTCAGGAAGGGGTAAAAGCTTTTTCGAAATTTGCAAAACTTCGTCTTACTTTTCACCTCCGCTTACCGTGAAATTAAATGTTACTGGACTCAATGTGAATACCCTGATTAAGATTCTTTAAAGGTAGAGGATCTTAAAACTATTTTTGCTTTGCATGCAAGCTATATGTATCGGAATTTGCTTACGGCCGAATCATTTCGATGTTCGGAATTAAAGAATATTTTTTATTAAATTTAATTTAAGTAAAAAAATTAGAATTTTATTTATTTTGAAACCAAAATAGAATCCCGGATTAGAAATTCATCCAAGTAGCATATAATAAAATTTCTAAATGAAAAACATAACTACAAGAGTGGTTTTCTAGGAATAGATCCTTATTAGCAGAGTTAATGTTTCTATTGCATTGCAATTCCATTGCAAGTCACGAGATGCCTTCATTCAATAAGTGAAATTTTTTAATGTTAGCAACTCTAAATTCTTAGTTTGAATATGATTCACATTTAAAAATTTACTTAACTGAAATAAAAAAAGCCAAACGCTCGATCTTATGTATCCGTATATAATTTACCGCATTGACTATATAAATCCCAATAAACCCATTCATTAAAAATACGTATCTTTTCTTTTTCGATTTAAAAAACCAGACGTATTGGATAATTTCATGCTCTGTACAATACTATTATCCAATTGCTGTATATTTAATTGCAGATGTAATTATCTTTTTGAAAAAAATCTAAAATCCATCAAATAAACGGTATGCGTAGGCCGCATTTACCTATTTTTGCAGTTCTTATACTATATCATGTTTACTCGATTTCATAATAATAAACAAGCTAAATGTTAACAATTTGTCCGACAGTTTTGCAAAACTTTTCAAATAATTTATGATTATACATGCAGGGGGTATTAACACCTTTTATTAAGATTTTTTAAACAAAGTCCATAAAATTAGCATAAACTGATGATATTAATGGTCAGGTGGTATGAATTTGTAATCAGGGGACTAGTAAATGTTATGCTCGTACTGCGTAGTATTTTTAAAAAGCTGAAGAAAAAAAATTTTTAAGGTAGTAGAAAAAAAAATTAAATCCTATTTATTCAAGAATATACTCAAAATATGATGTATTTAAATTGTATAATTCCGGTGAAAATATTTTAAAGGTCATCGGTGATATTTTTAATAGATATTTTAGTAAAAAATATGCTAAAATATGTGCGAATATAAATTTCTGTTGAATAACGCAATTTTTTATAAAAAATTTCTCTTTTTGTTTTACAAAAAAATTAGTTTTTCAACTAGAATTGATAAGATTTTATCTTCTACATATGCTAGTTTGCTTCCAATCATAAAAGATTTTAAATAGATCCATTGAAAAGATGGTTATCTTTTGAAGTGAAAGCTTCACCATTCTTTACTATAGAAGTTGTAAAAAAATCATTAAGTCTTGAAATTTCTGATTTTATTTTCTATTGTATGCGACATTGTTTGATGCATCAATTATTTGATTGTTTTTTTACTCTCATAGTTTTTCTAAATTTATGTGCCAAAAATAGGCGTAATAAATCAGAGAAATATTATTATTATCCAAAAAAAAAGCTATTGCCTATATCAGTAATTCATAAAAGCTTTGATTAAACCTTTCAAAATAGTTCATAAGATGATTTATGTTGGATAAAAGAAAAGAAGGATACATGGTTTATTGTATGGCCATTAAATCAGTAATTATTAATTAGAATGTAAATATTATTGGGACAGAAAATTTTTTGTTGTTATAGATCCTTACAGTTATGTTCACAAGTATTCGCATTCAAATATTTGATTTAGATTATATTTCGATTAGCATTGAAATTACGAATTCTTGCTAAAATCTTTTACGTATTAAGAAAAGCAAATATTCGTCGTAAAATATCGACAACTTATGAGAATTCATTTTGCCAATGAAAATAATGCTTCCGATGCATGGGAAAAATTTGTGTTGATTTTTGTTCAGAATTCCTTTCAAAAAGCACAGCCTAACAGTCGTTTGATTTTTTTATTCTAAGTTGTTTTGATATGAAAATTTTGCCTTGTCTAGTCCAAAACGATTAAAAATGTTGAGGAAGTCCTGGAAAAAACTTATTGAAATAGTAATAAAAATAAAAAGATGCGCATAAAAAGTGTTTATTGGAATTTAAACAAATTAAGGTATCAAAAAATTTGGGTACCTCATGAGTCATTGTCCAAAATTTGAATAGATAAGGTTTTCATATGCAGAAATCTTCCTAAATAGAATTATCAAGACCAAGTTCTGGAAAAATTAATGAAATTCGATAGAAATTGACTAATAATGTACTATTGAGGTCATTTTTGAAAGATTCAATCAAGGATAAGTGATGTTACTTATTTTCTGAGATTAAAAAGAGGTTATTTTATTTACTACTTCCTGAAAAATTGCCTGATATCTCTACATGTATACCACTAGCGTTATTACTATATAACCATAACTTATGTTAGTCTGAAGCTTGAAGTGTGATTCAGTTGTTTCTACATAAATGCATTTGGTTTAATTTTTTATTTCCAAATCACAGTTTTATGTATACCAATGGTTTACTAACTCTATTACAAAAATGGCAAAAAATTACTAACAAATCGACACATATTTGAATTAATATAGTTTATTAAAACGGTAGAAATCAGTCTGTACATAAATTGAAATGCCTTCCCAAAATAGTCGGACAACAGAAATAGGAACAAAAATATACCGTACACTGGGATATGCAGTTTACTATTTTACAAAGAGACAATCTGATCGATTTTCGCGCCTGAATCCCAGATTTAGGGAAATTGATTTAGATCGAGGGAAAAGATTACTCCCGTCAAATAAAGTTTTTCAAATAATAAAATATAGTTAAATATAAAAATAAAATATTAAAAAAAAATTTATTAAAACTGTTAATATTCTCATTTTGTGTTATTTACGAGAAATTGCAACAAATTTGGTTGTAATATGATGAAATTTGATTGTTAGTAAGCTGCTAGCTTTCATCAAAGCAATAAACCGCAATTATCATAGAACATAGTTAAATATTATTAAATTATGGTTATTTTCTTGTAATTAAAATTTTGCGAAATATTTGGACGGTAATTTTTTGATTTATTAAATTATTAACTTTGAAATTTTCGTGAATACCTTAAAGTGTTGCTATAGTTTGTTACTTAATTTTAAATTCTTAATTGTTAATTTTTGTTGACTTAATAAGATAAAAAAACAACAATAAATAAAGTAAGACTTTCATTATTTTTGTGTTAACTTTATGAAAAAAGAAAATAATGCATACATTATTAAATAATTAAAATAAACTTTTTTATAGAATTCTGTAGAAGTATATGTTAGTAATCATCAAATACTTCCTGAATACTGTATTTAAGTAAAATAATGAATATTCATTTAAATTATATATTTTTATATATCTCCTTCTATTTTAAGTCCTTATTTAGGTGAACTGGCATTTTCGACTTTATCTAGAAAGTAGAACAGCTCTTCAATCATAAGGACTTTGGTATTGATGGCTGAAATAGCGACCTTCTCTATGCTTGAATTATGAGAACGTTGTCTTTAAAAATTTGCTCATGAATTTTATGACTTTAATTCTAACTTTTCTAACTTAGAGTTATGAAATCTAGTATACAATTAAAGTTTACTACTTTTTCAGCTTTTAATTTAAAATAAATTTTATTACAATTCTTCATATTTTCAAAAATTCCTAAATATATTCAAGGCCCTTAAATGCTAGATTTCATTCGCTTTAAGAAACATTCATATAAACTAATAATTTTGACAACTAAATTTGTTTTGTTTGTTATTAAAAGCAAATAACATTGTATTAACATATTAACAAGGATGACCTTCATTATGATAAATAAATTCCTCACAAAATTTCTTAAGAAGTATAGGGAACGCAATTATAGGAAAGAATTCAGAAGCTTTTCAAGTTATGACATTATAACCGAACCCTGTGGTCAATTAAAATTTTGAAACCTTTGTGGTAAAATTTATGTACATATTATGTACACTATTTAGCAATTAGGCAATTTTTCATTTAACTTATGTCATACAACTATTGTTTGTCTGTTGAAATAAGTTTACTAAAAATTAAGAATAGATTTAAAGATTTATAGTTCTTTAAAAAGTTGTCTTTCTATTCTTTCTTTTTCAAATTTTAAAAGATATGCTACCAACAAAAATATTTTTTAGGACTTGAATTATATTTAACTTAATATATTTTTAATGGGAAACCTAATGACCTTAAATATTTAAATGTTCAAAAATTGTATCCATTAGAATTTTATTTAATTTAATAAAATTCATATTAGCTAATTTCATTTATTTTGATTTTTTAGCATGTTTTGCAAGAAAATTCGTGCTTTTCGAAATGATTATTGCCTATTATACTGCCTTAAAAATAAAAATTATATTAGACAGACAGGAAGTTATAGTCATTTTAATTTATTTCCATTTACCTAAAATTTTGTCACGAATCTTAGAAAATGAAGATGTTAAGTCACGATTTTAGATCCTGCAGATTGTAAGGTTTTCACCTAATAATATAAGCTTTTTACATGTTGTAAAATTATTGGGCTTACTGAACTGTTATTTAATATGGTAATATTATTATTATTATTATTATTTGTAGTATAAATAAGAAACAGTCAGAAATATAGCAAATTGATTTGTATTAAAAGAGTTATAAAAATATTCCAAATTAAAAGATTGGTGATCTGGTTGCATTAAAAAATATATCATTCTGCCTGCCTGCAATCATTTATAAAATCACTTTTGAAAACCGTTCCTTGGTTATGTGCAAATGCTTATAATAACTTGAATTAATTTCATATTCTTTTTTTTAAGGGATATTGTCATAAATGCATGTTTCTATTCTTCTAAATATTATACACCTGTCTGTTTTTTTTTTTTTTGACATTTTAACTTTTACTTGGCTTGTTAACAATATTTACTTACTTTAGCGGTTTTTTCAACATATTAACATATTTACCATTTTACCTAAATATGCTAATAAAGACGTTTCCTAATTATTTCATAGGAAAATATCAAAAATCTAATTTCTTTCTAAGGATTTTCAACATTTGTCTTTTGATTTTAAAATTAAATATACACTAGTGCTACCTTGACTTTCAATTGCTTCATTATAGACAGTAAATCGACTAAGTTCTTTGAATTAGATACTTGAAATAGTCATAAAGAAATATAAGTAATTTTGTTACACTTCTTTTTAAAAGAAAATACTTTTTGAAATAATATAGGAATAAGAAAGAATTAAAAATTTGACAACTCATGTGCTTAAAAGACATATTTTTGGCATTTGAAGGTAATATGTGCATTTTTTTCTCTTAAAGGATAATAAATTAATCTCTAATACCTGTTAAGAATTAAATTTATTTATTTTGTAGGTCTCCTTTAAATATATGAATAGGTTTTATATTTTCAATTTAGTCAACAAACTAACAACATTTTATTATAAATGATCCTAATTCACAGCGTTCGTCAAAATTCTAAGAACACTTACAAAATTATTTTAGCTTGCTACCAATAATATTTTGTTTTTATTTTGCAACTATTGGAAGTTTCTAGACTAGTTATAAAATTCGTAAACTAATGATTAATATATTCTTATTCCAGATAAGTGCCTAATACACGCAAAGGAATTTGAGATGAAGAACTGTGTATATAACACGTTGTAATGGTGTCGCTAAAATTCAGTCATGAAAGACCTGTATACAAGAAAATTTCTGCATTTATATTGAATTGTGAGGTTGTCCAACAAAATAAAAAATTAGGTCCCACATTATTTTGCCTTTTTGTTATTTACCCAACTAATTTAAGCTCTTAAAAAACTATATTCCACAAACATGATCCAATGTTTATTCTTATAACAATTTTGTGGTACTTTTATCACATATTTTAATACAGTGTAATAGCTTGTGAATAAGCTTTTTTTGTAATGTCAAGCTATACAGTGTATGAAATGCCTGTAAAGAAAGAATTACAAAACAGATTTGTATGCAAAAATTTGGTAAAAACTTTGTATATTTCAAAAATATTTACGCTTTCCCTTTTTTCTAGTGGACCTAAGAAATTATAAAAGAAATACATTGAAGTTGTAACAATACATCGATTATATTTACAGTGAAATCAGAAGCCGCAGGCAATTAATAGAAATAAAATGTATTTTAATCCAAGAAATAAGTTAAAAAGTCATTATTTCATGCATGGTATTAACAAAAGACTAAGATCTTAAAGATTTCAAAAGAACTCTGAACAAGCTAATAATACTACAAGACCTCTAGGCAGTCTATTGTGGTTAGTTTTACTACCTTTGTACCCTCAATTCACTTGACTTTTATTTGTATCATAATTGTACACAATTTTAACATTCACTTATTAAATTGGTTATTTTGCGAAATCCAACAATGATAATAATCAAGCTGCTGTTAAGCACATGTTTCCGTGTCAAAATTTACCCAAATATCTCTTGTCTTTTTAGGTGAAACATTAACCAAAAAGCAATTGAACATCTGGGCTCAGTCAATCGAGACGAGGCAATCGTGTTGCACTAGATATGGAAAATTGTTTGAAATCAAGTATCTAAGTATTTCTATGACAATATATATTTACTACAAATATGGTACATGAAGTGCATGAGATTGTCTAGCTCAATTTGATCTACTGCTTAGAGAAACTAACCAAACCACCGAAAAGATGGAAATTTCTTTTAACTCCCGCATAGGTTGTTAATATATAAAATAAACATGCACCAGTTAACTCAGACTTGATTACGATAAATTCGATTGGACATGTATGCGGGTTGTTCAATATATCAAAGCATAAATGATCATAAATTATGGATTCAATGAAAGCTTGACATATTGCTGTGCCGGTTTGAGAACTAAATATACTTTAATGAGGTATTTACATTTAGTTACACAGAATTAGATTGGGAGTTGTTTTGATTGCAGATATAATATGTGAAATTTTTTTGATATACTTTATAAGTGACAAGAAAAATTTTCAATTGAAAACATATAGTTTGTTATTTGGAAAATGCTGCAAGTGCCTTTTATGTCATTTTGGAACACGGACGATGCCTCTAATTTTTCTTAAAAGATTGTCAATTTTCAGTTACCACAAGCTTTTCAATCTTATTTTGAGTTTTTTCATACTACATGGATTTAAAGCGCTAAAAGACTTTCTTTCGCAAAGATATGTTTGCAAAATTTATTCGAAAAACCTCGTTTTCAGGTTTTGTTTTAGTTCTTATCGCATATCTCAAAGTAAAAAGAGAGCTTGAGGAACTACGTCATCTTCACAGCAATAAAAACTAAATGTTTTTTTTACTATGTTTTCCCAGAATAATTTGTAATGTTGAATAACTATAATTGGCTCCAAAAAATAGTATTGGCCTTTAGTGATCAGGTGAAAAATTTCGTTTTATACTTTATCTTTAGACCTTTTAGAAATGACTCTATCGTGGATCATAACATTTATAAATAAAAAAACAACATTCATTCCAAAAATATTGTATTAAATACTCTGATAATAAAATAATAAAGTATTTATTCAAAATATTTGTAATGTAATAAAAAGTATTCATAGTTTATAGAAAACACATTTTCCTAGAATTTTTTTCTTAGAACCTCACATAAATGCCAGTGTTTAATCTTATTTTTTGTTGAGTTCTTATAGGCTACTGAAGATATGGCCATCAGCTCCTTCTTTGAATAATATGTTTTGATTCAATCAACAAAAAATGCTTTTTTCTTAATGGATGAGTTAGAAAAGAACAAAAAAAAAGCTATACTCGCGTATTTTTGATAAAGAGAAGGGCTTAAGTTCATTTGCTGAATATTTAATCAAAAGCTGCATAAAAACTAGTAAAACTATTTTTTTGCATGCTAAAAATCGAGTAACATTTTTTTCCTGGCGAGTACAAATTATTATAAAAGCAATCCTAACAGTCAAATCAAGTCTTTGCTTTAAACAATTAGCAATTAGGCAGTGCCGTCTTTACAATAAGGACACACAGGGCCTATTTCCAGGGCCCCCAACCATTTTGGGCACCCGCAAGGAAAACATAATCGCTTTTTTTCTTGTCATTCCCTTTTTTATTTTAAAATAGGGCCCCATATTCTTGTGTGCCCAAGGTCCCCGAAGTGTTCTAATTTGACACTGCAATTAGGTGTAGATAAATTAAGAAAGTATATCAAGGATCTTCAGTGTTTATACCGATTGCATGTCAGCAATTGCGCTATTGAAATAAAAATTACAAATAGGTTGGTATTATTTTTTTACTTTCTATTTTCAAAAGAAACAAATGCTCGATGACGTAAAAAGACCTTTGAGCAAATACGTATAAAGTATAAAATTTTAATAAGTACATAAACTGAATAATAATTACAAAATCGGAAGTACATTTTGCGACGTTAAAAATGATTTCCGTTTAAATCTAGCTCCTATCAGTCTTCATATCAATGACACCAATATTCTAAAAGTAATTTAATATAATTTTTAAGTATGAATATAAAGTGAAACAGATCCATGAAATTGGACTACAGAGGTCAAAATTACCCGCATACGTGCTCCGGTCTCTAAAGATATACAAAATGTAGACTTGGTATATTATTTGTTTTGTTTTTTAGACTACTTGCTCAAGGTTATTAGATGTAGTTATCAATTTGCATTCAGTAGTAAGCAGTTATAGAAAAGAGAAAGTGTTAAAATTAGAGGTAACTTTTTTCCGTTTTACTTTTTTTATATTCTAAAATGTATTTAGCTTCTAAAACTTTAAATCATTGCTGTAAAAAGCAAAATATTGGTTAAGATTTTCTGCTTTAACATTTTTTAGTCAAGGTAGATAAAATTATTCTAAGATTTACATAAATACATAAGACTTGCATTTGGAAATCTGCCATTAGATAAGGCAAGTAGATCCTCAAACCCATTTTTTGGGCGCTAGTTTTCAAATTTTTTTTATATAAAAAATTCAAAATATGATTAACGAGCTTTTGGATAGTAATATATTGGAAGCTAGGCGTATTTATGTGTTCATCGTACCCTCAAAGGGAAACTTTACTCCTTTGACAAGCCCCTTAAAGTAAACATGTGGGTCAATTTGATTTCAATCAATTCCATAACACATTGTGTAATTGTCTTTTTTGTATTTGTTAAAAATTAAACATTATTTTTACAATTGATTTCTAGCTTAAATTATTATAAATTTTTGAGTTTAACCAGAAATGAGGCTCTCTTAACCGACATTAAATGATTGAATAGTACTATTCGATTGTCCATCATTGCTCACCTAACTATTAAAGTGTATAATAAAATCAATTTAATTATTACAAAAGTTATTAAGATCGACAGATGAATGACACCATTCCAAATACCTGACTCAGCATTTCAAGGAAACCGCTACATACATTAGTTATGTGGTGATTGTTTTCTGCAGAAATAAATTTGCAACTTATGGTTTACATTTTCTTAACTAGATAAACGAAAAATTACCGAATGGAATATAATTGCGCAAATATTGATAGAATTTAATTATAAAATTGAATTGCATAAAAAAGAAACTATTGAAAATATTTACAATTAATAAAAGTAATTTAAGAATTTGTTTAGAAAATAAAAAAAAAAGTCAATAAGAAAATTGTTTTGTTAGTCGCTCAAGTCCCATTTCCATTTTAACATTTTATGTACAAGTAGGCTAAGTGGAAATTTTAGAATCTCCAGATGAAACTGAAACCATAGAGTCCAAGAGATTTTTTCATTGGACATTTGATCAATTAGGCGTCCACTAAAAGTATTTTAATTAAAGAAAGTTTTTTAAGAATATATTTCAAGGATCTCCACCATTGACCAGTGATTGACCAAGCACTTTGAATTCTTAAATGAAATATTAAAATCAAATATTATAGTTTTTTTGATTTGAAAAATTTTATTTTTGGAACCTCAAAATTCGAAATTTTCAAAAAAACTAATGATATTTTTTTAACATCTTAAAATTTCGATTAATTTTTTGTCTACAAAAATTCTGTAACTGAAACCTAGTTGTTTTTTTCTTTTTAAAAGTAAAAGAAATCATGAGCACAATGAGGGATGCTTTCATCTGATTTCTCCCAGTAGTGCCTATAAAAATCTATAGAAGAGTCGAATTTTTCTAAAATGGCTGAGAACACCATAAAAATCTTCAATTTTAACGCGCACAAAAAAAATTTTAATGACCCAAAATGTTTTGGTATTTTCATAATAATGTAGATTCCAGTTAGCATTCTCTTCCAAAAAAGGCCTTTTTTTCGTTAAAAATTTTCAATGCCAAAATTCATTATGGTCACTGACCAAGTTTACAACAAATTGGGTGTAGATTGATAGGGGTTTATTTTTAATTTTTGCCGTATGTGAAATTTAATTTCAAAATTGTAACAAAATATAAACAAATTGAGGAAAATAATTTGAAAAAATTCGTGGAAAAAATAACTCCAAACTCTCTTCATTGATTATACTAATGTAGAAAGAAATAGAAAACATGACAGCAACAAAATAAAAATTAAAGCATAATAGCTGTTCTTTAGAAATTGATATCCTTCCTTAACTTCACCAATTATTACGTCATTTCAAAACCTGTTTGGCAGTGTTTGTTACAATGAATAGGCACTTTAAGGGTTAGAATCGAAACTGATACAAGCAAAAATATTTCTGGATAATTATTCCCTGTACACCTCAGCTGATGAAATAACTTTAGTGACACTCTAATTTTTAAATATAATAATTATTTCAAAAATGAAGCAATATGAGCCTACTAGGCATATACTATGGAAAGACACTTCTTAAAACCTGACTTTTTCATTTTAACTCCAAGATAATAAGCCATAATACTACTTTTTCAAACCACAAATATTTTACAAAAAGTACGCTACGTAATTTTTTCTAAAGACAAAAAATAATTTCACTAAAGTTAGATTCTCTAAAAAGATTTGGAATAAAAATTTTTAAAAGTTGAATAATCTTATTTATCTTTATTTTAATTATAAAAATATTAATTATTAATAATATTTGAAGTATTAGATTAAACTATGAATGTCCAAATCAATAGGGGAAGCCCCAGAAGTCACTTTATTAAAGTGACTTAAGCTTTGTTGTGCGTGGGTGTCAAAAATAAAACTTCCGAGAAGGTGTCAAACAGTAAAAGTATACTTGCATAAGAAATTTTTTTTAAATCTTTGACTACTTTTGACACGAGAAATGATTTTATTATAATTTCATGCGTAGTAAGACTAGCCAGAATTTTCAATTTGGTTACATATATATATATATAAATAAATATGTATTTTATGATGTAGGTAGTAAAAGTGCACATAGGTGAGCATTTTATAGAAATTATGCCGTAATTTTCCAAAACTGACAATCTTACCAAACAAGAGTAAATTTGTTTTTGTATATAGTTTTCATGTAATGATAGAGCAAATAAATAAATCTCGTTTATATAATTGTGTCATACTGTGAAATGTGATTTATAAACAATGATTTTATTTTATTTAACTAAAATAAAGACAAAAGGTAATAAAATTTAATATTACTGTTGAAAATATGTTATTTTTGATTTTTAGCTTAATATATTAGCTTGAAATTATATAAAAAAAAAGAATCATATACAAATGAGCATGCACGTTTAGTTAACAATGAAATAAATAGTTTATTATTTGGTAAAAAATTTATTTAAATTTATTTATAAACATAAAATAAATAAAAAAAACTTTAAAATTGTTAAAAAAAGGGAAAGAAGGTCAAATGGTATTGCTATAGAATAAAAATGAGAATTATTTCCGTCAGTTAATTGTTACTGATGATATTATGAATAACCTCATGCAATATTTAAAATGCCAACTATACCAAGTATGGTGTAAAGTCTACACAAAACCAAATAACTAAAATTAAGTAGCTTCAAAATTAAACGTTTAGTTCATTACCATGGCCAAGACTGCTGTGCCAGAGATTAATGGAATTTAGAGGCATTTTGATGAAATGATTGAAGGCTGTTAGATATCATTGGGTTTTCCAAATTTCTAATTTTTGTAAAATTTTCGAAACTAGACATTTGATTTTCTATAATCAATTTTGAATTGATTTAATATTAGAATTGGTTCTAAGCTTATGTTTAAAAAGATGTTTGCTATTCATTAAAATATATATAATAAAGTTTCTTTCAGCTACGAAGATTTAGGAAAAACCAAAAAAATTAATACTTAAATCAGTCAAAGTACAGTTGATAATAGTTCTTGTTGTTCCACCTTTTTAGGACGGGATATATAATATTTCATACTTGCTTAAATTAATTTGACATTGTCTTAGTCCATATTAGGCTTTATTGAATTCATTTCCTGTTTTATTCGTGGCTATTCTATTTGTAATATGAGTACTGTCACTCTGTTAAACATAATGCAAAGTTTTTTATTTTTGGTAATATTTTTCGAGCCATTTTACCACTTTACCAATATATCATTTGTACGAGTTTTTACTTTACAATAACTAATTATATTTTTTTAAGACACATTGAACGAGTAAATAAACATCTTTTAGTAAAATTTTATTAAAATTTCAGTACTTTTTAAATATTTATTTATAGACATTAATTTCTTTCAAAACCTGCTCTGAATCTGAGAAAGACAGCGGAAAAATACCCTGGCCTTAAAGCAAAATTAAATCTATTTTCAAAGCTTTTGTAGAAATTAATTCAAAATGCTATTTTTTATTTTATTTTTCCAAATATTGAATTAATTAGTACACATTGATGTAGCTAAATTATAATTATATTAATCAATTTTTATGGTGCATAGTATAAAAACTTCTCTAAGTTAAAGACTTTTGTCATAAATTCTGTCATCTTTTTAAACAAAAAGTTTCCATAGTTTTTAAATAAAATTTTCACTGTCTGTGAACCGATATAATTATTTTTCTTAAGTTGGTAACAATACAAGAGATATTTTGTCAACGTATTGAATGCAATAAGGACATCAGCTCTGTTTTTACAGTAATTTGTCTCTAAGCGTTTGTCGATTTTTATCATGGATAAATTAATAAAATTGTCATGTTTTTATGCAGTTTTTTTTTGCCAAATATTCGATAAATATAATCAGTTAAGGGTCATATTTACTAAATATGGCTTTATGTGACATTTTATTGTGCTCCTGTTTCAAAATACTAATAGGAGGAAAGTATTTTGATTCAATTGAAACCATCAAAAAGTAATTAATGGCCATACTTTCAGCGGCTTAAGAGAAATGCAGGAAAATAGGATTAACTACTGACATATGAGTATAACTTCGAATGATGATTATTTTAAAGAGGAAAATAAAAAAATGCAGCAAAATTTATGAAAATGTGTTTTTTTTCTACAAAAGAGCCAAGGAGCTTAAGTGGTATGCATGTCAGTTACTTCCTTGTCATTTGATCGTTAACATATTTAAATCAGATTTAAGATTCAATTTATGTAAAACAACTTGTAAAATTATATTTTTTAAACCTCGTAAGAAAGACATGCAAGATTTACTTCATGGATTTGAAGATCTTTTGAGGTCAATAATTTTATTTAAATTTATAAAATATGCTTAAATGCATCTTTCAAAAATTTAGTTTTATTAAAAAATAAATTTATTGCTCAAAAAAATTTTTCCGAATATATTAACCTTCAGTCTCTTTAAGGTTTGAAATGAAAATAAAAATGATTTTCAGTAATAACTATAGCTCATAAAAATGATAAGCTTTTAGTTAAAAATCGTGTCAGTAAAAAACTATGAAAATCAAAATATGAATTTATTCTTCAAAATAAGCTAATTCTACTATTTATAAGAGCATGAACAGAAAATGACATTCAATGCTATCAAGAAATATCAATAGTGGACTCAGGATAAAATAAAAGTTTATTATGTGCATTTCAATCAGAATAAAGAAGCTATATTTACTTAATTTTGACGTTATGAAGGCACAAGATAGTTTTAAGAAATATCATAAAGGACTATTCATGCTGAAACGTTTTCTCCGTCACTCCGCCTTCTAGTTGTAAGTGTCTTAAGTATAAGTATAACCCCAAATATAAATAAGAACAAAAAAAAAAAAACAAAGCAGAAACATAGACACAAGCAAAATGTCTCCCTGATAATATTTATTTATTTTGATTAAATAGCCAGAAGCTCATTCCAGTGCATATTCCATTAAGCTTTTTTTCGTGTAAGTATTAGGCTGCCCACAGAGTGCCGGCTTACAGCCGAGCTGACGCCGATTCCGATACCGAAGACTATAAAGTCGTTATGGGTAAATCTATAGGAATAAGCCCAAAGTGTTCAGAGTGCAAGCCCACTAATCACAATGGGCGTCGGTGTCAGCTTGGCTGTAAGCCGGCACTCTGTGGGCAGCCTTAGCCTTTCTCCATTGACGCATATACTCTGTATTACAATTTTATATGGAGAATCCCATACTGCAATCTACAATCGTGCATTCGAATACAGTTATGGAAGCCTGTATTATATTATGTATATTAATATATTATTATATTATAGTATATTATGGGAGCTATGATATCCTTCTAGGCTAAACAGTATCGGATCATGTTTTTACATTTAATAAAATTATTCAGCAAACTGCCAAATTTATTTATTTCATCAGGCTAAAAAGTTTTAAACTTTTAATGCAAAATCGGTGGCTACTTATAATTTCAAAGCAGAAAGCAAATTTATTAGAAGGGTAAAAAATAATCATCACTTAAATGAAGCTGCATGTTTCATTAACCTGTTTCATAGTACTATGTTCTATTGTTTAATCTTTTTTTCAACTTTCAAAGTTTTACAGCCCCAAAACAATATAAAATATATATATATATTGTTACATTATAACTAGAAATAACTTCCTTGTTTTCCTTTTTATTTACACAATCATAAGAAACATTTAACGGATGGTTTAAAAGCTTAGAAAGGTCAAATGCCCGAACCATTATCATCGCTTGAAAAGGTCATAAGTGAAGCGGATGCTTTGCAGAAAATGAGATGTGGATAGTAATGTACATCCATTTGATATTTAAAAAGTTAATAAAAAAAAAGCTAGTAGTAACAACACAATTTTTAATGGCAACAAAGTATCTGCGTGCTGCTACCTTAGATAGTTTCACTTTTTAACTAAAGTCTTAAAGAATACCCATTACGTAATGCTATGAAATTATTTGATACGAAATGGTCAATTGCTTAGTTTTCTTTGTTATATTCAATGTAATTGGATTTAGTTAGAGATTTAAGATGAGATTTTTGTTTTCAAGAAATTTTAAATGAAATATTTTTCATCATAATATTAAAAAAGCTTCATTTTGGAATGAAATCAATTACTAAACTGTTTTAATGAGACTTTTACTAAATTTGTTTGACAATATTTTTTTTTGTATAAGTAAGTTTCAGATAGATATTTGGAGTTCAAAGTAGAATCAGGGAAAGTGCGAAACTATTTATTAGAAAAATGAGGTAATAGTCACTAGTGACTTTGTTTTGGATCATTTATCCATTCTTTTTATTCTTATACTAAAATTCATTGTATTAGATATTCTAATTGAATATTCGCAACGAGTTTCTAATTTATAGGCTTTGTTTCAAATGCCGGCTAAAAGCAGTGCTGACGTCTATATGAGAAAGAGTTTTACTTTAAATTTGAATTTAAAATTAATTAAGAACCCTGTAGCACATTAGAGTTGAAAAATGATATCATTTTTATACCGCTTTAAAGTTAACAAAAACAACAGCTGATATCCCTATGGGGACCAATAGTAGCTGAACCAAGCCGACTAAATAAGAAGAAAGACACTTATAGTCAAGTTTAGCGGTTCATGAATACTACCACCAAATTAACAAGAAAAACAGTTGAACAATCCCAACGCTGAATATGGTTTTACATTTTGTCACGAGTCTTGTGATGGATAAAATATTGTTTCTTAAAATCTTTTTAAAAAAATACAGTTCGGGCAGATTGATCAAAACAAATCATCGAAAATTTTTTATACACATCTATGTGCAATTTTTCAATTATTATTATAATAATTTAATTATATTATAACATGATAAAATTAGGTTAACCACTACTAAATATTTCATATCAAGATAAATTGGGTAACCTTAATTATTCTAATAAAAAATTTTATTTCTTTTAATTCCTTCGATCTCCAAATAACGCCGATATCACCATAATGTTCAATATTAAAAATGAAATTAGGTAACCTTAATTTCATACTGATATCAAGTTTCAAAGTGATAACATTTAAGGCTCAAACACAATAAATGTGGTTGCGGAGCAGAAGCGGAATTCATTCGGATTTCTACTTTGCTGTCACCGCTACAATTTCTACATGGCCTACAATTCTCCAGAACTACTGCATAAAAATCAAAAAATATCACTAGAAGTAAAATTTAGGCATAGACCTGAATTTTGGATGGATGAACATAGAAATTTTCTTGGTGGTCATTTTAGCTTTCATTAAATTAATTTTAAATATATTTACATAGTGCTTATATCTTTGCTACATTTAAAACTTCTTCTACAGTATTAGCTATTCAATATTTTTTTGATTCTTAACAATTATAAGAAGAAAATATTATAAGTGAAATTTCTATAATTTTTTCATAGGAATTATTAGAAAATATTTAGTTAGTTAAAATTAGAAACTTATATAATTTTATTTAAGACCATGAAAATTTCAATAAAAAAAAATACAATTTTTAGCTTAAATAACCTTCACACAAAACTCTTATATAGTGCGCAATTATTTCTTATAAGTTTAATTCAATCAAAAAAAAGAAAGGAAAAAAAAAAAAATACATAAATAGCCGGATGCATTGGGTTTATCCGATCAATACAAAGAAAAATGTGTTGCGAATTTAAAGGCGCAAAATCAGCAAATGATAGAATTTTTTAATAAATGTTGATTCTTTTTATTTTTTGTTGCTTGTTTTTTTTGTGTGTAGCTTTTTAGAAAAACAAAAGTCATGTTAAAAAACAAGGTAAGAATATTTGCTATACAAGGAGAATGGTCATCTGTATATATATAATTGGGGAACACCGTGATTTATTCATGGCAAACTGGTTTTGTGAAGAAATGATGCGAAACTTACTAATCCAAGGCTCAATCGAAATTTGAATTTTTTTTGGCCTGAAGCAAGTTTGAAATTTTTTTTAAATTTAAATATATTGATTTTAAGTCCGGTGATCATGAGACATTTCTTTATTAGTTGAAAAGATAATAATTTACAGAAATTAAAGGAAAAAATTTTGGTGATGTTTTTTATTTTTTTTTTTTGTTTGAGAAATAACGTTAGGTATGAAGTATTAGTAAAAAATTTCTGATAAATAATTGAAAAAATATACATATACTAATAAGCTGTCCAAGACAAAGGATTAATCTTGAAAAGGATGTATAGTGAAATTTAAAAAATAATATTGTATTTTTGCTTAAAAAAAATATAAAATCCCATTAGAGCCATTCGGAACCGTCGATTTTTGCAATTTGAGGGGGTTGAGGGTGGTATATGATATATTTTTTAGGGGTCTTATTCTTTCTTCTTTAAATACTATTTTAATATTTCTAGCTAATTTGGAGGGATTGATTTTCCTGATCCTCCCACACCTATCTACACCATAGGGCCATTGAAATTGTTGTAAAAAAACGGTCTCTGGTATTTTCTACCCAGAAAAAATAGTATCTAAACATCAATTCAACACAAACATAATTTTGTATAGGAAATCGTTGAAAATTACAAACTGCATTTATACATATATACATATTTACTCAAGGAAAATTTATTAAAAAACAAAAAAACAAAAACCTTGATTTATAATCACAAATGGATAAAACTTGTGATAGTATATACTAGCAATAGAGGTTGTCCACTTTTATTATTTCAATTTTCTCTCTTGACATTTATCTAAAATTTCGGTTTGTCACTAATATCTGAATGAATTTAGCTACTTAATATTCTACAAACAAACTGTGGATACTTAAATTGACTCTGATATCATATGCTTTTTGTTTTTTACTATAAAATAGAAATAAAAATTATAAACTTCAATTTGCATGTCTCTCCTTTTCTTTTTGGTTTTTTTATATTTTGTACAGATTTTTAGATTGATTAATACCTGATGATGAATTTAATTCAACAGGTTTAGGTTTATATCTGAGTTCCATAGTTCTTTATTTAGTTAAAACTTTTCTATTTAAATATTTTATGACCTTTGCATCAGTTTCCTAAAAATTAATTTGTGGTTGTTTTTTTTTTTCGTTTGTTTTAATTAATTTGATTTCTTTTATTATATGCTTCCATGTTGGCTCGTGCCAAAAAATTGGCTAAAAAATTAATAATATTTTTATTTTTCTTAATGCTTTAAAATTAAGCTTAAGCTTTAAACTTAATTAATTTGCTTTACGAGTAATTATAACTTCTACAGATTGATGGCTTAGTTTTTTTCTTTAAGGGAATATAATAACATAGTGTAATGTGGGATTAATATAG
Source organism: Acrocera orbiculus (assembly GCA_947359355.1). Taxonomy (NCBI): domain Eukaryota; kingdom Metazoa; phylum Arthropoda; class Insecta; order Diptera; family Acroceridae; genus Acrocera; species Acrocera orbiculus. The sequence goes on from OX375757.1 coordinate 8,759,627, forward strand.
TAGCATTAAACACAAGGTTATCTACGAGCTTAACGTAGCCAAAATATAAATCTGAAGGCCACTAAACAAATTTAGTTAAGTACAAGAGATTAATTAAGGAAGACAAATTATTTTGAAAAAGCAATGAAATTGTGTATCCATCTATATGGATAAAATAATCATAATAAAATTTGTTAAAGAAATAAGTAAGAACATAAAATTCAAACAAAAACTAAAATTATCTAATGTTATATGACTCATCCTGCACTGACTAAATGTTGTTATACGTTTGTGTTTATGTAATCGAAATGATATAAATGTAACTGTTAACATTTTTTTAAGTTTTATCAACTTTATTCAAATAAAAATTTAAAAAAAAGGTAAAATTTATGTGAAAATTAAATATAAAAATTAATTCCCCATAACTATATAAGATTATAGCCTGAGTATGTGTGCGGTTATAAAACGCAAAAAGTAATGAATTGCTTAAGTTTAAATTTTTAGAAAATCATGAATAAATACCAGAGATAATTTCTTTAAGGAAATTCTAATTTATCGAAATTCAGGTCAGCGCGCAATTACATGAAAAATTTGAAGAAACTGCTTAATTAATACTTTTTGTTCAGGTTTATTTATGGAAATAAAAAAAAGGGATACCATTTTTAAGGTTAAGTAGTGATTTTTGTTGATTTTAATGCTTATTCTGCAAGTGTAGCATCAAAACAATCTGGTGATTATCATAAGTTTCAGAATTTTATTAAATACAAACACTGAAAGAAAAAAATGCGGGTGGCAAGTGAATATGTTCTTAACATGGTAGCAAGTAAATATATTTGATTGTTGAATATATAATTTACTTGAATTTACTTGAATTGAGTTTTTAAATTATTGACTTAAGAATTATTTTCATAATTCCAGTACATCGAAAATCAAGTAAATGCGTTTACTTGAAAACCAAAATTTTTGTTTTTATTGAGGGTAATTTTTCCAGTTTGATGAATTTTGGCATTATTTTTACACTGTTCACTTGGTGGTTTTTGTGAAATTAGTAAGTATTAATTATCTAAATAGTAGCTTTGAGACTGTTTAATGGTTTCAGCGAATTTTTATTTTGAATTTATTTTCAAAAAACCGCCAAAATTTGCCACAGATACTACGGTACATATTACATTTGCAAATAGATGTGCTAAATTAAAAAAGCAATGAAATTATTCATACATTGATTTTTTATCTGTCTTGTCTTTTAAAAATAGAATAACTTTAGCCGCCACAAAAAACTGTCTGCAGATATAAAATTTTTAAATTTCAAAAACCACATTTCGTTTGAGTCTTAAGAAAATCAAGGCGTTTTGATGTTGAGCACTTTCCCTGTTACTGAAGATTTATGTTTAGGACATCAAATTTGACTACTATTATGAAATATTTTCATGTATTATGTCACACCAAAAACATTCGCTTTTACTAATATCAATTTAAATATTATAATAACTAATACTTTAAAGAAAGAATCAATATTATATTTTGGATAATTTCTTCTCGAACCAATCCAGCCGGTAAAAGTAGAGCTTAGGAGATTTTATAAAGAAATCTAAAATCAAAGCAAGATTACTTGGTTTCCTTTTTTATTCAGAAAAGGGCTAAAGTATAGAAAATATATCAAAACAATTAAATTATATTTCAAAGTACTCCACAACTCATTATTTTGTATATATTGTGAGTTTTGTTTATAATACAACTTTTTAAATAAAAATAGATTTTTAATAGAGCTGCGATCAGTTTTATTAAGGTTTTGTATGCGACGTTTATTATAAAATTTGACAGGGGCTGGTAACTTAGTCCGTTGATATTATATTTTAAACATATATTATATTAAAAGTCTTTTATGCTTATAACCAAGCTATTAATTTAGTCACTTAAATGATCCACATTTATTTAACTTTAATCAATTTATAAACGCAATAACCTTTAAATATTTTTTTCCTTTTAATTAGCTTTAATTTGATTAAGCAAGACTCTTAACTTTCTATTAATCTCTAAATTTATAAAGTTTTCAACAGTTTTGTATTTAGGTACGTTGTATACTAAGAAGATAAAATACTGTAATGTTCTTATCAGAAAGTCTTGAGTCATAAATGTATACATAACACATGTGGAATTTTTACAGTGACTAAAATATAATAATTTAAAAATATTTTAAAAAACTATAAAAACTGACATTTACAATAAATAATCTTTGGATAATTAACAGAGGTATTCAACCTTTTAAGATGTTTTTTAATGACCAAAATGATTTTATCTTTTAATGCTGTTTAGCTTTATTATTTGTGAAAAAAAGAATTTATGGTGTCGTTCGACACACGAAAGGAACAAAGTTCATCACATTCTCCTTACAAGTAATTTGTGTTAACAAACTTTAATAAGAAATAATAAATTTGTATAAAAAATTCACAAGAGTACAGTAATTTTGTTTATATTTAATATAATAATTATATTAATAGGCAATGATTAGTGTTTACTGCGGCTATTAACTGTTATCAAAAATTAAAAACATTTACAACCAATCGTAAATGAAAATGAACAATAAATTTTTAACAAAAACAAACAAAAGCTAACAACAATATAACCATTAAAAAAAATCAACAATAAAACACAAAAACTTAGGGTAAAAGCAATACAAAACTCCCCAAATTAAAACTTAAGCTTAAAAATACTCATGAAACTCGTTAAAAACTGTAAAAAAATGTTGTGCGTAGAAATAATACAAAAATTTACCAAATATAAGATATTATCCACAAAATTTTATTTCGTGTCGTATTTTTTTATAATGCAAAATGTTTTTTAACTAGCCCCTTTACTGTTTAATAACCTGCGATAAAAAAATTCATTCCAAAAAAAAAAAACACAAAATGTAGAATTATCTGATTTAATGTCAATATTTTAAACTTTATTGAAAATAAAATGGGAAAAGAAAACTTGTGTAATATATTTTGCTTTACATCCTACAAAAACTACAAAAAGTAAGGGATTAATTATTCAATATTTAGTACATAATTATCTATTCGTTGTGTTGTTGCCAAACCTCTTAAGTTAAAGACTAGAACCCAACTTATAAATGTTAACAATGTCTCTACAGAGAATTCAAAATATCAAAAAAAAAAAAAAATAAAATAAACCAAAAATAATACATTTTATTGACTTGATATGACGTACTCTACTACAAATTTCAAATTTCAAAAATATGAACCATAAATTTTGTATACAAAATTTTTTCAATAAAAACAAAAATTGGAAGAAATTTTCTTGATTTAAAAACATCTTCTTATTATTATTAATTAATTAATTTTTATTTTTTTATATTATCAGGATACTTTAAATTTTTCCATAGATAAATTAAATACTTCATCAGTGTCTATGATGTAACATTTCTAGAAATTAGCCACTCTACCTTATTATATTCACTGTTAATCGTTATATTATTAATTTGGGATTTTTCGCTAAAGAAACTAAAATTTACTCACCAAACTTGTTGCTAACAAAAAATATACCGTGCTAGCACGTCAATTAATCCAAATAAAAGGAATGCAGTTGCTCTCGTCCCACAAAATTGAATTTATGATTTTTTTTTTTTTTTGTTTTTCTATTTTCTCTTTTTTACATGAAGTAAATATTTACACAATAATTAATTATAATAAATAAATACACTTGACCAGTAAAAAAAATAATTTTGATTTGTTTAAAAATTATGTAAAGATTTATTTATATTTAATTTACAAAAAAAATAATAGAAACCAAAAATAAACATTAAATATAAAATATGACACACATTTTAGGTATTGTAATTTCATGAAAACAGTATCTATCTCCCGTAGGAGTACAGCAACTTCCGTTTTACTATTATTAAATATGAAACTTCTGTCTTTTTAATGCGCCTACCTTTCCGACAAATATATACGTAATGATTTTCACTTTAGTTAAATATTGAACATAAGAAATTCAATATACTTTAAGAGTTCATAAAGTTGAGTTGTGTTAACAAACTATGCGCTAAAAGAAAGTGAAATTACACGCAACAAACTCACACGCCAAATGTGGATAACATCTTGGAAGAAAGTTAAAAAAAATTTTTTTTTATTGTAAATGATGTACACACGATGCACGATACTCACACGGCTTAGTTTTAAGTTTTTTCATTTATGTATATTAATATATATATGTATATTATATATATATGAGTTAAATAATAAGTTTTAAATAACCAATTAAATATTTTGAATATTTTTTAAAAAAAGAAGCGCAATTTTTTGATTATAACAAAATTTTTTAAGACAAACAACAAACACCTTTTACGTATAACGCTTACAAGCTAACTGCCACTGAAGTAAATCTTATTGAGTTTGCGAACTAGCGTTATAATGCTACCCTGCCATGTTAACAAACGTCAGCGGAAACCGTTCGAATACGGAATAGCCTTAGTTCATCGTATATTTGGCGATAATTCGTATTGATTGTCTTCTGAATTTGTTTATTATGATTATTGCACGTAATTTTCAAAGTTGTTATTCAGTTACAGACAATAATTTTTAACCAATATTATTTTAATCAGCGTGTCAGCTGATTTTTCCTTATTATATACAAGTATTAGATTTTTTGTAGTTTACTTGATTTTTCCACTACATTAATTTTGCGTTAATTAGATAATCTTCTTATTTATAGTTTCCTAACGGACTATAAATGAATATTATAGATTGTAGCTTAGTACAATTAAAATTAAGTAATCTTATTTGAAAAAGTTAGTTATGGGCATCTGATTGTTTATTTTTATACCAAATTAGTAGTTGTTTTTGTAGCAGTAATTTGAATTTTTTGACTATGAGAAGATGTTGACGGATGCTGTCACACACGCCTACATACTGTATTTTGTTTTTGTTTACTTTTTTTTCAATTTACTTTTTGGTGCAGTCTGGTGTTCAAATAATAATAATTAAAATTAATTCATATTTTTCTAAATAAATTAATCAATTTTATTTTAATTACTACCTAAAAACTGAGCCAAAAGTTTTGAGCACGTTTTGCTCGAAACTACATGTTCAAATACGATGACAGGAGTATCTTGAAAATTAATACAGCTTAATTTGCACATTGATATTTATGGTCCATTTGTAGCTTTTTTTTTTGACGCATATTGTTTTTTAAGGGGATCTTCTGATTTAGACGCTCGAATTTTCGGTGTTTTTTCGGACGCCATAAAAAAGAACCAATAAATATTTCTAACCAAATTTTTTTTTAGTTTTTATTTAGTAATGTGTTGAAAAAATGAAAAATTAATAATATTGAAAAAAAAAATTAAAATTGAAAATACTACAGGCCAGCAAAATTGGGGCTCTCGCAAAAACGGCGTGTCCTGGTGTGCACGATTCCAGCCCTCCCAATAATCTAAAGAACAAAATCTTTCTTAGTTTTTCAACAAGAAAAATGTAGCTATGGCACGAAGATCTTTTTAAAAAAAGTTTTTTGCACAAAATGGCGGCAGTTTGAAAAAAAATTACGCTTTTTTCACCTTTCGGAATTTAAACCAAAAAATAAATTGGAAAAAACTCTTCGTTGTGCATTGCCTGATTCATAAAGAATCTATGTGTCAAATTTCAATTGTATCAGTTGAGTAAAATTTGGGATATCATGCACACCATTTCGATAAAAGTAGTTTCGAGAAAAATGCGTTTAAAGTTTTAAAGCATTTTTTGAAAGAAAAATGATCATCAATTGAAACAACAAGCTCTGACCATAAATGGTACTTTAAGTGAGTTAAATATTTTTATTTTACTCAATTTAGGATAAAATACTATTTTTTGTTATTTTTTTTCAAAATATATATGTTTTTGAAAAAGGCTATTATGGATAAATAATAATTAGTGGCTTGTGTGCGCTGAATTGAATGGTACTCGAGTGCTAGATTATGTTTAGTTGCTTTACGCTTTATTTTTATATTTATTTCGGTTGTTTTATGAAATATTCAATTCATTCTGCTTATATTTTTGTACCTTTTGCATTTGTGGTTATGAGTAATGAGATTAATGAATTAGTTGTAGATTCAAATTAGATCAAAGGAAACTTCTAGTTTTTATAAAATTACAAATGAAGAATTATTAAGTTCTCTTATTTTTCTAAAGGAGAATAAATCCCAAACAAAAGTGGTTTAAAATTTACAACTAGCGTAAGACAAAACAAGCAAATGGGAAAGGAACAAGGAAATTAAACTCAATCCCATTAAATCAGCACACGTAATTTTTACGCTCCACCACAACAATAACAGCTTTCACATATATCTTATATCCTTTCTTAATTACACACTTTCTAGCTACACAGAAAGCCACTTTTTTATGGAGAACTGTGTACATAACTGGTTGGAATTGTGTAGTAGCTACAGCCTTTTAAACCCTGTAGTCACAGAAAATTGACATCTATTGTGAATTTTTTCTTATTGGATCCTCCTGTTTTGTGTATCTCTAGCTCGGTTTATTTCACTAATATTCATTGATTAACTTTATAAAACAATTTACATGAATAAAATTAAAAACTCTTAACTTTTCTTTAATTTTTATAGTTAAAACACTTTAACACTTTTCATACCTTTAACAATCTGCGACATCTGATTTGACATTTCAGATCATATGTTTCAGATTCATGTTTCTTTTGTCATCACTACAGACTTTGCCTCTTAAGAACCAATTTTTTTGTATGGAGGACTACAACGTTGTACATAGCGCCTGTTAAGAATGGGTATTAATGAGGCTCAAATATCTCAGGCTGAATCAGTAAAGTATCTTGGACTTCACCTAGATTCAAGACTAAATTGGAAGCATAAAATAAGAGAAAAAACTAAATAGAGAAAACTTAAACAGCATCAAATTTATTGGTTAAAACCTCGACATAACCTGCATTGCAAAAGACTAATTTATACATCCAACATTAAGCTGATTTGGATATATGAAATCCAGTTTTAGGGATGTGCAAAACAATTAAATCAAACAAACACTTACAGATATATGTGAGCAATCAGGAAATACACAAAGCCTTAAATATTAAATGGATCAACCAAGTAATCCAGTAATTCACTGATAAAACTACGTTTACTTAGGAACAACATCGTTAAGCTCTTCAATTCCTCATAAGCTGACGTAAGAAGAAAATATATATTAATATATATATATGTCTACCCAGCGGGAAAAATTCTCTCTTTGCATTACCAATGTAAGTAGGAAAGTAACCTGGGCAATGTTAATCTATAAATTACCAGCATCGATGGATTTTATCACGCGGATGTCATTGGAAAGTAACGTGTGCGTTTTTAGATTACCGTCGGAAACAAAGTGGTAACCAAAGACAAAAAGCTTTTCTGCATAGATTACCTTTTCGATTACTTTATGAAATTTAATTGTAATCTTATTTGTGGAGTAAATTTTAATTTTTTTATTGAATTTTATAAGGAAGGGATTTATTATTAATTAAAACAAGTTTTAACAAAATTTATTTTTTATTTTTTACAAAGTATATTGATTACAAAGAAATTAATTAAAATAATTCTTTTCTGGTGAAGCCTTCTTTGTTTGATTTGATTTTATCGAATCTGTAAAGTTTTATAAAATCTTGTGAATAAATTTTTAAATATTATAGGTTGATATTATGCTTACCAAAAATAATATTATTAATTTTACTTGTTTTACTGCACTAAACTTTTATAATTTATTGATTTTGGCTTCACACTTCTTTCGAACTAATTCACCGACTGACTGACAAAAACGCAAATTAAACTGTATAACATTGCTGAAAAGTTTGTTAATTCCATACGTGTATGTGTCAAGTATGATATATATACTCGTATATGCTTTGCATTTTATATTTCCTTTAGTTTTAGTGTTCTTGGTTTTTGGCACATACAAACCTGTAGATTACCACTTCGATTACAAAATTCACTTATACGCAATTTCATGAGTAAAGAGAGAATTTTTCCCGCTGGGTATATATGTATAACATGATAAATTGGGAGTTGAGCATTGGTTAAGCCAAAGAGGGTACATAATTTTGCTTGATATTTTAATAATAGAAATAAATTAATCAAGTTAAGATTGTATTAGACATAACCTATAAATGTTGTTATTTATAAAAAAGGAATTTTTATATATATATTTTTCCAATAGATTTAAATTTAAAAAATTTATATTTAAAATTTGATTTGCTAACGCAGATCTTCCAATTTTTATGTTAAGACGCAAACCATTGACAAATGCTTAACCTCTAAACTAGAGAACAATATTTAAAATATAATTAAACTTTTGATATTATTTTTAATTACGATAGACACATTGTGTGAAATATAATTGTTGTAGCTAACTGTTTCTAATTACTAAATGCAAAATACAAGGTAGAAACAAAATGATGTTGTTAGAAAACCTTTAAGTTCAAAATGATAAAAACTATTTCAAACTGCAGAAAAAAAACATGGTCATGTTCAAGTATAATTGTTAACATCCGATAGGATATAAAAGATAAAAAAGAATACAACTGTCTGATGTCTGATCTTAAATAAATCATTTTTATAATTATGAAGTTTTTGCTTAAACGTTAAGTACCATATCGGTGTCATAAACCAAGGTAAATATACAAATTAGAATAAAAATAATCCGAGGACAAGTTAATTTATTTTCTAACTCAGTTTTAAGAAAAAACGATGAAATTCTCGACACTCGATTAAAAATACAGAACCCCCAACAAGTGCAAAATAAAAATATTAAAAAGAAGAAGTAAAACTATCAACCTTCTGCCGCCTGACTGAACGGCCAATTCAACTTCCTTCAAAGCTGCACGACTTAGAAATTAATTATCAGGGGGCACCAGCCGGAACGTTCTTCAAAATTGCAATAGTTCGCATATTTTTATCTAAAACTTCTAGAATGTTTTATTAAATCTTCATTTCGACCTCGACGGAAACGTGCTGTAATCAATTATTATTATTATTTTTTACATTATACTTGATCAGTTCCGTTAATGAAAAGTTGACTTGATAATAATTTCAATTGCCTCATAAGTAAATTACGAGGCCACACACGAAAAGATTTCTATATTAGATTCCTAAATCAGACTGCATTTTGCTGCAGTTGAGATCTAATTGCCTGAAGGGGAAAAAATAAGAGATTTACTTAATTTATTTCTTATTTTAAATCTATAACCATAGTTTTATATTACAATTTAATGCATGCCTAAGGTATGATTTTAATCTGAATATTCGTTTGAAATTTCAATATAATAAGGTTAGGTGAAACCTTAATCCCTGTTAGCATATCGCTAAGAGTTAGATGCTATTTTCAGCCTATTTAAGTTTTAATTAGATCCAAATACCCAAATGTTGCAAGTTTTAGTTTCAATTCATATTGATAACATTTATTTATGTTAATAATTTGACACCTAAATGTGTTACAAATAAAATGCATCATAAAAATTAATCTTACATAATCGACATGTAATGCATTCGAATGTATTGAATACAATCTAATAAACTTTTTTATTATTTTGATTGCTGTCGTAAACCATTCATCTGCTTTATTTAATTTTTATTATACATAAGGTCAATTTATTATGCTTAGCTTTAGTAGATTTGTTTATTAGGTTTATGGTGGTTAATAAAATGAGAGCAATTTAATGTTAAATTTATTTTGTAATATTTCCTCACCACTATGAATATTCTAAATTTACTTGCAATGTTCAAAAATAGCGAATCATTGAAAATCTGTTTACATATATGACAAAATTTATTTATATACTTTCTTTAATGAATTTCTCACTACAATTAGTTTTATTTTAAAAATAATGGTTTAACAATGCTATAGTTTTAGTTTTGGTACATTAAAATTTAATTGCAGAGACCAAAAGTTGAATCAGTTTATTTTTTCTAAAAATTATTTCAAAAAATTCAAATATACCTAAATTTAATTCTGTGATCCTATAATTGTAGCTCTTGATTTGACAATGGTAGACTTTGAAGCTACTTTGAACTAACAAAATCTATTTACTAGAATTTCTAGAAATCTGCAGAATAAATGAGAATAAATGATTTAAAGCTAATATGGAAAATTTGTAGACCACTTATCTACTTATTACTTGCTTTGAATTAGGATACTTTAAAGAACTATAAAGTTGAGATCTAGATAAAATTTAGGTTACTTAATTTTATCCCTGATATTAAACAAAATCTACTAGTTTTGATTATGTGAAAAACATGAAAAACACATCTTTATGCTGTGTCGTTTTGATCAACAGATTTTCTCACAGTTGTCAAAAAAAAGTTAAAAAAAACTCAAAGTTTTTTTGTTGAAATAAAAATACTATAAGCTTCAAATCAAAATTTATTTATTAATTTATTTAATTCCATAGTTGTAAGCATTCAAAAGTGTGTGGGCAAATACAAGCAAAGAAAAATTAGGCTCCCACATTTTGAGTTTTCGATTAATAAAAATTTTATTTACTTCTTGTGCTTAATTATCATATTCCTTTTACCTCAGTGCTAAGGAAATTTTATTATTGTTATAAAACTATTTGGAAAATACAAAATTTAGGAGTTTCAGGCATAAAACACTTGCTAAGTTCATTGAGTTAAAATCAAGAAAAACAAAATGAATTTTGAAGCTTTCAACTACTAAAAATAAAATACTTTAGAAATAATTTATTATATTCATACATATGTGAAATCTCCACATTTTATTTTTATAATGACTCTTAAAATGTGGCTAGCCACATTGTTAATTGATTGAATAGCAAAAATTCAGTCCCTGAGCTATGAAATCAAATTCAAATTAATTCGAGGATTTTATTGGCAATCCCATGGCTGCTAAATGGTAAGATAAAAATATTGCTTGAGGCAAGGCTTTTTTTAAACCTATGAATACGTAGAAATATAATAGTCTGGATATACCTTGAACTGTAAATTCATATCAAATGGTTTTCTGAAATCTGATTTCCGTTTAATTTTCAACACAATAATTATAACCAGCACTTGAAGAAAACTGATCTACACAAACTTACAGATTCGATCGATGTTTGTTTGCAATAAAACCAAAAAGGTCATGGCTTTATGGATTATGGAGGACAAACTAATAGAAATATAAATGAAATTTCTTAAATAAAACTTTTGAATGTTCTACAGTGCTAAATTTATTTCAGGTATCATTAATATCATTAGTTAACGATAAAATTAAGCTCACACCTTTGAAGGATATCTTTGCAAACATAAAATCTTACTGTATATATTTATAAAGGTGATGGTCATTTGAGTAGGATTAAGTAAATATTAGAAAAAATTTTAAGCTTCTTTAACAGATATTGAAAGGTTTGGTTGTCAGACAAATTAGATTTTTTTTTCTAATATTTATTACTTTAAATATTTTAAGAAAATAATTTTAAATTTTCTGGACAAACATTTAATGTAAAACAATCTTTTCAATAAAATAATAAAATACTTAAACTTTACTTAAAACTCATAAAAAATATGATTTGAAATTTAACTTGGAGATTATACAAAAAATAAAGTAAAAATTTATTTATTTTTATATTGACATTTAAAAAAATTATCCTTTATAGTTTAGAAGCAAAATTCATATCAGCTTTGGGTGCTTTACATCCATGTAGGATAAAAGAATTTTTTGACTTTATTCCTAGATGAAGATTCTATTAGTTATATCTGGTAAAAATGAAAGAAAATCAAAACTTTTTAGGGCAACAAAACATAAAAAGGATCCCTTGAAATAATCCAAATATTTTTTTAACTACCAGTGCAAAAAAAGCAAATTCTCTTCTTAACTGAGCACACAAACCTCTCCAAGCTTGTTTTGCATATTTCAATAAAACTACTGCTATTTTTGGCCTAAATAATTTTTCTTATTGTTCTTTTATAGATGAGTAAAATATATTGTTACAATATGTTCACTCACATACTACAAATCTTATATTTCATGAATTTGATCTAAATTATTCACAGGATTTTTGCTCATCAACTTTATTAAGGCAGGGAATTTACAGAAAATACAAAAACTTGAATGTTTTTTAATTTCAATTGAAATATAAATATGAATTATGGAGTGCTCTGTTTAAAATAATTATGAAAGCTATGAGTGGATTAGAGCAACTTTTTCGTTTCAAGCAGCTTGGCTCCTATCAGCACAACGCTAGTACTTTATTTTATTATTTTGTAAAGAATTTGGGAATGCACTTCTTCTTATTAGGAAAAGTAGAAAGAGAAATTCATTTTTGAGTCATTTTTGTTGAGGAATGAAAAGTATTATGGCTGCATGCTGTACTGCTGAATTTTTCACTAGTGAATGTTTCAACATTATTCGCATGTTAATTCATGCAGAACAAACTTCCTTTTTTTTTAAAAAGGAGTAGTTTTTATTTAACTAAAAATGGATTAACAAAATATTTCATAAGTGAATTATAATCAATTTTAGCCAAAACTTAGAGGGTATTCTGGTCTAGAAATTTGAAGAATGATTTTTTTTTCATTTTTTTAAAGGGTATTTATGAGGATTTTTCAAAATGCAAATTATTTTTGGGGATATGGCTGTTTAAATGACGTATGGCTTATACTGCGCGTAACTTCACTTGAAACTTTAAATGTGTTTTTCTCGAAACTACTTTTTTCGAGACGGTTTCCATGACCTCTCAAGTTCTACTAAACCGATTTAATATACTTTACTTCTCTTTGTTGTATGTATTCTTTAAATAATAAATATTAATTAATATCCTATAAACACAGATACTAAAAATATTGTTTGTTTTTGTTTTTGATCGCTCCTAAAAAAGTGCAGAAAATTCATGTCTCTAAACTAGAAAACCCCATTAAGGTCATAGTCTAAATTTCTATATAAAATTAGATCATAGTGGTGAGCTATTATTCACAATAGGATTATGGAAGTATAATTTCATATAAAAATAGCACATGTAGAAAACTACACAAAAACTGGCAACCAATAAATACTCAAGGTTTTAAAGAAGGCGTAAGATTCTTAAAAGCATGTCCTTGTAAGCTATGAATTATAAGAACGTACAAGTGTACATGTTTCGGTCATCTTAAATTTTATTTTATGTCAACTAAAATGACTGATAGAATGCAAAGACCTTAAACTATAATCCTTATTTGGAGTAGTCTAGCCTCCTCAATTTAAACTGACCGCCATATTGAGTTCATTGACAATCATTCGCATCAATAAAACTATTTTAAATATCCAGTCAATAACCTTCGAACTTTGTTGCTACTATGATTCAACTTGCACTTATCTCAAGGTGCAATCATAAATAATTTTTAAATATAAGTATTTAAGGTCAAAGTCTTTACTTGGACATCTCTAGTATCAGATATTAACAAGCCAAAGTTGGCAAAAGATGTAGTCAATCACGATTATGCTGGACTGTATCAAGCGTAATTGGTGTAAATAAAACAAAAAAAAAACGAAGTAATGAATATATATTATGAGGGTCGATATTAAGTTAATACCTTGAAAAAGGTTTATTTATTTACAACCAGGAGCATAAAAATTGAATTAATTTCTAAAACTAGCAATGAAAATTAAAAAGCCTTGGTTTTTTAACTTCTCAAATGACATAAATTTAATATAGTTTAATTGTTGGAAAAGTTGGGTTGTATAATTGTATGACAAATTTATATCAATTATTTTTTCAATTGAATCAAAAATTAATACTATCCACACTTTGTTATATTTATTTAAAATTTTTATAAGGAAAATATATGGGGATTTTTTGAAATAAATAAATTCTTTGAATCGAATGAATAATTTTGACTTCAGAGGGTAAAGGTTTTAATTTTTAAGCTAAAAAATGGTTTTTTGATTTGTCATTACATCTTTTTAGTTGTGGATAATATCATAAATAAATAAAAGTTTTTTACTTAAAAATTAATGAGCACGTGTTATCCGAAGGCATTGAACTAAGCCTATTAAAATTTATCACCTGAACTGTCTTTAAGCTTTATTGTAGCTGATGCTTTAAAAATATTCAAGTTTCTTTTTGATTTACGATAAACAAGAGAGTAGCATAGTTTATTGCATCAATATTAGTAAGGAGAATATTAATTTAAAGACTCTAATCCCGGTAGTTGTTTGCTTTTGTTGTTGTTTAATATTTAAATGTTAAGGTTAATAGCAGTATTTCATTTATGTTATTGAAGTGACGAATAATTAACTCTTGGACACATTTATTTTTTCCCCCCCCGATTGAAATGATTCATTAAACAACAAATTAAGCCTAATTATTGGGATAGGCTTAATTATTTTTCATCAGTGTCATTGAATACAGTACCTAAAAAATAAAGCTTAAGTTACTTTCACACGTCTCACAAAAATTAAAATACAGTGAAAGTTAAACTTCCACAACCTTTGACTGGACTGGAGTTTTTTTTGCTGAACTATAAAAAAATCTTCTTTTACACTTTAATGTTATACTGGGGTTTAAAATTACGTTCATTGAAAGGATAAACAATGAAAATAAAAATAACTGTCTCTAGGTCTTAATTTCATTCATTTTTTGATCTTTTTGTTTTATATTTAGTGTAAATATACGCTAATAGGCTGCAGCACTCGGAAAACAAGATATCCTGACGTTTTTGTAATAAGAAAAAATTCAAATTAAATGTTATATTATTCTAACTAACGTGTGTGCTGTTTTTATGCTAGAAATAAGCAGGCCATTGAGATATTCGGCTTATATATAAATATAAAGGACTTCATTTGTTTATCTCAAGCAATATGGAAAAAAACCCATAAAAATCCATAAACAATGCCTTTCACATTGAATTTTATGCCTTGAAAAACCCACGCATTAATATTTATACCTTCCTGAATTTCTTTAAATCTATTTCCTTCATTCGGTATTTGGATTACTTATATTAAGGTGCGCATTAATTGTAGCAAAAATTAGCCAAATAGATTTCAGAACGACGTCATGATGACATCAAATTATTTGTTGTAACTCTAAGCCAAGGCTCCATATGAAATTAATTACATAGTTAGTTCAGTGGCGTAGATAGGTAGAGGTCCTTCTAACCGCCCCTTCCCCCATGACAGCAATATTTTAGTAGTAATTAAAGAAAATCAGCCAAGACGGCTAATAGTGCGTTTTCACTGAACCTAGTATTTAGTATTTAGTACTATTTGTTACAATTTGTATGGGAGATCTCTAGTCTTTTTCTCAAAAGAACTAATCTCAATCTAGTTCTTTTTTTTAGTTCTTTGCTCAAGTACTAGACAAACTCATAGCAGTACGGAGGGGAAATTTTGAGTAATTTATTCGGATTCTCTTTTTCGGTAATAGTTTGACTGTGAACAGCTTTGGAAGTTAAATTAAGTTTGACTGTGAATATGACGTAAGACATTTTTTACAACAACAAAGATAAGACAAGTACTAAGTACTATGTGTATGGAGAAATAAAAGTACTAAATACTAAAAACTAGGTTCAGTGAAAACGCACTATAAGAAAAATAACAAAAAATAAATCATGCCACCCCCTATATGAGTGAAATGTTTTCCACTCATTTGCAGGGTATCAAAGGCGATACTTTGAATGTGTGTATTTTGTTGATTTTCACCAAACAATAAGAAAACAGTTTTTGGTACTACATAAATTTAGTGAGAGCGGTGCCACAGCCATTTCAATATGAATTCATTTAACTTTTTTGAATTAGTTTTAGCTCCTCAATTACTATTAATTTAATACATTTGAGTTCTTTTTAAAAAAAAATAACAAAATCATGAAAATTATATACTTTTACGTCTCAGTGACATTTTTACACTTCCAAGAATTTAATGCGATTATATTTCATCCTTTATGTTAGGTTAGATTACAGCATTTGTTTCAACTATGCCAGCCTTAATTATTAAATTGCTTTAAGAAGTGTTAAATGTTTTCTTTAATAAACTATAAAGATGAAACAATATTAAATTACTTAGTAAAAAGATTACCTTTAATAAAAGTTTACTTAATGTAAAGTTTTCTGTGTCTGGCTGGCATCAATCAATTTTCATATTATATTTTGAAAAATTTCTTACATTAGCTTAGCATTTGGAAAGACATGAAATTTTGAAGCCCATAACGAGACTAGTAACTCTTTATGAAACTAAATAATAAAATATTAAAAATTTACTTAAAGTTTCAAATTTATATATACCCAAGATTGCACCTTACCACTAATATCTTGTCTACTAAGTCTTAGTAGTTTGTTGGTATATTAAAATTACTATTAACTAGCTGCATAATCTAAAATATGCCAAATGCAAAAAGTTCATGGTAGTTTGGCGCCACCCTGATGTTAAGCCGCCATTATTTCTGATTAGTGTGTTAATGACTAAAATTTTATATTTAGCATATAAGCAAAATACTTTGCAATTATTGCAACATGTCCTTCACATTAAATTAATGATATTAAAGCTAAGCTAACAAAACATAAAGATAAAAAATAAAACTCAAGCGTGAAAATTATTTTGTATTACTTACAATAGTTTTATTTATTATATAAATATACAAAAAAAGAACGAATATTTGCTATAAACTAGCAAAGTTAAGAAATATTTAAATGGAAACGAATGTCAAGTTTTTACCCTTATTTTACTTTTACTTTATGTGTTCCCTTTTTCGACTTTTTAATTCTTTCATATTTAGTCGTGCCATAAAATTCATTTTATCTTTTGGCAAAATTATAAGCTCAATTGTAAAAATTACTTAGTTTTACAGATTTAGGTTTCAAATGTCCTTTATCTACTTCAGCAGTTACAGAATTTAGAATTCTAGTAGGCACGGTGGAATAGATATCTTTAAATTTTGTTTTTAACTGATGTAGGTTTCTGGATTTTTTTATTTGGATTTATATACTTTCCAAGGTATTTCTGTTTGTTTAAAATTGTTGACTTTCTTGAGAAAACTGATTTATTTGCTTCTGTACAATTCCATCCATCCAAATTTAGAAAACTTGTATTTTGTAACTGTTTGTCAAAATATCCTTTGTTAAGGAAGAAGTCTGAGTTCCATATGTAGCTTATTAAACCAGGCTTTAATTTAAAATTTATTCTGGTTCTGGTGTAAACTTCAAAAGAGAAATGTAGAAGCCGATTGTGTAAGTAACATAAAAACACTATTTGGGAACCTATTTTTTGCAATCTTATGAATTATAATACCCTTGGTGGAAATCCACAAATTTTTACGAGGTGGAAGATTTTGCAAACATCTTCAAATGAGGAAATCTTGTACTAGTGGAGTTATTAGGATTTGTAGATAAAAAAAACTTTCAATAATTTGTATATTAAACTTCTTGTGTTTTGTGTTTTGATTTTTAACATGGGTAAAAAACGTTAATCCAATTTTCGTGCAGCTTTTAGCAAACAGTCAACAAATAAGATCAGCCAAAAGCACTCAACTAGCATGGCTTTGTGAGTTTTTTATTTACCAGACTAAAGTGCTTGTTGTGACAGCTTCTGAACTTAAATTAAATAAATTAAGTTTTTTTTTATTATAAACTAGCACAACGCAGTAGTTTTGTTTTAAGGCAAACAATATGTCAAGCATGTTTTGAGAAGTTGCTTGTTTGACATATTGTTGAAAAAATGTCATTAAGAATATTTTAAAAACTTTGTAACATATAAAAATAGTTTTTCTTTTTAATGTATAATAAAAGTAAATATAAAATTTTGTTTTTGTTGTTGCAAATGTTTATTAAAATATCAAGAGTTATTGGTAAGATGAGTAATAAATCTAATTATTGATTAACTAGCAAAATTATTATGATAGAAAAATAATATTCAAATAAATTAAATATAAACCCCACATGCTATTAAGAAAGAATTATATTTTATTTTTAAAATTCAAAATTTTTTTTCTTTTCACTGAATGTTGTATCAGAATTTCAAGTAAATTGGAGCAAAACCCTGATAGTTATTGACATTTAAATCTCTCCAACTTTTGTATCCTTTTCAGAGTTTAAAACTTAAAAATCCGTAAAATCATCGGTACTCATTTGATGAATAAGATTTTAATTGAAAATAAAATATCTATAACACTTGTATGAAAGCATACTCCGCATAGCCGTTCGTCAATTTTAATCTAAGTTAAAGTAAATATTTTAAGGTACTTCTTGCCATCGTCATTTTTTTTTCTATTTTTATTGCCTGATAAAATGTAAAATGTATAGGCGTGCTTAGGGATAAACAACACCTTTACATATGACTTATATTCTCGTATTATTTAAGAGAAGCATGAGATCACTTTCTCAAGTTACATAAACATTTATGAAAATTTATAGTAAAAATTACACAATTGAAGCATGGCTTCAGCTTAAAATTAACCTTAATTTAATGGGGTTTACTGAAGTGTAATATTTGGAGTCTACATTGCTTGGTGCCAATATATTGCTCCTTTTTTTTATCTGCATATAACTACTTTTTGCATGCTCCTATCTCAAACATAAACGATTTGCTCAATGGAGCAGCACCAAAAGTCGAGATGATATTAAACAGCCACATGTAAATATCAGATATGCTTTAAAGTTAAATAGAGATTGTTCTACAAATGGCCATTTATAACTCAACTGTTTTTCTTACCTGTTGCAGCTATCAAAGTATAATCTATTATGTGTTGCATTGATTGGAATACAAGAACCACTTGCTTCATCCTTATGATATAAACATGTTTGCTGATAATTTTACCATTAAATTTAATTGTTTATTAAGATTTATGTCTGCAATTAACATATAAAAATTTATATAATTTTTGTTGTAATTGTTAGTTAAATTTTTCAAAAAAAAAAAAAGTGTAAAACGAAATACTGCAAGTAGAAATTCTTCAAATTCCTAATTTCATGGTTAAATTAAAGTTATAATGAAATATTTTAAAGGGATCCTGTAACCTGTGACATTAGCAAAACTCCAAGTTTTCATGAAGTGTATCCATTAATTAAACCAAGCGAAACTATTTACAAATCTAATTTTTGATTATAGTAATAACATTTGAAAAAAATCCATTCGATGAACCCTGTGAGATCTGATAAACGTACATTCTCTTAATTTTTCTAAAATAAATAATATTTTCTATAGAATACTCATTTAGGTTCTAAAAATTATTCTGTAATCGACGGTATTTTTGATAGTGAGTACACAAATAATACTTAAGTATTCGCTTAAAATTCCTTTAGAGCTTTTAGTGCGTATAATTTGCTTTGCTCAATTATTTTGAAGAAATTTTACTACAGAAGAAACGCTATTTGTTCGACCAGTGGTAAAAAACAAAAGTTAATAAACTCAAATTTAGTGAAAAATAAAATTACCCAATAACGACTAGTCAAATTATTTTATAAAAATATTGGTAATGTTAAATTTTTAGCTAAAATTTCAGCTAAAATTAAATATCCTATTCTAACAGTCAAATTAGATGGACCTAAAATATCTGTAGCTAAGTTATGATAATACCAGTGCTAACTGGATGGTATAATCAATTAATAAAATATTTCATTTAACAATTTTAATAAAAACTACTAATTGATTAGTCCTCTACTAAATTTTTATAGTTCTAGGTGATAAAATATTTTAAGCTCATCAGTCGATTAGTCTCATTTAACTTAATTTCCATACTAAATGGGAAATTATTTTGGACACCACTGAATTTAAATTATAATAATTACGAGTCTTTAAAACTATATTTATATAATTAATTATTTTACGATTAAGACACCTCAATCGAAATAACGATCATTTAGTTTGTTTGTTTTATATTTAATCAAATGCAAATTGCATAAAATCACTTCACAAATGCCAGTGGCTGGTAATGACTTTTTCATAAAAACATTTCTATCGAATAACATTGCTAACGGCAAATGCACTCCAATAGAAGCGCATTTATATTTCTCATGTTAGAATTTGATTGTAACTTTAAGGCCATCAGCTTTATGCAAAAATCAGCTACCACGAATACATTTCAGATTGCGAAAATCTTAGCTAATAAGGCTGTGGTTCTTTTTGTTTTCAACAAAACATGAAATCTTATCTAGTAGCTAAGTAATAACAATAAGAAAACCAAATAGTTATAGTTAATGTAACTAGCGCTTAGCATATACTGTTAGTGTATCACTTATATGAAGGAAGTTGCTGCAGGTGCAATTTTACGTAAGATTTCTTTATTAGCTTTTAGTTATAAACAATTCGATTGAAAAGTATATACAGCGAAATAAATAAAACAAAAGACTTTGAGTATGAAAGTGTAGAATAAACTTTTACTCTGTTACAGATATTTTATTGTTATATTTGCTATTATTACAAAATAACATTATTTATACGTTAAATAATAATTAATTGAATTTGATAACTAAAAAATACTCGTAAGATTATTACTAGTAAAAAACTTAAACGAAATATTACTAGATTTTAGCAATTAAATTTTGATGTTTCAATGTTAACCCTAATCGTACCACAATGTGACTCTTAATCATATTTGAAGTGTGAACTTAAGTTTTTGTATTATTTCATATTTATTCCAAAAAGTTTGCTTTTTAAATTCTACTTTAAATTAACAATCAACAATACAAAATTAAGTATTAACCTTTTCACTAAAAGTCACATAGTGGAATGATTCGTTATAAAAACACGTAGCAAGATTAGGGTTAAAAACGGTATATATGAAACGAGTTACAAAAAAACTCCAAAATTGTTGACTTGAAAGCTTTAAAAGATCTAAAAGTTCGTTAAGGGTAATTGTCTTAAAATCATAAATCAGTTAAAAGAACATTCACAAGGAGCAATTTCTATAAATAATTTATTTTACCATTTTAATATTAACATATTTTCTGATAATCAAATTGTATTGAAGGTCTTCTAGAAACACAAAATTTACTGACTTAGTCATATGAAGCCGACAAAGACAGCCAGGGAAAAAACAAATTACTTATATGTGAGCCTCTGGTAATAGAAAGTAACTAGAAATTTTCAAAATTGAATAAAATTAGCTCACAGCCTTGCATTTTTTATTCTTTAACATATAATTAAGTGTTATATAAATGTTTTGTTCAAAGGCTCTAATTTTAAACCATAGAACAAGCGTGTTACTTAGTAAAGTCCAAAGAATTTTTCAAATATAAGATTTAAAGGAATCTCAAATATATATAAAAGATCAAAAAGTTTCTTTTGCAATATTGAATTTTGAGGCAGAAATGATGCAAACTGCGTACTGCTGTTTGATTGCGGGAGATCATTTAAAAGAGATCAAGAATATTCTTCTTAACTGTGGGATACAGATTCGGGAAGATGTATCACATCAAAAACGAAGAAGATTGAGTGATAAGAGAAAAATTCTTAGAAATTACCAAATAACTATAGGACTCGAAAATTAATTATTTAAAACACTAAGCTTGTGTGGCAAAATGACAAAAAATAATTTTGGCTACAATTTTGTTGATATGAAAATAATAAACAAATAAATTTTCCCAAAATTTGCAAAATACGTTAATAGAAAACATAAATAGCATAGAGTAGCGGCTATATCACTATTTGTTCTAGTATAAAAATGAGATATGAAATCACAGAAAAATTTAAATTTTAAATTGTTTGTCTTTGTTTAAAAGAATACACCGAGCTTTACTTTGCATCTTTGCGGGGCCACAAATAAAATTAAAAATATATATATATGTATATATATATATATACATATTATCAAAATCACTATTTTTTTTTAACTATCTCAATTTATCATCGAAACCTTCATTTTTAGCTTGATTTTCCATTTTATTTGAGGTTAAATCAACTTTTTGGATTTCACTTCAGATATATTTGTAATCCCTTAAGGTTTTAATAATATTAATTTTAAATTTCAGCACTTTTTGGTTTTTGAATAAATAAAATATGTAATTCAATAAAAAAGTGACATTGAGTGAGTATGGGCCTTAGTGCTAATTGGTATAAAATCATGGGTACTTACTACTATGCTCATAGTGCTGTCATTGTCAATTTATTGTGCTAGTAAATTTCTTTTTTGTAATAGCACTAAATTAATATTTTGAACGCTATGGAAATAGAAAATAGTTATTATAGTAAAGATGAATTTGTGGAAACGGTAAATATTAGTTTAAATAACAAATAAAATCAATAAATTGTGGTTTTTTAGGCATCTGGAAATAAAGTTAGCCGGCAAACAGTTTTATGCGGTTCCCAAAATATTGTTTTAAATGGGAAAGTAATTGTACAAAGCGGAGCAATTATTAGGGGAGATTTGGCAAATGTAAGGACCGGAAGATATTGCGTAATAAGTAAAAATTCAGTTATACGGCCACCCTTTAAACAATTTAGTAGAGGGTATTCATTATATACACAATATGTACATTAAATATTATTAAACTTTGCTTTAATTTTACAGACTTGCATTTTTCCCCTTACATATAGGAGACCATGTGTTTATTGGTGAAGGAACAGTACTTTCTGCTTCTAATGTTGGTTCTTATGTTTATATTGGCAAAAATGTTGTAATTGTATATTTAGCTGATCTTAAATAAAAAGGGGAAATCAAATAAAACTACTTTATTTTTAGGGTAGACGAAGTATTCTTAAAGATTGTTGTATAATCGATGATGGAGCAGTTATTCCACCAGACACTACTGTTGCTAGTTTTATGCGATATACAGCTGAAGGGACTATTGAAGGTGGTCAAGGAAATCCAAACTATGTATCACCTGCTATGCAAGATCAAATGATAGATTTTACAAAATCATTTTATGAACATTTCTTAAGAGCACCACCAGCATAGGTAAAACTTATTTAGATTATTTTAATAATTATGTGATAGTACATATTAACGTTAGTTTGTACAAATATATATATCGTTAAGATTCTTATTCATTTATTTTTAATTAATTCTTTAGTGCTTATGGCTTGTGAAAAATATGCCAGTGTGTTGTTATAATAACAAAAGAACGCATACTCTGTATGTTAAATTATATTTCTCCTTTTGTAAATTTAACTAACTTTTATAAATCAAGTAAAACATAATTATTTTTAAAAATAAACCTGAAATTTTACAAAATATTCATGGAATAAGGAAATTTTTTTGTTTTAACATTCCAAAACCTGTTTTCATCTATGTGAATAAATAATTCAAATTACTTACTTGTTTCACAAAGCGACGAACATTATTTCTGGGCCGCGGCAGTTTTGGTAACTCCACAGGTCTATGTTAAAATTTTTGCAGCCGTAGTTCGGCCCAAGTTGTAAATAATTTCTTACTACAGTCGGCGTTCGCCCTATCGCCGATGAAATTTTTCTCATTGAGACCTTTTCTCTATGTAGGGTATCAATAATTCCCTTTTCTGCTAGAGTTAATTGCTTCTTTTGCGGCATCGGAAAACCAATTATTTTCTAATACGCTGATTTCGGAAAACTTTTCTATGATTTCAGTAAGAGTTAAAAAACCAAAAAATAAAATCTGTAGTTTTCGTTTCTATCTCATTAAAAAATTAACTCTGAAAATGGAAGAATGGAAGTTTCAAATTTAAAATAAGTAAATTAAAAAAATTCTCTCATATTAAACATAAATTCTTAAGAATTTCTTAATTTTTCACCAAAAATTTACTTTAATCGAAGCTCAAAAATCATAATACATAATTTTTGTTTTCATTGAAACAAAATGTATTCAAAAGAGATTACCAAGAAATAAAAACAAAAAATTTGAGTTGAACCAAATTTGAAATCCCACAATTCAATACTTTATATGACCAAAATATTCTTATTTTAATTGTATCAAATAAAAATTACAAAAGAAAAAATTTATTTTATATGCCTAAGTTTTATATATATGCATATGAATTATATAAATAAATGAATGCTGCAAGAAGCAAAATATCTCACACAAAAATGAAATATAAAAAAAAAGTAATTTAATTAAATCCATATTTTTCTTTAAAACCAATTTTCAATATTTCTTAGTCACATTAAACTTAAATAATTATTTTAACACTATCTTTAAACCATATAAACAGTTTAAACTCAACTGAGATTTGATTTCGCACTTTCCATAAAAGCATACCAAAAACCTTTTAAACTCTATAAATGTCTCCCAGGAAATGCCGTTTTTATAACAATTCTTACAAAATTTTATTTCATACCTTTAACTTTGCAACTATATGTGGCTTTTAGATGATAATTAGTAAATAAATTAAATATATATACATTATATGGAGCCGAAAATTGCAGAAAGCGCTTTGGAAAGGGATTTGAACATTTGCGTGTTCCAGCAGCGAAATACCCTTGCATACTACCAGCTAATTTATTAAACGAAAGTTTTAAATGTCTAGTTCATAATTTTGTTGATATTGACGAAGAACAGTTTTATATGGAAAGGAAAAGGTTTCAAAACTTTATGTCTATGCCTGCTCTACAACAACAATAAAACCGTTGAAAAACGAGCAGGGCTTCTTGAACTTTTAATATACATTCAACAATATAGGTTGGAAAATTCTGTTCCAAACATAGTAATACTGTTAAGAATTTTTTAACAATACGCATCAGTATCGTTAGCTGTGAACGGAGCTTTTCGAAATTAAAGCTAATTGAAAATTATCTTTGCTCGACAATGATTGATTGCCTAGCTTTTGCTTTTGAAGAACCCAAATGCAATCAAAAGCCTAATTCTTAAGCTCAATATTTTTTAAGCGGGTTTAATATTTAATCGCGGAATAAAATGTCAAAGCGTTTACAAATAGAACTTATATTTAAATTAAGGTAGTATAATTGTTAAAATTTAAGAATTTTATTTAAGTGAATTAATTATTATGAAATTGTTTTTTGCTAGAAAATATGTTTTTTTTTTTTAAAATTAACATAAATATAATTAATAAAACCTACTAAAATCAATATATTTCTAGTTAATAATACAAAGAAGTTTTTAAATTTAAATTATGAGTTTTTTTCACAATAGATTAATTCACTTAAAATTTAATTTACTTAAAATTACACAAATTCAAAGTAAATAATACACAAATATCACAAAATATTCAACAAATTACAGCAAAATATGGCTTAAGCTTTCAGTCTTGAGGGCTTAAACTTTCCAGAAATTATTCGCGTTTAAGCTCAAAAAGTAGCACTGTGAAACGTGCTTAGCAAGTTCAGCTACAAATGAAGCTGAGCGAGGCTGTGAAACCGAGCGTCGGAGCTGAACTAAAAGAGCAAAGAAAAAAAAATAAAAATTTCAATTGTAGATTGCATTATTGGGCGAAAAATGGTAGGAAAAAATATGTTGATGTTACAAGAGGTGTCCCGAGAGGAGTCAGTCAAACGTTGTGGGGGGTATATTTTGTTGGTGTGTTGGTTTAGTGTGAGGAGTCTTTCCTTGGCTTGCTGTTGGTCCTTGGAATAGAACAACGGTTAACCCTCACGTGCCCAGCCTCGGACGAACGAGTACAAACTATTATTATTAATTTTTTTCATATTTAAAAAAATAACGCTCTTAGCCTGAAAGCAGTGCCACCTCTTGTCAAGCATCAAACTATCCATAAATGTCAATATTCTCTGTGATAAGATACCAAGCGGTAGAAAACGAAACTATGTATTACATTTCATTTTACTGTCAAAATTTGATCAACAAAATAAATTTTTATAAGCGATTTTTAATAAAACTTCTTCATTGATTACAAAATGTGTTATATAATATAACTTTACCGTTTCCTTTATAATTTTTATACAGTTAATGTTTTAATAAAAAAGAGACAAATACAAATAAAAATGACTAATATGCGACCTGCAAGCAAAACAGTCCTTTTAAAGGTCATAATTTTAGGTGATGGAGGTGTCGGAAAAAGTTGTTTAATGAACCGATTTGTGTCAAACAGATTTGATGAAAATAGTTTGCATACAATCGGTGTTGAATTCATGAATAAGGATATGCAAGTGGATGGCGAAAAATATACTTTACAGGTTAGAAACCTATCCTTTGCTTATTAGTAGTGACTAAATTTAATTTTGCTTTAAACTAAGGAATTAATTTGGGATTCATTTACTTTTTTGGGAAATCGCGTTTTTTAATGAAATTTTATGGGTCAAATAAAGCTATGCATTTACAATTAAGAATGATACTGTTATAAAAGTGTCACAATCTATATTTTAGATATGGGATACGGCAGGACAAGAGCGTTATCGAGCTCTAAGAACTCCTTTTTATCGAGGTTCTGATATTTGTCTACTCTCTTATGCCATTAATGATCGCGAAAGCTTTAAAAGTCTGAAAAAATGGCGTGAAGAATTTCTTAATTATGCAGACGTTAAACCGGACAATTTCCCATTTATTGTAGTAGGGAATAAAGTACGTTATATATTCAATAATATGAATATTAAAATTATTTAAAAATTAAAATTTCATTTTAAAAAAAATTTTAGAATGACATTGCCCCACAATTTCGACAAATTAGCCTAGAGGAAGTCTCTTCATGGTGCCAGGAATTCCATATTTCTAGTTTAATTGAGACTTCATCAAAAAACTCAACAAATGTTCATGAGGCATTTACATTGGCTGTTAAACAATGGCAGAAACTGGAAAAATGTACAGAACGTGAAATAAGGGCCCAAGGTGATACGATAGACCTTACGAAAGGAATAAACCTGCCAATGCAAAATCAATCTTGCTGCAACAAAGGTGTAAGAAGTCGTTCAAATTCGCCAGCTACATTTAACCATAGAGCAGAACGACTATGAATTTTATTTTTTAAGATTTAACGGCATTCCAATCTCACCAAAAATTATTAATATAATAATAGGCTAATATTAAAATAAGAATCTCTGTGATGAAAGTTAAATTTTTGGCATGGCCACTTTTTTCAACATCAAAAAATATGACTCTAAGTACTCAAGTTTTTATATATGATAACGAGATTTGTATTTTATCACAGTAATTAAGTCCAAAGAGTTAACTGTTGTGTTTTATCAATATAATCATTTTATTTTTATATTTATTTTTTGTAACTATTCAGGTTAAGATATTAACAAATATTTTTCTATGTATGCTTTAGCAAATTGAAAACTAACAACTAATTTAGGCTTAAAACTAATTTACTATTAAGGCTCTTTAATTCAAATTAAAATCTTATTTACTCATTTCTGGGAAATACATTATTAAAATATTAACAACGGTATTAAAAATTAAATTATTTTAATCATGATGCTTCTGTATCCTTTTAGGAGAAGATTTATTCACCAATTTAAATTTTAAACCTTTATTGTTTTCTTTTTAATAGTAATAAAATTAATTATTATTTAGAATAAAGTCTTTTCTTAAAAATAATATTAATCCCGTATATTGGCTGTAAATTATACTTAAAAGTAATGTTCTTAACTGAATAAATATTAAGTTGTTCAACCAAACGGGTTAAATGTAAATCAAAAGTATTTAATTTAATCTGATTTTACAATTTTTTTAAAATGTGCAATATTTTTATTCAAAATTTTTAATATATTTCTAAAAATATAAATTGATGAAAAGATTTCAAATTCGTTTAGGCAACAATGTTGATTAAAAGGAGAGCAGTTGGTATTTTTCCTTAATTTAAACAAGTTAAATGTAAAATTAACTACAATACATTTAATGCCTCCGTACAAGGAATTGGACTTTTATGATTATTGAATGATTAATGAACTCAAAGGAAAATACTGTTTAATAGAAAAAGAAAATAACGTGAAAAATAAAATTGTCAGGCGTCAAGAGGTATAACACGCAATAAATAAATCTTCATAAATCTTTATGAATTTTTACAATACAAATAAAGGTAAGTAATTGTTTCTAAAAACTTATTAAATTATTTGTCATTTTTATATAAAAATTATTACTAGTTGTAAATATTTATTATTATACTTCAACTATTTTACTACTACCTCAAGCAACAAAAGAAAAAAAACGTTGATTATAAAAATATCGAGCTCCCTTAGGCAGTAACTAAAACCACGAATACATTACTTTAGAGTCTGCTTAATTTCTAATTAAGTCTTCTATAAAAATTATAAAACCATTAAACTTGATTTAATTTTTGAAGAACTTTAATAAAGTTCCGTAAATGGCAATTCCCGTACAAATTCGGAAAGAAAAGTTTTTAAAATTCAACTCTAAATTGATTTTTTGTTAGTCTGAGTATCTAGTTTTGAATAAAACTTTTATTTTATTGACTGCCATCTTTTCTTCTGTAATTCTATATCACCAGACAAGAGCATTGATTTGATTTTATAAAAACCAACTTTTATATTATAATTCATTCGTCTTGAAGATCACAAGCATGAAATGCAAAAGAAAAGAGATCCTGACCCAATTAACTTTCTATACCTTTGGATGTCATAACGTTGTTTGATTAATTTCTAGTAAAATCATCGAAGCGAAAATAGTCATTACAAAAGGATGGTTCAAATCAGTTCAATCGTTCCTTTAGAGCATAACTTAATCTATGTGTGAAAACTAAGATAAAATAATTAGAAAACATATGAAATGGTGCATGCTAAGCAGTCTAGAAAATTGTTGACATTTATTGCTATGGAGGCGTATAGATTGCATAGTAATAGTTTTTATGAATATTTAGGTACGAAACAAGACCCTAAAAAGACTAGGCCATCTTCAATCTAATAATTAAAATCTTCACGGAATCAAACATTTGAACTAAAATTATTTGACATAATATTAAAACCTTACCTAGATAATGATAACTTGTTCACCTTGAATCCCACAAACATTTATTCAGATTTAGAAACTTAAATGTGGGTGCAGCAATTAGCAATGTCTATCGTACTTATTCCAGTAGCTAGCTATAGAAGCATAGCCGATTAGCTCTTAAAGCCAATTAGAAGCTTAAACAATTGGTACAAGTATGGCAGGTGAACATGCAATCCCAGCTAACTTGATAAGTTATTGATGGACTCGATCATTGTTCTCTAGAAAAATATAGAATACTTAAGTGGATGTCATGACACCTGTAGGTGTTCTGAATTAATGCCCACTATTTGCGTAATTATTTCAAACGAGTGATTCATGTCGAACATGATATAATAATATAGAAATGTTGTTGGCTGTATATCTTAATACTGAAAGATTTATATAATTAATAGGTCACCAATAAAATTGCATTATTGAATTTAGCACGATTTGTAATATTAGACATGCAATTGAAATTCTTTAAAAAACAAAAGTTTTGTAAAACCATTTAAGGAGATAAAAAACGATATAATCATGAGCAGATGCTATTAAGGAGTGTTTTAACAAATAACAGAATTCAATTAAGTCTGACAAACCCTGAAAATATTAGCTATACTTCGTTTATAGGAATTTTGTTTTGTTTTTAAAGAGATTTCTAATGCATGTTGAATATTATCGAAGTAAAAGTATTATGTATCTTTTGACAAAAAGAATAAAAGAACAAAGTTTTTGGCATACTTTAACTTTAATTTTAATTATAATTTTCTTCGTTTATTAAGTCTAATAACGATGAGTCACCTAAAACTTGTTTTGATATCATGCTTTTTTATTCCCTCGAATGAGAAATCCTCTCTTTTTGACATAAAAGCCATAGAGGCTTTGTTAAAACTTTCAAAATTTCAAAACAATTTAGCAAAAGGGAAAATTAGTGTCCTAGTGATATAGCCGAAGAAAATGCTAAAAATGAACATTCGTCAACTCTTAAAATGGTGAATTAGGTTGACTTCCTAAAAATAGACATACTTCTCCCATCTGAATTAAACTTCCAAACAGATAGCAAAATTGATCTTTACATACATAATCAGAGGAGGTGGATTTGCATATAGGCTAGCTATGCTATAGTCTAAAACGACAACTTCTAGAGGCGGTAAAATTTGAAACCTTAAAAAAATTTTTCTTATAATAAACACAAAAAATCTTCTATTTGAATCATTTTTAATATTTTAAAATTTTATCTTTTCCCTTATTTCCTTTAGGTTATTTTTTTTCAAAAAATTTTATTTTGTGCATTCTGTTAAGAGGGGGAGGGGGAGAATGACATGTAAATTATTCACTTAGAGTGGCAAAAAGATAAATCTTCCTCTGCTTATAGGCAGATTTACTTGGGGCTGTGAAACTGATACAAAATACCTACATAAAATACAGAAATCATTTCCTAATATCGATGAAATTTTTGAGAACTACAGAAACACTTGTATTGGAAAAAACTTCATGCTTGCCACCTCCTCATATTTTCTTTTAGCAAAGCAAAAAAAAAAAAAAAATACTTTGAAATTTTAATGGGTCAAAAATTCTCTAAAACTCAATGCACATGGACACATATAAAATGCATATAAAGCTATTTTTGATAATAAGCCAATTTGGCAGAGGGAACTAC
Source organism: Acrocera orbiculus (assembly GCA_947359355.1). Taxonomy (NCBI): domain Eukaryota; kingdom Metazoa; phylum Arthropoda; class Insecta; order Diptera; family Acroceridae; genus Acrocera; species Acrocera orbiculus. Next base: position 8,790,007 of record OX375757.1, read on the forward strand.
TGCAATATAAAGTTTAAATATAAAGATTTATATAGCCAAAAAATAATAATGAAGATAATTTTATGCACTTCGAAGATATGTCTTCCTATGGACAAGGATGGATTAAGAATAGAGTTTCAAGTATGAACCAGTGCAGTATAAAATTGGTTCATATTTCAATTATTATTGGAAAACTGGTCTTAAATTGAATCCTTGATAGGATATCAAGTTATGACAAATTTTTATCTATAGCCAGCGGTGTTTATAACTTCTAATAAGAAAATTGGAAACCAAATCAGATTTTAGTTTTTCCTTTTTGTTTACAATATACCCGGATTGAAATGTCAAGTATAGTTTTTTTTATTTTAATCTTCAGCCCAGGAATTTAATTCGATTAACTTTTTGAAGGCAAAACTAAAAATTTGCTAGATGCGTAAAATCAGAAATACTTATTTTAAGTGCACTTCAACATTGGTTAGGCTTTTTGAATTGATTTTAAGCATTAGTTGGGAAAAAAAGCCATACTTATATCATCAGTGCTCAATTCACCAATTTTAAAAGAATTTCAAGTATTGGGCTAAAGCATAAAATCAGGTAAACTTTGTAATTCTAGAATCTTCAAAAGTTTAACAATATATATTTGGGTAAAATACTTTTTCTTGATAAAAGGACTTGAAAAGAGTTAAAAACTGGTATTTTGGAGGCTTAATTGTTTTTTTTTTCTTTGAAAAACAAAGCTGAGCCATTAACTATAACTTTATCATATTACAAAAACTTATTATTTAGAGTGCAATTAAGACTTTAATACATTCTTTTCACTATGAGTCTCAATTTTGCCCTGAATGCAAGCTCATCTCTAACTTAGAGCTTAGTTACAAGTATGAATCCAGTTCAAACACTAATTTAGCTTTGGACTTATATTTTCAGGTTATGAGTTCTCGTGCGTTTTTATATACGTCGGTAGCTTCTTACTTAAAAACATTGTAAAAAAATTGTTTTTGTCAATTCAAATAAGTATTATTTTCAGCTTTGAAGTTCAATCATTCAAAATATCATTTTATCAATTACCAATTATCAAATCATATACGAGTATTAATAAAGGCTAGAGCAAACTAGTCTTACCGATAATTCGGCATATCCTACAAAGAAAACCTGTTGTATATCAAAGAAAATCAGCTTCCGGGATACCTGTAGCTCATATTGATCTTTTAAATACTTCATGTATGTAAATCTTTAGAAACTAAATTACTTTTAGTCACGTTATATCAGGCATGATTCAAAGATATACCACTAGATAGGAAATAGGAACTCCTCATTTAACCAATGATTTGTACCACACCAAAATGAATAAGGTTTTACCTAAGAGCTATATTCTATAATCCTCATTGCATGAAAAATAATTTCTGCGAGTTGTTAACATTCTGCAAAAGACTGTCCTCGATTTATTTACTATCTTTACATTACTTGAGGTGTCCAAGCTAGTCTACATGCATATCTCATTTGCTGAACCAGTCCTATGACTAGCCTCAACCGAAAAGTAGACGAGATTAAAGCATATTCAATAATATTAAGACAGGTTTTAGTAGTTAAATACACTTTAGTTAGTCTGAAAACTAAAGGTAGTTCACTATTAGATATTGAATTAGTTGACATGACAAAGTAACGTTTAATGTTTTAGGGGCCGTTCTTCTCTCACCTTGAATTGATTTATTTGTATACTTGCACAAATATAGCCCCAATAAGAAACAGGAAGTGCGTACAAGAGAATTTAATTTTATTTATGGGATCAAAATTTGATCCCGTCGCCTATATCTTCGAACTTGGTACAGCGGCAAAAAAATAAATGAAATCCTTTTAAATGTCAGCGTAATGGAATTTCTTGTAGGATTTGAAAAATATAAATAAGAAAAATACTATAGAAATTAATTTTGTTGTTTATTTGATCACAGAAAAATAGAAATTCATAAATTAAATGTCACAACTGCAGATATTGAGTTGTTTTTAGCAGTTCTTTACAACGAAAGATGAAAGTAATAAATTTTTAGAGTATGACTGAAAACATATTCTTAAATGTTCATAATTTTTATTAAAATTCAACAGACAAATAAATATTCCTATAACTTTTTAACTTAATTTTCGAGAAATATAACGGATATATGTATGTTCTTGTTCTGAGGCAAATGAAATGTGTAAGCTAAGTCCTATCTGTATATTTCTCTTTCTTGATTCATGAAAGTTTTTAAACAATTTCTAATTACAACAACAGACCCGAATAACTTGTAATAAAAAAAATTCAATAATTTGATAATAAAGCTTTTCGTGCTTGAAGGATCAGATTATTTTATGTTTTTGGTTGGCTATATTTTTTGACATTCTAGGTCAAAGTTTGAGCATGATATAATCATTCGTATGGTTTTGACAGTTGCTTGGTTGGCCGGAAAAAAAGCTCTCTAAGATCTTTAACTAAAAGAGCAATGAATGAATGCTGCCAAAGAGATAATGATTGCGAACGCAGCTATAGCGACATTAAATTTATGAAACGCATCATAATCAGGTTTCTGTGATTATTGTGTTGTGGTATCTTAAATTTTTTAGCCAAACATTCAATAAATACGAATAGTCAAGCACCGTATTTATCAGACATGGCTCAATGTAACTTGCTTTTGTTTTGCTAACTCAAGTAACCTTTAGGAAAGAAATATTTCGAATAGATTGAAGCTAGAAAATAAATTTTGAAAAGGGAACTGATGGGCATAACTTCAGCGGCTTGTGAGAAATGCATGGAAAATTATATTAAGCACTTCCATCTCATATGTGTATGATAATATTTTAAAGGGTTTTTTTACTAATTAAGAACACTTTTTGATAGTAACATAGATAAAATTTTGATTTTAGGTACCCAAAATAGTTACAAAGTTACACCAGGAACGCTTTTGCGCCATTGAAAGAAATTAAACAAGTTAAAAAGCACAAAACAGCTCAATTTATGTCGTTTAAAGAAAAGTAGTCTAGACACACCTGGTTAATTCCTTAATTCTTTGCTTTGATTTAATAACTTAAAAAAATAATAAAAGCCAAAAACAACGATTAACCAAAAGAAAAAGAAAAAAAATTAACTAAATACAATAACAATAAGAAGAAATGATTACATTTTTGTGTTAGCATTCCTGTGATGCTATTTAAAATTTTCGGCCTAGCCCTCATGTGCAAAACTGCGGTAAGGAACTTCATTCCAATAAGTAAAATTTGTTAATTAAAATGATTTTTACTTACAAGAGAGCAAAATAGAGAGAAACTATTATGTCTACATATCTCAATTACTTAAATCTAAAACTACTCTTTATGAAATTCGTAAATTTCATCCTACGCATTGTTAAAAGATTCGATTACTGTTTTGGATATATCAATAATTTCAAACTTAAGCCTTATGTGTAAATATATAGCCAAAACGAGTAAATAATATCTAAAATTGATGGCCGGCACATATCTAGACATCTACTAAAATAGTTACCATAACTATTACATAAGTTACGCACTAATGTTGATAAAAGAAATTAGTAACATTCCTATAATACATGTAATAATTTTAACACTAGAGATAAATATATTACTCAATTCCAAAGAATTTACTATGGTCACAACTTTTAAATTGGTTGATTTAAAAATAATAACTTAAATACGATAAAAAAGAAAAAAACAGCTACAATTACTAAATTTTTCTTTTATTTATTTTTTTAAAGGATTTAAAATAAATTTACATTTATTGACATTAAATAATATCTTACAATTAAATTTTTGATCCTCTTTATGTTCATTGTTCAATACTGTCTTGAATCAACAAATAATTTGATTCCATTAGTCTTTGGGCCAAGTTGTTGTTATCATCATCATAATCATCATTATCATTATCTACAAAAGTTAAAACAAGTTAAATTTTCGTACAAAATTTAAATTTGTAATTATGCTCTAAGACTCTTTTATCTCTTTGTGTCATAATTATCTTAAATTATGGGGCTGAACGGGATTATTCTTGTCGGTTATCACCGATAACTTGATGCTTCTCTTGCTAAATGTTGAATAAATTTTACCAAAGCAAGTTTTAAAACTGAAAATGATATTTAGTTTTGGTTTAGCCTTAAGGCTAGGCTCTATATCAGTTTAATGCTACACTCCTTATTTTATTTAATTTTTAGTCTGTTTTTTTTTTTTTTTGTTTTTACTGCTTTCTAAATAATTTTGTTTACTCCCTAACCAATGTTGTTGGGCCGCCATTTCTTGAAGAATAAATTTCCATTGTTGCATCAAAGTTATTAATATTTACGCGTTGTCATATAGAAATATTTAACAGCTGCAACTAAAGTTGACTTTTTGTATGCTAATCACGTCCCTCACTGACTTGAATTTCATTATAAATTCTATAATTTCTACTAGCACTGTAAATAAATATTTTATATTGAAACCATCCGCTGGCATAATATAAGTAGTAATAATTTTATTTAGATTGTATAGTTGGGTTTTCAATATTATTTGAACTCGTATATATATAGAAAAAAAAGGTACTAAACGAATAAAGGGAAGAGCTATTTGACGACTTGGAAAAAATAGCAAATGGTTTCCTTAACGTTGTAAAGAAAAAAGTATACTTATATTGTCATTCATTTCAAAATATACATATACGAGTATATATATTTATGATTTATACTCACCAATATGGGTAAAACAAAAACCAACCAGTATTAAAAGTTTTGCTATAACTAATGACATACACAGGCACAAGCTGATTATTTATGGATATGGCACTTCTACAACTAAATATCAAATCAAGCTTTGTTTGGATTTAATAGCTAGGCCTATAATAAAAAACACAAAAAAATCTTGGCTTTTAAAAGATTTATAACTACATCCTATTTAATTGTGACCATTATGTATACGTTGTTTCTTTCGAAAAGAATTCTATTATCAATAGAACTTTTTTTTCAGAATATCCAGACTATTACTCTTGATGGCAGGGAATCCTATTTAACAGGCCTAATCTTAATTACAACAAGTAAATCAATCGTTAATCCAATAACGAAAATTTTTCATCAATTTTCTGGTTAATCATCAATAATAACCTCTATTATTTTTTTTGTCAAAAAAACAAAAAAATAAATAATTTCCAACTTGAATTGTAGCTAAAACATCTAAGCTAAGATTCATGAAGAGTTGATAACTTCTTAGGCCATAGACCTTTCTTTTGACTAACTAAAGGTAATTAGATAGTATATTTTTAATACTAGACTCTAGATGTTATTATTATAGTTACCATCAAATAAGAATCTTCTAGGTAGGTCGAGTTAAGAACTCCCGGAAGCTCAATTAATCTTAGGCCACAAGGCTAACTTCAGTATTAGAAATTACATTAATATCGGATAAACAGATGCTATATAGCTATGACATCATGTCTCATATAAGCAAACAACCTTAAACGTGTTCCATCAATTTGATGTCAGGTGGTAATCTATTAAAGATGATTGGATATTGGTTCAGGGAATATTATATAGTAAATGAAGTTCCTGGCACGCTTTCTATATAATATGGCAACTATATTTGATTGCAATTATATTAGAAATTATGTGAAAACTACTTTTAAATATAAACTAGAAACTAATTATTAAACAAGTGATCGTATGCAATACGAAATTAGTGCAAGAATTGAAATTTTTAGTTAATATTAGTGTGAAACTTGTCACTACTGGTTTCGTGTACTAATTTCTTTAATTCATACTTTCTGATGTGACCTTAAAAAGAAAATTATATTTAATTATGCTGCGATTCAAATATCTAATAAATACTTTGACAGATTTTGACAGATCTAGACTCTAAGCTATGGTATATAAAGCTTGGTTACAAATGAAAGTTGTTCTTCATTTAAAGTAAATAATTAAAACTAATCTTGATTTACATATAAAGCAATCAACCCAATCCCAATCAAATCCGTCCTGTGAATTCATTTCAACAAATAATTTTTAAATATTCAATCAGTCCAAAAGCTCGTGCGCACTTTTGAGAAAATATTAAAAAGTTTAAATAAAACACAATTTAAAACTTTTATTCAGTGATTTATTTTCCTCCACTAATTCTCGCCATCTTACAGGTAGCTTTTTTTAATGCAAAAAGACTTGAAAGTTCATTTTGTACATCCTCTTTAGAATTGTAAAAATTTAGTAATAAAAATAAAGTAAAAATTTGGTAAGGCATGAAATGAAGGAATATCTCCCACAAAAGAAATCAGATAATGAAACAAAAATTTCTTGATATTCGCTAAACGCGGACGTTTTTTAATCAATCCTAAGTTTATCAGACACAGTTGTGTAGTGTAAATATCTACAATAATAGTTTTGATTGGATTCATAAGGAATCACAACATATATATCTGACCAAATACTTTAAAGTATATTTTTAGGAAATAAAAGCAATTTTGCTGTTGGAATTGCCTGTTTATCGTTACTAGTCCACTGTCTTTTTCTTCTGACTTTATAATAAATAGTCAATTATTCATCACCTGTTACCAAACGGTCTGAAATGGCTCTTTTTCGAAGAGTGATAGAACGAAAGTGAAGATGTTTATTCACTCTTGGCAATGAGCTTTAGATAACTCATGTGGTATCCAATGATTTCCAAGCTTGGATAGTTTCTCAACCACCTTTAAATGATGAAAGACTGTTCTATGATATGAATCCTTTCTTTTTGCCATCAAATCTATTGTTAATTGTGGACAAGTGTTTTAAAAGTTTTTAATTTAAAATGCATCCAAAGTTATGGATTGACCTGATACTATTCTGAAAATCAGTACTGATTGCCTATTTTTGAACTGAGATTTGTTTAAGATACCAGTAACTGGACATTTTTTTAAAATTAACAACTACTTTAGATGTATCAGAGTAAAAGTAAGTTTTATATAGTTGGATTATATCTCAAAGTTTATCCTTCGTCAACAATTTAAATTGTTAAGAAAAACTGAAAGTATTGTAAAAGCGAATAAAATAAACTTCTAGTGCTGATGTGCCAAATGTCAAAGGAGTTTTATGATCATCTACACAATAATAATTGTCACTTATTTCAATCAATTTCTTTAACAATTTCACTAAAAATAATACAAGAAACACGATACAAAAGGTCAAATACAAGCTTAAATATGTTATACAAGTGTGATCTTAAATTTGTCAAACCCACGGCCAAACTGTAAATGATCCAACATAGCAAAACCATGACATTTAGTTAGAGCCTAGAAGTTGCCTCCGAATACGAATCGATCAATGTCATTCATTTAGATGTTTGTAATTAATAAAATGCATACAAATGTTAAAATTATAAGACAGAATCTTTGATACTGCATCACGTTAAAAGTATACAGAAGGTGCGATAAATCACATTGAATCTACGGTTTAGATGATCTTGACCAGCATTCTTGCAATAAATCTGATTGATGGCTAACGCTATTACATAATTAAGCCTGTAAAATCTCGGTATATATATATATACTGAAGGTGCATTGGATACCTGGCTATTACATAGGTTATATAGCGTTTAATATCAGGAATAAATGTAAGCCCAATTTGCGCAGTTGGAGGTGCACTTATCTCAACTGAAATGACGTTGTAATTATTCTATTGACCAACATAAGGAAAATACCAAAACAATTTTTTTCCTTATATTTAAGTAGAACAATAAGATTTGCTTTAACTCTTAAAATTAAAAAAACAAAATATAATTCGATCTGATTACTAAAGTTTTCTCAACTCTTATTGTATTCAGAGATACATACATAAAAAACGAATAAATCACTTACTAAAATTTTTTTAAAGCGAAAAAACAAGGGAAGTTAATAAACCCTCTTAATATTTTGTGTTTTTTTGTTTTCTCTAATGATCAAAAAGTAAAAAAATGTTTGTCAAAATTATCAGTTTACCTTGGACCATTAAAACTAGCCGTCAATTTAAACCCATTACTATATATATATATTACCTGGGATTTGCAATTAGTAACTTTAATAAATAGGCAGTCAACCATAAAAATTGATTTTAAATTATCTGTGCATAAAATTCATACGAAATCTGAGCTCATCAATCATTTTCTTTAAAAATAAATGCAGTTAATAATAATTTGATGGAAAAGAATCCTAAAAAAATATCCTGACACTTTCAATTTTAATCGTATAACGATTATAAACCAAACAATTTTTTACTTGCCGAACGTTTGCAACTTTTCATCGTTGGATGCAATCAAAACACGATCTGCAAATTTTTTATCATATTTTATATTATTTTTTGTTTTATTTTAATATATAAGAAAATTAAGATAAATGCCAAATAATAATGGTGTGTCCCACTGAGTTATGTCGATCCTGTCAAATTTTTGCTTAAAATTTTAAAATACGCTTCAAGCTCTTGACATGATATTAAGCTGTGGTACACGATTTTCATTTTATGGCATATAAAAGTATTAATAGCAAATGTCAAAAAAATTTTAAGGCATGGTTTAGTTGGTCGGTTTTTTTTATTTTTTGTTAAATTGAAAAGTTTAAAGAATTAAAACAGATTAAGATTTTGGGTAAATTAAAGACACTAAAGGTCCTGGTTTGAAAAGTTAAATTCTGACTTTTGATAAAAATTGCATCTAATTTAGTTTTTTTTCTTTGAATTTTTGAATTGATCAGAATATTTTGACCCAGTTATATCTCCATTTTTTGTACGAAAATGAATAATTATGATAAATATAATATGACTTTATTATTGTTTATTATATATCTTTGTTCAGATATTCTTTAATTTTTTGTTTGTTTTTAAATGTCGTAAGCTCATAAAAATAACATGACACAATTAGTGCAAATAATTCTTTTTTCCATTTTCTTTTACAAATCTTAATTTCAACTGTTTCAAAATTTTGAGATATTGCAAACAATTAATTGAATTAGTAATTGAATGAATGAATTTAAGGTAATGAAATATCCAACCATATAAACAATTTATAAATATAAAAAATGACCAAAGCAGGTAGAAAAGATTTTTCAGGGGTGTTCAGATAAGAGTGCGATAAGGAGATTATTATAAAGTATATTAAAAAAAAAATCTGTAATTACGTTTTTTATTATTAATTATTTATTTTTCGAAATATCACATAAAAACTTTAGCATCTTAAATTTTCAAATTTCCCACAACTTTTATCCTTTATCTGTTTATTTAGTTTATGTAAAATTTCAATCCAATTAAACTTCAGGAGTGAATTCGACCACTTCATTTTGATTTATAGAATCTGTAGTGTCTTGAGAATGGTCTCCAACATATTATTTGGGTCACTACTCTTGAAAAACATGTGTAAGTAATATATTTAAAACTCCTCATTGTAGGGCGTTATGTTGGTTGAGGTGGAAGGAGGCAATTATCAAAATTGCAAAGTAGCATTTTTTATTGCATCTAATTATTATATATTACAATACTGTGTCAAAATATCAAAATTTCAAGGCAATCAGGTCAAAACTCTTGTAGATATTGTAGACATTAAAATTTTTCCATTTCTTGTAAATTTTGAAACCTTACATGTATGTTCTTTCTATATATAAAATAAATCTCCCAAATAATACTTTTTTTTAATTGTTTTATACCATTCAGAGGGTTAGAAAAAGATAAAATGGTGAATTTTTTCGTTAAAAATCGCTATTCTGACTTCAAACGATGATTAAAAATATAAAATTGATAAAATCCATTAAAAAAAGATCGTTGGGGCTTTATTTTTTAACTAAATAAATTTAGTTTTTTGACTTTAGATATTTCTAAGTTGAGGCTTATTTCAGATATTTTTATACAAAAATATCACAAAAGATAGTTAAAAGGTTGTTCAATAAGTTGATGTTGTGAGATAAGTTGATGTTTTTTCAGCTATTATTCCTTAGAGCCTAATTTCTTTTGTGGCTGAAAATCAATGAGTTTTTACAACTTAAGTACGTCTCTAGGACCACGAAAAGCAAAGTCAAAATTTCTTTTGAAAGAATACTTTCTAATTTTCTGTCCTTTGTCCTTGAATCCATTGTCTTATTTGGTTAGGCCTCTCATAGACATGCCTGTCATTTTTTTGAAAAAAGGCACTATTTTGACCTTTTCAATTTTGTATAAAAATTGAAAAAAATAATTAAATCAACATATAATATAAACATATTCATAAAATTTTTTTTCTTTTTGTATGTTGAAAAAGTTCTAATTAAGACGTAAGGTGTCCGACTAGAAAACAATTGAAAAACAAAAAATTATATTAAAATTTATTAGTTAAAATATTTATATTTTGTTACAGATAAAAAACGTTGCTGGAAATTCTATATTTTTATTTTAACCTAATTTGAACTAGGATAGTATACAAATTATATTAGGCGTGGATTATAAGAGCAATTCAGTAAAGTCAGGTTGCTTTTTGTATAAATACCGCCTAATTACGCTTGCTTAATAAGGGCCGATTATAGCTCTAGCCTTACAAGCCATTCATAGCCCTAATAAAGCAAGCCTAATTAGGGCCTCATATTAAGAATCTAGTCGGGCTCATAAGGCATAAGGGATTTGAAAAGTACATTTTAATATCACAGTAAAAATTTAAAAGTTCAAACACAATGTTCCTAAATAATATAATTCCATTCAGAGTAAGGCTGCCCACAGAGTGCAGGCTTACAGCCGAGCTGACGCCGATTCCGATACCGAAGATTATAAAGTCGTTATGGGTAAATCAATACGAATATGCTCAAAGTATTCAGAGTGCAAGCCTACCAATCACAATGGGAATCGGTGTCAGCTCGGTTGTAAGCTCGGCTGTAAGCCGGCACTCTGTGGGCAGCCTAAGATCCTTTAATTTTGATCGCAGAAAATTTCTGCTTAAAGCTTTGTTAAGGTTTCTGTTCAGCGTAGAAGAATATTTCTAGACCTAGTTTGGGTATTACAACAGTTTTATTGAAAAACGACTAAAGTTAAAATTTTTAAAATATTCAGCTCAATAGTATTTAAAGTATAAATAATAAATTTTTAAACTTCATATAGACATATACAAATACAAATCATTAATTTTTATACGATCTCACTTATATTTATTATGAATGAAAGTTTTCCCGCGAGTTGTTAATTTTCTCATACACTTTACAGAATTACTGTGGCCTAATTTTTATAACTGTAATAAAAATTATTTTATATATCGCCTTTTTATAAATCCTACACTGTTTATATAAAAAATAAACAGAAGAATACGCATATTAAATAATTTTTGGATACAATAGCTTCCTGCAATAAGATAAAATCGATTAAATAGTATATTGATTGTTATAGGTATTCAATAAATTACTGTTATTTATCATTAAGTATTTCTCCTTATTATAAAAGTGCTAATTTTCACTCTTGTTAGGAATTATTTATGGGTTATTTTAATTGATTGCGAATCAACCTCTGACAACGAAAGTTAATTTCAGTTTTTGATTTTTTTTAAACTGCTTTTATGACTTAAATTGCAAGAAAGAAAATAGAAAAACAAATTAAATAGTGAAGTGGTCAAAAGACAATTACGAGCATTAACAATTTAATGACGGATCTCAAATTTATCGTTTAATTGGCCCCTTTGATGAGATCATAGTATGAATTTGATGATGTAGGCTTTTTATATGGTTTAAAGCAAAGCATTACGCATTTAAGTATTCCAGGATATTAGTACCTAAGCAGCTATCTAAAAAGGTATCAATAAATGGCTGCTTTTCATAGCATTATTTTCTATTAAATTGCTAATCATGTACAAATGCAAGCGGAATTATTTATTTCATTTAGAAACTTTACGATCGTCTGTTGAAAAGGTTAATCATGTGTGAGTTAGATAAGTGGCGGTACGTTTAATTTTATCTAGTATTGAGCGGCTCACTTTTTGATAATTTAACAATAAAAGTTTTTTTTTTTTTTAAGATTACTTTTAAAAAGTACAAGGTAAAGTGATTTTTAAGCTTAACTTATACAATAGCCACACTTTGATTTCTCAAAACGTTTTGATTATGTTCATTCAGTTTTTTTGGATCTTATATTTTACTATTTTTTAAATTTTAAGTCTATGGATTTGAGAGACTTATGTTGGCTTTATGGATATTAATAATATTATACAATATTCATTTAGTTTATTTTGTAGCCGTATTAGCTACTTTAACATTATTAATTTCTAATATAGATTTAACATAACTCAATGTTTTTTTTTTTTGTAGAAAAATTTCTGTCTTATATAAATTTATTCTTTTAAGATTTTATACATCTTTACAAGCATTTACAGAATTTATCATGGAAATAAAGTAAAAAATTAAAGATTTTGCATTAGATATTTAGACGCTTTTTTTTGTAGCATTCACAAATTCACAAATCTGGCAACTCAGACAATATTATCAACGTAATCTTTACCCAGATATTCAATGGAAAATATTTAAATCTTATGATTATAACTTTTTATACAGATCAATAGAGTTCTCTGAACTTGATTTTACCGGATACGATGCAATTTAATCCTGATTACCTTTTATCCAAGTAAAAACTTAAAAAATTGAGTGATAAAAAATCAAATAGTCTAGAAATATGTGATTATTTATTTATTTCTTAGCATGTTTCTTTTTTTTCATCAATATAACAGCTAAATTTCTTGTATTTTTATTTAGAGAAGATAAAAAACTAAAATCTTCTTGAAAAAATGCTGAATTTCTACTTCATACGTTACTTTCACTTAAAACTTAAAATTATATTGTTTCTTTGTTTTCAGTGGTCTAAAATTTGTATGAGAAATTCATATAAACATATTTATATCCCTTTTATGTATATAACACAATTTACAGCGTTTAAGAAAAAACGAAAAATAACAAAAGCTGGTTTTTTGTTTTAGAGTTACGTGCAATTCAGGCCAATAATACATTATTAATAAGGAATAAGCATGTTAAAGAAAATTATATTAATATTTCTTAAAATTTCTGTTTTTATTTTCAAAATGACTAGATTCCAATAGTTTGTTGATATTTCTCTTTTAATGAAGTTCACAACGTTCACAAAATTACAGGGAGAAACTATAAATACTAGAGAGAATGTACGGATATCTAATTATTTCTAATAACACTTTTAATTTTAAACAAAAGCACTACACAAAAGTAAATAGGAGCCTTAAAATATGCAACAATAACAACTTTTTCCCTTTTCTGACATCATACGTCAGTAAATTCGTCATTAATCTTTCTGTACGAACTTACTATAAAGTCAAATAAATTATTCTACTTTGAAATACATTTTGGAAGTTTGTGTATAAATATCAATATCTCAATCAAAGTACTTTTCTAAGACTATTTATAGGCTTCCTGTTGAGTTGATTACTTTCAAAGTTCATAGAGATGTCACAAAAAACTTTCAAATTATATTGCAAGTAAATGTTGGAATAGCTTTCACTGCCAGCTGTAATGCATTTTTCAGCTTTGATTCAATCTATAAATTTCCGCCTGAAGCATGTGACATACTTTTGATTAAAAACTTTTTTCGCCATACATAAATATGTTTCAGCTAAAAAACTTTAAAATATTTAATCCAATAATTTTTTTCAAAAAAAAAATACACTCTTCCAACTTTCAAAAAAAATACAATACTTGACCAATAACGTAGAGCTATTAGAATAAATATGAATATCCTCGCATTAAAAATATTAAATAAATTTACCATTGGCAGAAGTCATACCGAAATTTACAATTAACATTTGTAAAAATTATACCTCAAATTTAAGGACAAGAGAATTTTCAGTGTTGATTAACACACTTTAACTAAGAAGATAGAACAATGAAAACTAATAACAAAAAGTTATTTTTATTCATTTTTTGTCACTAAGATGTTAAGAAATAAAAGTTTTTGTTCTAGGACAGTCTAGAACTGGAAGGGAGTATACTCAATAGACGGAATAATTGTTTTTTGTTAAGGATGAACACAATGTACTTCTTGGCTCCTAAATCAACTTAAAAAATAAATAACACAAGGCTTGGTCACTCTTTTATTTTACAATATCATAGTTTTGATTTATTTCTTCAAACATTGTCTTTTCTTGAAGGATTCCTATAAGTGCCCATGAATTGTTCCTTTTTTCTTGTAAAGTTAATAGCTTAAAAGATATTTGACAAATATTCTTATTAAATAAGTGAATAATTAACTTTATTATCGCTCGAGGTGAAATCTTTTCAGCCAGCATATTTTATTATTCTTTGCTAAAATTAAAACAACTAGTCTATGAAAATAAAAAACAAAATAAAAGATTGTAAGTAATCACAAGGCCCGTATAAAGAATCATAGTATATAAATTAAAGAACGGTATAAAGTATAATTGCAACCCACTAGCCTCATCTTAACTGACACTTCTTGGGCAGTAGTAAAGTTTAATAGATTTAACCTGTTGGCATCACGTTTTGCGTACAAGTCACTGGAACAAGCAATTAGAAAGCTTTTTGCGTAGGTATTTGATGAGGTCAGATTCTCTGATCTACATGATGGAAGTTAAATATTTCTATTAAACTAAAATGCCTACAATGGCCGGAAATTAATTGTGTCCACCATGTATGGTTATCGGTTGCAGTTTAGTTTTTCTTTAGAGGCTATTATGTTAATTAAGTTAAAAATTTCATATAAAAAATTGGATTTTATTTTTGAAAATTTTCTACAAGATAAATCCAAGCTTAAATATAAATTTGAAACTTTTAATATTCTTATTTTCTGTTTATAGTGAAGGTTAATTAACTAGAAAATATTGTATTGAAATTGAGCAACACATCATTTAATTTCACTAAAAACAAAATATAAGTGTTATTCTCCTAAAAATAGTATAAAACTAAACATTTTGTGCAAGATTTTGAGTAATTAAATGAAATTTTCTTAAAGAAAATCAAAAGAATATTTAAACCTAAAAAAAATATATATATATTTTACACAAGGCTAAAATATTTATTAAAATGAAAGAATATACAAACAAACTAAACAAAACAGGTGATGCCTTTTTTGATTGTTATCACCGCTTAAGCTACTACCTTAAGCCATTTAATTAAATGCCACAATGATTTATGGCAGACACTAAAATTTAAAAATGTTCAAAAATTTAGATCAACTCTGCAAATTTTTCAAATGCTTTGAACTTCCTATATACATTGGATTTATTTTTTATTTTTATTTTTATGAAGTGAAAGAGAATTTTAAGTTAATTTATTACCACTTGACGACGATTGGTTACCCATAGGTCGATTGTGGTTTATTTAATGAGTCAATTAATCTTTTTCTAAATCAGCAAAAATATTTATACTTAAAAATTTATTTATATAATTTATATAGACAAAATTTTTGTTGAAAGAGTTTTTATTAAATATGTAAGTAATTAAAAAACCATTTATTTTATTAAATCATTGAATGTCAATGTTGCAAATGGAAGTTAAAACCAAAAGAGTAAACACTTTTATTATTTTATTTTTTGGGAGTAAGTTAGAAGAACATTAATTGCCTTAATATCTGTATGTGAAAAAATAGAAATTTAAAAATAGAAAATAACTTAATGAAACATATGTTTTCTATAAAAAGTGCAATATTTGTGGTTAGCAATCAGCTTTTTCATAACATGAGCTAAAATTATGATAATTTTGTAGTGAATATTTTTCTAAGAAGGGAACTTTGCCAACCTGAACTCATCGATTTTCTTAAAACTCTTATATCTTATAGTTTATTGAAACTTAAGAAAGCCGTATATTTTTGTCGCTTTTTCATGTCAAAAATGCTGCTTCAACATTACAAATGATATTGTTTATACATCGTATTGTCACTAGTGATGAAAAGTGGATTCATTATGACCATCCCAAGTGCAAAATGTCATTTCTGAACCCTGGCTAACCAGTAAAATGAAGCCAAATATTCATAGTTCGAAGGTATTCTGTATTTAGTGGGATCAGAAGGGTGGGGTATACTATGAGTTGTTAAAACTAGGTGAAACAGTTAAAGAAAATTGACCAAAATTGGTGAACAGGCATAAGACATTGATTTTCTTTGAGTTCGTTTGTCACAAGTTTTAGATTGTAATTTATCTGTAGATATAGTGACTCTATCTTCAGCAACATTTTGATAAACCTATCAATTTTTGTAAGTTTATACGCAGTGTACCTTAAATAGAGTAAGGATTCAAGGGTTCTTGTCTGGATAATTTTCACTTTTATTTGAAAGTCCTTCATACTTAACTTCTGATGATTTATCTTTCTAAAGGTACTCCTTTTCTTATTTTACTATTTTTGAAACTGCCAAGTTTTAAAAAAAAAAAACCGTTATCCTCAAAATATTTACAGCTAAGCAAATTTTAATATGTAATTTGTTTAGTTTAAAATATTAAGGATATTTTCTGTGATAATATATACAATATGTATATATTTATCTATATTATAAAAAGATAATCTATTAGCAATTTTAATTATCAATGCAATTGATCATTTTAATACCAAGAAAACAATTAAATGAAAAACTTGCAGAAATTTTAACTATTTCCTTGTTATCACTAGGTGGTAACCGAAGGTGTTTCCCTTCCCACATTGCTAGCAATTTAATTTCATTGAGGGCTGTCTTAAAGCAATTTTAGGTTTGAATATGAAAATTATCCAGTGAGATAATCTTAGCAAGTTGAATGTATTATTATTTTAGTGACCATATAGTCACTATCAAATATAAAACATAGACGAGTAGACCAATATAACTTGAAAATCGTAAATTTTCCATTTCACTTTCTCTATCCAACCATAAACGGTCAGTGCAATGATTTCCGTTAAAATAATGCACCGTGTGATTTTATCGTGCGATTATTTCTATTTTCTATGCCTTTAACTTTATGTTCACTTTGTATTTTTTGAACGATGCATTATGTTGGCTAAACCATTAACGTTGATATAAGGTGTTGCCTTTTATCTATCATAATTGTATGATTCTCATGTCAAAAAATAAATTATATTAGGAATTTACTACAATTGGTTACCTTTCTCTAATTTGATTAGAAAATCTTAATAGAAGGGCGTTTTTTATTTAAACAATTAATAAGTTACGTAATTTAGTACGACTTCTGGGAGTGATGACTTCTTTCATTTGATATTTTTTATGGTATTTCTTGAGATTATTTAAATTCCTCAATGTACAATGTATAAGAGGATATTTCCTGTTTTAAAAATAATTTATTAATATTTTCTTTTCTTTCTTTTTTGAGTAAATTTTTTATTAAAAACTTTCGGTATTTATTAAAGAGTATCAATTTTCATTTTATGCCCTTAAAAAATCTATACAAGGTTAAAAAATCATATAATTTTTATACACTAATGAAAAAATTACTTCTATCAACTAACAAATTAAAGCTTTATAATGCTTGTCATTATCTGAATTCAAAAGCCAGCAGAGTCTCAATCTTTGATATTTGATACAATCAAGAAAAATCTCAGGAAAATATACAGAGACAACCTCAAGAACCAATCAATCTGAAAGATTGTTAAAAGATGTTGATAACTTTGAATTCTCGGCATGCTGTACGTCACTTTATCTCATATCAGGGGCAATTAGCACTTGGCTGGTAACAAAGATGATTTCGTGGAACTTAGTCAGTTAAAGATCTCCATGATTGCGTATGAGGGTACCTTGTAATTTTACACTGTTAACAATTCTTGACTGAAAGCTATATATGATGAGCCTATTGTATAGTTGAAACTAACTGGAGGTCTATCTTTTATCTATTGACACCTTTGGAAGACACCGCTTGTTGTCACCTAAGTCTTACCTAATTCAATATCGAACTAACTTCGCACGACAATTTCAATTTCGCAACTTCTTGGTAAGAATGTCATTTGCAATTACATATCAATTGCCTTTAGGCAGTAAATATAGACAACTATACTGGAATTGCATATAAATGAAGTAAAAAATAATGACTGCCGATATTACAATTGGTCTCGTCTTAAAGCAACATAAGGATAATAGAAATTATAATTCAAAACTGAGTCACGTCTTACTGCGAAAAGAAAAATAAAGAAAAGTTAGCTAACAGAATGTTTGGTAGTTGTTTATTCAGTAGCCACGTTCAAATGCTGCGTGCTCATAGATCAAAGAAAGTTTTTCTTAACAGGTGTAAGGGGGTACTCAAGACTATATGACAGCTTCTTGGTGCTAGACTAATCTTATTACTGAGTAAATAAAGTGCAATGACCGAACTTGACTTCAAAGTTTTCTAAATTTTCTTTAAAAAGTAAATTTCAGTTTGATTTTATTTGGTGTTGATTGTTTTTTTAAAAAATTTTAGAGCATAAGATTACCTCATGAAATAAATTCAGCTTAATAAACAGTTATGTAAGATCAACTATATTTTACCCAGTTTTTTTTTTCAAAAATGTTTTCTAAATAACAGTTTTGTTGGTTGAAAAATTTTACTTCATACCAAAGTTTAATAAATTTATTTTAGTTTATTTTTAATAAATATTTTTATCAAGTATAACAATAAAATAAGGTAATTTTACCTAAATTTTTCAATATCAATAATTTTCGCGGTTTTTAACTTTTTTTAATAAAATTTGGAAGGCAATGCGCTGTGACATTCCAAAATCAAAATGTAAATAAATAAGAGTGGAAATCATTATCGTGGGGTAGAATATACACCGCAACTGGAAAGCCAGTACCAAGTTTTGCTTCACTACCAGACATTGTTTATATTTTTTCTAATCTATTTATCAGTAAAAGGCGATTTTTAATACAATATAAATAAATAATCTTTGTTAAACGATTCTCCAAAATAATCAAAAGCAAACTAACGAAAAAACTAAAATATAATTTTAAAAATGGAGTAATTCTTATGATTTTTGTATGACTCTTTTATGAAAAACCGAATTGAAAATTTTCAAATTCCTTCACAGAAAAAGAACATAAGTAAAATTTTGCATTTGATAATATCATATTGAAAGAATAAAACTAATATTTTTTAATAAGTGTGCCAAAAAATTGTTTGTTATCAATGTTTATGTAGTCTCCATCCAGCCTCTGAAAAAATTGCCAATGGAGTAACTTAGAGCTGGTTAATTTCTAATACCCTTTCTTAACACAAGCCTGTACACAGCAGTTAGTTCGAAAAAAGACACTTTTGTATGGAAAAATCATGTACTTCACTTGTTGGAATCGTGTACACAATACAGCCTTTGAAATGCTGTACTCCGCGAAAATCTTACATCTATTGTGAATTTTAAGGTTGTGTACCAAATCAAAAATAAAATTCCGTATGGGCTTATGTCAAAATTATAAAACAAATGTTGGCAAATTTGTAAGTATATTAGTCTGTTTTGTTTTAAAAGTATATTTTGATTAATTACAATATAGATTAGTGATTTATATATCCTAATAGTAATTGATTGACAGATCCGCGTAGACATTCCGATCATATATTTAATAAGCCGCCATAAGAACCGGTTTTTTTGAAGGAGGTGTACAAGCATGTACACAGCGTCAGTCAACAAAGGGTATAAGTAATTCCTAAACCTAAATAATTGCACAGGACTTCGGAAATGTTTTGCTCTGAAGTAAAATTTTTACCACAACGAGGAATTTGCAAATGTAAATTATTTTTTCGAAATGAAAAAAATAGACCAACTTTATCAGAAAAATTTTATATCTCTATCTCCCGTAGGGATGAGCGAGACCAAGACCACATTGGTCTTGATCTTGGTCTTGGTCTTGACGTTTGTATCTAGGTCTTGGTCTTGCATTATCAGTTTTAGTATTGGTCTTGGTCTTGGTCATCGATAAATAAGTCTTGGTCTTGCACAAATCAGTCTTGGTCTTGCAGAGTTGAGTCTTGGTCAAGACCAAGACCAATTTCGCTCATCACTAATCTCCCGTTAGTTAAAAAAGCTTTACAAAAAGCTTTAATAATAAACAAAGAAAAATGTGTAAGTATACTGAAATTCCTAAAAATATTGAATTATTTTTATGTTGCATTTCATACTGATTCAGAATTGTCTCATTGTTTGATAAGGCACCAGACTGATGCATAGGTAAAACAATCCTTGCCAAATCCTTTTAAAGATTTTTCAATCTTTAACACTTTTTAATTGATACATGTCAAAATTCCCTGATGTTTGAACGTTTGTTTTAAAGGCTGCAGCA
Source organism: Acrocera orbiculus (assembly GCA_947359355.1). Lineage (NCBI taxonomy): Eukaryota > Metazoa > Arthropoda > Insecta > Diptera > Acroceridae > Acrocera > Acrocera orbiculus. The sequence continues at coordinate 8,810,187 of OX375757.1, forward strand.
ATTTTAATAATACTATTTTTGTTAATTTTTAACAATGGGCTAAAAGTAATTTGTAGCAATTTTGATGAGAAACGATAATTTTTGCTAGATAAGAAAGGACAATTTAGGAAAGTTGATTCTCTTAATTTAAAAGCTTAGTACTTTAGTTGTAAAAATACGATGGTTACACCAGAAAAGTCGACAAAATGGTTATTACCGATAATAAGGTAATGTTGCAAAAGATAATTGACTTTTTGAAGACATCAAAAGTCCCTGTAAAGAGGAAATGAAATACGAAGTAATCGAAAATTCAATATTTACCTGGTAAGGTAACTGTTCAAGAAGAAAAAACTACCAACAATGATTGTTTGCGCTAAATTCTTAGAATATTGTTCAGTTAATCAAAATAAATCCTTTTCTAGACTCGTTTTATTAAACAAAACTTAAAAACAGTATTAAGATGTTAAAGCAAAAAATCTCTCAAGAGTTCATAAATTTTCCAATATAATCTTAGCCCTACCTGTCAAAGAAACACCAAATTGCTTACAATGTCTTAGCTTATATTTTAAATATGTATATTAATCAAGCTTAAATATTGTCTCATCCTCAGTATCTAGTTTATAACATCAATTTATCGGGCTCAGACAGGACTGATCGTGTGCAAAGTTGTTAACTATCCTCGTAAGCCAAATGAATCTGATCTATTTGCTTGTGTAGCTAATGATTTATTATAAAAATTTTATTGATCCTTATATGTGTAGGATGGTATAAATAATTATCATTTTATGATTAATGAAAGGAGTATATCGCGTTATGTCAAGACAGATTCTTGCATATTTCTTGGGATTCAATTTAAATAAATTCTATCTAAGAAAGTGAATTCGCCTGCGATAATCGTCTATGTAGAGGATTAAGGGAAAAACATGAATTGCTTGAGAAAGATATCAAGTCAGAAATACAAAATTTGGAAAAGTTATTTGACTTTGTTGTTAAATGGGATCTTACTATTGGAAAATAGGATTTTTTGTAAAATGTTTGTAAACAGTTGTAAGATTCTTGACAATTAATTTCTAAACTTTGTACTGAAACTCTAAACAAATTTTCTATTGTTTTCATTCATGTAAAATTTGATTGATTTGATTTTTTTCTACATAAAATTAAATCATTTGTGATCATATGATTAGTGAATGTGTTAAATAATTTAATAATAAAAAAAATATTTCATATTTTATAATCCAATTATATACTGCAAATCATAATTTGCCTTAAGCTAATTATGAAATGATATCTTGGCACATCATTTCCAAGGCCATATTTAATCAGGTTTGACCTTCAATAGCCTTAGTAAACTTATTTATGTCATTTCAATAAAAAAAAGAAAAAAAATGAAAGTAATGAAGTAACAACCACTTGCACCATAGTATTGAAATTTCTTGTAATACCGCTATCGGGGTGTACTGATATAATTTTCAACAATTTCCGTATCTCTTCAAAGCAATATAATAGCCACTTGTCACGATTTTGACTACTGCAAAACTATACTATACTATTTAGCAGGAGCCAACTGACCACAAAGCCTGGATTCGTGACCATAATGACAGCTGAATAGACGTTACTGTTACTTTCGGAGATTTTACTGTCACCCACTTAAAAGCTATCGTACATCTTACAATGAAACCATTGTTTTCTTACTAGATTGGACTTTAAGGAATCTTAACCCCGTTTATTGCATACCATCGATTCTTGATCACTTTATTCATTTTGATACGTGACTTTTAGATTTAAGAAACTAGGATTACCTTGTCCTTTGTTATACTATATAAAAATTACAAAGTCATTATGATTATTTATAATTTTGAATCAGGTTTTAATGAAGTTGCACTTAATGCTAATATGCAATACATAAATGAGCTACTTTGTCAAATTAAAATGCACCTACCTAAATATTATACTAAAACTTTCTCTGTGTATGAAATTAATGCAATTACACGATTGACTGTCTGAAACAATAGCTGGAATCAAATTATTCTTTCACTAATTACAAGTGATAGTAAGTAAAAAAGTCATGGTTGCTAATGTGAAACTATGACCGGAACAGACTATTATTGCTAGTGTAATTTGGTTTTTTTTTCTAATAAATTTTAAGGATAAATCGTCATAAAATTAACATTAATATATTATACAAGAATTTTCAACTAGGAAATTTGCTTGCACGCACGAGAAAGTTATGACACCTAATAAGATCACGTTCACTAGGATTGAATGCATTCGCATTCCTTTAATTTGAATTTTCGCTTTCTTGGCTTTCACTTTGAAAATAGAAAAACTCAAATATATTTATTTATATATATATATAGGAATCTCTAAATCAACATTCCATAAGGTGCGCCTAAAGCAAGATCACTGATGCGATAAATTTAATTATTTTTTCACCAATTTAATTTAAGCATTCGTTTTTCCGAAGGGATATAAAAAAGTTGAACCTAATGCGAAAGTTGTTTATCAATTTTTTTATTTAATTTATTTAAATTCTACTTTTTGTGCAATAAGAGCCAAAGCATTTGAATCGAGTTAATAAAAGTGTTTTAGTATTGTAGTCAAGTTTTAATTAACAATTTGGTGATAATTTTTGAAAATATTGAATTTATTGAATAAAGAAAGATTTGCTAGTAAAAGAATTTACATATATTCTTTATATTTGTCTTATGCTGTTAATAATGAAAGAAGAATAGTTGTAACATTCCAGCCGTTCATAAGATAAATAACTTGCAAATCTGAACTTTTTCTCAACTAGGGATGATTTAATACAAAAGAAAAATCAAAAATGTATTTTTTAGGATGTTAAAATATCTTTCAACCAATATATGAACAAGGGTACTAGAAAAATACTGTGATAAAATTCATTGTTATGGTATCTTTGACTAAAAAAGGTCAAAGTTACAGAGATGAACCGAGAACAGAGATGTTACATGGTTATTTTTATTATGTGCTAGTTTATACATTCAGATAATATAAATATAATATATTTATAATTTCAGATGAAGGCTGGAGTGTTTTTCAATCTACGAAGGTGTTCGTTAAAGTAAATTTTGTAACAGTGATCAAGTGCACCCTATTTGCTTCACGTTTGCAAGCTTGAACATGCTGATACATTTCGATGGAAATAAGCCTTGGAAGAGCGGTTTTTTTCTAAGTCCTATTAAGCGTAAGTGAGCCGTATTTTCATTTTGTTTAGGGTCTAAGATCCCCATAATATAAGAAACAACTTCGTTTGTTTAAATTAAAGATAATTTCTCTGATTTTCAAACTTTCCTATCTACTGGTATTGCCCCGAATATTCTGAATTAAGAAAAATAGTGTAGACAAATGCAATTATTCCATTCAAAATGAAGTTGAAGCTTCCAAAAGTCAACTTCTGGCTTAACACAAGCCAAAATGCATGTAAAGGAAAATATTTTAAAAACTAAAAAATTACTCAAACATTTAGATATTTTGAGTTTTTTAAAATACTTTGAATATTATTTGCTTACTATGTACAACAATTTTACAAAAGTTTTGTTTTTCTCAATGTATACTAAAGCACCAAGCTTTCGAAGGCAATAAAATTCTTTTATAAAGATATTCACATTTATGTTCATCCTAATAAATAAATAATTGACATTTTCTTTGCATCCATCTTTAGCTTATGACCAGACTTAAGCTGTTTGACATTTCAATAAATTAATTAATCTCAATCAAGCACTGAAGCACCACTGACTAAAAACGTGCCCATTAATTAATTCTTTTTCTTTTTTGATTTCATCAATGCAAGCTTTTGAGTGCATTGTCGGCTTTTCTTAATAAGGACGACAAAGAAATTTTAAATAAATGAAAATATTGAAAGAAGTGACAGTTTAAATATGCGGGCATATTCATTGCATAATCCTAAATTGTATCAGGTTTTGTTTATTCATGCAATCAATCTTGGAATGAGATAAAAAAAACTTTTGCTGTACACAAAATTAAAGTAACCAAAAATATTTTTAAGAAATTTAATATTATTAGAGTTGCTGGTTTTTCTTTTTAATGTTTTCTTTATTCTCACTAAAGAAACTTTTTTATTAAATTTATTTGAAGCATTTTGATTAAAATTTTAACAGACTGAGCCATCAATAAGTAATATATTTTCATATTGAATATGTTTTATGTAGCTGAAATATTTTTATATATAGTAGCCTCCTTGAGATGAACATAAGACCTCTTCTTGAGTTCAAGCAATTTAGCGATAAAATTATTTTACGAATTTGCAAATATTTTTTGCAAAATTTATTTAGAAAATTAAGTGCAATGCATATAATTTTGAGATATTACTACTGTCTTAAATGGTTACCTTTTATGTTCCGCAGAGCATCACTCAAAACATCAAACACTAAAATTTATCTGTGATCTCAACCATATGTGCTTTAATTAATTTTATTACTTTTGTATTGGTTCAAGTAGCCATGATATGAGATGTGCTTATGATGACACATGCATTAAACATTCAAATTTGACTTGAATTTTTTTATTGAGTGGAACATCGCTTGTAGAATAACACATACATCAAGCAGTACTTTTTATACTTTCCAAAGGAAATCCGGGTTTAATTTATTTTCTTCATTCTTACTTGGTACAATATTTTATATCTGGGAATAATTCTTGTAAGTGAAAAGTTTCCATTAGGTGGTTGTGGTTATATACGAGTATTCTTCCCTATATTCTATAGTATTTAAGCTCACTTGTCCGAATGTGGAAATTCACCTAAAAGAACTAGAGAAATCTCAGAAAATAACACATTTTTTTACGACTCCAACCTCTTACCCTTAATTAGGACAATCTTTTCGTAAGAACACGATGTAAGAAGATTCGTGCATCTCCCCCCATTGGTGAGCCATTCCTTATGTATTCTAATATTTTTTTTCATAATTTGTCATAGGATTTATCTTTGTTTGATAATAATATCATTTTCAAAATGTTTTAACGAACAATTACAAGAGAAAATAAGAATGTGTGAATGATTTTGAAAAAATGAAAAGCGTTACATATCCTTTCCAACAAGAGACAGCGATGTGATTCCGATGTTTGAATTTTAATTTGATTTTCCAAAAGGAAATTAATATAGCGCCCCTATTTCGAGCTCAATTCCAGCACTAATAGCACTATTTGAGCGCTTGAATTAAGCTCCTTTTGTATATGAATTTCCATATGGGTTTCGCAGAACATGTGCCGATTTTTTTACTGTTCTTTGTTTATTTCCATGTCTACTTTTAGAATTACAACTTTATGGCAGCGTGTTAAGAATTTCGCCCATTGGCAATTTTATTTATTATTTAAAAATAACACGTGGGTGGGATTTTTGTATCGAGCAAAAATGATTAAAGTGATTAATATTATGTGTGTGGTATTATTATCTCATTTTTTTAAACTTTTATTACTGATTGATTACTGAGCTTAGCTATCCTAAAACATTTGTGTTTATTTTACTTAAAAAAAAAAATCTACTTGAAATTTCATGGAAGCTAAGGAATTATTTTAAAATTAGGAAATTAATGTCTTTAAATTATTTTAAGAAAAATAAAAAAAAAATTTAATTTTAATGTACAAAAAATAATTAAAGTACTCGAAAGCCCCTTTAAACTGAGCGTTTTTAAAGTGCTGGTTTCCTATAACATGGAATGTTCAAACGTCAATGAAGGCTCTTATAAAAACCAAGCACTTTGTGTTGATTTCAAAGCGCTCTGATAGGTCTTTCCGAGCACTCATTTCTCCTCTTCACTTTCAAGTGATGTTTCTCGCTTTTCTATAATTTCCGCACCTATCACATATTGCGAGATTTTGTTCGTCTCAAACCATTTACGATATGTATTATAACTATTGTTAATTGGAAGTTGATAATCTTAATAAATTTTTTAACCATTAGTAATTATACCTTTTGCAGGCAAAATTTATGTAATTTAAAGTTGTTAACAAAGGTTTCTGCAAAGAAAAGCGTTAAAAACTTTGTTCCAATTGGGTGTCGTCTTATCATCGCACATGTATTTTTATAATTATTGCGCTTAATATCAATTATTTTGGTATTTAATATAATATTTGGTTATATAATCTGAAAATTTCTAACGAAAAGGGTCCTATTCTTATAGGCTGGGCTATAGATTTTCTATAAAAAGTGTTTTCTTCTAAGTTTTAATATTTTTTCGGAACCACTTTTAATAACAAAATATATTGCTTAATATATTTTTAGTTATATCTTTAAAATATTTTCCAAAATAAGTGAAGTGTTATATTTTTTAATAACATTTTAGGCTAAAAGCCTGATCAAAATAATATTTAATTAGGTTCTTACGACTTTTAAATATAAGACAAAGTTTTTTCCCAGGAAGAAGTATTTGAGTTAAATTTTCTCACCAATTTTTCAAAATTCGTATAAAAAGAAAATAGCGAGAATTGTTTTACAAAATTAAATCCTGTTGTTATGTAATTAATATGTTTGAATTACAAACATAAAACTAATAAAATGAAAACAATCCAGAAGACCACCCAAAAACATCAGTTCTCTTAAAAATAATTGAAAGCAATAATCATTAAATCTTTCTTCAATCTATTTTCTAATTGTTAATTCTACTAGGCAATCTCTGGTCAATTGCTTTTGAACTAATCGGCAGACCATCAAACAATCTTAGTAAATATCATCAAAATTAGCAAAAACTTGGCAAGTTAAAATTTTATGAATATCAGCTTCCTATTGCTGTAAAATCTTTGAAACCATTAAGAATAGGGGGCTAGGTTCATCACGTGCATAACATCATAAAAACTCGCGGTAAAATCTAATTAGTTAATAGTTAGTGTATATATGTTATATATTAAGAAAAAGGTTAAAAATTTTTGCAATGGTTCGCTAACGTTCCGTTAACTTTTTACTAAAATGCTAGGTAAGCTGTCTATATAATTTATCAAAAACGTAACTTCTTTAAACTTCCATTTTTATAGGTGCCAATTGGTACTTGGCTATCAATTTATTGATCCATCATAGCCTATGATTAGCTTAGACGTGTGGTAAAACTGCCTAGTAAAGCGCACAAATTGATTTTAAGATAATAAATAGTTATATCATTTAGTTTCTTAGCGGGAGTTTGAGTTTATTTCATCTTTGTAAAAATATGTGCAAAATAAAACTACGTTTTTGTGGTTAATTGCTTTCAATAAAGCATTTAATCAGACTGAATTAGACAAAAAATAAAAAAAAAATATTTATTTCAAATGCAATTATGTTTGGCACGTTAGTAATGCTAGCAGTGTTGTTTTTTGTAGAGCTGCTTCACATTAGATAAATAAATAGAGAGCGGCTAATTACAGGCTCTTCAAATACAATCAACTTTTTACGCTCTCCTTAGTTTTTCAAAGTTTAACTTTATGCCAAATTTAATATTAAGTCAATGCAGTTGAACTACAATAGGTTAAGTTGCTACTATAAAATATCTATAAATGTCATTGGATAATTAAAGGCAGACTTCTGAAATTGAAAGAAGAAAAATTAAAGAAATTAACAGTTTACCTACAGCAGGGAAAAATTGCAAGTTTTACTACTTTTTTAAAAGTGTTTGCTAGACCTAGCAGTGTCTTTCTAACCTTTTCTCTGAAAAACCACATTTGGTTAAGATAATTCCATTTAGGGATTACATGTAAATTGATAAAATATAATAGGTCAGAAGAAGCAAAAAAATTTATTAAATTATCGTTTATTATTTCGATGGAAAAATTTCAAAAAGTAAGTCACAAGATTTAATTTTTCAAATGAGTAAAGAACTTCTGATAGGATTAATCACATGTCAGAGTGATTTAATCGAATAAACAGCCGAAATCAACAACAAAAAAAGCGATGAAGAAGATGAATTTAATGAATTTATGATAATCCATGGATGCAATGGACGCAATGGTTTGAAGGAACTAATAAACAGGTCAAAGTACTAGTTTTTAGAGCAAAGAAATGTCAATACATAACATTTTCCAATCGGTTCTTCTTATATATCCTCCTTTCTTCGTCGTTTTGTATATGCAGAGACTTATTTGGCAATTTTCGAATTCCGGTTTGAAGTGGAGCTGTTGAAGCTTAATTTAATAAATTTGAAATTGTTTTTTTAAAACCAAAAAAATTACAAACAATATCCAAAGGGTAGAAGAGAAAAAATAGTTGCTTTTTTTCTGAACTATGCCATTGAATCAGTTTTCATATTATTCCTAAAGAAAATCTTTAACCAAACAAGATTTTTATTATAAAAAAAGTCAACGTGAATTTATTAAATCTAGTTAGCAATTTTATTCAAAAAAGTTGTAGATCAAACGTCATAAGCATGCTATTTCCTCTTGATGTCAAAGAACTATTAACTATTTGTGTTTTTTTTCTTTTAATTTAAGTAGCCTCTTATTGCCCAATGACATTCATAGGTATTTCTCATCTTAATGCACAGTTCTATAAGTTTAAGCGTAAGGTTAGCAAAAGCTTTATTTTTCAAAAAACCAAAAGAACCGATAACTATATTTTTAGGTATTGGAAGAATCTATAGAATGCTTATAAGTATTCAACTAATTTCAAGTGCTTCTATAAGACATCCTCTGATAGCTTCATCTACGTTAATTTGTTCAATATAAAATTTCAAATTTCAAAGATGACTTGTTTTAGTTTCTAATCCAAGCTATTGGTTTTTTTAGATATCTCTCAGTTATATATAATTACTACAAAAAGATATTCCAAAAGAGAGAAAAGAAAATCCTTTCACTTCTAATGATAACACCTTGCAATTATTAGCCTAACAGGATTTACAACGGAATCAAATAACCCTTGGGATCAACTGTTAATTACTCTATGCATGATTGAACCCTAAGTTCAAGTAGCAGAGATATATCATCAGTTCACATAGCTGGATTCCCTTAATGCAACTAATATCGACACATCGCATAGCATAACAAATTCAAAAATCAGTCATCTATAACATCACAATAAACTAGGGCGTCTAATGTTGCTGGCCCTAAAGGTAAAATAAGATAATAAAAAAATATATTTTCAACACTACTATAGATCCGATACTTTCCGTCACAGCATGATTGATTTGCAATTAGTATTCATGTCCATAGATCTTGATAGTATTTAAATTTTGCTGACACCAGCCAAAAATTTAGATACCTTAACCGTTATATTAAATAAAATAATTAAATTATTGTTGTATTGTATTTAGAGTCATCTATTCATATTTAATTATCAAAAAATATGACATTCCAATGGTGGTTATTGTCGTTGATGATGCTGACACAACTGCCCAGCCTTAAATAGCAACTTAATAGCCATATTTAAGGATTGAACTTAAAAGTGGAGAAAGCTTTTTCTTTATGAAAGACAATTGCACGTAGTTATGCGGAAATTTTTCAATGAAGGAGTGTATTTGGTATTTGTGTCTATGAAATAACATATAAGTAAACTATGATGACTTGATTTCACTTAGAAACTATGCTTCATTTAAAGGTGAAAAGTGCGTTGAATCAATCAAAACAGAAATAAACCGAATATTTTGTTATGAACATTCAAAGAATTGTATGCCTAGATATGAATAACTATACAAAAAAAATTTAAATAAGATTTTTTGAAACTTTCTTAATTGCCTGAAGATTTTCAGTTTTTTTTTGGGTTTTCTTTAAATATTTATTTTGTTATATTACTGTTATTTAGTCCTATATATTAAAATAGATTAAGCTTAATTGAGTTTAAGTTTGAATACCCTTTTTCTCTAATTTTCTGAACTTCTTATTTGAGACTTTTGATATGGTTTTAACAATGAATGAAAAACTTGATTATATAGCTTCCAATCCAAGCATATTTGCATTTTTGAAGCTAATATGTGTTCTAGTCAGCTTAAAACTAAAAATAATGTTTTTTTTTATCGTTAGATATTTAGTGTGAACATTCAAAAACTACCGTCATAAACAAGCCGAAAAATTAAACTTAAGTTAGTTTTTTAATGTAAACTGAAGTGTGCAGTATTCAGAAATATCTAAAAGCAATAAAAATGGCTTTTATAGGAAGGGATATTATAATAGATATAACAAAGATCAGTCAATATATCTTAAAAATTAAATTGCAGGTGACTAAGTAGAGAAAAGGAAAAGAAAGTCATCTAAAGTTAACAAAAATCTAATAGTAAGCTGCCAATTTTGTAGCTTCTATATTTTGGAATTCTCATAGAACTCTGCCACATGTTGAAATTTGTGTATTTTAAGAAAACAACCCTAAAATAACGATCTCAATGTGTTGTAACTTAGAAAATGACTTAGCGAAACTACTAAATTGTCAAAATACTTCAAGCCTGATTTTATATTGACAGAAAAAATTCAATTTTTAGGAATGAAAGGCTCAAAACTCACAAAAGGAACCCTTCTTACTTTGGTTTTTAAATAAAAATGTTTAAAGTGAATTATAAATCCTTTTGTATATAGTAAAAATCTGAAAAATTATATTTTTTTAGTGTTTGTTGCACAATGTTTTTTAGTTATTAAATAAATAAAAACAAGGGTTCCTTTTATCGATATAAATACATACATATGTATTCAACCCCCTTTGCTACTGAAGAATTTGAAATATATTTTCAACGTTCTTTCAGGCTCTTCGGCCTTAAAGCCCAAATCCAAATTTTCATGGACTTCCTGGGGCTATAGGTTTTAAATCGAAAATAGCGAGGTTTAAAGGATGCTGTACTTTGGATAAAAACGTAAATGTTTAAATTTGATCTCTTGAACCTTCTATATTTAGGAGCCATTACTAGAAGGCAATCAAATAAAACTAAATGGATTCGACAGTCTTCTTAACTGGTAGTAATAGATTAACTGTGGCAAAAATACTAATCTAGTATTCTTAAAAATTCCAAATTTGTGTGGGAAATTTCTAGTATGTGGAAAGTATGATCCTCGAAGATCTTATAGTTCTTCGTATTTCTAAATTTTAATCAATATCTAAATTTTTATTTAAATATATAAACGGCCATCATTGAAATCAACTAAGAAAAAAATAACCAATGATATTCAATTGTCACACACTTACCTTTCGGCAGGTAAGTCTTAATATCAAAATGAAGAAGATCTGCCCCAATTGGCATGTTTATATTATAAAAATATTTTTATTTGTATAAAAATATTTGATCTTTGCCCACTTGCTAGTCTGCCCTGCAAGGTGGTTGAGCTTATCTCTCAAATCCTGCCCCACAAAGTGTCAAGTACTAGTAAAAACTTCATAAGATCTTTCGTTCTTTCGACAATTATTCGATAGTGATTAATTGTGAAACTAAGGTTAAATCTGATGTAAACACTCTTTACAACAAAAAATAATAACAAGTTTTTAACAGATGAAAATTGTACCAATCTAAAAATGCTAGGGCTCAGTATAAATTCTTCTTTTTTTTATACGAAGCAAAAAGTAGTATTCTGGCCACTGTAAACCTTCTAGAAAGCGTTAATTAGACTATTTCTAGATTAGTGTTTTTGAGGAATGTTTATACTCATTAGATTTTTGACTGCATTATTTACAATACATATTTTCTAAAAAATATAATTTGTACTTTTTAAATAATTTTATTATATTTACAATCATTTATCTGTTATAGCGGCAAGATTGATTGATTTTCATAATTCATATGTAATAAAAGACTATAACCACTGCCACTTAATATCCTTTCCTTTATTTACTAGATTTTTATATACCTACAGCCTAAATTATCTCTTCCGAAAAACTTGAATAACGACATCTCATCAAGAAATGTGAATCCGAAAACTTTCCCATCCGGTGATGTCAAGAACTCTGCATCCGCAATATCCTGAGTTTATATACATAGAATTCAAATATTTTTATTTAAATCCTTTTTATGTAAATTTGATGGTAGGACAAATTTCAATCTGTTTTTATGATAAACCAAAAAAAGAAATCATCAATAATTTTTTCAATTAAGTTCGGAATCTGTTATATTTATTTTGATATAAAGAAAAAAATCATAGTAAACCTATTTTTACTTTAATTTATAAGTGAAAAAATTAAAAAAATTACAAACAAAAAATCAATTAAATAAAAATTTTAATAATTCAAGTAGTGCACGTGCACTCTTTTTAAAATTTTCATTTCTCTTAAAATTTTAGATGACAAAAACTTCTCTTAATAATGTTTTATGTATCTCTTATTTATTGGTATAGTAGTTTTCAGCGCCAGTCTAAAGAAAGACATACCAGTAAAAATTACCCAAGTCAAAAATTTCAGTCTCGTGCGAGCATTCGAATTAACATGTTGTGGATTTTATATTAAAGAAGCGCGTCGGTTTTTTTTTAATTCACTACCATTTTATATCAATTTTCGCTTATTACTGATTATATTTTTCAACAAAAACAAAAATTTTTAAGCAGCGTACGCAGTTTTCGATTTTTCGCAAGTCTGACATTTTAGCTATAAGAAATTTTCACATCAAACTTGAATAAGTGCGGTTTTTGTAGCTGTTTTTCTTTTATTTATAAACTCAGCACGAATCAAGTTGATTTTTGTTTTGCTTAATTTCAATTTTTTGAAGCAAGTAAAAACTGTCGCGGATTAGTGAGTGCTTTTTTTTTGTTTTTTGATTTGTGTAAAATTTCTTATGTGGCACTCAAATAATATGCCAGAGTGAAATAATTTTTTATTAAATAAAAAAAAATATTTCAATTTATCTAGATTTATAATAGATAAATTATAAATTCAAAACAAAATTATAAAAAAAAGTTATACAACGGGGGAAATTTTCAAGTTAACAGCCTTACGCATGTGGGCGAATTAAGCTCAAATTTTTGCTTGATTCAACAACAACAACAATAACATAAAATTCCTTAGGATGAGTACACGGAATTCTGAATGCCGTAAATTTGCACCAAATATTTTCAATAAAAGTAAGTGTAGCCACTGTTTTCGTCAACGTGAGGAACACAGTGCTGCTGCCTTGGAATGTAATAGGGTGAGTTTTTTTGTTTGTTTGTTTATATTGATTTCTAATTTTCCCCGTTTGAAAATTAATAATTTCCTTTGAAATCAAACGATTTTTAGATTTTCTTATTAGTGTAAAATGTAGAATTAGTTAAGAATTAGTTAGTAATTTTTTTAAAAACAAGCCACGATTAGTCGAAATTGTGGCAACTGTTACAATTTTTGTGTCATCATTTTTTTTTTTCTAACGTATTTATGGTTACATATGCCTCTGAGAAAGGATTATTTTTGAATTGGTGGCTCTAAGCTGTCATAACATTTTAACTAATGATTTCTTTCCTTTTTGGAAATACCCGTTGTCAATGAATGAAAATCAATGAATCAATGAATATTGTTAGAATATTGTTAGAAACATAACATTCGCTTTCCTATTTACTTTCAGCAGAAAAAACTCACTGTTGGCATTTAAAATTTTTCTGTTCGTGAATAATATGTAATGTTGACTAGTGAAAATTGATCAATGCAGCATGTAGAGAGTTGCTATCACGTCTATTTTTCAGTCATAATTCATACAGGCTTGAGCAGAATATGCAGTCGCGATTGTAACCAGGACCATTCATTCTGATTTCCATTTCTAACAAAATTCATTAATTTTTTCCCAAGAAAGTAGCTTTAAGTCTTAAAGTTATTCTGTTTTATTGATAAAGTAGATTTACCTAAGAATTCCTAGAATATGCTTGATGCACATTTGCCTTACTAGGAATAAAATAAATGTCCTAAAATATCAACTCTACTACCCAAATATTTTAAGTGAATTAGGAGAATTAATAATAGAACATTAGTTGTGATTATTTGTGACAAACAAAAGATTATTTCTTCGTGACCAGGTGCTACTAAAGAATGTTCCAAATAATATTATTCTAGAAAAAAGATTAGTTGTTACCAAACAATTAAATTTTAGTAAATTTTATTAAATGAGTTTTATTTTTAAGGTTACCCTAAGTGCCGAGTTTGTGTCTAGTAAGTCTAATGGGACATAATTTTAAATTGACTTTTCTATCTACATTAATTTAATAATATATATCAATCAACTCTAATCAACTCATTTGTTATCTTTTTATGGATCCTTTAGCCAAACAATTTGATAATTCAATCTTTTTTCTCTTCTTCTTCTAAACTTTGCCACATTTTTGTGTATATAAAGGTTTTCCAACAGTGCTACATTTTGCCGCTCGGGTTTTTATGAATCTGTATAAAGACTATTGGCACCAAAGGGTTTTTTCCTTTGCAGCGTTTTTCAGCTGTAAATTTCTTGAGGCAGGGTGCTGTGATTTTCTTCTAAGAGAATTTTGTTTCTTGCTTAAAAATATTAATACAGCAAAAGTTTTTTTCCACTAATGTACATTCAAAAAAGCTATAATTTTGATTTATTATCAATCACCTCAATTAAATCTAAATAAAATCCATCAACTTAAAATTTTTACTTATTCATCAAAAATGACCATTAAAAAATTTATCTAAGTAAAATGTATTCAAAAATCCTGCTGCGACTATGACTGATTAAAAGTATTTACAATAAAAAACAAAACAACAACAACAATAACAACAAAAGACACTCCTAATAGCTCCAGGTAGATATTTTTTAAGATGTAGCGCCATTAAATGTAAATGGATTAAATTTTAACGGTGGCTGTATAAAAATTGATTAAAATAACAAAACTTAAATTCTTACTAGAATCTGGTACTCCGGATATGAGTGTTCCAAAATAGCAAGTCATTCTACAAGTGGCACACTTCAATATTGAAAATCTGAGTATGTTGGCTTAATTTATCTTGTTTCTATCCCATATAAAATTTGGAATATATTATTTCAACCGTGGCCAGCATTGTAGATATTTCCCTTGAAGTATTTACAGTAGTTTTCTTCTGGTTTTGAAATCATCAAAATGTGTTTAAAGGGTTCTTAACTATAAAAAAGAAGGGCATTTTTTTGTTGTGTTTATTCGACACTGTGCCTTTAATATTTGGTAAATGCTTAAAAGTATTAAAAATGGTAACATGGACAATTTGAATGGCACAAACTTATTCGAAAATTAAATATTTGCGACAGATTTTTTCTTCAGTTTCTGTTTTTTTTGTTTTATAAAAAAAAGAAGTTTTTTTTGTATTTCTTTACTCTAAATATATAAAAATGGATGAGTCATTTTGCTTTGTTTTGGGACTTGTCAGATAATTTCCATTAAAGTTTTTTATATCTTAGGTATCTAATTGATTTGCATTAAGCTTTAAGAAAAATAAGTCTGAGAAAAAAAAACCAATGTTTTATCACTTGTTTAAAATTTAATTAAATATTTTTTATAGTTTTTTTATATTTTACATACATAAAAATGATATATGTAAATAATAAAAAAAAAGCTAAAAATTGAAATGTTGAATATCCTCATTCATTGGAAAGGAAGTTTTAATATTGTCAGCTGATTATTTGGCTTTGCACTAGGCTGCAAAGTAATAAACTTTGGTTAAGTATTCTTCTTTTTGTAGATATAAGGAAGGCTTACGTAACATACGGAAATCAAGTTATCTTTGATAAAATAAATTTATTTATGACCATTTAAATCAAAAGGACCTTAGAATATTCACTTATCTTTTTGATGTGTGCGTGTAAACTCGTGTAAATTTTTTTATGCATAGCACCGTTTATAGCCGACAAAAACTGAATTATACCATTTTATGTCACAGCCGAGTATCTTCCTTTCCGTATTTAAAATGGAATCCTACTTAAAAAGGTTTTTATACTTTTTTATGGTACAAAGTGTTGAAGTGTTAAGTGTACTTTTGAATATTTGGTGGGATTTGTATGGTGTAATTTATTATTAAAAATTTTTTCGTTTGATCATGATAAAGCTTGATCACATACGCCACGGACAACACTGCAAAAAGCTAATAAATATATTTGCTAGCTTTTGAGGTATGCTGTTTACTCCCCGAGTATTGCTCCAAGTGGCTTTCACTTATTTCATCCTTTATAAAATGTTTTCCTAGAAAAAACGTTAAATGTTAAACGGGATTTGTAAAATGATCTTAACAGCAATGGAACTTAAAAGCTACCTGGGAGGAGGCGGAAAATCGTAGATAGAGGTGGAAAATAAAGCAGGGTATTCACTATATTTCCGAATCAATGATTCGGCTCTCTCAGCCAATATAAAGTATATGGCTGAATCATTTGTGAGTAAAATATCCAACATGTTGGATATTTTCTCTCTTATTCTTCATTTCAATATACTTTAAATGGGAACTAAGAGCCGAATCATTGATTCGGAAATATAGTGAATACCCCGCTTAAGTCATTGATTAAAAATGTTAAATTGTGTTTTATTTAAACCTTTTAATATTTCCCGCAAAATCCTCAGGGCTAGAGATTGAACTAGAAGTTAAAAAACACTAAATCGTAATTATGTCAATTATAATTTCTAATGATAATTTTTCTTTTGAATGGGGATTAAAAAATGCAATTTTTTCATTGCATAAAATACTATTTTTAAGGATATTTAGTAAAAATTTCAAATCAATGGGAAAAAAAGGTTAAAAACGACGTTTTAAAAGACTTAAAAAGTCATCGGCATTCAAAAACTATTGTAGCACTTTATTTAAAATTTTATATTATTTCTACTTCTAAAACAATTCCCCCCAACGATGCTTCTTTCACACGGTTTAGGGGGTTATAAAATGACAAAATGGTGAAATTTTTTTGTTGAAAAAATTCTATTATTTTGACTTCAAATGAACCCAAAAAGCTTAGTATTGAAAAATATCGTTGGTGATAGGAAAAACTTATGTTTTATCTGCATGAATTTGGTTTGTGATCTCAACTATAATTCAGGGCTGAGATCAACGTAATTTGGTTATTTTGAAAGGCGACATGGGAAATGAATTAGCCATTGGCTTATTTCTAATTATCCAAAAAATTTACGGAACTTTTTCAAAAGTTGTTTAATAGTTTGCAAAATATTTCAATATAAGTATTTACTTTAATTATATCTCTGAAACAAAATTCATAAATATCCTGTTTTTTGCAATCATTTAACAGCCCCTCATCCCCTCTTTCTTTTATGAAAAACTAAATATATGAGACTGAGAAATATTAACAATATAAGCATAAACGGAAATCTGTGAAAGAAGAAAAATAGTAGATTAAAAGCAAAATCATACAAAATAACCGAATTTGTAGTTTTGCAACATTTAAAACAAAATATTAAATATTGTTTTTCAAAATTAGAAAAATTATTTATATATATATGTTCATATTTTATCAAAATTGAACAATCAGGAAAAGATAATAATAATAAATTTTTCGATTTGTCTGCTTTGTCTATATTTTTCTTTGGGTAAATAAAAAACAAAAAAAAAGTAAATATAATTGACTTGTCATACAATAATTTTCTCCTTAGATTTTCTATTTTGTTTAGTGGTAGAACGTCTAAAACGTACAATGCGGCAAAATGCGTTTAATAACCTTCCACAAGATCAGCTTGAATTGAAATAATTTTCCCACCATTTTCAAGTAATAAAAAATGTGACTCATCCATCGACATTGAGCTATATTTGAGATGCCCCAATACATAAAAAATACACACAAAAAATGTACCATATGCTCACAGACAATTATCTTTTATTATATTTTAGTTTTTTTTGTTTTTGTGTATTTTTTATAATAATATATTTTAATTCTATATTTATGAAATGTGTTTACATGGAGAGAAAATGGTTTACCTCTTGTACACTCTCTAATCTAAAAGATCATTTGTCGGGATGTTGTGTTTTTTTTTTTTTTTTGCTTGACTATTGTACTTTTTTATAATACGTGTGTCCGTATTGATTGCAGTCGACACACAAAGTGCGGATATTACTTGAAATTTCTCTTTCAGTCAGCAAGTCTGGGCTTATTCAGATGCGGATAAAAAAAACATTATATCTGTAGTAAGAGGGAGATAGAAATCAAATCATTCTGAATATTTATATATTTCTGTTAAGTTGATAAACATCAATGCAATTTGTGCACGGTAAGCTGGATTTATTTTATTATGGGAGTCATAGCACAGATTAAATTTTTTTTTTTTTTTTTTGTTTTGATCATACACAAAATTTGCACTTGCTCTCAAGTTGTGTATAGTCGTAGTAAAACAGAATCAATCTGAACGTGTACTAGATTTAAATTAATACTAAATAAATTATTGTCTTATTTAGTTTGTGCTTCATGAATTCTTTAAAAGTTATTAGGTATGAGCCCAGATAATTTTTTTGAACAAAAAAAAAAAAATTAACTAAACATATATTAAAAAAAAATATAATATATATCGAAAAGAAAAAATATCCTGCTGGTTAAAGGCTTTGGTAATCTTGTTAAATATCATAATGAGGATAATGATCATACTACACCTTCCATGATAAAGGTATTAGGATGATGGCTAAGTAATCGAATCATTGGTCAGAGTGGTCAGAGTCAGGTCAGGCTTAATAACATGTTTTGCCAGTTTTTATTCAATTTGATATTTGTATGTGTGTGTGAGTGTGTGTGTTCCATAAAAAATGTGGCTGTCAAAAATACTTCCTCTGATAATATATACAGATATACATATAAATTTTTATATTGCTTTTTTTTTGTTTTTTTTGGCTTTGGATCTCATATTTTTTGTACTTGTTGAGCTATACTTTAGGAGGGATTTTATTTTATTTGGTAAGAAGAATCTTTTGTGTTTCCTTTTTGAATAAAAAAATATATGTTTTCAATCTTTGTTCTATTTTTCTTTTGGGACATTTTGGTTATATATACGTTGCTTTTTTTTTGTAAAGGTTGTAAAGTAGATTGGAATTCACCTTTTATATGTATATAATTTTTTTTCTTTTTTTGTTGTTGATAAATTTAACTATACCTGTGCACTGTTCGAACCTGTTGCTAGAATATACATATGTGATGTGCGTCTTAAATGTTCACATAAATAGTGGCACACTTGCAGTTCAAGGTTAGTGAAGGTGTGTACATAGTGACCTTACTAATTGTCATAGATAACATTTTTCTACGTCTACAAAATTTGTTTTAATTGGAACTTTTTTATGCTATATAAATTTTATTGTTCATTTGTTTTATAATTAGGAAAGCTATGATTTATATTATTTTATTTTAATTTTGATTATTGCGAAATTTTTTTACTTTATTTTTTTGATAATTGAAGAAAATTAGTTCATTGATTCAAAATTTTAATGATTTTTATAGGTCAAGGCTAAAATTTCATTTTAAAATAATTTTGGAATTTATAAAATAGTCAAAAAAAACAAGACTTGATATTAAGTTTTTTAGTTAGCTATAAAAATTTTAAAACATTTCTTACTTTTCTTTTCTACTACTATACAACACATGAACATTACAAGAAAAAAAAATATTTAACAGGATATCTGCTAACATAATATCTAAATAGTACGTCATTTCAAAGGTTCTACTTAAATAATTGTGTTGCTTAGCAACTCAATTTTCTTCAGTGTCTTCTTTTATTTTCCAGAAATATAAAAAACAAAACAATCATGAAAATCTATAATTAAATTTGTTCATAAAAGGGGGAAAAATAAATTATGTACAATTTCTTATATTATTTTTCTTCGGACATTGCTAAAAATATTTATCAAATCAAATGTAAAATATGAGAATTGAAAATGAAAATTGAAGAATCAATGATTTTCCAAAAGAATTGAGGAATTTATTAGATATGAATACGTAACAACAAAATAACTGAATAAAAATGTAACAAAATTTTGAATAAAGCTTCAGTAATTACTTATTATGTTTTTTTTTTTTCATTCCCTTAAACTTTAAAAGCTTTCAATCCATTTGATTAGTTTTGGCCAAAAATTTTGAAAAATTCGCCTGTGTGCTTCGTCTCGAAAACACACAAATAATGAACTGTTTGAAAGAATTAACATTAAAAACAAAAAGGAAAGAAATAAGGAACTAAATAAATTTACTAAATAAATTTTTTTTTCAAATTTTTGAAAATTTTTCAATTAAATTATTAAAGTTGGTAGACTCCATAATTTCTTTACTATTTTTTAATTTTTCAGGTTTGAAATTTTGCCGCCCCTTTAAAATCTCTCACTTCAGGCTGTAGCTTATTTAGCCTATATTTAAATCCATCTCTGCATTAAATCATACAAAAAAAAAATTCAGAATAAGCCAGCATTTTTATAAGGAAAAGTAGAAAAGAAAAAAGCATTTAAATTCAGATTATTTTACTGATGAATTTAAAAATGTTAAGTATTAGTTTTGGTTCCCTGGTTTCTATGATATATAATTTTTATATTTAGGGTAAATTAAGTAAATTTGGTACGATAGTTTTTCTAATTGTAACAACTAACGGCTTTGTTGTTCTATAAATTCAGGTATAATATTCTATCAGAAAATTAATCGCTGAAGGAAAAGATTCTAGGCCTTTTTTGCTTGTAAACAAATTACTCTCTGTACAAAAGTACTCAATAATTGCTTCGTAGTTTCGATCTTGAATATCTTCTATTTCTTCATAACAGTTACTTTGTTTCTTTCAGTAAAGAGTTGTCCTGTTGCTTACATTATTAATCACTACTGTTTTTTTTTTGTGTATTAAACAAGCTTAATTCTCTAGACAATAGTACACTAAGAATTTACTGATAAGGCTTCCATTTTCTTTATCTTTACTCAGAGCAAAAAATGAAACCAGTCTTGTATCTAATAATTTCTAATCGTCATGTTTCACTTAAATTTATTTTAAACCAAATAAAATTAATAAATCCTCCATGTTTTTTTTTGTTTTTTTTTTGAATCTTTTATTAGAAATTTAACTGGAGAGTAGTCATAAGGGCTGTGTCTAGATTAATGTTTAGGGCAGCGGTTTTATAGGAGTTTTGAGGTGCAGTTATACTCAATAGTTTGTTTGACTTTGATATTTTGATTGAAAATATATAACTTATGGTTTCTAAGAAGTTCTATTATATTAAATTGACTTACGGTAAATAATAATGCATTATAAATGCAATAAAATTAGTTTAAATGTACAAATTATACTTTTCTAAAAGATTTGTAATGTAATTATTGCAGTTAATATACTTCTGAATATAACTGCGCCTCAAAACTCCTATAAAACCGTTGTCCAAAACGCTAATCAAGACACCAAGAAAAGGCTGTATGTGAAAATTAATTCAAACTAATCTCATTTATATTACTTGTAAATTTTTAGTGTTGATTTTATCACGTACGCTTTCAAATCTGACTTTAACTATTTTAACTAATAACTACTTCCATTCTAACTTTGACCCCAGATTTGTAAAATTATTCTTAATTAGCATATGAATAAAGTAAACTCCATAGAAATATGATTGTAAGTATTTTTTGCTTTATTTATAAGAACTATTAACATTCTTAACAAAAAATCACTAATAATGCTAATGACCGCAAAAACTAGCTTAAGCTACAAAAAAAAAATAATAATAAGAAACAAATTAAAATAATTACTATTTTAGTAATCAATAAAAGATTTATCAATTAAAATTAATTTTATTTTTAATATTAGTCATATTAAAAGCTATGCCAATTATAAAATTAAATAATTTCAATCGAGGTAACAACAAAACAGCATGAGTTATTTCTAAATAATTTTAATAATGCCTAAATTAGCGAATAACCTAAAAAGTATAATCAAATTTTTAGGCAATTAAAATTAATAAGGGACCACATACTTAGTGAGTTTTCGTGCGAAAGATTTGACAAACTAGTAAAAATTGGTTACTTGGCTTTATTAATGGTCTTAGACTGCTAGTTTTATTAGTTGTTGTTTTTGAAAAAGCAGAAAAAAAAATTTAATTTCAAATAATTATATTAATGAGGTAGTATTAAGGAATTTCCAATCTTGCTCTTTTTTCTTTTATATTCTGTTTTTGTTTTGTTTTTTTTTTGCTTCAAACTAAAGTAAATTGCTAAGAGATCCCACAAACAAAAATTTTTTTCCCGCTAACAGAATCAATGACTAATATTATTCTATATAATTTATTAGAATGAATTTTCAAAGATCTAAGAATCGATCAATCTTCCAGTTATTCATTTTGTACCGTTATCAAATCACTTGCAAGTTGTGTATGAATTGGTGTTCACCTTCACAATAGAAATTTATTGGATATAATGTAGGTGTCATTTTGATGTGAGAATTTTTGTTTGTACCAAAAGAGCTTTTAAATTCGAATATATAAGGTTAACAAGTAAATAAATGTATTAGTGTCAAATACTATATATATATAGCATCTGTGTGTAACCGCATTCACGATCGCATGCCAAGGTATTCTTGGGTTTCATAGCTTCCATCATGATTACCAAAAAAAAATTTAACTTTTATTTTTATTTTATTGTTTTCTTTTTTTTTTTTCTTCTTCTGTTATTAATAGTTTTCAGTTCCAGTTTTTTTTGTTTTATAAATATCAAATTTAATGACATAAAATTTTAAAGTTTCTAAAAATCGCACCTAAAAAATAGGTAACTCAAGGTCAAACTTCTATCCATCGATTTGCTTGACACTATGACCAATGTATGGCAAATACTAATGATCAAAATTATTTAAACACTTCTTATGCAATCTTTTGCGTGTGATATGTATAAAAAATTAAATTTTTTTATTTTCGGATACATCTACATTTTTATACGATATGTAACCAATAAGTATTTTGGCATAAGTGATAATATACTATGAAATGTCAATTATTTCTTAAAAGTCGTTAATTTCCTTTCTAATTTAACGCAAATGTCACATGTATTCTTTGATGAAGTCAAGGAGAAAACATACACAGCTGTAAAAATAGGGATAAAATATCAATGAAAGAAGCTATATTTTAAAGACGCAATGAATACTTTTCCGAAAAGAACATCTATGAATTTATTTGGAAAAAGAAGCCTAAATTTGTCGTTCTGTAAACTTTCTGTCGAAAAATTTTTTATTTTATAACCCCCCAAACGGTGTAAAATAAAAATATGATTAGAGGAAAAAGTTCCAGAGGTAGGAATTGTATAACATTTCAAATAGCTTTTAAATGCCGATGAACATTAAAAAAGGTACAAAAGCTGAGGAGATTCAAATGTCAAATGACAACATAACAATGAAAGTAATGTCTTGCTTGACTTGAAACTTTAACACATCGTTCTCAAGTTATTATTCAATACGAAAACACAGCAGAAAATTGCCTCCATTTACAAATTTTTCGATGACAAAATCACTGATGTACATTTTCTAACTAACATTTTAATTATTTAACAATTTTAAATATTTTATTATTGAAGACAAAGAAATAGTTGTAATTAAAACCAAAAATTCTTTATATCAAATTTTTCCATAAGTTCATCTTTAATTTTCATGCCAAAGCCAAAAATTATTTAAGAGGAATTTTGAAATTTTTTTTATAAGCCTTTGAAATGAATTTTCTTAGGAAATTAAAAATAATTGTTTCTATTCTTAGAATTCCATAGACTTTTGTAAGGAATATGAAAGGAATCCTCTTAAGGGAATTTTCTAAAATTGTTTGTATTTATTTTTTAAGTTCTTCATAAATATTTCTGCAAGGAAGTCCTTGGTAATATTGTATTTCGTTTCTACTTAGCCATAGCGTATTGCGTATCTGCATTTCAAAAGCAATCACAATACATTGAAAAAAATATATGATCCAGTCTAATAAGGTAAACTTACATTAAAACATATAAGTTTTCACGGCTCAATTAATCTGGTAAAACAAATTATTCCTTCAAATACTTTTAAAATACTGCGCACTAATCAATTCCTTTTTCGTTTTCAAACTCTCAAAAATACAACGTGCTTCAATGTTATGTCTTTATATTTTTATCATAAAATTTGTTACATATGTGTGACGATAAACTCTGTTAACGTACCCACAAGTCACGCAAATGTGACTTTGTTAACACAACAAAAAAATGTTCAATTGAAGTCCATAATGAACACGTTTTCATTTATTTGAAATAGAAATAAGAACACGTTTCAAAGTCAAAGCTACGCATATTCTGAATCCATATGTATAGTATATATTTTTTAGCTTACATTAATTATTATAGATAAAATTTAATCTCTACCTTAAATTTTTGTGCTTAGTTCTAATGTGACATTTATTAAACTATAAACATTCCGTCTAATACTTTTCTTATCAGAATTTTTGCTTTATATTAATTAAAAAGATTTTCCACATGTTTTATCAGTTTTAATTGTCAAAAATGGTTTCCCTTATTTTAATGTTTAGGTGTTTTTTTTTCATATAATTTCAAAATTGATAAATCTGATTCAGTTTTATTATAGAAAAATCTTGTGTGAAGCTAAAATTTAAAAAAAAACTGATGCCATAATGTTTTAAATGGATTTTATTTGTATCTATTTTTGAATCTTTTCCCCCTTTTGAAAATTTCTCATCAAGAATATCCAGAATTAGTTTTAAGTAGGTTTCTACAAATATTTTTATTGACACCTAAATTCTTTTTTTGTAATAAAAATGTTTTTTATAAATATAACAATTACTACGAAAATATGATAAAATTTACTTAAATTTAATTTGTCTTTAAATTTGATCCTTATTTATACCAATGATTGCTTTAAAATCTTTGAAACATGAGTTTTTTTTGGTAAAATAACAAAAGATTTAAATTTCTTTGGTATTTCAAAACGCCTAAGATTTGATTAATTACGCCACCTGCTGTCAATAAGTAAAACTAGCTATATACCACATGAATGCTTCATTTCTTTCTTGCTCCTATATTTATTTCTTATGTTAGGTCTTTTTATGAGGATGACTGTTTCTTGCTCATTTAAGCTGAGAAATCAACACAGGCTAAAAAATTGAAAAGAAGATTGCTCATTTAGAGTAGTTTGTTTTTCTTTTAGCATTTTTGCCACAGAAGCTTTTATGTTTAGTTATAAAAAAAAAGAATTGACGTTGTAATTTTATAAAAGTTTGTAGGGTTTAACAAAAAATTCCTTGGATGCCTATTTTTACTTCTTTGCAATAATAGTTATATTTACTGTTATCGAAAATACGTAAAAAGTGAATATTTGAATATTCAATTAATAATACATGTTTCTTGTGGGATTGTTTTAATACCGAACCAAACCAAATTTACTATAGCAAATTGTTAAAAATATTAACTAAAAACTTTGGTAACTTGTTTATGTTTAAAACAGAAGAATAAAAATGGTGCAAATCATTAAGGATTTGCCTTATTCTTGACTAGCTTTGACGTCTTTTACTGATGGTAAAGTCGCCAAAAATAAAAATGCTTGAAACCTTTGATGAAACGACTTAAGCTCATATTCACGACTTATGGATTCGTTTAGGTGACGATTTCATACTACAATACAAATATTACTACTAAAATATTTTCACCAACATTCATATTTGCTTTGTTATTTTTACTGCTTTCGCATATTTAAATTTTTTTCATATTCATATTTTTTTTTTCATCAAAGATGGGAGTTCCAGTGGATCATTTTAGTTTTCACAATTCTATAAGTAGCTCTGATGTCTTCCAATGAATATGTTAGATTTGAAACGCTCGGTTTTCTTGTAAAATTTATTTCCTACAAACTTGAATCTTCTACAAGGCTATTTTTGACAGTTTATTGACTCTAAAATATTGAAAATAATTGGAACGAAAATAGTCAACATAAGCTTTACTTATTTAGGTAATAATAGTCGATGTATCACAGTTGAATTTATTACCCGCAATTGTTCATTTGGTTGTCAAATAAAAATCCTAATTTCAATATAAAATCAGAAAATATGTTTTAAAACTAATTAACATCAGTTTATAGAATCAAATCCTTATCCATATTACATTTTGTAATAATTTAAACTTGTAGTATTTGCAAGAGTTTTTTTTTTTGTTTTTAGCGTCTAAGTATTACAAGCCTGAATAATTACAAAATATTTGTGCAATCAAAATTTCTCAATTAAATAATAGCTTAAACATTTTTTTTTGTTACGAGCTCTCTTAATATCACCAAGTGCTTTGAGATTTGACGTTACAGGATTGAAAGTAAAAGTTTTGTGTATGCCTAATGAAATTTTAATCGATTGCGAATTACTTAACACCTATAATGAACATAAAAAATTTTTTTTTTTTAACTACTTCTGTTAAGTCAGAGCACTTACTTTTTTTCTTCTCACTGATGTAAAAGTAAATCGTCACAATAATGGTACTTTTTTTGTTTTTTGATTCATATAAAAAAAAAATACTTCATCAAGTGTAATTAATTTGAAATTAACAGCAAAAGATTGGAAAGCTAAGTAAAGTGCTTGTAAAATTGCTAAATGTAATAATGTGATGAGTTTTTATGTCAATAATTTTACGTAAGTCTTACAAAGGAAAAATGAATTCTTTAAGTGAACAAAAAAGAAAAATATAATTGTAAAGGTCTAGTTCATCAAAAAGTTATTACGTTTTCGATTATATAAGTTAAAAGTTTTCAGAAAGATTTATGCCGCTTTACCTGCCGCGTTAAATATGAAGACAAATCAAGTCATTTGTAACAAAAGAAGGAACCTACCTGATTACAATTAAGAATATTTTTACCCCTGATTGTTTTTTTTTTTGTTTTTTTTCTTTGGTTTTTCTAATATATGAAGCAACTATTTTGATTTACCCTTCGTCATAATCATTCAGACGAACATTAGTTTCGCCTGAATGCTCATGATGATGCCTTTTGAAATATTTCTCATGCCTTAAATTCAAGACATCATGTTTTAGAAGTCTGGGTAAAAATTTAACATAACATAAATATATTCGTAGTATTAAAAGGCTTCCCTTGATTTATGCTCTCTAGGAGTTGATTAAGAATATTTGAAAATTATTTTAAGAAAAATGTAATTAGATTTTAGAATTTAAATTGAGAAATTTAGTTTCATAGAATTAGTATCAAAAGTAAAGAAGGTGTCTAAGCATTTGTAATAACAATTTAGTTCATAACCTTTTTAGGATGTTTATTACATTCATAAAACACAGAATTTTATTTGATATTTTGATTATTTTTCCTTATATAAGTGACTTTGAAAGAAAATATTAACTCTCAATTTTAGTTTTATATGTAATCCACCAGATAATATGTTGTAATAGTTTTGTAACTTTAAGTAAGTACCAAAAAGGATATCTAATTCACATTTAATCAACACTTTGAAATTTCAAAATTAAATTGTACTTATTATGGGCGTAGCTTATAGTGCGTTTACAGTGGCCAAAGATACTAGACAAATGTATTCTCTATATATAAAAGTAATTACTGGGCTCCAGTACTGATTAGTACATACTTCAATTTGCTTATTTTTGTTGTTGTAAGAAATGTTTTACGTCATATTCAAAGTCAAACTTAACCTAACTTCCACAATTATTTACTGTTAAACTTTTTGTGAAAGAGAGAATCCGAAAAATTACTCCAAATTTTCCCTCCGTGTTGCCATGAGTTGTTTAGTACATTGAGCAATAAACTGGAAAATCAAACTAGTTTTAGATTAGTACATTTGAGAAATATACTATAGACTTCCCATATAATTTCTAAAATGGTAATACATTTGTCTAATACATTTGGTCACTCTAAACGCAATGTAAGAAACGAAAAAATCTATTTAACTACACCAATTTACAGTAATTGGCATCAACTAAATTTAGTAAAGATTTCTAAAGTAAAATGGCATAAAAATTCTGAAAAAGAATGTCAAACAAAACTTAAAGTATAACAGCTTTACCGATAACATTAAAAAACCTGTTTTTGCAGGTTAAAGAAACCCATTTTTGTTTAATCACAATTATCCTCCGTTGTAATTAAACAATTTTCATGATTTTTATATTTTTCGTTGGATTTACTACATCTCAGCGTAAGCTAACTCTATTCTTTTGTGGACATCTTAACATCTTTTCTTTGATTATCCCTGAGAAATAACTAGTCAAGGGACTAGACTGATCCACCTGATCCCATATATGAACTGTCATGAAGATAAGATTATTAAGCCTAACGTTTTCTAATAAAATTTCTTTCTAACTCTTCTAATTGGGAATTTTCTATTTCTAAGATAAGTTTTCAATCTTTTTAATTTAGAAAAACTTCTCTCAAGGATAAGTTAGATGCTAGAAAAGTTATTGGTATTTTTAAACACTTGTTTATCGTTGGATCATTACATAACTGATTTTCACAATAGTGGATTGCTTCGAATGTAGTACTTGGTTTCTATAATATTATGCAAGAGCTCATATTCACTTATAATAAATAAAAAAATTGTTATACTCATCAAAAATACACTTTCGAGTAATACTTCTGAATACAATTCCTATCAGCATTAAAAAAATATCAAAAATGTCATAAAAATTTGTTACTATGTATTATGAAAAAATTACCTGAAACTGAAATTATAAATTTCTATATAAAATTTTATCCATAAATTCGAAGAAAAAAAGGTAAAAACAACAACATTTAAAACTCAACTAAACAAAAAAAATTACAAAATCTGAATAACTGCTGCGAAAATTTCCGTAATGTTTTTTTTACGCTGCCAAATTAAAGTGCTGATCTACTGGTAATAACTACTCAAATTACTCTTGGTAGCAATTTAAAGTATTCCAAAAATTAATAACAAATTGTATAAATTTTGACAGATGTCGGTAAAATCACTTTACTCCACACAAAAAAGGAAGAGAAAAATAATCATATAATCAGTTATAACTGTTTAAATTGCTGCAAAAAAATTAATTTATTGGGGAATAATTACGCTAAAACGGTTTGAACGTGTGTTTAAATATTTTTTTTGTTTACTAATTTCTTAACAAAAAACTAAGCAAAGGTTAGTTAAATATTCACGTTTTGAATTATTTTTCCTTTGTTTTTTTTTTGTTTCAATAAATTTTCAACGTAATAATAAGCTTGGTCTTTGAGTTTTTCATCCAGTTTTTTAGTAATTTGTAAAAATTATTGCAAATATTTAGCTAGTGAACCATTTAGGGAAACTAAAACCAAGTATAAGGATATTTTGTAATATTTCCTTTTAAATTTAAACGTACAAAAATATGCAGACTAATTTCTGTAACTTATACCTATTCTCAATTGAGGCTTGAGGGAGGCTTAGCCTCTCGTACAAAAAAACCGTTTCTCCATTGGCAATAATCTGTATTAAGGAAATTTGATGGAAATGTCTGATTAAGTGTCGTAAAAGTAAGCATTAAATTATTGAATCTTTGAAAATACACAAAATAATTTTAATATACTTACCAAAATGCCACCATATAATTCACTTTTTCCATAATGAGTAGGTTAATTTTTAATTTCGTGTTTTTTGAACCTGTAAAATCACAATAGATGAAAAAATAAAATTAAGGTTGATTATCATATCTCAGCTTAGCATTTTCTGAAATCTGAAAATCCAATTTATTTAGTTAAAGTATAAGTTTTTTCTCCCACCTAATTTTGTCATTTTTATGTTGTTTGTGGTCGTTTGAATTTCAAGCAGTGAAAAAATCTGCCCTTTTG
This sequence comes from Acrocera orbiculus, assembly GCA_947359355.1. Classification (NCBI taxonomy): domain Eukaryota; kingdom Metazoa; phylum Arthropoda; class Insecta; order Diptera; family Acroceridae; genus Acrocera; species Acrocera orbiculus. The sequence goes on from OX375757.1 coordinate 8,839,728, forward strand.
TCGTGACATAAAAAAGGGGACTACAGATGGTAAAATGATTTTTAAAACGTCGCGTCGTTTCAAAAAAAACGCGTTTAAAGTTTTAAATTCTGAAAAACTTACGGGAGATGTCAATAACTACAAAACATTTGACCTGATTGCCTTGAAATTCGCAAATAAAATATTCTGAGAATGCAGTACAATAAGAAAAGGCATAAAAAAAATTTCAATTTTTGGATAGAGTTATCCCCCTCCTCCCTTAAGAATTGCTTGAGGACAAAGTCACTGATGTTGCATTCTCTATACTGGGAAATGCACATCACTGGACTTTATATCTTAAAATTTTCCAAACCTTTAACAAATTGCCTTAGAATATTTGTAATTTTAAAGAAGTGAAAGAAAAATAAAAAGTATGTCTTTAATAATTTTGTTATTGTTTTTTCAATAGAATTCAAATGCATCAATTAAAGAAAAATATTATATCCATTTCTGATTAAAGTTAACAAAATAAAAAAATATTAAACCTGAAAAAGTAAAACTCTCTTCAATAACCGGATATAACATTTAAAATCGAGGTAATCGTGCTGAAAAGTGAAATAAATTTGCATATTGTTCCAAAAATCTCATTTACCAAATACCACCATGCTCGATCTGCAAAGCTATCCAAATACCGTTTATATTATCTAAATAAATAATATATATATATATATATTTATACATATTGCAAATAAAATTGGGACATATTGGCGCCTCTTATGACCACTGACTGGTCAGTAACGCCAAGGCTATAATATACCCAATAAGGCAAATACAACAAGTATAACTTTTAGCAATAATTTTTCCAACATATCTTAGTAATTTTATTTATTTTTTTTTTGATTTTTTCTTGTGTTTTGTTTTATATTTAGTTCTCCTTTTTTGAAGTTTTTTATTGTTTTTTTCTTGTAATCATATTGCTCATTTCCAGTATTATATGTCCAACGAGATTCGCATTTTGTGTATAAAATTGAAAAATTTAATACATAAGTTAAACAACCATCCAGCTATAAGAACAATATTAACCAAAACAAATTTTATATTTTCTTATAATATATATATATATATATATATATATATATATATATATATATATATATTTGCAGTAATATATATTTATTCACATAATTTCACATATTTATATACAAGGCCAATATTAAACTGGGTGCAAGCACAGTGATTACTTCATAATATGCTGGGCTAAATCAGGTGTGACAGGATGATTTGTTGTATTTAACACATAATCACGTATCAGTTTTTAAAACTCGATCGATATAATAAGTAGCTAAATATTAGCAACATATTTGAATCAAAAAAAAAAGAAAGAAAACAAAAAAGAATACAAGTATAACAATAATTAAAATGAGTAAGTGAAAAACGAAAGAAAAAACCAATGAAACCGATATCTTTCCAATAATGTTCAAGGTTATCCTGTCTTTTAATCGGGTTCATTTAATATTAATATCGCAATATACAAGTGCAAATTAAATATTTCAGTGTACTTAGAACCTGCTGTTCTTATGACAGACTTTCATTTACTGTATTCAATTCCAAGGCTAAGTAATAAAAATTAATTATTTCCCGCACTGGTTAGCTATAATAATAATGACAGTCAATAATTAGATTTAAAGAAGTATAAAATTTAATCGATTGTACTATATTAACAATAATAAAAGGAAAACTAAATTTTAACTAAAGTATCTTATTGTTTTTTTTTTTTTTTTGTATGTCATTTAGATAAAACCGTAATACATATTTTATAAACTATATCTAGGTTTTTAAAGTTTTCGTTTACAATATCTTAATTAATTGTGGTTGTAGTAATTTTTGGTTAATTTTAGTTTTTTTATCAATTGTAATAATTAGTTAAAGAACTGCAAGTAATAGTTTTTATAGAATGGAAAAGAAAAAATGGCGGATTTTTTCTTTAAAAATCGATGTTTTGACTTAAAACGACTACAAAAAAATTAAATATAAAATTTTTTAGACTAATGAATAAATAAATATTTCAATTAATTCTAAAATTCAAAAGGATAAGATTAAAAAATACTCTGAAAATTAGACACGATTTCTTATTAGTATCGATATTATATTTTTCAGCTGGTAATTATTAGACATAACCAGAAAATAAATTTTGATTTTTTAGTATATTTCTTAGTATTATTAAAAACTTAGAATATAAACGTATTGCTATAATTAATATAAATAAAAATTTACAAATATTGTACTGATTAATAAAACCCACACAAAAAAAACTGTTTTAGCTGTTAATACACTAATATAGAGCATAATTTTTTAAGCTTGTATCATTTTTATATACAGCGGGCTCTAAAGTTATTTTAAGTAAAAATAATATATTTAAGTAAAAAGTTTAGGTAAACATATGTCGTCTTAACTGTGCATCATGAAGCCTTCTTCTAATTGTAGTTTGAGAAGCTGATGTACCAGTTAATTTCAATTGTTCCTCAAGTTCTTGAGCAGTTATAGTTGGATTATACTTTCGTAGATACACTTAATATTAACCATCTTTATAACTATAGTCACTTTTGAACGCCCTGATCGAGGCCTATCAGCAAGTGTTAAGCATTCCTTACTTTGTTTTTGGTATTTTTCTCACAGTTTCAGTACTTATACGATGTAATTTTGCTACTTGACTATAATTTTATTTAACATTTCATAATCAGAAATGGCTCTAGCTCTCTCTACTACACAAATTGCTTTTGTTTTTTATGCATTAATAAAACCGTTAAACGGTAATCACAAATTAAATTTGAAAAAATAATATTACAGTCTCGAGTATAAATTTTAATTTAAATTTTTTTTTAGACGTTAAAAATCGATTGTAATATTCTTTTTGTTCAAGTGAATAAATAGACTTCAGCTAACATTTGGAGCAATACTTTTGTGCCTTGAGTCATTTTTTATGTTTTTGCCAACGTAGCAATGTTGATATATGGAGATGTATTTTAGAAAATAATACTACAGTTTGTAAAATTATCTTTATTAAAGACAATACGATATAAAATTTATATAAGTGAATTTTAACTAACTTTTGGAGCCCACTATATAAGAAACAACATTAGAAAAATTACTCATCCTAGGAATTTATAGATCTTATAGATGGGCTACTACTACTTTTATTGTTTTTTAAAATTCTTTAGTACATGAAACTATTATCATTAATTCCCAAAGGCCATTAAAAGGTTTGCTGCTGATGAAATTCAAAAAAATAAAAATCCATTCCTTCCTTCAGTTTTTAAATAGTTTTCTTATCCATAAAAAACAAACAAACATTAAAAATATTTTTAGAGATTTTGTTCCTACTAAAATTATACTGCGGGTGGTAATGTTGTTGTCATGCCATAAACTCTTCGATATTTCCTCCTTTGTATACCTTTGATAAATACTGCAACTGCAATGCTGGTTGCATTAGATCTAAATAGACAACACTAACAAAAAAAAAAAAAGAAACAAAAATAAATGAAATTTGACAATAAGGTACACTCCTACCAACTTGGTGTCTAATTTCGTAAACTACCGCCGCCAACACAATATATTTTGTGGGGCATGGTTTTTAGTTATTATCTCTGTGAATCTAGTATTAAAGTGATTATTTTTCTATTGTTGTTAGTTTTTTTATTAAAAAAAAAACAAAAAAATTACAGCAATAATAAAATTAGATGAATGTTTAAAATAGAACAGAAAAGCAGTTAATGTTATTTGCATTTTTTATGCAATCAAATTACACAATTATTTTGTCCAAATATTCAAAGTTTGGATAATTATTAAATTTGAAAAGAATGACGCATACCATCTGTACTATACTCCTTTAATATAGTTTCCGTTTTTTTGTTTATTTTATGGTTTACGTACCGTGAATTATTTAACAATTGAATGGAAACAAGAATTTATTCTATTTATATTATCACGGGAAATGTAATTTTCTACGAGGATTATTAGAAAATTTTATTTAACTTAAAAATTATTCTCTTTTCATTTTATGTATTTTACAATATTCAATTAAAAAATTCTACTTTAAATATACTCGATTGCTTAATAAATTATTTAAGACAAAACAACTGAAATTTGGGTGACATGATTTTATTTTAAGAATATTGTTAACAATTGGCCGCCTACGGTGCCTACTACTGTGACTCTAAAAAAAGTAAAAGCTGACAGTAATGAAAAGTAGATCAGGGTTATTACAAAATTTAATAAAATAATTTTTTTATTAATGCTATTGTCTTGTTATTTTTATTAGTAAATAATGTAGGAGTATATTCATTAATTGAAATCTTAACAAACAAAAAATAATAAAATAAAACTAAATCAATGATTCATTTCAAAATAATTTTCTTAATAACAAAACTAAAAATTATATGTTTACGGAAGTATAGAAAACAACTGGATTTGTATATCATCCCTAAAATGGTAAAACATTATCCGTTAGCTGCCGGTATATAAACGAAAACGTTTACTAACCAGTCGTTAATCTATAAAATGGTCTCATTGATCTTACTATAAAGTGGTATCGTTCGCATTCCGCAACTATTCAGGCGTCCAAAGAGCCAATCTTGTCCTATAAATACATCAATGGAGGGTATCCAAGTGGCTTCCGTCAGTCAATGATTTGATGAGAGACTTGTAATTGTGAACCGGTCATCGGTTTAAGGATAGCTTTTGATGATGTTCAACATGAACGGTTTATGAGGTGTTTAAGAAATTTACAATCAAGAATATGAGTAAAAAAAATGAAAAACAAACTAAAAATAAATAAATAAATAAATGAAAAAAGAATAATAAACTACAAAAGTAAATTGAACATGATGAATAGATAAAATTGTTGTTGGTTACATCAAATCATCGATAACTAATGTCAAGAGTATAGATATAAGGAAGTGAATTATTTTTGCTACAAGTTTAAATTCTAAAAGAATACTTTAATTGGAAGAATTTAAAAGTTTTAACATAAATGGGACTCTAAAAAGGTTTTTAAACAAGCTAAAAATATATTAATTTTGTCCTAATAAAATTTATATACTTCAATAAAATTAAACGCTATAAATCGGTTCTTCTTTGATTTTATAGGAATAACAGTAGCTGCTATAGAGGATATTTTTTTTTAAAAAAAAACGCTTATTTTCTATTTAATTGAAATTAAATACTTTACCTATTTTTATTTTTATTTTTTTTTTTTAATTTTGGATGAATGATTTAATCAAAACAGTTGTTTGGTAAGGCTGTAAAAGGTGAGAGAAGTCAAGGTGAAATTGCCTGAAGTATTATTTAAAATTGCTCAGCAGATGAGTTTTTAGTATAATACTCGATATAACATATCTAATATTATCGTTTTGATGGTAATTTTAATACATTTTATGAGGAAACATGTTTCATTTTAAGGAAATGTTGTTCTATAAGCTCTCTCAGATCTAAGTTTTGCATCAGTTTATGATGTTTCATTTTTCCTTAATTTGGTAGCAAGTAAATTATTTTTATCGTTGTCGAAAATTCTAAAACTTTCTTTCATTTTACCATTTAATCAGTAAATCAATAATCAGGGTAAAGTTACCCTTTTCGCAAAGGTTTATGAAAAAGTTCCGGATAGAATTTTTGTCTATGAAAGTTTGCTCTTGTCTGTTCGCTTATGTTTTCAGATTCATGTAGTAGGGTCTACACATTATCAAAATGGTTGAGAAAAAATGCCATGATTACTATTGAAAACTTGTTTCGTTTACTTTCCATTTGTTCCAACTACAAAATATCAAACCTGACGAAAAATACAAGCCAAGTTGTTTCTAAATTTTTTATGTGCTTTTTGGTTCCTTCACTGTTGTTCATTTTGAATTTACTTTATGCATTTCATATGATCACTAAGTCTAAAAAGTAATCGTTTTAAAAGCTTATAATTTTAGAGAACGCTTTTGAATCAATTTTGATACCGAAGCAAAATTCAAGACTGTCATTAACTAAAAACAAAAAACTATAGTGCCTGTCTTCATTAATTACAACAAACAATAAACAAATAATAAAAACTCAAGAACTGTTTGTTAGGAATTCCTTTACTACGTTTGGCGAACGTGATGTCATTTTGAAATCTATTTGACTGTGCTTGCAGCAATGTATTGTCACAAGAGATTTCCGAATAATTTTTATCCTGTCACAACTATTGTTTTTTTGTTGGTCACGTTGTGTTTTTGTGCTTCTTATTTAAAAAAAATTGTTTATTGCTTTCAACATTTTCATCTTTCTCTTTATCATATTTAAAAAATTATGAAAAATTAACTTCTTAAACATGTTTGACCTTTTAATGTTTTTCCTTATGTCTGTACCTGATCAAAAAATATTTTTAATATTAGAAATCAGGAATTCTAAAATTTAAATTGCTGTAGATCAATTTAGAATAGAAATATCAGGCTTAGGTATTGATTATAATTGGCTAGTCTTATAAAATGTAATGATTTCAGGTTATTCTAGGATTTTAATGTAATGACAAAATAGTTAAAGATAGAAACATCTTAAAGTATCCTGCAGATAGCTTCATTATAAGTCGATTGATTCGACTAATGGAACTCCTTTCCTAAACATTTTGACATTTAGTGATGTGATAAAAACTTCCTTAATAATTTCGTAAACTCTTTTGATGATATGTGAAAATTTTAAATACAAGGCACAACAAGTTTTATATTAAAATATTCCATCTAAAAGTTTAATCTACTAATTATTGCCTACGCATTTTAGTCCCAATATGGTTGGCTAGATATATCTAACCCTGCAGTCTTACTTGTTTTTATTTTACTTATATTCTTTCATTCGCACTTGTTGCCTACAAAATGAAATAAATTTAGTGCTTGCTTTGTTCATAAATCGACGAGAATCGATAAAATTCCAATTAGCTGTAATCGATTCAATTACTTCTCGACATCAGCTGTGTCTTATTTATGCGTAACTATATATCCGGCATATACTACATAAGTTCTGATGGAAGATTGTTTGTTTTTTTGTTTTTAGTTCTTCATGTTTTGCTTATCTATACAAATGAACTTTGTATGTTAGTACAGTTTGCTGCTAAGCATTTTCGAATTAACTGGGAAGTGCATTGAACGTACTAGCTTTGTCTACTGTATTAAGTTAAGCTAAATGATCAGTATCAGTTGTTTTTTGCTTCCACTTCTAGAAAATTCTATGATATTGATACGAGGTGAACAGTTGGATTGATCTGCTATCCATTTTTATATTATAAACGAAAAACTTAATACATTATGTCAATAATCAAAATGATGGGTATCTATTGATATCAGGAATATAAGTTTCTTATAAAACACTTTAAAGATTTCATGACTTTTTAGTCATGTGTTTGAATTTCATGTCGCAGGATAACTTATAGATTTATGTATATAAAACGGCGACAGAAATTAATTCATTAAAAAAAAATAAAATCTTATTTATTATAAATTATTAGTGTTTAAGTTTCCATTACATCCGTTCCGTAGATCGGCTTAAAACTTTGGGATGACTGCAAAAAATAACTTTTGATATGCGCCCCAATGTCAAAGTAAAAGTTCTGTACATTATGGAACCTGGCATCGATGATTTTGTGTTAATATATTATAGAATTATCATGAATTTTTTTTATTGTGAAACTTTAAAGCGCTTTTTTGAAACTTGTTATTTTTGAAATCATTGTACACTGTAACACAAAACCTAAAGTACCGATTCTTTAAAATTTTTGTACGCCGTTGAAATTTTTCTTGATTTTTCATCATTTTTTTCAACGAAAATAGTTTTTTTTTTATTTGAGAATGCTACAGACAAATAAAATAAAATAAAGGAGCACTTCACAGGATTATCTCTAAAAGTATTTTACCTAAAGAAAGTCATTTTTGCTCTTTTGTTTTCATTGGCGAGTTATAAGGTATATCGGAAAACTACATTTCTACGAGTCACTCTTAATACGGACATTTCCCGGCGATAAATTATCTTTAAAATATGCTATTTTTTAACTGAATAAACTCCTTCCCTCTCACCCCCTTAAGCTTTTTCCATTAAAGATACACAAGTAAAAATTTATTTAAATTTGTTTTTGTAACATCAATACCCAAGTTTTTGTTTTAATACTGCAACTAAATCACGTGCTTTAACTGTCTGACCTGCTTTTGTTTACACTTCTGATCTATTCCTTTTATTAGGTTTGCTTATAACAAATTAAAAAACTCATTTTAAAAAGAAAAAAAAACATATACATCCATAAAATTAGAACAAAATAGTTTGATTTATTTTCAAAACAAGAACTTATTAAAAGAAATTTTCATTTTTCAATTTTTATTTTTATTTTTGTTTTTTTCTTGTCTTTTTCTTTTGATTTAATGACCTAAATCAAGTTAAAAATGTTTTAAATTAAAAAAATTTAACGCATTAAATGAATGAAAAAATCTAAAAGTGGCTAGAAGCTATTTTTGCCTGACACTTAAAAGACAATAACGATCAGAATGTACCGTAACAATACAATAGTCACAGCTATATTAATCAATGGAATCAATTTTACAACTGCCTCTAATTGACTTAAGTATACCTTAAAATAGTTAAAAGGCTAAAAATAGGTCCCAAAACAAAGTAGCAGGACGCTAATTGAGATTAATGATGCACTCAACCATGAACAATGGTAATTCCAATCAATATCTAACGGCGTAAACTAGTTGTAGTAAAATTTAGCTATACAATTTATTAATTATCGAAAAATGTTGTGATAAACTTGATCATATAATATGTTAGATCAATTTTGGAATTTTTATTTATTGTCCTAAACTGAGAGAGAAATATCCCTAAAATTTTTATTTTGTTATAGTTTATGAATTCAGCGTTTTTTTTTTTATCTTTTTCTTCTATTTAACTATAATCTTAAACACATTCATAAAAGAACAACAATAACAACAAAATCAACTTTATAACACAAGACAAAATTTCATAAAAATAAATCAAATACAGTCGTTGACCACTACCTATTCCTCAAGTCAAGTTATCGTCTTCGCTTATTACTTTTACACACCTTGATTTTCATTCAATAATGTCACTATATATTTTTTATATATTTTATAATTTTTGGTTTTTTGAAATTTTCAATAGATGGAAAGATAACTGCTTACGCCAATTACCGCAATTTAAATTCCGTTTATGTCTTAATCAGGTGAATATAGATATATGATCAAAATAAAAATTTGAAAAGAAAAAATAAAAAATTGTTGATCATTCGTTTGTAAAATTTTTCCGCTAAAAATCAGAGAAAGTCTTAAAAAAGTCTCTATCATATCTGTAAATTTATCTTTTTAACGCGATCATTGGACTTTGATGACAATGATATACCCGAGACCTTTTAGGTCATATATTTTTTTTGGTGTTTTCGGTTTTTTTTTAACCTTCTTGTTTTCTCAGATTTTTACTTTCAATAGAGATTTTCCCGCTTTAAATGAACATAGATCTTTCATATTTTATTATATTCATTTTCTACTAGTTTTCTGCAAGCTTTATAAATTTTAATATTTAAGAAAAATAAAATTAAATCATCTACAACGGTACCACTTTATGTCTCGTCACTTTCACTTTAATTAATGGACAGTTTTGTTAGAAAGTTTTTTTGTTTTTTGTTGTTTTTTTTCGAAAAATTTGTTTGTAAACGAAAAAATCTTTAAAGGCTTTGGGCTAGGCCCAAATATTGTATGCGTTAAGTTGACTGAATTGATTTAAAAACTTCAAAATTAATTATTACAACTGCTATGTGAGAGTTTTGAATTGGTGATAAAGTGCTAATCTGTAGTAGTATTTAATTTGATTCATGAGTTTATTATTTGGTAGGTAAAGAAAATAAAGCAAAACACATCTGAAAACGAAGGTTTGTTTTTATTTTTGAATCAAGTTCGTTACTCTTAAAAGACTAAAGATAGTGGTATAACTCAATTTGTATCTATTTATTTACTTTCTATTGTTAGATGGCAGGTGATTGCTTTTTGTGTTTATAAAAGAACTCAAAAGTTAATAAAAAAATTTTACATGACATCCAGTGTACAAAACAAATAAAAATCTCTTTGGAACTTGAAAGCAATTGAAAATTGATAATACATATAAACATTGTAATCTGATAAAGTAGTTAATTAATTAATTGTATTTGAAGGAAAGAAATGAAAATACTTTACACGATTCAAAAGAAAAATTAAAATTTGTATTAGATTGGTATGAAAGTTATGATATATTGATTACTGTTTCCAATGAACTTGAAGTATGTATGCTTATTGTAAACCAGAGAGAAGCTAATTAAAATTTTAATCTTTCACACATTATTAAAATCATATATGACGAAAATCAAGTGAAAACATTTGCAAAAGAAATCAATCTTAATTAGATAGTTTTTAATTTAAACATGGCTAATATTTAACTTATTCCCAATCCTTTTTTAGAGCTAATAGTGATTTCTTTCCTTTTAAAATTTTTACAGAATCATTATCAAACTTGTTTACTTGAAGCATCTTGTTTTTGAAACTTCTTTAACAATTAATTTTGATTTCAGATTATCATAGAAAGGCTAAAAAATTTTGCGAAATAAGTACCGCATTCCAATCCTTTATACTCTATTCTCACTTAAAAAGTGACAGCCAATCAGAGTGGCCGAAAACTCATTATTGACCTCTTTTTTAGGTATTCGCAGAGTACCCTTTTTCTTGACTATCTGAAATAAAAAAAAAAATACAATTTTCGAAAATGTCTGTAAATTTTGGTATAGCTTAAAGAAGAAAAACTAAAAAAATTGATATTATTTTAGAATGAAAGAAGTGCTTAAAAGGAAGACAATGCACCATGCAACAAATCAATAGTTTTGATGACATAATTGTAATTCAATAGCAAGATACTGTTGCTCTCAGAACGTAAAGTTTGCTCAAAATAACTTACGAAAAATTCCAAGTGGAAAAATTTAATATAAATGTTGAGATCTATTTGAAAGATAAAACAGAAATACAAATATTAAATAATCAAGAGACATATTCTGTTCATTTTAAGGGAGATAATATTGAACCATAAATGCGAATTTTAACGAAGCAAATGAAGAATTTATTTTATTAAAAATTTTCATAAGTTTAGGAATTAGGGTTACGGGACATTTCAGCTTTCACAATATTTTTTTTAGCCTGTTAAGATATTGAAAAAGCTCAACAAAACTTTAAGAACAAATCCCTTAAGAAGAATTTAACCTATAAAAGCTTATTCGAAAAATTTTATTTTATTTTTATGATCTAAATAATTAAAGACAGCTAAATTTTCCAGACAAAAATTTTTTCACAAATAGAAATTGCACTTAAATTCTTCATATCTGCATTTTAAAGAAAACTTTAGGAGTTTTTCAAGTTTTATTTTACATCAAATTACATTCGTACATATGTTCACCTAAATCAATTCTAGTACTAAAAAATAAAAATTAAAAAAATACAACAACTAAAAGAGTAAACTAATAAATCCGTGAGAAAATTTTGAAAAATTTAAACATTTAATAAATAAAAAGCGCAAAATGGCAACAACAAAAATAAAAAAAAAAATTTCTAAATCGCAGTATCAGCAATTTTTGTTTCCAATAATGAAAACTTTCTTTTGGTTAGTAAAAGTTACATTTAATAATTTTCTTCTATTCTTATTCAAATTGTTCATGCTGAAAGCATTTTAGTACCTTCACTTTTTTTTTTCGTCTTCGTCTGCCATGGCAAATTTTTTGCACCCTTTTGGATTTCTCAACGATAAGAAAATATGCCGTTTAAAATTAGAACAAAAATTTCATCTCAGACTTTTTTTTTGTGTTGTCATTCGACTAAAATAGCCAAAAGCTTTTTCTTTCACTTTCACTACTTTTATTAGAAGTTATTTTTTTTTTGTTTTTCAAATTTGTTAAAATCAGATCAATTTAAAATGTCTGTAACCATAACACGATTGAACTTAACAAAAAAAAAAACACGGTTTTTTTGCGCTTCTTTTATTCTAGTGTGCGTCTTATTAATTTGTCGATCATCCCAGGCAAAAATTTTTTGCTATCAATTTTAGTGTTATTCAGTAGTTTTCTCACTTTCTTAATTCAATACCTAAGTTGTTTTGCTAAAAATAATTCAAATGTAATTACCAATCGGAAGTCATTTATCGTGAATAGCTGAAGGCCAAATAACTTCTTAAATCTAACATTAGTTTTGTCAGTTCCGCAAATAAATGTTAGTTGTTTAGGTCAATCGAGCTCTGACTTGACATTTTTATACATAATGTCGATCAAATCGATTGAATCGGATCATCGTTAACATTAAACAGATTTTTAATGTTTTATATACGTTTTGTTATCATTGACCTATATATAAAATATTTGTACATGTTAACTCTTTGGCAATTCAATCAATTAAATGACGTCAATTGACCCTAATAGTCTTATGTTTGACTAAACGTTGACACTAGGTAGGTAGCTTTCTTTTGAAACTTTGCATGTATATATATAATATGCACTAGCCCAATGATAATCTCTCTACTATCTTGTTGTATTTATTTATTTTTGTTTTTCTTTTTTTTCCATTTTCTTTTAAACCATAGGCAATGACATCAAATTAAACCTAAACCGATTGCCCGTATATACTAATGCCAGGTGGTAGAGTGAAGAAAAAAAATTTCACTTGCCGAAAATGCTGGAAAGTTGCTGATCAACTCTAACTTAGATTTTAATGATTGTCAGTGACATCTTGAAAGGGATTAAGTAACCCAATCCGCCTACAAATTTGGAACTTTATTTATTTTTTTCTTTTCTTTTTCAAAGGGAATATTAAATGACTATTTTATAGCACCTTAATTAGGAAGAAAATGTTAAATAGTAGTTAAATGTATTTTGTAGAGTTTTTATATTTTTATGAAATTATCAACAAAATCTTTATCTTTATACTTATGTATGTATTAAATTTAAAAATATGTGAAGGGCCACTCGCTTTAAATGTGACACTATTCTGTCTTTATCCCTGTAGGAAAATTACTCATTAGTGAGTTTACCATGCATGAATTCAGGCGTGAATCCCGATGAAACGTTCTCTAGTGAAATATTCATTACTTTTTCGTCATATTTACATGTAGAAATATGCCATGATGGCGAAAAGTAGGGCCCTTTCATTGATGAAGTAGAGTTACGTTCCCTACTGGATATATGTCTATTCTTGCTTCTTAGTTGATAGCCACGGGGGTTTTAATATACTTTCAAATAAAAGTTTAAGTAACAAACCAGAAAATGTATTTGTTCTCCAGCTGAATAATATTTGGCTGAAAAATGGGAATTTTGCCAAAAACTTTCACTTACCCCCTTTTAATCCCCCCCCCCCCCCCCCCCCCCCCCCACCAACACTCTGGATGATTGTCAACTCACATATAGTATATGTTATTGCGTTTATGTGTGTTCTTCACTCTTCCCCGGTAAGTTAACGGTGTTGGACCCAGTACTTCAACCACAGCATTCGATTAAAGATTTTAATTCAAAAATCCTGGGATATGTCCTCTTTTATTTCTTTTTAACTTATATCTTATAAATACTTATGAAACTTTTGTTAGAGAGCTAGTATAGTCTTTAAAATCAATTTAAGGATTTCTTAAGGTAATATAAAAAATCCAAGCAAATATTGTTTGGATATTACTTACTACAATCCTAAACTCAGTTTAAATAATTTATAAGAGTAGTAAAGACTCTATATTGAAAGTTGACTTGTCTATTTTAATACTTAAGTTTTTTATTATATTTATTTTATGTAAAACTAAACATTTACTAAAAAATTAAGAAGCTTAAAAATACAAAAATGTGCACGATGAAACTCTTAATTAGCTTGAGAAAACTACTAATTGTATTAACATTTTTATGTTTCGAATCAAAAAATTATAAAATAGAAAGAAAAAAAAAGTTATAAGTTTTATGCTGGTGATGTCCAACTTTTGAATAAAACCTCATTCAAAAAAAAAAGCTACAAGTTTAATATGCATTCTAATAGTTCGTAGGGGGCAAAAGTTTTCTAAAAGTCTTATCGTAAAGCTGCCAAGTGAAAGTGAATTGTATAAAGAAATAGAAAATCATGATACAAAAATGCAAATCGACAAAAAATACAAATTTAACTGATAATGTGCAGAAAAGTGGACGCCCTAAAAAAACTTGAGTGAAAGATAGAAATGTACACTCAAATCTGTAGTAAAAATAACACACAAAAAACTTCAAAAAAATAAAATAAAATAAAATAAAAGATTTTATTATAGTTGCACTAGCTCTAAAATATTTTATCAAATTTCTAAGGATTGAATAAAGAAAGGCTGTAACAATAATAATAATAATAATAAGGTACACAGCGGGAGATTGAAGCTTTCAAATATTACCAAGGAATTTATTTACAAAATCATAAAATTGTTTTAAATGAAGGAAAAAAAAAAAATAAACAAAAAAACAAGTTACATCCGGCTGTTAAATTTCCGTTTGAAGTGAATATTTTTAAAATTTATGGTAAACTTTGCAACAATTTCACATGCTTTTATCTAATCTGATTCTTGATAGTTTATTAATGAAATAAAATATTAAAATTTTGATAACTATTTTAGAAAATCTATTGAGTTTTTTTTTTTAAAGATGGTCGAAATTGATACTGAAAAAGTAGTCTGGGATTGTCAAATTAATTTTTTTGCAAATTAAAAAAATATATGCATGAAAAATGTAAAATTGAGACTTTAATTAAGAGTGAATCTTAGAATTTTGCTTATTAAAAAAACAATAATTAAAGGAAGTTACATCCTAAAACTTGTCTATAATTGTTTTTGTAAAAAAAAATGAAAGAAAAAGTGTCTTTTCAGTAGCACTATCACTGACAAATTTACTGACATATGATTTTCAATTATTATTTTTAAGGCACAGGGATACTACCCATGAGATCAGAAGGCTTAAACGTATTAAATCCCATAAACTGACGTTTAAACAAATTATAGCATTTAATATAATCATCATTTTGCTTGATAAGATTGTACTCGACATATCCTATAAAGGATGTCATTTATACAAAAAATAAATCTGTATGTTTTTTTGCAACAAACTCACTTTATCAAAGACTGCTTTCAAGCAGCATTCTGAATGAATACCATTAATGCTTACGTCAAAATTTTATCCTTCTTTGATATGTATAGACTGACGAAATTTCAAATCTCCAGCCTTAAGTGCAAGATACAAAGTTATTGAAAGCTTACAGCTTTTAGCTTAAAAACAATTAAGAAACTAATTAGAAGCCCATCGGGAAAATTCTAATTGATGTGACATGACATGTAGAAACCTATCACCTATCAATGCTAATTTATAGATTCTACACTCACTTGTGACATTTTAAATGGAGATGAACGCAAAAAGTTCACCTATCCGTTGGATGTGTGCGTGTATATCGATGTTATATATAGGCCGCCATTTATTTGATATTTGAAAAGCAAAAAAAAAAGACTCGTAATCAATTCTGAAAACATTTACAGTACAAAAAATAAAAAGTATTGCATTAAGGGACAATTATGTTGTGCTGATCTGTTTTCGTCAATTTTAATGTTTAAATTAAAAAAGACATTTAATATTAATTTGAATTTTATCAAATTTTCTCTAGGAAAAACACAGTAGGACAATATTCTTAACAAGTTCTGCTTGATAACAACAGTTCGTAAAAACAGTTCTGAAGTATACTTTAATTAAATTTATTATTCTAATTGTGGGGATACAGAGAAATTTTTCCCTGATATAATTTTACCGGGCTGTCATTTTGCAGTTGTTAAATGTCGTGATTCTTTAAAAGTTACGTTATTTTTGATAAGAACGATATTTTTGATAAAGTTTTTTTCTAAAGCGATTTCTTGTAAACGAAAATATAGAAAGAATATCAAGCAAAATTGTAATCCCTGAAAAGAAGTAAATTAGTAAAAAGACAACCCACTAATCATTTACTTGGAAAGAAGCCATATTCTGTCATATTGATTAAATTTAATTTTACATGCAAAGCTTCTCAAATTTATTTGTCTGTATGACTTTTTTTTATGATTGAAAGTGCCTTAGGTAATTAATTGGCTTAAAGCTACTTTATATTATTTTGCTTAGTTAGTTAAAGCAAAGAAAAAACTAGAGTGAAAGTGGGTGCTTATAATCCTATGACCTCAAAAATTTATATGGATTTTTAGTCATATGATGGAAATGACACCTCGTTGCAGGATGTACTTGAAAAATATTTCCTAATGCAAGGTTAAAATATTCTTTTGGAGCGTATGAAAATTTCATAAATTTTAAATAAAAACTCCTGAAAACTTTGCTGCCGTTTGAATATTTTTAGCAAACGCTGAATTAGCTTAGTCATCTTATTGTTAGTTTAATGATGATTTCTGAAAGTTTTTCTCCAAATTAATATAATAATTAAAAATGTCTTTGGCAGTTATAAAAAAATTCTAGAAGGGATTTTATTGTAGTTATTACTCTTTACATATAGAGTTCATGCATACTGAGCTCATTAAGATACAATAATGTCTCTTTCTATAGTTAATATGAAGCCTTCTGAAAGTTTGAAATAAATATTATAGTATTAAATTAAAAAGAATTGTCAGTGTATCACAGATTGCACTAGATTTCTGCCTAAGAGCATAAGATTTGACCTTCGATATGCTTTACAACAGAATAAAGGAATAAAACCATAGAAGAGCATAATAACTAATTATCCAAATTTTTAAAGTTTAAATCCAAATCTACGTAGGTGGATAATATTATTAAACATGACAAACTTTTTTAAAAAAATTTTTGTGCTTTGCAATTTTTTTTTCTTTTTGTTTGATTAATTTTGAAAATCGTAATAATAATTTTAGGAATATTAATTTTAAAACCCTTGAAATATATTTGAAAGGTGCTATTTTGTTTTTATAAGGTCAATTTGTAATTTATTTTGCTGTCCTCTAACGTAAAAAAATGTAAAATAGATAAAATTTCTTAATAATTTTTTCACATTTGAAGGATAAATTTATGTTGTTTTTGTTATTTTATATTTTTCATTATTATTTTGATCGATACATAATATAACCATAATATGAAAATTTTTATGTTTCATCATGACAAAAAAATAAAAAAAAAATTTGCCTTAATTAAGCTTGCTTATCAGATTTATTATTATTTATTAATAGTTTTATTAACTACACACTTAAAATTTTTAATTATTTCTATTTTTTGTTGTTGATATTGTTGTTTTTGTTATTATTGTTTTCTAAATGATTCAAATTAGTTAAAAACTACTTATATTTTTTTTTATTTAACTTTCGTTATAATAAGAGAATATTAAAAAAGTATTAAAATGAAGTATAATTAATAAATTATGTTTAGTTTTTGTTTTATAATAATTATCACAAAAAGAGTAAAAACATTTATTCTTTAGTTTTAATACATTGTTATATAACTTTTTATTATGGAAACATTAATAAATATATTCGCTATCGAGCATAACGCTTAAATCTTAAAAATTAAATGATATCGTTAAAATATCAAGTTCAATGGATGATTATTAATAAAGTAAAACAATAATAAAAAAAAAAACTTAACCAAATAAAACCAAAAGCCCATATAAACAACAATTGTTGCAACTGTTTGCAAGAAAAAGTTGTTAGCTATACTCTAAACCGGTTAAATCTGGTAATTGTCTCGTGTCGTGACTTCATTGACATTTCAATGTTGTCCGTTGTCATTCTTCACTTTCTGAAGCTCCAGAATTTTCAGTCAGGTTTTTCACAACAATTGAAAGCATCCACTCTAGATCCACTCTTAAGTAGCAATTACTTTGTACAATCAGCGTATCTCCGGTCTGCTATAAAATTTTGTATTTTATGTAATACAAATTTTTGCTGATAATTTGTTTTAATGAATTTTTTATTTATTTTTTTTTTTTTCAATAAAAATTAATTTATAAAATTTTTTAGTATTTTTTTACATGTCGTCTAGCTTTGTAATATGGTCTGTAAATACACCTAAAATTTACTCTATGCTATTTTATATACTTTCGCTATCTCTGTAAAAGAATGTGATATCAGACAGAAATTCCATTTATCATCCTATAGCGGTAGGATTAGCCGTATAATTGTATATACATATATATATATTTGTGGCCAGGTGAAAGGGTATTTTGATTGTTTTCCAGTGGTTTATTTGGATTAATTACATCAAATATTTATGCGGGAGCTATGTTCATTATCGATTTGCCTTTTCCCTCTCTGTCATACTATGTTACTTTCTTTTGTTAAAATATAATTAACTTTTCGACAGCTGAGGGTAATTACTAGTAAAACTAGTATTGTCTTAATATTTGGGATTACAATTTGTTTTGTTGATTGCATATTTTATGTCCAACTGTGCTCTAAGACCATTGGTGGTCGATTCCAAATTAAAGGCTATACTATTTAAAATTATTTTATTTATTTTTAAGAAAAAAATTATAGCATTACTAATTCTAAAATTCAATACGACGTCAGATTTGTTTTATTAACAAAAAAAACAGAAGAAGAAGAAGAGCAAGATTAATAGTAATAGTCATTTAAACTTTTTTGAAAATATCACAATAAATCTAGTAACAAAAACAGAAAATGATCTCTGATTAGTAAAATTAGTAGTTTTTGCACAATATCTTTATAAAACTTTTAAATGGATATATTGAAGTATCGAAATTATTTTTATCTTTTTGAAATTCGCAAAAACTCTTCAATATTTGGGCTAAAGTACAATACTTAGTTAGGAATTGATTTCTACAAAATAGAAAACATAAAATTTCTAATAACTAATATAGTTTCAATTTAATCCTGTAATTTTTAAAAACCTATATTAAAAGAAATCAATATAAAAAAAGTTCAAATATCATGAAGTTTTGCTATTTGATTGAAGTTGATTGCAACAAATCAAATTTGAAAATTTTCTTTCACTATAAACTGTGGATTCTTGTTTTTAAAATTTAAATGATCTAATCCAGAGATATCGTGGTCACCGCAAGACGTCTTTTTTGAGTACAGCTCCTGAAGATCAGCTGGAGCAGCTTTCAATATTATTATTTTTCATATAAAAAATGTTAAAATACAGTTAAGAGTTACCATAATATGTGTATAAATTTTTACAATAATAGATATAAAGGTCTTCTAAGGAAAAATTCTCGAAGAACCCCTATTTTAGAGGCTTCTAAATGTATAAATATAACCCCTTTAACTACTAGATATCTACAAAACTAATCGCTGGAAAGAGACCGTAACTTTGATACGTATAACAAACTACACCATTGTAATATTTGTTTTTAAGTTTAATTATCTGGGGATGAATTATGTATTATGGCCTAAAGATCTATTATATTCACTGTTGTATTCTTTTAGGGTTAAGAAATTGAACACCATTATCTATCAGACGCTCACATTGCTTTCCTTTATTAGTTGCAATTCTTTTGGAAAATATCTAAATACCAAGAAAAGAATTTAATTGTTAGGTGTTTTATCTAACAATCGACTGAATCTTTATATCTCTGTCTTTGTTTTTTCTGTTTTTTTAAGGATATATCGAAAAAAATCTTTGTTTTGTGATTTAAATATTCTATTATGTGAGAAATCTGATAGCTTAAGTTTTTCAAGTGAAATGGCGCATGATATTCTGGAGCATTAGTATGAATAGCACCAATACGATCTTACATAGATACATATATGAATATATGGGCTGTGAAGATTCTTTAAAATTTGACAAAAGCTCAAAAATAAATACATCCCTTTCGGTGATGAGTAATCCTAGAAAAACTCGATCGTAGTGCGTTCGAATATTTTCATAGGTTATGGATATAAAATATATGATTGAATTAGAGTAAAGACGCCTGAATTTAACAAAATAGGCTATCATTGACAAAAGTAGCCAAGCATTAATCGCCTTCTTCAATACTACAAATTGTCACATTACTATTGGTGCTCTAATACCCTTTCTTAACAGGCGCAATTACACACTTTCTAACTACACAGAAAGCCACTTTTGTATGGAGAACTGTGTACATAACTAGTTGGAATCGCCTTTAAAACCCTGTAGTCACAAAAATTGACATCTATTGTGAATTTTTTCTTATTGGATCCTCCTGTTTTGTGTATCCCTAGCTCGGTTTATTTCACTAATATTCATTATTTAACTTTATAAAACAATTTACATGAATAAAATTAAAAACTCTTAGCCTTTCTTTAATTTTTTTAGTTAAAACACTTTTCAAACATTTAACAATCTGCGACATTTGATTTGACATTTTAGATCATATGTTTTCAGATTTCGACGCCATGTTTTTTTGTCGTCACTACAGACTTTACCCGTTAAGAACCGATTTTTTTGTATGGAGGACTACAACGTTGTACATAACGCCTGTTAAGAATGGGTATTAGAAATCATAGAATAGTCAATTGTAAACCGTATATCTCCTTTTGTTAGCCGGAAATATTTTTTTTAATATTGCTAGAGAAGAAATTGTGACGCCGAATAGTCCTGCATTAAGACAATGCAATTTTATCTAGTAAGTGGGTTTTTAAGAGGGTACCTAATGCAATTCTTGGGTCTTCCATCGTTCACAGTCCTTATTTGGTAACTAAAACTTTGTTACCAAATGTCAAAGGTAAAAAAAGTTGACAGATAACGTTCCACATTACCTGATTTTATTTTCAATCCGTTCAAAAACCTATTTTTAAGCTTCGACTGATTTATCAAATGGTTTGAGTACTTGCTTATATACTCCAAAAAAAAAAAAAATATTTAAAAAAGCAAATTCACTAAATTCTTTATTGTCTTGGTGCTTATTTATATTTTATTTTAAAATTGCAGCACATATAAAATTATCATTCATATAAAAAATAATCAGACTTAGGTCATTTTTCACTATATTTTTTTTATAAATTTTTAAACTTCTACCCCCAATTTGAATTATTACAGTGCATAATGCCGTGCTCTATATATAAGCGACTTAAAGCCAGTTTTAATCATGTAACTAATCGAATTTTGAGCTACAAGTTTCGATAAATCTCATATAAATGCGAACAGTTTTTAATTGCTACAAAATAATGATGTCCAAGAATATCATTCATATAAGGACCATGGTCTACAAAACCAAAAGAAACTGATTTAAGCCTTAGACTTTTATTGCAAAAATAAATTAAATAGATTAAAACAATAATATTTATAAAGCAGCAAAGCGTGGAAACATCGGAACCTTGTTTATTTGTTTTATTTTTTTTAATTTATACTCCATAGTAATATAGGTATTACTAATAAAAACGATAAAAAATTATAAAATAACACTACGATTTGCAATTCATCGAAGAACGAAACCAATCAAAATTTTGTGGATACGCTAATTTTAGTGCTAATAGACAAATTTTCCTCCCGATTAAAGATATAAAGAACAAAATTAAATTATCCCAAGTCATATTTTATTTGCCTAGAAGTAGGTTATAAAAAATCTTAAACATCAATCTAAACAAGAATTAGAGGCGAGGCAGACATTGCACTTGATTATATAATAAACTTTTAATAAAAGAAGAAATTTCTCATCATCATTTCATTTAGTTTTTCGTTGCAACTACTAACATCAGTAATTGTCTTTTTTTTTCTTTTTCAACGTAAACTATTATTCCCATTCAGATTTATTGATAATCAAACTAATGTAGGCTTTTTGTTGCTTATCAAATTTGGAAAGTTTATCAGTTCATTCATGATATTATCTTTTCTATCAAAGGAGAAAAGTCTAACAAATCATTTTCATCATCTGATAAAAAAAAATTTTTTATTTATTTTTTTTCGTTTTTTCAATTTGATTGTGTTACAACATCAAATAAAAATAAAAAACTAATGCACATGCCTAGAAACGTGAAAACTTGTAGTGATTTTTTTTTTTTTTTTGAAAATAAATTAATAATTTACTGTACTTTTGATTGAATTTAATAATATTTAATTTTGTTTTTTCTTCTTTTAAATTTCAGGCATCACGTAAAGTTTCAAAATGTGGCTACCTATTTGTTGCTCCTGACTGGGATTTCAGTAATCCTCTATACAGAACAAAAGTGAGTAAATTTAACTTTAATTAATTATTACGTACTCTATACAAATAAATATATTTATAAACATGTATAGGTATAAATTGAATTCAATAAGTTATTTGTTTATTTGAATAAAATTGGTTAACCAGTTTTTAATTGCATCCGAGGTATAGATAATCTAATTAATGTAAGTTTTTTTTAGCTTAGAAACATAAAAAGAAAAAGGCAAAAACAAAACTAGGCCATGCTTTAATATGATCCGATTATAGAAAAACGAAACGAAGACCCAGAGTATTTATTTAGAAATGTCAACAAAAATTTACCTCAACGTCAACTTTAATTAAAGATTAGTTAGCTAACAACAATATAATTAATACAATAGCAATATCAATGACAAAAATAGAAACTCAACTACAATATTATTTGATTAAGTTGCGCTTTTCTTATTGCCACTATTAATGTTGTAATCGTCAATTGTATAAATTTCGTAAAAATACCTGATGTGTCGAAAATTCTGATTGAAAACATTAAAAAAATGTAATTTAAATTTCGTTGTTTACCTTGTTTTTTTTCTTCAATTTTAGAATTTACAGGTGAGTCTGACAACGATATTTCGTAAAGTTATCGGAAAGTGACAAATTTAGTTTCTTTTTTTATTTTCAATATTGAAATATCTTTATAGTTAGAAAGTTTTATGTCAATTTTAAGTTTTATTGTTTTATAATTAGCATTTATGAAGTTTTTTATTTAATTATTTTTTGTTTCTGATTTCTTTCACCCTGCCTGATTTTTTACTTTTCTATTTTTTTCTTAACAAATAACTTGATTATATTCATGTTTTGGTTATTTTTTTCTTTTATTAAAATTGCAACCTTGTCTATGTACAACACATCTTTGTACAGCAAATAATATCCTAGGCTGCCTTTGAATTTAGAAGTAAGAGCAATTTTATGTATTTAACTAAAAGTCGAATAAAAAAATTACAATTTGTATCATGACTGAATTTACATTTTAAAAAATTCATTTGAATATATTATTTTACTTAAAATTTCCTCTTCTACTTTCACTATTAGTTTAAAATTGACAATTTGAGAAACTCGCAGCCTAGCATAGAGATAATTTTGTTTTAATGCTTAGGATCCACTAGCTTTTGGTGACAAAAAATTTAGCATTTAATGTTAATGAGACAACTGGTTTTCACTAAACCACTAATTGGCGTTCATTAATCGCTAACGTGTCGCTTTTGGTAGAAACGATCAAAGAGAATTTGTTTGTATAAAATCTAACGTGAATGATGGTGACAGATGTGAAGTATAATTACATAAAATACAATTTTGATAAATTTTGAGAGTTGGAAGTGTTATCATTTACTTTCTGTGATGCAAAAAAGAATTATTAATGAGAACACTCGGATTGGTTTTAAGCTAAACTTTAAATTATTAACACGCTAAATCATCCAATATGCCAAGTGCTAGTAAGTAGGCATAAGTAATATTTTATTTCTGTTTGATAAGGACAATGAAGACTATGATTTGAACTTGAGCAATCAAACTGCCTTCTCTCTAATTCTCTCTGAACTTAAAATGTCATGAGTTTTTATAAAATGAAACAATTGGAACATCTTGCAATGGGGGCATTCTTTTAAAAACCGAACACCTTTTTGACCGACACATTTCCGATTTGGCTGAATTTTTTTTTTACGGTTTAAGCAATGAAAAAAAAGATATACGTGTTTGAGGATTTTTTTGAAAAAAATTTATTTTAGAAAATGGAGGGGGTCAAAGTTTTAAGCATTTCATGATTTTGGCCTGAAGAGTAGTTTTAAAAAAATTCATAACTTCAATTTTATTGGGGCTAGGAGCTTTTTGTTTTTTTTGTTTTACTGATAAAAGGTTGAATTTAAAAAAAAATATTTCAAATAAAATTATTGAATAGTTTTCATTGTTATAAACAAATGAATTGTTTATATCGATTTTTAACTGTCACCTTGTACACCTTGTAGCGAGTTCTCGGTATTACCATTTTGTTCACCGTCTAATTTAAAATAATAAACATATTTTTAATTGATGGAGAAACTATTCCTACTATTAAAAAAAAATTATTTTTCAAGCGCCCCACCTCATTTTGCACTCCACTGTATGCGCATTTTCTTATTAAATATTGTAATACATATGTTTATCTTAATTTTTTATTTTTTATTTATATAAAGAAATTGAAAACAATTATTAATAACATTAGTTATTAACAAAAAAACCCTAATAGAAAATGAAAGGAAATAAAAAAGAGCTTTATTTACGGGAGTCTACTGGTTTAGGCGTTCGAATTTTGGGTGTTCTTTCGGACGCCATAAAAAAGAACCAATAAATATTTTTAGCTAAATGTTTTTTATTTTTCGTTTATTAATGCGTTGAAAATATAAAAAATTAATAATATTGAACAAAAAATCACAATTGAAAATACTACAGGCTTGGAAAGTGGGGGCCAAATCAAAAATGTGTCGGCCAATTTTTGTCGATTTTTGTTCGGTTTGTAAAAGAATGCCCCAATAATAGTGTTCTTTACTTTAGATGATTTAATATCAACAAAAATTTGTCTTAAGAGTAAGGACATTTTTCCTTCATTTTCTGTGTTGCAGAAATTGCTAAAAAGTGTCCATGATATAACGTTGAACGTTCGCTGATTGAAAAAGTATTAAAGTGTTGAGACATTTTTCATATCTTTAGAAAAAAATAGATTAAAATCACTATTGGCACAGGGACTTACGGATAATAAAAATTTAATAGGCATCAAATTTGCTAACTATAGAGACCTAAAAGAAATTCAAAACTGAACTTCACGGAACTTTTTCATTATTTTGTCTCTAATATTTTTTTTTTTTAGTTTTCAAAATAACAACAACAAATCTTGCTAATAAATTAAATAAATTAAATAATTTTTTTCTGTTTTTTGAATATTAAATAGGCGAAATTATTTATTATATAAACTTTCTTACGATAACCTGGTCTTAATTTAATAAAATCTTAAACTAATGTTTTAGTTTTTTAAATAAATAAAAATGTTATTATTGAAGCATTTTCCACTAAATAATTTTTGTTTTTTTTTCTCAATTTATTAAGTTTTATAATAATAATAATCGCCCTAAACCTGAGCTACTATAAAATAAATAAATCAATAATAATTAAAAAGAAGTTAGAAAATTAGTACCTCGGCCAAACTAAAGTTACTTTTTTTTGTTAGAGTGTTTTTTGTCATCCCGACCATTCCAAACATCATACAATAATTTAAAAAAGCTCTGGAATGTTTGTTATTAATGCGTGGGATTATTTTTTTTTCTCTAAATTTCTTCAATATATTTTTTGACATTTAATTACATCTTAAAAAATTTCTCACTCACTAACACTCTTACGAAATTTTTAAAGATTTATCCTCAAATTTTTCCAACAACAATATATAAACATCATTCATTTTTTAATATTTTTATTAATTTTATCTTTGCTTAATTAAGTTATTTTGACATTTTAGTTGGTTATTCAAAATTTTAGCATAAATCTTTAATAAAGAAAGTTTTAATAAATGAAAATTTCTCTTAAAGTAAGACGCAAGTAAAAGAAATTTCATTTAAAGTTAACAAAAATTAGAACTTTTTATAGTAGTATCTTGTTTTCTATAGATAAATTTTTAAAAAAAAAGTAATTACATATACGCAAATACAAACTTATAGATCTCATTAAAACAATTTTGAAATTGAGGTTTTATATCTTTTGATATTTTCACTACACGATAAATGTAAATGATCCCATTACTGCAAGCAGGGAACCATTAAATTTTAATTCATTTTTTTCCAATAAAGATTTATATATATATATATATTTATATATTACTTTTTTTTTGTTTGTTCTGTTTATTTCCTATCACTATAGTATATGCTGTTACGATTGTGTCCACTTTCACCAGAGCTCATTAGTTGAATTCTACGCTATTTTACCCCATGTTGATTGTAATTCAGAACTCAGTTTATATGAATCTCTAGTATTCATGGTAATCAGCAATTGCTGCTAAGCCAAACAACAGTGATCCAATAAACTCCAATTACCAATAATTGCATTGCATGCACTGAATACTGTCTATATGAATGTATGCGTATTATATTTATAATATATAATAAACATACATAGATACTCTATCACTATCGCTATAGATCTTCGATTAGTTGACATATTATAACGTTTGGGTAAAAGAAGAAAGTCTGTCGTCCATAAGACGTTTACTATACACTTTCCTTACGTAGAAAGACGACTTTCATAATTCAAGTGATGCACGACGATTGCGCGTGCGTACATTATTAATATCCCAAATGCAGTCAGGCAATAACCGTAGACATTCAATAGAGGTGTTGTTTATATATATATACTCATAAAACATATACGTTGACCGTCATATGTCATTTATCTGATACAGACCTCAAGATGAGGTTATTGTCCTATACAGTTTCATATGCGGCTATATTTATTTTTTGTTGTTGTGGATATTTTCTTTAAAAAAATAACCAAACTCAACCATTATCTATGTACACATATGTTTTACTTGGAAGTGTCTCTAAAAAACTGTATGTATATTTGCTATTGCATCATTCACTTTAAGGTTCGCCCTATCTTAAGGTATTTAGGGTATGAATTGCTATGAAGAAATTCATGTTTTATTTTCTGTTTATTTAGTGGCTAAGTGTTTTACCTGATAATCAAATAAATGAACTATAATGAATCTATTCCATTAGATGACTTTCTAAATATTAATAGAAATACCTTAACATTTATTAAAAAACTGAATATTTTCAGATGTGTAAATCAAAATGAATACTGGAACTAGCATATAAAATGATTTATTGACAACAACTTGTTTTTATCAGTAGTTTTTAGTATTTAAATTGTTACTAGTATAAATTAAACTATTTCCTGATTCTCTACCGTAAATGTAAATTTATACTAAACCTGGATGTCTATTAAATCAGGTTTATTAGGATAATGTGTGTGCTTTTTTTTTGTTTTTGTACATATAACAACTTCATTTTGCAACTACTTTGAAAGTATATAAACTACTAATAGTAATTATGGTAGATTATGTGGAATATGTGGGTTAAATACCAGTTGTAGTCAAACAGTAGCTGACTTTAGTTGAATTTAATTTGAAAATTGTTTATAGCCTAAAGCATTAAATACGATACTAAAAATTTTTTTTTGCAAAATAAAATACTGATTAGTTAAAATTTCTAACTAAAAGACAATTAGTTATTAAATCATTTTGAGCCTTTGATTGTGAATATCTAATGAACCTAATTTCCAAAGTTTTTTTATCAAATTTTTTATTATGATCAATTACTATTGAGTTATTTAAAATTTTAATTCCTAATCAAACGGTTTCATTAAACGATACCACAATTCCCTTAAGGCTAAAACTGTAAATCGTGGTCCAGTTTAATCCCTTTTGTACTTCTGGAAATTAGAATTTTTCTAAATAAGTATTTTTTAGTGCAACCTTCGAAATTTGTTTATAGGGAATATTTAAAGGTTCCCAATTCACTGTAGTAAATACTGCCAGAGGGATTTCAGGAATGGCATCATGGTAAGATCAACTTATTTTTCATACTGTTCGCTGCTTTTACTACAGTTATCTACTGTGGATTGCTATAATATTCGCTAGTAAGCATTATCTAATTTTATACATGCCCCCCATTTAATACTTTATTAAAATATTTTATTGTTAAAATATAATTACATAATATATTCTCTCAAATTTACCCAGTTTCAGCTTTAAATCATTCTGCAAATATGACTTCTTAAGTTCAACGAATTGAATTTTTGTGCTTTTATTTTTGAAGATGTTTGAAACCATTTTACAGACATCAAAATGATTTATGCTTGTTCTAATTTCCCCTGTTTCACTCTCTAATCGAGGTAACGCTCGTTTTTATTAATTCTGCAACTTATTTTATTTAAATAATAAAAAAAATTTTCTTCCTTCCTTCTAAAAGGGCGGTAATTTTATTTTTAAACATTTCTAACCATTTTCTCAAGATATTTTTTAAATATTGGTTAATTACATACAATTTTATTTTATATTTTATAGGGAATAATAATCATAAAAGCATATTTTTATTTTTTTTATTTTTAAGTTTTTAATTAACATATATAAGACATAAGGCTATAGTAGGATTCTGTTGATTTACACTATTTTTAACTTTTTTTGCAAAATACTCTATTTACCGAATGGAATCTCAAACCGCTGGTTTTTTAAAGATTTTTGACTTTGATTTCTCTAAAAACCCTTAAAAACATAAACAAATTGACACTTTACAACTCGTCTTCTTCCTTACATGAGTAAAAAAATCCGATTTGGCTTTTAATTAAGGAAAAAATTATCGAAAGCCAAAAATATTCTACTGATATTTAATAATTATTCATTATTGATTTTATAAGTGTGAGATACAAAATCCATTAAGTAAGTCATGTGTAAGAACTTCAACCAGAATCACTGGCTTCGTGACACCTTCATATGAATAGAATTTATAACAAAAAACAAAAAAAATACTTTGATTATAAATAATTTTAATAGTTACTTCTAAACCTGATGACCTTCCTTTTATGACAATCTAACATATAAGCTGACAATTACAATTCTTAAAGAACAATCAATTAAACAATCAGAGATGGTTTTAGCCTAGCTGGATTTCCTTCCAAATAAAGATAATTAAGCATATAAGGTCAAGCTAGTCTTGTTTTAGTAATCACGGGCAATTACAAAAAATAAAAAATTATATGTAATGCCAAGCATTGGCCTTTACATACCATCCACCAATTATATATTCAATGGATCCCATTAGAATTAAAAACCAAAAAGAGCCAACAACATATAATCCGTGTATGTTAGTATTAAAAATTTACAAACAACTATATTCAAGTTATATATATATACAAATATCTAATTGAGTTAAAACAAACCAAATAAACAAATGAATGTACATAAATATACAAAACTAATAATAAATATTAAAATTAGATATAAAAAACCTGCTCACTATAATAGCATATACCTTGAGATTATGCCTGCAAAAATTTCTCAACA
Source organism: Acrocera orbiculus (assembly GCA_947359355.1). Taxonomy (NCBI): domain Eukaryota; kingdom Metazoa; phylum Arthropoda; class Insecta; order Diptera; family Acroceridae; genus Acrocera; species Acrocera orbiculus. The sequence goes on from OX375757.1 coordinate 8,868,960, forward strand.
CTAAAAACAATAAACTAAAACTAATCTGCATAACTTGTTGCAAATATTTAAGTGTTACTGGGCCCACGTTCATAAAATAGACATCATATGTCCTTCAAATGGTCAAATAGTCATGTTTTGCTGTTTAGTAAACATTAATAAAAATTTAACTCATGCAATATTTGGCTTAATTGGATGTACAGAATAATGTTAGGCCCAGACTAAATGGAGCAAATACTGACTGCCAACTTTAAAAGTCATTTATATTTATTGCTTAAAATAGTTTTACTAGACTAAAATGATTTAAGCTTTTTTAATGTTTCTATTTAAGTCTAAGACTTAATTTCAATACCAAAAAGACTTATTAAGATTAGATTTCTTGTGTTTTGTTTTTGTTGAAATTGTTCATGTCCTTCAGTGTATGGCTTCCTTGTGAACTTGCTAGAATAGGCCTTCTTTACATTTCTAACAAAATCTTTCATCTTCAGCAAAAAAATATATGTGGTTTTTGTTTTATTTTAAATTTTGTTAGTTCAAATGAAGGGTATTAAATTTCATCTAATAAAATTTCTGCACCAAATGACCTCAGACTGTGAAGCCATATTCAAAGTACTTAAAATAAATTTAAAATTTTTTAATAAGCGGAAATTAGACTAGAAAGTTTTGTTTTTTTTTTATGGGGATGCAATTTAAATCCCTGAATTTTTTAAGTATCAATTTCTGATATTTTGTATGAATTTGAAGATTCAAACAATTTACTTACAATTAGTGCTATGAGTGAATAACTTATGAACTTGTTTTATGGGAATAACTGCAAATGTTTATTAGTTTAGTTATAATAATTTTTATTGATTTTTTGAAATACAAAAATATTGTATATGTAGCTTACAATCAAACTGTTTCATTATATGTTCTAATACACTGAAGCTTTCTTTTGTACGGGATGGTAATACAGTGTATAATTGTCAGTGGAGAAAGGGTATTAAAACCCTATTTTGAATATTTTCAGCTGGCTGATTGTGATATTTTTTATTTGATGTTTTGTTTTATTAAGTTGGACCCCAATAAAATACTAAACTTTTTACCATATATAACAAATGGTTTATACTGAACTTTAGTATTTCTAAATAAGTAATCTTTATCTGTAAAAAATGTGTTATTGGGTTTTTTGTTGTAAAAATTTGTGTTACATGATAATAATAGTCGGATTTATTTTTAGTAATAGTGGTAATAGTGGTAATAGTGGTAAAAAGGGTAAAAGGGATTTATCCTAATTTTCACAAATAAATTTAAATTTTCAATTAATTTTTTTGAAGAAGAAGGTTACAAAAGTTACTAAAAATTACAAAGATTGAATGAATCACTATGGTAATTGTCTTAAATTACTGTCAATCTGTCATTAAAGAAAAAGAAACATGTTGTAAATAATTTTACCTTGCTACGAAAGCAAATCTTGAACAAAAATGTAAAGGGCTTATCAAAATATGGTTTCCCTTAATGCTGCGGTGCGAATGGTGTGGATACAACATAAAAGTAAAGTCGTCTATAAAAGATGAGTTATGGAGGTTGATATGCCTTACAGTTGCATATCAGCTTCATATATGACTCTGGTCAACAGTGGTTTTGCCACACGAACTTTGGTAAGTAATTTTGTTAGAACTACCTACCCATATTACGAAAATGAACTTAATTTGATTCAATCACCCTCAGTATTTTTGTGATAACTCTAAGTTCATTTCAATACTTTTGCATCTTATGCCACGGGCCCCATGCTACGCTATATCTATACATCAGTCTACTGCGACTTTATAGACTCATCCAAAACAAGCTTAAAAGCAGTTCTTCTCCATAATGGCAATGTACTTCCTTCTGTTCCACTAACACTCGCTTTTAATATGAAAGAAACTTATGAAAATATGAAACTATTGCTTGAAAAAATCAAAAACAAAATTTTCGGTGATATAAAAGTTATTGCCCTACTACTTGGAGTACAGTGGGGTTTTACTAAATTTTGCTGCTTTTTATGCGAATGGGACAGCAGGGACAAAAAAAATCATTATATTGAAAAAATATGGCCTGTGCGTGAATCTCTATACCCTGGGCAAAAAGATGTGGAGGCTTTACTACTTGTAAACCATTTTGATGTACTTTTACCACCACTTCATATCAAGTTAGGCCTTCTTAAAAATTTTGTAAAGGCAATGGATCAAAATGGAAGCAGATTTTTGTTCCTAAAAGAGAAATTTCCCAGAATAAGTAATGCCAAAATCAAACCGGGCATTTTCTTAGGACTTCAAATCAGAGAATTAATAAAAGATTCAAAATTTGAAGAAAAATTAAACGTTATAGAAAAATCAGCATGGCAATGTTTTAAGAATGTAGCTGCAAATTTTTTAGGTAACCATAAGAGTGATAACTATAGAGAACTGATTAACGAATTGCTTTTGTCATATAAAACTTTTTGGTTGCAATATGTCGCTAAAAATGCATTTCCTGGACTTAAATCTAGATTTTTTCCCTGAAAATTTGGGAGATATAAGCAATGAGCATGGAGAAAGATGCCACCAGGAAATTTCAAATATAGAAAAACGTTATCAGGGTAGATGGAGTGTAAGGATGTTGGCTGACTACTGCTGGACGATCAATAGGGATCAACCGAAAGCTAAAGACTCCATAAAGTCGTAGACTTTAATATACGAGTATAATACTAAACACTGATATAAATAAATATTTATATCATAAATTAAACCAGAAAATAATTTACCATGCTGTGCTTTTATTAATTTTTTTCGAAAAATGTTATTTTTTCTTCAAAATAAATGTCCCTCCACAAAATAAAATTGACGGGTGATGAAAACTTTAAAATTGCTTATTTTTACTAGTGACAGCCTCTATTATAAAAAAAATACCAAAGAGTTCGTGTGGCACAAAAAAAGTTAAATTTTGTCGACCAGTGTTATTATTGGTATATATATCTTATAGAACTTTTTTTTAAATTCAAGGAAAACATTGCAGTTCTTTTAAATATAAATGAAGAAAAAACCTCCTGGTCTCCTTTAATACAGCGCTTACAGTAGCCAGAATACTAGACTGTCTTATGCTTCGTATAAAAAGATACTGGGCGCTAGTATTCTTAGATTAGTACAATTTTCATTTGTTAAAAATCTGTTACTGTTTGTATTGCTTTATAGTGCTTTACTATAATATGATTCGAGGTCAGATTTAACCTAGCTTTTACAATAAATTACTTTCAAATTGTAGTTCTCGAAGATTATTACTCAAAATTTTCCCTCCGTTCTGCCATAAGTTATCAAGTATTTTTTGCAAAACACCAGAAAAGAAAACAATTTAAATAAATTTTCTTTAGAACAATACAAGAAATTTCCCATACAAAACCAAAACTTCGATAGGATGTAAACTCTATCATGCTCTTTTGAGTCCCATTTTAAATAAAATTTAATATTGTATAAGTTCATTGAAAAATTTTTTTTCTTGGAATCAAGAAGTTCTTGTTTTAATATTAATAGTTTTCAAATTCTTTGAAAATACAGAAATACAAATTCAAATATTACAGAAGTCTTGTTTTTTTTTCATCAGTTCATCATTAAAAATCTCTTTGCAGCTAAAAATAATTCTTCTTCATAGCAATTTATAAGAATAAATAGATTGTTCACTTTTATTAAATTAACTATACTAATATTTCAAATTTTATGCTATTTTCGGTATATTTTAAATGTTGAAAAAAAAAAATAAAAAATAGTAAATTATATTCTGTAAATGCCTGAGAAAAATAATTTAAAACAACTTCACGGATTCATTATGGCAAACGGGTTATTGATCATCGCATAGATTAGGCCTAGCGTTAAAAAATGATTTCTATTGGCACCGATAGTTTTTATTGGCGGCAAATTGCTTAGAAACTACCAAAAATTTAAAAAGCCAGTAACTATTTTAGAAATTGTTAATTTTATGATCTTGTAGCTAGTTTTAAAGGGGATTTTAAAAAATTAATCGTATGCTTTTAGATGTTTCCTGTTTTTTTAGTTTTTTATTTGTTTTTCTATTTTTGTTAGTTTTTATTTTGTTTTGTTCTTTTTTTTTCATATCACCACAAATTCAATTACAAATACTTTGGACTTTGTTTTTTCTAGTGCGGATTTCCTTGTTTTCTGTAATTCTCATAATTACTTATATAGCTTTTGTTTTGTTTTGTTTGTTATTGTTTTTCTTCCGGATTTAACTATTCAGATACAAAGATTAGGAATCTTAATTTTTTTCATTGAAAGAGGCTTATGTAAGATCCAAAGAAAATGATTAAATGTGATTAGAATTAAATAAAGTTTTATGTAAGATCCTATGGTATTTATACTGTCAAATAAGCTGAGTGCAATTTTCATTAGAAATTTCATTTGAAATTTAATTAAACTTTACTATAAACTTATACAATTCTTCTAGCGGCATACAGCCAAAAAATTTTCAATTTTTACTCGCAAAAAATATTTTTCAAAAGGCTTAAATTTTGTTCATCTTAAAGGCATACTCCGGTTTAGATGCCCCAATTTTTTATGGTTTTTTTGAATGCTACGAAAAAAAAACCCAATAAATATTTTTACAATCCATTTTTTAATTGTTATTTATTGGTATTTTAAGAGTATAAAATATTAATAAAATTAAAAAAAGAATCAAAATTGAACAAACTACAGCCCAGCAAAGTAGGAGATCACGAAAAAACACATATTTTCAATCATTAGAACTCTTTCTGTTTTTTTGCATGAGATATCAATTTGAACTTTTAACTATAGAAACTTGAACAAAGTAACGCGTACCTTACTAATACAATATTTTTCTTAAATATAAATCTCAAACAAATTTTCCCAAAGGATATAAACAGCAATTTAAGTCAACAATAGAGTTAATTAAATAAATTAAATGAATGAAGGTTATAACCATTAAATGCACGTCATTTTAAGCTTTTATCATTTGCAATTTATCAGACAATACTTATTGTCATACCGGTAACTTTTACATCCTCAGTGGGTGCAAATATAATTAGCGTCATGCCGGTAAAGAAAATTTATGGCCACAAACTTAATATTCAGCTAATTAGGAAGGAATCGCAACTAATAATAAATCTCGGATATGCGAATTCAAATAGTCATAACTCGGTGCGCACATCTTGACGTAGATCTTTGAAAAATATTATTATAGTAGCATATATGTATCTATATGCTTATTTACATAAATATATATATACATATATATACTGTTTATTTTGTTTAATCTCATGTTTATAGGTGGTTAAATTTCTTACTATAAACAATTTTTAATATGATAGACATTTGACGTTTGACTAAATATTTTTGACATTCAGCAAGGTGAAAGTGATTTTTAGATACTGGCAATTGAAATGACGTCTGACTCTTCAAACAGAATTTATTAATTGTATTTTAAAAGTTTTTTTTGTTTTATTATTTCTTTATTATTGCTGTTAGTCATTTTTTAATAACTGATTTCCTTTAATTTGTAGACAATAATCTGTGTAACTTGTTTGCGCTTTATAAAAAATTTTTTTCCCCTTTACTTATATGAATATTTTCAAAAAGAGCTGAATCATTTTTAGGCATTTAAAATAGATTTTATTATTTACTTTTTTTTAAAAAAAAATTCATATAATAAAAAAGAAAAAAGTATTGCGCTGGAAATAGAAAATTTAATGCTTGTAACTGATTTGAAAAAAGATTTAGTAGGTTTTAAGTGCCTTAAAATTTTTCCAAAAAAAAACTGTATTTTTCGTATAAGTACTGAATTCCTGACTAAAAGAAGTGACTTCTAGATACTTTCAGAAATTTTATATATTTGCGTAACAATCGACTTTTTCCATTTGTATGGGATTGATCTAAGCTTGTCTCGCAAATGTATGAAGTCGCTAAAAATTAAAAAAATAGCTTAAAGTTGCTTTTATAAAGACGACGAGCTAAAGCCTTATTTATAGTGTAAACAACTTCAAGCTATTTTTATTACTCTCTGTTGTCATACATTTAAATATTAATAATTTCTATAAAAATGACAAAATTCCTTTAAAGATCTGAGCATAGTATGCGTTAAAATTCATGCTGTGACTTATGCACTCTTTTTATATCATATTTAATTATTTTGTTTTAACTTAAATACAACAAAAATCTTATTAAACAATAATGAAAAAATTACTGCATGAGTGATGGCAGGGATAACTGCATGCATGAATTCATAGTGTGTTCAGGCATTAAAAGATTATAAATTTCAGTGAAAAAATTTGGTGTCTATTAATTGGCATTTCTATAAAATTTTTGTGATTTGGCAATACTTATAAACATGATTATAGGCAATTAATATAATTTTAAAAAAGTTCTATGAGCCACAAAAAAGGCTTGCAAAATTTTTACGTCAAACACTTAAAAGAAACAACTGAAGTTTTTGTTTCTATCTCAATTACATGATGAATTTGATTCAATCTTATAAAATATTCAAGCAGATCAATAGTATTAAAAGTCAAAACAAATTTATTTTTATTCAATTATTTTTTGTGAAGTTAAAGTAAAGTTTATTTCTGTTGTTTTGGATTTGAAGTTAAATCTCCATTATTTTTAATTGAGTCAATTAAGTGAGTGACGTATGTTTATGCAGGTGGCTTAAAAATTGATATGAAGTAATTTAGGGAAGATATTAATGATTGTTTGGGGAAGATGAAAGAAAAGTCTACTTTTAACAATTGACTAAGTGGTACTCAGTCATTGGTACCTTCTGTTAATCTCAAATTCGTAAACCCAGGATAACCAGCTATGCGATATAATTACTTACCTTAGCAACCAGGCCTCACTTGAAAGGCTTAGTGCTTAACCGTTTTAATCATCAAATGTTATTTAAAAACGTTTTAACTAAGGGTTATGATTTTGTATTTAGTTATTTAGAAAGCATGAATAAAATGTGACTACTATACAGGGTATATGTGAAGTAATATTGTGTTTATTTAATTGCAGGAAAATCTATTTATTATCATTATTTGCTGTCAAACTGAATTAATATTATTAATTCAAATTATTAGTGCTTACAATTTAAATACATTTCTTGATTAAAAAGTGTTAAAAGACTTCATATTTATAGGTCTGTCTTTGAATGAATAAAAATTTTGCTAATGGAACTATTTAACCTGTCAAACTCATAGTGAGATTAATAATATACCATTTTATTTTTTTGTTGTGTGTTTTTGTCTTTCTGTGGAACCAAAAGCATAGAAAAACATCACTTTAAAACATAACAAAAAATAACATTTTTGGGGATTTTAGTCCTCAACTAATATTGAAACCAATATTAACAAAAAAAATGAAACACAATTTTTGCATTTAGGCTTAGACTGGTTTAACCTTTGCTTTGCCAAATTTTTTTTTGTTAGACTTTTCAAGCTAAATTTTAGTTTTGCATAATCCATAATTATAGAAAAAATATTATAAATTATTCAGTTGAACATTGCAATAAATATGCCTTGATGGATACTTTTTTATCATTTTAGCCTTAAAAAATTAAATTATTTAAATTTATAGTTGAAATTTTGTGTTATCAATTTTACGTTTTAAAATGATCAATTCCATTCCAGTAATTATGAAATACAAGTCTAAAAAATGTGTTCAAATTTACCAGATTTAACTATACTGCAATGTTAGATATACAGTGTTATTAATCTTAAAAAAACTTCTGTTTTTTATGTTTTAAAAATGCTTTTTATAAAAATTTTTGTTTTTTCCTTGTAAATAATATTTTCTTTCTAAAAATCTTTTCCCACGGTTAAAGATATCAGTAATCATCTCATAAATTTAACATTGCACATAAACTATATATGTATATGTATGTGTTTTCTATGTTTTTATATATGTTTTTTTTTTCTTCTTCTTCAAAACTAGGATAATTAACTATGGCCGCAAGAAAACAGTTCTAAGTTAAAATAAATCTATTGCTACCAGCTGACAACAACTCATTAAACAAATATTCGATAGATTTTTTCAGTGCAACTCTATTAGGCCAATCAGTGTTGTATGTTATTCGCTGTTGTTGTTGTTTTTTTTGTAATAACAAAAAAAGCTCAGCTAATTATTGAATGAAAAAAAAAAAAAAACATCTAACAAATGCATTTTAGACGTCGAAATTCCAGATTAACACTTTACTTGAGTGGCAGATATTGAAAGTAACTATGAAGCTGTCATTCTGCTAAGACCCACAATTGCCCATATTAACATTTCATAAGATTGAAATATAGTCCCGCCTTCCTTTAAGTTAAATACTATTTGGCTAAATCAATTTCTTAATGATGAATAACCTGGTCAGGTAGTTGTTATGCTATAAAATTAAATTGAAATCTTCGTTAGATACAATTAATCGTAGTCTGATAAAATCTAAAAAGATGATCGTGTCTCTAGTATGGAACGGTGATAAGGGGTTTGGCATTCATGCGATTTTCACTCTTGGAATTTTATTAACTTTTACACCTGATAGTTTGAGTGATTTACAAAAGTAAGAAGAAAAAAAACATTTGTTTTTTATTCTTCTTTCTTTTTTTTTTTTTTTTTTGGCATCAATTATTTAATAGATAACATGATTTTGCTGTTTTAAGTAATTATTTACAATTTTCGATATCTCTTAGCTATTTTTCTTATTCGATTTTTACCGCTGTTAGGAAGATTGAAATTGTTTTTCATTCTTTAAATTTAGCTGCATCTACATTGATTTAATATCTTTTCTAGTTAATTGATCACTCACGCGATCATGCTGTTTGCATGATTTTAACGCTTTCTATATGAACTAATTTATTTGGTTTGAAAAATTTTATAATGGCTAATGATATTCTTGTATTTCAGCACCATTTTAGTTTATACCAAATAAAATAATGATTTAAATTTCTGAAGCATTTAAAATTATTTTCTTTAATACAATTTGTTTTTTTTTTATTGTTTTTATTGAAAACCTTATTTTCGCTATTATGTGCTTGATTTGACCTAAATTACTGCTTAATAAAAAGCTGAATTGCTTCTGCAATTCTACTTTTTTTCCAATCCTATTTTCTTATTCGTTTTTTGTTTTTTGTTTTTTCAAGAATTAAATTAGAATTACTCGTTAACCTGATTTTACTTTTATGTAGTTAACTTATTCTTAGCCTCATTTAATTACTTAAACAATTCAGCCACTAAGTAGATTAGTCTCATGAAATCTATACAAACTTTTCTACCTAATTTTCTTTGAATAAATTTTCAATGAAAAGAATTCATTATAGCAAAACAATACTATTTTTGTGTTGTTTTTATTACTTTTAATTTTAGTAGTTTTTTGTATTCTGATTATTTTCGTTTTACGCAATTTTCTACTATTGTTTTTATTTATAATATAAATTTTTTATGAACTCGAAATTTTCTCCTTTAGCTAAAATTATAAACAAAATTAAAACTCTTTAAATAAATTTTTAATATAACTGTGGGTAAATTTCATTTGCACGATAGTGCTCCATATTAATCCTAAAATAACAACAACAAAATTAGGTAGACTAAACCGGAAATAGTTCAAACTTAAAAAAACGAAATTGCTGTAAACATTTTAATCTAATTCTTTTCCTTGTAGAACTTTTTCTCGGATCAAATATATTCAATTTTGTCTAAAAAGTATAAATAGACAATTTCTTTGATTTCTAATGTCAAAAAGAAAAGGAATAGTGACATTTTGTTTATTATTAAAATATCAGTTTCGAAGCTTTGTTGTTATAAAATTCATTTAGCTATTTTTCAATATAATTTTAACAGTTTTAATGGCTTTGCTTATTTATGGATTTATCATAAAAATATAAATTGATTATGAAATCGAAGGTCAAATTTTGCTGGCATTGCCTTAATTTACTTAATAAAATTTTGTATTCAAACAAAAGCTAAGCCATATAAAATATTTTTGCGAAAATTGTTTAAAAATCTCTGGTAAAATAAATTTCATCTAATTAATTGGCTAAATTTTAACTATAAGCTATAGTTCTATCGTTTTTTTATATATACGGGATTATACGCGTTTTTGCTGCTTGATGAGAAAACTGACTTAACTGAAGTCGATTTCAGCAATTAAGCATTTAGTAGATGTAGTATTTGTATGAAATTTCCCTGATATTATTTAGTTTCTTTAAATCATTAGAAAAATAAACATGAGTGTATGAAAAAATGGTATTTTAGGAATTGTATGCTGGTAGCTCAGAGAAAAATTTCACAATTTTTAGTTTTACTTGACATCCTAAATGAAATAAATTGCCAGTTAGGGTACTTATTTTGTTGCTGTGTGAGAAAAGTAAAAGATGCAAAATACCTTTCAATCAGTTCCACTGAAAGACTTTTGGCTGTACATCAAAGATGAATACGTCAAAAATTTAGTATAATTTTCAACTACTTTTTTGTTAGACCTAAAATTTCCATGTTGTCATTTTACTACCTTTAAAGTTTTTACCAAAGAAAATTTGATATTAAGCTTCGTTAAGTCCGTTTTCATGAAATTTTCTAATTTTTTATTATCAGCAGGTAAACTTTCCATTTTTATTCAGTAAAATATCTTAATGCTTTTTATCAAAATTTTTGATTTGTTTATCATTTTCCGCAGAGCGCAGTTTAATCATCTAATTAAATATTCGATAATAATCAACATAATTTTTTCAAAAATTTTTATAAATTTCCTGAATATTTTTAGAGATAATCGCAATTAACATAATTATTTTTAAACAAAAAATTAAGTTTGATTAATTAATTTAAGTACAAAACGTTTTTTTTTGTGATATTTTAAATATAATCACTTATTTTTTTAAAGTGCTAAGCTACGTGGTAGAATTTTTTTTAAAGTAATATAAGCAATTAACTATTATCATAAGTTCTTGAAAATTATAAAAAAAAACATAATGTTTTTTTTTTCACAAAATAATTTGCCCGAATTTATTATTCCTATCAAGTATTCTAAAAATGGGCCTGATATTTTTGTTTCAAGTTGTGAACGCTTGAGTAACAAAGTTGGGCATCAATTAGCCGCTCCCGTCTTAAACTAAATTCTAGATAACTAGTGGGTGGATACATTTTTGTTTTTTTTTTTATTTTCTTTTATTGTATTATTATTCAAAGTAGCATTCCCTCTGAATAGTTGCGGAAGCCATTCTTTCACCTTACACAACACTCTTATACAAAAGCATAGACATTTCGGATTAGCTGTATGAATTTCTAATGAGCTCTGATCTCTAGAAGCGTTTTATTACTGCGTGAAATAATTTATAATTCTTTTCAGTTTGGCTAAATTAAACAATTCAAATGTAGTGACAGCGGCTTACCCATTGGTATAAGCATGCCATGTTTGTCAGACAAGCGAACGGTTTTTAAAAGTTTTAAAAAATAGAAATTATTAGATGTATTGCGGGATCTATAACCTGACTGCATTTTTATTTATATTTTATTATAATTTATTTTTGAGTATTAAACTTAATTTTCATTTGGGTGGCAGTTATTTTTTATTTTACTAGAAAAATGTTAGACTTGCGTCTCTAGCATAGTAAACAATTTCGATGCAATTTTCATATTAATGCGTTATTTAGATTTCGTAAATTAAAAATTATTGTTTTTTAAAATTTAAAAACACAAATTTTTATCTTGTGTAAGATTGCTTTTTTCCTTTTTTGTAAGATGGCAGAGTTAAAACTTGCAAATATCTGTAGTTTTCCTATTCCCAAAAAAAAGAATTATTATATATATATTAATTTTTGAATTTTCATCCTTACGATAATGTTTTTTATTCAAAGTAATGACATCAATGATTATTTTTTATGATCTCTAATGATAGCTGATGTTGAACTGTAAAAATTCAATGACTGATGATTTCTTTGAATGATAACTGCATATAAGCCGAATTTTCAACCATAAAAATATCATTTCATATTTTTTGATACATATTTATATTAAAAATGAAAAGTTGGAATTTGGTTGTCATCATTTTGAATATTTCAATCGCAGAATAATTGATCGTTATAAAAATGATTCCTTAAGTAACTTAAATTACTGATTTGGCATAAGTTTTGTGAAATGGTTCTTGATTGTATATTATTTTAAATTTGAATTAAAATTCTTAATGTTTTCCAGGTATTTATTGTATTAGAGGTACATAATTTTGAGGTAATTACCGATAATTTTTAAATGTGTTGGTTATGATTGATTTATCAAATCTGCAATCCCAATTTTGCTTTTTTTTGTACTTCTACTATTCGACAACCTACAAGCTTTCTGTTCAGTGATAGATGCACTTTGGTTTGCTTCGTCTATCCAAGGTGCTGTCCTTTCATTCATCCTAAGTCCAATTCTCATTTTCACAAAAAGAACTACTTTTCAAATATTCGTAAAAGAAAAGGTCAGCACCCTTCCTCAAGAAACTTATAATTTGAAAACGCAGCGATGGAAAAAAATACTTTGATGTCAATGTCAATAAAGTTTTCTTCTTTTAATAACAATAAAATTTCCTTGTTAATAGTAAACTTGACAAGTTTCACATCGTCATTAACTTTAATAAAATTTAAATTCTTTCAAATATCTATAAAAAGTCCTTTCCATCAAACATTTGATGGACAACAATATTTTCCACAAACAAAGGACACATTCAATTCAAAAGGTAATTATTAGAGTTTAGTTGAAATGGCTTGTTTTCGCTGAAAAAACTAATAGATAACGTTCTTTAAGCTCAAAAATTAAGAAATTTAAGGATGCATACCGTGAAAAGAAAGCTAAATATCTGTTAGCTGGGTTGGCTTAACTAAAAACAAATAAATGCAACCTGTGGGCACAGTATAAGCAATTTTTGTTGTGCGATTTATTGATGCCTTAAATTTGTGTAGCACGTGTCGATCAATCCCACACAAATGGGAAATTTCGTTTAAAGTCACGCATACGTATTTAGTCACTTGAATTCGCTTTTACTGTGCTTAGAACAAGCTAAGGATAAAGTGTCTGGATTAAAATCATGAAACAAAATTTAAAGAAGAAACTTCTTGTCATACTTTCAATGTCTTATTAAAAGTACATGGAAAATTGGATTAAGCGCTGGCATATATTTATAGCGTCTATTGCTGATTATTTTGAAGATATATAATAAAACTTAAGAAACTATTTCTGTTTTTTACAAATTATGAATTCATTTTGATCACAGAGATACATGTTACTTAAATTTTGTATCTTTTGTATTTTTTGCAAATTTCATTTTTCCAAAAAAAAATATTTCTTTTTATTATTACTTTATGCTGCTCATTTTTTAAGATATAATTTACGAAATTCTCTAAAACTGTAATTTATAATAATATTATTTTATATACTTTGTATCATTTAAATAGAAATAAAATTTCTAATTACTCTTCTAAAAGATTGTTATAAAATCTAAGTAATTGAGATTTTGATTTAAATTCTGTTTTAATATCGTAATAGTAGCATAATAAGCTACATAAAGTTGTTGTAAAGACATTAAAGTTTCATCGTCATAAAAAGTATTTTTTTTTTGTTTTTTCAAAATTTACTAGCATTTATTTCTATGTTTTCTAATTTTACAACCAACTATGGTAGTTAAATTTATATCATAAAAATAAATAGAAAATTTTCTAGAACTAAATTACTAAATGTATCCTCTGTGCCTATAGTGTCTTCCTTTTAATTTATTTCAAATATTCACTAGCTACAATATAAAATTAAAGACCTACTTTTAAATAAATAGTTGAATGACCGACCTGAAACTTAATTTGGCTACTTGACAAGTGTAAATAGCGGGAGTTATGGTATTTTGTTGTTTTTTTTATGTAAAACTAAACTTCCTTAAAACTCTGCCAAGCCTATAAGCAATACAAGAATATAATATTTAGCTATTAAAATAGTTTCAAATAAAATAGCAACTATCGGATACAAAAATATTTGTAGGTCGTTATTATATGTTAGTATTGTCAGTTGGGTAATCAAGAAAATATTCAATGTCCCATAATAATCATTAATAGGCTGGTAAATTCCTATTGGTAAACTTATTTAATAATAACTACAACATTATTTAAGTATATTTTCAAGTTATGAAATATTCTATGGTCATAATTCTATAGAACATTCTAATGAGTTGCATTTTACACTTTTACTTCATTTTTGTATAGCTCAAGTGTTAGGTACCCTTAGTTAAATGCTTTTCCTTTAAGACAGCAAGCGATTCATTTATTTATGCATATTTTTTGTTTGCTTATTTTGTTCAATTTCAATTTGCTTTGGTTATATATATATATATATATATGTATTCTTTGAAGAAAAAAAAAGCTTGCATGCATACCGTTAGATTTGATTATATACTGCACAATTTTCTAGAGTTAGGCTGGTTTTTCTTGTTTTATCTCTTTTTATCGGCCGCTTGTGCTACGCTGTAAATGCTGTATTTGAACCAGCATTCCTGTAATTTCACGCAACATACTCTGGTTGTTCTATTAACAATACTAACACAATATTAACTTAGACGGTGTAAATACTAAAATAGAAAAAAATTTCATGGATGAAATATAATTGTTATGTTGATTATTTTAAGATTATTCAAACATTTAAGCTATAATCAAGCAAATTTTAAGTGTAACACTTTAAAATGTTGGATATAGTTATAAATACGATACTATCCGACAGTTTATAATTTAAATACAGTTAAGTTAGCATTCAATAATAATAGAACAAAAAGAATGCTAATTACATTTTATGATGAAGTACAAAAATTTTCATTGACATTTTTAAATTCATTTTTATCTGTTTAATCTTGTAATCTTTTAATCTTGTTTTATTTATGACAAATTAAATTGGATTTTTGATTGAAAGATTATAAAACAAAGAAAAAAATAAGTACAAGTTGATTCGCATGGTTTGTAAGAAATTGAGCTTCTCAGTGATTTTAGATTATTTATGATGATCTAGATCAGGGATTCCTAATAGGGACGGTAATGCTCCCCTTGGGGGAGCTGGAACCTTTGTTGGTATGTAGGTGTTAGGACAGCTACGGAACAGTGTTGGATATTCAACTCCTATCACCAGTCTTTGCAAGCTAGTAAGAGCCACAATCAAGCATGTTTCGTCGAAATAAAGTAATGAGCTATACTAGTTTACAGAAGCGATGTATCTGCAGTATCTATATTATATAGTTCTTGATATTTAGTATAAATATTATAGCGCTGAAACTTTTTTTCCTGTAAAAAGGGTTGTGGGACATAAAAGGTTGGGAATCCCTGATCTAAGTCGATAATTGCATTGGAATGAGTTTAATCAATTCCAACTAAAGGAAATAATCTTTGCACATTTTTTTTTAGTAAAAAGTCACCGAAACAAAATTTGCAAAACCAATTTCTAACAAGTGAATTCGCGTGGCTATAAAGGAATAGATTTTTTTTTAATTAAAAAAAAAGATATTTTTGTTGGTACTCTTCTAATAGTGCCAGAATACTCTTTAAATTTCAAATTTTATATAGAAGGTTTCTAGTAATTTAAAATTAATTTTGTTTTCCAATCTTTTGCAAAAAATACTAAGTATGGAGCTAAAATTTAGGGTTATTTCGAGAATTATTTGATAATGATTGATTTTGAAAGTTATGTTAAATCTGACTATAAATATATGCTGTAAAAAAATTTTTTATCCTAACAAACAATGATGAATAGACGGACGAAAATTGTACTAATATAAGAATACTAGGGTTCAGTATACACACTTCTTTTTTTATATGGAGCAAGAAATAGTATTCTGGCCACTGTAAACGCACTATAGCCGCTTATTAGTTAATTTTTTTTTTAATTATTTTCAAAGAGAATTAACCAAATTGGTATATACACTCCCAATCATTAGGAAAGGTTTACAGAATTTTTAAATGTCATAAAGAATATAAGATAATATTTTTTTCTGCAAGGCCTTTCAAAAAATTAGTATGTCATACATAAATATCTATATACCTTATCTGGTTTTTCCGAGAAATGTGCAATTGTTTTAGTGAGGGTCAATAACAAGAACCCTATATAAACGTGGTCAATAGAATAGGTTTACTTACAGAAATAAATAAACTGCAAGAAGGTTGTAATACTATTGTTCTGTTATTTAAAAACTCTTTTTCAAAATAGCTTTAAAGGGAATCATATAAAAATCTTTTATATTGTAAGGAGATAGATTCCCAAGTCACCTTAACAGCTGAACATAGTAGATAATCAGTTGTTTCAATTCGTCATAAATATTAACATATGATACCTGAATTGTTCTAAAGGCCTTACACCAGATAAAATGCCCGGAGATTATTTTTGTCATTTGAAAGCTCTGTATATACCATATACCTATCAACTCTGTGGTCTTAATTTTAGGGCAGGGGGCCACTATTATTTTAAAAGACCATTTTTAAAATTATGTTAACTGAAATAATACTTTTGCCTTTTACTTGATTTACATTTTGCAGGTATGTAATTAGTTCTATAAAGGGTATTTACTTTAAACGGGCTTTATGACAAATTTGTACTCTAAGTCTGGAACTATTTACAAGGCCATTTAAATTTTTTTAATAATTTTATTTAATAACTATTATATTTTTATTTTTAAGTAATTCTATAAGTCTGTTCGGCATACTATTAATTAAACTCCTCCAGAGATCTGTAGCTCAATTTTTCCATACATTTGTAATCCTGTTTTTAAACTCGCTGACAGTGTGGATTTTCGGAAGCCAAGGTGCACACACTTTATGGCAAATAATTTCCTATATGCCCCATAAGCTTGCAATGGGTTCTAAATATGGGCTTAATGTTTGCCAATCATGGACACAAATTCCTAAAACCTACATTTTCATAGTAAAAAATTACAAAGACATTCTTCATAAATGCTTACAGATACAAGACTTGATGCAAGGCTTGGTATTGTATTATTGGCATGATGAACCATCACGAATAGTCTAAATAAATTGAACCCATTTTTTATGTTCTTATGGAATAAGAAATTTAAAAATCAATAAGTTAAATCCTTTTAACAAAATTATACAAACAACAGATCCAAAACTACTAACAGACTTTCGCTTTTCGGCGGTGAAGCATAAAATTTCCGACTCTAGACAAAAATTCAAAAAGTTTTAATTAAAAATTTTTTTGAAGTATGGTTGAACTTTCCTTAACTACGAAAATTTATAATTCCTGGAAGCTTTGATTTGTCTGTTTTTTTTTTTTTGTTGTGTTGGTTTTTATGATGACTGAAAATTTAAAGTTCTTCAAAATAACTTGCACAAATACTACTTCAAAGAAGTACTGGGAAGTTTTTTTGTAACATTTTTCTCAGAGTATAAGAAAACCTTGTCATATCGATTTATATTCAAATCGTAATCCACTCGATTATTCGGTAACCTTAAGTTCATTAAACTTTTGTTTTTTAACAAAAAACAACTAACCAAGCAATTGTTCGTTTCAACTCGAACATGCAACTTTTTGCTGTTTAAAAAAATAGATTAGTTTGTTTCGATCTCAATACACGAATGTATAACATTAAAATTACTTTTCGTCTTAACCAGAAATTTATAAACGTCTTAATATCGACGAGAAATTGGTTTCTCTTATTAATTGAGAAATGGGAGGAAACAAAATCATAAAAAAAGAAAAACAAAACAAATGGTGCAGGCTTCAATCATTGATCAGAATTTCTTGGAGCACGCGCTTCCGTTGATCAAATCAAGTAAATCGATTAGAAATTTTTTTTGTTAGCTTTTTTTTTTAATGTCTGAAACTACTGATTAAAAGTTGCATGTGAACGTTTATTTGGTATAAAATCGGGATTGAATTAATTGCACCGGAAAAGTTCATTATTACGCCAACATATTGAGACTCTGATTGGATTTGAAATTTTAAAGACAAAACAAAAAATGCAAAAAATGAATGAGTTAATTTAAAAGGGCAAGTTTTTCATTTCTATTCCATAAATTCAATTTGCTTATGTAATAATTTATATAAATTTTATCATGTGCGCTTTCGTGAGTACGCCTTTCGTTGTTTGACCATTATTTTTTTTTTTTTTTTTGTATTTTTTTGTGGTCAATACTTTTTATTTAAATGTAACTCACAAAAGTGAAATAAAGAAATATTAGTATTAGTAAATAAAATTAAAGATATACTTACCTTTCGCTGGCATCGTTTTTTCAAAATTATTTTCGAAAAAGAGAGAGTTCGAAGGAAAATGGAGAAGTTTCATTGTGTACTGCAGGATATATCCCAGTACTTAATATTGCAGATTATCGTCAAATATTCACAAAAGATTTAATATACTGAGAAATGTTTTGTCAGTGCGTTTTCCTTAGAAGATTCCTAATGTATAACTACTAAAATTAGTTCTATAAAACAAAATTTGTGCTTGTACTTGGACTGAAGTTATTCGAAAATTAATAAATCTTAATTTTTTTTTTTTTTTGCTTTTTGCATGATATTCCAAGAACTTTCACAATTAATAGCGATTAAATGATTCTCGAAGAAGAGGATATTACTCTAACAATTAGGAAAAAACTTTTTCGATTGAAAAAGTGATGCAATTTATGGTGGCCTGTATTATGACATTTTTTTGTGATTCAGCTGTTTAGGCTCTCACGGACGTTTAAGTTTTCCTATGAGTGATTTGCATAATTTAGTTCTCTTTTATAATATACAAATTTTAATAAAACTTCCAAGGATTATTTATTTTTATTTTTAAAATGTCAACTGGAATACCAATTTTTTGTAATGATTTTTGTATTTAAAATATAGAAATCTTCTCTGCTTGCCATGTTTTTGTATTTTATGCTTTTGAATATAATAAAATAAACATATTTAGTTATTTATTAAAAATTTTTGAATTCCATAGCTACATTTTTTTATAATTCATTACTAAGTTATGGAATAATATATTTTATTTTTTCTCGTGAATTCTTTCAATTAATTAGGTAATCGTTGTTTTCTAAAACTTAAAATTTTCTGTGAAATTCCTGTTTTTTGTCTTGTTAAAATTTTTAAAGAATTTTTTTAAACAATTTTATATCATGAAAACGGTTACAATTAATTAAATGCAAACGTTTCTGCTATGATGTCCGACAGACTTTGTGTTTTTTTTTTTTTTGAAATTTTATTTTTACTAATAAAAATGTTTTAGTATAATTAAAAAATTACGTAGAAAATTTACTTAGAAATTTTAACTAATAAAATTGTTGGAAAAGTTTTGTTTTTCTATACTTTTAGAAATTGTATAATCCTTTCTTAATTTCCAAAGTGGGTTCTTTGTAGGAAGTATGCTTTTCATTTTAGACACGTTTCAGCTTCCACAATTTCAGATAACAATGTTATATATATATATATCTTTTTTTGTTAAAAACTATATTTTTATAATGAAATCACAAAAAATACTGAAATCAATAATATTATTGTTTTTCTAATTGAAAATCGTAAATAAAGAGAATTTAATTTTTTTACTAAAAATTCCGATTTCCGTTTAGTTATTGTTCAAAGTCAATTTAAGAAATGTTTTTTAATGTCTTCAATGTAGTTTTTCTTCTTTTGTGAAATATTAGCTTTTTTATTTTACTAAAACCATTTCCATACAAATTAAAAATTTTATGAAAAAGCTTATCTTTGTATCTTTGTTTAATTTTAAACTAATATCACATAAAAGCAATAGTTTAAATTTTGTTCGTGCTCTAAGATTAGTAAAATCAATTCACAAGTCTTGAATACCATACTTAAAAAATACTACACTGAGTTTTTTTTTTGTTTGTTGTCATTGTTAAGAAGAAGAAAAAACTATAATGTCAAAAAAGAGAAAATTTGGCATAGGATCGTGCTTGTAAAAACTACAAAAAAACAAACGAAGCAGCTTCTGTCACAGTGAATTATGGTTATAATAAGGCTTTTTTAGGTTATTTGATTATTTCTTAGTAAATGTCTCAAGAGGCTAAATTCCTTCAGGTGAACCGCAAGTATAGTGTCGTAACAGTTATGTCATATATTTGAGTGTTACTGTTTTTACGCGTTCTGCGGTCTTCCTTATATTTACTCGGTATTTTACTTAAATATATATATATATATATATATATATATATATATATATGTGTGTATAGAGGCCATTGATTACCACAAGATCAGGTGTTTTCGAACCTGAATATAAGATGAATAGCTGCCAAAGATATGCGGAAGTTTTGTGAATAGATGATCACTTTGGGTCTGCGGCTCATCTTATATCTTAAAAAAATTAAAAAAAAAGTTTACAGCAGTAATCGTTGTTGGAGTTTCTATTTTTTTGCCTACTATTATTTTTTTTTTTTTTTTGTTAAATTCTCGGCACTTTACTTTGTTGCATTATTGACTCAATACTATACTTAATAGTATTAAGATTTATGATCTACAGAAATTGATTGAAGGCATATAACAATAGTTCAGGAAGTGTTGAAGGTCTCATAGAGCGTAAAAGTGTGGTGAAAAAATATGTCGATAAGCCATGAACTAATATTTAAACTGTGACTAAAGAACTTAATCAGTAAATAAATATACAAAAAACAGTTTACGTTGTAACTCATTTTTACTTAAAGTAATAATTTTTTTAAAAGTTATTAAGTTATAACAGTTAAAAAAATTTTTTATCAGTAATATAAGGAGAAATTTGTTTGTGAAATTTGAAATACTAGTTATTTTTAAGTGTAAGAAAATTAGCTTAATGTTTGAAATTTGAGCAATAGATCTCTGTACGCTTTAAATAAATTTGGAAATAGTGATAACTATGACTTTATTGAATTAAGCAATACGTAATTGCTTACGTATCCCAAACGAAAATATTTGCTGTTGTTACTCAAAACATACAACAGCTTCAATTTGCCAATATTCTCAAGAATTTAACATTTTATAATCTAATTACCGTCTACAGTGTTACCAATAGTCTGAAGAATTTTGTTTAAAGATTAGTATTTTTACCGAAAAATCATCTTTTGCAATTAAGTTCATTTCCCCCCTTGTAAATTCTTCTTATTTACTTATTTTAGTAGGCAGAATTCTCACATTTGAGGTTCATAGTATACACA
Organism: Acrocera orbiculus; assembly: GCA_947359355.1. Taxonomy (NCBI): domain Eukaryota; kingdom Metazoa; phylum Arthropoda; class Insecta; order Diptera; family Acroceridae; genus Acrocera; species Acrocera orbiculus. The sequence goes on from OX375757.1 coordinate 8,890,051, forward strand.
AATTGTCATGGAGAAGCTGATACATCCATTGCGAGTGAATGTTTAGTTTGAATTTTGATCTGGTGTTACCCTTGGACCATTTTTCCTTATATTTTTCATTGAAGTAATGTATACCGGGCCATGTTAGACGGTTTATTTTTTCCCAAACTTGAAGAAGATGATGTCAACCGCATATCATGCAAAAACGACACCGCCACGGCCAAAATTATATTTTAATCGATCCTTTAACACTATCACTGTAGTCAATTTCGCTTTTTTATTTGAATATGTACTTGATAAAAGTTGATAACCTTTGATAGAAATATTTAAAACCAAATTTCATTCAATTTTCTTGTCTTGCTGAAATTGGATATCTTGTATTGTATTTACATCAAAGTCCTTAGATATGTTTATTCATAAAGCAATATAGCACAATTATTTTCCAATGTGGAGTGTAAAAAACAATTTTTTTTGATGAAATTCGACTTTATTCATCAGAATAACCTCTTTCCAGTGGTACTATATATATATATATATTCATTCGAATCAATAACCGAGGACCCTGTGTAAAAGAATAATTTGAATGCAGGACTACCACAGTCCTAGTTAGAAAATTAAACGAAACCTTTATTTAAATTTGATTTGAACATTTTTCTTATAATGTTTAAAATAAGTCACATGATCAACTCCGAGAATTTCAAAACTAATTTGCTAATATTATTTTATCTCTTTGAGTACACTTTTGTAATTACATAAAAACTTTTAAAGTCCTTTTAACTATACTCATCAGTCAGACTGAAACCATAATAACCAAAACTTAATTATGCAATTAAGGTCAAGTTTTCAACTAATCTCAGTTAATGTTATACAATCTCTAAAAAGATCTGTTCACAGGTCTAAATGAATTAATTTAGTGCAAGTCACAAATCATATTTATATCTTGTATTATTAATATCTTGTGGGAGATTTTAATTCCAAAAAAAATTGAACAAATTGGCAAACTATAGAAAATATTTGATTGATAACCAAAATAACATTATATTTATCATGTTTTTGTTGCCTACTCATTATATATACATATATCAAAGGTATCTTAAAAACATCTTAAGATGGTAAGGTATAATTGCACAATACATTGTCATAAATAAATGTAAATTAGGACTGCCAAAAATTTCTTCAACATCAAATATTATATCTAAAAGATTTATTAAGAAAAAAAACATTGACCTAAAAAATGAAAGAATAAAATATGATTCTAATGAAGTTTAAATTAATTTTCAAAAATAACAAAATGTTAGCTCATTGGTATTCAATTGTTAAATCCAGGGAGACGGGATTCATTATTTGACCTCTTCGTATATTGGTCAAATCAGATTACTTAAAGCCGGTTTCTTTATTATATATGTGTATTCATTCAATCTTTGGGTCTTTCACTTAGCATTTCCATAGAATTTAACTAGTAAACACTTCTTGGTGGCTTTCATTTGTATTTTAGATGAAAAGTAAAAGAGTCTCTAGAATTTAGGTTGTTATTTTTTTATATATTTATATGTATATAATTTATATTAAATTCGGTTTCGATTAGAAGAATTGTTATAACGAGCCTTTGACAGTTAATTGACTTAAAAATATTGATAGAAATACTTTGATGAAAATGTTTACCGTTTGATTTTAAAAATTAATTCCTTATTTAAATAGAAATTAACTATTTGCTTTTATATACAATGAGTTTATATAAATAAATTTAAAATTTGATTTTTCTTCTGTGTCTTTAGTTTTGACAATGACAGCAAACTTACCTCAACGGTATCCTATTTAATTCACGAAACATTTTGAAATCCTCTAATATTAGTATTTAGTCCAAGCCCTAAAATTGTTGGATATAAATCAGTTTGACAAAAAGAAAACCATCTTTTTATCGAATGTCATTGTTTTATTCTTTAAAAGGGGATTTCAAATAATAAAATTTCATAAATTGAAAGACTTTGAATATTAAGTGAGAGGGTAGTTTTCTTAAGTGAAGTATTAAAGGAAAAAAATTAAAAAATTGCCACCATTATTGTAAACAGAACTAGTTGGGGATAGCAGAAGTTGTGCATAGCCAGCAGGAATTAGTCCCGTTAAGGTGAATATTTTACCTGGTATCATCCAAAGTATTTACATGAGGCTAGAATGCTTAAATGCCTAGGATTCATTGGCGCATTGTGGTACTAAATGCTAATAATTCTTCTAGTCTCTACTTATAGTGCGTTTTCACTGAACCTAGTTTTTAGTGTTTAGTACTTTTATTTCGCCATATAAAAGAATAAGAGTTTTTAACGAAATTAGTACTTAGTACTTAGTACTTTGCTTATCTTTGTTGTTGTAAAAATGTCTTACATCATATTCACAGTCAAACTTAACCTAACTTGCAAGGCTGTTCACTGTCAAACTATTGCCGAAAGAGAGAATCCGAAAAAAACACTCAAAATTTTCCCTCCGTACTGCCATGAGTTTGTCTAGTACTTGAGCAAAGAACTAAACAAAAGAACTAGATTTAGATTAGTTCTTTTGAGAAAAAAACTAGAGATTTCCCATACAAATTCTAACAAATAATACACTATTAATTTTTATATAGTCTGAATTCGTGTCTAGTTATTACCAACTTGCCGGGCTTTTACAGAAGTTGAAAGGATGGATATTTGTTTGCATAAAATATGACTTCAATTTTGATGACATTTCTTAGTATAATTACATAAAGTATAATTTCGATAACCCTTGGAACTCTTTTCATTTTAGGAACCCAAGTTTGCTGGTGAGTCTACTCTGATTGATTTTAAGCAGAAATCTCCATTTTTAAAGCGTTTATATAGTAATTGTTATATAGTCCCAATACTCGTTCTCTTTTAAAAAAACAATATTTTTTAGTGAAAAATATATAACGGCGAAACTTTTTCTGATATCACATCATATCAGTCGATTAAATATTTTACTGTTGCACAAAGTCTGCTAAAGTCCAAAATTTAAACTGCGCTTTCATTTAAAATTTATGCACAACAACAAAAAGTGCTGTGGTCTAAGTCTGTCTTATTGTTAGACTTAAGTTAAGTTGATTATGTTATACCTTAAATATGACTACCCACCACTAGACAACTAGAGTAGTAAAGTTGATATTACTCAATCTCACCTAGTTTCTCGTTGATGTTATCCATTCAAAGTAGATAAATTTAGCAATAAAAAGTTTTGCTTTTTCATTTTTATTGTTTTTTTCTGCGTTATTAAGTGTTCCTTTTCTGATTTTTATAGTTTGTACTCTTTAAATTAATTATTATTAATAATATTAACCATTTTAATATAAAAAAATAGGCTAGACATCAATAGTTTCTGGCAGATATTCTCGCAAATTATTTCGCTAAGACTAAATAAAACTTCAGCTGTTAATATTGAAAAACAAAAAATTTATGAATTTGTTTTTGAAAATACTCATTTTCTTGCTTTCTAATACTTTTGCAGATTTTTTTATGTAAACTCATATTTCATTTTTACCAATATTATCTTAATTATGTTATAGAATGTATTCTCAAAATGTTGTAAACCAATTTTTAAGTAAATATAACTAAATAGCATTTTTTTATAACAATTTATGTTACTCGAACACTCGCCACCCCAATGTGCCAAGTAAAGGTTAAACACTTTATTCCTAATATATGCCTACTTCCTTCATTTATTTTATTTTTTTTTCCATAAACCTAATTTCTTACAAACAATTTAGGCATAGAGTCTGTTCCAACACTTAATTTCCTTACTGCCTATTGTCTTCCTGCTGTTCTTGGCCTTACATATAAAATGCTTGGTAATAATTCAAATTAACATGTAAAGCGCTTAATATCACCGCCGTTGTGAACGGAGCTTTAATCATCTTAAAATCAAAACTATGGGATAATGTACAAATTTTTATTAATTATGAAAAATAACCGTTAATATGGTTAATATTGTAAATAAAAAAATGTTCCATAATTTTTTTAAATTTATATTTGGCATTATTAATTTCAATAGCAATCAATTCTGTAAATGATAAATAGACAACTCTCTTGGTATGTTACTTTTTCAGGAATTAATCATACTGGGAGACATTTATTAATAACTCTTTAACGGCATTTAGGTTTAGCTTAAATGAAATTTTTATCCAAATAGAAGATGAAAAAGAAAAAAGCAAAAACACTGCTTGAACCACTCCCATTTCTAATAACAAAAAAAATAAAATAGAAACAAACTAAATAATGAGATGGTCACACCTTGGCAAGCCTAGTTTTATATTTGCTAAAGATTATCAATTCATTCAACGCTTGATGAATAGCCATTAGGTATTCTTTTTGTTTTTAGACCACAATTTTGACATTTGAGGCTACAGGCTAATAATAAGCTCGTTAGTAATTCATTGACATAATAAGTGACAATAAAAGAATAAAAATACAAACTAGCCTCGCTTAGACAATTAGGCTAGCAATAATTATTTATGTCCGCTTATAGAGTTATAGAGTTTCTTTACTATCTGTTTATTTTTATTTGTTTTATTTAAAACTATCTAAGCATTTGTTAGATAATCAAAATGAACTGCGCACTCCTTCTTAATTTCACAAGTCACCTTCCGGAAGAATACATCGCTTGAAAATGCAATTCTAACAGCGTAATTTCTTATACGTTAGTTACATGTGATCAATATCAAATTGCATTTTCCAGAAAAATTATTTTTATTTAAAAAAAGAAAAGACAACTCTTTTTTTTTTTTAACTTAATAATAGAATGTCTTGTGACGAAAAGATTTTATTTGTATCCAATTACAGAATTCTATCAGCTATAGCAGACATTTTGTAATAATTAAATTTATGAAATATAATAAAGATTTTTTTGTTTAGAGTGTAAAGTTTTAAGGTATCGCAGTGTTTTAAGTTGATTATGTGCGTCAAAATTCAAACAAAAGATATTTTTAGAGGATTTTTTCAACCTCTAACGGCTGAGATGATATGAATAGGATAGGAGTTAACATGTTGACTGTTGACTTTTGTATTATTTAATTCGATTGTTGTCAGTATATTTTACTGTAATCGATGAATCACAAATGAAATGAATTCTTGATGAAGATGAACTAACATTACGTAAAAACAAAAAAAAAATGCTTAAGAATAATTTTCAGAACTCTTTCTGTCAATCCTATTTTCACGATCATAAAAGCACAAGTATAAATTTCAGAAGTTTGAAGCGGTTCAATACCTTTCTTTTTTTTCCTTTTTGCACCTTACGGTTTAAACTTTTTTTCTCCACTCAAGTATGATCTCAAGGGTAATAATTACACCTCAGACATTGAGGTAAATGTAGCTGTCAAGTCATAGATTCAAGAAAAATTAGAAGAAATTTTTCAGTGACAGAATGAAAAAACTTAATATACGTTTACGATGTGTTAGTCTTAACCGTGACTATGTTGAATAATTAATTAATGATTTTTAAACTCAAGAATATTATTAGTTTAATGTAATTTTTTTTTGCGATCTTATTTTTTGATTTTCTTCTCACTCGACAAGCAATGTATGCATATCTACCGTCAGTCTAACGTTATATAATTGTAAGGTATCCATATCTCTAGTTAAAAGTAGAAAGTATCTAAATGGGCGAAAAACCTAATTCATAAAAATTGCCTCGTAATCTCTAATTAAATTATAATAAAAGGAAAATAAAATTTTGATATTTTTAATAAATATTTTTTGTTTGTTCATTTCTGCACTAACGCAAAAAAATTTAGGTTAAACCCAAATAAATATTGTTTTTTTAAATTACATAATAATTAATAATAAATAAAAAATTCTTTTTTCTTTTATTTTTAGCGATGGCAACGAAGGTGGTTTGTTCTTTACGACGATGGAGAACTTACATATTCCGTTGATGAGCACGTAAGTAAAAAAATTTTTTATAATCAAATCAATGGACATGAAGATAACGGAATTAAGGCTTATTTTCTTTGTTAAAACCCTCGAAAAATTTTGCATTATTAATTGCCAATGGCATTAAAGAATTTAAAGTCAGATGGGAGGTTTTAATTTGCAAATTAATAAATAATAATTAATCTCTTTACCCAGATAAATATAATGAAAGTTTTTGGCTTAACCTTATTTATATTTTGATCTTAATGAAAATGGATCGAAAATTATTCATATAGTTTTTTCTCTTTTTGTATTTATGATTTGTTTTATGTTGGTATCTTTTTAATCTGAAAACAGATACTTATTCATTGTTTCAATATATGTTTCACTGTTGAGTAAATTATGACAGCAGCTTTTTTCTTCATTTAAAAAGTTGTAATCAAAATATTTTAACCTGTGGTAAAATAAGAAAACAAAACTCAATATCAGTTTCAAAGTTGGTTTTTTTTTTACAGTATTGTGCCACATGAAGAAGCCTAATATCAAAAATTTAATAGGCGCTGTGGCTACGTTCTCAGTTTTTTAAATTTAATTTTTTTTGTATTTTATCTTTTATTTGTAAATTAATTTGCTATTAACGTTTTATAGCAATAAAATTTAAAATATTACAGAAGAAAGATTCTAAAAATTTGTTTCAGATTATAGGCTTAAAATCAGATAAAGACATAAATCTAATTTTTTTTAAAAATATCTTTCTAGCGTTCTTTGCGTAACATAAAATCCTTTTTCGATTAGAAAATTTTTTAAATATAGTAATAAAAGTCGGCAACTAGTAAATATATAAAATGACTCCTAAATTAAAAGTTTATCAAAAAGAAAAAATCACCGAACCGATTTTGGTCATAAATAAAAAATGCTTACGTCAATTTTAGTATAGCAGGCTTGACCTTTAGTTAAAAGGATAGCTTTATTTTTTTTCAACAAGAAAGACCACTTTTTATTTCTAAAATTGATATACACGTATATCAACATGGTTAGACCACATTATTAAGAGTTTGACTGCTTCGCATATCTATGAACCTTTTTAACGAAAATGTTACTTTAACCACAAAAATGGATTTTAATAAAGTTTTTAGGAATTTTTTTTTTGTTTGGTTTTTGTTGATTCAGATATGATTTTGGTCCAAAGAAGAAAATTTATCTGTATCCTTTTCAGTTTGGCGTGAAAGCTTTTAAAAGAATTCCAATATTTTAAAAATTTTTAAAACATATGTCAATGAACTTTGAACATATTCAGAATAATTTTTAGTAAATTTGTTTTTTCTTTAAAGAATTGAAAAAACAACCTAATTTTTTATATTTTATAATATATAAAAGCTTAAATTTGAGGAATGGCTAATGTTCATTTTTATAAATTAATCTCACTTTCAAGTATATGACATAACATATTAGCCAATAAATAACGAGTTTGACTCATGAAAATACAATTTTTTTAAAATTTGATTTAATTTAAATTGTTCATCATAACATAATTCCTTTGAAGAGTAATAGAATTAGATCTTTTCTAAACATCTCTAAGTTTTCTAGAACAATTTAGTTTTGACACTAAAAATATATAATCTTATAATAACTTTTTTATTTGATCAAAATCATTTTACCTGGAACATCTTTTTAAGATTTCCTTACAACCAGTAGCTACTGAGAGTCATATTTAGCAAATATGATTGTGGTGATAGCAACTCGAAGTGCTTGGTGTCCTTGGCAATCAAATTTAAGAACTTGTGATATGATGATTGCCTTAGTGAAACAAACTTTTTTCCCTCTTATATTAGACCATCTTTTCTGCCTCGTTTATTCAAATGCTTTAATAACATAATGTAATAATCACTGTTGTTATTTTTTCCTTCTCAAAGAAGATGATGTCAGTCTTGGAAATTTTAAACGAGGTTTTATTAATAAGAATGAAATAGAATCTGCGAAACTCGCACGAACCTATAGAACATAAATTATTTAAAGCTTAAAGAAGAATTTCAAAGAATACATATATTTTTATAATTTTTAAAGCTAAACGAGGCTAAAATCTAAAAAAATGACATATTGTACAATTTGAAACTTCATATGTGCTTACATGTTAGAACGTTAGAAATGAGTGCAATCTTATAATTTTGATAATCTTAAAAGTAACCTTTATTTTCCTCTTTACTCTTTTTCTCGTGTCAATCTTACAACCATGCTAACATTAAAATTTGAAATTTCTTGTAACACCTGTAATCTACGCTTTCAGTTCCATTTAACTTCATATTAATAAACAAAAAACTTTCTAAAGTACAAGCATGCAAGTGGCATGCTTCAAGAAAATAACTCTAGAAAACAAAATTTTATCAATTGTAAAATTAAATTTACATAATTTTTATATAGATATTCTCATAAATGTAATTTTATCTATTTATATTTAGCCTGAAACTATACCTCAAGCCATAATCGATATGACAAAAGTCTTGGAAGTTGCCACAGCTGAGGATGTTACTGGTCATATAAATTCAATTGCCATAACAGCACCAGAACGTGTAACTTTTGTTAAAGGTACATGTCCCGAAGAAGCCAAATGGTGGTTTAACATATTGTCAGCATATCCAAAAGCCAAAGGTCGTCACAAACGTAATGCAACCTTCCCAGGTGGGCAAACAACATCAATAGTTAACCAACCAGGAGGTATTTTATATTTAATATTCTTACTATTAAAAAAATTACTAATAAAATTTATTTTTAAATATATATATATATTTATGTATATCCATTTTTTTTTGTTATTTAGTAAATACTTCCATTAACCGCAATCGTCATAATTCTTATCATAAGGATACAATGACATCTTGGGATGGTGGAACACAAGTTTCGGACAGTATCTCATCTACAGGTCAGGATGAAAATAACAAAAATATTAGCAATGAGATAACGAATCGTGGTAAGTCAAATCTTGATTTTTGTCCATATTATTTTTGTAATAATTTCCCACTTACCAGCCTAAGATAAAATTTTTAATTTCATTTGAGATATGTTAAGGTTCTCATAAGTAGTAGGCATGTTGCCTTTGATTTCTATGAAATAAAGAGACTTTCATTTTCTTTAGCAAGTTTCAACACTTTTTGATCGTTTATCACTTATTAAAACAATATACCAGCCAGCCGATCGCTTATGTTGATAACTATAGTTTTTCAAGTCTAATATAATTTGCGCTGCATCAATATTCCTGTTCATAAGCTAAGATATTACCTTGAGGGAGTGTTTTGAAATTTCTATGGGAACTCAAATCTCAAAGTCGGCTACATAAAGTTATGAAAGATTTTAGGTATTTGTTGCATTTGTAAATTTTGAAATTGGAAAATAGTAAAATGATTTTTGTTTTTTGTATTTGAACGGTATATAACATTGCATTCGGAAAAGTAATAAGATGAAAAATTAATTTATAAATTCATGGAATATTTTTATGATGTCTTCCTTGGATGAATTATATACTTGAAATATTGAAATGATTGATTTCGCTTTAATTAAAGAATTTATTTCATAATTTTCATTTTTTTCATATGCTACTTACTAGATAATGAGCAAATTAATGTTCCGTTTTTTTTTTATTATTCTAAAAAATTTCTCTAAATATTGAATTAGATAGCGTTAATATTTCTTAGTGTTCAAACACTTTAACTTAGCAGCTGTGCACTTATTGCATTGTGCTTATAGTATCAGGTAATAATTAGAAAAATGTTATTTATTCTTAAAAGTAAGGTAAAAATAATAAGAAAAAATGATAAATACCGTAAAAAATGTATAAAAACTAATCACAAGCTTTTTTGTCAATTGACTAAAATTAATATTTTTTCTAAACGGTTGAAAGGAAATTAAAAATAAATTGGTGTAGCTAAATATTATTATAGATAATAATTATATTTAAAAAAATGACTTACAACTTGGTTTTTTAGTGTAGCCAAACCAAAAATTTGGACTTGAACTTTTTTAATGTAGGGAAACCAAAAATTCTTGAGGGATTCTGTAGTAAATAACATTTTATAAAAGTTTTTTCTATTTCTGTACTATAATGTAACTATAATTATAAAATTTCAAACTTCACATATGTGCAAGAGCCAAGAGCGTGAAGAGGCTAAAATTCCTTAACTGATCACAAGATTGAGTTCTTTTACAACTCCAACGCAATCTATTTCCGTAAATAATAATTGTTGATCTAGTAAAATTTCTAACATTTTTGCACAATTTTTAATTTTCTATTTAGGTAATAATATTAGTCCTATGACAATCAGTAGCTTTCTAAATTATTTTTATGTTTATCATTAGGTAATGAGGGATTTTAAGGAACGTAAACATCTGATATTCTTAATTTTCATCCTATTTATCAATTTTTTAATGTCAAAAGATAAAATCAATTGAAGTTGAAAAAGGAATAAATAAATTCCCATTTTATAAATCATATAAAAAAATTTTTTGTTTTGGTATCTAAGGTGAATGAAACCTCGGTCCTTAATTAACATTTAAATTAACTTCAAAAGTTCACTTTACTTAAATTATAATCGACCATCATTTCTTATCTATTTGTTTTTTCCCATAAATCGATGTTAATTGAAAAACATCTATGCTAAAAGCTTTTTTTTTGTAGATTTTTTTTTAGGCATAAAATTTCACTAGTAAATTTCGCTAATAAATTATTGAGAAACTCAATTTTCTGTTTTAGATTTTAAATCCTAGAAAAAAAATATGTTTTTTATATTTTTAGTAATTCATATTTAAATCAAACCTCCCACAAAATGTCACCATAAATATTTTTCGTGACGTAAAAGTAAATTTCAAAAAAAAAAAAAAAAAAAAAATTACATTAAAAATCCTAAAAGAAATAGAAATCTCAAGCAGCAAATATATTGTACTAAGAATACAAGTGACAAGGAACGATTAGTCCTAATTTAAGATTATTGCTAGCTGGAGCTAAAACATTGCAATCTCTCAATGTTAACATATTTCTATCCGCAATGGTTTTGGTGCCAAGAACAAGATATGCATCTATAAAAATCAAATAGCTATGAAAAAACACAAAACAAATCAACGAAAAACAAAACAACAAAAAAAAACGAAACAGTACAATAGAAAACCCACTAGAAGAAAATTGCATGTGTCTTCAATTTAAAGTGACCAAGAATTGTCTTGCAGGAAAACACTGACTGTACTTGAGATTTTGTAATAAATTTAGAAATTATTCTTGAACATTGTAGAATGGGGTAATCTTGTGAATATACGATATTGACGATGCAACAATGATCAGAATAAAGAATTTATAGTGGCTGAATGAGATATGGGACAAGGCTCGGCATTGATTGGTGTACAGAATACCGTAAAAGACTTTCGCTTTCATAGAATTTTATTTTTGAAATCATTTTGAATGGTAATTTTGAAATGTCAGATAGTTTTTAGTAAGAGATTAAATATTATTGGTAATTTGGCAGAAAAATTATATTTGGAAGACTTTGATTCTTAACTGCAGTATGAGATATTCCTGATTTCTATATACAGGTTTTACATGATCGAAATTAATAACAAAGATATTTTTTATTTAGTTGAATAAAAAAAAGAAATTTACAAGTATTTTGTTCATATTGACATGTGTGACGATAAGAAATTCGGTCATAATTTTGATAAATGGTCGATGTAGCAATTTTAAAATATATATAAAATTTTCTGTACATTTCAAATATTAAACAAAGTTATAACAGTTATACGAGGACATTCCGTAGATAGATGTTTAAAGATGGCACTCAAGTCTTAATTTTTTGTAATGATTTTATCCTGATCAAACACAACTCAATCTGATCTCAATCAAGTTGTGTTAAATTGATTCGGGTTTTATACTTAATATTATCCTGAAATTTCCACTTTATCATACTGAATAAGTTGGCCCTTATTGTTGTCCTGATTTTAAACTTATAGTTTTGAATTGAGAATTTCCTATGGTATTCACTATGAATTAGAAGTATTTGTTTATAGCTTTAAATAAAAGGATAAATGGAAAACATTTTACTAACTGTAAGTTGAACCTAGACGAGCTGAAGGGTAGCAGATCAACAAGGATGACATCAATACGAAAAATATTGACTTAGAAATCTTTTATAAAGGAAAATATTAAATTATTTTCTTGGTTTTCAAACAAAAACTACTTCTTTCATTTATGAGTTATAAAATTGATTTTTTGGTAGTTTTTTGAAAAAAGTCTTAGCTGTGAATTTAATTTTGGAGTATAGTATATTATATATGTACATATTTGAGAAAAATGTCGATAGAATCTTGTGATTTAGCGTTGAACAAAAACTTTTAAAAGGCTTTTAGCATATTGCTTAAGTAACATTGATTTTTCATTACTTCTGGTAGAATAATAAAACATAACCACATTTGATGAAGTATAGTCACAGCCGTGGCGCGGATAGAAGTGAAATCAGGAGGATCAATCGATTTCCTTGACTAATAATATTTCAGTGATTAGAAAAAGCACTGCAGGCAATTTTAGTGAAAATACTTAAATCTGCAGCACGCTAGAATCTTATAAATTTGAATTTTCTGTTTTTAAAAAACCTCTCAATTAATCAATTAATTCCATGTGGCTAACAATATACCTTTTTTTAATGTGATCATTTTGACTGTAATAATCTGTGTTAAATTAATTTTAAATATACTCAAAAATAAGTTTTTGTACCGTTAGAAAATGTCAATCATAGCTTTATTAACAAATAAAATGATCGTATTTTATATTTTTATAGAAAAAATTCACAAAAAAAAACTTAAAAATTATGCTGGGACACGAAACTAAACTTTTAAACCTACAGATTTACTTTTTGGGCTATACTTTTATCAACTATTTTTATATTTTACATTGAAATCAGGTCTTGGTTTGAATTAATTAGACAGTGATTGGAAAATTTTTTTTGCAGGTTTATTTTAATTTTTCAAAGTATAAAATTCAAATTATATTTTAAAAAATTAAAAATAAATCAATCTTCTTTAATTTAAATAATTTGAAAAATTGATAGTTATTGATTTATTGTTCAACAATCTATAACACTCGTTGTGTAGAATCCTTTGAACTTTGAGCAATATTTTTTCACTGTTTTTTTAATTTTTTAGGCATTAACTTTTTGTTTTTGTATGTAATTAGTTTTAAGGTTTACTCTATTATTACAAAACAAACACTAAATAACTTCATTCATATGTAATTGGCCTTAAGGTTTTTACTATTTAAACTTTACTTACCTGTCATCTATGAATATTTTACTAACCTATGTATAACATTCTTTATTGAGAATCTTGTAATCAAGAGCCTTAAAGGCATCACTAAATCAGCTAAATATTCAAGAATTATATTTTAAAAAGAAAAAAGCAACAATATTTAATTCAATATTTCAGTTTATACTGATCAACCAGTGTCGTCAAAATCACCACCAACTAGAGATAAAATACATCCAGAGAGTAAGGCTCAAAGTCGCCTGAGGATTCGTAATCGATCTACTCAAGCTATTCAGGATGAAATCGAGCCCGGTAAGTTAATGTTTTGATTAATATGCAATTTAGGCCTAAGAGGTATTCCTTAATTAGATTCAAATACCTTATTTCTGTTTTCTTTAATATTTTACTACAGTATAAAAAATGAAGAGGTAAAAAAAAAAAGAAACAAAAAATTCTTAGAATAATGAAAAAAATTAATAAGAAGTATTCTCGTCCGGTGATTATCTAGCGCTGATGAGAAAATTATAGACCAAGGGTAACAGCTAGTACAGATGATTGAGTGTATAGAACATAGACTGCTTGCAGGCATTGTTCTTAGCAGTTTATCAGGCCGGGTTTCTATTTTATCCACAGATCAGTTAATAATCTTTTTTGAATCAAGATTCCAACTAAAGAGTCCTTCAAATCAATTGTAATCTGTCAAGTGAATTAGATACTAAGGTGGACAGTTTAATAAAAAAACAGACACGGTGTCTTTAAAAAATAATTATAATTACACTTTGAGCATCATTCAAAATATTTGAAAAAGTTAAGTGGTTTTGATTGAATTTCTTTTTGTCTATTCAACTGTTTAATGGGTGTAGATTATAAAATTTACGACATATAAGCAGACACAAAAATCCTTCATTTAAAATATCTGTGGAATAACTTTCAAAAACTTTTATCATCTTATTTGTGCTATTACCATTTCTACTAAAAACTCGGAACTTTTACAATATGTAAAATTTGTTATAATGTATATTTTTATGTTAAAACATTTCTAAAGACACTTTGGTGTAAAAGCCGATCTTGGCAGCCCTTTAGGTCACAGAAGATATATAATATATTTACCTCCTTTTATTCTACATTTGTAATAAAAAATATAGTTCATGCACTATTTCATGAAAATATATATATGTGAAAAAACTAACAGGTTTATGAATCATAACTAAAATTTTCAGAGATTTTCTTACTTTTTTTATACAAACTTAATATTCCCAAACATTAAATTATTTTTTTGTGGTCTTTTTGGCCTGGTACAATGGTTTTTTGCTCTTTCGACCTCTGGAATTTTCACCTGAAAAGAAAATTTTAGCATCTTTTACTTCAAGGCGTAAAAATTTTTATTTGTGTTACTCTGAAAATAAAAATTGGGAAGGTATTTAAGCTATATTAAAGCTGCTTTTCCAAATGATTAAGCCAAAAAATTTTTTCCATGTCTTTTAATAATATGTACAAATATTCCTATCCTCTCCTCAAACTTAAACCTTCTAAATCTCAGGAACGAGGACTACCTCTCTTGGTGAGAAGTGAGAGTGCAAAATATTTTTTTATTTTTATTTCTAGTTTTCATACTTATTCTTATTTTACACAAAAAAATGATTCTGACCTTCTGTGTTAAAAAGACAGAACTGAATCGCTGAGTGTGAACTATTATCTTTTTTTTTGCGAAGTTTTAAAATAAAAAATATAGTGTAAAATTTCTAACTGTCAAAAATTGTGTATTTTATGTTGTATTTTGTATATTTTACTAAAGTTTAGACTAGTAATTTATGAGTGTGAGCGTTTTTTTATCTAGGTGAGAATTAAATGCTTTTCATTCTTATATCAACTTAGAATCGTTCAAGTAAAAAACTTCATGGCAACTTATAATTCTCATTCTCAGTTCTAACTAAAACAGAATTTCGTCCCAGAAAATTTAACCATTAAGACATACCGATATATTAAAAATATAGCTAAATATTTCTAAAGACCATAAATTGTACTCTTTGACGTTCTAAAGAGAACGTTGAGATCGACAAAGCTTCTATGGTATTTTTTTCATTTTATTTTCAATTACTGATTGTATTCCTCTTTCATTGTTTTCCTGTTAAATTTCTGAAAAGTCTATGATTGAAAAGAATTATATTTTACCATACACCTAACACTAACACAAACTTTAGATCTATTGTTTAAGAAGAAGAATGTCTAATTTTTAATATTTTACCAAAATTATTGTACTAAACAACGACCAAATAGGAAAATTTATGTTCGGGTAGTAAAAGCAAAGCAAATTCCAACCTAAGAAAAATTATTAACATTAACATGGACAAATCTAACGTAATAATTTTAAACAACCGTGCACATAAGAAATAAGTGGCATTATCGGCAGGTGAATAGGCTTAGAAGAGAAAATTTAAAAAAAAAAAAATAAACTTTTAATAATTTCAAGATAGAAAAAATACTCTCCCTATAATCTTAAGTTCTGTTGTTGTACTCTTTGTCTGGCAGCTACAGACAGGATCTAAGATATATATGATTAAATAAGTGACACTTTGTTAGTATAAATCATAATATGCCTGTTTTCAATACATATGCACATACACTAATGTAATAAGCCGATTTTCGACATGAACATAAAAAAAGGGATGGTTTGAAAACAAAATTCTCGGATTAAATTTAGAAAAAGTCAAATCATATACACCTAGCGTAAAAAAATTTTCTTTTATCTTAAAAAGAAGGTAAAAAATCTTTGTTGCTTACTACACAGTGTGATTCTGTTTTGTGTTTGCTATAAAACCCGGAAAAATATTGCCTAGACCACTTGTTGACTAAAGAAGGTCTTAAAATGTATCCTTTAATGATGGCAGTTAAATGTTACAAAATTTTATGTTAGACTTATAACAAAAAATTTCAACAGAAAAAAAAAACACAAAACTATATTTCAGTATATATAACAAAACAACAACAACATAATAAAAAGGTAGCCTAAATTATTCTGAAGGAGAAATACTAATACTAAATGATTCAATAGATCCTAATGTTATATTGGGTATTATTTAATTATTATTATTGTTGTCTTTTTTTTTTATTTTCCAAAGTAGAAATATAGTCCGTCCCGGCGTCTGATACAAAAATTTTGTAAACATCATTATCTCACCTCGTTTGCATTACTGTTTTTTTTTTCAAAGTCACCTGACCTTACCTGATGTTAAAATCTGTCAAATCATTCAATCATTTAAGGTATTCAGTTTTTTGGTAGGTTAATAGGCTGCCGTTGCAGTAACCTTGACTTGATTACTAATTGAAAGTTGCTACATCGTGCATGCGTTTTTTGTGCTTATTGTTATTATTATTCTTATTGTTGTTGCTGTTGTTGTTATTATTGTTGTCCTCTTAAATCTATACCTCGTTACCATTCTCTACTGGGCATTGATAAATTACTTTTAAGATGAAAAATTTTAGCCATCATTTACCACCTAAGATTACGCAAAAAATTTTTTGTAAAATTTATTTAAAATTTGTTGTTTCATTTGTTTTTTTTTTTTGTATATGTTCCCTTCACATTCTTTATTAAGAAAAAACCAAAAACTAGGTTGAAAGGTGGACGTTAATATGTATGCATTTCTCTGGTACAAAAAAAAAAAGAAGCTAATTTCGTATGCGTAAGGGCTAAGGTGATGAAGATGATTACATGAGGAAATATCATGCGGACTAATGTATCTTTTATGAGTTCATCAACATTTTCGAAACATATTTAAATGCAACTTATTTTTAGGGCAAAAGCTATATGTTACATACGTTGTTTGTTTTTTTTTTTTTTGGTTTTTTTGTTTAATAGGTCAAAGTTTTTAATTAGGCAATTTAATGCTGGAAACATAGTTCTAATCAATAAATTTGTTTGGGAACTTTAGTTTGTTATTAAATGCAACATTAGCTAAGAACTGTTAACTTTTAGGTATATTTTGATCATAATATTGAATTTGTGAAAATTTTCTAAAAGAATGAGAATTTTTAATTAAACGGTGTCATTTTTGTTTTTTTTTTATTTGAATCTTTATTATAGTGATTTTAAAGTGAAGATTTTTTTATATTATATATTTCACATGTATGATTTGAATAAATAAATCGTTCAAAGTTTTTACCTAGCAAAAGTCTAAATTAAAATCATTTGATATAAAAGAACCTGTTTTTAAATTAGATTAGATTTTAAATGTAGGATATTTTTTAATATTGTTTTAAGATATAAATTGGATTACACAGAAAAGTATTTTCTGTAAAATTTAAAAAAAAAAATCCATGCCAATGTCCAGTTAAAATAGATAACACTTTTTTTCAGGTTCTCAAACTACTCTCACTTGTAATTTTCTATAATTTATAAAAACAAAAACACATTTTTCTAAAAATTATTATAGTTCTATATTAAGTATTTCTTTTAACACGATCACCATTTGAGTAGTTAGTAACCAACTCCAAACAATTTTTGTATATTTCGAGGAGTATAAATACATTTTGTGACATTGTTCGTAATCCATACATATCCAAATTAAACCTGTGCTTGCTTTTTCTTCCTTAAACTCAAATGTTAGTGGTTCGATTGAGATTAAATTCTCTGGAAATATGTTTTTTAAATTATACCATATATCAGCCGTTTACCTACAATTGTGTTTTTAGTAAAAAACAAGTTCTTAAACAGTAAATTGCGATGAAAATTTTCAAAAATATGTCAATGTAAACACAAAGACTTTTTATTTATGAATAAAAAGTATAAAATTTACACCCCTAAAAATCTTTCTACGTAGTGGACAATTTTCTATTATTATATAGTTAAAAACGAAGAAATCGAGATTCCCTAGTCGAAATTTTGAGCCTCATTTCATTCTTTTCAACCTCAAAAATGCGAACTTTTGTATACTTTCGTATACTTCGAATTTCCTTTCAACCTCTTTGACCTCCTAAATGCAAATTTCTCGTGTATGAGAGGTTAAGGGGGTCCAAAGCAACTTTTTGGATCCAATCTTCAGTGTTAAAATATTTAATTATAAAATATGTCATTTTTGCGAAAAACTTTAAGGTTTGTCCTTTAACTCAAGTTTAATAATTGTTTGCCTATTTGGACACTTAAAGAGCTAAAATCAGTTTAAACGTCTGTAAAACAATATTTTTTAGCTGAACCTTTGATCGCTTACTAATTTTTAATATATTGGAAAAGTCTGAAGTTCGATCACCTTCATTTTCAACCATTAAAAAAGTGTGATAATACAGAAGAAATTTTTATTTTCCTTCTAAATTTTCAAGTAAACGCATTTGCTTGATTTTTCATGTACTGAAATCACAAAACTAGTAATTAAGTACTCGATTCTAGTAAATTCAAGTAAATTATCTACTTACTCAACAATCAAACATATTTGCCTGCCACCGTATTTATTCTTTTCAGTTTAGTTATGTTTATTTTTTAATGAAAGAAGATCAACAGATTTCAATTAATAGAAAATGTCAAAATGTATCTGAGAAGTTTCTTAAAATAAAACTATTCTGTATTTTATTCTACATCTATCTTTTGCCGTTCTTATTGGCTGTCATTTTATATCATTTTAATTAATTATTTTTTTTCAAATATTTTATTACTTTGCTTTAAGGCTAAGAAGGTCTTTAGATAATTAAATTTCTTTAATTAATTTAAATCACTATAAAGCTACTTGGTAAAAAAAAATTTTTTTTTTTTTTAGGAAAAAAATGAATACTACTTATCTTGGATATCAGTCCTATAAATCTGGTCAAAATTTTATAGCCAATATCAATTTTGTTGTTGTTGTTATTGGCAAAAGTAAAAACTTCCATTGAAAACACTAAAATTTGACATCTTGATAAGAGGAAGTTTTTGCTTTTTTAGTGAATCGTATAAAAAAACTATTATAAAAGTGATTCAAACATTTTAGTAAAGCACTTAACCATGTATTGGGTACTTGACAATAAAAAAAATTTTTTAATACATATTAAAATTTTTGCCATTAGGTATCCTGTTTAATATTAAAGTGTTACTGATACATGATAACGTGCTGTTAATGTATGCTTAAAATGACATCTTTTAGATGTCATTAATTTTTTATTTTTTTTCAGGTGTTAAAAATTAAAAAAATTAACACAAAAACATAGCACTCGTAAAAGATAAATAATATACATTTGTACAAGTTTATTAGGTAAAAAAAAAATAGAGTAATTCTTGCTCTTTCTAATTAACTAAATTGTAATATGTACTTCATTCTCCATCAAGCCTTGAAATCTTACCTATCATTACACGCAATATACTTTTAGATATCTTTGATTAAGACCTGTATTCGTTAAATGATTTCAAGGCTGCCATGTCATGTGGGTTTAAATGTCGTTGAATCTAGTTAAAAAAAAAAAAAATTAGTAACATCAGTAACTTACATGAAAATGTTTTTGATTGACATTAGAAAAAAGAAAAACTATGATTGACAAGCAAACTTTAAAAACATATTTATAGTTTAATTATATATATTTAAAACAATAATATATATATATATATATGTATAAATACAATACAATCAAAACAATTAAGGAACAATATATTTAAATGGATTTAGATTTTTTAAAGATTACACCATATGTGTTAATTATTCACAACAGCCACCTTAAATGAATATAGTAACAGCTTAAGCTAATAAAATATGCAAAATATGTTACCATATTTATTAAAAACATAAGTTAATCACTAAATTTGTCAATGTTAGACTTAACTCGTGCACTTGTCATCGCCAATTACTGAGGGAGTCCATCAACTTAGAATCCATGGTACATAATAACAAGCCGCAACTATACAAGGTGTATCGCGCGAAGGTGTCCATTGTTGAGTTAGTTTCATGATTTTCTTATACTATAAATGTTGCAATCCGCATAAATTAGCATTTGGCATCCGACAGGCTATAACATAAATTCTATTAAGGTGCCTCATGTAGATATTATATTTTCAAGCTATAACCATACATACATTAATATAAAGAATATATATGTTTATATATATATATATATTCTTAAGAATTATAGTCCAAGGTCTAACCAGATGAGAGGTATGAATGCCATCATATGACAATATTCATGAACCCCGTGTTGTGATTATTCTTATAAATGAGGCCTTAATTAAGTCTAATACTATTGTGAATTGTGTAATTTTTTGTTAATGTTGTATTTTTCATAAGGCATGTTCCATTCACAACTTTCGATTTTAATTCTTTTTTGTTTTTTTTTTTTTTTTTGATATTAACTAAATCTCATGAATCTACTTTTCGTAAGTGAACCAACTTATGGTGAATCGTGATGATATTTATTGTTCTTTTTATACTTAATCATGAAAAAAAAATTAAATTTAACCTGAAATAATAATATTGCAATAAAATTACACTCATGTATAAGAAATCTTTATATTATTCTTATTTCAGTTGACTTTTTTATTTTTAATATCTTGAAAATTAAAATTCTGACAAAAAGTGCCATTAATTTATGCAGTTTGGCAAGAAAAACTTTAAATTTATAATTTTTAATAGCACATTATTTTATGATATATAATATTTAAGATATTTTGAATTTTAATATTTAACAAAGCATGGATATTGTTTTAAAATCGATAAAATTAGTGTTGATAAGAACAGAACTACTCAATCTTACAATGAAAATATCAGTCCTAGTCAATATATTCACATTCATAGAAAAATGTGCCACATATTAAAAGGAATGATTACAGAATTCCTCTATTGACTAATATTTCTTGCTTTGATACTTATTTAAATGCTATATAAACATCCTGTGGACTCTATTCTCTATTGTCAAAGCTTGTGCTTAAGACCACATGGCAGAAAAAGAGAACTTAATAACTTTGATGGGATATTTTCATTTTATAGTCATTACAAATGAAAATATTATTAGGAATCATGTAATTATTAAATTATATTTTTATTAAATAATATTTTAAATTAAAATTTATTTAGCCGACAAGTTTAAACTCCTGACTCATTCGATCCCAATTGTGCAATTTCTGTTCCATTTTTTGTCTAGAAAAAAGTGCAAAATACACCCAAAGAAGTTTTCCCTTAAAAATTGGATATATTAAATACATAAGTATTTGATTTGAGATTTTATAAAAATTTTTATCTCATTTTCTTTTGTATTACGGGTAGCTATTTTTTCTAAGAGGCAGAAGAACTTAGTTAAATTTTCCTAACAACCATTTTACACAAAGGCTTTACTTACAAGTCTTTATTATATTAATTTTTTAACTTCAATTTTTAATGGCATTAAATAAAGTCATATCTATCACAAGACACTTCACATATTTTAATAAAAAAAACAGCTCAGATTAAGACTCAAATATTTCTTACATATTTGGTGGTAGTACTCAAGGCTTGATTGAGTTCAACTTCTGCCATCGTATTACAAAAATTGGACTGAACCTTCTCTTTATTAATTTTTTAATTTCTGATAAAGGAGCTAATATAATTTGAACTTGATGCTAAAAATAAAATTACAATCAAACATTTGAATAGAAAATATACCTAAGAAGATCATATGTAAGTCAAGACAGCGCATGCTTTAAATTCCAAGAAAGAGTTACGAGTGTAAAAATTTATTTAAAAAAAACTGTATCAAGATTTTATTTCCGTATTCAAATTGGATATATTTGCGATAAAGTCTACTTGTGTTTATTTTTCTGGTTTTTAGCTTTCACTCACTTTGTATCCTACTACATACTTTGATTTAGGGTTTTTTTTGGGTTATTCTCGCAGCATATGGATTAGCATTTGAAAGATGGATTGAAATTTTTGTAATATAGATAGAAAGAATTTTACTACCAAAGGTAACATTTATTAGTATCCTTATAGATGTTATGTGTTCTCGCTGCACTATTTTCTCTCTGTGGATAATCAACTTTAGATTTTATTAAGAAGTCAACTATAATCCATAGTTAATAATAATAAAGTTAATTTTCATGAATAAATTCATGCGTGAATTATGGTAAAAAGGTCATAATGTATACTGTGGCCATTCGCTAACAACATTTATTGATGCTTTCCTTGAAAATTTTAAAATCCTTCATTAATGAAGGAGAAATACTTTTCAGTCATGATGTTTTTCTCTATAAAAGTATGACTTAAAGTAGCTATAGTGGCTTTTCGCATACTTTTAGTGGATGCTAGTGGACTTCTTTAATTTTTTGATGTGATCTTTTCGAAAATTCATACCTTAATTTTTTTAAATCTAGTACACAGAAGGATTTTTTTATCTTTAAGTATTCTAAATATTTTGATATACCCTAAATACATTGATATATCCTAAATCCCGATGTTTTCCTATCAATGATTGCTGATAACAGTTTATAAAAGACTCGTACATAAGTACCTACCATTGATACTTAAAGAAATAATCAACAAAAAAAAATTAACTGGACCATAAACAATACTTAAAATCTCAACCTAAATCTGTCTCTAGTTTTGATGAATCATTATTAAACAATTAGTAAAGCCGGCAATTATTATTTACCCTGATATTATCTCTATAAATGAGAACTAAAATTTAAACCACTTATGTTGTGTTCAGCATTTTTTATCGTATCGACAAATCCTTATTGCTACTAAACTTAAGATCGGGAAAAGAATATTTTTCTAATTGTTTTTGTTAAGAGGCCCGGCTACCATTCACTTATAAAATTAAAATAGATTTGAGATTTGGAAAAAATTGAAAGGATTCTTTGAAATTCCTTTTTTTTAACTTTTTAAATGCGAAAATATAAATGTTTAGAGCTAGAATTATATGGGTATAAAAATAAATGACGAAATATTCAAAAGAACTTTATATTTTTCCCTGAAATTGCACAAGTTTTTGAAAACAACATAATGAACATAACGAGTTTTATTTATTCAACTATTGAAAAGCCTTTTAGTAGTTGTTTTTTATCTATATACTTGCTACTGTAGTACCAAGTGAAATAAATTGCACTCACAGAGAAATTTTCGTAAGTCATTAATATTTTACAGGTATATCACGAAACACGTGTACAATAATCACGAAAATTTTTTTTTATTGGTTTTTCGGCATTCAATGAATTGTTGAAATTGCTGTTTGTTCAGCATTTTACAATTTAATAAAGAACAAATTACCGGTCATTACTATTTTATTGTGGTCAAAAGAAAATAATATTATGCCCTGTTGTTAAGGAACTTGTTAGACAAGAATATGCAATTGATATAATAGGAGTTTGTGGTTTTCCATAAAATAAGAGAAATAACTTATTTCCTTTTTTTTTATGTCATTCATAAAAAATCATATTATTCCAATATGAAATTGTGTTAAATCACCACATTTGTAAATTTTATGTAGAGAAATGTATATTTTCTTTTGTTGAAATATATATATACAAGAAAAAGTGAGAAAACAATTTTGTAAAAATCATTAACTGTTCATAGTATCTATCTAGCAAGAAATTAGTAATTTTGCAAAAATTGATGTAAAATACATATTTCTAAGCAATCATATTTAAATAACACTTTCAAACCTCATATTGAATTAGCAATGCTTCATGAGTTTATGGAACGCATTTCAAAAAACAATTTTCTCTTGTGAAATTTTCAGCGCTCATATTTATGATTAAAGCTTTGAGTTTTATTCGTTGAAGGTATCTAAAAAGCTAATAAAATTATATGTTGATTAGATTTTTTATAGATTTTTATTTACTTTGCTTTTTTGTGAAGGCTTGGAATCGATTTTTGAATTACTTGCCGATAAGCTATTATTTGAAATTTTCTTCAACTAACATACTGAACAAAAATGTAATCTCATTAAAAAATCATTACCTAAAAATTAAACCATTTCCAGCTAAAGTTAAAAAGGAAATAGAATCTTGCGGCTGAATTCTCAATTACTTTGGAGTAAGCTTTTTAGAATTTGTAATCTACTTAGATTGCAATGAATTGTGTTTAACAAATAGTTGAAACAAATTCAACCCGTGTCTAGCTCTAGTTGCGCATAGAGTAGAGTATTAAATAATGTAAATAATAAAAATGACTAGAAAAGATAAATTGGAAATAACATAAGAAAAATACTTTTAAAAAATTTGAAAAAATATTCTCTGAAAATTTGAAGTGAATCTTACGAATACTTTTCGAGTTATTCGATAATTAACAAAGGGCTCTCAGACATAAATCCAGTGTACAACTTTAAATGCGTTTTTCTTAAAACTATGTTTTTTGAACTGGTGAACTATTTGCTGTAACTCGAAAACTGCTCGTTGGATTTCAATGAAATTTGTTCATTCACTATTTGCTCTAGAGAGCAAAGAATGATCAAATGGTCATAACTTCGGTAATTTTACTCCGATCGACTTGAACTTTTAACACAATATTTTTAAGATGCTGCACATTAATTTAAAAACTTAACCTCCCTTTAAATATTCTTTGAATGTTGACTTGTTGAATAGTTGAAAACAACTCCGAAATTCTCTAAAAGTTTTTTCAAATAAAACTTTAGTTTTGATACAAAAACTTATTTTCTTTTGTTTTAGTTGCTACACCAGTGCAATTTATTAACTTATGTAAGTTTTCATTTATTGTAAAGCACCAACGATCACTTGTTTTATGAAACGAATCGACAATATTGCGTCATTTATGATGTCACAACGCAAATAATTCAATAATAATTATAATTTTCAAACAAATATTGAGAAAAACTTAGTTAACAAAATCACTGGAAGCTTTCTGGTGTTTGTGCAATGAATTTTAGGGTTTTTTTAGGAATAGAAATGTAAATATCTTCATAATATTGACCAATTATTTTGTCTTTTAGGAGCTAAAAAGTTATTAAGCTGATATAATAAAAAATTATATACGCAAAAATCATTTTACTATAATATCTAAGAGTTTGGATATTTTTTAATAAACTTTTTCTATTCACAAGATAAAAATACAAAGTAAAATTTATTTTAAAATGATCTTCAGAAAAATGAAAAATAAAAGATAGAAATATTTAAGTTGCTTCCAGCAAGATCTAATTATTTGTCATTTAAATTAACAACATTTCATTACCATTGAGGTAGCTATCAGCACAAGATCATACAAGAAAAATTCACTTTGCAGTTTCATATGCCCAGGAGCAGATTTTTTAATACTACTGCTACACCTGAGTGTTATCCACTTGCAAGTCATTGAATAATTGCATTTTATTAGCTGGTGGAATGCCAGCTTAAATGTCAAACTGGGAAACTGAACTGGCTTTTTATTATCTTTTTTTTTGTTTTATTTTTGTCTTTTTACTGAAATTATGAAGATTAACGTGACTGCAATAATAGTGAAGGTAGTTGTAATATGATGCCGGTGCTATCCTTTCAACCATTTAACTAACAAACTAACCAAAGAGAACCACTTTATTATAATTAAGACTATATGCTGGGATCATTTGTATTTTTGTCGAATACCTGTATCTTAGTAAATGTTCTTTTGTAGGTATCTTTTCAAAGCAAAAACATTATTAAAGTAGCTATGAAAAACTCCTTAAATGGCAAATTAAGTACTGTAAAATGTTGTACCAATTCTTGTAACAAGCCTTTAATTAGCCGATGTTATGTACATTTTTAATCATATTTTTTTGTTGATAAGAATTCATGTTTTAAGTATAAAAAAAATGCTTTAAGGATTTTTTTAGTGATTTTACTGATTTAAAATTTGAGCATTTTCCAGTTTTGTGAAAAAATTTACTTTGCCGCTTTACCGTAAACCGTAAATAAATAACAAGCTTAAAAAATTTTAATTAAAAAAACCTATTTTGGCAGGATATATAATCTTAAAATTGAAAAAAATGTCAAAGAAACTATAAAAAAAAACTATACAGTGAATTTTTTTATTATTTTTATTTAGTTTCATCATGTCTTCTAATTGAAGATGTTCGAAGAGATGAAAAATTAAAGGATATTGCCAAAACATTGACAAACTTGGGACAAATACCAAATAATCGTTGGGTTAGTTCAACGAAAGAATCTATTGCAACAAATTGTAAAACAACTTATAACCAGCCAATTATTGATGAAAAACCAACACGAGATGAAACTGATTTTAATTCTTATCCAATACATTCAAATTTTCCAACAATTATAAATATGAGACCTAAATCATTACCAATTATATCAAGCAATAATACACCAGCCATTGTGTCCGCCATAGTCAAAAAAATACCTCAAGTAACGACGGAAAAACAATCTAGTCCAAGGCATACACATAAACAAAGTAATCGTAAAAAGGCTCAATCTCAGGAACGAGGGGATCCAGATGGTGGCTGTAATTTTGATGATTTACCTACAAATTTTCTAAACAAAACTGAAGATTTACGTGTTAATTTACCTTCTGAAGAAATTCTTAATTCTAAAAAAGGTTGGTTAATGAAACAAGATCTTCGAAATCGGGAATGGGCTAAACATTGGTTTAGCCTACGTGGTGCAGCTTTATTCTATTACCGTGATCCTGTTTGTGAAGATAGAGGTGTCTTAGATGGTGTTTTAGATGTTAACAGCATAACAAATATAATAGAAATAAATATACCACGACATTTTGGTTTTCAACTAACAACATGGGATAAAAGAAGAATTATATTATCTACTGTATCCGCAAATTCTCGTAATAACTGGATTAATGCCCTCAAAAATGCAGCTAGATTACAGCAAACACCTGAGCCAAAATCTTTACCAGAAATGACCTCTGATCATATTGTCAAAGACAATACTAGTGATGATCTAAAAAGTGAAATTGAAAAAGATTTCATCAAAGCTCAACGTACCCAAGATATAATAGTAAATCCATTTGTTTCACATGATTCAAACACAGACAGTCCAGTCTCATCGAAAAACCTTACAGTGCCTATTAATGTTGCTTCACCAAAGAATGTTTTGTTTTCATCTGATGAAGAGTACAGGACAGCATCAGAGGGAGGACGTCGTGATAGCATTGACTGGGGATCACCGCTTTCTCCATCTCCTCCAATACCACTATCCATTTTTCGAGCCAAAGAACGTATGCGATCAAGATCAAGTTCAGCAACACGTCTGCATAAAAGAAGCCGATCTTCGCCACCAAGCTCAAGGCGTAGTACTGTTGATAGTGTTGGCTCAGATGAACTACTATTAATTCATCCATTAAAAGAAGAACTTAACATTGATAAAGAATTACAACAACGCTTAGGTGCTGTAGAAAAGGAACGTGATATTCTTCGTGAAGAAAATAAAGAAAGGGAAGTTAGAATGTCAAAACTTCTAAGTACACTGGAACGTACTGAAATGGAACTAACAGCTAGAATTCAAGAAGTTGAAGAATCAAGAGATAATTTTTCAATACAACTGTCTGAGGCGAAAATTCAAGCTGAAGAAGTGATTCAGAAGCTAAATAATGAATTAATTGAAAATCACAAAAAAATCAAAGAACTTGAAGATCGTCTTGCTAGAGGTATTGAAGAAAATGAAGGTTTGTACACCAAACTTCGAGAAGTTGGGGGCTATAATCCAGTTGCATATAATTCTCTTAATCGAGGACGATTTAAACGAGTTGATTCACTTAGTGATCTAACAAATATAGTTGAAATTGATCCATTTTGTTTGGAACGTGATCAGCTAGCTGATGAATATAATGAACTTAAAGAACGTTTTGAAAAAGCAGTCAATGAAATAAAAGCAATGAAAAAGGAACTCAAAGATTCACAGGGCCAATACGATAAACTAGAAATAACATATTATGCACTTAAACATGATATTGAACGTAAGGAAAAACAAGATCATTGTCAATTACAAATGATGGCTGATAGAATACAAGATCTCACGTTGAAGTATACAGCTTCAGAGCGACAAGTTCGTACACTAAAGCAAAAACTAGCAAAATCAGAACGGCGAAGAACATTATCTTTGAAAAGTAAAGAATCAACAACACTCTCCAAAGAGGTTGAGGAAAAAATGACTGAATTAGAGATGAAAATAAATCAGTTAGATAATCGGGGTAATAATGAAAAACCAGATGAAAAAGTATCGAAAAAAAATTTAAGGAGACGAAGTCTAGAAAGTTCATCGAGCACAGAATCACTTAATCTTATGGTTCGTATAAATTCACTGGAAAAAAGGATTGAAAATGCTGGAAGAATAAGTATACCTGAGAATGCAGTAGTTAATTGTAATTCTAGTCTTAAATTACCGGATCATCTAATAGAACGTCTTAGAAGCTTAGAAGGGGTTCTAGTAAATAGCAAAGATCGCTTAGAACAGAGCCTACACCAAATACAAACATTGCGCTCAGCCAGAAGTCGTCGTTCTGTTTCACCAATGACTGATCGTAAGGATTCTATTCGTTTTATTGAAAAATGCTTAACAGAAGTTATCAAATTGATGCGAGAATCATGTGAAAGCTGTCTAGTTGGAGATAGTATCGCTCCTACGGATATTATCCTTTTACCAGAATCCAATCCAATTAAATTATCTCTAGTGCAAATGGAAGCAAATCTTCGAAATAAATTGAATAGTCTATTGAAACAACGACGAGTACTCCGTGAACGTAATGAGTTGACATCTAGAAAAGATTTAGAATTACTAGCCGAAAGAATTGCATTCGAAAGTATTTGTTTTGCTAAACTTAAGGAATCAGTTTCTAGGGCAGAAGATCCATCTTTGTTTGGTGAGAAACAAACAAAGTCTGAAGCTGCTGAAACTACTCAATTAATGGCTATGCTTAAAGCTAAACTTAGTGGTAAATGTGGCTATAAACCAACTGGAAGTGTGGAAATCTTATCTGGAGTATTAGCTCGAAGATTAGTTTCATCTTTATATGGAAAAAATAATCTAAAAATGCTAGAACTTCCACCATTGAGCTCTGATATTCTTGATGATTTGCTTTGTCAACAAAATGAAATTAATATAATTATTAAACGTTATAAAAATAATACAATCGAAAGCTTAGCGTCAGGTTTAGCAGCGGAAACTTTAAGCTATATTAGTTCTAATGATGTAGTTCAAGGAGCTGTACAGGAAGCATGGCGACATGCCCAAGAAACAGTAAATACGGAATTAGTGCAATCAGAAATAGCTCATATAATGTTAAAAAATGCAGAAAGATTTGAAAATTCAGTTATACCCTCCTTTGGATATACACTGACATCAAAAGAACGAATTAGTTTTGAAAGTTTTGCTGATGCAGTACACGACACACTTCGTCATGAAATGGATAATTCAATTCATGAACTAACACGATGCTATGAAGAAAGTCTTGAGAAAATGAAACATGGACAGTGGCGGCTACATTTAGAACATGAACGTAAAGCATGTGAAGGTAGACAACTTTTGCCAGAATTTGCCAATATAATCGCTCACAAAGCATTAATCGATGCCCGAATAGCTGTACTTAAAGGTGAACATAATTCAAGTCGCATGTTGCCGCCAAAAGACAAGATCGTTTGTAATATAACAACATTACAAAAATACGAAAATCTGTTCGATGATCTTTCTCGTGATCTGGAACTCTGTAATCCAGGCGATATATTAGCTGAAGCTGATTTTAATTTCTTGTATAAACATTTTGCTATGGAATTTTCATATGATAAGCCACAACTTGAACAGCTAGCAAAAGAATTAACAAAATTAGAAGAAGTTGTTCTTACACTTTATTATACACTTATTCCGAACTCATGTATGCCACATAATGTATGTCATTTAGAAAATATTCAGGATGCATGTAAAAAATGTCAAGAGCTAAAAGATCATCTTTCTGAGGCTTTACCAAATGCTCAAAAAATGTCTAGTCCTTGTGAACATTGTGAAAAAATGCAAAATAGTATATGCAATCTCACATCACAACATGAAAATGAGATAAAAAATCTTAAAGATGTCCATCTTAAGGATATTAGTGAATTACGTAAAGAGTTCGATGATCATGTTAGTACAGTTAAGGCACTTGAATGTGAACGACAATCTTTAATTGAGGAACTTGAACTACAAACAAATTTGGTACAAGATCATGAACGTGAGTTAGCTGTCATTACACAGAGATTAAAGACAAAAGAGGAAGAATGCCATTATAAAGAGAAACAATGCCAGAAATTTACAGAACATATGGATAATTGTGACTCAAATTTAAGAATTCTTAATGAGGAAAATCAAAAACTTAAAGATAAATGTATTAGACAAGATGAAGAATATTCATCATTATTACAGGAACGAGATTATATACAAACCGAATTGAATAGAGAAAGAGAACGCTCAAGAAAATTAGAAAAACGTTTAGAACTCCTCGAAATGGAACATTCAAAACAGTTAGAATGCCTACAAGAAGCATATAGAGATCAAATAATGTCACATTGTGCTGAATTTTCAGCATTAAATTCCGATGAAGAAAGTTTTCGTCAAAGATATCAAACTGAAATTGAACAACTCAGGGTATATACTTGTTTTTTTTTTCTTTTAAAATATTAATCTAATTATATCAATTTTAGACACTTTGTGAAAAAGGTTTAGCGGCAATGGAATCATCCCATCGAAGAATAGTTAGTGATCTAGAAGAAAAGCATACCCGTGAAATTGATCGATTACTTACAGAAAAGGAACAAGCTTTAGCTGAAGAAACACAGGTTTGTAAGGATTAGTTTAACTTTATTATAATATAGGAATTATATATAACAAGAGTGAGATTTCATCTTCGTGAGAAATGAGAAGTTTGATTTCTTGTTTCCATTTTTATCCTCACTTTTCATAAAATATGCGATTTTGACTCGCAGAATAGAAAAGGCAGTTCTGAATTGCTGAGTGCCATTTGTGAATAATATAGTGTAAGATTCGGAATTATAAAAAATAGCTCATTTGTAGTTATAGCTAAAAGACGTAAAAGTTTCTAAAAACCCTTCTAAACTTGAAATATCCAATTTTTGGATCTTGACTGCCTCCCAAAACTTTGTGCTTGGATTTTTTAAAACAAATTCAACCATTTACGTAATTTTCACATGTTTGTTTTTCTTTTTTGTCAACTACACCACTTCCTGACTCTATTTTTTCATGGATTTTGATTTTCGTCTTTTTCCTTATCACTTGTTGTCTAAATATGGTTACGAGGCACACGTAGATGTTAATAAAAACCATTTTCATCTATAAAAAATTATCTTGTCCTTAATTTATTGTAAATTTTGACGAAAAATGTAAAATTCAAGCAGACTTAATTCTTTGTAGCATTCTTCAGCCTGATTTTTATAGTTTTCAGTCTATTTTTTATGTATGCTGTGGTTAGACAGATGTGTTTTTTCTCAAAATTTTACTTGATAATGTTTTTAAGCATGATAAAGGAGCTTTCTTCAACAATTTTGTCAATGTTAATCAGTATTTTCGGTGTTATTTTAAGATTTTTCTTTTCACTTCATTTTCTATTCAAATTTTACAGTAATCTTTCCAAAATCGGAATCAATCGTAAAGGAAAAGTATGAATTAGAAATAATAAAGTAATTATTATATTTTGTACTTCTAATTTATTTATTATCATCCTTTTTTGATTCAATTTTTCCTACATTACTATCAACTTTTCACTCTAATTTCGCGACACTTTACTCGGTGAGGAAATCAAAAGTTATTTTCATTCTCATTATAACTTCGCATCGCTCAACCTAAAAAATTCGTGTATTTTTCATATTTTTAAACTTTTCATATGAGAACAGAATCTCAACCGATAACAGGACTAATTTTAAAATTTCTTTTATGTATAAGTAGGAAAAATTTGTTAAGCCTGTCAAACTTAATAATTTAAAATTTCTTCAAAGGCTACACTAGCTGCATTAGATGCAATGCGTAAGGCTCATCAAAATGAAGTTCAACGTGAGGTGGCGAGATTTAAGCAGGAATTTATAAGACAATTTCAAAAAGGCGATAAGAATATTTTACCAACTAAAGAAAAAGAGTATGCTACTAAATTTTTTATATTTATATTACTTGAAATTAATAATTTTTATTGTTGTTGTTGTTGTTATCAAATAGGGAAGAATTGGATGAACTTAGACAAGAAATTCTTTCATTTTCTGAAAAATATTCAATAAAATGTGTCGAAAATGCTGCATTAGAGGAAAGACTTAGAGTGGCCAATCAAAAATTGAAACAATTTCAGCAAATGCAACAATTTGAATTAAGGTAAATATTTATTTAAAAATATTTTTATTATTTTATATAAATAAAAAATTAACTAACTACTGTTTTTTTTGGATTCTTATAGGAATAAACAATTTCGGGCACATTTAGCTAGTGATAATCTTTCAGAAATGAATTTTGTTCAAGGATTAACAACATCTAAAGAAGATCCATCGTGTCTAGATAGTGAGGTAAGTTCTTTTTTATTTTATTTATTTTTTATTTTGGATTTTGTATTGAAAACTAGTTCATTAAATGCATTAACCGCTTAATTTGGAGTTCATAATTTTCTTTTAACTATTTTATTTTTGATAAATAATAGCATGATGGTAAGGAAATTAATAAATTTCCTATTGCAAACAACATAAATTACCTTAGATGTACTTTAGATGCTACGAGAAGTTTTTCTACGTCCAGAGTTAATGAAGGTAAACAAAAATTAATTTTCTGTTTATAATCAAGGCACATAGGGATCTGGTTCTTATATTTAAATGATATAATCTTACAATATTTCCTTATAGTCATTGTCTATTTAGTTGCAAATTATTTTATTGCTTGAAATTTTTTTTAGGAATTTACATAATATGATTTTTAATATTAGGGATTGATATGATTTTAGTACCATTTCTTTGTAGTTTTTTCCAATACAGAATGAAAAGTGTTCTCAAAGTATTTTATTTTAAGGAGCCTGAAAAATTTCTGGCGGTAAAATTGATAAAACATTAACCCATCGTTATATTTCGAAATCAAATCGTTCGTCAGATAGCAGTCAGCTAGCAAGATTATGGCCTCTGTATCGTCATTGATCATTGAATTTCGTTCGCAGATTATTTTCTGAATAGATAAACCATCAACAAAAGCTATTGAATCAATTTAAGTAAGAAATTTTAAAAAATCCACCCCATATAAAGGAGTGTTGGAAGCAATAGCCTAATTTAACAGCAAGTTGCTTCTGTATCTACAATTTCAATCAAATTTGACTGCTTACTGTTTGTATATCCTAAAAAGATGATAATGGTAAAGATATTTGGCTAAAATGAAGAATTCATTGCCATAAATAAGATCTATTCATAGACTTAAAATAATCTTTTTACACGGCCGCTATAGATGCAATGAATGTATTATTATCTGAAGAGATTATGTTGATAAATCCTTCAAAAAAAATATAGTTTTATATATAAACCTCGACACACTGATGTGCTAATTAAATTTTTTTCTATTTTAAACAAGATTATAATTTTCTGATTATCTCTTAACTTATTGACATCCGTATTGGCTGATCATTTGTCATCAAGTGTTGTTTGAGGTTTATATAAGTTTATTAAAAGAATTACACTAGAATAATATGTGTTTTCTACAATTCAATTCCCTTTATTTTAACCATAAAACTCGTAGGTTCAAAAAATCATCAATTGTTGCGACTAAATATATTAAATAGAAAAATACTCAATCAAACTCATAAAAGTTTCGTACTTAGCTTTAAAGAAATCATCAATTATGATGAAAAATAGAATTACACTTCTGAGTATATTTATTAACTTAAGGTTGGTTAGAAGGACATGTCAATTAATAAGTTCCAATTTTTACATTAATCATTATCTTATGATCTTTTCTGCATTAATATATTAGGGCTAGAGGCTAATTAAGGCCTTCATAAATCTCTTCTTTTGCCTCGAAATGTCGATTATTAATGAGAAGTGTTGTCATAGGCTGGACAAGAATTTTGAGATTGTTTGACGCCTCACTGCCAAAACTTTCACTTCCTTTTACTTGATATTTTAATATCTATTAATATTCGTGATATTTTTAAGGACGCTTTGTTTATTAATTACTTTGCTTAGTTTGGTATTTGACTTATTTTTTTAAAGAATGTTTACTGCTACTTAAATAAATATTTCTTTTTCAGTAAAATTTTAATTAATTAATTTCTAGTTAAATAATATTTGACTATCATCCTTTCTTTAATACTTTACGCTTTATTGAAGCTTATGGGAGTAAAAATTCAATTATGAAAATATACAATATATGTACAATAAAAAAAACTCAAAAAAAAAAAAGAATAGCATAAATATTTTTACCCATATTCTCTTAGAAAGAAAGAAATTTATGAATACTTTAGGTATAGTTAAAAATAATCGCTGTATTTTCCTATGTTCTAAGAACTCTTCAAATAACGCAACTGAAGGCTTTTTTTTAAAAAGAATTCTAATCTGATATTTACAAAGGGATCAATTATAAGTTTATGATTTAAAGCCTATTTTTAATACAAATAAAATAATTCTAAAAATTATTAAGTCTTATTTTCACCTAAAAAGAGAATTTACACCACTGGACCAGACCAATGTCCATTGAATATCCGTGCTTAATTTTGATGCACTAAATAAATTCTTAAAACTTTAAAATTTTTCATGTATTTTTGTTTGTCTGGAAATTTTAATGACTCTTTTATTTTTCAATATATCTGGCGGTTTTGGCAACACACTTTTCCAACAATTTTTTTATTAAAAGTATAATTTATTTTTACCTTTTTAAGGCACTATAAACAATAAAAGTATATTTTTATGATTTTTAATGATTGATTTTATTTAATTTTCATTTCATTCTTGTGGATTATTGGAATATAAACAAATAAAGAATTATTGTCTAACATTTTTAAACGTTCAGGAAACTAATAACAAAGATTATTTAGAAAAAGTTGTGGTAAAATTTAATCATTCAATATTAGCAACTATCTGAAGTAACTAAAAATAATTTTAAAAAATAATAATAAAATAATTTCAAAACCCATTTCTATAACAATTTAGCAAAAAATATGAGCTTAACTCAAAAAAGATATAAGAAAGCAAGTTTTTTATAAGTTTTTCTTTTTTTTCGTGAAAATTTAATAGAGAAATTAAAAACTGACATTTTAGGTAACAAAAAATCATCGTTTTTTTTGTATTAAAGCTGAAAAACGATGACTACGTTTGGAATCTTAACTCAAATAAAAATTGAAATATTCAACCACAATTTGTATTTAGTTATAGTTATAGTTAATTTCTATCAAAGAGAAAAGATTTAGAAATTACTTCTGTATGAAATTTCAAGTTCACTATTTATTTCCATAGAAAGTAAAAAAAAATAATCTTTAAAAATCATATTACCCTTAACTTAGAACAATAACAGGAAGCAAATAATTATTTTAAAAATCTGACAAAAAATTCAATTAGATCTCTTAAGGGAATTTAAATTTGTTTAAGAATTACGCATTATTCTTTAAAACAAGAAAACCTATAAAAGATTTTCAATGTTTGAAAGTTTACAAACCTAAATCATTTACGTACTTAACTGATTTTTAGTAAAAATAAATATAAGTGGTACTAAGTAAAAATATGCGCAACTCCTAACTACTTCGGATAGCTTTTCAGTCCATCCCTTTTCAGACTGAATCCGGTATTAGCTCTCGTACCAAAAAATAGTTCCCAGACACGTAAAGTCTATTTTTCTTCTCGTTAGGCTATTCGCTTTGTGTAAGTAGTCATCTTAAGATGTAATTTAGACCCAGATAACTAAATTTGTCCATATTATTTCAATATTGCTTTCTTAATTATTTTTCTGATGCATTTTTAAGGTACAATTTGATATGTGAAACATTGTAGGGAGTTACCATTTTCAAGATTAACCGTTTTTAGATTAATTGTTTCTTGTTTATTTTTTCCTTTCAAAGATATTTTAGCAGAAAACTGTGGTTTCTGTCAATGGTTTCTGATTTTCGATAAAATTAGAATTTTGCTTTGTTTTTTCACAGCATATAGAACAATATTTTGATACTCTGAGCTTAGATTTTTTTAAAATTTGCTTGTTCTTTTACGACCATGATGTAAAAATTTTTATTAGTACTCACTATAAAAGATTACACAGCAGTAAGGTTAAGAAGATGCTCTCAATCAGCAGTGTCGTAAATAAGGGTTGGATAATTATATTTAAAGATAATGAAAGTTGAGTTTCCATAAATCAGTGTCCCTACTCAAAGCATAAAGCTATTTATGTCACTGTCAAGCCCAGTAGTTAATCAAAAACGTAGATATTTTTTTAGTGCTGGAATATATTCTTCTTCCTGTTTATTAAAAGTATTGAAAAATTTAATTAAATTATCTGCTTTTTTGCTTAAACATAATAAAAAATTGTGTTGCTATTTTGAATTACTATGCATGATTAGGGGCTGAGGATTTAATTTATTGTTTTTTAATATTTAACTAATATTCAATTTTTTTATTTTCTTTCAACACAAAAATAATATTTTTATATGATATTTTAATTGTTTTAAATGCACTTAGTTGATATACCGTGAAACAAGTATTATAATAAATATAGAACTATTATTGATTTTGGATTTAATTTTAATCTACAGGCATAGCGAATGAAACAATTACATAACAGGTTAACTGCATAAGTAATCACAATCTATCATCAAAATATTTAAATTATTTCACCAAATCTATAATAACAAATGAAAGAATCAACTAGCAAAATATCAACTTGTTATCAGGTTTGAAGAAGTGCCATTTGGGGAGCTTGACTGAATTATCAGAACCAGTGGAACAACCAAAGACTAATAAAAATTTAGCTACAAAAAACTTTAGTAGAAATCTAGTTAATTGTAAATTAAATAATAATAATAAAAAAACTGATGGAAAATATTCAATAAATGATTGAAATAATGTAATATTTATAATGATTGTAAGAAATCAATTTAAAATATTGAATATTTTTCAAAGTCAATACCGGAAATTAATTTTTTTTTTTTTTTTTTTGTTACACCGAAAGGATCACTTAAATTAAGTAGTTTTAAATGATTTAATACAAAAATCAAATTGTAACAACGATTACCGGAGCTATGATGAAAAATTTAAAACAAAATTCAGATTACGAGGATTAATTTTAATAAAATAAAAAAATGATGCAATTAGCTACTACTATGAAAGCTGAAAGAACGAGAAAAATTAGTTTTGAGTTTTTGTTTTTAGTAGTTTTAAGGTACTCACCCTCTCCCTTAAATGGAAGAGACGTCGAGAATCATGCATTATATACGAAAAAATTTGAGTATCAAATTTGACCTCATACTGTATTTGAAAATATTTAATAAATTTGATTCTTTTCCTCATATTTCCCGTGAACTCATGTACAATTTTATTAGTCTATATATAAATGTAATTAATTATTATTACTATGACAGTTGTTTGTTTTGTTAATAAAAAAAACATATTGATATTACTTGGAGAGTTTTAATTTTCTTTTTTACAGAATGTTTGTTAATTATTGATATTTAGATATTGGATTTTTAGTCAATTTCCTTTTTGAAGTTTTAGTTTCACTTAAATCAAAATGTTGAACAAGAAGTTACAAACTTTATTCCTTGGAAACAAATTTGCATAGAAATTCTATGACAAATTGACAGAAAGTTCACAGTAAGACTTACCGCATTTATCTATTTTGCAATCTTATTGTGAGTTTTACTAAATATTGTTTTCGTAGACACTTGTCTCCCAAAAAAGATATGAAGAAACTCCAGGTTTCTATTAACTTAGATAAAAGATGTTTTTGATTCATTTATTTTTCTCATTCCAAAAGCTTTAAATTTTACAAAATCTTCCTTCATTTAAATATAAATATTTGACTAGTTGGAAAAAATTTATTTGTTAATGCACATTTTTATGGCTGAAATAATGTTTATATGCTTAAGTTGAAATTATATATAAACAATATTTTAAATTGTAGTAGTTCTTGACCAATTTAAATTAACATGTTTGACAATTGAATAGTTACAGCCTTATCAAAAGGCATAAAAACCTAGTTCTCTTCTAGTCCTTTTAAATGTACTTGAAAATGGCACAAATCATAGTAATCTAGTTAAAATATACCTTCACTTTTATCTTTAAATTTTTCTACAGAGAAAGTGTGGATTAATGAATTTTTCATCTACGCATTCCTGTGTGCTTACGATGAAAAAGCACGCAAGTGAAAAATTGATCAATAAAGCATGCACCAAGTAGCAATATTATGATTAAAGCAATGGATAAATCTACCTTTCTGCATTGCCAAATGGAAAAAAAAACCTTACCACTCCCTTAAGAAGTAAATAAACATTTTCTTCTTTGTATACTTTCTCAAAAAAATCACAATATTCTTTAAATTATACATTTAAAAAATGACATTTCTAGTCATATAAATAAATAATAATAATGCAAGAAATAATTGATATAAAACAAATATAAAATAAAATTAATAAACAAATAAAAATGCGGAGAATACTAAAAAGAATCAACGTCAGACATGAGCAATTAAAATAATTATCATAAGTAATGAAACTAAATTGAATTATGGATATTCAATTAATATCCAAGATAAATTTTACAAAGATATACTGGAATTTAATTTTAATTCAGATAGAAAATAATTCTGCGAATGCCGCAGAAGTCAAGATATTTTAGGAAGATTTTTTAAGCTAATTGAACTCTAAAGAAATATTCAGATGACATGTAAACAAGTCACTCGGTACCACTGTACTTAATAGTAAATAAAAAAGTAAATATAATATTTATTATTTGAGTTGACTATCTACTATCTAGTAGATCTATCTTTAAGTAATAGATAACTATAAATTATAGTTTCTCAAACCTTATATTTAACTAAAACACGTTTGTAACCGATATTTTATGGTAGTAGTTATTATTTTTATTTATGGAAAAAAATTAGTTTTTCAGAACTGATAACTTAAAACTCTGTTTGCAACAAAGTCTAAGCAAGTTTTATTACCGGACTTGAGCACTTACGCAATTTTTTTCAGATAAGTAAACTATTAACCACTTTGAAACAGGTGACCAAGTGCTAAATTTAAAAAAAAAAGAAGTTTTCACATGATGAAATTTAGTTAAATAAATTTTTGTATTTTTAATCATAGAAATTCATGGCCACATACACAATGATAAACTTAATTATTTGTAAAACACATGAAACTTTTTTGAAAAATTAATACATCTAGAACCTAAGCAAATATTTTTTTTCTCAACTCAAAAGTTTTCCTCTGTCTCTATATTTACAAGAAAGATAAAAAATTATCTAAACTATGAATGTTATTTGTTTTAGCCTTAAACTCTTCAGTTTCGCTTATCGGCTTAAACTTCAGCATATCGAAAAAATAAATATTTTTTTACAGATAAGAAAAATTTTGTTTGTTAACACTTATATGATTGTACATAATGAATTGAAGGTTGTAGCTAATTGTAAAAATATTAACATAAAAAATTTTTAGATTGCTACAGAAAGGTTTGTATGAATTTTATTTAATGAAATATATACATACATAACTTTTCCTAATATTAATGGGATCCTTTCTTCTTTAATCGATGCTTTTGTTACCATAGTCCTTGCAGTTTTAGATATGGTACTGATACTTCACCTCTTCTTCACCGTAAGATTTTAAGAATTTAAAAAATTCTTAACAAGTCCGCAATTATACCCGTTCCTTAACAGGCGAACTACACACTTTCCAACTACACAGAAAGCCACTTTTGTATGGAGAACTGTGTACATAACTAGTTGGAATCGTGTAGTAACTACAGCCTTTTAAACCCTGTAGTCACAGAAAATTGACATCTATTGTGAATTTTTTCTTATTGGATCCTCCTGTTTTGTGTATCTCAGCTCGGTTTACTTCACTAATATTCATTATTTAACTTTAGAAAACAATTTACATGAATAAAATTAAAAACTCTTAGATTTTCTTTAATTTTTTTAGTTAAAATACTTTTAAAAAATTTAATAACCTGTAATATCTGATTTGACATTTCAAATCATGTTTTGAGATTTAGACGCCATGTTTTTTTTTGTAGTGACTACAGACTTTGCTGTTAAGAACGGAGTTCTTTTGTATGGAAGACTAAACGTTGTAGTTGCGTCTGTTAAGAACGGGTATTAGATCAATATCAAGGAAATTTACTTCGTTAATTGTATTTGGTATTTTTCAGTAAAAGTCAATTTAAAGAATTACGATATGAAGTTTTTCTGATGATTAACACTTTGCGACGAATATAATCAATTGCCAGATTAATAACTAATAATATTTAAACTAATTGGATTGCAGGGCTGATAGAAATGTAGCTAAAAATCTGATATTTTAAAATTAAAGGAGTAGAGTTTTTTTGTAAAATATTTATTACTCCATAATACCAATTGGGCCTGATTCTATAACAATAAATAACATTTTGTTTGGAAAGAAGACATACTTGCTGAATAGGACTTTGGTGGTCCTACTTTATACAATTTGTTACGAAAAACTGACTTCTTTATAAAAATTGTTCGTCTTTTTTATACTTACTCCTGGTTTTCCCTTTTGATCTGATGTACCAAAAAATTTATAAATAGTTGATCATTACATAAATTACATAATCCAAATTTTTTGTACAACCTGATTGTATTTTACTCTTCTAGCAAAAATCTGTCAGTAATTTAATGTTTTTCAAAATGTTTCTTTCTCATTTTTTCCATTACTAATAAAACTAACTTGTCAAAAATTGCGTTTTATTTTAATCTGTTTAAACCAGTCCAGAATCATTTATTATAAGAAAACTAAGTTTTATCTTTTTTCTAGATTATTAGGCTTTACCCTAAAATCATATCTCATTTTGAATTAAAACATCTAAAAGGGTATGTATGTTTGTATCTGTATGTGAGTGTATTATTGCAATTGAAATTTATAAAATTCAATGGAACATATGAATGAAGAAAATTTTGTATAGGTAAAATGTAAGTAAAACTTATAGCATCCTAGATACTTATCATACAATTTGTGTTAAAATGTTGCAGATGATATAAGAGAATTTGTAGTTTCCAGATGATAATTAAGATAAATTAATTAGCTTTGCAAATAGAACTAGTTTTGTCGTTGAATTCAAAAATAAAGTACTTTTTATACTCATACGTATGTAGTTTTACAAGTTATTTTCAATTTATTTCTTTGAATTTGGAACTTAAATAAAAAAAAAAAGAACTACTTATCAGGCACACTTATTGAATCATAAATCAGGTTGAATTCAACAGTTTATTCAGATTAATTCAGTTAAATAAACTAAATAAAAATTTTCTTTACTTTACAGTTGACTTAAGTATAAATATTCCACATTGAAACTATGCCAAAAGGGCATTGAAGCAATAAACTTACTTGTAAAATTTAAATATTTATTGAGGATATGTGATGGCCTTAGCTTTACAAAAATAGATTTAACAGGTTGAGATTTTTACCATATGAAACTTAGCGACTTAGATAATAGTAACTAAAGAGAAAATATTATTATTTCCTTGATAATCACCAAAAAAGGGAGTAATTTATTTTATGTTCTTCCTAAAATACATTATTTACAAATTGATTTATTAATTATTTATATTATCAAATGTATGGAAAGGTAAACTTGTACAAAACAA
Source organism: Acrocera orbiculus (assembly GCA_947359355.1). Taxonomy (NCBI): domain Eukaryota; kingdom Metazoa; phylum Arthropoda; class Insecta; order Diptera; family Acroceridae; genus Acrocera; species Acrocera orbiculus. The sequence goes on from OX375757.1 coordinate 8,931,859, forward strand.
ATACTGACAAATTGTAGAAAGTTTGCATATATAGCAAATTTATCAATGAGGCTGCTGTGAATTTAATCATTTAGATTAGTGTTAAGGAGTACAACTAGTGTGAAGTTTAAAAAATTCCGATTTTTTTTTGCATTTTGCCTTGTTGAAGCTCATTTTGTACTTTGTTTTTCAATACAATAACCTACAGCTTTTATGATTGGATGAAAAATACAATTTTGCCAGGCCAAAAGCAATCAAATTCTTAGCAAAATTTCAAATTTTTTTTCTTAAATCCGCCATTTTCTGGCTTTTCAATTTTTTTTCTTAATTCTATTTTTTTTTAGTAATAATTAATTTACAAAGAAGCTGGTGACACAGCTTTTCCAAGGATATTTTTTGAAAAATATGCTTCGTAGTGTTCACTGTATCTCCGATGGAAGTTACATTAAATCAAAAACTTATAAAATTTAGTCAATGCATCGTCATCATTTTTTGTTGTTGTTATTCATTTCGAAATTTTTTGTGCTCATTTAAAGTGAAAACTGCTATTTTTGACGAAAAATTCTGCCATTTTTTAAGTGAAAATCCCCTTAAGGGGTTATATAAGTTAGAATTTTTTTAATTCATTTCCGTTTTGTACATATATGTATTTAAGTACACACACAGAAAACTTCAACTTAATCTGACAACTATTCTAGATTCTAAGTTACACACATATTTGTAAAGACATGCCAGAGCGATTAAAAGTGCTTTTGAAACTTTAAAGCGCATTTTTCTCAAATCTATGTTTTCAAAGTTGGTGACCAAGATTTCTCGAAAGCGGCTGCTCCGATCAGCCTCAAATTTTAACACAAGCTTTTTAAGTATATTTTGAAGTAATTAATCGAAGATTTCTTCTCACCCATAAATATTTTTATTTTGCTTATTCCTACGATTAATTTTTAGATTATGCACGAAACTATACTTTAACGAAATTTATTTGGGTTTTTTATTTTAAATTTTATTTTAAGTGATCCTATTATGTGTACAAGTTTTAATATTAATAAATTTAAAGGTCTTCTCAGGAAAAATTCTCGAAAAATCCCTAATTTAGAGGCTTCTACCTGAATATGATGCCTTAATATAGAATACAGTTCAAAAACTCAACGTTAGAGAAGGTATTTTATATGTAGAAATTGTGTACAAAGATTGAAGTAAATCGGTATTTTCTAAATTGCAGTAAACACCGAATTTGAAAAGATAGTTTTGAGAAAAATGCGTTTAAAAATTTTGTAAGCTAAAAAAGAATGAATGAATGAGTGAAGGTGAGTTTCGCTCTACTCGACTTCAAATTTAGGGAGTATATTTTTGAGATATTTAACTATAAGAAAAGATATAAAAGAAGTACTAATCCTTACAACCCCCCTCCCCTTCCCTCCTTTTAGTGAAAACAGCAGATATCTTGAATTCTACCATTAAAATATTTGAAAATCATAATATTAAATACTTTTACTCATTTTTATGATATTTAACGAATTTAAATAAGGTCTACAGTTGCGAACTAAAGATTTTTACTATTGCAATTTTCATATAATTTTTCTGTAATAATAATTGCTAATTATTAGTGTTTGATTTGTGTTTTGTGCTTCTGTTAAAGTAAATAAAGTAAATTTATCGCGTTTATTTTGACCTATCAAAAAAATCATATTTTGAAATCATAAAAAAAAAATAAAGAACAGAAAAATGAAAATAAAAAATTACCTTAACAAATAATAAATAACAAGGCAGTTATTTGATTGTTGGATTTATCTGCGTGCGCACAATTTTATGCATTACTGCTGTATTTCACATTTATTGTAAAGTAGAAAGTCAACAGCAAAAGAAATAGAATCGTGTGTTTCATATAAACTTGAAACTATAGTAAACATAAAATTGAGAATGCCAAAGATTACAATTGTCCATATGCTCACCTGGTTGAGATAACTTCTTATTGTCTTATCATATTTACAGATATCAATTAAATTTATTATGCTCAATTCAAAATTTATAGAAGTAGCTAACATTTATTGGCTATTACCTTGCCCCAAGAACTATTATTTACCAGCTCAATTTATTTTCTATGCATAAACATAATCCATTCATAGTAATATATAATGTGTTATATCAAATGTTTAGCATCTCTAACGGGAAATTAATACTTATGATGTAATAATGTGCCTAATTATTCACAAGATGTTACCATGTGACCTCATTACCTTTAACATAATAAAGTTCAATTCTATATAACTGCCGCATTCACTTGGTACACTTGTCACGCTAGCCGCAAATTCACTTTCAAATTGATCACGATTTATTTCTTGCGTTCTTATTTCATTGCTAGTAAAAATGATGGTACATAGTTGTACTTTTGATCTTCTCAGAAGTAAAATTGTGATATTTTAAGGTTGTTTACTAGATATATACGATTATAATCCCTGTAAAATTCATTCAGGAAGTTACTATATAGCTTAAATATAATCAGACGATTAAATGATGATGAAAGTAAAAGTTATTTTCACATCATCTAATGGTGCATTAGAATTTAAATTTATATAAATATTTCTTGAATAGTTTTTATATTAAAAATTTAATTTTTCTTGAATAGGATGTGCTTTTTTAGTATATTAAAATACTATTAGAAAAAATTACTTCAAGTCTGTATATTAATTAATATTTACAAATATTGGACGTACGATGTTTTGTTCTGATTAACAGCAGTTATTAAATAAAATTACAACTTAACAAGCTAATCAACCTTGTCTACATAGCATTGATAAAATAGCAAGAAAAAGAAAATAATAGCTTTAGGTTAATTGAAAACACAAAAAAAAAACAAAAGAAACGCCTGAAATAATCTGCTCATTGGTCTGAAGCATGAAACACGCTAGCTAAGTTATCAAGGACACAAAGTATCCTCACACTTAAAACAACAATAACAGATCACAGCTTAAGCGCTGCCTTTTTAAATGCAAATCATCTACTCACGATATTACCTGACGATCCGTAATCAAGTTGTGGCTAATTCGTTTTGTCTATTCAAGTCCTTGTTCTTCATCTTCGTCGGAGGTAATTATTTACAAAGAAATCGATCAAATATATGAAAAATAACAACAACAATTAAAAATAAAAATCTCAAAAAAAAAAATATATTAACATGTGTATCTTATGTTTATAGATAAGACTATGATCGTGTGAAGTTATCTGAGATTTTAAAGTTACACGATCAAATCATATTATTCTTATTCTATGCTTAATTTTCATCACTTTAATAAACTTGCTTTGAGACATGTTCTGAGTTATTTACTTACCTATGTATTATATTATTTATTGATATAGTTCCTCCTTGAAAAAAAAATAAAAAATTTTTTACTGTCAGATTACTGATCACGACATTTTATATAGTCTACAACATCGAAGGGTTACTGTACTTCAATTATAATCGCAAATGAATTTTATTAACTATTTGCCATACCTGTTCAGACAGTGTCTCTGATTTAGATTGGAGATCACTTTCAATTTAGTTTAAGGAATAAAGGTAAAATAAACAAAAATTAACTTGATGGTCATCAATCATTTTATTGGAATGTATTTTAAAGGGTGCCATGATAATCATCATGGGAGGTCATTTGTTTTTCTATGATTTTATAAGATTTAGTTTGTATTGTGACTTTTTGTAGAAAATAATAATTCATAGTTAAAATTGAAAAAAGTAAAACAAATCTGCTGTGTTGAAAATTAGTCTGCTGATTAAGTATTTTGAAATTTAAGTTTTCCTTTTTTAAAATAAAAATGTCGTATTTGAGATGAAAAATCATAGTCTAAACGAGCAACCACAGATTTGGCAGATTACAGTACTTTTTGCGTTTGCAAAAGTTTGCTACAGTGATTTATATGAAACAAATTGCTATTAGACTGAGATCTCATGAATTTTTAGGATAATATTTTTCCTGTAAAGCTAGAAACTTTTTAAATTATGATTCATTGCATACTAAGTACATAAACCACAGTCTGGCAGGTAATAACCCTGCACATTACCGTCTTCCAGGTGATACCCTTTCTCCACTGACACTAATGCGCTGCATTACAATACACGGAATGAAATGTTGTATGCAGAATTATGTATTGAATCGTCAGTGGAGAAAGGGTATTAGTCAAAAGGTACACAGTATGAGTAAAACTAAACTTATTACTGTTATGACTGAAATTTTTTACGATCATATTTTTTCTTTACCCAAATATGTATTTGATGTCTGCCAGTAAAGCTTTTGCGAGATATTATGCCTATTACCCCTTTTTTATAACAAAATATGTATAGACTTATTTCTAATGTGTCTAATATTCAATTAAACTCATAACTCACTCAAAAGTTTTTCAATTTTACAACTTAATTTGTAGCAGTGCATAATTCAAATAATTTTGATTGCGATATTTGTAAAATTTAATTTTACCAGCATTTATTTTTATTTTTATTTTATTTATTAATTTTTTAATCTTTTGTCAATTCCGGAAAACTACCAATTTGTTCATATTTTTAGATCCTGATATTTGTTTAAACTTTTCGATTTAAATGAGCCGAGACCTGTTTGTATGGGTATTCCTTATACTCATCTCAGATATTAGAAAGAAATAACTTTTTAACTTTCTATCATAAATAAATATTTATTATAAAATTTGTTTCAAAAACCGAAAAGAAAAAAAAAAGTAATAATAAAAAAACATAATTTGTAAAGATGACATAAAATCAATTAGGATAAAACTTTTAAAATCAAAGAAATTTGTCAATTTTAACATTTCAGCTAACAACTTCTTTCATTTGAATGTCGTTCAATGGTAATCATAGGCCTACAATTCAATACAATCACCCATTGAATTGGTTATCTTTTCAGGAAATCCAAAAGATTTGTTAAAACAGCTTCCTGGCAATTCAATTTCATTGATATCGGCACCTAATGGAGACACTTGTGTTGTTTAAAATGTAACCAAAGATCTTTTCAACTGTTATTTCTATGAAGAAGATCCAATGTGAACAGTTTTATTCTATGACAAATCTACCAGCATCCTAGTAAATATAACCAAGAATCACAATTCTATTTAATAGAATAACCAGATATCTTGAATTGAAGTTGAATTAATGCCTCAATAGTGTACTATTGAAGGGTCATCCTATTTAAATTTTAATTTTATAGCTTGATCGTGAAGATTCTATTCAATTTATACTTTTATGGATGAGCAGCATGCGTACATGCTAATTGAGTAATGCGGAAATGTAACATTTTAGAAAGTCACGTCAGTTTAGTTTTAAATACATAGTTTTATTACCAAAAGGATGAAAAAGGGTTTCAATTATTATGATGTAATTAATTTTTATATAAGATCATCAAAAAGCAAAAACAATAAAAACCTAAAACTTAGTGTTTTTACAATAAAGAGAACTTTCAAATAATTTAACTGTAAATTAATCAAAATACTCGTAACGTAAGGCTTGAAGAAAGTTAAAATTAATTTAGTTCTAGGTTTATTAGTGTATTAATATTTAATATAATTAAACCGTCCAAGCATACTATTCAAAAGTTAAAAAAAGTCAATTCCACTATTATATTAATTAAATTTTTTGAAACATATATTTCTTTTAGTTCTTTTAAATTGGGGTTTCTTAAGATAATTTCCTCTTTTAGAACCAATAAAGTACAAAAAGTTTAGAATGTTGTCCATCCCATCTATCATTTACGACATTTCCTGGTTAGGTTTTTGCAATCAGCCATGCATTTAATGTTATGCTGTCTACTACCCTGACCAATATAAAATCAATGACGGTTTGCACTAGTAAAAATAAATTAATTGTAAAATTTTCGATTTAATATCTTTGCTTTATTTATTTTTTCTTTAGTATTTTGATCGAAATTTACTAACTTTCACATTAATCGATTAGATTCGTGATCGATTTATGATTAGTGGAAGTAGGAGGATAAATTTAGAGTTCATTAACCTATTTACTATTAAAAAGTTTCATTTAAAAATTTCAAAAATAACCTTAAACTTTTTACTAAATTTTTAGTTGTGTAAAAATAGAAAATTGTTCTTTTTTATATAGATCTATGGGAAAAATTTGATTTAAGTGCTATATTGTGATTGTTTTAATATTTTTGTTTTTATTTCACGCAATTCAATTCACAAAAGATTGTACCAAATTGAAATCATTGATTTGAAATATTTATTGTTTTTCAACAATGATACATTAAATTAAGAGAAAGTCCCACAATTTAAAAATATATATTTCAACTAAAAATTGAATTTATGGTTTTAACGAAGGTTTTATATTATTTAGAAAATTTTGCTTTTTAATAAGCTCAAATTTACGAATTTTTAGGGCCTGTTGTGCAAAAGTCTATGTGGCCAGTTGATATAATTGATTTTGACATATTTTTATTTAAATTTAATTAAATTTTATTGAAAAAATTTTATTACAGACACATTTATTAAAAAATTTTAAAATTCCCTTAAAATTCCCTTAAAAATTTACACTTACAGTGTATCGCGTAACATTGGTCTGATAGTTTTCAAAATTTTTACTTTTTAGTATAAATTCTATTTTAATATGAGGAAAACAACACATGTCACTAAAACTAAGTGCGCTTTAGTCAAAGAGCATTACTCTTACTTTTAGAATTAGTTTTGAAATTTGAAATCCTAAAACAATTGATATATTTTGCTCATATCTGCAGCCTATCTGCTTAGTTAGGATTTATGTTTCCTTCTTATCAGAGATACGCATATTTAATTACAATGAATTAATTCTATAGAACATAAGTATAATTATATGATTAAATGAAAATATATCTCTACTTTTAGAAAGTGTTTGATCACGCTATACGCATTATTTCTGCGCCCTATAGAACAAAAATACAGCTGAATATCCAATTTTTGCAGTGTATTTTTCGTGTAAATTTTCAAAATTGTTTAGCCAATTCTTTTTAGTCAATACCAAATGGATAATATCTTAAATTCACTTTTAGTGATACTTACGTATATTGTGGTTAAGTTTTTGTATCAAAAAATGGCAAATAGCCTGATCAGAAGATTAAATTATTTGTGGCATCAAATAAAAACATATGCAAAAAAAATGCAATTGATTAATGGTTTAGGATTAAAAAACATAAAAAATTATTATTGCATTTGGCAAAAAAAAATTTTACTGTTCAATTACTCTGAAAATATAGGACACACCCATTTGACAGTGTAAAATTTATTTTGTAAATTATGTGACTAATGAAATTTTTTAAGAGTTTCTATATCTAAATATGTATTGCAATCATTAATAAAAATACTATAAAAGACCAAAGTAATGAAGTAGATATAATAAAGGAACTACTCAAAATTCAATGATAGGCCATATAAATTTTAAGAACCTGAAATATAAAATTTAGGTTTATAAAGAATAAAATTTTCGTTGAATTTAAATACATTTAGGTATAGAATTTTTGGAAAGTAACTGTTCACTTTATTAGAAGCTAAGCACGTCTAGTATTTTTTGATAAATTTAAAATGTCATTCAAAATGCATTACTGAAAAGCTGTCAATTATTTTCTCTTTTAGATTCTAATTTTTAGTTATAGCTTGATGTAGGTTTTAATAAAATTTTCTAATTCTATTTTTAACATGGGATTTAGCTATAGTTATTCTCTGGAAGTCTTAGAAAATTCTACATTTGTAAAACAGATTTATTTTGTGGTCCTTATGGTAAAGATCTCAACCGAATTCTAATTGTGAAACTTTTCAATGGCCATTCATTTGAGTGATAAACGTTGATGAGTCGGTTTTCGCTTCAAGTCAAGCCGAGTTCGAATGAAATTCATTTCAAAACGGACCAGGTTTTAAGTCTTTAACAAAAACTGCTTTTAGCTTGAAAATACTATTCCAATAAAATAAAAGTTTTAAAATCTTAAGAATAGAATTTTCGTAGATGGTTTGGGTGTCAAATTATGATAGTATAATAGTTAAATTTTCATATACTTTTTTTGTTTTTAGGTAAATTGTCAATCTCTACGCTACAGTAACTAAAGAAAAATAATAAAAGAATTGCTTTAAAGACACAACAAGAAATTAAAAACAAACGGTATTTATTGATCATCTTGCGTGGGTACTCAATTTTATGTGCTATAACTTGGTTAATGATTGAAATTTTGGCCATTTGACGCCATCACACGAGAATAACACCATTAAATATTTTTCTTTTGGTAAAAATAATTAAAAAATTTTAATATTTTCTTTTAAATGTTTTTTATTTCAAAATTACTCTATTCTAATAACATTTAAAGTAACCCTTAAATCTTTCCTCGTACAACAAAATACCTGAACATATGGCGAATCTAAAGTATTTAAACTAAAAATGTACAGTGTTTAATTATTTTTCATTTACCATTTTATTTGTTGAAGTTTTTGTTATTTTTGCACTTATATTTCAAAGATATCTTTTATTGCAGTTTAACTAAAACATTTTTAAGTTGAATAAACTTGAAAATTGTTCAAAATTTGTAACACAAATAATTATAAAACTCTTAGAATTACGTAAAGTACATATATAAAAAATTCTTTATGCACTAAACTATTTGAAAATTTCTCGGAATCCATCTGGAAATATTAAATGTATCCGTATGAATATGGATGTTACCTTATTAGTCTACATAGATGTACAGTATATGAATTAAACATACCCATACAAAGTTTTATTCCATAAATTGCTACAAATCTAGTAGAAACGTGCTTAGACTACAAAGAACGTCTTACTTTCGATTGATCTATTCAGTTACATCCATAGTATTCGATACCTTGATCCGATCAATGAAATCTTCAGAAATGGTATAAGAATCATAAAAATGGGAACAAGGCTTAGCTTAAATGTGTAATGATCATTTTTGTATTTATCTATATAAAGTATTTAAGATTTCTTCCTAGTAGGGGGATATGATTTTTCAACTAGTCACATATAACATCTCATCCATATTCAAGCAAAGATCTTTTAAGTATCTAAAGTGACTTCTTCTTCAAGCTTGTAATCCTGGATACATATAATGTTATCTGAGACAATTTAGGTTCTATCCATCTGCTTGGTAAACTTGTTTTGTTTATTATAAAAGAACTTATTGGCCGTATTTGTCTGGTCAATCTATTACATATTTGGACATTTGACCGTACACGGCGGTATCCACTTTGTCTTCAGATAGAATATTTGCTAATAAGAACTATGCAATATTATATCTGTTAGTCATTTTATTCGAAAATATAGACAAACAATTTGCCGAAGTTACATACATTTACCTTTTAGTTAAAATAAAAACTAAGCCCTTGATCTTAAGAACTACTAAGGTTAATTAGTTTTTATGCAAATTATAAAAGAATTTTTTGTATTGAATTGATAAAAGTTTTGAACGAATCTTCTAACCATATTCAGATGACTCTTAAAACTGTTATTATATGCTGCAGTTAGAAAATATTTATTTTTTAATAAATAAATTACATAAATTTTAAGTATCGAAATAAAAAATAAAAATTGATTTTGAATATATGTTTCTAAATTGAACTATGGCAATATCTAATTAAAGTGGAAAAATCTTAAAATCTAGTTATAAAAGGTATGCAAAAATAATTTCTAATACAAATCAGAACAAATTAATTTCAATAATAATTTCAATAATACAATGAAATTCAATTAAACGCACTTATAATACTGACAATAATTTATTTGTGGGGCGGAGTTTTTTTTGAGACACTGGTATAAGGCTATATATTACTTGAACTTGGTATTACTTTGTTGGCTTGAGGTGAATTATTGAAGAAGACGCAAGAACAGCCTATCATTAAAATTTAATTAATGATCATATTGCATGGCACAATTTGTTGCAACCAAAACCCACAAATCATCATCTGCCTTGTTTCTGATTCTATGTAAAATTATCGCTATCCGTTTTGGTTTTTTTTTTTTTATATTCATCATGAGTTTAAAAGAAAGTTAAGTGTTAAATTTAATAAAATTGAAAAATTCAAGAAACAAAAACTAATATAAATAATAAAGTCTAGTTAGGCATAGTAAATAATTTAGCATGATTGAAGTAATAACTCTAGATATTGACTTGTACCATGATATAAAGGTTATTATGCTTCAGATAAAGGTCAACTACTCACCATCATGCAAATACTTCTTTATATTTGCCTTAGGTTCAAGATGTTTTTTAGCTTTATTTTTTAAGTTTTTACAGCCATTATCTAGATTGCATGATTAGAAATTGTTTTAGATTATCTACTTACTAGAGGATTGCACAATCTTCTATGATCAACGATCAAGTGTTTATGCAAATTATTGTGGGAAATCTCGTTTATGTGGTCATCTCTTAAGTTGCACCATTTATTGAGGTAATAGTAGTATAATAAGGATGGTATTTGCAAATGCCTAAATTGCATTGATGTCATTGACGTTTTACTTGTAGCAACAAATATCATTAAAACTTTCGGTTTTGCTACCAAGCTTTTATTTTATTATTTAAATATATAAATGGTATACTTTTGTATAAAGCTATGATAGCTAAAAATTATAAAATTAAACTAACATAAAAAAGCATTTCATAAATAGACATTTGCTTATAAAAACTGAGCAACATGAATGCATTTAAACATTAAACATGAATTTTCCAATTACTAAATGGAAGTAAAAGGACAAGTGTGAATTTATATTTTCAAAGCTTACCTTATATTAATTATAGTAAAATTGTTGAATTTTCTTCAAAAAATTATAGCATTTCAAGAAATTCTATAAAAGGTAACAATTTATATAAGTGGATATTTTCGTATGATCCGTCAATTTTTTATTTTTAGTACTCATTTATTTGAAAAAACACTGCTAAACTGGTTTCAAAATGGCATCAAATTCTTTTTTCGAACTATTCGTCCCATTGTTTTCTACAGAAATTCAATCTAATTTTGCTTTTGTTTATACTTTACTCATGTGTAGGTCTTGTGGCTCCGAAATTTGCAATTCAGTTAAAATTTTGAATGTAAACTTAAGTAGTTAACGTTTTATTGCTTTAAAACCAAAAAAACAGGAAATAGTTAAGCAGGAAGCCAGCTGATCATCAAATGTCAAAGAATACTTCTGGGTATTTATAATGTCTCTTTTGTCCGAATGTTTGGAGTTTTGTGTTTCTAATCTAACCATTTACCACGGTCAGCATGTTTTCTTTTAATATAAATAGGCCCAATGCACTTTGCAAACTTAATGTCATTCCAAAAACTGAAAATCCTCTCTTTAAAAGCCCAAATATAAAACAATACAACTGTCACATAGCATTTTTTCGAAATTTTGTTTTTTTTATCATGATTTTATATATTTTAGAAAATATGGTGTAAATATTAAGATGATATCTTAAAATATTTTTTTTCTCTTTCTCCAGATTTAACACTTTTTCAACGGTATTTGGTAAAAAGATATTTGAAGAAATGCAAATATATTTCTTAAAAAATATACTGGTTTAATTTATTTAGGCTAAAATATTATTGCTTGCCATTTATTTAAATTTTCTAATTTGGGCTAACATAGAGTCAAATTAAAAGTTGAGCGAAGAAAAATAATAATTAAGTAATGTTTGCAAATGACCAAATCTTTATTTACTGCTACATAAAGAATTGTGATGCTTTTGGAATTTAGTTTAACTTTAGTTAACTTAAAAGCAGAAGAAGCTAGGCTTTTGGTATTTTGAGTAAGGGAAATATTTTAAAAATCGATAACTCAAAATGATTGTTTTTATTTTACAAACAGATTTAAACTAGATACATAGCCAAAGTATCTTTATAAATTTATTTTTGTTTTCTTATAGAATATATCTTATATCTTTTCACAATATAAGAGACAGTAAACGCTACAAATTTAACTTCCAATTTTTGGGTTTTCAAGTTAAACAAATCACAGTTGCAGGTATAAAATTGATTTTTTAAAAAATGTTGTTTTAGTGAATGATACTATTTTAAAAACTAAAAGATAAAAGTGATTTCCGTATAGATTAAGTTTTTACTTTTTTTATACTTTTTTTATACTTTTGAAATGTAATTAATAGTCTAAAAATATACCTACTCAAATTAAATTCAGCATTAAATGATCTTTTTAGGAAATTTAGGCTCTAATATACCTAAATTTCTGGATAAAAGCACAACTAAGACAACATAAATACTTGCTTGCCAAATATTATCTGTAATCATACTTACAATGAATTAAATACTTTTACCTTTTAGTAATTTTATTTTTTTTTTTATTATTGAACCTCAGGTAGTTTTTTTTTCTACAAATTCCCCAAAGCTTTCAAATAAAATTTTTCAACACTCAATTCAAAGCAACGATTACTCATTAAGAATTACAGGAAGTAGTTGCTGTAATTCATTTAAGTAATGTTTCTAACATTAATCTTTATCCGGATCGAAAATACATTCTCCTTGATAAAAAAAGAATAAAAACAAAAAAAGTAATTCCTGTGGTCTAGCCAATATCAAAGAGAATTAATGAACCAATACCGTAAAATTGCAATTCACTTGCTGCATCAAGGGATCTTGCAACGACACTCCCAATACCGTTAGCCAATTATCTTAACAAATTTCTTATGGTATTCATTCAACATAAAGAGCCACCAGTATTGCTCATGCTAGTTCCATTTATCAGCTGTACCAACTAATTGAGGTCAAAGAAAATTCATCAAGCGCAAAGTAGCATACTCAGGATTTCCTTAGTTTTCTTTTAGTTTTTTTTTTTTGCAAGAATTATCTTCTCATTTAGATCTTAATTTTCATTGGTCACGCTATATTCTATAGATTTTCAATAATTAAATTGAATAAATTTCATTTTGGGACTTTGATTTTAATGGCAATACCAATAAAGAATAATTAATGATCACTCAAAATCCTTTATTACTCTCTCAAATTCTAATAACATTAATTCTTAACTTTTTTTAAAGTTTTTAGTATGAATTTTTCAACTTTAAGTTTTCCTGTGTGTTCTTTAATTCATGTCTTTAATCCAGTTTAAAAAATTTTTAATTTTATGAACTATTTCCACAAACCGTTCATGCGTTTCCTTTTGTAGACAAAACCTTAAATATACCGTAAGTGAAATGTATAGTAGTTTGGTATGCATGATGGGATCATAGTGACATTGTAATCAATGATGCGTATCCTTGATTTAAATTAATATATTTATACCCACGTAAATGTATACATATTCTACTATAGGAAAAAACGATGATGTTAATATAAAATAATTCAATAAATAGAAAAATCATTCGAAGAAACTTTTCTTGAAATTTTCAAAGCATTCTGTTAATTTCTCTTTTTACTTCTATTTTCTCTGTCACAGTAAAAATAATATATCTAAGCCTTTAAATTCATTTAGTTAAACTTGATGACACCAATAGTTTAGAACTTCTATATTCTATGTTATACGTCAGTATATATATTTAAAATTTGCTGAAGCAATTTATGCAAAAATTGAAGCTAATAATAAATAAAGTGGGCTTAAGGTCAACAAATGGGAGCCACATTTGTCACATGCAACTGCAGTATAACCTACATAAAACCTCAAACAAATAAACAAATTAAAATAATAATTTGCTGCATTTGAATCAATGATATGCTCTAACAGTATTTCAAAAGAGATTCTATGACAGCTTTAAATGATTTACGATACTTGAGTTAACTTTCAAGTGTTGGAGTGTAGATTCTATTATAATAAAATGGTCGATTGTCTCATCTACAGAACGATAGCATATATACAGAGCAGTTTTCTTAAACACATTTAATTAACTCCAAAATATAAGTAATATAAATGTTAACTTTATTTTAAAAACGTCTGGTATGATGAAGTCATTTCAATTATGGTCAGAAAATAGCATCCTATATATAAAATGACAGCTGGCACTTTAATCCTAAATGAAAAATGTTGATAAAAAATTTTATATCATTTAAAAATTGATACTTCTGCGAATTTAGAATATATAAAAATACCAAGAGAGACCTCATGCCGATTTTTTTAATTTTAACTTTAAAAAAATAAAAAAACAAATTGAGATTTATTTTTCAAAATGGTCAAAAACACCAAGAATTTTTGGGCTAACCTTGAAATTGTTTAACTTTAATAAATATTGTCTGACTTAAAAACTAAATTCGCTAAGGTCATTCCTTTAATACTAATATCAAGGACGGCAGATTATGTTATCTCTGTAAAATATTTTGTGCTCATATTTCGGATGATTTAATTAAAGTACCATTTTTGAATAACTCTAATCAAGCTTATAACTTTTGTAAGTTTGGAAAAAAAACTAAAAAAATTACATTGAAATTCCCGGTGATTGTATAAACAAAGGTTAGAAGTTTCTCTTTTCAAATTTTTTGATGCCTGGCAAGTTTACTTATCAGGTTCATCATTATCTAAGTACGGGGATAACATAGTTTAATTTAAAATTTGTTCAACTTTTTTCTTAGTTTTTTACAATAAAAATTAACAAACAATTATAATATTGTCAATACATTTTTCATTGAAAATTACACTGAAAATTTCATTTCACGATATCAATGGTTTTGTTCAAAATGTTCAATGCGTAATAGAACCTTTCAAAACTTTATATACACCTATTTTAGCTTCTTTTCTTATATATAATACACAGGGCATCGTTTTTTCTTAAACATATTAGTTCTTTTCGTTTTCATACTAAAGTTCTAAATTTACTCAACACACTTTCTCGTAGAGTTTTCCATGGTGTTATTAATCACTATATTGTTCTATCCATACATTTTATTTTGTAAAACCAAATACCAAGTTTTGCAAACAGGCATAGAGATGGTTTTGCCATATTTAGCTAATTTAGTTTGAGAACTTTTGATGCAAAATGGCTAAATAGGTAAAAAATTCGATTAAATTTAACCAGAAAGTTGCCTACTTGGCTGCTCTTTCTAGAAGATTCCAAATGGCATCATATGTAAATTAAGTTAAGAACTTAATTTACATAATAAAAGTTATATATTTACAAATATGACTCCAATCATTTCAATTTATTTTGACTAATACTAATTAAACTTTCTACAATCAGCGTAGAAGCTTATAGTGTCGCTTTACTGATGCTTATGTATCACATCTGTAAAAATCAAAATAAGGATCTTCTTTTAATTTTTCAGTTGAAATTTACAAGTTATATAATACCAAATAATATTTTATATTGTCGCCATTGTACTCTTTTTTTATCAGCTCCGGAAAATCACAAAACCAAAAATATTAACTAATAGAAAACATAAGTTTTTTCTATATGAATACTTATTAAAACTTTCTTATCTTTATTTGTTCTCATGAAATGACCTACTCTTGGTACATAAAAGTATAGAAGCCTCTTCAACAATAGATACTTTCCAATAAAACTGCATTCCTTTGAGTATTAATAGTACATTTCTAGCTTGAATCTTTGAACTAAGATTTTCTATTTAAGGAAACTTAATTTCATCAGCCGATATAGAAGTATGATTAAATTTGACCTACTGAATTATTCGAAGGTCGAGCACATTATATTTTTCTTACAACCAAGCATCCAAATAACATAATTGTCAAAGACGCTAGTTTCGTGTATGGGAAAATTTTTTCATCATATAATATAAAGCCTTGCACTCATACCTATATCATTTTATACAAGATATATTAATTGGATTTGCTAGATTTAATTTAATACTAAATTTTTGTTGAGTATGATTTGTTACTTTAAGGTGAGGTCTCAAAGCTATTTTCTCTATTTATCCCAGAAAGATTTCAACTTTATGTAACAATAGTGCGATTTTTTGCATCTTGGTAAACCATAACTACTAATGAAATAAATATTAGAATGTGACTATGACTTTTAAAGCTCAAGAAAATTTTAGATTATCTGAGATGGTTCATTAAAAAACTTTTAAAATAAATTATTAAAAATACCAAATAATCAGTTTTGTGAAAATAGCTTGTTTCAAAAACTTTAAATACTAGTCCAAAAAGTAATATTTAATATACAAAATAAATTAGTTTTCAAATTTTGTAGCTTTTTGTACAAGTATAGAAAGTATTTAAAATCATTGAAAAATTTGTCCATTTTCTATGTTATTCGGAAAGGACACGAGCACCAATCATAGATTATTATTCTATAACATGCAACTATTCGAATCAACAGACTTATTACTAGTTTTTTCTTCAGCAGCTTCATTCAGGGATGATATCAGCTGCTCAAATCTATATACCATGCTCCACGGGTATCTGATCAAGTCATATTAGTTGAATAGTTTTGTGTATTCCACTCAGCATTTTATAGTGCACAAGTTACCTTAGGCAAAATCATAAATGCCTTGATACAGTCACCCCTGCTGATATTAACTTGATGTGGTAAATATTTTAACTGGCTCTAAGTCTTAAATGAGCCAAAGCGGCATATGTTGGACAAAGTTTCAATTTTTTATGATAATTAAAACTGTACAACTGTCTTACTAAAGAAATGTAAAGATGTACTTAATTTTGTCACATATTTTTGTCTAAAAAGCCAATTGACTTCCAGTATCATTATAAATATATATTTGCGTATATAAACAAAAAAAATAATATCTGCAAGGGTATGTAAAGAATTAAGATCGAGTATCTTAAAAGTGCTTATCATACAACCTGAGCTAGTTTTTGGGTTGTTATTGATGCTCTTTTTAATTTAACTGCAAAAATAATTGGTTCAGATTGATGTTAATATACATGTGAGCATAAATTATGCTTAACGCTTCCAGGTATCCCATTAATATGCACCGTTTACTAAGAAAAATTTAGCAGGAAGTATCATAAGCTTCAATTGGAATAATTGAATACTTCACGTAGATTTTAACGATGATGAAAGGCGAGTAGGTTGAAGTATTTTGTAGATTACAGGTAGTCGGCATAATTTAAAAAAAAAAACGTTTTAAAAAAGTGGTAGGATTTAATAAGAGTAAAAATTTTCATTCGTATATATGACCTTTAAAAAAATGGTAAACCTTTTTGATTAATAATAAAAACTTCCTTTTCTGATTCGTTAAGAAACTTTTATTTCAAATGGGCTCAAGTTAAGTGTTGTATTAATTTATCTCTATATATTTGATATTTTTTTAAATATTGAACGATTCTGTTGAAAATTAAGCTAAAGCTTAGAGGAAAATAACTGTTTCACCAATAAATTAAAAGAGAACTAAAGATTTACACAGTTTCTATTCATTAAGTCTTCCAAATAGTACAAAATTTTACTCTTATTGTTAGTTTTCCTCAAAACTAAACCTGTCATCAAATTTCTAATTGAAAATAATTTTTTATTACTGTTCACATTTTACATTGAAAATGATAGTAATGCTTTTAATTATTTTTGAGTTTTGTTGGAAAATAAATCTTTTTTTTTGCTACTACAAAAGAGCTTTTATATTTTAGAAAAAAGTTTAAATTTATTTGGATTATGTAGAAATTCTATGCTTTCCTGGTGCTATCAAAAAATAGCTTTTTTATATACATTATTTAAGAAAGAACTCAACTGAAAAATATTTCTAAACAGAATATACCACTTTTTAAAAATCTTCACTATTGCAGTCTTGATCCTTAAAATTCTGCTTCAGTCAACAGTAGTTTTGTATTTATTACAAAGTTGTTGGGTTTGATTCAACTTCAGCTATGGCTAGGAGAGGACATGGGAGCAGACATGCTATAACGGAAAACTTATCCCACAATCTCAAGCCAAAGCCAGAACAAAATTTAATTTTATTTCCGTATGCTCAAAGCATAGAACGTCTTGAAAGAGAAGATGCCTTTCTCAACAATAAAACCGCAGATCAGAACAGCAACATCTTATCCACCTCGTGGAATAATCTAGCACTTGGAGTCTTTAATTGCCTTATTACATAGAGGTACTTAGTTAAAGATTGCTTAACTTCTTTGCTTCGTCAGGATAAAAATATAACGAAAAATGCTGAAATTGTTCGTTATTTATTATAAAAACATATTTTATCAAATACAACAATTCATCAATATGATATTATTTGAAAAGTAAAATAAGTGCAAATATGCCATTCTTTTAAAACAATTGAATTTGTTGGTGGATGTGTCACAAAACAGCTTTAAATTGCAGTTCCAAAGCCTTTGGATGTGGAGCCTAAGGCTGCCACAGAGTCTTACAGCCGAGCTGACACCGATTCCTATTGTGATTGGTAGGCTTGCGCTCTGAACACTTTGAGCTTATTCCTATTGATTTACCCATAACGACTTTATAGTCTTCGGTATCGGAATCGACGTCAGCTCGGCTGTAAGCCTGCACTCTGTGGGCAGCCTAAGGCATTTGCTTTAACATTATTAATTGAGTAAATTTAAATAAAATTTAAGATTTTCCTAAAATAAATAAAAATATAATTTACCTTTAATATAACAGTAGCAATAATATATTTCTATTTTAACCATTACAGAATTCATCCGAAAAAGGCAAAATGTAACCCAATTATATTATGCATATAAAATTGAAAATTTTTTTAGGAACCTCATTTTTGTAAAATATTTAATAGAAATGAGGCATGAGATGGGAAAAACTTTTAACTATCTTTGGGTTAAGATTTAAGCTAAGACTTCTATGAAATTTTATAATTTCTTTAAAGAAATTGTAATCAGATAAAAATCAGGTGTAAAAATTACTAAAGTATCGCTCAAAGCTATACCTAATAACAGCAAAATTGATAACAAAGTTTTTGGTAGCCCTTATTTCAATATTTTCTATATATTGATACAATCTTTATTAAATTTACTACACGAAGCTGATTAGTGTAAATAAGATCACTTTCAGGGCAAAAGAAAATACAAAATTTCTCTCATATGTTATTAAACTTTCTCTATCAAAGATCGTGACTTAGCCCGTGATCTATTGCCACTAAATATATAAATAGGTTACATGTTACTTAGCATAGATCTTGAAAATCATTAAACTAAAATTGTAATCATCTATTGATTTGATCAGTTACATATACTTAAATGTTTTACATATCTTTAAAATTGACATTGAATGTGATGATCATTCAAATGATCGACGTAAATGATTTCATCGTTCGGGATATATTTAGAAATTTCTAGTGAAATTTGAACTTTATTTTTGTTGTAATTGAAACAATCATAATAATATATCTTACAAGAATCTTAAAGGATCGTGAAAAGACAATAAAGGTGAAGAGGGTCACTGTCAACTTTTACTCGTATCGATCGATCATTCAAATCAATTTTAATTGAAAATTAATTTAGAATTAATAGTTTTTAGTTAAAATTATAAATTGTTTATTAATTAATATACATTTTTCTTTTAAGATAAAAGTATAGTAAAAAACAATATTTATTTTTGTACGACGAAATTTTATATCAAACTTGCAGCAAAAATAAATCAAAATTAAGCTCAAGAAATTAAAAATTACATTCTAAATACAGTTTGTAGCTAAGAAAAGAAGACAAAATGTCAGCATTATAATATTATTGAATCTAAAAATATGCAGTATAAGTAGAAAATAAGAAACAACACATAGCAAAAATCTAGCAATAATTTTGTAATTTACACTTCACATGTTATTCACATTATTGTGTTGCAAGAATTTCATGTTATTTTGTTCCTCATTTTTGCTGACAGAAATAATGTCAAGAAATATTTTACGATCGTTGAAATTATGTACATTTGGAAGATTCTCACTTAATCACATGCAATTTGTACGTTTGTGGCGCTTAAAGAAAATGCAAAAAAAAAATAAAAATAATAAAAAAAAAAGATCACAACAAGCCATAATATCAAATTACACAATTTTCAACACGCGTCACTATGCTTTACATGCCCTTCATAGATGTCGTGTCACTATTTAAATATCTTAAATGTAACTTGAGGACACGCAAAACCATCCAGCTATCCTATGGATGGATTTTAGAGACCATTTGTATACATTGGAACACTTATGTTAGCTCGCTTAAAAAATTTTTTACGAGATGATATTTGCCTGCTTCTAAGGTTAACGATATATGTTCAAAATTCTTGAATGCTATTTGTTAGATAATGGGTGAATTTTAAATGCGAATTTAACACATCCTAACCATAAGCCAGATTTTAAAGTTACATTAAATTTCTTCTAATTATTTTTGTCAGACAAATGTCTTCTCTAATATTAGGCAAAATTTTACTTTCATGATTTTAGCAGCTGCATGAAGTACTTAATATATTTACAAGCTAGAAAATCATAGAAAAGAATTATTCTAATTAAATATTTTCGTTAATTAAGTGAAATAAATTTCTTAAGTAAGTGTTTAAATAATGCTTTTAAAATACTTTTTCTAAAAAATTTTTTACTTTTATTTTTTTTTTTATAGTAAAAGAAGAAAAAAGCACATGAGTACAATGTCCTAAATACGCAATGATTTTAGAGCCTTTAAAATTTGTTCATGGCTTTTCGGAAGTAGACTCTTTTGCATAAGTTAAATCTATAAATCTCTTGTGTGCATAAGCCATTACTCATATTTTACCATATTTTACAATTCAAAAAAATTATTACAATGATGTTTAATTTTTCGTATTTAGCTCTGAACACTCCGTTCCATTCCACTTAAAGGCTTGTTGATTTTGTTTCATAGCAGGGTAATGTATTAATTTTACACAATGGTGCATAAAGTCCCTTTTACCTGTCTTTTAAGGTGCTCCAAAGAATACTCCAAAAATTTCCTAGATTAATTTTAACTAACTACTTTTTTTGATGAACCGAGCAGTAATCATGATTTCCTTTTTCTAACAACATTTAATATCACCAAAACAGCACCAAATTGCTGTTTAAAGTGCAATATACGTCTCTAGTATAATTTGCAAAATATTTTTGCGGGTAATTTCAAAAAAATACAAGCAACATTGTGCAATATCATTCAAATGGCTGTAACTCAAACCCTAACTATTGAAATGACATAAAATTCAAATAGACACTTTTTAGGGCTAACTTTTTCATATCAGCTAATTAAAATAATTTATTTTTGGCCTTAAAATGGTCCTCAGCTTTGGTATTGACTTTTTTATTTAACCATAATCTAATTTTTTGGTGCAACTTTATAAGAACATCAGCGAGCAGAAAGCAATTGTTTGGTGACACAATAAACAAATACGATAAATACGGAAGTAACTTAAAGATCAATTTGTGTAATTTAGAATTCGTTTTTAATAATTTGTAGCACAGTGCATCGTCTGGGCCAAATAACATTTTTTTTTTTTCATTTGATACAAATTTCTTGCAATTCCATTCTGTAATCCATCCAAATAGTTAGTGAAAATAGACATAGTTAATGGTGTATCTATGATTTAATTTTTTTCCCATACTGAAGAAAAAATTACACTTTATGGTGCTAAATATCTCCAAAAACTTGTCTGCATCTATTTAAAAAACATCTTCCTAGTTGACAGATTGTCTTTCAATATATTGCATCTATCTCTTAAAACTTCAATTTACAATTAGTAGCAATTATTTTGGAGGCTTTTTAATTATTTTCTAGCGTAATCACCTGATTTATGGTATCAGAGGGCTCAGCTTCAATGGCGCTTTTAAAGCTCCATCCAAAATCAGCAATATTTTACGCTTGCTTTAAATAGAGCAGAGTCCATGTAGCTCTCATCAAATTTAATCTTTCTCTGATGATATTTTCTACCTAAAAGCACGAAGATTTTCTGAATCCTTTTGTTTCTAAAAAAATGTCTAAGCTAAATGTCAGATTTTCTTTAAGTTTTTAAATGTTTTTTTAAAAGGCTGATACTCTTTTAAAATTTTCTGGATTTGTATATAATAGATTTAATCTGATTTAAAGGTATTAAAGGTTTTTTCAAAACTAAAAAAATCGAGTCCTTGAGTTCATCCTACTTACTATAATTACTAAGGAATAAAATTATTCATAGAAATGTACCACAAAAACAATATGAATTAAAAATCCTATTAAAAAAAAGCTATGCAACTTAAAGCAAGAGAAAATATTTTATAACCGATACTAAATTACCCACAGCAACCGTTGCTACTACTTAATAGTAAATTTTTGTTGTTTTTGTTATTAAATTATCTGAAGATTTTATAGTATTCGAAGTCTGTAGTATCATAACTACAGATCAGAAATAATGAAGAGATAATTTATGATTCTCTGTGATTTTTAAGATTTTAATGGTCATATCTTTAATTTGGTCATATGGGAAATTTTGTTGCCTAATCTACGATGCAAATCAATGCATTAAACTAAGAACGAAAGAATAAAAAAATGAATACAAATTTTATTTTTGACATTTCATTTACCTTACGGCTTTTTTATTCCAATTAAAATATACCTTAAAGCATTAAATGTTGTATGAAAGCAGGTGAATAAAGAAAATACAAGTTTCTATTAATCCCTCGTACATACATACACATATATTCATTTGGTTAAACATTAGACATAATCTAGAACACCTCATCTAAAGATATTAACTATAAATATTTCTTCTAAGTTTTGTATAACAGTTAGGACAGTTATTTGTAGCCATTTAAAGCTATCTTAAGCTCAATATTTGCATTTATCATCATCTTAAGATAGATTCTCTTTACACTTTACATGTGTAGGCATAATGAATGGCCAAAACGTGGATCTAGAGATCAGCATGAAGAATTTCCTGTGGTAGAGTTGTTACATCTCAATTGTTTGAAAGTAATTTAAATACATAAAAGTTTTTGTTGTTTGTTAAAAAGGTGATGACTTCCTACCAGGCTCCTGTGATATATGAGAATAATTAACTACCATAAGAAAAGAAATAATAAAAGAGATTGAAAAGACTTATGCTAAATGTAATTATAGATAAACCTTTTCATTTCATTTTCAAACATTTCGGCTTAATTTATTTGATTTCCATCTAATTATTGGCCTACATTACAAGCATAATTTTGGGTTATATTTGTATTTTTTATTTTTTTTTTTAATTCTCTATTTCTCTTCAAATACTATAACTTAAAAAGAATTCCTAAAGATATTGAGTACCTTAATTAATCACCAAGCCGACATTTAACAATTTAAGAGCCTTTTCTTATATAACAATGAAAATTCTGAACATCAATTAATGATCACTTACTATGCTCGCAATAGTCCTAAATCTAATCTAGTTATATATTAAATAAAGAATAGATGATGAATCCCATTTTAAGTAACTTATGTGAGAAAAAGTAATCGAAATACGATTGAGATTCCATAATTAAACGTTTTGTCTGATCCAAGCTGCTGCTACCCACAATACCAAACATTTATTTATTGTTTGTGCTCACTTTCATCATCTTGACGCCATCAAGAACGCTTTGGTCGCTTAGAATAATTTAGATACAACAACAATTTAAAGTTTATATACATAAGTTCAATGCACTTTAATGATTAAAATGCAGCATCAGATACATATGAATATATATATATATACATAAGATATATTGAAGATTATGTGGTTTTACAAGTCTCATACCTATATATGAATATGTGTAAAACCTGGACCTTAGACTAACGAAAAAACAATTAAACTTTGATGGACTTTCCGAATCATTTAGTTAGAATATTATTACTTGACCCAACCGGTTCTTAGGGTCACCAGATTCAGCTGTCACCTTTTCGTTAAGGATTCGAATACAAAACTGATATAAAAACACAATTCAGTCATATTGTTAGGGAGCATGCCTCTGTATTATTTACAAGTATCTTAATAAAAAAGAATTTGATATGAATAGTTGGACATGACTTCAGATAAATATATTTTTATAAATATATAAAACCCCCTATAGATATATGTACACAGATATGAGTGCATTTATTACAAATATAAACTATATAGCTAACCTAATATTTTGACCATTATGTCTACCTTTGGGAGAGGAATGGTATTCTGTTTGTGGTTCACGAATCATTTAGAACGCTTTTTAATTGAGGGTTATGCATGGCTTAAGATTTGTAATTGGAATATAAGAAGTATTAGTCAAAATTAGATATGGGAAACAAATATTCAACTAAACTAGTATTTTAGGAAAAGTAATTAGAATTAGATCCGCTTGATTTATATATCAACATATAATTTAAGGATTGAAGATTTTAATTAAACAAACAAAAAATAAAGTGAAGTAAATGATTTATTTACTTTACTCTTTTATTTTAGTACTTTAATATGTTCAGAACTAGTTAAGGCCTTAAATCTTTAAATATTATTTTTTTTTTGGGAATCTTCTCTTGATTTTTGTTTCTCTCAGGACAGATTCAGACTTACTAAGTGTGTCTGAATTTTTTATACTGATTCAATACTCGTTGACCTGCTTTCCTGAAAAATGCGAACATTTTATATGTCAAAATAAAAAGGATAAACTCAGGTTGGCTATTCTTTAACAAAATTCATTTTAATTAATTCTTTGCCTACTTAACCTCATATTTGATTTGTTGTAAATCTGTGATGTTTGATATTTAACTGTGTTTATTCTTATTTATAAAAAATAATAAAATCTTTCCAAAACTTTGAAAATATAAGACTTCTAATTTATTGATAAAAATCTAAATTTTAAGACTTCAGAATTGCTGCATAAATCTAGTAATTTACAATTAGAATTAACCATTGAAAATTTGAAAAGTACTGTAAATATTCATAAATTACATTAAATTTAATAGTTACCAAGTTACCTGGTTCTATACACTTTTATTTTTTGTGATATGAAATTATGAATGAATCATGCATTCTACTCCTATTTAAGTGTAAAACAATAACTTTTCTCATTTAGTTCCTAAATTAACTATCCAACAAAATTTTTTAACAATGTTTTCCAAAACAATCGGAAAAATAGTCTTCAAACTTTTGACCAACTTGTACTAACTACTTGTCTTCTTTCATAGAGGCTCTTATAATTTTAATAAATAAGACAAAAATTTCTGGCAAAGTGCCTTTTAAATAATTGGAACAACTTCAAATTCATAAGTAGGATTGGCCATAAAATAGGAATAGCAATTCCTTAACTGTATCTATTCTATTTCAGTTTTGAGTATATTTCAAATTGTTTATTCGGCCAATTATTTAATATTGATATATTCCAAATGTATAACTATAAAAAAGAAGCTTCCTATAATGTCAAAAACTAAAAAAACCACTATACATATAAATATTCTCTACCTAGCATTTTAACTATCAAATCAAAAACTATTATTTAGTATAACAGTAACCGTTGTTACAACGGCTAACAAGACATTAAATTAATTCTGGTATGTGAAATTTTTCATATACCATCGAATTATCTAAACATTCATTTGAAATGGTAATCTATGGCAACAAAGATTTAAGTCTCATTAACACTTTACAGCTTCCCTACTTGAAACGATTTTGACAAATTCTCTAAAAATTATGCAAATAAAAACTGATACTATATACTATAAATGGAAATACTATATAGATTGGGTTATAGTTATTGTACTGTAGAACCAAAGAAATAATTAATTTATATACAAAAAACTAAAAAATATTAGGAAAATTTGGCCCTTTAAAACTTTTATCACTTTTCAATTATCCAGACTACCATCGGCTGTCGTTCATACTGGAGTAGCTGTGTTTATTTACATGTAGTTTGTCTAAAATTTTAATATTTTATTTAATGTACCTAATTTAAGTCAAATAAATTGAACTATTTAATTAACTGAATATCAATATAGTTTTCTCGGCGAGATTTTCATTAATTTGAGTTAGACTAACTTAATATGTGCACCAAATTCTTAAATTTTATTTAAATTGAATTTTCATACTTAAATGCTCATAAGTCATAGTAAGAGGTTTTGAAAGTATAAAATTTAATTTTTTAGAATGTCAGACAAATTTTTTTGAGGAAGATGTTTCTAAAATTAAATTAAAATTAACCAAAATGAACCATTTACGGAATTACAAGAGCCTTCGAAATCACATGGTGTAGAGTTCTGGCTTAGAACATATCTTATAGAATTTTTGCACGTATAATGAATTTTAGGAAGGATTGCGTTCTTAACTAAATAATATATGTAATAAGTGTAAATATAAATTTATAAATAATTGTTTGACATATTCTAGTAGTAGAAATTCTCTTCAATATGATTCTTTTACATTGGACTATTGGTGAATAATTACAAAAAACTGTACTTGCTAAGAAGAAAGAAACTAAGTAGCTACTCTCTGAATCTATTTCATAAAGAAAATATTTAGAAAGATTTTTTTGGCTTTTTATATTCCTACTATTAGCTTGCAAAATGTATGTACAAATTTTCAATTGTTAATAAAATCTTTTCTATTCATCCAGTCAAGTTCCAATACATTTTGTTGAGCTGGCAGTGGATGACAATTGATGTTAATAATATATTTAATAAATTACTTTTTAGTTTTATATGAGAGAAAAACTTCAGAAAATTGAATGAAATGAATTCCGAATTCCGAATTAAGAAAATAGAAAAAACAATCTCACTGAATGGGAATGAATGGGAAATACATATAAGTAGGAATATACATACTTAAAAAAAAATGTTTATACCACTTGTTTAAAATAAAGTTATAAATGCTCTTATTGAGAAATTAACAGATATGACAAAACTTTAGGTTTATTGTATCGATAATTTATTAATACATTCTCCACTGAGATTAAAAAAGCTTTTACTCTCAAACAACGAATTATACAATTTTTTATATACTAAAAATTTTTCGGCATGACTAGTTTTTTCTTAAATCCAAATTTGATCTTTGCTTCTTGCATCTCTGTCCTATAAGAAATCTTCATGTGTTTCAGTTTATTCCAGATACGGGAACACTTATTCTTTTTTGAGTCAAACTATATAGTTGTGTTTAAAAGAAATTTTAATAGAGTTACATATAAACACAGCAACCAATACCATGTTAAACATAAAGAAAATGTAATATATACCTCTACTTCGTACAATGATGTAATAAAAGTGACCTCTTGCACCACAGCAAGTAGTGGCTTTAAAATGGTTCTTATTTACATCGTGTTTGATATTCAAGTAACATTGGAAACCTTGGCAGCTCTAAATTTTAGTACTAAAGTCAAATGGAGTTGCTACAAGAACCTCTAATGCTTATCAGAAAGAAACAAATTATTTCTAATTATGGCTTGTGCTAACTAGAATATTAAGGGCAATGAAGAAACTGACAAACTGGCTGACCTACTAGATGTTATTTTGGGATATAGTTGAGTGTCTATATGTACACTCAAACAGCAAGTAAATGACTGGTCCAAAAATTTAAATTCTAATACGTAGATTAGTGCAATCTATGATATTTTTTAATTACAAGATGAAAAATGAATGAATTGGACAAAATACCCCTAAGAATTTGAACCTGATTTGAACGTGATTTATTAATAAATAAATAATAAATAAATGTAAAAAATTACATAAAATAAATTAAATCCCAAATCAAATTACATCTTAAAAAACCAAAAAAGATTAGGTATGCCATGCAAACATTTAACCCTAATTTGGCATAACTTGTGTAATTTCTTCTTTCTTTTTAATTGTAATGTAGGATTTATTAACTCAGAGAGAAGAGATAATGAAATTGTAGGAAAAGGACAAAATAAAATTTGACAATTGAATTAATGGTTAGGATATGTACAAAAAAAGTTCTTATTGAAGATTAAAAATTAAGAAGTATAAAAGAAAATAAGAGATCAATCATTAACTATCACTGATGTGAGAGTTAATGCTAAACCTAACCGTATTTTAAAAGCGATACTATTCCTTCTGATCAATAATAGCTACGATCTTATGCAAGCTCGTATAAATCGCAAATGTAAATAAATGCTTTTATGATCCAAACATGAAAATATCGAAAGATCAATTGAAATACACTGCAGATATGTAGGTTAAACTAAACGGTTTTTGGTATCTGAAACTTTCAGAATACTATGACAATGATTTGTTAGTACAAGATTATCTGATAAGTAAGCATTCATTAGTTGAATGTCACTCACGGCAAAATTAATTGGGCAATATTTTTTACTAATGAAATTTTTCCAAAATTTTTTGTTAGCTTATATGCAGCCATCTTGAGCATGTTTAATTAAATTTAATTAAATTTATAAAATCTCAGCAAACAGAAATATTTCACATAATTTTGTTCACTTAAATTAAAATTTATTGGGATTTTAGTAGAAAGGATTAACTTTTCGCTGAACTTTTCGTTGATTCAAGATAAATCTCTCTCAAAGTTCTGACAATCAATCTAGAATTTTCCATGTGAAGTCCTAAAAAATCAAAACCAAAATTGCTTCTTATAATGAAGGTTGAATACAAAATCAGAGAAACAGATTTAAAATTCAAATTCCCAAAAAATTTAGTATACGGAGCGCTCTTGTTTAACTGCTATAACTTTGTAAATAGTTAAAATTTTTATCTAAAATCATCACCATATATTTTTGACACATTATACATTATTTTCAATACTCAAATTAACACTCAACTCTGAAGCATTACATCCTAAAATACATGGCTAGGAAAAGAGTAAGAAGCCTTTTTGTATATTCTAGTTTTGAAAGCAGATAATTTTACCAACCCAACGGTTGATTGGTCACAGACCTTGGATAAAAGTGCAAAAAATTAAACTTAAAATTAAACAAGCAATAGCCTGAAACACACTTAAATTCCTAGAGATTAACAATTATCTTTAAAATATTTATTGAAATCGGCTTTATCTTAATTCTTTTAGATGTCAATCATTATATTCGCTTCCGTGTATTTACTTTTCTGATACTTTTTCTTGCTTAGGGTTGTCAATCTACTCTTCTGAGCCGTTCGAAATTTCAATTTTCTATATGAATTCTTCAAAATCTAATTGTAAGTCTACGTGTATGTTGTCAATTTTAAACCAATAAGCTGCAAAAATTACATAGTTGGTATCAATGAATCGATATGAATTTACATAAAATTTTGAGAGGGTAAGCTTAACATTCCAATTTCGGCCATTTATACGAGGACAGCTTTATCAAACCCATATTTATTAAAATCAAGAACAAGTACTGTAGAAATTTCCAATTCATATAAATAGCTTCCTAATTTTAAGGAAAAACTACAACTTGGATGCTATACTTTCATGTAAGTATTTTAAAACATGAACAAAATTTATCACCTTAAGAAGCAATCCTCATATAAATAAAAAAACAAGGAAACTTTAGATAGAAAGGTCAAAATATTATTATAAAAATTTATTTTGTTAAATTATAATAGAGTCTGTGTTCCTTTTATTTACTAGTTTCCTTTTCAAGAGAAAATTCTATTCATGATATTAGCATTAAGGTTAAATAAGTTATTTCTGTTTTCTTCACTTACCATCACTTTTAAAACGGTTAATTTTTTACAAGCTAAATAATTCTATCTAGTGATTTTTTTCTTTAAGCTTTCTATGCTTATATATTTTTTGTCTACCTTGAAATAAAAATAATAAACAAAACAAGTTACAAAATTTACAATGAGTTTCAGTATTAAATTAAATCATAAGTCTATTGCATATAACTATTCTCTGTACAACTAAAATTTAACCTTATGACACCAGTAACAAGTTGTTTTGTACAGGTTATTTTTATAGTGACATAGATTTGAGGCTGTGACTTGTTTAAATACGACAAGTGTCTGACACTTAAAAGCTACCATTGTACCATATATCGCAGATAACGTAGTAATAACTTAACAAAACAAGCCAGCAAGTACTTCATACCTTTGCAAAAAACAATTAATCACTTTAAGATTAGAATCAAGTGGTCAGAACAGTGTTGAGAGGGCAATTTTACTTAGCTACTTAAATGCCAATGGAATGTGTTAAGAAAGGGGATATGAAGGTAAACTTAAATCCATAAATTTTAAGAATATTGTTTCGTTAGTGTAAACATTCTTTATGTGCTAAAAGAATTATTACATAAAGTTAATTTTTAAAATAGCACCTAAAAAAGACTTAGTATTTACTAATATTTTTAAATGTTATCATGCTAAATTATTTAAAAAAATAAAGAGAATTATTTTCTTTAAATGAAAATAACACATAAAATCATTTATTGGCTTATTATTTCTGATATCAGTAAATATTTGTCAATAAAATAAATAATTTTGACTGTATCGAAAAACTTTTATGTATTAAACGAAAAAAAACCGATCATATACAATGATTATTAATACTGCAGGATTACATTTAATGTTTCTTACATAAAAAATTTAATGTTTCAATATAAAAAAGCTTTAAACTGATAATTGACTTCATCATTTGTATTGAAATTCTTGTCCATTTCATTATTATTCTTATGATCCGATATTAATTTAGTTTCAGAAGATCTGAAGAATATGATAATTCCCTCAAAACTGTCTATACATTCTTCAATATATCCCCTTGAACTATTTTTAAGCATGCATATTAGCATAAACTAATAAAACTTTTTTCAAATTGATTATGCAGGCTGCATAAAAATGAAAAAAGTATTGCTTGAACTTAAAATATTTTATTATTATCAGCACTAATAATTCAATTTTTGAATATAAGTACATTTTTCCTCAGTTACTTAGGGAGTCTCATAATGCTACAAGGCTATTTTTAACGTTTATTTTAAAATCAATGAAAGTAGAATAAGTAATAAACTAAATTAACATATATTTTAAGTTTCAAATTAAAGTATTTTAGTTTTACAGATTAGACCACTTTTAGGATTTATCAGTGAGTTGTGTATATAACAGCCAATATTCAAAACAATATAAAAAATTCTAACATAGTAGGGTAGCTTAATAACTGTGATTGAAAACACTCTTTACTTTACAGTTTAATTCGTAAAAGAGTCAAGAAAGGAGATAAAATACTAAAAATACTAACACTAAGAAAACCTACAATCTTAAGAACAACTTTTTCTTCATAAATTAAAGAAATAAATTTTCAAATATACATTCTTAAAGACTTTCAAACAATTTTTCAAATATAAACTTTATTTTAGGAAGAACGACTAAGCTCTAAAAGCTTTCAAAAATTAATCTCCAGTCCACTCTAAAACCGAATCCACTATTCTTAATAAAATAACTACTTCTATTCTTAGTTCTAATTAAATAAAAAGTTAACTGACTGACACTACTACTTCAAAACTCTTCTTGATTTTTTTGACTGACTCATTTTATTCTAAACGTATCAAATTTTTTAAAACACAAACTAAGTTACAAATTTAGACATAATATTTGTAGTTTCTGATATGGTTTGTTTTAAAAATAGTGTGATACAGATTCTTTAGAAGTGCTGGAATCGACATCAAAACAAACTTTTGCATATCATTTTGAGTATTTTATAATTTTGGATAGCTTTGATAATTTCTAATCTCCCAAAAATATGCTACTGATATATTTCTGTATAAGTTTTGATATCAAATTGGAAATTTTTATAGCTTTAAATTGACAACGATGCTGAGTTAAAATAATTAGTAACACTAAACACCAAATTTAATTTTTTTTTGCAATACTTTTAGTTGAAAGTTTTTCAAAAACATCTAGTTCAAACCATGGTTAGCAATTAATGGGTACAAAAAATTTTTTTATATTCAAAATAGCATATTAAGAAAAGTTTTACTGATTAATTGAACTAGAACCATGCATTAAATAAAATTTCTGAAGTTAATACAGCCAGAGGTAAAAGATCAGAACTAAAACTCTCCTTTAATTAGTTCAGGTCGATTGCATCAAATTTTTCGCTTTATTGAGCAGAAAATATGATTTAAGAGGAAAGAGTTAGATTTCATGAATAATATTTCATTTGAATTTTGCAAAAAATAAAACTAGCAAGGTAATCATTTTTAGCAAAAATTATCAATTAAATTACCATTTATTTGAAAAGGGAATATATAAGCCTACACTTAATTTCCGCTTTGTAATGAATGAAAGAAAGCAAATTGGATTATGTTTTCTTTTATTTGAAAATGACCAACATAAATTAAATTGTACAAAACAGAAGACATGCTTTAATATATCATTCGAAAAGATTATTTTCTTGTTAATATTAAATTCGACATAACTTTTATTGTTAATTGATTAGTTTAATTTCCTTCTCAGAAACTTATGTGTACTGACTTCCATTGAGGATAATTTCTATCTATTTGCAACCAATAGTGAGTTTTCAGATATTTCCAGACTGTGGAGACTTAAATTTCACTCATAGATAAAGACTTCTAATCTGTCTAATCTCCAGAAGTAACCACAGTCAATTTTTGGACTTTAATTTGTATACAAGAGATATAAAATGAGTATGCTCTGGTTCTCAATAGTTCCAAAGCTGGAATATTATTTTCAGTGGCTGAAATGAAAACCCAGTATAAAAGAATATTTTTCTCGATTTAGCTTTATTCTTTTCACCCTGAAGTTCTGGGACAGCTTTGAGACGGTATAATATCAAGTATGATATTTTATGGAATATGAAATATTTTAATTGAAAGATATAAACACAGAATAAATCTTGTTTAGAAAATTGTTCTAAAGAATATTTAATCCAGTTTTCGAATTTATAATATTAATCAGAGACATAATGTAATTTAACTAATTAAATTCATTTAAATATTACTTAAATATGGTCCTTAAATAAAGGAAGTACGTTAACGTCACTGATCTCCAAGAAAGAAATTTCGTTTTGGAGAATTAAAAAATACTTGTTAGAAAATGGTAAAACGTTTAATTCTGGCAAGCAATCGACCTGAAAAATTCCATAAAATTCAATACTTGTAATAAAAGTATCAATATTTTGAAAAATTTGTTAGCTCTCACAAATGTTTATGACTCCACAATATAATTTCAAGTAAAATGTAAAACTGGTATACCTAATTATAACAAAAATAATGGAATTAAAATAAAAACAATATAAAGACATAAAAAGTTAAATATTAACTTAAAAACATCTAATTAAATTTTAAATTTGACTAAATTTAAAATTTTTGCGGTTAAAAGGAAATGAAACCGCAATATTTATTAATTTACTTAAAGCAATAATGAATAATGCAAACTACTTACAGAACTATTTATTATATTTTATTAGTAGTACAAAATTAATATTTAATATAAAATTTCAAATATTAAAATGGAAAATTAACATCCATACAAAATTATATTCAATATGATGAATTATTTTAAATTAATCAGTGTAACAACAAATTTCACAATATGATAACAAAATGATTGATTGAATTCATCCAATGATTTTAACCTTGAAAATGCATTAAAGTAGAAAGAATAAACTTCCAAAAATTTTAATCTATTTCTTGTGTTAAGAGGTCATAAATTGAAATTCTTGATTTATATTTGTGCAGTCAGCTTATGAAGTGTTTGCTGATAAGAACCCAGCTTAAGAATAAAGCCCACTCGAGAGCTAATAGAAATATTAGTGCATTAAAATTGAACAATCTGAAAGTGAACTCCATTTAATCAGAATAACTTCAAAAAATTTTACTGAAACGATCAATTTGAAAGTAAATACTATAAAAATTTGAAGTCAGTCCCAACGGGATATGAAGAATAAAGGCTTTATACATTACTTGCGCTGTAATAGATCGCTTCATTCTAATGCCAATTACTATCGATTTTAACATTGGCATGACTGCATCTGGCTAGCACAGCAAACACAATCAAACGTTTTTGTAGAAATTGATACTTAAATATTCACCTTTCTTCATCAATGACACAGTTCATACCTTCGCTACTATAATATAACGTGACTCGCACCCCAAATTTCCTCTATTCGTCTAACTGAATCAGAGATAAAAGAAGAAGAATCCTAATTTGAAGTATACTACGTACTTTTAGTATACTTTATTTCAATTGGTAAATATTGTGTGGTATGAAACTGAAATTTTTTTATAAATTAATTGTTTACTATAAATATAGTTGCATTGATAGAGTGAGCTTATTCGTTCTGCTGTCAAAATGTAACATCTCTTATTTTAATTAAGCCGTACTCTAGAGTTGTAATGAATTTAGAATCAAGGAGCCTGAGAGAGAAATCAAGTAGACTATGCTGCCAGAAAAAAGGTATGGAGAGACAACCGCTAGAAAAATTTAGTTACTCTTATCTAGAAGTTTGAGTTGTAAAGATGATTTGATTTTAGAAAGTTGTCTTAAATACATTCAATTGCATTTTATAATACCCTAGTATTTTTATAGTTACAAAGTAGTGCTTTCTCCAAAGAGTGAAGCTTTCTACTAATATTTATATTTAACTTTTTTCTATTTCAAATTAATTTTTTTCTTGAAATATTTATAAAATTGAAATAGTAGTTTCGTAGCCATTTAATTATTCATAAAAATTAGATGAGTTAATAGTTTCTCTTGAAGTTTTAATCAAATCCACCATACTTGGATGACTATCTAGATCCACTTGGAGATAGCTTTCATCTTTCTAGTTTCTACGTCGTGTATATAGAACTAAAGAGATCACTATATTTTATATTACTATTTAATTGAATATGCAGAGTTTGAAGCGCACGACAGAAACAGGACTTAAGTTTGGCTTAATACATTTCACTTTTACTATCTTTGCTGATATATTTTCTACAGTGATACATGATCCTTTTACAAGTTTAGTATCTTTATAGTATTTTTTGTTTTTTGTCAGGCTGCCTTTTAATAATGTCACAACCATCATAAAAAGCACCGACTTTTCGAATAATCTAGTAGGTTTACTGCAGAATGGATATCGTAAATGCCGTAAAGTATGCAATAAAATCTATCAATTTATTGTTAGTTATTATAATATTTTGACCATACCAGCAAATTCGATTTAAGATTATCATGGAAGTTGACTAACAACTTTTGGCATATAGAACAGATTTTGAATATGTATACAATAAATTTTAGTCTTATTAGTTGCAAATGTTCAAAGCCATAAATCACACATGCCAAACTATTGCTGAAATCCTTTTTATTTTAATAATTGTGAAAGAGGATAATTTTGTAACATAAATAATTTAACATAGACTAGATTAAATTTTGTTTCTTGGTGGTAGTGTAAGTTAACTACAATTAAATAAAATTCCTCTCTTTAGCTTCAATTTTAACTTTATTCAATTATTTTGGCTAAAATTTTTGCACATTATACGAATATATAAATTTTAAATATAACAATTACTTATATTTTAAGTAAGAATTGGAAAGAATTTTATTTTGGCGTGTTTTCGACACTCAATTTTCAAAAGGATTTTCAAGCAATGGATAAAATTTTCTGCTTGTGTAATCTAATTTATTTGCTAATTTATATCCCCAGAGACTTATTGCATCAGCACAAACTTTTTGTATACTCTCAACCTGCAAAATTTTATTAAACTTATATTAATTTCATATAATAAGTAATTTTATTAATTACGAAAAATTAAAAAAGTATTGAAAATGGTTACATAAGATGTCAAGTAAGTTATTTTTTCTTAATTAAATTGAATGCTAAGCACCGTTCTTATATAAGTTTTTGA
This sequence comes from Acrocera orbiculus, assembly GCA_947359355.1. Lineage (NCBI taxonomy): Eukaryota > Metazoa > Arthropoda > Insecta > Diptera > Acroceridae > Acrocera > Acrocera orbiculus. The sequence continues at coordinate 8,967,397 of OX375757.1, forward strand.
AAGAAACAGAAATTATATTAGGAAATTTTTGTATCAAAATACCCCAAGTGATTTGTTGAACTTTCAGACCAATATCCTACTTCCATTACATCTGAATGTTAATAAATTTATTGCGCTAACTTGAAAGGAACTAAGACTAATTCGTATCCTTTTCCTTTAATTTGGTATAATTTCAAAATTCTTTAAGAATTAATAATATTACTCAATTTGAAATAAAAGTTAAATTACTTCATTCCAACTAAGTGCTTTAGTCCATAGAGTAGGTTGAGATTTTGTATTCCTATATGTTCTGAAAGTAGTTTTATTAGCTGCTGTATGAGTCATTAAATATAGTTTAACTATGGGATGAAATGAGAATCCATAAAAATTTAAAACTTTTTCAGTCATATTATATACATCCAATGAAAAATTTTCATATCGGATAATTCTAAAATATTAAAAAAGAAATATTTAGTTCAAATAGATATACAAATTAAAAACTAATTACTTAAACCGGGATGGATATTTTTTATGTAAAGACATAGCAGCATAGAAGTCTTTTACTAAGTCATTGCATAACAATTGACGTTGACCACAATCGGTTTTATTTGTGCACCATTTTTCTTTTTGACGCGACTGTATAGTACCTCTAGGATCACGAACCAAATATACCACTTTTACATTTAAGCTGAAAATTTTATTTTTCAAAAATAATTTTTTTTATTTAAAATTTTGTCAGAGTTCATTTACAATGCTTGTGTCTACACTTGTGTTGATACTTTCATTCTGATGAAAGCAGCTAAATTAATTAACTTTTGTTATCAATTATCAAAAATTGAGAAGAACAAAGCAGATTTGATATTGCAAACAGAGCATTTTGTTAAGTCAATTTTTTTGGCGACTGCTTGCCTCAAAACCTTGATAGCAATAGGAAATAAACTTGAGTTTGATACACAAAAATAACTGGCTAGTGAAATTTTCAAAACTCTATAAAAATAAAAGCATATTAGATACTATCATCAAAATATAGGAGTTTTAATAGAAATTTTTATTAGTCTTAATGTTAAGGTGAATGAGTAAATTTTGTATACATATGGTACATAAAAAATCGATTACGAATTGTAATTGTCATCTTATTGTAATTTGAAATAATTTTAGCCTTAAAATTGCAGATATTATTCTGATCTTTTTTACTGTACTGCAAGCAATTTTTTTACTGTATAAAAATTATTATTCCCTGAGTATATGTGTATAGATACTTTATTTACACATGCATGATTTTTTAAGATTTTGTTTTATATTCGACAATTTCAAAAGACCATTAGAAAACTTACTTTGGATCCTCTAAAAGAGACTCTGCATTTTTTAAACGAAGTCTTACTATTTTCATACTCTGCAAAGGAAATAGTGTGCAAAACTTTGTAAGAAACTTAGGATCCCTGCATATTCTCGATTTTTGGCATACCTTCCACAAGCGAATATTATACTGTAAATAATAGGGATAATTCTTTTCATATTTCAAATAGGGTTCCATCCCATTATAGTCGCAGTTCAGTAATTTTTTGAGCCTTATTAAAGCTTCTGTAGTATTCGATTTGCCACGTACTTGACCATCACCATAATTAAAAAGAGGTTCATAGTGGTAATAATTACTTGGCAAAGAATTCAAAATTTCACCAAAAAATGTTGAACCAGATCTAAATGTTGAAAATATAATACTTCTTATTGGGTTTCCACCTTTTTCTGGTATTAAATTAGTTATATTTTTGTAACCGTCTGGAAATAGCAGATTTTTCGTTTCACTTTGCACAATATTTCGTTGATTAGTGAAAATTATTCTCCATAACTTTGAATAATTTTGAATAGGCAGTATATATAAAGGATATTTTGTTGGACGGATATTCTGTGGCGTTAAAAATACAAAATTTCTATCATAAAAACTTTTAAGGGTATTATAATATAAAATAAATAAACTAATACAAATAATACTAAGTAAATAACGCATAGTTAGTCGTTTAAAACACATTTTAAATTAGAAAACTTTAGATTTCACATATTTAAAAAATAAAAAAAACATATTTAGCTTTTGCTGTCGGTTTCAGTTAACACGAGTAATTATTATGTCAAAGTTATTGCCTTAATTTCATTATAATCCCGTTATTATATAAACTGATACGTATATCTTTGATAAAATTTTCTAATAAGCAGATCAATCCCAATTTTGAGATAAGAATTATTTGCTTAAATAATTAAATTTTTAAACTCGATAAAAACCATATGCTATAACCATATGCCATATAACATATATGCTATATACTATATGAAAAAATTTCAATTACTCAACACCTATTTACCTCATTAATAGTTAATTTTATTTCTGTATTTCATACTTCTACATAAAATATAACCGCAGTCGTGTTCAAAACATTCATCGCACTTTGAAATTAACATGGCCAAATTGGAAAAAAATTTTTCTTAATTCTTTTCGTCACAGTTGTACTTATAGCTATCGCTTTTTGTAGAGGAAATATTAATCATACAAATGTTATTTTTTTCAAGTTTGTGAAACATAAAATAAATGTTCACATATTGTTAGCATTAGCATTTTAAATAAATATAAAGTATGCAGTAAAGTTTTGAAACTTTCAGTTTTCTTGAAATATAATTTAAAAAGGAATTAAGTATTAGCTGGAGCTTAGTATTAAAATTTTTTCAATATTTCAAGGCAGCATCCTAAAGAGCGACAAAAATATGCATGATTTCTTAAAAATAACATTACTCGTATTCATGTTATAACAAATAAATGCCACGAAAAAATTAAACCACCCAAATTTAAATATTTGAAAATATTTTATTTTATGAAAATCTCATGTTTAGTTTAGAAATTACAGTGAGTACTCGTAGAACTTCATCAGAACAATTTCACGCAGTTCTATAAAAGAGATATGGAAACATCATTCAACTCTGGAATTGTACTGAGAGCCAGCAAAGTGGAAAGATCCCTAAAAAAACACTACAGGGAAAGAAGTTATTTTAAAGCCAAAAAATAAACGGTCAGGTTTAGTCATCGCCAATGAACTCAAAATTTTTATTTTAAATTATCTGGCAGATTTGAACGTCCAGCGTATCCCAGAATCATTGATATAAAAATGGCCATATCTGGAGATATTCTAACTTTTTTATCAACTAATTATACACTAATACACTCTTTATTTGCTATCTTGTTGTGATCTTAGTGCTTCTTGAATGGTTTGAATTTGCTGGGAGCATGCAGATAACATTCTGTCTTCAAGACGATTAAATTTATCAAAATGACCCCATGCGCCTACCAAAAATCAAAATAATAAAACTGATGTAATGCAGATTCAATATCTTCAGAAGATAAAAGTTGGGCTGCAATTTGTGCTTGATACTTTTCAAACCATTGCATATATTTTGCCGGATCAATATGACCATCCCGAAATTGTTTTATGTCTTATACATAATATTGAGCCAAATATGAAGCTAAGGTGAAACGCATTTCTTTTTCAACAAGTGTAAGCCATTCATTTATTTTTGGGTGGTCAGTAAAATTATATAAAAATATATGTATTTATGTGTTACATAGATTGTACCACTAACCCGGAAGGTGGATCGGGAATGCTATATTAGGCACTTCACGATAGTCAACACATGTAACTGCTAATTCATTTCTCAGGAAGTTCTTCATAGTTACTTCTTGGGATTATTACACGTCTTATTCCTGGACGTTTTGCCTAAAAAAATGTTTAAACAAATTTTTAAAAATTAATATATTTATTATATTACTGTAATTATTTTCTGTTTTATCCCCCCGAACTTTTTTACCTTCCCTTTAGCGGTAATTTCTCCTGACATCGCTAAATCATATGCCACAATTTGATTTAGAGCCAATGATAGCAGAGCAGTTACAATCGCTAAGCCACCACTTGGCTCATCTTTAAGCGTACCCAATCCTGGTGCATGTAAATGAATTAACTTAAATAGAAAATAATTGATTCTTTCAATAGTTTCAAAAATTATTAGTCTTAGTTTATTTCGAAAATACATTTCCCTTATCAATATCTTGTAAGGTCTTACGGGCAAATGTGTACAAAACTTGCGCTGAATCTATTAAATCATTTCCTAACCAGCCAGTAGTGAGTGATAAAGCGATATAAATTGGTTACTTCTGCTTCAAAATATAGCATTTGTCCTCCTACTTCTGAATACGCCAAGTCTTTGGCAATTCCTGCTTGATTTATTTTTAACATGTTATAATCTTCAAACGTTGGTTTTCCCAAAAATGTTATCAAATCATCCCGAGTAACTTCAGAGATGTTCACTCCTTCAGTAATCTTTTTAAGAGCTATGCTCCACATTATCTTAAAAGGAAATATTAGTTTTGATTTATGCGAATATTTCAATGTATATCTCATCAATGTGCATATTTAAATTTCTTAATCCTGGTTTCTGTATTTGTGACTATAAAATTTAATGCGTCATCTGAGAATGAAGCTTTAAGGCAAAATTTTTGTTTTACCTGAATTACTCGTATAAGATGTTTTTTTGCAATTATAACTTTCTCTTCGCTGGCATATCCTGTAATGATTATTTCAAATAACTGTACTATATACTACTTACCTGGCATTTCTATCATTTTCATTTTGCCTTTAATATCTTCCGGGATAATGTGCGGCATATTTGCAGTGCAAATAAAAAGTACATGTGATAGATCAACCGGTAACCCTAAATAAAGATCTACAAATTTCGTATTTCGTTTTGGATCCAGCACTTCTAAAAGCACCGAAGTTGTACTCGTACTATAATATAAATAATAAAAAACGAATATTATGTTTTCATAAAAATGTTCATACCTCCTATTTGATCAACTTCCTCTATTAACACAACAGGATTTATAGCTTCTGTTTCTTCCAGGCTCTGTATTATTTGTCCAGGCAACGCGCCAAGAAATGTTTGTTTAGATCCTTTGATTTCACTGAAATTTTTTCTACCTACAGTAAATCGAAAGTATTTTCGATTTAAAGCTTCTGTGATAGATTTTGCTAAAGGATTGTTTTTTTCATAAATGTTTGTAATAAATTGCATTTTTGCTTTTACATACCAGAACTTCTTTTGCCAACACCATGTGGTAAAAACAAAAAACAAAAAAGCTACGATAATAGCGTCTCGTGAAAGGTTTTTGTTCTACAGGTTATTGCCCTTGTATATTTAAATATTTTTAAATATTATCGTAATTATTTGTCGTATCAAAATTATAAATTAAACCAAGGTCTGAGTTTTGCATTTTATCCTACTAAACATGACAAAAGTATTTTTAAATGCATTTATTTTCTAATATTCATTAAATATTAAATATTTTTTAAATACCGAAACCTTCATACATTTTTTTTGAATATTTTAATCATGCTGAGAACAAATTTAACAATATTTTGAACAATGATAAATAATTCTAACTTTATAAATTTTTTGAATTTACTAAAAATTGCATTAAAAGTATGATTAAAACATCATTTACTTAAAAGAGATTACTCGGAAAATATTCAGTTTTATTTCACTTTTATCAAAGCTTTTTGTATCATTAGTGTAAAGAAATGAGTATTTTAAGTAATTCTTTTTTAGTCATTTTATTTATTCTAACAAAACAGATAGCTCCATATTATTATTATTCATATTTGCTAGCGATATCAAAAAAAGCCTTCAGCTGCTTTAAAAGCATCGTTTTCAGCAAAATATATTTTATTTATTAGGTACTTTAAGTTATTATTGAGTTTAAAGGAAAATTTTTTCTCATAGTGTTTTCACATAATTACAAAAATAATTAAATAAATAAATTATAAAATTCTATGTATATGTAATTTTTTTAAGAAATTAATTAAAATTTTAAAAGATTTGACTTTTTATATGTAGGCAGTTCATTAATGTGCCAATAATTAAATAAATCAATACTCTTACGATGATCTGTTGAAAAAATTTCCTGATTCCTTAAATCATTACTAAGACCTAAACTATTCTTATAAAACAAATAATTATCAGCATCTGTATCATATTCATAAAGCATTTTATAGTTTTCAGTTTCAATTATTCCAATAATTTGGTATAATGCTACTGCTGAAGCCCATATATATCCCATTAATACTATAAATAAAAAGAAGAATTTAAGAGTTTCTTATAAAAATAATTCAAAAACTATTTTACATATCATAAATCCACCAGCAATCGTTACTACAATTAACAGTCCAAGGCTTAGCATTTGCTTTAGTAACATCATGCAAACAATATGAATCAACAAAATTACCAAAATTCGAACAAACTCCACTAAAATGAATGGCAAGAGCAAGTGTTTCAACAACTATGGAGTAAAAATGCAATTTTAGTTTAAAAAATATTACTACATTGATTTTTAAACTCAAATATAAGCATAGTAAATAAAATAATAGTATAATTATTTTACATAAATTTTAATATTCCTATTAATACCTTAATTGAAGCATAAATAGCAAGTAAGCACGATAGCATATGGGCAATAACAAACATAAGTACAATTGTTTGGAGTTGTTCTGGATCTGAACAAAAAATTTTATATACAATAATTGATTATACTATATAAGTTATCTATTTTTGTTTAAATTACCTTTAGGAAAAAAATTTATCAACATTGTCACAAGTGGATTATCATCAGTATTTTCGGATTTAGTGGAAGAAAATAAATAATTTGTTATTTCTGTTATGCCAAACATTAGAAAAATACTTAAAAAGATCAAAGTTTCAATCTGAGGGTAAAAAAATATAATAAATTTATATATAAGGGATATATATTAAAAATTACCAATGCTAATGTTGCTGAAGTTATAACTCCAAGACGAACAGAGCAAAAATAACAAAAGTAATCCATCCAAACCATTATTTTTTGGTTGTTATTTCTTTTATACTGAGATAAAAATTCATATAATGCCCTTTAAAAAATTAAAAAAAAAGTTTTTAATGAAACCATATTAAGCTATAATAAGCTGCTTGGTTTTCATTCACACTGGCGTCACCCGGCATCCCCCATTTACTCAAGATTGAAGAAGAAGAACATTTCATGTATGGAAATCGGAATGAAATTAATAAAATTCAAACCTTTTGCTGTCTTTAAATATCAAGCTTCAAATAATTTATGAAAAAATAGCAAATATATTAATTAAAAATTTATTTTATAACTTTTAATTGTGCTAGTAAATATGTAAGTGATAAACGTAAAATTTTAAAACTATCTCTTAAAAAAGAATAAGATAAAATTCTTTTACATTATTAAATAATAAATTATAAACCTTGCAGAAAATGTATGTTAATAAAAATGGTAATTTAATTAAAATTTTAGAAGCACGTAGTTAGAAAGTGCTAATATAACCGTTATCTTACTTTATATGTGCCACTTAAGAAGCTATATGATAGCCATTCAGCATATAACATATATAAAAGCCCAGAAAGTATAATCGCACATTTAATCGGCTTTCAAAAATGTTAGCATTAAGTATCTTATTCGCTTTTTCTTTACTTATCAGTACATTGGAAGGTAATTTTTGAACTTTTTTAATACTTAAAAAATTTGGTAAAGATAAATATCAAATATTTTTAGCTAAAATTGGATTTGGACCCGGAGAACAAGATTGGGATCATGTAACAGTTCGTGATGGAGCTCATTTGTTTTATTGGCTTTACTATACAACAGCAAATGTTGTTAAATTTAATGATCGTCCACTTGTTATCTGGCTACAAGGAGGTCCAGGAGCTTCTTCTACAGGATATGGAAATTTTGAAGAATTGGGTCCTATTGATTTAGATCTTAATAAACGAAACTATACTTGGGTCAAAGATGTAAATGTTATGTTTATTGACAATCCTGTCGGAAGTGGTTTTAGCTATGTTGATAATTTTAAATTTTTGACAAAATCTAACAAGCAAATTGCTATTGATCTAGTGGAATTAATGAAACAGTTTTATTTAAAACATCCAGAATTTAAGAATACACCATTACATATATTCTCAGAAAGTTATGGTGGAAAAATGGCAGTTGAATTTGCTATAGAATTAAATAATGCTATAAAAAAAAATGAAATTGAAAGCAATTTTCAATCAGTAGCACTTGGTGATTCATGGATACATCCAGTTGATTTAGTAAAGTCATGGGCTCCATTACTACTTCATACAGTTAATATTATTTTTAATTTATTTAAATTAAATAAAAATTATTTTAATTTTTAGGGAATTGTTGATCATAAGGGATATAATAATATAAAGGCTGCTGCACAAAAAGTTGAGAATGCTATGAAAACAGGTAATACAATAGCAGCTACAAATTTATGGGCACAAACACAAGGAGCGGTTCTTAGGGAATCAGAATATGTAGATTTCTATAATATTCTTACACCTTTACCATCGGAAGCAATAAAATTTTACCGTCATGCCCAAAATGAAGGTATGTAAAATTATATTTTGGATCCAGTATAAATTCCTGGTGAGCACGGTCTTGATTTTTTTTACAGCTGTTAAAATGTTCATGAACAGTAAAAGTTTCAGTGAGTTGCCAAAATACAGGCAATTTTTCAAAAACTAGTAATATTACCCGAAATCTGGTTAGACATATATTGTAAAAGTAATCAGAATATCATACATTTACCATTAGTTGGTCATTAACTTGAAATGTATATTAATTTAAAAAAAAAAAGGTTGGATAAAATTAAAAAAATAAAACTTGGTTTTAAAATTTGAATGCTATAGCATTCGCGTCATTTTGCATCACTTCACGTCCGCGAACGTGTTAAGCTATTAATGAAATTTTTGTTATTAGCCGTCTAGCATTTCAGCGAAACTTTTTAATAAAAGATTTATTTAATTAGAGTTTCATAACATAATACACTATTTTATTTGTTTCTTTTTAAAGATATAATGCGACGAACACTTTTGGCAAATAACATGCTCTTTTCCAGGGAGCAGTTGTTGGAAGAACTTATGCGTAAGCCAGTAAGTCGTGCTCTTAACATACCTAAAAATGTTGTTTGGGGATCACAAAGCTCTCAAACTTTTAGTGCTTTATATAAGGACTTTATGAATCCTGTTGTAGATAAAGGTTAATATAAGCCCGGATGTGACATTAGTAGAAATAATTATTACTATAGATAATCACTAATTAGTATCATTTTTCTACTGGTGGTGGGTCCGGGCTCGTATTTAATACTTAAAATAACTATTTCAGGTGTTTATTAAATTTTTTAGTTGAAGAATTACTCAATAAAACGGATATCCATGTTATTGTTTACACTGGACAATTAGATTTAATATGTGCAACACCCGGTACTGTTGAATGGTTACGTAAAATGGAATGGAAATATAAAAATGATTATGAAAATCAGCCAAGGAATGGATTTTATGTGAATGGGATATTAGAAGGCTATAAAAAACTACATAAAAAATTTTCAATGTATTGGGTTAATAGAGCGGGCCATATGGTTCCAACTGATAATCCATCGGGAATGGATTATATTCTTAAACAAGTAACAAAATATGATTCCTAATTATTTATTGTAATCTTTTAGATAATAAAAAATAACAAAAAATGTTAATTTATGCTATTATAATTTAAAAACTAATTTTAAACTCCTGAAGAAAGCTAATAGCAGTTTAAAAGTTTGAAGTTTCCATTTGGGTAATGAATTGATTTATTTCAATTACATTCATTTTTACCGAGCTGAGTGGCTGTTGACAATAAGACACATAAAGTTTATAGATATTCTGTCTATTTGGCGGAAATTTGCGAAATTTCTGGTTCTTTATTAAAAGTTGTTCATTCTGTTTTTTAAGAAAAACTTTCTTACTTATTTTTAATTTTTAATCTATATTTTTGTCTAACAAAAAGCTAAAAGATATTTTGTTTTTTAAATTGAAACTAGGCCCTCTACGTAATAAGATTAGATTAAAAAAATTGGAAAAGTTATCTTTTAAATTCCTGGCACTTGTGAAGTTATTGTCTCACATCTACTTTGATTTGAGTTTCATAAGTTCAAACTGATTTACATCTACAGGAACACTTGAAAACGTTATAAAAGAATCGAAGTTGATAACGTTATCATCAAAAATAGCTACTCAATAATAATTTTTTTTCTTAACCCCTTAACTGTTTCGTACAAATTAAGGGATGACGAATATATTCCTCATACACAGGGTATGTTTGATATGAAGTTATTTTACAATTAAGCGACTTTAATATTTTCGTTTCGTTATTTATTGCATATAAATTCATATTAACATAAATAGGAATCAAAAATATCAAAAATAAATTTCTTACTTTAATTTCTTGCAAAATTATTTTATTAGTTATTAAACAAGAAATTAAAATTAAAGCAGCAATCTTTTGTCAGATTAATAAAACAAATCTGTTAAATCGATTTAATGCATCAATTTTTCTAGGCAATCAAAAATGAAATCGAGCAGCACCTATTTTTATTATTAAAGAAAAAATAACTATACATATATGAAGAAATAATATTTTCATTAAAAAAATTTAAAAAATTAGATTTAATTATTAAAATAATAGTAAAAAATAATAATAATCTATTCTAACAAAATGGCCCCTCTATCAGGGGCCATTTTTTATATAGTATATATTTTTAATAAAAATTTTTATTTAATATAAATTTAAACATTAAATGATATATTATATTTAAATAATTATAATAGTTAAATTTAATTTTTATAATATATTTCAATTTAAATAATAAAATTTTTCAATTATTCAGTTGGTATTTCAGACTTTCAAGCAGTATGTATATCACCGATTTAATAAGTCATTGTCTCGCAATAAAGCTCAACTAAGGCTAAAGCAATTATAAAAGTATGCGTGACCTACAATGTTAGAACTTGTGCCTTATAAAGCCCCGTATTCAAGAGATTAAAAATAAAATGAATAAATAAATCCATACATATCGGTTTTTTTACCAACCTGCAGCCCGTGTATAAAAGTAAGCTATATGTATGTGTGTGGCCGGAAAAAAATGTTGAGTATGGCTGGTGTAGATAGTGAAAAAATCTTTTTGAGCACTAAAACTTGAATAAATATTGATCACAAACGAAAAATGGATAATTATGCTTTTGTATATTTATTAAACTAAATGATATTTCCATTAAATATCATAGTAAAGATGGCTAGATAATATTTGAGGTTAAATTACATTTTAGAAATGAATGACATGCTGATACGGATTGTACTTTAATATGTGAGCCAAGTAAAAAATTCACAATTTTTGGTGAGATGAAGTGCAAGATTCGTCACATGATTAATTTAAGGATAACTTCCGACTTGTCATGACTTTTGTTTTGTTTTTTTAAAATAATATTCTTTATTCGATATCCTTAGTTCGTCGCTTTTGTTTTTACGGAAGAAGGCAGTTTTTTACTTTTGGAAGAACTACGTTAATTTGAGTTATTGTCTTCCACATCAAAGTAACCAACTCAAAAAGAACAGAATACTTGAACTTAAAATCTTTGTATTTTTATATAATGTTTCCAACATTTTAATGAATGATTCCATCATCTAGGTATGTATGATGTAAATTAAGGATCTATCATGCCATTAATAGTTCTAATCAATTACTTTTAAGAAATTCGAAATGCTTTTATAGCTGTACTCGTTTTAAATATGCTAAGCACTCCATTTACAGGTGTAAATTTTAATAAAAAAAAATTTTATGTTAAAGTTTCCAAACGTCCACAAAATAATAAAGGAAAATATTCTTTGCGTTTTCAACCGTCCACAGAAAATTGGAAGAAAATAATTTTTTGAAGTTTTTATTAATTTAGTATATAGGTGAAATTAGTGCCCCCCCCCCCCCCCCAATTCTCTCTGCCCAAGTAGCCATCTACTCTGCTGACAATATTATGATGAAAAAGAAATCTAATCGTAAGACAATAAAAATGTATATAAAAAACTCACAAAGTTATCCTGGTAGGTTTTTTCTTAAATCCAAATAATTGAAAGTAAAGTATACAATCTAAATGTCAAATAGATATCAAAATTAAATTTTCTTTGTCTTTTTCTATATTGTTTTGTTTTTTGCACTTAAAAAACTCATGAAAACAACAGAATTAATTACGCATTTTTGACTAGTAAACTGTCGACAATTTTTTCAAGATCTTTTAATTATTCAAAGCCAAAACACAACTTTTGTTAAAAGTTTGAAAGCAACAACTAAGCATTTACATGAAAAAATAAATATTTGAACTACAATCTCTTCTCAAAAAAGATTAATTTGAGCAATACAATCACCATAAAAACTATTCCTATACTATACTATAAGTCTATTCCGTACTAGGTAAAAATTTTTAAAGGATATATTGGAAAAAGAATACAATATACGCATTTCATGAAAATTTATAACGATTTTTATAATTGTTGATTTTTATCATCGCACGAAATTCATTTAGAATGTAATCGAAAAAACTACACCGCCGGAAATAGCTTAAGTTTATTATGTTAGATTTAAGGTATGTATATGCCCAAAATCAATATTAATTTCTTAAATAATTCAAATTAATTTTATTAATGAAATTCTTGTAGTTCTTACTAATTATTTCGTTTATTTAATTTTGGAAAACAATTTAAACGAATTTAATATAAATTTTCTTACAAAATTAATACTTACTATAACAGAAACAAAAATATATCTAGCATGGTTTTATAAATCGGAGAAAATAGTCAAAAAAAAACTGACAAAGCAGAAAATACGATTCCTACAATTCCACAGCTTTAATTCAGAATCTGCAAAAGAATAAATATTACACAGTCTCTAAACGATGACGGCATGTGTTACTTATGTGAAGAATATTGTGATAAAATCCACATTAATTAAATGTTTGGGCCGCCTAAAGTCATTAAAACTATATGCTAAAAAGGCTAATAAAAATCATTAAAATTTGTTTTCCAAGTTTTGCGCAAAGCTTCCAATTTTAAGCCAGCTCATTAAAAACCAAGTATAAATCACAACGCAGCTACGTAAAAAAATTGTTTGAATATTAAAATTTAAGTAAGCACATTTTTAGTGATTTAGGACTATTTTCCTTTGTCATATAAAATAAAAGAATGTACCTTCACTCTTGAGTTATCCATTTTTGTAAAAACCATTGCTCAAATTCTTTTCGAAATGCGGTCACATACATTGAGTGGTATCAGAGCTAACGGAGATCCCTTGAATTTATACTTTTCTTTTGTTTTGATCTGCTATTCTTTTAATTTCATGTTGTTGTTGTTATCCTTTAAGGCAGTTAAACAGCTTAATTTTTTTTCAGACTAATTTAAATATTAAATTAAAAAAAAAAACTTTTGACTGTAACGAGGGTAAAAATAAAAAAGAGACATAAACGGAGATAGATATTGTTCACTATACTAATATAGCAATCAATTTTATATAGATCGCTATGGAAAGCAGTCCGAAAGTCATTATAAAAATTGCTCGTTAGTGTTTACTACAGTAAATAAATAATTGCATACATTCCAGGAATAACTTAAAAAACTCAGTGAAAGTTTATCTGCATATGGAACTTCATACAATATTCCCATCTTTTATTAAATGATTTTCTTAGTAATAATGCGGGATATCTTGTTCATTGTATATTCTGCATTGTATATCAGCAATTTACTGTTGAGAACATTGTTAGGCAAAATATATTTTTCTAATAAAAATCGTTAAACAAAATTTTATAACCTGAAAATTAGCAACAATTTCAAATAAAGGAAAATGTAAAAGTTATAAGTACATTAATTTCACAAGGATAATATTAAATTTAACAAAAACATAAATATTATACTTAGCTCTATACAATCTTTAAATATAAAATTTGCTAACAGTTATTTAATTCAATCATGAATCGGCTACACTGATTGGTAATACATCTACAATCAGTGGTTTTCTCACTGGAACAATTGTTTTTGGTTTATCCTCACTACTTGTTATCAGATTATATTGGCTAATATTTTCATTTTGTACATCATTATTTTTCAAGCATATCCATTGTTTTTTATTCACCAAAAATAAAACCATTAATATAGGCAAATGAACAAGTGAAAATCGAAAAAGTTTTCTAGAACTGCCACTATCAGAATTTTTATAAAATTTCCAGGCTAAAAAAAATTTTATGTGAATTAATATACTTTTTAAATGTATCGATCAAATTTACCTAAGTATAAAAAATATCCATTTAAAGGTAACATTTCAAATGCAAACCAAATATTAGTAATATTAAAATAAGGTGCTGCTAAACACAATGCTCCAATTAAGGCTGTATACCGAAGTGATGTTCTTCTGCAAAGTCCTGGATTAGTAACAGACATCATTCTATATCCTGCTCTTGAATAATCAGGTCTTAAATTCCATGATAATGCATTAAAATGAGGAAATTGCCATGCATACAGTAGTCCAGCTAAAAGATATGCTCCAATATTTAAATCACCAGAACATGCTGACCAGCCTATTAATGGTGGAATAGCACCAACTACTGATCCAATCCATGTATTTAAAATGCTAAATCTTTTCATAGGTGTATAGACTAAAGTATATAATACTAAATTTACTCCACCCAAAGCTGCGGTTAAGCCATTTACACCAAAATATAATGTATTTAATCCAATTGTTGCTGTACAAATAGCAAACCCAATAGCATGAAGTGGTGTTAATATTCCACGAACTAAGACTCGATTTTTAGTTCTTGACATTTGTGCATCAAAAGGTATTTCATGATACTGATTAATAGCATTTGCAGCCGCTGATAATAGTCCGGTGCCTACAGAGCATAATGCAAATGTGGTTATTTCAAAAGGTGCCGGGGCCATTGCATATCCAGCCATTGATGTTATCACAACAAGTGCTTAAAAAAAATTATAATTTATTACTATCTAAGACCATCTTAGCATTAAATTATTCTTTCGAAAAATAGATTATGATTAATTTAACAAGAAAATCAACTGGAAATATACAACAAAAAATTTTTAAACATCTTATTAGTGAAAAGAAAAAAGAAAACCATATTTGGCAAAATATTAAACATTAGAACGATTTTCGTTTTGTATTTCTTACCCTTTTTAGTTGGGAGCGCAACGAAATCTAACGTCAGTCAATTTTTCTTTAGGAGAATTTCAGCAAAAAAACTGTGGTTATATCTATCCTTTGGTTTTATTGCTTTTACTCTAAATTAATTTTCTAGTCATATGAATGAAGTTTTCTTATTTTTCGTTCGTCATATGAGAAAAAAAGAAAGGAAAACGGAATTTAATTGAATGCAATAGCACGGAGGTTATGGTCAAAAAATGATTCACTTATAATATCATTTGACCATAAATCGAATTTTGTACAACCCCAATTAATGTTCTTACTTTTAAAAATTTATATGTTTTTGCATTTAAATGCAGGAGCAGGAAGAAGTAAGAAATATTTGAATGAAGCACAAATTTTTAGTATTAAATCTAGAAAATTAAGGCGATAAATGTGATTTTTTCTTTTTAGAGCAGCAATCAATTATTTAAAAACTGAAAGTATCAAAACGCTTAAAAGATTTTATAATCTTTGAATTTTCAAGTTATTGAAATATAATTTCCAATTGAGGCATATTGAGGATGTGACACACAAATAACTAACTCTTTTCTTACAAAATACTTTTTTTTTCAACTTATAGTTTACTATAAAATAAACATAATATTAAATAGTACTTACAAGTTAAGCGAAATTTCGATAACATCAGGTATTGATTCAATAATTTGCTAGTGTCTGATACTGGTGTACTTGTCCAACAGTTCTCATTGTTGTTTAAATTTGATTTTATTGCTTCTATGCATTCTTGATTTTTTATATTTGCGTCGATTTTATTAGGCAAAATAATGCTAACCGGATTGAAATGTCTAATGTCCTCTTGAGTTTTAACTATTTTATGAGCCTCATGGTTAGTTTTTTGAATGAAAATAGTCTGAAAAATATGTTATAAAATTCTTTAACGTTTATGTAATCCAAATTAACCTTTGAGTCACAAGAAGTAATTAGTATTTTACTTTTCCTCCATGATGATGTCCGTTGGGCTAAACGATACATTTTATTTATTTACCTAAATTAACATTGTCCAATGTTAATTGATTAAAACCCATATTATTTTGATAAAAGATAGATTAAAACACAACAACTTAACCTTCATTTTTTTCGGCCATAGGATTGTGAGAATGTGACAAGCTGTCAAAATGATTGGGTTACACATTTCAAATTAATTAAGCAAAACGAAAAAAGGCTGTGTCTAGATTAGCGATTGAGGGTATTTACATTGAGCCCGGGATCTGTGAATTTCTACGGCAAGCGGAGGTGAAAGGTAAGACGGAGTTTCGAAATTTGAATCTTGAATGAATAACTGACGTTTTTGTAATATTTTACCAACACATATTCACATATTTTAGTGGAGAGAAATTTATAGGGGAAAATTTTCGAATCAGATTTGACCTCAATGTCTCAATGTAAATGCATTCATTTGGACAGCGGTATTATAGAAAAGTATACGCGGTTTAACTCAATTAGTTTGTTTGAGTTTGACATTTTGATGGAAAATTTATAACGAAGCTTCCAAACAAAAGTAGTGAACTCTTGACAATTCAAGTTACCAAGCGAAAATGGATTTAATTAAGGAAGGTGATAAAGTTTTATACGTTTGGAATTTAGAATCGAAAAATTCTTTAGAAAAAGATGTTACTCAGCTTCAAAACATAAAAAATGTTTCAGTTAGTGTAGAAAACACTGAAAGGCTTCCATTAGGTAAGCTATCATGTAAAATAAACTTTTCTAATTACTCATAATCAATTTAGCGTCATACACCGAGTCAACTTTTCAAAAAATCATATTAACAACAGAAGTCGGTAACACAAATTTACTTGCTTTATTCCTTAAATTACTGAAACCAAAGGGCGTACTTATATCTAAATTAGCAGAAGATGTTGAAAAGACAGTTTCGAATTTAAAACTAGCAGGCTTTATTAATGTTACAATAACAGATAAAAATATTTGTAGTGAAAAACCAAATTATGAAATAGGATCAACTGTTAAGTTATCTCTTCCAACATCTAGTAGGGATAAATCAAAAATCGCAGCAGTTTGGAAATTAGATGACGACGATGATCTTGTTGATGCTGATGAACTTCTCGATAATGAAGATAAAGTTAAACCTGACCCGTCTTCTTTAAGAGGTAATTTCATAGTATTTTCGTTTTAATTAACAAAAAGTATACTTTGAAGTATGTGGAACAACTGGAAAACGGAAAGCTTGCAAGGATTGCACCTGTGGTTTAGCAGAAGAGTTATCTAATGGAAAATCAACAAATAATAAAAATTCTCAATCTTCATGTGGAAATGTAACTGTTAAAAATTAATTAGTGGAATATAAGCTAATCTTAATTTTATAGTGCTACTTAGGTGATGCCTTTCGTTGTGCTTCTTGCCCATATCTTGGAATGCCTGCTTTTAAGCCTGGAGAGAAAGTTGTATTATCTGAAAATTTTCTTAAAGCTGATATTTAAAAGTTATTCATTTTGTAATTATTTTGACTTATAATTTTTATACATGGTTAAAATTATAAGTAAGAAAATAGAAAATTTAAGCCTGTATAAATTTTGAAATATAATCTAAAAAGTTTAATAAAAATTTAATGCGGAAATTTGTAAGGTGTGAGGGTTTTTTTTTACGTTAAAAATTTAGCTAATTCACATTGGTCACCGAGAATATGCTTTAAAACAAAGTTTTGGAGAATAATTTATCAAAAAATAAAAGTTTGTGGAAGTATAAGTCACTTACATTTAGCAGGAATCTCATCTATATTAGGGGCTGTAAATTTTATTACCACAGTGATTAATATGCGATCAAAGGGAATTACTTTTGATCGTATACCTTTATTTGTTTGATCTGTTGCAATTACTGCCTTATTAAGCCCCCTAATCAGTAAATTTCGAAAATCTAAAATTGCTAAAAACAACAATAAATAATGTGAGTTAATTCTATAATCGAATAATTGGCATATGCTGGATATTACCTCAGACTTCTTAGTTAAACAGTTTACCATTATGATCTTTGAAAATTGGATATTTATTAAGGTTACCTGTCCTCCCAAATGTCCTCCCTTGAAAAGTGTCCTCCCAAATATCCTCCTTTTCGATATTATTGCATTTTGTTCATAATCAAACTTCTATTTTTCACCAAACTACTCAAAAAATTGAAGGTGATCACATTTCAGCTACAGAAGTAAGTCTTATTTTGAATGACGTTATCCTTCAATATAAATCTCGTTTTGAAAAAAAATTTTTACCTTTAATTGTAAAAAGAAAACTGCCGAATTTGGAGGAATCAAATCCAGGCATAGCGAAAAAGTTTATCAAAGAAGCCCAAAATTTTTACCAAACATACTTTCAGTTTATTGAAGAATGGTTAGAAACAAACTTTACCAGTAACAACAGTTTTAAATGGTGTTTTTTAACTTCATCACCAGTACATTGGCAGATATTGAATCTTGTGTTGAGTTTTTATATAACGAAATGCCAAACATTAAAATATATGACAATTGCCTCTTTGAAGAAATTTGAAAACTAAATGTATATTTAAATTCCGAAAAAATATTACAATGGGAAAATAATCACGTTGAAATTGATCGATTGAATTAAAAAAATGAACATATTCCATGCAAAAATTTATTTATTCCAGTACAATTTACGTTGTGCTGCCCTGGAACTACTGCAGCAGTTGAAAGAGTCTTTTCAATTGCTAATAATTTTTGGACTTCTGAAAAATCTAGATTAAATGTAGAAACTCTAGCTGCAGCCCTTACGGTAAAATTTAATCTGAAACATATGTCTTGTTAAGATATTTCTAATATGTTGTTAGAAAACGAAACATTGAAAAAAAACTATTCATAACATAGAAAAGTACCAATTTAAATAAAAATTTAATGATCACATATAAATATATTGTCTTATTGCTAGTATCACCTCCCAATAAAGCTTTTGAAACAATTTTTTATTCAATTTATTTTTGTTCTCCTTTTCATTGGAAAAAAGTTGGTAGCCTTATATTTATGAGTTTTAAAGTAATCGAAAATTGCTCATGTTTTTGTATTAATAAGTTAAATATTTTATAAAATTTCACGAGTTTTTACAACATTTAATAAGATGTGTAACTATATTGAATTTAAAAATAAACTGAAAACTTCTTAACTTTTCCGTTTTTATAAAATAAAAAAGTATTCTATTCTAACACAAGCAATATTCTAACACTTTTAAGAAGACCTGGAAATCAAGAATAAATTGAATATTACAAAGTTGTGTCAGAAACTATAATATCAAAATTAAAGATATTTTTCTATCTTAAAAGACAGAGAAAATTATGAATAAGAAAAACATGCTTTAAGGAATTATAAAAAAACACAACACAGCATTAAATATTAAGTTTAATACTTTTATTTCTAACTTTCAGGTTAAAAGAAGGTTAGGTTTGAAAATACATTTCATAAACTGAAGACTAGAATAAACTGTCTATTTTGTTTTTTGAGAAAAAACGACTAATAGAAAAATGTATCTGTGGCTTTAAAACTTGAGGTATTTAATTTCAAAATTGTTATTCAGATTGCAAACTTGATTTAACTCTGAAAATTTCAAGGGTAAAAAAATTAGTTTTATTTTGCATATTAACTAGCACTTAGCAAAATCTTAAACTTAGTTCCTAACTAAAATTGCACAAATAATATAATTTTATATACATATTTCGTTAATAGTAAAAAAAGTATGCAATTTTTGCAAGGATTTATTTTAATAATAAAACATTAATGTATGTTACATATGTTTATAAATTAAATAAACAAATTATTGCCTGCATTTTCTATGATTATGTATATAAGTTTTTATGCACATTTATTCATTCATTTAAATGTGCGTTTTAGTTTTCATTTTTTTTTTTTTTTTTGTTAATATAATTATCCTAAAATAATGATTACCTACTTTTTATTTTACATTGTACTTCAATATAAAATAATATAACTATTATAAATTAATTAAATCTGATCTCATTAATACCATCATATTACTTGCAATTACTTTGTTGCCATTGCTATTTTAAAAATGTAAAAATTTATCACATGAACAATATTAATAGTAATTAAAATTGTCTTATTTAATAAACAAACAAAAAAATTATAACTTTTTTTTATTTATATTATTAAATTTATTCATACTATGTGTTAATTAAATGTGTTACACACAAAAAAAAAGCTATTTTAGGCACCGACTTGCTCCTTTATCACTTTATAGCATTTAAGACTAATTTAAGTCTAGTTTAATATTATTAAATTTTTGTTTAAAACAATATCATATTGCCATTATTTGAATTTGTTTGAGCTAAAAATATTATGCAAAAGGTGTGGTTAGCAGTGAATTAAAACGATTGCCTAAATAGTCAGTGAAATTAGCCAAATTATATCCCCATAATTTCATAGCTGTAATGCAATTATTTTGAATATCATCGATCTGCAATTATATATATAAATATTATATTAAAAACAATGAACATATAATGACATTAAGTTTATAAATAGTATTATTATTCTTATTATTTAAACAAGATTAAACAAAATTGTAGCACGAATACTATTATTAATTTATATAATCTGAATAAAAATAAACTAAAGACGATTTCTCAATAGATTTAGAAGGCTAAAATCGAAAAAAAGTGAAAAACTTATTTTAATGAAAAATTATTATTAAAGATTTAAAAGAAATGTGCTTGGAAAAAAGTTAACCTCCAATAATGAAGTCGTTGTGAAAATTGACTGATTGTGTTGCTCTTGAAAAAGATTATATTGAAAAATAAATCTGAATTGGAAGGACAAAAATGGCTTTTTTTGTTTGTCCCGGAATCAATTTTAATAAAAATAAATTTTCTTATTTATAGTTTTCTTTTTTGGTTCCGTGATATCTTTTTAAAGCATTAAACTAGTTATAACTTTAGTTGAGAAGTATAAAACACCTAAAAACAATACTTCTGAGTAAGAAGAATGCGTTTCAGAAATCTGAATAAAATAATCAAAGTGTTCTGATTTCAATGTTTAAGTTTTGTTGATGTAAAATTTCTTTAAAATTGCAAATAAGCAGCACAACTAATAAGAAAAAATTTTCTACTGTAGTGGTTACAAATTATGTACAACGTGGAGTCAGTTACCCAGCTATTAACTTTTATATTCTTTAATAAAAAAAAATATTATTATCAATAGAAAAGTGATCGATATGCACTTGAATTGTCATGTTTATTGTTACAGTAGTGCTTGAAAGTCCGATAATATGAATTATCGGATAAATACTTATTGAACAAGATAACGTTTTTAATTAAGCTTTTAGCTTTATAATATTATCTTAATGTGTATTATCAAACGATCAATTGATAATAAAAATTATACTTTATTTTAGGTTTAACTTGGAGGTCTAAGTCGCACGATATTCATAATTAAACAATTGTATATATAAAATTGGTTAGTTTACAAGGTGAAACCTTTAATGAGAACTTAACTAAAATCTATTTAAAATATCTTTTCACTATAAGACTATTCTTAAGATTTTGTGCTTTGAGAGTCTCCAAGACCACCACTACAAAGCAAACAATTAATTATAACATATTTACATTAGCAATAATTTCTTTTATATCTTACCTCTTCCCATTTTAGATCTTTTATCCAATGAAATGGTGCTAATTTTGAATCTCTATGTGTTGATGTTACACCACCAATATTTACTTTTGTATGAGTATCTAAATATATTTCAATCATTGGATCAAATGGTAGGCCATAAAATTGTAAAATATCTTCAGCCATCATTTGTGGATTTAAGGATAAGTCTTCATATCGAAGTATTCTGTAAAATAATAGAATAAAAATAGAAATTAATAATATATATATATATATATATATATATATAAAGGGGTATACCTAAATCTGGACGGATACTTTTTGTATAATGATTTAGCAGCATAATAATCCTGTACTAGATCATTACACAGTAATTTTGATTGATCACAGTCTGGCGCTCCTGGACACCAATCTCGATGTTTTCGTGATTGCATTGTACCTCTAGGATCTCTTACAAGGTATACAATACGTATATTTAGACTAGAATGTGAGTGAAAAGAATATTTTAAAAAGCTAATAAAAACTGTAATATACAATTTGAATTTATTATTTTAAATAGGTTAATAGATTGGCGGTATTTAAATATTTTTAAATAAATTTAAGCAATTTGTAAAAAATTTATAACTATATAATCATATCAGGTACCTCGGATTTTAATAAAACAAAAAAAATTCAGCAAGTTTCTTAATGGTGAGTAGCCTAATAAGAATTACTTTAAAAAAGACCTGATTAATTTCAATTTTCTATTTGTGATAATAGCGGTCAGTAAGGCCCTGCATAGATTAACATTTTCGACAGCATTTATATAGGCGTTTTTGAAAAGCTTTTGCACTTAGTAAAAAAGCATAATTTATACTTTTCAAATAACATTATTATATTTATAAAGCATAATCATTTAAAACAAGTCAATTTTATATGATAAAATTATTTAGAAAATATAAATTATATATTTCCAATTAGAATGTAAAATTATTTCTACGGTCATTATATTACGGAGTGGATAAAAACGCTATTGACAATACTAATCTAGACACCAACCAAAGTGAAATGCATTCTCAGTATTTTGAGATGCTCTAGGTATACCCCTGCTATTGCCCTCATCGATAAAATACAAATTATCAACAGCGACTGAACACTGACTATTCGATTATTACATAACTGATCTATTTTAAGATCAATAATAAATTACTTCACACGGCCAATATGGAAAAGTTAGAGAAACCTTGAATAAATGTCATTCTTCGAGGACGATAAATGTCTAACACATTTATATTTTTGTGTGTTAGGTTAGGAAGATATTAATATGATTTGTCCAGTTAGAAACTGTAATTAATCAATTGAAAAATGTTTTTATCCCAAAGAAGAAGCTACTAATTGAATTAAGAAGAAAAACATAAAAAATAAAAATTCAAAAAAAAAAACATTTTTTGAAGATCTAATAAAAATAAAAACGAAATCATAATAAGCTATGTTTAAAAAAATAATTACAAAGAGGAACTTTCTATGTGTATTCCTTTCAACCCACTTTTATGCATAACATTAAAAATTTTATAAATAATTCGATTATAAATAAAACGATTATTTTGTTTTAAAAAATCTTTCATTGAAACATGATTTCTCCCAATTATAATATTTTCGTTCCCTCCAATAAAGATCTTTGAGGTCAAACTAAATTACATAAAAACCCCTGTTTAATTTTTAACAAAAACATTTTTATCTAATTTGCAGTACATATTTTTTTATTAGCTTTTTACGCATAATAAATAGTTATAACATACCCTAAACACAAAATTTGAATTTAACATCAATAATAACAATTAAATAGGTTTATTGAAAAGTATTCAATTCAATGACTTTTAAGTGAGCTAAATAGTTGCGTGTATCAAAAAATGTAAATAAAAAACATAACATAAATCATTAGTGAGCTTTTTTGAAACATTAAAAAAAAAAAAAATTTCAGTGCAAACGTTAAAAAAGATTTTGTTCAGATAAAGCTTCATAAAAACAGCTCTTTTTGTTTTTTTTTTTTAAAGTAAACAACAGCTTGTCTAGCGACAAAAACATACATCAGCCTTCGTAAGTTAATTTCATTATTCAACAATTTTTTTTTGTTTTGTTCATGTTAATATTAGTTGATAGAATTCTAATTATATTCTGTTGAACAAATGAAATAAAGTTAATTTCATGAAGATCTTAACAAAAGAAAACAGTTATGCTAATAGATAAGATATAATGTTATAATAGAAGCGAAAAATTCCAAAAAGCTTTAAACTCAGTACTTGAATTGGAAAACATTGTGAATAAATTTTAATTTACGTTTAATAATTACATTTAAAAAAAATATATTATAAAAAAATTTTAAAATTTTCTTTAATTGGGTATTTAACTTTCATTTTTAATAAAATGATTTCTTCTTTGCTCTACGAAACGTGAAGTTTCTCAAAATAACGAGAAAGCCATTTGCAAATACTGTAATTTAATTACAGTTAGTCCAAAAGTTAAAAATTACTCATAAAACTTTAGGTAATTCTTGTAAGAGACGACTGAAAAATTAATTGACTGTTATTATTTATCTTTTTGGTTTTGATTTAATTATAAAATTAAACTCTGAATTTTTGTCATATAGAGAAAAAATTATAAAGAATTTAATAAAGCAAAAAAAATAATAATAATTGGACTATTCTTTTAGAAATGAAAGTTTTTTAGTTTATACACATCAGCCAATAAATATTTATACTAAAAGTAAAAATCTGACTTTATTTAAAACATAGAAAAATCTTATTCAATATAATTTATTTATTTCAATCCTTTTCATTTTTTTTATAACGGACGTGTAATGACTATGACACTTTTAAAAATAAAAAGGAACATATTAAAATTGAAAAATTTAATTTTCGTAGTATTATCAAGCATAAAATAGCATATTGAAGACCTTACTAAATCAGTGCATCGTTATATTTCAAATGAAATATGTTCCATGAAATTTTCTTTTTCACATTTTTTCTACATTTTATCTCTTGTTTTTTCATTAATAATGAGTAATATTCATTAATTAATTAGAGGTACGATTAATAATAAGACCAAAAAATTTCTCTCTTGATACGTGGTACTGGAATCATGAAGTCAATTAGAATACTATTTTAAAGCATTATTACATTCTTAAGGTGGAGACCCACTTAGTGCGCATATCCCCACGGGTAAATTTTTTGACGTCATAAATTCACGCTAAGTTGTTGATTGTGTTCCCCCTCAAATCTGGATATTTCAGCGTTAAATTCATGTGTACATATACTTTTTGGATAATTTTTTGTTTGTTTTAACAATGCCTTTGCGCTTGCAAAAGAATTATTTTCGCTATTTATAGTTAGTTGTTGTTTTAAAACTTTGATTTGATTTTGGGAAAACAGACAGGCAAGGGCATTTTTGTCTTTTTTTGCAGAGATTCCCGCGGAACCGCACTAAATGAATTGTAAAATTTTTGTCATTTTTGACGTTATGAATGTTACCCGCGGAGATATACGTACTAAGTGGATGCCCACCTTTACAGGCAATGGGGACGTTAGTCATGGGCTGGAAGATGGGCTTTCATCGAGTGAGAACTTTTTAATGTCTTGACGATGTTAAAGTTAATTGAGGAGCATTGACGTATGCCTTATCTTACTAACAAATTAAATATGTGTTTCAACTGCCAACAAGAAAAAAAGGCTTTAGCCTAAATGTTTAAATAGTAAAATAAGAAGAAACATTTAAAACGCATTGTGGTTAAAATTCTGTTTATTATTAATAATAACTTTTTTACTCTTTTCTACTTGACATCAACTTTTCCTTTTAAAACAAATCTAATTATCTTGATATTTGGTTGATCTGATTAATTTTATTCTTAAATAGTTGGAATTTCTACTATAATTTAATTACAGACAAGGTTGTTGTAAAACTTCAAAATGCATTAATTAGTTAATTATCTCAAATAACACCGATAAATATTATCACCTAAAGTTTAGATGGAAGCTACAGGGAAGTCAGTTTTTCTTTAAAATCAATATTTCTAAAACGAATTGAAAAATCTTAAAAATATAACCTGCATTTTGATTACATGTATATAAAAAAATAAAATAATTAATTTTTTATTTAAATATAACTGTGCTATGATATGCTATATACTGTTTTGCATGTAAACAAAATCCGCTTCGGAATTACCGTAATTAAAATAATTTTTTTTCTTTGTTTTCGAAACTTGCCAGTAATTTTTTACTATAAATTTTTAAGGGAATCAATACTTACTCTAAATCCTCTAATAAGGCATCAGTAAGTGCTAAACTTAAGCGAACCACTTTCATACTTTGCAATGGAAAAAGTTTACAAAAACTTGTAAGAAATTTAGGTTTCCAGCACAAATGTGGATATTCTTGGCAAACAGCCCATAAACGTGTATTATGTTCAAATAAGTATGTATGCTCTTCTCCATATTTTAAATAATCATTAATACCATAATAATCACAATTAAATAATTTTTTTAGAGTTTTTAAAGCTTTTTTATCATCTGGTGACCCGCGTATTCTTTTAATATCAAAATTAAGAAGTGGTTCATAATGATAATAATTTCCTGGCATTGCATTTAAGATATCACCAAAAAATGTTGATCCAGATCTCCAAGTTGTTATAATAACACTACGGACTGGTTTACCTCCTGTTTCTAATGTTAAATCAGTTAATTTTTCAGCATCAATTTCAAAACGTCCACAAGGATAATCGAAATTTTCCATTTCTTTTGCTATTAAGTTACGTTGAAACGAAAGTATATTAAGTATTGATAGGGTTTCATTTTGTATAACTGATGTATATAAAATTTCAGGACGATGTTGCGTTGCAATTAATAATAGTATACATAAACCACTTATTCCACAAATCCCAAGTAAATTTATAGGACGAAGCATTTTCAATTATAGTTAATATTATTAATAGTTTGTATTAATTTACTAATTAATCATTTTTTTTTTTGTTAACGCATGTTGTTTTACATAAATAAATTTGACCCAGCACAAGGCGAATAGAAAGTGTTCGACTTCACATTTGTTTACAAACACTTAAAATTTAAGAAATTCAAAGAGGATACATAAAAAAAATATATTTATTGTTATTTTCATAGAGCACAAAATTTTTTTAATTCTAAACCCTATTAAAAAAATGATATTTTTAGTATCTAAATCAATTAGAATTTCAGATTTAATCAGTGAAATTTTAAAGTACACTTCTCACACTTAATGGCTTTTGACTACTACTGTCAAATATTGAATATGCATGTCAAATTAGTTATACCATATATGATTAAAACAATATTACCACATAAAGTATTTTAATAATTTTTTGTAGCTATATATATTTCCGCTACTGTGGGCGAAGGACCAAGTTGTATTCGTATCCAAAAGCTATGAACTGTCAACAGCATGTGCAGGCCCGTTGCCAGGAATTTTTTTCGGGGGGGCTTGTAGAATCTATTTGCAGAATTAAGGGTTTTTTAAAGAATGGTTTTATACTAATATATGTATATATATTTGCTTCAGTTTTATTGAGGTTAATATATTTTTAAGGATTTTAATTCACTTTTTTCAATTAAAGTATCGTGTTATAAAAGTAATCTTCTTAATTTTTTTTTCGTCAATGACGTCGTCAGGATCAACTTCACTATCCTAATAGTTCACTAGTATACAAAGAATATGATTTTCAAAATTTCGGGGGGGGGGGGGGGGGGCCTCCCCTGGCTACGTGCCTGAGCATGTGTATTTTAAGGCCGAAAAAAACAAGCTTATATTCATCTGTTAAAAGAATGCACTGTAAAAAGTTAATTCCAAGTCCAGGCAAATGTCTCATGGATCAAAATTTAGCCTTCGCTTGGATTCGCTTTAAGTGAAGGCTTGATAAAATGTCTGCTGGGTGTATGTCACCACCAACAAACACAACAACAATTGTGTTAACTGTGCTGTGTACCATTGTCTCTACGACAGCACAAGCATTGCGTGAAGACTTCATGCTTTTTCTAAAGCTAAAGTAAAGAAAAGAAAGGGGGACAAAATGCACCGCGACCAGTCTTGATCTATTGTGCTCCCCGCCAGACATGTTATTATGTAAACCTAATATTCAGGTCCCTTGCCAGAGCTAATACCCGTTCTTAACAGACGCAACTACAACGTTCTAGTCTTCCATACAAAAGAACTCCGTTCTGTAGTTACTGCAAAAAAAAACATTGCGTCTATATATCTGATTTGAAATGTCAAATCAGATGTTACAGGTTATTAAATTTTTTAAAAGTATTTTAACTAAAAAAATTAAAGAAAAGTTAAGAGTTTTTAATTTTATTCATGTAAATTGTTTTATAAAGTTAAATAATGAATATTAGTGAAGTAAACCGAGCTGAGATACACAAAACAGGAGGATCCAATAAGAAAAAATTCACAATAGATGTCAATTTTTTTTGACTACAGACTTTAAAAAGCTGTAGTTACTACACAGTTTTAACCACTTATGTACTCTGTTCGCCCATACAAAAGTGGCTTTCTGTGTAGTTGGAAAGTGTGTAGTTCGCCTGTTAAGAACGGGTATAAGATCTCTCTCAGACCTATTTCCAACCCTTCTGTGCAGGTTACTTGTCGAGTGAGAAGATGCTTCACTCTCTACCATAGTCAAAGAGTTGACATATATTAGCTACTTTTATAGCAAAAAAAGAGATGACTCTGCTATCCAGCTGCTGTATTTTATCAAAAGCGAAGAGATGGCCTTAAAATCGTTTTTCAATAAACATCCAGTTAGTCCACTTATTACACTGTATTACACTTTTTAATGAAAAAAGCATCGAAAATATTTTCTTAAACACAACATGAAAAGTAAACAACAAATATGTCGGCATAAAAGTAATTATCTTTCAACGATGAGCGATCCTATTAGAAAATTTTCAAAGCTCCACAAGCAGAGCCATTTATTTAAATTTTTCTCAAAAAAACCGCGTGTCAAAGTAGAAATTATAGGTCTACTTTTCACGCGGTTTTCTAATAGCGCCGCGCGCAATGTGTTTGGGCCTTTAACACATATTGGCACAGACTCAGCATGCTATTATTTAGGGTGCGTTCAGCACCTTACTATTTTATAGTGCGTTTCTTTTAAATGTCTAGTGGTCTTTTCTCCATTCGTTTTTAGAACATTAAGCAAAACATCTAGTAATTCAATATCGATTAAAGTTTACGAGCACCCTTTACAATAAAACTAATTTAAAAAAATATATCGTATATAAAAAACAGTGTAAAAAATTCCAAATATATAATATTGTATTAGACTGATAAGTATAAAAGTAATAGATGAATTTTATAAAGTACATATCTGAGGTGAAACGTCAATATCAATAAAGTAAACATAGAAATTATGCTTCTTAAAATTGTATTATTCGCAAAATTTTGTATTAGTTAATTTTAGTATGAGTTATGTTATTGTTTTAGATTCATCCGATGAAGAGGTAATAATAAAAGAGGTAATCATTGTTATTTTGGTTGCCAAATTTTAAAATTTCAAATATTTTTTTTTGTAAATAATTTTTGATGATATTAATATTTAGTATTAATGTTTTAACTGATTCTTTAGTGAATTAGGTGTGGTTTTAATTTGTACTTTTCAAGCAGTTTAAGAACTGTCCAAAAATTCATAATATCAAATGAAATATAACCGTAAAATAATGAAGTTATTTACTTTTGATAAAATGCTCGATTTAAGTTTTCTCGCGACAACCGAACCGAATAATACTATCAAATATCCAAGCATCTAATAATAATTTTTCTAGAACATTTGGCAGTTAAAGAATTAAATTCTTACATTCTATTTTTAAAATATAAACGTTTCAAGAAATAACGCTTTCTTCAAGAATTGCTGAATAAAATCAAATTGTATGTCTTATTAATTCTTATAAAATCCTAGGAAATTTTGGTTGCTTTTAATTAACACCTTTCATTAATTTATTAAAAACAAAATCCTTTACCTAACATAATAAACATAGCGTTTAAAAGGTTTTTATTTAGTACCCTTTAAATTTTATTAATGTTATTGTGATTGCTTGAAAATTTATTTGTAAATTTTATTAATAAATTCATAATACTGTCTTAAGAACTTGTAGGTTTATTTATTAAAATAAATTTTTAGCAAGAACTAAATATTTTTCACAAATATATATTTTTTAGCCGTCCATGAAAAACAAAGTTGCAAAGGAAATACATGATAATAATACAAGTATGGAAAGTTTAAATAATTTTGATATACATGATAAATCACCAGAATTTGCAAAATGTAGCTCTCCAGAAATAATTAATAATGTAAAAAAGAATAATAAAGACAAACGAATAGCAATCAATGATACTTTAAAAAAAGACGTCAAAAGAATTAAACCAACTTTAGTTACCGATGTAGTTGACAAAACATGGTATGAAGCAGAAAGTCCTAGATTATCCCAAGAATTTAATGAAAAAGAACATTTATCATCAAAAGAGAACAGCTTGGAAGATAAAAATGAAAAAACTAGAAATGATATAAATCCTGAATTTGAGGAATTCTTAAAAGTGTGCGAAAAAGTTGATGATTCACCGGAAATGAGTATTATAATAGAAAAAAAACTTCTTAAATACTACCATGCAGCTAATCCAGATTTTGTTAATTCAAAAGGCTTTTGTAAAGCAGTTAAATCAACAGCTAGCGAAATAGAAAACTGTCCGACTTCAGTTTTTTTTAAAATAGCAACTGTAGTTAAAGAATTAAAAAATCGACGTTTTATAAGAAAGGAAAAAACAAATAATGATCATTATGACGAAAAGCTAAATTTACAAATAAAATCATTAAATAAAACATTAATTAAAATCACAAAGACAATAACAAAATTAGAACAAATTGAAGTTAATTGGAATGATGAATCTAATTCTACCTATATACAAACAGAAAAATTAAAAGCCAGAGCTTGTGAAGTAAATTTTTTTTCAACTAATCATTTCATATTATTAATTAAAATATTTTTTTTAAAGATATTTAAAAAGTTGTGTTCTTTGACGGGTGAAAGATCACATGCTCAGAGAACTGCAAAAAAATCAATTGTTTTTAATGGAACCGATTATCCAGAGTTCAACAAAGTTTTGCAGGATTTTATAAATAAAGCGAAAAAGTTCCCAGATTATGCCGATATTTTTTGTTGTGTTCGCTATTGTAATGAGAATTATTCCTTTGGACTTAGTGAAGAAAAGTTAACACAAGTTTGTAAGCGAGTAACATTTTCACAAAAGAAATTATTCAATTTATTTTTATACA
The DNA here is from genome assembly GCA_947359355.1 of Acrocera orbiculus. Lineage (NCBI taxonomy): Eukaryota > Metazoa > Arthropoda > Insecta > Diptera > Acroceridae > Acrocera > Acrocera orbiculus. The sequence goes on from OX375757.1 coordinate 8,998,435, forward strand.
TTTTAAATGAAAAACTTTGCCTGCTATAATTGTTATTCAAACGGGATTTAAGGTATCCTTATACGGTATATGGAAAATAATATAATATAATATGGATTAAGGTATAACCAAATGGTTTTGACAAAATGTACTGTGGAGATTTGTAAAACAACAAAATTCGTGAACTTGAAAATATTCTTTTCAACTCATGTCTAATGTTTATTTACACTGCTTCTAAATTAAACGTAAAAATAATTAAATTAACTGTATAAATCACCTCAATTATGATTAATTTCTAACATGTTTGGTCTTCATCATCAAATTCTATAAGAAAAAGAGATTTTGATTTTTAATTAGGTCCCTTCATGCTCATTAGTTAATTTCGTCGTTTACTTATTGACAAAAAACCTTTTTCTAGAATTTTTAAATGAATTTCAAATAAATGTTTCCCTTTTTTTAATTTTTTATAGTATATTAGAAAAATTATTATAATAAATATTAGTGGTAGGGTAATTCATCCATTATTTATCCTTTTTTATACCTATTTGAAATATTGAAAACAATTAGAATATATTGTCTGCTCTTTTATTACATATATATACATTTATTTTGTACACAAATATTGTGTATAAAATTAAGCCATATATAATGGAGACAGAGAAAGATGTATCGACAGACAAAATAAAATTCTCTCAACACAGAAAATTATTTTATAGAATAGACAGATATGAAATAATTTATTTTAAATTATTTTCAGCACAAGATGCTTTTACAAAAATGGGAGAGATATTAAAACGAAGGCGACAAACAGAACTCTATGAAACTGTAGATTATTATATTGGACAAAATGCTGATCCAGCAACATCAGATGCAGCTTTACATGCAAAACTTTCGGAAAATAAAAAATTTCATTCGAAAATTTCTACAATAATTGATCAGTAATTTAAATAAAACAATGAAAATTTTAATATTATAAAATTTAATTTTAGATTTGCTGCCAAACAAGATGGACTACACACTGAGCCATTATTAAATAATAAAAACTCATCAAGTGGTACTAGTAATAAACATAAAATACATAGAGAAAACAAAAACCAAATTAAAGATATACAAGGAGATATATTGACTAGTCAGAATGCCATAGAACGTTCAAAATCGAAATCACCTCTAAACAATCAAACAAATAGTGTTGATGAGATTATTATATCTGATGAGGATTCATAGTATTCGTTTTTTAGTTTTAATTTTTGTCATTTTGTTTTTTCTTGGTTAAAATATAATAAGTTTAAAAATTGTTTGTGTTTGAACACAGCGATTATCGATTTCTAGTACAAAATATTAGGCAATTCTTAAGCTATTACCTATTTTGGAAAATCAAAAAAAAAAAAGAATTTTCTTTCTTCAAACTAAGTTTTTTCATATTATAAGCATAAAGGCATTCAGCAATGAAGGACTCTGAATATTTATAACTGAACAAAATCTGTATAAGTATTTACATTAATTAGCAATTTATTTTTACCTCTTACGAGAAAACAATTGGTATTCACAAATACAAGACATCTAATAAATTATTTAATTTTCTTAATTTATACAAATTGTTTTTAATTAAAAATCTTAATTATTTGTGGCTTTAACTTTTATAACATAGAGGGTAAAATTTTTCATTTATGATTTGTATACGGATAGCATACTGTAAATTATGTGTGAGTTTTTGACATACATATGTATACTATAACAAAACTACTTAATCCAGGACAAGAAATAATTTATATTAAATGTGTTGTTAAGGATTATTTAATAATATCATTGAACTAGCAGTTTTTTCCGAATTTAAAAATCAATCAGAATTAAAATTTTGCCTATTAACTGACCGTCTTATAAAAATTTTTCTTCTTCAGATTGTCTGTCTTTATTTCTTAAGATGCCAAATGTTCTTAATGTGATGGGCTATAAATTTCATTTAATTAAAACATTTGAGCATTTCTAATAAAGTTTTATAATTCTTTATGAAAATAAGCTTACTATTTTTACTGTTGGGATTAAAAATAACAACATTTTATTGTAATAATAAAAAATAAATACTATTTTAAATCATAAGGCTTTGTTTTATTCCCGTTAAACTCTTATTTTCAATGTTCATACTTTTTATTTTAAACTAGTTTCTATATTGATTTAAATTTTAAATGTGGTCCCAGCCAGCTTGACATAACTGTATTGTTTAGCTTAAGTCATAGTCCCGTGGTTCATAACTAACAAAATCTTTTTCTATTTCACTTAAATTGCCACTATCCAATGTTTGCTGTTAAAGTTGCTAGAAATGGTGCTTGATATTGCACGGGAAGGAAGCTCTGTGGAGTCATGTTTCCTAAATGCAAAATGATTCCACGGTAGTAGTTCTATAGCCTATATCGAAATAAAACAATTTTAGTTAAAAATCTTTGGTTTATTAAAATAATTCATACTATACTGTTGTACAAATGGCATAGAGAGGTATTAATTTACTCTAGTTTGACAAAGAGAACAATATATTTTTCTTCTTTATGAAACACATTTTAATTTACTTATTATTATATAATATATAAATATAATTGTTTTGTGGCATGTGTTATTACCATAAGTTTAAAAAAACTTAAACAGCTGCATTATCTCTTCAGATTAAAACAAACCCTCATCTACATCAAAATAATTACAATAATTAATAATTAAAATCAATAGAATATTGGATAACAAGTAACCCAAGATAATTATTAAATATCAATTACACCAATGTAATATGATCAATGAAAAATGGAGGTTGGTAAATTCAGCCAACTTCCATCGAATGAAGCTATATCGCGTTGCTATCAGTTTCAAGTAATCATTACTCGATAAGATTGCATGTGAACTAATGTAAGTGAAAAACGAAAAAACCAAAAATTGTATTGTATTTTGAAATAAAAAAATGGATGGTAAACATTTAGAAATAGAATATTCTCCAAGCGAATGGTCCAAAAGATTTTCTAATAGTAGTCAAATTTTAGAGGCACACGCAGATTTTTCAAGAAATGGTAATAATTATATAATTATATAGAAAATAAAAAGTATAGACATATGTGACATAAATGTGGATATTATTTAAATAAATGAGAAAAGGATTTTTCTGTTTTTTTAAAAATATTTTCAAATCAAATTCTCAAATATTACTTTTTTAATTGAATAATAAAATCAGTCAATGTGTTTTAATAAATGCAGAGATTAAATCTCTTTGGTTCTTAAGTATAAAAAATTTTTTTTCTAGAAACAGAACGAAATCTTCAAAAGTATAATTGTGTGAAAAATATTCCATATGGAAAAACTAATAGGGAAATGCTTGATATTTACTTTAAGGAAACTCAGATAGGTAATAATGAATTTTTGTTTTTTATTGAAATATCTTTAAGATATACCAATTAGGAGCATCAATATTTGCTTACTTACATGGTGGCTATTGGCAAGAACTTAGCAAAAATGAATCAGGCTATTGTGTTTCACCATTTGTTGAAAAAGGTTATCAAGTAATTGTTGTTGATTATGAATTATGCCCTAATATTGACCTAGATGGTATAGTTAAACAAATATTGAAAGCAATACAGTGGATACTTGATTATGCTAAAGAAAAATATGCTGGGTAAGTAAATGTTTTTTATTTGTTTGTTTAATGGTAGACATTTTTTTACGAAATACGTACATTTTTATGTATAAAGTTCTCTTTTAAATTTAAATGAAAGGTAACTCAATGTTTTAAAACTTTTAAAATGTTTATTATCCACGCCAAGATACTCATGCGTAAATGATTAATGAAATTTTCCTCATTATACGAAATGGTGAAAATCTGCTCTTATCAAAGGTAATTAGAGCCCAAATAGTTATAGCCAGCAATTTTTAGTTTTCGTTTTCTTTTTTCGAAAATATTTATCATTGCGATCAGACTGACATTTCAATACGGTTTTAATGCAATGATTTTTCTGGTAAAAAAAATTAAACTTTTCCCAGTTTACCAGTCAGCAGGGATTTGAACAGTATTTTACTCTAGGTTAGTTTCATTTTGACGATCAAGTTTTTATTTAATTGATTAAAAATTCTTATTCCTTTTTGTATTATAACTTTATCTAACAATGATATTTTGTACTACTATAATTTTATTATCTTGTAAATATGTTGGCAATTACCTCCCCATAGCACAAATAGTTGAAACTGTTAAAGGGGCGAGATTCAAGAAGGACAAACATTTGGCAGCATTTAGGACAGAAGGGTGAAATAAAAGGCAACTAAATGGGTCTCGGAATGACAAAAATCATTCGCAATATATTTCCAAATATACATCAATAAAATCTTTAAGTAATAATAATAGGTTAGTTCTATGCTTGTAAGGTATACATCTTTAAAAGTTAAGCATAAGTCATTGGATCCAAAAAATAAAAAATAGCCTTCTTAGCCGATTTTATTACTTTTGCTTTCTTCAGACTGGAATGTTCTTTCTCAATAAATGATGGAACCGTCTTCAATTAATAGTTATTACGGAAGTTAAAACTAAATATAATTGTGAAATAAGCAAATAATTTGTCGTGTATTGTTATGTAAACATGAAAAGAAATGTTGACTTATCAACTTCTTTGCCAGATAATTTAACCTTTATTTAAAATATAATTTAGACCTTTATTTAAGAGAAAAATTAACCAAAAAGTAATGAGTAATAAATTATAATAATTAAATGGACACCTAAAACTTTATTCATCTTTTTTCCTTTACAGAAAAGTGATTCTTTGTGGTCATTCAGCAGGAGCTCATTTGATTGCTTGTGCTTTAGCTAATTTAACGGAATTATCAAATTCATATTTGTTAAAATCTGTTATTTTAATTTCAGGAATTTATGATTTGAGAAATATAAAAAATATCTATGTTAATAAAAACAATATTTTAGGCTTAAATAATTTAAATATTAAAAGTTTATCTCCGTCATTTTTAAAATTTACAAATTTAAAAAAACATAAATTAACAATATTTATATTTGTCGGAGAAAATGAAAGTCCCACATTTAAGGAACAATCAGGAAAATTTTATGAACATTTAAAACATGAACAGTTATCAGTAAAATTTAAGATTATAGATAATTGTGATCATTTTAACATAGTGGAATATTTATCCAAAGATGATTATGAAATTGTTCAAACAGTTTTAACATTGTGAACTTTTTTTAGGTTCTTTTTTTTTGCTTAATTATTCCTAGTTAACGCATTTATTTATGCTTTTGAATAAAATAAAATATTAATACTTTAATATTTTTAAATTTTATATAGATATAAAACTTTCTTATTATTTATTTAATAAAATTTTGTAATAGTAGTAGTTATTATTATCTATATACTAAACAAGATTCTTTATTCAAAGGTGTTGGACTTGAAATTTAACTATAAAAATTTGAACATTTTTGGTGAAAAATTATTAAATAGTACAAAAATTTAAAAACATTCAATTTTTTACCAAGCCTAAGTTTTTTTTGAAGTTTCCACTGAGTCATGAATTTTGGTAATAAAACTAACTAACTAACAGAAATACTATGTATGTACAAATTCTTAAATATTTCAAAAATATTTTAATTAAAGAGAAATGGAGGTATTTTTTTTTTGGTAAGCCTATAAAATCTTGAATGATTATATATATGAGATATTAGAGTAAATTTAATGCTTATATATCCCGAATTAGCTAGAAATTTTTATTTTAACTCAACAATAAAACAATCTTTAAAAAATTAAATATAAAAATAAAAATATTACTAAGGAAATTACCCCTTTTTATACAACTAAATAGTTCACTTGTTGTTAAATACGATTTACTTATTCTCAAAATATAAAAATAACATGAAACGGTCTCTTTTTCGATCATGAAAAAATGCATGTAATGATTTTATAATTTTAATAAAATATAATTGTGACTGACCACTTTCTGTACACTAATTTTCTGAAAATTTTTCACTCTTTAAGGGGACTATTCCCTATTTTTTCCAAGTCGTCAAATGGTTCTCTAGTCCGATATAAAAAATATGAGAATGACGATTTGTGAGTAAATTTTTAAACATGTTTAAATTGTTACTCACAAAGGCCATTTCCATATACTCTACATTGAACGAAAGAGCTATTTGACGATTTGGAAAAAATAGTGAATAATCCCCTTTAAACTTTTGAATCAATTTTTTAGCTTCAAACTGATTGCTAACAATTCCAAAGAGAAGTCTTTTATGGTGCCCAATGAAATCACGATAGTATGATTTTCAAGGTTACATTCCTTTGTTTTACTTTAATATCATGTAAATTTCTGCTAAATTTTTCTATCCCAAACAATTAATGAGAAGTAATCAAAGAACTAAAATAATACCAAAGCAAAAAATAAGAAATAGTAAGTTCAATAAAATTACTTATTCAAAAATTTATTATGAATAAATATCGTACAATATCTATTACAGTTGAATTTTAAGTATAAGAAAAATTTCAAATAGTTAACTATTTTATTAAATAAAGAATGTTTAATAAAATTATTGTATAAAAATTTAACTAACTGTAATTCCCCACAATAGATATCCACTATTTCCAGACATTGAAACTTCAGGATGTGTTCTATTCGGCAATACTTGATACATTCGTAACCAATTTGATGTTAAATGTAATCCTGTTACATTACTTGAAGCTTTTAAATCTACATAAATTTCCATTAAAATTTCACGTGATAGATTAAATATAACAATTGGACGTGATGGCTTAAGAAATGGTAGAAGTTCATTTAAAATATTAGAAGGATGCTCCCTTGAAGCAATTAATAAGCTATCAACTTTATTTTTTAAAATTTTACTAGCCCGGTAATTTTCAATTTTCCATTTTGGTAATGAGTCAGCAGTAAAATTACGTTTTTCTTCTATATCATTATCTAATTTAATTTTTTTTTCTGGTATACAAGTTTCAATATTATCCTTTTCGGAATTTTGAATTTCAATTGTTTGTGTATTTTGATAACATTCTCTTAGAATTGAATATATATTAACGGAAATACAGCGTTCAGATTGCTCTAATGGTAAATTCAAGGCTAATATAGCCTGTTTTTGTGGTTCATTCCCTGGATGCATATGAATAATATTAGCATCAGTTTTACTACCAATTGAATTAAGATATGTTGCAGGTAACAATCCATTTGTACCAGATTCATATAATAAATGATTCCCAAAACATGAAATTCCGGTATAAGAAATAATTTGTGATAATGTATCCATTCGTATACCCATAACTTTATCAGGATCTTGTCTATAATAAATTTCACATAGTAAACGTATTGTTGGCTTCTTAATTTGTATAAATTCAAAATATTTTTTTTCTTTCTTTTTTAAATATTTTTCCTGAGCGTATTCAGTCTTAGAGTTAAAAGTTTTAGAATTTTCAACGATTTTTTCTAAAATTTCCACACAACCAGTTCCATCCTCCCTTAATTGTGCTATATCCTCCGTTTTAAGACCTTGTGACTGACTGTCGTCTATAATATTACGATTATCTTGCCCACTTTCAATTATGCACATTTTTTCACGTATATTTCTCATTTCAATTTCAGAAACATTATCTAATTCATAAATTTTATTCTTTGTGTCTGTCGGTATCATTTTAAATGTCGTACAGTATGGTTTCCCTTCAATATTATTTAGTTTTATTTTATCTTTTCCCAAAATAACGATTGAGTCAACACTTGAAAACTTATGCACTTTGGTATATTTTTGTCTTTGGATAATTATGTAGTCTCCTACATCAATAATTTCTGAATTTGAATTACACATCACTCTTTCTATAGTTAAAATCCACTATATTTGTTTGACTTTACTTTTTGTCATGTGCTTGTAGCAATTTTTGCACGTTCAGTTCCTTAAGGAAACTAGAATTTCTTTAGGTAAAATAAAGTCAAAAGAAATAATCAGATGGATCAATTTAAGCAATACATCAGTTTTTGTTTCATGTGTGGTTTTTATACAAAAATATCCATTTTATCTGGTTTTATTAATTTTTTTTAGAGAAATCTAACCTAAAATTATTACAATTCAGGATTGAATGCTCGCTTGGTTTGATGATGCTAGAAGCTATATAATTTGACACTTCTTGCTTAATTATTTCTAGTCATTTAATAAACATATCTACTTAAGTTTTTAAATATTTGAAGATGGCTAAACATCATCCAGATCTAATATTTTGTAGAAAACAACCAGGAGTTGGTATATATTTTTTTATTGTAATTATATATATTTTTTTTTCTATCTTTTAAACAAATATTTGTTTTTTTTTTAGCAATTGGACGATTATGTGAAAAATGCGACGGAAAATGTGTAATATGTGATTCTTATGTACGGCCATGTACATTGGTCCGAATATGCGATGAATGTAATTATGGTTCTTACCAAGGAAGATGTGTAATATGCGGTGGACCAGGAGTTTCTGATGCTTATTATTGCAAAGAATGTACCATTCAAGAAAAAGATGTAAAAATATTTCAACGAAAAATTGATTTAAACTTTTATTCAAATATGAATTTTTCTTTTTAGAGGGATGGTTGCCCTAAAATAGTAAATCTAGGCAGCTCTAAAACAGATTTATTCTATGAAAGAAAAAAATATGGCTTTAAGCAGAGGTATATTTCTATATATGATTAAAAAATTTATTTTATAAAAACGTTTTTTCCAGCTATTAAATAATCCATCATTTGAATAATTTTTCACATCAACACAGAATTTAGTTTTAATTAGGTTAAGAAACCAAATTTTCTGTACAAACTCTTTTTAATAAATGTTTACTATTTTAATGTCTGCATCTCTTCCTGGTATTTCATAAAGTTCATCCATTACTTATAATTACGAATATGGTGCAAGCTTTGCTGTTTTGGTATGTGGATACTTATATGCGCTATGAATCCCAATGATTTTGATATGACTGGGATCTGGGTCAATTTTTGCAAGTGTGCATCTAATTCTCCGTCAGAAGTTGTTCTACTTTAATTAATGCTGTGTAGATTTGGGGCCCTACAGGTTTGCCTCTTAAGTCATAAAACTTAATTAAAATTAGGAAGTTCATTAAAAAGTACAAGCCTGTCTCCTAAAGGAGTTTCTAGTTTGGATAAATACTTTTACTTATAAAAAAACTAAAGTAAAATTAACTTAAAACTCAAAGCGTATACGATAATACATCCTGAAAACTTAATTTTAAACATGGGCCTTTAGTTGAATTATTTTCAATTACAGATTAGGTTATTAGGTTATTAAGTATTTTACTATATTACGAGGATTATTAATGATAAATCATATGTAGTTCATCCTTAACTAAGTTTAGTAGCTATTTACAAGGGGAATTTTCTTATTTTGTAGAATATTGGAGTTTATGTAATAGAAAAATGTGAACGAAACTTCGATACTCCATGCCCTTGCTTAACGTTTCCGAATACTTTAAGGGAAAATGTCTTTGGCATAAGTATACTCGCTGAGCTTTGTTTTTTTAATATTTCAACAAAATTTTAATTATTTCAAGGAATTTTATTGAAATGTTTTATTTAGATTTCATCCTTTGATACTTTATACTATATATGATTGTTAAATAAAACATTAATTTTAGAGCAGACTTTATTGAAATACATCCATTAAGCTTAACTAGAAATTTCTGAAAGAAATATGTTATTAGAAACATAATAAAAGCCGAAATTAGAGCATACTTGGATAAAATGCCATCCTTTTTAGCAAGCCTAGCGATGCAATCATCAGATTCACCCATTCGTCTAATAGCTCCACAAATTGCATACACTTTAGAAGTCTCTGCCATTTTACCAGTTTCTGGATCTACTTCGACAATATTTAATTGCACTGATGCATGATCTTTAGCATGAATAATTCTATTGCTCGCAGAACTAGTTATATATGAAGCTATATTTTCTGTAGAAATTTAAAATTATAATTTTATACCATTTTCGTGGGCAATATAAATCAACGAATTCTCCTTGATCATTTTCCATTTTGTTATTATTTTTGATAACTTTTATTAGTTTTTACCACGCACGAAAATTCTAGGTTATATCGATGTCACGGAAAAGGGAAGTTGGTATCACTGGTTTAACTTACACATAATTCGAAATTCGAATTAGACAAAGTTGCGTTCAGAGTAAAGCACTCAAACCGTAAGGTTGGCTGCCACTTGCACATTTTTCATGTCGATAAAAAAATTAATTAGTTTACAATTAAGTAAAATACTTATTAGCTTTTATTATCAAAAAAATTAATATACAATGGTAATAGTAATGAAATATCGCGATATAGCTAATGGAGCTGCAATTTTAGTTGAGTTTCTGAAAACTACTTTTATGACCCAATTACAATAAAGCGGTTTGCGGAGCGGAAGCGATGACAGCAAAGGAGAATCCATCAACAAATGGGAGCTGACACAATGCGAACTGCGCTAGAAAGTAAAAAGCTCAAGTATAGACCTAATTTCGACTTCAGCACGCGGTTTGTTTGTGCAAATTATCAAAGATGGCTCTGCTTTGGTAGTTTTGAAAATATTTTAATAGGATCATTTTACAACGATCATCTTCACAAGATAATTAGTTTTATGCAGTCATATTTTTTGTTTAGATTGCAGTTTGTGCTATTTGTTTAAGCAAATATTTTCAATGTTTTTTTCTATGAGTGAGAGTAGCTGCATTACTTTTGATAAAATAAACCAGCTAAATAGCAGAGCCATCTCTTATATTTTGCTATAAAAGTCGGCAATATATGTAAACCGCTCCGAGTAATTGTGAAGATTAACGTTAATTGCCTTTGCACCTTTACTCTTATCTCTCCCTCTCATCACCAGAAAGTACTTTAACCAATTTGATTATTTTAACCAACCAACTCCCATTTTTCGCAGTGTAAAAATTTCAAAATTGATTTTATCAAAAGCAAAACAGGCCAAACATGTTAATTATATATTTTCCACATTTTACAAAGAGTAATTTTCCAATAAGGAACAGGACTGCTTCTAAATGCTAGACTTTTACATTAAAAACAATAATAAAATTTTTCTGTTTTTAATTCCATATCTATATTTTTTTGTCAACTTTAAAAATAATTCACGATATAGTTACAAATACGACAACCAAAATGAATTTGACGTTCATCATCATGGTATTAATATTAATTTCACATTATTCCAATTAATCTTTTAAATTTCAAAAACTATCCTTTTCGTTCAGCAAATAACAAATTTTGGCAGTTTGAGAGTGCTTCGGGTATCACACCATTTCTTTAAAAATCTTTATCCAATAAAATATTTAAAATAATTATTTTGAAGAATTAAACCTATTTCTAGATGAATCATAATTTTACTAAAATACATTTAATTTTTTAGAAAAATACATCAAATTGAAGGAAGTGTTTTTTCATATTGAAATAAACTAAATGAAAATTGTGTTCTAGATTTTAATAAAAGCTATTTTTATTATAATTTTAACAAATAAACTAATCCTTGAAAACAATTATTATTTGCAATAAATAATAAATTAAAGCCTGTAACTATTATTAAATTTTATATACAAAAATTTTCTAAAAAAAACATATTATTATTTCAAATATAAACAGTTATTTTATTATTACTACAGAGACCATCAATTTCAACATTTGCCGTAAAACGATCGCTGTAGAACAGTCATCTCTGATAGTGCAAAGCACTGCATGGAGTGTGGACTTTCCGCTAAAAGGGCATCCGTCAAACCCGGCAACTTTTTTATTAGATAATTACAATGCATCTCACTAAATAAAATTTTACTTTAAAATAAATTTATTTTGCTCTAATTGTTGTTACCGGAAAATCTAATTGAAGTGTCCTGAAAAACTGCAACCAAAAAATACTCCAAAAACAACGAAACCTAAAAAAGAATTTTTTCAAAAAGTATTTAGAATTTTCGGTAATCCAATGATAAAATGCAGAAGATATCTACCACTGATAAATTTTATAACTGAAAAAAAAAAAAATTAATATTAATTTAATTTAACTTTGAAATTGAGGTTAGATTAATAATAATATAAGATAAGATAAATAATTTTAACGTAATATTTTCTATGTTCAATGATCCAATGATATTAAGACGGAAGATATAAATATGCAACTAATTCATCTACAACGGAAAATTCTGTTTTGAAAATATTCACAAATGTTATTTTAAGGAAACCAGTTAAATTGGTCGATGGTAGTTATCAAATATTTCAAGGGAAAATAGTAACTTGTTCAAGCACAGATATTTTCAGGATGGTATGACATCAATTCCTTATCCGCGTGCTCTTGTGAAATGCACAAATTGTTAATTATTTTTGTTCCGTATTGTGTAACCTTAGTATTTAGTAATAAAATACAAAATTAAGAAAAAGGTTTTAAAATAAATTCTAAATAAAAAATTAGGTATATTCTTTAAAAACTTTAATAAATCAAGTACTGTTATCACACGTATCACGTAAGTAAAGTACATTTTTAACATATTTTCTTACTTGCTATTTCCTTAAGATCCCTATTTATGAATATAAATTGATTTCCAAAAAAATACTTGCACCACTGAATCAATTATTTCTAATTCAAAATTTTATAGAGCAAGCACTTCTCGTTCACTCACTTCACCAGTTCTTATATGCACAATCATGACTTAAGTTCAAAAAGAGCCACATCAGCATCTAAATTAATTTTGGAGGAACCAACTAAAAGTACTAGGCCATTAAAAAATGAACTTGGTGATAATCAGTCTACTAAAATTGTGCATAAAATAAGGAATAATTGTGTCAAGAAAACTGTTCGAAGCTATTATGCAAATAGCAGTACAAAAAAAATTGATTTTTTAACCTTGTGGAATATCGTTATATTTTATGTCTTTTATTTTTTTTTTTATTGGATTGTTAAAAGATTATGAAAAGATTTCATTTCGAAATAAGTAAAACATGTTTGCATTCAAAAATAAACTATTACAATGTACAAAAAATAGTCCATAAATGACTAATATACATTAACTAAACGTGCTTTGTGTCTCAGGCATTAAGATCTTTGAATATAGAGAATTTGTCAGTTGAATACTTTGAGATATTTGCTGGGTTATTATTTGAAAAGCCATCTTGAAAGCTTTTAAAGTGATCTGTGTGACATAACTAGGTACGAAATTCTTGAAGAAAATACCCAGGAAGTCTAATAGACTCCACTATAGGCCATCTGTGTGCGTGTAGTTGAAAATTCTTCCTAATAAAGTCTACTAATTCCTAAAAGAACAAAAGGAAAATTTTCCACTTAAGATTCACAGTTATAAGTTGGGAAGGTAGTCTTCAGTATTGAATGAACTCTAAAACTCCAAAATTATCTCGACAAAATGCTTTAATAAATTTTTCAACTGTACAGTCCACCAACGTTATAACATTAAGTCACCGATAACTGCAATTCTTTGAGGTCTAATTAGTGTTGGGTGTCTTTAAATTTAATAAATCCGCTAGTCTCCACTAAATTGGTAATAACCAGCCAAGCGCTATTAAGTCCTAGGAATAGAACAATGACAATCACATTTAAATTAATGATATCGAAGTAAAAAGTTCAAAACTACATGCAAGCTCTAAGCCATTTATTATTAATATCGAAATTAAGAAATATTTTATGACGAAAAAAAAATTAAAAATTAAATAACTTACACAAAAACAGCTTACTTTCTTTAACTTTAAATATAAAATAACGAATAACTTTGACGATCCTCAATTTAAATTTGTATAGTTCGACTTGAACCAATAAAAGTTACAATGCGTGAAATCCTTAACTCATCCGCGACACAAGTGTTAACAAGAAATTAATTAAAAATATATCGATAGCTTTGTAGTCATTCTTCAGTTATAGATTGATACAAAATAAAGTTTCAATTTAAGCTTACATTGTGCAGCTTTATATCTCAGTATACACTCATTTATGTGATATGAATTATTCAATTATATTTGTAACTTTAGTGATAACTGCGGTATCAATATTTACGATAATAATCTACAAACTCCACAATACGAAAAAATAAACTAAACACTAAAAAACTAATCACGAATCAATCATCTATTCTTATATCAAAACCAAGATATCAAAAATGTTCGGCAATAATTAATGTTTATTTGCTTAGACTTAAATTTTGTTTATGATTATTGAGTAAATATAATACTTTTTCTTTTGTAATTAATTTAATTAAAGTTGTTTCTTAAGAGAAAATATTAAACCTCTTCAAATGCAAAACATTCTCAAACTTCTTATACTATTTACTCGATAGTCGTAAACAAAATTTAAAGATTTTTTTATTATTTATAAATAATATTTTTTGAAACTGAACGGAAAGAGTCATTGCTTACCCGCGATAAGGAAAATCATTCAATTATATATATATATATATAAATATATTGCATATAATTGTGTGATGACAGAAACATAAACCGTCTTAAGCTTGTCGTTTTTTTGTTGACAACATGAAAAAGAATAAAGTGGTAGATGATGGGGCCTCTAGGTACTTTGTTCCATTCACTTCAAGTAGTTTTTACTTTAAGTTTAGCAAGTTCGAGAATTTTTGCAAATTAATTTGAAAAATTTTTTTATTTAATATTTTTGCAATAATATAAGGACATTTTGTATTCAGACATTGTTTTTCATTAAAAATTTGAGTTCTTCAATTGGATTAATTTATTAATTAAAAAAAGTGAATCTATTGAGAAGAAAATAAAGTTTAGAAAAAATTATTATAAAATTTTTTAAATAGACAGAGTTTTAATTCAAAGGTTTTGAATAAGTTTTAAGTTATGTGAGTATGTAAATTAAATATGTTCAATTAGTGGGTAGTGTTCCGTTTATTATTGAGGTGCAGCATCCAATCCAAAGTTTTTTAGTTAATAAATTTCTATTATTAATACACTTAACTTAAATTGTGGCTTACCTTAACTTTTTTTCCACAAAAGAAATTTATTTGCATTCTGTGTGTAATAAAGAAACCTTAATTCATTAATATTTCTAATAAATGTTAACACATTAAAAAATGAAATTTGTTGGTATTATCCGTTGAAAGTTAAAATAAACCTGATAATTAAAAAAGTAATATTTTAATAAAATAACAAGTAAAACGTATATTTTATTATTTTCAATAATAACGATAGTTAATTAATTCAAAATTTATAAATTATAATAAAGTGCTTTATTTGCCAATACTCATTTAAAGGATTTTTTCGAAAAAAAATTCCAACAACAGAAAAAAGGAAAAGATATAATCCACAAGAAGGAGGAAGTACAGGAGCCTGTGGTCCAAAAACACATTTTATTTAAAGACAAATTTTATTTAAAAACTGCCGTTTGATTGCAAAATCAACACAATTGTTATAAATATTAATTATTTATTATTAATTTAAAAAGGATGAGATATTGAAATTCAATTATCTGGTAATTAGCTGTGTGGTGTGTACGGGTGTTTGTATAATAAGATATTTTTATATTTGTTTTTATTTTAATCATTTTAATTTTTATTCTAAAAATACTCGTATTGATAATTATTTTAAAAACATTACAAGTTTTGAAGGTGCAGCTGTAAGTTATAAATTTACATTTATAAGTGGAAAATTCAATTTTTACTTTTTCTTACTTATTATTATTTTTCTTTGTTGTTTAATATTAAAAAATTGAGAACAGATTTTACGCTTAACATTGAAATTCTGCGATAAGCTCGCTTACTCTTTAACAGTACTAAAATTTTAAGGGAATTTTTGTGATCAATCAGTAATCTTTATATTGTGAAGCCACTACAGATCCTGTGGATCATCGGGTTCAGCTGCCGCTAAAAGGGCTTGTAAAGATAGTAAAACAGTTCTCAATGTCATAGCAGCCGCCCTGAATTATATTAACTAACAAGTGACATTACATTAGTAACATTTAAAAATACCTAATAATAAACAGCTTATCAATTATCTTTTAAAATATCCAGACAAATTGCCCCAGTCACTGAAGAAATATTTGGATGCCATATGTGGCTTAATTTCATTAGCAGTAGCTACCTCTGGAGTATTCAGATTTAAAGATGACAATGGTATGATATATTTAATTTCAAAACTTTGTTTCTTTTAAACAACATTCCAGAGTCCCCAAGTTAAAATAATCTAAAATTGATTTTAAATATATGATTGTTTAAAAAACAAGAACAAAATATATATACAAATGAAATATATGTAAGTAATCAAAGAATTAAAATTTTACCTTCGGTGGATTAAATGGATAAGTTTCAGGAACTTCAATTTCTAAAAGAAACTTCCCGCCTTCGTATGGGGTGTCAAAGTAATATATATTTTCTTATAACATAAAATTAAAGTCCAATTCTTTTAGGAAATACTCCTAATGTAATTTTCTGATGGGATTTCTATATTTTTTTTGGCTTTGGGTTTCTTCTTTTTGTATTTTAGTTATAGCAGGATGTAAAGGTGGTGATGACGGTGGTGATACAATTTCAATAGACCGACTAAAAGTATTAAATAAATTATATATTATTATTTATTCTAATAAAACATCTTTTTCATGTAATTAAAAGTACCTTAATTTCTTTGATTTTGTAGAAGGTTGCTTACGATGAATTTCAACTGAGGGCCCATCAGACATAGCGGAAATTTACATTTTTTATTTATTGAAATTAAATGCAGTAATAATAAAACATTTCAGAAAATTATTAAAATTCGAGTTCAATTTTTGTAATATTGGGATGAAAAACATGTTGTCCCGCATGTTGTGCTTTTTTGAGAGTCGTTAGACATGGTTAGGTTCTTGGATAATTTTTCAGCGAAATCTTTAACGAATGTTATTCTTAGAGTGTTTGTTTACATTATAATTAATCCATTTGCAAGTATAGAATTCATTGTGGATGAATTTAAAACTTTTTATATAAGTACATCAATTTTGGCTTTCATCAAGCAGTCAGCACTTAGTGTAGCGACAAAATCTCTGGCTAAAAAAGAGTCTGTAATTATGGGTGGTATCAAATCGGAAATGTTCTCCTACAATTCTCAGTCTACTAAAATATGTGAAAATATTACAGATAGTAATATAAAGTAAGTGAGTATTAGTAAGATGTCAAGCATATGAGGCAGATATATTTCTGCCTCAGGAAGGGATTAAAATTTTTTCGAAATTTGCGAAACTCCGTGTTATATTTCACCTTCGCTTACCGTGAAATTGGATGATACCGGCTTCAATGTGAATACCCTGAATGATACGTAATATTATATCAAATTTTTTAATTTTTTTTTTAATAGAAAGAAATTGAAGACATACTACAGAAATGGATCCTGTGAAGTATAGTCTTATCAAATTTTTTAAATAAATGTAAACGTGAATTTTTTATTTTAGTTGATAATTCCATGGCAAATGCCTTTCTTTGATATTTACCCAAACAACTAAACAACTAAATTAAAACACCAATAGTACACCAAAACTTATATTTCCTTTTGGCAAATTGGCATATGTATTTGTTTTGACAATACATATGTAAATACTGGTTCATGTTGTTACCATTTATTTTATAAATAGTGTTCAGTCTAGTTGGCTGCATTTATTCTATAACTAGTCTGTAACTATACTTATATAACTCAATAAAACTTCAAATTTTAGAATTAACCTATATAAAAAGAATATTTTTTAAGATTTTTTACAAGATACTACAAAATATCAAACAGTTATGAAAGTAAAATGATACATATGTATTTAAAATTTCAGATCAAACATGAACAAGAGAGATTCATCCCAACCGGGCTGTTCCAACACCTACTTGCAACCAATGTAAGTTCGATACACATACATACATATGTATATTTATAAACATTTTAGAAAAAAAAGGCGTCAAGGTTTCACTGATAAAGAGGAGGCAGAGATACGAAAATTAATTAAGTGAAAAAAAAAAAAATGACATAAGAAAAAATAGGAGATGAGTATAATGCTAGCCAAATTCTAGTTCAAAGAGTAAACCACAAAATGAAGAAAGAAACTTGGGAAAAGGAAAATTCAAAAATTCTGAAATTAAAGGAAGAACATAAAATGTTAAATGTTTTATTTAATTACACTCTGAAGGAGAATATACAAGTGAGTTAAAAATAATACACTATTATAATTTATAATTAATACTATACATTACATTTTCTTTAATTTCAGCTGAGAAAAGAATTAGATAAATTAAAATTGCCAGAGAGTAAAAAATAAGAAGTTGTTGTTTTTTTTATTTATATAATGTGTTTTTAGACTAATTCAGAAGTCTATTTATAATATAGAGGTAATTTTAATAAATATTATCTATAATATAATGCATAATATAATGTATTTCCAGACCAACGGGTATATTATTACAATTGGTGACAATGTTCCTGGTGTTAATAATGAGGTAATTATAATAAGCTAGTATATATAACGCAGTATAATAAATATATTTTATTTAATTGCAGTCTCAAGGAGAACAACCACTGTCACCAGAGAACCACCAGGAACATGGTGACGATGCAGAAATGTTGAAATGTAGATGGTGTATGCTATCCTGCTAAAAATTTTGAGCGTATCGCAGCAAATCAGTCCGCTGTGCCAAGTTCTCTAAATACTACAAATGATTTTACATATACGATAGATCCATCTCAACCATTACCACCAAGTCCAAAAATGTCTGATTTATACGATTTAACCGAAAATCTAACTGAAATATCACCCAAACAAAACGAAGAAGATGTAATCAGAAAAATCCGAAATGGCTCGTGGTGCTATGGATGATATTTTAGAAATAATTGGCTCCCAAAAAAACAGTCAGCCCTTAAAAATTATGAAGAAATATTTGTTCATAGTATTTTAGCACAATTTGAAGTATGTTTTATCTAATATTTTAAATAAAAAATGATGTTAACATTCCTTTTTATATCTAGAATCTTGCACGTGTATGAATTAATGAATCCATGATTATATATAAACCACTACTGGCTTTATTATATGCATTCTTCGATTCAGGAAACTTAGGAAAAAATCTGGATATTACATGTATTAAGGATATTATGTGTGTATTGCTTGGTCTAATGGCTGAACAGAAAGTAGCACCAATTGATAATGGCGAATGCACAAAATTAATTAATGCAATTTGTTTAAGAATTCTAAGCAAAATTAATTTTACAAACTACAACTGTGCTCTAATACGTTTGCTAAAAGAAAAATGTACCAGTGATGGTTCACTAAAGTTCAAAAAATTAATAATGGGATGTATTCGGCGTAATGTTAAAATAATACCAGAACGTCCAAATGAATTGGACTATGATGCTATTTTGTATGAAGTACATGAGTTCATGTTACTTTTACCCAGTGCCTGGTGGCAACAACCCAAAAACGATGATCCATTTGGAATTGTAAAAAGTATTGTTGAAAATATGGCCAAAATAAAAGCAAACGAAATTATAAATAATCTTAACTTAATTCCTACCAATTCGGAGCTGTATGTTTGCCTATTGCGTATGTTGAAGAGTTTGGAAGTGAATACAGAACAGAGTCAAGAGTTGGAGGAACCGATCAATGAAAAAAAAAATTGTGTAAGGAATAAAATCAAGTGCAAGAAAATGCTTAATGTTCACAAAGAAGTACTAAATGAGGCAGTGAGTTGCCCAATATGTAAAGAAAGCGTCGTGAGAAAATACCAAATATAGTCACATATTAGAAAGAAACACAAAGTTGAAGGTGTGAATACCGGCTGCCCTATTTGCCTTAAAGCATTTAGATGTACCTTTACCTTGTTGCTTTTATCTAATTTTTTCGT
Source organism: Acrocera orbiculus (assembly GCA_947359355.1). NCBI lineage: Eukaryota > Metazoa > Arthropoda > Insecta > Diptera > Acroceridae > Acrocera > Acrocera orbiculus. The sequence continues at coordinate 9,018,265 of OX375757.1, forward strand.
TAACATTTTCAACATTACTCTTTTTCGGAATTGTTTCAACTCTTCCTCAAGATCTTTTTAAGGTGCCTCGGGAGGAGCATTGTCACCACTGTTATTCGCTTCTTTTTTGCATTTTATTGTTACTTTTATTTCGTTTTCACCGTGTTCTTTTAGTTTTTTTTAACAGAATTTTTACCACGGCTTATTTTACTTAATCCCCAATCAGGATTATATTCATAGTCAATTCTACGTTTTTTCCGTCTTTCCTTTACTCTTAATAATTCGCTTAATATAGCTTTAATTTAATCAGGAATATTTGGATTGCGTTGTATATCATCAAGATCTATATCTGGATTTTTTTCCGCAAATGATATTTTCTTGCTAGGAATACAAGTTTGTTTCCTTCTTCGTAGTCGATGAGCGGGAATATCTCCATAGCTAGGGCGAAAGTTGAAAATACGATTCGTTAGTTATCAGTATACATAATATTTGTTTATTCAAAAAATTTTTTTAAAAATACTGTCCAATTTTTTATTCTTTCCATATTCTCCTTTAATAAAACGATTGCAGCCACTAAAGTCCTGATACATAAAAATCAATTTCTTTTATGTTTTTTTAGAGGTTAAAAAAATCTATTTAGAGGTTAAAAATCTATTTATCAACTATTTATTTATCTCTTTTTATTTGTATAGTTTTCTATACTTTAGAATCTATAAATTAGAAGAATTTTGCGTAACAAAGTGTATTTCATGGCTTTTTTATTAGAACGACACAATATTTGAATACTTTTAACATACTCTTAAGTTACATTTTTCAAATTCGAAATAAATTTCAATTAAGAAAAAATTAAAATTTTATAAATTATGTCAAATTTACAAACTTTTTATTGCACAAAATGCCAAGATTATTTGCTTGGGGAGTTTGCAGTTCATCTAAAGAATCTTCTGGATGGGAACCTACATCAATTCCTTTAAGCCAAGTTTGATATTTTTCTGGCTGAAATTTTTTAACAAATCCATCCATTGAAATTCTAATCATATCAGTACTATAAAATAAAATATATTACTTTCAATAAATAAATTTAAGAGATATCAATTAATGTAAATACCTGCCAATGACAATGTGAAGCGCTCTTCCCGTAGTCAATCCAACGAGGCATTGCAAAATTCGTTGCCTCTGCGCAATTAAAACCATTATTATATCCAGCATGGTATCCAAAAGGAAATGTTACAATTATTTCACCAGCTTCCTGGGTAATCTATTAAATATTTAATTAATAATATTTAGTGGAAATGGAATATAATTATTAAAAATTAGTATATTGACTTACTTTATCAAATGGTATATCATTTTCTTTCAATATTTGTGGGCTCATCAATGTCATTTTATGTCTCATAAACGCATGACAGTTTTGATATGTGCGCGGAAAATAGGTATTTGCAACTTTTTCTAATTTTCCGTATTGAGGTGGGACAGCATACCATGTTTTGGGTGCACCGAAATGTAAATAATTGATTGAATATAAATCCATATCTTCGGTATGCCACGGAAATGTTGTCTTCCACATACCGAAGTATAAATACGATGTATTCACACCCTCAATTTTTGTATCTGCTTGGTCTAATATTGTTCCTAAACGATTTATATTCCATTCCTAAATATGAATTGAAATAATGAATTTTATATTATTTAATAAAAACTATTAATACATCAACATCAGCATCAAATAATGTACCGCTTACGACGGCCCCATATATCGGTGGAACATTTTTAATATTCTTCCAAAATTTTTCCTCTTTTTAGTTGTTTTTAATGATCAATGCGTTTTTTTATGTTTTTACCTTTCTGTTTTTGCTAATTCACTAAATTCTTTTACATCCATATCTTTCTCTATATCAACTATAACTTTTTGATATAGACCCTGCTTCCCGGTGATTACCTCTCAAAGTTGAGGGTTAATATTGATACTAATATTGTTTACATCATACCCTTCCTTTCGTGGCTTCCATTCCTTCGGTGGAATAACCTAATTTCGTTTGAAATGCAAAAGGAAAAAAAAAAATAAATAAATAAAGAGAACAAAAGTTTAAATTAGAACAATGGATAGTGACTACTATTAGTCAGTTAGTTAGAAAAGCGTTACACTATAATGTTTGAGTGAATAGCGCGTTTTCCACTTTAGAATGCCGCCAAAAAAAACACTAAAAATCCCTCTCTGAACTGAATTTTTCATTCTTTTAAAATAACACTTCTAATATTTTAACAATATATTTATTATACTACTTTGTAATTATGAATACAAATTTTCAACTATTATTTAATTATTAAATTTTAATATATTTTATTCTAATTTTAATGGATTTTAATTTATTCTAATTCTTAATTTATCAATACATAAAATTACTACATTTTAAGAATTTACCTTACAAAACTCTTAGAAAACAAAAATTATTATTTAAAGTTTTATTTTTTCAATAATACATAGATTTTGTTATTTGAATTTAAATTTTATTCCGGATTGCATTTTCAGCCATTGTACATGTTTATTTTTATAAATCACTTGGATCTAAGCTCCTGATTCTGAAATTTGAAATTTAATATTAAATTAAATTAAAAAAGTATTAATTATTTACTTAAAATTGCTTTTAGTACTTCTACCTGAAATGTGATAAATGAAATTAATATTAAATGAAATTGAAATAGTATTAATTATTTACTTACAATTATTTTTACATTTTCATTCTGAAATTTAAAATTGTATTAGTATTTTGAATATTATTATTTAATTACACAATTATTTACTTACTGTAGCATTCTTCTCTGTTAACTGTAATTTAAAATTACATTAATATTGTTATAATATTATTTATTTACTTATTTATGAACTTAACAATTTGCGATAATCATCAAGCTGAAATTTAAAATTATATTAATATTTTGAATGTATTATTTAATTACACAATTATTTACTTACCGTAGTAGTGAATTTTAAAATATATGTTATTATTTACATTATGCCATTATTATTAATTATTTGCTCACCGTCCTATATTTGATCTTTATCTGAAATTTAAAATTATATTAGTATTTATGTCATATTAGTATTTGACATGGCCGTAGCGAGGGTGTTGAGCATAGGGGGGTGACGGGTATAGAAAAGCGGATATACCCAGAAATCGTGATGACTCCATATGTGGCATGTGGGTGGAAAAATAGTAATATCAGTGTGTTCGAATCAGCTTTTATAGAATTTTATTATAACAAAACAAATATAAAACAAATAATTACTCTAAAGAATTTTTGGAAATTATCACAGTTAAACGATCGCAAAAATAATTCTTAAAAAAAGTATTAAGTACACAATGAGCATTGTCTTATTTATATAAGCGCTTCTTATCCATAGAATGATAGATTTCAAAATTTAACTCTGCGATGTTTCAATACCGACCATTTCTCAACGACTTCACGCAGGCTAATTTTGTCAAAATTATCTTTTAAAGAATGTAACAACATGAACGCATTTAAACGATCATCCACATTGTTGTACGTAAATAATTCAAAACTAGTTTTAATTTACTAAATGAGCGTTCACAAGAAGCTGATAGCACCGGAGCAGTCAAAATAAAACAAACAAGCTTATGCGCCAACGGAATCACCTTACGCAATTTAAACACTATTTTAGAAATATCTCCAAAATTCGTTAATTCTGTATATGAATCCAAAAGAATTTCTAATTCAGCAAGCAAGCATTCTGGTTCTTCTGTGAAAATTTTGGGTCTAATTGCACAATAGATTTGATTAATTTAATCGCGACGTTTCTTCTGTTAACTGGAAATTTGAAAATTTTTTGAATAGGTACAAACATTGTAAAAGTTTCTTTCATATTGTTGTCAATACAACTTGTGAAAACTTGCAAGACAGATCTAAATTCCTTGTTATAAACTCAAAATTAGTAGCTGTTTCTGGGTATTCATCATACCTTTTTGGTATACGACGTGTTCTGTAATGCTTTGAAAAATTATGCTCAGGACTCATATCTAGTTCTTTCGCAAATGTAACTGAGCTGTTTATCAATCCAAACTGTGAATTTTGATACATTTATTCCATATGGAATTCAAAAAACTTTGAACGCCAAATTTCAAAATTTATTAGTAAATAAAACAAGGTATGAGTAATCAAACGAAACCATTATATCTACAAAATGGGAATTTTTGATAAGCACTTATTTTATTATTTTTTATCGTTTAGCACTTTCCAAATAGCTATGGCGAACTCTTATTTAGTCAATGTTTTGTCACAATGATTTATAGTTTGAATCACTGTGATTTAAAAACTGACTGCAGTGTTAATTCTAATAGAAGAAATAATCAGTGTTAAGTTTTTTACAATTATACTACTTCCTCACTATTTTGATTCACTTGGTATCATTTAATTAGCGCTTTCAACCAAAAATCTATTAGATATTTTGGGAAGTGCTAACTCACATATTCACAATCGAATTCAAAAAGTTTGAAATAAAAAAACAATTAAAGAAATCAATGTTACACCTATCATGTGATAGGTGTAATCTCAGAAACTCCAGAATTCGTGAATCCATATCAAGTTAGTTTCATATTTGAATTGCACGATAGAATAACTGAGATTTGCCAACTGCCAACTGTTTTGGGGGGGTGTCACACCCCCCGCTCGATACTCCCCTGCTAAAAATGAAGTTCTTCTGTAGATAAATTCTACATAATAAAATACTTCATTATAGAGAGGAAACAGTTGAAAAAAGTGTAATTAGAATCATGTTTTCAAATTTTCTTTTCCTAACACAAATCAGTTACTTTTATTTTCAAATACATCTAACAATGTTTTCAAGATATTTTTCAAAATTAAATTTATTTATAATATTTATGATTTCTTTTCGGGAGACCTAAGTACGATTGGTATCATATTTACTGGCTTGGTTATACCTAATTTAATATCAGGAATTTTATCATGATAGCTTCGAGGTATGATGGCCCAAAACGATTTTTTCAGAATGATCTTTTGATTTCAGGGCAGAAATCACAATATGATAAATCAAGCAAATACATTGGTTTTGGAATGATGTTGATCGAATTTAGGTGAAAAAGCTACGATGAACATGTAAAATATGAAGAAGAGCATTAGCCGAAAATTTTAACTTCATAGTACTGGCCTTTTTTGGTAAATAGCTTTACAAAAATGACGCATAATATATAAATAATAAACTGTGTTGGTAATTTAGCTGGATGGAAGGTTTTCTCTCTTAAAATATTATTGCGGCAAGGATGCTGTAAATTAAATTAGATATCGGTATTGGTTTTTTCAAATATTTCTTAATATTTTTTATTAGTTTTTCTAATATTTTTATTTAGTTAATTAGAAAATCTGGTTTTAAAAGGGCATTACACAACAACATGAACCATACATTACACAGAAGCTTTGGTAATTTAATAATTTTTTGCAACTAAAATATTGATATAGGCCTCCTAGTTTTTCAATCCAGTTCTTGCAGGCTTTTTTACTATGAGCCTATTCGATATCAATAGTCTATGCTTTAAAAATTTGCTTTATGAGTTATAAAGTCAAATAAATAGAATTTCTATTTTTAGCTTTAGCTGCATAAAATATGCTATATACTTGTACATATAAGCTGAATGTAATTTTGACTGAAATCAATAAAATTTATGCTAAATTATGCTATGATAATTTTAGTATACCACAAATATAAATAATAATTCCATTATACTAGGCGTATACAAAATACAGTAATCATCAACTCATATATTATATAACATACGTTTTTTAGATCGTTTAAGAATTAATTATTTAAGCAAATGATGCTTATCTCGAAATGGTGATTAGTCTATAATAACACATGTCACCTTTTGCTTATTATTTTGATTGGATTAGTAAGAAGTTGTAGTAATAAATTTTTTACTTTGGGGGTTAATAATAACTACTTGTGTTAACGAAAACTGCCAGAAAAAGCTAAACTTGTCTTTTTATATATAATATAAGAAATCTAAATTTTTTTACATTCAAAATGTGTTTTAAACGATTAAGTATACATCATTTGATAAGTATTATCTGTGTTGGTTTATTTATTTTTCTGTTAAATTATTATATTCTTAGAAGTTTTTATGAAAAAAATTTTGTATTTTTAACGCTAGAAAATAACCGTCCAGAAAATTATTCTTTATATATACTGCCTACTCAAAATTATTCAAAGTTATGGAGAATAATTTTCACTTATCAACGAAATATTGTGCATAGTGAAACGAAAAATCTATTATTTTCAGACGGTTACAAAAATATAACTAATTTAATATCAGAAAAAGGTGGAAACCCAATAAGAAGTATTATATTTTCAACATTTAGATCTGGTTCAACATTTTTTGGTGAAATTTTCAATTCTTTGCCAAGTAATTATTACCACTATGAACCTCTTTTTAATTATGGTAATGGTCAAGTACGTGGCAAATCGAATACTACAGAAGCTTTAATAAGGCTCAAAAAATTACTGAACTGCGACTATAATGGAATGGAACCCTATTTGAAATATGAACAAAATCATTCCTATTTTTTAAAAAATAATATTCGCTTGTGGCAGGTATGCAAAAAGTTGGGAATATGCTGGGATCCTAAGTTTCTGACGAAGTTTTGCACACTATTTCCTATGCAAAGTATGAAAATAGTAAGACTTCGATTAAACAATGCAAAATTTCTCTTAGAAGATCTAAAGTAAGTATTTTTTATCTATATATTAAATTCAATAAATTTGTAGTTTTTCGTCAAACCTTTCTTGTGGTTTTTGAATGGTTGCATCGTACGTTCTTTTTCACAAAATTTGGAAAGTTAAATATTTCAGCCATTTTTATGTATTAAGTACTATTTTTCATATAATTCAGAGCTATACTATATAGCATTTGCTCAAAAGTGCGAAAATAACAATTGAATCAGAAGAAATACTTGTCAACATCGAATTAACAGATAACATCAATGGATTTAACAGCCTTGCTCTGCTTGTGATTTTAAAATGGTTGATTTTTTCTATAAAAAAATCCACCTAACTTCATACAGAAAAAATTTCTGTTTACACTTTAAACAGAGTAATACAATTTTCGGCAAAATTCTAAAAGGAATATAAAATTACTTACATTATTACTTTTTTCATACCTATTAGGGGCATACCGGGAAAATATTTAAAAAAATGTTGAAATGGAGTACACAATATATGAAAATATTAGTAAGACTTTTATACGATATGAATAGATGAAATATTTCATAATTTTCTGTCCGGACATACGGATGGATATTCAACAGATTATTGAAATTCGTTCAAAGTCCGTATTTCTGAGAGTCCATAAAAATATTTGCTGTGATCAAATCTGTTTCATATTTTACATGTTTCATTTACTGTTTCTGTATTGTATGTGAAACAAAAACTTTTAAACTTCCCTAAATTTTCTGTGTTGTTTTGGTGAGCAGTTCTATAAGCGTTTTATGAGACAAGCTTAAAATTTATTGACTTTGATAATTATTTTACGATTCTTTTAGAAACATATTATTCATTTTAATTAACAAATTTTATTATATTTATTGTAAACAACAACACAGTTTAATTAAGCCTGAGTAAAGCATATCTTAACTTCAAAGCCCAAAGTTCTTCTGTTCTATAAATTCAAATACTTTACCCTCATGTAAAGAAATCTATTAGGTGAAAAATTTTTAAAATGCATGGATATTAGAAGCTTATACACAGTAAAAAAGACAAAAGCTTAAAAACATTAACATAAAAACGTGGCTTTCTAGTTTTAAAATATGCTGCTAAAGATTTTATTTTCAGTTTAAATGTAAAAGTGATATATTTGGTGCGTGACCCTAGAGGAACGATACATTCACGTCAATATAGAGATTGGTGCACTAATACAACAGATTGCGGTAATACTAAGTTATTATGCAGTGATTTGGTAGAAGATTTTCATGCTGCTGAAATATTATACCAAATGTATCCATCCCGATTTAGGTAATCAGTAGCTAAAGTTGTATTTTATTAAAGTAAATATATCGTTTTTTAAATTTTAGAATTATTCGATATGAAAATTTAGCATTGGATGTATATAATATGACTGAAAAAGTTTTAAATTTTTATGGATTCTCATTTCATCACAATGTTAAACACTATTTAAAATTGGGTAAACAAACTCAAAAAACTCATTCAATAAAATATAGATCTACTATCTCTAAACCTAATTTATGGACTTCAGACTTTAATTGGAGCCAGGTGATGTGACTTTTAATTTAAAATTGAAAACATTGGTGATTTTATTTTATATAACTTAAAAACTTATAAAGATAATTATATAAAAAGAAATTCTTTCTCCTCCACCACAATTAATGTTATTTTGAGGTAAAAGTTACAAATGCTGCTAACATATGTATATTAATTTGCAATAACCAAAAGGAATTTTTTCCTTATAGTTTTTTATTTAACCAAGGATCGATCCGTCCTTACGTTATTTGTTTAAAAAAAATAAGAGAAATATATACTAATAACTAGAAAAATTAACACAATTTAAATTAACAGAATTTCAATTAAATATTGCAGGTTGAGAGTACCCAAAATGTTTGTGCCAACGCAATAAAACTCTGGGGATACAAATTAGCAGAGAAATCAGATTACACAAGTGGACGATTCAATCCATTACTTGAAAATCCTTTTCCGAATTTTTGATATATGATTGTAATAAAATTTTTTGATACCATATCAAGTCTTTATATTTTAAAATTTAATAGAAAGTTAAGAATCGAATTAAGCATAAAAGGAACTGAAACTAAAGTTTTCCTTTCAATTTATAATTACTGTGCACTTAAATTTTTAATTCGGCCTAAAAGACCTTGTGATGGATTAGGCAAAGATTTCCAAAACAATTTTGCCCTCAAAAAATATGTTAAAATCGTTCTATTTGGTTCTATGTAGAGATTTCTCTGGTCTTATTTTCGAAAAGCATAAAGAAAGACGAAAATTAGATAAAATATTAAATGGACTTGTTGAATTAATACTTTTTTTTCAACTCTTATTAATATATTTAATTTAATTAAAGCTTCACCGGGTTAATATATGGCTAAATATTTTTTAATATTAAGGAACTCAGCTAAGCTTGGAAAAATCTAATTTATTTTAATCATTTTATTTCAATTATTAATGAAATTTTCATGAGTACTTTATAGCTCATGAAAAACAAAAATAATTATTGATAAAATACGCCAACAATTGATAAAACCAAAGTTTATTCTATCGTTTTAAAGCGCAAGTCAGGAGTTTCAATTGCAAATGTCAAAAGAGGAATATACCGTGTATCTTGCAAGTGATTTGGACTCAGTCCTTAAATTTTTTCTATTCTATTTCATAATTCATAAAATTGTTCTGCAAAGGATGTTTATAATACATAAAAGTTGTTTAAGATTTTTAGCCAATAAACATAATTATAAAAAATAATTAAAGTGAGAAGTGAATTAAATTGAAAAACAAAATGTTATAAAATAAATTGTGTCAAAGCCTTAGAGCAGCGGTCGGCAACCTTTTGAGTTGTAAGAGTCAAAAATTACAATTTACGAAATTTCAAAGTTTTTAAAGAGCCACAAAAATTTTTCTTGTTAACAATAAATAGTAATTGCATAAATAAAGTGTTTTGATAAAAAACTAATCTATTTATCTATAAGAAAATTATCTATTTATTGGTATATAAGTAGTGTTTTTTCACAACAAATTAGATAATATATACATATATGGTATTATTAGATATCACTCATATTATTTAAGTAAAAAATTAAAACAATTAAACATTTAACTAGCTTGTCCTTCAATAACAAACAATTGAGCAAATAAATTCAATGGGAGGAGCGGTGGCTTTGCATGGTAGTAGCAAATTTAAACTATACTTAACAGTATAATTTGTACTTAAAAACAAAAAAAAACAATAGCATACATTTGAGCAAACAAATTCAATGGGAGCTTTGGCTTTGCATGGCTTTAGAAAGTTTGGATTTTGGATCAGGACTTGTTGTTTTGAGTTTCACACACGACTCTAAATTTTCAAATGTTAGTTCGCTTCTTACTTTACTTTTAATTATATTTACGCAAGATCCAAAGATCCATATATCGATTCAAAAATAGCACTCCAAATGCCAACTTCTTCACCTCACTGTAGAAATCTGGAAGATTATTCCATGCGTCGAATATAAGTGCCTCAACTCTCGGCATTTCTTTTAAACCTGTCCACTTTTGTTGCGTTACGTATATACATTTCTGGACCTCCAACTCTTTAAACTTGCTTTTCAACTCTGTAAATTTTCCACTCCACAAAGCTTTGCATTTTAAATCTATCAATTGCATTTCTAGAGATCTAGTATTAACTCCAAATGGTTCAATGTGGATTTCGTTACTATTTATGTTGAGAGGATTTACTATGAATGCTAGAGTGGGTGTTTTGATTTTGAATTGCGAAAATCTGTCAGCAAATTCATCTTTAATTTTTTTTATAAGTGTGCTGAAGTAATTCGTGTCAACAGTTGCACTGGTTTAATCGCGATATTGCTTTTTAAATTTAAAATGTAATTTACCGCTCTGCATATCTTCTGCAAAAATAATTAATTTTTCTTCGAAGCAAACCAATTCTTCTACCAAGACATAGGCTGGGTTTCCCTTTCCTTGCAGTTTTAGATTCAGCTCATTCAATTTCGCTGTGATATCCACCAGAAAGTAAAATGTTTGCAACCATTTTCCGTTCTTTAATTCAGAGTGTTTAATGCCTTTTTCCTGGAGGAATGTATTTATTTCATTCAATAACAAAGCTAAATGTTTTAACACCCTACCTTTGAAAAGCCATCGCACTTTATTGTGAAGAGGGAGATTGGAATACTGAATCTCCATTTCATTTAAGAATTCTTTAAACTGACGATGGTAGAGTGCTTTTGACAAGATGCTGTTAACAATCTTAATTACCAAATTCATGACCTCAACTATTTTGGCCGGAAATGTTTGGGCATAAAGCGCTTCTTGGTGTATTATGCAGTGAAACGTAAGAATTTCGTGGTTTATTTTGCTCTGAAGAATCGTTGTTGTCCCTTTATTTTCTCCTCTCATACTTCTGGTTCCATCAGTTGCTAATATACATATGTATATGTATATTAGTCGGGCCTTCGTATATACACAAAGTATATTTGTGATTCTCTATTAAGGCTCCATTGCGGCATTCTGATGTGTCCCTGATCAAGTGCAATCAAATATATCGCAATAAGATTGACTTCATACAATTAAGATCGGGATTGGATTAGCGGAAAAAATTCATTCTGCATTAAGGCGTTAATAAGAGATCTTGACCCAGTACGGATCCAGGTGAAATATTTAAAACCTTATCAGGCTATCGAAGTCTTTTCCTGAGGAGGACTGCAATAGTAAATATTTCTGGATCAGTTCCTGAACAAGGATTGATCCAAAGCATCTGCTTAGGTACAGCTGATCCAATCCGGATCAAGTTCAGGCTCCCCTTGACTAATTTCCAGTCGGCTACTTACACTTATAATTATTATTTTAACGCTAATTTCTAAATAATAAAAGCTATAAAATAGATAAATAACAAAATAGGTAATTTATTAAATATATAGGTACATATTTTAATAATAACAATTTCGCGGTAGTATCAAACGGTAGTACTGTGTTTCATTTTTAAAGATTGATTTCCAAAAAGTAGTTAGGTATCTTACTTGGAAAAAGTATGTATAATAAAAATATAATGCTTATTATGTTACCTACTTTTACTTCGGTTTTTTATTATTATATATGTACGTACATACCTTTGAGAAGATAATTCGCTTCTAACTCTTCTACTTGAAATAACAAACTATATGTCTCAGCCAATGCACTGGTGAAGTCGCCAAACTTTTGTGCGTCGAAAGAGAATTAAAGCCTACATAGAAACATATGACGACGGCGTTATGAGAGCTTCCGATGGACTGATGATAGCGACGGCTCGTGTCACGGGGGAGGGTTGCGGTTAAAAGCGAGTACAAGTGGCTGAGAGATAGAAATGGTTCCTAGTCCTCGTTAATCGGTTTAGAACAATTTTTAAATGTTTTCTTTTTATAAAATAAATAATATTGCGTATGGAACTAAAGAGCCACAGGTTGCCGGCCCCTGCCCGAGAGTTATAATAACGGAAAGGTGTCAATTGTCTTTTAACTATTATAAATTAAAAGATTAAAATTCTTATAAAATTTTTGGAGAAATAGGTGATGATTTGTTTTAGAAGGTAAAGAATATGGGAGAAAATATTGATAAGCTTTAAAATCGTTTGGATAGAATAAAGAAAGTTTTTGTGTAATCTTGCGTCAATATTTTCATTCCAACCTGATACCAGAATTTTAAATGTGTGGATTTGTATAAAATTCTTTTGCTTTCCAGAATATAGTATTGAGAGAACTATATACTGTTAAAATTAATTCAACATTTTAAAAGATGTTCTACCCGATTTCATTATTTGGTTAAGATATTTCAATTTTTGTGTAGAATATTTTGAGTGGTGTTAAATCAGCAGACTAGGTCCAAAAATTTAGATTCCGTGAGACAATCATTCAAATATCGCTTCAGTAATCACATACCATTTATTTGTTTTTTTTTGGTCTGTCTATTGGCCATAGCTACAGAAAAATTATTTTTCAACTCTAGATATCCTATATCAATATATACAATAGTAAGCATCTTATGACTCCAAAATCACTTAATCGATTAAATTAAAACTTTTAATTAAATCTTTAACATATGCCTGAAGTTTCTTTTTGAAATTTTTTGAAATCCAAATCACCCTGTTTGCCCACAATTGCGGTTTTAGTAAAAAGATTTCACTAATTGTTAAACAACGATGCTAAATCAAAAAATAAACTTTTAAAGCACAAGAAACTTCTTTTTTTTTCGCTTAATTAGGTCATGGCCTTTCTTAACACAAGCGTGTACACAGTACACAGTTCACGGAAATGGACTTTTATATGGAAAACAACAACAGTTGAACAAGAGAAGTGCATGAGTTTTCCATACAAAAGTCCCTTTCTGTGACTGTGTACTGTGTACACACTTGTGTTAAGAAAGGGCATCAGAGAAGTTACAGTTCACACTGAATAGTATGAAATAAGTATTTACTATAAAGGTAACAGGCAAATTTGTAAACTATTATTTTTATAAGTATTACTAGTGAAGTAAATCAGAAGGATTAATCGCCAGCCTTGGCTTAAGTGGTAATCCAAGAGAAAAAGCTAAGTATCTAAAATAGTTGTGTGTCCTCCTCAATCATATCCCTTTATCGTAAAAACTTATCAACGTTACTAGGTGCTACTATCAAAAAAAACTTAGATTCATAAATCAATTTTCAGACTTATTATCGGTTATTTAAATTTCATATTTTATTTTATATGAATTATAAAAAGCTATAATTATTAATTTCGCTCAACAAATTTTTTAAACTAGTGATGCCCTATTATTGTCTGCATGTAAATTTTCAGAGAAACAATATTTTGTAGTGAGTGCCAAAGAAATTAAAATTTTATCAGTGTTTTTGGTCGAATAACTGTCGGTTCGCATATATAAATAAAAAGCCTCTTACAATTTTATTGAATCATATGCTCATCATCATCATATATATATACATATATAAGCACCTTAACATACAATTAAATTTTTTATACACTTGACTAAAATTATTTCCAATTTACAGAAAACTTTACCAGAGTAATGGTATTTATCGTAAGCACAAAAGAAAATTTCAGAAAAATGTCTGCCTAATGTCAGTCGTAGATGTTGACCGTAGAAGTAACATTGCTTAACCTGCATCATTCTATTGAATTAAAATAAAGAAAAAAAGAAATTATTTGAAACTAAAATAGTGACTACACGATGAGTTAAGATTCAAGTTAAACTCTCGATGATGGTGTTTTGTGGCATGAGCTTAACTCAGTGTTATTCGTGTTATTTGATGTGTGATGTAAGAAGTAGTAAACTGATAACATTAACTATTTTTTGTTACTGGCAAATAAAGTTAAAAGCTGAAAAGTGTTTGACATTTAACAATTAAAAACTTGAACTTTCAATTGTAATTAATATAAACTTTATTGTGTTTGTTTTAATTTTTTTAAAAGAATATTTCTTCTTTTTTGTACAATAATAAAAATTAAGGAGTGTTAGTAAAAAGCTAAACAAATTTTGTTAATACATTTAAAAAATAAAGTTGATAATCACCGCTACATTCGGCACCAACTAAAGGTCTCAGAAAATGTCGTTAAAGGTAAATTTTGTTGTGCATATCATAGGATTTCACAGGTTTTAAAAATTTGTTTTCTGGCTTATCTTAATGATATTTATTTTTATTTTTATTTTTTTACTACAATTTGCATGTTTATGGCCGGCTTAAAGTTGGATTGAATGACATTTTGTTTAAGTAATTTTATCCAGTTAAGAGATAAAAAGTAAAAGTTGATTTTGTATTTTAGATCCAGTTTAATCAGTTCACGCTTCTATGGTTTGTGTTAGGTGATTTTAATTAATTGAAAAAATTACAGAAAGTATAATATTTGTGTATATCATGATTATAAAATTATTGAAACATTTCAATTATTTCCCAATATATTTCAGTTTTACGAACGCTGTATAATGGTTCTTAAAATATAGTAAATATTTTTTTTCATGTTGCGCTTAAAATAAAAAAATATATAAAGTTTGTTTAGTTCTTCTAACTTAACCTAACTTTATTTTGTCAGTTTAAATTCTTAAAAGTAAATAATAAAGGCATGAAAGGCTTCCAAAAGCTACTGCAGGAGCTATAAATAAAAATATTTTCTGAATAAGATATAAAAAAAATAAGAAATTTAAAATAGAGTTTTTGAAAGGGATAAACCTCTATAACCAATATTAGGGTATCGAGAGATTATAATACATCATTTAATATAATTTGTAAATTTTAAACAAGGATTCTTAAAGAAGTCTAATACATAGTTTGGTGATCATTTATTTCATCAAATAGGTTAACAAAAACATTAAATGTGCTTGCGCTGGTAAGCACAAAAAATGTCTCCTTGGCCAAACTAGCATAGAAGTTATTTAATTCTTGAATATTACTAACAAAAACATGAGAGAGATAATTAAGGTACAGACATCGTCAACAATATAATAAAGATTGAAATAGTCTTTTTGTTAACTGTTTCTAAAATTCCACGGACTTTTTAATGTAGGTGTTGCTAGTTATGAACGCACTGACCAAACATGTTGAGCGGGATGAAAACTTTAAATTAATGTAAATAGGAAGTATAATGTGCTGATATTTCGAGGAAGAAAATTATTAAAGTGCAATAGATTTAACAGGCCTTTACTTACTTCTTGGTAATAGCAACGCGATATTTGTGTCCCTTGAAATTAGAATAGAATTACCTTGAAAATTTTCTTGGTTTTGTTTCATATAGCGCTGATTTTGGCTGTAGAGACTGCTCTAATGTAGTTTTTTGTAGTTTTTTGTCCCAAATAGTGATATTTTGAATTGATATCGACTCAGACACTGAAGTCGGTAGTAAGTAAAGGCGGAAAGCTATTAATAAAGACCACCTACGAATACTTTGCTGTGTCTTATTATATAGAAATAATAGACTTTAACACTAGCCAAAGAAGTACATTCAATCTTGAAGATAAAATGGCAGTCATTGCAAGACTCAGAAATGAAAAAAATATTATTGATTGTACATTCTAAACTAAAAATTTTAGAAACATAAAATTGGTTTTTCTAACATCAAACATCACGTTAGTGATTCATCCTATCTTAAGACCCGATATCGAAAAATTATTGTACAAAAACGATAAATAATCTTAAAAAACTCTTTCCTCTTTTCCGTAATTTTTCTAGGTTCAATAGAAATGAGCACATGTCACTCTAAAGGCAATAAAGAAGTATTTCACACATGCTGACTTCTTGTAGATTTTTGATTATCATAAAAACTGTTCATAATTTTCATGTTGAATTAGATCCCTTGCACACAAACATTAAAGATTGGGAAAGCTACATTTATATTGACAATCAAGTTTTCCCAGCTTGTAATCTAACCGATTATGAAATTATTGAAACTGTCATTTCATCGCCTATAAATACAGAACAAAAACAAAAAAAGAGTGTAGAGGAAAATCCTATAATTAAAGATTAAAAAATAAAATATTCACTGGATTAATCACCCTTCTCTATTACTTATTTAATAATTAAATTAAATGTGTAATGAATACATTATGTATGTAAAGTAACGTTTTATTTTGTATATTCACATATTGCGACATATAATATTAAAAGTCCTGTAATCAACGTTATAACCAAAGTCCCCTGAATTTAAGTTCGTAAAAATTGTAAACGAAATATTCATTTTCTTCAAACGAATAGAAAAAGCAAAACAGAAGGATAAAAAAATCTATTGATGAAAACGGTGTCATTTAGCCTGTTCAGGCTACATATTTGTCTCTGTAGGTGCTTGGCACTTTTTTTCGGAGGCATGCTAATTGTGGTGTCATATAACTGTTTTTCTATAACAGTAATTAGTATCGATTCATAAAAATGAAGTTCTTCTGTAAATAAATTCTACATAACAAAATACTTCATTATAGAGAGGCAACAGTTGAAAACAGTGTAATTAGAATCATATTTCCAAATTTTCTTTTCTTAACACAAACCAATAACTTTTATTTTCAAATACATCTAAGAATGTTTTCAAGATATTTTTTAAAATTAAAATTTATTTAAGATATTTATGATTTCTTTTCGGGAAACCTACGTACGAACCGCAAAATCTAATTTTCAAATTTATCATCTGGAGTGGCTCCTAAAACAAACATATTAAATAAACTTTTTAAATATGTTTTTTTAAAGTCATTTAGAGCTTTGAAAATGGTTTTTATGGTTTGATGAACTAAAACTTTTTAAACAAACCTTTGAACGAGCAAAAATCAATTTTCGGATTAATTGAAAGTCATTGAGTGCTATTAAATTTAGTTTGTATAACAAAAACAAACAAACATAAAAATATAAAATTTCATTTACAGTTTTTTCATGCAACAAAAAGAAAAAAAAGAAATGGAAAATGAAACTTCATTGAACAAAGTAAGGTAGTTTAAGCATTAATTGGATTATTGAATTAAAATATAATCTCAGTCTTCTCTTATAATTTTATTGAACTTTAGGCACTCGTATAATGACTCAAATTATATTCTAGTCCTACTCCTAGTTGCATTCCATACATCCATATTGGTCTGATTATTGTCAAGTAAGTTGTAAGAGATAACTGAGGTTCAACTTGGAATAATATCCAGTTAACCAATATATTTTACGAGTTTGCATCCTAATGTTTGGGTTTTTGATGTACGTGATGTTTCCAGTTTAGTCTTAAATCAAGATGGAGTCCTAGATATTTCGCTGTCTCTGCTTGGGAAATTTGTACCCCATTAAAGTATATATTCAGACTATAATCTCTCCATCGCAGCGTGTACGTCACATGTACTGATTTAGTCCTATTGAGTTTTATTTTAAGACGATGGTCCATTTACTGACTATATCGAGCACTCGTTGGAGCTTTTCTACCACTTTAGAGTATATTTTGTCTATTGCCAGGATAACTGTATCATCAGCGAAGGTACCAATTAACGTATTATCTGATATGGGGATATCTGCAGTATACAATCGGTACAGTAAAGGTTCTAAGACTGTAATATTAAAAATTAAATTAACTATTTATGATGCATAATAAGAACCCCGAAATTTTAACTATACAATATCAATTACAGCAGTAGTAGTGGTAGTAGTTCAAGGACCATGATGTACCACGGATAATCATAAATTTACTGTGCTATTTTGTTAAAAAATTTTTTTCGATATTCTTTTATCAAAGTTTAATGCTAATTAAGCTATCTACCATTTAAATGAAAGATTTTGTACAAGAAGGTGCCCTGCTACTCCCGTCTCAAACTAATTCCCGTTATGGACACATTTGAAGTTTTTTCATAAAGTATAATTTCTTCACTCGTATTTATTAGACTAAGGATCCACGTCTTCAATGTTAACTTATGAGTTTAATTTAATTTTAAATGTATAATTTGGACAAAAAATAAACTCAAAGGATTTATTTTTATTTAATAAATATAATTTAAATGTAGAAAAAAGGATCATCAATAATTCCTGTGCTCCATTTTTTTGTGAAACCACAAATGACATTGTTTGAAGTTTGTAGTTATTATTTAAAACTAATTTATCCAAAATTTATAATTTTATGTAATTTGCTAAAGAAGTTTTCATTCTTGAATTTTTGTATCAAGTATTTTTTTAAATTTTTTCTTTTTAGAAAGAAACGCCTTCAGATATATTACTGCACTTGGCAGCACTACGAGGTGATGTCATAACACTGAAAAGGGTTCTAGATAGTGGAAGAGTTCACGTTGATTGCAGAGATGAGGTAAATTTGGTTTTAAAACTGAAAAGCTTTTCTTAACATGTAATGAGTTTGAACTACTTCATGATTTTATATGATGTCTTAACAAGACATAAATATAATAATAAATATTATGACATATTTCAAACCATTGCTAATTATCATGATCTTAAATACAAACCTCTGTTCTCTGAAATTTTATTTTCAATATAGCCAAGCTGGGTAATTTTAGTTCTAAAATTGTTAAATATTTTTTTATTATTTTCAATTGGGAAAAGCTTTGTTCCGCACTTGCAGCAGTTTTCGGTATTGTTAACAAAATAAGGAGCAATATCTATATACTTGGGAACATTTCTTGAAAATTCGATTTTCTAATAAAATCCAAAACTTCAAGAGACATTTTTTTTTCATCACATAAAGACACTCTATCAATATCTGATTTACAGTCAATAAATTATCTTTTCTTGCAGCGCAATATAAAATACTTTTCAAGCTTTTCTTCACTCTGATATTTTTTTGACCTAATATATGAAAAAAGCTACATGATTGCAGATGTTGAAATTTTTTTATTAAAGACACAAGTTCTGGGTCCAAAAAAGTAATGAAAAGTAGTACTTTGAAGTTTTACTTCGTGTGAATCAATTGTTTATCAAAACTTCTTTATATAGTTGCTGCTTAAAGTATCTAAGTTATGTTTAGGATTTGAATATTGTCTTTATATTTCATTCTGACGTATTTCGGGTGCCGTTAAACTGATTGATAATTTATATTTACCTAGTACTAAAGCTTTCCGGAAATCTTTATTTGAACTTTTCCCAAAAAAAATTATTGATTGGGTGTTGATAAAGAACTTTATTTAAACTTTTGTATTTTTATATAAATCAAATTTTTTTTACTAAATGTTGTAAAAAATGTACATAAATTCTTAACTTAGAGAAAATTAATTTAAAAAAATCTGCTTATAGTTTTATGTTTATATAATAAGCTGGATTTGAATTGAAAACAAATACTTGGAAGAGAAAAAGAAACTTTTAATATTAGAGTATAAGCATATTAGTATCATATTCTTTTACTCCTATACGGTTAAGTATTAATTAGTCTATTCAATTTAATACCACTTTCATTTGAAATATTTCGTTTCAGTTTCATTATCATAAAATACAAAAACTAATTTGAATATTATCCAAAACATAACAAAGAAAAGAGGAACAAACATAAAAATTTTGTATTTTTTAAAATTCATTTTAAGTAGACTCACTGCTTAGAATAATAATACAAGACTAATGATGTTACAATTTTGTGTAAACATGCATATTATTTATATATTTAATAAAAATTATTAAACAAGTGGTCATATCTGAAAGTAATTAGTTGTCACAAATTGGTATTACTATAAGAGAAAAACAGTTTTCTAAATTACTATGAGTAAGTAAAAAGAAGTAGCATGATAATGTTGCGTTCAATTGATGGACAAAATTCCAATAAAACAAGCAATTCGACACGTTTTCCCCTATTTGGTCATCACATCAGTATTGTTTTCTCTTAAGGTAATTTTTTTAAAATCTTGTTACAGTAGGATAACAAGCATGAACAACTATGACAAAATGTAATCTAAAGTAGGTTGGATGAAATGAAATACGTGATTCCTGAAAATTCATCTGAAAAGTTTGGAATACTTTCTAAAATAATGAAAAGAGCTAAGTAAGAACTATGGGTCAATATATTTTTCTATGGTATTTTATAACAAGTTGAACATAAGTTTCTTAGTAAAATATATTTATGAAATATTTATTTTTGCTTTATTCAACTTATAAAATGTAATATAACTCGAAAATTAATTATATAATTCACTAAAAGCTATTAAGTAGCTATTCAGGTTGAAGAATTCAAGGATTTGAAGAATTTTATTCATATTTACTATAAAGCAATTATGATAATCGAATACATCGCTTAAAAACTTTTATAGAAATGGAAAGAAACGTAGCTTACGATCAAGATTTAACATATTTTCTGGAAGCTTAGAAGCTCCAATGCAAAAAGAAAAATATTTTGTTTTTAAATTATCTCGTTTAGAAACAACAGAGACAATCCAACGCTTCTTCTAACATTTCTATTCCTGTTTAATATAAGGATTTATCTTTACGCCAAAAAGGAGTCTAAGTTTTTTCATTGATTAACAAAAGAAGCTTAATTTAAATTTCTATTTAATAAAGAAAAAATTGCAAAGACATATAACTTTATGATTTCTTGTTTTAGAATTAATAGATTGAAGATGAGAATGATGTCAGACTCTTTATAAGAAAAACATTATTATTCTATAATTTTACAGAAATATTATATAAAAATCAGTAGTAAACTAAAACTACATCATAGTAGAAGTTTATGAAAGCTAAAGAAATGATTTCAAATCCTAGGTTGAGAGGCCTTGATACAATATGTAGAAATATTCAATGTTTTCTCCTGATGTCTTACAATTAGTAAATGATTCAAAAGTTTATTAACAGCTCTGTAAGTTTAAAGACTGTAGATTTTTTAGAGAGTTCAAATTGATTTATGAAAACATTGAGACTAATCTCCTTTAATTGTTTTTACCGTGTCTTTAATTTAATGACGTATCTAATAGCTTATGAAGTAATCAGTTCAGTCACCGTTCACCTACATATCAATAAGTTGGAAGACTTTTTAATTTGAAAAGGAATGAGTAGAAATGAACTAATTAAAAATTTAATGATAAAAGCCTTACAAAATCTTATACTCTTATTAAGGTGTCATCATTTAAGTCTCTTTATGCCAATAAAAGTGGTGATATCTAGGACTTCCTAGGGCTTTTCAGAACAAAATTTGGCACCAAACTATAAAAAGGCCATTAGTCTCAAATAAATTTACATACAGCTAAGTATAAATTTTGTAAAGGATCTTAAAGAAAAACTTTTTAGTTTTCACTAATAATAAAAACCTATAAAATAGACAACTTCATTTGATTTTTTAATAAAATTCAGTTTAAAGAAATCTATCATTGTGCATTTTTTATAATGTACAAAAAAAAGAGAATGCAAACATTGTAAACAGTGCACAAACTATTTTAAGACTTTCATTATAATCAGATCATGTGTACTACACTAGGTAAATCGTTCAATTAAGTAACACAAATACCCATGAAGAATTTTGCGGTTCAAAGAACCTTCCCTTGGACTTGGTAAATTAAACACTGTGGAAAGAAAGTAATATTTTTCTAATTTTTATTTTTATGGAAATGAGTATTAATTACTCACAGCTAAATATGTCTGTAAAAAAAGTATAAAAAACACATGAAACGATTTTTTATACAGCTTTTGTGTATTTTGAATTGACTTATCATTATTTGTCGTTGGATTTAAAGTCTAAACAAGAATTAAAACATGGCTTAATAAGTGAGATAATAAAAAAAGTTTGTATTATATGTGTAGATATGTGTTATCTAATTGGGTGTTTATTTAAAATTTTTTTATTATTTGACTTCATATTGTAAAAAATTTCATAAAATTTATTTTCAACATAATTTAAATACAATACTAATACAGTACTATTAATCAATATTTTAAGCATATAAATTATTGTCCTTATGTGTCTTCATTCGGATGACATCAAATCAGTTAGCCACCCCTTATCCTTCTATCATTAACTGTTTTTGGAAAGCAAAACAAAGCAAATATTAGCTTTAAAGATTTTCATACAATTACCCCGATTGCCAGAATTAATTTACTCTCCTATGCACAATTGATTGGTTTATACAGGTTCCAGTGCACACAAAATGATTAGTTATTGTCTGGGAAATTGAAAATGACGGTTAAAAACTCTTAATTGACTTTATATAATAATTCTGCGCAGTGCTACGTTTGATTTGATATTTATATGATCTAAGTATGGTTTCCTTTAAATATATTGACAGTTATAACTGTAAAGACAACTACTAATATCTGAAAATTTGTACATTTTTTACTACCTGTATCCCATTACATCTGCTGGAACCATTTTCATTTAAGTCTAAGATATTTTCATATATTTTACATTTAAAAACTAATAAATGATAATTTTTTGTTTCTTTTTATTTTGATACGATATTTTCGTAGAAATAAGCTTAAAAATATTTTTAATATTCAATATGTACAGGATGGTACTACACCACTTATGTTAGCGTCAGCTAGTGGGCATTATATGTGTGTCGTTGAGCTCTTGGAACAAGGCGCAGACCCGAATCTTCGTCGAGTAGCCAAGACCACACCATTATTTTTTGCTGCTCAAGGCGGTTTCCTTGATATTGTTAAAATTTTGATCAAATCAGGAGCAAAAATTGACACACCATCTATGGTAAATAAGAAAACATATGAAAATGAAAATTAAGAATTTAAAGAGTTTCAATTATAGGATGGAAGTACTGCATTATTTGTGGGATGCCAGGGAGGTCATGTAAATGTTGTTAGAGAACTAATTAAAAGTGGAGCTTATTTAAATAGTCTTATGAAAGTATTGAATACATTTCAATTGATATAAAATATAATTTCTGATCGATTATATAGGATGGGGCAACTCCTGTCTTTATTGCATCCCAAAATGGACATGGAACAATTTTGAACATATTATTAGTTGCAGGAGCAAAACCAGATATACCTCGTTACGATGGTACGACGCCACTTTATATAGCATCACAAATGGGTCATGATCATATATGTAAAATATTACTGCAAAATGGCGGTGATGTTGATGCAATTCGTTGTGATTTTACAACACCTTTATTTAAGGCAGCACATAAAGGTCACTCATCAGTAGTTGCGGAATTACTTAAATATAATCCGACTTTATATTTAGTATGCAATTTAATCAAAAAACTTGTTAAATACTTAAATTTTTTTTTCAAATAAAATTTTTTAAGGGTGACGATTCAGTTTTACATGCAGCTGCTTTATTTGGGAATCTTGGAGTTATTAAACAGCTTGTAGCGGCAGGATGTGATATTTTTTATAAGAATAAAGAAGGTTTAACAGCATTCGATGTAGCACGTCAGCAAAATTATAAAGCTGTAACAGATTACCTCCATATGAAAATGAAAGAAACGTTTGAAAGACAAAATAAAAATGCTCAAAAAACAATTTGATTATCCTCAATGTAATTTAGATCAATTTAAATGTAAAACATTAAACTTAAAAATAGAATCAATATTTTCAAACCATGTGCAATATTTAAATTATACAGAAAAAATTATATAACTGACTTGATATTGTAAAATAATATTAAAATGAATAAAGTTTAATTTTAATTGACAAAACAAATAAGCACTTAGAAATAATTATAATTTACTATGGTCGCTCTGCCTTTTTCTACATACTTGAAACGATGTACCAAGAAAAGAATTTATAAAAAGAGTCATTTAAAATAACAACATTTATTTTCAACCACCGGGTATCAACATACCTTGTTACAGTTAAATTAAAAGAAAACTTACCGTAAAGTATCACCTCTCCTTTTTCTCACTGTTCACACTTCATTTCAAAGTTTAATTGTGAGCAAATGGCTTGTTCGTATTTCAACAAATTTCACACAAACCAACTCAGGCGTATAGAGATTTTCTTAAAATTTTATTTCATTTAACTTACAATTAGTAGTTTCGGAGCTTATAAGATTTTTACACATATAAGTTAATTATTTTTTGTTATATGCATATAGATAGAATATAATTATTAATAAAGTTATTGCTTATACCAAATGTCAAAAAGTTTAAAAAAATTTATTTTATTAAGAGTTATCTAAGATATGATTTAAATATTGTTATAGCCACTTCTTTGTATTTCCTAAACAAATTAAACCTTTGTTTGCCTGGTTTTCATGAAATAAATATCAAAAAATAATAATAACCAAAAACTAATACACTTCCCTATTAAATAAAATAAACAACCTGAGATGAAGCTCCATTACTAATATACCTACCACATAAATTGCACAACGTAAAAAAAAAATCTAACAATTTATCGTATGACAATAAAAAAAACTTAAAAAGGATTGAAATGAAGCTTTATGTTAGTTAGCTATTAGGCAAGCTGTCAGATATACATACTATTCACCTGTGCACTGGTTGAATTACTTTTGTTGTGTAAATGAATAGAAGTTATCCTTTAAAAAGGATAACAGAATTTTTATTTTTTTAAGATGTAAAAACAAAGGCAATATACTTGTTAAGTCGCGTGACAAGCGTTCTTGTGTTAATTAATAGCAAGTAGGAAAATAGGGGAATAGAACTGCCATAAACAACACTTTGAATCAGTAAATACATAAATAGCCGTAAGAAAATAGAAAGTATTATTTTTCACGCATTTTATACAAATGCATAATATATGCATGCAAAGAGACTGATCATATTTAGAAGTTAAAATTATTAAAACTTTGATCCCCAAATTTCTCCAAAATAAATTCAAGTTAAGGAAATAATTTTTATAAACAAGGTTTTCTTAAAAAACTTATTGTTAGTTATGGTGGTAGTTATCCTTTAGGTTATTTGACTCTTTGATGAAATATATTAATTTGAAATAAAAATTTAAATTATTGTTAATTATTACAGACAAAATCTGTTATTTAGATTAAATCAGTATTTTATTTAGTAAATAATTAATAAAGCACAAATCACATTAAATTATTATATTAATTATATTTTTTTTACATCTAAGCCTTTTAGTTTCTTTAAAATACAAATGAAAAGTAATATTTTGTGAAGTAGAAAAACTTTAAGTTTAAAGCATTTGCATTTTATAGCTGATATTAGAATCTTTTTCTTGGCAGCTATCCAAGAATTCAAACAGTTAAGTAAAAAGCATATAATTTGATTCAACAAAATGTTAATAACTACAATTTAAGTTCATTTTTTAGACTTTAAAAGTGCTGAAGTATAAAGTATGTTTTATCTTATAAAACAGGTAAATAATTTCCTTTACCCTTTTTAATCATAAAAATTCTTTTAAGACATCATGAGATTTTAATATCTATTTAGAAGATATTATTATTAACATAAATTATTGAAGTCGGTTTTATAGATTTTTTCAATGATATTAAAATTTAAATGAAAAATCTATATTACTATTATTTTGTTTGAGATATTAGTTTACACAATAAATACTTTATCTAGCTAGATGTATTGCTTTGAAGGTTACAAGGTATTTAAAAAAACTTGTGTAGGTTCATATTAAGCTATGCTTATTACATATCGCAAGATTATTGAACATAAAAAATACTTAGGTAGAAGGAATATTGAATAAAATTTCACTGAATAAAGCCTCCGTGAGTCTTTACTGAAAAGATACTCTTATTCATACAATATCTTTATCCAAAATTGGATTTTATTGGACAACTCTTACCATTTTTCTATTTATCGGCACTTATTTAGAATTTTAATATTGATTTCTAAATTAAATGCTTGTCAGTCAATTTATATAACATAAATACAATACTAAAATTATAAAATTTTATACGAAGATTCAGATATTACAAAAGACTAAAGAATGTTCAATGTAGTTTGTTGCTAATATTTCAAATAAAATAAATACGTATTTTTCACATTTTAAGTTTAAAATTCAGTATGTTGTAAGTTTATATTAAAGAAAAGTAGCAAGCATGATCGTCTTAATAACGTCTCATATTACCTCAATCACAAGCAAATGTGATCATACAAATTATTTGATCATTATTTATTGGACAAATCTCATTTACCCATCTAATATCTTTGAAATATATTAATGGTATATTAACCTTATATATATTTTGTCATCTCGTTAAATGTTAATATACTCCAAACTATTAATAAAAGAGTAAAAAGAATTATGTATACAAAGTTATGAATTTCATTACTTTCCGAATGTTTGATACATCCTTGTAAATATATTTACACTATTTCATAAAATATAACCAAATTGTTTATGGCTCTTTCTCTACATTGTAAAATTTACACTAGTAAATCTAAAACAAAACGACTTTAAAATTCTGACTCTATTGGAATGTAAATATTTTCCATAATTGAACTAATTTCATTAGCCAAACAAATAGTAAACATTGATTCCTATGTATATTGGAATGAAGTATCATATTTTTAGTACAAGGGGATATCAATAATTTGTACTGGTCATAAGGAAAGAAATGTTATATCGTTTGAATTAAATTATAGTATTGTTAGGCTAAAGTACATTTCATCCCTTTTGCTTGTATAGAGCTGAATGGAATTTCTTATTGATTTAAAAAAATATTTTTATCGGTTTTTCAAGTACTGAAAACATTTTTTATAAATATGCGTAAAAACTTGTAATATTCTTTATCGCTAAAAATTATTCACTTTGCAGCTGTCATTTAATTGTATACTTATGTAATTTTGGCCAAGAAAATACTTTTACATGTAAATGTAACTTATATAACTTAAAACTGCGTACGCGTATACAAATCTCAAAATGTAAAAAGCCGATTGTGCCTAATTTTTCATGAAACCTTGTCCATATTGAAAGCACTTAAAAGAATCACGATTGGCTGTGGTTTTTTAGGGCCTAAATTAAAGTGAGTCAATTAGATGAAAGCCTTATAATGAAGCAAATGAAACGCTAATTTTTCAACAGAATTTAAGAATTCACTCAGTGTGCCAAGGATGCGTACTATAACTGAAATTTGGCGTATAAATTATTTTATTGCAAAATATCAACAAGGTAAAGCGTGTAGATAACACTTGACTTTCAATCAAGAAAATTTATTAACAACGTCATAGAAGCAAAAATCTTGAATTTTTTTGATTCCATCAAGTATGCCATTTTAAAGAAGAGGTTAGTTCTCAGCTTCCGATTCGATTGGCATTTGAAGTTGACATCAACAAGGCTTGCAGTCAATTATTTGAGTTGTGTGATTTAGTTAAAGATACAAATTTCTGATCCCATGGACAAGTATATAATTCGCGGGTTCTATTTATCAGCAAATGCGACAATATTTTTATATCTACAGAGACAACGTAACAGTCATAATCCATAATATTAATGTCACATAAAGTTTATAACTTATAAATGAAAAGTATGCAAAAAAATGAAATTAAGTAAGAAAATATAAATTACTTAAGAATTGAAATAGAAACACAAGAAATTTTCTGATAGTATATTAATTAGGGCAAAAAAAAATGATATTATATCTGCATAACATTTGAGGAAATTTTTCAGATATTTCGATAGGAGAAGTAACTCGAATTCATTAATGCAAAGAAACTACAATTTTTTAACTGCTGCAACATTAAGAAACTAAATATCACCGTTATTAAAGCTTCTTCAATATGCCATATTAATAAAACAATAATCATCCATTTTGAATTCATACGAATTTATCCTTTTCGGTTATTTTCATAAATCAAGACACTAGTACAAAACTAAAAACATGGAAACTAAAATGCTTTTATTTAACTGAAAAATACAAAATCAAAAGCTTGGTTAGGTTGAATCCATCGGCATTTATTCGAATTAATTAAGCAAATAACATACAAAAATATCTAATCAGGTTAGACTGCAAGCAACTTTAAGTACTGTAATAAAAAGCAGAAGTGGTAAAAAACACAATCAGGTGCTTGAGCGAAAGGTAGTAGTAATGAAGAGAGCTTTAACAATGTAATTCCTAACTGGAGAACAGGGTTGTTAGTTTATTTTGTTTAAATAATAAAAATGTTGAAAAGGGGAAATTTAGGTGACATGACACACCCTAGTTGTTTATATTATCTCCAGCATCAGCTGCTTTGCCCCTCAATTATACAGTATAGGAATTTTGAAAGCTGAAATTACATCCAACTTGGGCGCATATCCCATCCGCAGGAAGAATAAGTATACTGCTGAATTTCCTGACTGAGATAGACGAGAGGCTTTATATTATATTTTGAGAAACAGTTATATCTCGGTTATTGACATTGTTGGTTGCTACTTTCCTTAAATTCAATTTAATACATTTTGTTGCTATGTTTGTTATCTTGGTTTTTCTTTTTTTTAATTCGTATCCCAATTGAGAAATTACTTATAATGTGATATTTAGATTAATATTTATATACAGTGAAACTTTTATAAAATTTTACTAATTTAATTTCGAAGAATAATTCATTTTAAAAAATGTTGTTTAATATATGTGACGCTTTTGAAAATTTTTGGTTAAATATATTTCAATATAAACATCTAGAAATTGGTGTTGGTTTTACCGGATACACTCACAAAGGTAATTGAATACCGGATATATTTGTTCCAAAATTGTTCTCGCTTTTGTATACTTTAGCCTTAACCAGATTGAAAGAAGGTTAAAATTTCATACAAGAGCGCCATATGTTTTTCTTTGCAAATACTTAACACAGCCTCTTGTTAGAATTGTGCAAATTTTACCCCCCGCCATTATCCTTTTGTATTTTAGTTTTTGTGTTAAGGAATTTATTTGGCCCAAATAACTGAGCATTAAGATTCAGCTACCACGTGCTTTCTGAGGGGTGACTACCATTAAAGTGTGGGTTTGCATTAGACAAGGAAGACAGAAATTATGATCTTTATGTATTAAAGAAAGAAACATAGATTTGATGCAGTCGGTTAATAGGGCATTTTATTATATGCTAGTATCAATGAATTTTTTAGTACATCTCCCTCTATATATATTTTTATAGAATTGAAACAGTCTTTACTACCATAGCTTGGGCCAAATGATAACTAGTTAATATCTAAGATAATAAATTTTTAATTAGACTGTTTTTTTTATAACTTTAAACAAAAACAAATAGTTTCATATTTCTTTGAGATGAAATAGGGAGCACTGTTAGATTACAACAAAGTTAAAAAAACAAAATAAATAACAGTATTCTGTCATTTCTTTGTTATATTTAATACTTTAGGGTACTATGCGCTTGAGAAGGCAATAAATTTAGTCCAAGCACGTAGCTTTTCCATTCCCTATCCAAAATAATTTCATTGAAAATGAGGGTGAGCTTGTTTTCAAAAACTGTAGAAATTTTGTATGTATGCAAAAGCGAGAAAGAATGTTGCCGCATTAAAAACTGTCTTAGTTTTCTGATACGTGAAATTTCTTTTTTCTTATTTTAGAACAAATTTTGTGCACCAATTTTTGTTAACTTTAAAATGGCTATAAATTCATACATATGAATTTGGAAATTAAAAAGATGAGTGATAACAAAAAATATTCTGCCGAAGAGACCATACAGGTATGTACTATATTTTTATCACAAAAAACTAATAAATGTGTAGAAGCAACACTTGAATGAATTCAAATCTCCACAACAATTTGGGGTGGAATCTTATGGATTTCCCATTAAAGCATACGCAGGCGCTTCTTGGCACGTGGTACCGGGAAAACATTTATTTTCTAAACAAACTGTTAAAAGCTGGTATTGCCGGTTCTGTTATATTTCATTATAATCTATAGGTATATTTTTGCTTATGCTAGAGTTTTCGTGTAATATTGTTGACTTTAAAGTAGGAAAAAGTGTTTGAAGACTAATTTTGAACTGTTCAAGAAGGGAACTCTTATCTCTTGTATAGGACGCTATTAACTTGAGAACTTGGCACTATCGTTTTTAAATGAGGCATACCGGAACAACTTGAACTGTTGTTTCACATAGGGTTAAGGATTCTTTTAATTTTTTTATTTGCACTGGTTGACTAATGTTGCTCTTGCGAGTTGATTTATGTCAATTGTTTTTCTGTTTTGTATATATGCGATAGCATTTAAACGTAGGTAACACCTGAGTCTTTAAGAAATAATTAAATTTTGTGTCTTGTGGATAAAAAAAAAAGGCTGTCTAGAAATATGTCTGAGGGTTGAAATTTTTTGTTATAATATGAAAAGAGATGTACGATAGTAAAATATTAAGTAAAAAAATTTTGCAAAATCAAAAGGAAAGCCTGAGTAAGAGCAAAAATAAAACTTTCTCCATTATATTTGTTTTGCTGAAGTAGTTTAGTTTTCATGCTCTAGCATAATATAGAGATTTGTAAGATAATTATAAATGCAATTTAATTAAGGTGTAAGGTTTTTTTGGAGTTGAAAAATAAAAACAGGTTATTGAACTTGAAATTTTATTCCGCAATAGGTGCTATCTAGATTTAGTTGAAAATTGAAAGTTCAATCAAATATTACATAGGTTTTTTTATTGAACTATAAAATAAACGAGTTTTGAAATAAATACTGACATTTTTTAGTATAATTAGCTTTTGTCATAATCTTCTTTTTATTCACTTATATTTGGCGAGTTCTTTTTGGACATGAGTTTGTTTTTTTTTTTACTTCAAAGATACTTCCGCTTTACTATATTTACTTTTTGTTAAAGAGATTGTTTCCAATTTTTTACACAACGACCATAATATGTATCATCATCCTTTAGCACTTCTTTTAACCACTGAAACTAAAAGTGTAGGACAACTAAGAATGAGCACTTAACTTGGTGTTGTATAGAAGGTCGAAATTATTTTTTTTGTATACATAGTACAAATACCTCGTAATCCTGCCATATGGATGCAAGGCATTTTCTGTTTCTCTAATAACCTAATAGGGGAATTAATTGTATCATAGGCAAAGAATTACATTATACAATATCGACTTCATCATTTTTTTATTAAGATTTGAGAACTTATTTTTAAATGGCTGCTACAAAATTAAAAATTTAGGATATTACAAACTGGAGGTAGGAAATTATTTGATATAAAATAAATAAGAAAACAGTAGAAGTCTCCAAATAAACTTAAAATTAACCCTAAGTTAAACTTAGATAAAAAGTAGTACTCAAAAAATGAAGGAAAAAAGGAAAAACGCTTTGTAGCTTTCGCTAGAAAAACAATAACCAAAAAATTATAGTGAAATGTAATATAATATTCTAAAAAATAAAATTTTACTTCATGAAATCGTTTAGTTTATTAGATAAGACCTACGGATCTTAGATACGTAGTAAGATAAACATAAGCTCATCCAAATAGAAGCTATCAGATGTAATTCTGCAGACTTGGGTAGCAATTTCTCCATCTGTTTGCTTTAAAAAGCAAATCCTTAAGGAATTTAATGTTCATCTTTTGAAAAGGGGGAAAAATCCTTTGAGTCAATTTTAGACCAGAAGATTGGTTATCTGATTGAACTTGAGCATTTTACATGTTGATAGCTTAAAGCTACTAAGAAAATAAGAAAATAAGAAAATATGAAGCTAAATTTTTTGATAAAAAAATTATTCTTATGATTCTAATTTAAAACTTTAGCAATTCTTATTTATAATTAAAAATTTGAACTTTTGGAAAATTTTCTCATCAACAACCCAAATAAAGGTAATTTAATTAATTATCTATCATCCTTTAATCATAATTCAAAAAGGACAACTCATTATAAAATGTTATTACCTCCAGCTAGATTTTCCCTAATAAATATGACAACACTTGCCCTCGTGGCATTTTATACTGTATCATTGAAGTGTTAAATCCTTTTTACAATTCATTGCATCCCCTTCAATTCTGAAAGTCATGTAAAATAGGTAATTTACAGACTCATCGTATTATTCTTACAGTTTCTAGCATAAAGTCATAGGCAGCGAAAAGGGAAACATCACAAACAGTGCCGATATAAGGAAAAATGTCTACAGTTGAATGTTCCTAAATTTGATACTACGAAGGATATATTCCCGTGAGGGTATTAATGTTTCACAGAAACCAACCAACTCTCTCATTTTAATATTGTTTTTTAAGCTTCTACAATATTAAAGATATCTTACCAAAATCTTTGGAATTATATATGAAAAATACTGTTATCCTTTTTATTAAAGGCGCAAACTCTCTCTGATTTTCATATACATACATACTCATACCGATTTCTCCAGACACATGACGTCACTATCTATTTTCCAGACAATGGGGCGCAGGATTTGAGTTCTAGGTCAGAAGTCCTTTGAAAGAACTGCCTTGAGTTGAGTGGGTGGAATGAATTTCTCGACAGTTCAGTTTACTACGGTTATGCATTCTGTTACGTTTAGTTCAAAATTTCTACTACGGCTGTTTTCGTTTTTGACTTTAAAAGTTGAATAAGACTAAAACGTCTAATTGCAAGGGATTATCAGTGCTGGCTTATTTAAAAAAAAGTGAATAATATGAAAAAGTGTGGTATAACGTGAAATTCTTTAAAAGGATTTGATTCGAACAAGCATTTAATGTTAGAAAAAAATAAATTGTGGCATTTCTTTTGTAACTAGCTTTTATCCTGCCATAGTTCATCCTATTTATTCCATGGGTTTTATGTAAAAAGGATACATATCCAAAGTGCCGCCGGTATATTGGGTTATATTCAATTGTTTCAAGAAGTTTTTAGTTTATATGGACTACATGAAAGAAAACTTTTTTGTCAATTTAATAGTACTTTAGGGTTGTCAAGTGACTTCATAGATAACATTATTCCATTCTCATTCATTTATTTACACGCATCAAAAGATACATGCAAGGACCTCTTGGGACTTAACTGAATATATTTTTGTTGTTATATTCCAAAATCTTAGAGTTTCAGTTAACTTTTGGTACGTCTTTTTTAGCAATTCAAGGAAAGATTCAATATGGCATTAAGGATCAAAGTAAAAAGGATGAGTATTGACTGTGTTTACTTTAAGCTTCCTTTGAGTTGTTTTCCTTTTTGCAGTACTTACATATTGGCACGAGATATTTGATTATTTTTTGGTTCCTTTTCGAAAAAAAGCTTCGAGATTGTCAATTAAAGATAATACCCACTCAGCTATAATCGTAAATATTCTTTGATCTTCTCGTTTTCAAGGATTATATAAAGAATAAAACCCTAAAATTGAGGATAAGGATGTGTCAACGAGATGAATAATAATTGCTTCTTTTGACTTTGTTGCTGTATTGAAAGTTTCTTTTTATGAATATATTAAATAAAATTTATTTGTGTAGTGTATCTCGTTGTGAGCTAAGACTGAGGATTTTTTTATTTTTTTGTCAGGATCAGGAAGGCTTAAACTCAAAATATTAATGTCAATTTTGACTGAAAGATGCATTCTTGATATTAAAGTTGTACGCTTTTCAAATTGTCTTTATTTTTTTACAAATTAAAGCATGGAAATCTGTTAGAGTAGGAAGATGTTTAAAAATAAACTTTCAAGAAAACTGTTTAAACATCATACTTCCTATATCCAATTTAAAAATTAATAATCAAAATTGATAAAAAGGGCATGACTCTAAATTTTTTGAGCTAAGTAGTGATATAAAAATAAACATAGTTTTTCGTTAAAAATTTCTTTCCAAATAAAATTGCTGGAAACATTGCTCTTCTTTTTAAGGTTAACGTAAAACCCCGATACAAAGGAAAAGTATATGTCAACATCAAATCCTTAACATTATTATCCTATATTTTCTAGCCACAAAATTCTTATAAACATTTTTAAATAAAATCAAAGTACAAATCTTAAGTGATTCAATTAATCTTTTTGATTGAAAATTAGCTTACATCATGCTTTGTAAAAACAAAAAACTATGATACCAAAGCAAAGCTTGAATCCAACACAATGTAATAGTTTAAACCTAAAAACTTCATTATGTGATTGGGATTCACCAAGTTCATTTACTGGTACTGTCAAAAGAAGACCATCAAATCATTGTATAAGATCAAATACAAAATCACCCCAAAAAATATCTTTGCAATCTAATCCTAAGCCATCCAGTACCAAGGACACCCGGATTAATCATATTTTAGCTCAGGAAATTATACCAGGAAATTGTAGAGCAATTACAAATGGAAAACCAAAAGAAAATAACCTCCCACACGATTTGTTGTCAAAACGAGATGAGTCGTCCTCAGGGTCCACGAGAGTAAAACCAACAAAATTACGTCTACCTAGGCCAATTGAGAGGCATACATTACATCAAACAATTTCAACAAAGAATATAAAACTCATACCAAAATCAAATATTTTACAATCAAAAGTTTCTGTTATACATTTTTCACAAAAAAAGAAGTTACAGAGGGAAAATCTAAAATTTGAAGCAAATGGTAAGGGTATACAATATTCCGGTGTCATCCAGAATATTTCTTTAACTTCAGTATCGAACGAAATAAGTTTGATGAGTACAAATGCCTCACCACCACCATATCGGAATCCACCTCAACCCCTACCCTTACCGCCAACTCTACCCCCAGCAAATCAAGTACAAGGAAACTTCAAGTCCAATAATAGGGAAGATAATAAAGGAATAATGAAAAGTACACGAAATTCAAATTGGCTAAAAGGTATGCAGACAGAGCGTCCTACCACATTATCTACAAACATGGCATCCCATGATAATTCAATAGCATTAGGATATGAAAGTTCTAACAAGCTAAAGAGTTTGAATAAGGAACGTATATCACAAATACAAAACTGTAAAACAAAGATAAATAGCAAAGAAGTATTTTCGTTAAGCAATTGCCCAGTGATTGATACAAAAGCCTGCGGTGATACATTAAAGGACAAAAATGATGATTCGTCTACAATTGCTAATGAATATTTCCTCTATAATCCATTTACTAGTTATAATAACAAACAAGATGATGATATTTTGGCAAGACCAGAGTTCACTTCTAGCATACTAAAAAATTTACCCGTCAAACAACGTAAAGGTGGAGTCCCTCATTTAGAAAATTATTGTTTATTTGACCCAAGTGTTGATTTCATTAACGAAAAAGAACTAAAACGCCCTGAAGGGCCATCACTAATATTCCCTCAAGAAATGTTTTGTCAAGAAGTTCAAACGAATGAACCAATTACTGAAGTCATATATCAAGACAGTATACCATATTCTGAGGGAAATAATAATTATTTTACCATAGATCCTGAAGATTTTGAGGATGAGGCAATTAGATATGAAACCCAAACAATGTGTAATAATGAAAGGCGTTTAGATAGAGCAGATGTGCTGTCTGAAACATTATCAAAAGATAAGTTTTTAGACTTTGGAAAGCAAAATCAATCACAAACTTTCAGTTTATCACCATTTAGCACAAATTCACTTCGTTCAATGAGATCTGGATTTTCAATAAAAAATGTAGACCTTAAATTTCGAAATCGAACAATACCAATGGAATCTAACAATAGTGGAGTGAAATATAAAACTCATTTGTTTCGTACCCTATCTACACATAGCGATGCTGATAGTGGATTTTTGAGTCCATGTTCACCAGATGAATTAAAGCTAAATCCAGCAATTTTGGCGCTGGAGCAATGTGATAACATTCAAGGATATTGTCAGGTGAGTTATTTCTACTAACTGAAAATTTTATAAAGCCATAAAAATGATTGACAAAGAGTTTCATAGATTATCTGAATAATGTCTAGAAAAAATAAGAATGATGAAAACTGAATTATTGTTAAATATTTAATTTATATTTCTTTTTTGATTTTTGAATCGTCATGAGAAATCTGAAACGAAGGCTTCAAAATTAAAGATAGTTAAAAAAGTTTTAGCCTTCAAAGGTTTAAAATTAATGCTAAAGGCTACTCGTAATACTTGTGAAATTTAAAGTCAATTAATTATATCAAAGTGTAAAAACAAATTCTTTTAAGTAAGGGTTTTAAAACTTTTTCTTACAATTAGCATTACGGTTGGTTTCAAAGATTAACCAATATTTTTCAAAATTAGAATTTTTAGTGCAATTTTTACCGGCTTTGATTCACTTTCCTACGACTACTGTATTCAATGAATAGCAAAATAATGTTTTAATATTTGTCTTAACCAGCTCTAAGCATTGCTCCGATTAGTTTTGGCCAATTACAAACAAATTTAAACCACATTTGAACTCAAATTTTACGACAAGCAGTAGTTTTGTGTGAAATGAGCTCAACACCTTCCAATTGTGTTCTAAAAATATCATTTAAATAAGGAGAGTGTATATTACTAATATTTTTCTTCATTCATTCATTAATTGTTTTATTTTATTTTGTAGAGTTAATCATAATTTTTATTAATACGGCTGTGATTTAATTCTGCAAATCTCTACTGAATCTTAGACGTGAGAAGAGTTGCCATAGAAAATCTTTAGTCTATTAAAAATTAGTTATTGTATTTTAATAGAGTTGTGTACTTATTTTGGGGTCCCGTTTTAGCTGCTAAAACTTTGGCGTGTAACTTTCTCTCATGTGCTGAATTTTCTTAACTTAAGTCCATGATAAATTGCTAATTTGCGTTTATTTCGAAATATCATGAAAAAACTCATAATACAAACTTAGAGTGTAAGTATTAAACAAGTTTTATTTTTATACGGGCTTGCAATTTTTTGTTTTATTCAGTTAAATATTTTAAAATATTTTTGTTAATTACAGTGTTTTCATTTAAACGAAACCATTAGGCTACAAGGAAAACCGCATACTTTACTTAAATCAAAAATAGAAAATTCTAATTTTCCATAAAAATTTGAACTGAAGCTAATGGAATTTTAGTACTCATTCCGACAAACAACTTAATGTTCTTGTAGTATGAATGAATTTTGAAAATGTTTAAACAAGTGCATAGTGAAGGGTTCTCAAGTTCTCAAAGCAACTAACAGCCCCTTCTCAAACACAATATAGTATCACGCACCCTATCCAATTTTGTTGTGTTCCCAAGTGCGATATACAATTAAATGACTTTACATCCCTTAGCTGAGGGATTGCAATCTTTTCTACTTGCTATTCAATAACAAAACGTTGCAATTGTCCTTAAACAGCATCAGATTAAAACTAGCATTGCAGTAAGGGAATGATCTATAAGAGATTCCTTCATTTAGAATATTTTTAAGGGAATGATTTGAGAGTAGCCCCACTGCAATCCATGGAGTAACTTTTTCCAATTACAGACGATGGTTAATGTTTCAACACGCTTAAGAAGAAAATGTCGCATATGCAACAATGAAATCAAAAAAGTCTTAGGGTGTTTAAGCTAAATCCATATAGTAGATTCTTATATTGGATAAAATAGTTGGGGGATGCTGTTTTACGAATTATAATCGGGCGGGAAATAAATGATTGGTGCGTGCACGTGAAATAAATGGGATAGGAGTCCTGGATGACATACGGATTTAGGACATTTTGATTTATGACTGTAATAAACGTGAGGTAATACGATTGCCTTTTAATGGTATTTATAAACGAACCCTATTTTTTCAAGTATTTTATAAACAATGTTAAGCAAATCGGTGTAAAGTCGTACGTAAATTTAGTATTTTATTGCAATATAAAAATTTCTGTTTAGTTTTTATCTGATTTTACTATACACAGTATTTATGTTATAATTGTAACAGTTGTTGATAAATTTTAAATAAAGTTATTATTCCTTTTCTTATGCTGCTTGACAGAGAGACAAGGATTTCGAATTCAATTCAAATTTATAAATATTTCTTATAGTCACGAGTATGCTTCCTTATTAAAATGATTATGATTTATTTATATATCCTGATTGCATAATATCTAATCTTTTTCCGTTTAAACTGTCTAATTATGAATAATTCATGAAAATGACGAAATTTTTATGTATGAAGAAATAGAAATTAACTCTTTGATTGACTATTATGCTTTTTCAGTTACCTATATTTCTGATACCTATATTTTCACATTTGATTTGGCCGTGTAATTTGGAATAATACATTCCAATTTAAAAAAGATTTATTGGTATTTTTGGCTTACTTTTCATCTTAACATTTTTGTTGTTATATTCCAAAATCTTAGAGTTAACTTTTGGTACGTCTTTTTTAGCAATTCAAGCAAAGATTTAGTATGGCATAAAGGATCAAAGTAAAAAGAATGAGTATTGACTGTGTTTACTTTAAGCTTCGTTTGAGTTGTTTTCCTCTTTGTAGTACTTACATATTGGCAAGAGATATTTGATTATTTTCTTGGTTCCTTTTTGAAAAAAAAGCATCAAGATTGTTAATTAAAGATAATACCCACTCAGCTATAATCGTAAATATTCTTTGATTTTCTTGTTTTCAAGGATTATATAAAGCGTAAAACCCTAAAATTGAGGATAAGGATGTGTCAACGAGAACAATAATAATTGTTTCTTTTAACTTTGTTGCTGTATTGAAAGATTCTTTCCATGAATATATTAAATAAAGTTTATTTGTGTTGTGCATCTCGTTGTAAATACGTAAGCTAAAACTAAGTGTTATTATCCTATATCCTAAAAATTACTAGGTACTTACATTAGTATCAATGAGGCCATTTTTTAAATTTTTAGTTTACTGCTGTGTAAATAGCTTAAAGTTTTCTATTTGCTTATAAATATAAAATCATATAAAATGATAATATAGATTCATCAATCACTCAGATTTTATAATTTAAAAGCATATATCGGGGATAATAAGCAATTGACGGTATTTTTGCATACTTCACGGAGTAAAAAAAATAAAAATATTAATGTTGCTGTTGATGTTGAAATCTCAATTGTTTTTAAAGTTGTGCGATTTGAAAACAAATCCTTTTGAACTTCACAAAGGGAGGTAGTCTAATAAGCTGAGAAAATTAGGCAGATATTTAAAAAGAAAAACAAGAAGGGAATAATTATTATTCATCAAATTATATAACAATTCTGTTTTTCTTATATAAATTAACTAAATGCTTTTGTATGTTTAGGGCTCTCAAAAATGTTGTTCAAATCATTTAAAAATATTGTGGAACGCATACTTTCACTTTTAATTTGAAACTCTTAATGATTTCACAAATCCTGCAAAATAAGTTCTTATGATATTGACTACAAATTTATACTAGTTAAAAATTTGACATATGAATAATTCAGTTCTAATTGATACTATTTAGTTTGTTTCGTATTTATATTAATTTCAAAACAAATCCCAGGAAAACATTTTCAATAAGAAGTTATTTTAAATTAAACAAAGTAGAAAAGTGGTCATGACACTTACAATTATGGATTTTTAAAATTAAGTAAAATAAATCACGGCATATTTGCATACCTTGTCTCCCTTGAAATCCTTGCTAAAAGAACTGGAGTGCTTATGATATAGAATTTATATTTCATTGCAAATTGATTTGACTTATGTTGAAGATCCTCATTGCAAAAATACAACAAAATTATTTTCCACAAGCAATCTAAAATAACTAAAACTCTTTGATAAATTTACCTGTAGAACTTTTTTGTTAGTCTTTTTTCCAATCTGAGACCTGATACAAAAAGAGGTCTGTACTTGATAGGTAATCTCCCAAGGCATATTTAAATTTAAATTTAACTTTTGGAAAATATATCCAACTAAAATCTTTACTGAAGAATTTTGAATCATTTTCTTCTTACAGCTTTTGTAGTTCTAAATTCTTAATCGTAAATTCTTTGCTTTGTTCTTAGAGATGAACATTACAAACTTTTTAAAAGCAGCTGAAAATTAAGAAAGTATAGTTTTTGAATAAAAAGTTATGGTAAAAACGGGTCAATTTAAAATTTAAAACATATTCCATTACAAAATGTTTGCCACTTTCTTTTTAAGGCTCCCTTACAAAATCATTAACTTAACTACTGTAGACTTAAAAGACCAAGTTACTGTAAAATTGAAAAATTATACGATATTCCTAATTCAGGAAAATATTTAGGGTGAAAGTTCCCATTTTATGCATCAGAGGCAATTTCGAGAGGGTGCCATAGACTCTATGCCATAAATTGTGAAATGGCGCAAGACATGAAATGAAATGTCAGAAAAAAATATCTCGTATATGTATACATCTGGCCGCCTGTAATACCTTTATTTTATATATTCATTTATAAAATAGAAAATTTCATCGATTTTATTGTATATTGAAATTGCAAAAAAAAAAAAAACTTTATGTTCACCTATAGCTCGTACGGGCTAACCTATTGCTTTTGAAATGTTTAAAATTTAAAATATTAAATAAACCTAATATATTTTTTCAGTTTTAAATTTATAACCTTTAAAGTTTTTTGTGATCTTTGAATATGTTTTCAAACTAAATTTATAATAATTATAAATTTTTAAAATCTATATATATATTAATACGCAAGGATTTTTCTTGTCCTTCCTTTTAAAAGTATTTACAATCAGCCGATTTCACTTATACCGTTTTCATTCAGGAGGAAACATCACTAAGATGTGCGGAATAAAAAAATCAATTCAAAATTCCAAAATTGTCACTCGATATGAGTGATATGTGCTGCATGTTTTTTCACATATAAAATGTATTGGAGAAATAAACAACAACAATATGAAGGCAAAGTAGAGCCGTTGAACGTTCGTGCTTTGTGTGTATTATATATATGCTATGAAGCACGTTCTATATTGTTGTTATTTTTCTCTCTCTTCGGTTCTATTTGATTAACACGTGGATAAGCCGAGTGTATATTTACGTTTCTACTTAACATATATTTATATTACAAGCAGAGACATGAATATAAACTCGGTATTCTTCGCTAATACAACACATTTTACTCATAGAAACAGAGCGAAACAATATTCAAGTAAAGAATGATGTATTGTTGAAACTGGTCGATCTTAGTAAATGAGTAGATCTGCAAAGTAGCAGTGCTGCTAGGTAAATTTCATAGAGCTATACAAGGATCAGCTTAAAATACCTGCCCTTTCTCAAGAGTCTTCAACAGTAAGCTGGCTTGGAAACAAATTTACTAAGAATTTGGTAATAAACATCGCTAATTGAATTGCTGTGTGTGAATTTTCATATAAAATAAAAGTATATCCAACCAAAATTTAGAGAACTGTTTTCATTTGGTGCTATGAGTTTTTGCTTGCTAGTAGCACCCTTACTATTTCTCTTCATGGAAAACAGAAGGTGCTATAGATTATTTTTTCATATTTAACTAACATAAAGTAGCTTGGCACCACTACGCTCAAACAACCACTTTTGCACATTTGAAAAGAAGTATTGCAAAAATAAGTCAAATTCTGGGATAGCTATAAATTTGTTATTTCATGTCTTATTGGCCTAAAATTAGCCTTAACCTTTTCACCATTTAAAGGTACCATCAAATTTTATAACATCATTATTTTTCAACAATTAATCTACAAGTCTGATAGAATTATTATTTGAAAACTTTAATACATATCAAATCCACGTTTTTCTTACATCTTTTTTGGCAGTTCTTGTAGCTTCCCTATATCATGTTTTTTATAAGATGACTTTCTTAATATTAGCAAGGAGAACGCTGATTGAAAATTAGTTCATGCCAAGTTTAACTATACAGTTTTCTATTTCAGTTAGGGTATATAAAATTCCTTGAAGATAGTGTGTACTATTTTCATTTCGACTTTATAACTTGCTTTAATTTGTGCCTCATTTTCTGACTAGTGTTTTATGTCTTATGGTTATATAACGTTGAATAAAAAAAAAAAGGCTTGTGCTTAACTTTTATTACTTATTTCATTTTTTTATATATAAGATCAGCAACTTCTGTTAGAATCAGATTGATAAAATGTATTTTATTACTTGAAGTTGCTCTTTTAGCCTTAAAAGCTTATTTTATGTCACTCCAGGAATGTGTACTAATCCGTTTAGCTTCTATGTTATTAAAAACAGTGATTATTAAAATTTGAACAAACTTATGTCTGAGAAGTAAATATTCCTTTCATTATACAAAATTGTACTGAAAAGTTATGTACCAAGAACTTCAAACATAGCTAAAACTGTAGCAAGTGTACTAAAGATATATCTCCGGTGTGAGGGTCATAAAAACACATCTGTTTTTGTGTCAATTAAATCTATGAGTTGGACCTTTTCCCTTGCATTTTTTAATTAATAAAATATCCAGTAATTTAGTGACCTTGAAGATCATTTGAAAGTTTTAATGTTGCTAAAAGTTTCTGCCATACAAAAGCATTACGGCGAAATATCAAAAAAAAAAAAATTCGAATTTAAATAAATTGATGGATTGGTCTTAATACCATAGCTTTAAAGTTAAATGGGCTCATAATTTCAAGATTTTATTTTTTGAAATAATATAAAGAATTTCAATAAGCATCAGTGATTTTAGATAAAGCTTCTTATTTGCCTCTTTTATAGTTAATGGAATTCATCATGACATAAAAGTAAGAAAAAATTACAAGAATATCAAATAGACTTTATGGGTTTTTGAACGAATCAGTCAACTACATTAGATAGATCACTACAACTGCTAGGTACTACATAAACAAATTTGAAAATTTTTATATCAGAAAATAAACTTTTAAAAGCCTGCAAATCTCAGACAGCAACACTGAAAAACATAATAACTCTGTGAATAACTTGGGCTACTTGATGGCATAATATATTGTCCTTGAATAATTCTTAAAAGAAAAATAATAACAAGTCATCATATGAGAAAATGAGAAAAGCAAAACCATTATTCTGTCTGTTTTCTGGTTTTCTTGGCTATATTTATAAATTACACTGGTCAACTGGTGGTTTTGCCACACAAAGTTTGGTAAGTAATTTTGTTAGAACTACCTACCCATATTACGAAAATGAACTTAATTTGATTCAATCACCCTCAGTTTTTTTGTGATAACTCTAAGTTCATTTCAATGCTTTTGCATCTTATGCCACGGGCCCCATACTTTTTACTACTGCACTATATTTATACATCAGTCTACTGCGACTTTATAGACTCGTATAAGACAAAGTAAAAATAGTAAAAGTAGTTCTCCTCCATAATGGCAATGTACTTCCTTCTGTTCCACTAACACTCGCTTTTAATATGAAAGAAACTTATGAAAATATGAAACTATTGCTTGAAAAAATCAAATACAAAATTTTCGGTGATTTAAAAGTTATTGCCCTACTACTTGGAGTACAGTGGAGTTTTACTAAATTTTGCTGCTTTTTATGCGAATGGGACAGCAGGGACAAAAAAAATCATTATATTGAAAAAATATGGCTTGTGCTTGAATCCTTACGCCCTGAGCAGAAAAATGTGAAGGCTTTACTACTTGCAAACCCTCCTGATGTCCTTTTACCAACACTTCATATCAAGTTAGGCCTTTTTAAAAATTTTGTTAAGGCAATGGATCAAAATGGAAGCGGATTTTTGTACTTAAAAGAGAAATTTTCCAGAATAAGTGATGCCGAAATCAAAGAGGGCATTTTCGTAGGACATCAGAGAATTAATAAAAATCAGCATGGCAATATTTTAAGAATGTAGCTACAAATTTTTAGGTGAGTGAAGAGTGATAACTATAGAGAACTGATTAACGAATTGCTCTTGTCATATAAAACTTATGGTTGCAATATGTCGCTAAAAATCCATTTCCTGGACTTACATCTAGATTTTTTCCTTGAAAATTTGGGAGATGTAAGCAAAGGTTCCACCAGGACATTCCAAATATAGAAAAACGTTATCAGGGTAGATGGAGTGTAAGGACGTTGGCTGACTACTTTTGGACGATCAATAGGGATCAAATATTCCAGAAAGACTTAGACTTCAATATATAATAATAAATACAGACATAAATAAATATTTATACCATAAATTAAACCAGAAAATAATTTACCATGCTGTGCTTTTATTAATTTTTCTCGAAAAATGTTATTTTTTCTTCAAAATCAATGTTCGTCTACCAAATAAAATTAACGGGTGATGGAAACTTTGAAACTGCTTATTTTTACTAGTAGCAGCCTCTATTATAAAAAAATCACCAAAAAGTTCGTGTGGCACAAAGAAAGTTAAATTTTGTCGACCAGTGTTATTTGCCATTTTTACGTGTAAAAGAGTTCATCCATCGCTTACTTCATTCTTCAACACAATATAAATATTTTTAGGAAATTTTTAACTTTTTAAGGTTTTCTTTGTTTTGTTTTGGTATTTATACTTGCCAAAATTGGCTTAAAAAATAACAATTAATTATATTCCAGCTTAAAATAATAAAATAAATTCACCAAGTCATTAGTTTTTTTATTACCTTAAAACCTCAAAAGTTTTTAGTTTTTTATTTCACATTGTAATTATAACCTCATCAAAAAGCCTTGAGATTCTTGTTTCTTCTGTAAACATTTAGAAATCTGGAATTAGGAATCTTGGTCACACCATCATAGCTAAATATCGAAGGTCTTCTTTTAATGAAGAACTTAAGAACTGAGACCTTTCTAGTTTCGTTTTGACAAATTAACAAAATGTAAAGCAAAGTTTCTTTTATCATTTAAGTCGATCAATATTATTTAATTAATCGAAAAGTATCTGAAGTACTCTATTCTCCTCAATATGCCGTTTTAGGCTTTTTCAATTTTAATAATTTCACTTATAAATCCATTAAAAACTGAAGGAGTACACTTGAATGAGTTGACAAAATTCTATTCAAATTTTTGTCATCAAAGTTTATTCTTTATCTTAAAACTTTCATAGAAACGATAATTTAAAGTTAAGTTCTATAAAAAGCTACCAACTATTGGCAAATTTTATTGTAAAAGCTGCTGGAAAGAAACATTTGCCAAAAAGTTAAGGATATAAATTTGAAAAA
Source organism: Acrocera orbiculus (assembly GCA_947359355.1). Classification (NCBI taxonomy): domain Eukaryota; kingdom Metazoa; phylum Arthropoda; class Insecta; order Diptera; family Acroceridae; genus Acrocera; species Acrocera orbiculus. The sequence continues at coordinate 9,063,217 of OX375757.1, forward strand.
CGTAAAATTCCTTTCTTCAAATGATTCTTGTGTGTAATTTTCTATGTAGGTTTTGTAATTTAAATAATGTTATTTGGTTTTTCAAGTAATTTTTGGCAAGAAATAAGTACAATACGTTTATATATAAAATTTTCAGCAAAACATAAGAATATCCATTGAAACGAATTATTTATTAAAATTATTCGAACGCCCTTAAAATCTACTCACGTCTTTATTCTGAAAAGTAAATCTTTGATGGCAAATACATTTGTTTTGTGGGTATATATAAACACTTGGTTGGATAAGCAAGATTGCTATTTACTGGATTTAAAAACAAAACTCAAAGGACTTCCTAACAAAACAGAAAACAAAATAACAATCTTGTAAACAAGAAAACTTTTTGAAAAGAGGAAATGTCACAGGGGATAATAAATTCGAAATACCAAGACAGTTCTTAAGCTTTATGCGATAAGACAATTTCTTATTTTAAAACAGATTTTTGTAAATTATTTTATAACAATGTAATTCTTGTTTAGGTTTTTGTTTGAAATTTTCACAGACCTAGTGTACAAATTGAGTAGACTTTTTTGTCTTTTGTCTTCTATAGCTGTAATAGTAATACAAAAAAATTTTAAAATAATAAACAATTGCATTTCTAATATTTCTTACATATATTTTTGGGACAGTTCCATTAATTAATTCCGGATGCTGAAAAATTTTCTATATTTCAATAATTCAAATAAGAACACTTCTTAATATTAATTAAATGTTAAGCTTTCATATGTTTTGCAATTAACCAATCAATTACGCAATGTAATAAATTACTTTTAATTTTAACAATAGATTTACGTTAGTTTCCGGAGGGATTTAAAACAACAAAACACTTACTTTTCCTTTTCCGATCATATAAATTTTATTCCAAGTATGAATGAATAAATAAAAATTTTTGATCAGAGAAGTGCACTATATGATCCAAAGATTTGAATGCCTATTCTCTACAATAGAAAAACTTTACAAACCATTGAATGTGGGTCTAGACCCAGCCGTTTACTACAAAACAAAAAGCTTTATGGTGCAATGATCCCAATCTTTTAGTTCTCAATTTTACAAAAAAGAATAAACAAACGATGCAGCTAAAGGGGCCAACAGTATATAGACTTAAGTATAAACTAAAAATGGGGAAAAAGTTAGGAGGAAACAAACAACAACAAAAATAAGATCACAAGACGACGTAAATAAATTTTCATTTTGTTTGTATCGTCCAACTTTAGATACGGTAAAATGTTAAAAGGAAACTCCAGTTTTTCATTTTCCTTTTGGCAATGAGTGCTTAGAAATAAAAGTATACACACAAGAGTATGGATCATAGTATATAAATGACAAAATTGGATCCGGTTGGCTAGGTGAAATAAGTATAACGATTTAGTATATAACTCGCAGAAAATTTAATTGAAAAAAGAAAACGAAAAGGTACAATTTTATTAGAAAAACACTGTGACGTCAAGTAATAAAAGTTGAAAAATACGTTGCATCATTTTAATATATTTTTAGTGATTTTAAGACAGAGGACTTTTGGTTGTCTTTCTTTGCTAAACATGTTTCACTTTATTTTCTTCCCAGCCACTTGGGAATATGGTTCAGACGCGTGCGTTAGTGCGCGCTTTATTTGAAATATAACCCAAAAAACAAACAAAAAATATTAAAGAAATAAATAAAAATAAAAAGTGTCACATGTGAAACGATAAAAAGAACTTCTTAGGGTATTTTTATAATTAATTGTTTGTTCGTTGTGAATTGAATTGTTTTTCGGTTAATTAAATTGTGGAAAAAAAAAGTGTTGATTACTATATTTAGATTGTGAACATCAAATTTTATCCTCATCAATTTATCAATTAAGAAATGAGTGAAGAGAAAATTTTATTTAGGGATTTTCTTATTATGAGCAAACCTACAAATGTTTCTTTTTATTATTTGAATAAAATGATTTATTTTAGATATTTTAAAAACTTAAATTACTTTTGCTGCTTTGAAGTTTTTTAAATATATTGTACATTATTAAATAAACAGACAATGACTGTCTAGTCTAGTTCTGTTTAATTAACTTTTGCTCTCTTAAAATAATTTTAATTGCAATTGCAATAAATCCAAGTTTTAATTTTTTTTTAATTGATTAGCATTCCTAGGAGTCTTTTGCTGAATTAAAATTTGTTTGTATCATTATATTTTTGTCAGATTAAGCTTGCTAAGGATCACCTGTTGTTTTAAAAAATCTATGATAGATATGATTTTAGGATACTACTTTGCAAAGAAACAAGCTTAAATTTTCGTTAGTTTTTAGTATTAACAAGTTTAGTTATAGAAATTCAAAAAGAATTATTCTGTATAAATTTTGAAAGAAATATAGAAAATCTCATTTTCCTTAACTTTTGAATAACATATGTGGCATCTCATTGCATGAATTTTAATGTTTATTTCTAAGCTCTTCAGCTGCTGCTTTGTGTTCGAAATAGAAAAAAATATTAAGGGAAGGGCCGATTTAAAGTGTAAGGTGGGTGGGAAAAATTTTTTATCTATTTATAGACAGAAAAAAAGATGCGACAATTAAAACTAGGGGTGCTGATTGTGTAGTATGCAGAGATTTGAATATTAGGTCAAATATTTTAGCGCTCTTGTAAGAACAAAATTTAATAAAATATCAGTCATGACCTGTTGCTTTAGACACTTTTATTTGCCATACCTTCTGCTTGGTGTATCTTGTTCGTAACTTTAAGAATATGATTTTTTTTTAAATTCTAGTTGACAATAAACTTTGGATGGAAAATACTTATAAATATTTAATCATGAAAAACATTTTTTTAATAAATTTCTTCATTTTATATGCCTTTTAAGAGGTGTTTCATATTTAAATATCTTCTATTAACAGTATTTAAAGCAAAAGCTTAGGAAGTAGTACAAGTAGTAGTAGTACTAGTTATTATAGTATTTGGTATAGAGGAGAAAAATGCACCAGGTTGGAAAATTCATTTGTAGTTCTCTTGCCACAACCAGAAGATTATTCAAATTTAACCCAATCTTTCTCATGTAAGAGACGTAATAAGTAAGAAGAGACCTTGCTCTTCTGCCTTTGTGGTAGAATCTATAGCTTAGAGTCGTTGAAATGAATAACCTTTAAAAGTGCTTGTAAAAAATCTGTGTCCCGTTGTTAACAATGTCAACATTTTTAGAGACATTCTGTCAAACTTCCTTTCTTTGCCAAAATTTTTTATGCATAAAAATTGCCTGGGACTGTACTTAGCCAAAACGTTCAATCTATAGGCTAGCTAGCATTGCTGATATTCTCATTATCAATGGCTTCTTGATAAGGTACCCACATAAATGTTACTGTGTTTTCTTCTTTCTTGTAACAGCTTTAAATTACTTTATAAAACATGACAAATCATGTATTTTTAACTAAATTTTCAGTGCAAAAATCAACTTAAAGGTTAAATGTTATGTTAGTTATACGTAAACTAATGTTTATTCCTCTTGTTGCATATATTTTCATTGAGATGTCAATTTTGATTTGTTTTAATTGTTTCATATTCTTATATTCATGATTAAAACAGACAGGCGAAAATAAAATAAAATGAGAAAATTATAATTTGAAATTTATTTTACTTACACGAATAATTAAATCCTGTGATTCATTTGCATTTCCGGCGCTAAATTTTCTTCACAAAAATTGAGGAGTGAGAATGAAAAATAATTTTTGCTTTTCATTTGCTATTCTTATTTTTATTCTCACTTTTCACAAAAATGTGCTTTTATTCCTTTAAATAATAGTTTATTTTTATTTTGTATATTAATAAAATTCAAAGTAAAAATAATGAGTGTCAGCATCTTCCATACAATAAAAAACTTTATTTAGATAATAATTAATTATTATTATTGTTATTAAATTTAAATTTTTTGCTTAATATCGTGTAGAAAACACAACAAAAGATTTTATCCCTTCTAAAATTATGCTACAATAAAAATCTTCTTCATACGCTCCAAAATTCTCCAAAAATTAAGTACACAAACGAAACTTCTGAGTAATTTAATATAAAATATACACAGGTATGAAGATATTGCATATCAAGTACTTAATATAAATAGTGAATTTGACTGAATAATAATTTATTCCTATTGCTACCTTTGTCTCATAAATGCTGCGTTTGCTTCTAAAAATTCTAACTTAAAGTCACTTTTATAATTACCTCCAAAATATGTTAAATATTTTGTATCAAATAATATTCTTGTTTTTTTCCTAAAATTTGAACTACTTAAACCATTTTCAATAGAGTATTTTTATGTATTTTATAATTTCTTTTTGCTTATAATAAAAGAAACATTCATGTTTTATTGCTTTTGAAGTTAATGCTTTGGGAAAGTATCGATAAATTAGAAATAGTGCGGGATTATGGTGATATTAATACTTACGCAAATAATTTTAAAATTTTAGCCAGTGTGCTGTGAATAAAATTTCTTACTTTTCTACTGAATATATCTTAATTTAACTTAATTTAATAAAGCCGTAAATATACCAAGCAGTAGATCAAGATATTAAATCAAAATAAATAAATCATGTGTGGCTACTTGATTTCACTCTATGAAATTAAAATTTCTTATATACATAATTTTACCACAGAATTATGGTTTTAATTTGTTTTTTGTTTGAAAATTTTCTTGGAAAAACTTAACACGCGTTTCATAATACCACTCATAGCTAAGCTTTTAGTTTTTAAATAGATCCACCTATTCATTCATCGTGTGTGGCTGAATTGTATCTTGTTTAACTAAAATTCATTCTTTTTTCTACAAAGAAAAAGTATATTCTACATTTACCTATCAAGAGCTAAATTGTTTAATAAATGTGATTTAAGAGTATTTGGATACTTATTAGTATACAAAGAAGAATTGATAAACTTAAGTTTTATAATTCTTGTTTGCATCTAAAAAATAAGCTATAAGCATCATACTTAATCTTATAGTGCATAAAGATTAAAAATTAAAAACATTTGAAATATTTTTACCCCTCAAAACGTTATAAAATGCTGAATATTGTTATGAATATGTATTTTATTACTATGAAGTCTTCTTTAAACACTCAGCAATTGAAATAGTCTTGAGCTGAAACCATTCACTCATATTTTAGAAAAAAAAATTTTTTCTAAATTATCTGAAAATTCAAAATCTTTTAAGGTTATTGTAAAGACTTTTAGTTAATTAAATAACAATTTTTTAAATATTTCAAAATATCCTGCGTGCGCTATTTTAAGTTTTTTCAAACCATTCTACTTATTAGAATTACTAAAATCTTATACTCAATATATTTTTATATAAAAGAGTGAAAAGAAGACTGTAACCGTTGACCGTACAGAGAGAAATTTTAAAATCTGTTTTTCTTGAAACTACACTTTCAAATATGGAAAGACTTTATTTCAAAAATATATTCCAAGCTTTAACGGAATTGACTACAAGAAAAACTATTAAAAATGACCATCTTTTTTAATTTTCTGATTCAATTGTTTTTTCTTTTAATTAAAAACAAACAAATAATTATTTGTTGATAGGAAATTCTAAAATATAATTAGAAATTCTAATTTTAATTGATTTTTAAATATGCTTGTTCACTATTAACTAATCTAAATTTCTTAATTGCTTTAATTTTATTTTTAAAGTAAATTAAGACTAATTTTCTCAAGGCATGTGCTAAAAGAGGGTTATTCTTATTACTTTCAACAATTCCTTTGAAGCCTATCTAGTGTTTAGTTTTTTTTTATTACAATCTTTTTATTGGTATAAGACACATTACATTAAAACTCCAAATATTTCAACAAATTGATTTAATATCCTTTTGATAATGTTTGACAAAAAATCTTGCCGTATTTCTCACCAGAGAATACTGAAACAAGTTGAAGATTATTTTTCATTATAAAACGAAAATTATACAAAAAATTTCATTGAATTTTATTCAATGGTCCTTTCTTTACATTACAAAATTCAAGACATTTTTATGAGTTTTGAAAAGAATCAGAATGCTTTAATTTGCTCTTGTTCAATCCATAGGACAGTATTACAAAATAAAATAAATACAGTTTGATTAAATTTCATGTCACATAACCGAAAAGTCATTTTAATGTTTATAACATGAGTGCCCAAATAAATTAAAAAGGACTAACCTATATAAATGTAGTCCTGAGAATAAAATTGACTCAGGTACTTACACTTGACGATAAATGCTGATAATGTTTTTATACTAAATTTAGGGAAAAATAAGATAGGAAAAAAAGCATAAAAATACATTTCCTGCAGAATAGTAAAATTTGTTATGTGCCAAAGAAAAATTGTTTGGTTGAACAGCAACAACTGATGGGATTACATTGAGGGTTAAATAAGTCTTGTGTATTTTTAGTAGTAAATTATTTGTTGGTATTACTTTTTATGCCTGTTTTGTCCATACTTTATTCTAATGAATTTTACTTGTCAGCTGTTTGATTTTAGACGCATAGAAAACAAAGTATTCCAATTTTTATAAAAACTATCAGGGTTTACTTAGCCTTAAATTAAAAGTATTTTTATTCATTGATTTATATTTGAGAAATAACGATAATTTTCGGTAGAAAAGAAAGTTGAAGCCTTTTAATACTATATTTGGATCTTAGTTTTTAAAGGAGCACTTTGTAATAAAATTTCATGGCATAGATTTCGATATTTGTTAGTGTGGCATATTTCTCAAATTTGCCGTTTTTGAAAAAAAAAATTTTAAGCTTTGTAATACAAGGCTTTTAATTAAAATTCGTTTGTAAATATTGCCCTTTTATTGATTTAAATATTAATTTACAACAAAATCTAATACTAGTGGACACCTAGTGGTGTGATAAAGCACTAAAACAAAAAAAAATTAAATTATTACCCTTTTTCTTTGTTGTTATTTGTTGCAAGAAAAACCGTTTTCATTGTAAAACGCATATTTCGGCAAACTTTTTTCTTAATCTATTCATTAATATATTTGTTATGAAAAAAATAGCTTTGGTGATTATGTATGTACGCACATGGTATTTAAAAAGAGTCTTTTTTTACGTTTTATGAAATTATATTTAATAAAAACAGTCTAACAAACGAGTATATCCTGTATTATTTTTAGCAGATGACTTTTTTAAATACAATTTTAAATACTAGTCTTTTTCCCTCTACACTAAAATACATATTTTAATTCATTTTACATTATCAGGATTTTTATCTCATGTGTATGAAAAATATTTCTACTAAGCCGTTATGCTTAAGGCTACATCCTTAAAAAACTCTTTTTTTTACCGTAAAATAGGAACAGAATTGTTGCCACAAATAAAATCATAATGCAGTTATTTCCTCTATAGCAAAGAATTCAAACATAGATTTTACAAAAATTGTAGAAAACTCTAATGTTGCAGTGTAGAGTATGCATGGATTTAAAAATTTCTCATGCTAAGCAATAATGTTTTTCATAATAAAATTTTGATTATGTTTGTACTATGTAATAAATGTTCCAAATATAAAATTAATTTTGGCAAGATATGCTAGGGAAGTGTGTTAGTCCTCAGGACTCAAATGAAGCTGGAGCTGGATATGATTACTCCAAGGTAATTGAAATTAAAGATATTTTTTTGATTTACTGGAGAAAAACTAATTTTTAAGCCTAGGAAATTTTTATTCATGATAAATACTAAGATATTGTTAAGAAGAAATCCATCAATATACAATTAAACTTTAGAAAGATTTTTAAACTTTATAACAACTTTACACTAATTAATTAAAAATAAATTAATTTGTTGTTGTAAATAACTCGTTTTATGGCACCAAACTTAATCAGACACACAAACTAGAGCTTAGAGTGATAATTCAATATAATTATGCATTAATAGCAAACTGACAATAATCAATGAAATAATAAAGGGATTTTTTTTGCACAATTGAATCTGTTTGATTTAAAATAAATATTTTCTATACCTCTTACCATATCTTTTACTTTCTCAAAAATATTTGATTATTTTTTTCATGGTTTTCATATTTCATTCTAAAAACTTAATTTCCTCAAAACTGTATCTAATCGTCGTTTTCTCAATCAACTCAGTTAGTTTTATTAAATGGAATTTAAATTGCACTAGAAATAAATGAGTTGCAATATGCTCAACAATTAAAAAGCCATTAGACTTGCATTGCCCTACATTTGAATTAAGATGGAAATTAAGTGCTTTCTTAATATAACCATAGACTTCATTAAAAGCTCTAATTAAGTATACAGTTTTTGATTTTTATTTAACCATAAAAAAATAAAAATGTACTGGATGCAATGGAATATTTAAATTTAGGCAAAAATATTTTCATCAGGATTAATTTACTTGAAGTGTGAACGCAATTTTAAGCATTTTAAGCATAAGAGTACTTCAGCAGGAAAAGTGCTTTCAAGGTTTAATTGCTTCACTTTGAAGAAAAAGGGCCATAAGGTAAATTATAGCTACCTTCCGGAGTTGTAATACTTTAATATTTCTTTTCAGACTCATAAATTTTTGCCATTGATGAACAAAGTATGTAATAGGATGAAAAATAATTAGAAATTGGTTGAGAATTACGATTTCTAATAGAATATTTTAGTTGAATTCATGCCATTAAAGATTTGATTTTCATTAAATTTCAATTTGATTCATTTTTCTTGGATTTTCTCTTATTTTTATTAGAACTTATAAAAAATTCTAATATGGTTGGCAAAATTAAGTACAATATGCTTAGAAGTAATTTGCTAAAGATTATTCTCTTTTATATTTATAAATAAATTCTTTACCTTTGATCAGTTTTGGTTTAGTTTATTTTTAGTAATGAAATATGAAATAGGTAAATAATTAATACAAATTGAATATTATATAATAAGGATTTTCTGGATATCCTATAAGGAAAGTACTAAGCTAAATCAACGAAATTTATTCTTAAATGGCCATTTTGGCTATTTTTTGTGTAAAAAGTAACTATGATGACACAATTTTATTATATTTTTTATACTTATGAACTTTTTAATGATGAGCATCATTCATGAAAAAATCACCGATGTGAATTTTCGTCACTAGATATAAAAAGAGAAGACTGAAGCACAACTGGATGCTTCAGGGTTTTCAACATATTTTGTTATTTTTTATTAAATTAAGCAATCAGCTGTCAGGATTTGAAAATTTTTTAATGAAACAAATAGATTAACTTCAAAAAATTAATATTTCTAAAATCTTGATTTAGGTTCCATTAATTCTTTGAGACTTCCAATTTTTGTACTGCAGTGCAAAATATTTGTTGATACTAATTATTTTAATACTCATAAATCAAATTTATACTCGATTTAATTTAATATTTAAACATAAATCTTCTTTTTTTCTTGAACGGTATAAATTATTGCCAATAATGTGCACGAAAATTTCTTATTTAATACAAGAATCAAATGCAGTCAAATTCTTTGATTTCACTGAAATATTCCTATTGAAATTTAAATTTTGTATAGTCAAGTTTCTCGATTTTTATTTCTTTTCATAAGCAAAGTCCAGTAGCTAATTAGAAGCATAAATAATTATAAAAAATGTTAATCCCCTTAACTGGAAAAACAGTTAATTTGGTTAGATCTTAAAATAATGTCGGTAGCACTTTAAGTACAGAATATCAAAAATTAATAAAATACAATATAATAATCCAACACATATTTTTGGATTCGATTTATATTAGATTTGTAAAGTGTCAAGAGATTAGACTCACTTTAACATTATTTTTGGGCTACTTACTTAAATTTCTGGTTAAAAATCTTCTTAATCTATGAAGGCTCCCCGTGTAGATAAGTAGTTTTGCATAACTCATTGAGATCTTCGTTGTAATAAATTCTGTATTTTTTACTTAATTTTTATTTTGTTACTATACCTTTGAAAACCCATAAATAAAACTAATACTTTTAATGTGTCTTATCTACCAGCTTTTTTAAAGATAATTGATTGATATTAAAATAATTTTAAGGTTTTGAAATCATATACTTAAACACCCAGTATTTAAAGAAAACCAGAAATCTATTTAAAGTTTAAACAAAAAATCTTTTGGTATAATTATCTTATAAATATTTCAGATATATACTGATTGGGCAAATTATTATTTGGAACGTGCTAGATCCAAAAGAAAGGTCACCGATTTATCGGCTGACTGTAGAGATGGACTTCTTTTAGCTGATGTTATCGAAGCTGTTACATCATTTAAGGTACCCGATTTAGTGAAGAAGCCAAAAACTCAGCCACAAATGGTGAGTAATATTTTGTGTAATATAATTCGAGTTCAGTTTTAAATATACTTTTCCAATTAGTTCATATTTTTATAGCCAATTAAGGTCTGATGTTATTGTTTTTAAATTTTCCTTGCAAAAATATGTAAGGCTTATGAATCATACAATTTTGTGTATTTTATTCTATTAATTTTTTTGTCATATTTTCTCTTTTTATATAACACACTCTTAGGCAATTTTATTCAATCAAACCTTTTTTTCTCCTTGTGCCAATAAAATCAATAAAACCAATAAGGTAGAATGGCTAAGAGTCAAATATTATCTTAGGATATCATAAAAAAGGTTGTATTGACTTTTATCATGCCTCAAGAATAGAAGAGTTAAATTAGATTATAAATTATGTGATTGATTTGGATTTTTTCGTAAACATGTTAGAAAAATTTTTCATCATAGGGTTTCGCAATTCAATGTGAGCTTTCATGAATAGAATCATCAAAACCAGAGGATATTAAACTTAATCTATTTCAAATGTTGTGTTGGGAAATACTCTTTCTCGGAATATACAAATTTTATTCAGGAAAGGACTTAGAAATGGCTCAACAATGTTTCGTGAACTCAATTCTATAAATTTAAGTAAATTATATACTCAACAATTGAATATATTTACTTGCCACGATGTTGAGAACATACTTACTTACCACAACATGCAATAAGATCTTTTTTTGATCAAAAGTTGCTTACATTCTTCTTAAATAACTTCACTTTGTTGTAAAGTTAATTTATTGATGACATAACTATAAAAATATATATTTGCGATTTGAGTAGACATAAACTTCAGTGAAGCTTCTACGGAACGCATTTCAAAAGCTCCTTACAATATAAAAACCTCGCAAAAATGCAAAATTACTATATTTGAATTACTAAAATATCTTAAATTTATTCAAATTCGAATGTTTATCGCAAAACCTACATTGAAATATAAAACTATCCAAAGGTTCGTCAAAAATTTTCGTGAATTGACAACTCTATGCTCAAATGTTCTTTGGTTTCATAAAATTTGAAGTTTCTTAGCGTTTATCTCTTTAAAGATTCCTTTTTTGACATAAATATTTTGTATTGCAACTGTGGGTAATATTCAAACAATAATAATTAAAAACATTAATACGTCCAATGACCTTTGTCGGTGTTTAAGAAAAGAAATAAAAATTCGAATTTTATTTCAAAAGAAAAATCATGTAAACATTTAAAATTTTAAAGAACGTTTTACTAGATAAAATTTAAAGAAATTAAACTTGGCTTTGAAATAAATTTAGTTCGATTCAGTGAATGTCTTAAAATTTGCTATAATTTTACTGGCAGAACTCCCAACTTTTTCATCTGCATTACATTTGTCATAAATTAAAATAAAAAACAAAAGCAGAAAACTAATTTAACTTGAGTCTAGAGAATTTCATTTTGTTAAATAAATTCATCCCTGAAGGTATATAATCACAGTCTCTATTACACTATTTAAATGTAATTTGGATCGTTAATTCTATACTCTCACATTTATATCACAAGAAAATAAAAAAATGTTTGTATAAGCCCAAGAAATTTCTTAAGTATAGCATTGTTTTATTTTGTCAGGATTTCGATTTTAATTAATTCGAGCTCACTCTTCAAATGGGTACGGACTGTATTAGGGTTATGAGCTTCAATTGGTATTAAAAGATATTTATGAATGGCAAAGATAAAAAGCATAAATCTTAATGATGAAAATTAACATTTTGAATATTTAGTACATGGCTTATTCGGGAAATTGTAATAAGTTTATTTTGAATTTAAAATGAATTATATTAAACTTTGTGCAAAATTTGTTATGTGTTTATTAAGGCATAATCCTAGATAATATGTATTACAATTAGTAATTAGTCTTTTTAACTCAAGATTTGCGGGATCAAAATAAAATTTATTTGATTTTTTCTTTGACATGAACTTCATATATTTGACGATTTTGTGTGGGTTGTGTTCAGATTAAAAGGGCTTATTTTGAGTATTTTCATAATTCTTAGATGGATTTACTTTTTATATTCTTCATATACCATTTCTTCTATTTCATTCAAAATCAAATATTTTGCAGATATATTGGTAATGGTAAAATTATGAGCATTGAAGCTTAATTTTTTTTGTCCAATGAAAATTTTTGGCTTGGTATTTATATATAATTTTTAATTTTATTGAAAAATACAGTTATTCAGTCGGAGCTTTTAAAAGTTTTCTTTCATTAAATCGTAAAACATGATACAAAATTGTAAATGAATTTTGTAAAAAGCATTATTATTTTTTTTCCCAATTCCACGGTATTAAACATTATTTTTCTCTTATAGTTTTATTAATTTAGTAAAATGATCATAAATTCTTTTAAAGCTATATTTATTTGGAATCATTTTCAATCATATTATTATTTAAGCTAAAGTAAATTTAACCGAAATATTTTGCGATTTCTTCGCCGAGGGTTCGGAATCTCTGGGATCGTTTTGAGTGTTCTGAAATAATTTCTAAACCACTACAGCCTCATCTTAACAGCATGATTTCTTAATCCAAATAAACATCGCTCATACTTTTTGATAGGTAGTATTACAGTAGGGGAGAATTAAGACACTAAATTTCACTGCATTCATGACAATGTAAATTAAAGTCTTTAAAAAATCATCTTTATTTTAAAAAAATAATATTTGAGAAATTTTTCTGGCAATTTAGAATTCAAAGAATGGCAATCTTGTTTTTATCAGTAATTTGTTTTACTTTCAATTAATTTTAGGTTAAGCTTTAAGGGAGGAAAGTCATAGCTTTAGAAATACTAGAAAAATTATGGTAAGACATAAATATAACACACCACCTTTTTTTATAAAGCCAACGATTTTTACGAACGAAGTTTACTTAAAAGTGATCAGAAAAATTTTTCCAACTATTAGCTTTATTGCACCTGTGTACATTTAACTTAGTTACATTTGTCCTTTTTATAGAAGTTTATTAAGAACTCTAAGGTGATATTTTTAAATTTTGAACTAATATTTCTGTTAAAAAAGTGCACTTTTTGTCGTCTTTTTGTGCCTAATTAAAAAAATTGTATGTAAACATTTTGAAAATCAAAAGCATAGAAATAGAAATAGCAGGTTTTGCTTCTTAGTATTGTTTTATTTTTGAGTTGAGTAACAATAAGTTGAGTGAATTAAAAATATTTTAATGAATTAAAAATAACCAAAGTGTACAGCAAATCGATGCAATGTTATAAAATCTGTTATGCAATCGAAAGATAATATTTCTAAGAATTAAAAATTAAGAACATATTAAAAACTAAAGATTAAAATTCGTAGAAGTTACTACAAATAATACTCATAAAGAATTAAGAATTTTCATTGGAATCGAAAGAAATATATAAAGCAATAAACATACTTTGGGCCTTAGTTAGGGACCCTTGAGAGCAATTTATTGAAACAATAGAAGACAAATATATAAACAAAATCTATTTTACTATGTAAATATATGACTCCAATTATTATTACTATACTTCCTTTTTTTAGTCTATATAATATTTTACTAAACAGCTGTACTCAAGCAGGTTTTGTTTAGCTTTTATTGTTTTTATTTTGTTTTGTGTATTTCCTGGCTGTTATCCATATATTAAATTGCTTGAAACCAGTAGTTAAATTCATAAATATCCAGCTACAGAATTGAAATTTTTGTATAGTCAAGAAACAACTTAAAAGATCATAAGAAATATTTCAAACTTAGGAGTAGCTAAACCAGATTCATTGATTTAATTTCAGCACGTTTTTTTAAAAGAAATAATAAGCTTATCTTTGAACTATTCCGAGTTTCCGTCTTATCATAAGCATAGATGACAAAGTTGTATGGAAATGAGTATAAAATATGAGTAACATTTAAGTAGCATACGATTAAGATTAGTTTATGTTACTTAAGCGCAAAGTAATTGTAGATGATGTAAGAAAATGTTGCAAAGAAGCAGGTGCCGTAATTTTGTTCTGATATTGTTTTAACCTAGTTTACAATGGTACATAGTTAATTTATTAGATATTTATTTTAGCTTATATTGATTTCTTACTTTATTATTAGTAATTTTGTGGTTCCTACATTTTTTTTATTCAATAATTTTCTAAGCTTATTTAGGAACAAATTTTTACCTATCTAACCTTTTTATTTGTGTTTCTCGAAGTAATTGATTTGATTTGATTATTTATTTATTTTTTTGGCTTTTCCAAACATTGTTTTATGATTATTATTTTCTTTACTAGTTTGCCGTTATATGAATTATGAATTTCCTAAATCTTGTATTAGGTTACCAGTATAAGTAACATGGGAAACAGTTCCTGAAATTTTATATTTACTTATGTTGTATTCCCAGGTTTCAAATTACATTAATTTTTCTGTGATAAGTTGTATCCAGGTAAGTAGATATATTCTTGATAGTTCGACTAAATCAGCAAGAAATCTCAGCTGTTATTTTGATATCCTCTAAGAAAGTGGTTTTTAATTAGTTCTTTTATCTTTATTTACCATGTTAGGCTTTTTTCAAAAATATTTGGCTATTTACGAAGCTATTGTTTTGAATTTAATAGCTCTGAGAAATCTTTATTGCATTTTTTCATTTATATCAGACGTTTATTTGACATTTAAGTTATTTGCTCAACTTCTAATTTTTAGTATTTTTTGTTTTTTTATTGCCGGCATAGTTTGTTTCTAAATTCATTTGGGCAGGTGTTTTAGATTTCTTGAAATTTTTTTGTGTTTTGGTTTTATATTTTTTAAGCAATACTCTTTAAGTGAGTTTTTTTAATTTATAAAGACGATACTGTGAACAATTTTTTTACTTTAAACTTTTGCAAACTAATTTATTGCAATTTGAAGTAGCTTTAGTGAACTTGTTCAATAGATGTCTAAGTAAATTTTTTATAAGGTAGAAGATTGAAACTTAATCTTAGCGCTTTAGAGTTTCTAAATTATTTACTCCATCAAAAAAATCGTAAGTTATGCTTAAAAGTCACTCCATGATATAAAAAAGGGAACGAAGTCATGTGCGAATTTAAATGAGAGTAAAAATTGAAAGTAAATTTTTTAATAGAAGTTTTAAGGATTACATTTGAAAATTTTTTCAATACTACTCTTGTTATTTCAAATGACATTTGTTGACAACAAAACCCATTAAAAAAAGTATCAATTGGTTTTCCAAAAATCACATTTTTCATATCGGACTAAATATTCAAATTGTACAATCCTGGCTTGTTTAATATATTTTTCTCTAAAGTTTTAGAAATAGCTCTTGAATTTCGAAAACTTGTAGGATTTTTATGAGAAGCTAGTGAATATCAAAAAAATATGCAAAAAAAATTAAAATATGTTTGGTACCAAAGTTAAAAGAATATTAAAGCATAAATTATGTAAAACAGTCTCTGTCAAATAAATAAACTAATCATTTCTAAAAAGC
Organism: Acrocera orbiculus; assembly: GCA_947359355.1. Taxonomy (NCBI): domain Eukaryota; kingdom Metazoa; phylum Arthropoda; class Insecta; order Diptera; family Acroceridae; genus Acrocera; species Acrocera orbiculus. The sequence goes on from OX375757.1 coordinate 9,078,981, forward strand.
GATTACCAGAAACTGTTAGCATGAACCCTTAGCTGATGAAGATTTATGTGACATGAGTGTTTCTGAACTAATAATCAAATCTTAATAATATTTGATTCAATGGATTAAAAACTACCAGTCATTGAATCCATGTTTTTATACAAGAGTACTAAAGTACTCATCTCTCATCTTTCTGATACAGTCAAGTCTCCTATAACGCGATTAATTCGTACCACGTTACATGGAAACCGTGTTATCAGAACCTGGGAATCAATTCAAATCAGGATGTGAATTCTATCGAAACCGCGTTTTGAGAAACATAGAAATAAGACAAATCAGATTAATTTGTACCGCATTATATGGAAACCACGGCGCGTTCTATGGGGACCGCGTTATATGAGACTCACAAAAACTTATTTTTGAACTTGTTGTATCTTTGATACTTTCGTTTGTTTTTTATTAATCGAAGGTGATACGTCTTCAAAAATGAAGACAAAAGGACATGGCTTTAGGGACATCAGTAGTCTCATACATTAAGTCGAAAATATAGAACAAACAATTTTTTACTTTGTTTTTCTTCTACTCTTAAAAATGTATTCCCAAATGACTTCTTATATTTAAAACAGCTTATGGTCACAATTTTATATTGCTTGGGTAGTTTTTTTATATGTTTTGGGTTTTTTATAAATTTCTTTAACCAAAAAAATATAACAACCACTAATATTCTTTCAAACAGTTGTCAAAGTCTAAACCAGATAACTACTAGTATTTATTTTGGTTTTTATATTTCACTTACAGTAAAAACTATAATTATTCTTCTGGCCAACATGACTTCCACTACATTAGTCTCTAACTTTCAATGTTAAAAGAGACTCATATCAAATTAGATTTTTTGGCAGGCTTACTAATCCGACATATATTATATGATAATAGACTTTTACATCCTTGTGTGTCCATGAACAGAAAACCTACAACCAACATTTTGTGAATGCGTGAGGAAATCAGCAATTTTCGTCTGGATTTCAGTAGTACAAGGCAGAATTTCTTGGCATATTATGTAAGAAACTAGCTTCATTTTTTTACAAAGCAAAAATGTAAAAAATTATACTGATTTGGATCTGATCAACTCAAAGAATTACAGGTCAACCAGTATGAAATAAGTAAATAAAAATATCGACTCGGTTGTGTACTCACTGCGATCGCTATATGTTTAACAAAACCTCGAGCATTAAATTTTTGATGCACTTGTTGAACAATAAAATCAGTGGCGGTAAATTATTTCATATTATTATGTCTTTTATGTATACCCATTTTAAATTTTTATTGTATACTTTGCAAAGTAACTTTTGCATGAAGATATCCAAAATTTTGATATTTTTCTTCTTATATTTCGATTTTTTGTGGAATAATTCAATATTTCTCATTAAATATAAAAAATTACGAGTTTATCTCTACAAACTTCTTAGAAATATATAAAAAACTTTTAAAAGTTTTTGGTTGTATTTTAAATTAATCTTTTGTAGAGAATATCAGAGCTGATAATATCCCATTAAACTTTGAGTGTACAGAAAAATTACTCTTGAAAAAAAAACTAATAAAACATGTTTTAACTTGAATAAGTTTTGTAATTTTTTTCTTCAAAGATAAAACAGAAATATTTCACAGTTTTAAAATGCATTTGCTACATTTAGTTGTTGCACTTTTATTTAGCTCTTTTAACTTTGATTAGCTGTTAAAAGTTTTTAAATCTCCAACAATACTAGAAAATTTTCCTTTGAAATTAAGAAAATAAGTTTTACAGCATTCACTTAAAATCAATAATATATTGATCAAGAGAATCAATAAGTTTCTTATTTCTGCAACTACGACAACCATATTCAACTCAAATGTCGTCTTCTAAGAACATCTAAAAATTAAATAAAATTCTAAAACTAAAATAATTGGAGATTTGAGTTTGATATTTAGTTTTGAAAAATTTTCTTTTAATATTAGATAAAAAGCAGCAAAAGACTATTACATTAATTTTAATGCTATGAATCCTTTATTGGCGGTAAATTACAAGAAGGTCATTAAGTTGCTTTTATGTGACCTTTCAAAGAATTGCACGAAATCAAGGGAGCTATTTACGTCAGTTACTAATAATTCAAGAACAAAATAAGTATATACAAATGTTGTCACAATGCCTTCTTTGGCTATATTTAATGTTTTGTTTTGAAATGAATTGCAAAACTTTTATAATTTTATTTTGGTAGTAATGAATTAAGCTAAAAATTTCATTTAACTAAGTTTGGTTAAAGCTGTAGTATCAGTTGTTTTTTGTTTGCAATTATTCTTGAACCAAGTTGTAGTGATTTTAACAAATTGTTTTTAAGTAATATTTAATAAATTAGAAAACTATAATTTTTAATCCAAATATAATTTACAATAATGGCTTATGCATAATATTTCTGCTTCTGAAATTGGATTCTGGGAGTTGAGTTCAATAAAATATTATATAAGCAAAGGTATATAAAAAAGTAAAAGCAAATATGTAGTCAAAAAAAACTTACATAATTTCTACTTGGACTAGAAAACTCTAGTAAAGGGAAGGAAAATTGAATTGAAAAACTACTGTCTATTTAGAATGAAAGGACATGCAAGGAGCACAACATTTTTTTAAAAGAAAAAAATTTTTGTCTAATTAGTGAAGAGTACTAAAGTTTTAAAAACGAGAAGAGAAAAGGTGAAGTAAGCATAAAATAAAATATGTAAATCAAGAACAAAAAATGACTTATAACAGGACATTTTTAAAGTTAGATTTTAATTGGCTAAATGTAGATTTTTTTACAGTTTTGGAAACGATTAGAACTGTAAACTGTTAAAAATAAATTTTTTGTGTTATTATTAAGTTTTGTCTATTCCCTAATGAAAAAGCATAGAATTAAAAGTTTTTAGTTCTTTTAAAAGGAGCTCCTTGAAACTGAATTGAAAAAGAAAACCAATTAGATTGCATATAAAAGTTCTCATAGCATTCCAAATTGAAGAAGATATTTTTAAACAGATGCAAAAGGAAGACAATTTTTTAAAATTATTGAAATTTATATGATTGTGTTTACTTTGTTAAACACTATTAACATTGAACAGATCTCAATATAGTAAAACTTTATTGGGTTAATGCACATTTTTTTAATTTTATTCAATATTTGACAAAAAGTTTTCAGTATCTCATAACAGGGGAAGGTATGCTTGATATTGTCATGTATAGAGATGTTTTAAAAAATTAAATTGAGCTTTTGGGAAGTTTTATAACAAAAAATTAGGAAAATAATAAAAGACACTTTTAAGAATTAGCTCAATATAATCCCAAGTGAAGCCTTAATCAGCCAGTCACGATAAAAATGTATAAAAAGAGACAAAAAATACTATTACAGCGAACTAATAGCAAAATTAAGTAGACTGTATTATTACAAAGAAAAAACATAATCCGAGCCAGTGCAAACATTCGGGGTTAAAAAAAATAGGCTTTTAAGGGATTGGTTTTTTGTGAATTCTGTTTCAGCTACACCTCCTATTAAATAAAATTTAAATGCAAAAGTTGTAGGAATGAAAAAATCTAATATTTTTATTAGTACCTATATATTAATAGATTGTTTCAGAAGGCTGCCAACTGTAATATTATTTTCTAAAGTGGTGTTTATAATTTATTATTATATTGAAGCTTAGGAGATGAATTTTCAAGAAATTTCAAGAATACTAAATGGGAAATTTGCATGAAAATTCTTTGAAAAGTGAACAATTTTCATTTTTATGTTAAAAAATAATTACTTGTCCTAATAGAACTTAAGGTAATATCACTAACATAAATTACCAATGAATTAAAACATTGTCAAAAAAAAAAAGAAACGAAATAGATGAATAAATGGCTGTATTTATACTAGGAAGAAATTCCAATCTCTTCATTCTTTTCAGTTTAGTTGCCAGTCTTGGTAATGTCCATAATAAATAGCTGTATTCTATGAACAACGGAGTACACTTTACATGAAGTCCATTTACGTAGTATAAAGTAATTCTAAATAAAACACAGAAATCCATAAAATGCAGTACACACTATATTATAGCAGTTTTGTGGTATACTAGAATAAATTGTCAACTCTATATAAACAGACTTCTTAAAATTTGTAGGACATAGTTTGAGTTTTTGACATAATATTCACCCAGAATATAAATGTGAATTTGTTAATCATAAATGGAATTTTATGTTGAGCACCACAAAAAAGAAATATTATATATAATCAATTCTCTTCATCTTAAGCTCTTTATCTTTAAAAATGGCAATTTCATAATAAACAACATAAATTTGGCAATAAATTTTTCAAATAGAAATTATAAAAACTTGTTTAATACTTGTAAATTTCTTAAATCAACTTTACCGGAAATTCCAACATATATTTCTTTTGATGTCTAAAAACGTGTTGAAATTTATTTAATTAAAAGTTTTTAGCCAACTAATGAAAGTTTTCTAGATATTAATTATTGATTGGATGGATCCGTTTATACGTAGATGTAAATCACTGACCATTTTGAATATTTATACCTGAAAGGTATAAAAAGAAGGAAAACTTCAAAATTTCTGTCTAAAGACTGAGTATAGCTGAAAATTTCTAACTATCAAAGAAATTTTTGCTATCCCTATGATATCTCTAAAGTTCAAAAGTTGACCAATAGCAATAAAATTTACAAAACTTTTGACACTTCATGGTTCATAATAAACATATCTGTGTGAACTTTAACAGTTTTCGATAGTTTAGAAATAATTCGCTTTCTGTGCATTGGTAAGTTGCTTAGCAAGTCTTTTACATTTTAGGCCTAATATTTGGTGAGACTGGACACTTGTCACGTCTGACTATTAAAATGTTTAAGTGGCTCAAGCCCTTATGTGATAGTCATTATGATATACAATAACATGAAATGTGGTAGTTCTCAAAGTCCTCTACAGTCAAGTATATGCGTTTGATCGAATTAACTGGACTTATTCAAACACATATTTATTAATTGTGTTACAGTAAGGAAGCACAAAATTAATTGCAGAAATTTGCCCTTTTCTTCAGAAAATGTAATTAGCAAGCGCGCAAGAGGCCAGCAGCCCAGTTGAAATTAGCCAGTGAAGTAAAATAAAATTTCAATATAAAGCTGAGTATATTTGGAGCCATTGATTTGTATTGGTAATATGTTCAACGATGCTCACTATATCCATTCAGCTCAGTGGCGGATTTACCAGCAGGCTGAGTAGGTTCAAGCCTAGGGTGTAAAATTTAAGGGGCAGCAAATTTAGGGCCCAATTTTTCTTTTACTCTCTTACAAAAATCAGAAAAACTTCTATGATACGATTTCATTTTTTCTAGCAGTAAGAAATCTACAAGATATATTTCCGATGGCTTTTTCCTTAATAAATTACGATCAAAAATTTAAAATATTTGAAGGGATTACTGAAGAGGAACAAAGAAGTTTTGGAGCCTTGATTACTGCAGCTGATTTTTATGAATCTCTTCGTTTTTCGTAGATCAACGAGAAAATTTCAAGTACTTCGAAAAAAAAGCGATGGAATTGAGCGCGTCGAAGCAGTACACAAAAGACAACCGATAAGAAAAAAAAAATTATGATGAACCACCCGATGAAGAAATGAGAATGACTGCGAGTGATACTTTCAGGGTAAACACACTTCTCGCCGTCATTGATAGACTCGTATTAGAAAAATTTAACGCTTTTATGCATACAGTCGGAATTAATGAAAAAATTACTTACGATGATATCATCGATGAAATATTTTAGGGTTTGTTTCACAAATTTGCAGTTTGCTAAAATCTGCAAATTAAATGAGAAAGATGAGAGAAAGAGTATTTCGCTATACTTAATAAAAATAATGTTAAATGATAAGTTAGCTGCTGTTTTTGCATTTGTTGCTTTGTTCAGGGACTTCCTCTTCCAATTATAATTTCAATTTCAATTCACAGAATATTTTAATTTGAAAACGTAAAAAAAGTTTAGAAAATTAGCATCGAGTTTTGATATATCTACGTGATGAAATTGGCGATCTTCAATTAATTCATTTTCTAAAAATTGTTGATTTTATGACAACTTGAAAGTTTGATCTGAAAAGTTTAATCATCAAAATAAAGTAGCTTTTATTCACAAAATATTGTTCACTCTATTTAGCTGTTATTTTTTTTCCGAAGTTCAAAACTTCAGGCAAAATCGTGACCCTATTCTTCAAAAGTTTTATAAGAACGTGACTTGTTCATTGGAAGGTCATCATCAGACCATGACTTCTTAAAAAGAAAAATTATAATAACATTTGACAGTAAAAAAAAATCAATTAAGTATACTAATTGAACAAATTTAATGTTCCTAAATTCAAGCAGAAGTCAGTTATTATTTAGAAACCCATACAAATCAAAAAATTCGGAAGTGTGTGAACTAATCGCATGCCAGAAAAAAAAAAAATAACAACAAAACCCCAGAAGAAGCGGAAAGCATAAACAAATCCAAAGAGTTGAAATAAGAGATTCAGCTGTCAAATTATCAATATTAAGAATTCCCCCAGAAATTCCATATAAGAATTCAATTTTAGGAGTAAATTGATTAAAAAATAAGGTGTCGTCTGTCTTTTGATAAAGCTAATCGAAAATAATTTTGATGGAACGGAACATTTTTTTAAATGAACAAGACGCGGCAAGATTTTCCATAAAGCCTTCCAAAAACATAATTTTACAGGGCTGAAGTGTGCGGAGGCTTTCTCAGAGTACGTACAACGAAAGCGATCATCCAGATAAGACCGCATGTGAATAGAAAAATTTTGTCTTCATTCTTTTGTCGTAATGGTTAGATCATTTCAGTTGCCGCTAGACTTTCGTTTAGTATTGTGTTGGGTTTGTGTAATAAATGTTTCGGAGGAAGTATATAAGTTCAATAGTATGAATTACGTTGCAACGAATTCGAAAAATCTAGTGGTATCAATTAAGGCTAATTTATTAGTTATATGTGTTAAGTGTAAATAATTACTTATAAACTAATTAAATTAATTATCTGGTATAATTTTAACGAAATTTAACCTAGCAGATAATCTGAAAATAGGTAAGACCTTAAGATGTAGGAAATGTTTTTATTCTTTTAGTTAGCATGTGACCTACCGTAATAATATTTTCTACTTTTTGACCTTTATATGGTGTCTTTAGAATTAAATTTTCTTCGTTTGTGTTTTAATGGATTTTTATGGTGAGAATGACCTCCTCCAATGAACCCTTTGTCTTGATATCCGATTTCTTATGTTTCATATGGTGCTCCTTTAAATACTTAAATGCTTTGACACTCAAACTATATAATATATTATTGATTTTTTGTTTGTTTTGGTTTTGTTTCCTTTGTTTTTCGTTTTTTTTTTTTTGTTGTCTTGTACGCATTAAAACACAAGCACTAGGTAAATGCATTAGCGTTGTGTAATATAACGTAAAACAAGTAAGTACCTTAAAATGAACAGGATAAATATTTAAAAGAGAATTTTGTACTTGTTGAAGGTGTTAAATACCCACAAAGTCAGCAGTAAATAATGATTATGAGGGATTTGCTAATGGGATATGGAATTTAAGGGTTGATTACCTTTTAAGATCACAAAAAAAACATATGGTAGAATTACAAAGAGTTTTAACAAATATAGGTAGGCAGCTAATATATGTATGTATGAATTTATGTTTGGTAATTTAATAAATAAACAATTTGTATTAATGGGCGTACTAGGAGTGGAGTGCATTATATGTGAATCATGTTTTGTGCATTTATAAATTTTTAATAAAGAGTTGAATTCTTTTTAGCATTAATAATTGCCAAAACAAGTAATGTTGAAATTTTAAAATATTGAACTAACTTTTGCTTCAAATAACTAATCAACTTAATAATTAGTAATATTTCAAACACCTACTCGTCCATATAATTTGACTGTATGAAATTATGTAACATTAATTATTTTTTGAGTTTTATTAGCAAAACGTATTTTCTCATGTCTTCAAAAAGTCAATAGGATACATGCAATTGTTTTCCAGCTCATTTTTAGGCAAAAACTGCAAGGGTTTAAGGGTGAAAATAGAGGAATAAACGTAACTGTATGATCTAAAAATTTTCCTATTTCATATATTAACTGTCAAATTCTATCAAAAACCGATAAGATTTCTTGGTTATATACCAATTTAGTAGAGAATACTGCCCTCATTTGTGTTTAGTGGTAGCGCTAAGCCCTCGCGAGCTCTAGAAAACATACATCTAAAGCAAAAACCACCTTTTGTTATTTTTTCTTGCGCATTCAGACTCAAAGGAAAGAAATATTTTTTCCATATGTAGAATAATTAAGTAATTGGTGTAAATTTTTCATTAATATTTCTGACCTCTTTAACCGAAAATAATACATTTCGGACATAGTTTTTTCATGCAATTCTCCGTTTTTACTCCTTGTGTCCTGAAATTCTTTTTAAAAAATGAGCTGGAGACCAGCGGCATACGACCATGTGCAATTCAGGATAATGAGTTTATAAGATAAGAACTTTTTTTTGACATAGTGAAACAATTAAAATTAATAAATGTCATTCTTTTAAATTTCAAATCTTCACTCCAAAATTCGGGAAAGTGGGATAAAGTTCGAATTTCTTGTTTACTAAATTGCTCAAATAGGTATTAAATGACGTTAGGTTTTTTTTTTCTAAATAGCCCTCTGCTGCTTAATAACCTATGGGAAATAACTTCGCTCTAAAATAAATTTCAACAAAATCAAAGAAAATGATTTGTTTTTTCAAGTAATTGATACTATTGCTCTTAGCTAAAAGTAATGTTTACTTATTGCAGAAAACGAGAGAAGCACATTGCTTCATTTTACACAAATCTAAATAGGATCATGTATACACTAATACAATTAATATACAAAGAGAAGTAAATAAATTGTTACTAAATCAATAAAGTAGCAAAAAATTTATATTTTAAATAAATTGCAAAACTACATCCCTCAAGGTATTCAAATTGAATTCGATTGTCACGCGTATAATCTTATATCGTGATTTATGTACTTTTCGACTGCCCTAGCACAAAAATTTAAAATTACGTACTAGACGTTTCTACACTGATTATTTTCCTTATTATAGCTAAATGTTTTTATGCACTATTCACAAAATAAATTTTTAAAGGCTTATCTCTAATCAACATTGTATGGCTGTACATAAATTTCAAATATTAATTTATTATGACTGACATATATTAAGTCAAGAATGTCTGGTACTTAAACTGCAGCATATCGAAGAAGTATTGTACCACTCAAACTCAACTTCATGCAAATTCTATGTACATAATATGCCATTCTGTCCTAAATTGAGGACATCTTAGCAAAATTTGCAGACCGACAATGTTGAAAGTTAAAGCTTTTATTTATTCATCAAATATGTATTTAACGTTACATGTTAACTTATTGAAAATTAAATAGCAGTATTGTTATTTAATCCTGGCAGGAATCTGTTTTTTGTCATTTTTTTTATATGATGCCAGTTGGTGTAGAAAGCTAATCAACTGTAACGACTGACACGTAATTAAGTTTTACTAGTTTCTATTTGCTTATTTAATTATTGATTATCTGTGGAAACAATGAATTTATTTGTGCTAACCAAAGAGTCTTTGTTTGAACGGAAGTACACCCATCTGTTGTTAATTCAACTGTATGTGATCAATTACTTTTTCTTGTATTCTGGCTGTGCTGTTATCTCAGATTCAAAACATTTTTGGAATGGTTTTTTGATAGTTGAATACTGTGTTTCGTATGGATGTGTAAAAAATTTTAACCATGCAAAATCATGGCTATGGTAATTAAATAATAACTTTAAAGATCTGCATTTGCGTGGCATATTTTTGAAATGAAGAAGTGATTTATTGGTTTGTAAAAGGATTTTATCTTTAGACTTTAAATTAATAAACTACTTCTACATACCAGCAACGATGCTGAGTAATGAAAAGTGTAATAAAAATACTGATTTGTCATATTTTAAATTTATAAAATAGAAGAATAATTTGTACCTTACTTGCTCATTATTAAAAGCAAAATCAATTAATTAAAGTAACCTTAATTTTGAAAACAATTTTCAGTTTCATTTTTAAGGATGGCTCACTCACCCCAATTAGGTATCAATATCATTTGTATAGTTTCAATGTAGATTAATTGCTTTCTTTGACAAATGCAGTTTGAAAAGCAAATTAGAAAAGTATTGGTGAATTATTGATACTTAAAATGCAAATTTTGAGTATAAATAATGAGTGAATAATATTCAATATTCAACATACAAATGTTCCCATTTAATGTTACAAAAAATTATTTTTCTTATTTTAGTTTATTATTTATATGAAATGATCAAAAATAAAAGTCTGCCCTTAAAAGTTTTTTAACTTCTCTTGAGAAGTTATTGTAATTGGTCCGAAAATCGAAATCAAAAATTCTGCGTTTTCTTTACGTTTCAAGACCTGGAGAATCATTTTACTGGACCAAATTACGTGTTATATATATCAATCGATGCGCCGCACCATGACTTAGATCTGAAAGGAGTTTGAGCAAAGTCGGCCCAGCGGTTCGTTTTTTATTGATAAAAAACTGACTTTTTTAAGCCCGCAAAAGTGAGATTCGATTACCAAAGAACTATTCTGCACCAAATTACATTTTTGACCTTATCAGTCAATACGCCATATCATAACTTATATCTGAAAAGAGTCTGAGCGAAATCGGCCCAGTGGTTGGTTTTTTATGAATAAAAAACTAACGTTCTCAAGCATTCAACAAAAATTTTAATGTAACCTTCATATTCTAAGTATCGAGGGGTACATGGAGGTTTTCGAAGGTGTTGATTTTGCATCTTTTATGAATTTTTAAAAATTCAAGATGGCGGACCCCATATAACGTCATTTTTTTTGGTGAAAATTCTTCAAATTGGAGGAAATTTGTAGGCTAATAAAAGTATGGATTCCTTAAAAATTAAAATAAATAGATATTAAAAATAGAATATTTAAAATAGATATTTATCGAAATGCTTATGCATTTGTCTAGTCTGAATAGATAGTCCCATATAGTAATTCTAAGATAGTGTCGAATGATTTCCGAGGTATCGGAACATTAAAAAAATAATTTTTTCTCAAGAGAAGTTGCTTGTGCGGTACCTGCTGCCGGACGTATTTTTTTATATTATTTTTTCTATTGCTTCAGATATTTTAATATTTCAAATGCTGAAATTCTAGGTTTTAATATACATATACATATAACTGTTATAGTTTTTAATGGTCTTCTTTCCCCAACTGATCTAATGGAAAAATTTAAGAAAAGTAACACCTTTTCAAAATCAAACTTAAGTAATGGAGCATCCTTTAATAAACCTACTGCTCATCAATACTAGTTTTATTGTTTACCATTAAGTTATCCTACTAGTATCCCTTCAAATTCTCTCTTTAATAAAAGAAGATATTATTTTTTTGATTATCATCAAATTAGAGATTAATGATTACGTTTTTACAGAATTTTTTTTTTATTTGTATACAATGCACCTTGTAATTAAATAAGCAATAAATGTTACTTTTTGATACTTAAAATTTGAAGCACATATAGTAACTTTTATTTATTTTTCACGCTAATTTTGCCTAGCACCTAAACGTTCAGTCAGACCTTGATACAAAGCCAAGCCTTTTGAAGTTATTCTAACCAATTTTCTGCTGGAGTTTTTGTTTGAAGTCTTTATCTACGTAAGCAGAAATCATAAGCACAGAACTTTTAGTTGTAACATTTAACCTTGGGTAATCTTCCAAGTATAATTTATCTATCTATGAAAATAGTTGATTTTTATCATACAAGATCTTTTTTTTATTCTTCTTTGTAAGGGTATATTTTAGGTATTTTTTTATTTTTTTAAAAAAATTTTATATTTAAATAAAAAGCAGTTAATTGTAATTGTTTAGCTGAATAAGTTGATTTTACGCAAAATATTATTCAACTTGAATACATAACGACTCTATATTAAATTAATGACTTGTTAATTTCCCATTTTGTATTGTAGATGTTGAACAAATATAATAAAATTTTCTATATACAAAACATGAGCAAAAGACGATCAAAACCACAAACAAAATAAACTCAAAAATATATGCAATATTCTTAGTTTCTGTGATTATGCATAAAATTAGATTTTTCCTAGAATAAAAATTTTGAAAGATGTATCTACTAAATTGAAATACCTGAAAACAATCTAATTATAAATGATTTAAAAATATTTTTTTATAGTTCTTTTTAAACTAAACAAAGATTTCTATCTTTATTGACCTAGTGGTACTATTTAAACAGCTTAAATAAACTATTACTGTGCAATTAGTGCTAGTTTTATGCTTAATTAAATTTATAATTGTTAGGCTTTCTTTCAGTTACAAACTAACAAAATTACCTTTGGCTACTTCCGACAATTGTTAATAGGAAAAAAACGCACGTGCAACCGATTCATGACTTTGGCACCAAATATGTCGCCAAATAAACATTCCAATTGCCTTTATTTACCAAGCCATATTTATTTTTAAATTTTTTTTTTTTTTTTTTTTTTTCAATTTAAAACGAAGGTAGTTTATGAAGTGGACAGAATTTTAAGACGGTTAAAGCAGTTATGTATGTACTAGAAGATTAATATTATGTGAATTGCATAAAAAGAATATTAAATTTGCTCAATATAATTAGTCATTTTGGTTTTTCAAAAATTACTAATTTAAAAAATTTTGTGGCTTTTCGAAACTATAATTTTGAAAATGAAATTTTTCTTTTAAAAGTGATGACGCATATCTAAGAATTTGAAAATTAATAGAAAAACAACAACAACAAAAAAAACAACCAAAATGATAATCTTGACAAAAGTCTGACTCAGTCAACGGTAAATTGGTGGCATAACGCGATATGTTTAAAACAGTATTTAAATGCTAATGCAGTAATAGATAAGACTTTGAAGACAACCAGCCGACGCTTGACAACCTCCTATTTATCAATTTAGCTAAAATAAAATAAGACCACTCTTAGATAACACTAGCTTAAGCAGGGAAAAAAAGCAGCAATAAAACATCCGGATACCGTGCTGTACATACTTTAGGCATTAATGAAACTATCTATGTCTAATATAGTTTACTATCTTAGTTGTTAAAAAAGAATTTTGAGAAATAATAAATAAATAATTCATAGATTAATTTCGTTTTCTAAAGAATTGCAAATACAGGAAAATATGTTATGTGGAATTTATTTTAAAAAAGATTTCCAATATGAATTAAAAATAGAATGAGACTTAAATTGAATTAAAGAATAATTTTTTTTTCAAGGGAAAACAAAAATTTAACAATTTAGTTTGGTGGAAGTAATTTAATTGAAAAATACTGAAAAATTGTAGTGATTATATGTTTTAACTTGACAGATTTCGAGTGCCGAGTTATAGGATGTTTACAGTGGCCAGAATACTAATCTAAGAGTACTAAACTTTCAACCTGTGTATGGAAAACTTTAGAATTTTTCCCAAGAAAATTAATCTAAAGTTAATGTTCTTCATATTACAAATACCCCATGACATCTTGTTATTTACCAATATCAATTGTGTTCATCAGCATAAACAAGTAATTTGACTTAATTCCACAAAATAAATTGAATAGCATCAGTAGAGGCCAATTTGCGTGTTCGGAAAGCACGATTAACATATTTTTACTGGATATAAGTTACAGCAACTTTTAAACGTAGTTAATTAAAATTTATATGAGTGATATGCTCTCGAGCCTCTATTAAAAAACAGTATCTTGTATGGGCTTACCCAATAGCTTCCTAAAAAAAAGCAATCATTTTATCAATTACAAAATGTATTGACAAAAACTCAAATTGAAAACTTTTTTTCAATAATGCCAAAGCTGTTACCTAACCACTAAAATATGCCTACGAATATAGTCAAGAAAAAATTCTTAAATAATTATTTTGTCTCTGAAAAGCGAAAAAACTTATCACCATACAAAAAAGAAAAATTCTCATTGCCGTTAGTTTTTTTTTTCAATTTCTTTCAATCATTTAAATCTTGAATACATTTTTTGTTGAGTTAATTTATTGGGTGGCGTATTTGTGGCAATGGACAAATATTTGGCTTTATATCGGTTTTGAGTTTTTACTTGTTATTTCTTTTATTTTATGATATGGCACATGATGTAAACAAATAAAGAGATTTAATAGTATTTAAAGTATTTGACAGAGATCTTGAGTGGCATTTATACACATAACCTCGGAAAGAGAACCAAAAGCATTCAGGGTGGTCATCAAAAAATGTTGTTTTTGTAGATCAAAGGGTTTTTCTTATTTATTTACTATAAAAGATAAGCTGAATTAATGCTGTCAGAATTTGAGTACATAAATGGACTAATATTTTGTACTTAAAAAAAGAAAGTTTCGATGCTTGTGTTTAAAGTAATTTAAGATTCAAATACAAGCATCTGTTATATTTTTTCATCATGGGAGCTTCAATTATTTTGGAGCTCTTAAGGATTTTAGAGGGATAAAGATTGGGCTGTTATCTAAAATGAAATTGGTAAGAAGAAAACGCTTTTTCTCAAGCATTTCTCAATGTTTTACTTTCATTTAAAACTGGATTGTTTTTCAATGCCGCTGCGGACTTTTTCTAAAAATGTTTTTCATAAGAATTTATCAAATTTATATAAAAATTCTGACCAACTATTTTATAAACTTTTATTACTACACTAATAATATTAGAGTGTTAATTTACATCCGTACATGTCAAGCAAATAAACTCGTCGAAACTTATTTAAAATATTTTTTCTTAAAAGTCTTACTATGCCTAATAAAATTAATAATTTGCTTCTAATTTAATTAGTATTTAAAATTTTGACGGTAATGACTTTTATTGCATCATTTCGGAGTTTTTCAATGAGTTTCACATTAATGAAATTAAAATGCTAGAGTCATTCGAATACGAATAATTCATTGTCTTTTAGTCACTAACTAAACCGAACTAACTAACTTACTCTAATCAACATATTGATTCCCTCAGACGTAACCTCTTAAGTTTTTTAGGATAGGTTCCTACCTTCAATATTCTTACTAACATTTTTCGTTTACTTTTAAATATTAACTACAGCTTACCACTTTTTAGTTTTAAAATGATGTTCTTCCATACCTGTGCTTAAGATCTCAGTTCGCAGTTTAAAGCAGACGAATACTAATTTTCAACATCCTACATGTAATTTTTTTTTTTTTTAATTCCTAAAAGATACTAGATTAGTTGCAGTTTCTTCAGTCAGGAATTATTTTAACGCTTTTTTGTTTATATTTTTTGTTTTGCTTTGATCAAATAAATCACAATCATTTTCACTTAATTCCAACAAAATTTATAAATAATTTATCATTAGTCCAGTTTTGTTTAGCTGATGCTGTGAATAAAATAGATTTTTTAATTAAGCGATCAAGCATTTAAAAATACCTTCTAGCAAAAAACTTACGTTAAGTGGTGTGCTGAGAACTCGCCTCATCCTTTATAATTATTTATTAAATTTTATAAAAACTAATTTCTTTTTATATATTAGTTATTAATATTTGCTTTATGTAAAATATATTCAAATATATCTTTAACATATATGTCGACCACAATTCATAGCGCTATTTATATTTGATTTTTAAGTAAAAAGTAAAATTATTTCTCCATGAAAAAATAACTTCCACCAAAATACGTACGCACAAATTTACTTAAATTAAATATTTTTAGAAATATTTCTTAGAAAAATTAACTTTATATTGGAATAAACGTATATTTGATCGATACCATAGGCATTTCTGTATTTGAGTTCCTGTAAGAATCAAAATATTGCTAGCTGATTTGTATGGTTTGTTATTATTAGAATAAATTTCAGCTTTTAGTCGATTAAATATAATTTACTAAATCTGACAGATATTTTCATGTATAAATGAAATGCCTTTTTCAGTATAAATTATTTTAAAAAATATATTTTTTTACTGTTGGAGTTAAAATTATTAACGCCCTCATGAATTTGAACATTATTGAAATTCTCTTCTATATCATGATTTAAAATATTGATCAAAAAAAAAATCTTTGGAACTTTAAGACATAAGAAACTAAAATTTTAATTCATATTTTAACTAAATTTTATGATAATGAAATACAAAAAATATGCTACTAAATTTGAAGTCCACTTAAACGAAATGTTTTGATAGTTATAAGTTTTTATTTAAGTGTTCATATAATTTCATTCATTTTATTTTTACTTAAGTATCATAATAAAATAATAAAATTTAATTTAATAATTTAAGTCTGGTCAAATAATCTGGTATATTTACATGTATCCAACTCAAAGGTGAAATAATTTTATCTTTGTTGTTACGTTACTCGTATTATATTTTTCATTCAATTCTTTTAGTACTTAATTTACAAAAAATCCACAAATGTTGTTTTTTGTCGTAAAGGGACACTTTATAATTTGATTTCAAAGGGCAGTTGTAGTAATCATTTTGTGCAATTTCATTTTAAATTTTTTAAGAATATTTTAGTTGTTTTTATTTTTAATTTCACTTAAACAAAAATATTTATATTTAAAGCATACTTGGGAACCAAACCTATTTTAATATAAATTATATTTTAATAAAATATAATTAATATAAAAAATTACTTTTCTGATAAACTTGACTGCCATGACACAGGAAATAGTATAAAAATTCAGGAGGGGTTTGATTTTATCTAAATGACTTTTCACACCGGTGTCGCAGCTGATTTTGCATTGCATTAATAATCAAAAAATTATTTGTAACTTTAATTAGCTATTTCTGAGAATTTTCAACATAAAGAAATTTCTGTACATTGAAAGTACCACTGGGAAGTTTTTGTCGTACCTTGAATTTTGCACTTGTTCAAAAATGGTGCGTTTTAGCTCCAAGTAAACTTACTTCAACTTTTATCTTTAAAATCTGTAGGAATCGTCAAATGTCACATCACGCTAGTCTGCATAAAAGATTGTTAAAACTGAAAGGAATTCTTCAAAGAATTTAAGATATTCTGAAAAGACGGAGAACACATTGGGAAATTAATAAATATTAGTATAAACACAAAATAAAAAATTGATGATACTAAATTTTGATTTCTACCTTTGAAGGATATTTTAAAAATAGTTTACAGCAACTAATCTAATCTATCAAGCATTCTTGTGTAGAAAAAGCCAATAAGATAAAAAAATTTGTGTGTATTGTAAGACTTAACAATGGAAAATTTATGTGTCAGCAAAAGCATTAACAATCGTTTATGACAATTAATCACTTAAACCTAATAACTTGGTGCTAACTGCAAAATTTTTATAACTTTCTTAACTAATTTATTAGTAGTTTATTGGTAAGAATAGCAATTTCTTAGCTAAATAAGGCTTATACTGAATTTCAGTTGAATGCATTAGAATTTAAAAACCAATTTTAATTTCATAAATGAGAAATTACTGAATAAGTGACAAAAGAAACTTTTCTTTAACTAAAATCTGTCAAGCATATTCAAATTAATTTTTGTACATTAAAAGAGTATTTATGATAAAAAATTGAATTGTAACAATTATTTAATTATTCTAATGAAGTTTTTAGTTCAAAAAATCATTAAAAGAAAATTCTTAATACATTAAATTTTATTGATAATTAATAGGGTATACACTATTCACACGTGTATAAATTTATGTACTTTGTAAATTGATTTTGAGTCATCGAGCTTACATTAATCATACAAAAGCTTTCAGAGAAATTGTTTCGTTTGTAGCTGTTTTATTTTGAAAAAATTCTAAGCAACATATAAAAATATTTTCCATATAGCCAAATTAAAATGTTTCAAAATTTATTAGTATTACATATGCCCTTATGAATATAAGGTACATGTATACATATATACTAAAATTGAAAATAAAAATATTTACTATTCAGACAAACATCAGGTCAAGTCAGTTTGTCTTCATTGATGGCGCCAATCGTATTTAACTAAAAACTAAAAAAAAAAAAAGGCCTCATACGCAAGTATACACACGTATTCTAATTATAGCAAAGCAAAAATGATGCAACAACTTTCACAGGTCCCCATAGCCAAAGAATGGATACAATGTCACGACGAATAATGTTGTTTTCCATGAAAATGGTATTAGTCATTAAACTTTACAAATAAAAAAATGAATAATTCTTTTTTTGATATCTATCTATGCCAAAAGCCTAATTCTGTAACTCTCTTATTTTCTTTTGTAGGAAAAGAATATCCAGCAATAATGTAAGTTACAATAATAAATTCGTTTAATTTTTTGCTTCATGTTGAACAAGTCCGGCAATCTTTAGTATAAAACTACTTAACTTGACTTTACCAAAAACGGTTCTATCATACCTCGAAGGCATTTTATCTCAGAAAACGAACCAATGAAATTCAATAATAGTTCATGGTTGATGGGAATAATGACAATGCAGATTTTTTCCTTTTTCAGATACAGGACAAGTTTTTTTTTTATTTTTTTACTTGTTGAGTTTGCCAACTGCATTTATGTTGTACTTTTGCATTATTGTTCAGTCAATTGAACAAGACAGAAAAGAAGGCAAAAACTTTATTTTTAAAGAAAGTTAGCGTAAAATGCTAAAAGCATTTCAGGTACTTTACCTAGTTGCATTTTCACCAAAGTTCCATTACTAGAAACTATATTTTCAGAAAAATAGTTGTGCAATTTAAATCTGAAGTACCTTTAAACTGCTTACTTTTAAAGAAGAAAATGTAGGTACTAAGGATATGAATAAATACATTTTGATTGTGAGAAATACTATTTTTTTAAATATTTCGATTATATCATTTATCTATTGTAGTTTTACGAATATGCTTTTGCGACTATGCTTTCCTACGCCTTAAGGCGGGCACCCACTTAGTGCGTATATCTTAGCGGGTAACTTTTTTGACGTCATAGACTCACGCTAAAGTTCCCCCTCATATGTGGATACTTCAGCGTGAAATTCATTTGTACGTCATTTTGACGTCAAAAAAGTTACCTGCTGAGATATACGCACTAAGTGGGTGCCCACCTTTACATTCGGCAGATTTCTTTCTTTTGTTGTTAATATCTAATTTTAAAAATCTGAAAATTCGATCATTTTTAGAATATTAATTATTAAATTTCTAAAAGTAATCACACTGAGAAATTTCCAGCTATTCTAGTCACTATCCATAAAATTAATGGACTTACTCTAATGCTAAAGAAATATCCTTACGAAGAAGACTTAAATTTCATCTACTTTTAGATATTACAATTTTTTGTTGTTTTTTTCAAAAAACTGTGTAGATTTTTCTTTAGAGACATGGAAACATTGGATTTACTTTTATTTCTCTCTAGGGATAAATGACATTTTCTAAGGAGTCTAAATCCATGTTCAATTTTGTTTTTCTTTTTACTTTGAAAATTTGTTCACGTTTTTCTTGATACACATCGAATGTTACTTATAAATAGTAAGTTTCATTGCAGCCATTTTTCGGATTTGGTTTCATATATCCTTGGAAAAATGACGCGTGTCTTTTATTTTAGTAATGAATTTAAGGTGCATTAAGGTTTTTCGTTTATTATTCTATCGTTGTCCTTATTTCTTAATAATATTTCCTATTTTTATCTAATATTACGATGATATTTCTCAATTTTTGTTTTTGGAAAACGTAATAAAGTTTACTAGTTCAATTTCAGGTAATGTCGGTATAAGCCAAGTATAATAAATACTATTATAGGTCATATAAATAGAGAACTTTGACAACATTTATAATTTATTTAATTATTTAGGAAACACAGCATTAAATAAAATCTTCATTATTTCCAAAAATAATTAATTATTTTACGTATAATTAGGAAATTAATTTTTTATGAGTTTAGCCCTTAAAAATTCGCTCATAAAATTAGCTAAGAAAATTTTAAACTTATAATAAGTTTTAAGGGTTTAAAGACGTGCTCCTAGTTTGAGGAGAGAATTAAACTGCGCCTTATGTAGATCTATAATGCTCGCTAAAAATTATTTAATATTAAGTTGTAACTTTAACTTTTTTGAAAATGAAAATTAAATTCAAATCCTATACAAGGTAATCCAATATTTTTGGGCCAGAATCAAAAAAAAAAAGACAAACCAAACTTGAAATAAAAGAATTTCAAGTATAATCCTTATTAATAAAACTACAGATATACATAATTTGAACGTAAGCTTACATAGACCTAACGGTATAGCTTTAAGTACAACCTCAATCACGAAAATTCAACCTGATTGAACATTTATGATCTAAAAACTAAACCAAGGTTATAAACAATTGAAATGCAGTAATAATGCATTTTAGAATTTGAAAAGCGTCAGTAAGCCTCGTCAATCATTTTTTAATATGCTAAGCACATTGAAAGCCATAAAGAACTTCAAAGATTCCTATTTACCTATGAAATATTTGATTGCATTAATATAAATTATTTAGCAGCGCTAATATTATAGCAAATTGGTTTTATTATTTTTTTCTTAACTCAAAGTTAAAGTTACGGTTAAGTTTGCTTATTTTTTGTAGAAAATAAGTCAAATTTGTTTTTAGCTAAAGGAAAGAGTAGTTTTACACATTTACTAAAAATTTTTTGATTTAAACATATTTTTTAAAGTAATTTTAGAAACACCTGATAAATTTTGTTTATTTTTGTGTGACATATTATCTTAAGTACAGTGTCTTGTATTAAACGTTTACTCATGTTGAACGAATTTAAGAGTGCAATTTAATTTAAAAATAAATTTGGTGCTATATGAACTACTAACAGTCCAGTACAGTTCTAATGTTGGGGTACAGCGTAGTTAGACGACCACCTATGGTGACATAAGAGATTTTTCTTCTTTTTTTCATATTGATGTTTAAATAATGGGAGTGGCCCAGAATACATCACCCTAGGGTGCCTGTATTTCTAGGACAGATAACTGGTTAAGTGCTATAAGTAAATTGACATGAAAGAGAATGATATACTTCATAAAAAACGCACAGAGATGCCAAGCGGCTATAAGTAAACAATAATTTGTTGCTCCAGAAGGAATAAATTGAAAGCAAGCCTGCCGAAGCTATCAATGCTGAAATATTATGTCCATCATTTAAAGATATTTTATATTCAAAATAAAATTAAATATTTATCCTTCATATGTAATTTTGACATCAAAAGTTGTTGATAGATACTTATTCACGAAAAGATACTATGTATTCTTCTGATTTTTTTCAGTGGGATTAAAGTTATAGATCAAGTAAAAGAAGAATATGTCAAATTAGTATAAATATCTTTACGATGTACTTAAGTCTTCTTTAGTTTCATTTAAATAAAGATTTTTATTTCCAAAAACGGACGTAAAATACAATGTCTAGAATTTCAACAATTTTTCATCGAAATTAATTTACTAGTAAAAAGCAATTCCATAAGTTTTTTATGTATTTAATACTATAGCAGACTAATTACTGAAGTATTCTGTTGACTGCTGAAACAATTGCAGAGTATAAAAAAGAAAAAATTATACCTCCTTTAATTATTTGAATCTTAAGCAAATTATTTCATTTTTAGTTGTAGTCAGAATAAATTCTTGGTATAAGTAATGACTAACATAAGATCTATATGTATGTATATTACATGTACTAATGTACAAATGTATAAATTGTTGTGGTCCAATTGATTCCATGCCTCATTGAACGACGAAAATTCTAAGTTTTTTTCTTGTCAAGGTCAGAAATTATTAAGACAATGTTAATTACTCTTTATCGATATTCATCTTTGTGACCTCGTTTTACTAACTGCCTTGAAGTTTATTCATTTGTGTATAGGGTTTATTTTATTCTCTTATTTTTAACTTAAATTAGCTAATTTTTTGAGTGGGGAACTTTTCAAGGAATTGTGATTTCCAGTGGTCATTTGTTGCCAATTTAAACTTTGATTTGAATACTTCATTATCAAAAGTGATTTTTGATGATAGAACTATATAGATTTTTTTGTCTAAATTTATATTTTTTGATATGTTAACATTATTTATTTTGCAATTATCTAATTTACATTGAATTATCTACGGCACTAAAAACTATAGATTTCTATACACCTAAACAATAGACAAATGTGGCAAAAAAAATCTGAAACTTGGAAAATTGATGCTACAAATGTAGTACATAATTATTACTCTTGACTTATATCTTGTATATTTTAGACCCAGTAATTAAGTGAAAAAATATGACCTTGAATTTAAGTATTTAACTGAATAGCATATGTGTGACAAAAACTTTGCACATAATAAATCAATTGATTAATTATTGCATTTTATTTTTATTATTTGTAGCATTTTTTTAGATTTCAGAGGTTTAATTTTTTTCTGAACAGAAGTCCCTCAGATACACAAAACTAGTTTTTTTTTAACTAAAGGTAGATGGCTGATCTAATCTTAGTTCAGGTTCGAGTAAGATTAACCTTGCCAAAGACTTGAAACTGAGAAGTTTATATTTTTGAAAATAATTACTAAAAATTGGAAATAATTTTTTTCCAGTTCAAACAGTTTTGAACAGTTTTTTTTACTATTTATTTTATTAACGATTATCGGATTTATAATTTTAAAAACAAAAAACGTTCAATTTTATTTATAAATTTTGAGATTTTTTAGATTTCAATATTCACAAAACAAACACATTAATTTTGCTTATGTTATCAATAATTATACATACTAAAACTTTTCAAAACAATTTTTAGTATGACAACGTAAATTCCTGCTTAACGCTTCTTCGAAATCATTCAGTTGGTGGTCTTGAAACAGTAACTGCAAATGATATCTGTGCGGGAAGGCTAAAGGCTGTTTTGGCATTATTTTTTGCTCTTAGTCGCTATAAACAGCAATCGAAACAGCAAAAGGGAACTTCAACCACTCCTAACAAAGGTGAAAATCCTAAATCAAGACCAACATCGATACATCAGACACAAACACCAATATTAACTGGAAATGATACAATGACAAATCGGTAAGTACTATTTTTTAATTTGATTTTAAATATTTTAGTGCTATTGAATTTACTCAATTCATAGTTTTTTAAATTTTAATTTTTTCAAAGATCTTTAAAGACAGGCATAATTACATTAACATATGTTAATTAGATAAAAAGCATGTGTTGTTGCTGTTATACAATTTTTGACATCCAAATTTAATTTCCAAATGTATTATTATTACCACATATTTGGCTCATATTGTGGACTCATCTTTTGAACTAAAATTTAGAAAAATCTTAATATCTGTTTTTAATGATTGAAAATCAAATTTCTAAAATTCTTTATTTGTATTTCTTATATTTACTCGAACTGCGTTGTGTAATACTTCAAAGTTGAAAAGTTATTTCAATATCGACAATAATACCAAGCTTTGTACTGAAAAGACATTTTTTAAAAAGTATTTTACTTTATTTATGATAATAGCTAAAATTTTGACCTTTTTGTCATGATATTAAAATTATTACAATAATTTATTGTGAATTATGAATTGAAAATACTGTAAAGCTTAAATGAGTTTTGAAAATTACACGGATACATTGATCTGGTATCTAGTATCTGGTGAGTATTATATGAAAATATTCTTAATTTTCAGTTCCAGACAAATAAAATCTGAATTCAGTACCTTAAAGTTTAAGAAAAACCCCGAATTCTTGTTGATATCCGATAACAAATTGCTCAAAGAGAAGGGAAAGGATAGTTTTACAAGAACAACAAAAAATCACGGAATTATTTTTATTTATTAAATAAAAACAGGCAATAAAAGAATGGTTTATTTTCATAATCCGAACTATTTTTTTCGCATTCGCATCCACAAACACTGAAAAAAATTTCTTTCGAAATGAGTGTATTCCCATATTCCATGTTTAGGTGAATAGTTACTTTTATAAGTTGAATTACCTTCTTTTTCCTACAATCAAACCAATAGGATATATTTGAAGTGTTTGTAGTCATTTTTTGGATTTTTTGGACAACTATTTCAGTTCAGTTACTTTTAGGCATTTCATTTATTAAAAGGATTTTGATACAAAATAAAACATTAAAAAATTACAATTCTCTAAAAAAAACACATTAAAATATTAAAAAAAGCAAAGCAAACTAATAAAAAAACACATTTTTAATTTTAATATTTTAGTTTTCAAAAAATAAAAATTTAAATAAATTCGTCTATTTTGAATTTATACCAATTATTTAATTGATTATACCAATTTTTCTGATTCGCCAGGTCTCACCGTTACGTCTGATCCCATGCTACCTTGAGTCTATTTTAGATAAGGCTAAGACTGAAAATTAGTACTTAAACTAAGCTTTATTATAATGATAATGTTAAAATTTTAAAAATATATTAAAAACTTGAAAAACTGAAAAATCAAAAGAGAGACTCGTGTTAGCTGAATTCGCCGCACAGTTCACCCCATAGTTTTCTGAGGAATTTTAAAATTCAGAAATTTCCACCATAATATTTTACTTTTCAAATTAAATATTTTTCAAAATAACTATATCAATATATTTGATTAAAAAAAATCCATTTCGTGCAATTAAAAAGTGCATTTATTTTAACAATTGCACTTGAAAAGGATTTTTAATCGAATTTATGCATAAAATGAATCCATTCATCACTAAGTTCAGTTTTCTGAATGTTTGCAACTTTTGAAGTTAAATTTTGAGAAATCATATACAAAAAGCTATTATCAGAATTCTGATTATTGAAAATTATTCTGAATATATAAGCATTAAATATTTTCGGTAACTTGCAGATATTTTCGTGCTCACGTTTATGAATAAAAAGTGTGAGATATTTTATTATAATTATAATTAAAGCTATAATTGTTGGTATAATTAAATTTTATTTATTCAATCAAAAGCAAAATGAGACTTTCGAACGGAATCCAAATTATATTATTTTTTAAGCCTTAAGCCGAAAATAACATCAAATTTTTTCTTGCAGTTTTAAGAGTATTTCAGAATTAGGCACCTTTAATATTTCTTCCGGTACAAATTAAATAATTTTATATCATGATAAAATTCTTCCGAAAGAGAAAGAGAGAAAAAAGAAAAGTGTCAAATTCTTGCTTTGTCAGCTTAGATAAAATTATACTTATTGTTATAATTAACTACGTACCTTAGTCTCATTTTTACATTTTTTCCGCAGTCACAAATCCCTCCAATCACATTTTTGCTGCTTAACAATAATGGACGTCCTGCATATCTTCATATGTCGTTTTCAACTATTTTTGTCTCTACAGCAGATTCATAGTTAATTTTTACTAATGAAATTTTATTTAAGTGAATTTTTTGTATATATGTAAAAATTTTTGCAGATTTTCTTTAATTTTTATCAGCCAAAAATTTTCAATATCAAGAAGAAAGACTGACATATTTGATACGATAAGAATTTAACAGTTTAAAAAACTAATTTTATTAAATAGTTAAGCTTAATTAAGCACACAAGCTAACTGCGATTTACCTTCTTTTCTTGGGAAAAAGTTTGTATGATTTTATATCCAACAAGAATTCCCAGACAAAAGCCATTAAGCTCCAGAGTACGTGATGACCAAAATCATAAAAATCCCTACGATTTTACTTTTTGCAGATTCTTCTGTTGCACCTATTAACTCTAAGGGTAATATCATTTAATACGGGTCATATTTTCTATTCTTTTATTTTTAAATGGCGATTCAGTTCAGTATTTAACTAAAAAGGGGAGCTTAATATTCAATAATGATGTTAAATAGTACAGTGAATTGGTACAGATAATTGCAACACATGTGCATAAAAGTTTTCATACTATCCATAACATTTTTTAAAGATAAAAATTGCCCCTTTTGAACATATTGTTGACTAAAATATTCCCTTTAGCTGATCCCAATGAATAAAGGAACGGCTAAGGTCACCCTTATAGAAAATATAGTAAATCATTGCAACATGTGTGTAGAGGTAAAATTTATAAGTAACAATAGACAAACAGTGACCTTAATATTATATCCTTATATAGATATATGTATGCATATATCATCCCTCGGATATACTTATTAGGAGGATGTAAAAGTGAAATTACTTCCATATAGTTTTTGGTGCATTGGTTTGAGAAAATCCATGTGTGTTTTGCTTTTTAGGAAGTAAACAACACACGAATGCACTACATCTCCCACTTATGAAGCTAATGACCTCATTTATGTGATGTTCCTTGTGTTTAGGAAATAAGTTTTTATGTAGCCAGAAATTGAAGTGTTACTTTACTAATGGGACACTTGTAATAATACTGATACATCTGTAACATTAACAGTTTTGTTGATGGTAACGTCAAATGTTTTCTTTATTTCAATTTGTTTTTTTTTTTCACGTTAAGTATTCCTTTTGTCTAGCAGCGCTGTTAAATTGTAATAACAACAAAAATTTCTTGCAATTTTGTAGAAAATGTTTAACAAGTGCCACCAAAGAGAAGACTCTTGTTGAGCTTTTTATCGTGAACAGAAGGTCAAAAGTTTTTAGCATGCGCAAAACACGTTTATAATTTCTATGGCGGTAGTTTTAGTATATTGCTTTTGTATCCTTGTTGCCATGGTAATGCACATCTGTTCCTAGAATTTTCTTTGAATCTATTCAAATGAATATTAAATACAGTAACAGGAAATTTAATTTTATTTTATGAATGTATACTTAAAAATTTTAAATAAATAAGAATTTGATCAAATGATTTGTGTCTATTGGAATAGGAGGGCTTTTCGAAAAGCAAACATTATTAGTCAAATTTTGTTTATCAACATTAAATTTGCTTATATACATATTTTTATAAATGCTTAAGCTCATTTTGTTACTTGTAAACGGAAAGTAAGATAAAATCTTCTTCAAGTTTTGGAATGAAATGATATTTTAATTTTGGTTGTTATTTAGGCTCTTTAGCAATCAAATATTAGCGTATCATAGAAAATCTTTAACAAGACCACATTATGCAATATTTTTTAAAAATTTAGCTATTACATTAAAATGATATTAGAATTTTTTCTTAGGAATCAATAAGATCAGCTCTAAGCTTGACTTGTAAAAAATGAATATAATGTTTCTTGTTTTAAATACCCTATCGGCACTTGTTTTTTATTAAGTGTTTAGTTTACTACAATCTTAATCTATTTACAATTAATTTATTATTATTATTAACTAGGATGTGTGTGACGTGTGCGGGAGTTAAGATCCAGTGATCAGTTCCCTATAGATCATGTGGTTTCTTGCGATGCAGCCGTCTTGTCTGGCTTGTTGTGTCCTGCAGTAGCTTTAATCGGCACATGTAACAAACATTTCATAATATGGACTTAATATTGTTAAAAGTTTCATTTATATTTCTCATGATAGTAAGACTGTGCTCTTTATTTAAGCGTCTTCCAGGTATTTTTAATAGCGTGGCTTATCGATACCAAAAAAAAATATAAAGTCTCTGAAAATAGCTTAATATTGCTTCTAAAAGTTGATTTAACTCGTTACCTTGTAATTAGCTTTAGAAAAAGACTTTTCAGCTAATTATGCTGGATTTATTGAAGTCACCAATATTTTCTAGTCTTTGGGATTTTACCCACCTCGTCTTATGTGTTATTCTCGTAAGAAACTATTTAAAGGTATTAAAATAAAAGAAAAAACAGTTATTTAGTCTAAACCTTAACTTGGTACTGTAATAATTCAAATTAAAACCTGAGGAAAATTTAGTTGGAAATTTAAATATATTCCTAGTAAATCTTAGAGCTTAAAAACCCGTATATAGCCACGCAAAAAAAGAGTGTATATAATGAGGGTTTCTCTTATCCTTCATTTTGTATTACCAAATTTTTTTGCCAGAGTATATATATATTTAAAGGATATGCCAAAATTAACGCACAGGTTCTTTACTTTAAATTGTTATCTTTTTAATAAATCTTAACACAAGACAGGACTATGTATTGAACAACACACAAGGCAAATAGGTTCCAAAGTAATCTTTTGTTGATATTTTCTTCACTGTTTTACGTAAATAAGGCTAAATTTCGTTAATACAGCGTTAAATTTCTTCTGAGGCACTCGTACTTTCGGGCTTATTGGAATAGAACTTTGATTTCAAATAACTCCATCAACAAAAATCCAATGGTGTTAATTGTGATTTTGTTTGGAAAATCCGCTTGTTCCTGCTCAGTAATTTATAATTTATACGAACTCTCTCCAATATGCAAGATCCTTAGGCTTAATTTTTTGTGTCAATTGAGCTTTGTAAACATTAAGATGCCGATTCCTAGTGGTTATAAGCTATACAGAACTTCTTGTAATCGCTACCCACGATACCGAATTTATCTTCCTGAACTTTCACCAACACTCTTCTCTATTGACATATAATAATTAACCAGACTGTTTAGAATGACCAGTTGATCCATTCTTCCTGAATTAATCAATTACTCTCTTCAGAGTTGTCGAAATTAAGTCACTATTCCAACTGTATTATTTTTGAAATAAAGTGGTCAGAATTTCATTATTTTTTATATATTGCTCCATTTTTACTATCCGTATCACCCGTCAAACAGTTTTTTAAACGATTTGCCAATACTTTGTCAATGAAATCTTGCATTAATTATTTATAGGACACCCTTTATATATATAGATCAAATAATATTTATGGTTGAGTCTACTTATCCTTTCGAAAAATTTTCAAGCATTAAAATTAATTAAAAGATTTCATCCGTTATATACAAAATTCAGCATTTTCTTTCGTTAATTTCTTTATAAATTAGCCTTAAAGCAATTCAATGGCTCAAAAATCTCATTTACTTATTTTACAATTAAATTTCCATTACACTCCCTTGTTAAAATTACATTTTAGCTTTGTATCCTTGCAGTAAGAATAGAACTTGTTAAAGCGGTTGCTTCAACAAGAGTAAACATTTCAAAAACTTTTTCCGACTTTTTATAAATTGAAGAAGTTTAGATTGCTCGAAATAAACCCTTTTCTCTTTGTCACTTTTTTTGTTGAAAAAATTGCTGTTTTTTTGTATGTGGCTATTTCAATGCTATGCTAAGAAATTAATTTTTAATTAAAAAAGAATTTGCATAAGAATCACTTAAGTTTTAGACCTTAAGTGACTATTCATAAAGGTAAACATGAAAAATAATAATGAATAAATCATTTGAATTTGTGTGAATGTGTGAAACTGGAACCAACCCACTTAAATCGACAGCTGCTTATTTTTCTACTCTCCTAACTATAAATATATTTATAGTTTACATTAAAAAAAAAATATATACTCCAGTTCAATGCAATAGTGCAGAAAAATATTGCATCCTTCTTGCGAAGTGCATTAACAGCTAAGAAATCACCGGCGACCATGATTCAATGGATGCACAACTGCGGGAAGGTCGCGATTATGTTAGGAATTTATAAAACACAAAAAGAGCCTATCCCTGTTTACCTCGCGACCCTATACTAGAAATATATAAATTTAATATATATATATATATATATATATAAGTTTATAATATGTATATATATTTTTAAGCGGTTGGCTGGCAACTGTCGCCACCGCCAACGTTTATAAGCGAGAATCCAGTGGGTGAGACGCAACAGCCGCAGAAGGAAAAATATTTTAGTGGACCAAAAGCTACACAACGGTTTAACATGCAAGAATTAAACAGTACCCAATCAGTTGCATAGAAACCGGAGACAAGTAAATACATGTCGGGTAACTTTCCCCGATGTAATAATTCAATGAATGCGTGCGCGTAAAACTTGTTCGAATGCTTTTAACAAAGTAATCTTTATTCTCCCTCATGGATTTAAACGGTGTACTTAGTTTTGTAATAGATTTGTGGATTATAATTTAAGAAAAACTACAATACATCTACAAATATTAAAAGTAAAATGTTAGCAGTTAATATTAGAGCACATCGTGATATAATTCTAAATAATTTCTTTATGTAAAAAGAGAAATTAGATTTCGTTTATTATGAAATATGAAAAGGGACGTCGACCCTTTTAGCATCCCTTTGCAAAATAAGAGTAATATGTTCAAAAGTTTGGTTTATAATGTTTCGTTAAGGAAAAGTGTTTAAGTGAATTTAGTTTTTTGATTTTTATATTAAGTGTGTGCATCTGGCCGTAATTTTTTAGTTTCATCTTTTTTTGCGTGGCTATATACCGGTTTTTAAGCTTTAAGATTTACTAGGAATATATTTAAATTTCCAACTAAATTTTCCTCAGGTTTTAATTAAGATTAGTACAGTACCAAGTTAAGGTTTAGACAAAATAGTTGTTTTTTCTTTATTTTAATATCTGTGAATAGTTTCTTTTAGGTAAAGTATAACGTAAAAGTAGTTTACATAAAAAAAGAATTTAAAAGATTTTCGCCTTTGAGGACACTCTAAGTTAAGGTTTAATTTAATAGTTTTTTAAATAAGAAGGAAAGCAAACCTTGAAAACTTCCAAGATAGAAGTGACAATCCTCTCCTAACAAGACAAATTGGCAACGAAGTAATCAGCTAAAAATTTAAAATTTTCGCTTCCTTTTTTGAAGACAATAAAAATTTTGATAGTATTAAAATTTCAAACATAATCTATTTTTAGTATAAATTTGCATGATTTAAAAATTTTATGCCAATTAGAGGTTAAAATTAAAGCCTTTCTCGTTGGCTAGAGTTGGCAATACTAATATTAAGAAGATTTAACTGCTAAGAAGGTAATAAAGTAAATTAGACTGAGATGTGTAACCTTACTGTACCACTTATTAGTTAGCGATTGCAAAATGTTAGAATAAAAAAACTGCATTTAAACTCGTTACAATTTTAGTAGGTATTTTTCCTTATAAACTGTCAGTACCAATTTTTAATTTAGATGTTCCAAAGATTGGCACTTTTCGTCTAGTCTGCATTATAGCAATATAAAATACTTTTATTATTTTCTGTGCAACTAACCATATTCCATAATAGTTTAATCAATTTTCATCAAATAATCCTTGAAAACCAAAGTAACGTAGCTCAAATTGATTAGACACTCGCTAAAACCCTATTCCCAAAAAAATTAAGCGAAATTTGGTCTAAATTTGAATTTCTAGTGAAAAAAAATCTTAGTTTTCATTATTCCGTTACTAATATCTGTCAACTTCTAGTTCTTCCAAACCTTACTATAACTCAGTTTTTTTAATTAATCTCTCCTAGAGTCACACAATTTTTTTTAGAGATCAGAAAATCTATTTAGGTTGCCTAGAGCATAACTAGATACAACCCAAATTATTGGTATTCATCGTTTTCGGTTTTTATTTATTAATTTAACTGTGGGATCATTGCACTTCAGTAGCTTTAAAAACGATGAGAAACAAGATAAACTCAAAGAAACCACTAAAGATATCTAATATTTGTATTCCTAATGTTATACTCTTTTAAATAAACAGTTGTAGCTACCTTAAAACGGCATGGCTTCATGTGATTGATGGAATCAATTATCAAGCAATCACCAATCTTAAAGTTAATTTTTCTTTACAGTTTTTTTCTTTTCAGTTTTTTTAATTTTAACTTAGAAAAAAATCAAAAACACAAAATTTATTTATTATTTGAATTCGAAATCCAAAAAATTATTATTTTAAGGTAGAAAAGTGAAAAATATGCCTCATGGTTTCTTCATTTTACTTCGTTATGTTTCATTTAACGATGCAGATGCACTAATAAGCGAAACCTTTCAAGGAAGTAGAGTCAGTTCGAGTCTGTTTTTAGATTTTTAAACAAATTTAAATTGATTTATTCTTGAATAATCATTTAAATAAAAATTAGCGGTTTATTTAATTAGTTGACTTAAAAATTCATGTAAACTAAAATCTAGTGATGAAGCAACAAATTTCTTAGTTCGTTAAGTTTTTTGAGCTATAAAAAATGCAGGGAATAAAATGATAGAGAAATGGAAATAGGTATTTTCCAAATTAGACCATATTTGACAATATTTCTCGCATTTCAATATCATTTCTGTATTTTTTTAATGCTTGAACCATGGCTGAATTGGCCTCTCCCATAGATTTTTTTTCCCACATTTTTCCTTGGAACTACTCTAAATTTTCAGTAGTAGCTTGGCTTTAACTCTGACTGTTAATCTTACTCCTACTATTTCCCTTAAGCTCTGTTATTTCAAAGTGACATATCTGACTTTAATCAAAGAGAAAAACTTTATTTGTGCCTTTAAGAAAAACAATCGTACAACATTTTGAAGTTATATGACTAAGATTTCAAATTGGTAACAATCTTAAATGTCTTCTAATACAGGTAGTGAAAATTAAGAAATGCTGGTTGAGCACAAGTTACTCAGAAAATGAACATCGTACTCCTGTTTTTTTTTTTTTTTTCATGTTAAAAAATTTTTAACTATCAACTTTCATAGATCTTATTAACATCCTGTAACCACTATCGTACTTGTAAAAATTCATTTCATTGTCAATCACCTATTGCCTAACACTGACAGTATCATCAATTAACATCTACACATCAAAACCTATTTCCAGTATAGTTACCATACGGAAGTAAGAATGTGTATTTATACTCTAAATAACTCATGCTTCCATCTATCTATTGTTTTTGTCTTTTTTCCCCTTTTTATTGTACTTATATTCTTCCATTCATGAAATCTGTAGGCTTTATAAAACAGGAAAAAAATTCAAGACAAAGATCCACTCATGTGTAAAATTGTGGATAAAAACCTGAGCTATATAACAACACGTTTATACACAGCTGTGCTCTCAATTATAGGGCTTTTTCGTAAAGAAATAAAAAAGACACGAAAAGGAATTAGGTTTGACAGTTGAGTTGAGCTATTAAAGGATCATTTTACGCCTCCACTTGAAAATGAGTAGAGATTGTTGAGGATTTAAATGAAATGTTTTCCATTGTCTGCAAAAGTCAATAAAATTTAGACCTTTTTATTTAATTTCTACATAAACTTAACTGTCCTTAATTATTCTTTTCCTTTTGCAGTATAATTTTGTTACATCATTTTTGAATGCATAAGCGATCTATAAATATAATAAATTTCTCCAGAGAGGGCTAATAAGTTGATATAATTTTAAAGTAAATTTTAAATTAGAAAAATTTCAAATTTTTCATTGGCTCTACTTTAAGTAGAATTTACAAAGAATTCATAACTAGTTTAACGTTTTACTATCCCATAAAAAATTAAAACCTATAGGAGATTTCTCATCAGTTCTATTCTCATCAATTCGGCTATTGAAATTACTCAATAGAAAGACAATGAAATATTTATAAAAGGTAAAATCAAATTATCTTAAGATGCTATGCCAACAATGCAAACACATTGAAACGCATAAATCATTAACTTTGGGGCTTAAAACAAAAACGAAAGTAACCACAAAAAGATATTGAATCTTCAATACAAAAGATAGTTCTTTTCACAAGAGAATCTATGAAAATGATTAATTATCCTGTCTACTATTAATTCAATGAAAATATTTCATATATACAAACCTGCATTTGTCACCTAATTACATCAAACTCTTCATCCCCATAATTGAAGTACATAAGCTCAAATTTCATTAACTTTTCTATATCAAAAATAAAGGTAAAAGAGTCAAAGATCTCTGAACCTGACACACCTACCAATAATGAAATTTTCGATTCAATCAGTTTAATTAGGGTAAAAGTAGTTTGATTGGGGTTAGAATTTAAGCAAGGGGTCTTAATAACTGACAAGTGGCCAGCTCTTGAGCAACCAAATTTTTCCCCTATCAGATTTAGTGAAAAATTAGCTCCTACTAAAATTTTATGTCTTCTACTATGTTAGTGAATTCAAGAAAAAGAAGAAGACGAAGGAAAAAAAACAGATTAGAGCTGTTTTGCCACGTGTTCCTAAAAAAAAAACGAGCCAATAATACAAATATGTCGTTAGAACCCCAATATCTATTCTCTTTTTCTATTTACAAATTTCATTCGATCAATTTCTTTATCCGGCTTCCATTACTTATACAGCCTGTTTATTATTTATAAAATAGTCTCGCGTTTGGGGTTTGTTACGGGTAATCCATTTGATGGATTTCATATTATGCGAATTTAATGGGGTACCATTTGAATAAATAAAACATTGAATGTCTATATAAGGTTTCGAATTATTGTGTCTTCTACGATGATTCATGGGTTGTTGGTTTTAATGCCCAGTTCCAATTAATCTTCTCTAAATATCCTTAAGAGGAAATTTAAAGGATAATGTAATAAGCAATTTTGTAGCGATTTGAATCATAATAAAAACATTTCAAGTAGTGTAAAATTGAATAAATGTTTTATCAATTTGGATTTCTTGGCTTTGACAGATTATTGAAAGCTACTACAGGACTATTGTTTACTAAAGCCAGTCCTGTTAAATGTCAATTCAAAAAGAGTTAAAAAATCGAAATTTTAAATAAACGTTTTGAGTTTTAATCGATATTCACATTTTATTGCTTAACGAAATGACAACGATTCTATGTAAATATTTAAATGTTAACTTTTCTTTTATTGCCAGTGTCACCTATAGCTTACGCCTATTTTAGTTCATTTTCAAAATTAGGAACTTATTATCAATATCAATTTAGTGCGTACAAAAAGTTTATCAGAAATATTAATTTTAATAATGAAGAAAATTGATTATTAAGGATATTAATTAAGTTATAATGAGTGAGTGTGTGGTTGATTCTTTAAAAACTTGTTTTTTTAAATAAAAGCGAAATTTAAAGAAATGGGTAACTCATCTTCGTCCAACTTTAAAGGAAGAAAAAGTAGAAGCCTACCTAATTCACCCGATGTTCGCAGGTAAATTCTAAAATAGTTTTAATTTTTTTTCATTTTTTACATAACAACTATGAAAATTTAACAATTTTTGTCTAAAATGGATTTAGAAAACTTAAGCTAAATACGCAGTGATATATTTGAAATTTGTACTTCAACAGCAGAACACCAAATGACTACAAACAATAATAAAAAAGAATTAACAAAAAAAAAGAATAAAAACAGAAATAATTATAAGCAAAAATAAAAAAGTAATTCCTTTTAATTTGGCAGAATTTGATTAACCGCGAACTCCTAATTCTTTCTTAATAAAGACATTAGTCAAAATCGCAGCACACGTCACGAACTAATGTTTAATCTCAATCTACACGTATAACTTATAAATCTACACATCTAGTATATTCCTCTAGATCTAGACCATCTACCGTCCTAAAGAACTGGAACCATCTCTTACCAACAACTTAACATGCTTCTATTTTGAATTTTGCGTGCACATACTAAACATTTTTAAATAAAATAAAGTTATCCTCAATTAATCATAAGTTTTATAATTTATATTACTATATAAAAGAACGTGCATAAGTGTTGTCTGGCGAAATTTTATTCAAACGAATTCTTTTAAAAAGGAAAACTGTAAATCAAAGCCTAATATAAAATATTAATAAAAACGAAACGAAACTTTTACACTTAATTCCTTAATTATTAGTTCCTTAATTTTTAAGAAACTTTGCCTCTGCTGTTTTATAAATAAAATTCCTCAGGTAATCTAAGCACATGTTATAATGATTTATTAATATTATTAATTAAGTTGATGGCACACATTTTTTTATGTAATTAAAAAAATTATTTTCGACTTGTATTGAAATACAAATAAAAGTTTCGATTTTATTTTAATGAAAAATATGGAATGCCTAACATATTTTCAATATTAGATGATGTTTTTGAGTTTATTTGAGCATGTAGGAAATGTATTTGCCACACCCCATTGCAACTGTCGTAAATCATATTGGCTTTTATTGAATAAAGTTTTGTTAAAAAAATTAATTAATAAATAATTATTTAAAAAATTTTTTTGTTAATTATTATGGCTTTGCTTCACACCAAACTTTTGTGTAAGAGTTTAAATACTGCCGATAGTCATAGAATGGATGAACCATTACAAACCTTTAAACTAGAACATTTGTAAGTAACAGCAACATCTTTTGGGATAAAAATAATATCTGCCCAATATATCCTACGTTCAAATTATTATATTTAATTTCCGCTAAAATGACACTGAAAGACAGTGGAACTTCTGAGGAATGTCTGAACCACTTATAAGGAAGAAATAAAGTTTCTGTTATCTGGAGTCTAACGTCTCAATATTGTTGGTTTTAGGTTTACAAATAGAAAAGAAATTGGATAATTATTTTAATCATATTGCGGTTCTTTATATTCGATGTTTGACTTTTTGATAAATGTTTTAAATATATACATAAGGGATAAATATCAAACAATGTAAACTTGTTTTGAGTTTTACTATAGTAATAACACAGGAGCTGCTACCAAAAGTAATTTGAATTTATATTCAAATATTTTAGACAAGTGCTCATAAAGTGATTTATTGATTTGAGAATCTGTAATTTCATACTTACAGGTTTTTCAGATTTATTTCATCGTTTTACAAATGAAGTTCATCTTTTTACAAATGGAATTCATCTTTTTACAAATGAAGTTCATCCACAATAAAAAAATTTTTAAATTTTCATATATGTATGTATATTTGAAAAACAATATGGCATAGACCTATTTATATAAATAATAAAATATTTGGAAATAAATTATGGAATAAATTTTATATTTTTTTAAATTAATTTTTATTTAAATAATAAAAAAAAGGAAAATAATAAAAAGGAATTTGTATTGTATTACATACTCTACTAGTCTTATTTTATATATATTTTTAAAATTTTTAGATTTTTTTTGTTATTTTGTTTTGCTTACAACAAAAAGTTAATAAAAATCTATGAAACAATAAGAGTTCCGGAGCAATTTTTTTTTTCTTTATACAATAAAGACAAGCTTATTTAAATATTACATACATTTTTTTGAAATATTTGCCATATTTGAAAATCGGATAAATAAGCCAAATCTTCAAAAATATGATTAGAGTTATCTCCTTTATATGATGCACACTTTGCTAGTTTTGTTGCCATTTCTTTTAAAACATCATCAGTATAATAGTTTCGCATTAATAAAGGATGGTTTGCAAGTTTTCTCATATCCATCATAATTGCTGCACCCGCCAATTCAGTAGTACCTTTAACGAGTCCATTATTAGAATAATATTCAACCAAACCTTTGTAGTATTGTTTTTGTTTTTCTGTCATTGCGATTTTAACCTTGTGAAAAGAATGAGAGTATTATTACTATTAGTTAATTATTAAAATGCATTATATTTTACATTATGTTCGTTTTTTTTCGGTAAATATTTAAGGACATCTTTTTTAAGACGACGTACAACAAACGGTTTCATTAAGTTTTTAGCCCTTTCAATTTGTTCCTCTTCAAATGCTGTACTATCTTCAGTTTTTTTTGTTTTCTAAAAAACAAAACACAAAAAAAATTGATATTTGTTAAAATAATTAAGATATCCTGAATTTAGACCTTAGGAAATAGACATTTAATATCTTCTTTGTTTTTTTGAAAGTAGGACGGCATAACAAAACATAACAAGGACATTAATTCTAATAAATTATTTTGTAATGGTGTGCCCATTAGTAATAGACGCATTGCAGCATTGATTTTAATTAATTGAGCATATCGCTGTATTGTCATATTTTTAAGCATGTGTGCTTCATCAAAAATAACATAATGCAGCCTAACCACACTAAACATTTTTCGTTCTTCTGGGGTGGAAGTTGCAACAGTATAACTGTAACGGTATAACGGTATAACAGTTATACAATTTATTTTTAAATAAAATAATGTTACCGTCAATTAATTATAAATTTTATAATTCAAAATTATATTTGCTTACGTTGTCAATAATACATCTATTCCTTTGAAACCTTCTTTTGCAAAACGTTTACGCATTTGGCGTCTTTCTTCTTGACTCCCATAATATTTTTCTATTTGAATTTTTGGGCACCATTTTCGAATTTCTGTTTCCCAATTATCCATTGTTGATGAGGGTACAATTATTAAATTTGCACCTTTAGATATATTATTCTGTTTAAGATAAGCAAGGAATGCTATAACTTGAATTGTTTTTCCTAAACCCATTTCATCAGCGAGAATTCCATTCATTTTTTCTTTATGCATAACTGCTAGCCGAAACCATAGATCTGCTCAAAGTTAAAAGCAGAACTTCATACTTTCAAATACAAATTTTCTTGAAAGTTATCAAAAGAAATTTTTCCGTAAAAATCATTTTCTTATTTTATTCTTATTTCTTAATATCATTTAACTTCTTGAAAAATTATTTTATCAAAAGATTTCAGTTTATCAAAATTGTTCTTATTTTTAATTTAAGTATGATTCTAGGATATAAAAACTAAGACAAAGGAAAAAATAAATATTTAAATTAAATAAATTAGAATTTTTTCAGCTTGTTATTAAGGCTAATATCAAATTTGGCAAAAAAGTTCACTCAACCGGAATCTTAAGTAAAATACAATATTGTTATAAGCTAAAAAAAAGGAACCGCTATAAAACAAAAAAAAAAAAAAACTAAATTTATTGCATAGCTGGATGCAAGAAATTAATATCGGATACACGTTCATATAACTTCCTTTAGCTAAGTATCAATTTGTTGCCAAGAATAGAAAGAAATGAAACTTGCTTAGATTTTGTGAATTTAAGAATTTTGGGGATTGTGACATCTGCCACCTACTGTCTAAGGTTTTCAGCTGTCACCAACACCAAGTATGGTGTTTATCGAAAACGGAGGAATATGTCGATTTTATTTATCACCACCTGC
This sequence comes from Acrocera orbiculus, assembly GCA_947359355.1. Classification (NCBI taxonomy): domain Eukaryota; kingdom Metazoa; phylum Arthropoda; class Insecta; order Diptera; family Acroceridae; genus Acrocera; species Acrocera orbiculus. Next base: position 9,117,793 of record OX375757.1, read on the forward strand.
AGAGATCTTTTCGCTATTATTTTTTTTTAATGTTATTCTTTTTTTTTTTGTTGATTTGCTTACTCCTCCCACCTTTTTTAAAAGAAACTCTCGTATATATAGGCGCCAAACAGGTCTTTTCCAGTTGTCATGCAAGAGACACTTTTTTTTCTACATATTAGCAAATTAAATTTTTCAAAATTCACAGAATTCTTATTAAAGAAAATTTTCAAGGGGTATTACTATATTTCTAGTAAATAAACAAGAAAAAAATAACAATATTTTGATATATGCCAGCTTGTCAGTAAGCTGATTGACAGTCATTTTCATTGATGACTTATTTACTGACATATGGCTCTGAGTGAGTGAACGGCCATGAATCCTTGAAGTTTAATGACTGTACAAATGCACTTTGTTTAGTACTAGTTTTGTGTCTAAAAGTTGTAATTTTGTTTTGCTTTGCTTATATTGGATTTTAGCAAAGACTGACCGATGGGTTACAAGTACATAATAGGTTGCGGATATCTAGGCCTGATCATAGTCTCCTACTTGGATTTTCTTATCTAAGGCCAAATTTATTGCTCTCTAAATATAATCTATAAGTTTACTAGAACCTTTAGAATGTTGTCGATGATAACGTGGGTGTTTTTCTTCAGAGTCTTATCATATTTTACTTTTTTAAATAAAACTTATTTATAAATCTATTATCTACATCTTACTACCTCATAATTTTTTTCGTTTTATTTAGTGAAATTGGTATTACTTTGTTTTTCCTTTCATTTGTTCTAACTTACTGCTTTTTGTCAATGATTGAATGAAACTTACTAGAGGCCAACTTTACCAATCAACAATCGGATTATTTATAAATAATTGCAATGTACAACTTAACTAAGCGTATAAGACACATCAAGTTTGTACTTTTGTCGCCCAATGGAATGAAAAGTGCAATAACATTTCATAAAATTTTTAATGCCGCTATATTTTCTAATTTAAAAATAAATATTTATCTATCTCATGTAGGGAAAGCCTCGATATGTAATTTCATCGTGCATTATTAGCTAAATTCTAAACATCAAAGAGTTCCTCATACATGAATTTAAGCACTTTATTGATAAAGAAACTTACTTTTTTGTATCCTATTAAGTTCCTTAATTTTTTAAAGGCATTTAATCAACAGAAGATCTTTACATTATATTATTCAAATTATAATTAAAAAGTTCTGGTAAAAAAATGAGTTATTTTCATAAAAAAATCTAGAAAACATTGTTGGGATTTATAGACAATCGAGAAGTACAACTTATAGCGCCACATTTACTTTTGTTAAATATATTGAAGGTATCATTTTAATTTTTTCTTTAAAAGTTTTCTTTTTGTATTTCAAAATAAGAGCTAGTCAATTGGAATATAATATCAGCTAAAAGTCTCAATTCATTGGAGCCAACAGTGTCAAAGAATTTTGCCACAACTTATTCGTTTTTTCCGTACAAATATACGAAAATTAACTTTTATTGGACTCTTAAAAATAACATAAGCTTATTTTTAAAAAAAGATTTTGAATTGCTAGGGAACGAATTGTATGCGAAGACTTTTCTTAAGAAGCTCTTTGTGCTAAGGACTTATATCTGTATTCCAAAGTGTATGCTGTAACATCCCACGATTTACTGTTTTACATTGATTTTCCAAGCTTTTTCAAGAAGAAATGGAAAAGGGTGGTTAGCTACTTCTTTATTGAAATAAAGATTAATTTTGAAAAAGGATCATACAAAAGAATAAAAATTGTCTAAAAATAACCTTATACCCAACATGTTGGAGTTCATTGTGTGCTCAGGAATTAACATTAAAATACAAAATAGAAAAAACAAAATATTGAAAAAACAATTTACATTTATGATTGATCGATTAATGAACTAAATAAAATGAATTGTTCTGCTGTTCAATAGGAATAAGATTTTTTTTTTATAAAATTCATTTACAAATAAATTACACGATAGATAAAATTGTGTTACGTTGTTATAATAAATTGATAAGTATTAACTGCACTTTTAGTGTCTTGAACACAGAAAGGATTTATTTTTTTCCAAAAATTTTGATCGGAAATATTTTTAATCATATTAGACTGTTATAAAAACAGTTTGTGTTACCAAAATTTGAAGCATTAAGCTTATTGGGAAGTACTTGAAAAATTAATTGCCTCTCCACACAGTCGCGTAAACAGCTTTTTGCAATGGATTTATTTCATCAACTTTTTGTAATTACCACTAAAATATTACGAGCCAAAGGGGGTGGTATTGTTTTCATGACCATACCTCTATCTACGCCACAGCGTCTACAGAACATCGTAATGCATAAAAATTTATAAAAAATTCACAATTAACATGAAATTCCAATATATTTAATAATAAAAAATTTCTGTTTTTATTTCTTTATAAATAAATAATTAATAAATAATTACACGTATAATTTTTGCTCAAATAAAGTTGACAACTTTTGCGCTAGGAAAAATCAAAGAGAATTAATTCAATTAATCAGGAATATGAGAACAACGGCTCATTCGATATTATCGGTTCAATATTTTTTATTTTTACTCAAAAAGGTGAAAACTATTTTTAGAGATTTTCTAGATAAGAAAACATGTTAACCCTTAAACTCAAATAAAAAAAATTAATTGAAATATTGTTTAAGTACATCCATTTATAATTTTATTTATAAAATCACACTAATGATGTGTAATATTCCTTTTTTATCATTAGATTACAAAAAAAATCGAAGATCATAAAATTTTGATGATGACAAACAAAAAACTTTAGATCATTTGCATTCTAAGTAAAAACAGCACACGACAAACCATCACTTTCATTTTCAAACACTATTTATAGTTTACAGTTCCTTTAATAAAAAGTAAAAAAAAACTTTAAATAAACTATTTTGGGAACCATTTATCATCGTTCACCAGTGGAAGCAATGATACGCGTGCGTGTTATGCATAAGAAATCAAATGCAAGAACAACAAAAAAATAGAAGAAAAAACAAATTGTTCTTAACAAATGAAAGACAGGATTAGCCATAACTCGCATGCTCATCACATTAAGTTGAGCAGATGCTCGAAATAGTTCCTTGCAACACTTTGCCATCCAGAATAACAACTATAATTTTGATTGAAGTTTTCTCCTAGAATTAATAAAGATTTGGCTGACTTTTGAATAGTGGTTAGAATGCCAAAAAAGATTTCTTGTTGTCAGATTGAGGATTAAGTCATCACGCCTTATTGAAAGAGAAATTGGATGACGAATAACTTGCGGGAAGATTATGGGATATAATTTTTTTTTTCTTATTTATTAAATGATACTACTATAGCATTTATATTTTTTGGCTGCCACTATAAAAGAAATTTATTATAGATATATTTAATTGGTAAAATGTTTTTTGGAATGAATATTTATGGATTGTTAATCAAAAGGATTAACATTTGAAACATTTTTGAATTTTACTGAAACAGTAAAAATAAAATTGGAGCTAAAAAATTATTTTTTAGCTTTTCTCAATCGTCACTTTCATTTTGTTGTGAAACTGCAGTTCTTATAGACAAATTTCAAATAATTTTATCTTGTTCCATTTTTGGTGATACTAGAAATTATAATATTATATTAATTACTTAACTTGATATTATTTTTTGTTGGCACATATGCAATCCATATGTTCTGTGATGAATGAAAAAAAAGGTATATGAATTTATTTGATATTTGATCTGATATTAAGTAGAAATTGTGCGAGAACTAATGGTGTGGGCTACTCCCCTCGCTTGTTAATAGTTATGCACTTTGGCTTTATATGTTCGAATAATTTTTTTATATAGAATTATGTATTTAGTTAAATAAAATACTGCAATTTTTTTTTCATTTTTAAGTGAAAACTATACAGGGCTAATATTATTGAAATTTATGTATTTTTTTGCTGTCAAAAACGTTTTCATTAGCTGAAGTTGAAAAAGTGACATAAATCCATTTGTTTTAAATGCTTGACTTCCAAGCAGCACAATCGTGCTGTTGAGACTTTATGTCTAGAACACTTATTATCAGTACATTGTGAACAACTAACGATGCGTTACCGATTGCCTTTATGGATTCTCGAGTCTTTTTGTACCCATCTAGAGAAAACGTGGTTACGGTGTTTTGAATTTTTCTACAGTGTTTTTTGACTCAAACGGTTAAGCCAGTTTTAAATTCTATAATCAATTTTTATTAAATTAATTTTATATTAAAGGTATAAAACTTTTATTTTTCATACATTTAAATCCTTCCCAAAATGATATATTGGTAAATTTTGAGTTTTTTAATTTGATTCCTTAGATAATATTTTTCAAACAAAAAAATATAATAAAAGGGCATGGTTTCTTGGCTCTAGATAATTAATAATAAATATTTTGCAAATAGTTAAGAAAATCTGTGCACTATTTTCATAATATTAATGGAAAGCTTTTTTTTATTATTGTGGCCGAACTAAAATAACATTTTTAAAAATTCAAAATATTATGGAGTTTCTTAAAAAAAAAAGCTTTTCTATATTTTAAAAACCTAGCAAATCCACAATCCACATTTTTCATAATAGCACAACTCTAGTTTTTAAATTCTTAGGATAAGTGAAAGGGAGTTTTCAATAATAGTACTTGACTTGTGTCAAACTAGATTAACATTTAAGTAGGTGCCTATTTTTGTGTGCCATAAAAATTTTTATGAGAAATGTAAACAAGACTGTTAAACCAGTATTAAATTTAAATTAAAGCGAGCACTTTATTTCAATTTAATATTTATATTCCCTGAAACTTGGTGATTGGAAATCTTGTCAGATTGTGACAAAGTTTTGAAGTTCAGATAGGGATAAAATTGGGTTGATTCAGTTTCATTCTAAACATATAACTATACTTAATTTTATAGTTGATATTGAAGAACTACAAAAAATATCATCGTTATTCAAATAATTAATTGTTTCTTATAAATGTTTTAGTCTTTTTCTTATAAAACTAGCGCACAAATTGCTTTGACTATTTGTAATATATTTACCATTGATAAGACTTTTTTTTTATAAAAGAATTTGCAACCATAATTATATTATAATAACTTATTGGAAAGGTGATACGGTAATAAATGCTTGCTTTCACCGCCTAATGTCTATTTAAGATAATTGACCTAATCTAACAATAGTTCAATAGCATAGCAGTAATTCGTTATCCCATTAATAGCTTTTATATATTAAAATATAACGGAACTTATTATTGACTATGATTTAAGAATTAATTATTTTCTTGATTGAATTTTCTTTAGAAAAAAAGTTTTCTAAGTGTCTACAGTTGTAAAAATTATTCTAATATCAATAGAAAGAATCATTAAATAGTTGAATGGAATTTTGACTGAAATATGCCTAATTTTACCTTCAAATTTCTTATGTAACAATATAAATTATAGGAATTATTATTTTCTTTGTGATTCATTAATTTTCAATTTGAAATCTTGAGTGCATTTCTAGTTAATCTACGGTCATTTATTGTTGTAAGATAAGTAAAATTTCATATCTTAATCTTTTTGTCTTGCAAGCACTTAATTCTTTGTTTTTTAAATTTCATTTCATTTTTTCAGACAAATACCAACATCATATTCAAAAGTTAACGGTGGTACAGCAATTCCCCTACCAGCAACAGTACTTGTGCAGCGAAGATGTACACCCGATAAAGTACGACCATTACCACCGACTCCAACTCATTCTCCATGTAAGTTAAATATTCTAAATTAGTTTTAATTTTTCATATATGAGCAAAACATCCCCTGAGCTTACTATAATTAAAATTTTGATGTATATAAATACGATACAAATACGATATAAATACGAAATTTTAATTGTATATAAATACGATAGTAAAGAACTTAATTAAAAATATTCAAAAAATTATTTTTTTTATAGCTATACCAGGACTTCAAAAATGTGGTGATATTAATGGTAGTCGTCCTGTAAGTCCCCCAGGAAATAATAATTGTATAACACAAATTCAAAAAGCCAATAGCAATGGGTAGGACATGATTTTTATAATTATCTTTGTCTTTTTTAATAGTAACAATTTAATATTTTATTATTTTTATCTATTATAGACTTCGACAACCCCAGTGTAAAATCTCTGCAAACTCATATACAAACAATAACACTAATAATTTACAACAGAACACTCAACAAATTGGAAACACAAATACAGGAAATACTAAACATTCAATGCTAGACAAATTAAAATTATTTAATAAAGATAAAACTTCATCAAATAATACCACATCCTCAAAGTCACAAATATCAAAAAGAACAAGCTCAAGTAGTGGATTTTCATCAGCACGAAGTGAACGTAGTGATTCAAGTTTAAGTTTAAATGATGGAAATATATCACAAATTAAGCCTCCAGCAGTTTCTGTTACAACAGCACCACGAAATAAGGATTCAAATGTAAAAGGATTAAAACAATCAAAATTAGCAGCGACACAAAAGGCAACATCAAAAGAAACACTTAATAATAAAAATTCATTAAGACATGAAAAAAAAGAAAAAAGTCCAGCACGTAAGGAATATGATACCCAAATTATTAATGATACAGCTAAATTGGCACAAATAAAAAATCAAAAAAATGTTTCAAATACAAAAATTGATACTAAACCAAAGCCAACATCAAAAATTATTGTCAATAAAAATGATCCTAAAGCTAATTCGATATCTTATCCAAAAACATTAATTTCAAGTGGAACTACAACAACAACAACAACAACAACTTTAACTGGTATCCCAAAACCGATGGCAGCTATAAAAGGTACAAGTAAATTACCACCAGTGACTATTGATAAAAAATCGGATAGTTTATTTAATTTAAAAACTGATAAAATAGAATGTAACAACATATCAGATACAATTCAAGAACAAAAGGCACATATCATAAATCCCATATCCTTATTAGAAAATGGACCAGCAAATCATATCAGTAAACATTTACAAAGCTATAATACATCAATGAGTGATAGCTTACATTCAAGTTCTACTCATAGTGGTGGCCTAAATTCAAATTCAAGTGATTCAAGTGTTATTTATCGACCTAACTCAGAATCAGGATCTGATATACATTATACAAATGCCCGTTTACCATCACAAATTTTATCATCACCACAAAAGAATCAAATAACAAATAATCATAAACATGATTATCAACATGAAACAATAGCAACACATAAATTTAATACAGTACCATCAAAAATTGTTGGTACAATTTATGAAGAAGAAAAGCCTGTCAATATAATTCCAATGCGACCACTTTTACGAGGCTATAGTAGTCATGTCACACTTCCAACACGCGGCCAACGTACTCAGCATTATGCTAATGATTTTTGTGAATCAGATATCAATCAAGGATATTGTAGTGATGGTGATGCACTTCGTCGGATACCCCAAGTTGCACGTTTCACAGATGTTGATAACGGTTATTTGTCAGAAGGTGGTGGAATTGGGATTCATGGGAAGCATTTTCTTAGTGTAATGAGAACAAGATCACAATTACCAACAACAATTGAAGAAAGGTAAGTTATATTCTATCTACTTTTTTTGTTTTCTTATATATATTTTCCTCTGATTTAGAAATATTTTTGTATTCAATGACAACACAATACTAAAAAGTTTTAAATTCATTTTATGAATCATGAAATACCATGGCTTAAATTTGCGTATGAATCAGCTCTTGATGAACCTTAAATTAGAACTGGCTGCAATTTATTATGTTGTCCCCCTTTTTACCAAATTTCGTAGTGTTCTTTTTATGCTTTGGCTTCCTAAGATGATATGCATGCTTAATGAGACAATACATTCTTTACTTTTTTTTTAAATTCGTTTAGAGTTGAATATTCTTCTTTACTTTACGCCTGACATCGACTAAGTAATCCGTTTTCGAATGATTAATTTAGTAAAATTTGATCACGACTGATTAAATTAAAATTCTTTTGCAGGGGTTAGACCCAATTATTAAATGATCTAATTTCTATAAAAAAAAATACAACAAAACAATTAATACAAAGAAGATTATTAAAGCAAAATTCTGAGGTATATGTACATATATTCAGTTTGTGGATTTTTCATTAATTGACATTAAAACTATTATTTTCATTTCAGTTCATGAATTATTTAGAATATTACAATGTTGAGCACTTATGCACAGTAATGAAAAACTTGAAAAATTTATAAACATATTGACCTTTTTTGTAATTTTAAAAGCAGAAAGCGCTGCGCCCTGTTTTAGATGACAGTTTAACTTGAAAAGCACCAAATGCCTCTGGCTATACATTTGCAAATGGAACTCAACATTTTAGAGTTTCAAAACGAACATTTGATTATATGAATAAAGGTCATAAAGATTCCAAATCCGTACTACTAATTAGTTCAAAATCGACATCAAAATGATCGATAGGGCTATTATATTTCTTTGATAACCTAATGATTTCCAACTTTTTATATTCAAGTCTATATCCTCTTCTTTGAATAAATACTTAAATAGTATGAAAAATTGTTATTCTGAATTAATTCAATTACCAAAAAAATGATTTCAATTTGCAAAAGGATGATTTTTTTGCAAATGGATGAAGTTAGGCTGCAAAATTTGTAACAAAAACCAAGAGTAGAATTTATACCGGGGACTCAAAAATTTTCTATAATTTGTAAATTAAACTTCTAGCGTGTCGCGATTGCGGAAGCGATATAACTTTTTTCTTAACTATAATGTAAAATATGTGTTGTCAATATTTGCGTGCGTTAAGATTTATAGTATTATTTTAACTTGGACAATAAATTTTTATCTAGGTTCTTACCAAATAATGAACAAATACTATCAGCCTAGCAGCATATTACCCAGACGTGTGATTTTTGGTTGTTGCTTTAGATTTGATTTAAATCATTAACAAAAATTTTCAAATGGATGGCTACATTTCCAGCCGCTATTTTAAAGAAAATGTCTTTTTCACCAATTATTATAGAAAGTTTTCAACTACTCAGTTCCATTTTGTTCTTTTTAGCAAAATTCTAATTACTCCCTTTAAGCTGCAGATTTTATTCTCGTTTTTTGTGTATTTTTTAACATGGATTTTGTGTTTAACTATTCAACCCTGTCAAGTTATTTGCTTTTTTTGTGTAGATCAAATAAATTTTGTTTGAGACTGACTGATTTAATAGGGACAAAGCTCTCGGTCCAATTGTTCTCGTTTTTCCCTATTAGGATCTTCTTCTATAGATGAATGCCTTTTGTGGCGTTTATTTTTTTTCATGGGGGATACTGAATGCTTTGATTCATTTAAAGTAAACGTGGTTCATTACATTGCTTATTTTGCTAATTTAATTTGTCAGCCCAAGAATCCTTCTGGTTTTTGTGTTTTAAATAAAATCCTTACAATATTTTAATAATACTTTTATCGACACATTTTAATGTAACTAAATGCTTGTGTGAACAGTTTTACTGTTTCAACGCTCATTTATTTGATTTATTTAAATAGTTACTATTCAAATTTTGAGCTTTAATCAGAAATGCAATGACTACAACCCTTTTTGAACAAAGTAGAAACATAAAAGTTTGTGTAAATCTACTATTCCAGTTATTATTAAGAACTCCATGTGGCACATGAAATTGCTTTGTTAAAAAAACTTTGATTTTAATTGGTCTAATAAGTTGCTTTTACTGTCTTTTTTTCTCTAAAATATCTTTTAACTAGAGTAATGTCTACATAGATTTCTATATAGCATTAATTTTTTTGTGTATTAATCACATTCATATATAAATTGATGCTCAAGTTATGTACAGTATAAGTCTTCTTTAAACCATGGACATTTGAAATATTCCATCCATATATGAAAGTAATGGATGTATCTCCAAAGTTTTGTTGACTTTGCTATAAGTTTATTCCCAGTTTCAACAACTGCAAAACTTCAATTTCACCCTTAGAGTGTTTCCAGTTTGACACGTGGTAAAAGAAATATTGTTGGGTGTTTTTTTAAGATATCAAAAGGATTAGGGTGATGTTATTAAGTATCTCGTTAAGAAGGATTTATCTCTTTATAGTAGAGCACATGAGTAAAATAATATACTAGGGGAATAATAATTTTTTCTTCTTGACCAAAGAGATCAAACTAACTTAATTAAACATTAGTCAAAGTATAACAACTATTATGGAGAAATTTTACTATAAGTCTTTGTGGCTTTAAAATCTTTTCACAGGTTATACACATTATAATCTAGGAATATAAATGCTTCAAGTTATGCAATTCGATTTTATTCTTAAAAGTATTTGTGTATATGTGCACCGACTTTTTATCAAATTCTATAATTTGAATGCAAATTTTTATGCTAAAAATAAAAATCTGAAAACATTTTCTGAAATCTTTTTTCAAAGAATAACAAATCTCTATTCTTGTATTATTGTGATAAATTTTGGCAGTATTTATTTCATCCCCATTTTTAGTTCATCAGAAATAAATTAATTTCAAATAGTATATAAGATTAGTGTATTAGTCATAAATAATATACTCACCCCTAACTCGAAAAATCGTCACGTTGATCTCAAAAATTAATTCAGTAGCACATCCTTCTTTCGTATGCAGACATAAACTTAAGCTGTACAACATCATGTTTTTAGCATTTCATCTTGTATATCTAAGGATAATTCGAAATCCTAATGGAATTGTGAAGCTTAAATGCTTTAGAGAGCTCTATAGAAAAAACTACAAAAGAAGTATCCTTTAGATGGGTGATGACTAATCGTTAATTTCTTTGTGTTTCTTATCTTAATGCTTAGCTTACGTATATCTAATTTAGCGATTCTAAATTATATTTTCTATGTCTCATATTAAAGAAAAAGAAATTATTTATTTAACTAATAAATTTTATTGCTTTGCAATATTTATTTTAACAATTTTTTAAACAATATTTTTTTTAAAATAAATATATTTTATAAATATAATTATTCATTTTTCTGTATCCATTCAATAATTTACAAACTTGCTTGCCTCGTTTTCTTTAATAACTAGCGGACACCCGGAGTGCCTTGTCACACCCAAATATAAATACATATATTAGACTAAATTATTATATGTGTTTTGTTATTGTTAAAATGAAAGCTCTTTTATACACTACATCACAGCATGCTGTCTAGGATGACTCTCACCTGTAGGCCAACATGTTAAAAATAATTATTCTGAACTTTGTGATACTTTTTCTTTTTCTTAAAAAGCTTGTATATTTGAGCTTGATCCGCGGTTCTGATTTACCGCATATCAATTGAATTTTACTGTAAAAATTGTTATTTGACAAAATAATATTCAAAGCTACCAAAACGACAATCAGATAAAATATAATCAATTGGTTCTGCCAGTGCAAATCATTAAAACTGTCAAGGCTTCATGTGTTTCTTATTTTAAAAATTTGAATTTTATTTTATAATTATAATTCCGTGTAGTTTCTGAAAAATTTTTTCAAGAAGCCTGAATAAAACGTAAAACATTTTCTATATATTATTTCCACTGCTTTTTATGATGAAGTCAAAAATATGAATATGCAGGCTCACCTTTTATAAGTGTCTTAAGTTTCCTTTTTGATTATCAATCAAAAAAAGAAATTATTCGTCAGAAGAGGTTGACCCTCCTGCTAAATACGCCAATAAATTTTGGTATAAAATTTTGTACACTTTTATTACTTCGGTTTGCTGACATATCCTTCAAATACTTTCATGCTGCCCTACTTTCATTTTTAAATCCAAAAAATTCGATTATTTTTCTCGTTTTTTATGCTTATGCTTTTACAAAAATATTCTTATTAAGTATACAAAAAAAAAATAAATCCAAAAAAATATTTATACCCAGTTTAAAATTACTTTCCGCCAAGCAAACCTATTAAAAGTCTTCCATGGAATCTTCAATTAAAAATTTTGTCCCTAAAGCTTTTTAGCTTAATCTTTCTTTAGTCAAAAATTAGTCAAATTCTTAAACGTTTTAAATATTAAATGTAAAACTAAGTAAAAATTTGCACAACCCCTGTTGACTATTCATTCGAATATTCAATAATACAATAAGTATGGAATGATGGGGATTGAATGAAATTTGGTTTGATATCAAGCATGATTAAATACAAAAGGGGATGTTCTCCCTATTTGTTTGTTTCGGTTTTGTTATAAAATTGTGGAATAAATGGCTAGATTTCCTGCCTTGCGGCTATATATCCTGTTGAATATCTGTCCACCCCATATAAAATAGTATTGCTTATACCCCAAAATATATACAAATATATATATATACATATTTCTACGTGTGGAGCATAATGATATTCCTAGTACATATTTCCTTCAGACCGATTCCTTTTTTTCTAATTTTAAGAAGATTAACATGAATTTCAGAATTTTGAAGATATTTCACATTTTTCGTTACGATGAACTCATGAAAAATATTATCAAGCTCCCATAGATGGCTTAAAGAAGTTTAATAGAATACAAAGCTTTTGCCCCTTTGCTTGTGTTTTTTAACAAAAAATTTTGAAGTTCTTATAAACACGAGAAATAAATTTAAGAATTTAAATTCTCTTAAAATCAAATAATAAAGTTTTTTTAAGTGAAATAAATACATAGAAAATATTTCAATATTTTTTAAATACTCGTATAAAAAGGGATTTAAAACTCCCTTGTGGTAAAATTTTACCATCCAAAAGGTGCTTTACAAAGATTTTAACCTTTACATTGATTCAATTTTTCTTAATTAATCTAAAGAAAATATGTGAAGTACTCTCATAAATTATTTGTAAGTAAGTAAGTGATGCAAAGTGTAAGATAAATAACTTTACTGTTATTATTATTGTAGCTTAAATTTGTAACTCAAAAAATTCAAGTAAACTTGTATCACTTTTAAATATCACTCAATTATCAAAACATGGAATCTAAGCCAAATATCCTTAAGATTTAATTAAACTACCCTTAAATGCTAAAATAATAGCTGCATTTTCAAACGAATACAAAAGTTTTTTATAAGTATTCTAAAAAAGTGTTAATATACAACTAAAAATTCTTTCACACAGTATGGAAACAGTTCTCCAATTATATATCAATTGTGTATATAAGTTATTCTGTGTGGGTTGACAAACCTGTAATTCAATTCAATATCTAATAACAGAATCACGAGCTAAGGATCTTAAAATTTTTTGATAAAAGTAAAAAAGCAGAATGAAACACAAAAGTTCAGATTACCATACAATAATGCTTAAACGTGATTTAAGTTGTGAAACTTAATTTTCATTATTGTATTGTCACATAGCATTTACCACACATATCGATTTCCAAGTTATAATAAAAGACATGGATTCTTTTAAATTCTTGATTTCTCTGAACTTGAAAAAAGAGCATCAATTACTATAGTAGATTCATGGCACGCGTCTTAAAGAGGGAATTTTTTTAATTGTTGATATCTTAATTTCACGATTTACGTGAATAAACATTTTATTGGTTACAGTATGTGCACAAAGAAAAAAATCTAAAGAAAAAATAGGATAACCATGAGTTTGTCTTTTGGAATGTCAATAAATGAAAAAGTCTGCAAAATCTGCGGAAGAAAAGTTTATTAATAAAACCAAAGTCCTTAAAAAACAATTAAGTTGTCTCTCATTTGATGAAAGATTTTATAAATCAAGCACATAGACCATCTTTAGAACTCTTGTGGCTTTGTTTAAAAATCGAACCATCACTAAAATTACTATACAGGAATATAAAGAATATTCAACACCTTCAGAAATTCAAAAGTGATAGAAAAAATAGTGATAATCTTCTACCCTTTAAAGTTTTATTATTCCAATTTTTTTCAGCAAACATAAAGATGTTGAGCCCACAAATTTGAAAAATATAATTAAAAACAAAGATCTGGTTTTTTTTAAACTTCCAAAAAATCTAAAAAAATTTTGATTTTTAAGCATAACAGTTAAAATATTCTTTAGAATCTAAATTTCTAATACACTTGCTGTAGTTTTCATGCTTTATGGTTTCTATCTTCCCTGACATTTATTTAAATTCACAGAGTTGCACTTTAAATAATTAATATAATACTATTTGTAACACTTCTTACAATCCAAACTAAATACTTAATATTTTGAAATTTATTAAACTAATTAACTATACAAAGTTTTATTACTTTTAAAAATGGTAATAAATTCCTTTTAACTGGATACTTATGGATGAAGTTTAGTCAAAACATTATAAGTAGCTTCAATTGCATTCTTTTGTATCAACAATCAAAGAATTTCTTTAATGGTCTGTTAGTGTCTGCATCTGTTGAACTTATCCAGCCAAATTTATTAATATTTTGCTTTCCCCAATTATTCAGCTAAATATCTAAATCACTTTTACTATATATGTAGCTTTCTCTCCAAAAGCTTTTTTAAATCGAAAAGTTTCTACTACTCCATACCATTAAAAAGACCTTTTCATGAGTGTAAAACTTGTAAGCAAAGTTCACACAACACAAAGAGTAAAAAAATATTTTTTGTAGCCAGAAGCCACCCCTAGGGCTAGTTTTCGTTTCATTCGATTGGGTAGTGCGTCATATTTTTTGCCCAAAAAAACAGTGAATAACAAGAAAAGTTAATTATAAAAAAAATAGTTTCTTTGTTTAAATATTTTAATTAATACTAACAAATTAATTAAGAAAACTTTAAAAACCAAAAAATTTATGCTTAGAAAAAAAGCATTAAATACATTAAATAATGTAATATGGTCATCCCTCAAAAATATTTTTCGTGAATTTTAATTTATTAATTGTTCCTGTACACTGTTAAAAGTGACTTCATCCGTGATGGAGTTTAGTTATCCTTTGCAAAATTTCGTGAAAGCTTATATAAATAAAAGGTGTTGTGAATTATATTTATATATATTTATATGTTAGTGCCTGAAATTTAGTAATGTATTTCTATTTAACTCAACATGTGACAATATCTGTGATGCTTGTATATACGGCTAAGGTATTATGAGTCATACTTAATAATATCCTTTCGTTTGCCGCGAAAAAATTCATTTCGAAAAGCATAAATAAACTTCATTCAGTCATGTGTAATTTAGTTTAGTAACTGTTGCTGAAAAAAAGTATCATGAACATTAATTATTTCTAATAATTTTAAAATATTTTGTCCTTATAACCGGCCGGCATTTGTGCTCTTAGGAAAACTATAAATATAAGCGGGAGCTTGAGTATTCCATTGAGAATTTATTCTCTGGATTTATATTTTCAATCATCGTGAACTCATCTAATGAATAAAAAATTTTTGTTGTTGTTGTTAAATATTGAATAAAGTTCTCAGTTAAGAAGAGGATGCTATTATGATAAGAAACTAACTGAATGAGTATCAAGGGAAATGAAATGGCATTAAACATTTATAAATTGTTTATTAATGGTTGAGTTCTCAAATATAATAAAATAATTGTCTGTTTAAGAAATTGTAGTATTATAGCTACTTAATATGTTGTGATTTAATTTTGTGATAATTGTGATGTTATTAGATAATTTTTAATTTTTTTATTTAAATTAAAATTTAATTGGATTTAGCTCAAATTGCAGTTGGTACGTGTTATCAAATGGTATGTTTTCCATATATTTTTTCAATTTTTTTTTAGAAGTTTTTAAATATAGTATAAAAGAGGGTGTTCTGCATGACTGTCTATGAATTTCCGGGAATTGCTAGCTAAAAAACATACATAATTACTAGAGTTTTTGATAGCATAATGTAACAACAAGAAAAATACATGTTTAACGCCCATATGGCGATATAATGTATTCCTGATAACCTTTAGAGCAATACCATATAATTTAATTTCCCTTTATCATGGTACAAGTTCAATACCCAAATAGTTTTATGTATACTTGAGATTAGCCTTGAATTTACTTTTTGATTAAAAAAAATGACATTTTTATATGAAATTTTTCTTTCAGAAAATATTTCTTAGTTATAATTTATATAATTTACCATATTCCTTTTTGAGTTGCTTTACTTTTAAAAGCAGTAATTGAAAATAACTTTTTGTTTTCAATGATATTTATTTTCTTAAGCAAATCATTTATTGAAGCAAGCGCAGCCAAACAGATTTCGATATAAAAAGTACGAATAGCTTTTGTGGTTTTACTTTCCTTTTGCTATTTTTATACTTCTTTGTTGTGATCAGAGGAAAAACTCTGGCAACTCTGTTTTAGAATTTTTGTTGTGTTCATATAGAACAAAACTTTTATTTTTCTCATCTTGGCATATGAGTGCGTTTACCATTTTTAAAAAAATATTTTTCAGATATAATAAAACATCGAATACATCGAACGCTGTAGCAAACAGTTGAAAAAATAATTCAACAACACTATGACGTCATTCTGAAATCTGTTTGGCTGTATTTCCTACAATGAATAGGCCCACAACCTTAAAAACATACTGATGAAATCCTTAACTAAATGGTTTGTAATAAAAACCAAATGCAAAACAAAATTAACGTACACAGCAAACTTATATCAAGAATACTATATCCAGCTTAATATAGTTCACTCATGTCTGCTTTAAAAATCATAAAATCTAATGAGATATACTTTAAATATAATCCATTTCTTAAATAAAAATTTCCCAATTCTTTCCCTTTGTATTTTTCGATGAAATTTTATTTTTATCTATCATAAAAATAGTTAAATTTGCTTGCAGCCTGATGATAACTCATTCCAAAGCTGTACAATCAAAGACGTATATCAAATACTAGAATGTCAATAAAGGAAGTTGTCTCGAAAGTAGAATTTTTTTATGCTTTAGGCAAATACTCAAAAAGTAGATTTCGAGATATATTTTCCTGCATCATTGCTTTATTCGTCTTTGAATAACGTTAATGGAGCTATTTCGTAGGATAAAAATGTAATGAACTATCATTACACAGGATGTTTAATAAAGATTAAACTTTATGAACTTGATGAATCTGTGCTAGCAAAAAGATAAATATTATTTTGGTATTCATTGAGCATTTTTATTTCAGTGATTTTGTAAATAATGAAGTCAATAACAATATAAAATACATTATTAATCATTTTTACAACACTGTTTCTCAAACTTAGTGTTGGTATAAATTAAGGGATAATGAAAAAATATGCTATTTTTTGTATTTTGCAAAAAGTCCATATAATTTTTTTATATTATTTGCAAAAGCGCAGTAATTTGCACAAATAGAATTTTATGGTTTAGCCTCTTAATAGCTCATAACATTATTATTAAAAACTTTTAATAATAGGTTTCTGAGCTTTTCCTAGTAAGCGTCTAAGTAGTTTTTATTGAAATTCACAGCATTTCACCTGGTTGGATAGTCTATCTGGAAAAATTTAATCCAATAAGCCTTTTGTTGATCATAGAGATATTCACCCCCCCAACATTCTGGAATCAAATGCAGTATCAATGGCTTAAAGTTTATTTTAGTAAATCTCTATTAAAAAACAAACAATCACACAAAAGTTTTCTTGTTTATTATGACATCTCCTGATCGGTCCTAGAACTTTGAAAGATATGTGGCACAATATTTGATTTGATTTTGCTTTACTCAAATTCATCTCTAGATGCATTTTTGTAAAAGTTATTTAATTTTTAACTTTAAGAATAGTAAAAGCATTCATCTCTTTTTTCAAAAGGACACAAATAACCAAACTTTTGTTAAATAAGTAGTCAATGTAGCAAGAAAAACAAAATATGTTAAGCTAGCTTAAAATTTTTATTGATTTTTTTGACTAACATTATATCCTTTAATCCCATTAAAAATGTTCTTCATTCTAAGCAAATTTAATTGCTTTACTTTATCGAAATTTTCAAAACACTGACAAGGTTCAGATTCATTAAACTTACCGCTCAAATATCTAAGAAGGGGCCGTTTTAAAATATTATCGTGTAATCGTTAACACCAAAAACAACAATTGATGAAAAAAAAGAAGAAAATTAATTAAAAAACACAACAATTAAAAATAATAAGAATTACATTTTTGTATTAGACTTTTGTGTTTAATTTTTGTAATAGAATTTTGGGTTAGTATTCCTTCGATGCCATTATAAATTTTAGCCTAGTCTTCATGCAATAGAAACTAAACAGCTTTTGAAGAAACATTTAAATAGCCAATTTAATGTTTTGATCATGTCAGGTATTACTTGGCGCTCTGAAAAGTCTGTGGCCCTTATCTGACAGGATTGTATACCATACAACTAAATCGTCTGCCGTTTACGTTAAATTTTATAAATATTTAGAAAATATGGGTTCAGAGTCAAGTTTGGCCTGGACTTGTCCATTCAAACTGCGCACGCAAACCGAGTTGGTGAAAATTTTTTTGGTACAAACTTTTTTTGATATTCGTGTGACGTTTGAGCTCCATTAGTCAATTAGTGTGTTTGGCAGCTATTTGTTTACAATGCGAAAAGTTTTTCTTGCGATTTTTAATAAGATTTTGGTTGAAGTTTTGTTTTTCCAATGGAATTACGGTACGGAATCGTTGAAAATATTGTAAAAGTATTGTGGGGAATCTTCTCTATCGAAAGCGCACGTATTTGAGTGGCGCAAAGTGTTCAGTGAAGAACGTGAAGTTAACGAAAACTTGCCTCGTTTGAGTTGTACTCCCACCTCTGTTAACGAGGATAACATCAAGAAAGTTAAAGAAATCACTCTCGAAAATCATCGTGTCAGCATTAAAGAGATAGCAGGGGCTCTCAGCATCTCTTATAGATTGACTCAACACATTTTTGTTGATGTTTTGGGTGTGGGTATCACCACGTATACGTAAAATACGTAAAAATGTTTTGTTTTGTCAGTTCGGGTCAAATATGATTAGATGGTAAGTTAATAAACAACTATGCCTTTTTCTTTCAAATTTTATTTTTGGCATTAATTTACATATAGCTTATCAATTGAAATACAAAAACAAAACAATTAATAACGCCTTAATTCATATAACAGTAATTTTTATAATTTAAAATGAAAAATAATAAGCTAAATAATTTTTGAACGTCTCATAACCTTTGAAAACTTAGACAACTTTAAATATTGGGCTTGACATAATATAACAAATCTATGCATTAAATAAAGCTCATAAATTATTTAAAATCAGAAATTTCACAAACACAGCTAAAAGCAGTTTTTATTTCAAAAAGTGCATCCTTTTGCTGCTCACTGAAAAGCATAGAATTCTAACTTGTTTTCAAAAATGTATATTAATATATTTAATGTAATCCTTCCTTTTCTTTAAACAATACTTTTCTCTTGATATCCCTACCATATATTCTTAGATTTAACTAAATATTTCGTAAAATCAAAGGAGCTGTGTGCTTTGAAAAAAAAAAGAAAATAAAAAGATTTAAAAGTTTCTCAGTGGAAACTTATTTTGTTAAAAGTTTTCAATATGAAAACATTTTAAAATTTTTGTTTTACCCAACAGACGTAAATTAATACTAAGAAACGCCAACAATTGTATCTTTGTAAGCTTTTCAACCCTATTTTTTTGACTCCAAGGTCAAGTGAGATGTTGAAAATCATCGATTTTCATTAAATATGTTAAGGACAAATGAATGTAAGAATGACTTTTACACTTAAAAAAATTATTTTCTTGTCGTTTTTGACATTTTTTTAAGTCAAAATATAATTAATTGATTTAAACCAAATACTAAGAATTATTTCATGGGTTCAATATACCTCTGTTATGAAATTGCTTTATATCCACTAGGATTTGTTAATAAATGGTATTTTTAGTTTTATTTATGCTCACCTTTCAATTGTAATTTTTTTCTTATTTTCTTATTAAAAACAAAAAAATTATGGATTTTTGTATCCTAATTTGATTTTAGATAAAATATTAGAGATATATTTTCATTGATGTAGCTTCTTTATATTATTGTGATAGAAAATTTAACTATCCTTTTATTTTTATTTATTTATTTATTTAGTTATTTGTTTTTTTAAATATATATTTAATGCACGTCCTATATCCTCTACAAAAAGTATTGTTTTGGATATCCATCCATTATATGATCCATCTTAATAATCCAGCATCTGTTGTTTTTTTTCTGTCAGGAAGCTACTTTATGTTTAATGTTATCCTCAAACGTTCAATCTATTTTAACTTAAACAATAGTACATAAAAATGTGTGCGCATGCTTCCCTATAGTAATAAAAATTGTGGATGACTGACCATATTTGAAGGTTTGTAACGCTGAAATCTTTTTTATATGTAGCCATTGATGGCTACTAAGTATTAACAATGGCTGTTCCAGACTAATGATATAATGTTAGCATATATAGATTTCATGTTTAAAATGAGAAAGAACTTGGCAATTTTATAGTATCTATGTAAACAGGAAACAAATCTATGAAGGTTGAGTACCATTTAAGGGTATTTGAGAGTGTAGAGTCAATAAAATATAGGTTCTGTTAGAGATTTGTTTAAATTACAAAAAAAAACCATTTAAAAGCTTCCTGCCATTTGTGCTTAATTTACGATGAGGATGTTTTTCAACTTGTAACTTTATGTCAAATATACTCGTACATACTCTGTTCGCTTTTTTTTATTTAGCTATTTAGAGCTATTTAGAGCAGTTGCTTATATTTCCCGGAGAAATTATATCCAAGTTCGCTTCAAAATGATCACTAGGCTATTTTGTTGAATTAAAACTACATGTTGGCTATCCGTTGAAAGCAATGGCAATATGCTAATATTTTGCACAGAATTTATAACTTTTAATAGATGGATTTTAAATATAACTTGTATTTATGTATTAAATATGAAGGGAAAGTAAGTAAAGGAAAAGAAAATAGTCGTTCAGAAAATTATGCCTGAGTTTTTTAATTCCGTTGCAATTCTAAATGCCCCCTACCATGATTTGAGAAACTGAATTAGTTTAATTTTCTTTATATTATGACTGGGGCTTTAAATTTTAATTTCAAACGTAATTAATATCTCTATATATGTTTAGAAATGTAAAATTCCTAAAGAAAGTAAAATTTTACGAACTATTGTGTAATGTCTAACATTTAATTTATTATCTATTTAATTTTAATATAAAAATCTCTAAACTTGATGTAGTACTAATACTTATATTTAGCTTGCCAAAAATTTACTAAAAGTGATTTCAAGGGTCAAACGTTTGAAAACTTCATTTGTTAAAATTATTAAAGATTCTGCAATTTCTTTGATTGTTTTTTACGAATTTTTAACCAAACAATTATTTCTTTAAAATTTGAAACCTTTTCTAGAGCGTTTTACATTGAAAGCCTTTCAATTCTTTCAATTAAATTTCTAATCAATTTCTATTACAAATCAATTATATTAATAAAAAACTAAGCATTATATTCTTTTAACTTATTTTTTTAATTATATCGCCATCTCAAAGCCACAATTAAAGTGAAGAAAAATTTTATGAAGCTATTTAATTTGCTAATAATTGAAAACAACAAAGTGGTTCAATTAAGGTCGTTAAAGAGTTATTGTTGTTCTATTGAGGCCCCTTAACCAGCATGAACGTTAGCTTTACGAATTAATCGTGCATTTTTATATATTGTATATTTTTCAAAACAATTTCTTTATAATCCAATCATTTCTCAAGCTTTTTATGTAAACGGAAAATAGGTCTTTTATATTCAAAACGAAATCGTATATACACATATATATATATATATATATATATCGATCAATAAAGGGTGCATTGCCGCCAGCTTTGCTGTTTTCAATTTTAATTTTAAAGAAGGGTCGCACCCTTTAGTTATTGTGTAATATTGTTCGACTGATCTATTGAAATTGACTTAAGTGTTGCATATTTTTTGCAGATATAATAAATTTGTCCTATTTTTTTAACTTATATTTAAAACTTACTAAAATATACAAATCTGGATATAAATCCAGATATAATATTTAAAATATTCGAACCCCGTTGATAAAATTTTAGCTAGTTGACTGTTATATAAAGATATTAATTTTTGGTTTTAACAAAAATTTAAATAAATTAGAACTAATTAAAGTTTTCAGCTATCAATTCTATATTTTGATGGATGAAGTTCGATTTAATTTCAAGTTTGATTAAATCGAAGACTTATAGGCATTAAAATCTGTATATATTGCTTTTTTGTTTGTAGCATTGATTATTAGTGAAAAATAATTAAAATTATAAGTAATGTTTTGAAGTAAGCATTTTATAATACATTGTAATTTATATAAAAACAAAAATAACAACGAATTTTTGACAAAACTATCTTAAAAACTACACTTGTGGTGAAATAAGCCAAAGGCTTTCTAATTACTTGAGGTCATATGAGCACTTTGAATAAAATAGAAATTTAAAAACAATTTAGTCAAAAATAACGTAATTTCAATAAAAGCGACACACAATAGAAGAACACTATTACTAAACTAACACTTACAATATTCACAATATTCAAACTCATTTGTATGTCTAGATTTGTATACAAAATCAGTCTTTATAAAATTCAGGAATATTTTTGATAGAAATATAATAAAACAATCTTTATCTTTTGCAAAGTAAATAATATTGATTATGACCAAACGACTAGACAGCAAAAAGGATTAAGGAAGGAAAGCAAGCATGATTCTTGCTTAAAAATATTATACTAAAGCTATTGAAATAACGTATTGATCAAAAAGTCTACTGACTTATTGATTGAATCATTTATTCATGTTCCTTTTCTCACATGAGCTCATTTTTATTTGAGTTTTGAGTATCAGCTAAATATGAACTTATATTTCTATATTTAGACTTATTGGCAAATAACCAATACGAAAGAAATTTGTAAATAAAAATGTCAACATGGTGAAATTTTAAATACAAACCCACACATAAATAAGTGAAGATGACTTTTGAACTGCGTTCAGCTTTAGGCAAGTCAATAATCAGACAAAAATAATTATTAATGAGTTAAAAATAATCAGTTGAAAGCTCAACCTTTCACGATTTTTTCCTAAGAAATGTTTTTTTTATTGCTAAACAGGAAAATTCTATAACCCCAAACTTTTCGATCAAATGGAAAAGATTAGTTTGATCTTTTCGCAACTGAAGCAATAGGAAAGTTGATATAGGCTAAGCTATAAGCTTCAAATTCTTTGTTCTTGGCCAGGCTGAGACAATGCGTCGTGTTCGTTAGTTCTAAAGCTTAGGAGGAAATCTGTTTCTTTTTACTCCCAACCTCAAATTCTGCAGACTGGCGCCACGAAAGTGGTTCTAAGCGGCATTGAGTTGTGATTATTTAAAAGTGTATCGACTCAATGTGATTGCAAACTACTCTTCAGCCATTAGACTCTTGGTTTTTGTTCTTCTTTCCCACTCAACAAACTGGAACTCCTTGTACTTAAGTGCCACACATCAAATCACAAAATGGAGTTAAATCAGAATTGTAGTATTAATAGGCTTTTTATTTATTTTATATCTGAACTGGCTGGCCGACAATAAGCTGTATGCTCATTCACTTTACATTATCCTTATCCCTTTTTCAACGGGGGATGCTTATCATTTTACCGTTGACAAAAATTTACCCTGCAAGGAAGAATGAACCAGTTATGTCAATGGCCAGAACCATCCCTCAAATTCTACAGCAATAGCCGCGTCCTCAGGGATATGGACTCCAGCGAAAAACACATGACCATGTAACAAAGTAATAAAACAGAATTTTTGTACATTTCTTACTGCTTATTACTATAAATGCTTTAAATATAATTTATTATGAACTAATATAAAATATTTATGAGTACGACAACATAATAACTATTTGCTTAAGAATTGATATTTTGATGATATTTTTCTTTTCAGTCAACCAATATCGACTTTCTCCTTTTAACTAATATGTCTAAAAACTGTAGTTTATAATTAGCGAATTATAAACTGAACTGGTTTCTAAAAATTACTTTTAACAACAACTGAAATAACGCAAAACTAAATATCTGGCATATATTTAAACCCAAAAAATGAATTAAATTGAATAATGAATTTGCAGAAACTTTTGATTTCTTTAACCTAATTAAAGAATTTCCAGATAAGATTCCTAGAAAAGTGAACATTTTCTAATTTTTTAGGCAATACATTAAAATAATAAGAAGTTAAAAATGCCAAGAAATTTGGAGCTTGAGTTGCCGATACGGCCGACCTTAGCTTGTTACTAGTTAAATTTGAATTAACGATTTGTAATTGTAATGTTTTCAAAGCAAAAACAAGCAAAATTATTCATTCATCCTCTTAATTGCTATTAGCTAGCAATTTTGTGAAACAAGCAACAACTTTGTACAAACAGATGATAAATTTTCATTTTCTATCTAAATCTTTGTATGCTTTATTTTTACCTAAAGTAAAACTACATGAATACCAGGTTTAAAAATATAGTCGAGGTCGCCAATTGACCTTAAGCCTGAAGTGGGCTTATACGGATTACTCAGCTATACTACAAATACATATTCTAGCCTAGGGGATTTAATGTTTTTTTCTATCCTACATCGCGGATATTCAATGGTGCCCTGTTGAATATAAAATAAAAGAAATGTAAAAGTGATTACTATGCTTAGGCACAATGAATATTTAATGAACAAACGTTTAGAGTTGTTTATTGTTTATATTGAAACTATTCTTTTATTCTTTGTGTTTTCACCATTAATTACATTTATATTTTCTTGTTATTTATTTACTTAGGATACGTAATAGCCAAGGTAGCCTTGATAGTATTGATACAACATCTCCATCATCAGGCTCTATATCAAAAATGGAAATCAATGGTAGTCCAAATCGTTTAATATCATCACGTAATATTATCAATCGTGATAATTGGTCGAAAATGGCAGAACAATATAATAGTAATGGTCAGATAATAAGTCCAACATCATGTAGAAAAGAGAAATCATCACCTAGTCATTCTCGTCGAAATAATGGATCATCAAAGCAATCATCATCATCCGGTCGTACAAAAGGTGTACCACAAAGTTTTGGTTATGTAAAAAGAACAAACGGTTCTTCAACTGGTACTATTACTTCAACTGATCAACAAAATATTTTAACACTTGGACAACAGACATCTGGTAGAACAGCTCATGTATCAGCTGTACAAAGATCTGGAAAAGTTAAGGTGTCTGGAGGTACACAAACTTGTACAGCTGATTTACAAACAAGTAATTTTCATTAGAATTTTTAATATATAATATTATTAATTTATTTTTTGTTGTTGTTGTTATTATTATCATACTTTAGAAATTCCTCCAAATACACAACATAGAAGTTTTTCATTGACGGGGCCCGGTGCTACTCAATTAAGCCAATCAATACGAGAACGATTATCGACAGGATCACATAGTTTGCCAAAAACAGGCACAGAAATTCATCATATCTTTCAGCATAGGTAAGCGCTAAATTTATTTAGTTTTTGAGGAATAAAAAGAATTTGATTCTTCAGATTTAGTAATATGCCGTTTTTTTTAATATTTAATACAACAAAGCTTGAAAACTAAGTAGAGAGTCAAACGAAAATATGTTCCGAAAATATCTTTAACGACTTTTAAGTTATGCATATAAAAGTAGTATTTTTGGCTTAATTTTTGTCAAAATTGCTTTGTGAAGTTGACTGTGACAAGAAAAATCTGTTATACAAGCTATTGTTAGTTTTGAATTGAAGAAGTATTCAAAATTTGATAAAGATTGGTCTATTGCTCTTTAAAAAAATGTTTGAACTCGCATTAAAAATAGATTTTCGAAATAAACGTAATTAATGTCTGTTGGCATCAGGCTGACAAGCCAATGGATGAGACTACCCAAAGCTCTATCTCCAACATTTTAATTGTAATTGCTTTCAAACCTCAAAGAAATATTCTTAAAATTTTTAATATTTTTTTTACACAGAAAAAAAATATTTTTAATTTTCAAATCCAAGTTAGCTCTTGATTTTATAAAACAAATTTCAATATAGTAAATAGAAATTATAAAATTATCTAAAAGTTTTAAAACTCAATTCTAATACCCTGATTAAAGGCAATTTGAAACCTTTAATTAAGCTTTATAAAGAGTTTCTTAAAATAAAATTAAAGTTTTCCAACAAATAATTTTCAGCTACTTTTCTATTTTACTTAATTCAATTTTCTAAATATCATTTTCAATTTTTTCTCATTTTTATAGTAAATTAAAGTAAAAAGCAAACCATATTTAATTAAACCTTAAAATAAAATCATTACTTTTAGTTTAATTTTGGTTAGCAGCCATCATTTTCTTTTATAATCCTTAAAACTTATTAAATTGAATGTAGTATATTGATTGAACTCAGTTAATCAAACTTTAAACAAAGTTTTGATTTTATATCTAATAAATCTGCTTGGAAAGATACGAAAACTTATAATTCGTTTTTTTTGTGAAAGTAGAATAAAGTGCTTAACTTTTATAAATACTTTTTGTTAAATTCAATTTCAGAAGTGATTTTATTTTTTAATATTTTTAAATTGTATTAGGCAACCAAATCGTAATTCAGGCAAAATATTAGATGGTAGTTTATCAGACACGCAAACTTATGCTGAAGTTAAACCCGAGTATAGTTCATATGCAATGTGGCTCAAACATAGTAATACAGCGAGTAGTCGGCTTTCTGAAGGTGATTCTGTAGAAAATTTACAAATTGGTTCATCAGGTATAACACGACATGGCCATAAATTAGTCCACAGGGAGCCAGCTTATATTCAAAGTCCTCGACTGAATAGAAGCAATAGTATTAGGTGAGTAAATTTAAATATTTATTTTCTTTAAATAAATCATTTAACTTTATGATACAATTATCTCTCTTAAGCTATCTTCGAGAAAGGACTTATCCAAGGTAGGATTAGTTCGATATAAAAGAAAAACAATAATAAAACGGCTTTATATAAGACTTAAAGGATTAATTTCTGTTTTTATGTTGCTATAGTTGGCTTATTGCTTACACGCTGCTTGCTTTTTCCATGCAATTTTTATAATTATTGATTTTCAAGTTTTACTTAATATTGTAATCTTTTAGGTAATTCTATTAAAATTGTTGTTTATGTCAATTAACTCAATCATCTAAAGTCAGAGAAAAACAATTTTGCCAAACTTAAATAATATCATTAAAACTCGATTAGAAAGCACAAATGGTATTAAATCAAAATGTAAAATTAATTACAAAATAATTCGTGTTTCTGTTTTGTTACAATTTAAATTTTTCTGTGATGCTTGAGTAAGCCAATTGCTTATTTTTGCTGCCCTCCAGGTGTTAGTTTTACATTCAAGCAATAAAAGCGTTAATTTTTTTTTTTTAGCTTTTTTTATGTAAATGAAATAATTAAGTAGACGTAACTAATTTGCATTGATTTTTATATTATTTTTGTGTTTAAGCTTAACACATCCATTCTTTCGACAGATTTCTTTGATTTGTCACAGATGAAAAAAAAATCAGAAGAGTTTATGTAAATTTTTTAAGCGTTATTGATGCGAAAAACTGTTTATCATAGTAGAAATAAAGAAATAATGTCCATCTGAGGCGCATATCCTGTTAAGCTACTGAAGTACGTGTTAAGCTTTAAAATGAGTTAAGCTGCCTATTGAGCTACTAAAACATGACAAAAAAACACTATATACTCATTACGGAATTAAGCGGGATTGGGCCCATTATAATATTTCGCATTAGAAAGTGTTAATAGTGTAACGTTAATGTAACAAACTTTTTGACTTCGCTCCTAGGTGAAACATAAGTATATATGTTTGTATTTTATCTCTCATTGTGCCTTGGAAAGTGGTGCACCTTTTCGAATTTTCAAAATTATGTCTTACTTATAATCCTTTGATCGATGAAATTACACTCAGCATCTGCCAAGAGTGCTGACATAGTATTACCAACGTCATTTATATTGTGAACGAAATATTGCATATTATTTCATTTTGTAGTTTTTCTAAACAAAAATAAGGCTTGTAAAATTTTGTCCTTACGCTACTCTCTTTTTCTTATTATAAACCTTTTAAAACGAGAAAAATATAATAGCATTCAGTGCTTGCTTTTTTGTAAATCACAGAAATTTTATGTTTTTAAACTTTTCAATTTTTTCTTAATGCTAGAATGATATGGGAAATTAAACTTCAATATAAAAATTTAGCTAACTTATGAAGTTAAGCCTTTTTAAATTGTTTAGTAAGCCAAACTTATACAATAAATAAATAAAGTTTTTTGAGCTATAAATCCCTAGGTATAATCTACAAAATCTCAGTCATTTTAAAGACATTAGAATTTAATTAAAATATTAATCATAGTTTATAAACATTATGCTCCTAAAGATAATTTTAGATAACTAGCCATAAAAGGGTTAATAAACAAGTCATACTTAATATTCCCAAAGGTCACAGTGAAGTTTAAAGAAGAAAAGAAAGCATCATGTTTATGTATTCGCTCCGTTCTAAATAATTTTGTTTGCTTAAAATTTTCTTACTTCTTTCTCTTTTAATCGAAAAAAGAGGTTATATGCCTTGATAACCTCAAGTGATAGAACTTTTATAAAAACGTAAAAAATATGCTTGAATTTCTGTTAAAGTTTAATATGGAATTTTATTCTAAATTTCTATAATCTTGATATTAATTACAGATCAACAAAATCCGAAAAAATGTATCCATCAATGTTGAATCGTGCTACAGATGTTGACATAGAACCATATTATTGTTTACCAGTTGGTACATTACCTCCAGGTAGTAACGGGAATAATATGTCAGTACCTTGGAGTCAGCCGACATCACCTACTCCACCAAATCGTGGATTTAGTAACCCACTTTCACCAACTCATATCGGTCAAACTAATTTATCTGGCTGTCATCGTTTAACATATCCAAAGAAAAATGACGAAGGTAATTTTTGATTTCTATATTTTGTCTTTGATATATGTTTCATTGATTTCATAAATTCTTTGTTTTTATTTTGATCTCTTTAGTACATGGTAGTGCTGCATCTTTACTTTCTGGTGGTAGTTCCTTATATGGTTCAGCAGAAGAGCGACAAGCAAATGAAGTTCGTCGTCTTAAACGAGAACTAACGGATGCTAGAGAACAAGTCATGAGCTTATCTAGTCAACTTTCAACAAATGTGAGTACTTTTTGTGTTATATGGTTATATTTTAGTACAAAGAAACTTTTTTTGTGAGCTTAATAGATTTTTCATACATATATATATATAAAGTAGATTTTGCATTGTAAAAATTTGTTCATTTTTAAAAGAATTTTAATGTTTACAGAATTTCCTTAGGGATCTTAAATTATAATAACCAGAATCTTTTTGATATTTTTCAAAACGATTACCATACTGCAAAACTTATTTAAGCTAACATTTTCCTTAACTGCAGTTTTTATTCCTTTGTAAGTACTTGAGAAGCTATTTTTTGATTTTATTTACTTGAAAACTTATATTAATGGGAAAGGCTCTCGTGCTTTTCAAAAAAAGAAAAAAATTATCGCATTTAAAAGTATAATAAAGATAGTTTGAAACTAGTACATTTTTGTTCCTATTTTCAAATTCTTTAATGTGTTAAAATACAAAAATATATTTATATTTCACATAACTTATGACACTTATGGAAACACGCAATTAAAGCAAAATAATATTACCAAAAATATTTGAATATTATAAATTCTTCAGATGTTAATTGAGATTTGATATAATTACTTAATGTGACTTTGGCACTTTGGCATATGTTTTGTGATTGCAAATAAAACTTTCAATCAATTCTAAAATTTAGAAATTGAAAGAAAGTTATATCCTAAAAATACGTTTTCATATAACTTCTTTTTGTTTAGTTTAATTGTATATCCAAAAAAAAAATTATGTCAGCCTTTTTTTGTTTTATAGTTGACTCCAAATAGTGCTGAAGAGCTTTTAATGTACATATGAAATTTTACGGTATTAACAAGATGTTTGAATACGGAAATTATCGTATGAAAATTGTGCAAATACTTTAATTTCAACACATTAGATTTGAATAAATACTATAAATAAAGTAATAAATATAAAAGTTGGCAACTCTTTCCTTTTAATGGATAATATCAAATATAAAACCTTAAACCAGTCCCATTTAACAAACTCATTTTAGTCTTTAACAAAAAATGAAAAAGGTTTTTTAAATTTCAAAAGTTGTTTTCTTTATAAGAAAACAAAAAATTCAACTTGATTTAAATCTTTTATATTGGCATGAATCCAATTGTTTAAGTATACAGATCCAAAACGTGATGTATCAAGGAAAAGATAAAATAAAAATGAAATAGAGCACAAGGATAACAAAGAAGTGGCCCCTTTTTCTAAATGCGACAAAATTTACTGCAGTCAACTATTATTATCAATGATACTTTCGCCAAGCTTTTAGATTATAAAAGAAAATCGTTACCGTGTAAATAAATTTTTCCTAATATTCTATGGCGCCATAATTAAAAATTATGGCTTTTGTGGAAAAATATACAACAAGATAAAGTTTAAAAATATTTGTGACACTAGCCACTAATGTAGACAGTTTAAAAGAAATATGTAGATATTAGAGTTGAATCTATGTTGTCAAATTTTAACTTTAAAGTAAAAAATTGTTCATTTTTATACAGTTAATCAAAGTTAGAAATAATATATCGAAAATGCTAAAAGTTCTTTTAAAATATGAGGAAACAAAGCTAATGAAAATAATAAGCTCTTAGTCCTGTCAACTTCGCAAGACAACACATTTTATTGAAGGAAACTGTTACATTTTCCCAATTTATCTATTCAGTGTTTAAAATATTTAATTATGTATTCATAATTTTGTAATTTAGCAAGAATTATTTTAAAACCGCCGCGGGGTATGCAATAAAGCCTTACAATATGCAATCTTGAAATTTTCAGTAATTAAATTTTAAATTTATTCCAATTTAGCATGCCAGAAGTTAATTTTTGCTTTTACAGAAAATACTTTACATACATCTTTTTTGGTAAATATTAAATTAAAACTTCTACATACAAAAGCTATAAATTTATCCGTTGATCTCTAAAATATGACTTTCCAACTCCTGCTCTACAAAACATCTTTTCTAACTGTATTTAATTAATTAAGCTGAAAGCCAATGTGAAAAATTTTTGATTGCTTAAAATTTATTAAGTTTTCATGAATCCTAGAACTATTTTTCCCATTATACAACTATCTTTTATTTATTTAAAATATTCAGTTTTCTGGTATGTTTTGCTAAGTATTCAAATTAAAACTAAAATTACATAAAATAATTTTAAATATTTAGTCCTTAAATTTACTCTGTATCCTTTGTATACAATTTTTAATTTAATATTTTTAAAGAGAAGTAAAAAACATCAATTTTTATTTAAAAAAATAAGAACACAACTATAACTGAATTTTATTCATTCTTATTAAAAACTGTAAAAAATATAATTAATTATATCGAACCAAAATAAAAGAAATATTTATCTTTTTATCTAGTGACCAGGTTTGTAAATAAAAATTAGGCAAATAGAGTATCATTCAAAATGTTTTATTATTCATCCTTTTTGTCATAAACTTTTTCCGTAGTTTATTGAAAAATTCTAAAGGCTGCTTGAAACACCCTCAGTTATATAAATGACGAAAAATTTAAGGGACCGTTCATTTGGGTTCAATGATCTTTTGTTTAGTTTTGTCCTTTGTATAGCAGATGTTACACTTTCAATTCATGTCTTTGTTTATTTTAAAGTTTTGTTAGGCATTTAATATTGATTTCCTTCATAATTATTTACACTTATTATGTCTTTTTTTGTCTTGATTAAAAATTGGAAACTTCCCATTTTTCAGAACTCTTTTGTGTTTTTCATATTTGTATATCTTTTTATTCTGCCTTGTTAGTTTTCTTTTTCTTACCCACTTTTTTAAAGTTGATACTCAAGATCAACCAAACTTCATTATATTTTTTGCGCTATGTCTTTAGTATATTAAAAACACATAATACTTTTGTAAAGCGAACTTTGGAACAATTAATAAAATTTATTAATCAAATAAAATATTGAGCTATTATAAACTTTAGATAAAATTTGGGATGCTTTATTTTGTTTCTTAAAATCAAGTGAAAAACAATAATTACTTTTGCTTTTTTTATCTTATTGTTAGTTTAGGACTCAGATATTAACAATATTTATTAATTTGGTTATATTTCCACTATATTCTGCCAAAAAACTACAAATACAATTTCATTTGTTTTCTATGACTAACCTTGTACTGCACTTTCTTTACACATCATTTACAATAAAATTATAAAATTTCTAAATTAAAATTAATCAAGCTGTTTTATTCTATTAAGGCCATCAAAAGCACAAAATAAATCGTAAATGGTTTTTGATTGACCTCAAAATATGAATCAAAAAGTTAGGATACGAAGTTGTTCATGGTCAATTTTAATAGCAGTTTAACAATCTTTTGGTTTAACATAAGATGTTAAACACTTGAAATTAATGTTTATAACTTTAATAGTCACTGAAAAATATTTGAAATTTATCTCGGTAGCCAACTAATTTTTTAAAAGTAGTAAAACAGGCTTTAATAAAATACACTTAAAATTAAATATGGAAATTAAGCTATTCGGTTCCCCTATTTTATTTTATAATTTTCTGTAAAATCTTCTTTTATCAATTTTTCAAGCCTATATGACATGAATTAGTCAAGCCATAAAACCTAACGAATATAACAAAAACACTTTGTACTTATTAAAAAGAAAATTTTGTATTCAACAAAGCAAATTCGCTTTCGCTTATTATTCAAATATTCTCGATAACAGAAACGACTTCAGTTTGAAAATCTCATAAAATAATCAAAAAAGCTAATCATAAAGAAATGATCAATTCAATTCAAGTAAATGAATTGAAAAGAAACTTAAATGAACAATAAAGTAGGACAAACCTCCTTAATTCTGAAGAGAATACAGACTTTCTGTTAAAATAATATCCAAGAGCCCTATTAAAATTTGTCTTTTATAGCATCTTAATGTTCAAATCAAATTTCTTTTATATAAATAAAAACTTTAAACAGATAAGTCACGTAAAACTTTTGAGTGTTTGAAACTTATTTTTTTTAACAATTTCAATCACTTTTGGGTGCAATAACACTTGAAACAAAAAAAAAACTGAAAAGGAAACACGATTTTCTTTTTTACATGATAAAGACTGAAACTTTTTTATTATAATAATCAACTTTTAGATACTTACATTAAGTAAATAAGTTGCAATTATCATTTCTGTGACAGATTATTCAAATTAGTTATACAACACTTCATACTATTCTGTACAAGAATATTGGCGGCATAAAGTATTTTAATAATTTCTTGTATCTATGAAGGTAATAATTGGGATTCGCTACTATGAACTTTGTTCATTTCCACTCAAATAATTTCTAATTGTAAAGGACCTATCCGTCATATTTAAACAAAAACCATTTTATTATCAAAGAAATCAGTGTAAAATAAAATTCTAAAATATACATATTTTTAAAATTCTTAATGCATAACATTATTTTCAAATATTAAAATTCTAATCTTTTGTCTAGAAAACGATAGAACGCTTTTAAATTATTATTTCTCTAGACGGCATACTGACTTTATTGTCCGCATTCCAAATAGATCGGTTTGTCATTTATGGAAACAACAAACTGGACATGGCCGATGAGAAAATTTATTAAATAAAAAACAAACAAATGGTTAGAAGACAAATCCAGTAGTCTGACAGTTATTTATTTACTTTTAAATAACCATTTGCAATTTATTTTATAAAAAGCATTTTTTAGAATTGCAAAAAGTCAATGATTCTTATATGAGCTCTTGTGTTCATTTTGTTGTATTAAATAAATAATATTGAAGTTTTAATGTATATTTAACCTACTCAAAGGATTATATAATTAAAATCTTTAAAAATATTTACTGCTGCTGAAATAAAAAACTAAATTTATTGTTTGTAGCTCGGTAATTTTTCTTTAACTTGATTTAAATAGCTTTAATTTTATCATTGATGGACTTTGTTTCTTTACAAATACAAACCTTCATTGCTCCTCGTACATAATTAGGAAACTAATTTTCTACAATTTTAATAGTAATAATAAACTCATTAAACTCATTTAAAAGAAATTAAATCATTAGAAAACTATAGAGTCTAGTTGAAGGGTTTTTATTCGTTTAAATTTAGTATGAGTCATTTTCGCTTAAACTCAATAATTTTTTTTCATGCTTAAGAAACAAAGACTTAAGACAGATATTTACCTAAACTGTGCAGCACTAATCACAATAATTAAATACTTGCGAAAGCAAATTGGGTTTTAAAAGTTAAAAACTAAACGAAAAAGAGGTTTTTTGAATCATTCTGCATAAAAGTAATTAAAATAACAGAGCAAAAACTGAAATGAAAAATATTGGGTTGAAAATACAATGATGAAAATAAGCGCATTTTTTTTTATCCAGTATTTTTTGTCATTAAGGAACTTAGCTGCAGGCATAGTATCTTAATATCATTTGGGCACAGGGAAAATGAATTAGTGTGACTTATCGACTTAACAACTTTATACATCAACAAGTGTCGACCAATCCCATATAAATGAAAAAATATGCTATTTGCTTGAAATCGTGCAAATATATACATAAAGTCGTTTGAATTCGCTTCCACTGTGCTCAAAGATTTAGACTTTATGTAATTATGAGCTGTCAGAATTCGTTGCTAAAGGCAACATACATTATATTCAATTGCGTGGATGGCGAGCATATTACATACGATCTCATTATTAAGATCAATCATATAACTGGATTTGACATTTGTCAAAAATTAGACTTAGGAAAAAAAACAATTGTGTATAATTTTTTGAAACTCAAAAATTTTTAAGAATAACTTACATAATCTAACGAGCAGCTTATGTACCTTGTGATCAAATAGTTTCCATAATTTGAAAATTAAAATTCCTACGCTTGAGGATCAAAATCACTTTTTTTTCTTAGACTTGTAAAACCTCAATATACTTTCTGTTGAGGTGCTGAGTACGATCCAACAATCAGTATTTATATTTGATAGCTGTTTTTCGTTGGACTAGAAAAATCTTTCTTCACTTTTGAACATAGGGTTAAAACCATTTTATCTAATTTGTACGCAGTTTTTGGCAAGCAAGGTAAATATTCTACCAGAAAAAGATCTGGGTAACTTTTTTTTGTTCTCTTGACTTAAGTTGTTGTTAAGGGAAAACCATAGGAAGGAATTTCAGGAGCTTTTGAGAATTTTATGAAAAAATGGATGAATCGCCATATGCGGTGATTATTGTTTATACGATAGTAAAGAGATATAATAAATTTTAAAACTGAGCTTAACTAAAATTTTATTTGGATTTGGATTGAAATTAAAATTACTTAATTTCTAATAAAAGTTATAGTTAATACAAATCGTTGGGATCCTAACAACTGCTTACCTTACGAGTTTTAAGTTTAAGTAATTCTTTATCACGTCTTGTATGGTAATCTTAATACACAGTAAAACCGCTTATCAAAAATCTTACTCGACATGATGAAAACAAATAATCCAACTTATTAACTAAAACACTTGAAATGAAACTAAACATTGAAAATATTTATTTTAATTACCGTCATTTTTATACTCTATTTTGATGTAAAAAAAAACTATAACACTTTGTGCTCTTTAAAAAATTTGTTTGTAAATAAAAACATATGTAGGAAATAGAATCAAATCACACATCTCAATTTTTCAAGTTATTTGATCTAAATTTTTCTTGTTTTCCATCAAATCTCACCCTCTTACCTTTTATCTCTGGTATAAGGGTATTCTGTTTATATATTTTTCCAATAGTTTCATCCATTTATGTATAACAAGGGAAAAGCTTCCCAATCTCTAAGAAAGTTATACTAGAATTAAAACTACAAGTATATATGAGTTGTAGACATTAAAGCAAGAAAAAGTAATTTGAAATTTGGCGCCAGACACCCCAGTCGAAAAAGATACTGTATTATAACTGTATGTTATATATATATATATTTTTATATTATGACGGCACTCATATACTAACAAAATCAGAAAACTTTCATCTATCTTATAAGAACTTTTTGGTATAGAGGATTTTTCCAATTTGAAAATTGAAATCAGTCGACAACGAACAGAACAGAGAGAGAGAGTATGACTATTTTTATAAGAGATCTTTTCGTTAAGTTTTTTTTTAATGTGGCTTTGTCCGATTTGATCTCACCGCAACTGATCAGTTGAGTAAATAACGTCGTAGTAAATGCGTCGTGTACCTTAAGAGATAGAAGAAAGTAAATATTTCGTGTTTTGTTTACATTTTCAATAATTACAAATGTTACGCGTGTTTAATTAGATCTTAATTGTGAATAAATAACAAGAACAGTAAAAAATTTTTTTAAACAATTGCAAAATGATTATTCGCTTTTTTATACGTATAAAATGTATATCAATTAAGCCATTGTGTGGTTTTTTATTGACGTTCTAGTTCTTTTTTTTAAACACAATTATAAGATAAGAAAAATGACGATGTGATTTATGAAGAATTTGGAATTAAGATAATAGGATCATTAAGTGCAACAGTTGTGATTCAAGTGTACTAGTTTTTTTTTTTAGTTCATACCAAAAAAAAAAGAAGAAAACCAAACAAAATAAGATATTTAATTATTGATAATGTAAATTAAACAAATACTAATTAAATTAAATTTTTATTATGTTTAAATATGTTAACTGGTTAAATGCAATTTTTGGTCAAATCAAATTTAAAATCCTTTTTTAATCATTTTAGTTGAATTAAATTTTCAGTTTGAAATTTCTTTTAGGTATTGTTGTTTTTTTATTACACTGATACTCTACCATACAAGAAACCTCAATTTGGAGATTGTATAAAAGAAATTTTTAGCTTTGTAATTTTCGCTTGAATTGTTAGTTTCTAAATTTTTCTTAAAAATCATTATCACCTTACACAATAGACTGAACTTAGTATAAAAAAAAGTGGTAGACCTTCGACTTCTGTATGCAATTTAATTACTTCCTAGATTTTCAATTAATTTTCGTTTGTATTAAAACTTAAACATAAATATTTAATAGATTTTTTTTTTTTTAAATTTGTTTAAATAAACAAAAAATTTAAACAAAATTGATTTTAACTAAAAGCATACATATTTTTAATTTTTTTTTCACGTCTAATCATTTTAGAATTATGACAAAACACTTAAAAATATTATTTTATCTTATTTGAAAAATAAAAAAGATATTTACTGAATTTTTTTCAACAAATTCCATATAAATTGGCTAAGTAATTAAAATCGTGAAGACCATGGCCTCATAAGTACATAATTTTTCTAATTTATTTTCCATTTACCTTTACATGGAAGAATATAAAATTTTATTTTCCATTAGTTAAAAAAAAAACAGTAAACATCTAAGGTGTTAGAATTTTTGCGATATTAGAATTGATTTTTCTTATGATAATGTTGAATATTTATTTTTTTATCATGTCTTCTGAACACTTTGTAATTTTAATTTTTTTATCTTATATTCAAACATATACATTAAGGCATTATTTACTTAGATCTAATTAAAAATTTTAGGATTCAATTTTGGATTCTGCTAATATTGAAGTTACTCATAAAAATAGAATTTCTATTTCTAGTAATTATTTTAAATACATATATCGGTATGAAATTTCATTTTATTGGTGGGTGCAGGTAATATTTGATCAAGAAGCGATAGCTGTGTTGTTTTTATACTCAGAAAATCAATTATGTTATATTATTAATGACTAATGTAGCTTTGATTGAATATAAATTTCAAGATTCCATGCCGAGTCGGAATATTTGATGATGATTTCATACTGAATTGGATCTGATTTCATACTAAATGTACTGAATAATTTTTAATATGTAAAAAATTATACTGATTTGAGTATAAAGTTGCAGGATAAACACTATGAAATCATCATAAAATATTTCAACTCGAATATATCCAATTCAGTAAGAAATTAAACCCAATTTAGTACATTCAGTATGAAATCTTCATTAAACATTTCGACTAGGGCCTCCTCTGGTACAGGCTGAAATAATATTTTCCACTTAGTAATTAAGTTGTTGGTAATTTGTTCATATCTCTGTCAATAGCTCTCTATTCTTTAAAGATATCGAACCAAGGAATTAATGATAAATTTTCAACTACATCAGAACGAGCTCAGTTCTTCCTTCCTGTTTAAATTTTGTCTTCTATTACAGTAGGCCTATAATAAGCTACTGCCCTAGATATCTACATTTCGCATGGATATGCATAAAGAATAAAATTTGTTGGGTTTTAGTATTATTTACAACTTTCTAATCCTTCTGTTTTCTAGGTGCAAATGTTCCAGCA
Source organism: Acrocera orbiculus (assembly GCA_947359355.1). Classification (NCBI taxonomy): domain Eukaryota; kingdom Metazoa; phylum Arthropoda; class Insecta; order Diptera; family Acroceridae; genus Acrocera; species Acrocera orbiculus. Next base: position 9,156,214 of record OX375757.1, read on the forward strand.
CTGTTCTAGAATACTCTTCAGTTTTGTTTTCGACATATTACAACGAAATATCCTTACCCAGAGGGAAAATAATTATAATTTTTATACATGTGGTAGTAATTATCCATAATTTTAAGAACAATACAGAAGTCACTGAATTAATTTTAATCTGGACTAAACAAAACAGTATGCCCATAGACACTTAAAATGCGCTATTGTCAATCTATAAATGTTGTCTTATTAATTTCGGCCACAAAATTGAAGTAATTACAGCAGTTATGTCATAGAGGAAAACCAATTCGTTTTCTCTGGTAAAGCCATGCATTACATATACATATATATATGAAAAATTGTTACATATATATATGAAAAATGACATTTCAAGAAAAACACCTTTAAAGTTTTGAAACATTATGCAAAGACGTCCGAACGACTGGAAAAAGTAAGATTGTCTAAAGAAATGAAATATTTTTTTATATAAAACTTTTTGTCACATATTCTAAAATGTTGAAAGTTTCCTTCAAGCTAATGAAAAAAGCAATTCTACAATAATATTACCCCTTAGTACAATGTCGCTATATAAATTTACAAATTTATTTTTTATTGTGCATTTTAGCTGTTTGTAGTATTCAAGATCAATCTATGAAAATAATTTTAACTTCAACTACTAAAATTATAAACAAACAATTTAAAAATCACAACTAAAAGTCATCATTTCGTAATTTCTCCGCTTCCTTTGTCGGTTGTATTCTAAACACATACTCCTCTGTCTATTTCCTTAAAGCTCAGAACTATATTTTTAGTTAATTTGTCAACAAATGGAAGCTCCTTTGAATTTCAATACGTATCTGTTCTATGGTAGAGTATTAAGCTTATGCCGGCTTCAATTAGTTCTAATTTTTAGCCATTTAAGAGCCCAATCCTCCAGATAACATGTGTTTGCCTCATATGAAACTTTTTTTGCTGATGATATCGGTTTTAGTCTTATAGTTAGTAGCATAAAAAGAAGCATGTCTGTCATATCATACAGAAATATTTTTTTGAAAATATTTTCAATTTTTCAGTTTTAGTCTTTCATATCGTAAAAGTTTAGAAATTGATTTGCACCACAAATTTAACTAGCAAAGTTGAAATTATGTACACATGATTTAAACCTAAAACTTTTAATAATTTACCGTATAAAACTAAAGTTACCATATATAGTTTTACTAGTTTTTTGTTATTTTTTTCTTAATATTAAAAAAAAATTTACACAACAAAATGGAAAACTCTTTTTGCAGAACTGTAAAGCAAAATTTGAACAGATAATTTTAATCTGTTTTAATTCTCCAAGATCAGCGGCTACTTTTTTGTACTAATTCACTTATGACTTTTTAAGATCTGTTTTTCTCTTTAGAATGTGTTAGTGCCAAATGATTTAAGTTGAATTAAGATTTTATTTTTTTAAGTGTTAAATTTATTTAACTGTTTAATATATTATAATATAACATATATATTCAGTTGATTTTAACAAAAAATTTGCAAATATTTTTACGATATTCAAAACTGACGACAACTTTACTATTTAATTATGAAATTTACATATGATGGTAAACATGATTTCCTAGAAAGAATTTCAGATTTAGTTTTTTAGACATTAAAATTCCAAAGTCGAATTTTATAAAAAAAATTGAACCTTTCTCATCTCAATCAGGGATTTTTGTATTATTTCCTAGCCAGAATGTTGAAAGTAGCAAAAACTACACATCGTTTTTTTATTATTTTATAAGTAGTTTTTTAATTTTTCTTTTTTCTGTAAAATATCCGGTGAAATTTTAAAATGAACTATGAAATTAAAATGAACTTGCAAAGACTTAACCGTACGGGTACTAAAGCAGAAAACATAGTCACTTGGGGATTGAAAAAATTTAAGCATATTTAGACAGCTGAAATTCTTCTACCAGAAGTTTACAGAAGTTTTTATAGCTGACAATATTCGTTATTATATTAAAATAGCCACCAAAAGTAAATAATCATTAGAAAATTAAAGTATACGGCTGCTTATAGAAAAAGTCATTTTTATTTCTAACTAATTTTAATAGCACACTTCCAGGTTGTAAAAACACACTTATACTTGTCAATTTTACTGTTTTAAAATATTTAATCTCAAAAAGATCGTTCTTAAATAAAATGAAATCAGTTTTAAAACTTCAGAGCACCCTAAAACCCCTTTTTGACTGAATTTCAAACGTTTTGTCCAAGGACATATTAACTGCCTTTCTAAATTTGATAGGTCTATTTTTTTTATCCAAAACTTCCTTATAGTATAAATTCTGTTATCTGTCAAAACCAATTGAGCTCTTATTTGAAATGGTTGATTTTTTCATATTTACATATTTCGCTGTGGATTTATTGATTCCATCATTTAAAGGTGCTATTTTTACGGTGTATTCTATCCTTCAAAAATTTAACTATTTACATTTAGATGTCAAAATTATTTTCCTGTTACTCCACCATTCAACGACTTCTCTTTTATTCAAATGTATCATTTGCCAGCTAGTTGTATCCTATTAAGAATCAGGGAATCTATAGTCACCTTAAGAAAAAAACGGAAACTCTTTCAGGGTCCACCCTCAAAGGACATCATTCATAGTCCTTAGTACATTTTTATTAAAGAACTACTAGAAATCAATTTTTTAAATCTATATTTCCCTTTTTAATAAAATTCGTTACATTAAATTTTTATCTTCTTTTTTGTGCTATATTTTATACATGTTCATTAAAGAATTTTTAATTTCAACATCATTGCTGTTTAGCTGAAAAGCTAAACAAAAAATAATTAAAAATCACAAAGCTTAAAACCGATTCAACAAAATTTCAGTACTTCCGAATAATTGTTCCAAGTCCTGAAAGAATTATAAAATTATGCAAAAATATAATGTCATGATTTATGTCATATTAACAAAATTTGGTGTATGAATACAAAAATTTCTAATGACATTTTGCTGACAAAACAAGTCATTATATAACATACAAATAATAAAACACAAAAATTAAGACAGATGGTGGAAATACCTCCGGGTTTTATGAATTATAAGTTTTATTATGACTTATGCAGTCAGCGAATTTTCATTTGTCTGGCTTAAATATTATTATTATAATAAAAAGTAAAACAAATTCAGGAAATTAATGTAAATTAATTTTTGCTTGTAATTTAATTCAAAATAATTTGATATGTTTTTTTAAATATTTTTTTGTATACTAATCTGAAAGAAAATCCATTATACGCCAACAATTATATTTCAATAGTAAACTTATCTAAGTAGGTCAAGTCAACAAACCATTTTACAAAATTTGGCTGTAAAACATATTTTATAGCTTTACACTAATTCTCTTTGTCTAAAATGAAAGTAATGGTCTTGAGTTTTACATGATTCATAGTATTAAAAATGTATCATGGCAATTGATTCTGACTTATACCAAATAGTTGCAACATTGCAACATTCTTAAATTTCAATAAATTTCAACAAGATTAGGCTTTAGTCTCATTTTAAACCTTCAAGCTTATTTTAAAATAAAAAATAACATCAAAGAAAATCAAATCTCAAATCTCAAAACTACTTCGAACCATTGCACTTCAAGTTTTTTTTGTTTCAATTGGGAAACCAGTGAATCCGTGATATTTTCAAAAATAAATATATAATAAAGGCACAGAATTTGCAAGTAAAATTTCATTTAAATATTTTATATATTTCTACATTTTCGAAATAAAATATTCTTACTTTATTCTGTACACTTTTAGTTGGTTAGAGTGTGATGTTTTTAAAAAGCACTGACAAAAATTCACTGAAGATTTTTTGTAAAAAGTGTCCCAAAAGAATGCTTTTTGATGTATTTTAAATCTTCTTATCCTGTGCTAGGTATCAGAAATCAGAAATTGGTTAATACCATTAGAAATTCTGCTTCTTTAACTAGGGACATAGTCCTTTTAACTTTAGTTAAATTTTTTCTGTATTTTATAAATATTTAGAAGATCTGTATTGGAAAAAGCTTGAATTATACCTACTCTTTAGAAGCTTACAGGATTTGGCGTGGGTGAGATGTTACCTGTAAAATTTTATCCAATTAAAGAATCAGTGGATTCCTACTAGAAATTAGTTTTAACTAGCCAATTTTTTAGAGGACTAGCATAATTAAATCTATAAAAATAATATACCAAATGTAAAGATATCTATTTTTACTTTTTTTTAAAGTTTAAAATTTTCGGAAATTTTTTTTGAAATAATTCTTAAGCATGAATTTGAATTAATTTGACTTCACAGAAAATCTGTCACCTTAATCGATTCATGCTCTGAATTATTAATTTGTTTTCTTTTATTTATTCATAAGATTATAAAAAACTAGCTTAACCTTTTAAAAACTTCACTAATAGCGAAAAGTTTTTTTAATATATATTTTTTTCTTTTTGTAGTATTAAGATCTCAGATATGAATTAAAATCACTTCATTTATCATAACCAATTATTTATATTTAGATACTTAAAGAATAATATTAAGGTGTATTTTATATACCTCAAGATCAAATAGTTAGAGCATTTATTAAATGATTTGCTCTTGTTTTTAAAACAATATCATACTCCAATTTAGCCGTTATTATTGTTCAATCTTTGAAAAAAATAAATTTCTCAATATTTGGTAAATACTTACATTCTATTATTATTCTGAAAACAAACTACATATACTTCGTTTTTCTAAGCAATCAGTTTTTTTTTTGTCACCATAACATCAAATACTTCAATGATTACATTTATCACCCCTAAAACGTTTAAGAATGTTTAGGGTCTACGATTTCAAACATCTGGACTTACTTTAGCTATAATTCTAACTATTTTCTAGCATTTACAAACCGTAAAATAAATAGTTCCATCCCTTTTATTATAAGGAATAGCTTCCAATTTCTTCTTTCCTTTATCAATGCATATTCTTTTAATTTTGGCTTTCTCTCCCTCATATATTAACCTAATGATTACTTTTATGATTACTCAACCAAAACAATATTTTCAAAGCTATAATTTATAGGAAATTTTTTATTTAATAAATTTTCTACATGAAACCTAGTGGACAATTTTTAACTTCTTCTATCAGAAAAAAGCCCAAGTAATTTAAAAAACTTGAACTTGAAATTTAAGATAAACTCCGAAGAAGCTATTACAAATGTTTTACAATGTTTTGCAGAGGGGTCTTGCACATTTTGTTTAGTGACCTCTTCTTTTGCTTATATATATTTATTGAATGGAAAAAATGTCAATTAATCATAGAGTACCTTTGGGTTATGAATCATACACTCTCTCTTCTATATGTGACTTGTCCATGTATTCAACTTCGGATATTTTGTGCTCCTCCTTCAAGTAACATGAAAAAATTGAAATAAAGCCAACCTTCCATGGCAATTTGGGCCAGAATTCGTTCGAACTTAACAACTAAGGCAAAATAAAATTTCGTTATTAAGCTCATAAAAAACATAAATAAATAAATAAAATATATAAAATCACAAACCCAAAATGTATTTTTATACTAGTGTTATTTTCAAACTAAGAAATGGTAAAAATTCCTAGTGAATATAATACTTTTTTAACCTTTATATAGGCTGCAAGCAAAATCTTGCTATAATTCGCTTTTTCCCGAAAAAGAAACTTTTAATTTTCACTTATTCAAAATTTTACCCCAAAACTAATTTATTTCGTTAATAAACACTGTTTTCCAACATTTGAAAACTTATATTCAATTACCTTGAATGTAAATCATCTCTTTTATTGGTTTTACAATAAATAAAAGATATTTGGATGATTTCATAAATAATGTACTAAATTCTTAGTTTTAAACGCACTGACTCATAAATTATTGCGTGAAAAATTTGTCAACATGCAGAATACATAATAGCTACTTTTCAGTCATATTTTTATCTGGAAAGTCACACAGACAGCAACTTCCTTTAACACAATTCATCATTGATAATATAACTGAAAAATGGTTATCATTCATCAATAAAGTGGATTTTTAAACACAATTTTATGACTGAAATTAGTCAAGAAAGCTACTTTCTTCATACTGTATTGATTAAATTTTGCACACAGAACTTTTCACCTTAAATTCAAGCATAAATTCTTACATATAAAACTCACTGGTGAGAAATTTCCCTACTTAAGTCCAAAAAAATATCTTTTTTTAACAGTTATACTTTTCTATTTTAGTTACGAACAAAAAATTAATTTTCAATGATTTACCTAACAATTTTAAATTTTTCTACCCGTATTTCAAATTTAATAAATACTTCTGGTATAAAATTGCAGGCCAAACAAAAAAATTATCATTTCAGGCTATTGCTTTTTGTTTCTGTTTAAAATGAAACAAATCGATTCTGGAAATGAGATTTTAATCCCAAACTAATTTCTAAGTTATTAGTGTAGGCATTTAAACGAATACAAAACTATAGTTTTCTATAGTTGCTGTATAGTTTTATAAAAAACATCATGAAAACTTAGAAAAAAAGAATAGTATTCTGTAATGCTTAAAACACGATTTCTATAAAACCAAAAATTAAAAAGGTTGGGCTTCAAATGACGAGGTCATGTCATCTGCTACGAGTTGTTTAATTTCAACAAGTTGACGTCTGCATAATTTATGAAGATTGACGGCCGACCGACTGCTGACTTTGATGTCTTCTTATAGGTTTCTATGGTACACGAACATATTGAAATATATTCTTTAATTTTTCTTTGGCTATAACTGGACATTGAATTACCAGCCTGCTAACTAATATGGTCATAAGTGGGTGAAGTTGTGCTTTATAAAAGTAGTTCAAAGAACGAATACGTTCGGAGAGACAAAAATGTATATATATATATATATATATGTATATTCTATACTATAAGATGGAAAAACTACATTTACCAGGCTACTCTGTTAATGTATCTAAAATAAAGAGAATTTATGAAAATATTATTTCTACTATAACAAAACACAACAGACGTAACGAAGCATTAGTACTATGCCTCAGTTGCTAAAAGAGATACTCGACTTCATTGTTTACTGAAGTATCCTAGTTAACAAGAAAAAAAACCCATCATAGGGTTAAGGGTGCATATGTACATTTGTATTAGTATGTTTGATTCTCAATTGTCAAAGAAGAGGAATCAAACATATAACTTAAATATATGTATGTATATAGAATATGGCATCATAAATGAACGTGTCAAACGAGCTATAGTTTACATAATCAGTGGGAACAGAAGGTGCTATAAGAAGCCAACCTTGAATAAATTTAATAATAACAAGCAAAGTATAGTGCATATAAGGTGGATTAAATTATTTTCATCAATGTCAGAGCCTATCGAAATGAACTCATCATCAGACGTCTTTTAGCTGCGATAAACTTTTCAATTTGTTTTCAATACAAAACATTTTTAATCAGGCTATGACTTTGCAGTTTTAAACATGTTAAATACTCCCATGGTTCTACTTAAATTACGCTATCCAAAATTCTTTGTTTAAATTATTTAGCAAAAAATAAAAAAAAAAATCTTTATTTGTACACGAGAAGTTTATTTTATTTCTTATATTTTAGCTCCTTGAGGAACAACTTACAGCCCAGAGTAATGATACTAAAAGTTTATCTAGATCTTTGCTACTGATTGACATTCTCAATAGTTTATTTAATATCAGTATTTCAAAGTTCTCAAAAGTTTTGCTGTTGAACTTTAATCAAATTTTGATTTCGTTGTCGTTTAGACAAATTAAAAATTTATGGATTCGGTTGTATGAAGAGGATTTCTACAAATATCCGCATTCAATTTTATATACTCGTACTTTTCACACAACTTTATTTATCAATCTGAAATCAAATTGTATGCAATATTTTATTGTTCCTCAATTCCTTGATATTTTTCTTTTAATTTTCTATTTTACTGGTTCACGTAAAGTTCTCGGGCTACTTGAGGTCAAAATGAGAGTACTTAACTACGCTTAGGTGAAATTTATATAATTTTTTCTAAAAATAATTAATTCTTATTTTTTATTTGATATTTAATTCAAAAAATAATTCCCTTGATTAGTTAAAATCTACTAGAATACAATTTAGAAACAAAGAAGTCTTTCATTGAGCTCCTTTATCATTCTCAAGTTTTAATTTTGATCAAGTTAGTTTTGAAAGGATAGTAGTTTAAAAGTGCAATATCAGGAGGAGATTGTCTTAAAGTTTGCAATGGTAGCCTAGCATTTTTGGTACAACATGAATTTAATCGTTTGTTACTATAAACAACTCTATACTCTTTTTGTCCAATATATAATTGAATACCGCTTAAAGCCATTCGTAAACATCCTTGAAAGCAATTCATAAACATCGTCTGCCAAGCTACTTCGCAATTTTTTTTAGCATAATCATTTTTCTAACCTTGCGATTGATAACAATATACAATAGTATTGAATCTTTAATTTTTGTTGTATTTGTCCTTATTGTCTAATTAATTTCACTATTCGAAATTTGCCTAATAATTTTATCTAATACATTTTTCTTGGAAAATTATTTTGTTTGCCTAGTTTTGAATTCTTTCCCCTTATAAAAAATTATTCGAGTTTATAATGTTTTAAATCTAGAGAATTTCATTGCATATTCATTTGCAATAAATAAATTGACTTTTGAAACATAAAATTTTCTCTCTCCTAGTATTTTTTTATTATTTAGTTTTATGTTAGTTTCCAGATTTAAAAAAAAAATTCATTTATTAATGAAGACAACTGTTATTATATCATCAGTTCTGAAAATATTTTTTTCACTTTTAATATTTAACCTCCTACTGTTTTCAAATATTTATACCTCTTTGCGTTTCTTTTACGCTAAATTAGGTACAATTTAAAAAAACAGAACTATGCGTATTCTTAAGTAAGTTTCATCCTGCAGAGCAAAAGAAATTAAGCAGTATCCAAACCAGTTTCTTTCCTGTCTTTATTTTTGTGATTTCCTTTATGCACTTTCTTTTTAAATAATGACGTCCTTTTACTGCATTTGTTTCCAGAAAAATATGAACGTTTTTGAAAATTTTTAAAAAAACACTTAATTTTCTTCGCTATTTGCTTCTTTTTAATTTGTAGCATTAAAAAATTTTTAAATTTAGCTAGGAATGATTTTAATTACAAAAGAAACCGTTTTAAACACAATTAAATGGTCTCATTTGACCATATAAAAAGTTAACTTAATTAAGAATTAATCGGAATTCAAATCGATTACAAAAATAAAAGTCCAAATAGAACTAAATAGAAAGCAATTAAAATGAAGAAGAGAACTCTCTTAAAGAATCCATAAAATTTCAATAAGGATACAAAAAACATTATGAGCAATGAGTATAATATTATTGGAAACTCCTTTCAAAATATTTGCTGAAAGTCATAAAACCTTATAGGATTGGATTTTGTTTTAGCAGCATATGTATTAGACAGGATAAATGGCGCCAAGAATAATTCCGAGACGATATACACAAAAAAAAAATCAATTTATATAAAACTGGCGAATTTCGATTTTTATGATTTATGAAAATTGACAGAGTGATTGTCACGTGGCCAAAATTAAATTATATGATGTTATATCTAACTTCAGATGGGCCAACTTAGAACATAAAATTTTGTCTGTAGTCATCAAAATTCATTTCCAGCCCCATATATCGTTGCCAAATTTTAAAATCGGTAAACTTATTGGTTGAACAGTCAGGTCAATGGTTTTTTTTTGCGAATTGTGAAAAGTTTCTATAGATTAGAGTTTAACCAAATTTTTCATTACTGCTCATTATTAATAAAAAAACTTGAACTATATACAATTATAGCTTGCAATAACAGCAAAAATATGAAGTTGTGGTGCTCTTTGCTTTTATTGCAACTTATTCTCATTTCACTCTCAAACTTCTTTTTCATTTTTTGAATCCTTGACTATGAAAGCTTCTTTTGTGTTGTAAATATTTCGAAAACGTAATATTCAGTGCTTTTTATTGAACGTAATTTGCAGCCGTTTCCTATTTAAATTTCTAAGTATAAATTTTAAATTTTAAAATTAATTTATACTATATTACGTCTAATTATATTCTCTAAAATATTTATATTGAGAACTAATACTTCTGTATAGAATTGTACTCCTTTTATTTCTTTTTTGACAATTTAATTTTAGTTACATTTCCGTTTTAAATAGCTCCCATTTGTTTTGATCAAAATGTCAAACTAAAACCATAAACTTTTATTTAAAGAAATAAAAAAAAGAAAGACAATCACCTATTATAAGTAAATTCCGCCAATAATGGCTACCAAGCTACAATTTTGGACATCTATATAAAATTTCGGCCCACACTAATTACCTAAAACTATTGCTGTGTTAAATGGAGTTTCATAGTTTTTTTACATAAAAAACCATAAACACCAATTTGTTCTTTGAAAATAAAAAAACAAAAAATGAATTATAATAAAACGACAAAAACTCGGTCGATTCTTAAATAGGGAGGAAGATTTAATAAATATTCTAACATTTGACGTCTAACAAGATTAAATTTTTATTTTTTGTAATCTACTAACTCCGATTTTTTGTAGTTTTATGGTCAAGCAGTAAATGTATCAAGCAGTAAATGCTATAATACTGGTTTCTTTTCCAATTATATATGTTTAAGTTTTCACACTAAAACGAATAAAGTGTAAGGAAGTAAGCAAAAATTATGTCAGGCAATGATTTATTATGGAATCACTTCTGGGATTTCGTCATTTAAGCCACAGAAAGTGATACTTTGTTTTTTCTATTGAGGCCTTCAAAGACGTCATGCATATTTTGCCCCAGGTATCAAATTTATACCGTGATAGTTGGTTTTACTTTGTATAACTATAAATATAGGCCATGCTTGAATATAACAAAAAAAGGCTGGGTTAGAAATTTGACTCTTGAACTCTAATGAATGGCTGGAATTTCAGATATAACCAAACTGTTAGATGCATGCAATTAAATATCTTAAACGCTGTGCTAAGAAATACTTCAATAGATAAGAAAAACTTTAAAATTTTTAAGTATTTTCTAATTTTTTATTAAATATAATATTACAGCTATAAATAATCGATGATGGTTAATATTTTTTCGCTATTGGTCATAACTAACAAAAAGATTTTATCATTTTTTATTACAATAAAAACAAATTAATTTTTAAATTTTTTTAAAAAAATTATTAATGACGAAACTCAATTTTATTGTATTTAAATATTTTAATTAGAAAACTTGTGCATTGATTGGTTTATTAAACTCAATATTCATTGACTTTTTTGGACAAATTAATATAAATACCTCTCCCATCCAGTCCTTTCAATTGGGGGACCTGAATTCAAATGTTAACAATTGATTGAATTTCATGTCAAACATATAAAGCTTTTACTAACCCTTGTAAAGTGTGTACCTAGTTTTTAAGATATTCAAAACATTTTTGAAAGAAAGTATTAGATAACTGTCATCTAAATCATTATGAAGTGCATTTAAAATTCGGAATGTTATAAAGAATGTGTCAAATGATGAACTTATAATGAAATTTTATTTTTACGCTCGTGAGAAAGTTTATTTATATAAATGAAAGCTGCAAAACATTCAAATTCTATAGATACAAAGGCAAAGAGCATAAATATGACAAAAGTGTTAGAAAAATATTTTGGTAACCAGACGTGTGTTTTTCTCGTGTAATCAAGGAATTGTATAGTTTGACAAGCAAGACCAGATGTTTTATAGTTATGAAAAAAGCGAGTGAAACGACATTAATAAAAACTATTTTTCTTCAAGTCTGGTTGCTTTTAATATTTATCTAATTTATTCTTTAGTCCATAAAGATCACTTTTAAAATTTTATCTGAATATTGTAGAAAAAACATACTGTATCCTGAATTTAAATTACTTAGCAAGTTTTAAATATCTGTCTACCCCACACGTTGGCTAAATAATTTGTAGCATATTTTTTTGAACAAATGTAAATTCATCAAATGTTTTCAACATTTCAAATTTGTCAGATTCATGTACATTATATTAACATTGTGTGAAAATGAACTCATGTATTATCGTATTATCGTAAAAAGAAAACCTACTACTGAAATGATAAATAGTCATGTGCCATTTTCTAAAATGTGCTTTTATTTATAAAGAAAAAGCTTTTTCAATTGTTTCATTCTCTTTTAAAATTTATAATTCTTTACAAAAATTTATGTTTTATATCTGGACCATTAGAAAAATGCATAAGTATTAAACTAGTTTCACTGTAGTTATATGATATTTAATCCAATTTCACAGGCCATTAAGGATTTAAGTTACCTCTTTCTAAAAGTAATATTTGTTTTTTTTTTACATATGGCAGTAGCCTAATTAAGTGGTAACATGCTTATTTAGTTTCTTTTACCTTAGTTTTACTACACCGTACCGTGCTTACCAATTTCTCCACCTCAAAATAACTAATTAAACCAATGTTTTTTTTTTGTCTTCTAATATTTCCTTTTAGATATTTTATTAACAAAGTTTTCTTATGATATTTTTCATTTTATTCATTTGAAACAATTTCTTTCATTCAGACACGTAAAATTTCATACTTTAATGATTTTCTATAGGACTTAAAGGATTAAGTATTGCATGTTTTTTTTTTTAAATGTTTGCTCAATTTAATTACTTAGTTTTATTATTGCTTAACAATTGTGTTTTGTGTAAAGCAAAAGTCGAACGCTTCCAATTTCAAAACAAAGCAAATAAACCTTTTAATTTGAACTTGAGTTTTTTTTGTTGTTTTTTCTTCTTTTTTTGATTTGAAACTGGCTGTATACCCTTGCAAATGACTCTGACAGCTTCAATATATTGTATATATGTATATGTCATGAATTTAATAAACTTTGATGAAAAGGATTCAATTATGTGTAAAGTTAGTTTTCTTTTGTTATGTAGCACATTCATTATATTTTTCTCAAAGTAAAATTGTTCTGCGTTAAAACCAAACTGGTTCTCGAAAAATTTCTACAAATTATTGAAAATAAAAAACACAATAAAATTAAAACTACAGTCAAATAAAATGCATTAAATAAGTGGTTAGAGAATATAAGGAACTTAATAATTTTTTTCGATCAAACAGCAGTCGAGTGAATTTATTAAATTACAGGCAATTACAACCAATCAGTGCAATATATAATACAAAGCCAAAGTTAGCCAAACAAAACAAAGATACGGTCAGATCAGATGATTGCCTTTGCCTTGCCTCTTTAAGGAAAGTCGTCAGCTTGATCTTAGATTATTTCTTCTTGGTTGTGTCTTGATTAAATGAAATATTCCTTCTTAGCAAAATATATAAATGCATATTTGTCTTCACCAAGAATTCTCAATGTTTCTCTACATGAAAATTGATTCCAAGCAGATGTTGAAAGTATGAGCTGTATATTTGTTGACGAGATATAAATTTTTTTGTTCACTTATAATAAAAAATGTATTAGATCAATGAACCTATTTCTATACCTTTGAAAAGAGAAAAATATAAATAGTATTTTCCTTTCTTGATTTATTAATGGCAATTTATGAGGTTGAAAGTCTATTAAAATGTCACAAAAGCATACTAAACCTTGTAAAGAAAGGAGCAACCTAGTATAAATTTATTTATTATAGATCAGTTAAATGTTTTGTTCTCAATCCTAAAATAAAGTCAAATACAATGATTTTGTCCTTGTATTGAAATAAAACAGAAAGGGATTGATTTATGAGTGTATAACAAAAATTGTCTTTTGAAAAACAGGTTCGGTACAAGCAATTCAATGAAATTTTCTTGGAATTATGTCATGAATATCACCACCAACTACTCCATTAATTTTATTTGTAACTATTACGTTTTATAAAGTTTTTTTTATATTAAAAAATCATTTACACAAAGTTTAAAAAAAGGCAGATAAAATTTAGAAGTGAAAAAAAATTTCTCAAATACAAGAAAAGATGATTTCATACTATACAAGGACACAAATTCAAAACACAAATGTCGCCTGAGCAGAACCATAAATTTTTGTTTGTCTCCTGTTTTAAAGGTTAATTAAATTGTCTGCATCTTATCAGAAGCTTTGGATATAAAGGTATCTTGTTTCAAGGTACAAAATAAAAGAAAACCTCATCTCAAATTCATCAAAAAAAAAAAATTTTTATTAATGCTACAATGTGAACGTGAGGAAATCAAGAAGAAAACACTATTTCATAATTTAATTTTAGGTTATTTTCATAGTTTTCAAATCAAACATAATTAACAATTTATGTTAGCCTCTGTAACTTACTTTTCTATCTATTATTTTTTGAAAGAATACAGAAAATTTATCGATTTTGGAAGTTCAATTTATGACTATTCATTTTGATTTTCTAATTAAAAATCGAATTTAATCAAGCTTTGTTGATTTTTCACTTAAAGTATTAATTTTAAATAATTTAGATCACTCATTTAGAATCCAATTTCAATTTTTCTTCATTAGGCAAAGTCTTAAAAAGATTGGAAAGTTCTTTCAAAATGTATAAATTAATTTCTTTTTCCATTATTTTGAGCACGTGACCTGATAAAGAAAATCAATGGAGCCAAAATTCAAAACTCATTTTAAACAAATTAAAACCTTTCCAATTATTCAGCACTAATATTTTTTGATATTTATTGAATAAATATATATATAAATTTTTTTACTGTTCTATTTAGAGCATACCTGGAAAACATTCTGTTCTTCCGTGCTTACTTTTATTCGACACTATTATCTTTTCTTTTTTTTTACTGTACTATATAATTCAAAACAAATTGATTGATTTGACATGATTTCAAAGCTGCGAACCAAATAATTGTGTGCTATAATAATAATAACCTGAGTGTGAATTTTTAATGTCAAATAAAAATTGTTTTTTTTATAATCATTTTCGTCAAATGGAAAAAAAATTTAGAATGCAATCAGCCGGCCACAGCTGCATTAATTCCTAATTTGACGTCTGACTTATCAAATTTTTTTTTATGCTCCAATAAATATTCCGGATTATTAATTAAACAAGTGCCTAGTAAGAAAGTAAGAGGGATTATTCTTTTTTTTAGAAAGTTTTGCTTCAAACTAGCTAAAAACCTAAAATTAAAAATTTAAATTAGATTTTGCTAATTGGCAAGTGGTACGAAAAATCTTTAGGAAGATCAAATTTTTGGCAGTTTTGTATTTATTTAATTACCCATACGAAATAAGTAGCGAAAATAACTTGAAATTAGGAATAGAGCTTGTAACGTCGAATCAAAAATTAAATATTAGCAGCTTTATCACGCTAAATTAAATGAAAGTGATAATTATCGAGAACAGTAACTAAATTAATGACAAAATTTGCTTAAAATTCTTGGCTCTTTAATGTATCTCTCACAAAACTCCTAACGTAATTACATAAAAAGAATTACCGCCTCAAGTAACATAAATACGCCTTGGAAAGAAGTTTCCGATGACAACGTTCGCTACAAACGAAAACTCATAATGTGTGAAAGATACGGAAACAGCAATTATTACTGTAGTTTCTAGAGGTTCAAACCTCGGAATATAGTATAAGTCTTTGACAAATTATATTAAAATATATACTACTTGAAGGTCACCGCTTTTAGAAAAAATAATAAATCAAGCTATAATGATTTCCAGCCATAATAAATAGTTTTAACCCTTTTTCAAAATTCTACAGCCAGAATTGGAATAATAAGAGAAAAAAGAAAAAGTTAATACTTGAACTTATGCTTTATGAACTTTATGCTATTCATAGTCTTGTGGATAGAATTACAATCATTTTGCCTGGTTAAAGTAAGAGATTGGAGTACATTAAGCCAGCTTTTTCCTGATCAACTCTCTTCCGTAATCGAGGATATAGAGTGATTTAACTTCGAAGAAGAAAAGAGCTGTTTGGAGTGTAACAATATTTATTCAAATCAAGCAGTTATTTTTGAAGAGCATAAAGTATACAATTCGCACGAATTTCGGTACCTATGAAAATTTTTCAGTTAGAAAAATTTAAAAAAGCCTCAATGTGCTAGACCACAATTGTTTAGTGCAAAACGGCATAAAGCAAGAGAAATTTAGTGGACTTATAACTTCTTCGCCGATGCATGCAAAAAGACACCAATATTTTTTCTTTTTGGTTATTATTTTTTTGTTTTTGTATCTTTTACAAAGTTCGCAAAATAATTTATAAAAATTAGGCCATGGAGGTCATCTGGTTAAATCACTGCAAGATGTTTAACAAGGGAAATTTTATAACAGTGAAATTGATGTGGAATTTCAATAAGTTCATACGTTATGTCAAAGGGAAGAAAAGATTTTTATATAAAAAGTTGAGAAAATACCAAAAATTAATGAATTTCAAATTCGAGTCTAATTAGATATGCAATAATATTTTTGTTTGTATAAAATTTGTATAACCTTTCTTCCTTTTCAATTGACTGGTTAATAATTTGTCGCTTGGTATTTTATTATGATCTTTTCGATAGATAACCTCAAAAAATTTAATAATTTCATTATTATTTGTACTTCTGAAAAATATTCCTTCATTTGTAAAAATTTATTGAAAAGTTAGTTGGGATAGAAGATGACTTTGAATTCTTGAAATTTTTCCTTTAACTCTAAACGCATACCTGTGCACACATGAAAATAACTAAGATCTTATCAAAAATCCCTTATACAAAATTTAAATTCTGAAATAATATTTCAAAACCTGGCTACCTATTATTTAAAATATAAATTTAAAATCAAAAATTTTACTATTAAGTGACTAAGTCTAGAGTTCAGATAATTTGACCATCTGGCAAGACATTTTTATGATATTTTATAAGACTCTTAAAGACCATTCAAATTAATTGCATTTAACCAGTGATGATCAATATCAGAAATTTAATGTCTGTATCTTAATTAGTTTCAATGGAGCAGACATAATTCAAGACTTGAATACTAATGAGAAGCAGAATATAAGAAAAAAATATTTAAAACGCAACAAAATGTTTGACTCAGTGTATTAAAATTCCATCAATTATTATCAAACCCTTAAATATTTTGTTGTTGTTCTTGATGATATTAAAATTTTATTATGTCAATACTTAAACCACAAACTCAAGTACATGATGGATTTGCAACGATTCGCTCAAGAGGTATGCGTAGAACTAATAAAAGAGCTGAAATGCCTAATCGATTTCGGACATTATCATTGAGGAATAGTGATATCGAATGTGAATACATCAATGAAATAATCAATGTTGATAATCAATTGTATTCAGGTACACAAAATATTCCTTGTACAACTTTTCGTCCTCTAACATATGCTAATCACGATTTGAGAAATAATCGACCAACTAATCGGTATTCTCAAGAATCACTGCAAAGCAGTACTACACCGACATCGCCTAGTTATGAAATCTATGAAAGTAGCTATTTATTTAATGAATTTGAAAAGCTACTTAAGAGTAACAATGATATTGTTAAAAATATATCTTCAAGATCATATAATGAAAATGAAGAAAAATATTTACAAAAGACAATAAATAATTCTTTAGTTACTGGTATTGAATTACCTAAGAGGATACCAAAACGTGTAACAAGATCATCTACACTACAATATAAAAAATCTATTCAGGATAATAACTCTTTATATAATAAAATACAATATGATGAACCAAAGAATAGTTTCCAATTTTATAGTAAAACCACAAATTATTATCGGCCAAGTGAAATAAATGGTACTACCCGTTGTTCTAGTGTTGAAATTCTAGAACCAATGCAAACAGTCTCTTCAATAAATATTGAGCCAATGAATATTAATCGACGTTATTACACATTAGGACACCCACGTGGTAAGGTGTCAAATAACGATTTTAATTTGCCACAAGTCACAAGGTCATATGATAAATCAGAATCTACACTAACAGATTATATTGATCCATTGGATTTTAAAATTGGATGTCAAACTACATTAAGGAGTAAACCAGTAATACCATGGTATGAGCTAGCGATTAGAAAAGATTTTAAAAGGAAAAGTTGTCCACCTCTACAGGTTAGTATGTTAAAATTTAAAATTTTAAGTTATTTTGATGAATCATTTTCCAAATAAAATTTCGTTGAAAGTGACACTCACTGCCACTCGCTCACTTATTAAAATTTTGAAGTAAAATTTAGAAGAATAATGTTCAAATTTTGTGTTATCATATAAAAATTAATAAAATAAATTAGATCTACCTGTATTGCCTGAAAAAGTTCTTGAAAACATGCCTTTTTTCACCGAATTAACGAAACTCGCCCGTTAAAGTTTTGCTCACTCACTCCTTGCTCAAAACCAAAGGACGCTCAACAACTTGGGCAATTTGCTCCGATCAACTTGAAACATTTTTAAGATGTTATACATTAATTTAAAAAATACATTTATATATATGCTCCCTCCTCTTAATAAATAAAAATCTAGCATTATTTTTATTTTTTCCTCAGCTCCTACAATCATTATAAACTATTGTATTATCCCTAAAGATCTGTTATTTCGCCTCCATAAAATAGACCAGCACAGTAAATTTATGGTTCGTCACTTTTGATTTTATCACCAAATAATTTTTACTTGGTGTTGTTTATTGTCGATCACTTAATTTGGGAAATATCAACGTATCATGCTGCTATATTGTAACCTCAGCCTTTTATTTTAGTGTATCTTTGCTTGAAGCTATCTGATAATGTTCTTAATATATGTATATTTACTTAGTCTTTCTCAAGTCCTCTTTAAAGATGTACAGGAAAAAAATGACGCTTACAGGTCTGTTTTAATAGGGTTTAAGATCAAAACTCTTATTAGAGAAACACATTTAAATAAATCTATGGCTGTATACTAAGGGATATCACTCTCATAAATTAATAGATATATTTTTTGTGCTGGCTGCTTCATTGTTTTCTTTGAATTCTTTACAACTTTTTCTTAAATTTTATTAGGTCCCCATCTTAAGAGCTAAGGTGTTTTCATTTCGATCAGTCTTGTGTGTGGTGACTTAATGAATTTGTTTTACATGGATATATCAATAGTAAAAACAGGTGTTTCTGGTCTTTGATAACAATAACTTTTTCCCTATCAAAGAGAAAATAGACTACAGAAAATAAAATAAAATCATAGTTCTGCTTATGAAATGATGATAAATTTTACTTTGATAAAAAAAAAAAACTACGTAATATAAAATATATGCTGAAATATTTTATCTGAGTTTTTTTTCTTTTTTATTGCTGACAAGTGATGAAATTTGGCATGTTAAAAAGTTTTTTTTTCAAACTTCAATCTTCAATGAACCACTTAAATAAATGCTCATTTGTGAAGTTTCAACACAATTTCCTAAAACCTTAGGTATATTTATTTATTTACTTTTATTTTATTAGACTCTGTTTATCTGCCTTAAATTATATATATCAAAATTTTACGACCTTCAGTTAAAAACTAAATTCAAGTAAAACCTAAATTTTATTCACAAATAAAAAAATTACAAAATATTTAACCCTTTATTCAACACAAGAAAAATTAAATATTTAGTTTTCTAACACACGTTCATCAAAACAACATTTTTGATGATGTAACCTAGAAGATAAAAAAAAATATTTATTAATCTTGGATTTTCTTTATTTGTTTCACATGTGAAACTTTTCATTAGCACCACTTAAATGGTAGTTGGCCTTTGTACTCAATCGCCAAAGTATCATTTGTTAAGAATAATAGAATTTAACAATTTGATGTTTATTTTTATTCTCCAGCGATGAATGTGTACTAAGTCCAACCATGAAAATCGTGAAACTTCGAATTGATAGAAAAGCACGTCTACCAATTTGGCTACCAATAAGTTATAATTAATGTGAAAATACATGTCAACCAAAATTTCTGATACCCGGTAACAACCTTGAAATTATTTATTAAAATTTAATATAAAACTATCGTGGAATAATATATTAGATAGTAGTTAAGAGCCTCCTAAGAAATAAATTTCGTAATTCTGTTTTTAAGTAGCCAAATATCTTATGCTTTAATTTCCAATAATAACAAAAATATTTCTTAATTAGAAAACATTTATCTGTAGTTGGAAATTACTTGGAAATTAAGAATTATAATTCAAATTGTTTGTTTATTTTAATCCAAAAATGTTGAATCATGCCGAAATATATTTTTGGCTGTAGAAAACATATTTTTTTTTATAAAAGGCAATCCTTGACACTTGAAAACCGTACTTTTTTTCTATCACTGTTTCTTTGAATTTAAGGGGACACATGTTTAATACCAGTGGTTGATTTTCTTTTTTTGCTCACACAATTAACATGCCTTCATTTTGGCAGGCTTAGTTATCTGTTTCTATTTTAGAGATTTTAAGTCAGTTAAGGAAAAATTTATTTAGTTATACTAGTGGGCTCGCTCCGCTCATCCACTTCTTTTTAGATTCTTACCTGCTTCCTATAACTCACTTCTAAACGTGAACATCTAAAATAGAAAGAAAATCTCTAACACAGTTTCTGCGTTTTTTTTTATTGGCCAAAGGAGCTAGTAATTGTTTTACGAGCAAATATATTTTAGAAAATGTTCAAATTTTTAGATGCTAGAGAATTTAAAGTCAAAGTAAATCGAATTCTGTCTAAAGTTCAACTAGTTTAACATCAGGTAGCACACAAAAGTAATATTTAGTAAAAGAAGAAACAAATAGCTTTACTTTACTTTACAAACTTAGCTTTAATATTTTTCATGATTCATGAGTATAATAATTAAGATTAAAGTTACAACATTTAAGAGACTTTTTAAAATACGAAAATAAATTGAAAAGAATTTGAATAATCTAACTTATAACTAGAAAAGACGTCAAACTTGCCCTTGAGGTAGAACTAATTTTTGGGATTTAGTTAAGTCGTCTTTTACAAGAAAATTCAAAAATGGCAACCAAAACTAACAATTTTTCGTTAGGTGACAATATATAGCTATAATTAGTGGTGATGTGATATCTATTAATAATGCAAATAAAATTTAAATAAATGAACATCATATCAGCTCTAAAACTATGATATACTATTTGTTTACCTCACAACATCATTATTCGTGCAGAATATTAATTTTTACGACACTTTTCATATAATTTAAGTTTCATTTTTGACATAATTGATTATACAAACTGAGCTCACAATTAATTAAATTTACATTAAATTCAGAATTTAATAAATAATTTATGTAAAAATGTTTGTTTTTTTGTAGGCTCATGTTGTCTCAGCATTCGAACAAAGTCTTTCAAATATGACACAACGTCTACAGCAGTTAACAGCAACAGCAGAACGAAAAGATAGTGAATTAACTGATATGCGACAAACAATTGAATTATTAAGGAAACAATCAATTCAGGCCGGTCTTACAACAGCTCATATGCAAAGTATGGGTGTTCAGGTTAATTGTCAATCGGAATCAATAATTCGTCCTCTTAATCAAATACAACAGCAAAAACAACAAATAAAACAGCCTACATCTAATGGTACAGCAATATTAGCCAATAATAGTCATAGTAATAATAATAATAATAATAATAATAATAATAATACATTATCAAATATGCAAAGGCATCATAGTTCGGATTCAATGTGTTCCCTTAATTCAATTAGTTCAGGTTGTTCAACACAGGATAAAAAAAAGAAGAAAGGATGGTTAAGAAGTTCCTTTACAAAAGCATTTTCAAGAAATGCAAAAATTTCAAAAACTAACCGTCATATTGGTAGTACATCAAGTAGCTTAGATCAAGCATCTGCTGCGCAGTCATCAAATGAAACTGTTTCAACATTACCGCCACCTTCACCAACAAAAAGTCCACAAAAAATATTACCAATAATAGAAAATGCTAAGCCTGTTGATGCTATTGAACTTGAAGGTAATCCTGTTGTTGAAGATCTTAAAAAGCAGCTAAGAGAAAAAGATCTTGTCTTAACTGATATCCGGTTAGAAGCACTCAGTTCAGCATCACAGCTAGAAAGTCTTAAGGATACTGTAATGAAAATGCGTGCAGAAATGATAAGTCTTAAGCAAAATAATGAAAGATTACAAAAATTAGTAACAAGTCGTTCATTAGCTGGAAGTGAAATATCACTTGGAAACGCTATTAGTCCAAATGGATCAATTGGTGAATCACGTAGATATAGTCTTGCTGATGGCTTATCACGTCCACCAATGGATTTACCAAAAAGTTTAGAAGAAGAAGTTGAGGAAGAAAATATACCTCCCGCACCAGCACCAGAACCACCATCTTTAAGTCCGACAACTCATATTGATTTAACACCTCCACCTCCCGCTATTGAAGCACCAAATCCAGGTCATGTTACACTTTCAAATGTTACAGATGATATTCCTGATCATACTGATGGTAAAAAAATATCAATTGCTGTTTATTTAGGACAGCCAGAATCATTTCCTAAATATTCTGAAGATATTCTTGAAACTGAAAATTATTTTACTAATGTTAAGCTATTAGATGAAGAAGATAATCATGATAATACATTTGATACAAGAAATCTTAAATCATATCCAGATGCAGCATTAAATGAATTTATAATTGCCTATACATATATATCAGGAAAGACAACATGGCAAAATTTAGATTATATTGTACGAAAAACTTTTAAAGATTATGTTTCGAAAATTGATCCAGGGACTAATCTTGGACTTAATACAGATTCAATAACTTCTTATCATTTGGGTGAAGCAAAACGTGGACCAGAAATGGGTTTTCCAGAACTACTACCATGTGGCTATATTGTTGGTAATGTTAAAAATTTATATATATGCCTTCAAGGTGTTGGTAGCCTCGCATTTGATAGCCTTATACCAAGAAGTATTGTACATCGTTATATTAGTTTATTAACCGAACATAGGAGATTAATTTTATGTGGACCTAGTGGTACCGGAAAATCATATTTAGCTAGAAAATTAGCTGAATTTTTAGTTGCACGTTCTGGTCGTGGAAATCCTTCAGAAGCTATTGCTACATTTAAGTAAATAATTTTATATGAATTTTTTTTCAATAAAAATTTTATTTTATTATTAAATTTTAGTGTTGATCATAAATCCTCAAAGGAACTTAGACAATATTTAGGTCATATAGCTGAACAAGCTTCTATGTCGAATGGAGCATCTGAATTACCTTCTGTGATCATTTTAGATAATTTACATCATGCATCAGCACTCGGTGATGTATTTTCATGTTTATTAAGTGCTGGACCAGCTGCCAAATTACCATGTATAATAGGAACTATGTCACAAGCGACATGTAATACAACTAATCTACAATTACATCATAATTTTCGTTGGGTAAGTTCTACGTGTTTAAAGAAAAGGCATATTCCTATCTTATTAATGCTTAAAACTAAATTTTCAAGATTCAAAAAAGAAGCATTTGAAGAATCTTACCTTTTTTTTATTATTTGTATAATATATTTAGGTTTTGTTGTTTTATTTCCATTCTGATTTTTCACGATAAAATATTCTATATCAATTCTTTAAGATACCCGATGCACTTCTTTTTACTGTATTGTCTTTGTACAAAAATATAATTTATCAAGGTACTTGTTTTTTTCCAAAATTCTTGTATCATATGCAACGAGTATTTTCCACAGCATATTGGTATCTACAAATTTGTACCAACAAATTAGCTTATATCTTGCATCGATTATAAGAAATATAAAACTCCAACCAATATATTTTCCTTAAAATAATTATCCAAGTAAACTGATTGAAAAAGTATAAATCCCAGTCCAAAAATTCTTTATATATTATAATATCAAAACTCTATTAAACTTTTAAAATATTTTACACATTTTCTATATTACATTAAATATTTTTCTCTAACTTTTCTTTATCGAAATAATATCAATTATTTTTAAAGGTTCTAACAGCAAATCATATGGAACCAGTTAAAGGTTTCTTGGGACGTTTCCTCAGACGACGTCAGTATTCACTAGAACTTTCAACTAGTATACAACATCCAGAATTAGCATCAGTTTTAACATGGTTACCAACTGTTTGGCAACATATAAATAGATTTTTAGAAAATCATAGTTCTAGTGATGTAACAATTGGACCAAGACTGTTTTTATTATGCCCACTTGATTTAAAAGATTCACAAGTATGGTTTACTGATATTTGGAATTATCATCTAGCACCATATTTAGTTGAAGCAGTTCGTGAGGGTGTCCAACTTTATGGTAGACGTGGTGGAGCGTGGAATGATCCTTCAACTTTTATACGTGATACATATCCATGGCCTTATGGCCCGGATTCAGTACCACCATTAAGACAAATAAATGCCGAAGATGTTGGTTTAGATGCAGGCGTTCCAGGAAATAATGATTCACAAGATCCATTGGTATTAATAGATAGTCATTATTTTGATAATATATGTATATATTAATATATTTATATTTCAGTTAAATATGCTAATGAGACTTCAAGAAGCAGCCAATTATTCAGGAAATCAAGATCAAGAATCAGATTGTGCTAGCTTAGATTCAAATATAACACCAGATAGTTCAGCTGGAGCAGAATGAGGCTTTCTTAGTTTTAACCTATTATATTTATTATTCACAGTGCTTTGGTAAAATAATATGTTTTTAGTCATTTTTTAATTTAAATATCAGATATTTTTTTTCTCAACAAAAAACAGAAAAGCTAAGTACTCCTTAGTCCTATTTCATTTGAAAATGGCTAAGAAAAACTGAATATATAATAAAAATTCAAACACAGTCACTACTACTCATAACTAAAAATATATTAGTAATTAAATTTTTGTACTATAATTAAAACATAATCTTTAGTTTTTTTACCCACCATGCTCACGAGCTTTTGTTTTTTTTTTCATATACTTTATTCATCCTATATTCTTAAATAATTTAGCAGATAACATTCCTCTTTCTATCAATCTTTTACCAAGTTTCATTTTTATATACTTTTCAACAATTGCGCTATACCAATAAGGTACTAGCCTTTGGAGAGTGAATTGCTGAAAGGTAATGATTTTTTCTTTGTTGGGTAAACCCAAATCACCTCGGCTCTTACTTTCAACAAATGTATTTATCAACCTTCTGCGATGTTTAACGTGTTTTTTGCCGAAAGCCATTTCTATATATTCAACGTTCTTGATATACATTGTAACTTCTTTTACGGTCGAAGCCTTTAAGGTATTTTATGTGGTAATTTTTGATATCGGGTGTACGCTTCCTCCATTTCTCTAATTCCAATTCTGTATAAAAGTAGTGTTTTATGTATTTTTTCGTTACTTTAACAAGGGCATTATAAATTCATGAAGAAACGGTAAAAGCAGAAGTTCCGGCCAATTGTCTTGAAAAAGATAAATCAAGAGGCCTACAGTATGTGCCCCATTCCCGTCCCGGTCGGACATTATCATCTCTTTATTATAAGGCAACGCATTCAAATCGTGAATTGCCAAATACTTTTTTTTTATATTGAAGGCCGAGAACTTCCATAATATTTTTTTTATCTGTGTTGGTTTCTATTTGGTTTTCGCTTGCCGTCTTCACATTTATGAATTCCCATTGTATGTGAAGAACACCATAATGCTTCGTGGGAAGAAAGCCCCGACAAAATAAAAGCTCTACCTGACAACCCCTCTGTAATTATAAGGGTGCATGGTTGATTGGCCTTACTGGGGTGTTCTACAAAAAACATTAATTAAATAAAATCTATCTCTGTATTTATATTTCTTTACTTTTTTACATTTCAATTTCAATTCCTTAACGCGGGTTATAAAGTGCCCAAATAGTTTATCCTTTTCTTTTAACAATTCTATCAACTCATCGTAACTAAAAAAAGGGAAATAGGAACAACTTAATTCATGAATTTGAATCAACCTGAAAGAAGACAAATAAATTATACTATAAGTCTATGCCACTAATTTCTAATTACAATTCAAAATTACATTAAGTTCTGCTTATATAAGTTATTCTTTACCATTAATTTCTAAATCGTTTCATTGTTTAAATATTTTGTTGATGGTAAATTAATGTATTATTTTCCATTAAATTTATAGCTTAAATTCTATTATAACTTCCAATAATTGCACTAATTTCATGCTCGAATAGGGCTGTTTTGCTGCTGACTCAGTCTAAAAATAAAAAGCTCCTAATCTAAAAAACAAAAATTTATGTTAATTAAATAGTACAGAATATCGAAAAAATTTAACATTGACGTATATAGAACGCAAAAATAATGATCAGCTCAAAATAAAAATAACTTTCTTATTTTTGTTTTTTTTTTTATAATATCTGAAAGTTTTATTTAGAAAAACAAGACGAATATATTGAAGTTGCCCCAAAAACAAAATTATTTTAAGTGAAAATGTAACTGAAGTTAAGAAAATAACACCAAAATAAATCAAACATGTAAAGATCAAAATCAATTTTAAAATCCTTACTATGATTGCGTTATTTTTTTTATGTAATCAAAAATTTAAATTTTTAAAAATTATTAAACTATACTGTGAAGATTATATAAACCAAAAACACAACAAAATAAGATGTAAATAGAAATAATTAGGTCTTTATATAAATATCTAAAGTCTAATATTGCCATTATAGAAATCAAAATAGAAAGAAAAAAACATTATATCTTACATAAAATATTAAACAATGCATATTTGTTATATTGGCAAATTATGTACTGCATGGAACGCTTAATTTTTTGACTAAAACCTGAAACGATAAAAATAAAGTTAAACAGCGATTAAAATAATATTCATTTTAAAAAAATAGCTGTTTAACAAATAGTGATAAGATAAATGCTATAAATGATGAATAATGCTTAGCTAGATTTATACAAAATAACAAAATAGTAACATTTTATGTATACCTATGTATTA
This sequence comes from Acrocera orbiculus, assembly GCA_947359355.1. Classification (NCBI taxonomy): domain Eukaryota; kingdom Metazoa; phylum Arthropoda; class Insecta; order Diptera; family Acroceridae; genus Acrocera; species Acrocera orbiculus. The sequence goes on from OX375757.1 coordinate 9,183,118, forward strand.
TTGTATTTTTGCCAATTTTTTACATGACATAATATGAGGATATTTCTAAAACTGTTGTTTTATAAGAACTGTAATATTTCAACAACAAAGAATTATAATAATAATAATATAAATTTTTATCTCCAAAAATTGTTTTATATTTGAAGTACACCCAAGGTTATGAATACCCAAAAATTAATTTTTGATATTTTCATTTTCATATTTAGTTTCATGCTACCTAAAAATTGTTGTCTTTACTTATAAGGGATGTAATTGTGTGTATGAATTTTCGTTTTTCAATTTCGATCTCCTTAAAACCAAATAAAAAATTTTCTTCCAATGTATTTGTGAAAGCAACTTGTGAGATTTAAAATTTTTCTCCAAACTTTAAGTTTTCACTCCTTGTTCTTTGCATCTTGGTTAAAAAAATATTAAATTAAATTAGGATTAAATAAAATAAAAGTGACTTCAAAAAATAAAGTTTAATTGTACAAAATTTTATGTGCCTTTAAAATTAATATGGATTGCTCTTTCAGCGAACAAAATTTGCCTTCCTTAAAATCGATAAATATCTTCAGTTAAGTATCAAACGAAGGAGAAAAATCCTGCATTCCTGTAGTCCCATTTAACTTGTGCTCTGTAAAATAATCATAAAAAAAAGCTACGGTAAGGCTACCATCCATTTATCACAGTTAGGAAATATATTAACTTTAACTATTATTTTGTTTCAATATTCCAAAAATATTCTATTAATGACTCCTTACATGAAACAGATCTATATCTACCCACTAACTAGGGAATGTTTCTATAGAGTCTATTTAAAAATTTGTAAATTATTATTCTAACAGATATCCCTTAAATTAAAAATTTGATAATATATATAGACATTCTTCATCATATATATATACTACTTTTCTTGTTTTATTTCTATATTGCCTGTAAAAGAACTTTCTGAGTTATCAGGTAGAATACCATTATTTGGCGGAGACAAGCTAAGACATTCTTCATCATTATAATCTATTTGTTCAATTTTCATAGGGATATTGTTAAAACCATTATTATTGTGAGGTGGTGACTTCTCTTTAAAATTTTTCTGATGTGATTGATCAACTTTTCTAGCTTTCACTTCAGTTTGAAAAACTAAATTATTTATCTCATTCATTAAAATGAGTCTATTATCCTCATCAAGTTTTCTTAATTTTTTAGCTAAAAGTCGACCATAGAGATCACATTCATCATCTTTTTCAGAATTAAGTCTTTCTTTAAGTAAGTTAAATGCTTCATCCATTTGAGTCTTTGCTTCCATCACAGCTGTTATTTTCTTTTTATTATTTTGTTGCGTAGATTTCAATGTTTCATTTGACATAATATTAGACTTTTCAGGTATAGATGTTTCTGAGTCGGAGGGTCGTGATTCAGACATTTCTTCCTTAATTTCCTACAAAATTAAATAAGAAAGATTACAAATGAAAATAAATTAATTTTCTACTAACCTCAGTATTGAAATTTTGTTGACATTCATAGTTATTGGCAAGAAAACTATGTAATGTATCAAAAGCAAACCAAGATGTTTTAAATACATCTTCTCCTCCCATTCCAGGTTTAAAATTTTTTAATCTATTTACAAGTATCCTGTAGTAAGCCATTAATGAATCTTTCTTTTTTTTAAGATCATCAACATTACTTTCCCAGTTTATTTGTTGTTGAATCCGATTCCAAGCATCTGTTACCAATTGCTTTTTCTTACGATTTGGATCTCTAATATCCCATATAATAGATTCTTTTTTATATAAATTTAGGAACTCTAACACCATTTCATTACTCCATTCCATTTTTATTTCAGATACAAAAGTTTTAATTAAAAAAAAAAAGCTCGAAACACAAAAATGAAAATTCCGCCAGTATGACACGATCACTGCACAAGTATCGTATACGAAGCTTCGATAAGCATATTTTTAATTGAACCAATACAATTCTAGTAAAAGTATTTATATTTTTGAGGTTAGGTGATGATAATAACATGCAACTTTCATTAGTTTACTGATACTCATTATTAACAATTTTTGCTTCATAATTATTTTTAGTTCATAATTACTTTTATTACTGTTTGTTAAATACTCCTTTTATATTATTTTGTGCAGATTTTTGTTCATGAAATAACTCTTGTGATTTTCAATTTCAAAAAATTCGTTTTACAAAATAAAAAAATCTGAAATGAAAGAAAGTTATAAATGAAAGAAGTTATAAATTTTGAAATTAGATGGTTACCATCTAAATAAGTCTTTCCATTTTAGTATAGCAAATTGACGATCAATTTTTGCTGGATTAACTTTCAATAATAAAAAATGCTTAATTCATAATAATAATAATAGACTAATATTAACTATAGAAATCATAATTAACACGAGTTAATTGACACAAATTACACTTATTCTTCACTCTAATTTTAATTATTTTAAAAAAAAATTACAAATACTATAACTTAATAATTAATATTAAACATTTATTTATATTATAATAAAAATTCGCACATGAATCAATTAAATTAATGTTTGTTTTTGTTTTTTGCCTAGAACATATTTTTGACATTTGGTTTCCCCTCAAGCAGAGAGAAATAAAAAATCTCTTTGCCTTATATAAAAATTTATAAATTTTCTATATACTTCACCAATTCAAGTACAGTACTGCATAAAACTTTCATATGAATGCCAACAGCAACAACAACAACAATACAAACAAAATTTATTTAAAATTTAAAATCTTATACATTTTGAAATTAATAATAAAATAGATTATCATGTTAGACTCAAGAAGCTTAGAAATATTTCTAAAAAAGCCTTCTAAAAAACCAATTTATATGATTTAATTATTAGTAGACCGTGGGAAAATTTCTTTTTAAACAGGTGTTAGTTCTATTATATTTGTATTGGTAAATTTCCCACATACAGAAGCTGTCAAAAGAATTTTCTCACAGTTTTGTTTCTTTTTGTTGTTAATATATGTATTATATAACGGCTATCTCACTTTATCCAATATATATTATTCAAGCACTTTCCTATTCTTTAGCATAGGCATAGCTGCCTTGAAAAGACGTCTACAGATTGTCAGGTCATTCAGTCTCTGTTTATGTTTTATAAAGTTACGATCAATATAAAATAACTTAAATCAAAAAACAAATGAATTTAGTGAAAAATTTATCTTGTGTAATAAAATCAGGATTATTTTTAATATGAACTAAATAGTATTGAGTGTTTTATTATATTATAAATGGTGTAGATGACGCAAAAAGTTTGGTTAGGTGACAGCTGCTGTTGTATTTTTAATCAAAATTTTAGAATCTCAATTTAATTCTAATGTTAAAACAACGATATAAATGTAGTGCTTTTTAATTATTATAATTATTAAAAAAAAGAGAGAAGGTATAATGCCTCACTTTGGATTAGGATATGCTCAAACACCACCTAGTCCAAATCATGCAGTTCTTTTGTCTAGAAGCTCCTTACTTTCTGCAGGATCAGGAAGTGTCATGTGTACGCCAGGTAATACAGAATACCGTCCACATATTGAAGATAAACGCTTAACACGAGAAGCAATGGAAAGATATATGCGAGAACGAAATGATATGGTTATTGTTATCTTACATGCAAAGGTAAATTTTAATTAATTTCATACATAAAAAGTAATTTCTTAGTAAGAAAATCACATAATATAACAAAAAAGACAAATATTAATATTTTTTTCTCAAAAAAATAAAAATCCAGCTTCTTCGTGTTAAATTTTATTTTATGGCAATTTCAGAAGTTTTAAGCTTTAAGCGAAACTCGAAACTCGATTTTAGTCATGATTTGGTATCTTTCAAATTTCGAAAATCATATTAAATCATATTCAAACACACTTTGTTCAATAAGTACTTGAAAATCCATGCAAATAAAACCAGCCAAATTCTAGAAAAACAAACATTCAACTTTTTAGATATAATTTCCAATTGTAACTGAATTTTACATATAAATAAATACCACATATAAAAACTTAAAAAAATGAGGCTAGTTTTGATACTAAAAAACAATTTTCTAATTACAATATTAAAAAAATAAAACCTTAAAAAAAAGAAATTGAATTAATTTAGCTACGCAATTGAATCAATTTAATCATAGCATGTTTCCCATAGTACTTTATAGACTTTATTAACGTGGGATCTCATTGTTTCAATGAAGAAATTATAATTTTTTTCATTTATATTTTAAATATTGAAATAAATCCATTAAGGCGATGTTATAATTAAACTAAACAAAAAGGAATTATAAAAAAAAAAACATTTTAAACTAATTACTAATAAAAATTTTAATAAACTTTAGGTTGCACAAAAATCATATGGCAATGAGAAAAGATTTTTTTGTCCTCCACCATGTATATATTTATTTGGCAGTGGCTGGAGGCATCGTCAGGAAGAAATGCTTCGTAAGGGAGAAAGTGAACAAGGAGCACAACTTTGTGCATTTATTGGTATTGGAAATTCAGATCAGGATATGCAACAATTAGATTTAAATAATGGTAAACAATATTGTGCTGCCAAAACATTATATATATCAGATTCAGATAAAAGAAAACATTTTATGTTATCTGTTAAAATGTTTTATGGTAATGGTCATGATATTGGTGTATTCAATTCTAAACGTATTAAAGTCATATCGAAACCATCAAAAAAGAAACAATCATTAAAAAATGCTGATTTATGCATAGCAAGTGGTACTAATGTAGCTTTATTTAATCGTTTGAGATCACAGACTGTATCAACTAGATATTTACATGTTGAAAATGGTCATTTTCATGCTAGTTCAACACAATGGGGAGCATTTACAATACATTTATTAGATGATAATGAAAGTGAATCAGAAGAATTTCAGGTAATTTAATTTAATTTCAAATTGGTTTAACCAGTTAACTGTTTTTGTATACACGTCAAACCAAATCTCTATTACGATGCGTTCGACTTGTATACTCGTCGTCAATACCCATTGACTATGAAAACTATTTTATTCTTATTTGGGAACTTTTAAGTTTATAATAACAATAACTTTTGCAGAAATAAATTGTTAAGTTTCGCTTAAATAAAAATGTAGTTCATCGTTTTTCATAAAATTTGGAATAGGACCATTTTGCCCTGTATTCATCGTAAAAACCCGTCAGGGCTTAATTTTAATTCCGCACACTGTGAGGGTTTTTTAAAATTAAATTCGACAGTTAACTGTTATATACTCAAAACAAGATTTTAATTGAAATTGTAAAAAAAATATTAGTGCAAGATGGATGAAATGCAATGCACAAGAGTCAATTTTTCATTTAAAAGTCAAGTTCAAATATCTTAAGATGTATACTCTAATATTGTTTGAAATCTCCAATCCTAATCTGTTGCCATAATTAAAAATAAAAACGTAATAGAGCAAGCTCTCTCATAGCACTTTTTTCAACTCAAATCAAAAGTTATTTGTAAATTACTTGACTTTACTCTCTTATTTGCTTAAAAAAGTAGTTACTCTATTCAAAGTTAACAATTAATAATATTTAATTATTAAATTATTTAGGTACGAGATGGATATGTTCATTATGGTTCAACAGTAAAATTAGTTTGTTCAGTAACTGGAATGGCACTGCCAAGACTTATAATACGTAAAGTTGATAAACAAATGGCATTACTTGAAGCCGATGATCCAGTATCTCAATTACATAAATGTGCTTTTTATATGAAAGATACTGAAAGAATGTACCTGTGTTTATCCCAAGAAAAAATAATACAATTTCAAGCAACACCTTGCCCAAAAGAACCAAATAAAGAAATGATCAATGATGGTGCATGTTGGACAATTATATCAACAGATAAAGCAGAATATCAATTTTATGAAGGCATGGGACCTGTTGTGTAATAAAAAAAACATTTTTTTCTATTGTAACTATTTAATTATTCAATCAATTAATTATAATTAATAGATCCCCAGTTACTCCAGTTCCTACAGTTAATTCACTTAATTTAAATGGAGGCGGTGATGTTGCAATGCTTGAATTAAGTGGAGATAATTTTACACCACATTTACAAGTTTGGTTTGGTGATGTTGAAGCTGAAACTATGTATAGATGTACAGAAACATTACTTTGTGTTGTTCCCGAAATATCACAATTTCGTGGTGAATGGCTTTGGGTAAATTTTCAACTAATCAAATAGTTATTTTTAAAAACATAATTTGAATTATTATAATTTAACAGGTTCTTCATCCTAAGCAAGTTCCTATTTCATTAGTAAGAAATGATGGCATTATATATGCTACTGGTCTGACATTTACATATACACCAGAACCCGGCCCTCGGCCTCATTGTAGTCCTGCGGAAGATGTAATGCGTACTCGCCATAATAACAACAATAGCAACAGTGCAAATAATAATAATAATAATAATAATAATACCACAACAAATAGTCAGCAAAATACTTTGCCATCAATATCGGATGTTGCGTGGAACTCACACGGTGGCCTCTCTTAAATCTCATATATATATATATATATAACTGTAAATATTTTCGTCTTTTTAACCTATCCAATTATTATGGATATACATTAATTTGCAATTGTGTCCAAAGATTCTTCATTTTTAAAAATCTTAACTGGCTCATTTTTATTTAAAATCAAATTACTCTTGCAATTTAAATTATGAATGAATACTGCAATTATATTTTTTAAGTTTTTAAAGACTTGTGATGTTATTTTCTACTACTTTTGTGAATTTTAATGTGTTTGTAATGTTTTAGAAATTATTGTAATTTTTTTCTTTTACTTTCTCTTAGTTCTTACTTTTTGGTAAAAAAAGAAATAAACTGTTTATTTTTGATACTCTTCGTTAAGTATTGTGTACATAAACGATTGAAACAAGACTCTAGCTAAAATAAATTATTTTATATATAAAAGACATAAATAATTTTTTTAAGATTTTGAAATATCTAATTTACTTAACTTTATAGGTAAGCAATTGATGTGTATAGTTTGGACATATATATATATATATATATATATATATATATATATATATATATATATATATATATATATATATATATATATACAGTATGGGGTTTATCGACTTTTGGATGAAAGTTGCTTTCACAAAGACCATGAGGTAAGACAATTTTGTGTGCCAATGGCTGAAGGCTGTAAATCTGGTGTTTAACTTTTGTTAGACGCAGTTAACCGTTTGTTTTCACGAGTTTAATGGGGATGAAAAAGTCCATAGATGGCCTGGATTGTATTCTTCTTTGAAGTTTTTGTAGTATACATTGACTAATTATCTTAGATATTCCTTCGCTTATAACTTGACACTGAATACTGAATGAGATGTCTTGACAAACGCGGTAGGATTGAAGTTCTTTTAGTCCTACCCTTGAACTTACAACTAGAAATAATAATTGTTCCTAAAAGCAACAATTAATCAAATAAAAAACAAATTAACTTGTGGAATTTCGTTCCAATTAAATTTGCAAAATAATTAACATGATCTGTTTATCCTAATTTTAAGCTCAGATAACTTTTAATTGCAAATCTCACCAATTAAAACATACGTTTTAATGTAGTAGCAAGTATAAGTTGGATGATTAAAACAAAATAATTCCCCAAAAATGAATGAAGAATTTATACTGCAATTTTTAAGGAAATTGAAAACATACCGGATAGAATTATATCAACGCTTGGATTAGAAAGAAATATTAGCATCTTTGTAATTACTTCTGTTTAAAAACTGAAAGGTGCTCATATACTTTAAAATATTTTATGAATAATTTAAAGGAAATTTAAAGATCTTAGAAACTAATTAGTGACGGTCGATGAAATTTGTATTCATTCCTTCTATATAAAACAATCAAAGAAAATTAACAAAACTTTGGGTCATTATTATGGTGAAATGCTCCGAAGCAAACACAAATTCCATCAAGGAAGTGTGATGATTTTAGTTTTTTTTTTTTCGTGGTATATCATTTACTGGTTTTTCCAAAAATGACAAGATTTTCAATTGTGTTATTTCAAAGACTTTTTAATTTTCTCACTAAATTGTTATTAAGTTTCCAGACTTTGATGGTATTCGGTAAGTATTTTCAGTGAAATTATCTTATACCAACTGAGACGTTGCTAAGAAACTTTAAACTATATTTTTTAAATTCTATAAAATATCTATATCTATAAAAAAGCATAAAAATATTTTTATAGAAGTTAACTTTAAATAATTAAAATATTTACGGCAGGAATCGAATTATTATGTTTTAAAGTAAAGGAAGCGCGTGAATGTAATGAATTATTAATTTAATGAATATAACATCAAAAAATTATTTCTTGCGATATATATATATATATAAACTGTAAAAAAACTACTTAAAAAAATCTATACATAAACTGTCAAACGGATGTAATTTTAAAGATCACAATTATGAAAATTAGTCAATGCAAAGTTCGTTTTTACATAAACAAAGCCTTGAGCTTTTGAAAGCAAAAAATTATAAAAAAAAATTCTTATTTTTTTTTCATTATCGAAATTATAGCAAGCAATTTAACTGTGATTTCCCACGATGTTAATTATTGTAGCGTGTATATATTTATAAAACCGCACTGCTGTGTTTTTATTTCTAAGACCAATAATTTTTGTGGGAACATAAATATACATATATATATATATATATATATATATATTTATACGAGTATATATAGTTATATAACGAATACAACTTAATTTAGTTCGATTATTAAGGAAACAACTAAATGTGTTTTTTATAGGGTATATAAGAAAACTAAAATTAGCAACTTTAGATTGAAGCAAATATATCCTCGTTAATTATATCAAATACAGTTACCCCTGACCAATACTAAGAAACATAACAATGGGCTAGTATAATTAAAGATTCATTTATTTCTTAAATCTCTGTGGGAAAATCTTAAAATATTGTTAATTTCTTCTACAAAGAAATACATAGCCTCGGAAATGAATATAAAAATATCTAATCATAATTTAGAGCAGTCGTGGGAGCTAAGAACTTTGATTTCTTATGGTGAATTCATATAAGTAAACAAAAGAAAAAAAATTTTTAGAAACTTTGGGAAGTTTATAGTAAAATTCTATAGAAACTTAAAATTTTGATTTTCTCCATTTCGGCTTTTTTCTTTTCTTTTTATTTCAAATAAAAACTACGCGCAAAATTTACACCGTGGGAAATGACCCCCGCCCTCTCAACATCTTATTAAATTTTATGGTCCGTTGCACATCTGCTATGTTATAATCTGAATAATTAATTATTTTGTAATTAGGTATAAGACAATGGCTAGTTTTTATAGTCAATAGAAATTTGGAGTCTAGCGAAAAATATCTTTCTTTTTTTTTTATACAGATTATATTAACAATTATATCTTAAATATGAATGCAGTATGATTTTTCTTCTTCGGTGAAGATGAAGATAAAACAAAAATAAAGTTTAGTGCTACTTAGTCACACAAAATAATTTTGCTTCTTCATGTACAATAATTTAAATAATTTTGCTCATACAAAAGGAGGTATAGTTTAACAAATCGAACGCTAAAATGAAGAAGAACATAAAAATATTGTATTAAGTCTTAAGGATAAAACAATTTTTTTATTAGTTTGACTTTATTCATCGATTTGAAATGATTCTTTTATTCCATTCCGTTAACTTTTCAGCCTTTCTTTCAGAGCGAGTATAGGCAATCAGTTCTTCAGTTGAGTGATATTTCTTTTTTTGGAGCTACAGTTTATTTTCTGCAAAATATCTTAGTAACTGGTGGTGAGAAGTTACTCAAAGTGTAATTTGTTAAAGTTAACAATCATTTTCATCGTCATGTTACACAGGAACTTTTTTTATGTGAAAGCATTTTTTCTTAATTTGTACACTCAATTGATCCAATAATCCAATGTACCATTTGGTGGTACTTTCTTTAAGATGGAGAATAAACAAAGAAAGCATTTCAAAAAAAATGTTTGCCTGCTGACTCTTATGTTTTTATCCATTTCAAATAAACTTCCCTAGCTGTTGCTTGCTTAGGTGACGTAAATTTTGATCCAAATGGATAAAAAAGAAGAAAACAAAGGTGAATAAGTAAGAAAAAATTATTTTTAATTAATGCATTGTAGTTTGTGATTTTATGTGAGCACACACTACAAAAAAAAGCTTACATATGCTTGATTTGTTATGTGAAGTTTTTAAGATGTCAGCTATATCACGCAATCTTACCTTCTAGTTTTTCAGAACTATATATTGGACTTTTTTTTATATTTTCCTAAGCAACTTTTAGTTTTATCCACCCAGTTGCAGAGCAATAACGGTTCATTTATAACCTCGCTTAAATTTATACTGAAAAAGTAAATAATTATTGATTTTCTTAGTGTAGAACATTAAATACACTTATTAACCAGGCTTGAACAGCATTTTTATCACCAAAAACTAATCCTTTCTATCCATTTTTTAAAAATTGAAAAACTAAAGTCACTAAAACAACTGCAATTTAAATTAATTGCGATTCAAAAACTCACTTAAATTATTTAATTTTTATATAGAGGTCAATAAACAAATTTCTATGTAAAATAAATTTTATAGTTGAAAACTAATTGTAAGAACAATCAAAATTAATTCAGCAAACTAACCATAAAAGCAGGTCAAATATTATGTACATGACCTTTAAGACAAGTACTTTTTTTTACGTCTGTAGCTGTTAGGAATCCAAACAAAATTTATGTATAAATTTTCTTTACTGTCTATTTAGGTGTTTTTAAAAAAAATTAAAAACCTTAATGAAAATTTTTCAGGATGTGACTTGGTTTCCTGAAATGTTTCATTAAAAAGGCAAGGCCTAGATTCTGCGATGACACAAGAAAAATGCCTACCATCTTTTAGTCCTATTTAAATATTATGTCAAAGAGAACAAAGCATGTTTTCCTTTTGCTTCGTGCCCCTGACAAGGCGGCTTAAATAAGAGACATTAATCAGGAAGCACAGCAGAATTACTTTACGGCACAGTGAATTTTATTCCTTTAAATAAGAGAAAAAATTGATATGACAAAGATAACTTTTTTGTTGAAAATAAGGACAAAGATAGCTTCTCGTAATATTCCTAAGCACAATTATTAATTACAAATAATCCTCCGATCAAAGACCAGCTCTTTAAATTTTTAAATAAAACGTGTAAATTTTATTGAATTTCTTCGAGTGATTTTCAAATAACAATAATCCCAGGCTTAGTAAACGTAGTTTGGGGAAGAACGTATTTAAAATATAGCACTCTATTCATGTATACAAATATTAATTATATTCATCTATTTCTATCCCATGTTTTAGTTTTCCCAGATAAAAATAATCCGGAAAAGTTCATAAGGTAAGTCCTAAAAACACTTCTAAAAAATATGCGAACGATACTGTTTTGTTTTAGTAGATACCAAGTGTGAGGAATCTGTGATCATTGAATATCTAGCAGAAGAAGGTTTGATTTTCAATTTTTGCAAAAAATTTCCTACATACTTGAAAAAAAAACAAAAAGCAAACATTTTTTGAACATTCTGACGATCCCTAACCCTAACAGTTAAGCTATAAAAATATGAAAAGTAATATTTACTTAGATCTGATTACAAATTATTATAATATTAATTATAAATGTGTGTAAAAAAACCAAAAAAATAACCAGTTTTTTTGTTAATAAATGAGAAAATAATAAAGTCATTATGTATAGTACATAAATATTTCGAATAATAAATCCACTTGCTTTCTCTTTGACTTATATTTCCCATAATTAAAATTCTATTGAGTGTTTTATTATTACAAAAAACTCTTATTACTTCACACGCTGGCGCTGTAATGGACAGAAAATATTATAATTTAGCCAAAGATAAATAACAGTTGAAACTATGCCTTGCGTGATAGAGTTAATACTAAAAGAGTAGAAATTAACACAAATTTTTGCAGTTTTAGAATCAATGAAAAGCTGTAATGTGAGTATAAAAATTTATTTGGTATTTTCCTAAATTACTTGGTTATAATTATACCCTAAGTAGTGACTAATCTTACATTTTCTTAATAATGTTATTAAATATAAGTTTATAATTCTTCTAGGAATGCAAAAAAAAAATTTTTAAGCTTTTTGCATTGGCTGAAAAAACAAGTTTTGACTTTGAAAAAAATTAAATACAATTGTAATTAGCTCTGATGCTAAGTAAAGGTGCAAATACAATGACGCGGAACTACATACAGTTGACTCATATTGTAACTTATGGCTCAAACATACGCGGTTTACTCGGTTTACTTACTGCTGAAGCGGATTCATTCAGAATTCCGTAATTCGCTATATAAATTCCTACAGCTGTGACAGCTGTCACCTTTTCCGCACCGCAAACCGCATCATTGTGTTTGCACCTTAAGGCTACCCACAGAGTGCCGGCTTACCGCTGAGCTAGCTGATGCCAATTCCGATATCGAAGGCTATAAAGTCGTCATTGGCAAATCAATAGGAATCTGCTGAAAGTGTTCAGAGTGCCAGCCTACCAAAAATTAGACTATCGCAATGGGAATCAGTGTCAGCTTGGCTGTAAAGGTGCAAACACGATGACGCGTTTTGCATTGCGGAAGTGGTGACAGCTATCACAGCTATAGGAATTCATACAGGGTGTCCCGAGTATGGTTGGGCGAACGCCTAGGATAGAAAGTAGATAAATTTTCATCAACAAAAAACACAAAAAGTGGGAATCTAACTTTATTCGTTTTCGAGTTACAGTCTTTTGAATTCTTGAGGCTTCGTTTTTACCCCCATGCACTCGATCACTTATAACTTTTGAATCCATTTGACAAGGAGTAAAAAAAAAAAGATTATTTTAAAGCTGGCAATATTGTTTTATTATTAAAAAAGCAAAAACTTAAAAATAATAACAAATGGTGGAGAAAAAAATTTTTAAGTAGGACCGTTGGTAAAAGTCTAGGGCATTTTTTGACGTTTTTTGTTTTTTTCTCAAAAAAACGCCAACATATTTTTTTTTTATTTTCTCAACCTAAAAATATTTTCCAACAAAAAGTAAGTACATCGTAATGGCAATAAAAATCTAACAAAGTGAGCCTTTCTCGATAACTTAATAAGAATTTTCTTTATTTTTTCCCCAGAAAAAAGTCCAAAGGGGTTAGATCTGGAGATCTTAGAGGTCAACTTACAGGTCTACCTCCACCTAACCATTGATGAAAGCGGTTGTCAAGATACTGACGAAATGAGGTCAAAATCAGCCGGAAATTTGTTGGAATCTTCAGCTCTTCTAATAAATCTACAAAATTATTTTGAAGAAAGTTTAAAACATTTCATGATTTCATAACTTGAGATTGTTCAAAGAACCAATCAGGACGGATGAGGCTTCTTTTACATAAATGGGCTAGAGAAAACCCACATGCTGTTCGGCCTTCAAGATTGCAGCACCAATTTTCCATCAATGTATGGGCAGCTATGATAGGTGATCAACATCCCCCAATCGGGCAACTATTTTTTTGCAGCTTTTTCACAAAAAACGAATATTTTCTAGCACTGTACTCATTATTTTTAGAAAATAATCGAGTAAATAAATAAAAACTATTTCAAATTTCATAGAAAGTGCTCTAAGTTTAATAAATATAAGGCAAGAAATTCAAATTATAACAACTTAAAACCTACGGCTCAAAAGCTAAAATTTAAAAATTCATCTTTTCAGTTTGTGATTTAAAAATTAGGTGAGTATCATTCAAACAGAATTTAAATATTACCCAAATAAAACTAAATTAAATTACTATTGAATTAATTTGAAAAAATTTTCCTGGTCTTTACAGCAACGGCAGTTGCAAGCGTTAAAAAAGTTACACTTTAAGTGTTAAACGTGACACTTTTTTGTAATCATAGCTTACATTTACGTCTATGCAAAATTGAACAATCCTGCAGTCGTATTACATAAAATAAGAATAATTTGAAAATTTTCCCATATATCATGCAATTATTATATTTTTTGTTATGTTTATTTATATTTGTCTAATTGAAAAAGATATGTGAAATATCTGCATATCCAATGCAATAATCAATTACAAGTTACTGATTTTACTGATCTGTATCCTAACATCTGCAGATGTTAGAAAATATATTCTTACATCTAAACACACAGTCATGAAATAATTTTTTTTAATTAAAAGAAATATTCCAAAAGATACTTACTCGAGTTGAAATATCTTCACAGCAAGTGACATTAACTATTTAAAAGCTAACATCAAGCTTACATCAGTTCTTGATAAGAAAAAATTTATAAAGGCATACATTGTATAAACAGGTGGATTACATTTGAAACGATAAAACTTTATTGTTTTTTAAAAGACCAGATTTTATACAGCTGTATATACCATAAATATTTTTGTTTAAAATTTTCACTAACATCAACACAGTCTTTTCATACTTAAATAATTAAGTAAATTTAATTATTGATTCATTCTTATTGTTCTTTGCTTATTCATATTAGCTAACATTAATGAAATATAGGATGTTAAGAGATCATCCATTTTATAACCTAAGGACGTTTCACAAAGTAATTTAGATCCACGAACTAAATTTCCAATAGTCATATGAAAATATGTATTACCAGAAGACCAATTTGAAATACGTGTAAAGGGATGAGTAATTAAAATATCCTTAAAAAATTTTTAATTTAGTAATATTATTTTTTCATATATAATAAAATAAATACCTTTGTCTGAGGATGTATCAAACTAACTCCATGCTTATTAATTGCTATTAAAAGCATTTCTGGGAAATTTGGCTCGGTTGTTTGCTTTACTTCAAAAAAGGCAGAACCAAATGTTGGCCATCTTTAATATAATTAAAAAAATTTTTACATTTTATTAGGTACATTATTTAATAATATACTTTGAGTTATCTTTCTAATATTTTAAAAAATGCTACTTTTTGTCTGTATAAATTAAATTTATATTTGCAGAAATCTTCCTGCAAATTGTTGTAAGCTTTGGGAGAATTTATCCTGAAGATTCAATTTGTTTTCCCAATATAATATTAGTTTTTTAAAAGCACCAGTGATTTACAACATTGGCATAGATAACTTATATGTTTTATTTTTTGCTGTTGAAATACGCTAACAAATCAAGAGATCATTGATCTCATTAATTAAATATTGCAGTCTACAACTCTTGCAGATTTTTTATTAATGGTTATTAAATTAAAAAATTAATATTATAATAGTATAATAATAATAAATAAAAAATTTTACTCAATCAAAATGTGCGAGAAAATGTTAACTCCACATATTCTAGGATAAGCTAATTTCTAAGTTTATTTTCATGAAAAAAAAATTAATTTTAATACACAAAAATAAACAATAAAATATTTCAACAGGCCCTTGATTTCCGATTGAAATTAATTGGCCATTTAAAGGATTTATGATTATAATAAATTTAGTGTTCAAAATAGAAAACGATTCACCACACATAGTATAGATGTATATGTGTATGTATATGTGTATAGATGGAGTTAATAATAATGGAATTAATAATCACTAACCTCGGCTGTATAGTCTAATAGAAAATTTCAAATAATTTTGATTCTAATAAAAATAAAAGAATGTGACAAGCAACGCCGAATATTCACTAGTTTGCTACAAAACAAGAATTTTTTAAATAAAATTTATTGTAGATAAGACTGAGTTTTTAATCTTTCTATTTATACATTCCAATATTCATGAAATTAAAATTTTTTTTACTTTAAATTAAAAGTAAATTTTTGAATTAATAACACTGTAAAAAAACAAAACCAACAGGACTCACCTATATATAACTTTTAAAAAAGTAACTTTCGCATCATCCGAACTCATTCCTGAATCCTGATTATAAGAGGATATTATTGATCTTTTCCATTCATTAGAACTTTGAATTTTAAGTAAGTCTGATGGAATTAATTCACGAAGCATTTGTCTAAAATTATTAAATATTATTTATACATTATAAATTATATTCTTTATATTTTTCATATAAATTACGGAATTGATTGAAGTTCTTGTTTATTATCACTAAATCTTACACGATAAACTAATGCAGCCAATTTTGTAGCCTCCTCTCGTGTACATTTATGATAGCCACGAAGTAATTTTGGTAATTCTTGATGATAATGAAATATAAGATCAGCATATCTATCTTTTCCAGGTACTGTATTTGTCCATAATTTTTTCATAAAAAATACTTGATATGTAAATTGAGGATTTGTACCATCACGAATTGGTCTAGCTTTTTTTATCCAATCAGTTAAATGACGTACAAAATCAAAAAAGAAATCACCCTCAGGCACTGATATTACTTTATCAGCAATTTTAACAAATAAACTAAAACCTTCACTTGATCTTAAATTTAATCTTTGTGATATATTATGACAAAAATCTTTAGCTCTTGTTGATGAATCAACTTCAAATGCTTCATCTGTATCATCCGGAAAATATACTTTATGAAAAATTTGTGTAGTCTTATGTTGTATTGCTTCAACTTCAACTTGATGTGGTGGATATTTTCTTTGACCATTTCTAATTGTTCTTTGGAGACGATGTAAAGAATCCTGAGATATTGGGTGTCGTCTTGTACGTAAAAATAAAGTTAATTCTTTTAATAAACTTTGACTGCAAGCAAAAAGTCCTGTTGCTAGCCACATTAATTCCCATCCTCGTTCTTCTGATATTCTATTTCTGTAAACAAATTGAAATTAACAATTTTTAAGATTTTTGAAAAAAAAAATTTTTTTTACCTATTGTCAGTCAATTGTTTCATTATTTGGCAATAAATCTCATCTCGGAGTATTTCATGTTTTAATGGCCCATCGAATATCTGATCTGTAATTTCATTTCCCATTCTTGGCCTTTTACTCGGTAAGTCTCCCATATATTTTAAAATGGCCGCAAATGCAAAACATGCTTCTTCAGCTAGTTCTTCTTTACTCTGTAACTTTTTAAGTAAAGGCATTTTAATAGGATCCCTTGAATATCTATAAGAAATTTTTTTACAAAAAAGAATTTTTAATATCATATTAGTTTTATATTTATACCTCCACATTTCCTCTCCTCCACGTTTTGTAGATAATGTTAAAGTTTTTGATACTGTACGTTTTGGTGGCAACCTAAAATGATCTAAAGCATATTCAGCTAAACTATAAGGTCTATCACGAATTTCCATGACTCCATTTGACATTGTACTCAAACGGCGACCATGATGAGCATCTTCAACACTAAACAAAGCTAATATATCAAGTGGCGGTTTGGAAAGTGTCGGCAGAACATAAACTGTTTCAGCTGGAAAATCACCACGTTCTTGTGTACGTTCACAGCGTCCAATACACCAGCCGTTATTTAATACAGCTTCACCAGTTGAATCTTCTTCAAGAATAATAAGATCACCTTTAAGGAATGACAAAAAACTTGTCCCTTCTCCGGGTGCCTTGTAGTCTTGAAGAGCAATAACATACTTTGATCTTTAAATCAAAATGATTTAGAATGAAAAACAACAACAACAACAAATTATTCATACCTTTTTTTTAAGCCTTCTAAAAAGTATACTACTAAATCTCTTATATCCTCAGCATTGGGACTTTGAAATGTAAACTCTTCTCCTCTTACTGTAGACAGACTAAAGGTTTGCGTAAACACTTTATTTGTTTTTTGACTAGAAACTGCAGTTATTTCAGGAAATGACAGCTCTAAAAGAACTTGTTCTTGGTCATCGACAACATAAACACCAGTCCAATTTACAGCAATGATTACATCATTCTTAGGTAAATTCGGACCAGAATTTCTTTAAAATAATTCCATTTAATAATTTAAAATATTTAAAATAAAAAATAAAAATACCTGTACGCCTCATAAAATCTTGAAAATAGTAAAGGCCACTTATATTTTGCATAACTAACAATATCTTCTTTAATTTTCAGTGAAGCTACCATCTCTTTAACATAATAGCTTTTTTTATATGCCTGCAAAACTAATGCTGCCCATCTATCCATAGCTTTTTCAATTCCAGTTAAGCAGTAATCCGGAATATAATTTGGAAGTAAAGTAAAAAGTCGTTCCATTGACATATCAGTCCCATATTCAATAAAATATTGCTGTGCTGCTATCATTGCAAGATCGTCTTCTTTATCACAACGATATTCACCAAATTTAACACCTCTTACGACTTGTTGATAAATTAAATTTGTAGCAACTTGATCTTCAGTTGGATCATGCCATGGAGCAAAAATTTCTTTTCTAAAAAATAATCGCCACGGTGCATTACGTTCTTGAGCTCCCTGTTCTTTAGCATATTGTTCACATTGGGATATAGCATCCATAACATGATCACCACCACTTCCAAGAGAGGATACTTTATCAAAGAGAGCAATATACAATGAAAATCCAAATTGATCTTTTAATGAAATTTTATCCGATAGTTGATTGCATAATTCCCTGGCAGTTGTTGCAGAATCTGCTAGCAATGTTTTTGTATTACCATCCATAAAAGTGATTGGAAGCATTATTGGTTTTTTTGATTTAGTCGCCTGTAATTCTAGCCATGAAGGAGGTTGATTTCTAGTTCCATTATTAAAAGTACGTTTTAGTCTTTCTTCACAGTATGGCGCATAGCCTGGAGGACCTTCTCGTATAAAAGCTCTTAAATAACTTACAAATTTTTCTGATGGTGCAAAACAGCCAACACAAAGCGAAAGCAATATCCAGCCTCTGGCATGTGATGATTTTGATGGATTATTTGTTAATTGCTTGCATATCTGGCAATATATTTCATCCCGGAGCTCGGCTCTAAGAATTCCATGGCCAATAATAAAATGCAATTTTTCTAAATTAGAAGTAGGCCTTGATTCCAACCATGACTGGTAGCTATCAGCTGTATATTCTTCATCTTGTAGTTTTCGTCTAACATCTTCACCTAATTTATTTTTTCGTTTTAGAGTTAATGAAACTAATTTATGACGGATTGATCGTGGTTTTTGTTTAATAAATGCATCAGGATCCAGTCCCATTAGCTGTGCTTCTTGAAACTCCTAAAATTGTATTTCTTTTAAGTCTATAGTTATATTATTTAGGATATTTTCTTAGTTGTAGAGATTTTAAAACGAATTCTAATCAACAATAATCATGCATTTGAAACCTTATAAGTCTAATCCAGTTAACAAAACAGAAGGTAAGGAAAAGCTCATGCTATTTAAATTAATAAAAGAAGAATATTTACAAACATATTTTATAATTTATTATTATATTCGAATTTAAAAAGTCAAGTTCCACTAATTTCTCAAACATAATGTAATAAAAACTTTACAATATTGTAGCAAAATTTATTTTATTATAATTGTTGAGTGCCGATAGGTGAAAAAAGATTAAAACCTCGGAATTTGTGTATGGGACATTTTTTTATTAGATTTTTGATGAGCTCTAATAAAACTTTTACCTTTTATAACTTGTTACCTATTATTTTGTAACGAAATAATTTAATAATAATAATTGTAGAGTCGATGGTATCCAGGAGCTTACAATTTAGGGAATATACGTATTTTGCATGGATTTTGATGGGATTTTTAATAAATTTGACGTTATTTTGAAATAAATAATACTTAAAATTTGATTTGAAAATTAAATGGATTTCTGACTATGAGTAATAGTTTTTATAACTGGATTCACTGTTGAAATTATACGCCAGTTAGCTTTTCATATTGGCATTATTTGAATTAATAAAAAAATAGAAAAATCTAATTTGATTTGTTAAAAAAATCAAAATTTAAAAAAAAGAAAAATATTTTTCAAAAACGCTTTTTCTGACTTTTATGAATATTTGTAATATTTATCAACAAAATTTGAAGGAAAATCTTTGAATTGAACATAGTTAATGATCTAGTTTGTTGAACGTTATTTTGAAAGCGTAACATCAGAAATTTTTAGTGGTTAACACAAAATAAGTAAAATAAAAAAGTTTATTTTGTTAGTTGTATGTTTTTTTAAGAAGTTAATTAAAATTCTTTTTTATTAATTATGTTTTATGTTTTTTTAACAAACTTTTGTCATGTTTTATATTTCTAAAATAAAGTTTCGATATAAAAACTAAAAGCTTTTATCAAAATAAAGCATTTAAGGATTAATATATTCAGATTTCACTTGAAAAAGATATATGTCCTTTAGAATACAGCGCTCTTCATATTTATATTTTAAAAGATTTGCTGTATTCGCCTGATTTTGTTCTATATAAATTCTCTCTATTCCCAAAAATAAAATTTAGAAGAAGTTTCCAAATGATGTTTCGGCAAAGCTAAAACACGCATCACATGCAATTTCACACGATAAGCTAGGACACCTAATTGTTTAGCTAAAGTAAAGTAAATCTTTTAATGTTACAGGGAAATATTTAAAATAAAAAAATCAAAAAATTTTCAGATATTTTGTTAGAATGAAAATTTTACTGCCAGCCTCAAAACGCAGTTGTCACACTTGTAGTGTAAAACATTTTTCATGCTTAACAATTAATGTAATTATTAATACTTTAAAAGCAAAAAAGTAAACTTAGAGAGCATATAGTGATTTATGTTTTAAAACTTAAATAATTTATTAGAAGCATTCATAAAATTTACGATATTTAAGAATACCTTATTAAATAATTCATACATGCAAAATAAAACTAAGGCCATTAAAAAAAAGTTAAACTTATTGACTGTATCATATGTTCAACATCATACCTAAAAAAATTGCCAGTAATAAGAAAGTCTGCGACATAAATAGCCCACTAAAAAAAGTTTTCTTCAACCCTTTAATAATAGATTGTAAAAGAAGAGTAGAAAAAATCGACTTTAAAGAAATTAATTTAAACTTTATAATATTTAATTAATAACTTAATTTAAACTCACTTTACTACGAATAAAATTTCGTCCTAAAGTTGCTGTAACTTTAGACATCACTGAAGTATTATCTCTATCCATTGTATGATATCTAGGCTCAGGTAAATCTCCTGTAAAACGTAAAATAGTAATCCAAAGGGCTTGAGCAGCCAATTGATCACCCTGAGTATGCAATGGTAACAGAGAATGTTTAAGCGGTTTCCTAGAGTATTGATGTGTAACATTTCCTTGAAAATAAGTAGCTGCAAATTTTTGAAATTTATATTCTGAAAGATCTTCTTCATCTTCTGATACATGAAGTGGACCAATAATATCCTTAAAAAAAAATAATGTAATAAAATAGAAAAATTTAATTTAAATTTAAAGATATTTAATTACATCTTGATTATTTAGATTTCCTTGTGGTAGATCATTAAATATAGAAGTTTCACGACCACCATGTGGAGTTGGTGCTTCACTACTAGAATCTGGAAGAAAATCAAACATAGCTTCCACAAGTTTACCATCATCAACTGGTTCATCTTGTTTTTTAGCAGCATCATTTATTATATTTTTTTTCACTTCAACACGTCTACGTTCTTCGATTTCTTTTTCCATTTCTTTACGTTCCATTTCATTAAGACGATCACGATAATGTTGTTCAGCAATTTCTTTAGCTCGTTTATTTCCCTGATGTTTTAGTTCTTGTTCTTCAAGACGTCTTAATCTTAATACTTCATTAAATTGCCTATAATCCTCACGTAATTTTTTATATTTTCTTGTAGCTATCATACGACGTACATTTGATTGAATTTTTATAATTGCCCACATTTTATGACCATATTCACGCCTAACAAGATAACCACGTGCATGAGCCTGTAAACCTACTATATGGCCACGTAAATGACGAAAACGATGACTTAATACACGAGATCGAATCAATGCTTGTAATCTCATATAGCCAACTTTCATTTTATCATATCTTCGACGTTGTGCATAACCTTTCCAATATTTTTGTATAATTATTGCAGCACTACGCATACGTAAAAAACGACGTCTATATACCCAGCCTCGTATTGAACGCTGTAGTATAAGTATTTTACGTGTTAATACTCGATCACGTTCTTGTTCTAAGAACAAATCATGTGCATCTTTAAGAAAAACTTTAGTATGACCAAGTTGATAATCTGTTTTACCCAAAACAATTGCACATATACGTGCTGTTGCTATTCGACAATCAGTCCGATGAGCTGGTGGTATTCCATTTATTAAAAACCGATATCTTTCAACAAAATCTTTAAAACCATGTCGTATTGGATATCCAGCTCTTCTGATTCTTATTGTTTCCATCATACCTGAATATCTTAATTGTCGGCAACATAATCCCCTATCAAATAACAGTGGCTTTTTATATTCATTTGGTTTAATACAACGTATAAAAAATGGCTGACATATACTTAATGTCTTCATTAAAGCATCTAAACTCTTTTTAAATTGTGTCGATAATGTTGGTGTCCTTTTACGTGTTTCAGCACCCATTTCAATATCAGCAGAAAATAATTGTTTTAGAAATTTATTTGTTGATGAATTTACCAATTGTAATAAATCAGCACTAAATGTATCACGATTTTTATCTAAAAATCCACGTGTATCATAAAATACAACACCAGCAAAATGATTTAAGCCAAAACTAGTATTTATATCAGATTTTGGTTTTAAATAATTTCTATGTGTTCCATGTGTTTTATGTAATTTTGCTAGCATTGTTTGATCAGTACCTTTTGGAAATTTAGCTTCTTCATCAATTAATGCCATAATATTTAATTGTTTAATTGCTATTAAATCTAATGCATCTTGATTATCAACAAATTCTATATGTTGCCAATTAATACCTTCATGATTATATTCTTCCTGTTCAAGTTTAAATATATGTTGTACAAAAAATTGTTGTAAATTTTCATTAGCAAAATTAATACAAAATTGTTCAAAACTATTATGATCAAAATTTTCAAACCCAAATATATCTAGTACACCAATAGCATTCCTTGAGGTAGCTTTAGGTTTATATATAGCACTATTAATTTTTTTAACAATATAAATAAATAATCTACCATATATGCCCTTAGCAAATGCATCACGTATATCAACAGATTGATCTCTAGATAATGTTGATACGACAGTTTCACCATGTGCAAATATTGTTTTTCTTGTTAGTGCACTTATTAATGGTTGAACAGGTACACCCAAAAGGGATGCTACCCTTTCAACATTTGTATGTTCAGGAATTTCAGTTGCATCTAAATTATCCACTACAGTTGCTTTGTAATTAATATTTCCACAATGTAATAAGGCTGCTAATAATCTTAATATTTCCCATATTTCTTGATCAGAAAATAATAAAACTTTCATGGCTGAACGAATATCTGAAAATTCAGCATTATCATCACGTCCTTCGCAAGTAATACAGTCTCCACCTGTAAGATACCTTACAAAAAATGACAACAATTAAAAAAAATCATTTGTTATTATTATTTCACAAATGTTACTTGTAGTCAGATGCAATTCCCAAGTCTAGTCGTTTTTTTTCTTCAAAAGAAAGTCCAGCTAATAAACAATAAAAAACATGATAGTTTCGCTCATTTTGATTTTGTGACACTATTCTTGATTTTTCTAATAAATATTGTTCAATTTTTGCCCCTTCAATAACTCCATTCCCGCTAAAATGTATATCAATATACTTCCCAAATCTAAAAGTAAACAAAATTTAAAATACATTGAAAAAAATTTTTGTAAATATTAAAAATAAGTCTCTTACCTTGATGAATTATCATTCCTTACGGTTTTTGCATTCCCGAATGCCTCAAGAATTGGATTAGCTTCTAAAATTTGTTGTTCAATCCATGAATGTTTACCACTAATCGCAGCAAGATATTGTAATATTAATTTCGTACTTTCAGTTTTTCCAGCACCAGATTCACCTGATATCACTATACACTGATCCTGATGATAACGTTTCATATGAGCATAAGCATTATCACCAATCGCAAATATATGTGGAGGTAGTTCACCTATTTTTCTTTCTTTATAAAGTTTTATTTGATCTGCGGTATATATAGGAAGTATTTGATATGGATTGACGGCAACTAATATTGAGCCCGTATATGTCTATTAAAGTAAAATGAAATAATTTTATTTGTGCACATTAGAATAATTTCTAAAATTAAAAATTACTTACATATATTAAATTTTCATTGTAACGTATTAAAAGATTACGAAGGATTCCAGCTTCATGAAGGTCACCTAATGATATCATATCTTCTACTCCTTGCACAGAAGAAGCGTGCATAGCTTTTATTCGACGTTCCGGTGTTAGCCATTGTTCGTTATCGTCGTCGTCTTTAACTTGAATACGTCGTCCTTCTGCTGATATAACACGAGCCCCAATTGCTACATCGAATTCTCTACCAGAAATTGGTTCAATCCAAATGTAGTCACCCTTGAAAAATTGGAAGTAAAAATTAATGTTATTATTAAATAAAATTGTTTGCTAAATTACAGTTAATTAAAGTTAAAAAGTTTTTCGTTTTTAATATAAAGATCTGGTTCAAGATTTTAATCTTTCAGGCACAATAAATCTAACGAATGTTCATTTGAAATCTAAATATTTGTAGAGTAATAAATAATTTTTAAGAACAATAGATTATTATTGAGATTCAATAGTGGTTTTAAGGAGACTACACCAAAAATAAATGATATATAAGAAATTGATGCTAGAAAGCCAAAAGACTAGTTATTAATCCACGGTATGGAATTTAAGCAAGTATACGTTTAAACAGAAAGGAAATGTTGCTGAAACTTCAAACGAACATAAAGCACTTCGAAAAATTACAAGGCATTGAAAATACATCAAGAGAAGTTGAGACGCCTGATTGACATTTTTAACACCTTATCCTACATCAGATCCATTCAGCTCATATAAAAGCAAGAACCTCATTTTATATATAATTATGCTAAGCATAACATAGGTTCACTGCTTCTACTTCCTAATAAAGAAGCTAAATTTTTGCAAATTTATTCCACTGTCAATTAAGAAATAGAAAGGAATAGTTATTGCGTTGTTGGAAGTTGAAGAAGACTTAAAATTGTGACAAACTGAGATAACATATAAGTTTTTCTTTTTAAGATATTAATGACCACTGTCCAAAAAATATGGGTGTCAATTAGTTAGGGAGTAATACTTGGAGAAACAGTAAAATTTGGTGGTACTTTTACCCTTAACGATCAAATCCCGCTATATAGGCATATTACATGATAGTTTTACTTACTAGGTCCACTTTATATTACTATTAGTGCTGCTACTGTTTTTTGTACATGCACTTTTGTGTTATTCGAATAAAAATTCAGTCTTGTTTTAATTTTTCAAGAAAGTGTACACATTTTAGGAGTTATTTTACACAATTTAATTTAGTATATTTTATTCTGTTTAAAATCGTATAAAAATAGCTGGAGCTGGTGGGAAGTAAACTTAAAATATTTCCGGACCGTTAAGGGTTAGTAGGAATATGAAGACTTTTTTGATTTCATAGCACAGAAATACTGTGAAACCTTTTATTTCTTATGAAGCGAATATAGTATAAAATTTTTATTGTATATTATCGCCTAAGGGCCAGCAAAAAAACTAGAAAAAAAAAGAACCTTGTATATAAATAATGTTTTGCAGACCATCTTTTCTAGATCATCCATTCAATATTTAAAATTTTGTCTATCGTGATATTAATCTCGTTACGATTTCGTGTGCACACAATTTTCACGGAATTTTTTAATATCGCACAAAATCAAAAAATAATTCAATTATTTTTCTATGTAAAAATTAGTCCCTAACTTAAAATAAAACTATTAAAATACTTAATCGCTCAGAGAACAACTTGGATTCAAAATATTACTTTAACAGTGATTTTTCTTTTACCCTTTAAGTCCTGCAGCTTTTTTTTTACTTAAAAATCATTTAACTAAAAAAATTTTTTTAATGTATTAATGAAGCAAAGCAAGCAATAAAGTTCGACACGGATTAGTGTTCAAAACCTGCTGACTTTTATGTTATGACAATGTTTAACATATAAAACATTGCTAAGCCAAAGATTTTAAGCTAATCGAACAAGTGCATTAACCTGTGATTTGCTGAAGTCATTTTTTAATTAATACATTTAAATTAATGTCTTATCCATCAAAATATAATTAAAAAAAATTAATACTTATATGTAATGTAATAAAAATATTTTATCACAATTAATTTCATTTAGGTTTAGAAATTTCAAAGAATAATTTTTATTTTTAGTCAACTCTAAAAAAAAGCAATAAAAAAATTTCACAATATTTCTATATAATCAATTATTTCCGGTATGTAGTTTTGTAAATATCCAAATCTCGTCTTTAGTAAGGGCTGGCCAGCCCATGGCAATGAAGCCAAAACAATGCTGACCCAGCCACTTTAACTCCAAGTAGGTCATGTGTGAAAACTTTCAATTGTTGTTTCACTGCACTCTAACTAATGTATCTGAAATTATTTTAGCTTGGCATTTATTTTTTGATTAGGTCTGAAATTTAATTTCACTAACAAATTTTATTTTAATCAATCTGATACATTTTGGTTTCCTAGTATTAAATATTTATTTTATGTTTGTTTTTTTGATTTCTGGTATGGGAAAAAAACAACAATAATATTAAAACGATAATAAAAAAATTGAGAAAAAAAAGATACAGAACAGCATTTCATATAAAAGTGAGTACTCTCCATTAAATTTTTCCTAGGCCATTGGCCAACACCCATCAAGTATAGCGCGTTCGGTACGTTAACCCGAGGCTCTTATTAAACCAGCTAAGTGGAACCGTAACATCCGCTCTTTCATATTCCCTTTGTTATGAAACGATACCTGATTTCAGCTTTAGGTGATATCTTTCTTTCTTTTTTTTTATTAATAAAATTATTGTATTTTTTTTTTTGTTTTCGTAAAAATTTCGCATTAGCGAAAAACCAGTTTTTGTCCATACTTTTCATATTTTTGAATATACCACATTTATATAAGTACCTAACTATATATAATTGGTTGACAACACATCCAAAAGTCTTACTAGAAGTGAATCAAAACCGAATATAGTCTTTTATTAATTTTTAAGCATTCACTCTTCAATCGTGTGAAAATAAGAAAGAAACCGTTCGTTTTTTTAGAAAAAAACATTTTCTAGCTTTAAGCATAACCATTTTTTTCAGATCATCACATTTTATAAAGTTTTTTAACCCCTTTTCGTGCAATCGTTTACTTTAGAATTTAAGGAAATGCTTTTACGAAATGTGAATTTTTTTAAAGAAAAAATTATTTTTAATCATAGGGTAAAGAATCTGGATTAAGTGAAATAATGATTTGAATTTAATTCTAGTAACTTAGAGAACTTATTCGTTTCATATGCAGTGTTTGCTATTTACAAGAGAATTGACAAAGAAGTAAACGTATTCTGGAAATGGAAATGTCTGCTTTAGTTAACCTAAAACACTTACAGCCTATCTAATCTGTGCAGGAAATATAATTAAAAAGTTGCTATTATAGATCCTTTCTCGCTTTTTTTGGTCAAACGTCTACTTTTTACTCATGAGGCTTTATTGTATTTATTTATTTCTCAGTTAACTTGAATATTAGTTAATCATCAATTATTTCTAGGATGCATTTAGGGTGAAAGCTAAAAGGAGAGCTGACTAAAATACGAGATCACACTGTAAATAGAATGAAAATCATATATTTGATTATTTTTAATAAAATTCTTTTCGACATTCAAGGCAGCTTCTTTTTTAGCTCATACTCTAACACCTTAGAGTTAATTGTCAATTAACTAATCTTCAAGTTAACTTAACACTGTGAAACCGTCCGTTTGACTATGCCAATGATAAAAACACTAACGCTCTTTATTATATGTTGTCATTCTATATACAACATTTTTACCTGCTCTCACCGGACTTTCACTGTTTTTCGCCAATTATATTTTATTTCTTAATTCCACCAAATTTGTGTCAATAAACGCAAAAAATTACTTTAAAACTGAAAAGAACTAAGAATTAAAACAAAATTTCAGGATTATCCATTTATTTCAAACATTAGAGATAACACGTGGTCAGAAAATCTAAGAATTGAAACAGTGATATCGCTTTTTACAAAAAAAAAAACAATAGTTTTACATAGATCTAGCGTTGATTCTTGTATAGTCTTTTCAAAGTTTCATTTAACAATTCGCTATAATATTTTGGAATGTGCTAAACCTAAAATGAAAACTGAAAAATTTTTATACAACTATTTTATCTTTTTTGTAAGCGAAGTAAAGAAAAGTTTTCAGTAGACTGAACATTTTTTTATATTTGGCTTGGAATTGGTTATTGCAACTCTTCTCAGTTTCTTGATCGCGGACGTACTACAGGCAGTAATTATGCTGAACACTCTGGGCGTCAAAATGTCTAATTTACAACAAAAAAAACATAAAAACATACTTCATATTGCTGTCAAGTATCTTAAGTTTGATATACAATTTCATCATTAAAACGTTCCTTATATTTTACACGAATAATTGCTTAGCTTTTAAACCCTCTTAGAAGTGGGCTTGAATATCACAAAAGAGTGATAGCAAGCCGAGATTCGAGCTTGGTTGATTTCATCTTAATTTTAAGAAAGCAAAAAAAAGACTGAAACATTTTTAAGTCCTGTTTTTTATATATGACTTCACAATTTAAACTTATTAAGATAATTTCTAAGTTTTTAAGATGGATAGCTTGACATTTGCTGTCGGTGCGTATGCGTGAATTTTATATTCTTTTATTTTAAAAATATAGCCTCAGTGCTCAAAGTTTCAAGTATATTTAACTACATATTTTTACAAAGTTTATTGCAAAATTGTTTTAAATTTGAATCTAATTAATGAAATGAACTTTTATTCTCATTTCTAGTGAATTTTTAGTGTAAGAAACTAAACAGCCCCTTTCAATATTTAAGAAAAAACTGTAATGAAAAAACTTTGATCAAAATAGATACTTCTATGGATCGAAAGGCAAATCTCTTACGAACTGAATTTGTAGACTGTTGAATGGAAGGAACTTTGTAAAACACGATAAAATTATCAAAAATTTCAACAGTCTACCGATTTTCTTTTTAGAATTCCCAAAATGTAATTTTTGACAACATTTTCGATGATGAAATTTAAAGACTTGCAATTAATTACTACTAAATAATATCTGTCATATAACCCCCAATGACAGCTACTTCTTCAAAAGGTTAAAAAAAATAAGCAAATCAGGAGATTATTGGAAAAAATAAAGACAAATTCTTCTATAAAATAGAAAAATAAATGTTTGTGTACTTAATAATCAAAAGGGATTATATAAAAGAATAAAGAATAAATTTGAATTTTGATTTTTTTCTCTTATTTTGGCTCATTCTGGAATTTTTTGATTACGTAATTTCATTTTCTTTATAACTTCTTTAAAATATCCTAATATATATGCTTAGCCTGAAGTGTGGGAGGAGTATGCTTATGATAAAAAAATTTATTTTAATCTTGAAATTAGTGCTTTTCAATAATTATAAGAACTCGAATATTGTAAAATTTTCTGTTCAATTAAAAGATTTTATTATTAAAGCAGAGTCTTTGAACAATTGCACATTAAATCCCATTTGGAGATTCTATATCCGGAGTATATGATTTAACCAAATCAAAAAATTATTTTTAGTCTCAATTAAAAATTATTATCATTGCTATAATATTTTAGAAATGTGCTAAGCCTAAAATGAAAACTCAAAAAATGTTTATAAATTCATTATTAAAATATGAATTTAACAATAACAATGAAAACGTAACTAAATAATAATATGATAGATAAAAAACTTATCGAATTTCAAGCATATCACTTGATATGGCATAACCTTACAAAATAAAATATAAAAAAATCTAGTGTAAAAATTATAAATTTAATTTATAAGTCTAATTTTCATTCATTTAAAAAAAACCGTAACTAAAACTGCTTACCCGTGTTACAATCACCATACTTCCGCTTCATTGACTCTAATATGAGATAATCAATTATCACTGTAAAAGAAATAAAATTAATTATTAAATAAAAATGAGTGCAGTAAGGTTTTATTATCGTAAAAAACAACAACAAATATTAATGGAATTCGGCGTCTGATAGTCTAATTTGTCTTTTGTTAAAATGGATATAGAAGATTTATAATCAAACCAAAAACAAAAAAAAAATTAAATAAAACAGTTATTTAGAAACCAAAACACAGCCTGATTAGCAATTTGTAGGTCTTACAAACTGTAAAAGTATGATAGCAGATCGTACGAGTTAAGATTTTTAAAATTTTGAATGAATTCAAATGTTTAAATTAATTTGCAATGTTTGAAACACCAAATTTTCTGAAAGAATGACATAATTGAATGTCCGACATTCCCATATAGTGTAGCTCGGATATATATATATATATACATATATATATTTCTATTTACATTATTCAAAAAGTAAAGTCATGAGTGCTTTATAAATAAACAAAAAAAAATGGAGTTAATGGGTTTAAGAGAACACAAACGTGTGTCGATAAGATTTATATCAGACAATTATTTAGATAAGAATTTTTGTTTTTAAATGAGTGGATCACGATATGAATCACCTGGAAATATGATTTTTAATTTTCTAAATTTAATTTGAATTTTACTTTAAATTCTTTTTTACAAATGTGAGGACAATGGTAAATTAATATTCTGAATAAGTTTTTCTGGAGGTAAGTATTAAATACATAAAGGTAAGTAAATTCTAATTACATATGAACTTCAGAAAATTTCGTCTTAAGGGGAGAGTAACGTTTTTAAACTTTTATTTTTTTTTTTGAATGGAAAACTTTTCAAGAATATTGTACAAAAATCGGAGCAAAACTGACGAAGATACAGCGGTAAGTTTTGCTACCTGCCCGACAGTAAACATTCTATCAAGCAAACTTTGAAATGTTTTTCATACAACTCACGTTTTCAAAGTCGGTGCACCTCATAACTTTAAAACTACTACACCGATCCTTTTGAAACACTCTTTTTCTACATAATTTACATGGTAGAGCTGGATAGTTTTTTTCAAATTTGTTAATATTTTTCATATTACAATAACAAATTAACCGATTATTATGCAAAAATACTTCAAAGTATTCCCAAAAAGAGAAAAATTGAAATTCTGAAAAACGCTTCCAGCGTTACCTGGGGGAAGCGATTATCTAACGAAATAACTTTGATTTTTTTATTTCAGATGATCCAGCCTGAGGGGCACCGCAATTCTCCTTTTTCTCGAGATGCTTCTAAATAACTGCTGCCATTGCAGTATTTTTGAATATTTATTCATGAAAATTTCACATAATATTTTTCAAATGTTATGCTTTAATGTACTATATTTTAAATAAAAAGATTTTAATTGTGTCTTCAAAAATTATAACTAAACTATACTCTGTTTTATTTTCACAATAAAATCCCCATATAACGTTAGCAATGAATCTCCAAAGTTCCATTTTTACTTAAAAACTCGCCATTGTATGTACATATTATCCGAAATAAAAATATTAAAATGAGTTTATTAGATAAGATGTTTCACGAGATGAGATGTTTTGAGTTTTTTCGTAAATTTTCAATAACTATTTAAATTTAAAAAATCGATTTTCGTTAAAAATATCTAAAAAAATTTTAAATTTTTAATAAAAAATTATTAAACAAAAAGAAATATTTTAATGGCAGAGCCTATTAATTTATGTCCAGAGCCAGTGTATGAAGTTTTGCAAGTATCTGTACCTTAGATTTTGAATTACAGTGGACAACGACTTAAATAATAACAATTTTCAAAAAACACTTTAACCAGTTAAACTTGAAATTTAATTTAAAAAACCCCATCACAGTGTGTGGAACTGAAATCAAGTGATGACATGTACACACGACAAACGCAGGGCAAAATGGTCCTATTACAAATTTTAAGAAAAACGAAAAACTACCTTTTATTAAGGAGAAACTTAACAATTTATTTCTGCAAAAGTTTTTGTTATTATAAACTTAAAAATTCTCAAATAATATTAAAATAGTTTTCATAGTCAATGGTAGCTTCCGAAAGGTGAAAAAAACAGGAAAAAAACGTACCTTTTTTTCAAGCTGCCGACATTTTGTACAAAAAAACTTTTTTTTGGAAAAAGCTCTTCGTAATATCATAGTTACATTCCTTTTGTTGAAGAATTAAGAAAGATTTTGTTCTTCAGATTGCTAGGAGGGCTGGAATCGTGCACACCAGGACACAACTTTCTTTTTAAAAGCCACCACTTTGCAAGCTTGTAGTATTTTCAATTGTGATTTTTTGTTCAATATTATTAATTTTTTATATTTTCAAGGCATTAATAAACCAAAAATAAAAAACATTTAGCTAAAAGTATTTATTGGTTCTTTTTTATGGCGTCCGAAAGAACACCCAAAATTCGAACGCCTAAACTAGTAGACTCCCGTAAATAAAGCTCTTTTTTATTTCCTTTCATTTTCTATTAGGGTTTTTTTGTTAATAACTAATGTTATTAATAATTGTTTTCAATTTCTTTATATGAATAAAAAATAAAAAATTAAGATAAACATATGCATTACGAAGAAAAACAATGTTTAATAAGAAAATGCGCATACAGTGGAGTGCAAAATGAGGTGGGGCGCTTCGAAAATTATTTTTTTTTTAATATAAGGAATAGTTTCTCCATCAATTAAAAAATTGTTTTTTATTTAAAATTAGACGGTGAACACAATGGTAAAAAAAAGAACTCGCTACAAGGTGGTTATCACAGTTAAAAATCGATATAAACAATTCATTTGTTAATAACAATTAAAATTTGTTAATAATTTTTTTTGAAATATTTTTTTTTTTAAATTCAACCCTTTAACTGTAAAACAAAAAAAACTAAAAGCTCCTAGCCTCAATAAAACCGAAGTTATGAATTTTTAAAAACTACTCTTCAAGCCAAAATCACGAAATTCTCAAAACTTTGACCCCCTCCATTTTCTAAAAAAAATTTTTTAAAAAAAAATCCTCGAACACCCATATCTTTTTTTTCATTGCTAAGCCCGTAAAAAAAAAGTCAGCCAAATCAAAAATGTGTCGGCCAATTTTTGTCGATTTTTGTTCGGTTTGTAAAAGAATGCCCCATTTTTCAAAATGAATTTAGCGATTAAGTTTTAATTTCAAAAAAACAAATTAGTTTACAATACATCACAAATTTTCGAAGTTTAAAGATTTAATTAAATTCAATTCTGTGTATTCTCTATAAAATTTTCGAAAACTTGGGACAAAAAAATAAACTATTGAAGACAAATAAAAGCTTGCATATATTCCTTATACCCTTTAAGAATTAATTTTTAATACAGTCGCAATTTTTGTTGCAACTGAATTTGATTTTAAAAATTAACTTCTTAAAATATAATTTTTTCTTTAATGTATGTCAAAGATTTCCGTGCATTTAATCCAACTTGTGGCAGTTAATATATCCGGTTTATTTTTCTTTTATCTAATTATCATTTTTATTTTCAGGGCAAATTAATTAATTTGAATGCAATTATGTCGTTGAATTTTTTTCAATGAAGTCCAAAACTTGCTTTATCAGCTAAAGACAAGACTTTCAAACTACTAAAATAAAAAAAGCAAATAAACAAACAAGCAATACATTAAAATTCTTCCCAAGTTTAATGATTTGAAATACAAATTAAACAAACAGAGTTGTTTTTTATGGAAATCAGTTCTCTAAGGGATATCAGAAATATTAAATAACGGGTATCACGTCTGTTAGTTTTTCAACTACTAACTTCATTGTCAATTAGCAAATGTCATGATCTTCAAATAAAAACTATGGCAAATTTATTTATGGATTCCTTAACAATACAATTGTACATTTTAGTAGCCATGTTGTCGTTAATTTGTGCTTAAAAGAGAAAATGGAATTTTTTTCCGCTAAAGTATACTTTTATCTGAATCACATTTTATCTGTCATATTTTATGCTTGAAAAATACTCATATTATTCACAAAGAACCACTCCAGATGTTGGAAAGGTTAGCGTTTAGTAGCAATTATGGACTGGCGGAGTACATGGATCATTTCTTTACGAAGATGAGCATTAAAAAGCCATTAGAATTAATTTTGAGCGTTTTCAATGCATGTTAACCAACTGTTGATAACCGAAACTGAACAAATCGTATCTAATTGATTTTTGATTGATCAGATTGTTAAGATCAAAGTTTGCCAATTCTTTCACTTCTCGAAATTCTGATCTGGATCTTGGGATTTAATACCGTTAAACTACTTGTTATTGAAATTTGTGAAAGCTAAATTTTATATCAATGTTTCACGAACAGTTCAAGGTCATGAACATAACATTAAGCATGAAATTGAGGCTATTGTAATGTTAATTTTGCAAAAATTTATCGAAAATTTTAATATTCAAATCTCTAAAAATATTCGTTGCTATCACATGAACCATATTGTTTTTTAATTATAATTGTAACTAATGCAACTTTAATTTTCAATAATTATTAAAAAATTTCATTCACAAAAAATTCGTCTAATTTAAGTTTAAAATAAAAACTAACAGATGCGACATCCTATTACATATAAGCAAAATTGCTGCCATTTTCTTTTAAAGCAAGCTAGTTTATTTTAGTTCATGTATCCCGTCGTTAGCTAGTACAATCTGCCAAGATTCTGTCAGCTTATCAATTACCCACGGTAATTTCTTTTTGATGGCTCTCCGCCATGTTGAGGATATAATAAGCACTTTTGTAATTCTTTAATCCTTTGTTCTAGTGTTTGAATCCTATTACGTAGATTTATCCTTTAAGCTTGTTGCAAAAGATATTGTTTTTTTGATACGGAATCTATTATTTCCGTGGCGGAGTTACTTACAGCAAGAGCTAATGCTGTTAGACCAGATGTTGCTACCTCGAGCTGTATTTTATATACAAATCAATCTGTTTGTCAATCAAAAGTTAGAGATTGCAAGCCTTTTATTTAGGTAGCTTATTTAAGAAGCCTTCATTGTTACTTTTGCCATCTCCAAACCTTAGCACCTTATTCTTATTTCAATAATTGTGGATCTCATTAAGCGCCCCATGTTACTATACTTACTTCAGTTTTGTAGCATATCTGCTGTATTTGTCCTGAAATCTTCTTTGGGTCACTCATTGCTAATGTAGCAATATGCCGAGGTACTTGATTTTTTTCTTTTTTTTTGTGAGGATTCCCTCTCCAAAAGGATGTAATTTCATTCTCTTACTCTCGGGCACTCACTTTCTTTCACATCAAAGGAATTTTTAAAGCAGATTAGGATGTATTAGGAAGATTTTAAAGCCCCATTTGCACAGGACCCCTCAAATCTCAGTATAAGCAGATTCTGTTTTAAAAACTGTGCATCCCCCCATAGCTTATTTGAAAAATATCATCCGCATATATGAGAAAACTAATGTTATAGTTAGGATTTATACTATTAAACCTGAAATTAACTATTTATTATCTGACATACCTAGCCGTATTGGATATATCGTGTATAAAAAATAATCAATAAAATTATGCAATTTACGAAAAACAATTCACAAAAAAGTGCCGACAAAAAATTTTACAAGTCATTTTTATTTCAACAAAAAAGTCAGACAATAATAGAAGTACTTTTTATAAAAACAATTTTTAACATAACAGATCCAATATAATCCTAATATTTTCACAAAAAAAGTAAACATTGGTAGATAATAATAAAAACATTGAGAATTGAAAGAAAAAAACTAAACAAGCTTTGAAGATAACACTCACAACCTTAAAAATCATAAAAAAATGGAATGACAAAAAGCGTTATCTGCCAATTTAAGAAAAAAATTAACAGGTTTTTTATTGTAGTACTTGTATATTAAAATCTTTTGTATTTATTATTAAAACAAAATTATCTAATATTGGCAGCAATTAAAAATATGATCATAGTTTTTGCTGTCGAAGCTTTTAAATTTTTCGTACGAAATTCAATAATAAGATTTTAGTTTAGTACAGCTGGGAATACACATTGCAGAATTTTGCTAAGAAATTTACTAAATTTGTTTTAATTTTTCTATAATAAGAGAGGCCTAGAAACGAAGATAATAATGAGATAAATAACATTGAAACTGTTTAGGAGTAAGATAATTTTCTGTATTATTTGTGCAACATCTAATCTTGACAGTTTTGGGTTTTGATGTAATGAAACTAAGTAAAAATCTAATTATATGCAAGTTAATTTAACGTATAAATGGGAAGGTGAGTATTATATTTAAGCAGGTTTTTTTAATCTGCAGAAATGTCAGCATCGTATACCATTAGCTCTGTTCTATATCTATCTCTTCTATATATCTCTAGCTTCATTTAGCTAGAATAATGTTAATCAAACAAATTAAATAAAGCAATATCCAAACAAAAACTAATCGAATACAACAAACAAAATAATAAATCGAACCAGGAAGACTATCTTGGTCTACTTGATATATTATTTTTATTGCAAGATTACTGCATTTTGTTTAGTGAATTTTTAAATATTCCACCACCATGCTATCTTTCCCATCAACAAAAGCTACACTACATGATCTAGAGATTAGAATATCTGTAGTTTTGCCATAAAGCCTGACACACAAATAAAATATTTAAATTTTTAATAAAACTATATAAAATAATATATATTTACGCGTCTACGTCGATAATAATCAAAATAACATAGTAAATATTTGAAGCATGTTTTAACCAACTAGTGTTTATTTTACTTTTAAAAATTAAAATTATTTTCAGTAAAAAGCACAACAAGGATAATTAATTTAATTTTAATATTTTTGCTAAATAAATAAATAATAATTTTGTTTAAAAATACAAATATTAGGGGGATCGAAAAGTAATCATAATTTTGTTTGATGACGAAAAATTATTTACTTTTTAAAGACATCTTAAATGTTAATCAACAAAATAATTTACATAATTTTCTGACACTTTTTGCCAATATAAAGGCAGCTTTTTTTTGGTTTTTAATTGAAAAGCTTTTCAAATAGCGTTTTCACTTCTCCAACATTGGTAAATTTTTTAACTTAATGTTTGCTCAATCGATCTAAAGAGGTGATAATTTGACGTCACGAAACCAGACGAATAGGATGGATGAGGTAAAAGTACAACCTCAGCTTCCGTATCTTTTCCTGTGTTATACTTGTAGCGTTAGACCTCACGTTATAAAAACAGACAAGAAAAGATCACTTTTTTTCACTAGTTCTTGTTTCTTTCATTCACTCGATTTGTTGACAATACACTGTAACGGTCTGACCAGATTCAAGCAATTCATATTGTATGATTTCAGAAAAATCCTATCACACACAAACAGGGGCCTTTATCATTAGTAATGGTCTAGTTGTCGGAACAGGTGTATTAACTGAAGAAAACCCCTGTCTCTTTCGTACAGGATTATTTAATAGCATGAACTTCTTATCTCCAGTTAAAATTTGTTTCTAAAATGGATCAGTTTTATGCCGAAAAAAATCAAACGCACAGATCATATGCTGTACAATTTTCCAACGCGACGAAAATGATCTAAACTAATCTAACAACTTAAGCACAATCAAGTAAAAAAATAAAATGATGTAATTATATTTACAGCTTTAATCAACCAAACCCATCAAATATATAATTATGCTTTTTATGTGTAATTTAGCATTTCTATCCCTGTTAAAAATAAGTCAAAGTTCAAATGTTAATAATATAAATTAATATACGAAATTATGCAATACAAAACTGTTATGAGATTGCGCACAAGGCTACACAAAAAAAAGGAATTATATATATGTATATTTGGTTTCTAGTACAAATTTAAAATGCATCCGCTCTTGTTTTGACCCCTTTCGAGGAGAAATAATAAAGTCACGTGAAAAAGATATGGCTTAAAAAGATATCAGTGGGGCACCTAAAACAACCAACTTCTATACTTATTACATTTTTTTTAAATTCCACAAAATTCAACCTGTACGTATAGGATTTAATACGATTAAATCTCAAAAGGAAAAAAAATAGCACATTGTGCCAAATCGTGGTGGTTATTATTTTTGCTTCAAGAAATTTACCAAAGAGAATATTTTACTCATCTCTCTCCCTCATTAATCCATTTTTTTTTTAATCTTACATTCCAATAATTATATTTCCTCTTTTTTGGTTTCTTTTAGTAAAAAAAGCATAAGAAAAAAAAATTATTTCTTCAAACAAACAAAGCTTGACTTAAATATTGTATTTACCCTATTTGTTTTCTTTTTATATTTTTGGTATAGTTGTTTTTTATATTCCTTATTCTTAATATTATAATTCTTAAAATCAATATTTAATTATTCTTAAGCATTAACACACAACAAATTCTTAACTTAAACCAGCTCATAAAAGGTGAATGCACTTTTACTTATTTAAAACCAATTCAAAAATTTAATTTGCACCTGTTTCACTTGTTTAGTTGGGCTTAATAGTTCTAATTAAATGAAAATTTTTTAGTTTTGTAAGGTAAAGGCACTTCCACGTATTCCAAAATGAAAAACTTGTTAGAGCCGACCCAATTAATAAAAAATAACGTCCACACACTAAAAGACTTCTCAATCAACTAAACGTAACATTGCAGAGATTTGGATTTTTTAGCAGGTTTTTTTTTAAAGTTGAAGAGTTAAAAGCAGGTGAGCACAACTAACTTCATTCACAACCAAAAAACTTTCACGTCAGCGGTATTTAACCGGCGCATATATGTTAATAAATTAAAAAACGTCTAAATTGTGATATTTTATTACAACATTTTTTTGTAATTATGTTCATTCATTTATAATAGTGCAAAAAATATATAACATTCATATTACAGGTAAATAACTGCACCTTGGTTTTTTTCAAAGACAAGAAACATTTAAATCTTCTTCTTTCTGCTGAAGACAATGCAGCATCTAATGCGTTCATAAATTAAACTGAAACTTGTCAAATCTCAAATTAAATGGCACACAGGGCTCTTATGCCTGGGACTCACTAGCGCTTAGCGGCACAAAATTTAGTGCTAAATGCTAATGGGTCCATTAGTCTCCAGTGATGTTCCACTTCAATGGTATATAAAAAAAACTCTCCATTTTTACTGTGCTAAGTCGTCTCCACACGCTAAGCGCTAGTGAGTCCCAGGCATTATACAATATTATTTTATTGCAATAAAGTGTAAAGGGCACCCTAGACTATCAAGGATCCTTGATCAAAGTCACCTTGTTCAAGTAAACTTGATAGTTAAGGGAGATTTGGTCAAGTATAAATGACAACTTTGAAAAATTTTCTTCAAAGTTTTTGACAGATGTAAATTTTATTGAGCAAAGCTTCAAAAGAACTCACATGCTATTTTTAATTAATAAGAGAAAAAAATATTCGAGTTTTTTTTAATATAAAATGTTTTTAAATAAATAAATTTACATTTACAACAAAATATATAAAAAAAAACATCAAATTAACATATCTAAAACTGATCGAAGCTCAAATTTCCTTGATCAAGTAGACTTGATAGTTAGGGGCAAAATTTCTAGCAACTATTTGAGCAAATTTTGCTCACACTCCATCAAGTCTACTTGATCAAGGATCCTTTTGATAGTCTAGGGTGCCCTTAACATTATTTATTAAAATATTTTTTGGTTGGCACACACAGAACACAATATATATATATTAACAAACTGTTATGCTGGTTTCATTTTGTACATTATACATTTAATAAGTTGTGAGTGGAATAAAGTATAACATTTTGAGATTTTTATTATATTTTAAAAATGAATCGCGATTTGTGGAAATATAAAGTGTTGCATTTTGCAAATTATACAATATTTTACTCAAATGAAATGTCAAACCTCATAAATGTAGGCTACGTTTGTGTATAAGAAGTAAAATATTGTATAAGACTAAAAATATTACATTTGAGAATCTAATATTATTTTATTACGTAAAAATTTCAGAGTATATGTAAATGCATAAAAGTTTTTTCGTAATAAAATTTTATTATAATATTTTTCTTTGTCCCTATCATTTGTGCATTTTTTGTTTCGATCAAAAATTACTTTACAAATTGGTAATATTTTTATTAGCACTTTATGTTTTTAATAAGTGATATATGTTTTAATGATTATACTATAAACACCTTTTGCTTGATTTGTGAAACGCTCACGGTTATATTTAACCGACGTTGGTAATGCAGCTCGTCAATCGATAAGACTGACACTTGATAAAAAAATTGTCAAAAAAAAAAATAGTGGGTTGCGATTTTCTTCATAAATTTTCGATTTTCGTCTTAAACCGGAAACCTTTTTAGTTTAGAAAGACTAAGGTAAAAATTGCTATCTCTATGCAGATACAGCACAATAAGACTCATTCATATTCAATTTACTTGTAAATAAATGCTAGAAACTTTTATCGACTTTTCAAATATACACCTATTTTTGCAATTTAACTTTATTAAATTAACTTATAGTCAGTATCTATTAAACTATCACAGTTGTAACCATCAAAAATAATATTTAATTAAATATTCTTTGCGGTTAAGTTCTTGTAGATTTTTGAACAGTCATTAATTTAATTGTGAATCGGTTTTTTTAGGAAAAGTGAAAAGATTTATTTAAAATGAATTCTGCTACTGATCCTTGGATGATTACACCACGTGAACGACTTAAACATCAGGAACAATTTAAATCATTGCAACCTCAAGGAGGGATAGTAACTGGTACTCAAGCTAAAGGATTTTTTCTTCAGTCACAATTACCACCTATAACTTTAGGTCAAATCTGGTATGAAGATTATTTTTGTATAATAATTCTACTTTGATATAGTAGATTTAATATTTATAAATATTTAAGAAATAATAAAATAGTTTTATTTAATTTTAAAACTATTATAATTATCTAATACTTAGGGCTCTGGCAGACACAGATTCTGATGGAAAAATGAATATCAATGAGTTTAGTATAGCCTGCAAACTAATTAATCTAAAATTACGTGGTTTTGAAATTCCTAAGACACTTCCACCGACACTTCTAGCTTCACTTTCTTCTGCTGGCAGTACACCAACATTGACACCGACCGGAGGAATGAGTCCAATTGATCCCTTAAAACCTCCTGGAGGGGTTGTTCTACCAAATATGCCACAAATAATTCCTCAACAAGTTATTAGACCGATTCCACAGGGAATCATACCACCTCTTCATAATAATTCAATGATAACTGCATCGAATACTGTAGGTCAATCTATACCTTTGATGACGGCACAACAAATAAATCCTTTAAATCAAATACCAATGACAAATGTACCCATAATAGCTCCAAACCAACAAGCTATAGTAATGCAGCAGAATGTTATGCCTCTGACTCAAGCTACTAATATTACTTCACCCACCAGTGTTGTAGGTTCAAATATATCAGTACCAACTACTCCTTCCCAAGTAATTCCTACAAGTTCAAAAACGAAAATGGAAAAAAATCATTCGATTGAAACTCCGTAAGTTCACTGCTCTTTGGAAAATTTATGCTTTATTGAAATATTGTAATTTTTTATTTGTGTGTAGGCAGACGAATTGGGCTATAAAAGGCCCCGCCAAACTCAAATATACACAATTATTTAACACAACGGATCGTACACGAAGTGGATATTTGAGTGGAGATCAGGCTCGTAATATAATGGTACAATCAAAGCTTCCAAAATCAATTCTTGCTCAAATATGGGGCTTGTCTGATATTGATGCTGATGGTAGACTTAGCTGTGAAGAATTCATCCTTGCAATGTATCTTTGTGATAGAGCGCTAGCTGGAGATAAACTTCCAGTCACATTACCACCCGAATTAATACCTCCGACATTCAAAACGACAATATCACGTCGGAGTTCAGTGTCAAACTCACGACATGGTTCAATTTCAAGTTCACGACATGCTTCAATTTCATCTCAGGGAGCTGTAGAACCTGATCCTTTAGCCGGATTACCACAAAGTTTGTGAAAAATTATAAATATGATTTATATATATATTTTAATTTATGAAATTTTAGCTTCATTTGAAGATAAACGAAAGGAGAATTACGATAAAGGACAAGCAGAACTAGATAGAAGACGTAAAGTTTTAATGGATCAACAGAGAAAAGAACATGAAGAACGTGAACGAAAAGAGAGGGAAGAGTCAGAGAAAAGGGAAAGAGCACGCTTAGAGGCAGAAAGAAAACAACAGGAAGAATTGGAAAGGCAATTACAAATTCAACGTGAGATTGAACAAGAAAAAGAAGAACAACGAAAACGGGCATTAGAAGCTAAGGAAGCAGCGAGAAAGTAAGTTTTATGACTATATTTCATTAAGAAAGTTCTGATTTACTTAATTATATTCAGAGAATTAGAAAAACAACGTCAACTAGAATGGGAAAAACAAAGAATACAAGAAATGCAACTTCAAAGACAGCGTGAACAAGAAAAAGTTCTCAAATTAAAGGCACAAAATCAAACCCTTAACATAGAATTGAGTACACTAAATGAAAAAGTAATTAATTAAATTTTAAAATATCAGTTGAGTTAAACTAAAAATTTTTTCTTTA
The DNA here is from genome assembly GCA_947359355.1 of Acrocera orbiculus. Classification (NCBI taxonomy): domain Eukaryota; kingdom Metazoa; phylum Arthropoda; class Insecta; order Diptera; family Acroceridae; genus Acrocera; species Acrocera orbiculus. The sequence goes on from OX375757.1 coordinate 9,225,696, forward strand.
AAATTTAAGATAAGAGAACTTTCACAAAGAATTTGTGATACAAGGGGCGGTGTTACAAATGTTAAAACATTTATTGATGGAATGAGATCAACCAGAGATCAACAAGCATCAGAAATGTCACAACTAAAAGCTCGTATCAAAGAACAAAATCACAAATTATTGCAATTGACACAAGAGAAAGCCAAATGGGATGCTAAAACTAAAAGTATACAAGCTACTGACAGTACTAATCAAGAAATAATGAACGCTACCTTTTCAAACAAACAGGTGAAGGGACATTTATATATTAGTTTTGGGGGTTATTTTCGTGTGCTGCACGAAATTTTAAGATTTTTCGGAGAATTTTTTTATTTTTAATCCAACCATTTCGAACATATTGAATTTGCTAATTCTTTCTTTATCGTTCTTTCAAAGAACAAAAAATTTCAATACTTTTACTTTTTATATAAAAAACGAAGGTTTAAAAAATTTAAAAGTAAAATAGTCTGCTTCACATGGAAGTTATTGGTTTTTTAAATAGTGTTTTAAAATTTTAGCACAATAGATTTCTTTGAAAATTGTGGAGCGTTTGAGTAAATGTTTTTTTCCAGAAAAACACGTTTAAAGTCTTAAGAACAGAATTTTCATAGAAAATTTATACTACGGCTACGTTTGATGCAATAAATAAACCCTCATCTTCTCTGTAGGCATCGCTTTCGAAAAATATTTTTTTAAATTCCTAATAATAGCTTGCTCAAAAACCTTCAATTGTTAATAAAATCTTTTCTATTCATCCAATCAAGCTCAAATAAGTTTTGTTGTGTTGGGAGTGCATGACAATTGATGTTAATTAATTATATTTAATAAACTAATTTTTAGTTTTATATGAGAGAAAAACTTCAGAAAATTGAATGCAACGAACTACGATTTCTGAATTCCGAAAAAAGAAAAAACAATCTCAAGTAGGAATATAGGAAGGAATACATTTTAGTATTAGCTACAGCATCCCGGCTGATTTGGTTTAATATCATTTCTTTAATTTTTAAAACAGGCGTAAACTCTTCATTAAAAATACATGCCTATTTCCATGTTCCACAATATTCTCGATAAAGATGTGCTTTGGAGCCAAATTCCATACATGTTTTTTTTTTTATTTTGCTACCATATTACTTAATTTTTATTTGTTTTTCTTGCTACAATGTTAACCTATACGCTTCTTATATCAGAAAAGGAATGGAAAATAAAAGTAAAATTCTTTTAAATTTAAAACAATAAACTAGTCTACGAATGATATTTGGTAATCATTTTGTATTGGTACTTCATGTGCTATAACTTCGTTAATGACTATAATTTCAGCCTGAAGTTTTTACAGTATATTTTTAAGAAATTTTAATTTCAAAATATCTCAATTTTTAAAACTCTAAAACCTATGTAATTCTTTGAGTAAAAGGGAAGTTAACTAAAACTTAAAAACGAACATTTTAAAAATATATTCATTACATTTTGTTGTTTCAGATTGTTATAAAACAATTAAAAGATAAAATTGTTGATATTAAAGAAAACATCAAGTTAAAAAAGGATGATATCGATTCACATGATATTCAACTTACTGATATAAAAACTGAACTTGAAGATTTAATAATTAAATGTGAGGAATTATATGCTACATATGATATCCATAGAAATCAAGTTCTAGAAATCAAAAATAATAAAAAGAATGAATCATATAATTCAGCTTGGGATACAGCAGCGAATACTTGGCCAGTAGATAATCCAAATGATAAATTTAGTTCTCAAATAATAAGAAATGATACAGTTGAACAAACAACAGGTTATACCAAATACGTAGCTATTTATGAGTTCTTTGCACGAAATGCGGATGAAATAACATTTCAGCCAGGTGATGTAATATTAGTACCATTAGAGCAAAATGCAGAGCCTGGATGGCTGGCGGGTGAAATAAATGGCCAAACAGGCTGGTTTCCGGAAACTTATGTTCAAAAAATGGAATCATCAGATTTCACTACAAATTTGACAAGTTCTAATATTGAGGATAAATTTAGTGACAATAATCATAAATTAGAGTAAGTAAATAAATAATTAAAATAATACAAATAGAAAAATAAATATATTATTTACTAGAAATCAAGAAGATATACCTGCTCAGCCAGAATCAAATGTTATCCCAACTGCAATAAATGAAAATACTTCATATAATGATGAGAATGGCTCATATTATATTGCTACATATCCGTATCAGTCAAGTGAAATTGATGATTTAAATTTCGATGCTGGAGAAATAATATTAGTTACCAAAAAGGATGGTGATTGGTGGACAGGTGTAATAGGCAGTAGAACAGGAATTTTTCCATCAAATTATGTACAAAAATCAGAAACTGGAACTGCTATAACTGAAAATACCATAGATAAAGTAAATCATTTTTTATCAAATGTATATAATTAAATATTGACCTCTTTTTTTATTATTAACATTTCTTTAAGTCGGTAGCTTATTTATTTATCAAATCTTATAGAATTTGATTATTTTCTCTCTTTATTTTTGTTTGTTAATCTTTAAGAACTATTTTTAGTTGAAGAAAATAACTTCTAGATTCCCCAGTAAATCTAATCGTTTTATTAGTTTTGTATTTTATCTTTCTATTGTAATCTTTCGAATGATATTTCATATTATTACAATTTAGATCAATTCTTGACACATTAGCTTTCATAACACACTAGCTCTCTGATAAATATTTTATAGGTTTTAGGTTTTTTACTTTATTCTACAGCCGCACAAGAGAAGTTGAATATAACAAAAAGAGCAAATAAAGCACAATGTTTTAATTTTTTTTTACAATGTAATCAAACCGTCTTCTAATTTGACATTGTGTAAATTTCCAAAGCAAAAAGAAAGACGTAACAAAATAAATTATAGTTAGAAGTAGTAGGATTCGATTGCTTTTATTTCATTGAGTTTTAAACAATAAAAAAATCAAATTGAATTGCGAACACCAATGTTTTTTACAAATTTTCATACAATTGAAAAAATTTAATTTAATATTTCATTATCAAAAATATTTGTTTTTTTATATTAGATACAAACAAATTTCAAATCTGGTGACTTAAATGATCAAAATTTAGAATTATCTAAAGTAAATGAAGAATTAAAAACTCAAGAAGATTTAGATACAGAAGTTTCACAAATTAATAAACAACAAGAAAATGATGAGCATATACAAGAAACATTCAGTAGGCCGATGTCAAGGACTTCTTCAATGACACCAGTATTTAAATAAGATTCCTAATTTTAACAATTTATTAATTAATATATAAAATTTATAATAGGGAATGCGTGCTAAAAAACCAGAAATAGCACAAGTAATAGCACCTTATGAATCAACTAGTAGTGAACAATTATCATTACAACGTGGCCAATTGATAATGATTAAAAAGAAAACTGATTCTGGATGGTGGGAAGGTGAACTACAAGCAAAAGGAAGACGTCGTCAGATTGGTTGGTTTCCAGCATCATATGTTAAAATTTTACAAGGGGGACGTAATAGTGGTCGTAATACACCAGTTTCTGGTAGTAGAATTGAAATGACTGAAACAGTTTTAGGTAAAATTAAATTAAATTGATTAGAAACTAGAATAAATAATGTTTTTTTATTCATTAATTTTAGATAAAGTAATAGCACTTTTTCCTTATAAAGCACAAAATGATGATGAATTGTCATTTGAAAAAGATGATATTATAAGTGTTCTAGGTCGAGATGAACCTGAATGGTGGAAAGGTGAACTAAATGGTCTTACAGGACTTTTTCCGAGTAATTATGTTGGTCCTTTTGTTTCATCAGGTAAGTCAGTTTATTTTTAAATAAATGGAACAATTATTTCTACCCTTCGCAAACTATTTCACAACTTTTTATGAAAAGAATAACCCCCTAAAACCATAAAAAATAATTAAAATCTTCTTAAATACTATCTTAGAGGATTTTCACCGTTATTAATTTACCCTTATATCCATATGAAATAAATTAATATGGATCTAATTAAGCGGGAAAAAGAAGATAAATTTTGTAACTTTGACAGCTCTAGTGTTTATTTTTCAATAACCAGTTTTACAATTCTTAGTTTACTTGAAGTTTAATTAATCACCATTTATTTCTGGGACGCACTTACAATTAGTATGCAAGCTAAAAGGAGACCTGGCTAGAATGTGAGATTAAATATTGAAACTAATACAAGTGCATGAAAATCATATTTTTATTATTATTCTTTATCATATAAATGTAAATTGTAGTACGCTTAAAATAATATTCTTTTTCATTTTTGAAACAGTTTCATTTTTATCTGTTATTATAAACGCGTCCTAGAATTAACTGACAGTTAACTAAACAACAAGTTAACTGAGCAAAGGGCTACAAAAGTAATTATTACAGAAAAAAAAACTGCCTTTTAGTCGCATTTTGAAATTTTTTGATTATTTTTGTACAGATTTAGAGAGTTGTTCTTTGCATAATAAATAATCTTGCCAAATAAATTATTAACGCACTTAAACACTTAAGTCAATTTTACTAATGCTATTTCTATTTTATAATTTAATCTTTACTTAATAATTTTTATTTAATTAATAAAAAGAAGGCATTGCACGTTTTAAATATCTTAGACTAGGGTCTTTGAAACTTTTATTAGTTTCTTAATTTAGTCCTTTATTTATTTCTAGGAAATGTGTAATATTTTTTAATCACTATGGACAATTGATAATAAGTTTAATTTAAATAATAATATATTTGTAATGACTTAAATATAAAAAAAGTTGACAAATAGCTTAGTTCAAAACCATGTGAATATATTAAATTATAGCAATATAAAACAAAAATAACCTAAAAAAGTTATATGACACATTTTACTTCAATATATATGATATATATATATAAAATTTTCATGAAGAACAATTCCAAAAAAAGTTTTTTCATATTGATTTAAGGTCTAAATTTTTAATTATAATTAGTTTAATATTTATTTAATAAGAGCTACTACTAAAAACTAATTTAAATTTTGTTAATTTTTAATTAAATTAGCATAATAAAATTTTTTAAAATTGTTTAAAAAACGGTTTTTAGATTGGTTTAGTTAAATGGAAAATAATTATAAGTAGAGAAAATTTTGAACTAATTTTCAAAAATGAATTATTGTTAATAAATATCTTCTAGAATTTAATTTAAGAAATATTAGTAGTTTTTATTTTTTTTTTTCTCTTTAAATATTGTTAATTAACATTCCAATTCATGCTTTATTTGTTATTTCAAAAAAAATTTTTGATTTAATTAAATTAGCAAATATTCCTTTTTCAATTGCGTGAGTTTAAAATTTTGTTTAGTTCTATAAACAACAACTATTCAAGATTTAATCAATAATTAATTTAAATTAATCAAGTTTTTAATAACTCTGTTTACAAGATAACTGCTTTGTTCAACTACATATTTTTTTGCTGTTATATTATCTGGGGATAGAATCACTGCAAATTGTAAATCTATTGTAATCCAATGTTTTACTATATTGCAATCAGCTCAATGTGAATTAAAAATATCGAAATAGATTGATCCCATATTTAATTCATCGGGTTAAAGCCAGTTAGTGTTTACAACCTTTAGAAAATCTAATAAATTTCGAATAAGTATAAAGAAAATTAATTTTTAGTGTTTTGATTTATGAATCGAGCTATAATTCGTTTTTCACACTCATATCCTTTTTCATTGTAGAATATTACTTTGTGAAAAGGATGAGCATAGAGCTATTTTGTTATCCATACAAATTTTACCAAAGTTAAGAAAGTTATTATTACGGGAAAGGTTAGCAGGCTTAACCCTAATCGTACCACGATGTAACTCTCAGTCACATTTATAGTTTGAATTTGAATTTTTGTATTATTTCATCTACAAAAAAATTTTTTTTAAATTTTACTTTAAATTAACAATCAAAAATAAAAAAAAAAAAAGCATATGTAAATTTTTAGCTAGTCATAATAATTAAAATCAACTTTTTTCAGTAAAAGTCACATCGTAGAATGACATCGTGTTAGAGATACGTGGTACGATTAGGCTTACAAATTATTTGGGTAGTTTTTTTTTGTATTCAATGGCAAAATATATCGTATTTGTGAAAACTGCTAATATAAGTGCCATTCGCTTTAAGCAGAACTTTATAGTCATATTTTGACTGAATTATATACAAAATGACTTTCTGGATTTACAAGAGGAGACTTAGACGATATACATACTAGGACTCATTACAAAGCTCGAATAATCCTCACCATATCTTTCTATTATCATTTATTAAAAATCTATTATTATATTAGAACTGTTAACTTGAATCAGATTTTGAATTTTAATTTCGAGAAGCTAAAAAAGCTTTTCGTTAAAGTGTTCATTAAGTCTTAACGCTGCCATGTAACTAATTGTTAAATATAGTTATTTCATTTCGCTCACTTACCGTTTATAGTTTAATTATTTTATTTCCTTTCCCATCTAAAATATTTTGAAATATAAGTCGTTTTATATTTAAAAGTAATTAAAAAGAATTAACTTAAATATTTGTTAGTTAATTTGTACAAATGTATTGCATTTGATTATAAGAAAAAATTTAAAAAAATCTTTAATAATTTAGCATTAGAAAAAGAAGCAACTCATTTCAAAAATACATTGAATCTCTTCCTTTTATTTCCTGTTTATATTAAGTTAACAAATATTTTGAATTTAACTAGAATAGTAAAACTAGCCCTAAAATGTAATTCAAATATGCTCGACAATTATCCGAATTAATTTACGAAATACTTAAATATAATTCAACAATTGCAATAATACTATTAATTATAATAAAGGTTTTTTATTAAAGAAAACAAAAAAACACACTTATAACATTAAAATGTTTTAATAATTTACAATGAACAAAAAAAAAATACTCGTAATTAATTTAAATATAAAAGAATAATATAAATATTGTGTGTGTTAATGATTATTAATTAAATTCTATATAAATAAATACATAAAAATTAAAATAATAATTAAATGAATATGCAGAAATATGTTTATAAAGAAAAAGTCGTTAATTTTATGAAATTCCATTTATTCTGCATAAAATATATTGTGCAAAAAGTTAGTCATTTTTAATATAATTTCAATTTATCATAAATAATGCTTATCATAAAAATTGTTTTGAAAAATGAAAAAAAAAAAATTTCAATATGTTTAATGCTTAAAATATTCAAAGAAAAGAAAAATACAAAGATTTAGTCATAATCGATTATAATTACGGTTTAGTTATAAATATTTCAAATTAGACATGTTATTGAAAATTATTTTAAAAAAAATATTTTTTTTCTATACAAACATATCCTTTTTTCATTCCTGATGCCTTGTAGTATCTCATATTATAATTTAAGTACGAAAAGGTGTATTTGTTACAATCATAATATATTAAAAACAAGGAAGAAAACCACATAATCTCGAATTTTGTTTAGTTTATCAATGCAATAAATGTTAGCATTAATAAAAATTACTGTGAAAGTTAATATTTATTTATTAATAATATAACAGTAAGAAATTTGGATGTTTTGTTTTTAGTGAAATATTTCTCAAACCTTAAATTTCGAGAAAATATCAAAACAGTATTATTAATAATACTTTTATAGTATTTTTGGGGCAGTTAATTTTATTTTTAACCTACATTAAAAATTCATACCATACAAAAATGGTTTATATTTTATAAACGGAATTATTCTCAAATTTTCGGATTATAATTTTACTTTTTTTTTTAAGATTTATTATTTTATTATTAATTAAATATTTAAAAATGATAAAATTCTTTTGTTTTTGGGTAATTTCTTGGTAAACAGCCTACAAATTTCTCAAATTCAAGCTGAATATCAATCCATCAATTCTACAAATGGAACAAAAAATCAAAACAAAAAGTAAATATAGATCAAAGTAAGAACAAAAAATTAGGAATATAATTCAACAACAAAAGATAAAAAATAAAAGGTAAGGAATTTAATGCTTTATCTTATATATATAAATAAATTATATCTTAATTCATTTCAGTTTAAACGTTTTACTTTTAACTATATTAATTTTTAATTCATTTTATTTTATTTTTTGACTTTAAATGAAAGTTTTAACAATTTTCTTCGCATCATAAAAATGCTTTTCTAATATTTTGTATGATTTTTTAAGCTTGTTTTGCATATATATTAGAACATTTTTGCCGTTTAACTCAAAGTTGATGCATTAAGCAATCACTAAAACAATTTGGATTTTAGGAGAAATTTTGTTTTCTTTGGTTAAAATGGATAAAGAACTAAAAAGTTTATTTAAAAAGGTGGCTATAGCTTAAGAAGGAAAAGTTCTAAAATAAAATAGTTTTGAGTGAAATCGTAAGTTTTGAGATTGGTTTAGAGCAATTGCACTCAGAAATTGTATAATTTCGAATCGATTAATTTTGTGCTTTTATTTTATCTTTCTAACAATTTCATGAAACTAAATTTTAATTAAAAATAAAATGCAGTTTTTAATACAAAAAAAAAAAAAACAAATTTCAAGAGTTTTGATGAAATTTCAAGTTCTCCTTTCAACCACTTAAGCGCTCATAACTTATATTAGTTTAAAGCTGATTTTATCACCTTCCAAATCGTTAAATTATTTTTGGAAAATTACTACAACTTTAAGGAGAAAAAATTTGTTAAGAAAAAGCATTGGGAGTCAAATCGGAATTTTTAAGCCCGATATGAGGCAGTTGCATGCTAAATTTTTAATGATTTTGAAACAACTAACATTTATTATTTATTTTATATTTGATATGATGTCATTACATTGAATATTTATTAAGCATTAAATACAGATTTTGATAAAAAATAGACTTTGAAGTGTTTACAAAAATCTCTATTTCTTCCTGCAACAAATTTTAACTTTTTAACTAATAAAAGGAATATCTCTATTTTTCTACTGTTAAGAAAAAAAAAATTAGGAATGGTCAAAGCTGATTGGATATTAGGCTCTTTTTAGAAGAAGAAATACTAAGCAAATTGTTTTAATTATTTGATAGTTACCAAGGAAAAATATTCAAATTTAAACAATTATATCAGCTTGCAGGAAAGTATTATTGCATAATAAAATTTAATCTTTGAAATAAAAACTTTGAATGTTTAGTAAGTAGTTTTATCATTAAAATAACAAAAAGGAAAAACGAAGAAAAAAAAAGGTTTCAGAATTTTATGCCGCAGGCATAATATCAAGAAAAAGGTTTTACAGATGAAGTAGCGCTTCTTGAATTTCTTATTTTCATTCAAAAACATAGGCTTAAAATCCTCTACAAATAAAGTATTTTTTTTAAAAATTTATAATAAAAGCAAATACATACAAAACCGCGAGAATAAAGGAATTCAGATTGCACAATGTGGAGATATTTTATTACAAAAGGAATGACAAATAATTATAACAAACTCGTTATAGAGCAAGAAAAATAATTAAATAAACCTGTATAGATTTTATTAAAAATATGATGTTTTTTATTAATTTTAAATTTAGAACGAATAGAAGAACGTGCTTGGTAGAAAAAAACTTTTGGTACCACACCTTATAAAAGTTTCTTGTGTTCAATATACCTTTATCTTCTATTTGTAAAGAAGTAAATTAAAAATTATTTATTGATTTTTACGATTGCTTCAAGACAAATTTAGTATATCACTTTTAGATAAAAGTTTCCTTACTCACCATAAGTTTCCTTAAGAATTTTGTCATTTATTTAATCTTGTAACATAAATAAAAATGAATTTATTAGAATACCTGATTCCTTAAGAATTAGTTTTTTAATAAAAGAATGTAATTCATTTACAAGTGAAATTAATCTATTTTAAATTAAATTCATTCATTTAAGAATCAAATATATTTAGGTATTTTATAGAAGGCAAAACCTTAATAAAACCTTAATATGTGTATTTATTTGGATTTCTGCTCACATTGGTCGAGAGTTCAAGACTTTCCCGCAATTAAAAATGAAGAACTTATTGGATTTTTAAGTTTTTATTTGTAAATAAATTTTATAATCTGTAGATGGTAAATTGCAAACACTCAGAAATTAAAAAACAAAATTGCCTGCTCAATTTTTTAGTTTTTTCAAAAAAGTTTAATTACGGCTTGATTAACTTTTATGACACTCTCTAATTACTGCGAAAAAGGGGTTTTTTTTTATAGGATTATATAAAATTGAAATTTTAATTAAAACACAATTTTTAAGTTTATATCATTTTTTAAGTTCAGTCTATCATTTTTAATTTTCTTACTTTATTTTTTCTTTTACAAACATAAAATTGACAAATCAATAATTTTTTACGATGCTAAAAATAATTTTAAAACTATTTGGAAAAAATTTAATTTCATTAACCATATCTAGAAAACAAATTTACTTACAATTCTTTTTTTATTTTTTTTTTAGAAATTCTACTAGGCGTTCAGTGTTTATTATTTTCTTCTATGATTTTTTGTTTATTTTAAATTATATTTATTATAAAATTCATAATATTTTTAACTTTAAAATACAATTGAACTAGAAAAATATGTTCTAAGCTAAATTTAATAAATTTGTGTACTAAATATTATTTATTGTGATTTCATGATTTATTGATAATTGTATTTGTTGACTAATTTAAGTACATAATCTCTCATTGCAACAATTTTCTTTAAGTTATTTCCCTTGTTAAGTAAAAATTGATAAAATTTTCAAGTACATCAAATAATTGCTAGGTTTTATTTTATAAGCATATTAATATTTAATTTGATTTAATTAAATCTTTGAGCTCTATTTGAAATTATTTTTAAAGATTGATAAATGTAACTGACAGAAATTTTTTTAATCGATTTTAAATTACTTATACTAAAATATTGATGAGAAAAATAATTTTTGATTAGATCTAGTAGGATTTTTATCATAATTAAAAACGCTAAAGCGTATTTGTGATTATTTAACAGCCATGAATTTTAATGTTATATACAAATTTGTTTTTTATGAAAAATACTAACACATTCTGCATAACATAAGCGAGGTTTAGAGAAGAAATTGTCTAAAATTTTTATAAAATATTGAAATTTGTTAAATATTTATCAAATATTATAAAAATATGGATCATACTCTGCTGTTAGTTTAGTAAATTGTATAAAATTATAGAAGTAACGCTTGCTTTGAAATTTTAAAGTAAAGAGTATAAAATATGACCGACAGTTAAGCCAATATTGCCATATGGTACACAGTTTAGAAAATGATTTATCCTATGCCTAGGACATATTAGCGCTTTGCAGTGCCAAATTTGACATCAAATGCCAATGAGTCCAATAGTCTCCGTTTAAGTTATATCTAAATTGGTGTTTAGCTTACGCTAGCTTGTGGTTTATCAAAGAAGATCAAAGGGAATTCGTTTGCATAACATCTGTGGTGATTGATGGTGACATATGTAAATTTAATTACATACAACATTTATTTTATAATTATTATTTTCAAACAAGAATCGATACTTTTTGTAGGGAAATATGTAACCCCAAACTGAATTCAATTGGAGATCTAGGATGTTCTTCGATATTATACAAACTGTTAAACAAACTGTTTAAATTTTATGTAAGATATATACTAGGAATGTAAAATACCATATAACTCAAACACACATTTTTCAATAAAATTGAAAATGTAAATTATGTTTCATTTTAATTTTAAGAAAACTGTAAAATTTTTAATGATATTATTTTCTAACATAAAAAGGTCATTTCAAAAACAAGGTACATAGTAACTCTAATTATATCCTACAAATAATTGACAATGCGTTTTTGTAAAAGAAGTGGAACTTTTATCGCTTGAGCAGTAATTATTCTGTCAGCTTCCATCTCGCAGGACTTATTTTCTCGACATTTTATAAAACTTTTGTGTTTAGCAAGTGCAGTAAAAAAATTTAAATATGTGTAATTAATAGCAATTATTTCAAGTTCAATTATTTTGTAAACGGTTTGTTTTGGGCAATTTAAGAACATCAACGAAAATTTAAATGTGTCTATACGTATATTATTTTAAGTAAACATATGTATTTTATGATTAAATACTTTTGTAAATTCTTTACTTGAACTTAACTTGAATATAACAGGCCCCTTATATACTATTTTGTTCTCCGTTTTTCAGTAAAGACTCGCTTGAGTTTGACGGAACTTTTTTACTTGTTTTTCGAAACAGTTTTTTATTTTACAATAAGAAAATCAGTAGATGCTCATTTTGACAGTTTTTGTTTTCTTTATTGTTGAATGAAACTTGTTGACCTGCTTCAGAATTAAATAAATTTAATCGTTATAATAATTTAACTACACTATCAACTTGAATTTCCCCTCAAATATAATCCATTTTACAAATAAAACAATAATTATTTTCAAAACCTTTTGTGAAAATCTGTGAATGTTGAGTTGGATTTTTACCATTGGTTTTCTTTAAAAAGAATCAAATTAAAGTTCAATTTTTTCTTTAACACTTAAAATTGTTAGTTAGCAATTAATATTTGGATATTTATAACTTGGTTTAATTGAATAATTATTAAAGTTGTTTCTTTTTTAAATATAATATAACCAATTATAATTGAATTAAAATTATGTTTTAATTTACTTATTCACCAAAATACGCAAATAAGTGACTCACGAAAAATCAGTTCATGGAAATAAAATTATCTAAACTATCTATATCTATAAAACTATCTTTTTTAATCATGAAGTAGTTATGGGACTCAAGTAAAATGCGTAGAATTATGTAAACGAACCAAAGCAAAATTGATGTGATTTTTTAGATAGTGTCATCATGAGATTATTTAGTTCCTTTCAAATTTATAGATAGATTATAAAATTTTTAAAAATATTTCTACATACATTTTTACAAATTTACCTTGAGAACAGTATACAAAATAAATTATACAAACAAACTTTTAAATAACTAATTTTTTTGATCACGAATCCTTAAACTAATGGAATAATAAAAGTTTACTTAAAAAATTTTAGAAAAAAAAAAAAAAAAACAATACTATAGCCATGAAATATTTTGAAACTTAAAAATAATATAAAACTAGACTAGAGCTCAAAGTATTTATATAACAAAAAAATAATTTATAATCAAACTATTACGATAATATATTATATCCTAATTTAGCGTATCCTCATGTTCTTTCAGTTTTGAAATCATGACGTGGTCGTCCTGTTATATTTATACTAACAATGTGATCATCATCATAGGTGTCAAGGTCTTCATCTTCATTATCTGAATCAAATTCTGATGAATTACTGGATGATGATGTTAATAATGCTTTTGTAGCTGGATTAGTATTATTTTTAAATTTTTTAATTTGTGGTTTTGGTGTTTCCTTTGATATCAATGGCTGAGCCAAGGCAAGATCTAATTTACCTGGTATTGATATCCATTCCTCTTGTTCTGAAGATTTTGAGTGGCTATTCTCCTCGGGTATTATATCTCTAAATTTAGTAATTTCGATTTTTGTTTGTTTGTAAAAATTTTTTATTTTTATTTTCATTTTTTAATTAAAAACAATAAATCCAATTAAGTAAAAATAATTTTACTTTAAAGTGAAGTTTTGTGGTACTAATAATAAAAAAAAATTCATTTGTGTATCATACACATGCAATATTACTTGTTTTTGTTTTAATAAATAACTTTAATCATGCAAATATCTAATAAATTATATTAAATATAAATATTATATTTGAAAATTAATTCAATTCATAATTTTGAAATAAAAATTTAATTATATACTTACAATTTTGTAAAAGTAAAAGCTTAAACAGAATAATCATGCCGAAAATATAGTTTTGCAGTTATTATAGAATCATTTAAAAGCAGCTGCCTTACACTGATTTAAAGCATTCCATTGTCTTTGTTAGTTGATTTATATCAGAAAGATAGTGTTTCAATATAGCTTTTTGTTTCTCAAGATCCCAACAAGAATTCATCAAATTAAGTGAAAGCTTCAAGCTGTAAAGCATGCCAAGTGAAAAATGTAATAAATCGTGCAAATTAACAACATGAACGATTTTTAAAATAAACCAAAATTTTGTTTACCTTTTAATAAATTTCAAGAACTCATATGAGTTAATACGTTTGAATAAGCCTAAACTTTTTTATAATAATATTGAAAAGAGTTTCGGATTGTAAATACAATTACAGTAAAAAAATATATGTGCGGGTGTACTTAAAATTAAAATCACGAAAATAGTCAAAAGGATTGCTTTTACATTTTTATTTATAAAGTTTTGCTTTTTTGTTGCTTTATTTGTCCTTTTTTTGTGCGAAAATTTGATTATCTTTTCAAGAAAAATAAAAAAGTTTATAATATCGAATTTTCACTTAATTAAATTTAGCAAATTTGCCAAAACTACATTTTCATGCGTTTAAAAGATGACACTTTTTTGATTTTAAACTAAAATAATAGAAATTAAAACTGCTAAATTTATAAAATATTTAAAATTGTCTTGCTTTGAAAAAAAGTAAGAATTTTGTGCTGGCGTGTTAAGAAATATGTGATGTTTTCTATTACATTACAAGGTTTCACTCGTTTAGTGTTTTTTTTTTTTGTGAATTTAATGTGTAATATGCATTTCCGCCAGGTAGGATAAATATTTGATGAAATCTTGCATAAAATTAAACATGACAGATATTTCAAGTATTCATAAGCCTAAGACGTCCCCTCACAGACCTCTTTGTTTTATACAAACATCATTTTTTAATATTTTTAGATTCTTCAGCGTGAATAGTTTTTTCTCTTTACAAAAATTTTGAAAATTTCAAGAATCAATTTGCTTTCAATAAAACAACTCATGAAATAAAAAATAGAAAAAAACTCAAAATAATTTACAATCATTTTAGAACATTTTTCAGAAAACATGTAAGCCCAACTTGCCAAATACTATAGATTCCCACCTTTTCCAAATCCTATGCAATATGGATGTATTCTGCTCAGTAGCATAAATAGATTTTTATGACAGTGGACACTATAATTTCTTAGGTGCTTTTGATTTTTTTGTTAATTACAACTCACCCTTATCTACGCCACAAGTTCCATTTGAAGAAAAACCAGAAATCCGTTTGATTGATATAAAAAACAAATTATCCAAAACATTTCATGATAGATATGATATCTGCCTGAAAGCTTTACGAAAATGAATTGTAAAATCGTTAACATAATATTGCAGTGTATATTATCAGTTTTTTGTATGGAAATTAAAATAGTTGACAACAAGGTTGCCGTTAAGGGTTATCTTAGATATTTGGTTATTTTATTTTTTTTCTAGTAAGTTTTAAAAATGTTGAATTTTTATTCAAAAATTCAACGAAAACCAGGTTTTGTATGAAAAAAACAGTGCTTGTTTAAAATTGAAGGAGAAGATGATAACTGGCTCTAGACATCTATACGTACCTTCAGACAACTATGACGGCTTTAATAAAGAATTAAAAATTAAAAAAAAAAAGAGTTCTAAAAGATGTATAAAAATCTACCTATAAAAAATTAATTATTTGGTGTCATATGAATTACCTCTAAAAATTTTACTGTAGATAGTTTCCATTTAGGAATCTCTTTTGTAAACAAATCGAATTCAAATAATTTTTGGTACCCGGTTAGGAAAACTGATCACATACAACAACAATTATCAAAAAAAATGATATTTAATCAACAAATATTGCGTTTAAGAAAGAAACTAATAATAGCGAAAAGTTACTTCGCCATACATAATTATTACTTTTTAACTAATTTTATTCTATTTAGAATGCATAATTATTAATGGCGAATTAATTGAATATAATAATACTAGTTTGAAAAAATTAATTATGTTTTTTTCAATATATATTAAATGTTTATTGTAATCAATATAATTCTTAGTATAAAACGGTTTCAAAAAACGCTTACTAGACGCCGTCTAACAAAATAATTGAAACATTTTTCATAGTTTTTGATATTTTGATTCAAGTAAAATCATACAACAATATTTTTTTAAGGATCACTTTATTTGTCTCTTTTAAAAATGATTTCAAAATATTCAATACTAAAAAAAACTATATAATAAAGGAAGGTCTAAAATGAATTATTATCGCTAGGAACTTTGAATTAGCGTTAAGTATTGAGCAAAAAGCAGTATTAATATACCAAGAAGTATATATGTATATCCTCTGAAATAATAAACCAACAACATTCCTACAATAAAAATAATATAACTAAACGAAAAACACGTGTATACATATCTTAATTTAAATATAAAAAAGAAATAAATATCAAGTGTTTTGTCTCTTATTTATGTGCTTTAAAAATTTATAACAAATTTTAATTGCTAAATATTAGTAATAAGTAATTTAAAAATAAAATATTAAACTACATAAAAAGTTATTTATCATAACTTAATATTAAAATACTTAACATGCAAATTAAAATTATCAAAAATATATTTAATAAAATTAATTAAATTACATGCAGTTTTAAGGATTTTTTTGTTTTTTGTATTTTGGAATAATTGTCGTGGAAATAACTAATATTGCTTGTTTTATTATTATTATTTTTATATATCAGATGATGAAATTGTAAAAATTTTTTCATTTGTTTTTAATTTCTGGTCAAATGATTCCATATTTGTTTCTCTAAAATTATATTGTAGTTTATGTAATGCATTTTAAATTTATTTTAACTATTTTACTGGGGATATTAATAAAATTATAATTAAAAATATGTAATTAAATGGAAGAAATTGAATATGGTTAGTGTTAGGCAGAAGTTTTTCTTTAAATACTTTTGTAGAGTTAAAAATACTTTGCTTATTTCGTATTTAATGCTTGCAAACTAAACAATTTTTTTTAAAAAACTTAATGGTAAATAGCTGAATTTAATTAGAATTGAAAAATAAAAGTTATTTAAAACAATTTAATGTTTTATTTTTAAAATAGAAATAAATATTTTTAAAATGAGAATGAACAAATTCAAAATGGTAGTGGCCCATCCACGTCAGGCCAAATGTTTCAAGCTTAGTAATTGATGTACAATAAAATTACACCATAAAACTCACTACACTTGAGATCAATAAATGTCTCTTAAATGCGAGTTAACAAAATTTTTGTCTCACTTAATTGTTGGAAAAGTTTTATAAATTTCACCTCCCTCACTGGTAAAAATAGCAACATTTGGCCTGGTTTGTACTGGTCTAATAAAGCGTATGATTAGAATTATTTATTTTTGATTCTGTTTATAAAGGAGAAAATATCCATCTCATTGACTTAAATCGTACGCAGCTTCAATGACTAGTCTACTGTTTATTTTCAGACAAAAGATTAAGTGAAAATAAAGTGTTTTGAAAAAAAAATACGACCGCCTCAAAAAACGCTAACTCAAACACAAAGTTATGTGCATAAGAAATTATTTTCAGATTAGTTTAGTACTGTATGTGAAAAAAACAATAACCAAAAATTGATTTTTATTTGGTTCGCATGAACAATAGTTCTAACGATTTGTAAACGGAGAAAGGAAGAAAATTCCAATATTTTATCTATTTCAATCAAATTAAAAAAAAGTGTAAATAAAAAAACTTCTATATTAGATTATTCTTATATAGCGTTTATAGCGCAGCATATAAACTATGAACTAGTTTTTACTATTAATAAATTAAATACAAAAAACAATATAAATATTTAATAATTACTATTGAGCAAAATAGACTAAGAATTATTTATGTTATTTTGACACAATATTATCCGTTAGTAAACATTTTACGCCGACAATTTTTAACTAATTTTTCAACTAATTTTTTAAATATATTTTTCTAAAAAGAAATGACAAAATAAAAATATTTTAAAAAAAGTATATAATTAAAAGTTGTTGAATCTTTAATTAAATAAGAAATTTACTCTAATAACAACATTCGCTATGGCTGTTTCCGGCATAACCTTAAATTTATTAATCGGAAATTAATGGTCGATTTATTGTTGAAAAATTTTTCGAGCTCCTTTTAAATTTAGCGCGCTTCTCGTGTGTACACGTTAAACGAAATCTCTACTACGGTACGTTCGACATGTTTACTCGTCGTCGTTACTATTGAAAACTATTTTATTATTATTTAAGAATTTTTAAGTTTATAATAGCAAAAACTTTTGCAGAAATAAATTGTTAAGTTTCTCTTAAATAAAAATGCAGTTCTTCGTTTTTCATAAAATTTCTAATAAGACCAATTTGCCTTGCGTTCATCGTGTATACACGTCATCGCTTGATTTTAATTACGCACACTGTGAGGGGTTTTTAAAATAAATTCGACTATTAACTAGTTAAAATGTTAAAGTTTTTTACAGGCTGTGTTACTTTATTTTGTACCACTTGTCTTTTCTAGGCCAAAAGTACAAAATTTCTACTTCTAGCTACACTTGAAGCTAATATACTATTAAGCCCCGTAATAAACCTTCTCCACACCACAACGCTTCGCAATCGCCTGACGCTTAAGGTAAAAAACACTTCAAGTAAAAATTGTATTCAAACAATAAAAGAAAAAACATCAACAGTTAAAAATTGTAAAATGCGTGAGTATTTTTTTTAATTGGAAATTTGCATTAAGCAAAGACGAAATAGGCAAAGCATACTAAATTAGACATTTAGATAAATTCACTGGAATAAATACTATATAATAAAAGTTTGAAAGAATTTGATATTTAAGTAACATTCAAAACATTTAGAAAACAATAATGCATATCTTAGACCCAAAATAATTACATATCTTAATTTAAAACCTATAGAATTTAGATAAAATAACATGCAAAATAGATTCATGCCAAATATTTCAATTATTTAAAAAACTTTTATAAACATACTTTTTGTTTTTGTATAGATATTTATATATATATATATATATATATATAAATATAAAGATTAATAAGTAAACAAAATTATAAACATTGATTGTATAAAATTCAGAAATGAACAACAATTAAATATAGTTTAAAAAATTCTTAATTATAAATTAATATTTTAATAGACGTGCGAAAATTTGTGCGTGCATTAACTTATAATTAATTTAAGTACATATATAGAAAATAAGAAATAGAAAAAAAATATTTATATATAATAAAATATAGTTTTATAATAGCAGAAAGTGATAGAAACACAAATCAAAACTCTTTTCTTTTTTGTATTATTTTAATTAAGGACTGGGCGGATTAAATGGTAAAATTCTACTTGGTCGTCGTCCCGTCACGAGTAGTCTGCGAAATACATATACATATATATAGATATATACATATATAGAGAAAAAAAAGGAAAATAAACTGTACAAAAAAATAATAAAAAATAAAATAAAAATTAATAAAAACATCAAATAATATCGATGATAAATAATATGATAAAAATCAAATACTAAGCAAATCTTTTTTGATTTATTAATATGAAAATTTGTTGGGTGTCGTGTAGTCTAATTTTGTTTTTGTTTCGCTTACATTTATAAAATGATTTAAAAATTAATGATTATTTTTATAAATATTTACAAATTATTTTCACAGCTTTTATGTTTAATTAATTAAATATTTGTAATGGTAATTAGTTTTAAAAAAAAAATACAAATTTTCTACAATATAATTACAATTAGTGAAGCAAGATTAATTAACATAAAAAAAAAATTGAAATTGATGAAGAGTAAATTATTGTTAAATAGTCGAAAACTATAGGTGTGGGAGAAGCTGGGTTGTTTCGTTATAAGGAGTATTAATCTTTAGTTAAAGATTTGTCCTAACTGAAACTGAAACTAGTTTTAATATATATACAGTGTGTCTCAACAACTAATTTCATTTTGAAATAGCAAATATAATGATCTTCTGTTTTCACATATTTCAAATATGAATTCTTGCAAATGCAGTCATGAATTCTTTTATAACAAAGAAAAACATTTTAGTAGTCGAAACTTACTAAGAAAACGGGCAATGTGTAAAATTTATGTTTAAGTGATTTAATTCAAAAATTCTTTCTGTCCGATGAAGCACAATTTAATCGGAAAAGGCAATAAGCCAAATTTTCCCATTTAGATCTTGGAAACTCCTTACATAATTCATGAGGGCAACTGCCAAAATGGTAATTGTTTTGAGTAGACTAAAGGACTTTTTTTCCAAGATGAGCACATGATTCTAAGTATTATGAGAGTACTTATTGCCAAAATTGAATGAATTAGATATGAATGATTTTTGGTTTCAAAAAAACAGGGCAACATTGCACACAAGTTACCACACAATTGATTTATTATGATCAAAATACGGCGATCATTTCATTTCTTATAATTCTGAAGTGAATTAACCTCCACAATCCTTGTTGATTTAACATCTTTGCGCTATTTTTATTGAGTTTTCTAAAAAGTAAATTGTATATCAATACTTCAGTACCTTAAGCGGCACATTCGGCATAAGTTTGTGGCCATTGATGTGCTCATTTTGAAAAAATTTTCTGTTCGGTTGCAAGCCTGTTAACATAGAACATATAGTGGTCCCATGCAAAATATTATTTTTTGTTTATAATTGCGATAGACATTACTTTTATTATTAATAAAGGTGAAAAAATCTTAACTTCCTTAATTTAAGAATATAACATTATACAAAACAATGTTTTATTTTCAGTGTTCAAAAAACGTTGTTTTTTTTTCAAAAATATTATGTTTGTTGAAAGTTCATGCCTCCTTTTTAAAAAAAAAACTTCAATACAATGTTCATCTTCAATGAAAAATTTGATTTGATTTATGGACTACTTAAAGCATTTTAAACAGTCAACATGATTACTATAAAAGTGTATTTGAGGCGTTGAATGTAGTATGAGTAAAAATAAAAGAACGACAATGATGTAGACAAAAGAATACTTGTGCAAAACATTGTAGTAACCTCAGGAAAATTTTCGAAAACTGAACTAAAATAAACAATAGCATTCGATAGATTTTTTGACAACAAATGCCTACGCAATATCTGCAGGGAAGTTATTCTATCAACTTTCATTAAAGGTGTTACCTTTAAGCTGAAAAAACTAATTGCTGAAGTTTCCAAGATTTTCGGACATCAGTATTTCTTATAATAATGTACAAGAAATATTCGTTGGATTCCACAAATTATACTCAAAACTTATTTAGCAATTCTCGTCGACTTTGAATATATCCTTGAAATTTGTGCAGTACATTTAGAAATTGAATTGTAAAACCATTTATAATTTTAGGTATCATATTTTATTGTGCTTAATACGGGCTTTTAAACCAAGTCACAGTTTATGTGTATCAATTAAATTTTCGGATATTTTAATGATTTTATTTATAGCACAATTTTTTGCTTCTTTGTCAAATTTTCTCCAAAACATAAAAAAAAGCATATATCCTTTTATTATTTAACTATAAATTTGTGTTCTAGTTAATATTTAAAGATAAGATATTTAATTATATTTCATTTTTTAAGTTCTAAAGACACACAAATAGAATATCTTCTGCATTATCACATATTATTAACAAATAAGGAATATTTTTACAATGGTAAAATTTTAAAGATAATAAAAGCCTATAAGGTTCTGATAATTTAAAACTTAAGATATTATCATCAGATCATTTCTGGAACTAGGATTAAATTTAAAATGAAACTATTAAATCTAAGGTGGAGTAAAATTCACAAGGAATAATGAAAAAATTAAAGCATAAACAGAAAATAAGTGTGCAAGAAATGCCAGGATGTCAACGACAGTTTTAGAAAAAGTCTTTTTTCTTTTGGTTGTTTTCAGTTTTAAAAAGAGACCATATTAGCCGGTTTTTTAATTCACAGTAAAATTGTAGATTTGTTAAATATCATTCATTTTTAGGGGACGCGTAGAATGCGAAATTACGGAAATAAACTTAATAAAACTGAATTAAAATTATATTTTTTTATGTGTGTAAATTATAATATACTTCAGGAAACTCTTCATATAATAAAAAAGAAGAAAAAACTATTCATAAATTTTATCCTTACAAATTTCTGATATTATTCTCTAAAAATTGAACACAATATTTCTTAATGTTCTCAGGTACTTTTTATAAGTTAGGTTTTATTAAAAAAATAGTTTCGCTATTTTTCTAAGTAGATTTAAATAGAATTGAAATTTTTTACTCGTTTTTAATAAATTGTATTTTTAATTAATGATTTTATGCAATAAAATGTATATCGTATGTACTTTATGTAGTGTTGTTTTGTACGTGTGTGTTTATTTATGTTTCCCAGTCTTTGAAAATGTTTATTTATATAATAAAAGAGAAATATGTTATTTACAAAATATACTTAGTAAGTTTTTAAATTATGAAAAAAGAAATATGTTAAAAGAAATTTTTAATATTTTAATAATACAATTTTTCACAATATCATACACTAAATTATGTGACAAATTTTGCTAAGAATAATTAATCAAATAAAAGAATAAAAATTATATCTTTGTACATTGTATTTTTGCGTATTAATAAGTTCTCCAAAACTTTTGGATTTAATAAAATATTTTGAAACATGTCGAGCCGACATAAAAATAAAAACTTTGAAGAGTTGGGTTTTCAGTTGCTAAAAGTTAATAATAAATATATCGCTGTTTGTAACCTGTGTAACAAAAATTTAGAAAACACTGAGACTGAAGGACATTGGTGAGGTGAATTTTGTAAATAGTAATTATTCAACAATGAAAAATTGTTCATTAAATGTTCAATGTTCACAATTGAAATAATTTTTCTAGAAATGTTTGTAAAGCTGAAAAAATAGAAGAACAAATCGACCAAAATGATCAAATCGTAATTCATTTTCATTGTCTACACTGTATACGACGTGTAGAGAATGTAGACAATAAATTATTGTCTACTTCGAATTGTTGACGTGTAAAGAATGGCGTAGTCTACATGATGTAGATTACGTCACACAACGATGTCCAAAAGTATTGAATCCATTCTTATGAAATTTTTATCATATATATTTATTATATAACCAATCGCACAAGACAACAAAAGTTTGAAATTTTTATTTACAATTTGGTAAAAAACGATGGAAAAAAATGTATTTTTTCTTATTTTTGAAAAAAAGCCTACATTTTTATTTTTTACACATTTGTAATCAAAATTTAAATTTCCACGATAGTTTAGGTCATATTTAATCTAAAACTATTTTTCGTTTTGGATTTTGATGACCCGTCTCCAAAATTTCATTAGCATCTGTAGACATCGTTACATTTTGAAGAGTGAGGTTTACCTGATATTCTCATTAACAAAATAACGATTAACTTAAGAAATACTTCTAGTTCAAATATAATATTCAAATATTCAAAAAAAAACTCCAATTATTTGTTTTGTAATATTTTAAAATTTATTAAGTATTTTGTCTTGTCAAAAATAAAAATTTTCTATCATAAAATTTATCAAAATTTGTCACATTATTTCAAATGTTAGTCAAATATTTTAATTCATAGCACAAAAATAAACCACTCAAAGTCCATTTACAATGAATATGTATAGCGATGCATGCCTTATAAACAATAAAATCAAAAACACAACTACGTTTTTATTTGAAATCAATTTAAAAAAATATATATTTAATATATATACATAAAAATTAATTAAAATAACTTACCCGCTTAATTCAAGCATAGAACCACGACGTGTATTTCGTCGATGACTAGCAGTAATAGGGAATGGACCTGCATGACCATCAATTGGACCCATACCACAAATTGATGCTGAACGTTTATCAGTATTTCTACCACAAGGTATAGCTGTTGCATGATTTGCTAATTTTAATATTGTTGAATTAATTGATAGTGATGGATCAGATCCAATAACATCATTGATAATTATTCCTCCATTCCCGACACCTCCCATTCCAGACATTGTACTCTCACGTCGGAACAAACCTATTACAGACTTTGCCTGTTTTGGTTTTGAAAGTCCACCTTTTTATTTTTTTTTGTTTCATAACAATATAAAAATTTTTGTGTGCGTTTTTATTTTTAAATTAATTATTTTATTTAATATCCAATGATGATTGTATATGGTAACATCAGTGCGGTAAGTAAATCACGTTAAGGCGATATCATATACACATATTTATGAAACACATAAAAAAGAAAAGAGAAAAATAAAAATGAAAAAATCAAATTAAATGTGATTAATGCACAATTTATAAAAAAAAATAGTGCCAAAAAGATATTGTTAATTAAATGCTAAGATTATTTTTTTTTTTACTAGTGTCAAGTTATAGAATTGAAATTTCCAATATTTTCAGTAATTAATAGCATGCGTATGCATACACATACATATACTATAACGAACATAATTTTTGATTTTAAGAAATATCTAAATTTTAACATATCGATTTTCTACTTAAGTAACTATTACAAAAAAATTATCAATATTCTGAGTACAATTTAGTAGCAAAAAAGAAGTTTAGTTTAAAAATTTAACAACAGGAAAAATAAAAAGAGACAACAATAATTTTTATGGTTTCTGGTCATTGTACAAATTTTCCTTGATATTCTTTGAAAAACAGACAAGTTGACGATAACGTGACTACAGGCTATATACAAAAATTAATCGAGAGGACTTGGTGAAAATCTTGGTGCGTGAAATCTACTGTAGCCTTTAAGAATCACTTTTGTTTTTGGTCCAGGAAGGTAAAAGATAGGGAGAAAGTTCAAAATTTTAGAAATAAATATGAGTAGTCTGATACTATAGCACTTTACGGTACTTAATTTAAAATTCTATAGTACTTTTTTTAGAACAGAATAGAAAAAACTATATATGAGGCAGTCATTAAAGTTTTGTTTTTGGAAAATAATTTATTATAACAACTTCATGAAAATTTGTTAAAATTGTATATAGATCCTTTATTCGAAAAGTGATCATAATCAAGAATATATTAAGCTGAAAGCCACAAAATATCTTCATGCTACATATTTAAAAAGTTTATGCAAGACGCTTTAGTTTGTATCCTTTTATAGGATAAACACATTTTTTTCTACACAATAAACGATTTTTGTCTATTAATTACCTAAAACGTATATAACTCGCTATGTGAATTATGTTCGCGGTTTTTTATATATGGCGTAAATTTAACGTAGTAAATGTTATTTATGTAACAACATTAACATTAATAAGTAGAATATCGATATTGATTAAATTTAAAAAAAAAAACTAAATATATATTTATATAATTGGTGACAGTTATAAATTTTGCTATCCTTTTTTGTATTTTACTTACATTCGTGCTTTATTATTTTGCATGCAATTTCTGAATTATTACAAAAATCATTCAAAAAAAAAAGTTATATTATTGATTGGAATATCTTTACTTGTTTAAAGAAATAAGACTCCTTTTATATCAATGCAGTTATAAAATTTTTAGACTCTAAATTAAGTTTGGATTTCATAAATTCAAAACAACAGAAAAATAACAAATTTATATTTAATTTTTATGTAGAAGATATTTCCAGGAAGATCATAAGATTTTTATGTTGCTTACATTGTTATTAATGAGACAATAATTAAACAACTCCTTCTCTTTAGTGCTATATATTTCACCATATAAAGTAATGATATTGAAAAGAAAATTAAAGTGAAAGTCATTCTTAGTAGCTCAGGTTACTTTACAAATGTAATTAAAATTAAATTAAGTTAATATCTTTTCTTTAAAAATCTAACAAAGGAGTAAAAGAATGATCTACAGTCCAAAAAGGGAAGAGTATTTCTTTCGCAAATTTTTTGAAACAGTCCGAGTCGAAATGTTTGATGATGATTTAATACCGTTCATCCTGCTACTTTATACCAAAATCTGTATAATCTTTGACATATAATCTTATGTTAAAAGTTCGTACTGAATATGTCACGATTCAACAAATGAAGCAAATGACATTTGGATGTATAACTATAAATAATAAAACAAATATCAATTGCAAAAATTAACACCTTATTATTGTGTATTGAACAAATATTTTTCCGTTTCTTTTTTTATGAAAGTTTGATAAAAAATTATAGTTACCTTTAAAACTCATTAAAAGTCTTTTTTGAAAATTAAATTAAAACACTATAGAATTAGTTTCTCAAATTTGTGGTTTTTTTCCCCACAAAAAACTAACATGATAAAAAAACTCACTTTTCGGATATGTATTGAAAAATTCTGGTATTTCTAGGGCTATAGAATCCATGTTTTTATACAAAAATAACTGCATTGATTAGCTTTTTATTTTGAGATTTAATTTATTTAAATTATTTATGGTTTTTTTTCCTTCTATTATAAGTAAACGTTAAATTTACCTAAGAAAGTAGCACTTGGAGAATTATAGGCAAGATATTCCTTATTTGATGCCCAAGCTGGAAATTCATTCTGTTGAACAGCACCACCATCTTCACTACCATCCTCTGAACGTTTCCAAGGTAATTGTGATTCAGTTGCTGTTGGTGTTGTAACACGCCTTTCACAATCAGAATCACGTGATAAATGTTTATCTTCCTCAACAATAGGAGCATTTTCTCCACCTAAAGCAAAAAAATATACATATATAATTATTTTAGATAAAATATTTTTAGAATTCATATTTATTTATAGAAATTTATATGATAGCAATCTTAGAACATTGCCAATATTATTTTTATTAGCCTATTGCTAAAATAAAAAATTTTCCCAGCAGTCTAAAAAATTGAATATGCAATAATTTATTAATTCAAAAATATTATATGCATCAGCGCTTTACAAATTTTAAAAAATTGATTTGACATGCAGTAAAGTCTATTTTTTTATAATAAAAAAAATATCTTGATCACAATTTAGCTACATTCGAACAAACTACATAAAATCATTCTTATAAATTTTTCATGCTTTGTCAAAGGATACCTTTGGATACCAAAGGATATCTCATACATAAATTATTGTTATTTCTTTTTGTTGTTGATAGCAAAAAAAATATGTCAAAAAACGACATTTCAATGTTTTTAAAGCTACAAATATTAGTTTTATTGTTAATTGAATACATGAAATTATTGAAGACTTAAACTCCTTCGTTATATTCTATGTTAAGCCCATTCTCCAAGTAGAACAATTTAAATCAGTTCTTTCGAAAAGAAATTTTTTCCATTTCTTTATGGTGTAATAAATGGAGATTTTGGGATGTTATTTTGTTAAAAAAGTATTTTTATTTTCTAAAAATTCTGTAAAATTAAATCTTATAAAACACGATAAATAAAAATAAAAAATACGTCCCTATAGTTTGCACTAAATTTGATGTGTTTTGTTATTCAATGATTTAAATTTTGCTTTAATTTTTGATTATAGCAATCCATTTCATAGGGGAATGACACACAAGCATTTTTTATATTCATAACTTGACAGAATGTAGTCACTTTTAGTAGTCAAATTTTCTTGGATTCTCGAGTAGCTTTACTAACACAAGCAAAAGTTTTGACAATTTTTAATACTAAAAGTTTACGCTCACTTCAATGATTCTCTATGTACATTACCTGAAATTAGTCTAATGCATCCTCGTGTGACTGCAAATAAAAAACATGCTACCGAAAAGTTGAGAATTTGAGTAGACAATACGGGTAGTTTGCCATTTTCCGTATGGATTACGATGATGAACAGAATTTGACGTCATTTCAAAGTCCGTTTGACTATGAAGTCTGTTCGACTTTGTTTGCTACGATGAATGGGTGTCTTTAGTATATTCACAACGTAGCAGAATTTGTCTATTTATTCCAGT
Organism: Acrocera orbiculus; assembly: GCA_947359355.1. Taxonomy (NCBI): domain Eukaryota; kingdom Metazoa; phylum Arthropoda; class Insecta; order Diptera; family Acroceridae; genus Acrocera; species Acrocera orbiculus. The sequence goes on from OX375757.1 coordinate 9,253,486, forward strand.
TGTACATTTTGTTTGTTTTTATGTTAAAAACTGACTGACCCTTTTTTTCTCTTTTGTTTAACTGATGTTTATATAACATGTCATAAAGACAAATATCATAGAACTAATATTTTAAACTAGTTTTACACAAATTTTACTTAGTTTTGATAAATAATCCCTTAAGATTCACAGTACCATTAAGTACGAAAATGAAAAATATTGGGGAGTAGCCCCCAAAACTTCAAAACAAATTCTCTAAAATAGTCTTTAACAAACGAATTAAAAAATTGTATACATAAAGCAATAATTTTTGCATTCGTTCAATAAACAATGCTAAAATTTTCTATAATATAATATCAACAAAAGAGTAATAGCAATTTAAAAAAATAACTAAAGGCTATTAATTCTTTAAATAAATTAACTATTTTTGCATTCACAAATAATATTTTGCTTAAATTTTGAAATATTTGCAGATTTTAAGAACTTTCTGCTTATTATTAAAACATTTTAAATTAAAAAGAAATTAACATACCAAAATTTTGGTAAAATATATCTCTACGCCATGGAAGTATAGATTCAGCTGCTGTTGGAACTATTTCAGGTGATATCATTTGTTGTGAACTATTATCTCCTGATGAATAGTGTGTCACAAATCTTGCCTTAGATGTATCAAAACCGGGAAGGTTTGATATATGAGCAATTAATGAATTATTATTAGCGCGATCCGAGTCAGCTAAATTAATTTTTTAAAACAAATCATCAACAAATAAACCTTGGTATACTTTTTTCTTCTATTTTTTCTGATACTTTAAATTTATATGAAAAGTTTATTTAAATGAAATTGCCAATTAATGAATTTTATTATGAATATACTACTGAAAAGGATATCGGAATTACTACAAGAAGTTTAAATTAAAAAGAGCATATATTACAATTGAATGTTTTGAATTCGTTTTTCAAATAAAAAATATTACTGAAATGGAATTTTTTGTAGATGTCTAACACTATTACAATCATTTTTAGTATATAATTTAAATTGTTTGATGTCTTGAAAAGCCTTAACAATGTTCTTGAAAAAGGCAAATATATCATTTTGAAGCATATCTTGCTCAATAGAAAACAAAATATAAAACATAAGTTCAAACAATAAGCAAAATGCATTTAACTAAGACAACTATTTCATATTAGAGATATTAATATTATAAATTATTAACTAAGTTTATATATTACTATGTAATATATTTACTAAAGTTTAAAAAACTTCTAATAACTTAAATTTAAAGGAAAGAAGTGTTTAAAGATTCTTAAGTTTTGATAACTTAACTAATGATCAGGACGAGACCATTATCATAAACATAAATAAAATTTAAAATACTTTAAAATTCAGTTATGTAATTTATGTTAAGTTAAAATTTGCATGCTTCAATACATTCGATTCAAGAAAAGCGAAGCTTTAAGTAATTTAATACATAAACTCCTAAGCCGATTTTAAATTTGTGCACAAAATATTTAAGTGATTTTTTTCAGCTTCACATTTTCCTTTAATCAACCAAATTTTTATAAATATAATTTATATTTCTTTTAACAATTTTCCAACATATTATGCCATTTTAATTCAATTTGATAAATTATCAATTAAAATGACAACTGTAAATAAAAAATCACCATTAAAGATTTCTTAGTAAAAGTTCATGAAGTTTTAGATTAAAAGATACTCTTCTTTTGCAATACATTTTAAAAAAACTTGTAATGAATTTAATTAAAATAAATTGAAAATGTCAATATTACTAAAATGGTGATAATTGCTAAAACTATTAAAAAATCTTAGTCCATGTACATGTAATACATATGCAGTTATATCATCGTTGTTTATATTAAAATTTAACATGGACTAAATTTCAGCTAAAATTAAAGTAAAACAGAAAACAAATTATGTTCTTTATAAATCATGAATACCATTTGAAAAACCTTTTGAGAAACAAAAAACTAAGTAAAACGAAGTTTTTATTTTTCAAAATAGGACAAATTCTTCTTGGCTTTCTAACAAAAACGATTTAATAAAAAATGACAGAAAAAAATTAAGCTTAGAGTATTAAGATATTTATCTTATCTACTAGATTTATTGATAACTCTGTTCAATTTTTTTAGATGCTTCAAACTAATTTTAAAAGTTATTTATAGAAAAAGGCATCTTAAGACATATTAAAGCAAGGAAAAAACAATGGCTTGATGTAACAGATAATAAGACAAAGATAATAAAAGTATTTTGTTTTAAATAAATGAAATAAATAAATAACGAATTGTAAAGTAGCCAAACAAACGGACCATCAGAGTTTATAATAGATTAAATATCATTTGTGCTATTCATATTTTATTTTTCTTTTTAACTGCTTGTACAATTGTTAACGTTTTTGATGTCATTATAATTGGATAAATTTATTAAATATTTTGGGCTGTTTTCTTTATTTTAAAGTATATTAGACAAAGCCATAAATTATTTTATAACTTGTAGTCCTATTCAAAAACAAAAAAAAAAAATTAAAAGTATCAATAATAATATTTATTGAAGACTAGATATAATTTCAAAGTTTAAATTAACAGGTGGAAAAATTTTTTAAAAATCCATTCCATTCATACATTTAACTATTTACATAAGTATTTTTGATATAATAGTAAGCATATACCTCTCTTTGAAGTACTTAAAAAAGGTATTTAGTAATAAAAAAAAACCTTTGTATCAGGGGAAAAATTGTTAGAGACATTAACACACTCTGAATACTTTACTAAAAATATAAATTTAATGAAATACAAATAACTATTTTCAATCCTTATCTTACCCATTAATACTAATAAATAACACTTAAAATGGATTAGAAGTAATACTATAAATTCGGTACTAAAAACTGAAAATTATGTACTTACGTGTTGATTTTGCGGTAAATGTTAATCCATCATCCCAATCATCATTTTGTGGAACAGAATCACCATGTATAGTTTTGATATTATCTTCACAGTCCTCACGAATAACTCCATTCAAATAATCTAAAAAAGTTACATTAAAATTATTTACTCTATAGTTAAAATAATTGTATATGCTTTAAAAACGGTACATGAAATAAGGAAAATTATAAATATATAATTTAAATGTAAATAACTTTGATAAAGTATTTATTTGGGGATTTAGTAAGAGGTTTACCATATTTTATTTGCTAGGAGCAAAAGAGCAAACAAAGCAAATTCTGAAAAACCTTATTTCGCATATATGTCAAACCATATAATTTGCTCCAACTTTGTTACAAAAACTTATGTTTTTTTAATTTGGATAACTATGAACGCAAGTTTGCCAATTGATTCTTTCCTTACTTTTTGAAAATTGCCATTGAAATAATGAATTAGATTTTCACTATTGCTTCAACTGCTACATAAAAGTGTTATTTTTAGGATTCAGAACGTTTTAATAGATTTTCTTAAGCAGAATTCAGCAAATAGTATAATAATACAAAGCATAATCCCAGGCCCGAAAATATAAAACAAATAATAAAGTTTCAAGAACCTTCAAATCAATAAAATAATTAGTAATATTAAATTAATTTAAAATACTTTCAAAATTTTAGTAGAATCATTTATTATTAAAAATTTGAAGAAATCTTTAAATGCTGCTTTATTATGTCTATAATTAAGGTTTGGAAATTATTATAATTCATGTGAAAATAAAAATTTTAAATTCAAATTATTCTTCTTCTAAATGATTATATCCTTCTATATACAACATTTTATTAGTTCAGTATAAATTTTCATACCACTTGATAGTTGCTTTGCCTGTCCATTTTGTTGAAAATCATGAAATGAAACATGATTTTGTTTGAGTCCATCTTGCTGTAAAATAAAAATTAAATATATTTTTTGATTATTATAAAAAATAAAAAACTTTCTATTATTACCTTATTCATCCCACGTTTACTACGTTTATGATGTTTTCTATCATTCACCATTCTTCGAATATTCATATGCATTTTATAATTTACCTTAAAATCAAATATAAATTAGTATTCATATAAAAAAAAGGATTAATTATGAAAAATATACCTGGGTTGTAAGATCTCTATCATCTACGGCATGACGACTATAACTAAGACGCCGATGCTAATTAAAATAATATTTAAATTATATAAAAGGTTGTTAATACTAAATAAAAAGTTTATTTACCCTACGATAAGGTTTTAATTCTTCAGCTAAAAGATGATGTATTCTAGCATCTGTTAGATCTTTTTTAGACGGATTATAGTCTAGTTCATGCATATCAAGATTACGGGAACATGTTTCCAAATTAGTTAAACTTGGGCTAAAAATAATTTTAGGTGTTTAAAAAATAATCTGAACATTTATTTTTTTCAGTTTGAAGTAACTCAAATGTTCTTAATTATTAAATTTAATATTATAATATTAGATAAGATAATTTTACTCAACGCGAGTAGCGCAACAAGAAAAGGACACTCAAAACAACCTTGTGCATTTGGTTTTAAAATGGAAAAGTTTTTTTTTTACTTTTCAACAATTTCTGATTAAATCCATTATCGGAAACAAAAATAACGCAATTTTCAATCAGACTCGTTCTGGGGAGCTCAAGGCATTTTACATATATATATATAAGACTTTTGGAGTAAAAATTGTTTATATTTCTATCATTTCTATTGACCAAAATATATATAATATAATTAATATAATAATATTAATAATATTTATTAAATACCTTCCTCCTAAGAAATTTGTAGTGTAATTTCTAAATAGTGCACTCATTGATTCAGTCGCGGACATTTGTCCAATTGTTGAAGGATTCCTCCTCATTACTTCTATGGCATCTCTCATAGTTAATTTTGAATAAGTTTCAATAATTTTAGGTTCAGCACCCTAAAAAAAATATAGCATATTATTTATGATTCTTCTTTTAAAAATTTAAAAATTTAAAAATATAAATCTACCATTAATAATATTTTTTCAAAATAAGGATCAATTTCTATAGAATATTTTTAATCATTTGATTCATTTTTCATTGCTAAAATGAGATTGATCTTTTTGATATTTTTTATCTAATCTTTGAAGAAAATCTAGTGGTATATCTTCATAAAAACGTTTACCATAAAAAACTCCTTCTTCATATGGTGACTTTAGGAATAAAATAATTGTATATAAATAATATATTAACAAAATTAACTTACTTTTAAATCACGTATTAATAAGGGACGTATAAAACGATTATCAAATCTTTTAAATTTATCACGGACATTATAATTTCCAGTCTTTCCAACGATATCTTCTACACCCGCCATTAAATGATCCATAAACTAAAAAATAAATTACATCGTAAATTTGAATGGTAAGAAAACTTAATCTAGAAAGTATTATAAAATTTCCTTTCTTCATTGTCAAAACATTTAGTTTTAATATAGCAAAACTGTTTTAATTAAAGTATTAGAATAACAGCTTAGCAACTCAAGTATTTATATTTACCTTTTAATATCTAAATTTTTACATATATAATTAAAAATATCTTATATAGTAGCAAATGTGCAATATTTGTTGTGTCTAATTTACAACAAACTTACGAAAACAAAGAAAGTAAAAATTTACAATAACTCTGAATTAGGATATTATATACGAAAATAAAATACATAATAAATTTACCCTTTCATGGATTCTCTCATTCATTGTAGGTTTCTTCTTACTTGCACGTTTAACATTTAAAAATTTTACTAAAGGTTTAATAGTGATGCCTTGAATAAATACAGTAAAATAAATAACAGCTATTGTCGTAGTAACAAACATTGGCTGAAGTTTAACATGATTTGCATCTATAAGTAAAACTAAAGCGAATGCAACAGCACCTCGAAGGCCTAAAATTAATATTTTATTTTATAATAAAAATTTACAAAAAATTTTTAAAAATAATTTAACCTCCATATGACATAACAAATTGATCAACATTAGAAAGTTTATGTAATCTAAATCTATTTGCTAAGGCTGTTAAAATTATAACACCTAAAAAAACAAAAATAATTGAATTCATTAAAATTATTTTATTTAAAAATTAATTTAATTTACCTATTGCTCTATAAATTGAACAAAATACTATTGTTAATAAAACAAACCAAGTATTCCATTCATGGCGATTATTAACTGTTGCTACTCCTAGGAACATAAATATAATCGTTTCTGATGAACTTGATATCATTTTTAATGCATATTTAACAGTTGTATGTGATTTTTGTGAAATATTTGATTCAACATAATTTTTCATAGCAATACCACAGAATGTAATACTAGAAATAGATTAATGAAAAATATATTTAAAAATTACATAGAGTTTATATAACGACTATAAGATAACTTTGTTTTACTTTTTATCTAAAAAGATTCAATTTTTTTAAAGGTTAAATCTAATCTTTAGTCTTAAATAAAACGAAAAACTTTGCTTTATATATGATTTTCTAGTACGAATATAGTACTAACAAAATTAGTCTAATTGGATTAAATTTTTCCTAAAGAGACCTGAATCCATGTAGAATAAAATAACATAACAGTAACTAAGTAGAAACTTGGATTATAATTATATATTAAACTCCATTTGTTCATATATTACCTTATATTAAAAAGCAATAATACTTGACTTAAAGATAAAATTAGGCTACTTTTAAGTAACAGAAAATATAAATATTTTCCTAAAATATACTATCCTAAAGAACTCATTTATATCTCCCGAAACGGCCAATTTGTTTTTTAATTAAATATTCCTTTTTTCGTTGTTACAAACATTAAGTACTAATAATACTTGAATTTAAAAAATAACCAGGAAATATTTACACCAGAAGATGGCTACTTGATTTTATAAAAGCTCTTTTAAGATAATGTTAGAATTAAAAATAATTAAAGAGTTAATTATTAATAGATTTTGGGCATTTTAATTTTTGCAAAATTAATAAATTCCACCTGTCGCATACTGTTTTGTCAAACTATCGATCTCTATAATTTTAATACAAAGTGATTACGGAATTAAATTAATTTAAAAAATTCTTAAATGTTGAAGAATGAAGAAAAACTGAAAAAGTTTTAATTAGAAAGTTGACACGATTAACACAAATCCTTTCAATAAATATGAACATCTTTCTACAATAGGTAAATCAATACAAAGATGTTGGTATTCTGCCATTAGATAAAAGAAAAGTCGAGCCCCCAAAACTTTGACTGTTTGGCAGGGAAGTTTTTATGTCACAAAAAAATAAAAAAACAAAGCATCCTTTCCTCTTTTATTGTAGGTCTTCAGAAGGTAACGTAAGTAATGTCTAATCAATTATTATAAGAAAAATCTTGATGTGTAAGACTACTACTATTACTATTACTACTAAAACTACTACAATCAATACTAACTCTACACGGCTAGCAATGCCTGTATTAATATTTCTACTGTTAATGTTATTAAAAATTTTACTATTTCTAGTACTTTTATCATTCAGACTTATTCTACGTTTATTAATGTTACTAGTACTACTAGTACTTTTACTACAATTTAGAGTCTCTAGTATTTACCTTAATTAAGCATAAATATTGCTGAAATTAAATTTGACCAAACTAATCAATACTATTAATCGAAGTATAAAAACAATAGTTCATATTATAAACTTAACAAACTCCAATTTAGTCACAGTTCATGGTTAGTTTAAGTAAAAATAACAAAATCTTTTGTACATAATGCAATACACTATATAAAATGGGTCCATTTTTGAGTTCTATAGTAAATACGATTAGTAAATATAAAGGGGAAGAAATCTTTGAAGTTCAAACTTATCATAATGTTTTTTATTATATTTTGGCTATGGCTAACCATTAAGGAAAAAATATTTAATTGATTTTTGTTAAGTTTTCATACGTTTCATTTTTGTATATGTAAGCAAAGCATAACAAACACATAATTAAATTATTGAACATATTGTATTAAAGCCAGATAAACAAATCTATGGAATTGTACTCTAAAAAAAACAGGAATGCTTTTAAAATTAAGTGGTCTCTGCTACTTTGGTGTGACGTAATTGAAATCCAAAAAATAATTGACAACTGCGTCAATCATATAGTTTGATTAAATGATATCAATAACAAATTATAAGATAAATATTATGAGGGAAAATAATTCTTAATTAACAACAAAAAAAACAAAAATTCAAACTTAACAGCTAAGCCAATTGAATTCAAGATTAATTTTAAAAAGTACTTAAGAAAGTTAAGAATAAAAACTTGTGGCATTTTATTAGACAAACAAAAGTGTTTGACCTATTTAAAGAACTTTATATATTTTCTAATAAACTTACGCTAGTATACCACTCATGTGGAAAATTTCGGCATTCAAATATGCCAAATAGGCCATGACAAATATAAAAATAGGTTCAATAACTCGTACTTGATTTGTAAAACGAGTAACAAAACCAGTAAGTAGGCCCCAAATTACACCTAAAATAAAATTTTAGAAAAATTATTTAACTTTTTACAAAGAAATTTTTAATTACCTATTATTGTACCACCAAGAGCAACAACAAAAAATGAAGCTAAACCACTAGCAATATCTCCCATTTTAATATTACTGACACCAATTTCATTGTAAGCTTCCATCATATGATAGCATACAACCTTAATAATTCAAAAATGTATTTAATAAAAATAAATCAATTACAAAAAATAAATAAATATTAATATGTACCGTAACAGCATCGTTTAATAAAGATTCGCCAAAAACGACAATGTATAAAACTTCATTAACATGTATTTCCTCAAAAACTGCTAAAACAGCAACAGGATCAACAGCTGATATCACTGAAGTAAAAAGAAATATATCCAATATTGAAATTTGCACATTAAATAATCCAGTAAGGCCACATGCCCATAATGAGCCACCTAAAAAATTAATAAAGAAATTAATTTAAAAATTTATTGTTATTATTTTTGGTTTTAGGATTAAAATAATGTTTTTATAATAAGAAAATCAAAATAAATAAATTTAAAAAGCACCAGATACAACATAGCTTTTCTACCATTTCAGCCATTCTTTAACTGTTCGTACGCTATTTAGGGAATTGATGTTTAACCTCCTTCCGGAATTGATTTTTGGACTTTATTTGATATCTAGATTTAGCGTTTTTGAGAGCGTGTTTATAGGTATTTTTAAAACGCGGTTAATCTCAATAGTATATTAACTGCGATAATTACATGAAAATATATTTAGAAAGTTGTACTTTTTAACTAATTTTATTATATTTACAGTGCATAATTATTTATGGCAAATTAATTTAACATAAAGAGCTAGTTAGAAAAAATGAATTATATTTTTTTAACAATGTCAAATAATTATTTAAATCTAAATACTATTCAGTATTGATTCAAAAAGACTTTCTTCTAAGGCCAAGTATAAAGTATCAGGTGAAATGGGTGCCGAATGATAAAAAGACTGTTTTACGGAAAACGTGTTCAAAATGCAGATTATTGCAGGGCTAGTTTTAATTTCAAATGAAGTGTTTTTAGGCAAATACAGGCAAACTGTTGATAGTTTTACTGTTTTAATTTGTGTAATATGACAAGCATTTTGTATACATATGGAAATCCTTTTATTGCTGAAACATTTAATATTGGTTAAATGTGCTAAATTTATATAATTAAATTAAAGTTAATATTTATTTATTGAATTTATTGAATTCTTTTTTATTGCCTTTAATGATTTCGATTTAAAACTATATTAATATTTTAAAAAAATGTACAAATTTGTTAAGCAGCTATGAAGTTTATTCTGATCCATTTTGTTATTAACTAAAAAAAAATACAACAGACAAGAACTAATAATTTTGTCCACTAAAGAAATTACAATTCTTTTATTATGTGACCATATCTTTTCACTAAGATCCATACCTCTTGAGAAGCAAAGAATAGGCAGGGTTTGTCAATTATTATCATTTATGTGGCATCGTTACGAGCACGCTAGACATGACTGTTTTCTGCCACCAGCAACAATTCTAAACAATCTAATGCTTCTTTCTAAAATCTTTTTATTACATTCGAAAAAAAAGAGATTTATAGGCCAAAAATCGATTATTAAGAATAAAATATTCTTGGGGTTTGTCAGTGATTTAGGCAAAACATTTAGGCGAGCTGAAATTAAAGGGTTAATTTTCTCAAATAAGGTAAAAAAATAATCATTTTATTTAGGTTTAGGCAAAAGAGATTTTTATTCAAAAACAAAACACTTAACAAAAATGATTCAGAAATAAAAACAAAAATCCTCGAAATAGAACAAATAATTACAGTACAGTGCACTTAATTATATTTTTGTATTAATACAAATATAGAATAATTGCTATGAATAATAGCATTAAAGAATAGCTTTCACTAAAATAAAATGTGATTTTCATGAAGATTTTTACAATTTAGTTGAAATTAATAAAATATCTAAGAAAGTTGTTTGGTATATGGAAAACGTAGATTTCCTTTCATTAAAAAAATAAGCATAAAAATAAATTTGTATCTCTTATTTTGCTCTCATTCCTAAATTTATTAGAAAAGTTTAAATTTAATGGAAATAAATTAGAGCAAAAGTCTGCATTAATGTAATGAAACTTCATTACCTTCACTTAAAACCTAGCAAATACTAAAAATTTAGTACTATAAAATTATTTGAAAGCTTTTAACAACCACCACGCTGATAGATTCGCAATTATCTTCAAAATTTTTATTTTTAAAAGTAATTTACGAAATTTCAATAAAAATTTAGTATTTGGGTTATAAGAAATAATTGAAATCATTAAAATTTAGTTATACTCGAGGCTACCATTAAACTTTATGATCCTTAGTAAATGATGAGATGAATTTATTTCAGAGTAATTTCTATAAAAGTTTTCATTCTCAAATGCAAAGAAACAAAAACTTAATTTCATTTTCAATTCTTCAACAATAGTGAGAAAAAAGGCGGTTTTTCATTTTACACAAAATTTCACGCGGTCAAAATTTTAGCAGATATTTGGCTAAATCCGAAACTATAACGAAAACAAGATTTTTTAGCCGCAATTGAAACCGAAACAAACCTTCAGTTGGCCACTAGAGCCAATAATCTTATTGCTAAAGACAACAACCCATGCAAGTCAGCATGCAGTAAAAAAAAACTTGTTCACAAGATATTTAAGGGGTAAAAATGTGCTCTACGCTTTTGCTTTTTATTGGCAATAGAAGATTAAATTTAAAAATTTGAAAACAATATTTTTTTATAAATCTCTACAGAAGAATGTTAAATATTTCTGTGAACTGGTTCTTATTTAACTTAGATTTTCACGAAATCATATAAAAAAATTATTACTCTAAGCTCAACTACTCAAATATATATTTAAATTTGACAGCTACCAAGCAAAAGTTAATTATTTATTGAATATTTAAGTCTAGTGCCAGCATTATATTTTACTAAAGATATCCAAATGTATTTAGGAATATTTACAATAAAATTTCTAGTCATAAAAATTATAAGATGTGATATTGATAAATAAATAGTAATAAAAGTTTTAATTAACATACCAATTGTTGCAATATTAAATATTGTCCCGACCACAGCCATCAATAAAATCGTTCCTAAGTTATCAAAAAATAATCGATTTGGCATAAAATATCCGGCATCTAAAATAATTGGTGGCAGCATATAGAAGAAAAATGTATTTGGCGTAAGTGGTGAGACATCTACTCTTATTCCGAAGAAAAATACTACACCAATTAAAACACCAACAACAATTAAAAGGCAAGATTCTGGGAAGATAGTATTAAGTTTAGGCGTCATATGAAAACCTGAAAAAGAAAATAATATTAGTTCTTATTATTCAGATATTTTATTAAAATTTGAATATTTAATGAAAAAACTTTTAAAATTTTATGAATTATAAAAATTTGCTGTGGAAAATGTATAATAAAATTGCCTGATTCTTATACATCTGGAGCTACAAAAGTTTTTTATAATGAAGTTTTCATAAAAGTTTAAGAAGATGAAATGAAAGAAAATTAGAATGCAAATATATTTTAGCTGAAACCAGGCAAACAAGTCGAAGAGTAAATTGAATTGACTTAATTTAATTTTAGCCGCAATTTATTGTATATGAAATTTATGCTCAAACTTGAGGCATCTTTGAATTAATTATTAAAATAAAGTCAATATGTTGCTTCAAATAGAGTTTGATACTGTTCTCTATAAACACGAATATAAATCATGCTAAAAAATACCAAAAAGGCACGCTGTCAAGAAAAACAAAGAATTTGATCATAAGATTTTGGTTTCATACGGTATACCGTATACATGATGAGCCGAGGAAGCATACAACTAATTCAGAAGGGTTAAAAATTATTGTGGAGTTTTTACATTTTTGAAAATTCCCAAAAAACTTTGTGGAAAAAAAATTTTGCTGCTTCCCGTTTGATATCTTCCAATACATATTTATTAATCTCAAAAGTTAAGGAGCTTTATAGAGTAATTTTATTGTACATTCCTTGCTAAGTTTGCAATGTGCAACAGCATTTGCCTCGTATGTACTTGCAAACGGAACAATCAAAACAAACAAAAATAAATAAAAATCCTAACATACTCATACAAAGGATTACAACTCACTTCATGAAACTCAAAGTTCAAACCCTGGCATCATTTTTCAAATAGTATTTTTTTAAACTTTGTTATTATTTATTCTATTATTATTCTAGACAAATTTCAGAAGACCAAGTGACCTTCTCTAATCCTTTGAATGTGAATGTGAACTTTCGTTAACCTCTTGTTAGCATCCCAACAAAAATTTGCGAATTATAACGCCTAAAGAGGATGAACTTTTGGCATTAGCATAATTGTAAAAGTTCAACTTGCCCGCATTTCCCTCTCGAAAAGTTAAAATATTTAAACTTATATCAAAATGGGGTTAATTTTTTATCAGCTGACAGCGTAAATACATTTTTGAGATGGGGGCCACCTTTTTGAAGCCTCTTGTCTTCAGATATGAATGCGTTATTGTTACTGAAAAATATATTCCAAGTAGCAGCAGCATTATTCGAAGCAGTGAGAAAGGATTTTATATCAAATACTGATTTGAGATTATTTGCACATGTATTAATAAATCGTATCGCGGTAATATTATTACCAGATGCGATTTTTATATGATATTTTGATCAAAATACAATTAAAAGTTTATGCTAGATCAAGCGAAAAAATGTACAAATATTTTACTTTATAAATAGACAAACACCTAAAATTCCAAATAAATTTACAAATTGTATCATCCTAAAGAAATAATTCTTATAAATCCTGTAAAAGTTTTCTTTTCATTTGCGTGTTAATTAAAAATTAACAGAACTTAATTATCGTTAAAAGCACAGAACTATGTAGCTTTCAATTTAGACAATTATTTTGATTAAAATATATACAGCAAGAAGTGAAAAGTACTTTGCATTCACTTTTAACTTCTTTTGGTTGTATCAATTCGTGGCGTCTGCCAAGCACACGGTTTCTTTTTAGTCATGGAATAATAATATATCTGACACAAGTTGATAGTTTTGTTTATCGAAATTTATGCTACTCAAAAAGTTTGTTTAATTTGTTGTGACATTTCCAATCAAGAAAATTAATCAATCAATTTATAGAACAGATGGGGAAATATTAGAAGATTTTATGGATATTAAATATTTTTTTAAAATGATGTTAAGTGAAAATTATGTAGGTTTAAATTTTTAATAGATTGATCCAAGTTTTTCAATGTTTTTGGGCGGGATTACTTTTTTAATTTTTAAATTATTTTAATTTAACCCAAATACAAATTAATTCTTTTATTTTTTTTAACAAAAAATAAAAGTCTTGGATCGAATGAGCCAGATTTTGATTAGATATTGATTGATTGTATTTAATGATAGTGAAATAACTTTGCTCAAAAATTGTCTCGTTACCATCAGACTATTCAATAATTATTTTTCATTTACTCAAGCTTTTATTTCTTTCATTTTGACTCGCTGAATATAAAATTATGTTTTATATAGTAATAACAAATTTACTACAGTTTTAATTTTTTCAATAGTTATTTGAATTGTACAAAAATTGCTTAAATAATTTTGACTATTATTTTAAAAATTGAATCTTATTCCATTTTTCATTATAGGCTTTTACTTAACTTGCTTTTTGTACTCTAGAGTCTAGAGGTTTGTGTTCTTTTACTGACGTACTTGCTATTTTATTCGAATTTCAATAACATAAACTGCTTTTATAGGATCGTGATCTGATTAAATAATTCTACCAAAAATGAACCCGGTCCTAGTTCTAGTCATGAATGATTTTTTGGATAACCTAACATAATTTAGTTAATTGAAAAATCGTTAACTGCGAGGATAATAGCGCAGTATTTAAAAAATAGACTTTAATTGAATGCACTAAATGGACAAAAGTAATTTTTTATACCGTTGAATGGGAACAACAGTACAACTTTGTCAGGAAAATTATTCTCCTTATATTGTTTGAAATATATTGGCCACTGTAAATGGCTACCCAGTGCGAAGAAAAAACGACCTGCAGTTTTTAAGTAAATGTCATGTGACATGGATTTATTCCAACTGCCAAGAGGTACCTAATTTAGGTAGTCAGCGGTTCCTTTATTAATTGTTTCATTTTACTTTTAATTGTTTACAATTAAAGCATTGAATTTTCATACATTTCATAATTAATTAGTCCCTCTAATGAATAATTACAAAATAAAAACCAAAAATGAATAAAAGCTTGTTTTTATTTTAAATCTACAGCACATATTCTTGTATACTTTTAAATGGCGGTCGTTTTTGGTTTAAAAGACCTCGAATTACAAGATTTTCTTAAGTTTTTCATTAAGTGTCATTAAGTATTTATTTTTTAGATTTTTTACGACCTTATCACTCATTTAGGTAATTAATACTTAAAATGAATATTTAAATTAAATAATAAAAAAGAAATTGTTTGCAGAATTGGTTTTAAAAACGTTGTCTGTGCCAAACTAAGCTATTTTTGGAAGAACACATTATCAAGTGTTTTTTACGCCATTCCGTTATAATTTTGGTTAAGAACAGAATTGTAAAAATACATTCTTTTAAAAGTCTAAATAACAAATAAAATTTAAGTATTTTGAATAAGTGACAAAATTTATAAACAATTTATTAATATTATTAATATTATTTTCTTGTGCTAGATTGATGTAAATATAGCTCACATAGAGAATTGCTTATTTAGATTAAATAGAATTCTTAGAATTTTGAGCATCAAAGTTGGCAATTAAGCTCAAAGGATGCCAATTATTTATTATATATGCGATATTTATATAGTAAATAATTTTTAGCATTTGATTAATATTTTGGATTATGCGTCGCAAAATTTGTTGACACAATTTTTTATTATGGACACTCAGTTATATAAAAGAGTCAAAATTTCTTCGAATTATTTTGTTATTTTGTTAATAATACCAGCAGGGAAAAAGCGTATTTTTGTTAGACGTATTCTTGCATGATTTATGTCTGAAAAGTATCAAATATTCGCTTTTATGCATAAAAAAATTAAATTTAACGCACACATGTTTACCTATATATAATTGTATAGTATAATTCAAAATAACTGCTGTTTTGATACATTAAATTTTTTCTATCTGTGATTAGTCCTTTTATATTTTCGAAAAATTTTAGTGTTAAGAAATTAATAAAATCCTTTTAAAATTCAATCATAATATATAAATGTATTTTAGCTCTCATTTATTAAATAAAATCAACCTGGGAAATGGTCAATGAGAATCTCAGAGAGATTTTTAATGCCAAATTTAAGCAAAGAATCCTTGAAGAGGTTTTCCAGCAGAAAGTTGCCTGGACGCTTCCTTTTGGTTTCCTCTTAAACCAAATTTATTTCTATTTTCTTCGAAAAAGTATCCGCTATATTAGGATAGCAACTGTAGAGAGATTGGGAGTTCACCACTAATTAAAGAAATCTCTCCATCAGTCATAATGGCGACTTTTTTGGAAGAAATATCAATAACATTTTTCCATAAAAAACTAGCTATGGTATCTTAATTATGCTGTTCTATTAATGAATTTTTCACTTGTATACTTTTCCATTATAAGCACCAAGAATTCATATATGAAAAATTCACAAATGGGGATTTTTTCTGTTAGTTACTTATTTAAAAGGACGTAACTGTTTTGTATGGAATTAAAAATAAAACGTGTAAAAATATTAAATTAGTTATCAGACATGTATTTGGGCTTGATATGGCCACTTTTTGCATTGACTATTACCTTTAGACATACAAAGAACCAGTTGCATGATATAATTTTTATTTCTTACTTTGCTCTTTAAAAGAGACCAGATTGAAAAATCCATCATATTTACATCTAGAAAATTCCAAAGCCGTTGAATGAAGTTATTGAAGTATGGAAATTTGGTTTTCATCCATTATTGGTTCACACGAGCTGAAGCTCGAGTGAAATGGTGCAGTCTTGTTGAAACGTCCACGTTCTACTAATCTCGATAAAAAATCACGTTTGACTTTGACACAAGCTATGATAAAAAAAAACTGTACCTGGCATAGTACCTGGATGCAATTTTACAAAATAACTTTTTCTATAGTTTAAGATTTCTTGAATAACATAGACAATTAAATAAAAGCAAACAATCAGTTGAAAGATTTCCATATTTACTATATTTATATATTTAGATGTAATTGAAAAATATCTAAAATATAAATTTACATTATTTGTGGCTCTGTTCTAAGAACCCACAAACCCTAAACATACTTAATAAGAAACAAATAAATAATGTGTAATTTTTTTGTTTTAAGAAAGCATTTTCTGTGCTTCAATTATACTTCTTTTTTTTTAAATGAAATTGGAACATAAATTTTGCCTGAAAATTTTGCAATAAAAGTAAAAACAAGAAAAAGTCGTTTTCTTGTTACTACATCCAATTATTAATTTAAAAAACCATTTCTAAAACAAGTTATAGACTTTTGGGAAAATAACTTTAAATAAAAATGAGTTTGAATTTTCAGTCGAATTCCAAAAACAACCTAAAAATTAAATAAGGCATACAACAACTAACTCTTAGGAGTAATAATTTTCTCAAAATAGTATAACTAATAGATTTTAGTGTAAAGTCATAAATTTTTATGACCACATAACTTTTTTATTATTGAAAACAAAAAAAAACAAATTTGTAACCACTTACCAATTTTTGCTATACTAGCACATAATATCCACATTCCAATTATGAATGGTGTTTTAACTCTACCAAAATCCACTTGGGATATTGGATAACTTTCTTGTTCTGTATTCGATAGCTTTGTCGGGTGCACAATTTCCGAATTTGAGCGTACCGCTTGAGATGAATGTTTGGTATAAGCATCCGTTGTTTGCTATAAAAAAAAATATATTTTAAAAAAATTAGATAATTACTAATTTATATAGAAAAAAAGCTCACACATTACGTAAAGTAAAATTAATTAGTTTCAGCTACCTGTTCTAAACTTGTTAACAAACAAACAATACTTTCTACTTTAATAATAGATAGAAAAAAACTCCACATCTTCATGAACTTTGGAAAAAGTATAAGCTGGAATAAGTTTTCGCCTTCTCACATATGGTCCTTCATTAAATGAAGGCCTTATAAGAGCATTCCAAAAGACATTTACTTTCCTAAAAAGTAGGACAAAAAGCACCCAGAAATGACGACTTTTCTCACTGGGAATAAAAAAAGTTTTCGATTGTCTCTTTCCAATAATTATTATAATCGTGTTACTAGGATACTAATCAGTTTATTGTTTGAAGATTTATTTCATAGTTTTATTTTTTTCTTATCGGATATTTATAAACCCAATTATGGTCAATCTGTAGTTTACCAAGGCAACTAGATTCAAGTCAGTATAATATTTAATATTTACTCTTATGTGAAAAGATTAACTTAAATACATCCTGAATAACATACAAGATTCTTCATTAGACACTATTACATTGAAATTATAACAAAAATTACAAACTTTTCTGAGCTTTCTGGTTGAAATCAGAGCAAAAATAAAAAAACTTTTTCAGAAGCAATAAACAAAAAGTTGTAGTCATTTTTTATCTTATTTTTTTTTTTCTGTCTTAATTTTATCTAACTTGCTGCATTTTATTTTAAATTTTTTTCATTCTCATAGCCAATAGAACTTGATAACATGTATAAAGACGAACTAGATAAATCCTTATTTATTTTGATAGAAAAAAGTATTTCATAAATTGTAAAGTAAACTTCCTGCGCTTGAGAAATCAGTATCAGAATCAACTTTCTCTTCTTAAGTCTTTTCATCGAAGTTTAGGCATGATTTGACTACAGTATTGCTTTGATAGCTGGGGCCGAATTCTGTTCTCATGAAAAATAATAATGACAATGATAAAATCGAATTTTGACATTTTTACCATACATTATATGTCCAAATTTAACTTTTTAGTTCATTTTTCTCAAAGTAGTTGAAAGAAAAACCATAAATATAATCTTAAAATAGGCCTTAATTCATACTTTTTTCGTTTTATTTTAATATTGGGGATAATCAGTACAAAATCACCCTCAATTTAGGCCGAGCAGATTGATATCAGAAGGAAAAGATTTGACGGCAATATATAAAAAACCTTTTAATTTTATTTAAAAAATTTTAAGATATTGGAAACTTTATACAATGTCTTTAATTTAATATTTCAATAGGGTTGCTATACATTTTTAATAAAAATCTAATACTAGAAGCCAAGCACCCATTGTAAATTTCTATTTCTAGAAAAAGGAAAAATTCTATTATAAAAAGCTCTAAAGTAAATTAAATCAATAAAAATGATTTCTAATCAGATTTTATTACTTGAGACAAGTAAATTGCTTCAAAAAATTTGTTTGAGAATTTTTATTATTTGTAAAAGAAATCATCTCAGGAAATTTTAAAGGTTAGAATGGGTTTCTGTTTTTTTTTGTAAAATAAAAATTTCCATGGATTATATATGTATACTTGAAAATATTTTGAAAAACACTTGTATTTAAATACATTTGGCATTTTACGTTATACCAATATTAAATTAAGTACAAGTTGTTTACTAAAACGAATTTAAATAAGGCATAATGAAATTGTTAATAGGAGCCTTCGAAATTCATTTTCAGAAATGTACATTTCATGTCACATACATTTTTTTATGACAATGAAAACAATGTCATCTAAATAAAATTAATGTTGCAAAATGTTAACAGTTAAGACATATGACAGTTTTATTTATTTTCCTTTTTTTATTTTTGATGGCACAGTAACTTAATGTATAAAAATGTACCTCCTAAATATGTCGAAAGTAGAGTACTTTAAAAAGAAATGAATTTCTTTGAAGTAGGGAAAATATATTGATGAAATTTCGTTTTATTTTGGTTTTGCAATATTAAGTAAGATTAATTGTAACTACTTTCACTTTCGCTAAAAGTGAATCCAGTACACTTTTGTCAGATACTTTATGATTAGCAATGTATTTTTCTTAAATAGGATGAAGTACATATATATATTTGAGTGCTCGGTAATATACAGGGTTGATCCCACAAAAACCAAAAACTTAATCCCTGTATCTTAAACGAAAATAGGTTAAACTTATAAATCCACATTGACAAGGGAACTTGAGGTAGGCTGCTGCATTTTTAATGGATCAAAGAGACGAAATGTAAAAGGGAGCTTCGAAATTTTCCAAACAACTTTGGCAGAAGTTTTTGCAAATATATATTTACAGATTTAAGTACAGTGGGATTTATGTACTCTCACAGGGAATTTTTCCAAAAGTCAAAAATTAAGGTTTACTTTTGATTAGATTTTTCACTCTTCAAGCAGAAAATAATTATAGTTTCCCATGATCATTTGATATTTTCGAATAAGGATAAAACTATGGAGATACAGATGGGTACCAGATGATACCATTTAAAATTTCTTAGAAACTTTGTAGCGATCTTTTGCAATTTAGAAAACTTTTTTGCCTGTTTAATTTTATCTGTATAATTATGTAGGCGTGTTTGATCTGATTTAAAATTAAACAGGTCAATCATGTGCAAATTATTTAGGATATTATCAAAATTAATGAAATTAAACCAAAACAAAATAAATTTCATTTTGAGGAGTTTCATAGGACTTTCAAGAAATTTAACTCGCGCACCTCAACACAAAGTGAACAGTATAAAAAATCGAAAAATTGGCGTCATATTTAGCAAAATTTGTCCTGTTAAATAAAATAAAAAAAGGTGGTTAATCCCTGCCAAATTACTGTCTTGTTTTTGTCGTTCTTAATAAAGCTTTTTCCGTCCATGCAAAAAATGAAAATTTTCTTCTGTCTTCAAAATAAATACAAAATTTCCTGACATTGTAGCAAAAAAGCAGTCTGAAAATTTGTTTTGGTAGATTTTGGTAGATTTTTGGTAGATTTTAGATTTTTTTCTTCAAATTTATTAAATTAGCCTTGCCAAAGTCTAATCTAGAGAAAAACGTTACAAAGGTTAAAAGTTTAGCGTATCAAAAAAGTATTAAAGACCACACTTATCTTATTTTGTTTAAAAATGAAAGCAAATTTTTTTTTTATTCATATATCTAATACCAAACCTAAAATAACACAAAAAAATACTAGACAAAAAGAACAATTTAAAATTGTGTGTTGACGCGTCCATATATTTTTCACCCCTATTACGTCATATTTTCCATTCGATTACTTACTTAGAAAATCTAAGAGTACGCGATTGCTTCGTATAAAACTGTAATATTTGCTGGGACTTTTGATACATTATCTTCAAGATTTATTGTCCTCACTTATACGGTTAAGTTGAATTTTCATCTTTCATTGGTTATAAATATAAAAGGAGATTACTTCATATTTATCATATTATCAGAAACTCATGATAAGTGGTTTGACTATAAATATATCATTGTATCATAAATCTTAAATTTGTTTATTAATTACACTTAATAAATTATTTTGGCCAACATATTCCATCTGGTAATATAAATTTGCTTGATAGTAGCAAAGTTCTATACGGCTTGCACTATTTGATTAAGAAGCTAACAAATAAGTTCAACTGAGAGTTTTCTATACTTTGTAACTTGAATTTGTTATGTATATTTCAAAATCACAAAACTCAGATTTGACTCAAAAACAAAACATTGATGATTTTTTTGATGGATAATCTCATTTTTCGGCATAATTGCGAACAATTGAACAATGTGTTTAAAATTGAATAAAAATGAAATTCAATTAAAATCATAAAATATTAGAAACTAGCTTCCATTTTATTTAAAATTTTCAGGAAGTATTTATATGTTTTGCAAATATTACATTAGGTCATTTAGAGCCTGGCAAAACCTAATTTTATTTGAAACAAAATCACTGAAATAATGAAATTGATTAAAAAAATCAAATTAAAAAATACTCTTTTGCTTTTAAAATAGATTTTAGCGTTTGTACTAAAGGAAAAACTTCGCAACTTTGAAACTTCAACTTTATTGCAAATTTTTTGTTAATTTTGTTTCTCCTATGCATCATCGTAAGAATCAATCAATTTTCATATTAAAAAAAATTATATAAAAAAGAAAGAACAAGATTATCAACAAAAAGTAACTAATGGATAAAATTCCAGATAAAATACTTTTAAACTTAACAAATTAAAATTAAGTTGAGTCATATTATCTAATTAAAACCTGAGGAAGAATATTTAAATTAAATCAAATAGAAAAAAGAAACATTTAAGGACAAAAATCCGCAATTTAATATTAATATTGATGTATCATCCAATGTGATTCAACTGAATCCAATGTTTAATTAAGCAAATAAATTATCTGTGAGGAGCAAAATTTGGGACTCTGGATGATTTAGTAAAAAAAATTTTACCCAATTTTCTACTGTTATTGAAAGGAAGAAAGAATAAAGAAAAGAGATTCAACAATAAAAACTTGTGCCTTAACAAAGTCATTACCCCCAAGTTATAAGTTCAAAGACATATAAGCATGTCACTAAAAATAAATCTGATTACAAATTATACTCTCTCTCTCTTCACTAAAAAGAATTAAATATTACAGAAAAAGGACCACAAATGTAATTAAGTTGACTGTAGTTTATCTATTTAAGTATTTTATGGAACCATTAAGTCCTTCTATGTGTATATATATAAAAATTATCTGTTATAAAATTATATGGAATGTGACAAGCAAAAAACGTAGGAGATCTGAAACAAAAAATTTTGAGGTAAATTAAATTGAGTTCATAGGAGGTGTAGCTGAATTTGGGATGATTATATACTTCTATCTTGCTAATGGCAGAACATATTTAACATGTTTGGTGTATGGGCTTAGTATATACAAAATAAGGACTATATACAGGTATCTCTCGAATAGCACGATACTTGAATAGCACGAGTTCTCGAATAGCACGGTTGAAAATTGCGACAACCCTCGAATAACACGGAATTCGAATTACACGAAGTCTGTTGTATTACGCAATAGTTAATTCTCCTATATAATATACGTGTGGAAAGAATAATTATTGTAAGCATTGTGCCTGAGTAGGCCATGCAAAATTGGCTTAATAAATATAATTAAAATTAGATTCGGTTGTAAAAGTTTGTATAAATAAACATTGGGTATTTAGATAATGCTTTATTATTCTTTGTTGCAAACAATACGTATGATATTTAAATCCAGCAGCTTGCTTAGGAATATACATAAAACTTTGCAACACTACAGAAAATAAAAGTGTGCCATTCTCTAACATCAGCTGTGATAATAGCTCATCCTCCAGTGATGAAGAGTTTTTATCGCTTCGAAGAAAAAGAATTCGTATTTTGGATGACGACAGTGATGAATAAATTTCTAGTGATAAGGAACCTATAAAATCAATTTGTGGAGAGTGACAGTGGTTGAACATGTAACTTAAAAACTACAAATTTAAAAAACTTTACCAAACAAATTAAAAACTTTACTATTCATATTTTGACTTTCCTAAATGAATTTTATGTTAATTTGGAAAAATCAAAATTTTACAAATAAAAATAATAAAAAATTTTGTCTTTATTCTTAATGTTTGCCTAATTTATCTTTGGAACCAAATGTATAAATTTGTATGGATCTTAAGTTTCGAACTGCACGATTTTGAATAGCACGGAACGTTATCTCCAAAATTGTATGAATTATTAGTACCGAATAACACGATTTTGAATAACATGGAACCAATTAGTCGTGTTATTCGAGGGATACCTGTATTTGTTAGAAATGCAATTATATTTAAAGATAAAGGACTATCTATAATTTTTAGAGTTGTAGCTTTAAAGTTTAACGTGATTTGCTGCGTTTAGCAAGTCCACTCATACATATAGCGAAGGCTAAGGAAGAAAAATGATAGGAATAAAAGGCATCTTGGCTATATATATTAATATATATGTGCGTACAGGAAAAAGAAATTTTATAAAAGAAATGTTAGTGAGTAAATATAAATTTAAGAAAATCCTTTAAAATGTATTTTTTGTGAGTCATTTTTTTATATCTATTAAAAGGTTTATCTTTAAATTCTATGAAAAATGAAAATAAACCTAAGTGAGTTTTTCTATGAACATTTTTTGTAATTTGTCAAACGCAACGATCCGTGTGTTTGGTCTATAGGTTAAATGAAAAATTTAATTTGACATTGTTTTCAACAATATATGACAATATGTGACACAATGCAGTTCCTTTTCAAGTGCTAATTTACTGTAATCTACCCATAAATTCCTCATACAAAATATCTAATTCCAATTAAGTCCGTCAGTAATTTTGTGAAAAATCATTCTGCAGGAATCTAATATAAACGATTAAAGAATACATCAAACAAATTCGAAAAATAAATACTAAAAAAACTCTATTATTTAGACAATTAAAGTTAACACACAAATCACTAGAATTGTTACACAATTCACAATTGTTAAATTTTCTTTTATTTTGTTTTCATATTTAATTATTATTAAAAATTATGACAGATTCCCACTATAGGATATGTTTATTATTTCCTTGGTTATTTGTTAAACATGATCAAAAGCGTCATCAAAATCTTAAAATCTAAAGAACAAAAAAAGAAAACGAAACTGGATGAAACCAATAAAAAAAATCGTGCACAATAGATGAAAAATTAAATGTAAATTTTTTTGGTAAAAAAAGAGAAGGAAAATATGCTCAAGAATATTATTAAAATAAAAAAATTATAAAACGAGAGTTAGAGGAATCCTTTAGCAATATCAAATATTAGTCAAATATTTTGTAAACACTACAAATTTTCAAGTAATATTTTTTAACATCTATAAAAAAAATATATTTTGTGCCAAATAATATTTTTTTGATTAAAAAATCATTGTTCTTTATGACACTTATTTATTTGAAAGAGTACGTAAAATACTACAATTGAAATTTAAGGATCACATGATGGGCGGCCTTAAAGGCTATGTTGAAGAGTAAAAATTTTTACCAGAGCACTTCTAAAATAGGCTAGGATTAATTAAATGGGATGAATTCTCGTTTTTAAAATAAATTACAAAAAAAAGATTACAGCACACAGAAAGGCATTCAAAATATTATTCAAAAAAGAAAATAAGCAGCATTCAAATAAAAATAAAAACCAAACTATATTATATAACACGGATTAGCTGGCCATGAAAAATTATTACAAGATCAGTACAGGTAATGTCAAATAAATAAAAACAAAAAAAATCCCTCTTGCTTCTCAGCATTCAAATTAGGAGACACACACAGAAAAATAAATATCATAATTAAAGAGGACAATAATTTTTTTGTATATCATATATAATTTTTTTGTAATATCATAACAAAAATAAATCTCTAAATTCCATACAAAAAATTCAAATCCATCCATAAAAACAATTTATTGAACAAATTTTTTCGGGGCATTCTACCAAAACGAGTAGCAAAAAAAACGTCTGTAGAATGAACTCTGTCAAATTTTTTGAAATGAAAGCATTTAAAGCAAGCAATATAAAAAGATAAATACGAATTTCGCAAAAAAAGAAAAATAATGTCAAAAAGGTCAGCTGGAAAAACCGAACCATAAATAAGGTATACAACAACAGCATTCAATTGAAGGATAGATATCCACATTTATTATATAAGAGACAAAACCTAGCAGATGTATAGCGAATAATATAAGCACTTATACTAATTTATTTTTATTAACACATCTGAAAATAAGTTTGTAAATAATAGATAAAATAGAAAAAATTTGTTGTTTAATGTTTTTTAATAGATAAAACAATGAAAAATTTATTTAAATAAAATTGTTGTTTTATTCAAATTTAAAAATCAATAAAAATTAGATTTACATATGTTTTCTTTTTTATTTACTTAGCATACAAATATATCTACTTTAAAAACATTAAAGCCAAGTTTTAGTAAAAAAAAAACAAATAAACGAATTATTTTAATTAGCGTCAGCATTTAGTATTATGATCTTGAGATTATTCGAGGTTAATACTATATAAAGTTTGCGACTTTGAAAGTACTGAAAATTTAAGATTTATGAAATGAAGGTGAACTAAATGCTGCAGAAGCAAACTCGTCTGATGCATTGATTACTTCTAACTAGTTTAATTCATAAATTGGGTTAAAATCAAAACATGTAAAATTAACCCTTCAAGTTATTCATCGATTTGTAGAAGCATGTTTTTAGTTTTGTAAAACTATTTATTAGAGCCATATTCTCCAAAGACAAATTCAATTTTCTGATGTAAATTTAGTTCCATCTGTAGCAAAACTATTTTGTGACAATTATAAATAAGGATTTTACAATACGACAATCAATTTCAAATGATTGTTCGATAACTTTAACATTGGGAATAATAATCACCAAAGTTCAGCCAATTAAGCATGAATATGGGTCAATCTTTCGGGGCATTTTGAAAAAATTAAGCTGCACTTTTAGAGTGCCAGCTGGAAGTAATGCTGGCGGACAAGTTACCATCAAACAAATTCAGAGTAGTTTAAACACATTTCAGCAATTAAAATATATGCTTTTATCTTGAAAAACTGTTTACCAATTCAAAAGATCTGGTTGTCTATTCGCCACTCTGAATAATTTGAGCTTGTTTCATAGACATTAACGGTACCAGCATCAGAACTAATTCCATTTAGCATTCTTTGCGCTAACTAAAGTAGGGACATAAATTCGCCTGCTTTTTTAAAATTTATATTTAAAATTAAGTTCTATTTGGTTGATTAAAGCCCTTTGCCAGATTTGGCAGCTTATACCAGAGACACAAATATTCCCTAAAACATGTTTAGTATTATTTGATCTCTTGAAAAAGATTTTTCTTTTTTCTAAGGTAAAAGTAAGTTTCTATTAACAATAGTAACTAAGTTTTGCATAAAATGTTCAAGAAGAATTTAATGATTTGCTTTACGCTGTTTATTTTTAGCATATACTTTTAAGGACTTTATTTTACTCTATATGACATAATATCTCTTAAAGTGCTTTTTACGTAGTGTACACATATAGTTGTCGCCTGGATTGTAGTAGCTTCGTAGATTTCGTGATGAAAGCAATAGACCTGTAGAAGTAAGTTTATAAGGTTTCTAAGGTAGCCGGGAGCAAGCTGCATCAACTATTAATCACTGTTTCAATCACTCTAAGAACTTCCTTTGCTCACATCGGTGAGTCAAGGCAAATATTGTTTCACCAGAATAGGCTTACACACCTTATAAGGGCCAATATTCTCAAGAATATTTTAGTTGGTTAAGACTAAATATTGTAAATTGTTTGTATTCATAAAGTCTCAATAAAAATTGATTTGCTTTGAATTGTAAATTTATATTGTCATTTAAATAGCATGGAAACTGAAATAGGGTTTCCATAACCAAAGTCCACAGTTCATCATTTTATGAAGAAAAGCACCCTTTTTACAGACCAAAAAATAAGGTTTACATAGAACTTCAGCAAACACTGCTGGACAGATTTAGAAATGACATCATCATTGGCAAACGCTATTACTGTTAAAGAAGCTATCGAACAGTTCTTGTGAGTTTGTATACATTTTTCCCATTTGTTGGTGTTGTGATCAGTGATAACAGTAAGACTGTGATTTTGTTATTCTCGTTTTTTTTCGCAATCAAAAATTTGTTTCAATTATTTCAATTATTAGATAAAGATTGGTCTGGTAATAATTTAAACTACACTTTCTGAAATCTGAATTTGTTCTTATTTTTAAATTTTCTTTTAATTTTGCTTTTGTAAATATTTTGGGCTGGATAAAAATAACAACACCAAAAATTATTACGAAAAATAAGAGTTTACAATGAATTATGAAAGAAACAACATGCTAGCAAAAAATAAAACGAATTAATTACATATTGATCTCTCTGTATCGAACTGTTAAAAAAAAATCATTTAACGTCAAGCAGTGTTTGCTACAATGATTAAACCCCTTTATATTTACACAAACTCCCCCAAATGCAATGGATACTGTGCTCCAGTTAATCGTGTATTCATTTTGACTTTAACTTTCTATGTATACGAAAATATTGAAATTAGGATGAATTACAAATTTTCACATTAACATAGTTGTTTCCTTAAAAATATTAGTTGTTAACAAAAGGAAAGGACTAACCCAAATATAAATTTACAGTAAATTCAGAGTCCAGGAACATAATTCTATGACTTTCTAAATTTGTGTACCACCTGCCATCTATATATAGTTTTATTACATAATATGAATTTAATATTCACATGTCTTCAATCAAGATAATTATTTGTAATATTAATCAAAAACTTTAACATTAATCATTAAAGACCTCGAGAGTAAAAAGTCTTACTTAAGAAATTGATGTCAGTGTCAAATATGTATATTTCAAACTTTATGTCACCAGTTTATTTACAGCTACTGAAATACAATTTTATCGACAATCATTATATTTCGAGTACGTGATTGATAATTTAAAGACAATAGTTTCTACTTATCTTGTAATAAAAACAAAATTTCAAATTATTTATAATAGCGAAATATATTTTCTGATAAGTTAAACAATTGAAACATTTTTATATCTTATGACGTCTGATTTGTTTTCATTCGCAAAACACATGATAGTTAAATAATTTAACAAAATTCCTTAGTAAATTTTTGTAATATTATCTTATTTTAGTTACTTTTATCTAAGGTCTATCGATAACAATTAAATTAAGAACTATTGACCTTAATTAATTATTAAAAACAAGTTGCTACGAGTATAAAAAAAAAACAAAAATAAATGACTTTAGGATACAATTCCAGATATAATAAACCAAAAGGCTATTAGTTTTTTTTTCCTAAGAATTGTAAAAAAAATTTTGTCTAATTCGGGACAATTTTAAATAAAATTGATCAACAACGTGTTCCTTTGTCTTTAAATTAGCATCTAATTATCGCTTTGGTGTGAATTTTAGAGCAGATAAAAGGGAAGAATTTCATCGAATAACACTTTGATGTGTTATATATGATTTTAAAATTATTTTTTAATACAATTTTATTGTATTAAAGTTAGGTAGGAAAAACTATATCTGAAATAAAATTTTACAAAAAATAGTACAAACCCAATGAAACTCTGTTTAAAGCTTCCCAGATATACTAAGCCTCAAAGAAAGAATTTTACATAACCAAAAAATTATAACTAATTGTGTGTAGATATTTTTTTCCAACATCCTCTTATGCTTAGAACACACTATTGTGCTTGGTGTGCTGAGTGAATTGGCACAATAAAAATTAAGATTTTTGCTTAAAGCCAATCGAAATGGACTCACTAACATTCTTGTGTTGTATTTGTGCAAGAAAGTTAATAATTACAATTCCAACCGTAAAATTGTATAAAACTTTTATACAAATTTTATGCAAACAAATTTCCTTATATCTTCTGTGAAAAACCACCCGAGTCAAAATTTTGAGCTTCTTTTCATCCTCTTTGACCTTTATTAAGGAGACCGATGAAGTTGAAAAGATATTCAACTCTCTCAATTTAAGCTTATATTAAAATTGTGCCTCCTTTCAACGTCTGAGCCTACATATGTCCCGTTTCAGTACCAAGAGGTTCAAAAAATGTTAAAGAAAGTTCGCATTTTTGAGATTCAAGAGGCTGAAAGTAGGCTCAATATATACATATATTAAATTATATATCGAAAAACCATTTCTTTATTTTTATTAATTTTATAATACCATATATACAGTATTTTACTCCACTCTATGAATTAAGGTAACTAAACAGAGCCAAACAGAATAGAATGTCAGACAGAATTTACTCAAAAAATATTTGAGTTACTATTAACTTAATATTAATTTGTAATAACATTATTATATTTTAAATTAATTTTAATTATTTAAAAAAAAACATGACACTTCTGTAAACTAAATTAATAGAACTATCACTTCAAGCTTTTCATGAAAAAATATATTTCAATACACGAGAGATTTTGCTTCTCTCTTCAAAGTATACTAAAGTTCGTATTTTTTAGGTTAAAGAGGATGACAGGAGGATCAAAGTATACCAAAGCTCGCAAAATTGGAAAGGCCTCCTTAGCTTCCAATACGTGAAAGGTTTGCATTTAGGAGGTCGAAGAGGATGAAAAACGGTTCAAAGTATACCAAAGTATAGTGATCAAGTGAAATTAATTTTTTCTAACTTGAGCTATTGAATTTTGTAAATACCGAAAATTAAGCTAAAGTATTAATTTTATGACTTCTGACATTTGAACTCAATGTACTGATTCATTCATTAAAAGTTTTCCAATAAAAGAAAAATCCCTAAATACAAAGAAGAGATCATTTTATACTCAATGCTAAAGATATTTAAAAACTAGATGAATAGTTGAGTAATTACTCTTAGTGTATTTCACTTTTATAACTCACACTGCTATTGAGACCTTAGTGAGTGAAATCAATGAAATTTTTTGAAAATCCTACGTAATTCATCTTGATTTATTATAGAGGTATAGAGCTTTCAATTACAGTGAAAATGTTGGAAAACTCTTTGAAAAAAGTTTTTAATATAATCTTTCTTTGCATTGCTATAATCAGACATCATTATCCTTTATGAGTCTATTCACATGTCCCACCACGTTTATAGTAAATGATGCTGTAACTAAAAATAATAGCAATCTAATTTTACAATAAATCTTTTCTTCTTTTTTTTTATTTCTGACAATCAAATGGCTATTTATTATTAGTCATATAGATTTTCCTTTACCTTCCAGTACAGATTTTTGTTTACTTAAGTTAAGCAAATGAATAAAGATTGACTAAAGCATACAAAATAAAGGAAATGGTTATTAAATTCATTTATATACCTTACTAATTCAAAGTGAATTCAATAAATCAATTAAAAGAATATTGAAAAATTAATTAAAAGTTTTGCACGGCAAGTTCAAGATAAATTTTAATAGTTTTTAGACTCATAATAAGGGAAGTCATTCTGTTACATAACTCAAATTTTTTGTTGTTTCAAAAATTGAAAAGTAGAAAAAAAAATTATTTTATTATTAAAAATCTTTTCAAACGATTCGCTGACAATCTTCGGAAAAATTGTTATAAAATATGAACAAAAAATCAGCAAAATATATACAAAAAATTCAGTGAATCATTCGAATACTGTCGATGAATACATTGTTCAGATACTGTAGATTACTTAAAAACGTATTTTAATTTTGAATAATTTTATATTAATTCTTTTTGATTTAGATCAATCAAATATATGTATGTGGATCATATAACTGATTAGGATAGGATTTAAAAAAACATTAATTTTAGATCATAAAATGAATAGAGGTAATTTCCCAAAGGCAAACTAAAGGTGAGCTAGCAACTGATTTATTTAATGGATTGAACCAGTTAAATCAAATTGAAAATATCAGCAATGTTTCACTTTATTAAAAAACAGTAATTAAAGAAAAGCAAAACATATTTATCCAGATAAGAATCTGTGATTTTCCATAAGTCAGGCAATATGCAATTTTTACTTGGAATCTATTTAGTTCTTATTAAATAATTGTTCTGCTTATCGACGCAAGGAAGTAGCTCAATCAATTGAAACAAAAAAATAAGAAAGGTTTTTAATTTCCCATTGCTTATCAGTACATATACAATATTTTGACTCTTCCATTGTCTGTGCTGATACACACTTAGATGAGCACGCAGCTTATAATTGTCAATATGAGCAGCAATCCATGTCTAGAGATAAGCATAACTAGATGTTGACTTCAAACAGTTATCGAATTAAGAACTCAACTCTAATTTTTTAATGGAAAGACATTATTGTTGGGGTAGAATTAATAGAACAAGGAAAAAATACTAAATAATTTTGCTTTTGCCTTAATTTTTACAAATAAAAATATTAAATTTTGTCTCTTTATATTATCCATTTGTTTATAGTTAAAAGGACAAATCACTCCCAATCATTAGAACAGGTTCACGGAATTGTCAAATGTCACAAGTAATGTAGGGCATTTTATCTGCTCTGCAAAGTCTTTAGAACAATTAGCGTGTCATTTGTAAATATCTAATACCTCATCGGGTTTTTCCTTAGAATTCCTCTTAATGAGGGGTAATAACAGAAATCCTATACAAAGTAGGTCAATAAGAAAGGTTCATCCTTTGTTTTAGTTACTCAGAAGTAGATTTTTCAAACACTTTTCTTTGAATTTTTAAATAATTGCTTAATTTTAAACTAAGTTCAAAAACAAAATTTAAAATGGCTGACAAAAATCCAAAATATTACAGATAAGATTAACAGAAGATTTATGGAAGTTAAAAATGGAAAAAAAACAAAAAGGAAGAATAATAATAAGCAGTTGATGATAAGGAAAAGCTTCAAATTCGACACTATCGGTGAAAAAAATTTCATCCAGTGAAGACAATATTTAACATTTAGAAGAATTTTGAAGTCATCTCAAAACGAGAAAAGAAATAAATTTAGAAAAATCTATCTCATTACGACGACATAAAGACAAAATAATATGTAATAAAAATTAAAATTAAAATAAGTTTATTTAGTTCGAATATGTTTTCTTTTGGTAAATGAATAAATGTAATGTTAATTAAAATGATTGACTTTAGATTAATGATATTTTTTACCACAAGGTATATTTACGTCAACCGTCTAAATTGGAAGAGTTCCTCCGACGTACGTCAGGCGCATTCAAAACTTTAATCATTTCAATTAACATTTATTTATTATTATTTTATTCTTTTGTTTTTAAATATTCGAAACATACATTTTCTCTATTGAGGCTTATACAGTGAATTCGCCTCTCGTACAAAAAAATCGTTTCTCCATTGGCAATTATCTGTATTAGAACATTATGATGGAAATTTTAAAATAAGTGTCATAAAAGTAAACATTAAATCATCTAAATGCAGTGGAATAAAACTTTAAAAGTGTTAAAATTAATTAATTAAATAACAAAACAAACAAATAATAATTTAGATAATAAATGACACAATAAATAGGGGAATTTTTAATGTTAACTTATTTATTGGACAACTTCACAATTCACAATAGATGCCCAAATTTCCCTTTTCAAAGGCTGCATTTTATACACGATTGCAACAAGCTAAATACACGGAATTAACGAATTCTCCAAACACAATTCTTTCCGTGTATTTTAATAATGTGTATAAGCTTCAATGGAGAAAGGGTATCACTGACAATACTAGAACACCTGAAGAAATTTAAAGTATAATTTGTTTAAGTATTTGTTTAGAAGTTTAAAGTAATTATATAGAAATGGAAATTAAATATATATATCAGAAGAAATATTTTTCTATTATTATTTTTCATGCAAATAAAAAAACAAAAACGACTTTTAGATGTTGAAGTTCCTTAGCGTGTGTAAACCTAAGTTTATTCAAGGCACTTAATTTCAGTTTAGACCTTGGCCTCATTAATTTGTCTACCACAAATTTATATATGTGAAGAAGCTAATTTATTATATATATATATATATATATATATTCATAATGTTTTATGAAATATTAAAATTTGATGTAAGTTGTGCAAATACATAAGGTTAACGAACACACAGAACAGAAAAGTGTATAATAAAATTGTATCAAAAAGATAAAATAGAATATGATAAAAAAAAAAATTTAACAATGATTCAGAAAAAAATTCTCTTTAATTCAATCTTCTTTTTTAAGTTTATTTTTTATACGAGTGTATAAACCACAACCTATAAAAAACTAAAAATTTATTGATGTATGTAGACAGTTAAAAATCTTTAAATAAGGTTTAGATGGATAAAATAATTTTGTTTTTGTTATTACTTTTAATAATGATATAAAAAAAATATCACACGATAATTGAAAAAATTTTTATTAGCTTTTGTGTTCAAAGACAAATATAAAGTAAAAATTTTTATTAGTAACACGCAAAATATAATAAGAATTTTTTGGGAAAAGTATGTCAACTGTAATTCTTATCTAAAACTTTAAATTGTTTGACACTTTTAGCCCCAAGCATGTTTCGCGCCCACATTGAAATATTCTTACAATCCATTAAAATATTATTTTGTTTTTATAAGAGAAAACGTTAAAAAATTTTAAGATAATTTAATTTTAATTCTTCTGTATACTTTTTAGTTTTACTTGATTTACATGTTTACTCTTATTTATGGATTATTAGTTACATAAAAAAGGAAACTTTTTCCACGTTTATTCTTTAAATATTTAAAACTGGATACTTAAAGGAAAAATATTTTCTTTGAAAGCCTTTGTCTCTTGTAACCATGCTGAATATCTTCTTCCATGAACTTTATTTAGACTATAAAAAAATAAAATAAAAAGGCGGAAACAAAGAAAGAAAAACGTAGAATATGGTAGGAATATTATAATTGGGTATTGGTCTCTACAATCTTATGCCATCAGTTCATGGCCATTCCTTTCTAATTTATTGCGGGATAGCACATTACACCTCTTATCCCATCTGCCATGTTTTTTCTTTACCCTGAGCAATTTTAATTTTTTATTCTTATTATTTTTTGGGGGATTATATGTATAAACCGTTGAATATTATTGTTTTTGTTCTTTAATTTCAAACTATTAATTCTTATAAGGGATAAATTTCAAAACTGTATTAATAATATTTTGATTATTTGGAACAAAGTTTATTATAGGGAGAAGTCTATATAGTGAATAAAGTGGCTGAGACATTAATACAATGACAATGAAGTAAAAGCTGGCGAGTTAAAACTTTTATGCCAAATGTTTAATGATCAAAATATTCCACAAAATTGAATACAATAAGCTAATAGATATTCCGATAAACTCAACAGCTCTTCTATTAGTGATTCGAATACTTTTCATAACAATTTTATTCACTGTTCAACAACTTCATTGTTGTTCGTGATACATATCGTTATTCATTTTTTTTTATACGCTTTATAGAGAAGAGCTTTTACCACGGTGGGATCGGTAAATTTCAGACAACATTTTAAATGCATTGGAGAACTTTTTTCGTTTTCGCACACACTTGAAATTACTTTTTTTATTACAAATGGATACTATACATATTTTAAACAAAAGAATACATTTGTGTAAATAAATATCTCAACCTGGCTACTTTTCCAATTAAGTTTCTTCTGCTAACAGAGCAGACACACAGACTCTAGTCCGATTAAATCGTGTGCTTCTTAAAAAGCTATGCGGTATTCAATAAAATCTATGTAAATCCGTACTGAATAAATTGGTCTACGTTGCTTTAACTTTAGACAATCTAGTGAGATAAAATTTTGTTCTTTTTTTACATCACAGGTTTTATTACCTTTATAATCTGGTTAAAAATTTACAAAATGGAAAGGCCATGTTATCCACAGGCTGTGCACCCGAAACACATAAAATAATCAGTGGGAAATTTGCTATACACATAAACATTTGTAAAGTATAAACAATGGAAAACCGGGGGTGTCCAGAGGAAGGAAGATTATCTAATGTCAAAATAATGTACAAAAGTAAAGAAGACGCATGGTACTAAGATTCATTTAGAGGTATAACACTGGAAAATATGAATTTCAATTTATTCATGAGAACTTTAAAGCCCAATCTAATAATAACAATAGTCTCATTATACCCAATGTTCTGGAAAAGTAAGAAATATATGCTCCAAGTGGCTGAAATACTAAATAGAGGAAATAATAAAAAAAATATTGAATAATCTAAAATCTAAACCTTTGATATGTTGGAACGTGATATAATTATAGAAGAGATTAGAAAACCAATCAATAAAAATATCTTAGAAACTAGACTAATAGGCAACATCTTATCATACAATAAGATACCATACACCTGCAATTATTCAGAACTTCATTTGAAATTAAACCAACAAATGGAGTTCTGACTGAAAAGATGTCCAATCAGCCCTCTACTATTCAACATATTCGTAAATTTATTAGAAATAATTAACAAAGAGCTGTGAGAAGCGACAATGTATGGAGATATTAGGGTTAGGTAAAACTTAAACCTCTCATTGGCGTACCTTGTCTTGGCGTAATGACTATAAAAAAATACTAAAATACTACCTTGCTATTTTAAACGAATTCTCAAACACTTCATACTAAGAATGCTGTGAATATTTTTATGTAATCTTTTTGCAGACATTCTGCCAGAAGCAGACAGACGTTCATCAGCATTTCTTAATATCACGCAATTATTCAAACCCTTTTGAATAATTTTTTCTTAAACCCAGCAAAAATTTTCATAGCGCTTCTTCTTAGCTTCTATAAGTTGAGACGATATTTTGTAATTATATCTGTCTTAAAAACAGATATTTTGTGAAAGATGAATAAAAACAACAAAAAACTTATTATATAGGTTGTTTTTTGATACTTTATATACTGTGCGTAGTTTTCAACATCAATAATTGTATATTTTCGTAAAAATAAAGTTCATTTAATAATCATCTGCTTAAAATCTTTCTTATCAAAATTCTAATGATTCTTGTTGTAATTAGTTTATAATGATGTGAAAATGAAAAAAATATTTAATGGTAAACAGACAAAATGTGAAATTCATATAAAAATTATTTGATTTGATTGAATTACATAATTATTTTTTAGCGTATCTTATTTCATAAAGAGAATTGCACAGGTTGAAAATATATTACGAAATTGTGTAAGAAAACAAATTAAATGCCAGCTGTGATTTTTTTAACCTTTGATTATTATTATTATATAATTTTATTAATGAGAATTTTTTCTAGATGTTTTAAAAAATAATTTGAATTATTCATTAAACCAATTAGAGCTAAAAAATTAGCCAAAAATATCAAACAAAATATGCTAACAATGCAATCTATTAAGCTTATCGACCCCTTGTCATAGCCATAATCTCCCTGAGCATAAAATCTCAGCGGTGAACTTCCCCTTAAATGCGAAGGAGTGACAAATGTCAGATTTTGTCACCTATTACAACGCTATTCATAGCATGAATATACAAAATTTACACGTATTTTTATCCACAAACACATCCAAGGGATAGGTGATGTTGCTGAGCTCCTCTGCTGCATACAACTTTGTTATCAGCGCGTGAAGCATGTATAATTTAAAATTGATTAGGGAGGTTTTCACCGCCGGTATTTTTTGCTTTCTCCTAGAACAGTTGTTCGAGAAGAAGTCACAAAACGAACCAAAGATATTAAAAAGGAGAATTTGTTCATAAGCTTTTCGCAAGCTGTAAAATAACACTGGTCTACAAAAAAACACTTTTTTTTTGTAACACGAAAACTTTTAACTAATTATGCTTAGAACAAGGTTAAGGATGATAGAATTGATATTAGAATATTTGATACAGGAATAGTTTTATTGAATTATGTGTTTATTTGTTTTTTTTAAAAATGCAGATTTTAACGACAAAATAAAGCTAATAAGAGCATTACAGTAGTAATTTAGATGCAACCTTAAGATTTTCTTCTATATTTTGCTTTTGGGATGTCTCGTTGTAATGTCCAACAGTAATCCGTCAGCATGTGTGGACTCGACTTCCCTGATGTCGTTTTTCTATTATAGAAATTTCCTGATGGAACCTTTCACCATGTTCATCACTGACGGAGCCCAAATTTTCAGGAAAGAAGTCCAAATGTGAATGTAGAAAGTGTATTTTCAAAGACATGTTGCAACCCAAATTCTTATAAGCCATTAAAGGTTCCTCGACAATATTTCCATAGTCATTTGATCGATGACTCCCAAGAAAATTTGAAGTTACTTTTATAAAAGATTCCCAAGCTGATTTTTCCAGATCATTAAGTTTTTCTTTAAATATTTTATCTTTTATCAATTTTCTGATTTGAGGGCCTACAAAAATGTCTTCTTTAATTTTTTCGTCACTCATTTTAGGGAATTTTTCTTTTAAATATGGGCTCCGTTCAAATCATAGGGAATCCAAAGGCATAGATCTAGATCTTTTAGCTTATCCAGTAATTTGGCCTACACATGTCACATAACAGATATGAGAAACCCACACTTTATCTTGTAGTCTGACAGCAAATCCAAAATAATATTCGGTAACTAATGGTGTCAAATTTCTCCGCTGAGTCTTGAAAGTAATTTCGTCAAAACTATAACAAAACTTGTCAGCATCATTTTTACACTTTCTTGACATTATTTAAGAATTACTTAACTATAAAACACAATTAAAAAATCTTCAAAGCACACAAATTCAACAAATTAATATAATCTTTGCGACTAAGAAGTTTTGTGAAACTAATGACAACAATTCGTAATCTGTAAGCAAATTTTGCATTTAAGATGATGGTAGTTATCTTTGAAAATCCTTTTATTAGCTAAACTATCTACTTTTATTGTAGCATGTACTTTCTAAAAGTTTCCCTCTAGTGCAAAAGGTAGAGACACTTCTTTTATAAAAGCGAACGTACTAAAACGATAAATATTCAGTTTTTACTTCAGATAGCTATAACACAAAAACTAGACCTGATCAAACCAAAATAAATATGGCGTTATAATGAGGGTAGGTAAGTATTTCAAAATTCCGAAGCACCTTTGTTGTTACAAAATTTTGTTGACTAGTGTAATTTATATGAAATAGTGAATGTGCGTGAACAGTTTAAAAAAATAATTTAGCTACAATTTCAAACATCAGTTTGGCTTATAATGATGGTAGACCCATTTAAAATCATCAACGACAACAATCTAATTTTTTTGGTTTTCATTAAAAACTTAATTTGTTTGTTTTAAATTCATATTTAATTGTAAGTAAAATACTTAAAAACCTTGTAACTGACCCTGAACATTAGAAACCCGAAAAATTTATAGCCTTTAATTATATACATCCAGAATCAATAAAAGAAATTTTAATAAATTACATTTCCTTTACATATACCTAAAATTAGCTTATGGCGTCTTATAATTACAATCACAAATAGCTAAGAAACTTATAGAAGCTTCCACCTGACTTAAAATTCAGAAGCATTAGTTTAAAATTTTTAATGCCAAATTGCTTTCATTATGCGTGAAATAAACATCGAGCACTTTTTACAATAAAAAACACATTACCATGATCAATTTTAAATGAAATCAGAAAAAATGAAAACACTAATCTAAAAAGATAAAAGAAATAAAACTAAAAGCAATTAATAAGTTTAATATGAAAAAATTCATATAAAATTTTAAATTATGGGAACAGTTAAATTATTCTTAGCTGCGGTTTTGTGGTTATATGAAATTCATGAAGACCGCTACCAATCGTTAAACTTTGGTTTAATTCAAATAAAATTGAAAATTTTTAATTGTTTTGCAATAACTTCCTCAGATAATATAAATTTTAAAATATGACGCAATGAGCAATTAAATAATTGGTTTTAATAAAATTGCAGATTGATGCAGAATTTATGCGTTAACTTGAAAATATTAAAAATTTTTTAGCGTTTTGATTACTAATAATGCGAATTATAAATTTACGACATTGAATTGAATTTTATGACTAAAAACTTCCTGTTGAAATAATACAGTTTTATCAAACTAATATTATACATAGATTGAAAAAGAAATATTTTAAAAGTAGTTGTTTTTTTTCTGCAGTAGAGTAGAAAGAAATACAAAAAATTTTTATTAAAAACCAGAATAATTCAAACAATTTCACACAAATTTTAATTTTCATTCTTATCAAGATTATTGGTCATAAAAGCCAATAGAAAAACAACAACAGCCCGAATCACCAGCAGCCTCTTGGAATTGATCTTCAGTTTATTTTCAGACAAAAGATGCAAGAAGTTAGGATTGAAAACAGAAAATTCAACCGTAGATTACAAAAGATCGGGTTTCACATTCATCGTCGATTCGACTACACAATAATTAGGTATCCTTATAAAGCTTATAATAGAGATTTCATTAAAAAATTTGATATATTTCAAAATATGTTTAAGCTTATGTCATAACATATTTATTCTCTCTAATTATCTTTCCGAAAACTCAAAATTTAAATATATAGTAAATTTACATTGTCTTTGATCAAAATTTTTTCTTAGCTTGGTAACAACTTAAGACGCTTTATGTGAAATTTTAAACACAATTCATCTATAGTGTGGTTTTGAAAACTGTTTATGTTCGAGAAATAAACGTTATTCGATTTCAAACATAGTTAAAAATTGTTTTCAAATTGTTATACATTTTTTGGGTAAACTTTCAACAAAAACAATCAGCACAATATTCAAAATTCAGCGTACGAAAAGTGCTTTGCATTCGGCGCTTAAGAAAATGTGTTTTTGTTTATACAAATTATGGAAACTTTTTATTTGGCCAAGTATTTTTTTACTTGTATATAAACCCATCAGCAGGAAATTATTCTAAAAAACTATAAATGAGAGCTGGCATATGAAATAGCTTAAATATTATTCTAATTATTAAAGTATTCAAAACTATTATCATAAAATTTACTAGTTTTGTTTTTCTTCTAAACAACATATGTAATTATTTTTAAGCAAAAAACTGTAACCAACAAAAATCTATAATTCTAGATACGCATAAAATAAACATTAAAAATAGTTTTAAAAAAAATGTTTCTTATATATTAATGTATGCAAATAAAAACTCACCGTATCCATATTGAAGGCGCTTGTATCAAATGTTGAATATCCAGTCGATGATGTATCTTCATTTGGACGTCCTTCAGTTTTTCCACTTAATACCAAAATGTATCCAGTTATAAATAATATTATTAAATATTTCTTAGCTATTATGTTTTTCATGTTGATATTGTAATTATTGTTATTAGATTTTTTAAAATGTTTGCCATTATTAATTATTAAAATAAAATGCGATATTATATTCAATATTGCAATTAAGTACATAAAAAATAAATTTGTAGCCGGACGTTGTAATTTTTCTATTAAGTTAATATTATCCTTAAATTTATTTTTTCTAATTATTTTCATACTGTTGGTGTTGGTAACTGATAAATCACAGTTAGTTTTATATTCAGAAACTTTCAGCATACATAAGCATTTAGCACCATTATTATTATGTAAACAATTATTATTGACACATTTAAAATTTTCTCTTAAATCTTTTATAATACTGTAATTTAGTTTTCCATGCCAGCATGCTCTTCTTGCTAAATTCAATTCTTGTTTTAGGGCCAATGGAAGTATTTTTTCTGATTTGTTTAAACATTTTGTGCTTCCTTTCTGTGCTTCGATATTTCCAAAAATAGTTTCTTTAATAAATAATGACATAACTCTTTGTTATACTTTAAACATCTCAGAAGTTATTTTAGTTTATTTTAGCCCTTTTTAATTATAATTGCGTTATATTAAATCTAAAAGTAAATAAAAAAATTTATTAATAAAACAATTTCAATTTAATTAATTATATTAAATAAATGCGTTGTTAATATTTAACACCTGCCTTAGCTTTTCAACTAAAATATCAAGTGACGTAAATATGAATAAATAATTTTCAAAATAAATTTTTTTTATTTTTGCGATAGCAAAATATGGAGAAAAATTTTTTATATTTTTAACAAAAAAATTTTGAGTATAATTTCTATTATTTAATTATTATAAGAGAAAAATTAAGTATATTTTTAGGATTGCCGAAATTGACTGATTAAATTTCTAAGAAAGATGATTCTAATATAAAAAGATAACAAAAGATTAAAATTACCCCTGAAGCTTTGTAAAGCGTGACAAGAAAATTGTTGCTTCATTGGTACAGCCAGGGCAAATTTTTATATGGTAAGCTATATAATTAACATACCAGTCATAACTAGCAGTAAGCCCAAGAAGCGCCTCTAGAGAAATGAACAACTTAACATCATCTTATGCATCCCATGTCCTTCATATATACTTCGAAAAATTAAAATTGGATAAGTAACTTTCAAAACTAGTATTTTGTTGTTGTTTATTTTGAAAGTATGAACTAGAATTTCAGCTTAAGAAGGAGTTTACTTTTGATCTGAATGTACTGATTTTACGTACTTAATATACTCAGAAACTTCTGGTTTGGTTGAATTCAGATGAAATAAATATGAACCTGCTGTTAACTTGGTCATTCTGTAAACCTACTTACTTCGTCTAAAACCTGATTTTATAAAAATAACTATACTGAAAAATATAAACTTTTTAAGTAGAAGGATATTCAGGTTCAATTTGAAGTTAATATTTGAGAAAAAGTTTGGAACTGTGTGTGTGCTGGGAGAAACAATAAAAGAAGAAGTTAA
Organism: Acrocera orbiculus; assembly: GCA_947359355.1. Taxonomy (NCBI): domain Eukaryota; kingdom Metazoa; phylum Arthropoda; class Insecta; order Diptera; family Acroceridae; genus Acrocera; species Acrocera orbiculus. The sequence continues at coordinate 9,295,241 of OX375757.1, forward strand.
ATTTCATATGTGACATTATATGGAATGCAAAAATTTATTTTATTTAGATTTTTAAAGTCCGCGTATAATTTAGTAGTTTTTATTAAGTATGTATTTATACAGTATTATGGGAAAGTGTATTTATATTGTATTATTTTTGGAGTTATTAGGGATTTTTCATTAAATTTTCCTAATGTGGGGATTTTTCTAAGTGATTGTTACATTATTTCAAGGTAAGTCACTCATACATTTAAATTGTACATTTTATGTTATTTATTAAAAAAATATTTGAAATAATATAAACATATTTTTTCTTAGTTAGAAGAAATTAGTTTCAAAAATTATAATTACATATGGCCGAGTCGAAAAAATTAAACGTTAGAACATTGTTTTAATTTTAAGATTTTTAAAACAGAATTTATAGTATTTCTTCCTGGTTGAGTCATAATAATGGGAAATTTTTCATCTTAGCTGAATAGTTTTGAATTTTACACGTTATAGAAAATATCCTATAAGTCACTCTCAAGGTAATATTAAAAATTTGTAATTATTTAGGACCAATGCAGTCGAAAATACTTTGAAAATATTAATGTTCGGATTTCGAAGATATAATTAAAGCAGTCGAAAAAACTCTATTTGATAATTATTTCCTAAATAAATAATTCTAAAATAGTGCAACATTTTTCAATATATCACTTTTTTATTTTATAAACTTGCTCTGATCCTGAATTTACTAAAAAATAATTTCTAATTTTAAGCCTGCTTTTGTTCCGAAAGACCTAAAAGAAACTCATTTTTAAACTTACTTTGGTCCTAATTATATCGAAACGGATATTATGCAGGCTCAACAGGTTCAACTTTTGAAATGTAAATGTAAAAGAAAAAAAGTTCAAAGCGAAACTTAACAAGTTTTTTCGACTCGATCTCCGATATAAATGAAATACGAATTTCTTACTTTTTACTGCAATTTTAACAAAATCAGCAGAGGACATTTAGGATATCTTCCTTGTTAGTGTAGTATTGTTAAAAAAAATTATTTTTACGAACTGATTTATTTATGAAATCGTTGTAAATATTTTATTTTGTAACTAACACCTGAAAAACTGCTGAATCTGCTGAATCAAACGAAATAAATTCCAGAACTTGGAGAAATACCTTCTAAAAAATTTTCTTTATTCAATTACTCTTAACAAAAATCCTAATTAGGTTTTATTGTCAATCTTTCCTTTATAATTAAGGTAAAATGCTGAATATAACAAAATATTGATTAATACGACCAAAGGAGGTACAAAAGAAAAATTTTCACATGTTTTAAGCTAAGGATTAATTAATTTACACGTGACAACTAAATTTGAATATGAAGAAATTTCAAATAAATAATTAAATCAACACAAATAAAATTCAAATTTTTGTTTTTCTTTTTTCATTTTCAATGCCATGAAAATTCATTACAGTTTTATATAAAATAAATAAAAAAAAAACAAAAATGAAATTAAATTATACAACTCTATCGAAGTGAATTGTATCATTTCCTTCAAAGAAAATAATTGAAGTCAGAACTTAAGTAGCAATAAAAAGGAAATAAATGTTGACATAATCATAATTTCTACGAAATTAAAAAAAAAAGAAAAGCATAGCTGAAAATTAAAGTCAATAAAGCTCGGGAAGAAAGCAATCAATTTATATAATACAAAAATTTAATATAAAGTTGGATTATCCAGGTATGAAATTGGGGGAAAAAAACCAATGCTTAAATGCTGATATAAAAAAGAATTTACCAAAATTTTTAGCATAAGGATATGATTTAAATTAAATATGATTATAGCCAGACATAAAAAACTTTGAGATAATTCTCAACTTAATTTGGTTTTAGTAATAAGACAAAATAATCAAATTTTCGGGACTTGCAAATAAAAATATATTTTCTTTTTTGGCGCTCCATTACTTAACTGATTAAAAAAGTTGTTTTGTTCAGTCATAATTTGGAATGAGGTCACAATTTGAACTAGAAGTTATTAAATTGTGTCATAGAAAATTTTGAATTTTTACCTAGTAAAACGAAATAATGCCCAGTAGTACTCGCTATTCATATTTTTTTCTCTTTTCAAAGTATTAAATCAATATTTTTGTACCACTTTGCTTGAGTATTTGGCACTCCATGGATTATCAATTTAGTTCAGAAGGGTTCATTAGCATGCATCCAACGCAAATAACAGTTTTCTTTCGAATGAAGATCTTTATCGCAAGTTTTTTAAAAAAAAAACTAACTTTATGAATAAAATCAACACAAGAAATTTTATAATTTTAATTTTTATCATTTTGGTGTGTAAGGGTATTGATATTTTGCATTATGGTTCTTTGTAATGAATGTTTATTATTGTTTTTGGCGTTAATTTGAGTCTTTAATTCTATAATTTTTGGTTTTTCTCATAATTGCTTTTTATTGTAATGTCTTCTAAACCTGTATAACTGTTATTGTTTTTTGTTGCATTTTTGTTAATAGTTTTTGTGATCCTTAATAATTATCATTTTAATAAAAAGCAAAATTCATAAAATTTCTTGAATTTTTCACCTAAATTTCTATTTATATTTGAGTTCCTAATCACTGATTACTACAGAGAAGAATATAATGAGCTTCGTTCCTACCGGATGTCCCCCTACACTATCAATGATTTTATTAAGCCTCATAAACAGTACTCAAAATTATTGATACGTTCTTATCTTCCATCTATTGTGGTAAATATGTGCACTCACTTTAAAAATCAAAATATTTGCATACCCAGTAATTTGTACAAAATATATGAAACAAATTCTATTGAAATCTAAGCTGATTGCAGCCCAGACATTTAACTAATAACAATATTCAATACCAAATTATTTATTTTATAACAACGCCGCGAATTTGTAAGAAAAATATAGAACTGTTGAAGCCTTTTTTATGGCTTAACTATCATAAAAATAATTTAAATAAGAGACTTCCTGAAATTTCTCCTGCAACAGTAGGGCTGTTACATGGAGCTATAAAAGCTCAGATATTATATTTTTTGCTCCTGTGCGGAAATTTATTTGCGAACCTTTAATATACTAAAAAGATTCATATGGTCGAATAATGCCTAATTCATCTCCGATGGTGTCTCTCGATTCTCCATTGACAAGACACCTCTTATTATCGCCCGTTATCCATTATCCCTACTGTGACAGCTGCTAACAGCCATACTAATTTTAGCAGATATGATTGTATATTTAAAATTATTTTGGTCAAAGGGCTCTGATCTAATCAGCATTACTGAAGTCTTTAGTTTAGCAATCCATTGTTTAGGTATTTATTCTTACCAAATAATTTGATGCATCATATTAGCACTAAATATTTATCTACATATATTTTGGATTTCATTTAAACCCGGGATGTCGCTAAAAAAAAAGTTTATATTTTGAAAAATCAGAGTATCTCAATGTTTGCTACATCTTTCTTACTTTTTTTTTCTTTTCAAAGAGATCAAGATAAATTAAAAGTAATAATTCTTCTTAAAATGACATATAAATATTTATATATTTGCCTTAATTTTTCCCAATCCATTATAACCAAGAGATAAATTTTTATTTACTTTATCTGTAAAGATTTTCCTTTTCTTAATTATTTTAAATATTTAGTAAAAAGAGTATCCTACAAATTGCTTTAAAAGTTAATTTTTCTTAATTCCGATTTTTATTACCAAATCACTTTGCAGACATAAAAAAACCACTTTATGATTATATGTCACAATTATTTTTACTTGCATAGTTAATTTAAATAATTTTAATGTTTATCCTTTAAAGTGAATTTCAAAACACAAAAAATAAAGTACTTTAAATATTTTTTAGTGCAATTTTTAGGTATTATGACAAAACAAAAAGAATAATTATCTTAATTTGCGTATAATAAAAGCAACAATTTTCACCATTACTTTAATTTAAAAAATCATAATCGTTATTATTTCATAGATTAATAACTGTATGCTAATTAATAGCTGTGCTAAGTGCTTTATGTATTTAAAATTGGAAAATTTTAAAATTATTCTTTTTAGGACATAAAAAATATTCCATATATACATATGTAAATATCTTTATTATAGCCAATTAGAGCATTAAATTAGCTAACAAAATAATCAATTGTATAAGCTCAAGTCTATAAATAAATTTGTTAATTTTTCAAATTTGATAATACTAACAAAATCTTTCAAAACAAATATTTTCAGAGTAATTAAATTTTGCCAATCATCTAAGTAAATTCTTTAATCATCATAAGTTCTATTGCCAAAATTAATAAAATGTAAAAATATTTTTAATAATTTAAATAATTAAAATAATTTAATAAAAAATTTTGTTTCATCTGACTTCGAAATATGGACAGGTAGCTATTCTAATTAATTAAATATATTGTGTCCTTTTTTTTTGTACTGATTTCCCCTGAAATGTGCTCTATGTGTAATTTACAAATTGGTTTAATCCAATTGGTATCATTTAAATGGGAGCCTGTTAAGGATAATTTGTGAAATTCGAGCTTAATCACTTAAGGACTCGTTAATAGTGCTTGCTGAAAGCTGAACTGGCAGGAATGGGATGATGTTGCCGAAAAACATATTCAGAGTAGGAAGCGTAAAGCGGTGCTTGTCATATTGTTAGAAGGAGATTTATTTTAAATATCCCAGGAGGAAAAGTAGCTCTACTTCCTTAATGAAAGAGTACCACTTTTCAGTCATAACGGCTACTTTATCGAATAAAACATTGAATTTTGTTAACAAATGGCCACAAAAGTTGACGTCATGGCGATTTTCTGCACAAAAAAACAGTATTTTTATAACAAGAAGCATTTACTATAGTCATAATAAGATCACTTTGCTATCATACAACAAATCCTGTAAAAATGACATGATGCCATAATATAAGGAAAAATTGATGTCATACTACTACCTAATGTCGACTTAAAATTTTAAACGCGATTATCTCGAAATCGTATTTTTGAAAAAATGCTGTCGCGGTGAGCACGATATCTCGCTAAGCACTGTATCGATCAATTTGAAATTTTCAGGAAATGTTTGTACTTGCAATAGCTAGGAATTTTTTTTCAGACAAATCCTTCTAATTTTTTGGCCGAAAAACTCAATTTTTTGAGCATCCAAAATCGACTTTTTTAGAAAAAACATCACTGTAACTGTAAAAAATTGTTTTTCGTAAAATCCTTCGTTCACGAACAAGGTCACACTATGAACTAACGTAGTTTTTATTTTTTAATTTCGATTAAGCCGTTACCGGTATTTCATGCTCACCGTAAGCCACTACAAACAAAAATCGTTCTAGAGCAAGGAGTGTACCTCTCTCCAATTTTCTGAACTTCCACTCGAAATTTTATACGAATAAACACTAAGAAATGTACTTTTTGAAACTTTTTACCGGTAATATAACTAAAAAAAATAAATAAGAACCATATATTTTCGCAGAGCACAACATATATAACCCCTTAAGCAGTTGTATTTTCAAAATTTATAGATCAAACTGAGAGAACAGACTAGCAATTATGACGTTTTGAACTTAGCAAGTAATGCATAAGAAAATTACACCTTAAAGCTATCCTACCAATATAGGTACGAGAAGTAGCCTTACTGTTTTGTTTGAAAATTTCAAAGCTCAGTCTGTACTGCAACAGTAGTATTGGTCAAAGTGTGCCAAGACCCAAGAGCTATTTATAAAATATGCTCCAAAATTCTATCACAAAAACTAAAGTGAATAAATACAAATTTTTTCTTAAAGGTTACCGAATTCAAGTTGACTAAAAATGACCAACACTAATTTTCATGATATAATTCATTAATATATCAAAAACATATAATTTTTCCGTTTTGTTAAATACTTATTCCTTAAAAGTAACAACAATTACTATTGTTCTACCTAAATAGAAGTAAAAAAAATTGTTAAAATTTGTTACTTCCGGTTACAAAATACAAAACTGCATATTATTATTATTATCATTTAATTTCTAGTATCTTAATTTCAAAGATATATCAGCATCAACCACGTTTTAAATGTTATCAGTTAAAAATTAATAGACGCGAATTATAAATTAGATGAGGTCACCTTTAAAATGATGCTGCGTTTTTTGCCGTCATAATGTCAGCATTTTATGTTGTTTATTATCATTTCAAAGCGAACAAAAAAAATATAAAAAAAGGAACTTCATCACAAGCTTTATCTACTTGTTGGTTATCTTAAATCCGTATCTCGTGACAATTATAAACGATCTACTGATTATAATTGAAGTGTTATGTAATTACATATATACATTCAATATAATAGTGTTTTTTTTTCGGTATTTGTTTTTAGTGCTTTTAACAAAAAATCAAAGAATATAGTTTTTATTTATTGTTACAAGTAGCACTTAAAAGAAAAATAATGGCAAGCAAAAAACAAAAACGCTTATCTTATCAAATTTAACCGCACACAGGTGATTTACGATTTACATGGTGAAATGAAAAACCAAAAAAAAAGAAGTTTTTTACACAACCAGAATATTAGAGTCGAAGAAATAAACATAAATTTATGTTTACGAGTACAATAAATATTAAAACTTAGGAAAAATTAATTTTTCGAAAATATAATAATCTTAGAAATTTTTTTGTTTTCTCTTTTGAGATAAATTCTGGATGAAATCATTGAACCATTATAAAAATTGGAAAGGGTAAGCAAGTTCATTGAAGTAAAACTCTTTTTAGCGAAAAGTTAACGGAGAAAGTACTATATTAATTGTGCCAGTAAAATGAAACCAAATGATTTGGATTTACTTGTAATAGTTCTAAATGAAAATAATCATTAAAAATTTAATCTTTTTTTTCATCATTTTATAAAAATCAAGAACAGAGAGATGTTAGTCATAGAATATACTAAAATGGTCATATCTACTTCTTGTTCTATTGAAAAAAACAGAAATTCTCCTTTCATTTCCTTCAAGTTCATTATGTCTTTCCGGCGTTAAAAAATCTCTTGAATTCAGAAATATAAGGAATGCATGATATATAGCTCGTATAAACGGATCTATGATCATTATATAATTTATCGAAGTTTTAAGAGATCCCAGTGGGAAATTATGTTTGTACAGTAAACTGGTTGTATCACAATTTTGTGCAACTTTTCTTGTATTGATTCACAGAAATGGCACAAAACTTTGTGATAATACTCCTTATTGACAATACAATTTTCTACTATTGTTTACGGATCGTAGAAAAATGCTCCAGGGGAAGAGATTTAGTTCATTTAAAGAAGATAACACCGAAACTGGGCAAAAAATAAATAGTTTTACACGGCTGATTGTAAGTAAGTGAAAATGAATGTAAGTATTAGTATTGACCGAGATTATGTTAATGAATAAATTAATATTTTGACAAATAAATTGTATTCTCCTGTCCAGACCAGAGATTTATTGATCGATATGTTCCCTAGAGTCACATGAATGTAGAATGATTTCAATCAAATATAAAGAATTATTGAAACTATTTGAAAAGCAGAAGAATTTTAATATCATAATCATTAAGACGAAGAAATTGTACTATAGTTTAGACTCAGTTTCATAACATGACAGTAATTTATTTAGGTAATACCACACATTATATAGAATAATATTAAATAATGAATAATTCAGGCTAAAAGCCTTAAATTAAATTATTTACTAGAAATTTTATAATTTAGTTCGCAAAGTTAAGAAAATTCCATTCCAGTCATTCCAGGGAAATTAAAACTTTTCAAAGCATTTTTACAGTAATTCTATAGCAGAATATACGATAAAAGTATTAATATTTGATACAAAAGAAAAACGAAAATTTAAATTTTTTTTGGAATGTTGGTTTATACAAGAATAATTTAAAGAATTTCATAGACATCAAATTTAAATTTAAAATTACAAATATTCAAATTGAATAAAAGGTCTCCCTGAAATATTTTAATTAAAAAATTATTGTAAACGTAGAAATGAATATAGGTTAGTTTTGCTGATTTAATTACACATTAAATTACCTAGGGGTTAACTACTACACCAGATAATCTTGATAAGTAGAAATCAAGAGTATGCAATGACTATTGACACTATTGACATGTGTTTAGGTCAGACATTAACCAACATTATCAATGAAAATTATATATTTTATCATTGTATTAAATTTTTCTAATGCATAATGATCTATAAATATGTTTTCCAAGAAATGAGATTCATTTAAATCAATTTTTTGTTTCATTGGCTTTGTTTTTCGTTAGCTAACTTCTTATCTAATCTCTAACTCTCATATTGGATTTTTTTTTTGTGTTTTGCGTTTCTAAGTTCGGGTATTAAGTTTTGAATATCGAAGTACTACTAAAATATTAGAAAATTTCTTACTAATTAAATAAATAAGTAAATAATAAATAAATAAATAATAAAAAAATAATTTAATACTTATTACTTAAATAAGTAACTTAAGAGAGATTTAAGTCTATGCTAAATAATGTTTTAATATGAAAAATTTATTTTATTTTGTCACAAGCAGATTTGGATGTATCGAATCCAGTTATTAATTCCTGCGCTTACAGATATCTAAGCAATCAGAAAATACACAAAGACTTAAATATCAAATGGGTTAACCAAATTATCTAGAAATGCGCTGATAGCCACAAAAACGGTTACTTATTAACACTAAAAACTTCCTACTCTGGAAAATTTTTCAAGGTTTAAAACTTTAGAAATGTTTGTTTCCAAACGATGTTGAAAAATTCCGGGATCATCAGCATTCAAAAATTTCTGTACCAATTTATTTGATATTACTCATATAATTTTTCTACATAAAATGCCTTCCCCAAAGTACCTTTTTTTTGTTTTTAAAAACATTTAGAGAATTAAAAAATGATTTTTTCGTTAAAAATCGCGGTTTTCACTATAAACGACCACAAAAAGTATAAAAATGACAAAATTAACTTAAAAAAAGATCGTTAGGGGGGAAAATGTTTATGTTTTAAGTAAATAACTTTAGTTTTCTGATTTCAGAGATTTCTACGTTGAGATATAGTGGTTATCATTTTCAAATGACAACTTGGGAAATGCTTTGCCACTGGCATATTTTTAAATATTTTTATACAAAAATTCCACAAAAATAGCAAAGAAGTATTTTAATCCCCTTCTCCCCATGAACCCACATAAACTGACGTAAAAAAAAAAATAAAAAATACTAAATTGAGATTTGAGCTTGAGAATTGGTTTAGCCAAACTCACACACGTTTTTCTTGATAAGCACAATTTAATAATAATAATAAATAAACTGATTGTGAGTTAACGTTTTACTAGACATATCCTATAAAGAATGTCATTTATAAAAAGAAATAAATTTTTTTACAAAACAAAACCCGAAATCTTCACATAAACTAATTTCAATTTAAATTAAAATAATAAACTTTAGATTAAGTTATTTAAACACTAGTTTTAGGCACTAGAATGCTAGATTTGAATTAATTTTGTGGTAAATTTATATTTTAATAATAATTCAAACATAAGTTTTGAAACATCCCACAAACGTATACAGAATTTGCCTTTTATTTGAAGAACAAAAAGGTATCAAAAGGGCCACATAACTCCTGGTAAATTTGAATATATTTCAATTCTATTATAAGTAGTTTATGTAGTATACAAAATTTAATAAATACCTGAAGAAACTTCTTTGTAAAGAATAAAATATTATTAATGGAATTTATGTCAATTGGTGTCAAACTCAAAACTGGATTATTATTGTGATTATTCCTTAAGAGTACTTGAACTCATTTCTAGCAATACCCTTAATCACAATTTTGATTTATTATTCTAAAAATTTTATCTTACGATAAAGAACTTAGTATCAAATAAGATAAATATATTTATGAAAAGAATATACAACAAATAAAGTCTACCTTTTATGTTGAACATGAGTACAAATACAATATTGCTCATTAAAATATCGATTTTAGATCATCTCTGTTTTTAAAAGTAAACAACATATTCATGTCAAAAATATCGATGGTTTAATGATTTTTGGGAAAAAAATACTGATTGATTTAATTTTCATTTTGAGCTAAAGATGTAATGTAGTTAATAGGATTTATTAAGAAAATTTTTTCATTTGATTTTCATGTTAGAATTCAAAAGCGAAAATTTTGACAACCTCTGCTGTGCTGTATTTTACACTGCACTCTCTAGATGTTATTATTTATTTTCAGACAGACAGTTGTATGCTCTTTTTAGTAAGCAAATACGATAATATATGTATATGCAAAAATATCCTTTGTTTTACACGGGCTTGTGTTGCTTAATAGCGATCTTAAAACAAAACGAGATCGAGAAAAAATAAAATATCGACGTTTCAATATTATAGATTTCAACATCGATTTTCAAAAACGGATTTAAAATAATACTTAAAAAACAAGAGATTTTACCAACTAGATACTACACATGAATCATAATAATGAAATAATAAATTCTAAGAATCTTACACTAATTACAGGAAAAGATTAGAAAATTTGAAATTCTTTAAATACTTAAAATATAATTTTTGACACTTCCATAGGACTTGCCTTAATCAAAATTTGAGTAAATGAAATTTCATTTAAAAAAAAAAGAAAAAAAATTAAAATTATGACGCTGGAAAAGGATTTCAAATCAATATTAGTCAAAAATATATGAAAATTAAATATCTTAATGCATAAAAAAACATAAAATAATTGTAATCAAACCTTTTTTTTTAACCAAACTAATCTAGACAGCACTAACCAAGTTTTGTTGTAATTTTTTTCATTTTTGGGAACCAAAAAAAAAAACAACACAATAAATTTAGATATTGATTAATTCAAATAAAAAATCAATTTCATATTTTGTGAAGTTTAAATTAATTAATTTTTCACGTATTACTGTAATTAATCTTTAATATGAAGGAATTTCACACAATGAAATGAAAAATCATCATTCATAGTCAAATTTATATTTTATATTTTTTAGTAATTATAAATAAAATTAAATAATAATACTTGATATTTTGATTGAGAATCAAATAAGAAAATTTAAAAACAAAATTTAGTTTTTAAATATCATTGAACTAATTTTATAGTTATCTTTTTTTTGTTATAAAAATAATAATTATTGTTTTTTTTCTGTTTTAAATTTTTATGACCAAGTTTTTTAATAATAAAATACAACAAGAATTATTTCCACCTGGCTAAATTCCAAATGGGTCACTGACAGAAGGTATTGTTTTTTTACAATTCTTATTTAGGTTTTATTTTTGTTTTTTTTTTTTGGTCTTCTTTTTTTTACCAAGACTTTAAGGTCAGAATTTTCATGGAATAATAAAGGGAAACTTTTTCAAAGAAAATAAAACTCTAAGTGTATAAAAGATCTAGAAGTCAGCCAGCCGCCTATATAAGAAATGAATTTATTTCTCCAACTCATTTTTGGTGTGAAGATTGAACAAACTAAGAAAAAAAAAGATTTGTAAATCCAAATTATTATTTGCTTCTAACCCGTTAGTTAAATAATTTTTTGCAGAATTTATGCTAGATCGTGCTAACATAATAATAAAGAATCCGGTATATTTCTTATGTATGAATACAAGTGTATGTATATATGTGTATGGCTTAATATAGAATGAATATATTGGAGTCACATTTTTTTATATTATCAGACTAAGCTACGTTTACCCTAAATATGATGCTAGAAGCATAGTTTTTCTAATCATTAATTTTTTGCAAGTTTTGTGTTAATTTTCATTAATTCAATATTAAAGCAGAATATCTAAATCGTCTTAAGCTATATATATATATATATAAATTGAATTTTTAATAAAAGTAAGGACAGACTCACCTTTCTACAAACAAGAAATTAAGGAAAAATTGTTTACACCATAGCCAACAGGTAACTTTTTGATAAAATTTTTGGCAAAGTAAAATATATAACAAATTATATTAATCATTAAAAATTTATAACATTAAAATCAATTTTTATTTCTTTTATTTGTACGTATCAATAAAATAACAACCGACATGAATTTAAAATCATTAAAAAATTAATGCTGTTTTATCTTTCTTTTTAAAAATTTTTTTATTCAACGTTTGCGCGTCTGAGAATTATAAAAAAATTTTTTAGAAACATAAAAATAATACACGAAAGAGTTTCTTACTACACAAGATTATTCCGACGACTGAACACAAATCTGCGAAACATATCAACGCCAACTAAGTGAGAAAAGTTTGCCAAACGCTGATTGAGTACAGAATAATTATAAAATTCTTTTTTTTATCAAGAGGTGAGAGAACTTCATAAAATGACAGGTTATATGTGTACATCTTTCCAACAAAAATAGAGACATACACACCCACACATGTATATATATATAGGCGAATGCATGGTCTTTTAATTTTTTAAACGTGGCATTTATGTGTGCTTTCCAAAAATGCATACACATACAAATATAATAAAACTTGAATTAAGCGACCATGTGGAACATTATGAGAATTGCATTAAAAAGCTTTCAAGAAAAGCTTTTGAATTTGTTTTGCAGATTTTATTGGCAGAATGATATTTAAAATTCTTAAGTTTTAACCATTATACTGCTTTAATTAAAATATAACTTCTATTTGTAACAATAATTAACGTTTAGCATAATTAAAATAAATAAAAGTTTTAAAACGTTATATTTATAGTAAATAATATTATTAAATTAATACAAAAAAGTTTTTAAATAATAAGAACTTTGTTCACAGTATATAAATTCACTTAATTTGAATTATTTACGTAAAATTACACAAATTCAATGTAAATAAAACAAAAATATAACAACATAACCAACAAATGACAGCAAAATTAGGCTTAAGCCCTCAATCTTAAGAGCTTAAGCTTTCCAGAGATTAATCGCGCCTAAGCTAAAAAAAAAGTAGCACTGTCAAACGCGCTTACCAAGTTAAGCGGGTTTAAAGTGACAGATGACGTTAAGCGAGGCTTAAGCGTGTACTGTGAAACCGGGCGTTGTAATTTAGTTTTTTGCTTATTAGAAATTTTTTTCTTGTTTTTTTTTTTACAGAAATGTTAGTTTTATGAAATCTATATAAATTTCTATTTCATTTAAACAAAATATTTGTTACTTTGTCAAAAAATTGTCAGCTGGCAATAGGGCATTAAAAAATAAAGAAGTTTTGAGACTTAGCAAGCAAAGAAAAGCCTTTTCATGAGCCATTACTTTTTTGTACTATAGAAAATAATTCTTGATAGAATTTATTACATTTTTAGTAAGACAGAAATTCAATCAAGTAAAAAGAATTTTTAGTATAACTTTGGCAGGAAAAATATTTTATTCAATTTAGTTTTTTGGGATATTCTATTCCTTTCTCACTAATTTGAGTGGCTCTCAAATCCACTAAAAGAGTGGAGTTTACAAAACCAACCTTCGCTGATTCTACTATGCATACTTTAGGTATATAAATATTTTTGCTTTGTTTTTAAATATTTTATTAAAAATTGAATTTTTGATATAAATTAAAATAACATATATTTTACCAGTATATTACAACTGCTTAAGAAAAAAGACGTCGTTGTTTTGAGGAAGATTTGTGATTTTAAGTCTGGTAAAGACATTTTTTATTTTTGCTCTAAAATAAAATATAAAAAGCCATATAAATTGAGGTAGGGTTTGGGACAAATATGGTATAAATTAAGTTTCCTTGCTTGACATTCCGATAGTTGTTAGTTAAATTGAAAATTATTAAAGGATCGACTAAACATATTATTTTTTTATAAAAGATGTTGAAGAGTTTTTGATTAATTTATTGTACAAAAAATTTCATTACACCATATTTTAATTACTTTGAAATTATATAACTATAAAGAATAACAGAACGATAAAATAAAGTTTAATAAAATGTGAGAGCTTAAGACTTCAGCTCCACACAAAGTTAAAAACGCATAATTAAATTTTATGTATCTTTTAACAAAATATAAAAGTAAGTATATTGTAAATTTAAGTCACGCGATCCAAAGCTATACTACTATACCAAAAGAATTACTGCTTTATAGTATGTTAACAGTGGCTAGTATTCTTAAAATTTCATATTTTTACTAGCCTTTTGCAAAGAAAATACTACTAGAACTCATGAAAGGACTATAAGGGAAAATTTTGAGTAACTATATATGAATTTTCTCTTACTTTCGAAAACTATTTGATAACGATTAATTGTGAAACTCTGGTTAAATCTGAATGTCAATATGATTTACAACAACATATACAAAAACAAGCAATAACACAGAAGAAAATTGTACTAATTGTAAACTAAGAACATTAAGTCCCAATATAAAGACTTATAAGCAAAAAGTAGTATTTTTACCTACTACTTTAAAAGGGGGCGTCTGTTTCGATAAGATGATAGTCTGATAATTAAAAAAGGAAATTTTGAACTATAATCTATAGCAAATATGTCAAGATCTGACTTTCTCATACTCACACTAACTTCTCACCGAAGCAGAATCCAACTTCTGGCCACAGCAAAGGCCTTCAGCCTTCAAAGGCCAGTAGGCCTTCATTAAAATATATATATAACGGAATAAAATTAATTTTCCATATGGATTCAATTTGGTTAACTATAGCCACAAATGCAGTACAGTGGCGTAGGTACCTTTTTGTGATGGGGGGAGATATGATGGCGACTACTCAAGATGAAAAATAACTTTCGAATTTTCAAACTGTCTTCGAGAAACAAAAATAAATTTTTAGAAAACATATAACATATTGTGGTGGATACTTTTTATTTCTGCATTTGAAATAAGTTAAATTTAAATTAAAAAAGTTTTAAATCGTAGTATGTCAATAAGTCAAGTAAGTTAAGACCTGTCGAATTTCAGCTATTAAAAAAGCTATATTAGCTTTTTTGCTTTGATTATTACTAAAACATTTTTAGCCATGGGAGGGGGGGGGGGCGAATAATCCTGATCTCCACCCAAAAAAACATTACCTATATATTATATACATATATATAGATACTTATCACAAAAAACAAATGTTACAAGCCTTAAATATAGTTTGTCTGAGTACTTCCCTGTTTTGTCAATTTGGGATTGCTTACTTATTGACAACAACAAAAAAACTAGAAGAGAAATCAATCTGACGCCATTGTTATTGATTTTGATACAAGACCCGTTGCCATGGTTTAAAAAATAACTAAGAGCTCCTTGAAAAAGAATAATCTCTTTGCTTAAAGCTTAAATATTTAATTAACTATTTCACCTGAACAAAAATAGTAAAATAAGAAAATCAGAGTGAAAAAGAAACGTGCTGTCATTTTTTTTGTTGTTTGTTTAATATTTACAAATTAAAATATCTATAAAAAAATATTTGACGTTGTTTTTTTTAAATTAATTAAAATGAAATCAAAATTTTTATAAAGTTGAAACTATTATATTGTGTTGAAAATTCAAAGGAAAGATAAACTCTGTTAATTTTGTTTATTTATTTGTACATACTATTAATATATATTTTAGGTCACATGTTTATACAGGAATTGCACATGTTTAGTTAACAAATATTATCATTTGTTATAACGGAAAAGTTCAATAGCTATTCTGATTAATATAAAAGGATAAAAAACATGTGAAACATGTGTATTTCTATTTTAGAATTGTTTTTGTATAGGGATATTTAAAAAGGGGCGGAAGTTTTAGTGATTATAATCTTTCCTAAGAAAATCTAACATAAGATAAGATTAATAGATAGTAGGACCTTAACCTTCGAAAAAGTATTTGCTAAAGACCAATCTTCAACTTCTAACATCTGCTTATTAAAGTAGAAAACTTATAACTAAAGCGTATTTAATAATCTAAATATAAAAATAATAAAATTATGTTGAATTATATGTTTATATATTGTACATATGTATTTTATGCCTTAATATTCTACATAATAGATTAAATAAATATGTATATAACAATATTTTCCTATTAAGATTTTAAATCTTGTTTATATTAAATTACGATAAAAATCATTAAACAAATAAAAGGGGTCTTAATTTAGTGTTCTTGTTAAATTCTTGCCAATTATTAAACAAATATCAAATAAACAAAACCATAAACTTAGTAATTAGTTTTGATTAACCTAAACACTATTTTATGTTAATCTGTTTAATTCTCATTTTCACAAGAAAGAAAAAATTAACAAAATAGAATAAATTAAATCAACAGGTAAACTCCATTACAAGTTACTTGGTCGCTCTTGAACGGACTATTAGAATCTAATTATATTACATCCTGACGATTTTAATTATCACCTAAGGAGTCTGTGAAAAAATAAAACAAAACAAAACAAATTATTTCATGTAAAACAAAAATATCATTAGGACTGTATGGTTTTTGTACGTGATGTAAAATTTGAATCCAAGATTCAAATAAAAACAAGGACCACAGTTATTTAAGTTGGAATCTAATAATAATTATTATTATTAACAAAAAATTATTATTAATTGTTGAAAATTTTTATGAAATTTTTGTTTTGTCTCTTGATAAGTTGGTTGACATGTTATATATTTGAAAAAGTTACAAAAACTTTAGGTTGACATTCTGAAAATAGGAGAATTGATTGTTTGATCAGCCAAAAGATACTATTCAAAAGAAGAAGAAAACAGTAACAACAATAACCAATCAAGTCGTTAGGGTTTAGTAAATATTTTGTATCAGTGAAGCTAGTAACTTTGGTATTTGCAAAATCTTTTATTATTATACCAACAGTACTTGGCTTATTAGTCAGGTGAAATGAAAGAAAAGACCTCAAATAATTTAATTTGTGAATTAATTGAAATTATGTAGTACTTTTTAGAATCAAAACAATGAAATACATACTCTTACTTCTAAGACGTTTCTGATTCATTTTTTACTACAAGTCTCAGAAATGTTGCAAAGCTGATATTTTTGTATAATTAATTTGCATCACGCATTTCAATTGCAATATGTTGTGTTATACCTTGCATATTGAATGAATTCAAAAAATTCTGTTGAGCAAGTAACCATTTTATCTGTTTTTCCAGTAATTTTGAGGGACTTTTATGTGATTTCGTCACTTTGAATGATATACTGATAAAGATGTTAAACTGAATAAATTCTCTTCTTTTTTCTATTCCTACTTTGATAACTGCTTAGGCTATTTCATCTTCATTAGTTCCGTCATCTACCAGGTACTTTTTTTCCTTATTTGCAAATTGAAATTAATTTAACCTCATTACTCCTTCTTTCCTGTTATATAATTAAGTCAGTTTTGCTGATCCATTGCCAATAGAATTTTGTTAATTAAATCTTACAAAGTTATATTAACCTTTTATAGTTCTTAAGTATTAAGGTTTAGGAAAAGAATTATAATTGTGTAATGGCTTGGATGAAATTGAAATGTTGTCTCATTTATACGATAATAATTCCTTTGACATTTACGCAAGGAAATTATCCTATCCTTCTTTATGGAAATGTGTAACCATAATGTATGAATTTTAGTATTTTCATAATGTAAAAAAATGTGTTTATACAATCAAGGATCTTTTATTAATAAGAGACTTCTAGTTTCCCTACTGGCGTACAATTTGCATAATCACTACAAGCAAATTTTAGAATTATGTTTTACTTTATGAAAAACGCGTTTTTTGCCTTAAAGATTTGACTATTTCAAGCACTATGCAGCTTAATAGAAAAACCAAAGACGGATTTAAAGTAATACTTGACTATTTAGACTATCCTTGGTCAAGGTAGTACCTACCTAGGTAGTAGATGGTCAAGCAACCTTTTTTTCAATGCTTTATTATTTTTGGTTCTTTTACAAATTTATTTTTTGTTGGAAAATTTTCTTATGTATTGAATAAGCATTATAACCATAAGCTCGTCCCTTACTTCCATATTTATCTGTAGCTAATAACTTTCGCAAGACCCTGAATCAGGATAAGCATCGATGCATTAATATTTTTAGAATGCTACATCCAAGAATTTTATGCATTGTATTTGATAAATTGAATTTTTGATGTAATTCATTCATAAAAAAGTATGAATTCATAAACATCATCTTGGTCTAAATATGCAAAATGTGCCAATAAAACAAATATGGCGAAAAATTTCTATAGAATTTACGGTGTAGATTTAATTTCAATTCCAATTTATTTAAATTTATACTTATAATTAGTCAATTCCTATGAAAAGTGATAGAAAGATCGTGTGCATCCCAAGCTCAATATATAATTGCGTACACGGTTCATAATACTGCATTTCAATTATGGTATTTCTTGTGCAAATATTGTTTTAAAAATTAAGCAAAAGGTCAAAAAAAGACTTGTAGAGTGCAGACAAAATGGATTCAAACTCAACCATATTAGGTAAAGCTTAAGAAAGTTTTTCCCTTTTAAGTAATCATTATAATTTAATTCATCGTAACAAAACATCCAAATATATTTAATTTTCTATTTCTATTTCAAAATGACAAAGTTCCTTTTCCAAAATTTAAAAATCACATTTTATTGTATGACAATGGTGTATATGTATCTGTATCTTTCAATTAACAAGGAAATATATTTTGGGGGTTAAATATCTTAAAATAATAAATTAAACATGGAAAGTGTATGACATTTTTTAAGGATTTACTGTTCTCATTAAGACACGTTATTGTATTCCTTTAAAAATTTCTCTTTACCCCTACATTTAATGATGTGAAAGCTATCCCAAAACTTATCACACAATAAATATACGCCTTTAGGCTGAGACTGTGATATTATGATAAAATTGCTTACTTATCTTGCGGTGAAATTCGTCACCAAATTAATTTGAATGCATATAATTTAGTTGCTGATTGGCTAAGGTTCAGTTTCTCTTGAGCATGATCTGTGCGTCATGGAATTCATACCAGATATCCTCTTTGATTATATTATTGACTGTCACGGTAATTTATCTAACAAAAGATCGATGTCAGGACCCTTTTCTTTAGTAGATTTAGTCACAGTAACAATTTTTATGTTAGTAGACTGTGTAATATTTGAAATAAATATGTAATTGTTGCACTAGTATTTTAATATATTTGAGTATAGAAAAAAGTTATTTTGTCAACGAATAAAGTTCTTTATTTCTTCGAAGCTACATTTCAACATTTTTAACCACAATTTTTCTATTAAAAAAGGCTTATAGTTCATGTAAAATGGCTTCTAAGAAATGCAAAAAAAGAACTAATCAACAGGTGGAATAAATATGAATAATTTTTTTGTCTAAAGGATAATTCTCTAGCATATATTTATACATGTGTATATCACGATTTTCAAAAAGCAATCAGTAATTTATTTTTTGGAATTATCCTTACTTTACCACCTTATATAAATACAAATTATTTAAATATCTTATAAATATAATTACTTAAAAAATAGCTTAAATTAGGCTAAAATGTATTCCCTGTATGTGCTGGGTACCATTATTAAATTTAAATTATAACTTATATTCCTTTAAGGGTTTTATTATGTCCTGATAACAAAACTAGAAACACAATAAACACGTAAAATATTCCTGTTGAACGAAGTAATATTTTTTAACTTAAAAAAAGGTTCATATTTAGAAAATGATAAATATATCAAAAGAAAAACAAAACAAATTGAAAGAATTTATTTAAGTTTTTCATTTTAAAAAAGACAAGAACATTCTTCGCTAGGTGAAATCAAAAATTTGCTCTAAATTATGTCAAATAAATAGTGTAAATTTAAAAAGGAAATTTCATATATACACACTTATAATATTACATACATACATACGCCTGAATCTTTATGTTTCGCCGGCTACAATAATTTTAGTATGATGATAAATGCATTTTTGTAATTTTTGTCGCCATATTTGTTGTATTTAAAACACAAATTTGTATACAATGTAATAAAATTTTTTACTATTTTAATAGCACACTAAATTGCTTTAAAAACTATATATTTTAAAATTAAAAAATAATAGAAAATATGACAATTTTTTGAGATTTTAAACACAAATACCGCTTACACTCGATCTACACTACCTGAAATTTACTATTTTTGTACAATTATACTTCTTCAAAATGAGACTTAACACTGCTGATTACGAGTGGTTACTAAATGAAAGAGTCGTTCACCCCTAGGTTAACACCATAAAAATGTTAAACCATCTTTTGTATATGATGCATTTACATAGTTTCCCCTGATACATATTTTCCTTATTTACTCATACAAACAACCTGCATTATACACACATGCATCTATTTCTATATATATATATATATATTCTATTTTATTCGATTCCTTTGCACAAAAGATATCGACTTGAATATATTACAGCAGGTACCTTTCCTTAATACATATTGTGACATTGAACTAATTATATTAAAACATTTACTAAAAATTCATTTGTGAGTAATTAGTTAATTTAATGTAAAAAAATAAGGATAAATTTTAAGAATATTCGATTTATCTAATGCATTTTATTCAAAGCTATTTGCATTTAATTTTTATTAATTATTACAGCCCAACAAGCCTTTTTGTGATAAAACAATCGCTTAATGCGATAAATGCGCAATCGTTTTGCGAATAGCATTGTCAATTAAATGTTGGATTGTTTTTTTTTTTGTGAACGGTGTACGATACTTTTGCGATACTTTGGCATTGTTATGAAGATGTCATCTTATTTCAAAGGAAGGTAAAAATTGAATAAAAGAAAAGGCTTAGACAAATTTATAGACTTATTTCATATATCCGATAAATTCTTCAAAATAGAATTTGCGAAAAGTTTTGACGAAGACACTGCTGAATTCATTATTAAATATAAATCATTCAATTAAAAAAGTAATCGAGATTTACAGAAAAATAGCAATTTTTCTGTCCCATAATTCATTAGTGAAAATATAGTCCTTATGTTTAATAGAATGAATATTAATAATAAATTTATTTTTCTTAACTAATTTTTTTTTTTTTCATTATTCATAACTATTTCATTATTATTGGGTAAGTTAATCTCTAATTTAAATATTTATCTAAAAATTTTAACAGTTCATTAATTATAGCCTCAAACTTGATTCAATTTGATACAAAATATCGCAAAAAATATGGAAAACAAATCAATTGTTATGATATTATCACAATACTCGATATCCGATTTAAAACGAAGCTGAAAAAAGAAAATAACTTCATTTGGAATACATTTGTTCTAAATGGAATTCAAGTAAAAGATCATGTGAACACAAAAGTCAAATATCTATAAATCCAAAAAAAATTTCTAGGTCAGCTGCCACGTCGAACTTAGGCACTATATTTATTTGCTCATGTAAAAAGCCAGACATGTTTACCTAAAAAAGAAGTGCAGATGTATGGCAAAGTATAAGTTCACTCGAATTCGAGCGGGAAATTCATGTAGCTCAATTGAAGCGCCTTAGTTAACTAAGAGCACTAAATTGGGTTCTTTTATTATATGAACCTTCTTTGCAGTATACGTGCCTTTCGTTCTACAGTACTTTGTTTATTTTAATGCCTATTTTAAGAATGACAACTTATTTGTCATCCATTCATGGATGGGATTTTTGTGTCGATAATATAATAATCAAACAGTGTAATAAAAGTTTAGTGTAGTATTAAAAAATGAACAATTGGTACAATAAATTTCATTTTTTAAGTTATAAACAATAATCTTACGGTCTTACTTGGTATTGATTTAGGAGCGCTCGAATAGATCTTTCTAAGTGCTCGTTATTCCACGGTTGCACGGACTTTAATTGAAAAGGCAAATATATAGCTTTACTTATAGTGCGCTTACAGTGACCAGAACACTAATCTAAAAATAGTAAAGTTTCAAATTTTGTATGGAAGAACTTTTTTTTTTTATATATGAAGCAAAATTTATTATTCGGGCCCTCGTAAGCGCACTATAATTCGCAACGATAAAAATTAGCTTAAAGTCACTTTGATATGGACAACAGAGTTATTGTAACAGAATTGCATTTCACAAATAGGAATGTGTACCGGTTGGAATACTTGCTTGGCTGTTCCAAAAATTTAATTTTCGAATTAGAAAACTCAATACGTGAGTGTCATTAGCTAACATTAATTTAATTTTTTCATTTGTATAGTAAACAATTTTTAAAAGTTTTCTTATTTAATTCATTAAAATCTCATTCAAAAAGAGTTTTAAAAAATTTTATATTTTTTTTTTTTAATTCTAACGATTTCGAAAATCTTATACTACAACTTTTTATAAATAAAACTCGTCATTTAGACAAATTATAAAAATATGAAATTATTGGAAAGTCAACAATACTAAAAATCATATTTTGAATAAAGTATGGAAAGTATCAATTTGTTAAAGAATTAACATCATTATAAAATTATCTGAAAAGGAAACAGCAGAAACTTTAAGATAAGAAAATTTTGTTAACTTTTCAAAAGCTGCTAACAGCCGAGTACTAAACTTTTGAACAAAAAAGTTTTGCTTACTGATAAAAGTAAAATTGATATCCACTAAACTGATGAAAATTAAATTATTTCAAGAAACCTAACTAAATTCAGAGGGGAAAATGAAGAACTTTTCGCTAATTTTGAAAGTCAACAATGACAAAGTATATAAGTTAAAGTAAAATATGTCTACAAAAAATTAAATATCTTTGATAATACTTAAATTGTCCGAAATTGTTGGAAAATTTAAGAAGATTCTTTAATTAATTTTATTTATTTAATTCAAGATTCCTATGTCTTTCAAAAAACAGGACGATCTGATATACATTCTACTTCTTTGATCTGATGATTAAGGGAAATACGATTGAAACCTTTGTAGATAATTTTACAAATTAGAAAATATTACATTACTAAAAAAGTTTATTTCATTTGCTCTGTTTTTGCTTTTATTGACTTTTATTGAACTTAAAGTGAATGTCTGCCAATAAAAAAAAATATGGGTCCTTTAGTTTTTAATGTACTACAACATATACGAGTTTCAAGAAAATCGGTGAGTTCGGATTAGAAAGGTTAATGGCGAAACGGATATTTAAAATTTTTTTAAATTTTCAAAGGATTTTGGGAGATTGAATGCTGCTTCTCTTTTTAAATATTACTAATCAATATAATTGAGCTTTATAATTACTTAATTATTTGCGCACTCCTTTAACCATTTAAGAGGTTTTTAGTACCAAAGGAGGTTCAAAGTATACTAAAGTTGACAAAAGTATAACAAAATTTACAGTTTTCAGGTCGAAGAGGCTGAAAGGAGGATCAAAATTTCGACTCGGGTTGTTCAAAACAGTACCTAGCCTGGTGTGTGCTGGCAGAGCAATACTCGTCAATACGATAAGCCTAAAAAACAGACTTTATGACTAAAAAATAGTTCTTTTTAATCAATGAAGTGGAACCATAACCAAATATTAACTCAGAGTTCCTCGAAATTTAAGGAATCTATTTCAATCTTTATTCAATAATTTTTACTCTGCTGTTCATTGAGTCAATGTACATTGGAAACAAAGTTGAACGTCTTCGAAGATGAAAAGCAAAATCTGAAAATATCATTTGGCTTCAACTTTTAATATTATCAGAGGATATTGAGAAAAATGATTTGCTGTTTAATTTAAATTTTGTAAAATTTAGTACAAATTTTTAATTTAATGATTGTCGTGTATTATGAAACAATCTTATGACAACAGGATAAATATTAAAGATGGAAACAGACCCCTTTGATTTCAAAAATACCTGACTAAGTAATCCAGATGAATCAGATCTTGATCAGAGCAGTGTTTAGATTAAAGCATTTGATATTATTTTGGATTTTATACTTGCTTTTTGTCAATAAAAAAAAATGATTGATCAGTAATTTTATATAGAGAATATATAACATTTCTACATAAAAATTCTCCTATTGGAATTCTTTACATTTGAATTATTTATGAGGAAAATATTAAAATTATAGATTTTCTTGAAAGTTTTTTGATAACTTTAAGAACATTTGCATAGAAATTCTATTTTAAGAATTTTCCATTTAAGTAAGATATTAAACAACAATGAATTTACTTTAGAGATAGAAAGGAAGAATATTTAATCTGTAAAGATAAATGTATATTCATATATATACATATATATTTATATAGATGCTACTATTTTTAAGTTAAAGTTGTGAAAAATATGAAGGACCGTTTTATACAGGTAAATTCACTGCCTCTCGTTTGATTTTTACTAATGTCTACTATTCATTTAACTGAAAAAAAGGTTTATATTTTATTGTATCCCTCCCCTCATATGCAAAAATTATTATATTTTTTAATTTAAATTTAGGCTATAGTCCTAATGGAAGTGACGTTAAGTAACTTCGAGTGACTTTATACACCACGATTTCCATAAACTAACGAATTGTTCTATTTTGTTTTTTATGAGTCACACCATTAACCAGCCGTCAGAAGGAGCAAACTAAGAACTAGGGAGCCGTCTGATGCCGTGAATATTTATATTATATTTTAGGCATTTATTCAATAAATGTGTAAAATCCGAACGCTTACGATAACTTTCTAATTCGAATGTCGTTTAATCCACTTTGATATCTGGTATAGTCTATGTACCGTCAAATTAAGAAAATTCACGGATTCTGCAAGTCTGTTGGCGGAACGAAAATGAATCAAAATGTTTGCTGGGTATATACCTGATATTAGTAGACTACTGCAACCACGTGTGCCAGCAAACAAAAAGCTGATACCGAATATAAAGAACACTCGTGCATAATCCTCCAATAGAAGCGAATTCGAAAAATTTTAAATATCAAAAAAAATTTCGCTCAGTTCATTAAATGGTCCAGTTCAGTTTAATAGAATTGCGGACATCAGCAAGAAAAATGACAGTTTTATTTTACTTTACTTAAAATTGGTAACTCATGCTAACAATAATGTTAATAAATTACTTGGATTTAGAAGGACACCTATAAAAATCAGTGGAACTAAAAAGACATTACTGTTATTCAGTAAATTGTAAAATAATTAATATTTTAGATTTTATTACCAGATCCTTTTCGTAATCACAGAAGTGGACAAGTGAAACAAAATAATGTTCCGCTTTATCATCTCTTAGTATTTTTAAAACTACTTGAGTAAAGTTTGACATTTTTATTAAGCCATTATGTATATTTTTCCGACATGGAGTAACATAAAAGTTTTAAAGAGAATAAATAGACGCCTCAATTTATCTTTGAATCATTATAAAAAAACTAAAGCCAATATTCAATAACTGTCCTCTATCTATATCATCAGAAAAAGATAAGTAAATAAAATAAAAATCTTGGAAACATAATCCATATTTTCTTATCTTATCTTTCTCTTCTAGATCACCGATCTAGAAGACTATCTTAAATGGACAGTAGCCTCAAAGTTATAATTTCTTTTTACTTTAACCTTTTTTAAGGCTTTGTAAATCGTTGCCTTTTTATTTCATTTTGGAACTTACTAAAAAGGTATTTATCTTTGGCACTCTATGAAGGGTTTAAAGACTTGGTGTTCCCATTCGGCTGGATGAATTTGTAATTAGTAACATGATCCGTTTGTAAAAGAATCATTTAGTGCTTAATTCAATTTAACATTAGAATTTTGAAGTATTAAATATGTTATTTTTCTAACATAATATTAGGCTATGGTAATGTGAAAAGTTTCTAAATTTTTAGGATATATTTAATAACAAAATACTTTAAATATTTTTATTCATGAAGAAGTTAAAATTATTTTTATCCGTCAAAAGAACTAATGTAAAAGAATAAAACATTTTTTCGTTTTTGATCGATTTTATATTCAATAAAAGGACAATTTTTTAAAGGAAAAATGTCGATTGATTTTTTTAATGAAAATTATTTATTTGCTTAAAAAGAATTTAGAGATATTTTTAAGAAAAATTGAATCAAAAAATCAAAAAATAGTCTTGGTAAATATTATAATAAATCTGACATGCTAAAAGGATTCATATGATTTTTACCATAACTGTACGAGTATAAGTGAAAATGAAATTTAAGCCATTACTGACGAAATCTTGATATTAGATTATCCTTAAGAAAACCGGGTCGGATGGCTTAAATTACAGAGATAACAGAAAATGCAAATATTTAAATTTTTCATAAAAATTTTGTCATGAAAAAGAAAAAGACAGTTGCTGTTCTTGTCAATTAAAACTGGCCAAAAAATATTATTTTTCTAAGCTTCTTGGAATCTTTAAGAGAGTCAGTCTAGTTAATTCAATCAGAAGGAGAAGTATTTTTGGGAATTTTTTTCTTGAAATATTTATAATTAACAGCAAATCGTTGCCGACAATATTAATAAACACTAAATTATGGCAAAAATAATAGCTCATTTCTAAATTAACTCAAATCAAAAATCCAAATCGATTACTTTAGCTAAGACATTTCTTGAGGTAATGATATCTACTTAAATATTATCGGAAAAAAAAGAAAAAAATATACTACACTACCCCCATAAAGGATTAGTAGAAAATATTTTCATCAATGACCGAAGAGTTAAATAAAAGAAAAACCACCTAGCAAGGTTTTCTGTAGTTCTGTAATTATTTTAAAAAATGATATAGGACAGATCTTATAGAGAATAAAATAAACATCTTAAATAATGAAGCCCTATTTCACAATTTCCATTAAGTTATGGCGACTAAAATGAACTGCACTTTGAAATACTTCTTCATCCAATGACCATTTCATTTCATCCAGTAGGCAAAATACATAGTTCTATGTCACTGATTAAACAGAGCCACGTGTGTGTCTTTAGATCTCAATAGCCTGCGAATTCAAAGTAGGTAATATTTCTTTTTTACAGTTATTCAGGTGACTCTACACAACCAAACTCTATTATTCGTAGTCAAATCGTGCAATTGCATCAGTTCCAGTTGCTTCTGTTTAAAATTAAACTGTTGCTTTTCTCATACTCTTTTTTAGAAATAAATCACTTATTCCTGCATTAGTTCAAAAAAGTTTAGTAATAAAATTATACTAATCGAACTTTGCTCAGTATTTATTTTATTTTTTTACTTTTATTTTAAAGATTTTGTGTACTTTTATTCCCACATAAATTCTTTGCAAGAAAACTAACTGATGAGCGTTATATTTTCACTAGAAATTTGCCAAACTTCACTAACAACAATTATTGTTTATTTTCAAATCTCATAAAATGGTAGCAGAGAAAGTAATTTTTTGTTTTCAATCACTGCGCAATAAATACTTTTGTTTTGATATTTTTGACAAATTGTGTTATTTGAAAGGCATCTAACAAAATAATCAAGAGAGTTTAGAAATATGTGCACTGACTTTAAATTAGATTTTGCTGATGATTTTTAATAAAAAAGGTTTATCAACAAAACAAAAGGAATATTTATTTATTAGCAGATTTACGAATTAATTTTCAATATATTAGTTGAACTGTAAAAAATAATAAAAAATACAATATAAAAAAACAACAACAAAACAACTAGAATTCTTATAAGATTTTAAACATTGTAAAGTTTGGATTATTATCAGAATAATGTAACAAATTTCACAAAAATTATAAGATTTATGTATAAACAACAGAATTATTGTAAAAAATTAAGTAAAATTCTTAATAAAGCAATTATCAGACAAATTATTATATATCTAAAAAGATTAATGGAATTTAAGACGCATTATCCCACATTTACATAAATTTGTAATCATAAATATATTCAGTTCTTTCATAATACAAAAAACAAAAAAAAAACTAGTTAAATATTTCTAATTTAAATAATATTCGATGTATCTTACCTCCGAAAATATTGAAAGATGTTCTTATCCAAATTGATAAACATTTTTTATTAATATTTATTTATGTTTTATTTAATTTAAATATTTAATTCAATTAATCCAATCATTTATTAGTTATAAGATATTAATTTAAAAAAATTATTTGTCATTTTTATTTATATTCAAAAACGGACACATTTACATCAAAGTATCACAATTAATAATACTTTTAGTTATTTGTCGTTGACAGAAATGTTGAAAAAAAAACGAATAATAAAAAAAAATTTTAATGAAACTTTAAGGAACATATTTTACTTATGTAATCACTACATAATTTCAAAAATCAGGAGAACTTAATTTTAATTTATAGATTTCATTAAATATGCGACTATATCAGCCTTCACAAGATTAATTCTTCACTTTAAAACCAAAATTGTTGGTAAAATAATTCCAAAATAAAAAACTAGACAACATTATCATAATTTCAATCTTAAACTTGACCTTGATATACAAATAAACATTTGTATTTGGAGCCAAAATTTCTAGATTTCCCTTATAAATCTAATTCTTATATAAGAAGATCAACAAAATATAATGACGAAAGATTGAAAATTTTTTCCAAAAAAAAGAAAAAACTAAAAAAACAAAAAAACTAAACACAATTTTTGGTTACTCCCTGTAATGTCTCTTTCTCTTATATCACACAAATTTCCGCAGTTTATATAAAATTAGTTTTTATTGATTTAAAAATAATATATGCGCTTATATATAAAAAACAGATGTATTCGATCATAACAAAAATTATTAATCACACTTTCTAAATTCATATTTTATTTTATTTTTTATAAAACTTCTGGATATTTGGTTTACTTTTTATATCAAAATTTATTTTCACTAAATATTTATGAAATTAAAATGAAGGAATTAAAATTAAACAACTTAATCCTTCTCTTTAGCAACTAAGACTAAAATTCTCCCAAAAAAGTTTTCACTATATAGCTTCCTTAAAACTTTATACTACTACTTTAACGTTAAATTTTTCTTTATATAAATATATATGTATATTTAAAGGATTTGTGCCGGTATTATGCCCGGCAAATTCTATTTTATATTCACTACTACAAAAGTAAAAAACTAATTTCTGGATATTTTATGTATGATATGCTTTTGGGATAAAATATAAATATAAGTATATATATATATAATATACATCCAACATATATACTTACACGGTTTGTAAACAAAAAATGAAGTGTATTTGTTTGTTATTTCTTATAGGAGAAATGAGCTTTTTTTCAATGGGGGCGAGCTTTTCTTATACATCTCTTAAGTCCGGCATATCAAAATGTAATAGAAATTGTAATAAATTGATATTTTCCTCACGATGATTTTTTGAAAATTTTAATTACTTTTAAAGATATAAAGAACTTCTCTTCTTTACAGACAGTCGTAATTTTTCAAAAAAGTTTCACACCAAAAAATACCTAAAATTCATCTTTTTAGACTAGAATACCCCCCTTCATGTAGTAGAATAAGATTCAGTAGAATAAATGTCCGCTAATAATTTCAGGCGCTCTTTTTAAATCTATATACTCTTTTTTATGAATCATTGGTTTTTTCATTATAGTAAAATCAGGAAAGAGCTGATGTTTTTTTGTTTTCAATAATAATTATAATAAAAATTGTTATTTTATTTGTTCATAAATAATTTTATTAGTTACAAAGTTACTTGAAAATGTAATATTTTTCTAAAAGTGAGATTTTATCTGGATATTTATTGCTATTTCTTAAGGAATGTCTTCATTTTAATAGGTTCATTTCTACCACTTTAATAGTTTAATTAATTAATTAATAAATTTTTGAGTTTTTGGGCATAAGGGTATCCTTAAAAATACTAATTTTTAATGTAATCTACAAAGAAGCATAAAAACTGCTATGGTATGTAATATAAACTCATTTTGTAAAGTTTAAACATTTTCAATTTTTCATTTTCTATATTTTCTGCTATCATTTGATTACTTATAGCCTTAGAAATAATAAAACCACCAGCAATTCCGGTGATTCAAAGTGTATTACTATTAAAACAAAAAAAGAGCAAAAAACTAATAAAGGAAAAAGTAAAAGCATTGACAATGTAATACCATCAGATCTATTATATTTAATGGATTTATGCTAAGCAGTTAAATTTCTTATTTAGTATATTCCCACTAAATATTTCAGGATCAGCATAAATATTCATAAAATCTATTTATAAATATAATAGACAAAAAGAAAATGAAAACTTATGTTTTAAAACTTTTTTATTAATTGAATTAATAACTAAAGTTTAAATTCAATGAACTCCAGCCCTTTCTCTGCATTTAGTAAAATCGTTTTGACTAAAACTCATGATACGTAACAATTTCCAACGGTATTCATAAAGATCCTCAGAAATTTTATAACCATTTACACCTTTACGAAGATCATTTTCAACAGACTTTATGAATTTCTTTGATAATTCTTCTTTTAGTGAACCAAGCATAGCATCTACACAATCTTTCAAATTTTCAATAATATAGCTACGTGAAGAACTTCTAGATATGATATCATAAATTTGTCTTAATTCTTGTGCAACTTCAGATTCAAAATCCTCACGTATATGTTCACAATTTTGTTTAATTTTAAGTGTATAATAATTATAAGGATTTTTTTGAATATAATCAAACAATGATTTAATATCCAATAAAAACTCTTTAGCTAACACACTAAAGTTATATTCTGCATATTCCTTTAATCCTTTTGAATCTAATCCCTTAGATTCAAAAATTGCAAGTAGCAAAGTCAATAAAAATAAATTTAACTTCATTTTATTTAGAGAAATAAGTTATACTGATGAGTTAATAAAAATAAAATGTATTTATACCGTTTACCAATGTCACTTTTGTAACATTTTATGAAAAATAAATAATTGCTTAGTATGAGAAATTTGAATAAATAAAAATCAATTTATTTATTGACGATAGAAATTTTTTGCATGCATACTAAATCTAGGACAAGGTTTATTTAATTTCAGTCAAATGGATTGAATCTCTTTCAATATTGATTGCGAATTATATTTGGAGTGAAATTTTTCGTATTTAAAATTTCTCAGTTAGTTAATTTCTTAAAAACTTGGAAAGAAAATGAATACAATTTTTTTCATTTATGTGCTTTTATTTTACTTGCTTTATACGTTTTATTATGCTTTTCTCTGTCTTTTTAGCTTTTAAGATTTTGTTGGTATACTTGATCGTATCCACCAAAACTAGGTTCCTAACAACTAAGCTATGGTACTAGTTAATTAAATTGATTAAAAATAAATAAAATATCAAATTATTTATTCAAAGAGTCGGCTGAAACTATACTTTCCACTTATAATCAGTTCATTTTCCCCCTCTGAAAAAAAGTATGTGCTACGCTTAAAGAAGTTTCCACTCAAAATACAAACAAAAGTACATTTCCAAAAATCATCGAAAAAACAATTGAGCCGTTTATTTTGAAAGTGGTGCAAGTCTATTTTTGAAAAAAATGGAGATAATGGTAGTTATAGATAAAACTTGTTATGATCTAATTCTGCGTAAACAATTTATAGTAAAAAAAATTGAAATTCTAGTATTTGGGAAGTGGAAGTTTCAGCTCTTAACGTTATTGAAAATATGTTCATTTTGAAAGTGGTGCAAGTCCATCTTTGCTTGGAATTATTTGATTTTGAAGTGGTAAAAATGACAATTCGGAAAACCGCTTCCTTGTATATTTCCCAGAATTACAATAAACTAATAAGAAATTGTCGAAAACATAATAAATTTTTAGTACATGAAATGAAACGCGAAAAAATTGTTTCAACCCAACCTCTGGAGAAAGCGGTTTAAAAAAAAAAAAATACCGATAGAGAAACCGTGAATTGGTTAAATATATGCTGGATCAGATTTACAAGAGATGCACCATACAAAATATTCTACAAAACTTCGATGGAACGAGATGCTGAATTTAAAATTATCGATTTGTCACAACGACGTGGAAGACCAAGTAATTTCAGAAAAATAAAATTATCTTCAATGTATGAAGAAAGGAGAACAATTACTTCTGAGAAATTCAAAGACATGATGGATTTATTACCATATATACCTCCCGTTAATCATGATTATTTTAAAATGTTAAATCCTTAGTAAAATTATGCCTATGTATAAACTGAAAATGTATAATTTAATTGAAATTTTTAATAAAACTGAATATTTTTTTCTCATGTTATTTTCTAATTGAATATTCTTTGTTTTATTTCGCTTTTTATCAAATGAAGAAATTTGATAGTATTTTGTTTTTATAATTAAAAAAAAGGGTGATGCAACTGAAAATATCCCCAATTTAATGAACGATTACAATAATTCATTAATTTTGAAAGTGAGGCAAGTCCATTTGGATATAATAAAACCCTTACTTTTTGTACTCAGTACTGTAAACACTATTCGATTATAAACTTACATTACCTGATATTACAAAACACTAAAAATATATCTATTAACACTTACCAATATTTTTAAATTTATTGAAATGCAAACCTTTAAATATCTCGAAATAACAAAAAGTGGACTTGCACCACTTTCAAAATAAACGGCTCAATTATAAGCTTTAGGTATCAAAACGTTTATCATAAATGAAAGCAAAAAGATAGTAAAAAAATCGAACTCAGGAAAGACAAAAGTTTTGCATTAATTTTTGTTTTTACAGCAAATATTTTTTCCTTAATTATTACTGGATTTAAGTTTTTTTTAAACTAATTTTCACAAAAAAAATAAATATTTATTTTGGAAGCAATGTGAACCTACTCT
This sequence comes from Acrocera orbiculus, assembly GCA_947359355.1. NCBI lineage: Eukaryota > Metazoa > Arthropoda > Insecta > Diptera > Acroceridae > Acrocera > Acrocera orbiculus. The sequence continues at coordinate 9,327,842 of OX375757.1, forward strand.
TAGGCTGTAAGATATTTTATTTTTATTCAAATTCAAATATATATATAATAGTCAATGCAAGAGAAATGAAGAGAACAATTGAGAATATATCATGACCTACGAAATTCTAACGGGGCTCAAATAAATTATTTACGGTTGTCATCAATTAAAAAGATCAATTTATCAGATTTCCTATTATTACTGCTTAATTTGAATTTATTTTATGTAAAATGTCAGCCGCTTTATTTATAATTACAATTCCAACACAGACAGAAGAGAAACGTAGTCAAACAAAACCAAAAAATTTACATTTCGAAACACCAAAAGCAAGTAACAAAAATATTTTACCAGGAAAACGTAAAGTTTTTGAAACACCATTAACACCAAATATCAAAACAACTGATATCCACTATGGAACATTTTTACAGGTTTAGAGAAATTAATACAAAAATAAATATAAAGATTGTAAATTATATCAATTTGTTATTTTTTTTAGGCAGTTACACCATCAAAACATCCATTAACCGAAGAATCAGCCAAAATCATTATTGAACAAACTCCAGAGAAAGCGAATTCAATTAAAACAGTTGAATTAACCAGAAATGAATCAAAGATGAAACAAAATCAAGTAAAAATCGTAAGTAATACCCAATTAAATTATAGGAAATAGTTTTCTTTTATCAGTAAATCAGTTTAAATTGTAAAATGATTGAAAAATAGTTAAAACTAAGCTCACACAGTCTGATGACTGTCAAAGTTGAAGTTTTTATCATATTGTATGAAAAGTATGATATGCCTGAGTTTTTAAGCTAAAACATCAAATAAAAATTAACATATTCCTTAAATGTGTATCTTTTGCAAGATAGATTTTTTAACTATAAAAAACACGGCAGATGAATTATCTTTAGGAATTAAACAATAGAACAGACCAAAATACAGATAACCATTTAAAGCAAAATTCAAACCACCCTCCTAAGCCTTTCTTACCATGAAAGTAATTTTTCCAATTAAAACTCCTAAAAATATGTGTGTCCTTCGGAGTAATGACATATTTGTCATACTCATTCTCCACCGAAGCATTACAATACAACGACGGAAATTTTGTCTGAATTCTACAGCTTCGGTGGAGAATGGGGATCTAGATGTACTACATCAACTATAAATCTATAGTTTTTCCTGACAATGAGGCTTATTCTAAGATCTCTTGCCATAGCTTTAACGTATTCAGTCTAATCTCCGTTCATCTGATTTGTTGAAAAAGAAAGTGCTCTATTCTCTTCAAGATTGATATACCGCATTCTAACAGCGGGTATGCAGACCTCTTTTCGAAAGAAAAAAAATAAAGGACAAAGTCAATTTTCCCGAATAAAAGAAACTATTTTTTTAATTAAACCCAAATGTACTTTAAGTTATATTTATATTTCAAAGGCATTTTTATTTGTAGTATCCTTGGTCTAATTCCTTTAGAAGTACATATAAATATGTAAATAGCAAATTAAGATTTTTTCCAATCTTATTGCTCGATAAAGTAAATACTCTAAAATCTGTTACCCTATAGGCACAGTGTCAAAAAAGTACATATATGCACTTAAGAATATTAAATTTTAAAATTGAGGAAGAGATTAGTTTCAATGATCTTTATGGTATTTGTAATTATTATGTAGTCATACTTTTATATATTTTAAAATAGTTACAAATAAAAATTAATTTTTCTACCAATTTATAGGAAGAGCAACCAGCATTTTTTAGATCATGGGAAGGAATCAAAGATATTGTAACAACAGTAAGAAGAAGCATTAATGCAAAGAAAAAACCACAAAAAGAGTCTGATCTTCAAATTCCGCCAGATTCATCAATGGAAACTGTTCTTAGAGAAATACTCAAAAAGAATAAAATTGAAAATTCAACATGGACAAAATCCTTAAATGAGACAACAAATCAAGTTTTTTAATTTTTATTCAATGGAACAATATCTTCTAAATTCTTGTTTTCTTTTTATAGGTATTATTTACCATCGAATGTGATCAAAGGTATGATTTAATAATTCAGTCATTACTTGAATGGGGAATAGGACAACGTTCTGGTAGTACAGTATCTATTTTACCATGCACAGCTTATTATAGTCCAACAAAAGGTGATGAAAGTAATTGCAGTTCCGAAAAAGGGTAAAAATAATTTTTAGAAATTATAAAATATAAAATAAAATTACTTTAAGTGAGTCATATGAAGAAAAACAAACAACTTGGGAACGTTTTATAAATTCAATGAGAGCAAGATTAAATGTTGTCCAAATAGTTGATGAAGTACGAAATGCAGCAACAATAACATTTGATTTTGTTATATTGCTATCTGTAGCTGCGTAAGTTAATTATAATATAAGTTTTTAATTGAAACTTTTCAATTTTAGTATTTTAGCAGCATTTGGCCTAATTGAGAATAGTACTATATTTCTAGCTTCGAGTATGCTTATTTCTCCATTGATGGTACGTATAATAAATTTTATCAAAACATAATTATTGTTAAAAAGCTATTATGTAATTATCATGAGCTTTATGGCATCGAATTTATAATCAATTTATGCGTTTGTATATCTTAAAACGCATCGTAAAATGGGACAAAAGCAAACTCTTATGGGTTTAGGCTGACAATATGTAGCAAAAAAATTGAATCAGGCTCTGGAAATTTGCTAATTTGATGTAGAATTTATTTGTTATATATCCAAATATAATCCAGTTTGATAGCTTTACCTTGAAATTGCAAATATCACTGCGGCTGTAAATTTATATAATCCGATCTGATTCTTCTGTCATGTGTTAAACTACATTTTAGCCTAAATGTTTTAGATTTCATTCCTGTCCTCCCTCAGGATACAATAAATATACAGACTTTATATTTTCTTTTGTGAAATTGTTAAGGAGTTTTTAATAATTGTAGTAGATCGATTTTAATTTCATGTTTGAAGTAAGCTGATCCGTAACAGGCTTGCATGCTTGCGTTAAAAGTTGGAATGGAATAAAAATCCGAGATTTTTATGGCCAATATATATCAAAATTCAGCTACCTTTGCTTATTTACTACAGGGGTTTACAGTTTACATGATTTGTTTTTATTTGACTGTTTCAAAGATTAATTCCTTTAGATAGCATTTGAGGGTCTATAATTTATTGGTTTGTAATCAGGGCAATATACTCACTTGAATCATATGGAATGGATGGAATTCTATGTAGTGTGCCTGATAGAGCACTGGAATTCATCTATTCTTTTCTCATAAAAATATTCAAAGCCTAGAATTCAAATTCAGCGCTTGGACAGATGACATGAAGGCTTGCATTTCGATAATAAGTTATAAAAACAATTAAAATATTGAAATCAATAGACCAATCAGCCTAGATCTTAATGCTAAACTTAGCTATAGGAGTCTCTACCCTACCCTAACGGGGAAAGATTCAATATAATAGGAAATTTCCTTGAAAATAAAAGAAATTTGAAAAGACTTGAATAACACTGATCCCAAGGCTAGTAGTCCCTTCAAAATAATAAGTGACATAATTATAAACATTCAATCGATTAATTGAGATAAGATAGAGTTTCAAAAGGGTTTTAGTTAATTAATCAAGTAACATAAAGAATTAAGAATACGACAATTTTTTTAGATAATCAAATAAATAATATATGTAAAGGCAAAGTAATGTGGATCTTAAATTTTATTTGATTGTATGGACTAAAAATTCACAATAGTTTCGATTTCCCTTATACATGATTTTAAAGGCTGTACATGGCTCCAATATTCTATTATATATACACGTTTTTTCAAACAAAAATTTTGCATTACATGCACCGCTAAAATTTAAAATTTTGTGAATTTTAATTCTTTAACACTTATTGTATAAATATTTTATATAAATCTTATGTAATAATTATAACATAATTATAAAAATTTCATACTAATTAAACTTAGAGAAATTCAACTTTAAAGCCCACTCTATTAGCTCCTGATTTATTTTACAAAAAGACTATAGTTTAAAGTTTAGTTTCCGTTTAAAAAGCTGAGAGTTACAATTTTATTTTTTAAACATAAAACTTCAATTAACTACTAAATTACTTACTTAAAACTTTTAATAGTATTTTTAAATACTTTTCTTTAATTAAATACACCTTAATACAACACTTAAGTTATCCTTTCTAAGTTTTTTTTAATACCTCCCATAAAAAAAAGAAGTACTTTGCCACTTCTATACTTAATGGTCACGCCAACACAATCACGCAACTAAAGATATTTTTAGCTATTAATAAAAATTTTATTACAATTTTTTTAACTATATTTAATAACACAGGTCAACATGGGAAAAATTGTCTTAGATTGGACAATAGTTTCTTAAAGATTTCGAAGTGCTTAGTAAGGGAAAAATAATTAAAAAAATCCATCACGTAAGAATTTTTGGAAATTCTGGTAAAAGCCATACAAGCTATCGAGATCGTGGTAGTTTTGAGAACATAGCTGCTCAAAATTCGAAGTTTATGTAATAAAATTAAATTTGTATGCATATTTAATTAATTAATTGAATATTTATGTTTTCAACCTTTTAAATCTATGATTTTCAATTGAAATTATTTTAATTTTTAAAGAAAACCTGATTTTTTGCTCTCAAAAATTAGGTTATCTTGGAATACTTTGTTCTTATACATATTTTCTGGGTATGATGAAATGGTCTAGAATAACTTGTAACTTCTAAGAAATTTTTGCTTGATTAGGGTGTTTGGTAAGCCTATATATTTAAAAATAATAATTTCACCTTATTGCATATGCCCTTAAGATTTAGAACTCATATTGTACGTATAGTTTGTATTGTTCATATTAAACTTGGACTTATGAAGCAATTTGTGAAAGCACTATCAAAACAGGGAGAGTGTTTTAAATATCTCTGTAAGAAATTTCCATCGCTTTTAAAAGGCTAAGTTTAAAGAAAGAATGTTCGTAAGCCCAGATATTCGAAAATTAATGAAAGATAAATACTTCGTAACTCAAATGAGCTCTGAAGAAAAAGAAGCATGGATTTCTTTGAAAGAAGTAATTAAAAATTTCCTGGGCAATAAAAGAAGTTCAAATTATGTCCAATTCGTCACAAACATGTTAGAAAATTTTAGAAAATTGGGATGCAGCATGAGCTTAAAAGTCCATTTTCTGAAATCCCATTTGGACCATTTTCCAGAAAATCTTGGAGATTTCAGTGAAGAACAAGGCGAGAGATTCCATCAAGATATAAAGGCAATGGAACAACATTACCAAGGAAGGTGGAATGTTAACATGATTGCAGACTATTGCTGGATGTTAAAGACGGACAATGACACAGGTGAACATAGTCAAAAATCTTTAAAAAGGAGCTTCAGTGATATACGAAAGAGGTCCTACAAGGATTTTTAGCAGTTTATTTCTTTAATTATTTTTGTTTCTATATTTTAAGAGTCAAAAAGTGTAAATTTGTTGTGTATTTTTTTTTCAATTTTAATAAAAACCATCTCAAGAAGGCAAAAAAGTGTTTTTTTTTTATCTTTCCTATATCTAAAAAATCTTACGTGATAGAAAAAAACTAATATGATATTCGAGTTCAGCATCCCAGAATTACCTAATATAGGTGCTTTTCAGACAAACAATTTTCAAAAAGTTCAATTTTGCAGACCTGTGTAATTAATTTAAGTTATATAATGAAGTAGAAATTAATAAAAAGTAATTGTTTTCTTGTTAGTCTGCGATAATTAAATTATCATCCATTACTACTATGAAAAAATAATATTTTCAATTGATATTTTAGGGTCCAATTATTGGGGCAACATTTGGTACAGTTATCAAAGATCGAAGTTTACAAAAATTGGGTGTTATTAATGAACTATTCGGTTTATTTTTTGCAACAATAGTTGGATTCATTTTTGGAATAATTGTTTGCATTATAAATCGTGGATATGATTTAAGAGAAGGTCTAACATCAGAAATGTTGTCTAGATGTGAACTGCATTCTTTATGGGTACGTATAGGTATAAGAATAGAACGGACCCAAAGGGTTCACAAATGTCTTGTGCTCCAACTGTTCCAATGCTTTTTAATATTGTTTTTCTTCTCTTTTTCTAATAATTGACAATAAGTTTTTAATTAGGTAGGTATATTAATTGCACTTCCATCAGGAGCAGCAGTGGCCATAGCAATTTTAGGGGATAATATTGGCTCATTAGTTGGTGTGGCAATATCTGCATCACTTTTACCACCAGCTGTTAACGCTGTATATTTATTTATTTCTTTTTTATAAATAAATTTTTATATTAAAAATAATTAAATTAATTTATAGGGTTTACTTTGGGCTCTATCGATCATTTCTATGCTTCTTGAAAGTGAAAATTCACCTTATAAAACAGTTGTACAAACAAATATTTATTCTGATTATCAAAGTACAGAATTAGCTATACTGGGTTTAATTAGTATGTGTGTTACACTAAGTAATATTGTTTGTATTTACATTATGGGAGTTATTGTTTTAAAGGCAAAAATTCTATACAATTAATTTTAATATAGTTTATTTCAATTAATATAATTATTAGTTAAAAGAAGTAGCACCAATTGCATCACGTGATAACCGTCAATATTGGAAATATAATATTAAAATTGCTAGAGAAATGAATAAAAGTAGTCAAGATGATAATATAATTCAGACAAAAGGAAATAATAATGAATCAGCTGAAATGGAAGCAATGGCATTTAATAGAATTAATTTAGCTCGTGCATCTTATCAACATACCTGGTCACCAATGGATTATCGTCATGCTATATCATTTTTGGATAAAAGAACATCTATACAAGATTTTGAACGTTTTTATATGACTATGAGTTCTGCGTATCCTGATTTTTCAAAAATACCCATGTAAGTAAAAATAAAAAAGGTATTCTGTTGAAATCTATTGAAATTATATTCTATTATATTATATTATGTATAATATAACATTCCATAAAAAAGGTCAAGCTTAGGAGGTCCAGGAAAAGTTGGCATTTGGCGAAGTCCACCAAAATATCGCCCATTTTCACCAGAGGTAGGAAAAATAATAAAACATCCCAGTGGTAAAATGCTCTTAAAATTAAAATGCCTAATTTTTTTGAAACAGAAAGACTTAATTTATGTCTCAAAAATAAGTCGTAAATTCAGTCTGCAAATAAATTACTTCTGATGTTTCAATCTGGACACAATGCAAAAGGTTTTATTATAAAAAACATTTTACCACTGGGCCTAATATCTGCTTTATAATTTACTCTAAATAAAATTTTAGAGTTCAATGGCTGCTTTTCCTAAACGACAGTCGTTACATAAAGATTTTGTAGTATCTCCAAAATATTATAGAAATTTAGCATATAACAATAACAAGCCAGATCCTTTAGAAAAAATTACAGAACAACCAGCTACAAATACTAAAGAGCTAAAAACTATGGATTGTAAAAAAATTAAAAAATTTACAGTTGTACCTGCTCCAGATCCTATGCTACCTAATAATTAGTTTTATTCTGTTTTTTAAATTAATAATTGTTTTGTTTTAACTCATGTCAGTTGTAATTAATAATTAAATAAATTTAATCTATATTTTTTATTTACCAATAATATATTGATTGAAATTTTGAAACTTTTTAACACCTTACCACCTTATCTTAGTGAAAAATGATTTTTTTCGTATTTAAACCCGCACTTTTGTAAGCAAAAATGTTTGAATTTAGCTGGTTCAAAAATTTACAAAAAGTCCTAATTAATTTTTTGCCAGTATGGAAGTAGTCCACAACTAAATTCTTATTGCCTTTTATAATTCTATTTTAGTTCTATTTTCTCTATTGTATGTCCAAAAAACTAGACAGTTTGTTCGTCACGTTCTTCAGATCCGAAATACTGAGTTCATTCCAATTCTTAACATCTTGACTCCTTGATGGTACACCGATTACTATTCCATAGTCGTGAAAAGGAAATAAAATCTTTTTTTTGTTCATAAAATACTTCAAATGTTACTTAGAAAGTTTCATTCGACTATTTTTTGTTACATTGTTCTCGAAGGCGATAGCTAGTATGGTAGTATGCAGTACGACTTTATTAATGCAGAATATACAAAAAACACTTTAAAAAATTATATCGGTATTGTTGAAATCTGTTATTAATGTGGTTAAATAAACAAATTTTTAAATACCTTTAAATAAAACTTTAAGTACATTAGAAACAAGATTTTAATTTTAAGTAAAAAAATAATAGCAAAAAAATCTAAAGAAATGAAAAAAATTTCCTATAATACTTCTTGCTAACTACTTTATAGTTTTTATGTTCATGTATAATTTCAACGCAGTTTTTAGAAAAAAAAGTAGTCTTTATAGAAACTATATTCTTATATTATTGAAAAATTGTCATAATAAAAATATTTACTTTAAATCTATAGTAATTCCATTGTTGGATTTTGACGATTTTCTTTAACTTGGGAACGATATCTTTTTGTTTGAAGTCTTTCTCGGGCGGCACGTTCATATCTAATAATAAATTAGTAAATATTATATTGATTTTTATTAAGAGTTTAATCTACCTTCGTCTTAGTATTTCAATACTTTCAGTAGACATTTCCTTTGTTTTAGGTAACTCTAATTCTCTAATAAGACATCTTAATTTTTCTAAAGCATCAGCTAAGTTCATTTGTTGTGACCTTGTTACATCACTTTTTGTTATGTAGTATCCATCTTTATTGATGCGGTTTTTATACTAAAAATTACAAAAATAAGTTTACAGCTTCTAGGTCGGCAGAAAATAGCTGATTGTAATTTATTTTGTAAAAAAAAATTTGTCGGAGGAATAAATAATATAATTCACCTCATTTTGAATCCTTTGACGAGCAATTTCTGGTATCCATTTAGCAGTTTCTAAATGAAATCGAATTTCAACTTTAGTATTAACACAATTCACATGTTGGCCACCTGGCCCACTACTTCGACTATATGTAATTTGAAGTTGATCTAGCGGTATATATCCAGTAAATTTTTTTTCATTCTGTGGTGGCTAAATTTTTATTTATATATAAAAAAAAAATTTCAATTTATCAAAATAAATACTTACAGGTGATGGCGTAAAAATTTTTAAGGTACTATTAGGATAAAGTTTTTCCAGTGAAATATCACTTTTAAAAGTACGAATTAAGGTGTTAGTGCAATTTTCAAGCTTTTGAAATTTTGTGATTCTTGAAAATAATATTGGTAAGAGCCTCATCCTTAAAAACATAACCCCACTTCCTAAGAATGACAGTTCTATGCATTCTTTTATTCCGAGTATTTTGATTTATTTATTACGGAAGTGTTTCACAAATCTAGCAAGCTGCCTTTTAGCACTTTGCTTTATTTGCGAAACACACTTTATAATAAATAAACCGTTTTAAGTAAAAATTCGGTGCTAGAGGCTGTTTAAAATTTATGTTATAAAAATAATAGGATTTGACTTTTAAAGAAATATATAATTCCATAATATAATGTTTAAAAAACATCATGAAGAAAAACTATGGAAAATATAAAACAACATAAACAAACATAAATTTGTGCCTGCTTAAGATGTCTCCTGAACGAGATGCTGCTTTTAAAAAACTCAGTATAAAATAATTTATTTTTTTCTTGATGAATATCGACTCCCTGATGTCGGCAAAAATTATGAAAAAATTCTAAAATAATGCCTTATATTATTTTTTTCACTTTTCAAGCTTGTCCTATTAACCCCAAAAAATCCATAATTAAACTGTCAAAACTCTGACTATCTCTTCTTCCCTTTTAAGTATGATTCTAAATTGGGTAAAGTATTTGGAGAGTTTGTTGATTAGACCAAATTAAAGGCGAAATTTGTTGTGTGCAGTGAGGGAGCCCTTTATACGTCTCGCCCGTAAAGCGGGGTATTCACTATATTTCCGAATCAATGATTCGGCTCTTAGTTCCCATTTAAAGTATATGGAAAGCACAAATAAGAGAGAAAATTTCCAACATGTATTTAAAGCATAAAATTTGGCGTCTAGGCATTATTATCCCATGTGCTGTATGTGACATTTGGCATGTCAAAATGCATGGCTTTTCAAATAACCGTTTCGATAAAAATGTAATAGATTAGATGTACTTTCCCTGCTGGAATGCGAAAAAAAATTACATTACAGATGTAAATGCTTGGTGTGAACCCTGCATCAACCGATGATATACCTTGCAAAAGAGAAGTTAAGCTCGTATAATTTACATAACCCAACTTACTTGACAGCTTGACATAATAAAGTTTAGTTTGATTTTATAAATATAATAATTTAGTTATGAAAGCAGAAGAAACAGTCACTTTGGTAAAATGAAATATCATTCTTTCTAATTATATGTGTAAATAGCTTAATTTCAGGAAAAGTCATCAAATGCAAGTACTGTAAATGAAGGATCGGCTTCAATTCAATCTTCTGGCAATGTTTTCTATAATCCTGTACAACAGTTTAATAGAGATTTAAGTATAAGTGTTCTTACAACATATATTGAAAAGTATAAGAGTAAAAACTCAAAGAAATTAAAAAGTAATATAGAAGATAATGGGACTTCAAAAGTTTTCAAAGCTGGAGAGAAATATGAGGTATGTCTCAAAACGCAGATACCAATTAGACAGAAAGTATGATTTATGAATTTTTTTTTAATTTTAGGATGGGATTCGTGTACTTGAAGCGCTTTCTGCAACTGGCCTTAGAAGTATTAGATACGCAAAAGAAATATCAGGAATAAAAGAGATAATAGCAAATGATTTATCAAAATCAGCAATTAAATCAATTGAAGAAAATATAAAATTAAATCAAGTTGAACATATGGTAACACCAATTCAATCTGATGCAATGTTAGTATAATTCAAATATTTGATATATGTATATTTTTAATTAATTTATTTTAGAAATTTGATGTATATGTCAACAGATTCTTCTAAATCTTTTGATGCTATTGATCTTGATCCGTATGGATGTCCAGTTCGATTTTTAGATGCTGCTGTACAAAGTATTAAAGATGGAGGAATACTTCTAGTAACAGCAACTGATATGGCTGTTCTAGCTGGGAATACACCTGAAGCTTGTTTTGTTAAATATGGTTCTGTACCTTTGCGAACGAAATGTTGTCATGAAATGGTAGTAGGAAAAATATCAAAAATTTTAAATTTAATATTATTTTCTAGGCCTTACGAATTTTATTAAGAAGTATTGAAGCACATGCTAACAGATATGGACGATATATTGAACCATTGCTAAGTATATCTGCCGACTTTTATATACGAGTTTTTGTTATTATTCATAGTAGTCAGCGTATGTGTAAATATAGTATGAGGTAAGTTGAAAATAAAAAACCAGTTTTTTGTTTTTAAAAATCTTTAATTTTCAGCAAGCAAAGCATGCTTTATCAATGTGTGGGATGTGATTCACTTACACTGCAGCCATTAGGAACATTAAAAACTAACGATAATAATCCACAACATGTTAAATTTTGTATACCAACAGGACCAACAGTGGGTTTATTGTGTAAATATTGTAATAACAAGCATCATGTAAAAATTTTTTATAATTATTTTACTAAACTAATTTGAATTTTTCGAATAGCTTGGTGGTCCTATATGGTCAGCAGCAATACATAATAAGGAATTTGTTGGAAATCTTTTAGATAATTTAGAAAAAATCGAATATCTGAAAAATCTAAATACACATCGTCGTATTATTGGAATGTTAAACGTTATTAATGAAGAATTAGAAGATGTACCTTTATATTATGCTATTGATAAAATGTGTTCAATACTTAAACTTGAAGTAATACCAACTCTTAAATTAAGATCTGCACTATTACATGCTAATTATCGTGTATCATTTTCACATGCATATAAAAATTCAATAAAAACAAATGCACCTGTTGATGTATTATGGGATATACTTAGATGTTGGGAAAAAATTCATCCAGTTAAACAAAATCGACTTCTTGAAGGAACAGTTATTAAAACAATTTTACAAAAAAAATCAAATTTCGATTATAATTTATCAGAAATACATCCTTTGGCCAATCCAAATAGTAGAAAAAATGCTTTATCACGGTTTCCCGAGAATCCAGCTGCACATTGGGGGCCTGGAACTCGTGCCACTTTAATGTAATTTTAAATTAACAGTAATTGTTTTGAAATAATTTTAAAATATTTTTTTTAGGATTGGTGAAGGTAAGCAAGTTAAAAGTCACAAAAATCAAAATAAAAAACAAAAAGCTGAAAAAGATAAGTATCAAGGAGATAAGAGAATTAAATTAATATAAAAAAATTTATTTTTGGCTCTTTTCATTTCCTAGAAATTCATAAAAATTATCCTTTTGATTTGATTTAAACTTTGCTCTCATTTTTAATATTTGTTTTTATATATTTAAGCCTCGAAAAAATTTTTTTCACCTGACTATTTCTTTTAGTAGACTATAAATTTGAAATTCAAGTAAATATTTTTGAGTATTTAACTTATGTGACCAACTAGTCATTTTTTAAAGTACTCGGTTTACTGCAAGTGAACTTAATATTTATAAAAACTACCCCCACTTTGTCTTGAATATCCCGGGTTTGTTGAATGAGAATGATGGCCACTACTCATTAATTTAACATTATCTGGTGAAATCTTTTCAATAATTCCTCCTAAAATAAAAAATAATAAGTGTTTTTCTAAAATTAATTTCATTTTAAAAATTTTTATTACCAATCAATACAGGATAATCTGGTTTCATGCTTTCAATTTTCGCTATAATTTTCTTTTTGTATTTTGCATCTTTAACAGTTTCAGGTTGTAATACAACATCAGTTTTATAGGGAAATGATTCACATGCATTATTATAACGGGATAATAATCTTAAGTCTAAAGAATCTCTTACTGGAGGTCTTGGTTGTTCTAATTCCCAAAGTATATTGCAAAACTTTTGTTTTTTTGTTTTGTTTTGTGTATACATTTGAACTAATTTATAGTACTAAAACTTTCAAAAGTAAATAATAAAAAAGATTTTAAAATGACATTTCCTGTTTGATCGATTTTAATTTTTAATAGAGGGCGCTTAGATAATTTATTTATAAAAAATGTGCTGTTAAAAATTACTATTTTTCTACTTATAAATTTCGTGGTATTGTTCTTTCACAAAAAATTTTATTTAAATTCAGGCAATGCAGTGCTAATTATTTTTATATAGTGTTAAAATATTTAAAAATGAAATATAAAAATATTTATTATTAGTATTCAGTATCCAAAAGATTAAAATGTACGCTCAATTATATCGCTATTTATTTGAAACTATGTAATTTTATATTTTAATAATTTTCTAACTACTATAATAATACTATCACTTGATAGTTTTTTTTAATTATATAAAACATGAACAACTTTTTTACGCTTTCAAGCCAATTTCAAAGAAAATTACTTAATTCTAATTATAGTTTTTTTCTTTATGTAAGATGAGGAATTAAAGCAAAGGTATTCGTATATACCAAGTGTATAAGATTAAATCCGCTGTTTGCTCGTAAATGGCGTTAGCAAGCATATTAAGCTAAAGAAAAGTCATACTTTTTTTTTGTATGAGTTCGCCCATGGGCCATTAATAAGTGGACATCATCAATGATTTCATGCAACAATATACATTTTTTCTTGAGTACTCATGTCTAGTTTTGTACCAAAAAAAGAGCATATGCGGGAAGCTCTGCCTTTTAACTTTAATTGGAAGGAATAGACTGCCGAATCGCATAGAATACTTGTGGAGGCCTATGGTGACAGTGCGTTATCGGAAACAACTTTTTTCGTCGGTTTAAAGACAGCCATTTTGACTTGAGTGCGTTTGGTTGGATCAGCAGGGTGTCTACTGATTGCTGTTCAAACTGTCAATGCTTACCGCTAAAAATACTCAAAATGCGCCAAATCAGACACGTCATAAAAGGTCCAAAACTACTTGGAGGCAGTCAACTGGGAGATGCTACCTCATCCCGCTTATTCGCCAGACCTGGCCCCTTCTGACTATCACTTGTTTTCGTCGATGGGTCGCGCGCTCGCCGAACAGCATTTCGATTCGTACGAAGACGTCGGAAAATGGCTTGACGAGCAGTTTGCCGCTTAAGATAATTCTTTTGGCCTGGTATTAACCAATTGTTCGAGAGATTGAGAAAATGTTAGGTTAGCGATGGAAAATACTTTGATTTTTTGTTTTCTATAAAAAAAAATGTATTTCTTTGACTGAAAAACAGCGGATTTAAACTTATCGACTATTTCCGTCGTAATAATTCTTTGTTCATTAACCAATTTTGGACTACTACAAACGAAACTATTCTTTAAATATAATATAAAGTATTTTATGGAGTTATAGAATTGTCCATTAAATAAACATCTTTAAAAATAGGAAACTCATCAACCAAAAAGTATAGATTCCTTCAAGAGGTAGTTAAATCTCAAAAGGAAAGTAGGGATAAAACATTATTGAAAGAGATTTACTTTTTATTCAACACGATAATTTTCTCATGAACAATCTATTATTCTATTACCTCTTCCACTGCATAAGTAAAATGTAATAATTCCAATTTTCTATCTTCTCTAATTTAATGCTTTTACATTAATGTTTTTAGAGACGTGCGATCAATTTGCTTTTTTCGTTCTTCAAAAATAGTACTTACCCATAATATTCTAGTTTTGGAAGCTCGTTTTTACATTACTTGCTTTCATTCCTATAATTAATAGAATTCTTATTTACATATTCAAAATAATTTAAAAATCTCTTGCAGATTGTGAACTCGAACATATACGAACTCTAACTTTATGTTCCTTGATATTATTGGACTTTTTGAATTTTAACAATATGAAAAAAGATAATTCAAAAATATATATGTATTACTTTACCCTTAATAAATATAAAATAATAACTAAATACAATGCCAATTAGAAAAAATTACTGCCTCAATTGTTCCGAAGAAAAAAAAAGTTCTAAAATAATTTAATAGAGTTCAGTTACTCCCAAATTATTCAAAAACAAGCTAAAGGCCTTAAAAAGAATTACAAACCAATTATCCTTATATCTTTCTTTTTAATGTCTTACATATGTTTAAATTTTATATAGTTACATTAGGTTTACTAGGAAAATATTAAAAATTTAATGCTAACTTGTAAAATTCATTTTATTCATATGAAATTTATAAATAAATAAACTTACCTTTGCATCAAAAAGTATTGTTTCCTAAATGAAAATGCTATAAAAAAAAAAAAAAGAAGTTAATAAAGAATTGGCGGAAATCCTATAATACAAAATTAGTCAGGAACTACAGGAGCATTAAATCAGTCCACCAAACACACTGCAAAATCAACATAAGTTTTAACAATGAATCCGTCATGTTCAGCAATTAAAACAGCAAGCTGCTGCATGTTGGACCAGCGGAATAATAAAAACACCTGCCACCATCAGCCTTTTCTCTCCTTATAGCTAAACTAAATATTTAGATCTAATTCTGCAAAAACCCTGTTCAGACCAATCGGTTAAGTCAGCAAATATTAATCTTGTTTCCATGATTATCTTTTCAATTTCAGTATATAAACTTGGAAAATTAATTTTCTTATTCTGCTACAAATATTCCTGCAATCAATTTTCCATTGAGATTATTTTTTTTTTTTTTTTAGCAGGAACTGATTTTTTTTTTGTGAAACACGAAAAAAGATGGGAAGCAGGAAACAGCTTTCAATATTTTAATCACAGCAAAACCAGCAACGCGGCCTGCATTAAAATTTATTTTACTTTAATATGCTTTTATTGAAATTAATAATAAATTCTTCTAGTAAGATATACTTTTACATGACAATATTTTGTGAAAGCGGCTATAAAATATATATATATATATATATTTATATATTGCTCAATTTTTAAAAAAAAACAAATCATTAATTAAAAAATATATCATCCTTTTCTTTTTTTGAGGTTTTGTCATGTGAAAAAAGTATTATCTTATATGTTTACATTTTAATTACATATTCAAATTAAATATATATTAAAAAGAAATATTTGTAGTCTGATGATGGTTTTTTATGATCACAATAATGAATTGTTGTTTTAATTCAAATTTTAAATAAATAATAATTATATTTAAAATTTTAAAACGTGAGAAAAACATATTTTGCTAATTTATAAAATATTTTAACATAAAAATTATTGAAAGAAAATACGCCATTTATATGGGATTAATTTGATACAGCTATAAAGTTTTTAAATTTCTTTTTCTTCATATTATTGATTTAATGTAAACTTGTTTTTGAAAACGTTTAAAACAAAACCTAATGAAAAGATTAATTGAAAGATAATGTACCTTATTATATTTCTGATAATAGACTGATATAAAATTCCAGTAGGTCAATAGATTCTGAAAATTTAATATTGATTAATGAACATGATTATTTAAAGTATTTAATTTATTAAAATAACTAACCATCATGAAATATTTAAGTTCTACTACGACTCCGACTACGTGAAACAGAATGTCCATTTCGGCTTCTACTGCGGCTTGCTGATTTGGCAGCCGGGCTTCGTGAACGTGAAAATTTATTTCTACGCCGTGGTGAACGGCTAATAGAACGAGAACCTGATCTTGGTGAGAATGATCTTCTTCTTGGAGAACGTGAGCGCCTTCTTGGTGAACGTGATCTACGCCGTCTACCTCCCCTTCCCCCACCACCACGACGTTGTGGTGATGTAGGGCGGCCATATCGAGCCATTTGAACCCTTAATTCTCTACCATCTAAAACTCTTCCATCCATGGCTTCAAGTGCATCTTCGGCATCCCTTTTGTCATAAAATCTATTTAGACAAAACAAAAAAGATTGAATAGATTAAATATGCTTGTTTAACAAATATTGCTATTACCTGACAAATGCAAATCCCCGGCTTTCCCTTGTAAATCGATCACGAGGTATATAAATATCACCAACTTCTCCACAACGTTCGAATACACGTCTTAAATCCTCCGGTGTAGTTCGATAAGTTAGATTATCAACCTGTTTTATAATATTTATTTGCTTAAAATTTCGTAATTATATGACGCACGCCATTACTTACCTTTAATGAAACCATACCATCAATACGTGGTGGTGGCCTATTATTATGGCTCATGTTTATACAGTACAATAATAATTTAATAAAATAATCACACTTTCACTAAATTCTCTTTATTTTATGAAAAATCTTGACTCGTGAAATTTTCTACGTGGTTTACTTTTTATAAAATGGCAGCGAGAAGGAGTAATTCATTAATGCCTACAGTGAGTGTGTTTAATGACAACAAATAACCACTTTCAGTCTAATTTTCTTTCTGACAGTCTTTCAGAATATTCATAAAGAAAAATTATTACAATATCAGTTACTTATGCAAAAAACAATTTAAAATATAAATAATTACTATTACAAATGTAATAAAATGATTTCAAGTACAATTGTAGACAAATTTTGTATGAAAAGTATGATGGGTAATAAAATATTACAGATAACCAACCATCAGTAATTTATATAATTTTTATAAAATCATAAATAGAAATAAAAAATACTAAAGTTTAAGTTTTTTGACGCTTTAGCTCTATCAAATACTAAAAACTTTTGATATATTTATGTCACTGGCCTATAAAAATATATTTTGAAATGTATATAACTTCAAAGTAGAACACATTTATTCATTTAATAGTTCTTGACAGTGCGTGGCCATTTTTTTACTGATGTGCCGTAAAAACGCGTTCGCGTGAAAAGTTGCTAGAATACTGGCTATTTTATCAAATTTCACGAAAATATTAAAGGAAAATTATTGAATTTTGTATTTATTAAATTTTAAACACATTTTTATATATTATTATAGTAGTTGTTTAAAATGGCACACGAAAATAATTCAGACTTTAGTACAAAATTTTCCACTTTAAATGTCAATGCAATGGAATTTGTTCCAAGTTCTCAATTTAATAATCCATCAGTTAATTCTGATAATACAGAAATATCCTCAAATACAACATCATCAATAACAGGTTCTACAATAACTAGCGATCCAATGGAAGTTGAGGAAAAATTAGCAGAAAACAATGGTAAAATGTGCTACGTTGTTAAACATATTTTCTTTTTTTTTAATGATTACCATTATGTTTATTTTATTTCTTAGTGAATGTGGTTGAAATTAAAAATTGATGTATATTTTTTATAAATTAGAAATAACAAAAATCTTTGAGGAACTAAAATTTTATTTAAAGTTGGGTTAAAAATTTGAGGTTAGTTACGCTGATAATTCCAAGTCAATGCCATATCACATTTGCACTTGTGACATGTCATCGGAATTTTGTTGCAGAATATTTATGCTAATACAAAGAGAAACTTTTTTCTTTCAAAATTGTTTACTTATATTTCATATTTTTTATTTTCACAATTAATTTAAAGTTAGCGAACTTGTATAGTTGATCACTTCAAATCTTTTTAGCCGTAAACTTAGTGCTGTTTTAGTCCTATTGAGATTGTTAATAAAGTTTCTTGTTTTTAGATAATGATCCAATAGATAGTTGGGATGTAGATGACGATCCTGTTATAACGCCTGATGAAGAAGATATAGATGATATGGAAGATGAAGAAATAGATGAAGTTATTCCAAAAATATCTAAAAAGAAAATTCCTAAAATAGAAGAAAGTAAAAGTAAAAAAGAGCATGTTAACGTAGTTTTTATTGGCCATGTTGGTAAGTAATATATTACTCTTTTAAATTAATATTATTATTAATTCAAATATTCTTTACAGATGCAGGTAAATCTACAATTGGTGGACAAATAATGTCATTAACAGGAATGGTAGATAAAAGAACATTAGAAAAATATGAAAAAGAAGCTAGAGAAAAATCAAGAGAAAGTTGGTATCTTTCGTGGGCATTAGATACGAATCAAGAAGAACGCGATAAAGGTAAAACAGTAGAAGTTGGACGAGCATTTTTTGAAACTGAACGTAAACATTTTACAATATTGGACGCTCCTGGTCATAAAAGTTTTGTACCAAATATGATTGGTGGTGCTGCACAAGCAGATTTAGCAGTACTAGTTATATCAGCTAGAAAAGGTGAATTTGAAACGGGTTTCGATAGAGGAGGGCAGACACGAGAACATGCAATGTTAGCTAAAACTGCCGGTGTTAAACATTTAGTTGTACTTGTTAATAAAATGGATGATCCAACAGTTAATTGGGATGAAGTGCGATACAACGAATGTAAAGATAAAATTTTACCATACCTCAAAAAATTAGGTTTTAATCCAGTTAAAGATTTGACATTTATGCCTTGTTCTGGTTTAACTGGCACAGGATTAAGAGAACAAATTGATGAAGAATTATGTCCATGGTATCGAGGGCCAGCTTTTATTCCATTTATTGATGAATTACCATCATTAAATCGAAAAATAGATGGAGCTTTTATAATGCCAATTGTTGATAAATATAAAGATATGGGAACAGTTGTTATGGGTAAAGTTGAGTCTGGATGTGCAAAAAAAAGTCAAAATTTACTTGTTATGCCGAATAGGGTAATGAATATTAAAAATTTTATATCATAGAATAAATTAATTATATGATTTTAATTTAAATATTAGACACAAGTATCAGTAGATCAATTATGGTCCGACGATGATGAAGTAACATCTGTAGGCCCCGGAGAAAATGTTAAAATTAAACTGAAAGTAAAATATTGATAATATTTGATCATTTTCAAAATATATATATGATTGTTTTTGTTTTTTATTTTATTTAATAGGGAATAGAGGAAGAAGATGTTTCGCCTGGTTTTGTACTTTGTGATGCTTCAAATCCAATTAAAACTGGAAAAATATTTGATGCCCAAGTTGTTATTTTAGAACACAAATCAATTATTTGTGCAGGTTATTCAGCTGTTATGCACATACATTGTGCTGCTGAAGAAGTTACAGTTAAAGTAGATATATTCATATCTTATTGAAAGGAATGTAAAATTATTCAAAAACAAAATATTTCTTCTTTTTAGACACTTATTTGTTTAGTGGATAAAAAGTCTGGTGAGAAATCAAAACATCGTCCCCGATTTGTTAAACAAGATCAAGTAGCAATAATGAGAATTGAATGTTCCGGAATGATTTGCCTTGAACAATTTAAAGTATTTCCTCAAATGGGAAGGTTTACATTAAGAGATGAGAGTAAGTTGAAAATATTTTTTATCAACTTTTATAGTCATTTAACATATACCTTTGTAGTTTAATATTATTTTCTAGTAATTTATTACAAAATCTGAATATTGTATTTATTAAGAAAAATATTTATTTGATATTTAAAAAGTATCTGGACTAAAAAGTGCGACTGCAGTCTTTTAACAAAAAAAATAGTTTTTTGGTTGTTAAATAGTTTTTAATGGCTTAAAACTAAACAGTCGGCTATGCTCTCTTGTGTTTGGGATATGTTAGGTGAATTATTTTTAGGGGCCAATTAAACGCAATTTAACTATACTTCGAAAATGTTATCGCTTCTTAAGCTTATGTGTAATAAAAAATTACAATTTTTCATGATTAAAATCTGAAATACAAAAAATGATATAGAGATAATTTGCTAAACCTGTGAACAATGTTTGTTAAATATATAGATAAAAATCCGTAAAACTATCAGCATATTTCAAAACTTTAAAAATTCTCCCTTACATTTCACATTTCCATTCTAAAATATTGTTGTAGTAATAAAAAAAAAATTATCACAAAAAAGTCAACAATATATATTCAGGTGCATTATTGGATGGTTGGATGGTAAAAATTGAGAAATCAGAATCAGAAAATTGAAGGATTTAAAGCAGGGATGTCCAACCTTTTAGCTTCTCCTGGGCCACATTGAAGGAAGACGAATTGTTTTAGGCCATACAAAAATATACCTAGCATTAAAATTATTTAATGAGCAAAAAGATATATATATAATATATAGTTAACATATATATTTTATTAAAAAGCTAACAATAGGGGTTATAAAATTAATGTGATATTTGGCATTGAATTTTCAAATGTTTTCTTCGTAACAGTTGAAGGTTTTACTTCAAATTCTTACAAGAAAAATTAAAACCAAAACAAATTAAGTTTTTGTATAAAAAGTTTTGAGAATGTGTCAAATCACAAAGATCGTACTTATGGTTTTATATAAAAAAGAAGATTTCGAGCATTTTAATAATGTTTTATTTGATGTGGTACATAAATTTTCGCTGGGTTGTGCCTTAATGTGGTTTAATTTTTTTATACTAATTTTAAATTATATTAGTTTATAAAAATTGAAAGTTAAAAATGCCTAAACTTTACATTTCGTTTTCTTAATGAAATGAATGTACAAAAAGTGCATAGGGAATTAAAAATATTTCAAATGATGTATCGTCGATTGGACAAATTAAGAAAGCAGCATCTGTAATGATTAGGTGACATTACCGCCGAAGCCGGGTTTTTATAAATTTTGCCGTCTGGAACTCTCTGGATGACATCAATACTTACTTCGGACTGCGGATTGGAACCCCCTTATTTAAAGTTTGAATTGCTCTCTTATTCACCCAATTCTTCAAATCTGGCTCTTAATGACTACTATTAGTTTATCAATAACAAAATTATTCTACGTAGAAATAAATTTTAGTAAAAAATATGACACCATTCTTCACTAAAACAAGAATAAAAATGTTGGAAAAATTTTAGAATAATTATTCATCCCCTGGAGGAGTTTATATTGAAGAAGAAAACCCAATTTCAACAATAAATATTTATTTTTTATTCTTTTTTTCCAGTTCTGATTTTTCACTTATTTTCTTTACATTTCAAAGAGAACTTTTTAGCGTCTTAAAGCTCAGAAATTATAAAAATCAAATTCTCAAGAAAAATTAAACATTCAAAAAACATGTTCATCAAAATAATATAAAAAAATTTAAATTAATTAGAATTATATTAGTCTATGTTGCATGAACTTCTTTTTTTAAAATATTATTAAAATTAACATCAAAATTTAAAGAATAAAAAAAATTTGTTGCTTCTATTTTAATTGATTTAATTATATTAATTTTAAATTTAAAAATGTGATTTATATATAAAACTTAATTCGAAATTATTTTTGAAACCTTTGCATCAGTGTAAAACTAAAATTATTTGTAAAAATCTTATTTCAAAGTTTTTCTGTTATAAAAATTCAATTTATCTTTTGCTTTTTTATGAAAAGCTAAATACAATCCTTAAAATAATGTATAGAATTCTTTTTTTAATTAAAAATTAATTTTTTTTTTTTGTTTTTGTTTTAGCCAAGAATTTATTTTTATCTAATCAATTTCAAAAAGTTTATTAATTAAATAATTTGTAATATTTCCAGATAAAACAATTGCAATTGGAAAAGTGCTGAAAGTAATTGAATAAGTTGTTTCAAAAAAAAAAAGAAAAGGTTGGAAATTAATTGTTTTGTTATTAATACTCTGGTGCAAAATATGGAATACGCGATATACTAACTATTGTTCAAGAAAATATCAAATGTTAACTATTGAAAATTAAATATTAAAAAAAAAAAAACAAATAAAAATAAACCAAATTACACAGAAAAAAACACATGAAAAAGCAATGAATAACAAAAATTCCATGAAAAAGAAAAACACAAATATGAGAATGTATTTCAGTGGGACTTAAATAGTTTTTTTTTAAATAAAAAAAAATAATTTTAAAATTTTGTTATCGCCTTTATTTTGTTTTGAATAACGTTTTCTTTTTTTTCTACAATTAAAACACATGAGAAAAATTATAAATAAAGAAAGATTTAATATCACACTGCTTTGATTATGGCTTAAAATTTTAATTATGAAAAAAAAAACTGAGAGAAAATTATATATTAAATTTAAATATTTATAAAATATAAATGCTGAAATTCTTTTTAATTCATTAAAGACCCAAAAACCAATATTAGAGCATTTTTAAAAAGAAAAAAAAATTAATTATATGTTAATTTGAATAGTATAAAATTAATTTCTCTTTAAATATTAATTAGTTAAAATATTGTTTGTATATTTTTTAGTGGTTAATTATTTAAAAAAATATATATATATATTTAAAAAATTATAAACCTATAGACACATGTCTTTAAGAGAGAAAAACAAGTCATTATATAACTGAAATACATTATTCAACTGCATATTATTGATTGATTTAATTAAACAATATGTACTTCTTGAATAATATTAAGCTGAGAAAATTCGCAAAATATAATTTTTATACGAAAAACTTGAGAATGAATAATATTAAGGACCTTCCCTTTACATCATTCAAATATTATTAGTTATATGAAATTGAGCTCAATACTTATGAATATTCTTCATTTTTATTAATTTTAATATGAACTTACCAAATCTTTAGGACTTTATATCTCTATAAAACTAAAGATATTTTTATTTTTGAATTATTCATTCCTTAGATTTATTTTAGTTGACAAATGTGATTTTTGATTTTGATTTTTATAACTACTTAGGTAACTGATAATATTTTGCGCGTTTTTTTTTTTACAAATTATTTGGGATATATTTTTAAAGACAAGTTTAAGATTTTGAAATTTGAATTGAGTGAAATACATTTAATGATATTAACCATTTAACTGTATTTGACGTGACGCAAAATTTTTTTGTCATGACATGTATATGCGTCATGCGTGAAAAGTATTTACCATTAGCTATTTAACTTGTAATTTTGGTGGAAAAAAGAAAAATATTCTAAAAATTAAAAATATGATACACATCATCGTTCGATTTTCATGGCATAAATATTTGCACACTATGTAAACGGCGCGACACAATTAACAATTATATTAATTATACTATTTCAAAGGTTTTTCTGCTGATATAAAATGAAAAAATCAAAAATTAACAATAGCAATAGTATATTAGGGACTAGAATTCAATGATAGGTCATTGATTTAAATGATTCCCTAATCTAATTTACGTCTTTTACGACACGGTGGATGTAATTAAGGAGAACAATCGCATCAAATTAGGGAGAACTATCGCAATCAAATAGCAGATAAGTAGGTGTATTTTTCATCTAACAAGAGATTCTGTATTTTGTGGTGCTTCTAAGGCCATTTTGCTGCTGGACAGATAAGAGATTAGTAAATGTAAGCTTTCTTGGTACCTATTTTGATTGACTTGGAAGTTTCTGTTGTTACCTAAAGTTGTAAAGACTTTTTACCTTGTTGCTGTTATTTCTCGTTTATCGGCAGAGGAAATCTAGAACTGTATATAACATCAGCAGGTCAGGATAATGATTCGAGGATAGATCTACTATCTCTGCTCTATCTCTTGATAGAGTTAAGAGTTAAAATAATTAATGGTATCAATTTTTTTAGGCTGTACATAATTTTTTTGGTTCTAGGTTTGAAAAGTACTTTAAATATTTATTAAAATTTTCGATTTAGCATGCTCTTGAGAATATTCATGACAACGTCAGCTCTTTTATAGTTTAAATGGCTTAAGTGGTTCTAGTTTTGCATGATTTTATGACTCTAAATTCCTCTTTTGCTTGCACAAAAAGAATTTCCTTAAGAAAGTGTCTGTCTTAGAACCTTAAGGCTCAATAAAAACATTGCATAAAATACTAATTGGAGCTAGAAAAAACTATAGATCCAATAAAGTACATTTGTGAACATAAAACATACAGGAAAAAAGAAAATACCAATGACACCCATCTAAGTACTAGCCGCGCACTACAATCTACAAATGAAGAAAAAAAATATAAGAAACTTCTATCTGCAAATAAGTTGATATGAAAATAAATATTTTAAATTGTGACATTTTCACTTAATTGGCAGACTATTTCAACTTACATATAGCCAGGGGACATGACAAACTATCGTAATCGACCTGGATTTTGTTTTTGGCTTTTAGTTTTATTTATTTTAAAATTAAATTAATATTTTCATAACTTCAATGTATAAATTTTTACTAAATGCCCTTATACGGAAGTTTTGACACGGGTAATCCTACCAATTAAGTGCGAAAATAAAATAAAAATCTTTTAGAATTATATTTTTTTTATTATTATTTTTAAATATTTTCATACTATTCAATCTTACTATATATGTAGTTCAAATTTTTGAATTGAAATAAAATTAATTAACTTAAATTTATTTTTAATATTGTTAGGATAACATAGGTTTAATTAGTACTTTTTTCTTCTCATTTGATAACAAATAATTATCTCCGTACAAATCTAAATTTTTTCCATATTTCCAGACAAGTAAATCAAAAAAGAGACCTAAAACCGTCAAACCTACAAATAAAAAAGAAATTAAATTTTTAAAGGATATTTTACCGTTAAATGCATTTCGTTTACATTTACTATAGCCTAAAGTTTTTTTCACGCTTTGACATTCTGTGACAATCACATAACACTTAAGTTGCTGCATTTTTTAATTTTTTAAGGTAAATTGTAGTAATTTCTCTTGAATTTCTGATTTAAGGAACCTTTTATTATCTTGAAAATTATTTTTGTGTGCAATTTTATTGATTTACACAAATAACCGGAACAAAAATTACATAGGAGATAATATTTGTGTAGTTTTTAGTGTATAAAATGTACACAGGATATACAGAAAAATTTTTAACACACGAAAAAACCAAAACTTTTGTTATTTAATGAAACTTATAAAAAAAATTTACCAATGAAACGTAACATGTGCTCAAAAACTATTGAAATTTGAGTTTTGGCTTTAGGGTTGATTTTGGTTTGGGGAGATTCTTGTGGATGCTTGGGGGTAAGCTAGTCAAAATATTAAGGGTACCAACGTATATATGGCAATATATTTTTAGCAGAGTTCAAATTGACCTATACAAAAAGTACAATCATTTTTTGATTTTCCCTTTTCTAGTTAATATTACAATTAATAATAAATAATGAACTAAAAATTTCACAGAAGCTACTGCACCCGATTATATGCATTACAGCTAACTTTCACTTAGGCTACGATAAGGAAACACAACTATATATAAATAATTCCTACCTATAGCAATCCCATTAAAATTATAACGAAATTTTTGTTGATCATAAATTTTACAATTTCCTTGATCCCATATTAAGCATGTATTATCAATAATTTTTCCAAATATAACTGGACCTGGTATTAGTCCAAATAAGCTAATCATCATTAGTGTAAGTCCTTGAGCAAATGATTTATCTTTAGTAGCTACTGCACGATAATTGACAAGAATATTTCCAATTCTTCCAGAGGATGCAAGTCCATTTATAATAAATGAAATGAACGAAAATGCATAGAAAATAAATAAACAATCCTCTAAACATATTCCTGGTGTTGTTGATAATGTGTTATAAAATTCTTTGTTAATTAATTTTTCTCTGTTTGAACTGTTATTAATGTTTGTAAATTCTAAACTTTTATTAAAGTCGTCTTCGTAAAAGGAAATCTCATGACTCTCTATTTCAAATTTGTTATTTGTTAAGTTATTGCCTATACAAGTGCAGCCGGTAAAAATCTAAAAATTTAATTAATTAACTTATTTAAAAATTTTAAAATATTAGAAAACAATCCCTAATTAGCCAAAAATCCTTTTAACAATATTTCTAACCTTTTGCTTAACATTCCAATCAGTACATCCGGCATGACATGCAGAAAAGTATATTTTTTTAGATTTTTGATCACATACAGGACTATATGATAAATTATTACATGAACAGTTAGCATTGCAGGATGACGTAAAGGAGGATCTTTTTTGATAAAAACATAAAAACAATCATAATAATAAACGAAGATATTTAAACTTTTAAATATTAATCTTACATATTGTTATCAGCGGTTAATATCAATGATTGATCGTCTCCACAATAAAAAAATAAATAAGTTATTTGTCCGAAAATAATGCAAAATCCAACTATAACATTCCAAAATAAAACCTTACTAGCTGTTGGCTTATATTTAGATATAAAAAATCCTGAACATAATAGACCAATAACCATGCCACATAAAGTCAGAGGACCAATAATAATTGTTGCATTTTGGGCACTTTTATGAAATTGAACTTCCATATATTTAGTTAGAAATGTTATAAAGCCAGCAGCTCCCAGAAGATAAAAAATAGCTGATATAATATTTAGTATTAATAGTTTGTTTTTAAGTAAACGAATTAATGCTTTCGAAAAGTCTGAAATAATAAAATTTTGGTAAATGATTTTTAAATAGTTTTTATTATTATTTGTTTATTTTAAAGCCAGGTATAAGAAAAAAAGACCAAAAAATATATTTAAAAATAACCTTAATACTTTCTGTTTAAATTACAACTTTTAAACCATTCTCTTATTAATTATTTACAGTTCTTTTAATTCTTTCGTAATAATATTCACCATTTCTAATATTAAAGAATAATTTGTTAGTAATTCAAACCGTGTTAGTTAGATAAATAAAGTAAGGAATAAAGTAAGGTTAAAGTAAGGAATATCATCTTTACAATTGATCAGATCTGAGGTTTAGTGTCATAAACAATACTTTCTTCTCCCTATTTTTGCAAATTAGATGCATAAAATTATATCAATTTTATAATTTTCTAAACTGTTTTTTTTTTTTCTTTTACTCACTACTCATTAGTGAATTTCTCATTCATGAATTCATGTGTGAATCACTTGTAAAACATTTAGTGATGCAGCATGCAGAAAATAGCCATTGTAGATACTTTTCAGTCATAATTTTATGCAGAACTGTCAACTAAATTCATTGACGTTTTCCTCGAAAAAGTAGTTGGAATAACTGAAAGGGAGCTCTCTTTCATTGATGAAGTAGAGCCTACTTTCCCTACTGGGTTGGTTTCTTTTCAAATCGCTCTAAATGAGCAATAAGGCATCACTAACAGATCTGTTTGTTATTAGTTGTATTTCACTATGAGATCAGAGGGACTGTGGTATAAATCAAAAGGCTTGGAATGGAGTAAGATGAACCCTAGTAAAAATATACCCTAATGCAACAAAATTTACACTTCTTTATGATCCAAACAGTAAATACACTTACAAAACTTTGAAAAATAGCGCCCATCTGCCCTATTAATTAAATTATTTTTAGAAGTAGTCTAACTCGTTTAAGTAAACCAATTGAATAAATTGAAGAATACCTTTCATTTGAGGAATATCCAAATCACTTCGATAAGTTAAGGAATTTAAATGACTTTTTTCTACATTTGTATAGTCGTCATCAAATTCAAAATTATGTCTTTTTAATGCATATGGTAATGAATTACGTTGTTTTTCTTGTTTACTTCTAACTTTTGGTAATTTTTTAGGAAACATAGCAATTAAAATAGATAAAAATATCATAATAGTTCCCAGTATTATCCATCCCAACCACCAAGCACCTAACCATCTAGGATCATTTTTATCTATTAATGGTGTTTTAGTTGGATCAATAAAAGTATTTAATGATAAATATCCTAATAAAATAGAAATTTTTAAATTAATTTATATTTTTAATAAAATTAAATTCTTACTAACCAAGAAAAAAACCAATTATTGGACCAATCATACGAAGGGATAAAGCATAAGCTAACATCAATGGTGTATCTGTCTTTTTTGTATTATCATCTAAATATGTTTGTCCTAAGGAATAATAAAGTGTATTTCCAATTCCTAGAATTACTTGTGATAAAAATATCAATATCAAAGGTACATAAGAAATTTTTTGATCATATATTTTTTCTTGTTTATCATTTATGCATAAATATTTAGAATCGATTTGAGAATTTTTTAAAGCACTCAACTAAAACACAATTGATTAATAAAGAAAAATGTATTTACTATAAATCCAATTGACTAGAAAATAATTTTCTACTTACACTGCTAATATTAGTATTAAAATCTTTTTCGCTATATTCAACAGTTAATTCAAGTATATTTCCAGCTCCATATAAAAAATGTGGTGTAGCTAAAATAAAACATGATAAAGCACATAAAATCATACCCGAAGCTATCCATTTTGGACGATTACGTTGTCCTCCGATATATGAAAGTATCAATGAGAATAGAATTTGTGAAATTTCATTACCACTAAGAATTAAACCTACAGAAAATAATATCAATAATTATAATTAAATAATTAAAACTTTACCTGTTGTCTGACTTGGTATTTTAAAACGTTTCTCAATTGTCGTTAATGTAACTACAAAATATAAAAATGACATTGCTAAAACAGTTCCAAGGAGTCCATAAATAATAATGAAAATTTTTGTATTTGCATATTTTTGTAACCATTTTGGATGAAATATTTTTAATCCACAAAAATATTCTCTTCCCATTGTCTAAACGTTTAAATTTTTTTTTGCTATTTTATCAATATTAATCTATAAATCATTTCACTAATAAATAAATTGTTTTGATTACATAAAGTTTACTTGTTTTTAAGATAAGATTTGAAAATGTTGACACAAAGTTTGTGCCTTATTGAAAAAAAAACTTTTCTCTTTTTATCGTTTGCTTAAAATTTTCAAGCTTAGATCGATAAAGCAATTAAATTTATTTTATATTGACTTTTCTTATAGGGAAATTGAAATTGAAATCAATTTATGTAACTTATGTGTAACTTATTTATGTACTTTTCCACAAATTATGACTTTTAATTATGCTTTTTTTTAAATATAATTTGACTACAATTTGACTAGTGTTGGGTGATAGAAAACAAATTTAATCGATTTTTTGATATCTGTTTTAGGCTTTTCCAAATGTGAAATTATACTTATCAGTGAGTTTCTAATGCATAAATTCAACCATAAAGTGGCGGTGTTTTGTGTTAGATCTTCAATCCAAATATTTAATTGCTTTTCCATATTTTCTATAGCTTGAAATTGCGGAAATTTAATTACTCACAATAATACTATTTGAAAAACTTAAACGAATAGGTTCAGTAGACTTATTTATATTAAAATTTTTTGAAATTCTCCCGTAAGAAATTGAATTATTGATCAAAATCCCCTGCCAATACATGCAACAACAACAAAAGAACAACTTAAAAAACTTAAGATTAAAAAGATTAAATTAAATTAACTACGCATCTTTGGTTGGCCAAGGATTACTGTAATTTTTTAATAGCCTTTATATTCAAAAAGTATTATGATGGCGTATAGGATTGAAAATCAATCACAATTCAATATATCACAAACTCGTGATGAAAAGTTTTCCTGTCCCTGTGGATGGAGAAGCACTTGCCTTGATCTTTTCGACAGCAAAATCAGGCAATCTAAAGAGTAAGTGGGAAGATATATCTCTTTAATCTCATGACAGAATCTACATCTTCTCCATTTTTAAAATGAATTGAATATTTATAACATTTTAATAAGGTTTTAATATTTTAAAATTAAGAAAAGTAAATCCTAAATTATAGAATTTAAAGCCATTTCACAATAATTTGATAAGTTGATTAATAACTTTTTAAAATTATATTTTATCTAATTTTAATAATCAACACAAAATAAGTTGGAGAACTTTAACAGTTTCTAATTGTACAATAAGAAAGCGACTGAATGAGAATATCTTAAAATTAGTCTTTACAATTTTTAAGTGGAAAATTTGATTAGCTCATAAAATACTTCTTAAAGTTCGCTAGATTTATCATTGAAATCATTGAAATCAATTATAAAAAAATCAAAGTTTTAAATTGAAACACAATTTAGTTTCGGAATCTTCTGTTCATATCTAAGCTAAATAGCAGCAGTTCAAAGATAATTTTAAACACTTTGAAGCTCCCATAATAAAAATTATTTTATTACATAACTCAATAAAGAGTGTAAAGCTTACAAGTATTTTTTAAGAATTCAAATAATAATGGCCTAACCTGTGTACAATGTTTGTTGAAAATAAAATAAAATTCACAATGACAAATATCTTCTAAGACGGAAAGAAAAAACTGAAATTCGCTGGTTAATATGTAATTTGGTTTTAAAAGTTTTTTATAAATATTAAAAATTATACTATTGGGAAGTGATTATACCACTGATTGTACCTCTGAGAGGGATGTAATCTTAGTAAACGCTATACTCTCAGCTGGGATCTTGGACCCTTTAAGTAACCAAATTTATTCTGCTGCCAGAGAAAAGTGCTGGCATCTTGAGATTAAATTCTAAATATAGGCATGTCAATCGGGAATGTAAATCCGTAATTTGCTTCACAAGTCCTTATTAATTCTTTTGCTAATCATCAACAAACATTTGAAAGAAAATTTCAGTAATTAATTTAATCAATTTCATAGGAATTAATCTCTCCTTATTATCCTTCCTATAAACTGAATGATATATTTTCCTAATGAATATTGAATTTATCGAAAATATGCTTCAAATTTTTATGTAAATTAAAATTTGTTATCTTAACATTAGGTCAGGTGCAGGAATATTACTCATAAAATCCAGAGAATTTTTCTACGATAAGAATTAATCGCTATCTTATCGGAGCACGCAATGTCAGCTAAACTAAATTTTTAGATAAATTTTTTTAATAATGTGATCGCATTTATACAAGTTTGAGTTATTATCTAAATTTTTATACAAAACTATTTAATTA
The DNA here is from genome assembly GCA_947359355.1 of Acrocera orbiculus. NCBI lineage: Eukaryota > Metazoa > Arthropoda > Insecta > Diptera > Acroceridae > Acrocera > Acrocera orbiculus. The sequence goes on from OX375757.1 coordinate 9,359,440, forward strand.
AGTGAAATTAATTTTGTTTAATAAAATGTTATCGTTTGGTAAAGTTTTATCCATTTTTCGAAAATCAAATTTTTACTAATAAAAACTTTGTTTGGGGTAAATTTTAGTGTAAAATAAAAGTAGTAGGTAGCAGAAAAATAAACAAAAATACATATTGTAATGCAATTGAAATAAAATAATTAAATTACTATTAAATCAATGCAATAATATGGAAGGAAATTTATTACGAAGGAATTCTTCCCAAGAGACAACAATAATTAAGAATAGAGGAGGATATATGGCCCATGGTAAATATTTATAAAATTTCAAAAATATAATTTTTTATTAGAGCTTAATTTAAAATTTTATTAGATGCATTAGATTGTGGTATTGCTTCATTAGGATTCTTTAATGGAGAAAAATGTCAAAAACTAGGAACATTACGCTGTTTTGTAACAATATTAACAATTACAGTTGTTTTACAAGCAACATCACAAACATTTTTTAGAATTTGTGTTAAACAACTTGCTATAAATTTCGATTTTAATCAACAAAATACGAGTTAGTATTTTTTTTAAATTTTTTCAATAAAATTAATAAATTTTTGACTTTATTTTTATAGATTGGCTTTTAATAACAAATGAAATCTCCCAAGCAATATTAGCAATGTTGGTTACCTATTGGGCAGAACGGTTCCATAGAGCTGGCTGGATTGGTGGTTTAGTTATTTATCAGGCAATTGCTGGCTTTTTTATAATAATTCCTACCCTTACCCATTTGTAAGTATGATTCCATTATTATATGATTATTTTTAGCTTTTTTTTTCTTGTTTGTTTTTTGTATTGTAAGGAAAAAATCTCAAAACCCTACATTTTTTATTATTTATTTTTTAAATCACAAAAATACATATACTGAATTCTTCACCTGATTGATTTAAAGCTTCCAATGATTTATATCGTTTTGATCATTTTACTTTGGAATAAAAATGGTAACTGTTTTTAGGCGTAATATAACTTCCGCCATATTATGTTTGTCTATACCAGAGGCTCCCAATCTTTTTATACCTGCGACGCCCTTTACAGACTTTAATTTTTTCGCGACTTTCTTCTTTAAAAAAAAAATTGTTCTTGAGGTGGCAAACGGTAAAAGAGTCTTCAAAGCTGTAGTACTTATAGAAGAATATTCTTGGTTTACACTGCTCCAAAATTGTATTAGTCTGTCTTTGTCTAAACCTAGTTTTAGTTTTGTATCACAAGATAACTCTATCAGTTGTTCTTCCTCGACTACTGAAACTGTAGATGGGAGTGGGTTTAATTGGAATGGATCTCTAACCCAGTCATATTGATTAAGATTCTCAGGAAAATATTTATCAAAATGAGTGCTTAAGGTTAATAAGTGTTGAATTAAAATCAATTGTAAACTTGGCCTTAGATTTTGAATGGATTTTTCTTTCAGCAAATTTTTGAATAGCGGGAAACAGTCAGTATTTCCTTGCTCCTCTTCTATTTTTCTCTTCCAAAGCAGCAACTTTTTTTGAAATGCTAAAATTTTATCAGACAGTTGCAGTATATGGGTTTCATTTCCTTGTATCGATTTATTTAGTTTCTCAAATATGTCGCAAAGATACGCCAATTTTATCAAGAAATCAGAATCATTAAGCATTTCTACGTCCCGATGCGATTCAACCATTAAATAGTTTTTCCACTATTTTCTTTTACACATTTCCTTTTTTCTTTAATAAAGTTATCCATTTTACTATGCGTAAAATACAGTAAAATTGAAATCAAAACAAAATATATGGACGCATGTAACCGATAAGAACACAACACTAACTGAATAATAAATGAAGGTTAAAGCAAATGAACAAAATACACCTAATTCTGTTTTTACACGAATTCTTTTACACAATTTCGATTTAATACGACCTATAATGTAAAACTAGTTTTCCTTTACACGACTTTCTTTTACGTAACACGATCCGAGCAAAAAAATTCAGTAATCAGTTCAATTTAAAGTGAGCCGCTCCAAAGGATTTTTTGCTTAATTTTCGGTAGTGCGGATATGAATTGTGTACAAAAAAAAAACTTGACTAGTAACCAGCCAAATCATAAAATGCAATAAAAAACCAAGCAGAAATAAGCTCGCGCCTATGGTACTCACCTAAGCCACAAATATTTGCCAGTCCTGGCTTTAATTTTTTGTTGCATTTTATACATATGCATTGTCTGAAGTTAGAAAATTTTCCCTTGAATTACTTCAATAGGTAATAGTTGTTCACTGTGAACTTTTAATTATTAAAGTGAAAGCATTTTTTGTATTTAAATAAAAGTTAAGAGTATGAAATTCTTACGTAAATAAAATTAATAAATTTTATTGTAAAATTGGTAAATAATAAGTTAAGATTGAAGAAAAGGAAACAGCCGATGTACCTCAGTTAAATAAAAAGCAAAGGTTGGATGACTGGCTCTCCATTATATAAAAATTAAAGGAGAAATTGCCTCTGAAGATGAGTCGGCTGCTGAAAAATTTCCCCAAAAACTTTTGAAAAAATTGAAGAAGATGGTGCTGTATCCTGTTTAAGTTTAGAATTCAGATGAATCTGGTCTTTTTGGAAAAGAATGCGCGACGTTTTCGCGACGTCCCTGAAATAGACTCACGACGCCCTGAGGCGTCGCGATGCACACTTTGGGAGCCTCTGGTCTATACCATTCAAACTCAATTTGCCGCAATGCAAGACTTTTAAAATATTTAAAATTTTACAAGTATACAATGTGCTTTTGTTCAGTTAAAATATTGTCTTTAAGAATTATGGCTTGGTGTATGATTTTGAGTTGTTTTAAATAATAATTCTTACAATTTGGAAATTTTTTATATACTCTTGGTTGTCTGGAAAATATCAATAAATTTTGATTGAGAATGACCATTCTGTTTACTTTCTGAATGCTCCCTTGATAAATTTAGGTGGATTTTTATTATTAATACGCAAGAATTTTCTTATAAAAATTTTTCCGATTAAAAATAGTTGAAAGTTTAAACTAATTCTTACCACTGATAAGACTGACTTTTCTTCTTTCTAAATTTTTTTTTTAATTTCAGATCTGAACATCCTGATACCTTAGAAGCAATTAGTTCAACTAATATTTGTACCAATAAAACTAATTCAAAAGTTTTAAACGAATTTACACATTTGAATCTAACTTACGGCCTATTTTTTATTTATCAAATTTTAGTAGGTCTTGGATCTATTGGTACAATAGTTATAGGTATTAGTTATATTGATGATAATTGTGAAAAATCAGATAGTCCTGCTTTGATTGGTACTATATTCTCAGCTAAAATATGGGGCACACAATTAGGGATTGGATTATCAGCAATTATGAGTGCAATTTCATTTGATTGGTGGGTAGGTTGGACAATATTATCACCATTGATTTTTATATTTGGAGTATGTCTAGCAATATTTCCAAGAAAACTATTAAGAACTATGATAAAACAAGCTGCTAGAAGAATATTAAGAAATTCAAAGACAAATATTTGGAATTGTCAAAGACCTATCAGATTTTTGCATAGTTTCACATTTATGGCTATATTAAAACGTTTAATAATAAATAAAATTCTAATTTTGAATGTGCTCGCGTTAGCATTTATTCATACAGCTATTATTAATTATTATTTTAAAGAATCAGAATATCTTCAGGCAAGATTTTTATTTCCAACAAGTGAAGAAAATGGTATACTTGATGAATGGACATCACGATTGTTAACATATTTTCTACGACCTATGATTATTGGACTATCAATTCTAATTACCGGGCTTTTTATAACACGAGTTCAACCAAGAGCAAGGTTTTAACTGTATAAAATTATTTTAGGATTTATTAATCAGATCTAAATAAAATTTAATTTTAGAAATCTTATAATTTGGAATATTGTATCAGCAGCTATAATTTTTATACTATTTATTTCGTTCATATTTATCAGTTGTCCAAGTACTGAAGTCATAGGACTATATAAAGGGAAATTAACTCAGCCTTTTTGTTCCCGACAATGTATGTGCTTATCAAAAATTCTATTTTCACCAGTCTGTCCACAAAAATCAACACGAACATATTTATCACCTTGTTATGCTGGATGTACTAAAGAATCCTTTGCAAATGGAATAAAAGCTAGTTTAATGTTATTAAAATGGAATTAATCAATATTAATTAAATTATTTTAGGTTTATGATGATTGTTCCTGTAGCCAGGATACTGATTTAAGTATATTTAATGAACGTTCATTTGATGGAGCTTGTAATAATTTTAAGTGCCAAAGAATGTGGATAACTTATCAGATTTTAACAACTTTGGCCATAACGATTTTTTATACTTGTTTAGTTGGAAGAATTATAATTATTTTACGAAGTTCTTTACCACAAGATAAATCAATGGCTCTGGCATTTAATGTAACAATTGTGGGAATAATAACTTCCATATTAGGAAAATTAGGATACGATGAAATTTCTGGTAAGATTTAATTTTTGATTTTGTATTTATGTAGAAAACTTAAAAATTGAATTATTTGTTATTGTCTCTTGAGTATTACAAATGAGTTGGTTATTTAATACCAATTGTAAATAATCTTATGAGTTTTGTTTGGGTGAAAATTCTAAAATCTGTGGAGTAGATTTTCTTACCAAAAATGGGTACCTAATTATGAGATTATATTTACCACCAGATTGTATTTGTATTAACAACAAATAAAATTTATAGCAAAATATTTTATCAAATTTTTAATGTTATTATTTAATTTATTTTTAGATAAAACATGTGCTTATTGGGCATATAATAGTCAAAAATGTATCCTACATAAATCACCATTACATGGAAATTTATTAATTAAAACTTCTATGATTCTTATATTTATTGCAATAATAATTGATATAATATTAACATTTTATATTAATAATCTTGATTGTTATGAAGAGAATGAAATTGATGATGATTTTCCCGAAGTATTACCACTTCGGACTAATGTTGAGTCAAATATTAATCCAGTAGAAAATTTAAAAAACAATGAAAATCTTGACATTAATGAATCAATAGTAACACATTCAAAAGAAAATAAATCAGGTTTAACATCAGCCAGTGATGAAATTTCATCCATTAATAATATTAGCCAAGTAGAGGCTATAATTGAAACACCTGAAGAAGGTATTAAGGATGTAAACGACGAACAAAGAGAGGAAATTACTAAATATACCGATGTAATTAGGAAAACTAATAAAAAAACAAATGGATTACAACATATTGCAAAACAGGAATTTAAAGCGCATGAAACCGAATTATAATAAGTAATTCCTTCTTTGTTTTAATAAGCCTTAAATAATCACCTAAACTTTAAATGAAAGAACTAAAAGTTTTACTGGTCATGATGGTTAACCAATAATTTCTTTATACCATTTTGTATTTTTTATATTTGTTTCAGAAATAATATTTTATATTCCTTTATAGTATTAATCTTAAATAATATTTTTATATAAATAGTTAATCTGAAACTACTTAAAAAATAGTTGAAAGGTAATATAAAGATTTTAAAATTTCTTGAATTTTAATTTATTTTATAATTCCATTAATTCCATGATTAATTCATCAATTCTCTTATAGGCTTCATCAAGTTTTTGTTTTAATTCTATAAATATAATTATTTAATTATTTTTGTTACTTAAAAGTGTTCCTGTGTATTAAAAATAATTAAACTTACTACTTAAAGTTTCTTCATAAGCACTTCTAATTTTTTGGACAAGTTCATTATAATATACTAGTTTAGTCCTAGTTTTAAAATTCTTCTTTAGTTTAATATAATTTTTATATGAAATTTACCTGTAATATTCAGATTTTTTACTTAGTATAATTATCCGTTGATCACATTGATAAGTCCAAAAGGATATACCATTGTCAACAATTTCTAAGACAGCCTTTGCATTGAAGCCTGAAAGAACTATCTGAAAAATTTTCAAATAAATCAAATAACTAAAATCTAAAAGCTATTATTATAATTTAAATTATCTTTTTTACTCTCATAATTTGAATATAATTATTTAGCAGTATAAGATATTTTCTATCCTAAAGTATTTACAAAAGTTATGCATTGTCTTAGCATTAAACCATCAGATCAGGTAAAATTAAGGGTTTCAAAAAAACGCGGGGACCGGAACGTCTTTTTCCTTTTATTAGATTTCATTAATGTTATAAAAAGAATATGTTCTAAAATTATAATTAAATAATTGCTGATAAAGTGAAAGTAAGTGAAATATTTTTTTACGGGTGAATATTTTCAGATTTAGTTCCCGAACATTTATATTTTATTTCCGTCGTTATACGTTTTCAGACTTGGTACACCAAATGTTAAATTTAAAGCAATGAATTTTTAAGCAGAATAATGTTAAATATATATTTAACTTACAGATTTATATTTCACTGATGGATTAGTTTTCATTTTTTTTATTGAATCTTTGCTTGTGAAAATTTTCTCACATGCTGGACATTTATTAGAACTCCAATTATTTTCTAAGAATTCTCCATGCTCCTCACAAAATATATGTGAACAAAGAGTTACCCAGCCAATATTAGAAATTTCTTTAAAGCAATTTTTAAAATTACACTTAAGCATTTTAATTGAAAATAACAATCTTTTGGATACGTTTTACTTTTGTAACTAAATGGAATTAACGGAACTATGGATTTGGATAGCAGAATTATAGGTGATATTGTAGTAATTCTGAGGCGCGGTTATACTCAATAGTTTTTCTGAGTTTGACATTTTGATTGAAAATATATAACTTATGGTTTCTAACTAGTTTTATTATTATAATTTGACTTGCCGCAAATAATAATGCTTTATGAATGCAATAAAATTAGTTGAAAGGCACAAATTATACTTTTCGAAAGACTTGTATTTTAATGATTGCAGTCAATTAACTTCTGAGTGTAACCGCGCCTCAGAATTACTATAATATCACCTATAATTCTGCTGTCCAAATCGCTATATAACGCTATAACGCCTATAACGCTAATATATACACCAAAAGTAAAAATGCGTCTACCCAAAAGTAAAGATGGGGCTTTAGAAATAGCACAACAAAGCCTGTTGGCTAGCAAATATATAAAAAACTTGTTATATATAGTATAATATAGAGTATAATCACGCTTCAAAAGCGACTATAAAGACGCTGTCAAATAGATAATCACTGTCAAAAAGCGCTAATATATGTAGACCAACCAGTGTAAACACTGAAATTTATGGAATGATGACAACTCGGCAATTTACTCAAGTGAAATTTATTAATAAACAAATAACAGACAATAATTATATAGGTTAATACATTTTTTTTATTTAAAAATTCTATTAAGACTAACATATTCAAGTTTAAATGCTGTTTTACGTTCAATGTGTTTTATGTTTTATTTATTTAATTATACTTATTTAAAAATATCAAAAATTAAATCTTTCATGAATTTTTCATTTTCATTTTTTAACTTCATAGTGTTTCCTACTAATAAAACCATTTATATGAAAATGGTGCTTTGTAACAATGTGCAAAATACTACCCAATCGTAATTTTACCCGTCATATAACTATGTTACTAGTTAATTTCGTATGAATAATTTATTGTTTCAGAGAATTAACTTAAAAAAAAAATTGGAAGCAAATATATTTCGATTTGAAATTGATATAACAGAAAAATGTCGAATAAATTTAATGGATTCACACAAAATGATATACAAAAAATTACTTCAAAACCAAGTAAATGTATTCATAGTTTCTGTGGTAATATTTATCTAACATTTGTTTTTTTTTTTTTTTTGGACAGCTAAACAGCTACCAAAAGTAATAGGAATAAGGCGACAGGTAGAAAATATTAAACCTTTACAAACCAAAACAGAGCAAATTGATAATAACAGTACAACAGATGAATCTTTTGATAATAGTATTTCTTTTAAAAACGGTGTACACTTTCGCCCATTATCACCAATACAAAAAGATTTAAAGGATACATCAGACGGCTCTATATTACATATAGAGAAAGAAAATGAAAAGGAAATTCAAAAAATTAAACTATCTCAATTTAAAGGTGTATCCTTAAAAGATTTTGAATCTCATCGAAAAGTTATGGAAGAACAGAATAAGCAAAAAACTGAAATTTTATATAAAGCCATTGATGATTAGTAAGTATAAAATTAATGTATTTAATGATGTGGAAACATAATTTTTTAGTTCGAGAAAAACAGCTGCCGAAGCAAAAAGAATTAATGAAATCAAAGCGGAATTAGAGGAATTGGATAATAATTTAGCAGCGGATGTTATAATTCTCCGAAATGAAATCGAAGCAGCAACTATATTTTATTCAAATATTGAGTATTGAATAATTAATCAAAAAAAAAAAAAATAAATAAGGCTATAATCAAAATAACTCTTTCATTACAGGAAACAATATAATCAAATTGAGTCACAATTTTTACAGACTAAACTAAATATGCAACGAGCATCTGAAAAAAAAGAATTATTAACAGACCATCTTTGTCAAATTATTACCCATAATGAAGATAGAAAAGCACAAAAACTAACAGAATTAATGGAAAAATTTGGCATTTCACCCAGTGATTTTAAATCAAGTGAAGAAAAGTGATATTTTATATTTTATAAGAAGATAATGTGTATTAAATATTTTTCTAAAACTAATTTACTAGTAATAGCCTTAAATATATTTTTTAACAAGAATTCTGATTTATGTTTTGTTAAAAATCAAGTAATTTCTTATTAAGTATTGCAATTTATAAGGGATTAAAAATAAAATATTACATTCGACTTTAAATCAAGTAGAAAGGACCAAAGGAAACCCTATCTATGTATTTATACGCAAGGTGTTTTCTTTCCTCCCTTTTAAGGGTATTTACATTCAACCGAGTTCGAGAGGTGACGTCGCCAAGATGTGCGGCATGAAAAAGTTATTTTAAAATTCCATACAAGTCACTCGTAAATTAGTGATGTGTGTTGCATGTTTTTTTCCCATATAAAATATATGGGAGAAAAAAACAACTACAATATAAAGGCAAAGCAGTGCTGTGTATTATATTGTGTGTAACCGTTCAATTTCCCTTTAATATTAACGCTTCTGCTTGCCATACCTTTGTATTGCAAGCAGAAGCATGTAATATAAACTCCGTATTCTTCGCTAATACAACTTTTGAACTTTGTCTTAGTAAATATAATATTTTTTGTATGGTTTGCAGTCAGTTAAATGCTTCATAATAGAAAATTTTAAACGCAAAAGAAAAAATGCAATATATTTATTTAAAAAAAAAAAATTTGCATAGAAATACGACTAAATTTTCTGATAAAAATCATGTCAACTAAAATCTTTTGAGTTGGTCAGGCTCTGGAAAATTCGTGAATCTCTGGTGAAAAAAATTGATTGTTAGTTTCTTAAACTATTTTATATAAAAATCAAAAGAAAAATAAATTAATTTTATTAAGACTGCTAGCATTTTATTTTTTAAATTGACGTTTTGCTTGAGACCATGGCACTAGAATTACTTAGGCTCTTAGTCAAAATTAAATTGAAAAATCTACAACTAAAAAAGAAGAAGAAAAGTTAAGTATGGCCGTTTTAGCAGTAGAGTTTTTTCTTCGCATGAAAACTAATTTTCTTTTTTCTTTCTAATAAAACTATTTAAATTATACGTACAACATATAATTAGTTTTATTGACTATGCTTTAATAATGTCAGTGATTAATATGGTGAAAAACTATACAAGTGATTAAATCATTATAAAATCTATTAAAAATTGTCTATAGAATTTGTCGAAAAAAAAAAAACAAACAAATCCTGAAGAAAATTCATACTATGGAATATTTAACGCCGCGAACATCAATGATCAAACTAATTTATTGCTAAAATTGATATATTTATATGTATAATATATGTATATAAATATATATATATATATACATATATATGAACATATAGTATTATAAACTAATGTTAAATTGAAAATTATGAAAATTTGTTAAAAAGAACACGTAATCTTCAATGGCAAAAATGATGTTAAACAAATGAATTAAGTTGGGAACATTTAAGATCTTAAAAATTATAGATCTCTGTTGTATGTGTGTCAATTTTTGCCAAATAAAAGTCAGAATTAAATTTAAAAGAAACAAAAGTATTGATTGAATAATCATTTATCTCATTTACACTTATAGTGTACTGTATTTAGTTAAAAGAAGATAGTATATCTTTGAACTGTCAGTTTAAGATCGGAAACGTCAACTCAGTACGAAATTATAATTTTTGGATAACAATCAATGAATTTTATTTTGTTCTTAATTAATAATATTTCTTAATAAGTGATTGTGAAAATATTTTTAGTTAAATGGATACCAGTATCAATATGTTATATAATAATTATTTTATTAAAACTAATTTTAGTAATAATAAGAAAGTTAAAATTTTAATTTCTTTTATTTCTTTTATCTGCACAAGTTTATTGATGTATTAGTGACAAAAAATAACTATATATATATATATATATATATTATATATAGTAAACTTTAGTATAAAAACAAAGTTATTTACTACATCTGCAATTTGTCGGTCAATGCAAACGTCAAACAGAAACCGGCGACGGTAGCGATTATAAAAAGTCGCGATTTCGGTGTACCTTGTGCAGCGTAATTTTGATTTTCTCTTAGTTTTTTTTCTGAATTTTTTTTTATTCATCTAATTTTTTCTTTTTGATTTCTTTAATTTTCTTTTTTAAAAATATTTTTAACCCAAACAATTGCATCTCTAATGTACTTACGATCCTACCTAGGCAGACCAGACGAAAGGCAATATCACATTTGCCCATAAGTTTTTTTTATTATTTTGGTGGTATTTTTGATTTGCTTTTTTGTTTTTAAGTACCATTCAAAAGAAATATTAAGTGAAATTAATTTTTAATAAAAAAAAAAAAGGAAAAGAAATTGCATTTACTGTGTAATCAGGCATAATATAAATATATATAAAATGCAGAAAAGAATAGGCTTGCTAAAAGAAAAAAATAGAGAAATCTATTACAAAATCTAATTTGTGGTATTTGTATTAGTGCTTTATATATACATACATATACAATTGAAATTAGTTCAATTAGTGAAAATTAATAAAAATTCAATAATATCAACAAAAACCAAACGGAATTATCTGTATGCGAGATATGAATTTGAAAATAGGCGAAAAAAATTCTATAATAAAAAATTAACCAATATAAATCTTTTTGAAGCAATTATATTAGTATAGTGATTCTTTAATCCACAATGCATAGAATATTAGAAAAATAATAATAAGAATAAAATTCTTCACTATGAAAAATGCATAATTAACCGAGTGAAACTATTTATTTGTGCATTATTCTTATTTTTTATCAGCTAAATAGCAATATTTATAATATATATATAATTATATATATAGATATATATATATAAATATTTATATGAAAAATATTAATTATATTGTGGTGCTTGCGGCCTTTTTCACATAATTTAGTTATATTATATGAAAAAAGAAAAGAAAATTATATTTAAATATACGAAAATTAAAAAAAAACCATGGCAGAGATGACTTCATCAGAAGATGTGCAAGTAAAAGATGAGCATAGCTCAAATAAACAATTAGGAACACAAAATATTAAAATTTTAACACCAATTAAATCAAATACAAGGCATTCAATTGGTATTAATTCAACTAGTAAAACAGGAAGTAGTAATACTACTTCCGAGGGTAAACATTATCATCATCACCTTCATCATCATCACGGACATAACCATCACAATAATCCACATGTTATACATCGTACAACAAGTGAAAGCTTAAGACTTACAAGTGATATAGGTCATGGATGTATAACAAGTAATACAAACAGTAATAATACTACAAGTAATAGTAGTAGTAGTAGTAGTTGTAGTAATAATAGTAGTAGTATATTAAGTAATTCAAATAGTCAACATTTAATATTAAATGCACCAATTAATATACAAAGGAAGCCAAAGACTTCATCATTTCAAATAACATCAGTAACTGTTGGTAATAAATTAAGTGCTGATAATGGAGAAGATTCAGCTGATGATTTAGATGAATCTCATACTGATGATAATAGTCGTATAACTGATATTGAAAATGAAACACCAAGCTTTTCAGAAGATACATTCTCTAAAGAGGATGTTTTTTTTTCAAGTAGTGCATTAGGTGCAGCACCAGTCATTCCAACTAGTTCACAATATGGTTTAGTTATAGTTGATCCAGATTTAGGTGGTGTTGGTACAAATGGACAAAATTTACCAAATGTACACGTTAGTGTTACAGATACAGGTATTAATATAGTTGGTTCAAGTAATAATAAAGATTGTGAACAAAAAGATATGCAACATAGAAATGAAAGATTTAAAGTTGTTAAAATTGAATCAACAGAACCATTTAAACGTGGTAGATGGATGTGTATGGATTATTTAGATCATACAACATTACAACAAAATAATACAGAAACAAAAATTGTATCAACATCTACAACAACAACATCAACAACGATACCATCATCAGTAACAACAACTGCAACAACAACAACAGCCACAAATATAAGTGGACAAAATACTGGGACAACAACAAATGATAGTGGTGTAGTTTTAAATGATAATCATATTGATACTGGAATTGAATTAACTGATACAATTATTCAAAAAACTAATAATATATCTTTAGTTAATAATAACAATAATAATAATAATAATTCAATATCACCTGGTAATACAATGCAACATCCGTTAATTAATTCATCATTGACTGAAACACAACAACCTCAACAACAACAACAGCAGAATATACCACAAAATAATATTACAGGTTCTGGTATACATGCTCAGACATTAACTCATATACCAAATATAGCAACTAATGTACGACAAACAAATACAATTGTAGCACAGAGTTTACCACAAGCTCAAATACAGCAGGCAATATCAAGTCAAATAATTACAACACAACAAAATAATACGCCAACATCTGATAATAATATGCAGGGCCAATCGCAGCCAGCTAATTTTTATATAGCAAATCAACAAATTTTACCAACACAAATTCATGGAGCAACATTACCAAATAATATTAATATTAATAATGGTAATCAAACAAATGTGATATCATCCCAGACTACACAACAGCAAACACAATCGCAACAACAAGCGCCTCAAATGCAATCACAATCACAACCGACAACTCAACCGCAACAACAACAAACTAATATTCAAATAACATCCCAAAATTCAGATATTTCCAATATGAGCGGATCAGCATCAGTGCCACATACTTTGGTACAACCAATTAATATTGAACAAACGAATTTAATTCCAAAAGCTCAAACTTTATCTACTCAAAATATTCAACAAACTGAAAATTTCATTCCGCAAAATTTTACTATACCGCCTGTTGTAACAACATCAACGAATAATAATCAAACATTAACTGGTGGTGCTAATGGTACATTTACACCACAAGGTATTCAAACAAATGATATAACTGTATCGATAGGTCAAACAAATTCAACAGCTGGTATCATTTCACCATGTACTAGTTCAGCACCTAGTACAATTGTACAATCATTAAATCAAAATGATACAACATTTAATCAGAATCAGCAACAAAATCAAACCCAACCAATTGTTGTTACACAGGATAATATACCACAAACAATTTCAAATGAACAAAATATAACATCAGGACAGGTTATACAAACCCAACAAATACAGACTACATCTATTGCTGGTAATGGTGGTAGTGGTACTGGTACTGCTGGTACTACACTTCAAACACAGCAATCCGTTATTTCTAGTGAGGAAGGACAACAAGCTACATTGGAACCGGATAGTGAAAGGTTAGTTTTGTTTGTTTCTTTTTTTGTTCTTAATGATATTGATTAAAAATATTATAAAAATTTCAGACTCAAACTAAGCTTCATTGAAATTTATTTTATTAAGGCACTCATTCATTGTACCAAACATGTTCGCACAAATTTAGGAATAAAAACAAATTCTTTTTGACACAGTAATCCATTTTTAATGGATAGCTATAGCGAACAGCTTGTAGCTTAATTCATGTCTGCTCTTAGTTTTATCTTAGTAAAAAAATTTTTGTTATTTTTTTCCTCAAAAAGTCACGGTAAGGATAATAGTCCGTAGAAAATAGAGAAAAAAAGAACGCCAAACTCGCTTCATTTCTTAGCAACAACAAATGAAAAAATTCACTGGCAAAAACACAAGAGCTCTAACACCAATCTTTGTGTTTAGCAAACGTGATGTCATTCCTAAGTTTATTCGGTCATGTTTTTAGCAATGAATAGGCGCTTTTAAATTGTTGTCAATAACTGTATAAAGTAACTGCATTTACTGTCATTTGAATCCCCTCATAATTAACGTTCTAATTTTCATATAAATTAACTTTTCAGTTCAATTATTAAGTAAATTTGGGGAATGGTGTTTAATTTATCAACATTTTTTTTATGAGAGACACAAATACATCTTAAAACAGATTTAGCTAATGTTTATTAGTCATTTATGGGCTATTCTTCCATGCAGATTTATCAAATGTATATTTACTAAATTCTCTTAAAGGATATGTCAGTCTCCGGTATTATTTATGCGTTTGAAGGAAGTAATCGTGTAACTAAATTGAATTTCAAGCTGCGTCTGCATGCGCAATATTCGTTAGACAGATTAAACGTTACCCACAGGGTTCTCGAGTTTTCAGTTGAACTGGAATATATGTATCACCTTTGATAAGATTATTCTGATTTTGACTCAAATATTGTATTAAGAATTATTGAATGATGTTGAAAATTTTAAAATATTTAGAAAATTGAAGATATGCGTTCTTTTTCTGAGTTCCCATCTAATATTTTGTGAAATTAAACGAGTGCAAAGCATTTATGTATTCAAATATTCATAACGGATCGCACGGATGCAGGCCTTGTTAATAACCAGGATGAGAAAAATTTAACGCTTTATACATTTGGTAATTTTAGTTTTTTATATTTTGTCGTAGTAACGGTAGCCATGTCTAATTGGAATATAAAGATTTTGTTTATCAAATAATGTGTATTTATTGATAAAAACCAAGAAAAAGAAATTCTTAAAGTTTTTTCGGATTTAATCGAATTAAACCAATTTTGTCCTAAAAACCTTACATGTCATGTACACTATCAATTTTTTTTTTCTTGGTTTAAAAAATTGTTCTAGAAATACATTATTAGATTTCTATACAAACAACAATTTTTGTTTTTTTCTGAATTTATTTAAGAAATAATTTCTATAATTCTCAAATTAATTTTTTAGCAATATTATTTTGAATTTGTTCTTTGACATTCAAGAAGTATATTCTAAATAAATTAATTTTGTTTTCAACAGACATCATTATTAAAAGTAACTGTAATTTGTTTGAGTAAAAATTTATACACTAGAGACAAATATTGCTTCTATTTTCCTTTTTTTTTTTTTTTTTTGCCGATATTTATTACTTGCTAGGCTTATTGTCGAGGTCTTTATGAATAATTTTTTTGTTTATTATTCTATTTTAATTATCTTTTCCATTTCTTGGTTTTATGACCTTACATCATTTTAATTACTTTTTTTTTTTGACGAAGGATGACTATATGTTTCCTAACGTACTCTGTTGAAATTCAATAATAAGGATTTCATGTGCGATCTCAATTTGACAAAAAAAGTATAAATGAAAATTTCTATCTCTTTTTATTTTGGTTTGTTTGTTTTTATTACTGTCAGACATTGCAGTTTTTATGATATTTATTTTGATAGATGAAGAAAACAAAACAACGCAAAATAGTTTAAAAGTTATAACAATTTGTTAATGTGTTATGAAAATGTCATGTTTGCTTTATCCTTGATTTTGAGTGTCCTCTAACAATTGTGCAAGTTATTTCATTCACCTCTGGAAACGTAAATCGATGAAATATTATTAAATAGAGTTAGCAACAACAAAATATAGTAACAAACATAAGGATAATATTTAGTAATAATGAATTATATAGTGGTAATTTGTCACTATGATTACATTAATTGTAGTATCCTTAATTAGTCTTTAAACATTTTTTTGGTTATATTGCATACCAGATAAATTGATAATGGTGTCCCTTAGAATTATTGATGTGTTTTGAATTATTTTAATCATAATATTTTAGTTATTTTGTAGGATTTATTTTTTACAATAGTTTAATTTTTTTTCAATTATCTCTAATAGTGCATTTCCAGTTGTAAATTGTTAATGTTGAATACTAAAGTTGGTTGAATATAAAAGAAAATATGTTTGTACTCGACCTAAATTAATTCTTCATCTGTGAAAAATTTATTATTGTTTGTTGTTGCATTAGATTCAAGGTCAGATTTAACCTAAATTTCAAAATTTATCAAAATTCCCAATAGAAGTCAATTTTTTCTTTATTTGTTCTCCATACAAAAGTGTCTGCCCGTGTATTAAAATAGTGTGTATAACTGTGTGTCAAGAAAGGGTATTATGAAACAATAATATAATTTTGCACTTTCATATTTTGATTTTATTCTGCAAAATTTGAAGATCAACATTATTTTTTTATTCCAAATTAGATAAAAAATCAAATAAATCTTTTTTTTTTTACAGTAAGGCTTTTTTCTTAATATTTTAGTATCCAAATATGCAGTGCCGTCTTGATCCTCTAAAATGGTTTGGAAAATCCCTTCCTTAATTTCAAGAAATTTACTTCTCGTTTTTTCCATCTAAGAACTGGAAGTGCGATGAAATATTTTAAGATTTTAGGAAGAACGTAATAAAACTTTGTCTCATTCGTAGAGCTCAAATATTATTATCGGATTAGTCTAAAAGTTCGTGCACATTTTTGGTAAAATTTTAAAAAGTTTAAATAGTAAACAATTTAAAATTTTAATCAATAATATATTTTCCTCCACTATCTACAATTTGTCGCCATCTTACATACAGATAACCTTTTCATTCTATTGCTGTAGAAAGACTTCAAACAAAGAAATCTCATTTTGTACATTCTGTTTCGAATTAAATTTTTTCCCTTGAAATTTTGTAAGGCACGAAATAAGTTAAAATCACTAGGAGCATTATCTGCTTACTAGCAGAATACCATAAAAACTCCCAATTAAACTCACTAATTTTTTTCAGCTGATATCCCACCAAACACTTAAAAGTATCGTTTTAGAATTCAAAGACACTTTTTCTGTTTGAATTAGTTACTTAACTGTTAACAGAGTTTCTTCCTTCTGACCTTATCATAAATAATATTTTTTTGTCATCTGTTACCAAACTGTTACCACTCTCTTTCGAAGTGTAATAAAAAGAAAGTGCAAATGTTTATTCGCTGCTGGTAATCAGCTTACGATAGCTGATGCAGTACACATCTTCCAAGCTTGGATAGTTTCTCAATCTCCTTTAAATAATGGAGATTCATGAGTTGAATCCATCCTTACTGCGATTTGATCCACTATTAATTGTAGTTCTGACTCCAAAAGATTTTTAAGAATAAAATACGCATGAATTGACCTAATAATTCTTTTATCACTGTGGTAAAATTTTTTTATATTTAATTCAAAAACAGTATAAGTACCCTAGTCGGAATGTTTAATGATGATTTATACTGTTCCTTTTGCTACTTTACTTTAATTTTATGTTAAAAGTTTGTACTGATTTGATACTGAAAGGTTTAGATAAGCCTCGATTCAACACTTCCAGTATCAAAGTTCCAGTATTAAAGTTACCAACTTTTCAGTACATTCAAAAGTCATCATCAAACATTTCGACTAGGGTACTCTGATTGTTTTCCTTTAATGACTTAAGTGCTCATAGTTCTCATATTTGAATAATTTTTATTTCAAGTTGAAAACTTTAATGAACAAATATTCTGTTCCTGGTAATCCTCCTAGGCTGTTATTTTCCTTTTGTCATTAATTTATTTTAATGCTAATAAATTTGTAAAATACTCTTTGAAAATAGAAATCATTTCATCTAAAAATAGATTATTGCAAAGGATTTGTTTAATTTGCAAACAATTGTGGAACTAAATCTGACAATTGTGTAGGAGAAAAGGTCATACAATGAATACACTTAGCACGATACCCAATTCAAAATTTAATTGAATTAAATTAGGTTCATCAGGTCTTGGTGCGCTTTGAATTAAAAGAACCTTGCTATATGATTATTGTTGGAAAAACTATTCGTTTATTTCAAAGGAATATTATTTTAACTAGTTAAATTGTACTGGCAACATATTTTTGTAAATTTTAATCATAGACTAAGGAAGTCTGAAATTAGCAAATGCAAAAATCAGCTATTTCCCATGGTAGGGTTTTTTCTATTATATTTTTACATGTGTTGTCGGTAATAATTGAATTTAGTTTCTTTTTTTAATTTTCTAAATCCTAAATAGCAATTTAAAATTGCTTGAAATATTTTTCTATTCCATATGCAAACTATCAAATAATTAAAAATTTTATTTTGGTTATTTAGACCATGACGCAGACGGAAATTCATTTTAAATGATTCATCCTCCTACCAAATCTTTACCGTAAATTTCGCATTCACTTGCGTGCTTTGCTATCTTAATCAAGTATAATTATATATATATTTTCATATATACATATCAAGTATGTAAAAATCGATGTCGATGGCATTTATAAAGACCTTAAGACCTTAATAATCGATTAATGCAAAATTTATAATTGTAATCTATTCATAATTTTCATATTTCTTATTTCAAAGCTATATTCACTAATTGAGAATATCAATTATAAACTATAACAAAAGAAAACACACAAACGCCAAATTTATAGGCAAGAATATTAAATTAAAAATCTGAAAATTTGACAATTGGCAAATGAGTCATAATTCATTTTTATGCTTTGTGCTAATTTAATTAAAACAATAGAAATTTTTTTATTTTTTTTAGATTAATAATTGGTTAAGCTTCATATTAATTTAATTAGAGAAGTATAATGTTTTTTACGTTCAACGATTGCTTGATAAGTTTTGAGAATATTTTATAATAATAAGGCAAAATGTAATTTTATTTGTTTTGGAAATTCTTTCTCTCCTATTTAATTTATGCTTGACAATTTAACTCTTTTACGTTTTATTGCACTAGATGTTAGCTCAAATGCATAAGATTTGACCTTTGGCATATTTTATATGAGAATCAAAAAAAAAAATTCTAGCGCTGATCGCCAGTCATAATAATAAGCGTATTTCTATATTCTTTACTACGATTGTCCTAGATTAGGAGTACCAATCTAACGTTATGGCTTAATATAATTTTAATTTTAATTGCAAGGGGAAGTGAAAAATTCGTACAAGATTGGTACTTCTGTTCCAGAACAGAATCGGTATCTTGTTACCACATCTGAGTAAGTCATGGGCTATCATAACATGACTTTTCAGTTTTCAGGTTTTAAATATATTATAAGTGAAAAAAATGTCGATTTAGTTCTGAAATTATGACCGACTTAATTTCATGATGGCATAACTTCTGTTATTTCAAACATGATTTCACACTTTTATTTATATAAATTGAAAAATTACATAACAGTAAAACATTTAACTTATTTTTCAATTTCCATGAGTTAATTTCATTTAATAAATTGGCAGAATTTTGTGAGCGTCCGTAGCAGACCTGAAAAATGAAAAAATCACGTCCCACTTAATGATCTATAACTTTTTTATTTTTCTTTCGATCTTTAAGATTTTACCTTTAAAATTTTTGTAACAAATTTATCTTTTATCTAAAGTCTTAAAAACTTTAGTTAATAATTTTTTTGAATCAAAAAAAAGCAAAGAAAAATGGGTCATTTTTTGCACCTTTTTTTAAATTTGATTTCCCGTAACTTTGTTAAATATTAATTGATTTGAACGTTTTATATATCAAATGAAAGAAAAATATGATAAATTTTCAAAACAAGCCATTTTTAATCATTCAGAAAATTATTTCCTGAGATATAGACCAATAAAAGAAGAAAAACACGTTTTTTGGAAATATCTCGAAAACGCTTCTTTAAAAAAAAAAACGATTATCATTTTCGAATTCAGCGACATAAATTTACCCTAAAAAACAATTTTATTTTGAGGTGCATAAAATTAGCCCAAAATTTTTAGACTAGTGTAATTTCCGTTTATTAATAAAAACATTATTTAAGTGATGTGCTTCAACAGGATGTTATTATTTATTTATAAATAATATAATAATGTATTAGTTAGTATTAAGAGTTAAGATTTGAAGCAGGAGTAATTGGAATGATTTGTATAAAAACAGTGCAAATAATTTTTGTGGGGTTTGAAGTAGAAATTACTTTTTTCGGATTATCAGATTAAAGCTACTTGTCCCTTAAATTAAATGTCTTGGCTAGTAAGATGTACTCCTGAAATTACACGTCTTAACAAATGGATAGGTGAAAGATGAACTTTCTGTTGTTTTTTTTTTTTTGTTGATAGAAACAAACTTTTTTCTTAAATTTTTATTGAAGCTTAATTTATCTTATAATTAGTTAGAACTTTTTATCAACATGTGAATGTAGACATTTGATGGCTTTCTTGACCCAAGCTCACTTTTTAAAAAAAAGTCATTTAAATGAAATTTCGCAAACCAACTTTGGCATATGCGCAGTGGCAGATTTACTCATTTTCCAAGTGTAGGCTATTGAATTTTTGCCGCTCTTACCTTTACAGTTGTCAGTTCCTAGATTATTTTCTATATATAGAGGTGGGGTAATATATAATACTTGCACAATAATGTACACTCGGTAAACGTAAATAAAAAAAATTTATTTGCATAATAACAGTTAAAAAATATGAAATTCAATTAAGTTACAATCATTTTTTACATGATTTTTTGTTAGCAAAGTCATCGATGATATCGTCGTAAGTAATTTTTTTCATTAATTCCTACTGTATGCATAAAAGAGCTAAAGCGTTAAATTTTTCCAATTCGGATACGAGTCTATCAATGACGGCGAGAAATGTGTTTACCCTGAATGTATCACTCGCAGTCATTCATTTCTTCATCGAGTGGTTCATCATAATTTTTTTTTCTTATCGGTTGCCTTTTTCCATGTCTTTTGTGTACTGCTTCGACGCGCTCAATCCCATCGCTTTTTTTCGAAGTACTTGAAATTTCCTCGTTGATGTACGGAAAACTTGCGAGGAGATTCATAAAGATCAGCTACAGTAATCAAGGCTCTGAAACTTCTTAGTTTCCCTTCAGTAATCCCTTCAAATATTTTAAATTTTTAATCGTAATTTATTATTGATAATTATCGCATATAATAGAATATATGATGGTCTGAACTGTTTAGTAGGAAACGTAATATTCAACCTGGTATTCAATCTGCAATGAAAAGAAAAAGGAAAAAGCCATCGGAAATATATCTTGTAGATTTCTTTCTGCAAGAAAAAATGAAATCGTATAATAGAAATTTTTCTGATTTTTGTAAGACAGTAAAAGACAAATTGGTCCCCAAATTTGCTGCCCTAGGCTTTAGCCTACTCAGCCTGCTGGTAAATCCGCCACTGTATTTTCTGACTACACTGACAATTTTCGCATTAATATCGTAAGGACACTTTTTCTTCACTCATTTTAACTGTATTAAAGATTTACAGAAATTAACTAAAATTTCGAAAAGTTGATATAAATCGTGTACGATTTTTAATTGAGGACCAAAAGCGCATCCTCTTTGGGGAAAATTATGTATTTAAAAAAGAAATGAAACATTAATAGAAATAATTTTCTATCTTTTTTTATTTTATTTTAAAATAAGAACACAGGAAAAAATTTTAAGTTTAACTTTTTCAAATTAATAAATTAATTGCTACGAGAACGTATCTGTTAACAAGGTTCCATACTCCGAGAATAAAATAATTGAAACGGCTTACACATGTCTTTTATATGGCATCGTAGCGAGCTTGCTATCCGCGGCTATTGCGTTAGAGTCAAAAATTTTTAGGCAATCACACAAGTCCTTACTTAATACGAAATAAAAAAAGGGTTAAGGGAGTATGCCCAAAACAAAATGAAAGTTAAGCAAATCCCATAATTTTACTGGCTGACTTGAAAGTAAATAAAATTAAGGAAGAAAGGATTAGGACATATTAAATCGGAACAATACTTTTTATTTACATATTACAACCTTATTTACTTTTTTTTGCTTTTGTATAATTAAAATAACTAAAATTATCTAAATTTTACTATAAAAAATGTAATAATTAGAAGAATGAATCATTATAACTCCCAGACTTATTGTTAGAAAAAAAGAAGTAAGCTAACAAAACAAAACTAACACAGGATTTAAATTAAATAAAAAGCAAATTTTTTTTATATTGACTCAAAAAGTAAACAGGATAGGTTTGTGTATAAAATAATACACAAAATAAATGGCCGCTACGACTTTGTTGGCACGTACGCACACTTTGTTGAAATTTCGCATGACCGTATATTGCTAAGTTTCTTTTATCTAGCATTCAATTTCCTCCTTCCATTCACACTTGCCTTGTGTGCTTGTTGCTGTGCTAATAGACTTTAAATTCAAAGGAAATTTTTTAATATTTAAGTGAAATGTGTCATGTTTTTAAAAATAATAAAAATATGTAATACCGTTATATGAGTCGTTCAGAAGCCAGTGTGGATAAGTCCAAAAAATCCAAACTGAGAAATTTAATGTTTCTTAATGCATTCATAATACATAACTCATACGGAGGCTATTAAAAAAAGGGCTTTTTGACCAACAAAAAATGAAAATATGAGTAAATCCTTTTACGGCAACGTTCATATTGTGATTTTATTTAGCACTCAATTGGCCTGTTTGCATTTTGGGGAATGCACACGACAAAATTCTGTAGAAATATTTCCTATATTTCCTAGTTAAAAATATATATCTAAACAAAGTTTATTCCTTTAATACCAAAATAATCATAAAACAGTTATTCAGCCAGTTGATCATTAAATGTCAAAAAACACTTTCTCTGTATTTCTGTTCAACCAAATATTTGCCGTGCGCTTTCTTATAGTGCATTTACAGTGGCCCTAGGACTTCTTTGAGTAACATATAACTGCTGTTTGAGTGCTTCCTTCTAAATACAAAGAGGACCAATAACCAGAACAAATTCTGTAGTGTATATAATCCGTTTCCTAAGTATTTCAATACTTAACTCCGACTTTTCCCTTTTTCATTTCCAATTCCTACTGGTTTGTTGTTTTCATTTAAAATTTATCTTTTACATTTATATAAAATTTTTATTACAAGTTTTATAAATTTATTAAATATTGGAGGCAATTTATAATATAAATCATGAAAATTTTATAGAAAATGATGTCTATGAATTAATGTATTTGTTTCTCTACTGCAGTCGATGTTAATTTTATCAACATATCTAAATAATAATTTTTACAATTAGTTTTCAATAATGATTGCTAACAAAAACTGAATCCCAGTTACTTAATTTTGAGCCCCAATATTTCACGTCTTTGAAAGAGTTTTCTAAAGAAAAAAAGTTTGGTGCGAACAGTTTGCTAGCCAATACAGAAAATAATGAAAATTAAGGGATAAGTACTGACATCGTTTTGTATTAAATTTTAACTAATTTTTAAAAAAAATTATAATACTTGTAATTAAAATTTTATAAAATGAAGTTTTTGTTATGAAAGGTGTAATCGAAATGCAAAAATAGGAATTTGAAATGAATTAATTTATAAATATCTACACATTAAATTTGTTTGTTGATATAATTTACACTTTTTATATTTTAAAGATTTTATTTTTGTTTTTTTCGCTACAAACAAAAAATCAAAAAGAATTTGTCCTAACATATTTTTCTTTATCTTCTTCTCACTGAAAGTTATCTATAACATAGGGATATATTTAGCGCTTTAAATTAAAAATTAAAATGCTAAATGCACTATCAAAGGAAATTAATGAAACCTTTTAATCTTTCCCTAATGGTCGGCCCTTATAGAGGTGACTTTGAGAGAATTTTAAACAATCGATGGCATACATTTAGATTAGAAGTGTCGATAACTTTCATACAAATTGGAAAAGCCAGTTGAAATCGCGAAACTGTAACAAAGTTTTTCTGAATCCGCTTTTATTTGTACGACGGCCTCAAGCGATATTGAAAAAAATCTTTAAAAAATATAGAATTATGACGACAAATTGTTTAAAAATCGTATTTTCTTAGAATATTCTAGTTTCATCAAAAATATGATAAAAAGTGGCTTTTTCCCACGACGTTATTAAATTTAATCTAGTTTTCGAATTATATTTTATTATCTTGTCTTTTACAAATAAATAACGAAAGGTTTGCAATAATATAGGTCTATGTATAGAAATATTAAAATTTAATTAAACTCGTGGTTTTATTGCAAAAACAATAAAAACAAAGAAAATTTTACCAGAATACTACTATTGACCATAATTTAGTTTTTTAATTTTTTTATAAATAAAAAAAAAGTCTGATCATTTTAATTTATAAATCCTCATTGAAGAATGCATTATAAAAATTTAATTGATAAAACAAAACACGAAAACCTGTGTCATAAAGTAAACAAATCGCAATTGTAATATTTTTTTTTGTTCTATTTTTAAAAATCATTTGAGATTACATTAATACAGGTAAATTTTATGTATATATATATATCTATATAATAAAAAAAAAATTGAATCGAGACATCCGCCAAACAGATATTAATACAAAAAAATTACATAAATAAAAGTTTGGCGTAGACACCGCTTCACGTATACTAATTAAAAAATTTGTTATTATTATTTTATTAAACTAGATGACATCCTGAAAATTTTTAATTTAAATGAAAAAATAAAAAACGATTAGCAAAAACCCAAATACAATAAAATAAAAAACAACTGATAAGAATTCTCTATCTAGTTCAAAGTGCGTTACAAAGAGTGAGTAAATTGCGCTTCTGTTGCTGTCTTTTGGTTTGTTTGTGACATTCAACTCTTAGTAAAAAAAAATATGCATATTATAAGAGTGTATTTAGCGAAAGTATTAGTTAGGCGCCACCATGATATATATATATATGTATATAGCTAATATAACAGTGTGTGTTTAACTTGTGTCGGATTGGCAAATTTTTAATGCGATTTATTTTTATATACTGCATGCATACCTAACCTATAAATAGCATTCAGCTGCTTTCAAACTATTTTAATTTTACACATGATTTTTTATAACTAAACTGCATAGAATTTTTAATTATTTTTCCTGTAGTCTTTTGAATATTTTTTATTCAATTTCCTTTATCAAAGCTCAACTGTCAACTCTAAAAGAAAAAGCTTTCGGCAGCTTGCGTTCTGATAAATTTTAATTTTCTGATAAATTGTTTTCAATATTTTTTATCCAAATAGCAAAATACAATTTTATAGCAAATAAAACTTTACATTCAGGAATGAATAAAAAAGCTTTTGTATTATGCATTAAAGAAGTTAAAAAAAATCTTATAATCTGAAAGTTTTTATTCGCTATACACTTAAAATTTTAAGCTTTAACTTGCATAAATTCAGAATCATGAGGTTTCATGATAGCTCTTATAATTCAGAATTAATATTTGTTATTATTTGGTTCTAAAACGGGAAAAGTTCTTCATGAATGTATTCAGATTTTCCATTTGTTATCGAAAATTTTGAAAATAAATAGCTTTTTTTTTTTGTTTTTTAATTTGAATCAACACAAAAATTTTACTTTTTTAGTTTCCATTAATTAAAATAAAAAGTCAGTAAGCATTGAAAAGTGGAAGAAAGTGTTATTTTTTGAAGTTTAATTCTTAAATATAGAATGCTACAAATATTTATAAAATCATTGAAAAAATGTTGAAAATTATGCTCTATATATACATTACTTGTTATTAGATTCATACGTTCTCGTGCACCTGCAAGCTAAAAATTTTCTAGATAAGAGTTGTGAATAATGGAAATACTTGCGTGCCATCCCACATATTTACATTGTCAGAAAGACATCATCTTTCTAGCTAAAAGTTGTGCCAAAAGCATATGTTAAAAGTTTTTAAAATTTACACTTCTGTTTTAGTAGGGTCTATTTTATCCTATCAATAACGACTTAAAATATTATTTTTAATATAAAATTCTAATTAACTTTCAGAGCCTTGAAATAAGAGCTACATCCTTTTCAGTTTTTTTTTTTTTCAAAAAAAATAATTAACGTTCAAATCAACGTTCTTCAAAAATAAAGGGAAGATTTTGAAAATATTTATTACTTAACCCTTTCAAGGCAAGTGGTCATGCTTCAATACCATTTATAATTTTTATTGTCTTATTTGTTTTTGCGAGCGACTACACTATTATTTACACAGTTTTAACTAATATGCAGCATAAGCCACTGAAACAAAATGCGTTTATGTAGATACATTAGAGTTTAATGCTACTTGAAACTTCTTCATTACATGGTTCATAATTTACGGGTAGTTTTAATTATTTAAAATTTTTGCATTTGTGTTTTTTTTTAAATTTTGTGCGTGAAATTGTTTCTTAGTGCGTATATCTCAGCGGGTAACTTTTTTGACGTCAAAATGACGTACAAATGAATTTCACCCTGAAATATCCACATATGAGGGGGAACTTTAGCGTGAGTCTATGACGTCATAAAAGTTACCCGCTGAGATATACGCACTAAGTGGGTGCCCACCTTTATAAGTCTTCAGAATATATAAATTTGAAAAAGTTAGTAAATTTTAAGTTATATTTGTAAGTGGTATTCTGTAGTAACCACTGAGCACTTATGCATAAAATTTTTTTTTCCAATAGAAAAAGCAAAAAAAGTTGGGAACATGAGCTCACTAAAAATGCAAACGGCAGATGACATAAACATATATTTTTTTATTTTCTCGATGCATGTGTAGTGAATGCTTTCATCCTTTACAAGATGAGAAATGACCAAACCAATATAACCATGAAAGAATTCCGTCTGGCTTTAGTAGTGGGACTTATTGGAGTAAAAAAAGCTCCCAAATCTAGAGCCAAAAATCAATCCAACTCTCGTAATTTCAAAAGGGTTATACCATTAGAACTTAGAACCTCAAATGCATTTCACATGCCACAAAGAAACTCATCGCTAAGATGCGCTCATTGCAGCTCTTCATCCAAAGTCACTCGAACGCTGTGGAAATGCAATTCTTGTGATGTTGGACTATGCCTTAAGAATGACAAAAACTGTTTTCAAGCCTTCCATGCGAAATAATATCAGAATATTGTTTTTTTATTTATACATATATTTTTTTCGTAAAATACTTTGCAGCTTAGTGGTATCGTGGCGTAACCACATCCTACAGGATAATGGATGAACATTTTATTTTCAGTTAGTCATTCATTAGTTATTATTTTTTCTAATAAACTTAAAACTAACTTTAAATTATCAATTAATAAGAGAAAAATTAAAGCTGCCCGGAAAGGGTTAAAAACACTCAAATTAATACTCAAACTATTTTTTTTTTGTGCGGTGAATTCATTTTAAGATCTCAACAAATTTATCTTAATTCAAAACATGTTTATCCAACAAATATTAAAACAAGCATTATTTCACTTGGGATAAACGAAATATGTCAAGGTTTTGTCCTCTAAAAATTCTTTGTACATACTCGGCTATTGAATTAAGTAGAGTTTTAAGTATATTCTACATTTTTATGTAAAACTAATTACTTTTTTTATATTTTTTAAATATTCCCATTATACATCTCTTCCACTTGTTTTTGATTGTTGTTAAGCATGTACAGTATTTTTTGAAGGAGTCTTTTACACACGAAGTTAGGTTGACTCTTCGCATATGAAGAATTTTTTTTGTTAATAAATTTTAAATATGGCATGTGCTGAGTGATACTTGACATAAGTTCTGCCGGCATTAAACCGTTTTTAAAAATATCACCTGTGAAAAAATCATAAATGTTAAGCTAGCTAAGAGATTGATTAAAACCAAATTTTATAATTATTTTTGTTAGTTGAAATTAATTTTCGTATATACACTTAAACATGGTTAAGTTTTAATGTATACAATTTTGTTAAAAAGATGATGAAAGGATGTTTCCAATTTAAAATATATTTTTAGTTAAAGATATTTAAAAATTTAATTTTTATGGGACTAACGGTGCTTTATTTTCTGTTTCTATATTGGATCTCCACTTAGATAAATCTTCGGAACATAAGGACTCATTCATATAACTTTCTATATTAAAATATATGATCATCGGTTTTTTTTCATTTTTCAAAGCTATTAATTTAACAAATACATCAAAAAGTCGTAATTCTGACATGTGGATAGATGACATTGGGATAATGGCGGTATTTATTCAGATAGGAATTTTAGAATTCAGGAATTATTTTTCCCGACAGTTTTAATGTTCGCTAGCAAACAGCACGTAACTTATTTTATGATTCTCTTTAATCCTAAATTTCTTAATATGTTTATAAACTTACAATAGCGAGTTGAGTTGTGCCAAAGTGAAATAACAGGCTTACAAAGTTTTATTCCAGCCATTTTGATCTTACAGATGAACCACGTTCTGGAAAGCCTGTCAAAATTGATGTAGACAAAATAAAGTAGTTGATTGATTCTTTTACGTGATCTTATGTTCTTTCAGTAAGGTTCACACCCCTGAGGATCAAACATAGGCACAGTTTATCGGATGTCATTTATATAGCATTGTAACGGGCTCACATCACATGGCTATTGTGGTAGAATTTGATTCTTGCTATTGACAACATTCTCGCTACTAAAAGGTGTAATTTAGAATAGAAGAGTGCCAGGATCGAAATAAAAGAGATGCAGACAACAGAAAACAAAAAGGGAAGCAAAAAAAAAGTATTCGAAACAAAAGAGTTAAGCTCCTTTGCTCGTCCATCCTCTAAGTCGACCGTAAAGTCAAATCTACCAGGGATCTTCCTTCAACTCAATTCAATCAAGCTTTGTTTCTAAATTTTTCTAAACTCTTCATTACTGAAAAACAAGGTTTAAAAAATAAATAAAATTCTTATCTAAAAATATTTCCCATGTCGGTTTACAATTCAAACAACCGAATCATAATTCGTGTTAAAAGATCGGTATTCAGCAAGTCATTATCAGATTATAAATGTTAAAATATCATGATTTAAATTTTCACTAATTTTGTTATTTGTTAGAATTTTGTTTCATTTGTAAAAAGTAAAGCATGCCTTAAATACGTAATTTTTGTATATTAATTTAAATATTTTTATTTACTTTTAAATTTAGAGTATCCAGTTTAACTTTAGCTCTTTCTAAAAGACATTCAACTAAAGCTAAGGATTTAAATTCAAAACAACTGCCGTATTATCATCGTTCACAAAATCTTATACAACCGTTAGAATTGCTGAAAAATAAAAATGAGAAAAATGAAAATCAAAGTTTAAATGAAATAAAACAGAAATTCTTTGATAATGATTTACAACAAAAAACTTCAATTAAATTGTCTGTAATTAAAAATAATAATTTAATTAAAGATAACAATGATAAGAATAATACAATTGGTATAAAAATACCAAGAAAAAATCCATCAGATAGTACAATTTCATCTCCGACAATATATTCTAGTTCCGAACTAAGTGGATATCCTAATTATAATATTGTTCACGATTTACCAATATCACAAGAACGATTTTTGGCATATAGTTATGATGAGAAATATAATAATTTAAGTTCAAAACATTTTTGCCAACAAAATCATATTAATAATAGTAGTAAAAATTTTAGTCATCATCAAAATTTACAAGCAACTAACATCCTAAGCCCTGGGATGGAAGCAAGGTTTAAAATTTGTCTAAATGTCTTCTGTTGTCTTATTTTGTTATTTTAGTATATGTTTTTATTTTTAATCGAAATATTCACCACTCAATTTGTGAGCTATAATCAATTATTCATTAAATAAACATAATCAAAGTAATTTTAAATATAATAAATATAAATTACTGTAATTCTTTTTGTAGTAATTTAAACTTATATATTGTCCGATATTCTATATAAGTACAGATTTTATTTCTTAACGTATCAAATTTTCATGGTAACAAAGAAAAGAAACCATAGCTTTCACTTTAAGTTTAAATGCAAAATTACACAAAAAATGTATGGGGTTTCCCTTCGTTGCCTTTGGTTTTGTCTTACTTACACGATCAGATCGACAATCATCAACGTGTATTGTTTTTTTTATTCTTTGTCAGAGTTCACCGACCAAACTCATATCACAATTTATTTAAGTTCCGCTTTTGAGTTCAAGTGTAACTGGACGGTTTAATTTTACATCCGTTTAACATGATCTGGCGAGACATATACGGAGCTTTTTTTCAAAAACCTATTAATTAATTGCTTATACAGTTTAAAGACTCATAAATATATTATATTCATATTACCGCAAGGTTAATTCCTTTTTTGTACTTGTCAAAATATGCTTCATTAATTAATACTTTAAAATATTACTGAAAATTTCTGTTTCTTTTAGATGTTTCCTGAATTTTTCTATTTTACTATAATCTAAAAGAATATTTTAGTAACTTTACATAATGAAATTTGGGCCCAGTTATTACTTTTTATAAATGTAATGACTATCCAAATATTGCAAAAAGAAAAGCAAAATGACCTTAATTGTCTATAACGCCTAAAATTATGCAAAGAACTTAAAATTTTTAAAACAGAAATTAATTTTTGTTTAAATTTTAATAAAAATAGAGTGAAATTTAGGTTTTTGATCTTATTTTAAAAGCTACATTAGTATAAGCAAAAAAAATTAGAAATTTTTAAAACACTGACTTACAGTCCTGGAAATAATTGCAAATTCAAGTTACTCCCAAATTCTTTTTGAAATCGTTAGTAGGGCAGATAGTTTTACTATTTTAATATTAATGTTTATATTTTAATTCTTTATTACTGCCGCGATAAGTAAAAAACAGAAATATAGAAAAACAAAGGATATTAGATTGCAGAAATATTGGTTTGTCACCAAAAAATAGCTACAGAGATTAATACCGTTTACAAGGCGTTGTTTAAAAATTTGTTATTAGAAAAGTATAGAACTGAAAGAAGAGAAAGTCATCATTTCAAGATTTCTCCGTTTGGCACGGGCATTTTTACGGGAAATCAGTAAAACTGTAACATTGTTTAACGTTTCAATCTAAGATACAGTTTGCGTCTTGCTAAAAAATGAGCAAATGACACGGAAAATTTAAAATATGTAAAAATTTGCCGAACCTTAAAAAATTTCCATATCTTGAATTGGCTGTAATCCGCAGAATTATGCATTTAAGAAAATTTATTGTGACCAAGAGTCATTTTTAGTGACGGAAAAAAGTTTAATCCCAAATCCTGATTGTTTTAAATGCTTGACTTGAGAAAAGTGAAATCAATTTATACCAAAAGAATTTTAGGATGTAGGGTTTTTGATAATATGAGAACCATTCAATCGGAATGATAAATCTAAAATAGCTTTAATAGGAGTAAAATGAAGGAAGAAAGGGAACGAAGCCATATTAAGAAACTTTTTGTTACCACTTTTAGAAAATTACTCTGATAAAAATTGTGTATTCTAGTAGAATAATGTTCCTATATATTATGCACGACAAATAAAATGATGAGTTTTGGCAAATATTAACACAGTTGTTAAGACCAAATGGGTTATAATTTGACATGAAGTTTATGCACCTAAGCTCCCCGAAATCCGTGAATTAAGAAACTGGATTATAAACATATGGAAAGATGTTTTGGGTATTTTAATTAGAAGAATGCCAAACTGTCTTATAGAATTAATAGGAATTAAGGAAATATATCCCTGGAAAATTATTTATAAATTACTGTCAACACATGCTATCATATATCAATAAAAATTAATTTAAAATGAAAAAAAGCAATATTTACGGATAATATACCCCTGGATCTTGGTATTTATTCTTGGCATAGTTATACTCCCACAAAATTAACGTCTCACGTCTTGTCAAATTTATGCTTTTTAAAAAGTAATCGACAGACCTTAATGTTTTCCGTCTCTAATACTCTGTATTAGTGTATTCTTCATACAAAATTTCTTTCTTTGTATTGTAATACAGTGTTATAGCCTCTGTGTATAAAGTGAATAAAAAACTCTATCACCAAATATACAGAAACTCTTGACAATGAGAAATGTTAATTGTCAAAGAGTTAGAAATTTCTCATTTTGTTTGCGTAAAACTTGTACAAGCATAAATTAACTTTCTTTCACCTTTTCCTTGATTGGAGGTGTTCTTAAATTAAGAGAGATTAACTTTTGGGATAAAGTCTTTTGCACTTCTACCTTTTGAATTCAAGTCAGTTATTTAAGAAGTATTTTATTCCTAATATAAAGAAAGGCATTGTTCTTAAAATCTTTTGAGAAAAAGATTTTGTTGTCATATCCCAGCGGTTAGAGAAAATGAAAATATATTTAAAAAAAGCAAGAAAGCAAGAAAAATTCTAACTAAAGTGTTAAAGCACCTATATATTGCGGATATGGTACAAAGGGATGCATGAGTTTTAAACGGCTAAAAAAAGAATTTCAAGAATCTAATTACAATTGTTACAGCTGTCTAATTGACAGATATTTCGTATTATGGACATTTTATGGGAACAAAAAAATAAAATGAACTCCACTCCACGTAATACAGAAAAAGTATTTCAGAAATTCAGCCCATTTTTTATTTATTTTTTTAAATTTAAAGCTCTTTTCATGGTTCGCATTTAGTAATTCATTTAGTAATAGTTCCAAAAGCCAATAAATCTTCAAAGTTATGTGGTAATTAAACATCACAAAAATTGGCGTCTTACGAAAAATATGTTTTATTTTTACACTTTTTTTTAATGATTTTATTTGGCTTTCGCCTGTTGAATAATTACTAATAGTTCGGAATCGACAGTAAAAAAAAAAAGAAAAAGAATTATAAACATTTAGCGTAAACAATTTTTTGTTGTTGTTGACTTAAACCTAAAACAGAATATGACATCAATCGCTGTAAATGTTTGTTTATATTTTTTTTTTAGAGCTGAGGCTTAAGTACCTACCAAATTAATTTTCATATTTTTTACCAATATAACGTTTTGTTTTTTATAAGTAAAAATTCATGCAGACATTTTGACACTCTTAACTCAGATATAATTATTGGTAACCGAAAGTTTTTTATATGCAATACATATTTAATTTTTTTTTTTTGTATTTAATCAGAAGATTGTTCATAATTTGACTTTTTAACGATTTTGTTTTTGCATATTTTCTCTTAAAGATTTTTATATGAGTGTGGACAAAACGTTTTTATGGCCACATTTAAACTTTAGTTTTATTTGCTTGCAAGCCTTTGTTGATAAACATTAGCAAAACATTTGTTAATAATTAAATTTTATAAATTTATGAGATTAATAAAAAAAACAATTGGTCTCAATATGACTTGTGATTTGTATTTCAAAGCGAGAGGAAATGAGCTCATTTTTAGACATTATTTTTTTTTTGCATTACTTTGAACACATGTGTAAAGAGGCCTAATAGAATATTAATTCAATTGATATTACTTAATTAATATATGTCTAGATCTCTAGGGCTTGCCCGGAAGCTACTATAGAAAGCTGTCAATTGAAATCTGCGATTTTCCTTGGTATATATGATAATCTGTTGTCAGCGCTATCATACATCGCATATGAAAAACTTAGAATAGGTTTTAACATTCTTTCCGGTCTATTTCATATTTATATATATATAAGCAGAGTGGATTACAATTCATTAAAAGCTTTAAGCTCAAGATAGAAATAATATGAAATTTTTTTATATTTTTTTACTATAATATTTTCAATTCAATACATTTTCTTTTCCCTTCTCAACAATATTCTTCTTATATTTTGTATAAAATATTGGCTTACAAAAGTCAAATAATGACAGCTTGTAGATGAATTCAGTGAGACAATCCATTAATTAGACTATTCACTTGTTTTGAAATCAACATTACGATGTTAAATAAAATACAAAATTCGATTTAAGCTATGAGTAAACAAAGTTACCCAAAACTTAAGTGTACTTTGTACATGTTTATCGTTTCAATGCCTCCGGAAATAATGACTAAAAGCGCAAAAATGCCCCAGGGTAAGAGATTAGGCTTTAGTAAAAAAAAATCATCTTCAAAGCTGAGGGCTATTTTGTGGCAAAAAACGAATTGTTCTTTCGAAATACTTGAATACTTACCAAATATGGTAGAGCGTCTGGTAACTAGTTTTTGAAATATGATTTTTGATGCAGTTTTAAGGATCTACTTTCAGGAATTTCTCAAGCTATATTCATTTTTAAAATTTTTACACTTAATTCATGCTTGATCATAAATGAATTTTACGAAAATATTTGCTTCGTTTTTCGAACAATTCTATCCTATATATATATATATATATATATATAAATATACTATATATACTTTTCTTCGAGAAATTTTTCTGTTAATAATTATTAGAAAATTTAATTCAGGTTTAACTAATATAAGTTTTGAACATAATCTAGTGATGGGCTTAGACTTTCAAGCAGTTTTCGTTAAATTTAGTATTTTAGTAAGAGAACAGACCGAGCGCGAAATTTTATCTTTTGAATTTCAAGAACAAAAATAGTCTGCTAGCTTTATCTACGTCTTAAATACTAATACCAAGTTTTATATGATTTTTGGAATGAGCAAACTAAAATACATCAAACGTAATAATAATATTCTTAGAAAATTTTATGAAGTAGATATTTGTTGGGCAGTGTAATATAACTAACTAAATGTAAACAGAAATATAATTATTATACACAGAAATAGAAGCATAAATAATTTTTTTTGCAAAAGTTATCAAAAATAGAAGAGTGGGATATATTCATAATAATCATCAATTACTGCATCAAATATAACCATGATTCTATTAAAATAAATTTGCCTGAAATTTAAAAATTACTAATTTATGTTTTATAATTCCTAGACGTCCCACACTTTTATTTTTCTTGTTATTCAATTGTAAATAAATCTTGAAAAACAAATTATTCCTTCTTATGTTTCCATTAAACGTTAGAACATTTATTTTTCACTTTTTAGTCAATTAATCATACTAAGCAGTCATGAAAATCTTCTTTTTTTTTTTGTTTTTAAGTTTGTTTTGTGCTATTCTACTAAACATGAGTACCAGCCTCAGGACTTATTGTCTGATAAATTAAATAAGCCAGATACAAATTTCACAGGAAAAAAAGGAATTCTTAAAATAATTTAGTTATCTAGTGTGCAATTTTAAGGGTAAAGACAAAAACAAACTATCTAATCTAACCTCCATACTTGTATCATGTAAATTAGATTGTAAATATTCACAATAGTTTTTTTTTTTTTTAAAAAAATTAAATAATTCATATTGAAGCTATATAGAATTCAAAAAATTTGCTTTGCAAACAGATTACGCATAGAAAAAATAAACAATTTAATTTCATTGAACTTATCAACCTTAAATTGTTTTAGTTTTATTTTGAATCGATTATGTGATTTTTTGGTCTCAGCATATTTGACATTGCTGACAATTGTGCTAGTTTAATATTTCATTTCATTTATAGTTCACCAAATATTTATTTGTTGTTATTTTGTATTCTTTTTGTTTATTATTTTCAATTTTATATATTTAAAATTTATAAAGGTGAAAATAATACAATTATTGATTTGTTTTTTGTTTTTGTTTCTATTTTCAGGTATGTGAAATTTTATATATTGTAAACAAAAAAATATGTGGGCACTGTACACTGACCTAATGCAGTTATTTGGACTGTTATTTTCTTTGTGTAAGTTGTGTAAGGTTAATACCCTAAATAAGGTAATTTTTTCTTTTCTTTATTGTTTACAGTCTTTAATAATGATAAAAATTCTTAAAATATTTATTTTTGGATTTTGTTTTATTGTCTACAAAGTACCAGGTTTATACAAAAATAAAAGAAGAAAGTATCACAAAAGTATGATTTAAAAAGTTCTCAAAATAGGGACGTAGTTTATTTATTTATTGATTTTTGTTAATAGAATGAGAGCATATAGATATGATTGAAAAATAATGTATTTTAATGTCTAATAGAGAAGTTTTATTTTTATATAATTAATGATTTTAAATTTTAAATTATGAAAAGTAATCAAATTTCTAATGGTCAGAATATTAGCCTAACTTTAATACTAAATAATTCTCGAAAGAAAGAGTTCGAAAAAATACTCAAAATTTCGTCTCCGTGTTGCCATAAGTTATCTAGTATTTTTTGCAAAAAACTAAGAAAAAAAACTAATTTTAAACCGGTTCTCTTCAGAACAATATTTGAAATCTTCCATACAAAATTTGAAATTCTAAGAATACTAGTTCTTCTGGTCAATTTAAACGTATTATTAGTAAGTAAAAATTCAATATTTGTCATTTGTAGTCTTGAATTTCTATATATCGAAAAAGTATCAGACAAAGGTGACAATAGAATAAAGAAAATTAAACTGGGCTTCCTTCATTCTGAACTATATATACATATATATGTAATTAAATTAAAACGAAAACAATTGCAGCTAAAATTGTAAATGTAAACAAAATTTTGTTGACTAATGAGAAAGATATCACCCCCATAATATAAGAAAAATAAGAAATTTGTTGTTTTCATGTCCTCAATATATAAAAAAATTTACCATAATTTTGTATACTTTGGGTTTACGTCAAGAACATATAAGAATAAATTCTTGAATAAAAGCCAAAAGAAATTGTTTCTCGAAGTTATTTCGAGGCTTTGTACCCATTTAAGTTGACATGATGAATCATTTAAAAAAGGTTGTTTAAATAATTATTAAATTTACACATATATATATATATATATATATATATATATATGAGAGGTTAATACTTTTAAAAATTTAGTACCCTATTTTCAAGGATATACGTCTTTTTAAATATAATAAAAGCATACATATGAATACATAAAATGTTTTATCAATGAATTCAACAATTATTTTGTTGTTTAACAGCTTACCCTCAAACTTGCTTTAATACCAAAATTAGGAAGTGATAACATAAATTTTATGTATAGCAATTGCCTAGGTTTGACCTTTGGTATAAAAATATAAAACGGGTCTTGTACTCTGAGGGGTTTATTATAAAGGTTATGACAACAGACTGGAATTATTTATATATTATGATTATGGTCATAAGAATGAATTCATTATAGCAAAAAATATTATGGAAAGAATTATTGAACTTGGTATCTTATTATCAGTTTTTTTTTCTTTTTCTTTAGAAATATTTAAACTTATTAGCATTTATTTATTTTACAGTTTCATTGAATTTAATTATAAGTATGAATAGAACTAGAATCTGATATGCTTCAATATATTTTCTATGTTAAATATCTGTAAAGTTTTTTGTATCTATATTTTTTTTTTCTTGAAAAACGCCAATATTTGAGTTTTTATTTTATTTTTCAAATATTAAATTAGGTTATTTCATTTGTTTACCAAAAACTTGTATATGTCGCTTATATTGCATTTACAGTGGCCAAATGTTCTACCATTTGCTCCATATATAAAAAAAAAAGGATTTATACTGGGCCCTAGTACATATTTCATCTTTCGAAAATTTGTTTAACTTTGTTGTTGTGAAATATACTTTACGTCATATTCAGAGTTGAACTTAACCTAACTTCCTCAATTAATCATTGCCAAATAATTGTTTAAGAACCTTTAAGGACAACAAACAATAACAAATTTTTGACAGATGAAAATTGTACTTATCCAAGAATACTAGGGTTAATATAAACACTTTTTTATGTAAGAAGCAAAAGGTAGTATTCTGGCAACTGTAAAGGTCCTATAAGTGACATTTAACTTTATCATATCTATATTCTGTAATTAACATCTTTAATTTTACAAATTATAAATTAAATTTGACATAAAAAACCATGCACAGGTACAATAAGGCAAAACTCTTAGCCTGGAGATAATATTTCAAATTAAAATTGCGGAACTACTCAAAAATTTAAGGATTAAAATGGACTAAAACTACTTCTTTCTAAATAACATCAAATATTTGTTTTCACAAAACTTAATCAACATTTAATTTTGTATTCTTATCGTAGCTATAAAATAATAGAAGAATCTTAATATCAACTGGCTTTTTTTTTTTAAAAAAAACACCTGTCGTTTATTTTTTATATATTCTACAAACAATCTTCCAGTT
The DNA here is from genome assembly GCA_947359355.1 of Acrocera orbiculus. Lineage (NCBI taxonomy): Eukaryota > Metazoa > Arthropoda > Insecta > Diptera > Acroceridae > Acrocera > Acrocera orbiculus. The sequence goes on from OX375757.1 coordinate 9,397,736, forward strand.
TTGTATTTGACTTTTATCATAAAACCGAATAAAAATTCAAGGTAAAACACTTAATTAAATTCATAAGATAATAATATACTAATTTCCATACGAAAGTGTTATTTAGTAATGCCATAAAGTTTGTTTGTTCATAACAAAATCACAACAAGAAAACTAATACCTGAAAAAAATTATTTCAAAATAATATTTCATAAGATGGTTTTTACTGTGTAGAAATTCGAAGATATATTTTTTTCTCTCAAAGTGAATTATCTTTTATTTTTGGAATCTTTATTAATGGTATTACTATTGTAAAACATTCAACTTAAATTCTTAGGACCACCGAATCCACAAATTGTTTTGATTGTAATTAATCATTAATGATTAACAAAAAATTGCATAAAAATAGCATATAAAAAAGAAAAATTTGAAACTTCTATTTTGCACAGTTTTTGTTTATTTCAAAGCACATTCAAATTAACATTTATCTAATATTTGGTCGGTTTTGCTGCAAAAAATATTATGGCTATTAGGTTCCAACTTACTGAAAACATCGTGGAGCCTTTAATATGTTGGCCTCGCCATTAGTGACTTTGTGAGCTCTATATTAGACACATCATGATGAGGGGTTTTTATAAATTTAATTCTAAATTGAATTAACAGCTTATTAGGCTATAATTCCCGTAGACTTAGGCCCCTCCAAACTATCAAAATATGTTTTTGACTTTGAATTTTGACCCGCTTTCATTCATTTACGGGGGCATTCTTCAGGGACTTTGCAAAAACCTTTTTCTTACACTGATCGTTAGTTAGGCTATGACTTTAGGTTGCACTATGAATGGAATTAGGCGATTATGAAAAAGTAAAATGCTCTGACACTTACATATAGAGAAATTGGTGTATTGCGATAAATGAAGTCTTATCCAGATTGATATGCGAATATTTTTATCTGTCCACTGTCTCTTCCTTCTGACGTTATGATAAATAATTCATTTTTCGTCACCTGTTACGAAACGATCTAAAAATGACTCTCTTTTGAAGCATGATAAAATAAAAGTGAAAGTTTTTATTCGCTGTTAGCAATTGGCATCGAATAGTTAATGCGGTGCCCACTTTCCAAGCCTGGATACTTTTTCCAATCTCCTTTAAATGCCGAAATATTATTTTTTGAAATGAATCCACATCCTTTCTATGATCTGACCCACTGTTAATTGTGGTTTTGATTCCACAACACATTTAAGAATCTTTAATTTGAAATATGCAAAAAATTATAGACCTACCTGATATATTAAGTACCTTTACAATTGTCTTATGTCAAAGGTACAAATCACTACCAATTCAATATGGACTTAGCCAAAACTGAAAATACAAACTGGTTACAATTGTAAAACCAAATCATAAAAATAATTAAAGGGGAATTGTACTTTTGGCCTAGGCCAAGTAGAAAGGTTGAAAAAATCCTGTGAAAATGTTATAATTTCCGCATTATAATTAACATTAATCTAATCGCAATAAAGTGTTTATTTCAATTGTTTTTACTACCAAGACTTCAACAGATTTTAAGAGAATTATTTAACATTGATCCGAGTGATCCTCATCTTAAAAATCTTTAGCTTTGAGTACAAAATTTTTTTGACACTGAAGAAATTCTAAAATAAATTTCCTTTATTTACTTGTGTAGCCTTTGAGCGATTTAGCAGTTAAGAATCATAAACGAAACTATAAAAATTTATCGTGTAGTTAATGCAAACGATCAAAATTTTTTAATGATCCAAAAATAATATCAATGATTTAAAAAAACGTATAATTTAAAAAAGAAATTTAAACCATGTGAGACTGGATTTTTAATTTAAACAAAAAAAATAATCATCGTTAGTGAATCTCAAAAATTGGTTTAAATAATTTTCCGAAGTTTGCTGTAAAGTACATGATATCAAGAAAATATTTCTGAGGATAATTCGTTTAAAAAAAAAATTTGTAGAATTGTATTTGTCTGAGAAGATAATATAGCACAATTTTTTGACAATGCTACTAATTTAGCATGTCTAAATGCCAAATATCATTTTTTTAAAGCAAATACCACAGTAAAGAAATGCCTAATCGGTGAGCTCTTCATGCATAAATTCAACATTGGATTATGGTGAAAAGTGGACTTAATAGTTTTATCAGTTTTATTTTCATGCAAAAAAAGTCTGCAAAAATATTGCAGATTTATTGTAGATTTATTGCAGACATTTTGAATTCACTTTGTCATCAAAGAAGAACTACTTTTCAGTCATAACATGTAAATTTTATATATCATCAATTTTTGCCATTATTTCCAACTACTAAAATACGTCGGTGCTGGATTATTAAGGAATCCATGACTAAATATGCCATAGTTTTTACTTAAAATATGTCAAAACCAAAGTTCATGACATTTGTTATTTGATAAGAAATCAATAGTTCCAAATAAACTCTGTAGTAGTTTTTATTGGATTATATAAAGATTTTTGGAATGGAGAAATTTTTAATGAAAATGAATTTTTGTATGAAAAGTGTTAACGCTGCAACAAACATGTCTGTATTATCCTTTTGACTAACATTTACATAACTTAAAAAGTATGGCTTCTTTTAAATTCAAATTTTCATAAATTTTAATTTAAAAAATTTTAGTTTTCTTTTTGTTTTGATCTTTTAAAATTACCTCAAGCAGGAATTTTTCAAACTTTAATTTTACTTTTTTAAATTCTTGTTATTTTATATGAATTTTTTTTTTGAAAAAAATGTAAAACTCATGTTAAGCCAGTTATAAAAGTTTCCCTCTATAAAAAAAAAGCGAAACAATATCCTCACTTTCACTTAACAGGACACGTGTTAGTTAGGCTCACAAACATATTATTGTATTTGAAATATATATTTAACTTTTGTTCATGCATCATGTCAACATGACGGAAAGTGATTTCTTTGTCCCATATTTTTGTTGATGTGGTTTTTTTTTGTTTTGTTCTTGTTTAATGCGCAAACTCTTAAAAAATAAAACAATTTATACTATCCTAGCAATCTACGCGTACAAAAAAAAATCGATTTATTTGCAATTATTACATATACATACAGAGAGCTATAGTCCTAAAGAATAAAATAGTTAAATAGATTTTAAAGAGGATAATTCAAAGAGCCAAAAAACAAAGAAAAAATTTGCATACTTTTTAGAAATAATGTTACTATGAACCTCCTTTAGGAAATAAAAGTTTCATAGGAAGAAACCATAAAAACAATTTTATAAGAAAGAAAACGGGAAAATAAAGCTTTCCTGAAATTTCTTTTTATGTAAATGTAATCAGAGTATGCGCATACGTTAAAAAATAGAATTTTCAGTTATTTACGTTCAAAATCATACATCATACAATTTTATTATTTATTTTTGTTTTTTTTATCTATTTTTAAAGGAAAACCTAAAAACCAGAAAAGATATATAAATATTTGAAAATAGAAAAGCAACAAGCATGAAAATAATTTCTTATTTATTGCAATAATAAGCGACTTTTTTCTTACATGATATTGTATAAAAATTTAATTTTCTTCAATTCAATATAAATTTTTATAGTGTTTTGTTTCCATTTCCACCTAACACTCTTGTATATATGTGTATAAAAATTTGTTTATGACTGGTGTAGTATACGCGCGCTTTTCATTTTCACCCAGCTCAGCAGCAAGACTGCAATTTTCCTCTCTTTTTATGTGTATAGGATTGTTTTTATTGATGCAAGCCCATCCAGTTTGTTGGGAATCAGGGAAAACTTATTTAGTAAACTTAATTTGCTATACTACATATAACTTGTAAAGTGTTTAGTTAAAGATTTAAATAGATCTAAAGGAAATTAATGAAATAAAACTTTTTGTTAAATTTATAACGAAATTTGTTTGTTTTCTTATAAAAAAAAAAGAAATAAAATTTTATTAAGGCTTCCTCCATTTTGTATGAATATTAGTATACTTCATCTTTGTTTTGTGTTTGTTGTTATAAAAAAATGATTTTACTTCTTTAATATATTGCCTGAAAAATTATTTTCAAATAAATAGTGGTGGTTCAATAAAGTTTTTTTTGTAGTATTTTTAAGCAAGTGCTAAAAATTATTTTGGTGATGTCATTTGAAAGCAATAAAATATAAATTGCTTTCATTGGAAATTTTTTAATTGTATGGAATATTGTGTTTGTGCCCAATTTCTTCTAATATTTATTCTGTATTTATAAGAGTGAAACTTATTTTTTTATTTTAAATTTTATAGTAGAATCTCGTTCTGTTTTATTTAGAAATTTTAACTGGATATTTAATACAAAATAACTGGGTTAGTACTGTTCTTCAAGAATGCTTCCAATCCCAAAATAATATTTTTTAAATATATTTTATGTGCTATAGTTGTCTTAAATTGATTACTTTTGTATTTTATATTAAAAATGTTCCTTGTTAAAATAAAGATACACTGCATAATTCTTTGAATTGAAATTTGTTACGAATATTTTTTTTATAAAATCGCCATTTTGTCAAAAATTAAAAAAGAATGTTAATTTAATTTAAAGTACTTCAATTTCAACGGTATTCATTTAAAAGTTGCACAATACTATTATTATTTTTAAAAAATTTATGAATAAAATTTCAATATTTTTAAAAGTTTTTTAACGGAAATTTTTAAATAACTAACAATGAACATTTGATTCAAATTAAAATCTCCAATAACAATAAAATAAGCCTCTTTAATAATAAATTTTTCCTAAAGTTTTAGGAAGAAATACTTTCCAACATCATAAAAATGTTTTTTTAAACTGTTGCTTGTCAAAGATTTTCGAGAGATTATAGAAAAATTATTCAAATACCTAGAACTAATCTTTGACAACTTTGACAGATTATTCTAAATGATTTTATTCTTAAAAATTCACTAAAGAAATATATTTTCTATAATATTTCGCGTTTAAACGTCAAAACAATTGCAATTTTATACAAAATCTTATAGATTTTCGCAAGTAGTGCATTATCAATGACCAAAATGGTAATGTTGAATTAATTATGTTTCAATTTTTGTATCCAGGATTTCCAGGAGATTACTAAAGTATTGATTAGCGATTTCAAAGATTATTAAAAATCTCATAGCAGTACGGAGCGGATATTTTGAGGAATTTTTCGAACTCTCTTTTCCAAGAATCATTAGATCACAAATAATTGTGGAAATTAGGTTAAATCCGTCTGTGAATATGATTCAAAACACTTTCTATAACAACCAACAATTAAACCAATTTAAGTACTTTAGCATTATCAATCTTCCAGTGAAAATGTACTGAACCTGAATTTATACTGAAAAGTCTACAAAATTTATAACTTTTTGTCACTAGTATAAAATTAGTCGAAAAATAAGAAGCCTTTTTAGCCGTACAACCATCACAACATAAAAAAAGTTTATGAAGGAATTTTCTTACAAACTTAAAGTTAATGTTTTCAGTGGATTCTAACTAGCATTCCTTAATTTTAATAACTTTGACCTTATTTCCTAAATTTTTATTTTATATCGCATATTTAATTTAACCATAAAAATATTTTCCTTAGTTTTGAATTTAAAAATATCAAATCTGGCAAATAAAGTTGATTTTGCCACAGTATCGGTGAATCTCAAAAACATTTTTTTGGAAAGACAGTGAGTTTTTCATAATCAAAAAGAATTTTTCTTATTCTTTTAATCAGGCCTTTTTTAATATATTTTTAAATCTAGCTAGGTGAAAGGGTTATTATAATAATCCAAGCTTAATTTTTTAAACCAGTTTAAAGGTAATCGGCCAGAAAAATTACTTGACATTAAAAAAACGGGATTCTAACTCTCTTTTTTTTTTATAGATTTGTGATTTCTAGCGTAAATGAAGTTTTTAGTATTTTACTACCACGTTTAAGTTCAACAACCCATATTTCTAACCCATAGTTCTAACTGAAAATAAAGAATCTTTATACTCTTTTAACAATAGATTATAATTTTGTTACAAAATACTTTTCAACTTTGAAAAACAAATATACGAATAAGTTGGCAAATCTGCAAGAAACTTGGCGCATTTTTATCCAATCATAGAACCATTTTTTATAAAAATAAAATCACAAATGCTGTAATTTATTTTCAAACAAGAAAACTTTTTAAAGAAGCTAACAGATCCTCATGTAAAATTTTCATGGCTCTTGTCAATGTTTGTATGAGAAATTGTATAATTTTTCAGTATGTTTAAAATTGGGAAATAAATCTCCTCTCGGACATTTATAAAATAGCACTAATAGTGCGTTCAAACTAGCAAAAAACTAACCTTTGTTTTGTATATTAAAAAAAAGGATTTTCGCTCAACTTTAGTATTTGTTAGATTAGTAATCTTCATTTGTACAATAGTTTTTTATTTGTTTGTTGTTGCTAAAAGCGTTTTGCACGATATTTAACCTAATTTCCAACTGTTTTCGAAAAAGACACTTCCAACAATTATTAAGAATTTCCCTTTTGTACTATTATGAATTTTTTATTACTCTCTTAAAATACTAAAGAAAAATATTAATCTTAAATTTATTCATTGTAGCAAACACTTTTGAATAGATTTTGGTGTGACGTCATTTTTATGACGTCAAATTGAATAAAGTTAGCAAATTCCGTCCATACTGTAGATCAGTGGTACGCAAAATATTTTCACTGCCTCTTTCCCTCTTTCGTAAAATTAAAGGTCTATTTTCATATTACCTGATACTTGTTGAAGAAAAGTCTTATATTTTTTAAATAATAAATAAATTTGTGAGTTTTTGGCGGCCTCTTAGGGAGTCGCGACCCACAGTTTGCGCACCGCTGCTGTAGATAATTGATTTCTTCTTGCAGGCTGACGGTATTTTAGTTTTTGTTTTATTTATTATTTGACTTATTTTAACCAATTTTTGGCTGAAAAAAATTAACAAAGCTCCAAAGAGAAAATTTAAAGTTTAGTTCCATATGAACAAAATTTTCTTCACTGATAACATTAAGAAGAAATAAAAAGAACAGGAACAGCATAAAGAAATTAAAAGCACAATAAATACTCGTCAGTTTTAACGTGATGTCACTCTGTTCTCTTTTTGTAACTGTTTGCTACAATGAATGTGTGAGTAATCAGGGAATAATGCATGACTTTTAATATGGGAATAACATTTCGAGCTTGATACATTTCATAAAATATTATTTTCAATTTCAATAGGATTTGATAAAAAATTAGAAAGTTTGCTATTAATTGCAAAATAAAACGAGGTCACAATAAATTTTCTGTTGATTTTATCGTGTAGGTAAATTTTTTAAAAACAGAAATAAAGTAGTTAATTATAAAATATAAATAAAAACGATATAAATTAAAAAATCATTTGATAATATATCAATTTTTACACCCATGTGTCAAAATTAAATTTAATAATAGAAATTCTAAGTGGACCAGAATAGGTTCCTTCAAACTACTAATCAAAGGCGTTTAATTAAAAACTGCCAAAGTAAAATTGTAATTAACTTAATCGACCTTATTGCTGGTTTAACCTTGATAATAATTACAACTAATGACTACTTATGCATAAATATTTAGTAATATAAATAATATATTTAATAATTTTTGACACATATATCCTCTTAAGTTGCATATAATTTTATTTCAAGCGGTTAATATTAACAAATTAAAAAAACCGATAAGTAATAACAATTTTATTCTTTATTTATACTCGAACACAACATTCTAATGGATTCGTGACCCCCTTTTTAGTAAGTTTGCGCGTGTAAATATATATTTATATATATTAGCTAGCAGTGAAACAAATCATGTTTACTTGTGTTTTTCGATTTTATGCTATATTTCCGCAAATTTGCAAAAATATCTATTCTTGGATGATAGTCTGAGTTTTTGTTGTTACTTAAAGAAAATGGCAAATTGTTGTAGAAAATTTGAAAACAATTTTAAAAGGTTTTATTATGCAAATTTAATTAAAAACATAGCATTTATTGCGAGTAAATAAAGCGTTATTTTTTGAATATATCAATATTGAAATTGGAAATGTTTTTTGGAAATGAATCAGCAATATAGTCTTCTTTAATATGAAGAGAATCAGTCAAACGCTTTTCAAGTATTCATATTTCTTTATTAAAGAAGGATAGTTACTCTAATTCTATTTAACCTTAAAATTCCTCTTGAATTTTCAAACAGTCCTCAATAGTCACTGATTGCGAGATTTTGAAAATAATCAAAATTTCAAATTATTCAATTTTGCTATCAACAAAATAAACTTGTGGCACTTTTGATCGAACCTCAACAATATCTATCAAATTAGCAAACTATTTTATGCCGAAAATTCTTTATATTCTACTTAACAGAAGCGACAACGAATCAGAAAAAAGTTTTTTAAGTAAAATATAAAAGAAAAACTTTATTGATAGCAAAATGATCTCGATCAGTTTTATTTACGATCAGCGAAAAAGACTTTATATGAACGAAATTTAAGTCTAACAAAACTAACAAAAATTGCTAAAATTGCCAAAAATTGATGGGGAAGTGTTGTCATAACATTTCAAAGAAATTTTTTCCTTTTATAAAGTAATTCTAAATTATTAAATAAAACATGTTCCTTTCCATTTTCTACAAAAAAGCATAACAATGCCACACTAAAGTCTGAATCTCGTTTCTATACGATATACTATGTTTCTTTCTAACATATATGACACTTTGTTACCAAACAGATGATTGTAAACGAATTGCAGGATAAATTAAGATCATGCAAATGAATGTTAGCATCTTGTACCTGATGTTATCGAACAAAATACGATAATATACTCTTTCACGAAATTCGACATCTTTTAGATAAGTTAAATAGCATTGGGGCACATCGGCCTTAATCTTTAGTCCTTAACAAACCTTATTAAATAGTGCGTTTTCATTGGAATATTTCTAATGTTGAATTACTAAAATTGGCCCCTAATAAAAAAATGATGTTTCTCCTGAACTTTAGCGATTCAAAGATTAGTAATCGTTATCTGTGAAATTTTTTTTTAATGTTTATTGTTGTAAAATGTGTTTAACATCATATTCCCAGTCAGATTTAGTCTAATTTTTGCAATTAATCTTTATCAAATAATTCTCGAAAGAAAGAGTTCGAAAAATTACTCAAAATTTTCCTCTTGTACTGTCATAATTTTTTAGGTAATCTTTAAACTTTAATAATCTCATACAAAATTTGAAACATTACTAGTTTAGCCACGCATAATGTGCTATAAAAGAAGCGTTTAAGCGACTTATCGATGTCATACATTCCAATAACAAATATTGATAATTTTCGTAAAAATTAAAGAAGTTGATATACACTTAATTGTATGAAGTTAAGTCCTCTGATTCTGCTTTGGAATCTTATTGAATTCGTATCGATATTTGGCTAAAAGCCTTTTTTTCTTATAATACCATGTAATCAAAAATATTAACTGATGCCTTTTAGTTAGTTTGTAATATTAAGAAAAACATTATTCAAATTATAGGCCTTAGAATTCTAGTCTTGTGAAAACCCTTTTAAGAAAAAAAAACAAACTTTTTTATCTAGAGTGTTCATCAAACTTGAAGTACAAAAAATTAAAAGAAAAAGCAAACAACTTTAATTATTCAAAAAACATAAATTTATACAAATTTTTAAATCTTTAGTTGTTTATAATTAATGAACCTAACGTGTTAATCATAAAAAGTGTTAACTAATTTTATACGATAAAGAAATTGAAGAACAAAACAAACAAATAACAAAAGTGCACTGATAATAAAAAAAAAATTGATTTTTTTATTTTTTACTTTAGAATTAATTGGAATGAAATCTATGTATTTTATTATTGTATTTTTCTTTAATTATAATTTCAATGGACATAACGTGGTGAAATATGAGTATCATTGCTACCGCAGGTGAACCAAATAGCTGTCAAAATTTTTCATCGAATTCGTCAACAGGTTCAAGCTCACATGTTGCTGTGCATGCTGAAATTAATCCCAGAATATTGTCTGCTATAAGTGACGAACCAAATTCAAATAAACGATCGGTTACAGGTGGTATTAGATATGTTCTTGGTAATCAAAACTATACAAAACAAATACTTCCGATTTTAAAACCAGATAACTTATTAAATGACACTGGACTCTTTACATTGTATTGCTTTGTAAAAAATTTTATCGGGTAAGTGACTTTGATTCGTTTCTTGATTTTGTTTTTGGGTAATTTGATATTTAATCATATTACTGCATATTTAGAATGTACTTTTATGTCATGTATTTTGTAATATAAGAATATATTTTAAATAAAAATAGCAAAGTTTTGCAAAGTTTAATGCGTGGCTGGCATGCGTTATTATCTATAAAAAATTAAGGAATATACTTTACGTTAAATAAACAAAAGTGTTATTAGTTTTTATTAATTTGAATTCATGATTTGAATGCAATTTAAACTTGATTTTGGGAAAAACATGGATTTTCTGAAGTTGAATATTATCTAAAAATGTATGGAAGGCTTGAAATCATAGCAGTAGCAAAGAAAAAAATTTGTTGAAATTGTTCACTCCACTTACGTCTTTATTCTAATTAATAGTGTTTACTTGTCTATTTCGAAATAAAGCCAGCCATAAAATTACGATAATGATACTCAAAATATTATATTAAAGTAAAACATATTCTTAATTCCAATAAAAAAAAAACATAATAATTTAATAAATGATAAATAAAAAATTAACTAAATTTCTTTTACTATTTCCCAGTAGGGAAAGTAGCTCTACTTCATCAATGGCAGTGAGCTGCTTTCCAGTCAGAATGTCTGCTTCCTCGGCGAAAGTTAACAAATGGCCGCAAAACTCGCCGGCATGAAAGTATGACTGAAAAGTAGCTATGATGGCTACTTTCTGCATGCTGCAATAATGAATATTTCACTAGTGAACTTTCCGACATGATTTACGTATGAATTCATGCATGAGAAACTCACTGATGACTAATTTTCCTACTGGATTTTGTCTTTCCTGTGTTTTATATATGTTTCAATTCTGCGAGCATTGCTTTTTTATACAATGTTTCACTATATTCTGAAAAAGTTCGTTTTTCCAGCCATACGTTTTTGGTTAATTTTGTTGTTGTTGGAATTTATCACAAATTTTATGGTTTGACAAGGTCGCTTGTCCTCAGTAAAGTATATAGTTTACTTTTGTGTGTTTATTTCTCGAAAATATGACAAGAAAACTGTTTTCTTATAATACTGTTGGATGTTAATTATACAAAATATAGCAGCTCGAATTTCCCTCCTCTCATTGCATTTTTTATCGTAATTTTAGAGCGGTGTCAAACAGTTTTTTTCTATAAAACAATATTTTTATTATAATTAATAATGCCTAAATGACAATTTTTTATCTCTGTTATACCAGTAAAATGGAAAATTTAGATGGGGGGTGATGGTGAGATTTGTATTCCCCACATTCACAACATCTTGGAAATAAAAACGAGAAGTGTAAAAGAGCAGAGGGAATGTAGCCACCTTTAAACGTTAAGAAAAATCCCAAATCAAACTGGATTCTCGGACAGAGTTGTTTTTATAGCTTTTATTACTAAAAATTAACGCACACTTCAATGTCTCTACATGTAAATAACTTGAAATTAGACTCATACATCATCGTGTGCGATCAAATAGAAAAACTGCTACCAAAAACTTGCATACACCCCCAATAGGTTCCACTTAAAGTTGGCAGTAACGAGAATTAAAACGAGTATGAATATTTGCTTGATGTTTTTTTATGCTCTAATCCATGGGTGTCAAACTCGGGGCCCGCGGGCTGCATGCGGCCCACAATCAGTATTTCTGTGAGCCGCCAATATGTTTAGCCTAATGTTCCTACCCAAGAAAAATTTCGTTAAAGTAGTTCAATGAAACTATTTTTTACTAATAGCCAAAAAAAATTTAACACTATGGTTCACACTCGGTACTAAATACATTTTTAGTACTTTAAAGTAAATTTTATGTCTAAATTTAAGCTCAATCTGATGCCTAAGACTGCCTACAGAGTGCCATCTTACAGCCTGGCTAACATCGATTCCCATTCCGATTATCTAATCTTTGGTAGGCTGGCATTGAAAACACTTTGATAATATTTCTATTTGTTTGCCAATAACGACTTTATAGTCTTCTGTATCGGAATCGGTGGCAGCTAACTCGACTGTAAGCCTGCACTCTGTGACCAACCTAAGAGTTTTTTTGAAAACACACACAAATTATTCCTGTTTTTTATACACCTATGATACACGCTCTAAAAAGTATTTTAAAAAAATATTTTGCATATTAAATTTAATTATTTATTTTCTAATCTAATATCATAGAAAATTTTTCATCAATTTTAAATTCTATGCAAATATTTTGTAATTTCTATGATTTTCAGATCTCTTAAGCAGCAAAAAAATTAAACTAATAAATAAAATAAATATTTTTTTAAATTATTTCCTGATTACAAAACATTCAATCTAAAAAAAATTTCAACAATGATTGTCGTAAATTGTCAAAGCAATTATCGTGCCAAATGATACATTGAAGGTTTTTCATTGCATGTGCATCACTTGAAATTAATTTACTGTTTGATATGTGCCGTTTTTATCCCTCATTTAAGTATAGAAAATTATTTGCTTGATTGTGTCACCTTGATAAAATTTCTATACTTTATTTATATTTTTTTTTGTTAATTTTTTTGGCTTTGATATTGAATTTTAACAGAAAAAATTTTTAATTAAATTAAACCTCGAAATTATCATATCATAAATTTCTAAATATTATTAGCTGTAGACTAAATTTCAAGTCTGGAATTGAGTGTCTATATTTTTAATCTTTGTAAATAAAATACTCAGGAATTATTATCAAATTGACAATGTTTTTGCGCTACATTTAATTTTTTTTTGTTTTTGGTTTTTTTTGAACTGATGCTGTAAATTTTATAGAAATTATGTAAGAAAAGAATTTGTTTTTTATAGACCTATATTTATTCTGCTTTTTCTTTATTTCAAAAATTCTGGTAATGTCACATAATATTTGCTTATTTTTAATTTTGTTCTTAAATACTTTAAAAAATGTATGATATTCATATATCTTAAAAAAATAGAAGCCATAATCATCTTTTCACCTGATATCTGTGGCTTTATTTATTTAAAAACACTTTTTTGGTTTCTGCGCAGTTATTTTGCCAGCAGTTGAAGTTTAAATTTTTATGTAGCTCTTTAATAAATCCAAACAGTATTTTAAACAATGCACCTTTTACTGCTTATGAATCCACTACCTTAACCTTTTTTATGGCTTTACATTCATACAAAATAAAAGTCATCACAAAAAATTGAAATGACTCTCACCAAAATTATTTATAGATTTTCTTATAAACGATGAACCTTTTTGTCTTGCATCACTGCAGTTTCTTTCAATGATGCTACATTCTTAGCATTTTGAAAGAAAACAAAAGAAGGTATAACCTTAAAATATTAGTATAGATTGTCTGTGTGTGTTATGAAACAAATATGGCAGCATAATACGACTATTACGAGTAATAAAATACCCTAAAAGTAGTCGAAGATTACTTTCAAAAAATGATCAATCTTTCTTTAGTTGTTTTAAAATCGTATCCATGCAAAACTTTAACCTTGGCTCTTGTGAATACTCTTTCAAAGTTCATTTCTGGAATAAAAACTCGTAATTAAACTTTAAAATTGAGGAACTATGATTTGAAAAATTTAAAAAGCAAAAGTAAATTCCTACCTTGCATCTTAAAAACAGAAGTTGAATTCATTTCTTAGCAAAATTAAAACAAATTCCTTAACATTACAAATTCCTTGAAAATGAAAAAAGCCAAAACGTAGACACAAGCAAAATTTCACACCGGAATATCCCGTGACGAAAAGCCAAAATGATTTTCTGTCTACAATTTTTCCTTGGCTAAACATAACTAGTCTATATTAGACAACAATTTTCCTTATAGATTGTAAATTCTTCATTACTATTTGTAGTATTTTTGTTCCTCTACAAAATAAAACTGTTTTTTTTTTTATTCTCCCTTTTATTTGCAAAAATCGAAATATTATGAAGCTCTTAAGGACCAATAAAAGAGGATTTATTCATAAGACGTGTATTTAACCATCATTGAAATTGAAAATCAAAATTTTTTTACCTAATCTTTTTATAACAAAGATTACCTAATCGGTGCTAAAGCTTTTAAATTCCTTTCTAGTTGTGCTTTTAATATTTCTACAATTTCTACCGTCGCATAAACTTATATACATATATTATATAAAAGTAAAGTTTGTTCCAGGATGAAGATTAAAAACTTTGAGGCTAAGGGATTGATTGAATTTCAACGAAAAAAAATCAAAAAAAGTGAGGATCTGAGTTTTTTCGTTTTTGAGTTACATCGTTTTGAATTTTCCAAATTTCGTTTTTCTCTCATAAAATAGTTCACTTATATCCCTTTAGATAAAGCAATTATAGCTTGAAATTATATTGCCTTCTAATTAAAATTCAATTTAATTAATTTCATTTTGTTTTTGCATGGAAATCTTTTGGATAATATAGCAGAAAAAGTAATTTATGATCACACTATTTTAAACCACACTAGAAAATGCCGCAACTGTCTTACATCAATTTTTATGTTGGATTGTAAAATTGTTATTGATTTTCATTATAAAATTTGTTATAAAATCCGACAGATGGTCGGATCAGTTTTCAAACTAATAATACTAAATATTAATAAGTCATAAAATTAAAAATAAAGAAAAATAATTTTTACATTGGTTTTACATCGGTAGGAAAGGAACAGTTAATGTCTTTAATGATTTTAAAGTCTTAAAGGATTAGGGATTTGTAAAATTATTATATTTGATTTTAAAACAAAAATATACTTTCACTAAATTTCTTTCTGATTTGATTTTAAGTAAAATTACTTTTTATGAATAATTATTGATGTTACATTTATTCAATAATCTTGTCACGTACTTAAAGTCACGTTATGAAAAAACAAGCTCTTACTAAACTTTAATTGCTTTTACCACGTTTCATATGTTAAATTTCATTATTGTCTTTCATTCGTCTTAGACAAAATTTATTTTTAGGCGTTTAATACTGACATGATTTGCAATTTTCTTATTTATGTACCCTGTAAATTGTTAGTTTTCAAATAAATACATTTATTATTTATTATTCACTTTTAGATTTGTTAAAATGTAATTGCAATGAATGCACGTTTTTCAAAGTTAATCCCTGACTTCTTTTTATATTTTATTCAAGAGGAGAAAGTTAGTATTTAAATTATAAATAAGGAAATTTTTAATATGAAAAATATGGAAGTAAAATTACTTTAAGGGGGTATTCTGGTCTAGAGACATGAATTTTAGGTACTTTTTGAGGAGTAATAAAAAAAACAAACATTATTTTTAGTATTTGTTATTTTGTATAATATTTATTGATACCTAAACAATACCCACAAAAAAAAACTGAAAAAATTCAAAAAGTTACAGGCTGATGATGGTGCTCGATGGTCGCCACGATTTGAACCCTCTGAGTAATCTGAAGTAAAAAAAAAAAAAGTGAATAATTAATTTAGATGAGTACCGCTATGGCAAGAACAAGGATAATTTCGTGAAGCTATGGCTGTTTGAAGTCAAGAGACGTGTTTTTTATCACTTTTTTTACGTTTCCGAATTTTTTTAAAATAGTAAAAATTGAAATTTTTTAATAATCCTAGTTCCTGCGATAGAGAAGTGTATTGAAAGACTCACACCAATTTTCAAATAAATTGGTTTAGCGGAACTTGAGAAATCATGACAGCCGCTACGGAAAAAGTAGTTTCGAGAAAAACGCCTTCAAAGTTTCGGATAAAGTTAGGCGCAGTATGAGCCATACGTCCCTAAAACAGCTATATCTCCAAAAATAATTTGAATTATGAAAAATCCTTTTAGGAGCGTTTTCTTAAAGGCTTATGCTTTGAAAATATGAAAAAAAAACCGATTTTTCCAAATTTCTAGGCAAGAATTACCCCCTTAATACTTCATCAACGAGACTGATATCGTTAAGTGAGGTTGAGGTATTTAAATTTTTTGTTTATTTTTTTAAATTAATGTATAACATCGATCGGAACAAAATTACTGAAGTTATGGGTATTTGAGCTCTTTTTAGGGGAAAATCGGTATTTTGGCTGTCAAAGGCTACCAAACATTGAGAAATCAAAAAAAAAAAAAACCAGTTAAAACGCACTTTTTTTTGAAAAATTCTAAACATTATTGATTATTATACTTGAATACTTGAATAACTAGTATTGCAATGAGTTCCATAGTCATACTTATTCAGGAATGTTATTGTTTATACCAAACAAAAATTTTTAATGAAAATTGCAAGTTATAATTTATTGTGATAATTAAATAAAAATTTATTTAAAAGTATAAATTTTTTTGGAATAATCATAACATAATTCAATAATTATTTAAAAAATAATGAATAGATGGCTGATAAAAATGCGATTAAAGCATAATTTTTGGTTTTCCCAAAGTATTATTCAGTCTTTTTAAATTCTTTTCACACTCAGATTTAACCTCATAATCACAATCAATCACAGTCAAGCGATTCTCGAAAAACAGTTCAAAAAATGATTAAAAATTTCCCCTTTGTATTTATTTAAGGATAAAGAAGTCATTTGGTCAAAAGTTTATTTATGAATTATTATTCAATAAGAACAAAACTTTCTCAACTTAAATTAAAAATTATCAAAATAGTTTATAAACTCCACAGTAATATATTTCTCTGTTTAAAAGCATCAAACATCTTCTAACTTTAAACTTTTTAAGTTTCTAATAATAACTGTTAAATTTCGGTTAAACGCTCTCGATATATAATAATATAAAAACATTATAAAACTGGGCTAGCAAAATGCAAAATTCAATCATGAACAAAAGTCAAAAATTAGAAAAACCATATCTTATCAATATTAAAAATAATTTTTATAAAAAATATTTTAATATTAATGCGAAGACGTATTATACCCAAAAATTCCATTTATATTGTTGTTGTAGAATCATAGCCAAAATTCAAGGCCCTAAGCTTTTAAGCTGTTGCCTATTACAAATTTTTAGTGTAGTAAAAGTTGCTCGATCGTATATGATCAGATGAAGTTCAGTGCTCTTAATAAATCGATAATAGTTTATTTTTTAGATATCTAAACTTTTTTTGTTTTTATTAACTTTATTTTTGAATTATATTAAACTAATGAAATCAATTTTGTGTGCATAGTATATAAACATTTTATTAGTGGTTGTTAAAAAAATATCACAAATAATTACGAAAGTATTTTAGTCAAAGAAGAAAAACAAAAATATATTATCTAATTCGTAAGTGATATTTTAAAAATTTTTAATGTATACCAGTATGGGTCTTGCACAAAAGGATATACGAAAAGTTAAAAATATATTTAATCGGCAAAATTTTAATCCTAATAATGACCACACCCAAAATCAATATCAACACTTCGGCTTGTATAGTTTTACAAATTGTTCTAAAAAGGAGGTCAAGGCCAATCTACAACGAAAAATCATAAGAATGTTTAGTGATAGGTAAGCTCCTGTACTTTAAGATATTATACTTAAAAATAATTTTCATATATTTTAGTTTATTCATTTTTGTTCACTTTTTTTTCTAAAGGTAAAATACGTTTGTTATTGATTTTCATCTTTTTTTTTTTTCTTTTCAAGTAAATATTATTTATGTTTATATTTGAAACATAAATAGAAATGAACGCTTGTTAAACTGGACACGTAGAATGCTATTACACGTGTTAGTTACTAATGCCAACATATATGACGCAAGGGCTAAACAGATTTGATATTTTTAAAAGTCAAACCATTTTACGATAGACAAAATATGTTTTTACATATATATTAAACTTAATGCTATAAAAAATGTTGTTTACTTAAAGAACTTTCCATTCTGTGGATCAAAAATCGCTTAATGTGTTTTGTTATTTATGTATTATTTTTTCAGAATGTTTTTACATAAGAAAAATTTTTATTAAATTAATGAAAATTATAAAATATTATTAATTTAGTTTTTTCGTAGTAAAAATTAAAAAAATAAAAAATAATAAATTCCTGAATAATTTTAATAAAAAGGTAAAATATCTCAAAATATGAGTATGAGAAAGAAGAAGAGCTGTGAAGTGTCAAATTTTTTAACTGTCTGTTTACGTTTTTAAGAGTTTTAGGTTAGATTTTTAGGGAAATTAAAGTTAAAATTTTTTTTAAAACTGCAGTGGATTTGGATTCAGGGGGTCAGTTGTCTTGCTTATAAGTGACTATTGTACACTTAATCATTCTTCGTAAATTTTTATATCCACCTTGTCCCGGATTACAATTCCTTTAGACAACCGGAATGTTTAGTATCATTTGTGCCGGTATACCAATGTTTCAATTCAATAAATTTCAGGAAATTCCTACTTTTGACAGGATAATGTAGTCTTAAATCATTTCAAGCTGTTTCTAAGCTTAAACAACGTTTTTTCTGATTGAAAAAATATGTTTAACTTTTATTTTCCCATTATTTCAAAGACAGTATATTTAGAGTAACTTAAGGAAGTGTATTTTAATTATAAATTATTAAAATGACCAAAAAAATTTGGAGTTTCATTGTTGCAGGGTTGACGCTTTCTAAAAATAATATAAATTTATTGTTCGACTTGTGCCAAGTCCTGGGATATTTTGAAACCGCGTGTTTTAAACACAAGTTTAAAACAAATCAAAAAATTAATACCAATTTATTTTTACACAATTTTTCTGCAATAAATTAAAAATAAAAATGAGACACACATTTTGAAAATTAATAAATACAAAAAAAAGCAAATTTGCAATTCATTCAAATATTATTATTTTGAATTTGCTCAAACCCAAAATTAAGACCCTATTGATAAATAAATTAAGTTTTTTTTGGTAAAAAATTAAAAATCAAATTTGAACAGCAAGTTATTCTACATACTTTTATTGGCCCATTGAAAAAAATTTACAAAACCTGCTTTCTAAATAGAAAAAGAACAAATCAGATACGGGGAGTTAGAAATAGTATTAATGCAAAAATTTTGCAAAAATAATCATGTGGAAATTCAGACCTAATTAAAAAACAACACAAAAAAGAATAAAAAATCTCGAGCACGCTAAAAAAACATGCTGATAAATTTGTAGGCTAGAGAAATATTTTTCTTTATTCCAAGTTTTTAAAATTATTTTATCAATTTGATTGTGCTGACTTAGACCAAAATTCTGCTCTAATTTTTTCTTTGAATGATTGATTAAATAGTTTGATAAAATACAAAATATTGTTTGTTTTTCGAATTTGAATTAATGGAATTTTTTTTTAACTACTTTTGCAGGCAATAGTTGTTTGTTTTGTTTGATAAATTAAAATTTTTTACTGTAGAAAACTATATTGCGTTAAACTTCAAAGGATTAGATATAAAGGCAAGGTTTTGTTTTTTTAATTTTTCTCAGGTGATAAATAGAATTTATTTCTATGGTTTCTACTGGCAATTTTAAATTTGATAGTGCTATAATGAACTATCTTTAATTCTGATATTACGCATGATGTTAGTCTTTGTCTATTTGAAAATTTATTTAATATTTTGATTTTTATTTCTGTTCTCAACGCCCAAATGAATTAAAAATATTGGAAAAAAGTGCGTTTACAGTGGCCAAGAGTACTCACTACCATTTTAAATTTTTGTATGGGAACCCACTTTTCTAGTTCATTGCTAAATGTACACGGAGGGGAAATTTTGAATAATTTTTCGAAATCTCTCTTTCGAAAATTATTTGGTAATAAATAATTGTGGAAATTAGATTAAGTTTGACTATGAATTTGACGTAAAGCATTTTTTACAACAACAAAGATAAGCAAAATTTCATTGGGGAACTTTATTAATGAATACATACAATATAGTCCCTTTTAATATGTAGTGAATTCACCAATAATGATTTCGTTGTGCTAACAAAAACAATCCATTTATTCAAATTTTGGGTTTTGCACCACAAATACAACACCAATAAATTGAACTCCATATCAGATCAACAAATAAAAAGAAAAATTTTATTAGCCACCAACTTAAAACCAAAACAACAAGACGGTAGAAGGTGGTAATGTCTTGAAGGTCATCTTTGCTAGACTACAGAAAATTGTATTTCCATTCTAAAAAAACAATTTATGTATTTTTGGAATTTCTTTATAACTTCATATGCTCTCGCTGAGTTTTTAGTTGCTGTTTAGTCCGTCTTTTTAATGCCAATAATTTCATAGAAAAAGTTTGTTTTTGTTTATACTTCTGCTTTCATCCTTTCTTTGCTGTTTGCTCTTAGTTTTTTTTTAAGTATTTTTTGTGTAGAGGCAATAGGGGAGAATATGTTGCTTATATTTTGGTATGACATCATGTTTGCCAAATGTGTTAAATGGTATGAGGCCTCTGTGTTTTTATTTTCATTTTGATGCTGCAATTCATATTATTTCTTGTTGTAATTATTGAAGAGAGTTTAGGAAGTGCTTAACATTTACCGTTGTCTTAATATGGAATGCAACTTTTTCCTTCCTCCTTTACATCTTTAGTTTGGTTATTTTTTGCCAAAAAGAACAAACATCATCAGACTTTACAAGGCACGAAAAATATATAAATAAAAAGTAGACCCCCTACCGTCAACACGAAATTTGTTGTTGTTACTTATTTTCATTGATTGCCTGGAATTTTTTTATCCGAAATTTTTGGCAAAAAAGAAAAAATAACAGCAATACAATATTTTACAAAGGTGAAAATAAAGAAGAGCCAGAAGCAAAACTTAATTTTCATACTGTAGCAAGCTATTAGATATGGATCACTGTAGGAATCGCTATGCAATTTGCAAATAAAAGTTAGGCATTACAATAGCGTTAGTCCAAAACCTGTTTGGATGGGTTTGCTATAATGGGATGTATCATATAAGACCGGCAGGTGTCAGTTTTATGATAAGAGTGGTGAAAAGAAACATGGAGTTTCCAAAGTTTTGAACATTTCTTCATTGCCCTGTGTGAGGCAGAAATTCTACTGCTTCTTGTTTTGCATCTTATCAATACATATTTTCAAATTCAAGTGTAGTGAACTTTATTGTGTATGCGTTGCTGAAGCTCGAAACAGGCTTCGAGTGATATCCTGAAAAGAAGAACTGCGTTAAACATGAAATACCAAAAAAAAATGACAATAAATCAATAATAAACCTAACCATCTTTAACTAACTAACTATCTAACTATCAATATTTTCACACCGACGTAAAATAACTGTTTTCGAACATTATTATTTCTTTTATTTCTGTTAATGATAAAACAATTGATTTTGTATATTTGATGAAATATATCCTAACTTTGTTATGTATTTTAGCGTCATGTCAATACATCAAATAAAATAACTTTAATATACAACGAATTT
Source organism: Acrocera orbiculus (assembly GCA_947359355.1). Taxonomy (NCBI): domain Eukaryota; kingdom Metazoa; phylum Arthropoda; class Insecta; order Diptera; family Acroceridae; genus Acrocera; species Acrocera orbiculus. The sequence continues at coordinate 9,419,217 of OX375757.1, forward strand.
CAACTTTTTCCACTAAAATACTTCGTATTTTCTACTAAACTACTTCAAGACTTTAATATGTTCTGCTTGTATTCAAAAAAAGTTATTTTACGTCGGTGTGAAAATATTGATAAGCTTTTAGGTAGAAAAATCTTATCAAATTATCGGGAAAGGCTTAATTTGGTAAATTTTTATTGCACTATGGAAAAGAGTTACGCTATTACAATGGCCAATTTTTTATTGGAAAACATTTAAAGTTTACTAAAATAAAAAAAAAAGATTAACTTATGTTGGCGTTTTTTTAAGAAAAAACCAAAAACGTCAAAAAATGCTCGGGATTTTTACCAACGGTTCCATTTAAAAAATTTTTTCTCCGCCATTTGTTATTAGTTTTAAATTTTCGCTATTCTAGTAATAAAACAATATTGCAAGCTTTAAAAAATTTTTACTCATTATCGCATAGATTCAAAAATTATAAGTGATAAAGTGCGTGGGGATAATGACGACGCCTGCAAAATTCAAGAACCTGTAATTCGAAAACGAAAAAGTTTAGACCCCCCACTTTTTGTGTTTTTTGTCCATGAAATTTAATTTTCTTTCTATCCTAAGCATTTGATCATACATTTTTTGGTCACCCTGTATAAGTATAAAAATTATTGTTTAAACAATATAAAAATTTATTTCCCCCCTCCCAGAGGTTTCTGATTTGAAATAATATAGAAAAACAAAACTTTTTAAAAAAAAATCATCAAAATCGGAGCTGTTCCAGCGGACTTCCGAGTTTTGCCTGTTTTATGTCTTCATTGACTCCACTATTTGTTACATTTAAACAATTATAAAATAAGAAAACACATTGACAAAAATTTTAAACGGAAAAAGTGTTTAAACATTAAAAATAACCGCATTCATGTCGTAACAAGAAATAATAAATGCGCGTACTGTAAAGACTTGAAAAAATTGTAATAGCCTGTGTCTGTGTTTGTATGCATATGAATTACAACTTAAAAAATGGGATTCATTTTCCTGTGAACACAATCAAAGTCTGTCTGGCTGACTAAAAAATGGAACGCCAGTTCACAGGCAAGTCAACAGCTGGAGAACTGTTTATATGAGAAACAATAGGTTTATATCCACACTTATGCCTCTTCAACATGTAATTCAACTTGCAAGTCACAATTAAGCATTGATATTGAAATTGAAGATGATTGTGTTCAAATATCAGCGCTAAATTCGTAAATGTATTTTAGTTGCAAGTTGGATTGCATGTTGAAGAGTATATAAGTGTGGACATACCTAATGGGTGTCTAGATATAAACCGTGAAATCTCAAAGATTCACTCTAGGCATAGATGGAATATAATTTTTAAAAAAAATATTAACGTAATTATTTAGTTTAGTTCAAAAAAACTATTAAAATCCATAAAGAGAATATTTTTATAGGTAATTTATTTAATATATAAAAATTTTATTGATAAAGGAAGCTTTTTTCTACATAAACAGGAAATATTTAATTATTTCTCTCATTTTTACAATATAATGGTCATGCTCTTAAGTTAATTGCAAATTTACTTAAATAACGAGTACCTAAATATAAAACCTTAATATCTAAAAAATAATTTTTGTGAATAAAATGTCATAGACATAATTTACTTCATCATTAGCTTTCACCTTTTAATACGTGTTTATATATAATTTCACTCCACAAATTTGTCCTATCATTGTTCTCGATTAGATAACAATTTTTATTTTAGTGTTAATTTATTTTTTTTGTTTTGAATAATAATTATTTACGAATGATAAATGTCTTATCTTGATTATATTTACCAAAGAAATGACTGACTTATAAATTGTTTAAATTTAAAAACTTTGCACAATGAAGACGCAATTATTATCCATGCATAACATATTTTATTTTGTTTTATTTATTTATAACATTTTTCAAAGATGTTTTTAATCTAATTCAGTTGAATTTATACCTGAAAAACTTTATTAAAATTTTCAAAACTCTACGGCCTTAATACAACGTTTAGGGTACGTTTAAGGCTTTCCTGCTGATGTATTCAATACTTAGGTCAACGTAGGAAAGAAATAATTATTTTCAGTTGTAATATCATCTAAAACTGGGTCCACCTGACTTTTGTAAACTAGAAAAGTGCTAAAAGTGATCCACAAAAAATTATGAAAAAAATATGTTAAATCATAAATTCATATAAAAAAAATTAATGCAAAATATTTCAATCTAGCCACAAACTTTTGAAACTGGGTAAGCGTAAAGTGAAAATTTAGCTTTCATTTTATTGTTAAGTTCGGATTTTCAACACTGCTCCCAAAGCCACTACATTAGGGGCACAGTTTTATCACATTCGCATACTCAAGACATAGGCTTATTGTCCTTATCTGCAGTAGACTATTTATAAGATTTTAAAAGTGCTAACAAAATTTTCTTTGTATATAAATAAAAATATAACTTTCTCACTTTTTACTCACTTGTCATATAAAAAATTATACGAATTTTTAGTATAATTTCTTTATTTTGAATAAATGCACTGTAATGCACTTACAAATATCTAACAGCGGCTTGGAGCAGGGCTGATTCAATAATCGTACTACAATGATGTGAAAAAAAAGCTACAACCATGCCAATCATTACTTAATGTGCCTAATAACAAACTTTAGCCTATCGCTTATCATATTCTGTTGAAAGTCATATTTTTGTGAAAAAGTGAATTCTACATTTGAAAAAACAAAAAACGATATAAATGGCAGTAATTTCAGATTAAACAGACTAACGCCTGATTTCAAAATGCGAGTTTAACTCGAAATTAGAGTTTAACTCGGATTAAGAAAAAATTGCGTTTCACAATTCGTCTTTTAACTTTTCATCAGTTTAAATCCTTATTTTTGGAAGTTTAAACTTAGCTTGGGTGACTGTGGTAAAAAAAGTCGTTTTCGAAAATTATTCTTAAATTTATTTATTGTTTTTTTTTTTTCATTTCAAATGCGACCTAATATTTTTAGTTAAATTTTGATTTTCTATTTTAAAATAAAATAAAGTAATTTTTCAATAAAAAATGCAAGAATATAATTAAAATCAAAATTGAAAAACTAATAACATAATTAGTTCAATTTTCTATTCTATTAAACAAATAAAACAATCATAATAATCATTTATTTCAAAAAATTTAAAAAAAAATAAAAAATACGTCACAATAAATCACTCTACTAGGGGGCACAAATCCACTCTTATATAAGAGTTTCGTTTAACTCTATCTAAATATTGAATTTTTATTCAGGTGAAATATATCAACAACCGTGACACACTTTCGTTATTTATAAAAGTGTAGTCGGTGTCTGTAGCACTAAAACTAGTTTCCATTAGTGAATGTCAAGAAAAATTAGTTACATTCAATTTTATGTTGTTTTAAACAAAGCAAACTGTTGCATGCGGAGGAGTGTAAATCATATTCAAAACAAATTTAATTTCTCACTAACTTTTTCGAGCCTCCTACTTTGATTTACATTTTAATTTTACATTCGATTTTATTTTTCATAAGCTTTAAAAAAATTATATGTAACCTAAATTTAAGGGAGTTAATATTTTTCCAAAAAATTCAATCAATTCCTTTTCAGTTTATTTGTGTACATTTGAAAATTTTTTACAAAATTATGCACAAGGAAATTTTATCAAAAACTTTTGAAAATTTTTTTTAGAACTTAGTTAGAAAAAATCTACTCTTTGTTCTAAAGAGGCAAAGAAGCTTTATATCGAAAAATGCAGGACTTAAAAAAACTCCGGTGAAAAGTTCTTACTTGTTAAGGTGGGCACCCACTTAGTGCGTATATCGTCATAGACTCACGCTAAAGTTCCCCTCATATGTGGATATTTCAGCGTGAAATTCATTTGTACGTCATTTTGACGTCAAAAAAGTTACCCGCTGAAATATACGCACTAAGTGGGTGTCCACCTTTAGATTCGTTGTTAACAGATTTGTTGTTGCCTTCCTTTTCAGTTAAAAATCTTCAAAATGTACTAACATCCAATTTATTGATTAAAATAGCTCTACACAAAAATATATGAAAATTTGTGGAATTTTATGAAAAATTTCTTTTATTTACAAACAAAATTCAAAAAGTTAACTAGTTGAGGAGCGAACCACTATTATTCTGAACACACACCTGAAAAGAGTTAACCCTTTTCAACTTTTAAACTATTTAATTTTTACTTGCTATTTTTTTAGTTTTTTATTGTAGTTTTATATAACAATCTTAAATACAATTATTTGATTAAATCTAAAAAAAAAACTATATTTTCGAAAAATTACCTTTAAGGGGGAGGTTCGGTATTATTGTTTTCCCCATTTTGTTTTTATTTTCTGAAATGAATGTATAACATCTTAAAAATATTGTGTTAAAATTTCCGAAAAAACGGAGTAAAATTAACGAAGTTATGAGTATTTGAGCGATTTCCTGAAGCTTGTTCCCTTCAAAGTTGGTGTTAACGATAACTCAATAGATCGTTTATTTGAAACATTACATATACTACGTCTTCACATATTTTGTCAGGGAATGACAAGAGTTTTTGTTTTTTTTTCTTAAATAATTTTTAACTTTACAATAAAAAACATATCGATTATTTAAGCGAAAGTCCAAATGCTACCAAAAATTGAAGAATTGAAAAAAAATCTCCTCGTCTTTACATCGAAAAACATCTTTAATAAATAATTTCTGATTTAAGATTGCGAGTTACGATGCGCATCGAAAAAGAGCTTTTCTTATGGCGCCTCCAGATATTCACTGCCAGTCGCTCACTTATTAAAATTTTAAAATGAAAATTTGGAAAAAACGTTCTTCAAAAATTGTGTTGTCATATAAAAAGTAATTGAATAAACTAGAACTAACTGTATTGTCAGAAAAAATTCCTGAAAACATGCTTTTTTTTCAACCAATTAAACGAACCTCCCTCTTAAAGCCTTGTACAGTCAAAGCGAATTTTATTCGCTAGACGCCTAAATTCATAAAATGGGTGGTGCATTCGCTCTGGTCATAGCTAGAAGAAAAATGTTTGTTTCATGAGAATCATTTTATAGTAAAAGGATACTTTACGGCCTTTGAAATTTTTGTTGTTTTAATTCTGGCTGTACCTCAAATTTTTGGTTTGCTTCAAATTTTTGCTGTATTTATATTAAAAGGGATAGGGAATAATGATTTTATTACTTTAAGAGAAGCATTTTGTGGCCTTTGGTGTACCTCTAAAAGTAATAAAATCATTATTTCCTATCCCTTTCAAATACAACAAAAATTTCCAGTAAAACTATAAAATTTGAAATACAACAAAAATTTCCAGTAGAACTAAAATTTGAAATACAACAAAAATTTTGAGGGCCATAAAGTGTCCTTTTAGTGTCATAAATGATCCTCATTAAAGAAAATTGTTTCTTCTAGCTATGGCTAGAGAAAATGCATCACCCGTTTAATGACCTTAGGCATCTAGCGGCTAAAATTCGCTTTGGTCTGTACAAGGCTTAAGACCGAAGTCACACATAACTTTTAAACATATTTGGTTAATGTGCATCTAATATTTTGTATGAAAAGTCTATAAATGACTAATGCAATAAACTAAATGTGTTTTAAGGTGTAAGTGTGTCTCTAGTATTAGATATTGTAAGCAATTCTAATAATTATGAAAAACCTTATAATTTCAATGCATTTTGTTATATTTTTGTAATACATTACACTGAAAAAAATAAAAACCGATGGCAATAATATTTGATTGTTGGGTATACAATTTACTTGAATTTACTAGAATTGGGTATTTAAATTATTGACTCAAGAATTATTTACTTGATTTGAGTACATGAAAAATCAAGTAAATGCGTTTACTTGAAAATCAAAATTTTTTTTCAGTGTAGCAATATTTTCAAAACTATAATTCATTACAATCAAACTAAAATAAACAAATCCAATTCTATTCTTCTATTCCAATTGTACAAAGTTTAGGTCAGTAGATCCAACTTAATTTAAAAAAAGTAATTTGGATTTTGGATATTTTCTATTTTGTGAAAGGTCAGGTCAGGTACAGGTACAAATTTTTTTTGACTCTTAATTTTGCGTTATTTTAACATTTTTAATATCGCCGTTCGTGTAATTTCTAGAAAACTTTTTATTTTTTCACTTTTCTTCACCGTTCCATTATTTCTTTATCTTGTAGTTACAAATATTTGACGAAGATGATATTTTTTGTTATGGATAAATTATTGTTGTTTCCACTTGAGCTCTAGTAAACAGATCTGTTATAATTAAATAACTAAAACAAACCATAAACTATAAATAAAATACCCAAGGATATTGAAATTCTTTTAGACTTTTAGTTATTGTTTTACTTAGAAAAAAACTTCAGTATTAGTCAACATATAAAAGAAAACGAGCAATGTTACATCATAGAGCAACATTTTATAGAAAAAACTTTCGTCTTTAATTTTCATAAAGATTTATTGCTTCCTTTGTATTTCTAAGTAAGAAACATAAGAATTGTAAACAATAAATTAATTTTATTATAGTAGTTACGAAATCAAATTTCTAATTTTATGGATAATTTTAAAAAAGAAAAATTTATTTAAGGTACGAAAGCTTCCATTTTTTTTTTCTTCTCAATAAAAGTGAAAGTTGGAATTTTATTTTTTTCTTATACATACAAAACACTCTTCCATTGAAAAATAAATATATCAGACAGAAAATGTTCCAAAATACTTCAAGTCAAGCCACTTAGTAAAATTTGTGCCATAAACACAACAAACAGGCATTTTTTTGATAGCCTCTTCGAATCTAAAAATAAAGTAATAAAAAGCAAGTGTACAATCTTTAAAGTTCCTGGACTGGTTCGTATAACCATAAGAAAAATGTTTCCTAAAAAACAAAAATTGTAATACAATAAAAAAAAAGTTTTTTTTTTTGACAAAACCGGTTTTGTAGTAGTCAAGTTTTGCAGTAAAGCGTCATCGATGTCTCTACTCAACTTGAAATTCTATTTGATGTGAAGATTTCTTTACGGAATCTTGGACCTAAAAGTGCTTGTTTGCTTTTTTTTTCTTTTATTCTCGTTTTTTTTTTTTTTTTGTGTATGTGCAGTTTAAAACCAAATTAGTGAGCATAACATATAGTAAGTATAAGTATAAGTATTTTGCTTCGGCTGGAGAGGAAATTTTAAAAATATGCCCACATTTATCATGGATATTGTTAACCTTGAGTTTATTTTTTTAAACCAATTGTTTTATAGTGAATAATTTTAAACGATTCATCGAACTCTTTAATTATATAAATTCCCTCTATATATGTATGTGTAATTATGAGTATATTAGCATTTAAAGGTATGGCATTTGATGATTGTTCAAAAGAATTTGGTAGATCCCACAGAATTAATTTCTTGTGTGCTCTCCTTTTGAAATTTTTAAAAAGACATTTCGTCTATTGAGATTGTATTTAAGGCTTGCATTTGGCTTTGTTTTTAATGTTTAATTCAATTTTCTTGGTGTGTACATATATTGTAAGTTTGACGTTTTTTTTTTTTTTGTAGATTATCTGCGATATTTCTAAATCTTGCCCTAAATAAATACGGATGTAACAATTGTCTATAGGTACAATAGGTTGGTGCGCCTATACAAGTAAACACAAGTTTACAGTTTTTAAGTATTATATTTTTCTAGACAATCTATCACTTTTGCTTTTTGAACCTAATCAAAAATATATTATAAATTTTAATAAAGTTTACTTAATTTCTTAATTAATTTAATTCATTGGTCAGGTATTACCTTGTCCATATACTTTCTTGTTCAGAAAATCAAAACAAATCGTTTTATTCTATTTACTACTACTTATGTATATCGTAAATATGAACTTTTAACCATCAGTTAAGTGTCGAATTTAGTTTTGAAAACCCATCACAGTGTGCGGAATTAAAATCAAGTGATGACGTGTATTCACGATAAACCAGGGAAAAATTGTCCTATTACAAATTTTATGAAAAACGAAGAACTATATTTTTATTTCAGAGCAACTTAAGAATTTTTTTCTGCAAAATTTTTTGTTATTGTAAGCTTAAAAATTCTTGAATAATATTAAAATAGTTTTTATAGTCAATGGTTTTATAGACAACAAGTAAACACGTCGAACACGCTTAACTGGTTAAATGCTTTTTTCTTCTTCAGTGCCTAGTATTTTAATAATATTTAAAAGGAATCATAATTTTATCAATGGCGTGGGCAAAAGGCCAAAAAATAGTACTAATAATCAAAAATGTGTTTAATTAGAATGGTAGAAATTACAAAAAAAATTACAAAGTTTTTTTTTAGCTCTTTTTAGAGAATCTCCTTTAAAAAAAACGAAATTAGATATAGTTAAAATATTTGACAAATATTGTGTAAATATAACATAACCTCAAACTAAACCAAAAATGGCCTCACTTTGAAACAACTTGTTCCATTAAACTTTTAATAAAAAGCCTTGAATCTGAAAGCATTTAAAATTTTCGAATTATTTTAGACAAAATGTTTCAATATTTATTTAGTCTAAAATAATTTGAAAATTTATAAATTGCATATTTCTATTCTGGAAATTCAAATTTTTAAACTGGAAAATAAGTTTTTTTCTACAACTAAATTATGTACAAATTAAAAATAAAATAAAATTACATACTTACATCTCTTACTCCGAAAACTATAAAATTATTTAATATTTTTGGGTAGAGAAAACTTCTAAATCTGTAAATAAATATTATGAACATTTTTGGTGATGTTTTCCTGGCGGCAAATAAACAAATACAATATTTTCAAGAAGAATTGTTTGTTTTTACATTTTCTATCTATCTCCCATTTTCTATTTATTTATTTCATTACTATTGTAAGAAAATTATGCGCATGCTCATTATTACCATGAGAAAGCATAACATGGCGGCGGATATTTTTACTACCATTCATAAAAAACTTGTAAATATACAAAAGAAAAAAGCTCAGTATTAAAATGCATTTATATCGCTATACACATCCATAAACGTACATATATGCTAAAGAAATGTATACATATACATAAATAGTTAAATGAGACTTTACTACTACCACATTGTTGCATTGAAATTTTTTAAAAAAGGGGAGACTGCATAGTTCTGTAAAGAAATAACCAGCTGATTTTAACTTCAAATATTTTGCATAAAATCTTGTTTCTATATAGAAAGCTTTAAATAGTATTAGTGGATAATTATATATATATATATATATATATATATTGGATGATAAAAATGCATAACAATAAAAAAGGTGAACCACAACTTCTTTACATTCAGAGAGAAAAATTGAACACAATGCGTTCCCATAAGAGAGGCATTTTGCCAATTACAACAAATATAAAGCTTATATCCCAAGTAAAGGGGCCACAACCACGAAACAAATCGTTAAATTAGTTGCGTTGAGTAAGCTGTTGTTCGATGACAGCATTAAAATTTGGAATTAAAAAGTAGAACGCGAATTTTAAATTGCAAATTAAATATTTTTGGACTGTTTACTTTTTATTTGTTCTTTTATTTTACTTCTGTTTTTGATTTTTAAATCGTATTTACGACATTTTATAAATTTTGTGGTCTAATATTTCAAACAGATATTAATTTAATTTTTAAATAATTAATAGCAATTTTCGATATTGATTTTATCGTTTATACAAAAGGTTATTTGTTAGAGAGATACGAAATTATTACAGTGCTTTGAACTTTGTGTAGAATAAATTTTATATATATATATAAAAGCTGGTGTTTGTGTTGAAACCAATTTTATAATTCCATACTTGTACTTAAACCGGCAAAGGAACAGTAAAAACAAAAGAACAAATCAAAAAGTTTATTATATATTTGCTAGATTTTTATATCAACGTGTAAAATTAAGGAAGTTTTTGTTTTTTTAAAATAGCTCATTTAGAGCAAAAAAAAAAGAAGAAGATTAACACGCAATCAACTGAAAAATAATGAAATCAAATATAATGGCCGTCCAACAGTATCCAGTAGCATTTTCGAGTACACAAGATGTTTTGCGGGAAGTCGTTATGAAATATATCGATCACTTTTATCCGGAGTAAGTAGTATTCTCTTCAAAATCATAGACAATATGGCTGCAAGAATGATAACTATGCTCAAATTTACTGTTGTTTAAAATTAATTTTTTGTTTTTTGTCGTCTTCAGTTTTAAATTATTTAGCACCTAAGATTTTTTGCCTTCAATATTGAAATTCTTTCATAATAAAATCTCGAACAGCTTAATGGCTCAATATTTAATTTTTTTTTACAACCGTTCGCTATCCGCCATTATATATATATACATATATATATATCTGTATAATGTTTTATGAGTATTGCCATACATACTTTTATCTTTAAAGTATGGAAAAAATATAATTTAAAAATTTTTTCGGTATTTAAAATTTTTAGCTTAGGAAAAAGTTAAATTTTTTATTTTAAGATTTAAAACAAAAGCACGTGAAATGATAACAAATGTATATTTCTATCAAATATGAACACTTGTTTAAATTTTATTTAGAAATTTCATAAGGAACTTAAAAGTCAAACTGTTAAACTCATATGAGAAGTTTTTAAACAGTTGTAAAAAAATATTTCTTATTATTTTTTTCCTTCTTTATTTATGGAAAACCATTGTACACTGCATGCACTCCTCTTCTATAGGATAATTTACAAAACCAAAAATTGTAAATGTAAATAATAATGAATAATAGTAAAATAAAGAAAATTTTTCCTTATGCGCTGTCAAATGATTTGCAGTAAATTTTTTTTTATTTATTGCTGAAATTCAGTTTTGTCGCACCCTTAAATTTTTCATATAAAATTTCTTAATGTCAGCCAATATGACTCTGTGAGAGAGTATTCTTGATCATACTCTATATATATACGTCTATTAAAATGAACATTAAAAAAAAATATATCTTATTTATTTGACACAAAAAAAGGGTAAAACAAAAATAGTTGGCTACATAAACATTATTCAGCACTATAATGAACAAATTTAGGCAGAGATATGTTAAAAAAATCAAGTCTTATATAATATTTCAAAAAGAAGACACAACGTGACAATAATTTTAAGTCTCCCCTCTTAAATTTGACACCATGGCATTCAAAGGGGTGACTTTAAATAGGTTAACTAGTCAGGACCAACAACTTTTCTAAAAGTTCGCCATATTCAGACAAAAATGTAGTGTACTTCCTTTTAAGCTTATCATAATTATCAGACTGAATACATTTAAAAGGGGTTCACTTAATTAGGACATTTACCAAGTAGTGAATTTTCCTAGCTTGTAAGAAACTCCTTGAAAAACTTTCATCTGATCTAATCAAAGTTGCTGTTTTTTATTGCTAATTTAAATTAGTTTTCGTTTCTAGTCTTTTGCAAAAACATGGCAACACACAAGGGAAATTTTAAGTAATTTTTCGAATTCTCTGTTTGAAGAATTATTTGATAGTAACTATAACTGTGAAAGTTAAGCTAAATCTGTCAATACATTTCATTCTCCTTTTCTCTAAAGTTAAAGTCCCTTCTTTATAGAATTCTTTATCTTGCCCTGCAAAAAAGGCTTTTAAAGCAGCCATCACTTCATTGTCGTCCTCAAAGTTTTTTCTCCGAATTTCTTTCTTTAATTTTTGGGATAGATACGGTAGATGATTCATCATTGAGAAGCCTGCATCGCAACGTCGAACTTGTTTTGTTTTGATGAAACAAAACTTTTTGTGCAAGTATGCCTCGCCTTTTTTCTTTGATAATGTCTCTAAATTTGTTTTGCATATATTTGACCCGTTATTGTGTTGCTATGTTCCAAATAATCGATTAAGATAATTCCTTCTGCATTCCAGTATACTGATAGGGCTGATGACGGCTTTAATCTCATTTCTCTTCATTTCGTGTTGTCGCTTCAGCTTCTGTTATTCAAATGAGTATAACTCATAGAAATGCACAGTTAGTTATACCAAATTGATCTAATCAACGTAGTACAGTGTAAAGATTGAAAACTCATTATCCATGTTAATTCCAGATCCAGACTAATTACTCTCTGATCAACCCTCGTATTTTTGTTTAGCATTCTGGCCACTGTAAACGTACTACTAACTGAAATAAAATAATTTAGAAAAGAAAGAAAAGGATTAGGATATCAAAAGAAAATTGCGAATAGAGTACTCATTAAAGAGAATAACTTATAGGGTTTCTGTTAGTTTAATCTATTGACCCGCGTAGGCTTAGCGCGAAACAATCAGTATATCCAATGATTTTCATGATTAGGTAAAGTTTGAGTTTCACCATACAAAGGGGAAAAACTACAAAGAATATCCATTACATATCCATTACAAAATTCAAGATCTAGTTGTAGTATAAATGTCATGCTTTATTCTTTGTTTTCACTAGAAAGTAATATTAATTTCGAAAATTATTGAAATAACGTTTGTCAAATATGATAATCAATCAGTAATGTTTTTTTTTTTAGCAAATTTCTGTTAAATTATTCCTAATTTAATATTTGAAATCCTTCAAGTTGCGTAATAAATAAAATTTTTCTTATAGATCTCATTTTTTAAACAGAATTGTATTTTTTTTTTTTTTTTATTTTAAAAATTAATTTCATTCTGACTTAAATTTCCAAAATTTATTTGAAAATGTTTTCTTTTTTATGATATAATTTCTATTTAAAACTTCTCAAAAAGGAATTTAAAAATAAAAATGATTACAAAATTTTAAACATAACTGAATTTTTGTTTCTTTTTTATGTTTTTAATTTTTAATAACTTCCTGCAAATGATGGATGACATTATCTAAGAACTAAAAATAAATCATTTTGTTTCCGTTTTTTCTTTATTATATTTTTGTTTTTGTAGTGGGTGAAAGTTTATAAATAAATTAAATTTTAATTATATTTAAATCACAAGAAATAATTTTATTAGAGTTGCAATTCAATTATGAAAATAGAAAATTACATGCCTGACTAACAATAAGATGAAATGTTGAAAATGTTCCAAAACTATGAATTATTTTTAAATGTTGATTAAAAAAGTTACATAAACAAAAATTAGTTATTTTTAATTAATTATTAAGAAAAAAATTCGTTTTGTTTTGTTTCTAGTATCTAAGTTTGCTTCTAAATACCATGAAAAAAACAAGAAAACATTGTAATAGCTTTGTATTCAATGCCAAAAGTTAAATTAATGTTAAAATGAAAATTATTTACATAAAATTTTTAATGGAACATTTTAATATGACCAGGCGCACACAAAGCTGACAGTGCTTTTTTATGGTTATATTGCGTTTATAAAAGCTTCAACTTTTCAATGAAGGAAGCCTAGCTTTCTTCTCCAGAAAACTTATCGAAAATTATTATTCCTTTTTTAGTATAATAAAGACAATACCGAAATAATTCATGGCAGTACATAGGGGAAATTTTGACTAATATTTCGAACTCTCTACTCAGCGCTAGTATTCTTATAGTGCGTTTTCACTGAACCTAGTACCCTGGTACATATTTCATCTATCAAGAATTTGTTTGTTGTTATATTTGTGTTAAATAAACAATTAAATAATTCGAATTCATATCAAATTAAAAAATTCTTACCTTTTACTCAATAATTATTATTGACATAACCTAACTTTTACAATTATTCACAATTATTCACACTCAATCTATTGCCGAAAGAGAAAGCTCGAAAAAATTACTAAAAATTTCCCTTCCGTACTGCCATGAGTTGTCTAGTGCATTAGCAATGAACTAGAAAAACAAACTAGGTTTAAATTAGTTTATTTGAGAAATAAACTAGAGATTTCCCATACAAATTCTAAAAAAATAGTACTAAGTATTAGGTACTAGGTTCAGTGAAAACACTATTAGATTAGTATAATTTTCATCTGTCAAAAATTTCTTGTTATTTGTTGCTAAAAGTATTTTACATCAGATTCCAGGTCAGATTCAGCCAAACTTTCACAATTAAACACTATCAAATATTTATCGAAAAAGAAAGTTAAAAAGATGACTAAAAATTTCCCGTCCGTGTTGCCATAAGTATTTCTTTTTTTGCAAAAGCCTAGATACAAGAATACTAGACTAGTTTTTTGGGTAATGTTAACGCACTATTACCAATACAATTGCTTGAATTCAAGTTTAGTGAGCTGCTTTTGTAATTTTATTGAATACCATTTGCCAAATTCAAAACAGGCCAAAAAAAAAGGAAGGCCAAAACCATAAAAACAAAAACCCTCCCGTTTTATATTTAAAATGTTGGCTTCAATTTTTTCTTGATCATTGCAAGATCATTGATCCCTTGTTTTCTTTTAAACTCTAATCAAGCAATAAATAATTTTGTAAAACATTAAAAATATAAAAAATAAAAGAACTAAATAAACATGGCAATCAGAACTTTAAAATTTTCTAGCAAATAAATTTAATAATTTGACGTCAGCAATAAATATTACAAGTGATATGTGTGGCATACATTTTCATAATGAAATATATCCTATATATTAGCCAAAAATCAAAGTCTATTCTCTGTTGCCTAAACTTAGTGAAAAGGTCATTGATTTTAGAGAATAGTACGGAAGATAATGTTTGAATTTTATAATACATACCTCTTAAAAATAGAAATAAAATAAAATAGTTTTGTTGAACAGAATATCAAAAAGGTAAACTACCCCGGCTATAATTTAGAAAAAGATTTAGTGGAAAAAGATACACTGACCTCAATAGCATTCAACTTGATTGATTTTAATCGATGTTGAAACTATAATTGAAAGAGCTAAGATTAAAACTATTTTTAGATGCAGCTGAAAAATTAAGAACGTCTATTGCCCAACTTGATTAGGAAAATTTTCAAATACTACATGCAAGTGTTTTTTAATTGTAATTCGTTGTTTTTATCAATTCAAACCAATTTTCATGTTTTATTTCCTCAATCTTTTATATTTTACAATTAACTTAAAGTTTAGAACAACAATAAAAAATGAAATTCAGTTTTTATTTATAATTTTAATAATTATGTACATAAAATTAAAAAAAAACTTTCCCCTTATTTGAAAAAAGTGAATCATATTTAAAGAGAAGTGATTGAGGTTCAGTTCGATTCAAATTTAAAGGTTAAACTTATTGAAGTTTATACATACCTGAATATTACAAATATTTAAAATAAGAAAATAAGAGACGAGTAGTACTTATCGGTGTGAACAGCTATTTATCTTTATGAAAGTCATGTCAGATCTAGAATTAATGAAACTCATGTTGATTTAGTTTCAAAAGTAATGACTGCGAGCAATATTTCCCTTCTTGATGTTAGGAAGATAGTAGCAGAGGCGAGATATCAAGTTTCAATTTTCATTTCAGTTTTTATTGCTTTACTTTGTAATTTAAAAGTTTCCTTAATTTGTAATTTTAATTTTTCTTGCTTGAGAAATTGGTTTAAACTTTTCATGTTCTTAGGTTGGTAATTGGTATTGTTTTGACACCAGCTGATCGATAAAGAAAAACTATTCTCTGATTTTTAATTAAGTTTAATAACCTCATTGAAGACCTCATAAAATTACTTGTATTAAAAATTTACTTAATGATAAAAAAGAATAGTTAAAAAGGAAAAAATAAAAAAAGAAGAAACTTATTTTTATATCGGAAATTTTGCTGCTTCTTTAAACACCACAAAAATTTTGTATGGCCCTTTAAAGAAGAAAAAAATATGGCAACAAAAGGGAATTGAGTAATTTTTCGAACTCTCTCTTTTGAGAATTATTTGATATTATTTAATTGTGAAAGCCAGGTTAAAAGTGACCTGGAATATAAAATGTTAAACGCTTTTTACAACAATAAACCATAACTAATTTTTGACAGATGAAAATTGTACTAATCTAAGAATACTAGACCCCAGTTTATAAACTTTTTTTTATATATGGAGCAAAATGTGTATTCTGGTCATTGTAAACGCACTCTAAGCCCATCTTTCATCTTTTCAACTGTTATTGATTGGAAGATGGCATTCAAGTATTCCTCCCATTCACATTTCATTAGCAACTTTTCAGTTTCTAGGCACATGATGATGTATAAGTCTAAGTTTAGGAAGTCTACATTTAGAGCCATTGAAGTTAATTTTTAGTAATAAAAGCTTCAAAGATATTTTATTGTCTTAGTAAAAGCTGCTCAAGAATCCAGTTTGATATAAGATTTTTGTAAACTTCGAAATGTGGCTATTTTTCCGTTGTTCTGTATACATTCCGCCTGTAAAAGTTACGGATATGAAGAACCCAACAAGAAATTTTGGTGAGGCAGTGATTAGAGGCAAATAAGGCAGACCGAATTCTAAATTTGCGCCTAAGTACGGCGTTGCCACACATTTGCCTCATAAGGCACATCTTTGGAAAACCAAACTTCAGGTACAATTCTACATAATAGTTCGGAATTCCAATTTATACCTAAGTGAGGCGTGCCTTAGTAAGGACAGCCTAGTTCGCGCCGAACTGATTATGTGGAATACCTCAATACATTTCTAGTCGGGAATACTTGTATGCTATCCCTCGCTCAGATCCATTATATCAACACTTGCGTTTCAAGCTTCTTATGCGAAATCGGATCAAAAATCCCATCAGAATCGGATCTATTGTTTTTCTACCTCATTTCTTATTAAATCTTAATTCTGGCAACAACAAAAATGAAATAATTAATTTAAGAATTATTTATATCTAAAAAAAACTTCTCATGTTTCAAATTTCTAGTCCATGGACTTGTTATTTAATTAAAAGTTTACCTTTTGTAGCAAGAATTATTTTATTATTTAAAAATGTTAAACAAAAATAATGTTACACCCAAAATTTATTTTTTAATTATTACCACAGCACAACTATAGCGTCAAATATAGAAAATTCTGGTAGAAAATAAAATCTATAAAATGTGACATTAAGCATTTTATTTGATCAAACCGGATTTAGGGTCAATGCTCCCTAACCATATATGTATATCTATCTATTTAGTAATTTCTTTCAATTTCAGATCAGTTTTAAAAGTTTAAATTAGTTGCTGCAATGATCATAATTAACACGAATTGAGATTAAAAATTGAAAGAAGTGGTTGCATAATTACACCACTCTTGGTTCTTTTTCTTATTTTTCAAATTAATTTTAAATATTCATCAAAAAAAAACTTTGAGTGGGTGAATGTTGGTGAAGATCTAATTCTTTATTGATTCCAATAGATTTTAGAGACCATTTTTGAATATTATTTGTCCACTAATTCTAACCTTTGAAACTTGATAGAAAGCCTTTTTCTGTAGGTATTTTTCGTAATATCAATTTAAACAGTTGTAGGTAAGAAGAATTCCAAGCAAACATTAAATAATCATGTTTGAGTTTTGTTGGTTTAAAGGTTAAAAGTAAGCATACCCGCGAGTATTACGAGAATCGCAAATTTTCATCACAAAAAATGCTGGATAAGCATTCAGAAAATTAACAAATGCCTAAAATCTCAATATTGACTTCCCAAATTGCCTGTGATTTTATGCACAGTAATAAAAAAGCCCCTATTTAAAATAGGTTTACTTATATTAGTAATAAACTAGTCAAAATTTTACAACATCTGGATTAAAATTTCCTTAATTTTTAAAAATGTAACCACGCTAATTGTAAAAGATTAAGTGTTAAAAAAAAGCCTTTCCTCTGTCATCGCTTCTACTTAATTCTTTTTGGGCTCTATAAAAAAAAATAATTTCTCATTTGGAATATTTCATTTATCAATTTACACTTTTTTTTTTCAAGGAAAGCATTTTAAATTTATACTACCAGTTGGATGTAATTTCAGTTTAACAAGTTTTTTATTATTGATATTTACTTAAAATTTAACAATAACTAAATGATAAATGACAATATCAAAAAAACCGAAAGCACTTTTTGTAATATTCAAAGATAACATTGAATTTTTTATTTAATTTTGTTGTTGATTTTTCAATATTTTTCGTAAACTACGCAGACTTTTTCAAGGTAATAAAAGAAAACAATATTTTAAGATAAGAAAAAAAATTTTTTTGCTACATTTTTAGAGTTTTTGATGTGATATATTTTTGTATTTTTACTGAAATTTTCTCTACTCTCTGGTACTTGATGTCATGATGACTTTTTTTTTTATACCAAACAGTCAGAATATAAGATTAAAAAATTTTCTTCGTTAATTTAAATTCTAATATTTGATGAAATATTTTGAAAATTATTTATATTCCTTTTACATTTTTATCTGAATGGATATTAACAAAATTGTCACATCTAGAGCTCAAAATATCCTCCAATTATTTACGAAGAAACATTTTCATACTAAAAAGGTAACGACAATAGTTGAACACCCAGACAATTGAAAGCCTTAAACGTAATAATAAGGATTGTTGATTCGCCCAGTTTACAGAGAAAATTTTTAAAGTTTCGAATGTAAGGACTCGTTCAGCGCAGGCTGAAAGCGGAACTGGAACTGGAATACTGGAATGGTATTTACATATTTCAAATGTGTGTTTGAAATTATTTAAGTATGCATCAATAGTTCACAGATGGGTTTAAAATGTTATTTTTATTTTAAAAAAATAAAACGTTGGCTGTAGAACAAATTTCACCTAATAAAGAGTAAATAATTATTTTATTTTATTATTTTTTTTTTTTGTTAGTCATCATTTTTAGTCTTAGTTTGCGTTTTTTTGGATATATTTCCTTTTTATTTTTGTTTTTTTTTTATTGTTTTTGATATTTATAGTTAAAGTTTTAAATTTTGATCGCAGACTAGTACTGTTAATCAATTGTCATTATCGAGATTAATACTTTTTGCAGTCAGCAAAAATGCTGTCATTTATAAAACTGTAAACAACGAGAACTAAAAACGAACACCAAAATCAATAATGGAAAATAATAAAATAGAATAAACCCCAAGAAATCAAAACTAACTTCGAAAATAATTTTAAACAACAAAATACACTGTAAATAATAAAATAATTAATTTTTTTATATGGTGAATTTTCTTGCAATTCACTAAGGTTTAAAATCCAATACAGGGAAAATTTCTTAACATTTTCCAGTGTATTATTATATATACAATTATGTATATGTGTGTGTTCTATATTGATAGAAAATTTAATTAAAAAAATAAATAAAATATTCTCCTGCATAATCGCTCTCAAATTATGTGTACCCCGAGAGCGCTTAAAGTTCACTCTATGCATGTTATTTCTAATCTGAAGTTGGATTCTGTCTCGGTGAAAAGAAGTTAGCGTGAGAATGATATAATATAAAGTAAGGCAAATATGTTACAATTATGTCAAAATCCGACTTTCTCATTCTCATGCTGAGCTCTCAAGGAGACAGAATCGCACCTATGATCGCAATGTTAAATATTAGGCCTGTTGGAAAGGTGAGATTTAAGATTTCTGCATGTGATTTTGATTGACAAACACATTCAAAGAGTTAATTTTAACCACCAAGAACGAGCCCTAAGCCCTTGTTATTTTTTTTGGTTAACTCAGCTAATATTATATTTATTTTTTTATCCAAACTTATTTTGCTTCTCAAAATCAAAAAGAAATTTATCCTACTAATGAAATTTATTACTAACTGTCAAGCAGATAAAGTCAACACGTAGCCTGCTTGACATTGAACTTGCTGCATTTTCAACATTTTAATTATTTAATGAATTAATACTGACGACTAAAACGTAACAAATTTGCTTTGATTTTAAGCAATTAAAGTAATTTCATCAGAAATTTTCAAAATTGTTGTATTCTTTTACTATTGATGAACATTTATTTTTATATAAAGCCAAAAAATTCTGATTCGCTTTGGATTTTACAATTAAATATATCATAAATTTGCTTCCATACACATAGGGAAAAATAGAAATAAATCTAACAAGTATTAAGATTCTTAAACTAATTCAAATAAAAAGGAATTAACATATGTAAGTTGCCAAACAAAAAAGGCAAGGAGCTAACTTCTTTGAATTTTGTTTTTTACTTTAGCCAATATTCCTAGTATATCAATTATAATCTGGTTTAATTATCCTAGAAAAAGAATGAAAAAATTTATAAAATTGCTAATTATTACCAAGAAGGAATATTTATTGGAATTAGCTGAAGTTCTTAGTAATAAAAGATTTGAGATTAACTGGAATTAGGAACCTTAATGGACTACTATTAAAATTTAAAATTCTAAACAAAAAATTCTGTTCAATTAAGTTTAAGGATTGAAATAAAACCACAAATATCTGGTTTGCAAATAGAAAATTTATATTTAAGAAAAAATTTCTTTTTGTATAATTTTGCTTCAATGGAAGCTAAAAATGAAATTAATCTTACTTAACCCCAGATAACAAACCTTCCTAAAAGAGCTGTTTTCACAAACCTTCGTCGGTTCGAATACGCATTAATTAGGTATCATTTTAAAGTCAAATATATATATTTTTATTTTATTTTTTTTGGTTTTATTTTCAAGTATTAAATCATTAAATCATATTTTGAGAATAAACAAAAACACAAAAGTATTTTACCAGCTATTATTTACATTTACTTCCTACGACTTCTACGGAAAGCAAAATTTCATTAAATAAGTACTCGTCGTTTCGACGAAGGTTTGTGATCTAGGTTTGTCATACATATATAGTTTTTTAATGCATAACAACCACTTCTTTTATAAAATTATCTAACAATACCTTTTATATTTTATTTACAGCGCATCTGGGACAAGTGCTGTTGCCATTGATAATAAGATCGAACAAGCAATGGTGAGTGTTATTATTATTATTATTATTATTATTATTTGTTTTGCAATAATTCTACTATTTTGTTTGTTGTTGTTGTTGATTAAAAATGTAACAAATGTAAACATATACTGTCCAGAAATATTAAAGTAAACATCAATGACGCCATTTGGAACAAATATAAAAATATGATAAAAATCAATTATTATAAATTATCATAAAAATTTTCATTTTATTAATATACAATTGGTGGTATATAAGTTATCAAAAATCATTGAACTCTTCATGATATTTTTCTTTTAGGTCATTGGATTTTAGACGAGTTTTTAATTTTATGAGAAATATTTAGTTGGTTTAAATTATTCATTTAAACCTTGATAAAATAATTTAATTTTTATATAAAACATCACATTAAATAGAATTCATAGAAAAAATATTAAGGGTGAAATGAATTTTATACTACAAATGTTTCTTGAATGATAAAGAAATGAAATGAAAATAATATTTTGTCCATCTTGATATGACATGAACTGTCCAATTGGAAATATGGTTTATAGTGAGTAAAAAAAATAATTAACTTGACCTCAAAACAATTCAAAACTGTCAAAACATTGAGAACTTTATCATCATTATTTAGATAGACAGATTTCAATTTTGAGATCAAGTTTCAAAAACTTTTTGATAGTAAAGGAAAAAATTGAAAAATGACAAACACTTGTAAGAGAAAACAAATTTATTGACCTCAATAATTATGAGATAAAGATTTATTATCTTAAGTAGTATTATTTCTGGATTCTAGTTTGGCTGTAGTTGGTAAAAATTGTAGATAATTTTATTTACTTGCTTTTGTTTTTAAATTTTTCCCGGTGTTTACAATTGACTCCGGCATATAGAATTGTTTTGCTTTCTGATGGATACGTATAGGAAGTCAATCTCAAATTGCATTGTTATCACAATAATTTCCTTGAGCACTTTTCTTATTGATATTTATTCGTTGTTTATAATACCTAATGCCGGAGATACTATTGTTTATACTGAAGTTTAGTATTTCTAGGTTAGTAATCTTTGAAGAATTCGTTGTAGAAAGTATTTTACATCATATTTAAAGTCAGATTTAATATAACTTGCCTAATCACTATAAAATGATTCTCGAAAGAGAGAGTTCGAAAAATTACTCAAAAATTCCTCTTTGTACTGCCATAAGTTTTATACAAAATTATCAAATGTACGTCAACTAATTGTGATTAAAATGTATTTTTGTCTCTGTTACTTAAAAATCCTTCTTTGACCACTATAAACCCATTTTATCTCAATCGTTCTAGAAGCAACTGCATGCAGCAAATTATTTTAATATTCAACCTAATGCTGCATAAGTTGTAGTTCCTTAATAAGAAGATTTAAAGTGTTACTTTTCCCCTATCTTTATTTTTTTTTTCAAATAAATTGCTCAAGCTTTTATTTATTTCCAAATACTTTAATTAAAAATAATTATTTATCAACTGACGCCGTAACTAAGTATGTTCAATTGATTTCAAAACTTCAGTCTCAATCCCAAGTGACTGCTGGAACATTTGAAAAATCACATTTAGAATGTGTTTTACAAATCAACCAAAGTGTATAATTAGGTTAAACTGGTTAAAATGCTAATTTGGTGAGAAAGATGAGAGTAAGAGTAGTGCGTTCATAAACTCAACTAAAATATTATCAATTGTCATGTTTCAATTCAATATTCAATAAAAATACACTATAAAGCTCACTACACTTGAATCTTTAAATCTGTATTGGTATGATGGCAAATGAGATGCAGTAAATTTACACTTCACTTATGTCTAAGAAATTTTACAAAATTTCGAAACTTGGGTCTTATCTTTCACCGCTCTTAACGTAAAAATAGCAATTGCCAGCCTCGTGTGATATCGCGGAAGGATATATTGACATTACTTTTAGTACTAACTGCAGCAATTAATCTACTTTTAAGTAGAGTTTAGTTAAAAGCAGACTTTCATTAGTTTTTACTTTAGAAAGAATTAACTTTCATTTGTTTGTATCATTTTTTCTTTTTAATTGAAATTTTAATAAATTTCCGGTATTAAATTTAAATAATTATAATTTTATAATTTCACAATTAAAGCTAAATAATTACGTATAAAAATACCCGGAAACAGTAAAATATTTTATACAATTCCCGTGAGGACGATACAAAGCTAAATTAGCAAACTTTCGCGCCACTTTTCTTTTTAATATGATTGTGTTACTTTTCTTTTTATATAAATACAGGAAAATTGATTTCTATGTTAAAACATTAATAGTGCTAAATCTTAGTCATGTAATCAGGTAATAAAATTGCTATCGCCAAAGTAGATCAATGAATTTAGCCACAGTGTAGTTGTAGATCTGACATAGTTTCGTGCACATAATGACCATCTGAGACAAACAACTTTGTATAGATTCTCTATTGCCGGATTGGGAAATATTGCAATACTATTATGTGTAGTTTGCGCATGATAAATAAAATAAATAACATTAGATTATTAGCCACGATTATCACATATAACTGGTTTTTTGTTTTGAAAAGTAGAAAAATAGTGTTCGGTTTAATGATGAGGAGAATTAACCTTTTAAAATTATGTTTTTTTTTCTTTTCTATTCTTTAATGCAAAACAATCTTTTTAGAATTTATTTCCTTTTACGTATTCTATAAAGTACTAATTTAAAAATTTAGTTACGAAATAAAATAATTAAAGACTTTTGAAACCGCCGCCATTGGCAAAATAGTGAAGGGGAGAAAAAGATAATAATAATTGCAATAAAGTTTAAAATTACTCTTAGAGTAATTGCAATTATCCCCATGCCTATTCGATATTGATAAAAAATTTCAGATCTAAGAGTTCCGAAGGACAACTTGAATAAGAAATTTTTTTTATTTGTTAGCAACAAAACTTAATTAGAATTCCGTGTAACATAAATTTAGACCAGAGAAGGTGAACATATTGTAATATAAAAAAAAAAACTAGTGAACAGATGTGACCTCGTTCAAAATTTTATTTTTAAACTATTTTATATTCATAATATATACATTTTGAAGAGGTAGTTGTCTAATCATGGTCAAATATTTCTGTGATATTGCTTCAAATATAACAAAATTTTAACTTAAATAAGTCTTTTTCAAGTTTTTATTTATGTATTTTATGTAAATAAAATGAAAATGACAACTTAAAAAGTTTTATATTAAAATCGTTAAAATTAACAAAAACCATCACTTATAGCAGATCATATTTTAACTTAACGCTGGCTTACTATATATTTATCATATTGCTAATTTTGGTATGTCGTGCATATTTCCAAAACAAAAATAATCCATTTATTCACTATGACTTAAATATTCCTCATGAAACAAAATAACAAAAAACTCAAAGCAATGGAAATATTCCAATTTTACACTATTCTGAACACATTATCTTTACATCAAACTAAAGTATAAAATATGGAGTTGCTAAAAAATCTTTTTTTTTAAATCTAAACTGAAAGAAAAAAAGTGACTTTACTGATAGTGAAGAAATAGAAGGAAACGTGGAATCAGATAGATTGAAATCAGGGAAACTTTATATGTGCCCTAGTCTCAGTCTACTTAACTCGATCCGAATACCTAAGCAGTACATCGATTTAGTTCGAAATAAAACCATTTTCGCGAATAACTTTTGACAATTTTATAAATATAATTTTATTTTATTTTCAATTACCATATAAAGAATGATATTTTAATTGTATTTTGTGATAATATCATTAAACGTTCACTCCGGCGTGTAACACCCATGACCTACATTAGACTGTCCCATCAGGCGGCGTGTACCACCGGTGGGCCAGGCTGGTCTGTGTTATTAGACAGCTGAAAATATAATTGTTGGTTATTATGGGACCGTTGACGTGGTTTTTCTTTGCAGATAAGGTGGCCGCGAGTCGAAAAGCTTGGCACCATACTTATCAAAAATTAGGAGGGTATTCTGGTCTAGAAGACACGAAAATCGGCGCCGTCGTGAACGTGTTAAACAATATTTAACCATAGTAAAGAAGAAAACTTATCTATCATTTTGGCGGTAAGATCATCTTTACCGAAAAAACATTTTTTATGGATCTTTTTTGCATCCGCAGTAACTCTGTGTACTACAGTTTTTTTCGTCGTCGTTACCGGATTCCCATTCACTTTTGAACATTCCCAATTCATTATTTTTTATTTATTACTAAATCTTTACCGTAAAATTCGGAATTTAAAAGGCTACTATATGTTTTGGCATTATCATTTCCAATATAATAATGGTATTTGACTTTATTTCCAATTGAACGTTAGAAAATCATTTTATTGCATCTACTTCCATGTTTCATGTGACGGAACCGTGTGCTTTGTATGACAATTACCGCTACCAATATGGTCTTAAACCCTTTATTGGCACTCTAGAGTGGATTTCACCTCATCTCTTTATTTTTTGTCAATTTCAAATTTTTTAACATACGATAAGGTCGTGTATGGTAACATGGGTCTATCATGAAAAGATTGCTCTAAACTTTGGCGGTATTGGGATGACATTTTGCCAATTTGTCTCTCCACAGCAATGTTCAAAAGCTGCACTGGGGTATCATACAACCCAGAGTACCAATTAAGTTTGATTTTATTTTTGGTAGTGAAAATTCGGCAATATTTAATTTGCTTTCAGGAGATTTTACATTTTTTCACACAAATATCTAAAACTTTTTCTGTATAATTAATGCAATACGACTCTCCATATAAAGATGAAAACCCTTTTTTTCCAGCTCCATTACCTGAAGTATCTTTTAGATTATTTTTTGCTACAAGTGGCTTTTATCTTTTCTTTAACAGTGGAGAAAAAAATATATGCATACATTTTTAACATTTTTTGCAAATAAGAATTTTAATTTGCTTTTGATGCATCGCTATCTGCGAGATCAATTAGACTGCAACCCGCCATAGACTCTTCAATAAAAAGAAATACCAAATAATTATAGTAGTTGATAAATTATGTACAATAATATAAGCCCAGCCCAAAAAATACTTATAAAACTGTTCAAAAAATGTCAATCTTGAAACTAATTTAATATTAAAAATAAATCGTTCTACATGACCGGTGTAACTCCTAGCAGAAATAATAATTTTAAGGAATGAATTAAGGAAATCAATAATATAATCACAAGGTCTTTTTTAATCACATATCCAAAATGAAGATACAAATCAAAAACATGAAATATAATACTCAGACATATTTTTCCTGGTTCATATGAACAAAGTTCAATTCATAAGCTAACAAGCAAAATAAAAATAAGTCTGCAATAATATTTTCAACAATTTTGCTTTAATATGTGATAAGATAAAAAAAGGTTTTTTTTTTTAAATTTTAAGCAATTTATACGTTCAATGATTTCCTTTAACCTTATATTAGAATCAGGAAAGTGATAAAAGTACATCTTATCATTCTTAGCTCTTTTAATTAATAAAATGTATTACGTAAGCATTGAAAAAATATTTAAAAATTTAATAATATTTATTTATATATGCTCTTTGAATTCGTGCTAATTGAAAACCGCAACGATAAAGGAAGAAAAACAATTTCTTTAATCAGCAACAAATATTATTTGTTGCTTTTGACTTCAAGACCTAAGAAAAATTGATAATTTTTTTCCTCTACTTAAAATTTAAAAATAAAAACTTCAATAGAATCAAACAATCAAAAGTTATATAGAAATTCTATTGCTAAATTGTGTATCAATAATAAATACGATTGGGATCACCTTCAAAATTTCAACGATAAAACTTGTTAGATTGCTGTTGCCATAGTTGGATACGAGAGAATTTTACTTATGCAATGCAGGCAAGTGACCAATTTTCCTGTGCACTTTATCTGGTTTTTAATTACTGCACAAATTGCAATTAAATAAATTTATATACTTTATTTTTTAAGTTTTTTTTTTATGCAGATATATTCATACAAGACTTATGCAAGATGCTGTGCATTGCTAAATTATTTATTGTTTTGTTTAATATAAATATTTAATTACTTTGATTGTGTTGTTATATAATCATCGCCCGATTGAACATCGGAATTGTACTAGACAAAAAATGACCCCATGTAAAATATTCTATTTACTTACTTAATAATAATAAAATAAAATTGCACTTTGATTGAGTGATCTAAATGACGTTTGTTCTTGTTCGTGATAAAAAGGAAATATAAATTTCTAATTTCTATCATATAAAATATTATATATGTACTAAAAAAATACAGTAACCGGATCAAACATCCTATTAATTTCTTGGTATTTCTTTTGATCATACATATATTTCTTCTGTTTTTTTTTTATCTTAATGATAAATTGCTTTGGCATGTTTAGAAGGGTCAAGGAGATCTGTGAATAAAAACTAGGCCAAAACCAAACCAGAAGTGTTAAAGAAATAACCGATAATGTGATAATAGGATAGAATTTATTATGTCTATGAATGTCAATTATTTCGTTTATACTGCCAAAAACAAAAACGTCAGAGATAATCTTAAAGCGTATTCGTACCCAAATGTGAATCAATTTTTAGATAGTATAAAGGAAGCAATTAAAAATTTTCTTTGAAATCTTTTTACTGGATTGAATGCTCATTTTAATGTACGCCTGTAGGCACAGAGCCCGGAGATTTGAAAAAACAAAAAAATTGAATAAAAATATATTTCTGTTTGTTTTAAATATATTGACAGCATTCATGAATAAAGAATGGAAAACGGAAAGTGTTAAATTTAGAAAAGACTTCACAAGCTACAAAGACAGACAGTTTAAAAGAAAAAGAGGAGAAATTAAATTAAAACTTAAAATTAGGAACACTAAGAGTTAGAAAAATAAAATTTTAATTTGTTCAATGCTTAAAAATTGTAAATTTGCTAATTAATTTTGTGAAAAATTTATTTTCTTCTTAAATATTTTTTTTAAATAATTTTTTTAAAAGAGATTTTAATATGTTTTTATAGTCTCCGTCAAATCCTATAAAAAATTTCAAAAAATATTATTGTTCTTTGTGAATATCTTAAACTTTATTTAGTCTCTTTTAATTACATAGCATCCTAAGTTGGGCTTTTGTCACACATGAATTTTCAAAAAGATTTGTCAATTAAAATTAGCGTGTTTTTATTTCATTTTGAATGTTTAATTATTATTATTTAAATGAGAATACATTCTTATCAGAAAATTGTTTTGCTGAAAAGGAAAAAATATCTAAAGGTGGGCACTCACTTCGTGCGCATATCATCGCGGGTAACATTCATGACGTTAAAATGACGTACACATGAATTTCACGCTGAAATATCCACAATAGGGGGGGGGGACAGAATCAACAACTTAGCGTGAGTCTATGATGTCAAAAAATTTACCCGCGGAGATATGTGCACTAAGTGAGTGCCCACCTTAATATAAATCTAATATTTCGCTCCTTTATTTAAAATATATGAAAATTATACTTCCCTCTAATTAAATAAGACCCATTTTCTTTACCAAAAATTTTTTTTTTATAAATTCATTCGTTTGCTGCCATCTTAATCAAATATTAATTTATCAGCTATTTTTAATGTAGATTAACTGGTGGGGGTTGATATTCCAATGAATATGTCCCTAAGAGTTCGTCATTTTTATGTTAGGATTAGGTCTTGTGGTTTCCTTCTTTTAAGTCTTCTTGTTCTATTTGTTGTATCCATCAGATGTGTTAACTTCACGTTGCTGTACCAAAAATGGTTAAAGTAAATGCGAAAATTTGAACTTAAAGGAATGCTATTTATTTATTAAACAAAAGTTTTATTTATTCATTTTATTTTTAATGCCTTGCGGTTACTAAAATATATTTATTAACAATATATTTAATAAAACTTTTTGAATTGTGAATTATTGTCAACAATTGCGTTAATATCTGGCTCTAGACTCGAACATGCTACTTTTAATATACCATCAGTAAGCTTGTTTCTATAGATAATTTTAGCATATTTCACTTTTAACTAGGATGACTCGGGAAAAATATGTTGATACTAAATAAATAGCAACATTTTTGTAAATTTCTGTAATATAGCTCTGGCACTATTTTCCAAAAATTTTGCAATATTCTATTTTCCTTTTATTTTCTTTGAAAATAGCTTCTAGGTGTATTGTTTTTTATTTCAATGAATTCTTTATACGATAACTTGCCTTGCTGGAACTGTATTTTTACCTTTTTCATAGTAAAAGAGTAAAATATGCCGAAAATACTGCTTTCGATTTTTCACCTTTGATAGGACACCAAACAAAAATTATTGCAAAAAATCAAACAACATTTTTAACAAACAAGCCTTAATATATCAGCTGTCAAAATAAATAATGATTATGCGACTTAAGTGCAAAGTTAACCGTGAAAAAATACAATTAGGTATTCTGTTGAGAAAAAAACGAAATTCTTTTCCGAATGAGCCAATGATTTAAATACATAAGTGCCATAAAAAAGTAATTATATCGTTAGTATTAATTATAAATACAATTTTACTATTCAATTTCTATTTAAAGTCCAAATAATATAGGAAAGTAATTTTATTTTGTTGCACAGCCTGAAAATTCACAATAAAGTTCTAATTTTCCCTGTATACCGCCTTTTAAAAGCTGTATTTTTATATACGATTCCCATAGTACTTAACCTGCTACAACAATTTATATTGATTTCAAAGTAAAAAGTAATATTGTTTTTAACCGCAAAAGTATTACTTCCGTCACAAAATTAATAAATAAAAAAATAAAATCTCAAACTTGTAGAATACAAAAGTCAATCAAAAGTTGATGTTAAAAAAGGAAAAGTTTGTGTTGAGATTTTTTTAATTTAGTTCAGCGATTCAATAATTTTATTAGTACTAATTATACTTGAAACACACTTTAATTTCATAGTTAAAGTTCATGCTAGGTATTATAAGGCTCAGAGTAAGGCGGCATTTAATTAAAGGCTAAAAATTTACCATGTGATTTATTAACGAAGAACTAAAGTAGTAAGTTTTCAGAAAAGTAAGTGGTAAAACCTGGCATATAAGTAAAACGAATATAGAATATTAGATTGTTGAGTTTGTGATACATTTAAGTGAAGAATCTTATAACTAAAGGAGATTTAAAATAGCAAAAAATACATTCCAATATTACAATTGTTAAATAGATTATTCTATAATTACTGTGTAATTTAAGAAAAAACAAAACCAATTATAAAGAAAATTATAAAAATTATCTAGTTTTGTGGCGACATTTTGATTGATTTAGTAAATTAAAGTCGACTATTAAACGATTAACATTTAAAAAACACACGTTCTTGACAGCTATCTTATTGGCAATTTACCAGCCAGGCCAATGTGTCACTCAATATACTTCGAAAAAATTCTTTTAAATGCAGCTTGTTTTGATATTTTGGTTGTTGTTTTTTTTTTAAAGAAAACATGTTGATTTAAGTTGATACAGACAGAATTAATTGTTTCCTTATAAATTAATATTTAAAAAAATATTTGTCATACAACTGAATTTTAAAATAAAAAACACACTTTTTTAATTATTTAATTGGAAGTGTTTCTTTGAGTAGACAAAAAAAAAAATAAAATTCAATATTTCAAATTTCTTACCTATTTTATCAGACATAATTAGTGTTATTGACATATGTATATTGCCTTTCTTTTACTCTCTAATACTTTGGGAAAGTATCCTTAAATATTGTTTTTTTTTTCGAAACAAAAAAAAAGGAATAAAGTTTAAAAATCATAACTTTGAAATAATATTCAATATTTGTTGAATAATAAAAAATACTTATTAAAATTAAACTAACACTAAAAATAATACAAGGACGGTAAAGTTTCACAGTGCGAGTTTAGCATTTTCATTATTTGAATTTTGTTGTTGAAAAAAAAAATAATAATTTAAATCTTTATAAAACTTTATTAATCTTTTTATTTTATAATTTTTTTACAACTTAAACTTTTACAAATTCGAAACTTTATAAGCAAATCTTACTTTGAACTAATTCTGACTAACTCTCTTCTATCTTTGTCCAGGAATGTTCATATTTAATTACGATAATCAATTAGTATTGTTTTAGCTTATAATATTTTAATTAATTACTTTTAGTTTTATTCATTTTTTTTAAAGTATTTTTTAATTTATTTTAAGTACTTAGCTTCTAATTACTTGAATTGATTAGTCGTCTAAACTCATTAAAAGTTGAGAATTAATGATTGTTTAAATTCCGGATTAATAAAATGTATTACTATAGTATACTAGTGTTACCTGTGAGCTTACCTCTACGTTTACTTATATAATTAATCTAATAATACCCATTCTCTATTGAGGCTTGTGGAGTGTATTAGTCTCCTGTAAAAAAAAATCGTTTCTTCATTATTTCTTGTTTCTGTATGAGGGTAAGTTTAGGGAAATTTGATGGAAATGTCAAAAAAAAAGTGTCATAAAAGTAAACATTCAATCATTGAATCTATGCTTACTCGCAAAAGCAGTATTAAACTAACTTTTAAATATTATATTAAGAATAATCTGAAAAAAAGATCAATTATTTTTAAATATACAAAATAATTTTAATATACTTACAAAAAATTCAATTTTTGGCACCGTAAATAGCAGAATTTTTAATGTTGGGCAACCTGTCAATTCACAAAAGATGGCAAAATTTCCCTTTCAAAGGCTGTATTTTATACACGATTGTGACATGCTTAATACATGTGTATTATTACAGTTTTCTCCATACAAAATTTCCTTTCTTGCATTGTAATAATGTGAATAAGCCTCAATGGAGAATGGGTATAACCGCGTTCAACTTCACATTAGTTTTAATAAATCCTTAAATTCAGCTTTTAAATTAAGTTCAGTTGTCATTTGTTAGCCATATTGGTATTTTCCTTTGTATTTATTTTGATATTAATTAAAATTCTTGTAATTTTACAATAAATTTTCTATTATAAAATACATTTACAATTTTTATAAAGTGTTTTTTTCATTAATTAAAAAAAGAATCTTTCGTTCGACACTTTCATTAAAAGCTCTATAGATATTTCTCACGGTAAGTGTTTTTAATAGTGTTCGCGTCTATTTTTTTTTTATTAAATTTACACAATAATATAAAATTTTTTTATTTATTAACATATTATTTACACATAAACTGTAAAATTTTTAGTTAAAACTATATAAACTAATCTCCATATGATTCGCATATAAAATGAATTAGAAAAATGCAACAAATAAAATATTTATTTGTATTAATATATTTTTGCTCTTCATCGCCGTCTTGAGCAAATATTAGACAAATTTTTATTTTATTTTACATTAAATTATTTTATTTTATTCAGAATTACTGCTTTACTTTACTGTCACAGCTGAATTTTGGATTTCTGAATCTTACCGCGCTCCGTTTCGCAACCGCGTTCATTGTGTTTGCACCTTATGTTCTGTATAGAAGATATAATTTGACATATAAGCGTCAGCTTACATAAAAGTCGCTTACAAAATTAATTAGCATTAGTTCTACTATTTTTAATTTAAAACTCGCACTGTGAAAAGCGATAATAATTTTAACTAACTTTAACTTCGAAATGGAGTCAAAGTTAAACCAACCTTAAACTTGAATTGTGAACCGGGACAGAAGTTCATTTTCAATTAAAGACTTCGTTAGAATGTAACTTTATATTAAAAATTTTAAAAGCTATGATAGAAATAATAAATTGATTGTTAACTTTTGTTAAATCATAGAAAATGAATAACTAAACAAAAAAATTATAATAGTGTGAATATCTTATGTAATTTTATTTAACTTTCAACATTGAACTTGGTGTAAAAAAAATTCATACAATTGGATCGAATTTCTAACAGAGAAACTGAAATTTATTTATTTTTTCTTGATATTGATATTTGTGGTTTTATTTATTTAACTTAAAATATTTACTTTAAATTACTTTCTGTTTGTGGTTAAAAATCTAACCACGATTAATATTATTATGAAAATAACTTGAGTTTGTCATGTGTAAGATTCAATTTCTACAATCTTTTCTGGTTTTTTATTACTATTAAAAGAAACTTGAATTTATGGATATGTATACAGAAAATTTACGGATTTTACCGATTAGAAATTAATTTGTTAGCGGACCATAATTATACAACTGTAAATAATCTCATATCAAAGATATGATCACTAGAAAATCACTTAAAGTGAAACTTTTAATGTCCTTTGAGTTGGATGTAGATACTTCTTCTTGTTTTTTGGAATGTATCATGGATGGGTTCACATCATTATTTATTCATGACGTGCGAGCTTAAAACAATTGTTCAAAACTGAATCTTAGCGACGATTTAGCTCGACGTAACACTAAACACTTTGAGGTGAAAATTTTTTTGCAACAATCTCATATTCCTCTTAGTCTGTTAATTTGAATTTTGTTCACTTTTCTTGGACAGTTTTCTGCTCAGAATCACATCAAAGAATTATTTTAGCCTCTGTTATTCGATTCAGATGGTCAAACTCCTCTTTTATTCTAAATATTCTTAGTGTATACTCAATAACAGTTTTACAATACGAAGAAGAGCATATTACATACACCTTGCGAGTAAAAAACTTCTAAATTTTTCTCTTACCATATTTAGTGAGTTGTTTCCATAGCCCACAGAGGATAAGCAATTGGTTATATGTATTTTGTTGATTTATGTCTAAGCTTCACTAGTACTTAGCGGTATAAAATTTGAAACTAAACAGCAATGAGGCCACTGGGCTTTACAAAATTTGTATATAGCCTCAATTGGCGTCTAGTTATCGCTTATCGGTTTTCCAAAGAAGATCAACGGAAATTTGCTAGTATAAAATCTGTCTGATGTGATGGTGATATGTAGAATAGAATTTTACAAAGCAAACAGTTGGCTTGGTTATCAATTTTTTTTTTGCCATAAAAACAAGAACTTTTTTTAGAATCCACTCCGATTGGCTTTAAACAAA
This sequence comes from Acrocera orbiculus, assembly GCA_947359355.1. Classification (NCBI taxonomy): domain Eukaryota; kingdom Metazoa; phylum Arthropoda; class Insecta; order Diptera; family Acroceridae; genus Acrocera; species Acrocera orbiculus. The sequence goes on from OX375757.1 coordinate 9,452,985, forward strand.
ATTTTTTAAATGTTTTCCCCTACGCCAAACGCTAGTTAATCCTAGAAATAACACATCAACTGTAAATGTATTTTATTTTTTACCAAAAAAAGTATTTTTTAAACCGACAGGTTTAATAGGAGTAATAAAGTTTAATAATGTTGTTTTTAAATAACTTTTTAGAGAAGCACTTCCTTCTTCTTCGTACTTTAAGACGAAATATATAACGAAAATTAATCTTCGAAACACTTGGCCAAATTATTTGTAAGACGAGAGCTATCAAACAGTTTGCAAACATTTTAAGGCAAAATCTCCATAAGAAAATAAATTGTTTTATAATAGGAAAAATTAATAATCTTTAATTTATTATTTGTAACACATTTAGTTACTATTATTAAATAAATAACTTAGAGAACTACAGATAAACAATTAGTTCATCTATTAAAGTCCGGAATGCGATGTAAAGATGTACAAACGTGGATAACCTACAATCACCTCAATATGGAAAATGTAACCTGCTTTTAATTTTTCTATAAAAAAGAAAACAAGAAAGAAAAAAAAAATCGGGACAAAGATAATATTAATAGGATATGTAATAGAGGATAATGATAACAAGAAAAAAATGAATTGTATTAAATTAGATCTCAACAAGAGGAGGTTAACTTGATTGGGGATCATACTATTTATTAAAAGAAATGAAAAGAAAAAAAAAAGAAGCAAAAACAACAGGAAAATGTGGTTAAGCAACCTTATTTATTAAATAGTAGACTAAGTAATAGTCTCGTCAACTGATGTTTAATGTGTTTTATGTCAATCAAGATAAAATTTATTGATAGTATCCGGGAAGATTGAGACGTCTTTTTTAAGCTTTCTGAGAAGCCTTTAGAAGATATGGAAACTTTATAGAGCAGGTTTAAATTATGTTTTCAAGTTTTTTTCTTTTGTGTTTTTAAGCGCTGAAAAAATACACAAAAAAATAATAATTAGATTTAATTAATCAAAGCAAAAATATTGCAACAAGATACTCCGTTAACATGGAGTTTCTAAAATATATATTTTTTTATCCTTAACAAAGATATTCATTAAGAATTTACCGTTTTTTTTTAGAGTTTGAGGTAACAACCATTATTATTTGAAAAACTTCTCTCTTTAAATAGGAATAAGTGTTATTTTTGATTGTTTATCAAAAATTTCGGTCCTGTTTATGGAAGCTTTATAGCTCCAGATAACAGCTCTACTGTTTTCCATTCAGACACTGTTATCATCGAAGCCGCTTCAAAAAAATGTAGTAAGAGGGGCTGCAGGAAGAGCAATAACATCATTTTTGCCAGTCAAGCCAGAGAGAGGGCTCTAAAATTTTAGGTCTAAGGTCGTATGGAGCTATAACAGGAGACTGACATGCTTGTCAGATAGAAACAAAGTAAAATTAATTTAAAGCTCTGTTTATAAGGGTCATTAAGGGAAGCAAAGAGGCTGTTTGATTGGCTAGAATGGGTTTTAGCGGATGCTGTGTAGATGCTACAGCCCACTACAGTCCTCTATTTTAATATATATACTTATGTAAGTCGTAAATGACTAGCCCAAAGATTTGAATGCTAAGCTGTGAACAGCGTCTGCTAACTCAGCAATTCATTCTTCAATTATACAAGTATTATAAAAAAACTTTTGACGAGACAAGAGACAATTGGACAGAATGTCCACTCAGAATGTTGACGTGTTTCAGCATGGAATATGGTCATTTTTAACAAATACCTCTACAGTAATATCGAAGTACAGATGACTTACCATCTGTTTTTTAACTGCGTAATTAAAATTTTTAAGCTATAAAAATTTTCCAAATGGCGGTTGACAGCTTTCATATGAATTCACATAAAATATTTTTTTTTTTTTTAAATATTCTTGATAATATTGCTGCTTGATAATATGATGCTTGGAGATATTTTTAACAAACTTTATCCATTTTTAGTCAGCTTAAATGTTATGAACATTCAAAAAATACCCGATACCTAGATTACCGTTTTTGACTTATAGCAGTTTTACTCAGTACTGCAATAATAACACTAAAATTTTTTACAAAAAGTATAATTTTTACTTTTCAAAGAATTTTATTATTTTTATAAAACATAAAAAGTCAGTTTTCTATAATAAAATTATTTAAAAAGCATAAATTTTATATTTCTAATCAAAATTTCAAATAATATTATTGTAGCCACCATACATACCACTTTTTTAGTAAGCTTAATAGCTGACATCTGTTATTTTCAATACTTTTATCAAATTTAAATAAACATCTATATTTATTGTTTTTCATAATTAATTCTTTGCAATCGGATAAATATTTTTATTTTGCATATTTATCCACTTTTTACTACTTCCAAGTTGAAATGTCTGTTTTTAATTATTAATTTTTTAACAGTTATAAAAATCGAATTCTTTTGTTCTGCCTATAAAATTATCTACTTGATAATTTTGAACAACTTGAATTATATATTTCATGTTAATAATTTTTATTTTTTCTTTTTGTCTGCCAACATATGTTTAATGCATTTTTGTAAATCTTATCTATATGAGATTATGACTTTTACAAATTTTAAACTAAATTTATTGGCCTTTTGTTATTTTTCTTATATCCAATATGTTTATTTTTATATATTTAAACTTATTTTAACAAAATAATTGATCATGCATTAAAAATAAAGTCAGATAGCATGACATAAATAATTTTTGTGAATTATCATCTCTCTAGAATTGTCATATGGTCATTCTAAAAAAGAATATAATATATTTATATAAGTTTTTCCGGCTATTACTGTAAATGACTCATCATTAAGTCAAATAGCTTTAAAATACAGCTTAAATAGCAGTTAGAGCGCAAGGCTACTAGTGTACAAATACAAATGATAACACTTAAGAAATAACGGCATATTCATTTCGGTTGTTGTTTTTTTTGTGCTAATACTGCACAAATTTTTATATTCAAATTAATAACACAATTTATGTTTGATTTACCTTCACGTTTCAAAACTTTAATCTTTTTTTACGATTAAGGATCTCTTGCGTGCCACAAATATATAATTATAGCACTTTATTGCGTCACATGTAAATATTACATAGGCACATTTCTGACATGAAACGTGTTTATTTTGAAATTTACAATTTTCAACATACTCCAGTAAACAAAAAAATACAATCACGCCATATACGCCCTAAAACTTTATTTGATTAATATTGTTGTGTGTTGGACACGTTTTTAAGCTTTTCTTTTATTTGCAAAATAAATTCAAGTAAATAAATGAGAGAATGTATATATAAATCACCTCTGCTATAAAAATAATGTAATTTTGCTATTGTGTCTATATAATTGTAAGTGAGAAAATTAAAAATTAATATATTTAACCGGCAAACAAAAGCAAGAAAAAAAGAAATAATAAAATTTTGAGGGGAAAGCTTCTTATAAATTAATAAGAGAGCTTTAGTAGCAAAAAAGCTTTTTATATTAGTATATAGAAACCGGCAAATATGTTTGAGAATTACTGATGACGATAACAAGAGAGTGGGGCAATTGATTTAAATATAGCACTACACATATTTGCTATTCTATTTACACGTCATAAGAAGCTTTATATTTTTTAGCACCCTCCCAATATAAAAGAGTTTTCTTTACACGGTAGACATTCAGTCGCCATTTAGATGTGCCTTGCTTACTTTCATATTAAATTAGAATTGAGTGAAATTACAAACAAAAAAATCACTTAAGGTGATTCATTTTTTTAAAATTATAATAAATTTAACATAATTGTTTTTTTGCTTTGCATAATTTTATGTGTAAAAATTAAATTAAATTAATGTATGAAAATATAAATTTAAATAAATTTAATAAAATGGGAACTGTGTCAATAAGCCAACCGGAAAGTTGGCTTTATGAAATATGGCAAAAAGGCCAAGCTCGTCCATGTTATGTGATGGTTCCAAATGCAAGTGTATGTAGTTATTTTTATTTTTAAATTGAAAAAAATTTTAGTTAATAAAATTTCATAGTTGTCTGATTTTCATTTTTAAAAAATCGATTTTTAACAAACTATCATTTCTACTTAATTTAATTTAGTGTTCAAAATTAGGATTTTTCGAATCTGTTATAATAATAAATCAAGAAAATCCTTTAAAGAGTTTTATACAATAAAATTTAATATTAGTTCAGAGATTTAAAATCGATGAAAATCTCAGACATGAAAAAATACTTTCTAATTTTTCGTGTTGTAAATAAAAATACTATTCCTATCCAATTATTCACAAATATGTCTAATAAACCTTTTGTTAAAACAAGAACCCAAGCTTTGTAATCAAAAATCAGCTGCTAGAGTCTAAAATAAAACATTTTAAAGATGGCATCTATCAAAATATATTGCTAGACTTTTGTGTACTGCATACATATGCATTCTCCAAAGGGGGTTTAAGGGATAATGGTTACAAAAAGATATGGCGAAATTAAATATTTTGAAGTATTTAAGATGTTCTTGAATAAATTCCTTACAAAATTCTGTAAAATTATTGTAAAAAATAGTCAAAGTAAAACTAATAAGCCAATGGTAAAACATTCCCAACCCAGTTTTCAATAAAGCAAATCTACGATGATCACCGTATCTTATCCTAAAATTATCTGAAACCACAAAACCAAATTTATTAAGTTTAAACATAAGTTTTTCCTACCCCAATTAACTTCTTTTTTCTCATTTTTAGAGTGTTTGTTTGAAGTCAAAATAATGTTTTTTTCTATTTAAAAAAATCTGCCATTTTGTTATTTTACAACCCTCTCTAATACCCATTCTCCATTGGCAATTGTTTGTATTAGGGAAATTTGTTAGAAATGTAAAAAAAAGTAATGTCATAAAAGTAAACATTGAATCATTGAATCTGTGCAAATACACCAAATAATTTCAGTATTAAACTATCTTTTAAATATTATATTAAAAATAAGCTGAAAAAAAGATCAATTATTTTTGAATATACAAAATCATTTTAATATACTTACAAAAATGCCACCATTTAATTCCTTTTTGACACAAATAAAGGAATTTTTAATGTTAGACAACCTGGAAATTCACATTTCCTTTATGCAGCCTTTCTAAGGTTGTATTTTAAGCACTATTGCGACATGCTTAATACTTAATACAAAATTTCCTTCCGTGTATTATAATAATGTGTATAAGCCTCAATGGAGAATGGGTATAACCGGTATAAAAAGATCAAAAAGAAAACATCGTTAAGGTTAGGAATTTTTTTAGAAAGAAATAATAAATAAAATTTCAAATTAATTAATACAATATTAGTTTCTGAATGCCGATAATCACAGACTTCTAAAACGTCGTTTCGAGAAAAACGCATTTAAAGTTTCAAACTCTGAAAAAGGTACAGGAGTTGGGAAGATTTAAATGTCAATAACTATAAAATTTTCGTCCTGATTTCCTTGAAATTTTGACAAAATATTTTAAAAATGTTATTCATTATGAAAATGCTATAAAAAATCGGCCTCAAATACACGTGTTTCTTTGTATATCAATTTAAATAAAATCATAAAATCTATAAATCACAACAAAATAATTAAACTTGGCAGCTGTTAGTCGTATTTGCTTACTCATAGCACCTGTAATTTATTTGTTTTAATTCCTACAAAACATAAAGTTTAGGACAATTTAAAGTAAATATTTTATAAAACAGAAAATTTTTATTAGAACTCGTGTTCTTTGTGCAAAATAAAATATATATTGTTCTGTTTTATTATTTTGTTTATATTTTATTTTTAGTGATAAATTAATTAAAAGAATAGCAAATGGTGTAACTTATTATTTTTTTCCCTCACTATTATTAAATTTTTTAATAAACTTATCAACATTCTAGAACTTTCAGTATAAATTTTTTAAACAATAGCGAATTTATGTGAAATAAAGAAAAAACTGTTTTTTATAACTGGGTCATACTTCGGGGAAAAACACCAAACAAATCATTTCAATGTATTGAACAAGAAAAAAAGATAGAATATAAAAAGGGCAAGAGCTAAATTGAAAATTTTAATTTTCTGCTAACAGCTAATTTTATTAACTAAACATGTGTCCTACCACTTTCTAAGCCTACTTCGATAACATATCTTACTCAAATGCACAGTATTATATTTTATATAAATAATTTCAAGTTCGATACTCATAATAATACTTGAGTTGATTTATTAGATTGCTTTCGGATGTGTCGGTTTTATTACCTTCAACATTATTCAAGGCCTTTCATTTTGTTTCTTAGATTTTGCAACTACAATACATATCTAAATAATATATGCTACCATTTATATTTTTGTTAATATAAACAAAAAGAATATTATTTAAAATTTTTCATAAGATTTTAAAATTTTTATTTAAGTAGTTTTCTGGTAGATTTTACTTGATATTTGTTTCAGACAATGCAAGGCGTAGATATCTATGATGAGCTATAAAATTAGTACAATGTAGAAAATAATGCAAAAAATCGAGAATTAATAAAAAAATTTAAAAATAATTTAAAATAAAAGTTTGCCTTTAAAAATTAAGTTATTTTTCATCACAATTTAAAATATTAATGCTCTAAATATTTTCCATAAACCATTTCAAGTTTTTATTTGACAAATGCACACAATTGTAAATGACTAAAATGTTTATGGGCAAATTTTTTGCTTATTTTTAATATAAGCCCAGCAAATACGAAATTACGCAATTTTTAACAGGTTTCTTACAATCGATAAACTATTAATCAGTTTAATATATCTTAAGCATGGCAGAAACTCGAATCACGTAATTAAATTCATAATGTTTAAAGTAGTTTTTTATTGACCAAATTTCGCTTTAAGAAAATATTATTTCAATTTTCTTTAAAAACAAAGAAACTGAAATTTATGTTTTTAATAATCAAATTTATTAAATATTCAGAAAATAGGGGATAATGATTGAAAAATAAACCATTTTAACGATCTTTTGCCAGAGATGTGGTTAAAGAAAATTTTGGAAATATTTTGCAAGTTAATTAATAACAAAAACATTCTGTAAAAGTTTTGTACAAAATAATCAAAAAAATAAGCCAATGGCAAAGCATTTCCAAAGTCGTTTTTCAAAAAAGTCAATTTACGATGATCACAATATCTTTATTATTTATTTATTTATCTAAAACCTCCCTAAAACCACCATATTTTTTTCAGTTTTATGCTATTTGTGGTCGTTTGAAATCAAAACAGCAATTTTTAATGCAAATTCTGCCACCTTTTCATTTTTTAATCCTTTAAATAGCCTTAAAGAACAAAAGAGAAATAATGTTGGGTGGAGGTATTTTATGTGTAAAGAGTAAATGTAAAATTGCAAATGATTTGAGTAGTTTATGAACGCTGATGATCACAGACTTTTCAAACATCGTTTCGAGAAAAACACGTTAAAAGTTCTAAATTCCCAAAAAGCCAATAACTAATTTTGACTCAATTGCCTTGAAATTTTGATACAATCTTGGTAACGCGTTGTACAATAAAAAATTGCGACCTCATACCACTCCCCTAAAGAACACCTTAAATATTTCATCTTTTTATTTAGATCGAGGAAGCTTGAGCCTTTTATCAAAAACTTTTAATAAGTTTACTTAGGATATTTTTTGTCCCACTAGGATATTCTTCAATTAAATTAAATCAAAAATATATCACGTACATGTCAAGGACTAGTTTTAGATTTTTTTTAAATCTATACTTCTCGATTATTTTTAAAGTCCTTGAAAAAAAAAACAAGCTCTCTAGTATCGCCCTTATCAATTCCCGTAATACAACAGATTTCGTTTTTTTTTTGTAACTAAACTTAACTTTAACTTGGCAATATTTATGATCCCTGTTCACAACACAAATCGAACGATTCCTCATTTTTTTTTAAATTTAAGTCCTGAAGCCCTCGAATAAGTCCTGGTTTTAATATAATTAATATTGTTCACAAATAATTAATGTCATCAGTATCGAAAAACAAATTAAAAATACTCTAAAAATAAAATTTATTTCTTTTAGAGGTTTTTGTTTTATAATTAATGCGATTTGTTGATTGTTTTTTCTAACGCTATTTTTTCTACATTTATATAAATTTTTAAAACCTAAATTTTCATCTTCCTTCTAAAGATGAAACAATTCTTTTATTTTCTTAATGAATTTTTCTTTAGATTTCTTCAAACGAGCTTCTATATTTAATGTTTTCGGTAAATAAAACTTAATTTCGATCACTGCAATTTCCTGTTTTTTTTTTTTTTTTTTTTAATTATTTCTTAATAGAGAATAATGAAGATAAACGATCAAAGGTTGCTTGTTTGATATATTTGAAGTTATAAAGAAAAAAAGGCATACAATGAATACATTTTTTCAATGGTTTAAGTTGTTAAATTGCTAAACTCATGGCATATGGCATTAAATTCTAAATAGAACTAGAACTAAAGCTTTGGCCCTTTTTGAGCCTATGGAAATTTGGCAACAATTGAAAAAGAGGATTTTCTTTAATATGAACATTATTAGAAAGCATCAAAAAACTTTCTTGTGTTTTTTTTCTATGAATACTATTCAAATGTTCATTAGTTTTAATCCTACAAACATAATGATCTGTCATCTTTTCGGTTTTGGAGGGTAAATTTCCATAAATTTTCTGTATACGAATCGTCTCGAATATCGTCTCATTTGATATTGAAATTTTTATGCTCGGTTTTAAATCAATAACAAATACGAAAAATTTCAATCTGTTTTTTATTAATTATAGAAATCATTGCAGGCAAAATCACTTCATATCCCTATATATGTATGTGTTCCTATTTAATAAAGAATAAGTATAGATAAGGAAGACAAGAAAACAACATGTACCCCGAGAGTGCTTAAAATTCATTCTATGCATGTTATTTCCAATCTGATAGCAATGTTAAATATCAGGCCTGTTGGAAAAGTGAGATTTAACATTTCTGCATGCAAGTTTGATTTACAAAAGGATGCAAAGAGTGAATTTTAACTGCCGGGTTGAAATCATTCTCACATTGTTCTCTTATACACTCTCAAAATGATATATTAAAATTCAAATGTTTGTGGAGCTAGCTGCATAAAAAATAGTTTTAGTTGCTTCCTTTTTTCAATATTTTTAAAATTAAACCTAAAAACTATTTTCTTATTTTTCAAAAATAGATCTAATAATTTTCATACTAATAAAATAGCTTATTAAATATTGTCTTAAGATATTTTTAATCAATTTATATCATCGACATTAACGACTGTTGATAAAATATCGGTTTTTATCTACAATGAGTAAACATATTTAACACAAGTCAAAAAAAAAAAAACCATAAATTTTATCGTAATAACCTCGAAGACATACATCAATTATAAAAATAGCTAAAGATATCATTTTTATCTCAACTGTACGATATAAAAATCTTCTTTTTGTTTTTATTTTTGTTGTTTGTATTGTCTGTTTCAAACAATTCGAATTACTTATGGATTTAGGTTCAAGGCAAGTTCTAACTTTAAGAGTATAAAACCTACAGTTTTTTTAAGCGGTATTGTTACAAGGATAAAACTATGTATATTACAATTATCATTTATTGTTAGTATTAAAATCTTAAAATTTTATTATTAAATTGTCAACACTTGATAAATTCTTTGAAATAGTAAATTCTACACACGTGTGCCTCTTATACAAATTTAGTCTATTTATTAACCCAATTTTTATAATAATCAAAATTAATAATTTTAAATGTATTTGTGTTATATACTTTTATATATTATATATTAGTTCAATCCAATTTAAGATATATGAAATTTTACTTTGTATATATTTCGTGTGTTAGTTAAAATTTATTATTCAAACTAGATTTTCAATTTAGACAATAAAGTTTTTATTTTCATCAGATACACTCGTATATAATTTAAAGAATAAAACAAAAAACGAAAGGGATGTAAAGTTGAATAAACTTGTTTCATCATTTTATTTGCTTATCAGTGTTTACTTGGATTGTGCTATTTACAACATTTTTCAGATATTGCAAAATGCGTTGCATCCCTGACTAGTATATTCCAGTCATATTAATTAATTTTGTAATCTTATCAAGTAGTTATTGAAAGCCGTAACTAAAATTTTTGAAAAAAAGAACACACACACAAAAATAATTAATATAAATAATTTAGAATTAGGGTCATATAATAAGACATTATTAGATACTTTGTATTTGAATGAATAACATTTAAATGTATAAACAAGTTGTTTATCATGAATTCAACAGTCATTTTTATAGGAAATCTTAACCGAGAATTGTAAAATATTTTTCGAATACTTTACCTTTTGGTATATTTTACCTTAAGGGTAACACTTAAGGGGAAGCACTTTTTGCTATTTTTTATTGCATTTTCGTATTGATTACTATTTTAAAAATGTTTCAAGTCAATCAAAATAAAAATTTCATAGTTAGTGATATTTGAAACTCCTCAACTCTTGTACCTTTTTCAGAGTTTAAAAATTTAAATGCGTTTTTCTCGAAAGGATGTTTTAAAACTCCGTGAATATCGGCATTCAAAAACTATTGTATACCAATTAATTTGAAATATTATTTATAATTTCTTCATAAACAATTCTTCACACTTATTTTGAATTTAAACGAACACAAAAAATTTCGGAATGAAATGCTTTGCTTGTTAATTTAATTTAAATTAGAATTATTGTTATTGCGCAAACATTTTACAGAATGGTTTTTAGAAGTTATTCAACAATATTTTAAATATTTCCTTTTACCATATCTCTAAAAAGAATTTCTAAAGAAGTTTTTTTTTTAACCATCATCCCCTACTCTCCTCCCTGATAAGGACACCCATTCATAATAGCGAACACTGTTAAATAGATTTCTTGGAATGACGTCATCTTTGATAAACCTAATTAGTGATATCAGCACTAATAAACAGCTCTTGTGTTTTTATTTTCCTTTTGATTTCTTGTTGTTGCAATCAATGAAAAAAGTTTTTTTTGTTTTATTGTTGATATATTTCTTTTTATTTCGAAATTAATTCGGCAATATTTGCTATAAAAAATGGATATTTTGAGAACGAATGAAATCAGCAAACCTATATTTAAAATTTTACCTCTTTCTTTAAGCACGGAATCCGGACTTATCTTTTTTTATTTTAACCAGTCATTTTAATAACCGGTTATCGCTTTAAGTAAAATTATGAGGGTTAATCCTGTAAACTTTATGATCCGTCTACTTTTTGGCTTTTGAAGTGGCCAAATCACTGAATTTTCTATATATACGGATCCATAAATGTACTGTTTTTGATATAAATACGGCATGCGAAATCAAAAAGTTTTGATTGTGTATGGGAGCAATTTCAATTAACTTTTTATCGTGTGGCTTAACGATGCCATTTGCAAATGCATCCCTCTTACATTATTAGAGATTAACTAAGAAAATTTTTTTCAATTATTCTTATATAACAGGCATTAAAGTTTTTTTAAATCCAATGTTCAAAGCGTAAATTGGCGATAATTCAAAAAAGCATCATTTAAGTTGAATATTGTCTCTCTAAAAAACCACAGCGACAAATCTATAACTATGACGTCAAATTTTATTATAAGCAAACAAAATACATAGTTTTTGTCGATGACATCAAAAGCAGGTGCAATACTTAATTATATGCAAAACGCGGGGCAGGTTCACTAGTTGACTTATGAGCTTATATCTTTAATATCTAAAAGTGTATGGAATATTATTTTGTTGTTTTTATTTTGCATTTAGGATGTATTTAATAACGTTGAGTAATATTTATTAATGTTTTAAAAATTAGCTGGGTCCAAAGATTATAGTAACATTTATTAAAAACCTTTATGTAGGTAGCTAGACACAACAATCAAGGTTATTTCTATTAAAAATCATATTTAAACCATATGAAATTTTTTAAATATGTAAATAAATTTGAATGCAGATTTTCTTATAATCCCTGCATAGTTTTCAAATAATAATTTTTTAAATATTTATAAGCATTGATTTTTATTTTCTTATATTTTAGGATCTCGTTAAATCACATTTAATGATTGCTGTTAGAGAAGAAGTAGAAGTTCTTAAAGAAAAAATAGCAGAATTAATGGATCGTATTAATCAACTGGAATTGGAAAATACGATTCTTAAAGCAAATGTTTCACCAGAAACACTATCACAATTATCAGCAACAATACAGCCAGCTGCTGCTAAACCACCACAACAAAATACAAATACAAGTAATGGTCCCGTTTCATAAATTTGAATCAAATCAGATCTAATTACCAATTTGTATCTCACTTTAAAATTTATGATCCAGTAGGAAAAAAAAAACAATCCAATTAAATATGTATCACTAAAATCAGAACTTCAAAATTATGTATAATAAGGAATTAAAGTTGTAATTAAAACAACAACAAAGTATTGTTCAGCTTTTTAACAATATTATTTTAAAGAAAAGAATTTTTTATCTGATGCCAAAAATTATGTTACACTAAATTTTTTTTTTATTGGGAGCTACAAGATTTTTGTTAATTTATTTAAAAGAAAAAAATTTATGACTATCTCATATCTTATGTAGAAATCAAATGAGATAAAAGTTTCCAATATTTTTCTTTTTCTTGGGTTTAAAAAATTGTAGTCTCCAAATGAATAAGTGTAAAAGAAAAGAAAGGATTAAATAACGCTTTTAATAGCTACCGTCTATATAAACTCTTTAGTTAGAAATGCTGAAGCCAAATTTTAGCCAATTAGGATTAAATTAAGAACAAAATCAGAAATTTAATAAAAATAATTAATAAATTAATTATACTTATATATGGTCTGGAAAATAATCTGCTTACAGCACCATTTTGCCTAAATAATTACTTTGTAGTTACTTTTATTCTTAATGTAATGAAAAAGAATAAAAAAAAAAAATGATTCTATTAAAAAGAAAATAATGATAATATTATTATTAAAATAAATTATTATTATAAGTTAAATGTGATTATTATTAATAAAGATATATTAGGTGATTTAAAATAAATTGATAAATATTTCAAACTTAAAGATTTTCATCAAATCCATATTTAAAATAAAATACTTTAGTTTATAAGATTATAAAAAAAAAGCAAAAGAAAATGCAACAAAATTTAAGAGATTAGAAACTGTTGAATATGGATAGAAACAAAATGTGATAATTTGCAAATGAATATGTATATATGTATATAAGTATATGATTAAATACAGTACATAAATATATATACATATGCATATGTGCAAAATATATAATGTGTGTAATATATTTGAATTATAAAACATTCAACAATATAACGTAATATATCTATTTTTTTACTGATTAATTTGTTACATCTGGTATTATGTAAATAATTAATTAAATATTTAATAATATTATTTGGAATGTGTATAAAGTAAATATCGCTTAATTAGGATGCACTAGCACAAAAAACAGAAAAAATTACTTTTCTCAATTAAAATATATAAATAAAAAATAGTTTGTTGTCATCAGAATATATTTTCTTCTTCATCTTTTTATCAATTTTTTTCTACTTTTCTTTTCTTTTTTTTTTTGCATTGTGTTTTTCTAATTTAGATATTATCAAAGGACACACATAATATAGATAGACAGTAAATTAAAATATTTTAATTTCTGATAAGAATAATATTTATTATTTGTATTTTATCTAAAACAATGTTTTCTATGCTATCATAATTATAAAGAAAATTTTTTATCTGAAGTTTTTTTTTAATATAAATATTTTAATTACAACTATTATTATTATTTTTCTTTTGTTTTTTGCTACATGACTAATATAAATATATTTATATTTTTGTTGATTAATTCTTTCCTTTTTTCAAAAATTTAAATATCCAACTCTTAAAATTAATTATAAATGCATTTACATTTATCGTAATTTTGAATAATTTCTCAACTATTATTTATCATAAATGTATAATAATACAATAATTTAATTATTCCCAATTTGAAGTTTCGTTTTATTTGAGAATTTTATTAACTAATTTAAAACTAAAAACCATATAAAGTTCTAATAAAAGGAAAATATTAGAGTTTTTGAATAAAATGCTCACAAATTTTCAATTGTATATATTTTCTTTTACTGATAATTAGTTATAAAAGGCTCAAAAGCTTCTGAGTAGCTAATATTCTGACGTAGCAAGAAATCTTCTTCAATTTAAACATTAAAAAAATTTAGTAATTTTGTTATCAATTATATGTAATTTCCAACTTTGTTAACCGTGGATATCTTTATACTTACATAAATTTATTAAGCTATTTTAAAATATAATTCATTTTTAATATTTTATAATTTTCAACTATAGTGTGTGTATATATATTATCGCTAATTTTACCTTTAAATTCTTTTACCTTAAACCTATTCAAAAACGTTTTTTTATTTAACTTGAATGTAGCTTTAATAGCTTGGAAATAATAAAAACCAAGTTTTTAACCTGTGATTAACTAATTTTTACTTAATGTGTGTCCAAAATACTTATTTCTTCTCTATCTTCTACTATTTTTCATTGATGTACACTAAAAATTCTATATTATTTTGAAAATAAGAAAGAAAAAAAAACTTATATTATTTAATATAAAATAATATATTACTACGCTTATTGTAAATTATTTTAAAGAAATTACAAGAATTTCTAGAAATAAAAGATTTGATTTCAATTAAATAAACATGTTACAACATTTCTATTTTCAGTTTTTTAAATTTATATTGAAAGTAAAACAAGCAAAAAAAGCTATGAAAATAATAAATTCTATAATTATTCAATAATATTGTTTTTAATTGTTAACTTATTTTTAAAAAGAAATAAATATTTAAAAAATAAATAGTAGTGATTATAACAAATTTTTAATGTTTATACAACACTAGTCTTCTAGATTAAAAATTTAAATGGAACCAAACTAGAAATTAAAAGAATATAAATTAAAAATGAGGTTAATTTAATTGGAAACAAAAATCCACGAAATTATTTATATTTTATTTTCCTTTTTCATATGAATTGAAAATTCAATAAAAACTTGGTGTGGACAAGACTACTATAACATTCATTTGACGACTATTCTCGAGAAAGTTAATTTAATGTCTGTGTCAGACGAATTTATTGCATAAAATGAAATCAAAGTACATTGTATATATTAAATATTGTTTGATCCGTATGCATCTCTTTTAGTCAATATTTAGTTATAAAAATATAATATACTTATTTTGTCTAGTATAAAAGAATAATTTAGATGGTGATTAACTTATAACTCAGAATTAGAAAATTTTATTTCTAAACAGAAAAGTATAAAATATAAAGGTTTCATTAGAAGGTCTAAGTCTGTTTTTGGAAGCGAAAAAAAAAATCTTAATTATAGCTTTTTAAAAAATTCAGTATTTCCTGATTCACGCTAAAGTTAGACACATTGGAAATCGCTTATTTTATTAGTTTGTCGTTAATCGTTAACCAACAACAAGCTAAATCATGATTAATTCGTTCTTTGGGCTTAAATTTGAATGAAAACATGTAATCTTGAAGAATGAAAGTGGTAATTCATTAAAGTACTGAGTAAATTGCACCTTTGTCTAGGCAGTTAGACAGGTAGAGAGTATAAAAAAAGCCACTCAGTTGGAAAGGTCTTTGAAGACAACAGATATTTCAAAGCGTTTTTCTCAACAGATTGCTGACACCTTTGATGACAAAACTGTTGAGTATGAAGTTGAGTACTCAATAAATGTGCATAATTATTTTGAATGTAGTGATGTAAGATAACTGTTAATCTATTAAAAGGTTATGCTTTAAAAATTCCAAAACAAAATTATGTATGCCTTTTTTATCATTTTCTACATAAATAGGCATTTTAATTGTGCATACAGTTACCTAAACTTGAAAAATAATATTAACAAAACAATGAAATCAAATGCAAGTACTGTTTTTTTCAAAGTTCTTTTTTTTGAACCATATAAAAATGAAAGTGTGTAAATCAAGACATATATAATGCTGAAATCTCCAAAAAAAATTTAACCTGGCAATGACATATTGATATTTTTTTACATGGAATCCAAGATTAGTGAAAGCCATCATCAATCTGTCTGCAAGATTTTTAATAATAAAATTTAAGTAGTTTAATTGTTTTTGTTCCTTAAAATTCAATGGATATAATTTGTAAGTTCCATAGACAAATTTGATTATCTGTGAATTAAACTCCACTTGAATTTTATTTCATATCTTTTTTTTTTTTAATTTATAGTTGACAACATTATTGTTGGTAATTTTTCCACAATTTTTTATACATACATTTAATGTTGAAACAATAAGTTTTAAAAATGCCCAATACGTGTAACAAAATTAGTTGGATTTATGCGATAAAGTTGCCGGTAATAAAGGTCATAAGATGAAGTGATTTTATGTTGATTTAAACTAAATTTAAAAATGAAACGTATTTATTTAATAACTGCATTATTAAACACTTTTATACTATTGAATTAATTAATAATTAAAGTAAATGACTTACTGCTCTTCATTTTCTCTTTATATTTACATATTTTTTACAGTTCATTTATGCATAGATGCATTTAAAATAAACCAGCGTGTCTAGTTTTGAGAATAGTTTTCCAATAATTCTTTCATTTTGATAAATAACACAATATTATTTGTTGGATTATAAATATACGTAAATATTTTCTCTTCGTGGTTAACATTTCTTTTCTATAGCAGTACGATCCAAGCTGTATAAATTTATTCTGTTTTCCTTAAATATTACTCTTAATAGCAATATAATAAAATAATATCAAGCCTCATGTTTTTCACTCTATACAATTTTTCTTCTTAAAGTATAGAATTCGAAAACCAATTGTTTATTTTTATAGACCAAATGTTATAAATTTTATAGCATTTTATTTTCCTAAATCAAAATCAGAATTTAGAAAAAATATAAATTTTATCCAATATTTTACAAAATTATTTTTTCAAATTTCGAAAACTCATTTTTTGGTTTATAAAATCTACTAAAAAGGTTTATTAGTAAAAGAAACAATTCATAATTTTTTTTTTACCAATAAAAATACTTTATTATTACTTTCCTTATTTGAAAGACATTTTTTGTCTTAATAGATAATTAATTTAAAATGGCAGTACAAAACACCAACAAATCCAAAAATACAAAGCATAACAAAAAGGTAAATTTTAGTTAAGTCATTTGTCTATAATTAAGAATTATTATAAAAAATTACAGTTTTTTTTGGTATTTTATATTTTAGGTTCTCCTGGACAAATCAATACAAAAGAAAAAGTTAAATATGAAGAAAAAATCGATTTGCCCATGGATATTCGGGATAATAGGTTTGATTACAGGAATTGGTGTAGTTATAACATACGATTATAATGTTAATCTTGGTGTCTTCGAAAAATCAACAACAGGAAAATTTCTCAAAGACTATGGTGCTTTACCTTATGTTGAGTATGCATGGTATAAAACAATGTCAACAGGAGCACGTTGTTTTAAATGGACTGAAGAGAATGCACCAATATTTTATGAAAAAACAAGACCATTTATAAAGTTAGGTCAGGATTTATCGAAAATGTTATTAAATGCAGCTTGTAATATCTATAAAGCTTTTAAAAATTTAATTGTGGAAAAATCTCCAACTGTTGTCAGTTTTGTAAGTTTTTTTTTAAAAAACTTTTCTGATAGTAGAATAATGACACTTTTTCTAGATTGAAAGCTATATACCAGGATTCACCGAAAAGGTTTCCAAAATATCTCTTACAGTTTGGGAATACTCTGTTGAGGCTTGCAATAACGGATATAACTTTTTTAAGACAAATGTTTTTGTGTAAGTATTTTTATTTTAGGGATCATTATCACCTGAAAATTTAGGTAAAGCTTTAAATCAAACCCAAAAACTGTGGCACAATATTACAGTTGGTTTCACGAAAAGATTGAAATTTATGCCAAAATTAAATGATCATAAATTTTTTTTTTTGACAATATTTTTGAGTTGTTTGAATTTTCACGTTTAAATATTTAGTTGAATAATTTTTAAGGTAAAATTAAGACTAGTTTCTTGTCGGTATCCAGATCAGTTGAAAATTGTGTAATCAATTAAAAATAATTTAGTTAACATTTCCGAATTCAATTCCATTTAACATAAATACAAATACAAGAATTGATTATATTTTATAAAGGCATTTACTCATTAATAAATTATCTTAATTTCTGAAAGTTAATTTATATTTTTAAAGTTATTTGAGTTATCTTTTAAAATAAAAAACAAATAGGAAACAAGAGGTAAATTATAATTCTACTTGACGCATTATGAAAGACATATTTGTCATCCATCTAAAAAACCAATCAAATTACAAGTAATTAATTGAAATCGCAATTTTTAATTTCTTAAATAGGGCTTGATAAATATATTGTGTTATTGTAAGTAACTTTTTTAACACTTACTTTGAATAGATTACATAAGTAGATTGATAGAAAAATGTTTTTGTTTACAAATAAATAATGTAACGTAAGAGTTATAATTCTCCTAAATAACATACATATATTTTTTAATAAGGACGCTGTAAGGCTGACGTCAATGTAGTCAAGAGAAGACTAATGTTGATGTATTTTTTCCATTGAAAGTTATGTAACCGTTAAACCAATAATATTAATATTAATGTAACAACCGGAATTTGTTTTATCTGTTTGTTAAGACATTTAAATTTTTAAGCGCATTTTAATGTATACTGTTGTTTACGAATATTTTTATCAATTCTTGAATTGTGAATTACATTATGTTAGGAAATTATATCCAGTAAAAAGCGATTATTAGGCTTTGATGAATAATTTTCTTCACGGATAAAATAAGGCTGTAATTGTTTAGTTCAAAAAAGCCTTCAAATTCCGAAAAAAATTTGGTTTTGTTTTTTTTCATATTGATAGTTCTTAAATTTTATAACACTATAAATTAATTGATTAATTATTATTTCGCAATTTAATTAAGAGCAATAAAATTTTTTAAATTTCAGTTAGAAAAATGGATGTTAAGACTATGAACCAAGAAAAAGTGCAATTAGGAAGAGGTTGTATTGAAAATATATTATTGGAACCCGAAGAACATGTTGGAAATGTTCATCATGTTAAGGGCACAATGTGGGGGTTTAATCCTGAAAGTGGGTTAATGGTTGAAAAGGAAATGAAGTATGTTCCTGCATTGTTAAAAATTTTTGACGACATTTTGCTTATTTCTGCTACAAGAAAGCAAAAAATAGAAATATGAATTATATTAAAATTAATATTGATGTAAAAAGAAATGTAATATCTATAAGAGATAATGGGCGAAGCATACCATTTTTTGAAGGAAGAAAATATGTTCCAGAAGTGATCGTTAAAGATGCGAAATATTGTAATATTTTTAGTAGCAAATTTAAATTAGAAACTGCATCAAAACAATTGAATAAAACATTCACACAAACATGGAAAAACAATATGAAATTCACGAAACAGAAGATTGAAAAGTATGCGTTGGAGGAATACAACGAAATAACATTTTCTCCTGATTTGTGTAAATTCAATATTGAAGCATTAGATGATGACTTTTATAATTTAGTGGCACGTAGGGCTTGTGAAATAGCAGCAACAATAAATGGGGTATCTGTTTTTGTAAATGACCATGAAATAAAGGTAAATTCATTCAAGGGCTATATTGATTTATATGTAAAAGATTACAAAGACAATAATGGTAAACCAATAAAAGTAATTTATGAGAAATTGAACAATGAATGGGAAGTAGCAGTTGCACACTGTGATGGTGTCTTCAAGCACACATCATTGGTTAATTCAATTGCAACAGTTAAAGGTGGTGAACATGTTGGACATGTTATGAATGAAATTATGAAGACAATACCGGAAGAATTAACTAAAAAATACCAAAAATGGATGGATGATTTTGCAAAACATATTTGGTTGTTTGTTAATGCGAGAACAGAAAATCCAGAATTTAATTCCCCCATGAGAGAGTTGTTGAAAACAAAACAAACTTACTTTAAATCTAAATGGGCCCTATTAGATGATTTTGTAGAAAATATTTTGAACTCAGGGATAATAGACTGTATAAAATCCAAATATAAAAGTGAACAAGTAGCTGTAATACCAGTAGATTTAAGTAATGTGGAGCAAGCAACTGAAGCTGGTGGGGAAAAAGCCCATCTATGCACCCTTATAATAACAGAAGGTAACTCTGCCAGTTTATTTGCCAAAAGGGGACTGAATATTATTGGCACCGAATTTTATGGTGTTCTCCCTTTGAGAGGGATATTTATTAATGTTAGGGAGTCATCTGAAAAAAAATTATTACAAAATATGGAAGCGAGAAAAATAATGGAGGTTCTAAATTTGAAACTTCACATTGATTATTCAAAAGAGGAAAATTTCAAAACATTAAAATATGATAAAATTATGTTAATTTTTGACCCAAATTGCGATGGTTCACATATAAAAGGCTTATTAATTAACTTTATTGAAAGCAAGTGGCCAAAACTTTTAACAAAGTTAATTATTGAACAATTCATAACGCCACTAATAACACTAAAGAACAAGATTGTCGGAATTAATTTACCCAAAGAGTACGAGCCCTTACTGCAGTATAACAAACTTGGGAGTAAGCAACTTGAACCAGAAAGGTACATTCCTGTAATACCAGTGGTTCTAGTGAGGCGTAATATCGGTATTAGTGTAGGCTGGAATACCCATTTTATGCAGTACGATCCCCTTGATGTTATTAATAATCTCAGGCTAATCATTAAGGGAAAAGACCCCAAAAAGATGGATCCGTGGTATAAGCACCACAGGGGGAAAATAATATATAATGAAGACCTGGAGACATATATCAGTTATGGATGTTTCGAAATTGAAAAAGATAAAATAATAAAAATAACTGGTTTGCCAATAGGAGTGTGGATAAAAAATTATAAAGAAGAAGTTTTAAAACCGTTGGAAAGGGAATCAAACATTGTGAAAATTGAAGAGAGCCATGGAATCCATACGGTTTGTTTTAGATGTGAATTGGCACCAAAGGTCTTCAAGGACATACATATCGACGAAGATAAAATATATGAATTATTCCATCTTAGAAAGGAAATGCCAAAACCTAACATGGTAGCCTTTGATAAAGATGGAAATATTAGAAAGTACGAGTCGGTAGAAGAAGTCCTCATAGAGTTTTCCACAGTAAGACTTGATTTTGATGACGAAAGATTGCAATATTTTATTACTTTAAATACTTTATTATTACTTTCCTTATTTGAAAGACATTTTTTGTCTTAATAGATAATTAATTTAAAATGGCAGTACAAAACATCAATAAATCCAAAAATACAAAGCATAACAAAAAGGTAAATTTTAGTTAAGCCATTTGTCTATAATTAAAAATTATTATAAAAAATTACAGCTATTTTTGCTATTTTATATTTTAGGTTCTCTTGGACAAATCAACACAAAAGAAAAAGTTAAATATGAAGAAAAAATCGATTTGCCCATGGATATTCGGGATAATAGGTTTGATTACAGGAATTGGTGTAGTTATAACATACGATTATAATGTTAATCTTGGTGTCTTCGAAAAATCAACAACAGGAAAATTTCTCAAAGACTATGGTGCTTTACCTTATGTTGAGTATGCATGGTAGAAAACAATGTCAACAGGAGCACGTTGTTTTAAATGGACTGAAGAGAATGCATCAATATTTTATGAAAAAACAAGACCATTTATAAAGTTAGGTCAGGATTTATCGAAAATATTATTAAATGCAGCTTGTAACATCTATAAAACTTTTAAAAATTTAATTGTGGAAAAATCTCCAACTGTTGTCAGTTTTGTAAGTTTTTTTTTAAAAAAATTTTCTGATAGGAGAATAATGACACTTTTTTTAGATTGAAAGCTATATACCAGGATTCACCGAAAAGGTTTCCGAAATATCTCTTAAAGTTTGGGAATACTCTGTTGAGGCTTGCAATAACGGATATAACTTTTTTAAGACAAATGTTTTTGTGTAAGTATTTTTATTTTAGGAATCATTATCACCTGCAAATTTAGGTAAAGCCTTAAATCACACCCAAAAAACTGTGGCATAATATTACAGTTGGTTTCACGAAAAGATTGTTTATGCTAAAATTAAATGATCATAAACTTTTTTTTGACAATATTTTTGAGTGGTTTGAATTTTCGCGTTTAAATATTTAGTTGAATAATTTTTACGGTACAATTAAGACTAGTTTCTTGTCGGTATCCAGTTCAGTTGAAAATTGTGTAATCAATTAAAAATAATTTAGTTAACATTTCCGAGTTCAATTCCATTAAACATAAATACAAATACAAGATGTGATTATGTTTTATAAAGGCATTTAGTCATTAATAAATAATCTTAATCTCTGAAAGCTAATTTATATTTTTAAAGTTATTTGAGTTATCTTTTAAAATGAAAAACAAATAGGAAACAAGAGGTAAATTATAATTCTACTTGACACATTATGAAAGACATATTTGTCATCCATCTAAAAAATTCAATCAAATTACAAGTTATTATATTTTTATTTAGTTTCTGAAATAATATATTTTTTATGTTAACTTAAATTCCGAGCTTTGTATTATGAATTTGTCAACTCGAAAGTCTAAAGGTAAAAACTGTATCCTACTCATGTTGGCTATGTTAAGCTTATAACATTTCATTATTTCATTTAAAAACGAAAAATTCTTAATTTCATAAAAAACAGTATTCTGCTTCAGCCAGTGATTTTGGATACCTGTTTATTACTGCTAATTCTGTTCACTTTTGTCAAAGATATTTTTTATATTTTACTGATTTAAACAATGCTCAGTTTCGTTTATATTATTAACGAGCTGAAATTTATAAATTAACAAAATGTTTTGTTTCCTAGTTTTTGGTTATTAGTTTACGGTCATGAATTAAACTTATTGTATTAGTAAAATTTAAAATTCTTACTAGGAAAGGATTAATTTTATATTTAATGAATATTTGTTATTAGTAAAATGCAGTAGCAGAAGAAAAACGAATGGATTGTCAATTACCAGACTTCTTAAAAGAGCTTAACAATCTTTAAAGAGAGCATAACAGTAACGCAAATAAATAGTTGTATCTAAAATTAAAAATCTTATGTTTGTTTTATAAAAAACAAATTATGAATATATATTTTTTAATTAAAAACTTTTTCATAACGCTATAAAGATATTTTGGTTTGTGACACTTTGCGAAAAGTATAATCGATCAGAAGATTAATCACTAATATTCTTATATATAATTGCCTTGCAGGGCAGATAGAAAAGTGGCTAAAAAATCAATAAATTAAAATTAGAAGATTAAAGTTACTTGTAAAATGTTTATTATTCCATCATGCGAATTGGGGCTGATGTTTTGAATAAAATTATATTTGGAATAAGGACTTACCTGTCGAAAAGTGCTTTGATAGTCTTAATTCGTTTATTCTAGTAAGCTGCGTGCAAGTTTTCCCATCTATCGAAATAAAGTTTATATGGGAATATTTGTATCTGATACAGTTGTATTTTTTACCAGCAATTATTCAGAAAAATTATGTGCGTGGAATCTACCGAAAACGTGGCAAAAGTTATTGGAACAAAATTGAAAATATATAATTTAATGAAACAAACTATTGAGTATAACCTCGCCACAAAACTCCTATAAAATCTCCTATAAAAACACTGTCCAAAACGCTAATCTAGACACCACTTTCATAATTGAGAATTGAGGAAAAGAAATAATATTAAAGATTTTTCTCAGTGTCATAACATAACTCTAACTTTTTAGCTGTATACAGAACTTGTGGCTTTAATTTTCTGGTATTATTGAAAAATATTAATTATTTTAGATACCGAGAAAAGGAAGTAAGAAAGTTTATATTTTAAGTAAAGTAAATTCCTGTTGGCCGCTACCGATTATAGCGTGGAATACATGTAGCGCGTTACATATAAAAATAAAAACAATCATCCAGCTACCGATGACATTTAAAATGAAAAATTGGGCGCCTGTTTAATATTTTTGGTAATTTTAGTTTACTAATTTCAGAAAATTAACTGCAAATGTAACTTTTACTAAATACTTTTTAATTTATATTACTAAAATAAATTTTTTTTCATCTTTTTCCAGACCTAACATGGCAGAAAAATTCGTTAATATCAATGTAGTAATTCCTGCACTACCTGAATTGGATAATTTCGATTATATGTCATAACAAGTGACCGTGTTGAATAATTTAATTCCTCCACTACCCGAATTGGATGATTCGGAAAATGTGGCCAATTTGAATAATGCAGAAACAACTTATACAAGTAATCTTTGAAATGCTAATATAAATACGATTTAATAAAATTTTCTTCTGTAGCTGCAAAAGGAGATGAAACAAAAAAGTTTAAGTGTCCGTAATGTGACACAAAATATTAAAGTGTGGCAACTTAAAGACAGCATGGTTGCAAAAGCCATGAGAACACTTATATATGTATCTGTCCATATTGTAACAAGAAGTTTCATTTCAAGCAATCGCTTAAACATCATGTCAAAAATGACAAACCCGACAAAAAGGCAATAAAGTGCAAAACTTGTCATAAGTGCTTTGTCCAACAATCAACATTAGGCCGCCAAATATGTATTTTCTTAAGGAGTAGTTAAGGTGTGTCATTTTTTATAAGATTCAGTTGAGCTTTTATCGAAAAAATTAAAAACTTTATTCAAACAAAAATTTTTTTTATTAATTAATTGAGGAAGAAAATTGTTGTATGTATATTTAATATAATTTGTAGAATCGAACCGCAGTTGATTGAAAACTTCACAAATCCAGTTATATGTCAAATCAGAGTTTATTGATTTTTGCTTCACACGTTTTTCGTCCAACTAATTCACCGACTGATTACATCATATTTTAACAAAAACGTAAATTAAACTTTAAACATTGCTGAAAATATATACTATATATATAGTTACAAGCCTATAGATTACCGGTTTGATTACAAATTCACTTATACGCAATTTCATGAGCAAAGAGAGAATTTTTCTCACTATTATTCTGGCTTTTCACGAAAAACAGAATTTATCCTATTACCGTCTAAAATATATTTTATAAAATAAATTTATCCAAATTAAGTTTTAGTATCATTTCAATATAAGGATAGTAAAAATTACACAATAAACAAATAGACAGATATAATAATGAAAGACAAAAATTCATATGTATTATAATTGCAACATCATAAAAAGAAAATTGCCATTTTTATTCTAACAATATGGATACTAAGATGGCAAATGTAACCTTCTATAATTAAGGCTTCACGACTAATGCCAAAAATACATATAAAATTTAACCCTAACAAAAAAATAAATAACTTTATCCCATGCGTTATCTAATGCAATTAAAATTGTAATAAATGAAATAATAATGTATTAAATTAAACTTGATTAACTTTCAAGCTTATATTTATCTATTTTTTTTTAAATTTCATAACTAATTTATATTTTTGAACAAAAAAATTGTTTTTATCCATGAATATTTTTATTTTTAAGGTATTTAAAATAAATTACCATTAGTTTTTTGTTTTGTCTGGAGGTTCTCGGTATTCGTTATTTAGCAAAATATTTAAGTAAAAAATTTTTTTAAAAATACTTCGGAAAAAGTCGAGACTATAACAAATTCTCAATAGCTTAAAATAAGGTTTTTGAGAGTTTTTTATTAAATGAAAAAAATGGTTTTTTGTGAATTTGATCAAGTTCAATATATTTTATTTCGTATTTTTAACAATATTTTTATTATATTCTTATACTTATATTTATAAATTTTTATAAAACATTTACGATATTCTTCAGTCAAATTTAGTATTCCTAGCAACTAGACTGAAAAATAACGTATTTTAATGTAGATTATAAAGTTAGTTTTCAGTTTTCTGCAAAAAGAATATTTCTTATTTTATGAAAGATAAATATATTTAATTATTTTTTAAAGTAACCAAATTATTTTATCTGCTCAATAGCAAATTGAGAATATCAAAATTCATATATTGCCGATTATATCAATTCGTCTCTTCCCAAACAATTGTTATCAAATATTTTTAAATAATCTCTTTATAAAAGTATTTGTTATCGCTCTCATTCCTTTGATAAACTTTGTATATAGTTTAAAACTCTATCTTGGGAGTACCTTTAGTATCAGTTTGGACACGACAACCGTTTAATAATTTATCCATTTTGATTTGTTTTTATTATTCAAAAATATATTAATAAAAAATTTAATCTATCTTAAAATATTAAAAATAAATAATTTGTAAAATAAAAAACAAAAAAACGGAAATATTATCATATTCAGCTTAAGAATATCTCAAGACAGTGCTAGTTTTTAGTGCAAAAATATGTCACTTAGAGCAAAATTTTAGAGCCAGATATATATCGTACTTGTACACTGAATAGAATTTTATTGATAAATTGCTTTTAATAAGAAAAACGACGGTTAATTTCAAGTGCTTGTTGGCTATTCAATTCGATAGGTGGAATTCATAACAAATTGTTGCACTGTTGATTCCTTTGTGTTAAGAGTACTGTCCTAATTTTATCTTTAACAAAAAACAAAAATAATTTATAATTTCAAAATTGTTGCTAAATTCATTTTAAATTATATTAAAATGATAAAAATAAGTGCATTTTAGTTAAAGTTTTTTACAATAGTTTCTGATAAAAATAAAAGTGACAATCTTTTGGGTACAATTATAAAAAGAAAATAAATAAAATTGAAAAAAAAAAATAATGGGTGAAGAAATGGCTACTGATACAACTGAAAAACCAGAATTAACAAAATTTGGAAAATTTTGTAATCGACATGGTATTAATCCAAATCTGATAATGCTTAAAGTAACACTATTTGTTATGTATGGAGGTAAGATTAATTTTTATATATTAAATATTTACTTAATACGTTGGCATTGATACCATATATAATGGCGGTCAACGTCTCAACGGATGCAATCAATTAAGATGGCCGTGTTATTAAATATCAAGGAATTGTAAAAGCTTTCTCAAGTAGATTAGTAAAATTTAAAATTTATCTAGTGTTCATAATAAATTCCTTGTCAAATATACTTTAGAGGTCATGAATTCTTAAATTTTTGCCACAGGAAGCTGCAATAAAGGTTAACCTTAAACTTTTGATTATAACTATTGAGTATATTGTTTTATTGTTTTTGGATTTGTACTAGATGAATTTTTGAAAGAAGTCATTTATTATTTTCATAGTTCAAAAAAAATTTTATATCATATATTTATATAAATTTAAAGCTGTTTTTTTTTTTGGAAATTTTTTATTTAACTTATTTATAAGGTAAAAATACATGAAGTAAAGTTAACCTTTGAAGCTTCAAGTCCTTCTGTTGTATTACTTTTAAAATTCGACCTCTTTATTTTTGTCTTTGAATACTATATTGATGAAGAATTAGAAACTAGTACAATATTTAAAGGAAATATTTTTTGTGGTAGACTTTGGAAGCCAAAATACTAATTTTCATCTAAAAAATTGAATTATTTGGTATTGTAAAAATAATATAATTAGCTTCAGGAAAACACTTTAAAGTTTTGTTCACTCACTTTTTGATTTAAAACAAAAGACGCTCAAATGCTCATAACTTTGGTAATTTTACTCGGATCTTCTTAAATTTTTGACACAATACCAAACCCTAGAAATATGATTTTAAAATATTTACCAAAGCTATTTAGCTTGAATAATTTTTTGTTTAAAATAGAAACTGCGTAATTAAATAAAGCAAAATAAAAAAAGATTTATCTTTAGATTAAATTTTATCTTGACATTAATAATGTTTTTAAAAAATTAAGAAAAACTATGTTCAAATTTTACTTAACACCATGTAAAAAATATAGTAAAATATAAAAAAAAAAACACATAACATAAATCAGTAATAAAGATTTTTGGAGTATTTGGTTTAAAAAAGTCTATTAACAGTTTTATATATGTAGCTCGTTCTTATCTTAGGAATGTAAATCACAAGCACGACAACATGACAATAGTATGATGAAAAAAATGAAAAACTGTGAAGATGAGACTATAGCTAAGTTTTATATAAGTTTGGTTTGTTCACTAATAAAACACTTCCGATAAATTTAAAATTAAAATCAATAAAGTTTTCAATTTTAAATCAAAGATAATTATTTTACTTTTTTTTAATACTTTAGTTGTATGCTTCCTTTGATTTAAATTTTAGACGTGCCAAGAAAGGCAAGGAAACCTTAGAAACGTAAAAACAATTCCTAAAAACACCAGCCTTTGCTTTGAAAAATCATTTAAGGCCGTCAAAACCTGTGTGAAAAATAAAGTTAAAGATTTCTAATTCAAGAAAAAGACTATATCCCCCCTTAATACGAAGAGCAATTATCCCTGGAATACTACTGGAGCTATTAATTTTATAAGATAGAAATACGTGATGTAAAGTTAACCTCAAGAAGTTCTGTTATATTAATTTCAAGATTCGACCGCTTAATTTAGTGTTTACTTTTATGATACTTATTTTAGAATTTCCATTATATGTTCTAATAGAGAATATTGTCAATGTAGAAACGATTTTTTTGTTCGGGAGATTAATACACTGTATAAGCCTCAATAGAGAAAGGGTATTAAATAGCGCTAACAACGCCTTGTTCTAGCCCGATTTGGAAAATTAGGCTTTTTAATTATTATAAATTGTTTTTATTCCTCTAATTTGTTGGTTTTTATAAATTATTGTTAGTTATTGTTAATAGTTGTTCTTGATTATGTTAATTTTTGTCAGTTCTTTTTTTTTTTTCAATATTCTTTATAGTTGATGATAATTTTTATTATTGTTAATAATTGTTTGTAATCTTTAATAATTCCTTGTTAATGTTAATAATTGTTATTATACTTTTAATGATAATTTTTAATTTATTTTTTTTATTTTATTTATTATTATAAAAAAACACAATTACTAACAATAATAACAAAAAATAAACTACAAATAACAATAGTAAAATTATTAATGAAAAAACAATTAAATAAAAATTAACAATATAAAAAAAAAACAACAATATTGACCAAAACAAAAAACAACTGATAACAATCCAAAAGATGAATATAACACACGTCAGACGCGTGTATGCATGCTCAGAAATTTAAATGAGCATATGTATCCATTTAAAAAGGTGAAATGGAATTAAAAGAACTATTAGAAAAATTTTACACAGTTTTATAACATGAAGAAAATTTTTTTGTTAAAGCACAATTTTTATATGGATATGTATAAAGCTTGAGAGAAAAGAGTCCGATAAAATTGAAAGGATTTTTCCTAAACCTATTCTGTGCAATTTATATCCTTTTTGAACTTTTTTTGTAAAAAAATTATATTTTAATTATAGCTACATCATCTCTTCTACCCTATCTAACGATCCACATGCAATCAATTGGATTAACTGTTGAAGAAATTGCTATTATTTATTTAGGTATTAATATTTATAATTTAATATTTATTAATATTTATAATATTTATAATGGTATTTAGCTTTGCCATTCACAACATTTCTAAGTCCTCCAATAACAGGTGAGTTAAATATTATTTAAGAATATTACGTATAACTAAACTAATGTTAGAATTTTGGTCAGGAAATAAAATATTTTATATTATTTACACAAAACCGGTTATTAAAAAATAAAAATCATTTTCATGATAATCTGTAAGTGAACAAATAAAATTATTTAACTGTTTTTTTATTCCAGACAGTTACTTAAATGTAATAAATTTGTATTTAATGATAAGAAAATGATATAATGATAAGAGAAGATGTATAATAAATCCCAATAATATTTCATTTATGTCTTTATTAAGCATTCATAATGTCATTTAAAGCCAATTAAGTAATTAATTAACGTATTCGAGTGTAATTTATATTATTATGTAAAGATATTATTTATTTCCTTAAACCTTACCTTACCAGGTGACTCAATTTTGTATATTTAAATCAAAAACAAACAAAGAATTATTTTTTTTCAATTGATAATTTTTTTAAACAAAATTATTTTATTTTTTAGAAAATTTTAGATTTTTGTCAAGCAAATTATTTTTAAATCGATTCGATTTATTTATTCGATAAGAAATATTTATTACTCTAATCTAAGACGGAGAAAATGTACTTTAAGGAAGTTTTGTTTTCTAAGAATTTCAATAATCTTATTTTATATTGTTTATACATTTCCTTAAAAAAAATAACTCTAAAGAATAATTTTTCTCACCTGACGTCGATGTCTATTAAATACTAAGTAAGACAAAAAAAAAGTATCCTTTTTGAAATCTATACTCTAGGACTATATTCTTTCATCTATAGCAGATTTTATACTTAATTTTAAGATTTCTTTCGAATTTATTATTAACCAATAATTACATTCTAAAAACAATAAATTAAAAATATAATTATAATTAATTAGGATTTTTGGTTGATAAATTTGGAAAATATAAGCCAGTCGTTGTTATGAGCCTTTTACTTAATGCACTTTTTCATCATTCTTTAATGATTATACCACAACAGGAAATACCTGGAATTATGCCTTCTGCATATGTTATGCGTCATCCACAATCTGGAAATGTTGAAGTAAGTATCTCTCTGTTTCATTTAAAATTAAAGAAATAATCAAAAAAAATTTAATTCCCTGTAATTAGTATCAGTTTTTAATTTAATTCCTTTTCCCAATATGAATATTAAGTTTTATCAACCCGATAATTTCTGCAGTTGTCCATCAACAGGTTTGGTGGTCTCCATGTCCTAGTCGTGAATGTCCTGAAGAAGAAGAACTTGATTTGGTTGTAGACCAATGTTTAGATCATTGTCTACTCCTTGAACAAAATCCTAAAATTGAATTAGTTCCACCACCAACAAATGCTCCTTTACACGAAGTAGATATTGGTGAAATCGATGATTTAGGATTCCACGTAAGCAAACGTAAACATAAAGATTCTATAGGGCTAACAAATCGGACTAAATTACAAATATCAAAATCTTCAACAACAACCACAACAACAACAACAACAACTAGCGAACCAATTTGTAACTATAATATTGGAATTAGTTTAATACTATCTAAGAATATTCTTCTTTTTTTTAGTATCATCAAATATTTCTATCCAAGACGAATCAAATGAAGAAAGTTGGGTACTTGCTGATAGCGCTGATGCTGCATTCTTTCTTTTAGATATGCATCCCGATTTGGCTGATCCAATTGAACAACTTGGAATCGAAATTGAACCAGATGACAATGAAACTGTAACCGATTTTAAACAGCGTTTTGGTGAAAAATTACTTTGGGATTCTGGTGTAAATGTGACAGCATTAGAAGATGAAGATTTACGTTGTGGTGGCCTCGTTACCAGATCAAATATGTCAGGAAAATATAATTTACGTTTAAGTGAATTAGCTGCTGATTGTATGGTTCAAAAGTGTCGTTTCCGCCAAAATGGACCTGATATTTGTCCACCTGATTATAAAGAAAGTGATGATACTACATTTTGGATATATTTCTTATTACGGTAAGAATGTTAAATTCTACAAGTTTTATATAAAAAATAATAATAATAATAATAATAATAACAAACAGGTTTCTAGCAACAACAATGTTATCGGCAGGAGTAACAATAATGGACCCCATCGCTCTTACAATGATAGAAAAATATGGTGGAGATTTTGGTCGTGAACGTTTATTTTCTAGTATTGGAATGGCTATTTTTTCACCTATTACTGGAATTATGATTGACTATTTTTCAAGAGGACTAGGCTACACAGATTATTCAGCAGCTTTTTATACTTATGATATATTGTTAATAATTTCAACAATATCAGTTTTTTTAATGCCATTGGGTGAAAAATTGCCAGCAGATAATGTCTTTAGGGATTTATGGAATCTATTAAAAATGCCTCATGTAATAATATTCATCCTTTTTTTATTTGCATTAGGAAATTTTTGGGGTTTTATTGAAAGTTTTTTGTTTTTATACCTTAAAGAGCTAGGAGCACCCAATTATTTACTTGGTAAGATGAAAATATGAATTTAACTTTTGTGTCAACATAATTCTTTTTTGTTAGGAATAACCATTACTGTAGGCACTGTAAGCAGCATTCCATTTTTGTATGGTGCTGAGAAAATAACAAGAGTTTTTGGACATGTGAATTTAATTATAATTGCATTTTTTTCTCATGCCGGCAGATTGGTTGGATATTCGTTTATTGAGTATATGATTGTTAAATAATTTCCAACTAATTATTAAAATAAAATTATATTAAAAGAACTGCTTGGTGGTGTTTTCCATTTGAAGCTATGGAAGCCCTTTCATGTCATTTGATGTGGGTAGCTGCTGCTACATATTGTTCAATTTTAGCCCCTAAAAATTTACTTGCAACCCTAATTGGAGTTCTTGGAATGGCACATTTTAGTCTTGGTGTGTAATGAATTTTATAGATCTTAAAAGAACACTCAAACTTTATCTGTATCTATAAATTTTACTATTTATAATTATAATTACAGTTAAATAATTAAATAAAAACCATTTATTTTCTAATTAGGACGAGGTAGTGGTTCATTTTTTGGAGGTTTATTAATTGGTCATGTTGGCACCCGTGATGCATTTAGATATATGGGCCTTGTAGCTGTTGTTGGTGGAATATCATATGGAATTTTACATCTAATTTGGCTACGAAAATTTGATCAACAATTTGATGATAGTGAAGACCAAGATGTTGAAAATGATGAAACTGAAAAATTAACTGAACCTGCTACTAAAGATCAAGGCACAACAATGTCACAAGAACGTCTAAGTTTAATGATTAAATATAATCAAATAGGAAGTCTCACATCATTGCCAAGAGGCTCTAGGGTAATTATTACACTTTATCGAATATTTTTTATACTTGAACTAATATTTAGATAACTATGTCAATATTTATTTAATTTAATTTTTTTTTTCAAAAACTTTCCACTTTCAGGTTGATATACATGATCACTTATCACATCGTCGAAGTAGTTATAACATTGATTCCGTTAGAACTCCCCGAGTGGGGGGTGGTAGTGCTTCAAAAGTAGACCTTTTAAAATCAGCACTTGAAATCAGTCATAAAACTTCAAATAATTCTGTATTCAGTAAATTTGATAAAATGTCAAATCAATCGTTAGGAAGAAATAGAGCAGAGAGTGCACCAAAATTAAGTCATGGAAATATCAAAAATATATCTCAGCCTACAGTAGTTGAAGCCGTAGTATTAGAGGTTCAAATTCTCATTTATACTAAATATAATAAACGAAATTTATTATAAAATTTTCACTTTTTATTAGGGCGTGGAATCTACATTTTTCCCGACAAGTAAAATGCGAAAATATCCGAGCGGTTTATTGACAGCAATGCCGACAACTGATCTTACAGTCCTTCAGAACAATTTTAACTTTGTAAGTATTTCAATTTTGGCTAAAACATCTCATTGCCCATAATTATGAAAGTGGTCAAGTCAAAATTTAAAAAAAATGAGTTTATCAGTTATTTCACTCCATATTATTCTAAACTAAATTAATTTAATGTAATTTTTACGATATCGCCAAAAATGAGCCATTAGATGGTGGTTGTATTTTCAACATTATATGAAATTCATTTAGTGTTAATTATGAAAGTGGTCGCTTAATTCCAGCCTAAAATGTTCAAACTCTTTAAATGCGGGGAAAAATTTAACCGATTGATGTAGTATTAATATTTGTTATGTTTGTTTTGAAATATGATTGCGCAGTTGTACTACTTGAAGGCAATATATACGCCGCTAATCTATGCGAACAATTTTACTTGCACTCTTCTAATTAGTCATTTATTTGAGACGCAAAACTACTACTGCATGTCTTGATTGCGTTTTGTGTGCGGTAACTGAACAAATATTCTTATATGACAAACTTTAAGTCAGTTTGGCTCTTCGGAACATTAGTTAATTATATTGGCGACAAATATAATTTATATATTTTAGCACTATGTCAGCAGGTAAGTTAATTACAACGTACTTATTATAAGATTATGTGCTCTGATATTGCTTACTCATCAAATAACAATATTGAAAGAATAGTATCGGGTCATTCCTTTCTACCGAATGACCGTGACTGATAGAAATGAAAATAAAAAAAGCAAATTACATATACAACCCTGAGCATTATTGTGAATTGATAGAAAAGTGTAGAAGAAGAAATAACTTTTCGATAAAAAGAATATAGCACCCTGATTTTATTTCAACAAAATCACTAGAAGAGTCAACAACAAGGAGAGTAAAAAATACCACGGGCAAATCTGCCTCTAAGCTACAAATACAATGTATGAGATTCTTGAAAAGTGAACCTTACAATATGTTGTATAAAACTTCTTTAGATGATTCTAAATTCCACGTTTTGGATCTTTCACCTAAAAGAGGAAGACCAAAAATATACGGAAATATTAAGCTACTTACATTATACACCACCGTTAGACCAGTAACGAAAGAAAAACAGAGATATTATGAGTTTACAACCATACATCCCTCCAATTTATCAGGAACATTTTAAGAATCTTAAAATCTCAAAATGATAAAAATGGATTCTGGATGGGCTAAGTCAATTGACACCCTAAAAACAACATTTTCGTATGAAATTCACACAAAATTTAATATTCATAATAAATTTCGGTTAATCAAGACTAATAAAATTCTAAATAAAAAAGTTGCAGTGTAAAAATATTTTTTAATTCTTTCAAATGCAAATCATTAAATATTTCGAAACAAGAAATATATGACTTAGACCACTCTCATAATTATGGGCACTTAATATTTTTGTTTATTAGAGAAACAATTAAGTTTTTTGTGTTTACATCAGAGAAACACGAAACTGTTTTGCCCAGTAATACAGAAATCAGTAATTTAAATAAACCAACTTTGTATTAGGGAAAAATTTCATATCCAAGTCTTAAAATAAAATTATAATTGTTCAAGCAAGGCTTTTAATGATTCAAAAATAGCCGAAATATTTTAAAATGAATTAATTTGGAAGTTTTTACTTTTTTTTTTAACAGGATGACAATCGTCGTGAATCTATACCAGAAGAAACTGAATCGGCACCTTCCAGTAATTCTGATCCATCCAGTAAAGAGAATATCTCATCAAATGAACTTAGTAATACAGATTTACCAAATAAGTTAACAGATGATATATGATAAGCTCATAGAAGTAATTATTATTTAAGATTTTATCTCTTTATAGCAAATTTCAAAATTAGAATTATCTATAAATTTTGCTTTAACGTTTCGATAACTTGGAAAAAAAATTTTACTCGAAGGAATGTGATATTAGAAAACTATTTAAAAAATCTTCACAATCCAAAAAAAATAGTTTATTAAATTGTCAAAGTTAAAGATTATTATATTTAGAAAAGGATGAAAATTGAATTTACCTTTTGTCTAATCTTACTTGCCTTATTGAATGGGTGTTTAGTTTTGATTAGGCATAAAATAATACTAATCCTAAAATAAGAGCGTAATTTGAACCAAAAATTTTAATATTACAAAAAAATGTTCAACTTTTAATACTAAATAAACAACATTCAATACTAATTTAACAAAATAAATGCATTGATACTGCTTAACAAATAATGAAATTAAATATTTAATTTTTTAAGATTAAAACGGTGAAATTTTTTAGCGTTTTATTTTAACAATTTCGGTAGTAGATTATTTTGATAAAACGTAAAAGATTTCTCAATTTAATTATTTGAAACAAATATAATCAATTCAAGAGATAAGTAAAAGTATTCATAAGTGTGCAATAAAATTATTATTTTTATGGTTTATATTATCATAAATTATAGCAATTATCTTATTCATTAAATATAAAATTAATTCTTTCCTAGTAAAAATTTTAAATATTACCAACACAATAGGTTTAATTCAGAACCGTAAACTAATAACCAAAAAATAGGATAAAAGATATTTTGTTAATTTATAAATTCCGACGCGTTAATAATTTAAACGAAATCGAGCATTGTTTAAATCAGTAAAATATAAAAAATATCTTTGACAAAAGTGAACAGAATTAGTAGTAATAAACAGGTATCCAAAATCACTGGCTGAAGCAGAATACTGTTTTTTATGAAATTAAGAATTTTTCGTTTTTAAATGAAATAATGAAATGTTATAAGCTTAACATTGCAAACATGAGTAGGATACAGTTTTTACCTTTAGATTTTCGAGGAGTTGACAAATTCATAATACAAAGCTCGGAATTTAAGTTACATAAAAAATATATTATTTCAGAAACTAAATAAAAATATAATAGCTTGTAGTTTGATTGATTTTTTTAGATGGATGACAAATATGTTTTTCATGATGTGTCAAGTAAAATTATAATTTACACCTCTTGTTTCCTATTTGGTTTTTATTTTAAAAGATAACTCAAATAACTTTAAAGATATAAATTAGCTTTCAGAAATTAAGATTATTTATTAATGACTAAATGCCTTTATAAAACATAATCACATCTTGTATTTGTATTTATGTTAAATGGAATTGAACTTGGAAATATTAACTAAATTATTTTTAATTGATTACACAATTTTCAACTGAACTGGATACCGACAAGAAACTAGTCTTAATTTTACCTTAAAAACTATTCAACTAAATATTTAAACGTGAAAATTCAAACAACTCAAAAATATTGTCAAAAAAAAAATTTATGATCATTTAATTTTAGCATAAATTTCAATCTTTTCGTGAAACCAACTGTAATATTGTGCCGCAGTTTTCTGTGTTTGATTTAAGGCTTTACCTAAATTTTCAGGTGATAATGATCCCCTAAAAGAAAAATATATTAACATTTTATATTTATATAGTAAATTTAATTGATTAATAAGATTTCTAACCAAGATTTAAAAAAAAATTCAAATATAAATTTCAGAAAAATTGCTGTTTTATAGTTAACAAAAAAAAATAATTGTAAGGGAAATCTTACACAAAAACATTTGTCTTAAAAAAGTTATATCCGTTATTGCAAGCCTCAACAGAGTATTCCCAAACTGTAAGAGATATTTCGGAAACCTTTTCTGTGAATCCTGGTATATAGCTTTCAATCTAGAAAAAGTGTCATTATTTTACTATCAGAAAAATTTTTTAAAAAAATACTTACAAAATTGACAACAGTTGGAGATTTTTCCACAATTAAATTTTTAAAAGTTTTATAGATATTACAAGCTGCATTTAATAACATTTTCGATAAATCCTGACCTAACTTTATAAATGGTCTTGTTTTTTCATAAAATATTGGTGCATTCTCTTCAGTCCATTTAAAACAACGTGCTCCTGTTGACATTGTTTTATACCATGCATACTCAACATAAGGTAAAGCACCATAGTCTTTGAGAAATTTCCCTGTTGTTGATTTTTCGAAGACACCACCATTAATATTATAATCGTATGTTATGACTACACCAATTCCTGTAATCAAACCTATTATCCCGAATATCCATGGGTAAATCGATTTTTTCTTCATATTTAACTTTTTCTTTTGTGTTGATTTGTCCAAGAGAACCTAAAATATAAAATAGCAAAAATAACTGTAATTTTTTATAATAATTTTTAATTATAGACAAATGGCTTAATTAAAATTTACCTTTTTGTTATGCTTTGTATTTTTGGATTTGTTGGTGTTTTGTACTGCCATTTTAAATTAATTATCTATTAAGACAAAAAATGTCTTTCAAATAAGGAAAGTAATAATAAAGTATTTTTATTAGTAAAAAAAAAATTATGAATTGTTTCTTTTACTAATAAACCTTTTTAGTAGATTTTATAAACCAAAAAATGAGTTTTCGAAATTTGAAAAAATAATTTTGTAAAGTATTTTGATTTAGGAAAATAAAATGCTATAAAATTTACAACATTTGCTCAATAAAAATAAATAATTGGTTTTCGAATTCTATATTTTATGAAGAAAAATTGCATAGAGTGAAAAACATGAGGCTTGATATTATTTTATTATATTGCTAT
The DNA here is from genome assembly GCA_947359355.1 of Acrocera orbiculus. NCBI lineage: Eukaryota > Metazoa > Arthropoda > Insecta > Diptera > Acroceridae > Acrocera > Acrocera orbiculus. The sequence goes on from OX375757.1 coordinate 9,491,108, forward strand.
TAAGAGTAATACTCAAGGAAAACAGAATAAATTTATACAGCTTGGACCGTACTGCTATAGAAAAGAAATGTTAACCACGAAGAGAAAATATTTACGTATATTTATAATCCAACAAATAATACTGTTATTTATCAAAATGAAAGAATTATTGGAAAACTATTCTCAAAACTAGACACGCTGGTTTATTTTAAATGCATCTATGCATAAATGAACTGTAAAAAATATGTAAATATAAAGAGAAAATGAAGAGCAGTAAGTCATTTACTTTAATTATTAATTAATTCAATAGTATAAAAGTGTTTAATAATGCAGTTATTAAATAAATACATTTCATTTTTAAATTTAGTTTAATCAACATAAAATCATTTCATCTTATGACCTTTGTTACCCAAAACTTTATCACATAAAACAAACAAATTTAGTTACACGTATACAACATTTTTAAAACTTGTTTCAACATTAAACGTATGTACAAAAAATTTTCGAAAAATTATCAACATTAATGTTGTCAACCATAAATTAAAACAAAAAAAAAAAAAACGCTAGGTATATGAAATAAAATTCAAGTGGAAATTAATTCACAGATAATAAAATTTGTCTATGGAACTTACAAATTATATCTATTGAATTTTAAGGAACAAAAACAATTAAATTACTTAAATTTTATTATTAAAAATCTTGCAGACAGATTGATGATGGCTTTCACTAATCTTGGATTGCATGTAAAAAAAAATCAATATGTCAAGCAAGCATTGCCAGGTTAAATTTTTTTTGGAGATTTCAGCATTATATGCGTTGATTTACACACTTTCATTTTTTATGGTTCAAAAAAAGATCTTTAAAACAAAAAGTACTTGCATTTGATTTCATTGTTTTTTTAATATTATTTTCAAATTTAGGTAACTGTATGCACAATTAAAATGCCTATTTATGTAGAAAATGATAAAAAAGGCATACATAATTTTGTTTTGGAATTTTTAAAGCATAACCTTTTAATAGATTAACAGTTATCTTACATCAATACATTCAAAATAATTATGCACATTTATTGAGTACTCAACTTCATACTCAACAGTTTTGTTATCAAAGGTGTCAACAATCTGTTGAGAAAAACGCTTTGAAATATCTGTGTCTTCAAAGACCTTTCAAACTGAGTTGCTTTTTTATACTCTGTACCTGTCTAATTGCCTAGGCCAAGATGCAATTTACTCAATACTTTAATGAATTAACATTTTTATGCTTCAAGGTTACATGTTTCCATTCAAATTTAAGCCCAACGAACGAATTATACACGATTTAGCTTGTTGTTGATTAACGCCAAACTAATAAAATAGGCGATTTCCAATATGTTTAACTTTAGCGTGAATCAGGAAATACAAAATTTTTTGAAAAGCTGTAATTAATTGTTTTTTTTTTTCACTTCCAAAAACAGACTTAGACCTTCCAATGAAAACTTTACTTTTTATACTTTTCTGTTTAGATATAAAATTTTGTAGTACCGAGTTATAAGTTAATCACCATCTAAATTATTTTTTTACACTAGACTAAACATATTATATTTTCCATGAATAAAATAAATATCTCAAATTTTATACTGCCACCTTGAGTATATTTCTTTTGCTATATTCAGTCCGTAATCGGCCGAAATTTTAATACTAGATATTGACTAAAAGAGATGTACATACCGATAAATTGTAAATTGCTTCATCTAGATTAGGAAACATTTTTTTGCTATTTGAGAGCTCAATATTTAATTTCTTCGCACTGTATAGAAAGTCTCTAAACATTTGTGTCCTGGGAAACGTATTCCATTTCTCATCTACAAAGAAGCATTTAGTTTTTTTATAAAACAATTATAGTGACTATGACATACTCATGTAATCAAATAGAAGAGATGAAGATAAAATATTTTTCTTATAATTCATTTTCCATATTTTAAAACATTCTTCATTTTTTACCAAACATTCAAAACATCCGGAAATTTCTGCTTTGCTCTGACTTTTAGAAACAATATTTCGAAATAAGATTTGAAAAACGTTAAAAACTTTATTTGAACTTTGAATATATCTTTCCTGAAATTACAATTATAAAATATATAATTTATTTATTTAATATAACTTAATATTTTTACGTACAACAAATAACATCCTGCATTGATTCAAAATCGCCTGGCAATCCTGTGCTAAGCCGCTTGTCTCTTTTAATGCTGTATAAGCCGCTATAAATTCGTCTTGGGAAAGATTAATACTAAAATAAAAGAAAGCAGTTTATAAAATTGATGTTTATTAATATTTAAAAATTAAAAATTCAAGAAAATTTACGAACCTTGCATTATTATTTAGTTGTAATATTTGTAAAATATAATCACAAATAAATCTCGTATAGCTTTTCAAGTCTATTATTGGAAGCATTATATTCAGCCACACTGAAATTTATAATTATTTCAATCTGTTAAAATGTATAAAGCATAATAGTTCAAAAACAAATTCTTGCAAAATTTCATTTTGAGATAATTAACTAAATAATGCAAAATTATGGCAGAAATTTGAATTCACCTTTAAGTCCAACGCTTATATCATAATATCCACCTTGACCTAATGACCACAGAATGCTCAAACCAATTATACTTCGATTTTGATATGAGTTTCGCAAAATTGCATTTTTAGCTAAACTATTTAAGCAAACTTTGGGCCAAAGTTGACCAATAATTTGCAACATAATCTAAAAACAAAAGTGATTTTTTTTTTCTCTCAGAATTTAAAAGAACTAACCTTATATCCTAGTGATGGTTGATTTTTAGACATATCTACAGCTAAGGCAGTCAAAAGTTGATCATAAGAATAAAAAAGACTAACTTCATCTACGTCTTTTAACAATGCTACTATCACAGATTTAATATGCTTAGGAAGAATGTTACTTGGATATTGGAATGGCTTTGTATTAAAACATACATCATCTTCCACATGTAAATTTCCATTTAAATGTGAGGCTACCTAAAAAGTAGTTCAAATATAAAAATACATTTTTAAATGAAAAAACAAAAGTCAAACGGCTTTAAACAAAATATTACAAAATTGATAAAGTAGATATTTAAAAGAAAAATTAATAAATGTTGAAATTTGCTTGTAAAAATCGCTTTAAGTTAGATATTAATAAGAATAATCTATTAAATAAATTAACTACCGCTTTTAACCATAATAGCTGGCTTTCAGGAAAACTTCTTTTTATATTTTCTATAAGATCAATCAATTCCTTAGCTGAGAGTGTAGATAGAGCGGTTTCCAAATTTTTTGGTTTTTGTTGATTTACTATTAATTTTTTTTGTGGTTCCTGTTGCTTTACTTTCTTTTGAATGGCAGATTTATTATTAATTTGTTTATTTTCCTTTTTCTTACCATCTTTATTAGAGAGTACGGCTTTAATATTTTGTGAAGCAACTGTAAGAAAGTTTTCTTAACTTTAAATACAAATATTATTTATTCTTACATAAATCTTCTAGTTTTAGGCGCTTCTCTGCAACGCTATTTTTCTGTACTAAGGTATTTTTTTTCTCGGCGGTATTTGATCTTTTATTTTTACCAACTATTTCCCATTGTGAAGACATTTTGCTACAAAACTAATTAAAATTATAATTTGTAATAAAAAACACCGTCTAAATGTCAAATGACACGAAGCATTTTTTATTCTCCAAAACCCCGGAGACTGGAAATATTTTTAAATTTCCTTGGCAATAAGGGAATATTTGCTGGCCAGAGGCAAAAAATTTCCTTACGATATATCCCTTTAGTATTTTAATCGCAAGCAATTTCACACATGGAAAATGATTTAGTAGGTAAATAAGAAAAATAATAATACTTTTTAAAATAATTTCAATTTTTAATTTTAATTTTGAAATAAAATTTAAGAAAAAAATTAGTTATTTTTTAAATTTAATATAAACAATTAAGATGTCCAAAACAATTGATTTTGATTATGCCTTATTTGACAGATAATAAATATCATTTTATTATAGTAATTGATTAAAAATGAAAAACTTTTATAACTGCTTTTATTTTGTTTGATTCATTTGTAATTGAGTTTTTTAAAAAAAAATTAATGCAAAAACATGCTCTTAAGAATAATAAACAAACTTACTTTTTACATTAAAAAAGTTAATTTATACCCTGTATACATTATAAGTACATATAAGATTTTCAAAATATAGGTATATCATTTACACTGTAGGAATTTCTTTGTATAAAAATACATATTATAATGTAACCATAATAACTTCCAGGAATAAACATGATTGTGCCAATTATGACTAGTGGCCACGCTCTGTCTTGATATTTTTGATCAATATAACCGCTAAATATTAAAGTTCCAGCAAGCAAACATATCTTAAAAAGATTTGTTTTAAGAAATTTTAGAACCGTGTACAATTGAATTACCGTTCCGGTTAAAAGAAATCCCAAAACCAAAGAAGCTACTTTCAATGGAATCTTTTTCTTTTGCTCTACGAATTGACTTTTTTCAATACCATCAGCTGTATCAAATAACGCCGAATTCTGGGTTTTTAAATAGCTCTTTCTGTACATCAGTCAATTCTAATTAAACACAGTATAAAAACTTAACTAATCCAAATATTCAAAAAACGATTTCAATGTTTGCTATAAATAAGAAATATAATTATAAAAATGTGCATTATTTTGCAATTTGAATTTGAAAAATATTTTTGTGTTAAAAAACCGTAAAGATTATCTAAATTTGAAAGTTTAAAAATAAAAATATGTCAATTTCACGTATAAATATATTAATTTGTTGCGGTATTCCGTAAATCCTTTAAATTAAATGCTTTTTTCTATCAGAACTATCCATTTAGTAGGAATGAGTACCGAAAAATAATGTAATTAGTTTTTGTATAATTTGGATTAAATATTTATTGTAGGTAAATTCAATGGAAATATCCAAAATATTTTAGATCTAAAATAAGTAATGATTTTGTAATTATGTAATATTAAAATGTGTACAGCAAGGAGAAAGCAGGAATATAATAATATTTACTTATTTGTTAGTTTTTAATTATTAATTTGCATTGACTTTTAATTTAAATACATTTTTATTTTATATTAACTTGGATTTTGTTTCAAAACATGGACCTTAATTTTGTTGTTATATCAAAATGTCAATTTGACAATTATATACAGTTCAGCGGCCTCTGAGTGAAATAAGTGACAGTGAGCCACTTGAGCGATTTCTAGAAAGTTTTCATTTTGATAAATATTTTATCACCGAAATTTTTTCCGTGAAAACGAAGTGATAAACTATTAAAAACGAATAAAAAATTTTGAAATCAATATTTAAAATTATGAAAATTAATAAAAATTTGAGAAAAAAGTTACACTCTAAGGATTATTTATTAATCCTTCACAGTTATTTAAAAATCACGTTATATTCTTAGAATAATTTGCTGTATTGAATGTTTTATTTAAGTAGTTTTTCCAAGAACCATAAATGCGTTTTCATATTAAGGCAATCGTTCTGTTTAGTAGTTCTAAGATTTTGAAATAAAGATAAAGATTTATTACACCCAGTCCAAAGATTTAAGTTGGTGTAAAAGTGAAAGATATCAGTAGTAAGAAAATAATTCAGTGTTGAACTTGTACAAGGAGGAAAAAATATTGGTAAGAAATTTTATATAAAAATGAACGTTTGAGCTATTTTAATTTATGTATTTCTTAGACAAAATGACCGATGCACAAAAAGGGAAACGTCCGACGGAAGAACAAAAAGTTTATTTATTGAATTTTTTGGAGCTGAATATAGATTTTGCGAATGATAGGTGAGTTAATTTTGATTTTTAAAATTTTGCACTTAATTAAATTTTTTTCAAAGGGTTCAAGAAGTAGACGGAGCGCGAAAAAAAGAACAAATGTGGATGGATCTCAGTGCGGAGTTGAACTCCTTAGGCGGATGCAAAAAATCTGCTCCTCAATGGAGAAAATTTTGGAGGGATTTGAGGTAAGGGTGTTTATATTCTCCATTTAATTTATTTATCTAAAACTTAATTTCAGGAATTATGTTAGAAAGAAGGATGCCTTCCTTAGTGAAGAAAGCAGGAGTGGTGTTAATGGGCCTCGGAGGAAAAAACGACTAAGTGATCTGGAGAATAGGGTGATGTCCCTTATTACGCCGCAGAGCATAGAGGATGTTTCAGTGGCAGAGATAGGTGTAAGTTAACATAGTTCGTCTTATTATTATTATTATTAATTATTAATTTATTATTAATTATTAATTAATTTATTTATTATATAATTAATAATTTATTTATTAATTTATTAATTTATTATTTATTATTAATAAAAAGCATTTTTAGTTGAACTATACTGACAATGAAGAATTGGTGTTACAAATAGAGGAGCCTGTTTTGTCAAAAGGTACAAGAAAAAAATGCCGAACAATATCTAGCGATGAAGAGGAGGATGAAAATTTAAAAAGAGTAGTTTCTCTTGAGGGGAAAAAGCTCACCATTTTGAAAGAAATTAGGGATATCCAGAAAGAGCGGCTGGCTATCGAAAGGGAGAGATTGGATATAGAGAAAGAACGTTTGGCATTGGAAATATCTCGACTGTAAATGAAGGGCACAAGATATAAATGTATTCAAAAATAATATTATCTTTTTATTTTATTATTTAATCAAACATTTCTTAAATCAAATATTAAATTTTATCTGTATATTACTTAAACTAAATTAAAAAAGATATAAGCTTTCAAAAAAATTGTGTCCTTATTAATGTTTCGGCATATTTTTATTATTTTTTTCATAGCGGGCTTCCCCTATAGGTCTATGGCCATAATCAAATATTTAATATAATTTAAAAAACAATCAGTATTAAAATATTATTATGAGGGTAACAAAGTCCATCACTTAAATCCTATACGGCTGTAACATCAAAATCTTAAAAAAAAAATTAAATTTAAGGATTTTTATTTTTGAATAATATATTTCAGCAATCTATTTTTTTCCGGTGCTCGCAGAAAATATCGCTAGAAACTGATATAAGCTATTTTCTTGGATATTTAATAATAATACAGTGCATACAACCAGTAAAATTTAATTTTTTCAAAATATTTATTTAAGTATCTTAGTAGATAAATACAAAATAGAATAAATAAATAAAAATCTTTATAGTTTAAGCTTAAACTAAAATATCTAATCGTAAGTTTTATTGTCAGCATTGTTTTCATTAGGGACTTTTTCTTTATTTAAAGTTTCAATAATAAAATTTGTATAATTGTTTGTCACATTTATATTCTGTCAAAGAATCAAGTAAATAAGGATCTAATGCAGTTGTCTTATTTGAAGAAGATACTAATCGCTTAAAACTGCTTCCATAAGCAAATTACCTGGTAAAATAGCCGAAGGCGTTATTTTTTAAAAAGAAAAAATTTCAAAGATACTTGATGTACAAATTCAACAAGGAGGTTATACAATTTTTGTTAAATTCTTTTGGAATTCATTTTTCGTTTTTCGAAGCTTTTCAGTGTCAGATTCTTTAACATTTTATTGATCAAAAAACTACAACAGTGCTAAAACTTTGTATTCCTTGCTGACGTTTACTTCATTTAGAGTATGTTATTGCTTATATAATGGAAATAAAAGACTACTTTTGAATTACTAATAATTTTTCAGTTTTTGCTGATCGTATTTGAAAAAAATATTTTTTGTTAATAAATAAGGGACTCAGTGCAGAACTGACGTTGGCAATGACCAATTTTCTACTTCTGCGTAAAACGGATTAACACTAAATTTTTGAAAATAAATTTTAAACACCTTAATAAGCTTTAATATCAATTAAATAAATTTAATATTTCAAAAATTTTAAATTTCTAAATGCAGAAATTGATCATGATTTTCTAGGTAGTACTAGATAAAATTACTTTGAAAACTAACAGTAAATGCCAGGCGCCAGACGTGTGAAAATGAGAAAAAAAAAGAATAATTCGTTTCAGCAAATTAATGATGCAATATTGTAAAGCATGTTATTAACTAGTTGGCAGCATTTTGTGAGCGTCCGTAGCAGACCTGAAAAATGAAAAAATTACGTCCCCATTTAATAATCTATAACTATTTTATTTTTGTTTGGATCTTGAAGATTTTAACACCAAAATATTTGTAGCAATTTTGTCCTTCATTTAAAGTCTTAAAAGTTTTACTTAAAAACTTTTTACAACCAAAAAAAAGCAAATGAAAATGGGCCATTTTAAAAAAAGGTGAAAAAAATCACTTTTTTTTAAATTGGATTTCCTGTAACTTTGTCAAATATTTATTGATTTACACGTTTAAAATGTTAATTAAAAGAAAAAAATAATAGCTTTTATTAACCGGTGAGTTTTAGTCAATCAAAAATTTATTTTCTGAGATACAGACCAATAAAAGAAAATACACACAAAAAACACATTTTTTGAGAATATCTCTAAAATGCTTCTTTGAATAAAAAAATTATTGTGATTTTCGACTTCAGCGACCTAAAGTTACCCTAAAAAACATCTTTTTGTCGAGCTTAACGAAAAAATTTAAAAATTTGTAAGTGTTATCAAATAAACCATAATGCCGCCAAATATACCTACTACAGGCGATGACATAACCAAACCAAAGCCTACTTATTGCGTAGCGTGGTTGAACGATGTTATTAATCACTAATTATATTACTAAATATATGTAGTTTATATTTTTTTTACAAAATTATAATAATTTAAATTAGTAATCAAAATTTGTAGAAAATAATCAGAAAATGTGTAATGGAAAAGGTAATATTTTCAGTTTTTTCACTTTTTTTGGGACTTTTTTCATAGAAAGTTTTATTTTTTTTTTATTTTTTAAAAGGCAAGGTATGAAGTAAAAAAATGAAGCTAGATTGAGTTCTATCGGATATTTCATTTTATTAGGAGTTTCAGTTGAAAAAAGCCTTTTTTTTATATTTTAGTCAAATTTAGCAACAATTGTTTATTAATTTTTTTGAAAAAGATACAGGTTACTAAGAATACCCAAAGATACCTTTTCACCAATTTTGAGCTAGATCCAATCATTTTTCTGAAAAAAACAATTAAAAAACTGAAAAAGGCGTTTTTAGTATTTTACTCATCAAAGCGTAGGGTAAATAAAAAAATTTTCTATGGACAAGTTGTAGATCTTTTTATTATCTACAACTTTTAGTTTTAAACTTTTTTGATTGGACGCGTAGTTTATTCACAAATAACAAAGCTCCCCTCTACGCTTTAGGAAATTTCCAGCGGTTCGGAGTTTGCTTTTTTTTCTTACTAATAACATGCTTTACAATATTGCATCATTAATTTTCTGTAACGAATTATCTACTTTTTCAAACCCTCTGGCGCCTGGTCTAGTAGTAATTGAATTGTAATATAAGCCTTTTTATGGGAATATTATTATACATATTATACGTATTCCTTGTAAATAAACTCCCAAAAAAATTATACATTTTTCCAAAAAAAGATTCCATTTGACATCATCATTTCAAAAAAAAAATAAATAAAAGCTTTGAAATTCTTATTTTACTTGATGATCTGACGATTAACAGCTAAACGGATACTGAAATTATAAGAATAACTAAACAAATATTAACTGGATTGTTAGTGGAGTCAATGAAGCTTTTAACCTGGAAGTCCGGTGGAACAGCTCCGATTTTGATGATTTTTTTTTTAAAAGTTTTGTTTTTCTATATTATTTAAAATCAGAAACCTTTGGGAGGGGGGAAATAAATTTTTATATTGTTTAAACAATAATTTTTATACTTATACAGGGTGACCCAAAAATCTTTAATTAAATGCTTAGGATAGAAAGTACATTAAATTTCATGGCCAAAAAACACAAAAAGTGGGGGTCTAACTTTTTTCGTTTTCGAGTTACAGGGGCTTGAATTTTACAGGCGCCGTTTTCACCCCGACGCACTCTATCACTTATAACTTTTGAACCTATGCGATGATGAGTAAGAAAAAAATATTTTTTAAAGCCTACAATATTATTTTACTAATAAAATAGCAAAAACTTAAAAATAATAACAAATGGCGGAGAAAAAAATTTTTAAATGGAACCATTAGTAAGAATCCCGGGCTTTTTTTTGAAGTTTTTTGCTTTTTTTTAAAAAAAACACCAACATAATTTGTTTTTTCTTTTATTTCCTTAAACTACAAATGTTTTCCAATGAAAAATTGATACATTGTAATAACGTATCTCTTTTCCATAGTGCAATAAAAATTTAGCAAAGTCAGCCTTTCCCGAAAATTTGATAAGAATTTTCTATTTAACTGCCTTTAAGGGCTTATCAATATTTTCACACCGATGTAAAATAAATATTTGTGAATACAAGTTGAAGATATTTGAGTTTTAAATTAGCTGAGTGGAATATTGGAAGTAGTCTAGTGGAAAAAATTTGAAATTCGTTATATTCTAGGATATTTTTTTGATGGCGTTTTAAGTCTTTACTCTGCACTCTACCACTTATGAGTTTTGAATCAACATGATAATGAGGAAAAAACGGTATTTTTTTATAGCCTACAATATTGTTCAATTATTAAAGTAGGAAAAATTGGAAAATAATAACAAATAACGGAGAAAAAAATTTTTAAGCAAAAAAAGTTGGAAAAAATCCTGGGCATTTTTTGAGGTTTTTCGCCTTTTTCTTAAAAAAGTCCCAGCAAAGGTTATTGTGTTATATTTATTTTCGCAAACTACAAATGTTTTCCAATGAAAAATTGGTACATTGTTATAGCCTATCTCTTTTCCATAGTGCATTAAAAATTTAGCAAAGTCAGATTTTCCCGATATTTCAGTTAGAATTTTCTACCTATCTATCTATATTGTTTAAACAATATAAAAATTTATTTCCCCCCTCCCAGATGTTTCTGATTTTAAATAATATAGAAAAACAAAACTTTAAAAAAAAAAATCATCAAAATCGGAGCTGTTCCACCGGACTTCCAAGTTTTGCCTGTTTTACGTCTTCATTGACTCCGCTAGAGGAATCTAGAGGAGAATCTTACAAATCTCCTTTGCAATTCTGTTCTATACTATTTCGGAAATTACTAATTATGAGATCAACATAGTTTTTGTAAATCTAAGGAATTTCATTTTAGCAAAGAATCAAGAAATTTTCTGGACCATATAAAAAACCTTATAGAACAATAAGTCTTAATTTTTTTTTTGCAATGTGATACTAGTTAAGAATATGTTATCAAATTTTGTCCTCGTGCTTCAAATAAATGAAGATAGTTATACTCGTATTATCCATTCAGATCAAGGTTTGAAAAAGCACCCTAATATAAATTTTTTATAGTATTTGTTTTACTCTATAACTTTATATTAAGCTTAACATAAATTACATTGTTTTTATGGTTGTCTTAAATTACATGGGATATGTGTAGTAAATGCATTCTTTGTTATTTTCAAATCATACTGCATATATGCTGTGAAAAAATATTATAGATTGAAAAAGTATTTCTATTACCAATTTATCTATATGCAGTTGTTTATTTCAAGTATTTCTATGGGAGTGTTAAGCGGTTTAATTATAATTTTTTATAATTCTTTTCTTTAGTCTTTTCTTTAATAAATTGTCTTACTTTAACTGGAAGTCAGTGTTAATTCTATCCTACTACTGGTTTGAAAACTATAAAATATTTTTTTCTTAAACTACTTAAGTAGCATTAAGAGTTTGAGATTATTTTAAAGACTTCATAAAAATAAACATAAGCATGATAATTGTAAGCTTATAAAAAATAAACTTATCCTATTATCCATTCATACTTTATTCCATTGGAAAAAATTAAAGTATCAATTGATTTGATTTATTTGTAATAATTAAAACAGTAGTGAGTAATTTGCGATGGTAGCTAACTGCACAAGTTTCTCTGAACATCATAAACTACTATATAAAATAGAATGAAACTATTAATACACAGAATATTTTTTTAATTTAATCAAGTAACTACTGCACATATATATATATATAATAAAAATAAGTAAAATAATTTTTCTTTAAATAAAAATTGAAGTTATCCTATTTGAAAATGACCTTGACATAGATGTACATCATAATGCGCATATAATAAATATTGGTAAATATGTTAGTCGAATATTGCAGAGTTTTTAGCATAACATATTTTAAATAAAAAAGCCAATTAGGGTGCTATAAAATTGTTTTAATGGCTAAAGTAATTCAAAAAAAAAAATATATATATGTATATATTTGAGAAGTAATCTAAGTTAAGGCATTTATAGTTTAATTGTATTTAATTAATTAATTTAATTTTTCAGGCTTCTTTTGTGCTGCTAATTTAAACGTATTACTTAGAGCAATTAATTAAAACGAAAAGGTTTAGAAAGAAGAAAGAATTTTGAATTACTGCCAAATTATATAAAACCAAAAAGTTTGTTTAAGAAATATATTTACAGAATTAACATATTAAAGTAATAATATCAAAATTATTTAGCATTCTAAATATATTTATACTATTTGATTTGATAAGAGTCCTGTTATGCTTATTCAAAATTCTCATAGTGTCTTTTGTTTTTTAGTTATTTGAATTCTTTCAAGGTTAACTTGCATACAGTGAATGATTTTATATTACCTCAAGTTCTTTGTTTAAGATATTTTTGGAAATTTTTCTCTTATGTCTAAAGGATATTTTTGCAATGGATAATTAATAGTCTTTCAAGTCAAAATATACCACATATATGTTTTTCATAATAAAAAACACAGCGTGAAGCCAAATTGTGTAAAGAACAATTTAGTTTTGACCTACCACTAGGTAATGGATATATATACACTTAAATTTCCTTTTTAGTTTGCCGATTTTAAGATAAAACATCTGCTGCTGCCGATAAAAATCAGCAAAAAAAAAGGAAGAGAGTTAAATAATGACAACGTTGCATTGCATAAGAAAAATGTTGCCATTATTATATTGAAGCAGGCAGGAGTATATAAACAAAATGAATTTGTCTTGATGCAGCAAAAACCAAAAAGATTGTATGCACTCTTCCTACAACACCTGGGCATGCGCATAAGTAAAGCTTTTTTTTTAAAGGGGAAATTTCAAAATGGTTGGAAAGAAAGTAATTTCACTTTTTGCTGAGCAAAAACAGTTCTCAGCAATACCTGCATAAGTCCAGACGGTATAGAAATAGTTCTGTGGTTTTTTATAAATATTCAAGTTTTTCATTTAATTTATTAGAATTAAAAAATTTTTATTAAAAATTTGAAAAAATAAAATAAAACAAAAAATTAAAGAATATATTACGAATTACGTTTGAGCTTTAAATTAATATTCAAATTGCGGATAATACTTTTAAACAATTAATTACTAAAAAAAAGCCAATCTCTGGTTATTAAAAAGTAAAACGGTATTTGTAGTTTAATTGATAATAATTGTAAAAAAAAATTTTGTTTGGGACGGCCGGTGGAGGTGCTCTGGGAGACTTCCAGAGTTTAGCATCTCCCGTCTCCTCCTTAAGGCCAACCCAAGTGCTTCGTCTACTAATACCATATTCATATAAATATAGAAATTCATTTTGTGTAACAATTTTGCTTATACAAATCATCTGTGATTTTAAATTTGAAAAAAATAAGACAACAATAAAAAAATAAGGCTTGGTTATACATCAAATCCATAAAGCTAATAGGATTTCAAAATTTTGTAAGTATATATAAAAATATTTTTTTGTTAGTATGTCTGAATGCAGTATGGAAATGTATATTTGTGTGAGAAACATGTCAGCATGCAGAAGATATCGATCCTAATAAATTGTTGTTGGTAAGACCGGTAGTGTTATCAGAACACTTTTGAAATTAGATTTGCAAAAAAAAAAATAACTTTCAGCTGTGATTAGTGAAACAAAAAATATCCTTAAAATTATAAATAGTATAAAAAAATTTGTCTTCATTGGTTTTCGTAGAAATTGTTCATCTCATAAAGTTTGTTTTAATATTTTGAAGGAATTAAAATGTCATATTCATAAAATAAACAAATATTAATAATAATTAGTGCTGATGGCACAATGCCAAAATACTTAACCTATCTAAGTTCTATCTACCAACTTTAGCTTTTGCCGCATAGCCTTTTCTCAAGGCTATTATCAAGGTTTCGAGTAATTTACTATAAGATAAATAAAAAATTAATATTAGATAATGGACCATACCTAAATTTTTATATGAAAAGTTTTATCCTTAGAGGGGGGTAAACCACTTTTAACTTTGTAATAATCCTAGTTTATAGACTTCAAATAATTTCAAATTCATTGTTTTTGTTTTTGTCAAATCTAAAGTTTTTCAATTTTAAGATTTAAACTTAGAATTTAAGCTTTAAATTTAAGTTTTCGATGTTATAAAAAATTAATTTCGTATGATTGTTGTTTTCTTTATTAGATGTATGTACTATATGGATCCTTTGAAATAAATTAAAATGTTTTTAGTGATTATTTCAAATTTCTTGCTTAGGTTTATTAATTTATACCTATACCAACAAGAAATTACTGAAAATAAATTTATTCTAGCTTTACTCTTATAGATCTTATGGCCCTAAAATCTCTTATTTGGTTTTATACGTTTTCATTTCTCTAGGCAAATATCTAGAAATAGTTCTTGTTTTTAGATACTAGTTATAAGGAAAATTTAGGCATGGTAAATCAATGCGTCAGTTCAGTTAGACGCTCTTTTATAACGCAAGAATTAGTAGTCATGCGCATTGTATTTCTTATATTCGAAATATTTTGTAGATCTCATTTATTACTACACTTCAAGGTTATGTCTAGTATCCTTGCCTTGTCACGCTATTTTGCCGAATGTCGGTTATTGATTTAAAATGCACATGGCACGTGCCATTTAATTTAAAGAATTTCAGCAAGTAATTAAATTTTAGAGCTATTTTTACAAACTTTTAGCTATAAAATATGTTAGACAATAGAAAATACATTTGTACTATTATAGATTTTCACTTTTTCTTGTCTTGTATACTTTTCTCAATGAGACCAAAAAACGCAATTTATAAATAAGTTTTTTTCTTGCCAAATTATATTTAATAATTTTCGAGATTAATTAAAATTTTAAGGTTCAAATTAATTGGATGATTTCCAAACATTGATAAGAAAATGAGCAATAATTGTTTATTATGTTGATATTTTTTAATAATTTCTGTTTTAATAGATTATAAACATTGTATTTAAACGAAAATTGTAAAAAATATGCAAAGAAAATATATTATAATTTTTTTCAGTGAAAGAATATTAAATAGCATTTTTATTAAAAAATAAAAAATTTAAGCACGATATAGGATATCAAGTTTTTTCTAAAGAGGATACAAAATTAAGGATTCGTTTTATCACTGAAACTGAAGTGTATATAAATTAAGCAAGCATTCGGAAATTTAGTTTAAGAGCTCTATTGACGTTATATGTAGCGTATGTGACTTGATATTTTGTAAAGAAAAATTTAAGTGTACTTGTAACTTGTCACTAAATCAACAACGTGAAAATTTATTTTTCACTGTAATCATATACAATATATATACTTACCGAACCTAGTAAATGTTGTAATTTGATTTATTAATTAGGAATAGTAGAATTTTTGAACTTAAATAAAAGAAAATTGGGCATGAAGTACCATTTTCCTAAAAGAGAAGCAAAGGGGCATGAGCGACAACTTAAAAATTTAGCATAAATTAGACTCCTTAAAAGTTTTAGATAGTTTTTTGGACTTCTGGAAATATATCAAATTAAATTGAAAACTAAACAGACTTACATTAAAAAATAGAAAATAAATTGTCTTCTCTATCAAATATTACACAGAATTTGTTTTCTATGACTACCGTGGTGTGTCTATAAATTTCTTTCAAATGGCCAAAGAAAAAGAAATAATATTGAAGCATTTTGACGTGTTTCTGCAAAAATATTTAACGTAAATTGTATATGGAAAATCCGCTTTTTTACAGAGCAACAATTTCGACCGAGTCAAAAGCCAAAAATATCTTCAATTAGTTACAAGTAGATAAATTATTTTTTAATTTTATATACATATGTAAAAATTATAATTTAATTAAAAAAGATATTTTTTGTTGGTGTGCTCCAAATGGATCTAGAATTTCTTAAATTTTTTAAATAAAAAATCCACAAAACGTCAATTGAAGGCATCAAATAAAATTCTTAACTTGAATTGAAAACAATATCCTCTTTGGTCTACAGAAAATTTATTGTAATCGATTTTATATTGAAATAATTAAAGGACCAGAATCAAAATAAAAGCATTTATTTGATGAACATAAACAAACCAATCGCAGTATTATACTAGTAAATTTTATATGAGTTTTAATGCGGGGACCTCATTTGCTAAAAAAAAATTGGAGAAATTACAATGTAATTATGAGAGTTCTCAAAAAACTCTGAGTTTTTTTCTAACTCTTTGTTTCGCTGTTCTACAAACTAAAAGTTATTCCAGCGTATTAACCGATGGGTTAGCACATTAGCTAATAAGTCCCGAGACTGACACCACTATTCACAAATTTATATAATTTTAAAGGAGAAAATAACATAATAGAAAAATTTTGCTATGACAAATGTTTTGCGGACTATTGAGCATTCTTATTATGATGGCTTGAAATGTGCTTGTAAAACACTATTGCTGTTAATAAGCGCTTTATTTTACAAATGAGAAAAATCCATTTGTAGCGACTGTTTCATTGATTATTGGAACAATTATAGTAATATGTATATGATTCATATAAAAGAAAAAGCGCTGTTTTATCAAGATAACGGATTATGTCATAAGTTGTTGAAAACGCTAGAAAATTATATGAATCGCGCTTCAAAATTTGCTAGATTTAGTTTTCTTATGGCACAAAAAGAAAATCATTTTTTAAGAATGGTACGGAAAATTTAAAGAAGAATTTGAATAAATATAAAATAAAATGAAAATATGTAAAATTTTTCGAAAGTAAAATGGATTACACAACTTGTCTGAGAACTTTGGTCTGTACATCAATTACAAGCGGAAGTTGTGAGATGAAGTTGTAGAACAGATTTTATGTTGCAAAACCCTTATACTGTTCTCCAAAACCATGAAGTATGCTTTAAAATATTGAATAAAATTTACTAGAGATATAATTTGAATAATTCTTAACCAGAGAAAATGTTTCAACAATAAATTCGACATTTTTGCTTTGGTTTAGTAGAATTATTGTAAAATAATGGATGAATGCTTTTACTATTCTAAGCTTGTAAAAATATTTTAAATATTAATATATTCAATATTTGCTTTTCGTATTTTCTTCTAGAAATGGAAATCATTCCAGAAGGTAAAAATTTTCGTCTGGTTAATGAGAGTGAGCTTTCACAGATTTTAGAATATTTGGAAAAGTTTGTGCCAGAATCGCTTAAGGTAACTGACAGTAAAGCTTATTCAATTTACATTTCAGCTCGATGTATTTATATTTCAAAATAATAGTATTCGAAAATTGTATATAATGTTCACTTTGAAAGCTACTATCCTTGTGTAGTCAATTTAGAGCTATAGCAAATATATTATTAAAACTCTTTAAGAGTTCTACATAAAGGTCATTTTCAAATAAAACAGGAAACACTTGCTTCTACTTTTTTGTTTGCATCATTTAAAATAATTTAATGCATTAAAAAGGACTAAAAGTTCTAAACGGTAATAATTACCTGACCTTTATAAAATATAATTCTATGTTGAGCTTAGATTTTTTATTAAATACTTCAGCCTTGTATTTTAATTTTTTAGCTGTTTCCAGAGTCATATGGGACTCAAGAAAGGCCAAATGCTGTTTTTTTTTTTGCTTATGAAATGTTTTGCAAAAATATTAATTAACAGTAAAAGCGTTAACGTGACATAAGGTAATTCTTATTTTAAATTGTGACCCTTAAAATGGGATATCAAGCGTGATTGAAATTAATTTACCCTCTATTAGCTTAAATAATTGCAGGAAAATTAAAGCTTTTGTTACTATTCTGATATAAAACTTACTAATTAAAATGCTTAGTAAATAATTAAAGCATTTTAAATTTCACTTATTTAACTGGAGCTTGAAATATCAATTATTTTACATTTAAAAATTGTAACACTTAAAACGAATCGGTGAAATATTTTCCCTTAAATTGGTTCTATTTTTTTCAGCTAGCAAACAAAATTTAGGTACAATTTGTAAACTAGTTTGCTTACTGATTATGTCCTGCAAATTTTACTATAGATAAATTAGTTGAAGAAAGGGTTTGCTTCAAACTTTGTGCTGGAAATTTCTTATGACGAATGTAAAACAAGTTCTTTGGTGGTTTGTGTATCTCCAAAACAAAATATAAAAAAACAAAAAAACAAGCGTTACAAAATATTCAAAAGGGGGTGTTAAGTGATTGAAGATTTTTTCTTCGTTCCAGATGGCATTCGATATTAGCTTCTGTCGATAACTTCCAAATAAAAAAAATTGTGCTCAAAAATTGTCATTTTAGTGTTAATTAATATAATAATAATAATCATTGATAAAATTACGGTTTATGGAATTTTCAGCAATATTTTAGGCATAAGATTAATCGCTGTAAAATTTTCTCTCAAAGAGCTCATCTTTTTGCAATAAGATTATCATGGGAATGTATTTTAGTACACGGTTTCTCATGGTTTAGACTTCATAAAATTCATATTAAGTTTTTTTTTTTTTGGTAGTTATGATTACTACAATCTTAATTATTATATTAATTTATTAGTATTGATGACTGATTTTTATTATATTGATATCATTGTTAACAGTTCACAGTGGTTGGATCCAATTGATCCTTCCTCCTTTATCTAATATGGTAAGTCATGTGGTTTACTTCTTTGTAATCGTCTATTTTTGTTTGTTGTGTCCAGCAGCTGTATAGCTTCTATGTTAGTATGGTAGAGTAACCTTTTTTCATGTGCAATGGCATAGTGCAAAATTTCATCATCTATCCATTTTATTTTTAAGTCATCATGTAGTTCTTTGTTAGTCACGTATCTAAATGCGTTCGTAATATTAAGTAGATATAAGACATAATAATACGAACACGACTCATTAAAATACCAAAAATCGTATAAATGGTGTTTAGAAAATGAGCTAAACTCGAAAAAGATTTGCTGAAGCCAAATCAGAATGCAGAATCACCGTATAAAGAATGTTATCTAAATATTTCGAGGAGCTTGCGTGAAAATGTTGAGCGTTAAAAACGAAATTTGTGGAAAGTAACTTCTTTTGCTCACAGAACAACAATTCACAATTAATTTGTGAATACAAAGCTAAAAACTCAATTTATTCTATCGACTTTTCCCTGCATTTGCTTGATATGGCATCGTATGACTTCTAACACTTTCCTAAACTCAAATTGCCACTTCGTGAAGCTCGTTTTAAATCAAATGAATACATCAAACAAACATAAATCATAAATCATGTAAAAGAACCATATAATAATATATTTTATATTAAATTATGAATAATCCTGTTAATTTTGTATTTTATCTTCACTTTACAAAAAAAATTGTTCTATAATACTCTTTCTGAACATAAAACTAAAGAGAGTTTTTTATATTTTTTTTAAGAACATTTTTAAAACTTAAAACCTTTTAATATAAATTACTTACACTGCATAATGAATTAAATGTCAAACTAAACTCCTATTTTAAGACTTACTTTAACTACTATCCCTTTATTAAAAAATATCAACAATTATATTGAAAAATTGAAATTATGGAAAAAAAATATATGCCACATCATCCGACTTAGATTAATTATAATTTATTTGCACGTCTTTAGTATTGCAATTAAAACAATGATTTATGAATATATTCTTCATTTTATTTTTTAATTTTATCTACAATACCAGCTCTAAGCTTGACTTTAGCTCCTTCTGCACTTTTAAGAGTTGTAAACTAATATCGAGCAATAATCTTTATATATATACATATATTGCATACATAATAAGCCACTCGAAGGATTATTATTATTACAGTATGTCATAAAATAATTAACTTTGAATTACATTTTTTATTTGAAATTTGAAAGAAAAAGGATTACAATATGAAACGAATATGCTCATCATTAATCCTTTTAGTAGAGAAATGCTGAAAATATTTTATTATTTGTAAAATGCCTTATTTAAAGTAATAAAAGGGCATGTATGCCTTTTTACATTCTGAGGATATGAGAATTCGATGTATGAATAAAATTGATCCATTCATTCTTTCAAACTAAAACTTCTCCAGATATTATTCCGTTTCGAGTTAATTCTACATTATACTCAAACTAATAAATAAAAACTACTTTAATTTGCTGAAAAAAATAGTGAATATAAAATATAAAATTAAATCAATCTTTTCGAATGATTTCGCTTAAATGCTCTGACTTTTTCACAATTCTTATTACACAATTATGGCACAATAAATTGAAATTTTGCAAAAATTTTATGGTTTAATTATGGTAGGTTCGAGTGCTATGTCTTTTATATTTCAGCTAGATTGAACAAGTTTGTAACATCATTTATAAAGTAATCAAAAATTGAGTGATTTTTTCATTAAAAACATTCTTTCTATCAGTAATTACATGAATTCAACATTGATAAAACGCAAGCTCTGAAATTTCCTGAAATACTTGTGTTGTTACCCATTACTTTGTTATTAATTTATTAATAATTCAATTAACAAATGATTATTAATGTAAAGTTTAATTATAGGTAAGATTATAAATTGCATCAAGTCCTTAAAACACTTTTAATGGCATAAAATTCGCAAAATTTTATGAATTCTTTCTCGCTTGGAACTCCTAAAAGAAATGAAATACTATTTCCTTTAATATAAAAAAGGTTTAGTTTTTTAATTGTTAATATAAGTGAAATATGTTGAATATTAGACCTTAGATAAAAATTCTAAAGAACATTATCTAAATGTATTATGTTTGTAAAAACAAAAATTAATTACCAACAGGTAAATTTGTCTGCAAGAAAGTAATACAAAATTTAAAAATTACAATTAGCAAAAAACTCAACCCAAATAATAAATATAATAATAATGAGCAATAATAATAATTTGGGAAAGAATTCGTATTTAAAGAGGTTAAAAATTAGCTACTTACAACTTTTCTAATAAAATCGGAAAATAAATTTATGAAAAGCCTTAGAACATAAACATAAATATAAATCTAAGGAAAAAGTATGCTTAATCAAATTATTAATATTTTGATTAATACAATTTTGATTATCACTAATATAATTAATACATTTATAATATAATTACAAATTAATTTTATAAATTTATTAAATTTTATTTTGGCAAAAAAAAA
This sequence comes from Acrocera orbiculus, assembly GCA_947359355.1. Taxonomy (NCBI): domain Eukaryota; kingdom Metazoa; phylum Arthropoda; class Insecta; order Diptera; family Acroceridae; genus Acrocera; species Acrocera orbiculus. Next base: position 9,512,453 of record OX375757.1, read on the forward strand.
GTGAATTATGAACTTTAGTTTTCAGTTATTTCATAATCGGATTTCTGAAATTAGTGTTGTTTTGTCTGAATAATCTGAAAATATGTAAAAATCTGAATGCTTTCCCTTTGCGGATTGAGCTTTTCTGATAAATGAATGAATGATTTTCTGATGATTTACTATCAGAAACAGGAAGTTACTACAAAGAAAGGTGATTCAAACTTTCTGAATAAATTGTAGATTTTTTTTATTACTGTCAGGAATTTTCTTAAATTTTAATATACTTTTGTTTATTAAGTACTAATTAATTATAAATTATAAAGTTTAGTTTATTAATTAATTTGGGTCCTTAACTCGGACTAAATGAGTCTAAAAAATAGACTGAACATGCGATCAGATGCGACAGCAAATCCAAAAAAAAAAACTATAAACTCAGAATAAAACTTATTTTTAAAATTTATTTGCGCTATTTTGAACTTATTTTAGTTTTTAGTATAATCTGAGTTTATTTTCCATACAAAAATCAATCACAATTTTTTTGCAAGCTCACAAGTCAGAAGTCATAAGGATAAATTTAAAACTATTTTTACTTACCGAATGTTATATCGACGATGTTAATAAACAAACTAAAACAACATATACCTTTTAAATGTTCGACTTACCAAATAGTTTTTCACTGGCACCAGGCAGACACGCTCTTTAATTTACACGTGTTACAATTTATATTTAAAAAAAAAAACACTAAAAAAATAATAATTTCTGGTTGTTAGGTAGTAAATCTGGCAAAAGATATTTTGTTACACCCAATTATACAATCCTAAAAAACTGCTTTAAAAAACGAGCTTCAAAAGCTCTTTTATTCAAACTGGGATAAAGCACTTTAAATTTTGTTTGGTAAAAGGTGCTTTAGAAGGCCTCCCGAGTGAAGCACTTTAAAAATTTCCCGCTGGGTACGTTAAAAATTGAAATAGTAAACGATATAAAATTTTTAATTCCCCTCAATAATCGAATATCTTGGTTATTCTCCATATTATGATAATAGCTCCTCTAAATATAAGAAATAAAGCATGTGTTAAAAGATGAAAAGTTTTCCAATTTTTTAAATTTATTATATTTTTTAGTTTCATCAAACCGTCAAAACGTACCTGACTGATAAAGTTTGGGAATTTCATTTTTATATATCAAAAACTTGGCCTGATGACCCAATATGTCTGCATTTTCCGGGATGCACTTTGACCGTAATTTTGACCATATTATATTTATCACTAATAAATAATTTAATAATTTTGATATTTTTTCCAGCCAAATAAAAGTATTTATGAAAGTTTTGGAGTATTCTGTCCAACAAGCAGTATAGAATGTGTTGATCTGCTAGAAACTGAGGACGTCCTAATTAATTGGCAGAAGCCATTGTACCTGAACTTCACGCACAAGGATATTATGAAACGTATTAATGCATTCTACAAAAAAATAGGTAAAATTGATGGTCTTTCTGGTGATGTATACATTTTTAATAAATGTACAAGTGAAATTAAAAGTGAAGAGTAAGTAATGTGTGTCTTAGATTCTTCTTAATAACATTTAAATTTAATTTGCATAGATTACAATCGGAAGATATGGAAATGCGACCATTAACTGTAGCATGCGTTAAGGCTATACATGATCTTTATCCGGCGAGTGAAATAGAGTGCGTTGAAGTTTTTGAAAAACTAATCCAAGCTCTTCCAGGAGTAGGAATTTTTAAAAAAGATTGCAATGAACTTGCTGCATGGATGGTGCATTCATATTATGGAGCAATGTTTTCAATGCAAACAAGACCAGAGTATCGTAGAAAAGGGTAAATAAGTAAAATATTAATTACCATACATACCCAAAATTATTATAAACAAAAGTACTTAAATTTGTATAGTTTGGATTGTAAACTAAATACCAAAGTTTCTCATTACAAATTCCCCAGTTGATAATTTACGGTAAAATTTGAAACAAAAAAAAAGAAACGATGTTATCTACGTTCACTGATTGGAACAAATAATTTTTCAAAACTTTTACTTAATTAGACGATTGGATATAGCTGACTCTACAAAACTAAATTTTAATTTGAAATTGAAATAAAAAATATCCTAATTCAGGTTAATATTTAGGCTTTTTAAAAATAATAAGACCTTAAAATATTAAAACTGATATAATTAGTTATCTTTTATTTATAGATATGGAATACATTTAGCACGTGCCCTGACCAAACTAGTTATCGAAAGAGGTTATCAGCCATTTGTAGTAATTCGACCAGAAAACGATGCATCAAGAAGCTTATATATGAAATTAGGATTTGAAAAGGCATACGAAACAATTCGAGCAACATTAAAGCCTTACAGTATGAATGGTAGTAATAGTAAAATATCTGAAGAAATTGATGTTATGTTTCTTGAAAAATGTACCCTTAAAAATGGCAATGATAATTTTGGTGAAAGAGAAGTTGATGGTATTAATGGATAGAAATTATGAAATTCCTAATTTTTTAAACTAGAAACTTGGATAAACATTTAACGTCTAAGGCCATTTGGTCAGAAGTTATCAGTTTTATATGCACAAAACTAAAACAAAAAAATAACAAGCAAAATGCAAAAAAAAAAAAAAAAAACATAAAATCAATACAAACTTTTTATGCTTTGTTTAAGTTAAGAATTTCTTATTTAAAATATGCACACAAAAATATTAAATAATGGATCCAAAATTACAGCAAGAAAGGCTAAATAAACTTCTAAGCTTAAATTTTTGCCATATCTTCAAGTATTTTATTCAACATAGTAAATTTTTTAAATAAAACTAAACATTCCAAACAGAGGATAATAGTATGTAATTCATAAAGAGAAAAAGATCAAAATTGAAGATGAAAGTTTTGATTGTAATATGATTCAATAATGTTGCAGGTTTATAGAATAGTGTTGAAGTTTAGTTAACCTATATTTAAAATCTGTTCGGAAATAAACTATTTATTTTAGCTAGAAAACGATATAAAATATTTAAAATTAAATAACAATAACAAAAACAAAATATGTTCTTTTTATTTACACAAATTAAGTTAATTCAGATGCATTATAAATTCTTTATCTACTAGAATAATTATATTTAAAAAAAAACTACACTACTTGAACTTGAAAAAACATGCTTCTAGTGAAAGACAAAGAAAACCTTTTAAGATATAAAATCGATTTATTTAACTCAAAAAATTTGCTATTAATTAAAAAGTACGAGGACGTTCGTTCACTTATATCAAGCACTTGAAATGATATATGGACATATTTGTCAACAAAAATTTAATCCTTGTCTCATATTACAAAACATAAACATGTAAGGGTAATATTTTTAAAAAATTCTTTATAGATATATATTTAAGAACTAGTAAAATATACCACTGAAGACCACATACGAACATTTATCCTAAAAAACACTTCAGAAGGCGCCTCGAGTGACACATGAACATTTGTTTTGGTCATTTGTTGTCGTCTTGTTAGTTACTATTTTCAATTTTTTTTAAGAGAATAATTTTAAAAAAATATGTAAGCTGTAATAATCATTTAGGAAATGCCCAAAGGAGGTATCAGAAGTAAAAGAAATTTTTATTTACAAACATCAAATTATATCTGATCAACAAAGAATTAATTTTACTTGAGTTTTATAAACAATTTTTAGATTTGACGTATTTGAAACATGGCTTGAGATAAAGATGAAAAAAAGTATACCTTTCTGCAAACAAGCTGTTTTTGCGGATACAAGTTAGGTTGTATAAGATTTCAGTACCCCGCCTTTTTATACGTGGCTTCTTACTTTTACGTGATATTCTTTTCTCTGGTTTTCTTGAACAATGAATAAGTGTATTATTATTTTTAAATATAGTACAATTTATATTTCTAATTAGTTTTTTTTGTATATTATCCTATGTTGGAAACAATTTTTCCACCAGGAATACACGATATTCTTTTACACGACTTCTGGCTTTGGGCTATTTTACCTACTTTGTAAAAATAGACCTAGGTGTATTCATTTACAAAGTTTTCAAAACAGAAAGCCGCAACAAATAACCGTTTCATCGGTGGATGAGTGCAATTTTTTGCTTATACTACCTCCTAGCATAAATTATAGTAAATATGTTAAATTTTACTTTCAAGCGTCGTCTTTAATAGTCATTCAGGTAATTTCTAAATTGCTGTACTATTATGGGAATTAACTAGAATTCTTACGAATTTCTCAGTAGATAATTATTCAAAACAATTTAACCAAGTAAAAAAAAATCCAAATTAAGCGAAAACAATTTGCAGCTTTGTCCTTTTCAACCAGGCATTTAGGTTTAGTAAAAATAAAATAAAATCCCTTTTAATATGATATTTTTCATCATTTTTATACAAAAAAGTTGGGTTTTCAAGTAAATGCATTAAAACCATTTTCAAACTCTTCTATTTTCCTTTTAATGTACCCTAAATTTATTTAAAACTTCCCTCAGAGTCAAGCCGTAAAAAGCTGTTCTTAAATCCATTGAAATAGAGCTCCAAGCTCCATATGTGAAATATGTGAAATATAAATATTCATCATTTTATATTAAATTAAATAAATAACGAAATATTATACAAAAAATAAACTCCTTTACTTAATTCTATATAATTATAATTAATGAAGGATTTATTTTAAGAGGTTCATCTACACTCAAAAGACGATGATTATAACTAATAAAATCAATTCAATAAAAAAGTGATACTAAATATGATCAGGATAAATATTATATAAGGTTACGAGTATAAAATTATGATTAAAATTGAGCAAACTGCATTCTTCACTCAAAGATTTGGTTCAGTCTTAATATATTTGATTGACAGCTGTCAATTTACAATTTAATACCTTTTAAATATATTACTCAGAAAAAATAAAACTTCTTTAGATCGTTGGTGACTATTTATTTTATTCATATTCCGGCTGAGGCAGACATTTTAAAATCAATAAACCTAAGGTTAACAAAGAAATTTAAGTAATTTATTTCTATATTACAACAAAGCTTTACAAATATTATAATCTTGTAATATGGTGGTATCCAGCTTACATCCTCAATTTGTCTATTATAATAATTGTTTTGTTTAGGTAAATTTGAAGAGTTGATAAAATATTCTTAGCAATTTTATTAATAGCTGAAATTATGAGCAAAAATTACTACCATTTCTTTTAACAAAGTTCATTTTATTAGACGTGGATAAATAGATTTCTTTTGCTTCTAAATTATGCTTTTTCTACTAAATACATAAATTTGATAAGATAAATTATAAATTGTAGGAATAGAGCTAGAAGAAAGTTATTGTTAATTAGTGCACTAAATCAATTAAACCAAAGTCATAACAATTTCAAAAAATCATAGTCATATATCATAATTTTTACTGAAAATCGAAGTGCTGACCAATCAGAATAAAAGTTCTAATTAAATAAAGAAAAGTAGAACTAAAAATGGCCGCAAAGTATTGTTTCTATTAGAAAATTGTATCCGCCCCTTGCTTTTTTCCACGCCTTTATTTGATATTGCCTTGCGCCGAAAAATCCAGAGATATTTAAAAAAATTCTTTTTCAGTCTTGTCCGGGATCTTGTAGCGGTTTATACGCGGTAAAATATAATAATTTCACAAAATACATTTTAGTGGATTATGTGAAAGGTTTTGTGAAATTATCAACAAATAATAATTAAAAAATAAAAAAGAAAAATTAGTTATTTTTCATATATTTGTTTTCAAATTAAAAATGTCAACTTACTCAACAATTCGTAGTGCTTGCTCTAAAATTTGTAATCAAATGGATGGATTCTATGAGACAAATAATTCTTATTATACACATATTTATCCTTCAGGAGATACACATACAGAATGTAAGTAAATATAATAATATTTTTATTTAAGCTAATTTTCAAACACAAAAAATTGTGTACTTCAGAAATAATGAAGTCATCCAACCCGGAACGTTGTCTTTGTTTATAATAAAAATTTTACGTTTGTTGTTACTAGAAGCTTATGGCTTGAAAGTAAGAAGTTCGTAACTCATAAAATAGTCCATAAATGTTGAAAGAAATAAACATTGATGAAGGTTGCTGATCTATTTAGATATTTTATAGTGATTTCATGTCCTCTAGTCTCCACAATGACGGCAAATAGTGAGGTAAATGCACTTTAATTGTGCTCAATTAGAATTTTTGGCAGGATTACATTTTTGTTTATCCATTCACACCTAAGTATCCTAAATGTATTTTATTCTTTAACATTTTTTAGTTTCATGAGCTGACGAAAAGGTAATTACGGTATCAGATACTTGTCGCCTCTTTTATATCTCGTATGTATATATTTCCGTCGTTTTTAGTAATTTTGTTTATCTTATTTTTTTAGACAAAAATATACATATAAACAAGTATACGTTGAAATTTGGTAATCTAAGCTTGAAATATTTAAAAATAATCAAGAAACTTAATTACCTCCTACTGGAGTATGTTTTTTCTTGTGTTTACTTTCATTCGAAGTTGTTAATGAATCAGAAACATTAATATTAAACAATTTTTTAGTCTGATTAGGTAAATAAAATTAGCATCAAATTAATTATTCATAGAGTGATATAATATAAATTATTTTAACTAATAAAATTTCCCTACCAAATCCTTGTACGTCTTTAAAGTTAAAGTCTTGTCATATCTAATAGTGGATTAACCCATACCGAATTCCAGATCAATTTAACCACAAAATTTCTTGTGCTTTATGGTGGTTTTTTTGCTATAAAACATCCGGATTGTTAAGTTAAGTTAAATTTAAAGCAAATATTGCAAAATTTTATTTTTTTCACAAATATAATTAATACAACTTTCTCCTTTATAAAATTAATAAAATTATAGAATATATTTTGCAGTAAAACTTTCATAACAAATTAAAAAATATTACAAACAAGTTTATCGGGCTAAACTTCATGTGTTTTTTAAATTATTTTGTGTTTCAAATTAAATTTATGTAAAGTTTTATAACATAAAAAATAGTGAAATTACATCAACTTTACTAAAAATTTCAAATTTTCTTTAAACAATTTATTGCTATGATGGATATTTAAATTAAAATTTTTCCCAGATGCTAAACCTATTTAATCTTTTAAGTCTTCAAACGATAGTCCAAATTGCAAATATTTTAACATAATACAAACGTTTTTAATCGATTCAGTGGTATTATAGCTACAAGTGAGATAAGGAGAATCAATCTCCTTCCTTGAAAAGAAAAAGTTCCAACTAGCAACTTTGAAGCTATTCTCAAATTAATTAACTGATGAGTCATGGATTTTGTCTTTCTAAAGCCTTGAGCTTTCTAGCTAAAATGAGTTTACTAAAAAAGGTTTATTTTAGTCTGTACCCCAGTCGAAATGTTTGATAATGATGTCATACTGTTCATCCTGCTACTTTATACCAAAATCTGTACAGTCTTTTACATATAATCTGAAATGATACTGAAAGGTTTAGATAAGTCACGATTCAACGCTACAAGTATCAAATCAGTATTAAAGTTCCAAACTTTTCAGTACATTCAGTATGAAATCAAATATTCAAATATTCAAATAATCAAATATTTCGACTCGGGTAGGTATCTTTACCTATAATCATTTTGTTTCAAAAATCTTGTCATACAACATATTAATCCTTCTCAAGTAATAGTGTGTCTACAGTGGTCAGAAAATCTTTGATTCCGAAATATAAAAGGAAGTGTTTACACTCGCCCCTATAGGCTCTTAGTACAATTTCCATTTGCTAAAAATTTGTTATTATTTTTTTATGTAAATAATTTTTTACATTCATATTAATAGTCAGAATTAGCCCAAATTTCACGATTAATTACTATCAAATAATTCTCGAAAGAGCATTTGAAAAATTATTCATAATTTCTTATACATGCTGCCATGAGTTATCTAGTATTTTTTCCAAAAGAGTAAAAAGTAGGCTAATTGGTAGTATCTCCCATATCTCCCATACAAAATTTGAAATTTTAAGTATACTAGACTGGCCAATATAAATGCACTATAATATTTTTTACAACGTCATTCTCTATTCCTTTTTATATTTTCATAGCTATACTGCTATAATACTAAATTACACATTATTTCATTTATTTTGATTTTTATTTTCTTTCAGTTGTGTGACTTTTTCATTATCAGTTGCTATAAAGTACCAAGTTATTTTTGTGTGTCATGAAAAAGTATTTTGTACTACATGTAAATTAAATTGTGTACCACTAATATATTAGCTGTTATGTAATTGTCCTTTAAATGCTTATATATATCTATTGAAAAGAACTATAAAAGAGTTTATTTGATGTATTTAGTGCACTTTATTTTATCAAGACGAATAAGAGTGACATTTTTGTTGTTATAGTGTCAACAACTTGTCAAATTATAAGGATATTTATTAAGTTAAAAAGACTTTTAAGTTAGTATTTTACCTCTAAGCTCTGAATGTCAAAATTTACTTCGGTTTAGAAAATTTTTTTTTTTTTTTTTTAATGTTTCTTATGCTACAATCTTAATCTATCTTAATTTATTAGCATTGATGACATGTAGAGCTTAATGACTACTTAATTACTAGTGTGGGAAGAGAATCCAACGATTGTTCCCTGGGTTTAGAAAAATAGATTACAGAAAAGAGAAAAAAAATTGTATGAAAAAGAGGACGTAAGATTCTGTTTATTCTTTAAACAGCAAGAAATGAAAAAATGGCAGGTAAAAACAAAAAAGTTGTTCGCTTGCTCTGTACTATTACATTTCGAAAACGTGACGCTATTCCCAGCTGTGTTTTCTGCACTAAATTAGCGCCTTTAGGTATATTAGCTAAATTCAAACTAGTAGTGGTTGAATATTCATTTATGTCTGGAAAATGCAAGGATATTCAATCTGCTATAACTGCTTGATATATTTCTCATCTTTTTTTAACCTTAATTGAAATTTTATCATAGAAAAAACGAATGGTGATCGCCAGACCACATCTAAAAATCTCTTTATTTTTTAAATCGAAAAACAAAGCTTATCAAAGCAAATGATCATTGCAAATTATAGTACAAAGGATGTAGAAGAGCAGTACATTTTAAGTAATCATACCGAAGTATATAATAAATGCAACAAAGAATATTTCCGGACAGATATTTCGTAGCACTTATAAGTAGATCTTAATTGTAAGAAAATCAGCATAATATGAGATTTCAAATTTTAATTATGAATATTTGTTGGAATATTTTTAAGATCTTTACCTACATTTTAAGGAGATTTTAGTACAGCTAAAATATTACAAAATAATGAAAATTCTTACACGTAGTCATAAACAAACAAAAGTTTATAATATTTAGGACAAAAATATATTAAACAAGAGGTAAAATTTGATAATTCAAAGCTAAAACTGGGTCTAAGGTTTTTTATCCAATTCAGCAAAATTTTTTAGCCTCAGAAAAATCTCAAATTACTCACTAATATATTGATAATCTGTTAGATGTACAGAAGATGAATTTATGTTCCTAGAGACGGATTTACATATAAGCTAATTAGTCTCCAGCGGCAGCTTTTAGGACGCAGTAAAATTTGAAACCTGAAAAAAAACTCTTTATTATAAAGACAAAAGAGCTGTACATTAATATTTCAAATTTGTTTGAGATTACTCGGCCAATCTCAGTGGAGATTGAGGGAAAACTATTCTATTAACGAAATTATAAGTTTTGATTTGAAGAAAGAAACTAATTTTTGAAGTTATAGTTCATAAAATCCTGAAAAAATCTGATAATTAAAGCATTGTTTCACATTTAATAGAAACAAATTTTTACATATTTTCACTCACATTGATACACTTTCATATAGAACAATGTATTTTAATTTAATTAAATCAAAACTTAAAAAAATGTTCGAAACGCAATTTAATGAAAAAAAAGGCAAGTACTAAAATGATTAAGCCCAAATTTCAATTAATTTACCCAAATATTGTTATAGGACTTCGAATATGCATGTTTACTACCTTTAAAAATTGCTGGTTTTCAATTTAAAACGTATAGAAAATTATTGCACATTGAAATTAAAATTATGGAGTCCATAAGAAAAATTGTCTTTATTAACAAGATATCTCAGACGGCCTTTTTAAAAGAAAGTAAAGTAGAAAACTTTGATGAACTTTGATGACTTGATGAAATAATCAAAACTTTTAATGCGAAAAAATTGAGAACAATACAAAAAATTAAAATTAATATAAAACTTATTAATTTGATTCACAAAAAAAGTTTTCTAATTATTGAAAACTACCTTATCTTTTTAATATGAAACTATTTTTGCAGTTAATATAGATACATTATTAAATTTAGTTCTACAAATTAAATGATCAATAAAATTACTAACACTTAAGCTAAACCAAAAATTAAAAATCCTTCAAAAACTCTATAAATAAATCTTAAGAAAAAGTCAATATTAAGCACCTTACAAAAATATACGAAAACTGTAAACAAATTCTCTTTCATAATAGAATGACTTATTTTACTTAACAGTTAATCTATATCCAATCTTTACAATAACAAAAAATGTTATTTTGTATTTTCAAACAAAAAACTACTTCAAGTGGAAAAGTATCATATTTATGGGGCGTACATACAGTAGTATAGTTAACAAGATATTCAATTTATGTTAATGCATCTAAATACATTGATAGTATTCCAAATATATATATATAATTTTTTTAAATTTTCAAGTGGATAACATATCAAGTGATTACGCAACAAATTTTTATAAAAATAAGTTTTTTTTAGATGTAAATAACATCACAGGCGATGATTGGAGTTCAGTTTATAGTCCAGAATCAACCGGAAGACCCTGTTCACCATCAAGTATGTCCTTTACATCTTCATCACCAACATATCATCAATATGCTCCTATTTATTATCCATCAAATAATGAAAAAGATGGTAAGTAGTTTAGAAAAAGCTTACTTTAAGAATTTATACATAAAATATTTTGGATATTATATTTTCTACAAAAATAGATCAATTTTTCGAAGAAACTTACTATACAGCTCCTTCAAATAACATAATTTCTGCTCCAACAGTAGTTAGAATTGTGAAACGACGAAATACCGCTAACAAAAAAGAAAGACGAAGAACACAAAGTATTAATACAGCATTTTCGAGTTTGCGTAATAAAATTCCGAATGTTCCTGCTGATACTAAACTTTCAAAGGTTAATTATTTTTTGTATTCATCAGTTTTGTACGTATTGCAATTATTTTAATCTATTTTCAGATAAAAACTCTCAGATTGGCTACCTCATATATATCTTATTTGACGAAAGTCTTAGAAGGAGATCAAGATCCATCTAGTGGATTTCGAGCCGAACTTGTACCTTCTTCAAGAAAAATTAATGCTGAGAGGAGAGCAAACATTAAAAACGAAATACAGGTAAGCAAAAAGAAAATTTTTTACTATTTTTACGCTTTGTGCATATGACTTTTTTCGGTAACTTCTTAGGCATCTTAGCTTGGCTTCTTTAATTACTACTAAAATATTGCTGCTAAAATATTCCTGGGATGGATTTAATTTTCCTGAACCGCCCCCTACCTTATTGACGGTATTACTTCGGACCTAAATAAATACATAATGTTATTTCAAGCTCAATCTTCCAAAACTTGAGAAATTTTTGAACATAGATGTCGTTATGTCAATATCGAAACATTAAATAAGATTTATTTATAATCCAAAAATTTTTAATATTAAAAAATATTCTTAGAAAAGTCAAAATCATATCTAATTAATATATGAAAAAAACAAAAATAAAATTAGGGGAACAGAAAACCTTAATCCACTATAACAGAGTCAACAATTTACTAAAGACAAAATCAACTTAAGTAATGAGTATAGTAATTCAATTATTAAGCAATAAAATTGGAGTGTGAAGGGTGAAATACGGTTTAACACTTTATGATTTTGGTAATCCACCCCTTAGTAGCTATTATAACACTCTCAACAAAACCAGAAAATTCATCGAGCCGTTTAAATTTTTTTGAGAAATTGTCTTATCCTAACGACCCAAAAATTTATGATACTTTTTGCTTGTTTGCAAACTTCACACAAAGTGAGTTTCTAATCAAATTTACCCTAAATTAGAGACATGTGCACAATAATGACTCTATTTACTTCATCTAAATTACCCATAATGAGTCTTACATAAGTTTCATTATTAAGTACTGTTATCGATGTGTAAGCTACAATTCTGAGAAAAAGTCAAAGATACATTGAAAATTATAATTATATACAAAAAATAAAAGGAAAACACTTTGAAACCTTATTTATTTAGTATGTTGTAAATAAGTTTGAGCAATTAATCCGTTTCCAATATAACTTAATTTATTGCGCAAAATACATTTTAAAAACTAAAGAGAAAAAATTTGTGTGCACCCTTTTTTAAATTTTTTAAAGTAGTTTAACTTCCACAATTGAACGATTCATTTTTAGAGTAAATCGAATTGTTCTTCTTGTTAAATTTTATCCAGACTTCAAACGTAAATGTGCTCACCAGAATCGGGACGATTAAACATAACAAATTGAAAAAATTGAAAAAATTTATTCATTAACTGTTAAAGAAGTGAATACTCCATTGATACACTCCAGGAATGAGATTCTGTTTTCTAGAGAAGTTAGATGGAAAAATATTTTTTCATTTTCATTTCTTGTTTACATTCTCATTTTCACTTTTCCCAAAATCGCGATTCTATCTCACCCAGTGAGAAAATCACGGCTAAATTACTGAGTGAGAATTATAATAATCGATTATTTTTGAGAAATTTTAATCTACATTACATTTTTAAGGTAAATTTTGTAATTGTAAAATAAATAGTAGTGTTTTTGTTTATTAATAAAGCTCAAACTAGTGATTATGAGTGTGAACATCTGCAATACAATGAAAAACTTAGTAAATTATTAATGTTTGTTTCTAAATCTAATTTTTTTTCGAAAAAAGACAAAGAGAAGGTTAATCATTTTTCAATATAAAATAATGATATTGTACTTCTTATGCTAAATATTTTAAATAGAGTTGAATCACTTCACACAAAATTCAAAAACGCAAAAAAGTAAGCACAAAATCTGGGTTTTGCTTCGTATTTTATTGTAATATTTTTCGTATAAACTTTCAATCTTCTGTCAAAAGATGAGAAATTGCATTATCTTTTATGTTTTTTAGTTACTTTAAACAATTTAATCACACCTATTTCACAAAGAAACAAGAAACTATTTTTATTATTTATAAATTTATGACTTTGTTTATAATTTTATCGACTTTATTATTAATTTTCACTTTTAATTTATTCAACTTTTGATTTTAACTTTTCTCTAATTCTTATATGGCACAGTTTTTTTCATTCTCACGAAAATTTAGAATCGCTGGCGTGGAAAAATGCGTGAAAACTTTTACTTCTCATTTCTCATGAAGACATAATATCGCCTCAATTACTTAAAATCAGCTGATGGCTTAAGGGCAATGGTGTATAAAGCGCTGGTCATAAAAGAGTTAATGTTCGCACTTTTATCAATAGGAAAACTTAATTTAGCTTTAAAATTCCAAAAATTATTAAATCAAAAAAAAAGAGTATAAAAGAGATGAGTTTTTCATTGAATTTATAAACTTAACTTATAAAAGTTCTTCATTTCAAATCATTAGCATTAGAGGAATATATTTCTAATAATTATGCTTTAAATAATTTATTTTACTCGTTAAAAATTTAATCTTAAATCCTAAAGTTTAAAAATTTCTGATAAAAGAAATTCGCATAAATTTCTTAAATATTTCTATTTGCACCAATTTTAATGTATTGTACCCTAAAGAACGTAATCCCTAGCCACATGCGTCTCCATTACTTGTTTTCGAGATTAGTATATCAGACCAAGTTTTTTTAAGCGTTTTACGCTTAGGCTTACACTAAACCAAGTAATAGAATGACTGGGACAATTACATTACTATTCTTTTTACTTTCTAGCTAGTTTTATAATATTTACTGTGGATAATTAGTTATGGAAAATCAATTTTATATTATAAAATTAGTTAGAGAGCTTAAGTTACATAAAACTTTAAAACTTTAGACTGCCTGAAAAATGCTACCTAAAAGCCAAATTTAGATATAGCCGTATTTGATCATTGCAGTTTTTATCATCAAATGAAATTTCAGTACTAGAAAAATATATTTTAAATTCAACAAGTATATTTTTTTAATAAAATAATAAGTCACAGAAAATATTGAAGTGTAATATGACCTAGCCGTCGGGGTTCTAAATCTGGAACAATAAACAAACAGAAAAGAGGAAACATACGTGAAGGATAATATAAACTGATTAGAATTTTACATAAGTTTTCAAAATAGTTATCAAAATGAGTTATCTGAGATGATGCTTACGAAATTTTCCCAAAAGGAAAATATTTCCTGACCTGTAAGTTAAATGTTATGTATTAATAATTTTGCTAAAATATGCCACGCACCGATGCAATTTAAATAAATCTTATTAAAAATTTTTTGCGGCATATTCATTTTATTGTATTTGTAAATACAATTGATTAAGGGACACGATAATTTAAGCTAGCCAAAGCCATGTGAATGGCTATAGTCACAATGCAAGTTTGTACAATAATAATTTTTTTTAAATTTAAAAAATGCTTTAAACTATGTATGTACATCATATGAATGGCGATAAGCAAAAACTATTCCTAGTGAATAAAGATTAACGAATAACTAAACAGGTTAAATAAGTACAGAAAATTTAAGCATGGATTTTTATAGAATACATTTAGGGCCGATAAAGTTGTTATTTTCAACAGCAAAAAAAAAAATTGCGTACAGATTTTTATTTTAATGCATGGATTACAATGGAAAAATGGACTAGTGAGAAGGTAAGAGCTACTTTTCGGTCATATTTCATGCAATTATAATATATAATAGCCAGGAAAGCTATTCCAAAGCAAAAGACATTAATTTTTCTCCTAAAAAAGGAACTATTATACAAGAGAATGAGGACTCCTTAATTACCCTACTTCCCTACTGGGCTTGCTTTGTTCTAAATTTTATCAACGGATTTTGAAAACTATTGAAGTAAAACTATTTAATTTTTTAAATTATCAAGAAATCATGAAAAACTCAATAATTTAAATTATAAATATGTATTTTCTTAATTTACATCTCACCTTCATAATATGAGGTCAAATGACTTTTTTACTTTTAGACCTATCTAGCAGGAAAAACTTTATTACAGCAATTAGCCTAAAAGCAAGAAATATTACCAAGTGTCGGCATTTTAAAAACAAAAATTCTTTTGAGATAAAATTAATTTGTATCAAGCATATAGTATTAGCTGGCTCCCTCACAAATAATCTCTCAAGTGTTTATTCAAAAAAGACAAATTGAATTTTCCCAAAGGAAGATCTACTTGTACATAATATTTGTATCTTAAAACTGAAGTATTTCTTCTTTATGCTATCTTAACTGAATTAAACATGTTTATTTAATTTTTTTTTCTCATAATATTTCAGACTTTAGTAAGTGATGGAGTTGAATTAGGAAAATGCAAGGGACGAACTGGTTGGCCACAACATGTCTGGGCTTCAGAACTTAAACAGGAATAAAGGAAAATATAAAGAAATCTCTAAATATACAAACATTTAAGAATATACCAAAGAAAAACTTATTCTATCTTAAGATATTAATATTGTTATCTTACTTAAAACATAAATTAATTTACTTTAAAACCAATATTAGTGGTGCAATTTCGTCTGTGGTAAGTGCTGATTACATGTATACAAATAACAAAACCGCCGTCAATTGTATACATTACAAATCTTAATGTAAAGTCAAACGACTATCCTATTTTTGGTAAATATTACCTTGCATTTAAAAATAAGCAGATGGCCTCCTGTTACAAATGCGGAAATATTTTCAAAGAACAACAACAAGCTGAAATAGGCTTAGCAAGAAAAAAATTTCAAAAAATTATTGGAAAGAATTATTTAAAAAAAAGGCTTAGAAATTAATTAAAAATAAATTATTATTATATGCACGCCAAAAACTTATTTAGTAATCCTATATTATAAAATCACAATATCCCTAACAAAATTTTTAGAATTTATAATAAAATATAAGAATGCAACTACTTAATATTATCTGATAGTTCTTGTTACAGACACATAATAATAAACATAAATATATTCAAGAACTTTTATCGAAGCCAAGGAAGTGCTCTATTTAAACTAAAATAATTTATTATTATAAAATTATTTTCAAAAGTTGTAAACTTTAAAAAAGCAAGAAAACATTAAGGGGGTGGTTCAGTATTTAATTTTTTACTTTTTCATTTTTTTTTATTTTTGAAATTAATGTATAACATCCTAAAAATACTGTGTAAAAATTTCAAGTCGATCAAAATTGTCAAAATTTAAGCATTTGAGCGTCTTCTATACCCACTTGAAAAGTTATTTTTTTCATTTTTTCATAGAAAATATCTTTTCAGATAGCGTTATGTTTATTTCCATTAACTGTGTTTTCATTCGTGTACTTTGTCTTTTTTTATGTTTTGTATTGAATTAGTAGAACGGAGTTTTGTTTAGACAGGAACAAAAAGATGTATCTAGATCTCCTAGAACTAGATCAAAGGTCAGCAAACCGCGGCTCGCGAGCCACATGTGGCTCCTTCGTCTCTTAAGTATGGCTCTTCTACAAAATATCATTGCCATGTGGATACTTAAAGTGCGGTTAAAAGTTCGTAGCTCATAGTGCGTTTTCACTGAACCTAGTTTTTAGTATTTAGTACTATTTTGTTAGATTTGTATGGGAGATCTCTAATCTTTTTCTCAAAAGAACTAATCTAAATGTAGTTCTTTCTTTTAGTTTTTTGCGAAAAAACTAGACAAACTCATGGCAGTACGGAGGGGAAATTTAGAGTATTTTTTTTGGATTATCTCTTTCGGCAATAGTTTTAGAAAAGCTTTTCTACTACAAAAGCTCATGTACACCATTCCATATACTTTATCATGTAAGTAAAAAAGGGATGGATATATAGCATGATATGATATGTTATCATACTTGATCACAGTGTCATATATGTATATGTATCCATTACTCTCCTATACACTAAGCAGTTTGACTGTGAATATGACGTAAAACATTTTTTACAACACAAAGATAAGAAAGTACTAAATACTAAAAACTGGTTCTGTGAAAATGCACTATCATCTGTAAAAGCCGGTCTTCCTGACTTTTTTTGGACTTGCTAAATAGGGAATATAGTGTTCGGTAACAAAAAATAGCTTCTTGTGCCTATTTTTTTCTATTAGTGTTACATTTTTCATCTATATTTCTTTGTCTTTTTATTCATTTAAAAATCTTTTGTAATCAATACTTTCAATTAACCAAACAACAAACGAATGGGAAAAGGCACAATAAGTATAAATAACGAAAGTGGAAAAAAAGAGTTGAAGGATGTCGACCTCAGCGAACGTACTTCAATAAGTTCAAAAAATTTGGCTCTCAGAAAAAACTTCAGTGTTTGCTTCTTTGACATTTGGCTCTCTTGGCTAATGAGTTTGCCGACCTCTGTCCTAGATGAAAGCTCTTTGCTCTATGGAACTGGCATCGACGATTCTGTGTGAATATAAAAAAATCATCGAGTTTTATTAATAATTTTTAAGTAAGCAAAAATTAAAAGCATTTCCTGAACCTTATTATTTTCGAAGTCAGTGAGCACGATAGCTCAAAATCTACTGGACCGATCGCTTTGAAGTTTTCTACAATACTTTTTCAAATAACTCATCAAGCCACTCTCTCGTTCAATGTAAATTAAATGGAAATGGCAGGCTTGAGAGTAAAAAATTAAAAATGTTTAATTTTCTACTCTCAAGCCGCTACCGGTTTCTTTTGTATTAGTCGTTCAATAATACATACATACCAAAAATTTTGCCTTCGAGGAGTGCACATCTAAGGGCCCTAGTAGGCATCGAAAATTGTCCGGAACATATAAGAAAACATATGAAAATGGCAAAACAAGCTGGGTTTCTACAGCAGAATTTTGATGTATGCGTTTATACGTCAAAGTAAAATCATTTTTAAAAAACAAAATTTGAGAAAAATACTTATAATTCTTTCAATTTTGCTTTTTTTAGAATTTTTATTCTAGTCTTACCCTAATCACTTCCAAAATATGGCAAATAATACTAGAAAATCCTTGCGACATTTTTGTGATTAAAACATTATTTTTCACAAAAACAACACCTTAAACTTAAAACAAATTTATGTTATTTTTTTCTACAGAGCTATTTAAGTTTTTTCACCTGAAAATATTTTAGATTCTTTCAATTAAAAACTTTATTTTTTAAGATATAGAATAAAGTATTCGCATTTCCTATGGAAACATAACCTATAAAATTTTATAAATTTAAATGTCAAGGCATTGCACTCTCTGAAATAAACACACATAATTACTTGGTGTCTACATTAGCGATTTGGACAGCGAACTGGAAAGCGAATTGGAAAGCGATCTGAGCCGTGGTTACATTCAGAAGTATACTCACCGCAATAATTACTTTACAAGTCATTCAAAAAATACAATTTGTACCTTTAAACTAATTTTACTGCATGCATACTGCATTATTATTTTCGAAAAGTATATTTAATATAATAAAATGGGGGTATTCACATTGAGGCCAGTATGAAATCTTAAGTGTTCCCCTACAATTCTCACTCCATTAAAACATGTAAATATGTGTTGGTAAAATATTACAGATAACGTGTATATATTAGCAAGATAGCAAGAGGTAAAAGCTTTTTCGAAATTTGCGAAACTTTGTCTTACCTTTCACCTCCGCTTACTAAGAAATTAAATGTTACCGGGCTCAATGTGAATACCCTGAATAGCCCCTATCACGAGAAACATTTTAACACATACAAGAAGTAATTTATTTAAATGCACACGGAAACACTAAATTAGCGTTGTCCATTTGACATTTTGATTTTGACACTTTAAAAAAATTTTAAACACTTAAGTGAACAAGTTAAATTTTTTCTGCAAATATTTTGAAATATTTATTCAATAATAATGAAACTTAGAGAGAGAAATAGATCTCCTAAAAGTAAAAGTACTCAAAGTGAAATGTTGCCGTCAAAAGAGGGCAAAGGATCTAAATCAAAAACAATTAAGAATAAAACTAGAATTGCCCTCAAGGAAAAAAAATGTATGGTGTCCAATGAATTTATCACGTATTATTGATATGCAATTTTATTTTTAGATATAAAAACGTATCGAGTTCCAAAAAGTAGATTTGAAGCTGCTATTCAAATGCTCAAAACAAAGCTACCAAAGGAAAATTCTACAACAGAACAGAGTTGTTGTCGTCCAATACATTCCAATCGAATCTCATTAAAAAAGGAAGGATTAAAAAGCTTATTAGAGCTTGCTCGTATTTGTTTTATTCAGCATGACTGGCTAAGTTTAGCTAAAGTACTTTCAATGGTAAGAACAAATACTGAACATGAAATTCAATTCTATATGCCCAGCTTCATCAAAGTAAATTTATCATCTATCAGTAATATTATAAAAACTAACTTTTGAACCTTTTTTAGTATGGACTTATGTGCCTTCATTACACAAATCAAAAAAAATTACTAGATAGTTTTCTTCGAGGCGTAATAGAATGCAACACATACGAGAAAAAACAAAACTTTATAAACGAGTGTATTACACTCCCCATAAATAAAATTTTAAAAGAAAAGTAAGTTAAATAATTATAAATATTTGTATTTCATATAATTAAATAAAAGTTTTTATCAAATTTGAAGAAAAGAAGTAATTATTTTGTTATTTAACCCCATCATTTATTTTATTTTTATTTTTAATTTTTTTAACCCTATACCCCGTGGACATAAGCGCAGTTAAAAATATATGCACTTTAATAATCTTAAAAATATATGCATAAAATATAAATTTACTTTTAAAGCTTAGATTTCAGGCTCGTCATTAATTTTTCTAATTTCATAGCTTTTTGTAAATCTCCAGTTATTTTTAGTTTGCCAGTCATAAAGGCTGCAGCGGGTTTTAAATTTCCTATTTAAACAAGACGGTTTTGTTTTTTAATTCAATCTAAATATTTTAACAAATAATTACCAGTAAACATATTAAAGAAATTATCAGAGTCCATTGTTAATGTGGCATCAGCTTTAGTGGAAGAATCGGCACTTCCGCATTTTCCCGACCCGTTTTTTAAATCTAAGTACCAAATACCTTTTTCTTTTCCCATAACATTAAATAAAAATGTTGCACTAGTCCGTTTAACTAATTCCTCAGTAAGATTTGCTTCAATTGTTTTAAAAAGTTTGGGAATTTTTCCGTCTACATCTGTAGGATCCTTTTTAAGATAATTTTTTTGTAAATAGTCATCCTCATTAAGATTTTCATCTAAAAAGAAATCTAACATAAGATTTTCAGAATTGCTGGGATCACACGCATAATGTTTGAAGTCGTTAATTCCTTCTGCACGTAAAACATGTTCATCGATAAAGAAATTGCCTGTGCATAATTTTGGTTCACGGCCTAATATAACATAAGCAGCATCAGCTACAATATCAGGCTTTCTTGATAATTTTTTACTAGTATCACCAGCTAACATTTCCATTGCAGCAGTGTGGATTGCAGTCTTTGGCCATAATGCATTTACTGCTATATTGTATTCATTAAATTCTTTTGCCATTCCCAATACACACATCGACATTCCATATTTAGCCATTGTGTAAGCAACATGATTAGCAAACCAATGAGGATTCATGCTAAGAGGAGGCGATAAATTCAAGATATGAGCATGATTGCTTTTTTTTAAGTATGGAAGACATTCTTTTGACCTAAAAATTTTTCTAATTATTCAAAGTTAAGCTATATTGATTACTTTACACCAAAAACGTTCCTCTAGTATTTATGCTATGCATTAAATCGTATCGTTTCATATCAGTTTTATCTGTTGGTGTAAGTGATATTGCACTGGCATTATTGATAAGGATGTCGATTCCCCCAAACTAAAAGAAAATATAAATACCGATGTTTAACAAAACAAATATGCAAAAGAAACCTTTGCTGCTGCGCTTTGGACTGCATTTCGAACTTGTTCTTCATTTCTTATATCAACAACACAAGGCAGGGCTTTTCCACCAGCCTTCTCAACTAAATAATAAAATAATACGCTTAGCGTTTTATTCAAAAATTATATTTTATACCTTCTTCGGCTGCAGTGTATATTGTTCCCGGTAACTTTGGATGTGGCTCAGCTGTCTTAGCGGCAATTACTATATTTGCGCCATCCTTAGCTGCTTTTAAGGCAATAGCTTTTCCTATACCCCTTGATGCTCCAGTAATAAAAATTGTTTTTCCGGCTAGTTTCCTGTTAATTTTTCAATTTATTTCTGATTAAAAAATTTTGTGTTAAATTGGACAAATTCACTTTTATATAAAATCCCAAATATTTAATATAGCGGTAGTGCCCAAATATTTTCCTAAAAAATTAAATCCCAATAATTTTCTTAAACAGATTGTAATAACTATTTTAGTAAGTAATATTTTTTCTAATTTTAAAAAAATCAATTTTATTCTAATTGGTATATTAAAACATTCTTTAAAAATTTGTTTAAATTAAATAAATTGCCCAGTTTACTGACTAAAGTTTCCAAATAAAACAGGCATACACATATAATTAATAATTGAGTAAAATATTTGGATTATGTATATACATAATCATGAAAATTTGAGTAATTCAGAAAAATAAATTAGTATGCAATTAGATGTTGAATTTAGAAAGTTTAGTTTGTCACAAATAAATTAAAATTAAGAAACTGTAAGTTTTTACCCCGTGTTTATCATTTCAAATAAAATTATTTTTCATTTAAGTTAATCAAAAGAAATACTTGTACTTTATATCCTTGGACTTTGGCTATTGAAATATAATTTTAGATAATTTCACTTTGTGTCTCTATTAGCGTTTTGGACAGCGGTATTATAGGCGATATTATAGAAATTCTGAGGCATGATGATAATCAAACATCAGCTATATATTTGACGGTGCATCATGAAACAACATCAAAACTGTCAAAATTTGAGAATGGCTATTTCACGGAGCATCATGAGACAACATCAAAACTGTCAAAATGTAGGTTTTCACATGTATTATTTATTTCTAATTTTTAAAACTGTCAACCATACTTTCTGATTCAAAATTAACTTCGAAAATTCCGAATTTTTCCCTTACCTGGTGTCTCGCTAGCCGAAAAACTAAAATGAGGCTGGGTCATGATGTGCCGTCAAATATAGATGAATAGTTTCTTTTGAGTTTGGCATTTTGACTGAAAATAAATAACTTATGCCTTCTAACTAATTTTATTCTATTGAATTAGCTTACCGTGATAATGCACTATAAATGCAATAAATTAGTTGATAGGTTCAAATTATATTTTTCGAAAGAATTTGATATAATTATTGCAATCAATACACTTCTGAGTATAACCGCGCTTCAAAACTCCTATAAAAACTTTTATAAAAGTGCTGACCAAAACGCTAATCAAGACACAACCTTAAAAGCGCCTATAAAAACGCTGTCAGAAACGTCAAATGAAATACCGCAGGTAAATTATTATCAAATTAATCAAAAAAGCCAAGTATTATAAATTTTAGTGAAAAGGTTTCTTATATCTTAATATATTAAGATAGAATAAGTTATTCTTTGGTATATTCTTAAATGTTTGTATATTTAGAGATTTCATTATATTTTCCTTTATTCCTGTTTAAGTTCTGAGGCCCAGACATGTTGCGGCCAACCAGATCGTCCCTTGCATTTTCCTAATTCAACTCCATCACTTACTAAAGTCTGAAATATTATGAGAAAAAAAAATTAAATAAACATGTTTAATTCAGTTAAGATAGCATAAAGAAGAAATACTTAAGTTTTAAGATACAAATATTATGTACAAGTAGATCTTCCTTTGGGAAAATTCAATTTGTCTTTTTTGAACAAACATTTGAGAGATTATTTGTGAGAGAGCCAGCTAATATATGCTTGATACAAATTAATTTTATCTCAAAAGAAATTTTGTTTTTAAAATGCCGACACTTGGTAATATTTCTTGCTTTTAGGCTAATTGCTGTAATAAAGTTTTTCCTGCTAGATAGGTCTAAGTAAAAAAGTCATTTGACTTCATATTATGAAGGTGAGATGTAAATTAAGAATATATATCTTTATAATTTAAATTATTGAGTTATTCATGATTTCTTCACATTTTAATAAATTAAATAGTTTTACTGTTTTGTTGCTGTATTATTAAATAAATTTTAGCGAAAAGGTTTCGTATATCATCACTACAGCTATGTCGGATTTAAGCATAGAAACTTCAAATAGTTCTGCAACAATCTCTAAAAGAACAAACCCATTACGGGCGACAAGGCGACATCTCATATCGAAGCCTATAATTCAACAAAAACAAGAACCTACACTACTTAATGAAAAAGCTATTAAAAAATTGTACACTCAAAGAAAAATGAGAAACTTTAAAAGTACAAATCTTGAAACAATATTTGAAGATGTTAGGGACACTACTGAATTACTTGGAAAAAGGAAACTAAAAAGAAGTATGAATTTTTCCGATGGTCTAAATGTGTCCAAAAAAACTTTAAAAGATAGAAAACAGAAAGTGAAGAGAGTATTCGGCCGAAAAACAATAACAAAAAAAGTAAGTTTGGAGACGTTCATTAGAAAACTTAATTTGTACTGTAATAAAGAGACTAGTGAAGAAATTTCGATGGAAGAATTAACTAATAATTTAAATATTTGCAAAGCTAATAAATTAATAAAAAGGATAATTGGATAAATCACATTATTTTTTAAATGAAATGCTTTAACGTCTACCAAATTTGATCTCTTATTTATAATTTTTGGATAAATTATGAAAAATAATTATAATTAATAATTCATAAATAATTATTTTTAATTAGGAAAGTAATTTTAATTAGAAACTAATAGCATAATCGAATCAAATAAAATAGAATTTAATTTTAGAGAATAGTCGCAAATAGAGAAATACTTTTTAATTAGAGAAATTTTTTACTAAAAATGCGTGGCTAAATATATTATTCATAAAAAAGTATTTCCATTCATGTATAATTAAAATAAATAATTTTTACTATTTCTTATTAATAGTCAGTTTATAAAATAATAACAAAACGTTATTTTTAGTTATTTTAAGAAAATTAGAACTTTTGTTAATTTTTTAAACAACTTAAACTTAAATAAATTTATTATTTAAATCATCTGCTTAGGCATTTTATTTTAAACGTTTTATATAATTTATGTCATCATTATTGGTAGCTTAAATTTGCCTTTTATTATGCCATATCATGTAGTATAATTTATATATTAATGCTATAAGCACTTGAAAAATACTCATATTTATATTTCATACTCAAAGAATTACTTTGCTTTTGAATTTGTTTTTGACGACAAGTTTACGTTACATGAATACATTAAAAAAATATTTTATAATATATTGATTAGATTTCATTTTCGAAGAAAGCAATTTAATGGTTTTTTTTTTTTTGTATTTACATATTATTATTAATTCACTTTTGTCTATTTATTTTATTAAGATATTTCAATCTAAATAATCTATCACAAAGTTTGAAATTTATTGTTGTTATCAGTGAAGGTCAAGAGTCAAGTAAAAACTACACTTTTAGAAATTTTTACTTCAGTAAAATACGTAAGAAAATGAGTTTGTGTTTAATTATTTTAAAATTTATTATCGGAATAGCATTAATTTTTGCGTCTAAAGATGAAGAAGATTTAAATTGGCATTGCCGAAAATATGATTTTGATACCTTAAATATGACCGTAGATGGGAAAATTGTTGTGGTATATAACTCAGCACTTTGTAAACTTTGTCTAAAAAAGCTTTTAATGTAAGTAGTTTTAATTAATACAAGGAATATAACTGACAAGTTATTACAGATTTAAATCATTAAAATCCCGTTTTGAATTAGCTGAATATGCGGATCTTATTTTTATTATGTTAACAACAGAACATGTTGGAAGCCCAAAATTCAAAGAACTTTTAGAAAAGGCTGGGAATATAACAATTATATCTTTGCATGATATTCATAATGATTTCTTTGTTTCGGGCAGTTTTTATACATTTGATAAATGTAGTCGACTAACTTATGAACTAGTACCACCATTAAATGAAAAAAATAATCAAATAGTGAAAGCATCTATTTTATCAACTTGGTATGATTCACCTTGTGGTTGCGAGGTAATTTTTCATTTTAATTAATTATTGTTGACAAATTTTTAACATTTCATAGTTTGAAGAAAAAACTGAAAAATCATTAATTGATTTTAATGAAACTATGTTGCAAAGCATTAATTTTCAAGCTAACTGGAGCAAAGAAATAGATATCAATGTAATAGAAAATAATGTTAGCAATGATTACGTAGATGAATCAGATAATGTACAAGATACAGATTCGTCTTTTCTAATACCATTAAAAGTAATTGTTCCAGTTGAACATATTCATAAAATTACGAATTTCACATACATCAAATACAATTTTATGGTCCTTAATTTAAATGATAGTACTATGCATGAGCATCTTTCAAATGATAAAACTGAAATACTTTTGAAGAGTAATATTATAGCAAAAATGGAAAATACTTCATCGAGTATTCTAATGAATAATTCCAATACTGATCTAGAAACAAATATTTTGTTAACAAATGAAGAAGGTAACTACTATACTGTGAAACAAAAATATTTAGTTAATATATCAAATGAAGAAACAATGGATCAAATTGAAGAAGTAAAAATTAAGGAAGACTTTGAAGTTATAACTGAGACACCAGCAAATGTTATTTATTCAAATGATAAAAAAAATGCAAGTTCATTAATGTTTATACAATTACGTCCCTGGTTGTCTTATCGTTTATCTAATAGAACTTAATTGAAAATCAATATTTTTCTTATGTTTTAATTTGATTGAAGAATTAAGTGAAATGTGAATAATATTTAATTTAAATTTATTATGTTCCTTAAAACAAACGAAAGTAGAATTTTCATTATGAAAAGGATAATAAAAACATTTAAATTATATAATTTTATTTACAATAACGATCACTTATAAAAACCATATATATGAAAACAATATTAAAACTTTAATTACTTAGTAAAGAAACACCAAAGAGTTTTTGCCATGATTGTGCAATTGAATTCAGACAAATATTAGCATTTTCTTCCGTTTCAAAATAACATTTCCATGTTTCGCTTCTATCTTGCTCTTCATCTATATAATTAATTAATAAAATATTTTCATCTATAGTTGTAATTTCTACTAAATTGCTCATAGTTTGCATATGATAAAATTGTATATTTCTGTCTGAATTTGTTGAAAGCCATGTCAAATCTGATATAAGATATAGCTTACCATCTGTTATAATAAATCCAAGAGGTGAATTTAATTTTTCTAAACTCTCTGAAGTGATATCACATTTATTTAGTATAGAAAATACATTAATTTGTTCACCACATGTAAAGTTGGACAAATTTTTAAGAATTTTCTCAGACGGTTGATAATTTAAATTACATGTTTTTGGTAAAGGATTATCTAAAACGAATAACAAAAAAATGTTTTCTCATTATTTCTAAATCTTATTATTAAAGTAAACAACTGAAATTTTTTTAAGAATGATAATTTATGATAAAAAATAAATAAAATATATGCAGTTCAATTATTAACTGAATTATCAATTTTTACTAACGACAAAAATGATTATTATCAATAAAAAAATACTAATTTAAATTAAAAATATCTTATATGAACTTTTAACAAATACTTACTTTCCAAAAATAGTAAAAAGCTTTCTGTCCTGTCTGTATCTTGTAAAATTAATATAAAACAACCGGTTGCTTTTATGGAAAAACTTATACCAACTTTCCAGGGAAGAAGTTGGGCATTTTCTATTCTATCAACATTATTTGATGCAAAACATTTCAACCATTTTGAAATATCATCGTATTCTGGGCCAGTAATTTCCATTATATAAAATTTTAAATTTGTCATTACGATAATACCATTAATCATTTCATTTCTTTTTTCTGCTAAAATTTTTCCTTTTATTAGCCATTTGAAAATTTCCCTTTCATCTTCAAAAATGTATTGATAAAAATAAAATTTTAAACGATGATCAACATCACTGAAATCTCGATAAGAATATTTAAATTTATCGAAAGATATGTCTAGTTTTTTTTGTGATACTGACATTAAACTATTTGTTGATTGAAATAAACCTTAAAAAAAAATTCATTTTTCATAGAAGGGAATTAATATCTATTAAACTAATATCTTACCACTAAACATGGTAGATAAAACTGAATCATCCTTTTTATTTTCCTTATCTGAAGACTTATTCCTTTGCTTGACTTCACTATGATCATATGCAGTAATTATACTATCTGTAACAGATCCTGATGAACTACTTTCAGTTAAATTATTGGCAGTATTTATTTTTTTATTATTATCATCATTTGGTTTTGTTTTACATGTAGATTCAGAAATTATATTTACATTAGTTGGAGCTTTTGTATTATAAAAATTTAATTTTGATATTTTATTGTCATGAATTGTTTCTAGTGATGTTGCATGTACTATTCGTCGTTCCTCTGATGTTTTACGACTACTCAAAACCTCAATACTACTTTGGCTTGGATTACTCAAAATTTCAATATCGCTTTCATAATTTTGATAAAATTTCAAATCTAATTCTTTATCATTTACTGAGCTTCCAGCAACACTTTGATTGGAATCAAATGAGCTTTGAGAACATGATATTTTTGAACAGGAAGATTCATTGATAGTTTCAATTGAGCCTAAAAAGAAAAATTTTTTGAATTAATTAATAAAATTTTCCTTATCGCAAATTATTCATTAGTATAACTTAGTAATAAATTTGATATAAAAATATTCTTTTACTCTAAATAGAATTTTTATTTTGGTTAAAACTTTAAAATTAATGATTTTTGTTTTTATATTCGATTAGTATCAGGAAATTATATAAACCTTAAAATTGACATTGACCGAAAACATAGATGTAATTTATCATGATTTATTTGCCTAAAAAGTGAATATTTACTCTTTTGTTAAAAGGCTTATGTACAAAAAATCTTTTCTTTTGTGAAAATATTAAACTGAAAGCAGATTTACATAAAGTAATGACTACGAAATTAAAAATCATATTTACAAGTCCAAATATTCTTTGTTAAAATTTACGAATACCTAATCACACCTAAATACGATGAAGGATAGAATATTCTGAAGTCGCATACTTCATCCGTATTGCCTCTTTTGCAGCAAAAGGTATTACTTTGGAAATTTTCTAGAAAAAATTATACAAATAATCTAGATATTTTTTGATAATATGCTTTCATTTTTTATAGTTCTCATGCAGTAAGTCCATAAGTCGTAAACTTCTATTATTTTTTTTGTTTTTTTGCTAGTACAAATCATATTTCATACTACATAAACAATATATAATAAAAACTTGCAAAAGAGATTATAAATTCCTGTATTAATACTATTATTAAAATAATTAAAAATTCTTTTTAGGCCGAAAAGGATTAGACCCACAAATATAACCCATATATTTTACCTAAGCTTCTAGATGGATCAATATGATCAATAATATGAATCTTACCATCACTTGGATTTCCTTGTATTGCTGACAAGTTAACTTCAACTTTCATAGAAGAAAATTGATCAGAAGGTTTTTTGCAATATCCATTCTCTTTAGGTGCATCTGTTACTTCTATTACATAGCTACATTCACATTCAGGACAAAGAATTGCTATAAAAACCTTAAATTGTGTATTATTATAAATACTAATACCATATTATAACAAACCAGTGTTACGTTTTTTGTATGTATTTTCTCTTGAAAATTGACTTGAGCAATTTATACATCGATAAACGGTTTGGTTCATTTCTGAAAGTAGTCGATTTGCTAAAATCGATCGAAGATGATTCTCCAATTCCTGCAAAAATATAAATAATCTGAACAATAATTCAAAATTATATAGGTTAAATTAGGACGCATCATACTAGAAACAAACTACAAAATCTAAATGAATGAAGGTAAATAATATACTTTGCGAAATAAAATAAATTTTTACCTTACATAATCCTTCTCCAACAGTATACACTCGTTCTTGTTTATCTTTTCTTCGTGTATCAAAATTAATTCGTATGGTATCGCATTTAATCCTTTCGCAACTTTCAAGAATTTTTAGACCCCATTTAGTAATTGTTCTAAAAATTATTACTTTCTTTGAAAGAAAACTTATTATATAAATAATTTACGAAATTAATTACTTTCGTGTAAGTATGTTTCTTTCCTTAATAGATGAATTGCTAACGGTTAAAAACAGTTCATCAGTTTGATCAGTTGTGTGTACAATATATGTTATTTCGTTATCTTCTGAATCAGATACTAAAACTATGAATTTTGAAATTAATTGTAATAATTGAATTGAAAATATACCATTTGAATCTTCTTCTACATTATTTGTTAAATATGTAGTACTTGTTTCACTTTTTACACTAGGATATATGTTTGAAGAAAAATTTTCAGAAGATTGATCAACGGTTTCTTTTTCAGAATTGATGATAATTTCATTTTCTCTATTTAAGGAAGATGAAACTATTTTTCGAGGATTTTCTGTTTCATTGATATTTTCCAACAAAGTAGTAGGCATTTTAATTTCGTCTAAAATATCTTGTAATTTGGACTCAGAAGAAAAATTTATTTTAGTTTCTGAGGAATTGATGATTCCCAAATAAATATTAATGGCATCAGAGTTTACAGCATCTAACCAATTAATACCTTGCACGATTTCAGATTCTTCATTACCTTTTTCTGATTTTAAATTATTTTTAGCAGGGAAAATAATCTCTAGACCACTATCTGAATTATTTTCAAAGTCATTATCTGTATTCATTTTATTTATTTCAAAATCAATAGTCTTAATTTTTTTTCTTCTATGCCTTTTCCCAGAGGGTTTTTTGGCAATAACAATTTTAGAACCATTTGCTTCATTTTGATTATTTATATTTGGGTTTATATATCCCGAAGCCAAAGGCTGTAAATCGTAAATTGATGTTGGCAGTGATAAGGTACTTGATTGTATACTATTTGACGGCATTGATAAAAGAAATTCCCGTGTAGGAGTAAACTTTCCAACAAATTTTTTTTCATGTTTTGTTACTGATTTTTTGTTTAAAAAAAAGTTTATCTTTGTTGTGTTTTTGTGAAGGTAACACACTGTCATTTCTCTATGTTTAGCATTAAATGTAATTGGATTTCCCAAGAAATTTACACAAACTAAACATGCAAGTTTTGATAAAATCTGTAAGATTTTATGATCCATAATACAATTCTTTGACAAATCTAATTCCTTTAAGGCATTCAATTGATACAGTCCAGAAATATTCTCAATGTAGTTATTATTAAGTATTAAAATTTCTAAATTTCTACAAGCATCTATATGGAATATTGGTATTTCTTTTAAGTTATTAAAGCTCATATCTAGAATTTTTAAATTAGGTAACCATTTCATAGCATTAATACTTGATATTCGGTTATGACTTAGATTTAATTCTTGTAAAAAATATGTGAATTCCAGAAAATTATCTACAGATTTTATACTATTAAAGCTAAAATTTGCACTGGTAAGCTTATTCCAAGCGAATGCATTTGAGTAGTCTCCACCACAGTTTGTGATTATATCTTCAACAGAATCAATACTTTTCATACAAATAACATTTTTTAACTGAGATCGCAAAGATTGTATTCCTGTAACCTTCTTTATATCAACCCTTTCAATTTCTAATATCTCAAGGGCACGAAATGCTGAAATATCAATTAAACCATTTATAGTATTAATTCCTTGGGGAAAAATACGTAGATGTAAGGTTTTCTGTATAAAATCATATATTAATTGTAAGTCTTGAATAAATTCCGTATTTGAGTTATCAATTTTAACCACATGAAATTTTGCAAATAAATAATGATCATTCGGATCAGTTATACAAAGAAATGACTTATTCAATGCCTGAAGTTGAAAATCTAAAATTAAACATATAAAAATATTGACCTTAGTAAGCTATTATTAAAAACCTGTTAAACTCAATTTTAAATCTCCTGTTAAAATTTTATCACCATAGTTGCGAAAATATTTAGCTAATGATGATATTTCTTTTGGTTCCATTCTTTTAATCAAAAATTATCAAACACTAAAAAAACAATCAGTTACAAAAAGTTCAACTATTTCAATGGCTATGTCATTTATTTTAAAGTTATTTTAAATGATTAAATTAAGTCTACGAAACAAAAACAAAGTTATAAATAAAATTGTTTTGACAGCCAGATGATATTTGAAGTTATTACTCTAGCATCATCTCAAAAATGATTGCTAGAAAAATATTTTTTTTCGATATATAGTGTTTTCATATAAATTCAAATACAACTTTTTTAGTTTAAGGATATTTAGGATATTTATTTTTTAGATTTTTTTGTAAAACACTACTTACCCTCTTGAATCCAAATCCCCAGTTTTTACAAAATTTTTAACTTTAATTTTCCTTAAAATCTAACCTAAAATAGCTAAAATTTACCTAATCTTAAAAATTTGAGATTTTAAGTCATTTTAGGTTAGTTTTAAGAAAAATTTTGTAAAAACTTCAGCAGATTTGGATTCAGGAGTGTAAGCAGAGTGTTTTACAAAAAAAAAGTTAAAAAAGTTCTTATTTGACAAAACCCGAAAAATGCTAATCGAGCCCAAAAACGCGATAAAATATCTTATTGTCTTAGAAGAAATTTTCAACTAGGCGCTGGGCATACATATATATGCTTTCGCTATACATACAAAAATAGATAATGACTCCTTTTTTGAAAAGCGATCACTTCATTTCAATAACACTAATTTTACTTGTTAAGGTTCTGCTTGCTTTAATTTAAATATCACACAAATGATTTAAAAAATAAAACATACTACTTAAAAGCTGATTGCTCATAAGAGTAATTGTTTTACATTTAGGTGGTAATTAGGCAGTTTAACTATGTATAGAATGAAATATATATTAAACACAGTAAGAAATTGTGCCAACATATAGACGTTAGAATTAAATGCAATTTAAAAAGGTGAAGTCCAAGACGAATTTTTGAAAATTCAAATATATATATATATATGTATTGGTTCTGCTAATATTATTTATTCTTTTACCAACTTTCATGTCTTTTGCGGTCTCGAATTTGTAGTTTTAAATTTTATTAATAGTATATTCAACATAATATATTAACGGAATATAGAAAATTTTTTTTTCTTTATATAAAAATTATAAAAAAGGGTTACTTTTTTCATTAGTTTATTTTTAACAAAATTTCAAATAAACAAAACTATCTTCGATATAAACTAAATGATAGCGCAAAAAGTGCTTGTAAAAAGTTATTTGATTTTATCATTCCTAAATTTCACATATTTGCATAAAACCTAGTTTACACATTTAAAAAAAAAACTAAAATCTTATATACCCAACTATCCATAATAATAAACTTATTATTTAATTAAACGGATATAATACTGAAAGACGTTTGCCTAACAGTTTAAGCTAACCCATTCACAGTAAAAAAACATAAGGATTTTAATAATTAATAAACATTAATATTTTACAATGATTTTTTAATGAGTAGCTGGAGGTGGTGTGGGCGCTAAACGATTTACAAATTCTATACCTCCACGCAAAACTTTTGCTATTATTAATGGTGAGCGATTTGCTAAGATTTCTGTTGCCATGCGCAATTCACTAAACATATTCCTAGTGTGGGGATTACGTCGAGACATGTACCGTAGAGTCAAAAAATGATAATAAATAAATGGAGTCATCAGACCAGCTTTTCCCCTTGAAACAAATAAACATATATAAATTACTAAATATTTTTTAATATATACGGGCAATTGATTGCACAAAAATAAAATTCCATTTAACTTACAGGAAAACTGATAAAATCATTACTGGCATAATAAATATTTCAGAAAGAGCAGCAAGTCGTAAAATATTGCTGGTTTGAAATTCAACAAGCGAAATAAGTAGCCTTGGTCCCCACCATGAATTTTGGCCTATTACCTAAAATAATAGAACAATATTTTATATTAAGATAGTATTTTAATTATAAATTCCTTACATCTAATAATTTGCTAGAATAACTGGAGGCATGTAATAAAGCAAAAAGGAACACTGGTAAAAGAGTTATCAATACGGGTTGTACATAAATAAAAATCACAGAAAAAAATAAATAATGACATGAATCTTCCATCATTAATACGGATAAAAACTGCCTAGAAAATGCAAATGTGGGTAATCTTTCATGTAAACGTAGTGCACTTGTTGCTGCATTGGCTAACAAAACTTTATTGTAATAGCTCTGTGCATTGCTGTAAATATAATTGGCTTATTAAATCAAAACAGGTAAAAAAATGTAATAATTCACCCAAATATTGGAATTATATATCCAAGTGTAAATAAAATTGTTAGCATTCTTGTCGCCCATCTGGCGACTTCAATTTTATTTTCTTTAACGTGCTCACTTAACCGTACAAAAATTGAACTTTGCGTTGGATTTGTTGTTTCTGGAGTGTCAGCCATAATATTTTCTGAAAATAAAAGAGTAAAATTTTATATTATACAGAAAATAAAACTTAAACAAAAATTTTGTTTTCTATATTTGTATTAGCTAAAAAAAATTTAATATTCAAAAAATTTTCGGGATTTGTTTGAATAATTAAAAACAACATTACTCTAATTTATTATAAAAAGTTAGCATTATATATATTTTTAATGAGCTTTGAGAAAAAATCAAATTAAAGTTCTTTAATAATAAAAAAGGAATAAGGGAAAAAAATTTTAAATTAATTTGGGTGGATTTGTACTTAAGTTTCCAAAGACACTTGTCAGAATGAAGATTTTCAGAGTTCCACAGTTCCCTAATTTGCGGCAGAGATTGTTGGAGAGTTCCGTAAAATTCCGTAAAAAAGAAAGACAATAACTTGAAAATATTTTTAATTCTGGTTTATTTTTAGTAATTTAGTAATTTAAATTCAAAAAACCTATATTCAGGAAGGAGAGTTTATTGAGTTTCCTTATTGAATGAGTTTGAATATTATACAAAATTATACAAAAAACAACTAGAAAATAAAACATGATATCTGTGTAATGCAATAGAAAAATTTAAGCTTGTTGCAATTCAGTTTTCAAATTGTTTCAAGCATAACAATTAGATTTTTTCGTGATTAATTTCGCAATACTAAAAATTATATTAAATTGCTACAACTGGATTCGCATACTGAGAAAACTTTTAAAAAAACTAGGAAATATTTGCATACTTAAATTAACTAATAAATTTTAAATAATTTACTAACACCAAAAGATTTTTACCTAATATATAATTTTACTAAAATTAAGCAATTATTTAATATCTAGGATCTTCATGTAATGTAAACAACTCTTCATCAAATTATTTCGTAAAAATATGATTTTACTTAAAGAGTGTTGTAGAACTGGAATCAAATGTCTTTGTTGGAATGAATTAGAATTAAATTAGAGAAAACTAGATTAGATTCAAATTAGAGAAAACTACTTTTCACAATTTTTACACATCACTCTAGCTATAAGGAATGAAGTTAGGCTATATTGCTATATTGAAAGTATATTCAATGAAAGTACTATGGCGTTTTTTTTTAGCAAAAATATAATTATATTGTGCTTGGTCGTAACATAAATACGATTTTATGGAAATATTAATAGTTTTATTATTTATATTTTTTAAATACCCAGTAGGAAATTATATATTCTAATCTATATACCAACATATAGTTCATCGTAACCAAAGATTTTTCATTGAACGCCATAAAATTTAGAACTGTCAAAGTGGGAAAGTAGAATCAATAAACGTAAAAATGACTTCAATGGATTTGGAATTAAAAAAAGTAAAATCATTTGTTATATTCAAGAATGTAAATCAAACATTTTTTTACAGGCATTTACAGAAATGCAAATGAATAAAATTGAGACTACGAAAAAGATAAAAATGATTGAAATGCAATATGATGTTTTGAAGACTTCAAAAGTAAAATATATTTTAACCGAACAAGGAGTAAAGGAACTCGATACAAATACAAGGTTTTTTTCATTTTAAAATATGAATTTGATGGATTAAATAGTTTTATATTTTAGAGTTTATGGTTCATGTGGTAGAATGTTTGTTTTATCAAATGTTCCTAAAATGCTTGATGAACTTAAACAAAAACAAGATACATGTGAAAAACTGATGGAACAATTAAATGATA
This sequence comes from Acrocera orbiculus, assembly GCA_947359355.1. NCBI lineage: Eukaryota > Metazoa > Arthropoda > Insecta > Diptera > Acroceridae > Acrocera > Acrocera orbiculus. The sequence goes on from OX375757.1 coordinate 9,547,938, forward strand.
AGAAAGATTATATAGTTAGAAATCTTAAGGAACAGGAAACTAGTTTAAGGGAATTAGTACAACAAAAAAAAGATGCTGAAACAAAATGACTTTAATTTATTTTATAAAAATTCATCTAAATTAAAATTTGCATATGTTGCAAACTCATTACCTAAATTACGATTATGTTTTGGTTTATATTTATACATTTTTAAAGAAATATACTTTTGGGCCCATTCATTTACAATTTTACCTGAACACATTATTATTTTTGAAGTATCTTTAGCTAACATTCGTACAATTGTAGCCATTTTTTGTATACATTCCTCAGAAAGAAATGGTGGATCAGCTATTACTATATCAAATGTATTATTGTAGAGTTTTAATGTTTCATTACAAGAATTTATATCATAATGTATAAAATCCTGACCATATGCAGAAAATCTTTTATCATATTCAAAAATATTAACTAAAATGAAAAGATTATTTGGTTAGAAAAATTAATTTATTATTAATTGAACGATATACCGTTTTTGTGAATATTCTTAATAGGCAAATATAATGAAGGACAAGAAAGAAGGCCAATTTTATCATTTTCATTTGTAATTATACATTGACATATCTTTGCGAGTGTCTTTTTGGTATCTTCTGAATACCAAAATTGGCTTAGTTGCTATATAAATACATCAGACGTAAAAATTATTTTAAAAACTTTTAATACAAATATACCCAGTTTTCTTCGAAATCTTCTCCCTTTTTTAAGTACATACAGTCTTCTTCATATCTTTCACGTTCCTCTTTTTCTCTTAAAAATTCCTTTAATATTTGCATTGTATCAGCAGGTAGAGTAGGTACGTCGTCATTATCCATTTTTATATGTTACAGGTATTGTTTAATTAGAAAAAAATACTACAATATGATACACCCCTGAAAAGAAAGAAGCCTTATTTTATTTGTTATAACAAAACAAGTTATGAAAATTGTATTGATCATAGTACGCTACATATAAATAAATTAAAACAATACAAGTTGTCATATGGGTTTAAAAAAATTTTACCTTTATCGTTACAAAAAAAAAAATATTTGCATTCGTGCTTTATATTACGAAAAATAAATTCTGTCATATAATTAGTTTTCTTAATTTTCGTGTACTACCATTCCGAACTTGTAAAAAATTGATAAGTAACAAAAGAAAAGGCAGACAACTGGCATCCCAAAATGAGGAATTTTCTAAACCATCTTCATTGCAGAAAGGTGGTAGAACGTATAAATTTCAATCAACTAAAAGAATGAACAAACAAGATAATAAAATTTTAAATGTTACCAGATCGTTTTCTAGAAGTGATATTACACCAGAATTACCTTCAAATATACCTGAAAAAAATAACAAGAATAATTATAGCCGTAACGAACTTTATCAAATCCGTAATTTACGAGAATGTAAACCTCATTCGAATTTAAAAAATTCTCCTGTAGCTAATTCATCTGTATGTTACCATTTAGAAACAAGTAAAAATGTAAGTAATAATCATCCAGAAAAAATAAAATTTACAAAAGAAGATCTACAAAAAAAATGTTCAAGCAACTGTATAAAGAGTAATGCCGACGATACCTATGAAAACAAGCAATCTAATCGGAATACATCAGCCGTGCGTGAAAAAACTTCTAATGATAAAGTAACTCTGTGGAAGCCATCACACTTAAGTGCTAACTGTGCTCTATCACCAGAAGAACGGTCACGAGAAAATGTTTTTCGTCAGATCCGTTCAATATTAAATAAACTTACCGAAGATAAATTCGAAGTTTTGTTGAAGGAAGTAATGAATATAAAAATTGATACTTATGAAAAAATGAATGGCGTTATGCTTTTAATTTTTGAAAAAGCAATTGATGAAAAATATTTTTCACTTTCTTATGCCCAATTATGTCAGGAACTTGCAACTGTTATATATACAAATTCATTAGAGAAAGATAAATCTAATCGTGTTCGTTACTTTAGAAACGTACTTCTTGATAAAGTACAACATGAATTCCAATATATAGTTGACAGAAATTCAAAAAAAGAGAAATTAAAACCAATTAAAGATGAGGTTAGAGCATGCAAAGACATTAAAAAAAAAGCTGATTTACTTTTGTTTTTAGCTGATGAAGAAGGAAAATTCAGACGACGTGCAGTCGGTACTGTACGCTTTATTGGTGAACTATTTCTAGCAAATATGTTAACTGTTAATATTGTTGGCAGATGCATAAATAGTTTAATTGAAGAGTATTCCGAAGATAAATTAGAATGTCTTTGTACATTATTGAAAACAGTTGGGAAAAAATTTGAAGAATCACAAATTGTCGGAGGAAAGAATCTTACATTAGAAAAAATCATTTCTGAAATGCAAAAAATAATTGATCACAGTAATAGAGCTAATTCCTCAAAGAAAATAAGTAAACGTGTATGTTTCATGTTACAAGATACCATGGATTTGAGATCAAATAACTGGTTTATTACTCCTCTACCGCAACCACTGGAACAAATAGGACAAAATTTTGAAAGATAGTTTAAATTTACAATTAATTTCTACAAATATTTTTAAAGTTAAAAATAGTTAAAAGTTAATATTGAAATTATTTGTTTATATAAAAAGAACTTACCAAAAAATCAATTTTAAGATTATAATTAAGTTGAAAAATTTGCTTAAGTGATATTGATTTTTGTTACTTTGCCTGTAAAACTGTCAAATTTTTAGGTTAGGTTCAATAAAACAAAATCTCATCAGCTGTGCATATCACTGTATAAGCTTGATGGAAGGTATATATGGATGTGAATATTGTGAGTGTGTAAGTTATGTAAAATATGTGAGTTGTTTTTCAATTCGTTATAATTCGCAGTCGAGATGTGAAGTAGCAGTTATATGTAGAGTAGGTGATTACTTGATAATTTAGCTTTGCGCAGAGGCGATATCGTAACCAATGAGGTTTAACCGAGGTGCGATTATTGCTAGTTGAAAACTTTAACCAATACCCCGCCATGTGGACGTGAAATACCGTCCGCTACGGCAATTTTTGGAGACCCGAGAGGGTAATAAAATAAAAATTAAATTAGAATTAGAATTATATTATCATTAAAATTAAATCATAGAAAAAATGTTGAAAGCAATTCTTCACTTTATCAATTTTATTTTGAAGAAGTTTATTTAGCAGAGTTAACAAATGTATTTTGGTGATCACATTATATAAAATAAAATTCATATCGTATTGGAATTTTCTTAAAAATTTAATTTTCATGAACTTTATTATTATTCAAAAAATATAAAATACATTACAGGTAAGTAATTACTATAAGTAAAAATATTCAAATAAGAGATTTAATTTAAAGGCAAGGGTGTAAATAAAAGCAAAAATTATCAATGAAGAGGGTTTTACAGCCTTTATCACTATTAATCGGAAAAACAATAAAATTACTTGAAAATTATTGTTTTATTACGTTATAGGTTACTTAAATTTTATCGGATTTCACAGAATATTCAACCTCAGTGTCAATACTTTCGGATTTTTGGCCCTTAATTTTTGAAGAGTGTCGTGACTGCAATGATTCAGTTGAAATTGCTATTACTGGTTTTCGCGTGATCCAAAATTTTAAGGCAAATATAGCTTCAGATTTGAATGCTTCTAATGGTGTAATCTACAAGATTTTATTAAAACAATATTAAATTTTTCTAATATTTTTCTAATATTTTAATAATTACTTTGTTTTTCACGGCAACTTTTTGAACATTCCAAAGAAATTCTATAATTCCTATCAAGAATGCCACAAATAAACCGCATCCTAGAACAAGGAAAACACCTCCAACTTGTTCAATACTGAGCTCATTATCATTTTTAGTTATATCAGTTGTACAATGCCCCCCTCCATGCATATATTTCCACCATTTCATTTTTAAATCATATAATTCACCTCTTTCACTCATGCGAAGAATTTCTTCGCTAATTAGCTTCCGGTATGGGGAATCTAAAAAAGAATACACATTATATGTGAAATTTATATTATATGTTAACTTTTTTTTATAATTTTTAAGTTTCTTAAAATTAGCTCTAAGCTAAATGATCTTTTCATTTATTAAACCAAAAAAATCAGATTTTATTAGTTCTTAAAGTGCTTTGAAATTGTTGATAGAACAAAGAATTTTCAGATGCTTTTCGTTTTGTAGATTTTGAAATCAATTTTTCAAAGGAACCTTTATCAAAGCCTTACTTTGTACAGGTTGCCAAAATCGGAGATATAACAATTATGTACAATCAACATTACTTTGTTTGCTATAAATAAAATTATGTAAAAAGCTTTTGAACTGGTGAATTCAATTAGAAAAACGATAAATTCGATTTGTAGAATGTGTATGTAGTTTTTAACTTCCATAGAAAAAATCTTTTTCGCCAATCAGTGGCGTATCTAGGCGGGGGCGGTAGGAGCGGTCCACCCCATGCGGCATTTTTTTATACTTTTGCAAATTTATATATTTTACTATATACATAAACAATGAATAACAATAATGTTATGTAATCAAAAGAAGTGATAAAAATAAGAAGTGTAAGTCACCTCCGACACGCGACTGAACTCCGTTAAAATAATTTTCATGAAATTTGCTATCATTTGTTATGCAAAGCGAGAAAATAAAAGTATTCGGATATTACTGGAAACATTGAATAGATTTATTCAAAAGTTAAAATGAATAATGTCTTATACATTTTGAATTTCAATATCATTATGTAATACTGTGATAATTGGCTTGCGATGACTAAAATAATTCACATTACTTATGAATCGTGAAAAAATCGCATCAATGGTTGTACCATGTCTAGTTTTCCTCAGAGTATTATCAGAAACTAGCTCTAAATTGAGTTTTTCTTTTAAAAATTTTACTAAGCACCATCTTTTATGCGTATCAAATTAAACATTAAAATCACCACTAAGTATTAGTGGTAGTTCATGATAATTTTTTGCAAAGAACTTTGAACCTTCTTCCTTTGAACCTACACTAATAAAGATTCGTGAAGAAAGTCTACTATGTCTTTAACTTTCTTATTGATAGAAATGAAGCTGTCACCATAACTATTTGTTTGCCATTAGGCAAAGTACATCTTGCAGCACATATATCTCCACGGGCAGATTTGGCTTCATTAACGAACTGGGAATTTTTTCTTAAATATGTATCATCGCAGACAGTAAAACATGTTGCAAATCGCTAACATTGCGATAGATGCCGACACCTACTCCGCGCTGAATTATTGTATTAAACAATTAAAGTTTTTAATGCTAGCCTGTTCCTCGTTAGAAAGCCAAGTTTCTAACAATAATAACACATGTAAATTTTTTATTACATTACCATGAAGAACACGTGCATGTGACCGAGATTTTGACAATTGAGATAAAAGATTGTCATATTTTCCTTAGAGATTTTGTTGAGTATAATCCGATCAAACGTGTTAAGTTGAATGGTAGAAAGACGGATAAACTCGTTCCGTAATGAAAGCATTACTGGATTTTCCGGTCTACCATTGTAAAAACGTTGAACCCCATATGTAGTCCTTCTTTAGTCGTGACCCTTGATAAAGCTACGTAGACCAAAGATTGAGAATATTTTTTATCGTATTTATATAGAATTTCATCGAACTTTATTTTAGAAGAAGAAATGTTTTTATCATTCGATAGAGTTGTACAGGAAATAAAAGTTGGATTTGAACATTTGCGTGTTCTTGCAGCGAAATATTCCTGCATTCTACCAGCTAATCTATTAAACGAAAGTTTTGAATGTCTAGTTCATAATTTTGTTGATATTGACGAAGAACAGTCTTATATGGAAAGGAAAAGGTTTCAAAACTTTATGTCTATACCTGTTTTACAACAACAACCAAACCGTTTAAAAAACGAGCAAGGACCTCTTGAACTTTTCACATTCATTCAACAATATAGGATAGAAAACTCTGTTCCAAACATAGTAATACTGTTAAGAATTTTTTAACAATAGGCATCAGTGTCCCTAGTTGTGAACGGAGCTTTTCGAAATTAAAGCTAATTAAAAATTAACTTCGTTCGACAATGATTGATTGCCGATTATGAAACCTAGCGATACTTTCTATAGAAAAGGAACTGACAGATAATATCAATTTTGACAATGGCATTGAAGACTTCTCAAATAAAAATGCGAGAAAAATAAATATATAAACACGCATAGATTTCATAATTATGTGTTATGTGTTAAAACAAAGAAATAGTATTTTTTATTTATTTATGTTCAGTAATTATTTAGAAGCCTATTTTGATTTTTGGTGAATTCGAAGGGGCGGCAAAATTGGAGACCACCCCAGGTGGCAAAAGCTGTAGTTACGCCACTGTCGCCAATATTTATCCTTTCAAATCTTTATATAATTATTTAAAAAAAAAACTTACTGTAGGGCAATGCAATACCATAAAATTTGTTTCCAAATTTTTTTCCAACTTCTGTTAATTCACAATGTCTTTCTGTTATATATTCAATAGCAGTAGATTCCATTAAAAATGCATAAATTCGTTTTCCTTTTAAAACACGATCTCTTCCTTCTTCATTACTTTTTGTAAATACAGATGGTTTAGTACTTTCCATTACAGCCCACATTTTTTGGTATGTTGAATCGTTAGATTCTTTAAAAAATTGTAATGTACTCCCACCGGTGACGGCACCATATTTTATTTTTGTTTGTTTTGCTAAGTCTTCAACACTATTTATTGGATCATCCATTCTAGATACTGTTAGAAACGCAGCTAAATTGGCTGTATAAGAATTCAACATCATTAGAGCAAAGAACCACCACATTCCAATTATTAGACGCATAGAAATCGACCTGTATTAAAAATATGTATGTATTTAAAAATATCATAAATAAGTTAAGAGTTTTAAACTATAGTTATACTGGATATCCAGTAAAGATTAACACTTAATCAGTAGCATAGAAAAGGGGAATCGAAAGATGCACCCTCCAAGCTAGTAATATTTCAAAAGTAATTAAAGAAAATAAGCTAAAATGCCTAAGCAAGTTAACAAAAAAAGTCATATCCTAAATATTACAAATCAAGAATTTCGTTTTGACTGTGTTTAGAAAAAAATATTCAGAGATTCAGTTTGACTTTTAATTTACAGTGATCTATTGGTCTTCAACAACAGCTCAGTTTCTTGTTTACAAGTTTTTTCTTTTACTAATTAAAATACTAATGTTCTCACTCATTAGTCTCAGGGAAATTATGGCACTATATTGGATTTAGAAATCAACATCCCGTCCTAGGCTTCTGCACATACAGGATGCATGTTTAATCTCCAAAGTATTATTAAATAAAAAAAGGTCTTACTTTGGAAAAATATCTGATCCTTGACCCATAAGAGAGCCAGATGTAAGCCATGCAGTATTAAAAATTGTCCAAATATTTTCAACTTCAGTTGGATTAGGATCACATGGATGTGAGCTTTCCCATTCATCTTTTGAAATTCTATAAAAAAGAAAAAATAAATAAATTTAAACATTTTAAAAGCTTAAATATAAAAAAACCATTACCTAGCTACTGCATGTAATAAAAGCGAAATAACTAGATAAGCTGTTGCCATATATATCCATACTTCTAATGCAAATGGAGATAAAAATGAAAAAAGATTTGGTGGTGCCTTAATAGGTTTAGCATATAGAATACTAATTCCTAATGACATAAAAGGTACAGTAAAGTCAACAGCTTTTCTTCTTTCTAGAGTTATGGTCAGATCACAAATACCTAGATCCCCCCTCTATAGTAAATAATTTTATTAATGCTATGGAAAAATAAATACATAACTTAATAACTTACTCCTTCAATTAGTTCTCCAATAATTCCATCCCATTTTTTAGTTTTTGAATCATAAGACCCATAGTTACCGTCTGGTGCTAATATAAATTCATATTGAAACTTTAGGGTTTTGGACAAATTATTTATTAAATCAACAGCATAACCTTCAAAACGAGTATTTTCAGTTAAAATAGAATCCTCGCCGCCTCGCCTATTAAAGTAAAAAATAATTAAAATTTCAGTTATATTACATATATTGACTGAATTAAAATTTATTTTACTTTTCCATAACAAACGGTGGTCCGATTCTAGTAATAACTTTAAATTTTTTATGCTGAATTTGTTCTGCAACAATTTTAACATGATTTTCTTGAACTATATGTGTATCAATCAGTTTTTTTATTGGGTTCCATCTAACATAATTAGTGAGACCAATGGGTGTTAATTGTTGTATATATAATGTGAAAAACTTTCTTTCTCCGTAGTCATTTAAAATTATTTTTCCAGTTATATAATTGTCGCTAAACTCGGCTATCTTTTTTAAAATATAAATTGAATTAAACAATTTTCTGACACTGAACTAAATTTAAGCTAAATGTTTTATCATTCAGTTAATTACCCAAGTCAAAATATTTGGTGATGATTTCATACTGAATGTACTGAAAATTTGTAACTTTAATATTGATTTGATACTGGTAGTGTTGAATCGTGACTTATCTAAACCTTTCAGTATCAATTCAGTACGAACTTTTAACATATAAGATTATATGTAAAAGATTATACTGATTTGAGTATAAACTAGCAGGATTAACAGTATGAAATAATCAGCATCAAATATTTCGACTCGGTTATATAATGTTTAAAAAATAAATTATATTTAATAATAAAATTTACCGATTTCATATGTTGCGAAATAGTAATTCCATGAGTCCATTGGGATCTACTGTGGCAATCAACGTCTGGAGTAGTTATAATATTTTTATCAAGAAGTTGATTAAGCGCCATTGAAAGTAGTTTGACAGCATCATGAATTAGAACCATTTCTGTCTGAAATAAATTAAATTTACTTTGAAAAACAAAAATTACTAGCTTTTATATATTTAGTATAAGATTTTAAAGGCTCTCACTCTCACTCAGGACTCACAATAAAGCGATAGTGATCTTTTTGAGATTAATAAAAAGAAAACTATTCTCAGTATAATTCACATTTAAATAATAAAGTAAAAAACCAAAACAGTAGCTACCTACATAAATATAATTTTATGTGTGGCATTTATAATACATCGCGTGGCTAGAAAATAAAGAAATTAACGGAAATTATACATTGTGAAGAGCAAAGCTCTTATGACGATCATCTTATTCACTTTTTTGGAAAGAAGATTTGAAATTACTAATAAATAATGAGCGAAATAGAATTTTTGAGTTCAAGGAACTAAATTGGATAACGCTGTTGTGTATGACTTTTAATTATTTGAAATTTTATATATACATACATAGGTACTATTAACATATAAAAGGCCTCCTTCAGCGATTATTTTTTTTTTACACCATTTAGAGGGTTGTAAAATGACATAATGTTAAATTTTTTAGTTGAAAAAACATTATTTTTATTATTAAAAATGAAAAAAAAAGAAGATCGTTGGAGGAAAGAAAATCATATGCTTTATCTTTATTTAAATTTGATTTTGTAATTTCAGATAATTCTAGGCTAAAATATAGTGATGATCACAATAAATTTATTATTTTTAAATATGAGTTGGGAAAAATTAATTTTGTATTATTCTTGTCAAAACTGTTGTCTTTATGGAACTGATTATTAGTGATTTTATTCTCTTGCGCGACTTTAATCGAGCACCAATTTTGTTTGTATAAAGTTTATCGGCACTTTTGCGTTAAGTATGGAAAAATTTTCCATTCCATTTTCCATTTTCCAGTAAAATTCTTTATAAATAATATACCTTAATACGATCTTCAGTTATCGTTATATTAATATTATTATAAACTTTCAATTTATTCCAATCTTCTACTGCATTTTTAAGTATAACAGCCTGTTTTTGTGATCCATTTTTTTGGCTTGCTCCTGTAGGATTTATAAGCTGCACAAAAGAGATATTTGCAACTACATCCCTTATTTCTTCAAAATCAATCATGTGTGTATTTAAGTCTGTAAGAAAATAGCTCTATCCATATTTATGTTAATAGTTACCAATAATTTCTTTTGAGAAATATATTTCCATACCTGATATTCTTCTAACATTTTCAACTCAGATGCTTGTCTTAAAATAGGAAGAATTTTATCTGATGAAACATCCAAAATAATACGATTTTCCCCTGATTTTTTTATTGTTTTCAAAAGCTGACGATAATCTGGTCCTTTTATTAATTTTCTTACAGTTATATGATTACCGCTTAAATTAGTAAGTTGGAAAATATCCTGAAGCTTCATAAGCCCTAAAATATTACAAGTTGATTTAAATATTTTTCATTTGGTAGCGCTATAATTAAAAAGGTAATTTGATATTATTACCATAGATTAATTTTATAAAATAATTATTATTGTTGGAAAATGAAACAAACAAAATATAAGCAATTATTTATCAAACAAACAAAACTTTATTATTCCATTTGTTTTGCTGTAAATAAAGAAAATCTTACCCTCTTCATTTTCATAGACAATTGTAAAAGTTTTCCATGAATAATGTATTATAATATCAGCGTATGCCTTTGATAATTCAATTGTATCTGGAAAAATATTTAAAGTCATAGAATGATCCTCTTTTTCAATTATAGTATCTTCTCGTGTCCATATAAAGAGTATATGTGGAATACCAAGAAAATTACATATAGAAGATACAATGGCTACAAACAAAGATATTTTCTCTTTAGCGATTCTATTTTTAGATTTATTTTACCAGCAGATGTTTCCGATGTTGGACCAAAAATTGCTATAACTTCCTCGGAAATTAGGTCACATACTTGAAATTAAACTTTTGGTTTTTTTAAAAAACATAAAGTAGTATAATTTGTAGTTAAAATACATACCAATCCCTTCAAGAAGATAACTATCATCAACCGAAATTTTTCTTACACATGGTAAAAATTCAATATCATTTATTTGTTGGCTATTCACACGATTTATTGTCGATATGAAAGCTAGTTCAATGTCATTTTCTTTCGAGGTCAAAATAAGGCCTTAATTTAGAAATTTTTGTTGTGTTAGATTTTTAAAAAAGAAATTATTTTAAAAAAAATTTTTCTTTACCAACTTTGAACTGTTTTTTAGCATTTATAAAGCTTATAGAAAAGAGTAAGCTAAATATTAAATATTTCCACATTAGATTAATATAATCTTGAGCCAGAACTGCTTTAAAATTTTGAAAAAGAAAGTAAAGTTGAAATTTCTTATAAACGTTTCACTTTAGTTGATTGGACACGACTGTCAGGAATTATTTTTGGAGTAAGCTTAGTATGAACTGGATCAACATATAAAAAAACTGCTTTCTCTTACAGTAAAGTTTAATTTGGTTTAATGTTTGTTGTTATATCCAAAATAGATTTTGTGACTTTATTAATTTTTTTCTAAGAAAATTTTATTCGCATTATTCATAGTTGTATTTACCTGATATATTATCCTAAACTTTAAAAAAAAAACTCTGCAGTGCTTTAGTTTTAAGTTTTGGGAAAATTTTTGGATTATTTTCAAAATTTCAGGCTTTATACTGTAAAAGTTTTAATTACAAACATTTATTTAAGGTAATATTTAAAATTATTTAATTTTTTCAAAAACCATACATTTTAAAAAATGTCAAGGTAATTATTAGCACAAAGTATAATGCAATTATAATTTGTATTCGAATTTAGTGATAACAAAAAATTAAAAACCCAGACAGCAACAACCTAAAGAAGTTGTTTCCAGAATTATTCTGATATGTAGCACTTAATCTTTTTTTAAGATCCTTAATACATATAAGAAATAAAAATTCATTTAAAGTGAAGTATTTGTTTTTATTTTATTATTTAATTGAAGCGATTTCAAAGAATAAGTTAAAGAATGAAGTAGATTTGTATTTGAACTTCTTGATTGTGACCCAGCACGAGAACGAGATTTTGACGATGTTTTAGATTCAACTGATTCATTAACGCTACTAGATCGAATTGGTTTACTAGTAACCCAAAATTTAACAGCAAACATTGCTTCTAGTTTTAATGCTTCCAATAATGTTATCTTGAAAAATTAAATAATATTTAGAAACAAAAAAAAATTTAAACAAATTATTTTGAAGAAAAGAACTAACCTTTTCTTCAACAGCAACTTCTTTAACATTCCATAGAAATTCAAGTACTCCAATACAAATTGAAACTGCCAAACCAGCACCAAGTACTAAAAATACACCACCAACATTTTCAACGCCCAGTTCAGCTGCATCCGTACTTTCTTCTTCAACTTTTGAACATTTACCACCACCATATTTTTCTTTCCACCATTTAGTTTTTAATTCATGTAACTTTCCTGATTCACCAAGTTTTAAAACTGCTTCACTTACTGGTTTTCTATATGGTGAATCTAAGTTAAATAAATAATGCAGAAATAAATAATTTTCTTCTTAAATTGTAATATTTTACTTAATGGTAATGCTATGCCGTAAGATTTATAATCAAGCCAGCCACCCACTTGTGTTAAATCACAATTCCTCTCAATAATATATTCAATTGATGTAGATTCCATAAAAAAAGCAAACATTCTTTTCCCTTTAAGTACTCGATCTTCTCCTTCATTATTATCTTTTGTAAAAACTGAAGGCCTTGCAGATTCCATAGCAGCCCACATTCTTTGATAAATTGAGAAATTTGAGTCCTATAATTTCAACATGTAATTAACATATATATTTAAAAAAAAAAAAAAATTTTAATCAAAATTAAACTTGACTAACACGAAAAAATTGCATTGTACTTCCACCATATACAGCACCGTATTTAATTTTACTTTGTTTAGCTAGATCTTCAGCACTTTCAATCGAAGCATCCATCCTTGACATCGTTAGAAAAGCAGCTAAATTGGCTGTATAAGAATTCAACATCATTAAAGCAAAGAACCACCACATGCCAGTCACTAAGCGAGTTGAAACTGCTCTAAAATATGATATTCAGGATTTATAATTCATTTAAGCCTTAATATTAAAATTATACTTTGGTAATATGTCACATCCTTGTCCCATTATAGAGCCCATAGTTAGCCATATCGTATTTGGAATAGTCCAAATATTTTCAACTTCTTCTGCATCTTCTTTACATGGATGAGGGTTTTCCCAATCATCGGGTGCCATCCTATAAAGAAAAAAGAATGATTTATTTTTGGCCTTAACAAAGCTCCGGTTTTTTAAACAAAATCCCTTTCCCTAAAGTATTTTTTAAGAGCTGCAAACACCCAGTAGTTGCTGCAGGCTACTTTTAGCAATAACGGAGGATAAAGAAGCAATTTGAAGCTAAAATTGTTACTGTCAATTGTTTTCAATAACTTTCAATTTATCACAGAAGTATCTTTTTAAAAAAAAAAATATTACAGCTAATTACAGCTAATGTCATACCTGGCTAAAGCAAAAAGTAATAAGGAAACTCCTAAATAAGCTGTAGCCATATAAATCCAAACATCCAAAGAAAATGGAAGAAGAAATGAGAAAAGATCTGGTGGTTCATTAATTGGCTTTGCAAATAGTATGCTGATTCCGAGTGTCATAAAAGGTGATGAGAAATCAACAACCTTTCTCCGAGCCGATGTAATTGTCAAGTCGCAAATTGCCAGATCCGCTTTCTGCAAATATTGAAATTAATTTTTTTACTAAATGTTTTTAAAAATTTTATAAATAGAAATGGACATTAATTCAAATGAATAGTTTTGAGAACAACGTACTTAATTAATGTTGAGACGCAATCTAAAAGTAAAAGCTGGGGATACATTGTATTGCTTTGAATTAATATCAAAACGAAATCCTTCTAAGGATCTCGAAATTATTGTATAATATAAATTTAAATTTTATACAAAACTTAATAAAACCAGTAACGAAATAACAAATTTAATTTAATTTCTTCTTATTCTTATTTCTTATAAATTGATTTATTACAATTTTTTTTAATATTGCGATTTTTATGTTATTTTTTATTAGTTTTATTAATATTGTTTTTAGTTATCAAAGGCAGGTTTAATACAGCCAAAACTTTTGAATAGAAACTGGCCTTGAGTTGAATATATATTTCAAATGGATTCATCCCAGTTTAACTAGCTTAACTCGATAAAAGCATTGCCTTATAGTAAATCTATCAATTAATTTTGCTTATAATATATTAATATAAATGAAATAAAAAAACCATAACCAAATTAAAACCGGATAACATTTTCAACAACATCAAGAATATGTTTCTACATTTTATTTTTAATTCTTTAATAAACAAGTAAAAAATACTTTAATAAAGAAATGATTAGCTTACACCTTCCAATAGTTGTCCAACAAGACCATTCCATTTTTTTGTGGATTTATCATAGTTTCCATAGCCTTTATCAGGAGTTAAATAAAATCTGTAGTTTGTACCTAGAAGTCTTGTAATATGATCAATTAAATCAATTGAATATCCTTCAAAACGAGCATTTCCCTCTAAAATTTCCCCTTCTTTTGGCTCTCTATTTAATAAATTTTTATTAAATAATGTATATATTAGTTTTTAAACGAACCGTAATGTTAGAAAAGGTGCACCAAGACGGGATACAACTATAAAAGTTTTGTTATGTAATTTTTCTTCAAATTTTTTAGCGTAAGCATCAGCTTGGCCAATTATTGTAGTTAAACCTTCAACAGGATTCCAAGTGGCTAAAGCTTGGAATTCTGAATTCAATAGTTCTTGAATATAAAGGGTAACAAATGTTCGTTGTCCGTATTCATTAAATTCAATTTTGCCTGTTATTTCATCTCCAGCTCTCTGCAATTCCAGTAAAAATATATTGAAATATTGAACTACAAAAATATTGAACTTTAAAAAAATATCTTAATAAAAGCTAACCTAAGACATATGTAGTTTCTTTTTAGCAATACAAAAAAAAAAGTGGAAATCAAACTCACATAATGAAATTAAACAAATTAAAATTTAAGTTAAACTTACAACTTTTAAAAATTCAATAATCCTTCGACCATATTGCCACGGTCTTATTCTTTTGCATTCAGCTCTAGGTAATGACAATTCTTCAGCTATATTTAGTTCATGAAGAGTTTTTGCAAATATCCAAACAGCTTCATGAACAAGTAACATATGTGTCTAAAAAAATTAAAATTTTTAATGTTAAATTAAATAAAATAAACTGATATTACCTTGATACGTTCTGGTAGTGTTCTAAATAATCTTCCTTGACGTTTTTCATTTTGCTCCCAATCATGAACTGCATTTTTCATTTCGGAACTGTTAGGATCTGAAACTCTTACAGTTGTGATATTAGCACTGCTATAAACTAAATCTTCAAAGTCAATGGAATTTGTATCCAAATCTGGAATAAAATAATTCTATACAAAATTTATAGCTTTTGCATCATATATAATTTTTATAGAAATATTTATATATAAAAATTTGTATTTAATTTACCTGATATTCTCCTAACATTTGCAGTTCTTGCGCTTGACGAAGAACATTTAATGCTTTCGTTGCTGATAAACTCAAAATAATACAATTGTCCCCAGACATTTTTATAGTTTTCAAAAGTGGTCGATAATCAGGACCTTCATTTAAATGCCTCAAAGTTCTTGGATTATCCTTAGGACCATGTATTTGAAGTACTGCTTGCATTTTTATTAAATCTGTGTGTAGATATATACATATATATATATATCTTTTAGCTTTTAGTAATATTTTTTATTTAAACTGATAATTTATTGCACTATTTGTTATTTTCATTACTTATATAAATTTGTTAGAAGATGGAAAATTTAATCGTTCCAAAAATTATTATTTTGACGAAAAAAACAAACGTTATTTCTAATCAACAAAGAATAGTTTTTAATTTTTACCTTCATCAGTTTCATAAATGATGGTGAAACTTTTCCAGGAAAAGCTTTTTATTATATCAGCATATGCTTTTGAAAGCAATAAACCTTCAGGATACAAATTAATGGTCATAGAATGTTGCAGTCGTTCTTCTGAATTCTCTTCTGGCATTAAATCAAAGAGAATATGTGGTATATCAGCCAAATTGCAAATAGAGCTAACAATTCCTACAATTTTTAAATATATAAATATTAATGGTAAATACATTATTTTGCATTGAAGTGAACAAAATTTGTTTGTAACTAAATTCATAATCAGAAAACTTGCCTGAAGAACTTTGGTTTGGACCAAAAATTACAATAACACCTTGTGCTAACAAACTACAGACTACAAATACAATAATTTAAAATTACTTCCAAATATTATTTGATCAATACCAATTTTTTCAATGATAAAATTATCCTCCAACTTGCCATATTTTATAATTGGTTGTAATTCAAACACTTTTTCCTGCATATTGATTCGTTCAACGGCTGAACGAAATGCAATTGCAAGTTCATCTCCTTCACCACTAAATATTGCACCTACAAATGAAAAATTAATCTAAATTATAAACTATTTATTCAATTTATCTAAACAAAATACCAATTGGAAGTTGTTTTTTAGTTGCTGATAACTTGAAATAAATTAAAATTATAACTACTATCAAATGTTTTTTAAGCATTTTTATAAAAATTATTATTAAGAACTAACTCCCTTCGATGTATACTGAAATTGTGTCGTCGAAAAACTAAGGGAGCTAAATTTAGATTCGGATTATACAACATTTTAAAACATGCAAACAAGTCAACAAAATAGAACTCTAGCCATAAAATTTAGTAAAATATTGAAATTGAAGGCCATCCCTATGTATGTAAATATTTAAGTTAAGTTTCCAGAGCATGCTTAGGGATTTTCCTAAAGAATTTAGAACAGACTTATTAGGTCAAGGTAATTCAGCTTAGATGTAATTTTTTTTATATACTTTAAATGCAATGCAATATAATAGATTAAGGTTTTTGTAAATATTAATTTTTTAAAATCTTCAATGCATTTAAGATATTCCTTTTTGCAAAATACAAGAATATTTTTGTTCATAGATTGATTTATAGATCAATCTTTAAAAGCGATTCACTAATCAGCAGAAGATATAACCGGTAAAAAGTATAATAAATTTCTATTATTATTAATCATAAAAAGTTATGACTGAAAGATATCAGTGAATCAAAAATTTAATTTGAATTTATTTGGTGCTTTTAGTTTTTAGTATTATAATAAGTAATTTCCATGAAAATAAGTTACTACTATTTTTCTAATAAGTTAAAACAACGTCAATTAGCCATTATATTGAAATATCTTATTGTTGATCCCGTTAGATTACTAAATAAATAAATATAAACATGTAATGCAAAATAGCTAAAAATTCATGATTACCCTGTATAATAGTTGATCCAAATATTATTCATGTTGGATTGTATGTAAAGTGGTAATAATATTCTTTTGCGCTAGAAAAGCATTTCTTTCTATTTAGTATTAATTTCTTTACTATCATTCTTTAGAAGCACTTTTATTTATTTAACTATAGTTAAAAAGCAAGTTAAATATTTTCAATAAAACTGTCAAATAATTATTGCAGTCAGTATACTTCTGAGTGTAACCGCGCCTCAGATTGCCTTTGTATATTGTCTACAAAATTGCTGTTCAAATGGAGACAAAAGACCAAAAGACGATATTCACTATTTTTTCCAAGTCGTCAAACTCTCTCGTCCCAAACTCATAAATCGTCATTTTCATATACTTTACATTGAACCAGAAAGCCATTTAGAAATTATAGTGAATATTTGTAGCAATAGTTTTTATTGCTGGAAGCACTATGCATTCTAAATTTGATTTCAAGCATAGAAAAGGCGTCTCATAAAAAGAACTTAGCATTTATGTTTGAGACTATTGTGAATATTTGAAATAAAAAAGCACATGAAACGAAGCGCCAAAACTTTTGAAAAACCTTGTGTCATTTGTTTGTTTACAAAACTCCTAAACTAGGAAAAAAATGGGCGATTTTAATTTAAATGATCTCAGAAAGGCAGTTGAGGACACTACTGATAACGGTATTACTTGTGAAGGACAACAAAATAAGTGGGGAAAAGTTAATGAAGGTTTTATAATTTATTTGGATATCACACCTGTCATTAAACAATAAAATTTTAGTTAAAGATTTGATCACAAAAATTGATAATTGCCCGTCTTTGATATATCTTAATTTGGAAGGAAATTCTTTAGGTGTTGAGGCTGCCAAAGCGATTAGCGATGCCTTAAAAAAACATCCTGAATTTAAGAAAGCATTATGGAAAGATTTGTTTACTGGAAGATTAAAGGAAGAAATTCCAAAAGCTCTGGAATACTTAGGTCAAGGAATAATTTTTGCTAATGCAAATCTTACAGTATTGGATTTGAGTGATAATGCCTTAGGACCAAATGGGATGTCTGGTTTACTTAAATTTCTTTCCAGTTCGTCATGTTATAGTTTACAGGAACTTAAATTAAATAATTGTGGTCTTGGAATTACTGGAGGAAAAATGCTTGTTCAAGCTCTTCTTGATTGTCTGAAAAACAGTGAAAATGCAGGAAGAACCTTAGGCTTAAAAGTTTTTATTGCTGGAAGAAATCGTTTAGAAAATGTTGGAGCAAAGGCGCTTGGTAATTTGTTTGCCAAATTAAATACTTTAGAAGAGGTATCTATGCCACAAAATGGGATTTCGTCAAAAGGCATCGAAGATATTTTTAACGGCTTAAAGCTGAATAAAAATATGAGACTAATTAATTTAAATGATAACACAATTGGAAGCAACGGTGCAGAATACATAGCTGAAGCTTTATCTTCAATGCAAAAGTATGGTTTTTAATTAAAGTTTTATATATTCCTAATTCTACTTAATATATTAACAATGTAGACTTCGGGAAATTAACTTTGGGGATTGTCTTATAAAAACGAGAGGTGCATTAACTCTTTCAGAAGCACTACAAGATACTCATACCGATTTGGAGGCAAATAAAATAAAATATTTACCTTTTTATTAATTTATTGTATTACATTCTTTTTTTACAATCGTAGTATATAAATTTAGAGGGAAATGAAATTAGAGCTGATGGAGGTTTAGCGATAATTGATGCTCTGCAGAATAAACCGAATTTAAAAAAAGTTTCAATAGATACTAACATGGTATGTCTGTGAATTTTTTAAAATTAAAGATACAAGTTTATCTTTAATGAAATTTAGTTTGGGCAAGAAGCATGTGAGATTATAAAAGAGATCATGTCGAAACACCATAATCCTGATGTTCTAGGTAGTTTATCAGAAGATGAATTATGTGACGATACTGATGAAGATGAGGAGGAAGTTAACGATGATGATGAAAATTCAAATCAGGACGAATACGTATATGATTCTGAAGAAGAGTTCGATGCTGAAAATTACATTACTGCTGTTACAGAAGAAGTACACCTCAGTATATTTTTACATTGGTAATTTTTTAAAGGATCCTCTTAAATTTTCAGAGCTTGAATACTACAGAAGACAAATCTTTAAATGCTAGTGATTACGCATGTTTTGTGTCAACTGAAATTCTTCCAAATAATATCGAATCCTTCTGCAAAGCTCCGAATCCATCACTTAAAACTTTTGAATTACTTGAGGAAAAAGATAAACTGCAAGCTTTTCGAAATTATTTAAATGTAAATATTTTAAAGTTCTATAATTTTTTGAATTGATTTTTTTTTCTTATAGAAATTTTCTGATGATTCTTATCTCCTTGGCTTAAGCTTTACAATTCTTAAATGTTCATCTTTATCTGAAGAATCTCCAGAAGCTTTAGAAATTGCAGAGGAATTATATAAAGATTTGTTTGATTTTGCAATTAAAACATACCAGGTATTTATCTTCATTGTAAAAAATTAAAGTAATAATTTTAAGTAATAAACTTTAGATAACAAGGGTTAAAAATTTCTTTCTTATACAATTGGGTTTGTTAAAGTGTGAGGATAAATCTTTTCAACCGTGTTATTCATCAAAGTCATGTTGGTTTGCTTTAAGGAGTGCATTATCCAAAAATATATTTCCTGATGATGCAAAAAATACATTTCAACTTTTCTTAGATAGAATGACGACCAAGAATTGATAGTACTATAATTTTAACTAAATTTTCCAAAATAAAATTTGTAATTTTAACTTTTAATAAACGTATCTTCCAATGACTACAAAAATTTTTTTCTAAAAATAAAAAGAATGAAAACAAATTAGATTTCAAAATGTTAAATCAGAAAATAATTTTAGAAAAAATCAAGATATAAAAAGAATTCTGTTGAACCAGTTTTATTTATTTGGCATTCGATCAAAACATTTAATTTATTGTAATTATTAGCAAATCTAGAAAATTTCTTTTATTAAACTATAATTAAAGGCGATAATTAGAATTGCATTTTCGAAATTTATTTTGTAAAATCTACTTAAGAATTAATTTCAACATGGAATTAAGTCTGGAATCATAAATGGCAGCTTAACAGCTCTCTCCTACATCGGAAGTTAACAGAAATTTATAAATTAATTATGATTATCAAAGTCGATATAAATATTTTTATATATGTAAATAAATATTTCATTGTTGCCCTTGTGATATATGAAAATTCTGGACTAATTTTTTACCCCAATATCCTTCTAAATCAAATGGCGTGAATCCTTGAAGCCGTGGTTGCTCTGACTCACATCTATAAAATACTGGTGCTGCAGCTCCATTTTCCGTTGTGACCTTATAGTTCAAATATTTATAAAAATTAATATTTTTAAAATTTTTACCTTGTGCCAAGCTTCTTTAATATATTTTATAAGTTCATCATGTTGTGTAAGAGCTTCTCTTTGGTACATTTGAGGTCTTCTATTAATACCGGGAGATATTATTTGTCCCTGACGCCTCACAAATGTATATCTAATAAACAAAACAAATTTTTTACAAATTACATACTGACCTTACTTAATATATTACTTAATATATTTACTTACCCATTACTTCGATCCATTTTGTTGTTATATTGATCCTAATGTTATGAAATGGAATAATACAGTAATAAAATAAACTTAAAAATAATGAGTTAAAAATATCAAATTATATAGTTACGGACACCAATTTTGTGTAAAGGTAAAGAAAATAAATCTTGTTTGTGGAAATAGCAATAAAAAAAGCAACTTACAACTTTTTTTACCCCAGTTATTTCTAATTAGTTCTGCCCTATTTTATTTCAAAGTCTTCTTCTTATTTTCTATATATGACATTTCGCATCGAAAGGGGGTATTCACATTGAGGCCGGTATTAAATCGTAAATGTTCCCCTACAATTCTCACTCCACTAAAATATTTAAATATGTGTTGGTAAAATATATTAAGGTGGCTATAGACTACAACTAAAAGTGGACAACTTTTGCTTCCTTTTCCATATAAAAACCTGTTTTCTGGGACTTTTCTGGCTGATATTAAACATGTTTGATATTTTTCTGATTTTTACATGCTCTGCACTAATACACTCACAGATAAATTTATTCTTCAATTTTTCTTCGAGTAGTGCACATCGGTCTCTGCCACATGATATATCAAAAAGTGGGATTGCACTAAAGAAAACAGTTTGATGCTTAATTTTTCATTTATTTTTTATAATTTTAATTTTTAAATTGAGATTTCCAAGTTTTTCTATGAAAAACATATATATATAGTTAATGAGTTGGCTGCATAAAAATTTAAGCTGACTGTTTATCATGGAAACGTGACCTTATTAAAATTAGATTTTCACAACTTGACATTTGTCGTGATTTTTTGAATACATGCATAAATATAGTTTTACGGAATGGCGAAAATGGCCTCTGTCAATTTATTTACGAAGAAAAGTCCTAATCTTTTAACAAAATTCGGTAATAATCAATGGGTTAAATTAAATGTAGGCGGGACTCATTTTTTAACAACAAAAACAACGCTATCCAGGGATCCAAATTCTTTTTTATTCCGATTAATTCAAGAAGACAGTGATCTAATATCAGACAAAGTAGAAATAATTTAAATAATTTCATTATTTGAACAAAATACTAATACTACTTTCTTTAAGGATGAGACAGGTGCTTATTTAATTGATAGAGACCCAAGATATTTTGCACCGGTTCTTAATTATCTGCGGCATGGTAAATTAATCTTAGACGGACTTTCGGAAGAGGGAGTTTTGGAGGAAGCCGAGTTTTATAATGTTACACAGCTTATTAGCTTACTGAAAGAATGCATCACCCGTAGGGATCAGGTGCTTTGTTAAATATATTTTATAAATTTAGGATATTCTAAAGTAATTAGTCTTTATATAATTTATATTGGTTAAAATTTTTTAAAAAATGGTAAATATGCTGTAAAATTCCTAGCAATTTAATAACTTAAATTTGGCTTAAGTAGCAATAATTATTTTAATATAACTTACAATTCCTAATTATATATTTTGATTTTTAGCGTCCATCTTTAGATAAA
The DNA here is from genome assembly GCA_947359355.1 of Acrocera orbiculus. NCBI lineage: Eukaryota > Metazoa > Arthropoda > Insecta > Diptera > Acroceridae > Acrocera > Acrocera orbiculus. The sequence continues at coordinate 9,570,359 of OX375757.1, forward strand.
AAGCGTGTGTATCGGGTTCTTCAGTGTCATGAAAACGAGTTAACACAAGTATATATAAAAAATATTATTTAATAATTTAAATAAAATGTCATAAATTTTCAGATGGTATCTACAATGTCAGATGGTTGGCGATTTGAACAATTAGTTAATATTGGAACACAATATAATTATGGTACTGAAGAAAACGCTGAATTTTTATTTGTTGTATCCAAGGAATGTCAAAATGCGCAAATGCATCAAGAATCAAATGATCGAGCCAAAGTCTTGCAGCAAAAAGGATCAAGAATGTAATATGCAGAATTTTTTTAATATAAATAATTCATGTATTAAAAATACAAAAGCAATAGCAGCAAAATTGCTTTGCTTTAAAAATTTCTAATAATGACCAAAAGTATTTATTTCGTAAAAAATATAGACATTGGTTATATAGCTTTAAAGTAATAAGACAAAAATAGATTTATAATTAAAAGAAATTAATGATTTTATTTATCATAATCTTTTATATATTATTTAAAAATAAAAATAAATGATTTATACATGTATATTTGCAAAAAATTAATATATATTTTGTTAATCAACGTTAATTTTAAGACGTAGTAGAAAAAATCGTAATTTTGTTAGTAATAATCTCATTATGTGAGAAAATGTTATAAGCATGACAAATATTATAATTTATTAAAATTATATCCTAATTTATTCGAATAAAAGAAAAATACGTTTTTATATGAAGAAGTATTTTTAATGCTTTTATTTTGTTGGTATTTTTTAATACTAGATGTATTATAAAGATATGTACAAGGTTTTTTGTTTTAAGCATTGAATTATTATTTAGAAATTATTTGTAATAAGTAATTGAAATTGAATATAGCAGAGAACACAAGCAAATATTTGTTAAAAGCAAACATCCTAGGAATTTAACTGCTTCAATTAACGCTAGAACTTGATCATTACTTCACCAACCCAATAAAAATTTAGTTAGATTTGCAACGGCAACTTATTGCTGCCAATAGTATATCTTTGCAATAAAAGCAACAACAACAACAACCAAATCTTGTGATTACTAGTAATACTTCTTGAAATCCTTCACAACAAAAAATATCTCTTACTACTGGACAAATAAATGTACGACCTCATAAAATACTTAACTTAACTTTATCTAACTTTACTTATTTTTCTAAAAACGTTGATTGCCTATTGCTGGAGTGAAACATCGATTGCCCAGGTCAAGTGAAAGGAAAAAAGTAAGCTATATGCTATTCAAACTTTATTTAAATACTTATTTTTCTAGAAGCGTCAGTTGACCACTGGTTTTGATTTTAAAATGGCGTCAGGCTGTGTTCCTCATAAAGCGACTTTAAACGATTTTTGAATGTTGTGACTTATCAACTTTATTTATTTCAATGATAATTTTCGATAAAGTTGTACAAGTGTATGAAATCACTGAAAGTCGTTTCCATAAGAAGGCTCACGCTTTTAATTTCAATATTATTCGTTATCGATAGATATAATTAATTTTAAATACTATGTAAAATAATATAATCAACCCAATTTGTCATAGACACAGGTCTTCTTTTTCAAGAAAAGAAATAAAAAAAATTGCAGAAAATGTTAATAAAGTAATATTTTTAGAAAATTCTATAAATAGAATTTTAGATATATTACTGATAAGACATTTTAGATTTTATTATTTTTTCCAGTATTCTTATTGCTTTTTATGTTTCTAACAATATTTTTACTTAAGGAATCTTATACAAATTCTAGATTCTAGATTGTGTTGATTTTATTAATCATTTAAAACTTTTATAATTTCATTTTCCCAAAAAAAAAATGATCTATATTAATATGCTTTTAATATAAAGCCATAATATTTACCAAAAACTTGAATTTTAAATAAGTATTACTTATATTAATGATAAATTTAAAAAATATTTGTTTGATTTTTCTATTTTGTATAAATTATTTATAAATTTAGGAAAAAATTCTTACTTTTTTAAATAATTTTAATAATAGTAAAAACCTTTTTACATATTTTTTTTTATATTTTAGGGATTATTTTATATTTTTACTTATAATTTTATCCTTTCGTGTTGGCTTCGCTTTAACTTAAGGTAAACTTTAATGCATTTTTATAATTCATGGCAAAATTTTAATTCATTTTTAATGCATGGTGAAATTATTCCAGTCTGACCAAAAACCTTAGAGCAATATCATTTTTTTTTAAGGTCGCAATGAGTTTTTTAGGGAATAAATTAAATTTTGCATACAAAAACAATATTTCTTTGTTTTTTTTTTCTTTCGCAAATGAATATAACTAAATAATTAATCCTATTTTTCCTGCAAACTTCCTGCTATACGGCTCACCCGTAACTTCGAAAAGTTTTGCATGTAATGACGACCCGTGTATCATCACCCTAAAGTCGAAATTGAAATATTGTAAAAGGTCGGTGGAAGCCTAGCATGAGAACGTCACAAATTTGACACTTTTCCAATCAGCTGTTGTGAAAATTGATCACAAAAACAAGCACAAATATATTTACTATATATATAAGTACAAATATACTTATATTAAACTAAACGAGTTCTAAAAGTAGACCGTTTTGACATTTTAATCGGCGAATAAAAATAAAACACGTTTAACAAATTTTAAGTTTAAACCCGTACCGGGCAAGTTGTCAAATAATAATGAATTTCTCAAAGGTTATCGTACTTACTCCAAATGGAAGAAGAGTAAATGTTAAAATTACACCAAATAGTACAGTTTTACAAGTATGCGTAAAATATTATAACTCTTTTAGAATGTAAAATATAATTTACAGATCCTTGAAAACGTTTGTAATGCCCATGAATATTCTATTGATAGTTATGTTCTGCGACATCATAAAAAAATATTGGACACATCAATTATGTTTCGTTTCGCCGGTTTACCAAATAATTGCCTTCTAGAAATGGTTGAAACTGATAAAAAGCGTTTGGAGTCTAATGTTATTCTCTGTGTACAACTTGAAGATGGAACTCGTTATCAGGAGAAAGTAGAACCAACACAAAATTTTAAAGAAATTTTACAAATATTCTTTCCAAACAATGAGCTGAATTATGAAAACCCTGTTGTAATATATATGAGGACTGAAATTTATGGGGAAAAGTTGTCTTCAACAACATTAAAAACATTAGGAATTACATCGGGTCGAGCTGTCGTTAGAATAATAAATCGTAAACCTGAAGATCTTAAAGTGTAAAAATTTTTTATAATAAATAGTATTATAAATGTAATAAAAACTAAATACATTTCAGGCAAGCAAATGTTTCTAAACCAATTTCTGACTTCAAAAAATCTTCAGATAACGAAAAAGAACCAAGGAAATCAAATGCAATAAATTCAGCTAGAAATATTACAATAACTGCGGACACTATCAAAGCAATCAAAGAAAAAGAATCTGTTGTTTCAGATAAGGAACAAAATAAAGAAAAATCTAATGTAGTAAAGGAAATTACTAAGCCAAAATATGAATGGGATTCAACTGCAGGATATTCATTGTCTCCTGAAAATATTGAAACAGTTGCTTCTGAATCTGAAGAATATCAAAATCTTATATCAGTGGCAGAGAAGGAATGCATAACGGTAAATCAAAACTTTCAATATATACTTTAAATCTATTATTTTAAGCTAATTTTCTCAAGTTAAACATTTTTAAATTTCTTTTTCTAGATTGGGGAAAGAGAAGCAGTTATTTTTTCAGTTAAATCTGCACAAAATTTATATGATGATGTTGATGATTCATTTTTTGATTTAACTGTACATGATTTACGACTTCTTTTAAGAGATTTACAACAGCAAATTACACAAAACGAAGATGCTCCATTATTAACTTCAAAACAGCGTGAAATAGAAAGAAGTAATAAAATTCTTCATAAGCTGGCACATTACAAGAAATGTATAGTTAGAATTCAGTTCCCTAATTTACAAGTTTTACAGGGAGCATTCGCACCCACTGAAAAAGTTGAGACAGTTTATGACTTTATTAGAAATTACCTAATAAACTCTAATCTGGAGTTCGATTTATGCAAGTATTGCAAAAAACAAATGTTTTGCTTTACTAATTTATTTTTCACTTTAGTTACTACACCGCCTAAGAAAATTTTAGATCTAACTCAAACTTTGATTGAAAGTGATTGTGTTCCAACAGTTCTTCTACATTTTGGAGCTAAAACACAAATTGATTCAGATAACATTTTAAAACCAGAACTTAGCACAAAGCAATCAACTATAAGAGGAGCTCTTTATGCTATTCATAAGGCTAGGTATGTATATGGTCATATAGGAAAGGATTATATAAAATATTTTATAAACTATTAAAGAGTTTTTTCAAAACCATTAATTGAACATATGGAAGTAGATGAAAATTTTGCATTTCCATCTACAAGTGGAACTCCTCAAGAGCCCAGAGATAGAAAATCATCAAGTTCAGATAGCAATGAAAGTTTTGTTCCAAAATGGTTCAAACCAATGAATAAATGATATCTAACTGATTTAAATGTTGCTAAATTTTGTAAAGTTATTATTTTTTAGCAAAAGTGAAAAGATTTTATAATTTCCATTGCTTTCATAAAATAATAGTTAAAAGCATTTATTTGAAGAAAAAAAAATCATCAATGGTGTTTCTCTTATCTAAGTAAAAACATTGCGCTTAATTAATCAAGTTATTGTTATTTTTTATAATAAACATTTCAATTTTATTACAAAAAAAACTAATTTAAATTTAAAATAACTTGTGTAAATAATTTTGAATTGTTGTTAAACTGTTGGTTTATTTCTTTCTTATGCTATGGACAATTGTTTTTGATACACTAAAATAAATCTTTAAAACCATGCCTAGACCATATTTTTTTCCTGGTGGTTAACTAACAATAAAATGAAAAATTTGTCGATTTAAAATCGTTTTTGAACAAATTCTTTCCTTTTTTATGTAAGTTGAGAGAATAATAGATCCTAAAATTCATAAAGCTATATTGGCTATTTTTGGAAATAAAGGTTCAAACAGAATGCACGTGGTTGAGCCTTAAGTTCTAACATAAAATTTTTGTGAAACTATAGAGTTACGAACATTAAAACAGAAAGTTTTTGCTTTATCACTGACAAAAGTAATAAGTACATCTTTTGTACATCAAAATAAGGATTTTTGCTTGTATGAGCTACTAATATAATAGATCTATTACATCCTTACATCGATGTAAGGTAAGATTTTTATAAATTTCTGCACTGTTTCAAATTTCAAAACGAAGCAAGTATTGTTAAGTGATTGTTTTGCATTATGGCTAGTACTTTCTGTGGATTAATTGCGATCTAAACATATGGAAAAAGTTCTTAATTGCAAGGACATAGACTCGAGTAGCTGTTCTTCGAGTTTCCGAGTCATTATACGTGGGAGAGAGGATTTGAAAGTATATGGGATATATTTGACGGCGCTTCAAGGACCTGAATCACTTTGGTTTTTAGGCTAAATATTTCGAATTTTCCACTTACCTGGTATCTCCCTATCCACCTTGCGTTCAAGGCAATCATTCATTTTCTCAGCCACTTGCGTTTTGGTAAGCGCTTTTATAAGAGTTTTTGATTTCATTACATGTTAATATTCCGCACCACAAAAACGTCTATAAAAACGCTAATGTAGACACAAAGTATATATATATATACATAGTAAAAAAATCCTAGTCTTTTATCAAATAAAAATATTTAATTTTAGAAAGAACAAGATTAACTGTCAATTAAATATAAAATTTAGTTGTATCAATTTTAGGATTTTAGTAAAATTGTGATAATGGCAAATCCATTTGATGATACAGACAATGAAATCCTTGAAGGATTTTTGTGTCCTATATGTAGGGAAGATATGAAATCACCTGAAAGACTGACTTCACACGTTGAAAACTCTCATGCAGATCATGCGGATCTTTTGAAATCTTTAAAGGATATTTTTAGTAAAGCAAAGCAGAAAATTAGGCAAAATTTTGAAGAAAACAAAGATTTTACAAAATCTCTTACTACTCCCACGAAAAGTAATTGTTACCAATCCAAAACTGATATAATTCTATCATTATACCAAGAAGTTGGTGTAGATTGTAATCATATGTCCTATTTTGAGGCAGTACGGTCAGTATAATTTATTTATTTAAAATTAGTAGTTATTGGTGGTTTTTCTAAAAATATATTCAAAATATTCCTTTTAGTTATTTAGAAGTGTTTACCTAGTTTTTATAAAACATAAAATCATGAGCTTATGAATTTTGTTAAAATTTTGTTGTTTTCATTGAAAAAGAGTGCACTAACTAGGCTTTTTTATAAGCTAAATAATTTTATTTAAATTAATATCCCTGTTTAGAACACCACGCTTGGAGCGTTACGCAAGTGAAACAAATAAACTTATAATACGCCTACATAAACTTCTCAAGAACCGACCAATAGATCCTGTACAACGAAAACTTCATGAGCAAAAAGTACAAAAAATAAAGTAAGACATAATATTTTAAAAATTAATTTCTTTAAAGACAGTGCCATGGATTGAAGGAAAGTCGGTGAAACTGTGTCCCAGTTGTGCAAAAAGCTTTAATATTACAAGACGTCAGCACCATTGTCGGCTATGTGGTTCCATTATGTGCAATGATTGTTCCCTTTTTTTAATATATAAGGAAGCAAGTAGGTTATCTTATAACTATTTTTACTGACATTTTAAAGTTTTTACATCCTAGTGAGTATGGTTAATATAAATGTAGACATGGAACAAGAGGATAATACTGCAGAAAATAATAATATAAATAATATTCGTACATGTGATCATTGCCTTCGATTATTAGAAGCCCGTAAAGAAATGCAAGATAGTAGAAACAGTTCTCCAATGATTGTAAAGTATTACGAAAAAATAGTAGATATAAAAAAAGAATCTGTTTCTGATATTCAAATGTATGTTAAAATGATTGATAGTTTATATGAAGGGGATACCATATTTACGATATCAGATGTAAGTGCACTACGGGGTAAAATAGGTCACATGGCTGAAAAGATTGATATTTTAAGTAAAGCTATTTTAGCAATTAATTTTGTTAAAGGAAGTCGTGAAGAAGCATTAAAAAAATCTGTACATTTAGCATCTATACAATATATTAAAGAAAAAATGCTGTCGATTCCATCAATTCCACTTGAAGAAGAGTTAGACAAATTGAAACGTATCCGCAAGCTTGAAACAGAACAAAAAATTGAGACTGAAAGAAGATTAGCTTTGGAAGCATATGAAAGATTAGGACTTAAGGAAAATTCTCCAGTAAATTCATCTAATAACGCTCGTTCTGGCGTAAGAATATGTTATGTTTTAAATTTGATTTTTTAAATTTTTCATTTATATATTTAGTCAGCAGTTACTACACTAGATAACTGGAGTGGACAACAAATTAGTTTGAAAATAAAAAATGATCCGCTTGTAGAACAAATAAATAATATTAAAGGATATATAAAACAAGCAAGAGAAGCACTTAGATTCGAAGAAGTAGCTATATTAGAAGTCCATCTTCGTGAATTACAACATGAATTTTATCGGCAGCATCAACAGATTTAATTATTTCAAAACAATTTGAGTATAATGTTAAATGAGAAAAATTTCCAAAAATTTTACTTTATAAAACTACCAAGGAATAAAATTAAATAAAATCGTTTATTATAATTAATATTAACATATGCTTGAGTGATAGTTTATCCATCTTTAGTTATTAGTTCATTAACTTTTTTTATATACGATTCCATTGCATCTTCAGATGACATTCCAGCCAATGCATTCCATGCATTCCATTTAGATTTGCCCTTAAAGTCCAGCATACCAGGCTTTTCTGTATATGATTCAAATTAATAAAAAAATTTTACCTTAAGGATTTTGGTTTACCTGTGTTACAATCCCCAATGTTAGCTTGCTTGTATAAACCATACAATTCTAACATGTCACTATCTGAAGGAGTTGTTTTAAGATTTGTAACATCTTTAGCAGCTTTTTCAAAATCCTGTGTAATCATAAAAAAAAAATGAACTATGTATTTTTAAATAATTTATGTAATATTGATTATTTTTATATATGTGTAGGAATCTTACGGCTTTCTTGGACATTATTAATCGTTTTTGTGTTATTTTTTATAATAAAATAATGTGTAATGTAGAAAGATTTAATACTATTCAAATTATAAATTTTTATAATCTTAAAAATATTTGTTAGATAAAGAAAGTTTGTTCAAACCTTATGGTTTTGACATTTCTTGTACAATTAAACATAATTTTCAGCAGCGAATAAATTTTATATAACATTTTGATTACGTATTAGCTATATTACGTTTTAAATAAAAATTTTTAAAATATAAATAAAAGTATTTACAAAGGTAGCTGGAAAAATCAAGAAAAGGTATAGCAGTAATTAAGGTTATTTTTACTTGAACTTACCTCTTTTCTCGAAATGTCAAAACTAATTAGTCTGAGAGATTTGTTAAATTACAATAAAGTGACAAAAATGTCGGTAAGATGATTTATATAATGATTTTTAAATAATATTCTTACAACTAAATTTAACAACAGAGAGACGAGATAAATAATCAAAATACTCGAAATGATTCTAGTAACAACATTGAATCCGTAATATCAGTTTTATTTCACCGTTTTTCAAAGATATGTGAGAAGAAAAAATTGATCTTATTTTTAAATAGTAAATAAAAAAAGTTCAACAGGGAATCAATTACTGAAGTGTCTGGATGGTATAATGCGGGATATTGGTGGGTATAAAGTTTTGGATCACCTGTCCAAGGAAACAGCTAAACATCCTTGTTTAGCTATAGGATTATCAATCGTTTTCCTTATAGTGATGCTTCCATTACTTATTATATTAATATTCGTATTATCAACAATTTTTATGACATTTACAGGCTTTATTTTCATAGAAGGTAACTTAGATTTTATTATTATTTTGAAGTTACAGTATTAGAATTTTTTTTTTAGGTACACTAATTACAGTCGCTTCCGTCGCTTTGCTTGGGTGTTTAGCCGGAGTTTTGATAACATTTTTGTTTTTCGGTTGTCTTATTATCGCAGGATATTTTGGATTTATGCAAATATATGATTTGTTTTATGGAACAAAAAAAACAGCTTTAAAGAACTTTGTTAAAAAGGAAAAGTCTAAAAATATTTAAACCCAGGTATTCTTATTAAAATATTTATTAAAAGTATTTTTTTAAAAAACGAAAGATATTAGGTAGGTAAAGTAGGTTTATAGCAAAACTTTTGTTGCTTAGTAATTTAAATAGTAAATAGTGGTTAATTATGGGAATCAAATGTAACACCTTGTGAAAATTTAGGAATGGTGTATCCGGTATAGAATCTAATGATCTCATCATTTACATCAATTTATTTATGAATATACATATTATGGATATAGAAATAGAAAATTGAAATATATTTTGAAGTTATAATAAATTGGATTATGTGTGAAATAGATTTATTACTTTTTATTCCATTCATTTCCTCAAATGCATTCACAAACTTCACCTGGAATACGCTATCGTTTCCCTAATTTGCAAAGGAAAGTTTGTTAGAGAGTTCCATAAAATTCCATAAAAAATGAAAGACAATAATTTGTTAATTTTTTAATTTCTGGTTTATTTTTAGTAATTTGTGATTGAAGTTGGCTCCCCTTAAGTAAGTAAAGCGATTTTGAGTGTTTTATTAATTTACAGGTGCGAATTTTAATAAAAGGACAATTTCTGGTAGAGTCCACAAAAAACTGGAAGAAAATAATTCTTTGAAGTTTTTATTTCTGGATTAATTTAATTCATAAGATTTAAATTTTAAATTGTCCGTTTTAGTTTGTGATTCTTTTTATATTTCTACTATTAGTTTGCAAAATGTATGTACAAATTTTCAATTTTTAATAAAATCTTTTCTATTCATCCAATCAAGTTCAAATAAATTTTTTTGAGCTGGCAGTGAATGACAATTGATGTTAATATAGTTAGTTTAAATATTAAAATTATTATATGTATTTAATAAATTAACTTTTTAGTTTTATATGAGAGAAAAATGAATGAAACGAATTCCGAATTCTGAAAAAAAAGAAACAAATCTCACTGAATGGGAATGAATGAGAAATATAAGTATGTATAAGTATTTCTTTTTATATAACTTGTTTAAATTCGAGTAGTATTTTTCTGCTCAAGTTGTATGATTTAATTTTTTTTAGTGTTTAGCTATTTTAAATTTTTCTAAACCAAGAGTATAGCTAATCTTGTCTTTATTAATATTATTTTTGTATTAATTGTAATAAATTAATTACATTTTCATTATTACATAGATTTTTGAAGCGACGTTATTTTTGTATAACTATGTACTGAACAAAAAATACTACACTTGAAGATTTAATGTCCTATTTTTTATACCATGTAACATGTTACAATGTTTACAGTTACAGAATTTGCTGATATAAATTTGAAACGGACACCTGTTTACAGGGAGAGAAAAATAATTTGCTGATAAGAATATTTTTTGTTTTTCGTTTGAATCTTGCTTTTCGTTGCTGGGATAGATTTTCGCCAACGGGAAATGGATAAGGATCCCGTTGACGGAAATCTACTTTGCTGATAAACAAGCTTCAGTACGTGTTTGGATTTAGTAGAAGACAGATCCCTGGTGGTTTGGACTCTGACCTTACGGTGATTAGTTTTTGTACATTGGAAGAATTTGTGAAGCGTGATCGATTTTTTTTTCTGCGTTTTCTTTTTGAAATGTGAGAAAAACAAAATTGAATAATGTTCTCATTCAATACTAAAACTGTTTAAAACAAAGCTAATTACTGTAAACTATATTTGGATTAATAACAAAGAATCAGTCGAGTTTTTACTAGAAAAAAGAAAAGATTGATCGATTAAATATATCGTCTAGAATATAGAAACTATTATATTAAAACTGAAATTAAGTGTTTATTATTAAGATATTAATAGCAATTAAAATTTTTTTGTTGAATTCGAGTTTTGGGATTAGAGGAGAGTATGTATTTTGATGGAGGAAGTAATGTTAGTATGGAGCAAGTGTTCTATAATGTCTTTCGCAATAGTTTATTGCTTTTTAATGCAAGTCCAGATTACTTTAGTAGATACAAAGGAGATTGCCAAAAATTTTTGTTCTCTTATAATATAGATTTTTGATTTAATTGAATTTTTTTGTATTTTTCACCCTATTGGAATTCTGTTTGGCAAAAAAAAATGGAAAAGGATTAGTTTTCTTGAATAGATTTAATTATTTTTGAAGGAATTAAGGAAAAAAAGATGATTAACTAAAAAGTCACTGGATTCAAGATGTCCTAATCCCCTTCTTTAATGAATCCTATTTTTTGTATTTCAGCCAGCTCAGGATGATGTTATAAGATGAACAAGCAAAGAGGCTTAACTCATTTGTCTCGAGTTTTTTTTTCGCTTTCATTGTTATTACGGCTTGTAGTCCTTTTATTGCGAAAAAACATGACCACATAACGAATACATCAAATCCGATTGGATTCCTTTTTGAATGTATTACAGTTTTCAGCAGAAATGTGTTAAGGGATATCTTCAAAAATATCTGTTACTTTTCCAAAAATAAATGTAATTTCTAAACATTTATTATTGTTTTGCATTTAAATATAATATATTTTTAGTCGGATAGATTAATAGAGTTGAAATAAGAAATGTTTTATTATTGTAAAGTTGGGTTACATTAATTTATTTTTTAGTAGAGTTTCAACAACAAAAATCATACCATGATTTTGTTTAATACGTTTTTTCGAAAATTTAACTTAAAATATTTTTGTATCTGGTTTTAATAAAATATCAGTTTTCTTACTGATAGGTAGCTCTATTTAATCTAGTTCGGTCTTAAAATTAAATGGAGTTCATTTTTGATTAATGTTAATATTTATTTTAATGTTAACCTGATTTTTCATTACATTTCATCACTTTATATTTTATCAAAGAAAAAAATCTTTCAGTTTTAATTATTTCTTATCTAGACACTAAAATTTAATATATATTAATATATATACATATATATAATATATATTATATAAAATTATATTTGTAATTTAACTTAATTAAACTGAATCCGGGATTCACCGTCGCATCTGATTGCTTGCTACCGTTGGGTCCTAAGTTAAGACAGAGTTAATAATTAAACTAAAGTTTATAATTTATAATTAATTACTATATTTTTATTTTATATTAACTGTAATGTTAAAAATGTGAAAAACTGAAAATTCAAAAGGGGTGTCAGGCAATCACTAACTATCATGACATTTCTAAATTTGTAATTTCCAAAGCGAATTTCAAGCGAAATTCAAAAATTTATATATATATGAATGCAGTTGAAATGCACCCAATTCGTTTTCAAATGTATACATTGCATTTCCAAGTTCATATTGTTCCGTTTTTAATTTGTAGTTGTGCTTCATTTTCTGACATATTTTAACTAAAAATTTTATAGATATTATTGGAAATTAAATAGTTTTTTTGAAAATAAAAACAGATTATAAAAACAGTAAGTATTATCACTTATTGAAATTGCTTAAAATTTATTGAAAAAATAGATGATTCACGTGTAGTAAATTTTTTCGGTGCATCAAAGAGCTAATTAAAAATAATTAAAATGGTTGAAAAATTGTAAGAGTTAAAGACAATGTGATATTCTAAAATTTATTAGCATTTTGACTGTATCAATTACTGTCAGGAATAATTATTATGTTGCTTTAAATATAAAATGGAAATATTGCTTGCGTCCTATGGATATTATATGTACATTTTTCATACACATGCATATATACAATATATTTATGAATGTGAACTAAATCGCTTTTCCAACAAGTTTTAGAAATATTTTGTTAGAGTAAAGTGCATTTTATTAATTTTTTATTACTTTATTTATTATATTATTTTGTAGCATATATGAATTAAAAAACGAACAGTTAAAAATATTGCATCAATTATTTTTAAGATAAAATGTCTACCTTTTAACAAAGGAAAATTTTATAGCAAATAATTTTAATTTTGCAATTATTTACAGGTGTTTTATAATTCATTGATTTGGCCATGAGTTATCAATTGCCTCCACAAAACAGAACTAGTAAGTATATTTTATTTTGTTTTATTTAAAAGATAAATTTAAAATTTGACCAAATTTGATTAAATAAACATACTAAAAATTCAATTCTAGGTTTTCATTGACATAACATATACAAAATTTGCAGTATTGAGTCTTTCTCTTATTCAATTGAACTAATTTCATTAACTCAATAGGTTAAAAATGCTTTTGTTTCTAATTAAAAATCTTATTCAATTTTACACTTAACATAAATGCACTGCGGCTAGGAATTAATTTTTTAGACACTTCTAGCCTAGTCGCTAGATTTTTATCGGCCTCCTGACCTTTGGTAGACAACCCCTTAAGATATAAATGATTATGTATATTAAGTACTAAACACAAAAAGGAACGTTGCATAATGTAAAACTGTCTCAAGTACTTCAAACTCTTGATATTTTGTTTTAATTAAATAAAGGAGACAGTGTAAATGTATTGGAAAAATATTGAAACTAGTCTAAAGGGAATAACTAATTTATTTGACAGTTAAGGATTCGAATAAGAATATTGTAAAACAACAGTTTCCTTTATAACCAAATTTGTAACTTTAGTTTATTCTGTTAATTGGAAATAATAAAAAAAAATTAATAATATTATTTGTATCGATTCAATTATGCTAAAATAAATTACAAAAACGTTTGTGATTTTTAATCACACATTAAAAAAAATATATTAATTTTATCTACATTCTTAGTGTCTCACAATCAATATAATCCACCTGACTTACCGATGGTATCGTCAAAGGAACAAACCTTAATGTGGCAACAAAATTCATATTTGGGTGATTCTGGAATTCATTCAGGAGCTGTTACCCAAGCTCCATCTCTATGTGGTAAGGAAGATGAGGAAATGGAAAGTGATCCACTTATGTTTGATTTGGACCAAGGATACCCACAAAACTTTACACAAGATCAAGTTGATGATATGAATCAACAACTAAGTCAAACACGTTCACAACGTGTTCGTGCTGCAATATTCCCCGAAACTTTGGAAGAGGGTATTGAAATTCCATCAACACAATTTGATCCGCAAGAATTGACTGCCGTTCAACGTCTATCAGAACCCTCACAAATGCTGAAACATGCTGTGGTGAATTTAATAAATTATCAAGATGATGCAGAGTTAGCTACTAGAGCTATACCAGAATTAATAAAACTGTTAAATGACGAAGATCAGGTTGTTGTATCGAAAGCTGCAATGATGGTTCATCAGTTATCTAAAAAAGAAGCATCACGACATGCAATTATGAACAGTCCGCAAATGGTAGCAGCTTTGGTTCGAGCTATTTCTAACAGTAATGACTTAGAAACCACCAAAGGAGCTGTAGGCACCCTTCATAATTTATCACATCATCGTCAAGGTTTGTTGGCAATTTTCAAAAGTGGAGGAATTCCAGCTCTGGTAAAATTACTTTCATCGCCTGTTGAATCTGTTTTATTTTATGCCATCACAACGCTGCATAATTTACTTCTTCATCAAGATGGGTCAAAAATGGCTGTTCGATTAGCAGGCGGCCTTCAAAAGATGGTGACACTACTTCAGCGAAATAATGTTAAATTTTTGGCTATAGTTACAGACTGCCTACAAATTTTAGCTTACGGCAATCAAGAGAGTAAGTTGATTATATTGGCATCTGGTGGACCAATTGAACTGGTTCGTATAATGCGTTCGTATGATTACGAGAAGCTTTTGTGGACAACATCGCGTGTCCTTAAAGTTTTGTCAGTTTGCTCAAGCAATAAGCCAGCTGTTGTTGATGCTGGTGGCATGCAAGCTTTGGCAATGCATTTGGGTAATCAATCACAACGTTTAGTCCAAAATTGTCTTTGGACATTACGTAATTTATCTGATGCAGGCACAAAAGTGGAAGGTCTGGAAGGTCTTTTACAGGGCTTAGTACAAGTTTTAGCATCAACCGATGTTAATGTTGTTACTTGTGCTGCAGGAATATTATCTAATCTCACATGTAATAATCATCGTAATAAAGGCATTGTTTGTCAAGTTGGTGGTGTTGATGCACTTGTTCGAACTATAATTAATGCTGGAGATCGTGAAGAAATAACAGAGCCAGCGGTTTGTGCATTACGTCATTTAACATCCAGACATATTGATTCCGAAATGGTACAAAACGCTGTACGCCTAAAT
Organism: Acrocera orbiculus; assembly: GCA_947359355.1. Taxonomy (NCBI): domain Eukaryota; kingdom Metazoa; phylum Arthropoda; class Insecta; order Diptera; family Acroceridae; genus Acrocera; species Acrocera orbiculus. The sequence continues at coordinate 9,585,678 of OX375757.1, forward strand.
TATGGGCTATCGGTGATTGTAAAATTATTGCATCCGCCATCACGTTGGCCACTTATCAAAGCAGTTATTGGACTTATACGTAATTTAGCTTTGTGTCCAGCTAATCATGTACCACTTAGAGAACATGGAGCTATACATAATTTAGTAAGATTGTTAAGACGAGCTTTCCAGGATACTGAAAGAGTAATATAAAATATGAATGATATATTGCGCAAGTTAATGAAATAATTTTATCTTTTGCTGTAGCAACGTTCATCAGTGGCAACAACAGGTTCACAACAACCAACTGCATATGCTGATGGTGTTAGAATGGAGGAAATTGTGGAAGGTACTGTGGGTGCGCTTCATATATTGGCAAGAGAAGCACATAACCGTGATTTAATACGTCAACAAAATGTTATTCCAATTTTTGTACGTTTACTCTTCAATGAAATCGAAAATATACAGGTAAATATTATTCACAATATAATATTGAGAAAATAAATAAAACAAATTAGTATTAGATAGGAAAGTACAGTTTACAGGGGTTAGTTTTTTTAGAAAAATTTTTTAACCACATTACATTGCTATCAAAGCTGTTTACAATTTCTTAATTCAAATCCTAATAGAACATCTTAAAGTAGGTGCGAGATTTGAATGTATTCATGGCCAGAACTGGGAACAAGTAAATTTTTGGGAAAATTTGTTAATCAGATTACATTCTCTAACAATCAGTTAATGTTAGCAAATTTAAAGCAAATACCTTATTGTTTTTGTACTTTAGATCTTATTTAAAGTTAAGTCTTTAAGAGCCCAAATCGCCGTCTTTTGAATTTCCTGCGTGACACACTACATCGAAGTAGATAGGAGTTGCCACTTCGATGTGGACCAGTTACTTTTTAGTTTCTTTTTTCATTATAGTTTATGCAAGAATCTGTGCTGTCCTCACTAAGTAACCTTGTTTTATATAATATAGTGACGTGAATGGAAAGTTCAATTTTTTTATTTCAATAAAATAAAATTTTGTTAGCTTGTTAGTATAGGAAACGATTGAAAAATGAAGTGATAACTTTCAAGAGGAATTTAATTAATGTAACAACTTACATAATTAATCATTTAATATCTGGTATTGCAATAAAAATTTATAAAGTATTATATATAAAGGATTTGAAGTATTTTAAATATTTATTTGTGTATTACTAATAGAAATATTAAAATAAACATTCTAAACAAAATTTGTAGCGTGTCGCAGCTGGAGTACTCTGTGAGTTAGCTGCAGACAAAGAAGGTGCTGAAATTATTGAACAAGAAGGTGCTACAGGACCTCTAACTGATTTACTTCATTCAAGAAATGAAGGTGTAGCTACATATGCAGCAGCTGTTCTCTTCCGAATGAGTGAAGATAAACCACAGGATTATAAAAAGAGACTCTCTATTGAACTTACCAACTCTTTACTCAGGGAGGAAAATAACATGTGGAATAATGCTGATTTAGGAATGGGACCAGACTTGCAGGTATGTTTTAAAGTCATTTAGGAATGCATTAGTTGAATATACTTAAAAATATTAAAGGATTTTTGTTTAATAAGTATTGAAAAATTTCTCAACATTGAATACAGCCAAAAGTTTTCTAAAAAACAAAAATTTCCTTAGTAAAGTAAGTTTAGCTAAATAGCAGGCAAAGCGAAGTTATTAAAATAAATTAATTGGCTTAAAATCAAATCATTTGATAGATTAATTGTGTTTTTAATATGTAACCTTTGCGATTTAATCAAATTACGAAAGTGCTTTGTGTAAGTTGAGCAATATTGCTTAATATAAGTTTGTGTACAGTTTTAATTGATATATAAGAAAATTTGGATTGCTTAAATTATTTTCTCTTAATCAGAATTGTTATTTTTAGCTCAGTTATATTCCTTTATTATTAAACTAAACTAAGCTTTATTCATAATATTAATTTCATTTTTTTTTATTGTTTTGGGGTTTTCCTTTACGTTTTGAATTCGGAATTTTGACAATTGCGTTCAGGACATGCTTGGACCTGAACAAGCATATGAAGGTATATATGCGCATGGTCCTCCGAGTGTTCACAGCTCCCATGGTGGCCGAGCTTTTCAACAAGGTATGTATCATTTTTGTGTATTTAATTCCAAATTACTTTGCAAAGTAGTTTTATGTATAAAACTAACTAAACAGAAATGAGCTTGAGTACTTTGGGAATAAATTAATAAAAAAAGCAACTATATATAATTATTTTTGTAATGTAAATAAAAGAAATAATTTTACTACCATTTAGAGACATAATGTGGCCACAGTTTTAAGATGTATCTCGCTAGTTATGATTTACATTTCTTCACTTTTATTTAATTGTATTAACTGTTAATGTGTATTTGTTTATCAAAACCTTAGAAAATAACTAAATAATATTTAATTAATTTTTCTTTTTAGTTAAGCCAGCCTAACATATATCACCATTAAATCGTTTATCAAAGGTAGAACAGGGAGAAGGATAAATTTTAATAATGTGTGCATTATCCTTTTTTTTTTATTAAAAAATTAGTGTTTATAAATTTTCTAAACTATCGAATTTATGCTAAAAGAGAATTTTTGAAGGCCAATAGGTGAATAAAATTAGAAAATAAAGAAGTTTTTTCATGCAATGCACTTATTGAATTGTGTGTTTTTCATATTGTTTTTTAGTTCAAGTTAGTTTGTTATCTGTTTATCCAATCTTGTTAATTTTACCAAATTTATTAAACTTTTTATTTTAGCTTGAAATTATATACATGCACATATATTTAAATATTTTATTATGTTTTTAAGGATAAGAATATCCTTTTGTGAATATCGTTTGTAGTTTTGCTCAAATGGTTTGAATAATTTATTTTTTTTTTGCAAAAATAAGTTGTTTGGTATATTCCACTGTATTGAAAAAATATCTATTAGGCCATGTTGAATAAGCACAAATATTGTTTCTTGTTTCATTAATTTGTAAATTCCAAAAATGTTTGTTAAATCGCCATTTACAACACCGCAGATTTTTAAGTAACAAAAATTCATAGTTCTTATTTTTTTAATGAAAGTTATTAAGCTCATTGGATTTTAAAATAGGTTAATTTTAATTTAAGCCATACGAACCTTCATAAAAAACTGCATTAAAATTTTCATCTTATTTTATGAGCTTGCAATCTACAAATTCTTACAATGAAATATTATGCTTACTTATAAGGGCAAAAATCTAACTTAATATTAAATATGAATAACATAAAGTTAAAAAAATCTATACTAATTTTGAAATATTGGCCTATTAACAATTTTTCAAGCAGTTTTTTTACATTTCTTTTTTTTACTAAAATTCAAAAAGTTAAAGGGATGTATGATGGATTCATAAATTAACTTTTGGCAGTTTGATCAAAGTTTCTTTATCCCTTTATCTAGTTAAAAAAATCCTCGAAGATTAAAATTATAATAAAAATTTGTCTTTGTTTGATTTATACTGAAAATGATTAACAAAATTATTAAACCCTATTAGAAAAAATTAAATTTAAATTTATTGACTAAGCAAGAAAACTAGAAAATTAATTTTCATATCTTATAAATCCGTTGAACTTCTTTGCTTACAAGTGGAATAAAATATTAAAAGAAAATCTTGTTTTTTGCATGCTGAAATAAAATTGATACAAAATTTGTGGAATGATATTTAGTTATATTTTATTTGATTTAAAACTTGCATCCCCAATAGCTTGAATATTTTGTAAATTAACAAAACACGAATATATATTTTGAATAAAATATACAAGAAAACATAATTAAATTTCTCTTCACAGGATACGATACTTTACCGATAGATTCAATGCAAGGTCTTGAAATTAATGGAGGTAATGCCCCTATTGGGGCACCATCATCTCCTTATGATATGGACGTTGGCGAAATCGGAGCTGGTGAACTTAATTTTGATTTGGATGCAATGCCTACACCACCCAATGACAACACAAATATAGCAGCTTGGTATGATACTGACTGTTAATTTTAATTTTTTCATCGATAAAAAGATTTAGTATTAGTATTAGCTTGTCATAAGCCTCATTTTTAAATCATTTAAACAATATAAATCAATACATAGAAATAAACATACATTTATTCTGTAAACATAAACTTTATTATTTTTCATAATTTTAAAATTATGATACTTATTAAATTTTTTTTGTCTATAATACCGTATACGAAAGTTGATAAAGACTCCAAGCAAAACTGCGTTAAGTTTTTGAATCTAGTTTGAAAAGAAAGACTGGAGATTTTCTTGTCGCAAGGATTCCCAGTCTTTCTCTTTTCTATGATTACCTATACCTTTTCCTAAAACCATATTTTCATTAATTTTGAATCCAATATGAGTAACAACTACTTAAACACCTATTAACTAATAAAATTAGTTAATGTAACTAAATAATTTTCTCTATATTGTGGTGTTTTTTTAAATGAAATGAAAACTTTCAAAAATTGGCGAATATCCTCTATTTTGCTTTATGGCGTAAATGCCTCTAAGCTGATGTTCCAAATGAAAGAAAAGCTTGACTGAAACCAACTTTATTCCAAAAAATAAATTCTATTCACACAAAAGTCTGCCAAATTTATTTTCCCAAACAAAACTAATGATACCAAAGTATCATATTGCTTTATCTAATTCATATTTTCAAATTCTTGAAGAATTTAGTTTTTATGTGAATATAATTATTTTTATGCTTTGTTCTTTGTCTGCTAATTCTTAAAATATTTTATTACAAGAGTTTATCTAATTTATCTAATTACATATAGTAATTTGTTGCAAAAGTATTTACAAAGTATTTATTGAATATTGATTCATTATTATTGACTAAATTCATATATGATTTTTGCATTTTATTTTAATTTTGATTAAGTTTAAATTAATTTAATTGTGAAGGCATTACAATATGTATTAACCAATTGAGAATGTGTCGTGGTATATTTGCAAATACTTTCTAACTATTATTATTTTTTATGGAATTAAAACTTTGCCTTGATGTTGTGGAGTGTACTCGTAAAATTTGAGTTATGAACAATAATTAATTTTAAATAAGTTTTAAACCAGGCTATATAGAAAGAATGGAGGCAGTGGACATTAAGTGAGAAGCACAAAATAAAATACTGTCGAAAAATATTTTTGATATTACACATGGGCTTATTGTGACCGAGTAATTTATTATTTATAGATATAGATATATAAATGTATTTATTATTCTTGCCAATTTGAACTTAATATATTAAGAAAACTTATTTAACTATTGTGATATGTGCTGCTGATGTTGGTCATCCTAATACAACTACTGTAACTATATATTGTTTTGAATTCATTTTATAAAAAAAATATGAAAAATGGCAGGGTAAAATAGCCAAGTTATTATCTGTATGGCCTTGGAGCCTGGAATAAAATATGTGGTATATGTTAATAAAAAACAATTTATTTATTTTCAACTTCTTATAATAGATTGCAGATTATGAACTTTTTCCCGTTTAGTCCTTAGTTATTTTTCACCTTTTTTTATTTAAACTTCTTGCTTGACCGGCTAATTTTTCTTGCGATTTTTCTAATCCAACGCTAACACTTTATTTTCTTTCTCTGCTAAATAAATTAAAATTTTTATTAACAACTAACTAACTTTGAAGACAAAATTAGTTAAGTTTTGAAGAAGAAGATAATTTGAGGGAGGTCGATGAATCCTACTCACTGGCCGTTGTATAATTTTTCACCCTATATCCTTTTCCTAACATCAAAAAGTTTCTCACAAACAATGTGAGTGAGAAACCTTCGCCATTTCGCCTTTAATGCAAAATGTTTAATATTTTTATTCTATTTTTCCTTAAATATTGTTTCGTTATTATAGCACAATGGTTAGGATCGTTATCCTGGGCGAAAATAAAGTTCCGACCTAATCCAAAAATTTTACAATATGTTTGAGATGCAATTTTATCTTCAACTATTTACAATTATCCTAATACAAGAAAAAAACCCTTATTCTATCACGTTACGTTACCATCAGGTCTCCAAATTAAATGTTATCAGCCAAACAATTCAATCTTCGATTCATTATTAAAAATTGCATTCTTTCAAAAGTCAATATAGTTTTAGTTTCATATTTTCGTGCAAATTTCACTCAGGCGTGTAAATGTTTGAGTTTAGAAAAAAATCTTTATTAACGACAACATGATATTAAAATCTATATAAGTGAATTTTAACTAATAAGTATATATTTCTATATCTAATTATTGCAAACCCAGCAAATTCACCTACTACAGTCCGATTCCCACTATTCCACTTGCATTCTCCCTGGAATGAACGGGTAGTTCAAATTCGTATGCGATATATGTATCTATTTATAGCTTGCATGATATTTAATTTAGAGTGCAGATTCAAAAATCAAGCAACGGGATAAAATGTTACGATAAATCCTTGTTACGATAAAATTAAAGGTTTAAATAAAGTGTTAATTTAGCGAGAGAGATGAGAAGAGTAATAGAGGGGCTATTCACTATTTTTTCCAACTCATCAAGCCGCTCTCTCGTTCAATGTAAATTAAATGGAAATGGCAGGCTGAGAGTAAAAAGTTAAACATATGTTCTACAGCAGAGTTTTGATGTATGCGTTTATACTTCCAAGTTAAGATCTTATTTAAAAAGCCGAATTTGAGAAAAATACTTATAATTCTTTCAATTTTGTTTTTTTTGAAACTTAAAGAATTTTTATTTTAGTCTCACCCTATTTACCTGCGCAATATGGCAAATATTACTGGAAAATCCTTGCGACATTTTTGTGATTAAAACATTATTTTTCACAAAAACAACACTTTAAACTTAAAACCAATTGATGTTATTTGATTCTATAGAACTATTTAAGTGTTTTCACCTAAAAATATTTTAGTTTTTTTCACCTAAATATTTTATTTTACAAAATTTAAGAAAAAGTATTCGAATTTTCTATGGTAATATAACCTATAAAATTTTATAAATTGAAATGTCAAAGCATTGCTTTCTCTAATAAACACACAATTATAGGATTAATCCACAGCATTTTAAAACATATATTTTACACTACACTATGTACGTATACGAGTGGTAGGAAGTAAGCAAGGTCAAGCAAGGTGACGTCAAGCGGAAAAAATAGTGAACATACATACATAAATTCAACTAAAATTATGTCAAATGTCAAGTTAGCATTAACTGCAGTTCAATTAGCTGTATGGCGATATTTCATTAATTTTTATTGTATATTAAGTTTTTTGGTAGTAAAAATATTACTAAATTGTAAAATAATTTTTGACCGAAACAAAAAATGCACAATATATGCATCTAATAGGGTGTTTATCAACTTGGTAGTATCAAATGAGTGTTTACACCAAAAGTAGTATCAGTAGAGGAACAAAGTGAAGTGAAATATTGAACACTGTGAAATGTTAAACTTACTAAAAAGGTTAAACCAGCCCTAATAAATTTTCTAATAATTAGTGTAATAATTACAGTAATAATTTTCTGTGTTAAAATAGATAAAATAAATAAATACGATTTTGATACCTGATTTGGATCTGTCAACAATTACAAAATGGCTTAACCAGGGTATTCACATTAACTTTCGAAAAAGCTTTTACCCCTTCCTGAGGCAGAAATATTTCTGCCTCATGCTTGGTATACAGATACAGATACAGATACAGTCAGTCAGTTAATAGTTGAAATTGTAGAAATGGTATGTTAAGAACAAAGTTGTGTTCTAATTTATCCATGATTATTTGCTAATTCAAAGTAGAATAGTCCCTGTAGTTATTAGTGATAATGAAAATAGAAATAGGTAAAACTAGTTCCTGGTAAGGCACGTGCAGCAAGGTGCAAATGTAAAGGTGTAAAAGTAAAAGTAAAAGTAAAGGTGTAAAAGTCGTTTGCACAAGTAGTGAGGTTTTGTTTTTGGAAATGTATTTAACCGTTCATAATACCTGGATGAGGGGATTTGATACAGTTTGCGATCAGCAAAGACTTGAGGAATGAGAGTTGTAGGTACCTGTGTTCAGGAATGAAGATATTATCTAGGAGTTTTTGCAGGATAGGGTTATCATGATCCTTTAATCGATCAATAAATTTTAACGCAGTTTCTTTAAAGGACACTATTCACTTGTTCTTGCTTTCAAGAAAATTCCATTTCGTTCCATATAAAATATATGGAGATGGCAGGTTCGCGAAACAAAATCAAAGTTCTTTGAATTTGTTTCGAGAACGGCCTATTGATTGCGTTTGTGTTAGTTGCTGAATAAATACATATAAGCCAAAAATTCATTTTAGTTTTGGCTTTGAGCTGTAAACATGGATGCTATGAATGTGGAACTGTCAAACTGGTTGGACTAGAATTTAGTTTTTGACTTCCGTAAAATGGTATCCTGTTTTTTTATAAGAGGAGACACTTTTTTTAGGAGTTCCTCGTAGATTGCGACGTCCATTCTTAGAAAATTAACATAATCCTGTGAATGCTTATCTCTCAACTGCCTTAAAAGATGAGTATGTGAAATATTTTGCCTCTTCAAATACCAATCTTTAACCCAGTATCTTTTTTTTTTGTAAATATTAGGTTTTTCTTTCGGTAAATATTCATTTATTATTAAAACCGCGGTCAAAATTTGCATTTCTCGAGATATTTTTAACACTTAAAAAGTTTTTTTTACAAAAAATATCACTTTTTTCACTCTAAATGAAGTTAAAGTTAATCCTTTTTCACTTAATTAATTCTCAAGTTGTGTTTTATATTAAATTTTAAAAGAAAATTATTTATATTAATAGAAAACATAACCTTTAAAATATTAAAAGTTTTAATGTCAAAATCTATTTCTCTTGTTTCACAAACACAATTATAAAATTATAACACTAATTAACTAACGTGTAAAAATACAGCGTACGTATACAAAAGAGCAGATCGTGTTCTTGAAAGCAAGAACAAGTGAATAGTGCCCTTAAGGACGGTAGTAATGTCATCAATGTTACCAGCTGCTTTATAAAGCTCAGCATTATTATAATAGTGCTTAGTGACGGGGTTTCGGTAAAGGCCGGTACAGTGGCGAAGTCATGCTTGGTATCTTACTAATCAACATTTATATACGCATGTTATCTGTAATATTTTCCAATACATATTCACATATTTTAGTGGACTGAGAATTGTAGGGGAACATTTCCGAAATGTTACAAGCCTCAATGTGAATACCCCCAATCTATCACTTCAACAGCTGATTTCGAAAAGATTTTAGGCTACGTTTATAAAATAAATGTGCTGGAATTGAAACAATTATGGTACGTACCATCTCCGCTAGGCTGTATCGAAACCATTTTGTAAAGATAGTTTCGTCTGCAAATTTCATATAAAGTATGCATGGTGGTTTCGATATCATGATCTCGATGCCGGTGTAAACGCCCTATAACTTGACAATTGACATATTTCAATTGAGCTTATGAACGCATTACTTTTACCCTTATATCTATCCCCTCTAAATTAGCACTTTAACTTGTTTGATTTGTGAAACGCACTCTTCTAATCTGTGTAGCCAGTAGTGAACTAAGAAGGTTTTGTTTTTGGTTCCGGGTTTGTTTCATCAGTAGAAAATTGTTTTCAAAGGTCTAAATATTTGTTGAAATTAATAAAGTAATATATATTATTGGTAAAGGGTAAGTTTTTACTAGAAAAAATACAAAGTAAACAAACTATTTCTTTTAAATTACATTGGGTGGGGTGTGGTGGTTTTTGGCATGTGAAAGATTTTTTTTTCCAAAGAAGATTTTGTTAAGAATTAAAAAAAGACAGAATTTCATTCATAAAAGTTTAAAAAAATAGAATAAAATGAATGAGAAATATAACAAAAAAGGGCTGTAAGAAAACATTAAGCTGTCAAATATTAAATTATGGCCGCTGACCCCTTTTGATCGATCATTTTAATTTTTCTTTATATTATTAAAAGAAATATATATTTGAAAAAAAAAATTAAATTTTTATGTTTTTTATTATTATATTAAATAAACCGCAACTAAAAATTATTAATTTGTTTTGTAAATTCTACGAATTAATAAAAGAATCAATCAACTATGACAACAGTATTTTCAATATTGTGATGCAGGTTGAATTAATTGTTTTTATGCAACAAAAGTTGTAGAAATTTAACTGAAAAACTTTAAAACTTCAATATGATTAGTTTGACTATAAACTAGTCTTTAGTTTAAAAAACATATTTTTATGATAATTTATACCAAACCACGATATTTTTGATAATAAAAATCGTAGTGAAAAACACCTGTAAAATTATAAATTTTTAATTGAAAGACTGCGATATAAATGTGGAATTTCACTTTTAAACTATTAAGCATCTTACCGTGCTGAATTTTTTATTTTGCATGCTAAAAACCCGATTCATTTTATTTTTGACTTTAAAAATATTATTCGATTTAAACTAAAAATCAAAATAACTCGCAGGTGCTTTGTAATACACCGATTTGACCATGAGTTATCAGTTGCCCCCACAAAACAGAACAAGTAAGTATTTCTTTTTTTTTGATAAAAACAATTTCGTGTAAAACATTATTGATTATATACATAGGGATTTTCTTTGTTAAATATTGTTATCCAAACTTTTTTAAAGTGAAGTGCTCCGTGAACAGGAATTAATTAGACTCTTAGTTTTTGAATGGAGTTTTTTGTGAAAAGCAACAAAAATTATGCTTTTTACAGAGGGTTGCTACATTATTCACCTTACTCATTAAATATAATGTATATTTAAGAAAATTTTTTTAAATTTAAAAAAATTTTCAAAATGCATTAATTTACTTCATACTGCTTTGAATTCAATAAATAATTATTATAAGAAGCTACATATTTTTGTCTATATTCTCAGTGTCTCACAATCAATATAATCCACCTGATTTACCAATGGTATCGTCAAAGGAACAAACTTTGATGTGGCAACAAAATTCTTATTTGGGTGACTCAGGAATTCATTCAGGAGCTGTTACCCAAGTACCATCTCTAAGTGGTAAAGAAGATGAGGAAATGGACGGTGATCCACTTATGTTCGACTTAGATCAAGGATTTCCACAAAACTTTACACAAGATCAAGTTGATGATATGAATCAACAACTAAGTCAAACACGTTCACAACGTGTTCGTGCTGCAATGTTTCCAGAAACACTTGAAGAGGGTATTGAAATTCCATCGACACAATTCAATTCACAACAACCAACTGCCGTTCAACGTCTATCAGAACCCTCACAAATGCTGAAACATGCTGTGGTGAATTTAATAAATTATCAAGATGATGCAGAGTTAGCTACTAGAGCTATACCAGAATTAATTAAGCTCTTAAATGATGAAGATCAAGTTGTTGTTTCACAAGCTGCAATGATGGTTCATCAGTTATCTAAAAAAGAAGCATCACGACATGCAATTATGAACAGTCCACAAATGGTAGCAGCTTTGGTTCGAGCCATTTCTAACAGTAATGACTTAGAAACCACCAAAGGAGCTGTAGGCACCCTTCATAATTTATCACATCATCGTCAAGGTTTGTTGGCAATTTTCAAAAGTGGAGGAATTCCAGCTCTGGTAAAATTACTTTCATCACCGGTTGAATCTGTTTTATTTTATGCCATCACAACGCTGCATAATTTACTTCTTCATCAAGATGGGTCAAAAATGGCTGTTCGATTAGCGGGCGGCCTTCAAAAGATGGTGACACTACTTCAGCGAAATAATGTTAAATTTTTGGCTATAGTTACAGACTGCCTTCAAATTTTAGCTTACGGCAATCAAGAGAGTAAGTTGATTATATTGGCATCTGGTGGACCAATTGAACTGGTTCGTATAATGCGTTCGTATGATTACGAGAAGCTTTTGTGGACAACATCACGTGTCCTTAAAGTTTTGTCAGTTTGCTCAAGCAATAAGCCAGCTGTTGTTGATGCTGGTGGTATGCAAGCTTTGGCAATGCATTTGGGTAATCAATCACAACGTTTAGTCCAAAATTGTCTTTGGACATTACGTAATTTATCTGATGCAGCCACAAAAGTGGAGGGTTTGGAAGGGCTTTTACAGGGTTTAGTACAAGTTTTAGCGTCCACCGATGTTAATGTTGTTACTTGTGCAGCAGGAATATTATCTAATCTCACATGTAATAATCAACGTAATAAGGGAACTGTATGCCAAGTTGGTGGTGTTGATGCACTTGTTCGAACTATAATTAATGCTGGAGATCGTGAAGAAATAACAGAGCCAGCGGTTTGTGCATTACGTCACTTAACTTCAAGACATGTGGATTCTGAAATGGCGCAAAATTCTGTACGCTTAAATTATGGGCTATCGGTGATTGTAAAATTATTGCATCCTCCGTCACGTTGGCCACTTATCAAAGCGGTTATTGGACTTATACGTAACTTAGCTTTGTGTCCAGCTAATCATGTACCACTTAGAGAACATGGAGCTATACATCATTTGGTTCGATTACTAATGCGAGCTTTTCAGGATACTGAAAGGGTAATTAAATTTAATTATACAAAAACTTGTCAAGTAATATATTTTTTTTTTATTTTAGCAACGTTCATCTGTAGCGACAACAGGCTCACAACAACCAACTGCATATGCTGATGGTGTTAGAATGGAGGAAATTGTGGAAGGTACTGTGGGTGCGCTTCATATATTGGCAAGAGAAGCACATAACCGTGATTTAATACGTCAACAAAATGTTATTCCAATTTTTGTACGTTTACTCTTCAATGAAATCGAAAATATACAGGTAAATATGTCTAATGATAAAAATATCCTTGCAAAATTTAAACTAGTTTCTAATTTTTTGTTTTACATATTTAATATCAGAAAATATAGGCAACACTTTACGAATTAATAATTTAATGTATTCAAAAATGCTCTTTAACACCCAAATTAAAAAAGTTTATATTGAATTTTTTTTACAAACATACATGATAAGAATCGTTTGAAAATTTCCATTTTATCAATACCATCTGTGGCATAGGTAGAAAAAAAAACGAACTTCAATTAAGAAATAATATCAAAACTCTCAACAGAATTATTCTCATACTAAATACTAAAACTGATTAAGATCATCCAACTATCATCATTTAAAAAAAATTATGAAATTAGTAGACTCTAAATAAAAACCATAACATTTTGTTTTGCCTTTTACTTGACATTTACTTCAAATATTTATAATTTTTATATTCTACCGACCAATTAGCTTTAAATTTACAAGTATTGAATATAAAATTATGCACTCTTATTAGGAAATATATCCAAAAAAAAGTTTTATTTAAAATTTACAGCGTGTCGCAGCTGGAGTACTCTGTGAGTTAGCTGCAGACAAAGAAGGTGCTGAAATTATTGAACAAGAAGGTGCTACAGGACCTCTAACTGATTTACTTCATTCAAGAAATGAAGGTGTAGCTACATATGCAGCAGCTGTTCTCTTCCGGATGAGTGAAGATAAACCACAGGATTATAAAAAGAGACTCTCTATTGAACTTACCAACTCTTTACTCAGAGAGGAAAATAACATGTGGAATAATGCTGATTTAGGAATGGGCCCAGACTTGCAGGTATGTTTTAAAGTCATTTAGGAATGTATTAGTTGGATATGCTTAGGAATGTTAAAAGGATTTTGTTTAATTTTTCAACATTGGATACGGTCAAAAATATTCCAAGAAATAAAATTTTTCTAGCTAAGGCCTGGATCATAAATTTTTTTGAGCAAATGAGCAGCTGTTTAAAATAATTTATTGGTGTTATATCAAATCACTTAAACTATTAAGTTTTCTTTTAAATTAAGCCCTCAAGATTTGAACTTTTTCCTTCTAAAGATCAGAAACTTTTGATGCTTATTTTCTTTGGATACGAGCAGTCAATAATTTTACTCTTGGTATAGATATCGATAATTTCAATTTGATTATTTTCAAAGTAATTTCTGCTCTATTGAAATTTTATTTTGTGATACATCATAAAATAAAAAAGTAAATGAGATGTCTAAGGACACCTGATAGGAATGAAACTCCTTAAATCCTACCCTAGAACAACTTGCTTTGAATTGACAAATAAAAGCAATAATAAAAACTATAATTAACAGTTAGTCAAAGAACAAAAAGTTAACAAAAAGAAAACAACAATTAACAATAATAACAAAGAAATATCACCCAATAACAATAATTATAACTAAAAACAATAATTAACAATTATTATAATGAAACAATAATAAGAAACTATTACATTTTTATTTATTTTGTGTTAAGTTTCTGTAATAGAATTTCGTGTAAGCATTCCTTAAATGCCGTTAAAATTTTGGCCTGGCCTCCTGTAGAAATCCTCGATAAGGGATTTTGTTCCAAAAGAAAGTTGAAAGCTTGTACAGCAATAAAACTAATTGCATAGTAATATGCTTAATAAAATAATTCCATTTTCTTATCCTGCATAATTTGAATTGCTTAAAATAATTTACCCTGAGTCGGAATTGTTATTCTTATTTAAGTATTATTCTGTTATCATTAAATTAAATTAAGTGAACATTATAAAAATTTTATTTATAATATTAATTTGATTTGTTTTTTATTATTTTGGTTTTTTCTTTTTCGTTTTGAAATTGGAATTTTTCCAAATATGCTCAGGACATGCTTGGACCTGAACAAGTATATGAAGGTTTATATTCGCATGGTCCTCCTAGTGTTCATAGCTCCCACGGTGGCCGAGCTTTTCAACAAGGTATGTATCATTTTTATGCATGTTTTTTTTTTTGTTTTTAATAAAGTTTTTTTTTTTATATTATGTATATATCGTTTTTAATTAAATTATTATTACTAACATAACTTTCGGATTATTGGCAATGTTGCACTAAACAAGATGTATTTGAAGATGGTTTGTATGGCGGAATGTCAAATGATAATCGGCATACATTTTTTGATTCAATGTGGGATAAAATTTTTATATAAATCACAACGTCATAAGAGTTAGTCTAAAACTTTCTACATTAAATGGAATAATTCTTTTATGGTTAAGCACATGAATAAAAGTTATTTTGCAAGATGATTCCGTTCACATTTTGTTATTTAAGGTATTTTCAATTTACTTAAGAAACATTTTTGCTTTATTTTGCTCGATTAGAGAGTTTAGTTCCCTGCCTTTGAACATATTCATAACATATTTTTAGGCTATTTGTTTTTCTCAATTAAAACAATTATGGAAATCTTATTGAAATTCCTTAGTACTTTAAGCTTTTTTATGTGAATTTTTTTTATGTAAATCTGGGGATATGTAATAAGGGATAACTTATTAAAATTACAGTAATGCAGCATTGCTAAGCTTAACGCTAATTTTTGCCTAAGTATCGCAAAAAAATATGTTTCTCAAACGTTATATAATTCCCGAAGTCAATAAATTACTTACGTTATTGCAGAACAAGTGGGTCTTGTAGCTTGTAAACTTTTGATATTAGAAATATGTATATTTAGTTATCTGGCTACAAATATATTAACTTATTATTTCTGACATAAGCAATTTATTTTGCATTATTGCTTACCGATTAAACATTGATATGATCACAAATTGTGGGTAATATTTGCAAAGGCCAACTTTCTTTTCTATTACAAACATTATGACGCTTATGAATACATGAAACTGTTGTATTTTTAATAACTATCACCAAGGCATAGTGATTACGGATCTAAAAAATGTCTCAATTCATAACCTCGACATTGGCCAGCATAGAATGTAAAAATTAGTTTCTTAAAAATTTTTGCAATTAAATTAGACCGTTTATAACTTTAAAATGTATCAGAGTTTTATATTTTATCGTTGGTGCTTTTTGTAAGTGATCCGAATGACGGTATATAATGAAAACCTTACCAGGTTACCAGGTGGCTGCTACCAAAATCAAGTTTGTTGGATGCAAAGTAGTTAGTTTTGTTTTGAGGTGCAATTAAAAACTATAAAATTTCTGTTAGTTTTTTTTTAAATGCAAGAAAACTTTAAACAACAGCCAAATTACAACTAAAATATTTTATTTTTTTCATTTTTGTTTTATTTTAACAATGTTTAAAATTTTTTTTATGCCAACTAATCAATCTCATTCCAAGTACTCTCAATATTTTGTTTTTAAATCGTTTGATTTGATTGTGTTCAATTTTGAAATCCTTTTTGAAAATGCAATATAGAAACTATTCGGCTAATTGTGATTTGCTTTTGTTCACATAACTGTTAATGTGTATTTGTTTATCAAAACCTTAGAAAATAATTAAATAATATTTAATTAATTTTTCTTTTTAGTTAAGCCAGCCTAACATATATCACCATTAAATCGTTTATCAAAGGTAGAACAGGGAGAAGGATAAATTTTAATAATGTGTGCATTATCCTTTTTTTTTTATTAAAAAATTAGTGTTTATAAATTTTCTAAACTATCGAATTTATGCTAAAAGCGAATTTTTGAAGGCCAATAGGTGAATAAAATTAGAAAATAAAGAAGTTTTTTCATGCAATGCACTTATTGAATTGTGTGTTTTTCATATTGTTTTTTAGTTCAAGTTAGTTTGTTATCTGTTTATCCAATCTTGTTAATTTTACCAAATTTATTAAACTTTTTATTTTAGCTTGAAATTATATAGATGCACATATATTTAAATATTTTATTATGTTTTTAAGGATAAGAATATCCTTCTATGAATATCGTTTGTAGTTTTGCTCAAATGGTTTGAATAATTTATTTTTTTTTGCAAAAATAAGTTTTTTGGTATATTCCACTGTATTGAAAAAATATCTATTAGGCCATGTTGAATAAGCACAAATATTGTTTCTTGTTTCATTAATTTGTAAATTCCAAAAATGTTTGTTAAATCGCCATTTTCAACACCGCAGATCTTTAAGTAACAAAAATTCATAGTTCTTATTTTTGTAATGAAAGTTATTAAGCTCATTGGATTTTAAAATTGGTTAATTTTAATTTAGGCCATACGAACCTTCATAAAAAACTGCATTAAAATTTTCATCTTATTTTATGAGCTTGCAATCTACAAACTCTTACAATGAAATATTATGCTTACTTATAAGGGCAAATATCTAACTTAATATTAAATATGAATAACATAAAGTTAAAAAAACCTATACTAATTTTGAAATATTGGCCTATTAACAAAAAAAATCCTCGAAGATTAAAATTATAATAAAAATTTGTCTTTGTTTGACTCATACTGAAAATGATTAACAAAATTATTAAACCCTATTAGAAAAAATTAAATTTAAATTTATTGACTAAGCAAGAAAACTAGAAAATTAATTTTCATGTCTTATAAATCCGTTGAACTTCTTTGCTTACAAGTGGAATAAAATATTTAAAGAAAATCTTGTTTTTTGCATGCTGAAATAAAATTGATATAAAATTTGTGGAATGATATTTAGTTATATTTTATTTGATTTAAAACTTGCATCCCCAATAGCTTGAATATATTTTAAATTAACAAAACACGAATATATATTTTGAATAAAATATACAAGGAAACATAATTAAATTTCTCTTCACAGGATACGATACTTTACCCATAGATTCAATGCAAGGTCTTGAAATTAATGGAGGTAATGCCCCTATTGGGGCACCATCATCTCCTTATGATATGGACGTTGGCGAAATCGGAGCTGGTGAACTTAATTTTGATTTGGATGCAATGCCTACACCACCCAATGACAACACAAATATTGCAGCTTGGTATGATACTGATTGTTAAATTTTAATTAAAATATGTATAATCATTTGGTACTACGATCAACTTGTCATAACATTTAATTAAGACTATGAAATTAGAAAAGTATTAGTTTAACAATGCTTTATGAGTATTGAACCAGAGTACTGTCATTTAGGTGAATAATTCTGTTATAATACTTTCTTCCTCTTCCGTTGGGAGATAGGAATATTTATGTTGCGCGCTATTGATAGATACAGAAGCTACTTGAGCTTTATGCTGTTGAGATTTTCTACTGAATATAATAAATTCTAATAGAAAAATTCGCTAATCACTTTCATAAGAACCACAGCTTAACTGTCATGTTAGCATTTAATGGACTGTTATTATTCTTAATCTTGAAAAATATTCAGATATTTCATGCCAATGATGTTTGTTATTGACAAATTAATAGGAAAAAGTCATTTTTTAACTTTTCCATAAGAATTTTAATTCAAAAAATTAAAATTGTACTAACTAAAAGTTTTACCAACAAACGTCAACAGTCTTGAAGTAGAACAACAACAAAACAGTAGAATATTCATTTTTCAGCATGGGTCTAATAATATGGCCAGGGACTGTAGATAAATTAATTTATTTATTAAAACATAAATAAACTACTTACTTTAGGCGCAGCACGTTGTGGTCTTGGTCTTTCAATTTCATTTAATTTTTTTTCTTATATCTCCAAATCTGCAGCACAACTTCACAATTCATTTTTTTATGTACTACGTGTATATGTATGTTGCTGAAGTATTCTCTTACTTTTATATCTCTTTCCACACTTTGCGCAGGTTAAGAGACGTTCCGGTTTCTGACCGGTTCTGACTAAGTTCTTCTAAGCCTCCTCCTGCAGGTGTATAAACTGTTTTCTTGGCACCACTTGTACTACTTTCAGGTATTATGTTTTTCAGTAAAGCAGAATTCCCTCAACGGGAATCCTTATCAATTCCCTGTTGTACCAGCAACGAAAAAATAAGATTCAAACAAAGAAAAATATCTTTATCAAAAAATTTTTCTTTCTACTTACCAACAGGTGTCCGTTACAAACTAAAATTTAATTTTGCCTGCTTGACAACTCCTTAATAATTATATTTCCTCTATGGTTTGTTCCAATCTGTCGGTTCAAATTTTAAAAGAATAAGGAAATACGTATATTTATTTGACAAAAAATTTCCTGTCATAATTTATTTAGAGCACTTTTTCATTGGCTTTTTTGAAATTTTGTTTTTTTGGCAAAGTTTAATTCGTTAAAAATGTGTTGAAAATAACAGAATTATTAGCTTAAAAAATTGTATACAAAAATTAATTTTATTTTTTAATAAATTCATAATTAAAAAAAATGTTTTATAAACACTTAATTATATTGTATGGCATGTAGTAAAAATTTATATTTGGCAATTCTGGTGTATTTATTGAAGCATAACTGAAATTTTTGTAATTTATAATAATAATGTGCCAAATGCAAACTAATTAAGAATTAGCCTATATATTAAATTTTTAGAATTTCGGAATTTTCATATATAATTTTTAAATTTAGTTAGTAAAAAGAAAGAAAGATTTCATTATAATAAATTATATTAAGCTCATGACAAGCTACATTAATTAATTCCTTGCATTCGAATGGAATCTATAAAAAGTAAAATTAATTAATTCAAACTTTTTATATGCTATGCTATGCCTTCAATATAATTTTAAAAAAATCAAAAGTATTAAATAAATGTAAACGTTAATGTGAACAGCTTTTATTCATAGGTATAAATATAAATTGTATTGCAATCCTTTGAAAAAAAAAGTAATTATACACAAACTGAAAAAATTAAATCAAATAAATATATTAATAATTTTCTTGATTGTTATATTACATCTATTTTGATTAACCAATGAATTTGTTTATGTGTTTCTTTATTTAAGTTTTACATTTATATTATTATATCTGTAGTTTTTCTAATTATTATTTTATTCATTAACATTTTGACTGCTTCTAGATTTAAAAGTCAACATTTTTTGGTTTTAAAAAGTCCATAAGGCTTAGTTATTTATTATTTTCATTTAAATAAAATACTATATAAACTTTTTGACTTTTATTTAAGAACTAAGAAATGTAATAATTTTTTGATCCACTTTTTGTATAAAAAAACTGATTTTTTGACTATCGAAGCTATATAGAAATTTTTATTTGCTTTTAGTGTTTTGGTTTGCTTGAAGTTTGGTTTGAAAGATTCTGAAAATGCTTATTTTTGAGTTTAAATATTTGAAGTTTGCAGGTTATTATATCGAAAAATAAGCAAAAAGTGGAATTTCATGGAGAAATCTAAGAATTTAAAATTCAAAAAATTATTCCCAAGTCCCAATTCAATTGTTTAATATTTATATTTTTATATATTTATGTATTTTTATAATATTGAGATTTAAAAAAAGATTAATCTTTTAGTGTAAAACTTACATATGGCAAGTTTGGCTTTAGTGTCAGATTTCGGCGGGTAATTTTTTCCGTTTGTTCTTTGTGATGTTTTTACCGTATAAAATTTTATTTAAACTGTGTAAATATCAAGGAAATATAAAAAATAAATTAATATTTTAAAGAATACTGGTTAAACTTTTTATATTGATATAATTAAGTTTTTAGAACTTTTAGCTTTTTCTAAATATTTGTATGTCACATTAAAATCAAAGAGTGACCTTAGAAGTGTTTTTTTTTATCATTAAATGGCTTTTAGAAACTGTAAAATTGTGTTAAAATATTTTATTGTTTGTTTTTTTATTTATTTATTAATATATTGGTCATTAATTCTTCTGGACTGACTTACGAGAAATAACATTTTATGGTGAAATTCGACTTTATTTATCAATGTTTAGTGTTCAGTATCATCGGTGCCTAAAAATTAAAAAGTAACATTCCTCAGTTCTCTTTCACGGAGCAGGATTCTAAATAGTTGACAATATAATATGCATTTTTATATATTATCCTCTCTGCTTTATGGGAAATAAAAGTAAAATAATACTCCTCTAGAAAAAACTTTGGAAAATCCCTTAAAGAATCTAAATTTTGTAGACCATTTTATTAAATCTTAAGGCCGACTATTTGGAAAGAATGGTAGCCACTTTCTTGCAATATTTTTGTTCCATGTTCCAAATTAAACAAAATAACGTGATGTCTTCCTGAGAGTAAAAATAATTCGAATTAAAATTCATCACTCTGGTGGCTGACCTTTTTGGTCATTATCACACGATCCCGACAGATGCTATATTGACGGTAAGAGAGCTGAAAGGTGGTATGCAGTTTGGGAATTTTCAAAAATTGTTCTCATGAGGCAAAAATTTTGTTGCCTCTCGTTTGTCATCCTACCAAAACATATATACGGATTGAAGTGTAGTGAGCTGTATAGTATATCTTTATGGAATATCACTTCCTAAGTTTGAAGAAGGTCGAGCATCGTGTGGAAATGATGTTTCTCTGCTTTGCACTCAGTCTTTTTTTTAATAGTAATACCTAAGTTTGGTGTAGTTCTGTTGTATATTATAACACTCCCAAGTTTCAGATGAAAATATTTTTATCTATAGATAAAATTTTGCTGAATAATAATGCATATAAATTCGATATTATTTAACAAGAAAAATTTTTTACGGGACCAAATGAAATATTGATCAAATTCAAAGAAATCGTGCAAGTTTGTTTTTTCTTTTTTTATGAGAAGAACAGTAATTATAATTAATTGAAACAATTAATTTTCATCATATTTAAGTATTATAATTATATTCGATTACATTATATATATAAAAATATCGTAGTTTTTAAGTTTTCACTTTAAGTTTGAACATTTCGGTTAATTTATATATACATCATATTTTTTCTAAAATTTCTCTTTCAGCTTTATTTTCTAAATTGAATTTTCTTATTTTATATCGATTAGGATCATA
Source organism: Acrocera orbiculus (assembly GCA_947359355.1). NCBI lineage: Eukaryota > Metazoa > Arthropoda > Insecta > Diptera > Acroceridae > Acrocera > Acrocera orbiculus. The sequence goes on from OX375757.1 coordinate 9,607,371, forward strand.
ACCGTATAAAAATATCGAACATATCACAAGTAATGCTCCACAAGTAAATTGAAAAGTTAAATTAAAATTAAAAATATAAATTGATGCTATACAAGATATTATTATAGCTAAAGAAGTAGCAAAACCCTTTAAGATGTTGTCAGCATATTTTATAACAACAGCAACTATTAAGCCACCTCCGGCTTGTAATAATATTAAATACAATATGAAAGCATCATAACCAAAAAAAAATCCTTGATTTTTTATTTGAATTCCATCATTTATAAAACAAGTTATTAAACCAAATGGTAAACTTAGTAAACTTAATTGAACATTTCTTATCCAAACCGATATATCAGCACCTTTTAATATTTTTTCAAAATATATTCCAGCTAACCCAGATAAAAAGCATGCACCAAGTGCTGCACAGAATCCAAGGACACGATTCTGTTTTTGACCATTTGTATATGAATTATTATTATCATCTGTTTGTGCAAGCTGAACTAAAACAATACCAATTACAAGTAGTAACAATGAACCCCATTGTGTTACAAAAAGTTTACGACGCAATATTAATACTGCAAACAATGCCGTTGTTAAAATTTTTAATTGATATGTAACTTGGTAAGTAGCAGCATCTAAATGTGAGGCTGATAAATATAATAAGTTATTTTGAATTATATAAATAAAAGATGGTACACACACTTTAAATGTGTCAATTGGATTTTTGATTATAGTTCGATGTAAAGCTAAATAAAGATTTGTAAAAGTTTGTCCTTCTTCATTGTAGACAAGCAATATACACGTTACCAATTTGACAACTTCTGACATTAAAACCGCTGAAAAAATAGATAGTCTTATGTTAGTAAATCAGCAGAAAATGTATAAATAATTCAATTTTTTGTACACACTAATTACAACCTTAATATTTTTAAAGTTAATTACAAAATAATTTGCATACAACCTGTTGAACTTATAAAAATTTCCCCTGGCCTTGTTCTCGCATATCTCATGCTTAATCCTAAAATTGCATTTTGTAAAGTTAAAGTGATAAGGCTGATATATTTTAGGGCATTACTGGATTCTAAAATAAGAATATTTAGTAAGCTAGATGATAAAGTAGCTGTTAATTACTCGTATTCATTTTGATTCCAGGAATAAATCAAATTTGAAAATGAAACCGGTGACGAGTTCGCCATGAAGCTAACACGTAAACAAAATATGACATTTCAAGTAAACAAGTTTGAAAACTAATTTCGAAGAGTGGGTTCAGTGGTTTGTTTCATCAACATGCAATTGTGCCTGTTAAACATTTAAAAGATTTTTTTCAAATATATTTGACGGTAACTCATGAGACAATTTCAAAATTTTCTGTACATGTAGGTTTTCACATCAATTAGTTATTTGTAATATATTTTAAAAATGAGCCTAGTGTCAAAAGTGTATAGATTTTATAAAGGAAAAATAATTTTATAACTGATTATAAAAATTTAACTCTAATTCATAATTAAAACGACACTGAACACTGAAAAAAACTTTATTATGGCTTTCGCCCAGCTGATTTATAAATGTCAAAACAAAACTTGCTTTCGGTGTATTGGTAAATCCACCTGTGAGTCAACCATGCTTTCTGCCTCAAAATTATAGCTTCGAAAATTCCGAATTTTCTCCTCACCTGGGTGTCTCGCTAGCCTAAAAAGTAAAATTAGGCTGTCTCATGAGGTACCGTCAAATATAGCTGTTTGTAAATCTTGGAAATTTGTATTTAATTGTATATTAAGAAAACATTTTTAACTATAATACCTTAAAATAATTATAGTTTTAATTTAAAAAATATATCGTATATTTTAATAAATTTTATTATTTCAACGCAAAATAACAAGAAATTGGTTAAGTATTCAAATTTTAAAATATTCTTTTGGTTTATTAGTGTTTTACCAAATATTTGCGATGTGCCTTTTTAGTCCGAATGTTCGGAATTTTTCCTTTGCATGTTACCTCTCTGGCCTTAAACCAACTGTTGGTGTGCTTTCCTCTAAATGTAAACAGGTCCGTTTAGCACTGTTTCGAAGTATGCTAAAAATTCTTAAGCATTCTTAAGTGGGAATGGAAGCCTATTGGGTAAATAAAAAATAATAAAATTCTAATAACACGAGTAAATTTCTAAGAAACTTTCATAAGGGAATAGAACGGCCCCAAATGGTTAACAAATTTCTTGGAGTGCGATGATAAATTCTTCTTTTTTACCACGTGAAATTAATATTATATCTGTATATATATATACATATATATAGCAAAACCCATGCTGAAAAGATCACATGCAATAACATCGTAAATAAAGACCTTCAGGAAAAACATTTTATTTAATAAACTATTATCATTTTCAAAAATCTAAATTTTAAAGCTATTATTTACAGTTTAGATTCTTAAAAATTTAATTCTATATTCTAATTTTCTTTTCTCCGAAGAATTCGGTACACATTCCTTTTCATATATAATTTTATTTACTGGCTTTTGATTCTGACAAGCTGATACTGTTTGAATATTTAGCTCCTTTGGTATACTCCGTTGATTTAAATTATTATATTTTATACCTTCAATTTTTCCAATAAAACAATTCTGCCGAATTACTTTCGTATGTCTTTTTATTATTTTTCCATTCGATTTTTTGATTTCTTCTTTCCTCATTATCTTTGAAAAATTAGACAAAAAAAAATTAAAATAACAATTTCAATTGAATTTTTAAACTTAAAAATAAAAAATATCCTTACTTATTAAAACTCACGCTCACAGAATAAAATTTAAACAGTTGGACTTTTCTGTAAGGATTCTAATAATGTTTTAATATGTTATAAAATTTTAGCATGTCTTTTATACAAGTGAAACCCGAAGGTTTTTGAAAGGAGATGTCAAAAACTGTTATCTTATCTTTGTAGTGAGTCACTGACAAGGTCATCAAATATGAGTCATCCCTTAAGAGAAATTGTGTAAAGATTTGCAGTTGATGTCATAAATTCTGTGAAATATTTCTCTGTTATGTCAGGTCAGCAAATATTAGTTGTTGAAATTATATTGAAAATATGAAACGAAAGATTTATTAGAAAATTATCAATGAACTTTTTAAATTATCTAGAATTAATTTAAATATGATTAAAAAACTTAGTTTTTAAATAGTTATAAATACATAAAAATTTTGTTAGAATCTTAAATTATTGACTGTAAGGCTGTAAGGCTGTGTCAGCTCGGCTGTAAGCCGGCACTCTGCAGGCAGCCTAATTCAACAACGTTAGCGATTAGCTATAACTCTAATCTAATACTCTAATCCAAAAAACCAAGTAACCCAACTTTATTTGTGTTGTTTTTTGTTTTAGCTCCACCATCTCATCCACCATCCACATTTTTGATTAATGATGTGGTTTTTTCAAGTTTTTATTTTAAATTATTTCAATTTTGGGATTGATTAAAAAAAACATCTTAAAAATGTTTAGGGTTAGGGGGCTTGGAATTTGGTTTGGTAACCTAAATGTTTCATAGGACTCCAGAGATCATTTGTATAAATGCCAAACGTGTCGTAAACTCATTAATAGTTTTTAGGCCTCGAAGTCACATTTTCAGAAAGGGATTAAAATAGGTTGTTTAGCTACTTATCTAGTCGCCTAGAAAAATTACCCTCCCATTTATATGTAAAAAAGCTTTCCGTTGTCATTACGACAATCTTGGGGATCAGATATTTATTTTTATTAAGAATATTTTGCTTAGACTTAAAAAATGATAACTTGTACGTTTAATATTAGTAAATATGTAAGGATAAATTTTCATCCTAGCACACCAATTTTCTATTCAGTTTTTCTTGTATTAAGCAGGTTGATTTATTGTTAGTTATGATGCAAAAAACAGTATATCTCTTGGCCAAAAATAAATGTTTCTTTTAAAATAACCGTGTAGTTCCTGCAGTTATATGTTTTTATATATATTTATATATTTACCATTTTTCATCTTCATTCCCAAAATGGTTCACCGATTCCACTGTTCACAATTTTAACGGTAATATGCTTATTGCAATTAGCAACATCTAAAAAGCAAATTAAAATTGTATTTAATTTAGTCTAAATCTAAGGACTTAGTTTAGACATATAACAAATTGTGGAAAAAAAGCTCGAACCATTTCTAATAAAAAAAAAGTTCACTAATTACTTTAACTGTCTTGCAAGCGCACGCCAGGCTAGTTGCAATCGCAAACTTAGCAACTGTGAGATACAATAAAAAAAAAACTATAAAGCTTACTACATTTGAAAACGGTAGATATGTATTGTTAATATTTCAAACGATTTGTAACAAAATTTCTACCTGACGTAATTGTTTGAAAAGTCTTGAAACCACATCTTGCCTTTCATTTCTCAGTTCTTAATAAATAGCAGCAACCGTCCTCGTGTGCGCTAGGCCTGAAAGAGCGTCTGTAGACCGCCAAGAATTAATTCGAAAAATATTCTTAAACTGTAGATAATGCAAAAAAACATACGTGGATAATATTAAATTAGTATGTAAACTGACGTTTCCATTAAATTTGAAGCTCATAGCTTTACCCGACCTGACGATTATTTTAGTATAAAACCTAAACAATATATAATAAATAATTGGAGTAGCAGTATAACTAAAAAAATAATTTTAGGAAACATTCACTCATGGTAAATTCCTATGGAGTGAAAAAGTATTGAAACAGAACAAATTAAGTATTATTAAAACATTTATTTGTTAATTTCGTACAAAAAGTCATTCTTAATAATTAACTCTTATAACTAAATGGCATAGACATTTGGTTTTTTTCACATTTATCATGTATGGTCAACATCACTATGGAACTTTGTAGTTTTGTATTAATCTAATTGCAATTTAATTGCAAATTTAATCACATGATATATAGTATTTTTAATTTTTTAAAACTTGAATTAATTTTTTTTTCCTTTAGATTTTTTGACTACATTTAAATTTGGAAATTTTGATTTCAAGTTTCTTTTTCTATTACTTCTACGAACTTCTGTAATCTTAGACACTTCTGTAATTTTTTCATTTTTTTGTGGTACTAATTCAGGAAATGTTTGTAATTTAATTTCAACTACTTTACGTGTATACGATGAATTTTCAATATATTTTGGTAATGTTATATCTTTTAAAATTTTGGTGCCACTTGATGTTAAAAACTTCACATCATCAGCTTTGATATTAAAATACTTTGTGACTGTTAAAAAAAAAAAAAATAAATAAGAATACAATTAATATCATTTTGTTTTTGTTTTGCTTATTAAAATTATACTTTTTACCTTTTTGCATTAACATATCATATGTTATATTCCGTTTATCACAAAAAATATATTTTGAACGATCTGTATCACTCAGTTTTATAATTGTTTTTGTTGTAGACATATTCCTGTTTAAATATCTACTGATATGATATGAACGGTAGTCAAAAGATGAATAAATAATTTTGTATAAATGTAAGTAGAACTATCCTTTGAAATCCTATTTCTTGAAAACACTATTATTACCTCTTATTATCAGGCAAGAGCAATATGCAAGCCTTCCAATAGGTCAAATTTTTTTTTTATTGTTTTATGACTCTAAAATTTTTGCAATATCCCTTGTACAGTTATAATTCTGTTTACAATATCCAACAAAACAAGAATAGATTAAGAGATTTAAAATTTATAAAATTCTGAAAAAATTTTTAATTTTCCCAAGTATAGGGATCTCTGATATTTTAATTTAATCTCTTATTTTATAAACTTTAAGTATAAATATGATTAGCTTTAACTTTGTTTTCATTGGAAAGCAGGTAGCAAATAATTCTTATGCGTTGTTAACATTTATCATGTGCATCATAATATTTCTGTATATTATTAAATGGCTTTTATAAAATATCCCTGAGTTCAAGTTTCAGTCTGGCCTACAAAAGTTATAGCCAATGAATTTTTAAACAATTTGATTGTTTTCTTATCAAATTTCATTATATATGCATGTATCTATATATAAATATAGATATATACAAATATAATTAAGTATAAATATATATATACATATATACGTATATAACCAAGTAAATGTATAAAAATATACTTACTGTTCTTCTATAAATCTTTTTAGTTACTAATGTCAAACTAAATGTGAAGTCAATACACTGATCTGGATCTACAGGCAATACTTAAGCTTGAGATTTTTTTGCCTTATTATTTTAATACTATTCGAATATTGTAAACAATAAACAGTGTCGATTGCTGGAATAGATAAAACTCTATTAGTTGTATGATTGAATGTATATATAATTTTGGAGTGATATATTTTGCCAGCACACTTTGGTAGTCGTAGATATATATCTAGAATTTAATTCACATAATTTTAAATGATTTTAAGAAAACTTAAGATTTGCTTAATAAGTGCAATTTTCGATGATATAGCTCTTTTGGAACACCTGTTGAAAGTATTGAACTAGTAACTTTTTTAAAAAAATACTTTTTAAGTATTTTTGCTATAATTTTAAAGTAATTAATTAATTGTTTTTATTTTTTAAATTGTACGTCACAGTTTTAACTTTCCTAAAGGAGATTTTGTATATGTGTTTTTGGAATCATATTCCTTACATTGAAAATCTCAGTCACCACAGTTCACCAGCGAATATTTTTTTACATATACATAAATATGTTATACAACATACGCAAAGCAAATAAATATTTGACGCGAGCAAAAACACAAAAAAATGGTTTCTGTGTTTTTTTCGTTCTAGCTAGCGTTTTTTGTATTCTGCTGGATATATCTTTTCTACTCTAAAACTAAGGAACTGTATTAAAATTAATTAATATTACATATAGCCGGAAAGCTACTTAACTTTTAATTAAAGAAAGAAAATTTGCAAAATCGCATTTTTGTAATGGGGGAAGCCAGCGTGAGAACGTTTCTACATATACTCCAATAGCTTAAAAAAAAGTTCCCAGTCAAAAGGTCCTCTAAAATCCATAAAATTTACGGAATACATAAGTATAACCTCAAGGCTGGAGGTTATTGCCACCTCAAAAGTACATAAATACATTAGCTTAAAAAAAAGTTACCGGCAAAAGGTCCTCTAAAATGCAAAGATTCACCTAATATACATAAGAATACCCTCAATATATATATATATAAATATAAGGATGGGGAAAATCAAGTGACGCACGCCTCTTACACATAATATAACCAGCTGATGGCTCCTTAAAGCTTCTGATTTTCCTCTAAAGATTCCTAGCAGATTATAGCATTTCTTAAAGCATTCAAAAATACTCCATTCAATCTTAACTTTTAGTGTAGAAATTACTTTATTATTACCTATAACTATAATTATTAATTATTTAAGTTTAATTAGTTAAATTTATCAGTTGTTTTGCTTTGTTTGAGTTTTGGTTTGTAACTATGCGTTTTCAATTTTTTCATTATTTTCATTGTGAATCTTATCATGGCTTGTCATTTAAATTATGTTTGCTCTAAAATTTTATGCTAATAAGTAATTATTACTAAAAATTAATTATTTCCTAAAATAAAAATATAAATTCATGACTACACTCTGAATTGAGAAATGTATCGTCACTGATTTACATCTTAAATCATCATAAGCCAACCATCATCATCATCATCAGCCATTGAAATAACTTCTCATTTTTAAATATCCAAAACATTTACTTTACTTTTAGACGGGGAAGTAATTAAAACTTTTAGTTTAGGCTTTCTAGCTCTTAGCTTTTGATCTCTTGTACATCAAACTTTAACGAGCTTAAGTTATTCAATATTATTTTTGAAAAAATATTTAAAAAACTATTTACTCTCGCATCGAGATAGACTTTTTTTTTATTATTGAGTACTTTTTATACAGCAAAAGCACCAAAAGATGATTATATGGGAATTAGTTTCATAGCAGTAAAATTCATAATAACAATAATAATAATAAACATAAAATTTGTATCAGGCCAACAAGAATCTCCAAACTTTGAAAATCAAATTCCAAGTGGTACTGGAAAAATACACATAATTTCGCCAACAACACCAAATTTAGTTGTTGAAAACAAAGTTCAGGATATCCAAACACCATCTGCATCAAACTGTATTATTCCATTTAATACTGGTGGCACTGAACACTACGAGGCAATTTCAACAGTACCATCAACAGTTTATGCAACCTCAAATTTGCAAATTCCGCGGAGAGGATGAAAATTTTCTTTGCAAGTGCCGAAAGCTACGGGAAGAATGAAAAAAAAGCTATTCTTCAATAGCCCCATCTGGTGATATTCCATGTTCCAAGCAAAGTCTCTCCCAAAACCCGAACCCAACTAAACAATAAAATTGTTAAATTACATCATACCACTATTAATGGAATTGATTCAAAATTTAGTTTGATTTTCGCATTGCCCTAATTGTAGCGTAATGATTTCGCTTGGCATTTTAATAACATCAATTATAAATTTTAGTAAAGTAAAGATGTTTTCGTAAAATCAATTAAAATTAAGTTACCAGCTGATAAATTAAGTGGTTCAAGAAATAAATGATGGGTCAAATAGAATAAAATTAACTGTTATAAAATATGTAAAAATTTAAAAGTATGACCGTTAAGACACATACTTAATACAGGGTAACCTTAAATTGTATATATAGACATACCCTAAATATTTTTAAAATAATCAAGCAATAGAATAATACTAGCTTCTTTCAAATTTATATTAATTTCTCGGTAAATCCGTTTATATAAATTTTGCTTTATATTTAAGATATTAGACCTGTTACTGTAAAAGAACTAAGTAAAGAAATAAAAGAAAACATCAATGTAAATAAAGCGCCTGGGTATGACCAAATAACTGGAAAAGTCTTAAAACAACTCCCTAAAAAAGCTATAGTTAAATTAGCACATATCATTAATGCCTCTTTTAGATTGAAGCATGTCCCAAGGATATGGAAAGTAGCCGAAGTTATAATGATTCCAAAGGCTGGAAAACCTCCGAACAAAGTGTCATCTTACCGGCCGATTTCATTACTTCCGGTTATATCGAAGCTTTATGAGAAATTATTATTAAAAAGATTGAAACCTCTCATTGAAATGAAACAATTAATCCCATCACATCAATTTGGATTTAGAAAAAGTAATTCTACAATAGACCAAGTCCATAGAATCACTGATGTTATAGAGAGATCACTGCAAGGTAATAAGATCTGCTCTGCCGTCTTTTTGGACGTAGCGCAAGCATTTGACAAAGTTTGGCATGAAGGACTCAAAACTAAATTAAGAAAAATTCTGCCCAAACAGTATACACAATTATTGGAATCATATATCTCGGATAGAGCTTTTAGAGTAAAACAGGAAGACATTTATTCAGAGTTAAAAGAAATAAATGCTGGGGTGCCACAAGGAAGTGTACTGGGACCAGTCTTATATCTATTGTACACTAGCGATATTCATATAATTGAAAACAACACAGTAGCCACTTTCGCTGATGATACTGCTGTGCTGGCGGTAGGTGAAGATTACGTAAAAGCAGCACACAAGCTACAAACATCCATTAATCAAATTAATGACTGGACTAAATGTTGGCGAATTAAATTAAATGAAAATAAATCTGTTCACATTAATTTCACGAACAGAAAGAGCCAATATATTCCTGTAAATATAGATAGTTCTCAAATACCATATGCAAATACAGCGAAATATTTGGGTATTACTCTAGACGCCAAGCTACGCTGGAAAGCCCATGTAAAGAAAAAAAGAAAGGAACTTGAGATTAAATATAAAAAAATGTATTGGCTCTTGAGCAGGCAGTCCACCCTGTCAATACACAACAAAATACTCTTGTATAACCAAATACTTAAACCCGTATGGACATATGGCATCCAACTGTGGGGATGTGCCAGCAAGAGCAATTTACTAATCATCCAACGATTCCAAAATAAGGTGCTTAGGAGCATTGTTAGGTACTTTAAAAACAGTGATCTACATAGAGATCTTGAAATGGACACTGTTACCCAGACCATAGAAAAATATGCCAAGAGTCATGAGTTGCGGCTTTGCCAACACGTCAACGAAGAAGCAGTTAAGCTTCTTGACAACGCAGATATCATCAGACGGCTAAAGAGGAAAAAACCTCTGGATTTAACAATGAAGACTGCAGTCTTGTAACCATGCACGTTAATATTTTGTGTATCATTTTTTTATATTATTAAGTGGAACTAGTGAGTTCACCTTAGTTTAGTTTTTTTTTAGTAAATTAGGTTAGATTTAATTGCTCATTGATCTTTGAATGATCAGATTGCAATTGGACACTATTTTCTTTATGTGTAATGCAGCATTTCTTCTCAATTAATTAGGAAAAAGTTTATCTGGCTTGATAAACATACAATTTAAATATTTATACCCAAAAAAACTATCTAAAAAGAAATTCGCGATCATTGTTGTTGGTGAAGTTTCATTCATAAAACTGGTTTCCAATAACTTCAGCAAAAATAGAGATAACATTTCAGAACAATGTATAATTAGTCTGTCCGAATTGTATTTTGAAAAATATTTATTGGGCACATTTGAAACATAGCGATAAACTGGGTATAGGTAGTCGTCTTCCCAATAATTACAATCAAATTGCACTTGACTTGATAGTTGTCTGCCTGTGATTGTGATTGCCTACCAGTTATTCCAGTGTAATATTGTAAACCTTATGGATCTGATTTTAAATTTGCGAAATTCGAACTCTCCACACGCAACCCCAACCATCCAATGGGGTTATTCACATTGATGCTTGTAGCATTTCGGAAATGTTCCCCTACAGTTCTCAGTCCACTAAAATATGTGAATATGTGTTGGAAAATATTACAGATTACAGAATGTGTATTAGTAAGATACCAAGCATGAGGCAGAAATATTTTAGGAGCTGTTGTGGTGCTTTTTACAGAAGAGTGTATTATAATTGCTATCTGTTTTTGTAATTTAGTTTAACTAAACGAATACAGATTGTATTATATTCCTTAAAAATAGAATTGCCACCGTTGCATTCATAATTCAAATAAAATATTCATATATAAAATTAATTTTTTCTCTCATTATTAATTTCTTTCCTTTAAAATAAAATCTTTTTAAAAACAGGTCATCTTAGCTGTATTCTTTTACACATTTGTATATAGTTTAATAATATAAGTAATTATAGATTAAAACTAATAACTTACCATATATCTTTAAAGAAATTAAAACAGTGGTAACCCATTATGTGGAAGATAAAAATTTTTAAAATATTGTTTTTTGGTAATTTCAGCTATTTAAAATTTTCTACAGAGCAAAAGATTATAGGCGGATTTCCCAAGACTTCAATTCCGATTTGGTTTTAATTTTTTGAAAGAAGAAATATTTTAAAAATAATTGTGTATAAAAGTGTTTTGTTAAAGATTATATTCTAATATTTTAAAGCTTTGAAGATTTGAAACTTAATTTATTTATATATAACAACTAAAGTTTCTCAAAAGCCATTTGACGAGTTGGAAAAAATAGTGAATAGTCCCCTTTATAGGGGACTATTTATATTATTTGTGAGTAAATATATAATTTAAACATTTGAGAGAGCAATTTGACGATTTGGAAATTTAAGGCTGTGTCTACATTAGCATTTCTGAGAGCGTTTTTATAGTTTTTTCAGTCAAGTTTACACTCAGAAGGATATTGACTGCAATAACTGTTTGACATTTTGGTTGAAAATTTATAATATAAAATTTATGATTTCTAACTTTTTTAATTATATTGAATTGACTTACCGTAAATAATAATCCATTATAAATGTAATAAAATTAGTTGAAAGGTACAAATTATATTTTTTGAAAAAACTTGTAATGCAATTATTGAGTAAAACTGTCCCTCAAAAACGCTATTAAAAATGCTAATCTAATCCTTATCACTTTTTTTTGGACATATTTGTACATTTTAGATCGAAATTTTAAAGTTATTTTTTAGGACAGTTGATATGTCTTCCAAGTTTTTAGGTGCAATATAAAGCTAAATATTTCCTACGGAAATTTTATGAAAATAGGAAGTGTAAGGATGGCAGTAGAGATCAGTAGAATGTCAGTTTATTTTACGTTCAAAGATTTTAAGCTTAGTCCAATGATTCCTTAAATTGATTATTCATATTTCAGGGGAGAAATAATTTATACGTGGTATTGGCTAGCTTGTAAATATTTTTAGTGTGCGGTTTGAATTTAAAATAGTAGGAGATGTTTATTCTTAAGTACCGATATGAATCAATTGGTTTTTGAGCAAAATATCCCTAAATGGCATTTTGGACGCCATCCAAATTTTCAAATTTTTTGAACACTAAGAATATGTTGTAAGGGTCGGAATAAATGGAAATCCAAAGTTGGTGAGTATGGTGGGTCAAGCAGTTCCTCCTACCCTAATTCATTAATTTTGTCCAGTGTGCGCCTTGCACAGTGGGGTCTTGCCTTTTTGTTTTGCAATATGACGCCCTTCCTGTTGACGATAGCCGAATACTTTTCGATTAAAAATTGGTTTACTTAAGGGTGTTTGACAGTTCTTCGATTTTTTGACATAGATTTCCTTCCACTTCTGCCCTTAGTATGTCGTACGTCTAATGTGTTTGATCTTCCTGATCGATAGGAGTCAGAGAGATTAAAATTACTCGATCTGAACTTGGAACACAAAAACTGCAACAGAAAGGTTTAATATTGGTTTCTCTTTGGTTTAAACAAAATCAAAAAACACTATTCGAACGAATGTTTTTTAAAGTACATAAGATATTATGCTGCTTGTTCTGTGATGGATTTTAAAGGTCATTAATAATAGAAATAAAAAATAAATTTAAGAAACTGATGAAATATTTTATTAAGTAGAAAATATACCTAAAATATAAATATTTTTAACTCCTTAACGCAGGGTTTTTTTTAAAGAAAAGCGGCCAAAAAGAAATAATTTTTTTAATGTAAAACAGCACAATTTAGGACACTGTCTTGGTAAAAAAATTAAAAAATACAAAAATAATTAAAATTTTTAAAGCAGCATAAAATACAACACCGCTCGAATTAACTCCAGCGTATAAGGAGTTAAAATTTAAAATTAATTTATTTTATAATTTAGACTAATTCTTAAAATATAATTTTTTGTGATATAAATTTCTGTTAGTAATTTTATTTTGCTAGAGATACAAAACTATTCAAATTATAAGATAAATTTTCAATGATTAATAAATTATAAAATATGTATTGGACAAAAATAAATTACTTGACAAACATATTTTGAAAATGAAACTAAAATTTATTTATATTTTATGTACCAAAAAAGTAATTTTTCATGATGCTCTTAAAACGTCCTTTCTTGAAATATAAGCCATATCGAAACTTAATTCTTATTAGTTTTTCTCAAAGGTTTCTTTGGTTGAAGTTTATTGCAATATTATTTAGAATAAATCGCATTACATCAAAACACAAACTCATACAATTTCCAATTGTTGTGTTTCATAATAAGATGTTTTTTAAAAATTTTGTTTGGCAAAATTTCCTTATTGGGAATTTGAGTTTTCCATTAGTTTGAAAAAAAAGTAAAAGTTTTACTAATTGTAAGTAAATAATTAATTTAAAGTAAACATTTGGATTTTTTATATTAAGATGACCTAATACAATATTCCTCGTTTGTTTCATAATTGAATTTGAGTTTAGATCAAAACCAATAAATTTACATGGCAACAAATAAATAATTTGTGCATCTATTTACATAGAAACTAGATACAATGCTTCCGGGTTCATTAATAACAAAAACAAAATTTATTACAATCAAAAATTTCTGTTATAAAAAACTATACCAAAATGCCATTACTGTCTCTGAAGGTTGATCGGCATAACTTGAAATGCATTCAATATTTATAAAGTATTCGGAAGTAAACATTTTACTCTTGTATTGTAAAAGGGGAAATTCAAAGTCTTACCTCGTGGTCTTTAAGCTCCCCGCTTCTTAAGACATTCACTCGCGTTTCTTTCCAGTGACACCAATGGAAATTGTTGCCGATGGTCTTTGCTAGCTTATAGCAACCATTTTCGATGAAAGTTAAGTTAGTCATTAGCAGTACGTCTTCCGTTTAAGAAAATCTCAATCCTGGATATTCTGGTTTTAACTGAATTTAATTGGAATTTAACGGTTAAAAACAAAAAAAAGTTTTACATAATTATTTTGCACATGTGTCTAAAATATTTTTGCTAGTAATGCAAGAAAAAATTTTTTTTAAATCATTTTGTACTGATTCAGCATAAACTTTTATTTTGGTGAATTTAAAATTTAAAGTGATGATGAGAGTTTTTAAAATATTTTAATTATATTTAAAGTTAAAAATTTTTTTATAGTATGATAAACAGTTATTTCTAAAAGTATTTTATTGTATTTCGTATTTTATGCTATAGGTCAGAGTTCTTTTGTTTTCATTGAGGTAAGTAAGTTTGTAACACCTGTTAAGTTTATGAAGGGATCAAATATTATCACCTGTTAATTAAGTGCTTTAAATTAAAAATATTTAAGAATAGTTTCTAGGTTTAATTTTATTAAACATCTTCAAAAATTGAACGAAGATGATGGAGTTATTATTTATCTGTGCAATTTGTTTGCTCTTATAAGAATCTTTAGTAGTTTTTATAAAAATGAAATACCATTGAGATTTTTACAAAATTCATGAAAATTTCAAAACATGAGATAATTTGATAAATTAAAGTCTGAAAGCTCTTCAACTTAAATATGGGATAAAAGTTTTTTTATTTATCGATCTCGATATTTAATTCAACTCTGTCTTTGGCTGCAATTCCTGATTCAGTTTATAGTGAAGTAGATAATTTTTACATGCCAATTAATAATTCTAATTTCAACAAAATATGCTGGTCATAGATTTGCAATCTACTTTGAAACTCTAATTTTACCAATCTGATTTTATTACTCTACTTTCACTAGTTTATAGCTCTGATTAAGTTAATGGCTTCAATGATTTAAATTTGTGTTCCTGAGCTAACAACATTTATCCGAAATGCTGCAAGTACTCATAGGTTTTAATAACTTTACGATTAGAAGACTATGAAATTCAACCCATAATCCTCAAATTATAGTTAGGTATAAAGACTTTGATAATACAGATTTAGCTAAAGGACTTTGTGTTTACGACACTGCTTTTCGTATTCGCATCCATTAAATCTAACTTGTTTTCTCTGAATTTATAAATAAAAACTTACAAGCTTGTTTTATATATGTTATATTAAATCAGATTTAAAAAATTTAATAGCATGTCTGTCTGCCATATAATCCCAGAAATATTATCTATGAACTTTCAATCACTTTCTTAAGTTCAGTATCTGATTAATCCAAGATTTTCCCTCCATCGCATTACAAACTCATCACTTTAGTTTTTATTATTTTATTCTCAATAATCATTGCTCTAAAATTGATACTCACGTATGATTTGAGAATGAGATCCTGGTTTCACAGTTTGGAAATGATTAATTTTGCTTCTAAAAACTTTATTTTTTTTCCTGATCATTGGCTCTGACTGTAGTTAAATTTGAAACTTGAAATTTCATTTCAACCAAATACTGGTCCCAAGAGGATGCGTGTGTTTTGGGAATATATTCTATTTTGTAAAACTGACTTATTGAGTTAAATCTTAGAAATAATATTTCTAATTTACATTTGCTTTCAAATGTAAATTCTTAAGAGAATCTCCCAATTGTCTTTAATATTCCAATGTGATTTTATGACTCTGTCTTAAGGCTTTATATAAATTTGACGCATTACAGCT
Organism: Acrocera orbiculus; assembly: GCA_947359355.1. Taxonomy (NCBI): domain Eukaryota; kingdom Metazoa; phylum Arthropoda; class Insecta; order Diptera; family Acroceridae; genus Acrocera; species Acrocera orbiculus. The sequence goes on from OX375757.1 coordinate 9,623,171, forward strand.
CACATCTAACAAAAACTTTTGTTAAAATAATTCAAATAATACATTAATTTTATAAGGAATATTCCATCATAAGTAAAGAAGAATACATTTAAGATTTCATTGTGAAATTTGTGTCATTTCATAATTACTTTTGAATTAATAGACTTTAGTTGTTCAGATCGTTAGACCAAAAAATTAAATTTTTAATTTAAATTCATGAAAAATGCAAATATCTTCCAAAATTGGCTGTTTAACAGTTACAGATTTCAAATGAAATTTTTTAATGGAATGTGGCCTCGTTGAATAGTAAAAATTGGCATGTTTGAATTGCAACTGATACCACCGTTGAAATTATATTAAAAAATATTTTAATTCAGCTAAATTATGTTGATTGATAAATCAGTAAAAATTTAGTCCGAGTATTCTGAGTTTTTCATACTTTTTGGTTAAAATTCAGCCAGTTGGTAGTTTGCGGTTTAATTTAAATAAGCCGAATTGTTGGCAAACGAAGCCTTACACGTTCAATAAGCCAAGCATGTAATAATCATTCAAGTTTTATTTTTTAAATTATTCAAACACAAAAACAAATAATTGGTATTGAATATTATAGTTAGGATTAAAGAATAAAAGCTCATATAGAAATTTGCATACAAAAATATTTGAGTTCCTGGCTTAAATTTAAAAGTCAATAATTTACAAATGATTTTATTTGGTGCTAATTTTTTGTTGTTTTAAATATACACAAATTTGTAAGGTTTTTGGAACTTCATAGAATAATTAAAAAATAATGCGTCAATTAAAACTGTTATTCTCTAAAAGAAAATTGAATATGTGATAAAAAGCTCTGAAAGAGCTTTTTATTTTACGAAGTATCATAAATATGCTAACAAGTCTTTATCAAGCGTTTTAGTATTTTAATCGGTTAATTCATCAATCTATTCTCAAAATCGTGACTGGTATTTAAGATAATTCAATATCAAAATAAAAAATGTACTCAAAGTTTTAAATTAGACAAAATATTGGATTGTTGTTTTGCTTTACAATACCTTGGAAATATTATTCCCTTTCATTAAAATTGGACCATGAAATTCTTAAATACATTTATGAGAGTACCTTGAATTATCAATTGTGTAATTTCAATTTATTCAAGTATCTAATAATTGTCTAATAAAAAATCAATTCCTTGTTTTTAAGAAGAAATCAAAATCTTAAGCCCTTAGAATATTAATCTAAATATATTCTTTAAAATATATAATTTTTTGCTATCTAAAATTTTATCTTTTTTCAGGTGTTCTATGAATGCTCTCAAATGTTTATATTTATTATGTTTTCAAAAACTTAAAAATTACCTTGCTTTTTGTTTTGAGCCTTTTTGATGGTCAAAATCTGTGATACACTATATTAATGAAACTTTCTTTTTTGTTTCCGGTAGTAAAACTTTCTTTTGTTTCCTATAAAATATGATCTGCCATAATTTTCTTTGATTTATATTTTAATGATAGCACTGTCAAATGAAAAAAAGGCGTTGAATTCAATGAAAAATTGAGCATTAATATTTCGATTTTGAAAATTGACATCTAAACTGTAAGTTTGACTTTGTGTTTTTTATATGGATCTATTTTATTTCAATGAATTGTTTATTTGTTAAATTTATAGGTTTTAGCATTAGTCGATTTATAGTTAAAAGGCAAGGCCAATTATTAAAATTTCCATAAATATAGATAAATAAAATTTCAAAATTTTATCAACATATTTTTAAATTTAGTTTATGGAAATAAGCTTAAAATATATTATAATTTTCAGAAAGATTGTTATGATATTTTGCAAAAAGAATTCAAAAGTTTTCATTCATTGAAGATATTTTGTAATTAGAAACCATTTTTCATGACAAAAAAAAATAGGCGTAATAAGCAAGGATCTTACTATTAATTGTTTAAGATAGTAATATTTTAATTTATTTTATTTTGTTACTTTTTACATCCTTGAGAAAAGAATTTTAAAATAATGTTTAGTAAACATTTTTATGTTAGCTTAAAATTTATTCAACTTAATGGTTAATTCCTAACTGGAACTTATCCTTTTTATTACCAAATATGAAAGTAAACTTATGCCACTTGGTGCCAAATCTGCAAAATAGGCATGTTACCAATGTTGGAAACTAATGAAAATTGTATTATTACCTAATTAAACTTTCACATAAGCTTTTGAAATAAATAATTTTATCCCATCCCATTGTGGATTATTAATTTAAAGTTAAACCAGGTTAAGAGTATATCAATCCATTACATAGTCTATTTCTTAATTGTGAACATTTAATCTGCCGTCAGTTAATTATAAAGCAAATTGTTACATGTGGTCCTAGAGGAAGCACTTTCAAGGACAAACACTTTCACATTTAGAGCTGTGGACTTTTCTTGAACACAAAAGAATATTATTCATATTTTTCTTGTTTTCATTAAATCAGGACGTTCAAATTGAGGCTGTGGTCAAGCGACTTTTGATTGACACTTGTGCAAATGTAGAACATCCACGACAGAAATTAGCTTGAAATCGTTTACATAAAGACTATGGCCTAAAAAGAATAATTATATTTTAGATTGGGTAATTACTCAGTTGGTATTTTTTAATGTCACTAAAGCTGCTTATGATCATTTTAATATTGTTAAAAACAAGGATGTGAACAAGTAAAAGTTAAGTAATAAATGAAAAACAAACAAATTAAAGCGAAAATTATTTTGCTAAACTAAATTAATGTGAAAAGTGCGAAATTCACAATTCTATTTAGCAAAACTATAAAAAGAAAGTGTTTTTAATTAATTAAATTAACACTAGTTTTTTTTAAACCACAAAATCAGAAGTAAATAAATTAAATTTTCAACATTTCTCTTTGTTTTGTTTATAAGTGTTTTTTTTTTCATTGTTTGTTTATCAAAGAAAATGTCATCGAAAAAGAAAAAGAAAAAAGAAAAAATACTTTTTAATAATTATCGGGTCAGCAGGTGAAGGAGGTAACAAAATAAATACAATTAGAGAAGCACAGCGTGAAAATGCTAGTTAAATATCATGCATATGAGGCTCCCTGAATTATTTGTTACTAAAATCCCCTTTGGGTATCATTTAAATCAGGTTTCTATTCACCTACAAGCTTTTCTAGAAAACCTGTCCAACTAAATCTATAGGTCTCTGACATTTTGCGAAAGTTGTACTATCGTCTTTGGGCCAACTTGCGGTTTCATTTATTTAACTTTTAATGCAAAAATGCTAATCTACAAAGTAAATCCAAAGAAAGTTTTCTACTTCTTTGCTTTGTTTAAATATTTCAATAGTGCTGTTCTTTAAAATGATTATACATAGCTTTCTCTGGTTTTCTTGGCACGAACCATGCTCTGTCCCACTTTCGATGCGAACAAATTATCTTCATCGACCAAGTCATCGTCTGCGTTTGGTGATTAACAGAGAGTAAAAATTTTGTGATCTATTCAAATCGATTGCATTTATCAAAATTTATATTTTAGATTATTAAATAAATATATATAAAGATTATTTGAACTGTTATTCAATTTAAAATTTTGAATGAAAATAATTATTAAAAAAATTTTTGTTTTATTTTTTTCACACTTTAGAAAAAAAGCTTGGATTTAACGTTGTATTAGATTTATGTAGACAATCACTTCTTTTTTTGTTTTTTTTTTTTATCTTTTTTGATTATTAATTCTTTTATATTTTTAATTGATAAAAAAATTATTTATAAAAAACTGTTATATAGAAAAAAATATATTTTTTGTGTGAATAAAAGAAATTCCTAATTATAGATTTGGCTGACAACAAAATTGTCTTTTTGGTAAGATTATAATCTTATCTACTATAGATTAAATTAACGTCATTTTGTTATGTATATTGGCCATCTGAAATAAACTTTATTTTAAAAATTTACCGTTTTAACAGGTATTTAAAATTGAGCGTATATATCTGAAATATTGGCTTCTGGGACAAGATTTTATCTTTGTGAGAAGTGAAAATGAAATATAATTTTTTTATTTTTATTACAATTTGAAGCTTTTATTGTAGGCCGATATGCTTGCAGTCTCTGGCGTCATTTGTATTTATACTTGTCGTGGAATATATTTACCAGTTAAAATTTACCCTCACTTTATGGACATATGTATAATATAAATAATATAAATGTGAAATTATGAGAGTATTTTGGCATTTTTTTGGAGGCTATATTTCAGTTTCATATGAATTGAATGATTAATAAGAACAAATACAAATGTTTTGAAGCTTGCTTGATATTGCTTTTTCGTCACAAATTTACTCCCTTTTTGTTCTCAAATGTCAGCTGTAGTGTAAAATTAATTCACTACGGCAATATTCATATTATTAGTTGGATATGGATGTAATTAAATTTCAAAGAATAATTTTGATCGAAATAAGTTAGTGGTAAATGTTTGATCGTTTACTGGCATCTTTGATGATATCATTTAACTGTGCTCATTTGTTTTAGTAGCAATCTACGGCAATCAATTTAACAAAATGATGCAAAAACTTAAAGGAAAACCCTAAAATCGTGAATTATAGAAAAGATTATCTTCTTAGTCTTATTTAAAAATGAATACTTCAAAAAAAAAGTTTTCTTTAACTATTCTCATTAACCTCTTTAAAGACTTTCCTCTGTGGCTCACTAGTGTGAATGTTATTTATGTTTATATAATTTAAATAAATAGTTTATAATAAGGAAGAAGAGAGAGGAAGGCTGGCACTTCCCAAATATCTGGCATTTAGCAAATCTTGGATAATCTATCGTAAAATTCAACAATTCAAATATGAAATCCTTAATTTGAAATAAATGCAGAAATTCTGGAAATTGTGAAACTAAATTTTATGGAAAATAGAAGGTGTAAATTTCTTCAACTTTTATTTAATTTTAAATTTTTGCATTCAATTGCGAATATATGAGTAGACATTTTCAAAAATTTGTGAGAGATTTAAGGTTGCGAATGCCAATTAAATGATAATAAGTTAATCAAATTAAAAGGAAATATTAACTATAGACAACTTAACACTGAAGTCAGTTTTTCAATCACAGTGATTCATTAGCTTTATATTTGTATTGTTACAATAAAATTCTCTAATAATTTATTTGTCCACATTAATTTACTATATTTCCACACTATGCAATCGGCAATTTTGCCGGCAATATTTCCACACTATGCAATAAGTCGGTATTTTAATGTATATCACTCCTCCCTCCATTCAAAACCATTGCTGTTCATAATAAGTTTGTATCAAATTTTAACATAAAAATATACAAAAGTGCTTCTAATTTGAAGGCATTACCATACTGCGTTAACAACTTTTAAGGTAAATAACTTGGCGTTAAATGACCTTAACTCTTTTTGGTTTTTTATGGAATTATTATTACACCCATGTTACAATTTTACTTACTTTAATGATTCTTGAGTAGTTTTATGTAAATTACATAATTTTAATTACATATGGATTTTAAATTTAGACTTAATGATTTTATAATTATGCATATAATTAAGTTCAATGACTTTTATTTGGTACAGTATTAAATAAGTTAAAATTAAGCCAAATCTGCTTATAAGAAAAATAGAATCAGTTTTCATCTTTTGTAACATTACTTTATATGACATGCATGAGCGAATATATAATTTAAATGTGAAAACCTAACTGATAGTATATGCAAGGGTAATAAATTCAAAACGTACGAGGCCTGTGAAATTACATATGTAGATAGTATTATTACCGGTCCCGAACATTGCAAAGTTTTTGGAAATGGGTAGTTTTATTTGATCAGACATTTCGATGGTGGATATTAGAAGTATTCAAAAGTTAGCCTTTACGCATACCAACTTCGGTCCACGCTGGATGTATATAATTTAAGTCCAGACCAAAATTCATAGAAAGTAAAAAGAATATTTTAATAAAACACTAAAATCGTTTTTGCCGAAATTTTTGCTTATTTACAAAACTTATTGAGAAGCCTTCGGATACCATTTTGGAATTTAATAACAATTTTATTTGAATTATTTTATACATTAGGGGCTTAAAAATGATTCATAAAAATTGAAAAGAACTTTCGGCAGGCAATTTTAATACAAAACTTTGTTCTACATTGCGATTTGGTAGCACTTGCATGATTTTACGAAACGGTTTATATAGTTTTCACTCATTGTACTTAACCGTGGGCAAAAATATTATTAATACAATTAAACCATAGCTTGCATTATATTCTCACCTTTTTTTAATTGTTCACCAATTTGTCTTGTTCTCTCACATTTTAAATTTCACAGAATATTAGACTGAAGAATTCATTTCATTTGCTTTTTAGTTATGGTTCTGTTGGAATATTTTCTCATTGTGTGGTCTAATTTTGATTTTCTTGTGAATTATTTTTGAATTAATAATTGAGAATGATGAAAAGTAGACATAGTTTGTTAAATTTATGATTTGACTACAGTTTGATAGAATTTGTATTATTTTGATGAAAAATTGAAATATTTTTACCTAATTAATTAACCTTCTTGATATTGTGATAATTGAAATTCAGGTGTTTTATAATTTTTTTATGGCTGTTTTTTTTATCAGAAGCCAGTGTTTATTATCTTTATGTTGTTTTTTAATTTATCAGAATTTTCAAAGATTATTTAAGTATAACCTTGGCAAATAGTTTGTCAATAATAATTTGAACAAAGAGAAATTTCCAAGTTTTTATTTTTATTTTTAAAGTAGAAAATTTGAAAATAATCATATCAGAAAAAGCTTTTCTGTGAAGTAAACACAGTGATCTTTTTTCTTTCTTTTTCTATTTCAGTTATTTAATAATTCTTTTATTTTCTTTTCCTAGTACTTCGGCTTAAAGAAAATACACAAGTAACAATTCGAATAGATCTAAGCATATTTAGGATTATATTAATTACTGCATTTTCGAATTTTTTCAGAGGAAAAGTTTAACGACTCAAAGAACCATATTTGGTCATAAAATTAGCGGAACAATCGCTACAATGAAATTATCAAGTTTAATCAACTGAGAAAAGTCTTAAAAAATTTTATGCTAACATGGAAGTAAGCGTACCTATTTTTTTATATCTTTTCTAAAAGTTTTAAATTGTACATATTTAAGTTGTAAATGAATATAATTTTCAATTTAATTCAACACAAAAGGAGCATTTAGTATAAACTTTACAAGTAATATTTGCAAATGACATTCATAAATTATTTCCAAACTAAACGTGAAATAATTTGGTGAAAAATTTCTTTCAACACCAGGCCAAATGTTGCCAATCTTTTGTATTTGGGGAAGCAAAGGATGTTCCAAAATTTTCGCAACATTCTAACAAAATTCTGTAACGCAAAGGTTTTATAGCTTCTCATTCGACATCTTACCAATATATATTTATTGATCTCAAGTATAGATAAACGTTTGCAGAATAATTGATTAATGAAAAACAGCTGTTTTGAAACAATAATTCTTAGTTCTGCCGTATCAAATGTGTGCCAAATTAGCTTAACATTTGTACTGTAAAAAAAGGATACATTTTTTGTACACATTTTTTCTGATTAATCAGACTTAAGAACTTAGCTATTTTATGTTGCCAACAAGTTATAAATTAATTTATTGTTAGACTTAGTTAGTATTTATTTGTCTTCAAAAGTGGTCTTCATTTAAGAAAAATACTTATAAATATATTTATTTATTTATTTTTGTATCAATTTTCTTAAAAATAATAATTTCTCCTCTAGAAAGCAAGCCTGACTCCTAATCTTTTAACCTTAATCAATTTCTAACTAAAATAGATTCTCATTTTTCAAAATTGATTCTGTCATATATTTGGGACTGTTGTCAACATCAAAGTTAGTAAATACATATTTATTTGATTGTGATTATGCAAAAGTAGTTCATCGGTCTTCTTATCCCCTTGCAAAACAAAAACAAATTGTATAATGGATTAAAAGTTTTTCTTGGAATATATTTTATCTAATGTGATGCAAATCATAGATTTGAGACTAGTTTCTATTTGTTTATGCAAGTTACCGTAGTAACCCAAATTCTTCCTAATCTTTGATATTAAGATGACTCTAAGTCGTTGGTATTATCATTTTCCTTTAGTTTGATTTACTTTTGTTTTGTTTTCTCACTTGAAATGTTTCCTTATTTTTGTTTTCATATAATATAAACACTTAACATAAGTAATAGAGCTTCTATTGTTATTAAAAAAAATTGACATTGTTGAAGGCTTTAACTTAGTTCTTTAATGACTTATCCACTAGTTTGTAACTGATGATTTAATACCACTTAAAAAAGACAAAAAACAAGAAAAAGATCTGATGAAAAGTATTTATTTACTATTGAATCTGATTAATTGTTCTATATATTTCTTAGTGATTATCAATAGTATTTTTTCTGATTCTTTAATCTTTGTCGGTAATGTTAATTGGTAAAATATAACAATCGAATAATTTAATGCATCATATTAAGCTAGAATTTTTCCTAATTAATCTTAGAGGTATTTCTATACAAAGAAATCAGAAAGAATTTTTGACTCATTTAGCGGCGCCAATTGTACTGAGAAATATATTTAGGTAGCATTTAGAGAGATAATCGATATAAACTTCAATCAAAACTTTAATTACTAGATGTTTTGATTAGTTCTAAGCTGCTTTAAGTTAAATCAAAACAAACTAAATCTATCTGGTAGGAGTTTTAGGAATAATATGATGAAGTGTTAGAAATAAAAATTATGATACGAAATTAAGATATTATAAAAGAAGCTGGAAAATTGGAACTGGATTCAAAACCTATTACTTAATTAGGTGCCGCTTTTTAGCCGTATTACTTTTCTTCGTAAAATTTTATTAAAAAACCTATCACTAGGCTTGAAGCCCAAAATTCTGTATTACTTTGAGTAAATAAACTTAAAAGTTAAATAATCTTAATAATTTTACTTAACTTTAAAACTAATTTAAAATAACGCCTTCTTTAAAAGGCATGCTTGATATAACTTTACCAATTTCATGAAGGAACTGAGGTTGAGCATGTTTTGTATTAAATTTTTAATGAAATTCAGACTTAGCTGGACTAAAAAATTCTGAAAGAAATTTTCTTTTGATTTAGTATTTGAAAAGAAAAGTTATTAAATAAATATTTCATGTATGAATAATTTTGATCAGCTACTCTTATTGTGGTGACGTTAAATAATATACAAATACCAACTTTTTGGAATCACAAAAAAGAAGCAAAACGTGATAAGCATTTTTAAAAAAATAAGAATATGTCATAATGCTTTTGTTTTTGTTTTGAATATTTTTTTATGTAAAGTTACGAGCAGCCATCAGTCAATTAATAATTTTATTGACAAAAAATGCAGGAATAATATTCATTTTAAACAAAATAAATTGTTTAAATAATATTTCATTTTCGTTGATAAAGGAAGTTTAATTGTTAAGATAATTCTCCTAAAACTTCATAAAAAAATTTGTCGGATATTTTCCGGAAAATACTTCTGTGGAGATTAGATAATTTATATTAAATAGACAGGGTTCAAGTAAAATAGAATTTGAACGAGCTTATTTAATTTTCCTTGCAAATATGCAGGTCATCTGGCCAAGCAAAATAGTGGCTTGCCTGGATTAAGATTTGAAGATCAGATTTTGCAGTTTTATAATTAAATGGCATTATGGCATGACGTTAATTTATAATTATAACTAGGGGCTATTTTTGGGTTGGTTGGACAGGGAAATTTGAACCTTTTGTGAATTTATAATTTCTGCAACAAAATAAAATTTCAGATCCACATTATTTTGTTTTTAAATGTTATATCAAAAATTATTCATTATCTAAATTATTATTATTTTTTTTTTTTCGTCTTTTTATTTAATTAATCAATTCAAACACTTTTGATCGATATTCAAGGTCAATCATATTATTAAAAGTTAATTCTTATGACAATTTTTTGACATTTCCGTCATATTGTCTCATACAGTGTATTACAATAGCTTGTGGGCTTTCTTTTGTATGGGATGCTAATATAGTATATTAGACGTCTGTTGAGAAAATGTATAACGTGATCTTTCGTGTACACGCAGATAGTTTTCAGGGCTTTTTTCTTTCATGTGTGTTCACCTAATGTTAACTCTGTCGGTATCAAAGTTTGCATAATTTCGTTAACTGTGTTATGTATTAGCTTGAGACAATAATCTTTATTTAAAAGTTTTCTATTTTTATTTTTAATAATGACAACAATCATTAAGGGTAAATATTTTTCTAGAACGAACATCATGATTTTAAAATGATTAAAATGAAACAAAAAAATTGTGAGCAAGGGTAAACATATGCTTCATATATGAAATTCATTCAAAAAAATAAAATAGTTACATATTTATGCTAGTGTTGCCCGTAATCCTTAATTTTTAAAATTTTGAATACTAATTAATGCAAAATAAATTATATTTATTTGAAATTTAAATCATAAGCTTAGCTAATGTATCAAAAATACTTAAAAAGAAACTAGTGATTTTTTATAACACAGGAAATTATTTTTACTGGTAAAGTTTTAAGCCTCGGGTGTATAATAAACGAAAAAATACTGTACATTATTTTTCTGAATTTTCCTCAATAAATCATTCAGCTCAAAATATTATTATGTTTTCACAATTATTAAAGTAAAAATTCAAAATTTCGTTAAACTAGCCAATTATCATTATGTTTTCTGGTTAAAAATTAAATTTTAATTTACTTTTTGATTGAAAAATATGCCTCTGGATTTATATTTACAGAAACGACTAATAAAAATTTTCTTTTTTGTCTTATGATATCAAAACATACACTTTGCAATCAAAATAGAAAAAAAGAAAATTTTTTAATAAAACTGAAAATGAGCGAAAGTTTGATTTTTTGGAGAAAAATTAATACTGAAATATTTTATTTGTATTAGTTCTAACTGTTTTTTTTTTAGTAAAATCTTAATTATAAAAAATTTAAAGAATCTTACGCATTTTAATTTATAAACTTTTATATTTCATTGCTTCAAATCGATTTAGCATTTCAAATAAAATTGTTTGAGTTTTTCGTAAAACAACAAGAATGTCTTTTTCCAATTTTATAATAACTTAGATAAAATTCAATGTTAACCTAGTTTACGAAGTAAAAATCTAGAACAAAGAACTCTAATCTTAGCTAATAATTAACTGATGAATAAATTATGAAAATTTTTTATTATAATTTATTTTCTGCTCTATTTAAATAAAAATTTTAATACAAATCTCTCTTTTTGGTAACACAAAGTAAACTAGTAGCTAAATTCAAAACTAATTGTAGTTTTAGAAAGATTAGAAAGTCTATTTGATTAAATTGACTCAAGCATAAAGAGATTTATTGATTTTATATAAAATTGTTGCCAACATTTTTATTTATTTCTCTCATATGCATTGGAAATTGTTTCTTTAAAATTTAAAGTTTAGGATATAACGCAATTATAATACTGAAATATAATTTTTTCGTATATCAGTTATGTCAGTAATTAATTTTCAACTGTATAAAAGCTTTGTATTTAGATTTGAAATTAATTATGGTTCTTGTTCAACAGGTAAATGTTTTAAGATTTGTAAACTTTTTTTGATGTTTAACATGAATAAATCTCACACTGTGCTCGTTATCTTGCAATTTTATCCAAACATTGAACAGATACGTTTAGCCAAGCATCATATATTCAATGACTGTATCATTTTGATTTGTTCTCCTGACACATGTTGCTGTTAAAAGAAAAGCGCTTTGACTCACAAATTAAAACCATTAAACAAAATTTGAAAAAGGAACTGATGTACTTTCAGAGGTTTATATGTAAGAAGATGCATGGATAATTGAATTAAAGCCAGGCATCTGTTTGTAGATTCTAATCGTGATAATTTTGAGAGGGATAGTAAAAATATACAATAAAATTTAAGAAAATGTGTTATTTTTGGGTAATTTTGTATCTTTTGGACAATGTGTATATGTTGACAAAATATATGACGTGAAAATTTTTAAATTTTAGTATAAAAAAAGGCTAAGAAATTTTTTCTGGTATATTTTTTTTCCCTTAAAAATTTCCATGAAATCCCTCCTGTGCTTGTTTTTAATTTTTATTTTTTTTCATTTTTTTTAATTCAAAAAATATTTCTTAAAGGTATTAGAAAAAAATCTTTTTGCGCTTTATTTATTTATTATTTCTTATCTTTGAACCTTTTTGATAGTTAGGGCTTTTGTTAGTAAACTTCTATTTAAATAATTATATCATTAATTTATTAGTTTGTCATTATAATATATATTATATAAACCAAATTTCGATAAAAAAAAGAAGAAATCAAATTTTTGAAAAAAAAGAGAATAAATAATATCCTAAAATATTAGCTGAGGAAACAAAAAATGGTTAGAATATCTCAAAGGTAGTCACTTCAGTCAACACATTTCACTTAACTAATCGTTTGGGTAAACATTTAACTTATAATTATGGTTTTACGCTATAAACAATAAGTTCATTAAAATATTATTTAGTCGTATTAAACCTAAGTTTTCTTTTCTTTAGTAAATACATAGCTAATGGGAGTTAATATGTTTTGTTATTCAATATAAAGGTTTTTTGTTTTTTGTAAATTTTTTTATTAAATTAGGCCGCATTTGGTTATTTTAAGTCACTTAGTAGACCTAATAAAAAATGCTAATAAAGGGAAAGGTTACTAAAAGTATTAATAAAATTGGATAGTCTGTTAATTATACAACAACAAATATAAATATAAAAAACAAAAAAAGAACTGTCAGCCTCGCGCTCATTCTGTCAGATACTTTTGTAATGCATTTTAACTAACTGTTAAAACAATTTTCTGATAAATGTGTGATTTTTGGCTACATAAATTATTTCATGTAACAATTAGTTATGTTTGTTAACAAAAAAGAAAACCAACCAAATAATATTCATTTGTATATGTTGCTAAATTAATTACCATACGTTAAGTTTATTGTTATTGATACGAAGAAAAATATATAAACCGAATGTATTGTAATTCATAGATACCTTTTTTTTTCAACAAAAGCTGGAAAATGATGATTGAATCCATTCATTTGTAGGTAGTAATTGTACAAAATATTGTAGGACTTACTAGATAATTATTTGTTTTTATTTTGAGAAAATAGTTTTAAGTGGGATTCACCTTGAAATTGTTAGATATTATTTGCAATTAACCCACAAAACTTAACACACCTAAATTTATGTCTCAAGTGTAATTGAGTCATCTTTTTCTCAGTATTTATTTATTTGGGCAGATTTCAAATAAACAAAGTAAAAATTAAATTTCATAATTTAAACTTTTTGACAAATATACTTGAAATGAATAATTTCTTAATTCTTTGGATTTTCTTGTCTAAATCTTTTGTTTTCGGACATGTTTTGTAAGTAGTAAGTTTTATTTTCTAATAAAATTTTTAATGTTTGTTTTTTAGATTAAAATTAAAAAATGTGTTTATCGTTTTATCTTTTATGGAAATTAGGAAGTATTAAAAAAACATCATCAGTGAGAATTCGTGTGAATAATTTTAGGGCCAATGTTCATATATTTATTTTATCAATTTAAAAAATTTTTATTCTATAAACTAAATGAACAGAAAGACAGACGTGAATTTAAAATTTATTAAATAAGACCATTTAACAGTTTATACCAAACCCAAAATATTTTATATATAGTTAAAGGGCGTGGTATTCATGTGCATTTCATGTTCATTTTCTTTTTAGCTAATATGTGAGTTGAATTTTTTTGTTAATAAAAATTTATACATTAAAACATAACAATTTATTTTGTTTTAAACTGTATGTGTTTTTTTGTGCTTTCAATTATATACATATATTGTATATTATTTTTTTTTTTAGCTACAATACTCTTTGTTCATCTTATAAAATTACAGACTTCAATTAGTATGACCCCTTTTTTCAAACTAAAAAAATCACGCATACCCTTTGGATAAACATAAATGTATCAAAATAAAAAGAAAAATCAACAAACAAACAAAAAAATTGTAGATTAGGTCAGAATTTGTCTTCAACTAAACCTGACATAAAGTTTAATATATTATACACGGCTAAATGGGTATGGTTAAGTGTAGATTCAGTTACTTTTGCGCGGTTAAGACAGTAAATAGAAAGAATACTGATGTTGACATCATATATACCGGAGGTTATTGGTTTACTTAACAGTTATGACACTACGTAAATTGTTCACAATATATGTGATACTTTTAAACTGATTCAGGTGGTACAGTAAAGAAGATTTATTTATGCCATCTTGAGTGATGTCCGTCTGACAGAATTACAAAATAAGTAGCTAAATGCTTACGTTAAGCAGGTTGAAAACAATTTTAGAGGCAATAACCCAACTAAGAATAGATATACATAAAAAGAGATAAGATAAATATTTAATGTAATTTTTTAATTTGTATTAGTTAAAATATTTAAATTTTGGTTTTTTAAAATTCAACCTTGATATTTAAGAAATTTCTTAATTTCATTTAATTAAATTTCTACCTGGTGAAAAAAGTTTTTTAATGTTTAATTCGAAAAAATACAAAATTATGTACATTATGTCGGAACTACTTTAAAATAATTTGATTAATAGAGTTATAGATCTGACCTTTGAATGGCTAATGATGAACGTGTATTGATTTTATTGAAGTATTTAATGCATTTCTTGTTTCAATTAGCATTTCAAAAAAAAGGCGGTACTAATAAAATGATGACTGTATATAGGTAGTTAAGTTTTGTAACCTTTAAATACCGGTTATAATAGTTTTGCTTAAATGTTGACATGGTTTATCTTCATTTATCTATTATGTAGCTTTTTGTAAGTCAATAAAATTTTCTATTTAAGAAATACTTCTGTAAGTTTTTGCTTCCTGTTAATGGTAATGCATCTATTTATTAATAGTTTCAGGCTACTGGTTCAGTAGAAAAAGTAATAGTCGGTCACTAATGAGTGGCTATTTTCCCGGGAAAAACTGAATAAAAGTTTTTCTAGGATGGCCACAAAAATCAACATTTTGGCTACTTTTTGCATTCTGTATTGAATCATTTTTACTTTTGTCTTTTCTGTCGTCAGCACATATGAATTAATATTATATAAATTCATAGTTTGTATGAGAGATATCAAAAAAATAGTTAATTAAATGCATTAAAAACAAAAAGTGAGGCTTAAAAATACAAATATTTTTTCAATATATTTAAAATGAATTATTTTTTGTCTACGAAATTAGAGAAACTCTTATGGCAAAAAGGCTTTCAGTATTATTAAATATATCTATTTTGGGTCACAGTGCGTTTAGTTTGGAAAACTAAGACAAAATTATTAACTACAACTTTTGTTATTCTAAGTTCCTTAAATTATTAACATGGGCACGGGAGCATGGTCTTTACATAAACATAAATTAGTATATGATTTTTCCTTTTGATTAACTATGCGGTTTTCCTTGCGTTCATGATATCAATCACCCGCAATCTGTGGAAAATTTAATTAATTTTATTTTATTATTAAGCTGCTTATAGATTTAAGTAAAAGCTTAAGAGTTTTATTAAAAAAAAGCAGAAAAATAAAAGGTGAAAATCATTTCTTTAACCAATGAAGCAACTGAGCATTTGTCTGAGAATTTAAACGATCACCTACGTGCAGTTGCTTCCATGATTTTGATAATAATTGCCTGTCCCGCGCTTCTAGGTGATTGAGATATTGAACTTAGAGTTTGACTGTTATGCTTGGTGGGTATGATTTTTAATCATTTGATTCGGTAGGGCTTGACATAGTTTGAGAAATCTAAAAACCATAGATTTCAAAAGTTTTCAATAGATTTAAAAGTGTTTAATTGTACAAAATTGTACTATATATATAATTTCACAGTGGTTACTGTTTATTATCTAGCTAATATAAAATATATGATTATAATAGGCCTAAAACATGCCAATACTATTCGTTTTATTACTTTTATTATATAGTCCTCTGATCGGAAGTAACACGTTGTTAAACATAATTACTTGAAGTTAACACGAGACTCTAGCATGTTACAATTCGTGTTATAATTTAAAAAGACGTTTCCTGGTAGGCAGATGATCAGTAGGCAGCATTGCTATTGCTGGTTTATATTATTAGAAAGAAATATTAATTCTTGGTACATGAAACTTTCACCAGATCCATCGAATGTGAAAAATTATTCATTCAGACAATTTGTTTTAATAATTTAAAAATGCGAAAATTTTAATTTTTTTCTATGATTATAAAATAATTTACTCTCATAAGTGTATAATTTGTGTTTTAGCTATTTTTTTACGTTAGAAATTGATTCAAAGTTGCGTAATTTTTTTTATAATCCATTGGATATGCTACATGCCAATCTAATGCTGAAATAATTAGAAGATTTTGTAATCTTTCAAATGTTATTGGTAACAATTAATGCCTAGGGTTTTTTTGTCACGAGAGAGCCAACACGATTTTTTTAGTAACAATGAAAACAGAGGGCAGAAGAAATCGAAATATATTGACATTAATTTAATTAAAAATTTTTATTGTGAATTATTGGGTATGGAAAAAAAAAGTACTACACAATTTGAAGAGAATATTGTCTCTTTAACATTGAATCGAATGAATTTTTTTATGAAAGTAGTTTATTTTAGAAAAATTATTCTTATTATCTTAAGAGCTCGGAATGTTTGTATTTTTAAACTTTTAGGATTCACCAAATAAATTAAAGTCAGAGAAAACAAAATACGTCTTCTTGCAGTCTGAACTGTTTAATTGTTTCTAAATTGTTTAATCTTTTGTTAAGTAGGTGGTAAAATAATAGTTTCCGTGCATACTACAAAAATTTATTTGTAGTATTTTTTCTGTAACCAATAAATCTAATTTAATTTCATTATAAAATTCAAATATGATTACTTAATACAGCCAAAGATAATGCAAAACTATCATATGTAAATGAATGTCATGTCAATTAGCTTTTTTGCTACATGACCTTCTTTGGTTGACTTTTGAGGTCATAATAACAATTTCTCCTTTTTTCAATAAGTGTTAGTTTTTGATTCATCCGCTTTACTTTAAAAAATTTAAAATTTTTTTAATATAGATTTAAAAAAGTTTTTAAATAGATTTAAAAAGAAAATAACAGTAGCTAGAATATACAATCTAAAATTTTAGATTATTGCTTTTTTTATTACTTGTTTTGTTATAAATCAGCCTAAAACTTCATTGAAGTATATTAACAAAAGTTTGTTGGTTTTTGTTGTTCTTTTTTCTTGGCAATATAAATTTTGATTGATATCTATTAACAATTAAATTTGATATTTAGTAATTTTATATAGAGACTTTTTTTTACGGTTCAGTGATTGGGTTCTAAGTCTATGGAAAAACCTTTTTTGTGGTGTCATTTAGATATAAAGAAAAATCACAGTACCTGAACGATGATTACATTAAGTGTAATTAAATTTTTAAGGTCTACCACCTGGAGTATTGGATTTTAATGTAATAACAATTTTAATTTTGATTTTTAATTTTAATGAAAAATTTAAGGACAAGTACAGTTAAAAGACAAGATTTAAATTTAGACGATTGCCATAGTGAGTGAACCTTAGATTAAAAAAAACACATTTTTTTTGTCTTTGTTTGATTTAAATTGTCTGATTATTTTTTCCATAATCTTCTGGATGCACTGTATGAAAGGTTTTATTTTTAAGTAGGATTTGATGTAGTTTGAGAGTAAAAAATATATTAAAACTGTTGTATTGTTACGTGGCCATTTTTATACCATTTCATGTGCATACATTGAATTGGAAAATAGAATTATGTAAAAAAAAACTAATCAGCCATTAATTTTTTATCTTAAGGACCACTCACATCAAAACGTTTTACATCTAAAAATTTCTTGAAGCTGGGTGCTGTCCTTTTATCCATTTTTAAATCAAGTGCTTGTTTCTAAAGAAATTATTCCCTTTTAAATAATAAAGAAAGAAAAAACAACCTCGTTCTCAAGAAGCTTCGGAGTGATTCTCTCAAAAAATTATAGCTGTGAGTCTTGGTTATCCTAAACGTTTTTTGCAGACACTGCAGCAGCAACCGATAAATTTACCTTTTATTTGCAAAAAGCACGCTCTAACAAGTTCTGATTGGAAAGTTTTGTTTTTTTATTATTTTCATTGTTTATTTTTGTTAATTTTTGTTAGTTATTTATGTTTAAAGAAAAAATTTTAAACTGAAGGATGAAATTCTACATTTTTACAAAATTTCATTCTCTATTATATGTTAATTTATGTAGAATATATCAAACCTCCGTTATTCATAACATAATTAAATCAAAAAAAAAAAAAAAAAATTAAAAAATCTGCAAAAAAGTTAATTTTTTTCTTGATTATGTTATGACAGCATATTGTTCTCAAATTTCAAAGATACTCGTATCTTAAATGTAAAGCCCTTAAGTGAAATGTATGTCAGTGATGTTAATCTTGATGACCTTAACGAGAGTAGAAAGGAATACCTGCAATGTGTGTACAATATTTGCGAAATTTTTCAACATTGTAGTTAGTTTACTGTTTTGGGTATTAAGGAAAAATTTTTTTTTGAATATATTGACACAAATTACTGCTAAAGATTTTAGTACTATAATGGTTAAAGATTAATTACATCTTTGAAAGATGTTTTGTTTGGTGTGTCAAAATATTTTTAGTATTTTACACTTATAATAGACTTACATATATATATAATATATATAATCCTTAAAGTTTTTATTTAAGCTTTTAGCAATGGGAAAGTTTTTTTTTTTTTTAAAGTCGTGATCTAATTGGAACATAGCTCTGGGCACAACTTAATTTATATTATGAAATAAATATTAACATAAAGACCCTTCCTCACGATTTTTAAATATTCATAACATTTATTTTCAGCTCACAATTTAATCAATTTTAATTAGTTGCTAAAGCTAAATTGTAGAATATTTTTGAAATTTTCGCATTTTTTATTTCGAGCTTATGACTTTTATAAATGCTATCAAATTAGCGTTTAAAGTTTTCCATCCATAAATCATATTACATAATATTTAACCCATTGTTAAGTTTTTAAGTCCTTATTGCAATAATCTTTGCATTTTTTAATTCCTTTCGGCAATTAATAAAACATTCAGATTGTGCCAATATCAAAATAGTATTAATACTACTTATATTAGTGTAGCTTCGCTGAAATTTTCGTAGAAAATATGCGATGGTGGTATTAATACTACGTTATTGGCGTTTTGGTAAGTGATTTATTGATGTTAGATTACCTTATTATATAGTGAAAATACTTAGTTTAAGAAAGTAATTTTAAATTAAAATATGGGCGTATACGCCGTGAAGTTTATTTTTAAGTTCTGCGTTGAGTGTCAGTGAAAGAATGTCGCTGGTATGAATAATTCACGTAAATTTCACAAACTTAGACACAATAGATACTTTTTATTATTTAGACTTTCATTTTCTGTGTTTATATATATGAAACGATATCATTAATAGCAGCAGAAAAATATTACTTAAAGGATTTCTTTATAATTGAAACAGAAATTTTGTTCCTTTGAGTAGTAAAATCCTTTAAAGGCAGTCAAGAATAACATTCAAAAAATGTAATTCTTAAAAACCATTCATATTTTTGTTAATTTTTTCGTACTTTACTGGCCTAAAGACTTGAAAATATTTTAAAAGTTGAGTTTTGATAATTTTCTAATAAAATTAAGGAACACTTTTAAGCCAAATGGTTTTTTGTAAGCAAAAAATTTATCAAAGATTGCAGAGTATGTAAAATAATTTGTACTATTCTCTTATGAATTATAAATAACCATAACAACTAGAAGAATCCAAGCTCTTAACATCCTAACTTGAACTTACTTAGTGACGTTTGAGTGCCTGCTACTCTTTGTATAGACATTGTTTTAAAAAATAGGTTAAAAACCTACTGAATCAAAATGTTTGTTACATAAGCAAATTATAATTACAGAAGTAAAGTTTCCAAAACGAAATCAGCAATCTCTAGCATTATGTGCCTTAGCTCGACTTGTAAAATACATCAAATTTTATTCTGTATGATATTCAAAGTGAATTAGTTTCAAGCTTCAAACTCAAATCTATAAAATATATTGAAAAATTGGCACTGCTCATACTGCTCAATAAAATCTGAAACCCCTAATGACCTAGGGATTTATTATATAATTGTAGCTTTTAGTGAACATAAATTTTTTTCTACTAGAACCGTGTTGCTACTGTTCTAGTACTCATAGAGCATTACAATTTCTTAGGACTTTTTAGCAGCTATGTTGACAGTTATAAAAAATTAAACTGACTAAGATGGCCAGTTTTTTGGAACGAAATTCATTTTTATTGATCCTGGAGTAAGTAACCGCTATGACTGAAAAGCTGCTTTTTTCATTGATGTAGTATTCCCGCTTTCCTTACTTTGTTGTTTAAGAACAAGGAACCAAATGAATTAATTACTAATTAAATTTTTTTATTGATTCGTTAACATTTTCTTTTTCAAAATTCGTATTCATTCTCTTTAACTTTCTCAATGTGTATAATTAAAGCAAGACCTGACAATTTCAAAAGATATTTCCACTAAAGATAATTACATATTTTTCTAAAATTCTCAGTTGTCACGACTTTATTTTCACAATTTAGTTTAAAATTTTGAAGCTTCCTCTAAGAGATAAATCATATAACTCCTTTATTTTTGTTTCGATTACAGAATCAAAATCAATATGACTTCAGCAGAGAAGTCAAAAAGTTGCAACAACAATCGAAACAATGGCAGCAAAGGTGCTTGCTGCAAGCATGGTAAAACAACTAACTGGAACACTAAGGTAAGTCAGTCAGTCAGTTAGTAAGTCAACAGGTTGTTGATAGCCGTTATGATTTTAATTTGCATACAATATAATAACATTTCCCTATATATAATATTAAGTTTTCTAATTGCCTAGTTAAAATTTATTGATCTCATTAAGAACGCATTGTTGGATATATTCAACAAGAAAAGCTATTTTGTTTGAATGTTTTTTTTTCGAACACATTTTAAGCGGTCATCTAATTGGATTTTAGAAATTATTAAAAGTGAAAATTTTTGGCGCCCAATGATTTATGATTTTTTTATGGAATAGTAATCAGCTAATTTGTAATGTCCTGGACCTATTTTACGGTGAAATGTTAACTATTATGAGGTCTATATGATATTTCGATTTATTGATGTGAGTATTCACCGTGAATAATTCCTTTCTAATCTATTTTATATACATGTACACAAACTATAAATATATACTTATATATTAATCAAACCACAATATCAAATGAACAATTGGTGAAAAAGAAGGCTAGCTTGGTTTTACCGATCTTTGAAAGGAGGTTTTATATTTCTAAAACCTTAATTGAACGCTTACAACAAGTTGAATTACAAATTTAATTTGACGAATTAGGTAGTATTTTTAAATGGTATTTAATAACAGATAATTGTTTATTTTGAGCTTTTATTTGGCTTTTTTGTAAATTATTCTGAATCAAATATTAAAAAATTTAAATTGATGTTATCATCATGGGTGTTCTTTATGATAATAGGATGTTTTAAAGTTCAATGTTGTTACCTTTAAGTGTGGGAAAATTAGTTAGTCAGGTGGATAATTGTTAAGTTCTACTTGAAAAAAAAAATTACTAATAAAGAAAAAACTATTAATATATATATATGTATTTATAATGTGTACAATGGTTTACATTTATGGCTTGACCTAATTGAAGAATTTGTACAGATTTGGTAATCAGAAACAAAAATATTAATTATTTATGATTAATTGATGTAGAAAAATGAGCAAAATGCTTTTGAATGCAGTGTTTTATTGTTGATAGCTATGGGATGCTTGGGTGCAGTAAATTACCTGTAAAACGTAAGAAAATGCTATTGAAAATCACAAATTAAGACCACACAGCCCATAATTAAAATATAAATAGGTAATCAATAATAAATTGAATAAATTTTTTTCTTGGATTAGGTAAGGTATTAAAAGAATAAAAGTACACAAGCATTAAGTAAGAAAAGTAAATCTGAACAATCTTTTACTTGATTAAATTTCATACAAAACTTAATAATAAATATACATATATGTATTCTGTTTTTGTGCTATAGTTATGTTTATTAAAGTAGAGTTCATATATTTTATTAAAATTTATATTAATTTAATAATACTTAAGCTTATGTGTTGTTAATTAAAATTTGGATTAAGATTTGATTAGAATTCTAAAACTTTTTTGTAGAAATATAAATTTATCTATTAATTTCCTTTTAAAGTGGTAGTTATTTGGTGTTTCTCAGTCTTTTTGCTTTTATAAAGATATATTTTAAAAATTTAATAGGGGCTAGATTTTCTCTCTTTAATAATTATTTTATTTCTTTCTCTGTTAAAGTTGTGATTGTTTTAGAAATAACTCAATTTTTGTGTTTATCGTAATTAAATTTTAAAATGCTTGGGCTTACAATTAGTTTAAAGTTGATATATATTTTTTGGTTATTATGAATTCATCTACGGCTCTAATATGTTTTAAGGAGCAATTTTCTCGCAGCTCTAGTGGCGCAATCGGTAGCGCACGGTACTTATATAGCAGTAGCTGTGAGCCATGCCGGGGTTGTGAGTTCGAGCCTCACCTAGAGCACGTTTTTTTTTTTTATTTTTATTTTTATTTTAAACAAGTTAAAGACTTAAACAGAATTTATTGCATGATTCTCAAATATCTTCTTCTATATAATTAAACGGCAAGCATCTGAATTTTTCCACCTTTTTTCTCGGTTGATATACACCCAAATATGATAAAAATTATATATTTACGTATGCCTTGGCACAAAGATGTACAGAATATCAATTTAGTATATATCTTTTACTTAATTATAAGCAAACATATGAAAAATATTTCCTTTAATTTTCCCACTCTACAAAAAGGTTTTATTCCTTACTTAACGAATTCTTACTGAAGGGCTACAGAAAAAGTCTTATAGCAAGAAAATGTTACTAACTTCATTGCTAATCGAAAGCGCAATTTGTATCTTGACTGACATTTAATCATATGTGATTTTATTTACTCTATATTTTCTCTACATTTTCAAGGTTTTACGTTAGAAATATTTTGATATTTAATTTTAGATGTTATACATTAAATAATTACAATTCCTCAGCGCAGATCTTTAACCGGTAGAGTAGAGCAAAATCACGATAGAAGTAAAATTAATCGTAGTCACTGAAAGCCCCCTAATTCCGTTCCGCCACATTTTGAACCCTTAAACCTTGGCGAAATGAATCAGCTTTGTTTATTAATGGGAAGCAAAACATTTTAAATATATATTCACCCTTTGTTGCCCAAAGGGGAAGTATCTTTGCCTCCCTTATCATAAAATTTATACTTCCAAAGTCTTTGTGAAAGTAATATTTCAACTGACTCTGTAGTGAAGATGGACGAAGGAGATAATTAAAAAATCATAAGTCTACAAAGAAAGTAATTTCTAGGAACTCCCATAATAATTTTAGAATGCAGGAAAGTTGCTCTCGAATTTCGAGAGCTGGGCCTAGTTTATTTAAAAATGCCTCAGTTTTTTTAAAATATTTTAAACTTTGAATTTAAACAGACACGGCTTCTAATCAGGTCTTTTTTAAAAGTAAATATTGATTTTAATTTTTGTTCTTTTATTATAATTATTTGTTGATTGTTGTTATATGTACCAACTTTTGTCTTGTTATCTTTAAACTACTAGTAGTTTGATAAGTTTAGTCTTGGTTATTTAATAATTTACGCTGTTGAAAGTATTAGTTATATTTGTATTAGTTTTTTTGTTTGTTATTTTTTAACCTGAACAATATTTGCAGTGAATAAAGGCAGTCAAACCCCTAACCAACTGTTCAATTCAACGTCTGAACGATACTCAAGTAGTTTAATTATATTCATAAGTGCTTTACATTTTAACCCTTTTTCTTTAAAAGAAAAAAACTATACAAAACATTTATTTGTACAAAAATATTTTTATTAAAAAATTTACATGTTATCTAGTTAAAAGCAAAACTATTACTAGCAATGAAGTTAAACTATTTCAAGTAATTTAAGCATCAAAACTTATCTATTTTAACTTTAAGGTTCGTACTGTTTTCTAAAGCTTTGTTTTAATATTTTTAGCTTTTAACAGCAATGTAAATTCTAGTGTGAAAATTATATCTAGTGCTATTAGTAACACATTTCATATTAGTTATCATTCTTTAAAAATTCAATAATTATGGCAATTAAGATAATTTTTTTCGGTAGAAATGAAAAACAGCTTCCATCTATGTTTAGTGTTAAATTTTGATTATTGTAATAGTCACGAACATATTTTATGTAATTGTGGTATGTCTGTAGGTAATAAAAGATACATTTTCTCATCTGTCCAACTTCCATATAGAAAGTCCTACTGTAAATTTCTCATTTGACTAACATTTGTTAATGGTTTTATAACAACTTTTTAGTTTTTTCTTTCTAAAAAACAGTACTCTCATTAACTTTCCCTGACTTCATGTTTAATAGTTATTGATATTATAAAAAATTATATCAATAAAAATTATATGGTTATTAAAGAATGATTATTAGTTCGTCTAATTCTATTAAATTTTTTTTACCTTTGTATATCCCTAATTGACATGAATAACTAAGGTTTAAAAACATGGGAATACTAAACTCCTCTGAATACTAAATCTAAACATATATGTAGACCCGCAGATTACACTAGTCTACAAGTTTTTTTTTTAAAATAAAAAAGTTATAGATTATTAAGTGGGACGAGATTTTTTCATTTTTCAGGTCTGCTACGGACGCTCACAAAATGCAGCCAACTAGTTCAATGAAGTTAACTCATGGAAATTGAAAAATAAATTAAATGTTTAACTATTATGTATTTTTTATAATTTGTATAAATAGAAGTGCGAAATTGTTGTTTAAATACCACAAATTATGCCTTCATGAAATTAAGTAGGTGGAAATGGGTCACTTTTAGGAAAGGTGAAAAAAATCAGTTTTTTTTAAAACTTGATCGCTTGTAACTCTCTCAAATATTTATTGATTTGTACATTTTATACATTAATTAAAAGAAAAAAATAATAGCTTTTTAAAGCCGGCCATTTTTGGTCAATCAAAAATTTATTTCTGAGACCAATAAAAGCAAATACACCCAAAAAACCCGCTCTTCCAGAATATCTCAAAAACGTTTCTTTGAATAAAAAAAAAAATTGTGATTTTCGGATTCAATGGCCTAAAATTACCCTGAATAACATCTTCTTGTTGAGCTTAATTTTTTTTGTAGGCTATTGTTATTAAACTGAAACATATGCCCAGGGCCGATTATGAAAAGAATAAACTTTTGTAAAGCGTGAAAGTGGCTTCGAATTTTTGAAATTACTTTCAACCCTCTTTGTAGTAATTTAGGGTCTCGTGTACTTCGATTTCAGAAGGCGTAAATATACTTTATTACTAATTTTTTGCCCAGTCATATTTGGGTACGTATAAACTTGGATCTAATTTTAAAGTTGAAGTAAGCTGATTTTTGTTATTTATGTCGCCATGAGCTATTATAGTTGCAACTAAATTTTATCATATTGTCTTCCGATAGCTGAAAATTTAAAAAATATTCCACATTACTTAACTAAAAGAAATTTTTTGTTTTATTCATACAATTTGTTTGAGAACGTTTAGATTACTGTCCTAATTCAATGATGAATTTAATGTTCTGCCGAAAGCAATTGACTAAAACGACTACTGATGGCAGTTGATAGTAGTCACCTGAAAAATTAAACACGTAATCATATGTGTATGTATCCAATTGTAAGAATAAATTTCTTTTCAATTCCTAACACTGACATTAAAGCTGAATGAATGAAGCTTTTGTTGTTTTTTGGTTTATTTTCAATTCAAAGTCTTTGAATAAAATTATTGATAATAATACTACCTTGTTTTTTCTGTTTTGTTTATTTTTTTTGCTGTGACTTTTACATGCGCTTTTTACATCCTTTATCTATCTTTATTTGTGTTTTTTAATATCAGGTTTTAAAGAAAACTATGAAATTATCATTTTTCAAATTATTGTACAAATATTATTTTTTCTTAAATCAGTTTTTGTTCCATAGGATAATTAAATAAATATAAATCTTTACTATAAAATATTGAAGGTTTTTTTACAAAAATAATAAAATATATTCTCAAACTACAATGTAAGTTTGTCCTAAATTTAATGGTGATCAATAGTGATCAATACTAATATTGCTTAAGGGTGCTTAGTAGGGTATTTTTTTTATTTTTTATTGATGTACAACATCTTAAGATTATTCTGTGAAAATGTGCCTGCAATTGAAGTAAAATTAATGGAGACATACACTTGCAATTCTTTTATTTTATGTACTTTATAAAATAAAATTCAAACTTTCAAACGCGTTTTTCTCACACTTAGCTATTTCAAAGACGGTGAACTCTGTAACTCAAAATCTACTGAACCGATCCTTTTGAAATTTCTCACACTCTTTCTTTACATAAATTACGAGGAAACGCTGTCGAGTTTTTTTTTTTTTTTTTTTTAAATTTTAACTTATTTTAAAACAACAAAATGTCTGATGTTTTTTATGAAAAATCAGTATTTTGACTTCCGAGCCTTGTAAGAAATCGAAAAATCAATAAAAAAAACTCGACGGCGTTACCTGAGGAAACTTATCAACTAATCAAATCAATTTGGTTTTTTGTTTTCAGTTGACCCAGTAATGAGTTATGATGTTCACCGTGAATCAACTTTTTTTTGAGATGTCTGCGGAGATTCGCTGTCATCGGCTCATTTTTTAACATTTATTAATGAAACTTTCACAGAATATTCTTTAAATATTATATAATTATACTATTACTATAGAAATAAATAAATATTAATTGTATCCTTAGAAAAAATTGTAGAAAATATTCTTATTTTTGGCCGAAATAATCCTACTACCCCCTTAAGGGGCACAACTGGTGTGAAATTTTTGAAATTTCAATTTATTTTTTGTTGCATTTTTCAACAACTTGTACCTTTAAAAGTAACATACTAAAATTTCAAGTGAAAACCTCAAATAGTTTCTGAGTTACATCCTTCTAAATAGCAGCTTCTCTTCTATTAGAAAGGCATCTTACATATCCTTAAAGACCTTTTTCTCAAAACTACATTTTTCAAATAAGACACAGTTTTGGTGCATTTTAATTTTTTTCATAATCCTAGGTCCTAGGTATGGGAAATAACTTCTAGTTTAATGATCTTAAGGGCATTCTGAACTCTTAAGGCCTGAATCACAGCAGCAGTGGGGAAGTGAAGACTCAGGAGTGCATAACTTGCTGAAAAACAAATATTTTTATTTTAAAAATTACATTGTGTTTTTCATTTATGCAACAATATATCTGCCAAATTTCAAAATATTCGGTGCAATAGTTTTTTTTTTAAAAAATTCACAAGTTTCACCTTCTTTTTCAGACTAGTTGTGCCCCTTAAAATGGAAACAATAATATGATAATAAAACTATCTTATTATTTCTTTAATTAACTCATAACTAATAATAAATTAATTAGTTTAAATTTTTGTGTTGAATCTTGTTTAAGAGGTGATTGCTATAATATTTAATTGAACAAAATACACTCACAATCAGAAACTAGTTATAACAGAATATCAAGAAGTCAAGTGTTGGGTGTCACTTTTACTTTACTATCTCGGCATTGGCATTAATTAGAGTATAACCTTCTCAGGTATATAATATTTTAAGTATCTAAGTATTTTTGCCGCTTATTTGTTAAACATTTTCTGGGACTGAGCTTAGAGAAATTAAATTTTTCTTTTAGAACTAAAGGATTTGTGTATTTTTGAATATTTCATCTCTTGTTAGCTCATATAGGTTTAAAATCGTGATAATGTATTATTAATGATTTGATTTGATTTTGAAAAGAAGAAAGCTTGTTTACTTTTTGAGATTAATTAATTTTATAAAAAGACATAGCTTTCAATATGTTATTATACTTTAAATGGTCGCAGTTAATAGCAGCTTGCAGTAAAAGATTTTTTTAAAAGTCTAATGCAATAAACTATATTGGCATTAGAAAACTACCAAAAATTTGGTCTATAAATACCATACAAGATCAAAATTTTATCGCCTGGATTGATTGGACATACCTAAGGTTTTTTTGAGTTGGCATTTCATCTCATATATCGTTAGCAAAAATGAAAAAAAAAGAAAGAATTCACTTTTTTAAAAAAGTAGTTGTGATACCACGTCAAAAAATGTAACTTCATTTTTCAAAATTATTCATTCGAATATAAAATCCTATTCAAAGTCATAAATTCTTACTTGTTAATTGAATGTATAATGTATGTGGATGCCTTACTGAAAGAGAAAATATAAGTCCTCGTAAGTTTGTTAAAGCCTTTTACCATGAAAAATCTTTCATCTTTAGAACACAAAAGTCAAAAAACTTTTGTCACATTTATGAAGAACCTCAAGAAAAGAACTTTAAAATATTTTATTTTGATGATTTTTATCTTTCTTCTTTTTCTCCTAAATCGGAAAATTATTTGCAATTTGTATGTCACATTTTGTTTAGTTTAAGAGATCTAGGATATAATATCAGCAAAAAATTTATTTACTTATGTTTTTGTATGGATTGATTTTGAAAAGTGCTAGGTAGTGCTAAGTTGCCTCACTATATTCAGATGAAAGAAAGATGACAGAAAGGAAAAAGGGATTTTTATATGATTGGAGATTACTGCTGAAATATTTGTCAGGATCTAAAATATAAATTCCCTTCAACCCTTCCCTTCCCGTTTTTGCCCTGACTCAATAACTGAGTACTGAATAGCAGTAGCTCTTTAGATTTAGATGTTTAAGATATCATACATTTTAGTGAATTTAAGTGTTAATCTTAATTATAAATTATAAATTATAAAATTTCTAAATAACTATATTTGACTGTCATTTAAGTGTAATTTATTTACATTTTTTGTAAATGTAGCATTTAAAATCTCGATGAAATACTAAAAGTATTCTTGCTAATTGATATAATTATATGTTATCTCAAAATTAAGATAATAAATTGAATAAAATAAAAAAATTTTTCCCAAGACTTAATACATACTTTGCTTTCACTCATTGTTTCTTGAGATAAAAAAGAATTAATGCTAGCTTTGTTTCTGTCATTAAATTCAGATTGCTCTATTAAAAAATAAATAAAAATGGAAATTAATAACAGGAGTTTTTTATTTTTTCAGATTCCCAGTAACGTAGAAATTCATAAATGTAGTAAACATAAACACAAATCAAATAATGGTCGAAGAGCTGATTCAGTATTATCTACAGATTCAGATATTAGATTTACACGCCGCAAACTAGGAGATAGTCAGAGATGTGGCTGTGCTGTTGTAGCTGGTATTCTTGTTGCATTACTAATAGCATCAGTTTTTGTTTATGTGGGATGTAAGTATCTTTTTAGAAGTTTTTTTTGTAAATCTAGGCTAATATTTGCTGCAAAATAAATAAGAAACTTTTGGAAATAACATTTTCCCTTGGAAACATAAAAAATAACAGGATTGTTGCCTCTAATCATTTATTCAAAATGATATTGAAATAAGCTAAGCCCATCTTTGTTTTTCATTACAGACATCTATCTCAGACCAGATGCACTTCCTGACAAAGTATTTCGTCTTAAGTTTCGTGTAGTAGAAGGAGATATGTGGACTACAGATCTAGCCGACCAAAACTCATTAAGATTTCAACAAAAGGCCCGTGATTATAAGGAACGAATAAATTTATTATTAAGACGTTCAGACCTTAGAGATATTTTTGAAAAAAGTGAAATCTTAGCACTTGATGGGTATACTTTTATATTAATAATATAAATATAACTTAATTTAATTTTAACTAAAAAGGGAAGATGATGAAAGTGATTTAATTGTACATGTCAACTTGATATTTGATCCTTATCGTGGAATTGTTTCAGCTGCTGATTTAATAGCAATATTTTCAGAAGAGTTTCGATTAAGAAATTCAAGATATTTCACAAATTTGACCATTGACTCTGATAGTCTAGTCATAAAAGAAATAACAGGATTTATGGATGATACATTAATAGTTGTATCGTCATCACAAGAAAAAAATCCTGAAATTGAAAAATCAACGGAATCAATTATAAAATCACCTCCAAGAAGATGCGAAGCATTAGGATTAAGCTATTGTAAGACAATTGGATATAATATAACAACATATCCAAATCTTTTAGGACAAAATAGCCTAAAAGAGGTTGAAAATGATCTTATAGCATTCCGTGAACTTGTCGATGCTGAATGTTTTCGGCAAGCATTTGATTTTGTTTGTCGCTTATTGCAGCCACCGTGTGTCCTAAATGAATATTCACAACAAAGTCCTGGGCAAATATGTCGTGAATATTGTCAATCATTTTTCAAAGGATGTGGTGAACGTTTACCATTGAAATTTCAAAAATATTTTGACTGTGAATTATTTCCTGAAGTAACTGGAGCACAATCATGTCGTTCAAAGCCTGGTTGTACTGAAGATTTAATTAACAAAGCACTTTCACCAAGATTATGTGATGGTATTGCTGACTGTCCCGATTTATCGGATGAAATGACTTGTTCTTTTTGTCCAAAAAATTCAATGAATTGTGGAAGGGGACGAGCATGTATTTCAAAACATAGAAGATGTGATGGTAAAATTGATTGTCCAGATGGTTCTGATGAAAAAAATTGCTGTAAGTATTTTTTATTTTTTGTTTTTAAGAATTTAATACAAAAATGTTATTTTTAGTATTATTAGCTCCTACATTATCACAATTGATGACGCCAACACCAATTGTTTCCTATGCACCAAAATTTTATCCTGAAGGATTTATAGCGTTCTTAGAAAAAGGTTTAACTGGAAAACTTTGTGCTGAAGGTTTGGATAAGGAAACTGATAACATTTATAGGCATACTGTGGCTGAATCATTATGTAAATCACTTGGATATGAGTAAAATTAATCAAATATTATTTAAAAGTTTATTTACTTAATAAAAAAAACTCTTTAGATCTGTTAAAATGATTGAAATACGAAATGATACAGAATTAATTAAAGATTTTGTTAGAGTTGTTGATCCTCAGGCACCTGAAATAAAATTTGCTCGTACTTCTTGTCCTCGTAAACAGACATTATATGCTGCATGTGATAACTTACAGTGTGGTGTTCAATCAGTTTTATCCTCAAAACATACAATAGCACTCCCTAAAGTGGCTTCATTGGGTGATTGGCCTTGGTTGGTATCACTTTTTCGTGAAGATACTCATGTTTGTGATGGTACTTTGGTAAATATTAAAAATATTTTTTGTATTATATAAGCTTAAACCATTTATTTTAATTTAATCTTAGATATCAAAAGATTGGGTCCTTACAACAGAATCATGTTTTCAAGGACAACCAAAGGCAACTTGGTTAGCAGTATTTGGTATTGTACGTCTTAATTCAAAATCACCATGGACACAACGTAGACGTATTATAGGATTAGTTAAAAGTCCTGTTGAAGGTTCTACTGCAGCTCTGATTCGATTAGAATCATCTATTGAATTTTCTGATTTTGTAAGACCTATTTGCTTACCAGATGAAATGTCAAAAAGAAAAATAATATTAGAAAATCAACCAAATACAGAATCTTTAGTACAAATTTCTACAGCCCATTCAAATGAAAATATGTATTATAATTTTCAACAAAATTTCACAGCTAAACAAATTAAACCAAAGGAAACGAAAGAATATTTTGTTTCTCCAAATTTAGCAATTTATGATAATAATGAAACTATTAGTGGTATTGATCAGATGAAATATCTTATAGAAGATAGTTCAAAAAATATTCAATTAATGGCTCAAGCAGAAGCTCTCAAGAGTTTATCGGAAAGCTTATCACAAGTTGATGATTATGAAGAATTACCGAAAAATAATACTCCGCAATCACTTATAGTTAATTTAATTAAACCAAAGATATCTGAACATACATGGACCAATTGTAATACATTGGGTTGGTCAAGGCAACGTGGTCATCTTCAACGTGTTCAGCTGAAAATTGGGGAAATGTCATTGTGTGAAAATGTTTCTATAGCAACAGTGAATAGTATGTGTGCAGAAGCTACATATCAAAAGACTGACTGTTCGGTAAGTTGTATAAAGTTGTTATTAATTTTTAATTTGATTATAAAAAACAGTAAATGAGATATCTAGGGATACCTGGTGGGAACAAAGTTCCTTAAGCCCTTTAGCAACCTGCTTTCGTCCAAAAACCAAAAGTAACAAATAACCAAATAAACAAAGAAACCATAATAAGCAACAATTAACAACAACAAGAATTAATTAAAAAATGAAAACAATAATTAATAGAAAACTATTACATTTTTGTTTTAGAATTTCGTTTTAACTTTTTATTTTTTTGTGCTAGGAATTTTGTGTTAAAATTCCTTAAATCCCATTAAAAATTTTGGCCTAGTCTTCATATAAAAACTTGTGATACGGAACCAAAAATATTGAATATACTTTTTATTTTATGAGCCAAGAGGCCTATTAGAACGTAAATCTACATTCTTTTACATATCCTGACCGACGTTTTACGTATAAAAACTTCGGTTTTACGATAAATTTGTCAGTATCATATACATTTTAGGTACTTTCTTAAACTCAAATCAAAAATGATTTTTTCTATTCTTTTATTATTTTTAACTTAAGTTACAATAAACTTAGCAGAGCTGTAAGTTTTCTTGCTGAGGTTGATAATCTATATGTTAATACGCAAGGCGTTTTTTTGCCCTCTCTTTTAAATGTATTTAAACTCAACCGATTTCACTCAAACCAGTTTTATTCGAAAGGTGACGTCGTCAAGAAGTGCGGAATGAATCATTTCAAAATTCACACATGTCACTCGCAAATGAGTGTTGCATGATTTTTCCCATATAAAGTGTATGGGCGAAAAACACAACAATGATGTAAAGGCAAAGTTGAACCGTCGTGCTGTGTGTTAATTATATCTATTCTACGTAGCAGCATAACCGCCGTTCAACAGGTCTACTTTGCCTTTATATTGTTGTTGTTTTTTTCTCTCTTAGGCTCTATTCTGTTAAGGCGTGAATAAGCCGAGCTTGCCATATATTTGTATTGCAAACAAAAACATAAATATATAAACTCGGTATTCTACACTAATACAACACATTTCACTCATCAAACAGAGCGAAACACTATTCAAGCGAATAATGTATATTCCATTTGGTTGTTTTTCGATGTATTGTTGAAATGTCGAATTTCGACTACTGGGCGATAATACACACTTGAAACACTCAATTGCTGCGTTTGTTTGAAGCATTTAAAAGAAAAGCAGCACCCCATGTATGTGCAGATTTGTACATCTGATTCCTATACCCATCCATTTATAGAATGCTGTTTTATTTATAGTAAAGATAAATCCTAATCAAAATATACATTTAACTTAAATCAATCCTTAATTTATTGTTTTCATCTATTTTTTTTAAATCTTTTTATTCTTTTAAAGGATATTTGTAGTCAAGTTCTTAAGTAATGCTAAATAAGACTAAAACTATATGCAAAGAAATGTCTTTTCTAAAAAACTCTTCTTTTATAATATTACTCAAATATATTGCATGTAGGAGGTCGGTAAAATAAAAGCCTTAATAAAATTAGAAAATTATTTATTTCTCATGTGTAAATAAAATATTAGCTTATAAGAATCCATATAAATTAATTGAAATAAATATTTTTATAAATTTGCTCTATTTTAATATATTTTGGTGAGTATTAGGAAAAACTCCCAACAAAACAATTCTGACGTCGAACTGGAGAAGCCTTAATTTTCTTTTGGATGTGTTCATTTTTGATTGTAGGTTTTGTTGATTGTTCCCAAGAATAGGCACATTTGGTTCTTTGAAAACTTTTAGTATCCTTATGTTTTATATATAGAATATCATTTTGCAAAGTTTCATTTTTTAAATAACTTTCTATGAAGTTTTTGTCATATACAAATCCTGAAGAATTACATACTTCTAAGTAATACGGTTTGTCAATATTTAACTTAAACTTGCTTTGAGCTAAAAAGAAAAATTAATTTTAGTTATTTATTTACCTATTTATAACTTTGTTTACATTTCAAATCGAAATTTCACTTTTACATAATATTTCTCGCTTTAGATTGAATTTGTTTCCAAAAATCTAAACAGTGCATTAAAATTACTGAATTATTAAACTCTCATTTTGTATTATTGTAATAGTTTGGCACTTATTAAATTAAAAAGACAAAAATAAATTAATTAAAACTAACAAATGTTCTTTATGAAACGATATATGTACATACACGTATGTATACTAATTTAAAACTAAACTCACCAAAACGAATAAACTCTTCATAATTCAAATTCTTGCTTGTTGTAACATACTTAAGAACCCCGTTGTAAGCTATTTTCATAACAAAAAAATCGGAACACATTAAAATTCAATAAAAAATTCTGTCACACAAGAAGTTAATTCAACGGACTTCGGCGGCTTTTTAGTTAAAAACTTGGAAGGACACCTCTATTTAAACATTTTCAATTCTTCATTTCTTTTGTCGGGCGTGAGGGTCTCAAACATATAATGTATGATGTTCAGGCTAATGTATGATATTCCTGTGTGCATGACGTCACATATCAATTTTGAACATGTTTTGTCTTGCACAGCACAAGCTGCAAACAGAAATTTAAACTTCATATAATTTTCTTTAGTTGATTTGAGGGGAAAACATTCTTGATTTTTTAATTGCTAAATTATAGTAATATTGCATTGTTACATATGTACATACATATGTATGTACATCACATAATATATGTTCAAATGTTATGTTAATTATTTATCACAGAGAGACATAAACTTGTATTCAGGGTGAAGAAATTAATTTCGTAAATTCTTAAGCTTGATCATTAAATTAAGAAATATCAAATCTCTAGCACAACAGATTTTTTAATTATAAATATTTTTAGATATAAAAAATTGTTTTTTTTATATTTGACATTAAATAGGAATTTTTATCGATATTTAATTTACTTTTATTAATTACAGGAAGAAGAATTTGCCGGAAGTCCAGTAGTTTGTCTTATTCCTGAAACAAATCAATGGGCGTTGGTGGGCATTGCTTCATGGAGAATAGCATGTGCTCCTCCGTTCGTAGGAAGGCCTAGAATGTATGATAAAATTTCATCAAATACTGCCTGGATTAGAGATACAATTAACGCAATCTAACTATTGATATTACAAAAAAAAAAAATCAAAAGAACAGTAAAAGTATGTAAAAGTGAAATAAGAGTATGCGTGTGTTTTTAATATTTTTTATAGTTTGGTTGATAGTTGTATAAGTTTAATTTCATGCTTTCTAGAAAGACTCAATTGTTATGCCATTCTTAAATGTTTTTAATAGTTTTTAAATACTTTTGTAATTATTAATTTATTTTTATTTTAAAATTAGTACTGGATATTAGTTAGTTAAAAAATACGTTTAAGTGTTTGATTAGATTTATTATTTTTTTTTATGAAATACAATAAAAACAATGATTGTAATTTAAGCATTCTATGCTCTTTCTGCTTTGAATATTTAACTGGTAGTAAAAAAAGTTCAGCTTTATTTAGTAATATTTATTGAAATCTATGAAATTTGTTGACTGACTATCCACAAATACGTTTATTTGTCCAACAATTTGAATTTTTTTCATATAAAACACGATCACAAATTGAATTTGGCTCAGCATAATAAAAGTCAATTACTTGTGGAACAATCTTAAATGCAACGCTAAAATGAAATATAGTAAAATGCAGATAAATATATTCATATATATATAGTGGGATAATATTACTAAGTTTTAGATTTTTCAAGTTTCAAACCGTTTTTAGCATCCTCCAAAAATTTGTCATGCTTTTTTTTAAGATCATTCCAACATACCACTTTACCAGATTGACAGATATAGCTTCGAATCTTAGCAAAAAGTGGTTCTTGATTCCATAGTTGTTCTACTTCCTCCGGATCAGATAGCTCTGTTATTCCATTTATTCTTATCTAAAAAATATTTAAGTTAGTTGAGTCATATTTAAGAGTAATTGATGCTTTTTATTGTTGGGCAATAACCAAATAATAAATTTATTTAGTTTATTGCTTTATTTCTTGTACTTTTTGGACAATTTTACAAAAAAAAAAAAAAAACAATATCAAATGGTTACTAAGCATACCTGTCTGTGAATAAATGATCCTCCTTTTTCATGAAGAAATAAAAATGTCACTGCTACATTTGGGTTTTGTTTTATATCTTCATATTTTCTGCTATCGGTTTCTGTTACAAAAAGAAATCCATTTTTTGCTAAACCTCGGTATAAAACTGTGCGATTTAGCACGGTATTATCTCTGTTTTGGTGTAATTTTTATCCTTTAAACATTTTTAAATATATAATAATATTTTAATACCTATGTATTGTAGCCAAGTTCATAGTAGGAGGTATTCCTGGATGCGCTGTTTGCCAGTCGGATAAAAAAATTTCAAATAACTTTAAAGGATCATTGGGGATATTTTCAATTTTGGATAATCCTGATTTATAAGACTGAAATAAAAAACTATCAAATTAAATTCATTGAAATTAATCATTTACCATTTTTGCTGTATGCCCAGATGGAGCTTTTGAGTTTAGGAAGTTGACTTTTATAAACACTTTGCTTCTTATGAAATATTATAACAAATGGTTTGTAAGGTCGAGTGTAATTATTGTTATTAATATATTTTTTCTAAAGCCGCTAAAAGTCGTTATATAGAAAAAATGATAGTTCTACTTTATTTTCTTCAAAGCTAGAAAACCAATAAAACGCTATATTCAGGCTGAAAAAGAAAGCCAACAAATTAATTTTGAGTTGTATTTAAAAAAAAATTATTAAATTGCAAAAGATCAATTTAGTTTTTACCCGGAAAGACTTAATAATTATTTTAGAGTTAAGTAAGCAGGCCTTAAGGTTTTGACTATATATTTTTAGAATTCGAAAATAAAGGATTGAAGCTGTACTATTTTCGAAGGTTTTCGAAATCATCTGAGACTATACAAATGTCAAAGTGACAAGAACCATAATTACAAATTTTGTCGAAATTCAAAAATTTTTTGTAAAAATATATATTTTTAAATATGAAAAAAGGATTTTATGATATTTGCAATGGTTTATATAGCAGTGTAGTTCCTATTAATATTTTCTCATTACGAAAAAATATTCAACTTGTATTTGATGGTGTCAATATCAATCAGATTTTAAATATTATATTCTGGATATTCATTGGATATTCTATTGGATTTTTCTTTTATTCTAAAGTATTTCAAGTAAATCGTTATGTTGATTTTTTAGATTAAAATGAAAATTGATTTAATTATGTAGTTTTTTATATGGAGAACAAAAATTAAATACCGAAGAAAACAGTTAGCTAGATCTTTATGGGATTTATCTTTCTTTGGAGCTTCAACTATATTTCTAATTTTATATCATATGTACATGATATCACCTGGTACAGGTAACAAATTTGGACTCTTTTTTCGAAAACATGAAGAATCGATTTTTTATGAAACTCAGCCATCTCAAAGATTTCAACCATATTCGCTACTTATTATAACATTTTATTTACATTCAGCAATGCTAGATTTTAGAGAAAATGATCTTTTTGAAACTACAAAAAAATTAATATATGTTACCAGCCAAGTAGTCATAATAGGTCATAGGTAAGAGTTTTATATTGGTGGTTTTACTTTAATGGTAAAATATTATTCATGATTCATGATTTTGTTGGAAGCTTATTCTATTCTAGGACTAGCTCCCGTTTTTTTATTTATATATATTATACATGTGTTTTTTTAAAAACAAAAGTATGCAGTTTAATTAGAAGTATGTAAGCTATTCGATAAAATATCAAAGAATTTTTAACAAAACTTTTTCTTTTACAAAAATGGATTTCATTTTATTGTAAAACACAAATATGAATCCAAAAATATTTATTTTATTATGAAATAATCCTATATTATTTTTTAATTCTGCAGATTGGAAAATTTATTTATTTTGCTGAGTACAAATTTGGGCATTTATAAAATTTTAAGTGAAATTATATTTTTATTAGCTGCTTCTTCGTCGAAGAGATGTACAAATTTGTACAAAACTTTATTAGCTTTAAAACTAATAATTTGGTAAGATTTATTTTAAAGTATACAATATCTTTTTTTTAATTTCATTAAAAAAATCTTTATAGGTTAAGCTTTTTTTTAAATGTATTTCCATTTCAATATTTAATACCAATTTTTTACGGAAAGGAAGATAATTTACTTCTAAAATTTCTATTATTGTCATGGTACATTATTTGTATTTGGGACTCACCTCCTTTGCACTTCGTTTATCATTATTTCTATCATAGCAACTTATTAGATTGCATCGGTGATGGTTCAGCCTGCAGGTAAGTACAATTTAATATAATAATCAAACATTGCTACTTTTGCTATAAGTATATTTAAAAAATAGTTGCAGATCCCTTCTGAAATTTTTATATATGGACTTGTTAAAGTTTAGTGAATTAAATTTGGCATTTAGTGTCTGATAATACAGTTTGATCATCTAATGATTTATTTTATATATTTGAGAAAAATGACATAAAGCGGATGTTTATGTGTTTTGACTAAATTAGTAACTGATAATACTATACTATACTGAATTTATAATATTATTCCTTTTTATGTCATAAAAAACAAAAAATTTCACAAAAGATCATTATTCTGGATTATTTGGCGTATAAAGATAATAATCAGAGAAGTAAAATACCTAACTATGTTTCCGTGGTACCTTTATTAGTACAAAGCTTAATAATAATATTGATCCCATATTTATCTATTTAAACCTAATAAAATCATTGATAACCAATTAATTCCATATTGAAACTGAAAACAAAGATAAAGACAAAAGAAACATACTTTCTAAAACTATTCGTTTTCAGGTGCATTTTGCTAAAGGACTCTTTAGAACAAAAACATTTTAAAGCATTACGAAAAGCTTATTTAGAAGTGAAATTAGCATATAGAAAAGAAATGAGAAACAACCATTCGTATAAAGATGATTTGTCAACTACATACCAAGCATTAAAATGTTCAAAATAGATTTATTTATTTACGAATTTAATAAAAAATTTGTATATATTATTAGGTGCTCTGACTCTTAAACGGAAACTTAAAAGAATACGTGAAGCAAAATTAGCCTCCACGTCTAACGAAAGTGAATTACTTACACCAACTAAAAGTCCTGATCTGTGATATAATTTTGACTTTATTTGGATGATTTTGGTGATTTTAAGAAACTATAAGACTTGAAAAAAAGGAATGAAATGAGAAGTTATACTGATAGGATATTAGAAAATTGTTATAATAGTAAATTGATTTTTATCATAGAAAAATTGTTTATGACGAAATATTTAAAAATTTTAAACTTTTCGCTAGACTTAAAAATTAGATAATTATGTATTTAGAAAAGTTGTATTGTTGTAAATTGTAAATTTGTTGATAGCGATTGCAATAATATAAATAATTGCATATCATTTGTCTTTCTGTCCTTTTTACAAAAAAATGAATTTTTTCTTACTGTTAAAAACGTAAAAAATATTTCATTTAAACAGAATACAAAATTTGCTTATGTTAAATATGGGATATAATCCCAAGCACTGAGAGTTATTAAAGACTTAGAGGAATATGAAATTAGTAAGTATCAAGCCACAGGTTTGGGAAATTTTCATTAGGTGAAATACTATTGAATATTATAAGTTATG
The DNA here is from genome assembly GCA_947359355.1 of Acrocera orbiculus. Taxonomy (NCBI): domain Eukaryota; kingdom Metazoa; phylum Arthropoda; class Insecta; order Diptera; family Acroceridae; genus Acrocera; species Acrocera orbiculus. The sequence continues at coordinate 9,663,123 of OX375757.1, forward strand.
AAACTGTAAATTCCTTATAAAATTAATTTTCAGTAAAAGTAATAATAAAAGTATGACTTATCGTGTCAACGCCCATTTTAAGGGGTAACAAGACATGAGGCCTCAATATCTGAATTTTGCAAATTATAAAATAAAAATTGCACAAAATATTTGTCAAATGTTAATCTTTGCTATGTTAAAAAGCGTGAAAAAAAATTCTTTTATTATATTTAAAAAATTGCAGAAAATATGCCTTTTTTTGATTACGAAGCTCAACGTAACGCATAACGAAAGAAATCTGATTGTTAAATGAAAATTACTCTATATCGTGCTTGAGTATGCTTGTCAATAAAAAAAAAATAAAATTAGGCCAGATTGTAGAAAATTCCTAGAAGAGCTCGATTTTCTATATATATAAAACTCGAACGTTTTGTGTTTGAAGCCAATGGTCTTCAAAACTACTGCACAGATTTGTTTTGATCTGAAGAAGGTTTACCACGAAGTAAATATTAAAAACTTTAATTACTTTTCCTTAATTTAATTAAAATATAGTGTTTAACACAACTTCTTTTTGTCTCAATTTGACAGGTGAGTGTTACTTCGATTATTTTTATTTTTTTGGCATAATATTTTTGTTTTTTAGAAAGTTGAATGTCAAAATTAATTAAATAAAAAAATTATATAAATTACATTTAACGCTTTTCAGATTATCTTTAAAATATTAACAAGAATTTTGCTAAAGTATTGATATTATACTTGAATGAATTTGCTTGCAATATAATTTAACAGTTGAATTAATTTTGAAGAAATAAAAAATGAAAGAATTTTCAGACTAAGAAGAAAAAGGAACTAAGGAACTATTATTTATCCTTTTGTTTCCCTAAAATGGTAAAGAAAGTACTCTTTTTCAATTAAATAATTGATATAGGGTATAATTACGTAAAACTTATATTATAAAATTTTATTTATAAGTTAGACTATGACATTTTTTTACGCGTAAAACATATATGCAAAATTATTTTATCTCAGCTCCATTTACATTTCTTGTAAACTTTACTGTAAGATGGATTTATATCACTATAGAAAGTCATTCCTAATTTGCCATTACACGTAGCTTCGAGCTACTGTTGTAAAACTACCAAAAATTGGCCTTAAAATCCTCTGTTATAGCTTAGAATATTTTTAGCAATTTCTATGGTTTTTTTTAAATTTTTTCGTTTAATTGATAACTCTCTTGCCAAATAATACAAAATATCTATGGATCTTGAATATATGTATAACGATTCATTAATAATTTTTTCCTTTTGTAAATAACATCCCTAATAGAATATTTTTAGTAAAATATTATTATAGTTAGTTTATTACTGTTATTATAATAAATGCTAATGAATTGATTGCATTGGAAAATTTTAGTAGTGGTTAACAAATTATTAGGGAGTAATTCCATTGAAACTCTATGGTATTCGAAGGCTTCTCCATAGTAAAACTAATAAATAATAAAATATAATAATAATAAAGTAATATAATTTTTTAATGAATTCATTTTTGGTTTACTTATAAGTTACAACTCATTAGCTGGGCCTAAATAGACTTGAAAATACTGTAATATTCTCTCAAAGATTTGATGATTTGAAGATTTTTTATCTAATAAAAAACATACGAAACTAGTGACATAATTAAAAACATATTAGTCCCTTTTAAAGGTAGACACAATCGAACCATATGATATTTGTGAAGATTATTGTTTAGTCATACGACCAAAATTGATTCCGCAAAAATATATAATTTTTAATCATTTACCTTTTTCGTTAGACTATTAATCATTTCGAATGATTATAGAAATTTTGAATAGAAAAACTTTTTGCTATTATATAAAAGAAGATGTTATAAATTATTTAAGTACAAAAAATTGAAAAAAAAGAATCCCATAGAAATGGTAAAATCAGTTGCTATGGAGCTCTAAAAAGGTCTGTAATTGCTAATGACAAAAAATACTTTGTAAGATAGCAAATAAAATCGTGTACTCCTTAAAGATAACAAATAGAATCTTTTCTTTTTTAAATTTTGGTTGGTTGAAAATGGTTAGACTGCTAAGCGTAATTGATTTTAAATTTATTAATTTTACACTTAATTCTGTGGTTTGGTATTTGGTAAAAACTCCTTTTTTCTTATTAGTGATGCCATTAAACATTAATATGTTTGAGAAATTTAATTATTAATCCTATGCTGCCTTTTCTTAATTAATATAAAAAATTTAAAAAGTATCACTGTGGATGAGTTACATTTACAAAAGGAATGAAGTCCATTCACAAATCTATGAAGTTAATTTGCAAAACTTGTATAGACTACTTTGAAAACTCCTGATAAATATTTCCAGAAACAGAAAATGTAGCAATAGTACATACAAAATGTATAAAAAACTGTAAAGGGGCCATTAATTGTTTTTATATGTTTATAATCTAACATTACTCAAGATCTCAAAGATCTTACAAAGTATTTTTTAGAAAAATATTCATAATTGTTTTATTTGATATCAGTTTTTTTTCTACGGATCATAAATAACGGATGACGAGGATGCAAGTCTAAACTGCTCTATGTGTATTTAAAATATGGCTTCTAATAGTGCGTTTTCACTGACCTTAGTACTTAGTATTTAGTACTTTTTTAAAAGTATTTTTATGGGAAATATCTAGTTTATTTCTCAAATAATAGTGCGTTTTCACTGAACTTAGTGCCTAGTACCTACTCAGTAATTATTATTAACATATTTAAAAACTAAGCTAGAGATTTCCAATCAAAATACTTTTAAAAAAGTACTAAATACTAAGTACTAAGGTCAGTGAAAACGCACTATAAGGGAAATTTTACCAGTTCATAAGGAAATAATTTTTAGTATTATTTCAAATAAACTTCTTAGAAATTTAATTTTAAATTTTGATATTTTTATTAAATGCTTTTTAAGATTTTGGAACAAACTATAAATATTTTATTATATCAAAAATATAACTAAATTTATGAATTAAATTATTTTTATGGTTCTAATAAAATTTAAAAGCATAAAAGATCTGAACGCTAATTGAGTTGTATTTTACAATATTCCTATTTTACATAGTTCTTCTTTTGAACTGTAAAAAACCTGGAAAATAGAAAACTTTTCAATTTCCAGCAGTAAATTGTAATCTCTTGTTGCTTTTTTTATATTAAGATACCTCGAAAATTTATAATGCTGCTAACAAAATTTAAATTATTATACTTTGGAAATAAGCACAAAACCACAGTACTAAAAAAACTAAAATAGCTTTTTAAGTCATTTTGTTGCGATAAATAACAATTTGTAATACTTTTTTTTGGCGTACACGCATCCCAAATCAATTCTAAAATATTCTTACCCTTTAGTTGCTGTTTCTTTTAATTTCAACTTATTTTTACTTATTTAACTAATCACATATTTCAATAATGACTAACAAAACCATACTGAAAATTTTATATATAATTTCAATTCCTTGTTGCAATAGTGCACTTTTTTTAGAATAATATTTAAAATAATTGTTTCGGGGTCATAAAGTAAAGATAATAGCTTTAAGAGTTATCAGTTAATTTTACTGCCAAAATAATAACACTGCTTTTGTTTGTGTTCAATGAACTAACTAATCTTATTAGTTCCCTATAAAAAATTAAATTTGTAAAATTTTATCTGGCTATAAAGCTAAATATTATGCTTTAATCCAAATTTTATATTGAAATTTATTATCAAATTTATTTTGATATTTTGTAAAATTTGTAAGAAATTTTTGCATTTTTATAATTGGCAATTAATATGTACTAATTATGGAAATAGAAAAACTCAAAACTACCTAAAACTGTACAAAAACTTGAAAGTCCAAAAGAAAAAAATGAATAAATCTTGTGATAGCGATAAAAGAAGAGGTTTTGGAGGCCATTAAAACTGCTCTAAATGAAATTTGAGCTACACCTAAACTTCTCAAATGCATAAACTCAATCTGTAGGACTTCATGTCATTGCAACTCTTTAAAATCGTTACTTCTACTTTGAAAACTGGAAAAATTAACATTAAAAAATTTCTAAATAATGTTCTGCCTAATAGAATTTGGCTCAAAACACTAATGTGTTTTTTATTTTATAGCCAATATTTTTAATTTTTAAGACTTTAAACTACGGTAGTGAACTAAAATTAGCTTTTCTTGAAGAGGGTGTAATATTTTAATTGAAAATTTATCAAATACAATGATTGGTTGAAGAAAAAAAACTTAAATAAATTTTTACTGCTTTATAAAAATGAGTTAGGCTCTTGTAATAAAAATAAAAATTTCTTGTTAAAAGACTCATTTACAATTTTACATCATGAAAAATAAAAATATGAAGAATCTTTCATAATAATTAAAAATGTATCAATCAAGTATAATAATTGCCAGTTTATGTATTATAATCCCTCAAAACTATCAGTAACATTAGGAAATTGTATTAAATGAAATAATTATTGATTTATGGAGTTATAATCTTTCGATTTTCAACACTTTTATTTTATGCCATATAAAATTATTTATAAATCATGCAAAATGTAAGATTTTTTCAAAAGTATAAGGGAAATATAGATCAAAATAAGGATTAAAAATGGGCTTGAGTTCATTTTATTTACTTTGACATACCAGCATTTTGTAATCCCCCCTTTTTCTTGGGGGTTAAAAGATTAGAGTAAAAAGAATCGGTTGAGTTCGAAAATATAAGCATTTATAAATTTTTTTTTTGATTCAAGCAAAATAGAAGAGAGCATTGAAAATGTTTGCCATTTTCAAAATTTCACTTTTTCGTAATTGATTAACTTTCTTTGTTGTATACGTAAGAAAGTAAAATAAATGAATACCATATCGAAACTTTGTTACATTAAATATCAGTTTTGTATATAAACAACAAACGTAAGACTAATATTTCCTTAAGAGATTTTTCTCTATAAAACAAAAATTATTAAGGGAGCTGAGAAATGCTTGTGGTAATTTTTTTTTGTAAAGCAAAGCACCATAAGGAACTTTTTTGAATATAAAGTAACATTGAAGTATTGAACAAAAATAAACTCGAGGTTTTTCTGGAAAAGTAATGGATTGCACAATATATTGCTAGATATGCTATATATACAAAAATTTTAATGCAATAATAATAAAACCTTCTATAGTATCCTTAATTAAAGAAAAATATTAGCCTTGCGAAGATAAATTGAAAATGACTGACTGAGTCTGACAGAAACTACAGATGCTTTGAAAGTACAGAGAGTTTTTCTTTTTACCTGGTAAATAATATAACAAGAAGCATTTACTGTACTTTAGCAAATGAACCTTTTTACGAGTTTGTTTTGTTAAACAACATTGACTCAGTTTCGTATTTCTATTTTATTATCAAAGAGAAATTCCTTTTTCTAATTTCAAAAATTATTTTTCGAATGTTATGAATTAAAGTTTGTTTTCATAATTGATTTCTATACAGAAAGTATCATACTTTCTCGTATATAAACTTCTGACTAATTGTAAGTTGATGACGAGTAAAAGAAAACATTAAAAAGATAAAATCAAAAAAACTAATTTTGAAATTTTTTATAGCTTAGTGAAAAATTTTTATAATAAAATCTTCGTTGAGAGGCGTAGATAAAAGGGATAAATCTTTTCTCTTGGCTAATTATGTTTTAGTGGTTACCAAAGAAAGTTTATTGGCCGCAAATCATATCCCCCCATCTATGGCTACGGCTAATAGGAGTGAAATAGTAAATTTTAAAGCTGATATGAGCCTGGGATTCACAGGAAATTTATGATTTCATACGATCAATTGTTTGTATATGAAATAAATTTTAATTAAAGATAAAATGATAAATATCGAATTTTAAAAGTTTATCATAAATCTGTATTTCTCCTTGTAACCACTTAAGTTCTTATAACTTTTTTACCAATGAAACAATAAGAAATCAAAAATTTTTAATTTGAACTCAATTTTATCAGAATTTTGAAGGTCATAAGTGTCCTTTTAACATAATAAAACTCCATATTATGATTTTATGGAACAAAAAAAATGATTGTACTCTTTGTTGACTAGAACAACAAAACACCCGTTATATTACTTTCGTTGGGAGGTGGTTACCGCGCGCCACGGTGTGAATGAGACTATAGTCAGAAGTAGGCAATCACATTATTATCCTGCAGTTATACCCCTTCTTAACAGGCAGAACTACAAACTTTCTAACTACACAGAAAGCCACTTTTGTATGGAGAACTGTGTACATAACTGGTTGGAATCGTGTAGTAACTACAGCCTTTTAAACTCTGTAGTCACAGAAAATTGACATCTATTGTGAATTTTTTCTTATTGGATCCTCCTGTTTTGTGTATCTCTAGCTCGGTTTATTTCACTAATATTCATTATTTAACTTTATAAAACGATTTACATGAATAAAATTAAAAACTCTTAACTTTTCTTTAATTTTTTTAGTTAAAACACTTTTCAAACATTTAAAAATCTGCGACATCTGATTTGACATTTCAGATCATATTTTTTCAGATTTAGATGCCATGTGTCTTTTGTCGCCACTACAGACTTTGCCTGTTAAGAACTGATTTTTTTGTATGGAGGACTACAACGTTGTACATAGCGCCTGCTAAAGCCTTGTACAAACCAATGCGTTTTTCATTCGCACGACCGACAAGGTTGTAAAACGGGTGATGTATTTGCTCTAGCCATAGCTAGAACAAAATTGTTTTGTTTTTGTTTTTTGTCAGTAAAAGGACACTTTATGGCCTTCAAAATTTTTGTTGTATTTTAAATTTTAGTTCTAATGGAAATTTTTGTTGTATTTATATTGAAAGGGATAGGAAATAATGATTTTATTACTTTTAGAGGTACACCAAAAGTTTTGAAGGCCACAAAATGCTTCTCTAAAAGTAATAAAATCATTTCTTATCCCTTTTAGAATAAGCACAACAAAAATTTAAAGTAAAAGAAAAATTTTAAAGGCCATAAAGTGATCTTTATGGAACAAAAATTTTTGTTCTAGCTATATAGCTAAAGCAAATGCATCACCCGTTTTACAACCTTGTCCGTCGTGCGAATGAAAAACGCATTGGTCTGTACAAGGCTTAAGAATGGGTATCAAATGGCACGTCTCCTGCCTCGTGGTAGAATGTTTAGCTGGTTGTTGTTAAATTTCTTATTGATTAAAAGTCTTGTTAAGGGGTGAATGCATTGTGATGAGAATATTCTGAGGCATAATCAGACCCCAGTTACTTGTATCCAGTTCTATTTTAGGCAAGAAATGTTTGAGACAAGGAAAGAAAATGGAGAGTTTGGAGAAAACGGTGGATTTTGTCAATAAGTTCAAGGAAAAAAATTTATGCTGAAAATAATAATAAATATTAATATAAAATATATTAAATTGAGGAATCCTGGAATAATTACAATAGAAAGTTAAAATTATTTAAATATAATGCGTTTAGTTGATAGTGAAACGAAAAATATGAAAAACTGATTTTTCTTTAGGTGGCATGAGGTTTCGTCTGATTTGAATGAGAAATTTTTCACGATTAAGGGATTGAGACAGTAAATTCAGTTCATAACTTTTGTATATTAGAGCCCTTGGACAAGTTATATTAATAATAATTCTTGATTATTCAAGGGAAGATGCAGGAATATTGTTTCTACGTAACTAAAAATATAATTTATACTAAATGTTTAAAAAAATTAATTTTCCCTTATTTAAATTAATACTTGTTGGGTCAAAAAAGTTAGCTTTGTTTTCCTAAATAAAAACAAATTTTTCCTACAACAACAAGCAAGCAACAAGTAAGGTCCTACCTAAAAACTACTGCAAATTACTTGAGTCGTATTTTACCGACCGTAAATTCAGAGTCAAAAAAGGGGAAGCACAATCGAAGTACTACTGTATAAATGCAGGAGTCCCACAGGGCAGTGTCTTAGGTCCTTTCCTTTACCTAGCCTACACTGCAGACATACCAAGTTCAGAAAATACATTTATTGGTAAATTTGCCGATGACACGGTGATAATGTCAACAGACGTATCTCAGTTAAAAGCAGTTAAAAAATTACAACTGGCATTGGACAGAATAAGCCAGTCGACAGTTAAATGGAAAATCAAACTCAATGAAGCAAAATTTGCACATAGTATAACTTTCACACTGAGAAATAAAAATAAACATCTACATACATACCTCAATGGAACTAGTATACCCCAGGCTGAAGCAGTAAAGAATCTGGGGTTCACCTGGATTTAAGACTCAACTGGAAGCACCATGTAAAGCAAAAAGTGAAACAGATAAAACTCAAAATGTGTCAAATGTACTGGCTTATAGGACGACATTCCCAACTAAACTTAAATAGTAAAATAGTGTTATATACATCCATGATCAAACCGATATGGACGTATTGTATACAGTTATGGGGGTGTACGAAAAAAACAAATCAAATACAAAATTGCCAAAATCAGTTCCTGCGACTGGCAACAAATACCTACATGTATGTGAGCAATGAAGAATTTCACAGGGACTTAAATATAAAATAGGTCAATCAAGCGATACAGGATTATGCTAACAACCACGCAAAACGACTACTTCGGCACATCAATGCAGAAGCCAGTACACTCCTGGATGCTAATAATGATATAAGGAGACTCAAAAGAACTAAGCCGCATGAGCTAAGCTCATTAAAATAACTTCAGGGACCTGTACAATGTTTCAGCATCCCTCACAATTCTCGCTGGTTAGCGCAACTCAACAATACTAATAAATTAATTAATTTTAAGATTGTAGTAGTCATACCTAATCCTTAGGTTTTTTAAAAAAAAAGCAACAAAATATACGAAATAAGCTTAGCTTAAAGCTCAAGGTTAAAAATAAGAAAACTTTTAACCTTATTTTTTTTAATATAATATCTATTAAAACAACATTTCTCTAAACATTCCAATTTTTAATTATTTTTCATTGTTTTTAACATATATCCTTTAAAGAAATCATCACAACTGAAATTATCATTTTCTACTTTAAAAGTTAGTTTTCTCTTTACAAAATACATGTAAAATCTAGTGATATAAATAAATAAGACAAAAATTTATTAATTTAACAATTTTAAGTTTGGTTTTTTCCTTTCTTTTATGCTTAAATTATTCAATAATAAAATTAACATTTTTTATCTTTCATAAAATATTTCATTATCATATTCTTAGTGTTATTTAAAGTTTTTGATAATTTTTCTTTTTGTGGTTAATTAAATCAACCGCTCTATCACATAAGATTCCGTTGCTTTTTGGTTGTTATATTTTTTATTTACTAATTTAATATTTAAAAATAATTTTATATTTTTTGCTTTATATTATAGTTATTCTTATAGTAAACATAAAATTTTTAAATTTTTTCCTTTGGTTCATAAAACTTATCCAATAATTTTCTTTCGAAATTTCTTTAATTTAATCCTACTAAATATGAAATAGGACGTGTATTTATATTCAAAATTTTACATTGTTTTTATTTTTTGTATATTTTGTGCATATATGTTCACAATTATTGCATTTTAATTAAAATATTATCAACATTTAATGATAATATTTTTGTGTATTTTAAATATTTACTTTAACATTTTTAACCTTTTAGGCTTTTATTTAAATATTAAATAACAACAAAAAGTAAAAACAGAAAATATAAAAGTTTATTTTCAATTAACTAATTTTACTTATAGTTCTGCCCTGATTTTTAGTTGAATTTTGCTAAGCATCATTATTTCAAGGATATTTAAAATAAGAAGATATTAGAGCAGAATCAATGAATTTAATAAGAAATAATGCATATTTGAAAAGTGGCAGTGTCAGCACGTTTTTATTGAAAAGTTATAACAAGTTATAGAAAAAGAGAAATAATTTTTATTATTTTGAACGTTTATCAATTACTCGAAGTTTTCAGTAATTTCTTTTTGCTTCTTCTTTTGCTTTTGCTACTCTTTACTTTTTCAACATAAACCATTAATATAATATAGGACCTGAAAATTCTTGGTACAGACAGAGAGAATTTGTTTACCTAAAAATCTTCTTAGAAACTGACAACGCTGATAGTTAACATTTTAAGTCATTCGAATTATTTTTCAAGGAGTTAACTTACAGTGCTATGATTAAAACTATTGTATGTTCTATATTCTATGATAGAATATTATTTTTAAGGTCAGCAATGGCTTGAAAGAGATCATGGTAATTGTTTACCATCAAAAACAACAAATTGCTGGTGTTTTGCTGAGCTTAATTCAAATAAGAAATTTAAGCGGTTAACATAAAAAAACTATTCTCATTGAAAAATAAAAATGAATGGAATTAGATATCAATCAAACGTGGTTTTAATATATTCTTTGTCATATTAGGCAGTGATTGTTACATCATGCCGAAAAACAGAATTGACCCTTTTAAGGCAATTTTTCACTCAAGAGATATTGAGTTTCTTTTTGTTTTTATCGGCTTTCATCCGGTTCCCTCTTTAGATTACCTGGAATTTTCAAGTTCATAATAGGAAAAGGTGTGTAAAATCAAAGCCCCTAAATTTTTTTCTCTATAAATTTAAATAGTCCTGGAATATTTCTATCATAACTTTGTTTTTGTTTATTTTGACAAAGATTACATTGGCAAACAAATTCGATTTTTTAAAAATGTATTTTTATTAAATGCAGTAAATATAATTTGTAATTTAATTTTATTCAAAGCTAACTTCTTAAATTAAATGAAGACAAATTAAATAATTTTAAATATTGAAAAAACCTTTTGGTCATTTAAAAAAAATGGGACATTAATTTGATGTAGGCCCAATAGGTAAAATAATATTTCACGTTAGAAAAAATCTCAAATTTCAAATGAATCTCGTTATTACTAAAGAAGAATATTAAGTGCTTCATTCTCTCTTAACTGCTTGTAATACATTATATTTAAGAGGATAATTGGTAAACAGAGAAATTGTAATTTATGAGAAAAAAGCAAAGATAAATATTTAATATAATAATTAAACCTAACTAACTAGAAGAAAAAGTTTCTGACTTTCACGTAGATACTTTTGATTTTATCCCTTTAAAAAGTAATCATTTTTCAAATATAATAATAAGAAATAAATCTAAGACTGATTTAAAGTTAGCAAAAATAAATTTCTAATTTTTTCCAGAAGCAAAATTTTAATAAATGTTCAAATAAATTTCGGATATTATTCTATACTAATTGTCAATAAATCAGAAAAATTTGATTACTATAATTAAAAATAGTGCCACGGTAATATCGTAAAATTTTTTAAAAGTAAATTTAAACAAGTTTAAGTACAGTTAAGGCATATTTTCAATTAGTTAATATCTTAAATTTGGATTTGCAAACATGAATTTTATGTTGTTAAAATTAATATTTCTTAAGTAAAAATAATAATATTAACGTAAAGAGTGGATTAAATTGGTCTAACTAAATAATATTTCTAATAAAAATCAAATTAGATGTAAAGGATTATGAAACAAATGAAGAATTTATCTTACCCAAAAGTATAAACTATAGCAAAATATATAAATAAAAATTTTTGGTGGATATAAAGTCTTAAGGACATAATACTAACATTTGTATCTCTAATAAATTAAAATCTTGGAATAAATGTCTCATCAAAATGATGTTAGCTATGGAACGTGGTCTCTTTTGAATAAAACGTGCCTAGAATTGAGCATATCTGATAATAATTTATTATTTTTGATGCTTAGTAAGGTCCTTTATTGGACCTAATTATCCTTTAGTATACTCTCAAAATTCTTAACAATCTTAAATATTAATAAAAACTTACGCTTCGACTTAATATCTATATATTTGACAATACACACGTATATATATTTATATATTGATTTATGTAAATGGTTGTGTGTATTAATGTTTTGTTTTTTAGTTAAACAAAAATCTAAAAATAAAAAATTAACGATTAGTTAACTTATAGAATAGGTCTGGCAATGTGAGGCTTTGCTGTTGTTGCGGCAATTTCCGACATTGTTATATCAATCGGTACTCTTGTATCATATAATGTTGGAGCCTGTAAAATAATTCCAGCAGTCCCAACAACTACTGCAATTGTAAAAATCCATAGGAATAATCGATCTAATACCATAGCCACATATTTCCAATCCTCTTTTACCTATAATAAAGAAAGAAAAGCCTATTTATTGTTAATTTGTGTAAAATAACAAAAAATTTATTGCCTTGTATTTTTCAAATTTGAAGATTTATTTTTCTTATAGAAATTGATTATTTTGTTAGAAAATTATTTAAGCTGCCTTTAAAATCTTTTAGTGAAGTTCTGCCATTTTTTATTTAGGAGTACATTGTTTTAAAGAGAAGCTCAGTTTGTTGATTGTGAGAAATGAGAATGAAGAATTTATTTTTTATTTAAACTGACAAAAATCCTATTTCACAAAAATGTGTTTCTGTCTCGCTTAATGAATAACAAAAGGCGCTAAATGGTTGAGAGAGATTTTCAAGAACTTCAAAAAATTTTCATTCTTATTTTATACGAAGACAGGTTTTAAGTTTTATATTTTTTGAACAAATTTAATTATGTAAGTTATAGATCCTTGATGAGAATCAAAGCTAAAACTCATCCTTTTATGTATTTAAATTTGGGTGTCTTATATTCGCATATTGTCATCGAATTTTATTGGTTTACTTTATTCTGCACATAATGTCAGTATATGAAGTAAACATGAAGAACTGCAAAATTTAAGCAGCTAAACCATTTTATGTGAAACATTTTTATCTAACTAATTTTCTTTATCTTACAGTCTGAATTCTGTTAAGGTTGTCTCAGAGCAAAGTAAATTTATTAATGAAATTTGATGTAGAACAAACTTTATCTAATTATATTTGGTGTTGGAGGTATATTTTAAGGTATTCGTAAGTGGAATATTTATTAGAAGAGTTTTTATAGAAGTATTATGTAGCATCTAATTAGTGTCATTCAACATGGTTTAAGTTTTTATCCCTTGGTCTAAATTTGGGTCAGATTCTAATGTAACTACTTTTAAAAGTGATAAAACAGCAACTAATTACTGTCATTCAATTTTAATTTCTATTTTACTTTGGGCCAACCAGTAAGGTAAAATTTTTTTGTGTAATTTTACATCTGTGGTCTATAATTAATTTAGGATAGAAGGGAGATGTATTTTTTATTTTTCTATTTTATTCAGTTTAAGTTTTCTACCGCAGGTGCAGAAATCGGTTGATAATCAACTCTACAAAAGTTTTAATTGCGTTTGATCAACAATAAGCTTAAAAAGAGTATGAATCTGATTTATCTCCTGAAAATCAGTATTTTTTTTAAAAAATAGAATCTTTTGAAATTTCGTTAATTTTAACATGGATAAACTTCTTAATAGTTTTCTTTTGTTGTAATATAGCTAAAAAATTTTATTTTCTTAAATAGAAAACACGCTTAATAACCTAAAATGATTAATGGTTTGGTGGAGAAGAAGAAATACTGAGTGAGAGATTTATATCTCAAGTTAGTCAATTTGCTTTTAGAAAATAACATTGTCCATTTTTGTATATATATTATTCGCTATATAAAGCGAAATCATTAAAACGAATAATATTCATATGTATTGAAAAAGTAGGCATAAAACTGTGATGTGAGGATGAATTGCTTTTCAGATCGTTTCATTGAACAAATATTTTGAAAGCTAATAAGAGGAAATGAAAAAAATGACAGAACCTACGTAGATAAAAAATTGCACGAAGCTTAGTGCGATCAAAATCATAAAACTACCATGAGATTTTCCTCTTAAGTTTTCTCCTAATGCTTAGACTGAAAGATTGGAAAAACGACTAATTTGAAAAAAGAACACAGTTATAGAAACCAAAAACAATTTGAAATTTAAGAATTATGTATATCTCACCCTGTTGCTTTCTTCTTCTTTCCTAGTATGATCAGCAATATAGTTAACACCATCCATAGCCTTATGAAGTTCCGGGCAAGCATGCCATCGATGTCGAACACCACTTTTAGCTGGAGTTGTTGGCTTTTTAGCTGGAGGGGGTGGTGGTGGCAGTTGGCTTGTTGACGTATCCGTCATTGTAGCCGTAGTTGAGTTAATTACACTAACATTACCTAATAAATCGTTGGTTGTCGTTGATTGATGCTGTTGATGTGGATGTAATGGTGCTGGTGAACTAATTGATGATGTTGTTGATTGTTGATGATGTAAATGCTGATGACTATTATTTAAATGTGTTTGAGATGATGTTGCTATATGACGACGTGACGGTGTTAACTGATGATCAATTAAACTCGTTGTAGGTTGATGAAATGAATGATTATCAATTAATGATGATGTTGCAATTAATGTCGATGGCTGTTGATGTTGTAAATTACTTGTATGAAATCCTAATGGAATGTCATCCATTAGACTTATATTTTGTACTCTATGATGTGGTGAGGTACTTCTAGATGTAGTTTTTGGACTACTATGAAGCCTACACATATTGATATTTTCACTAGAACCGACTAAATGATGTTCTAATAATATACTATGATCGTATTTAGACAAGGCAACTGGCGGTGGAAGCGGTGGTATTTGATCCCTTAATTCTAGTCCGTTACATGTTCGAACCATAAGACGACGTGATGATTGTCTAACAAAAGGAATTAATAATATTATAATTAAAATTTGTAAGGAAAATAATTAAATTTTAAATACATACATCATTTCACTGATAGGATATAAGGGTCGCCGCATAACCAGTAGCTTTGGTAGTTGATTGATGAATACAGTACGTACCCATGGTGACATTGTATGAGTTTGTGGGGACCGAAAATGAACATTTAGCACTACAACTGTAACACATATACTAAAAAAAAGAAGGTATGAATATAATTAAAATGTTATGGTAATAAAAATTTATATAAGATTAAATTTTGTTTGTTCCGTTACTTTTAACAGGTTGATTGAATTGCATACCTCATTCAACTGGCAATATTTTGTTCTAATTTTATTTAGAGGAGATACTAGCAGAATTTTTCTAAGTCTATTTTACAAAAAATAGAAATGATATGAGTTGAAATTCGGAAAATAGAATTGCAATGCAATTGAAGTGAGAATAATCTAATAAAGCAGCTAAACTAAAGAATACGAAAGGCCTTTGAAATAATCTTCTACAATCATGATAAAATTCAAAGACCTTCATTTTAAATTATTGCTTGGAAATAAGTATAAATTTTTTTAGTGTTACGACAAATTTACACTCTTAACTTATTTTACGATGATTAATTTATCCAATAAATATCACTAACAGAAGTTTGCATGATAAATAACTGTGAAACTATTTTTGAAAGAGAAAATTTGAAGAAATACGTTAAACTTTCCTGCTTTCCTGAGCATTATTTTCAAAATATTAAAAGCAACATAAAGCTTTGCTCTATTGAAAATAAAAGTACAATAAATAGCGAAGTTCTTTTTTTGAAAAATAAGTAAAAATATTACCCGTATTGATAGCTCACTTGATCTCAGATTTTTGATTGTATTTTTCCATTACATTTCACCACGCGGATTAAATACTTTTAATCTATCGGTAAACAAATCAAAAAATTGTAAAGGAAACAATTGATCTTTCTTACAATAGAAGTAAATATACTCTTTAAAGCACATTTATATATCTTTCCATAAAAAATTATCAAATGCACATTAATTGATTCTGCTTCAAATGTACGCGTGTCGTTTTGCTAAATGAATACAAAGGCAATTTGTTTCAAGACATTTAAAAAATTTTATTATATACTAAATTCTAATTTATGAATTATTTACACTGGACTTTAACGATAGATCCTTTTAAGGAAAAGTTGTAAAACGTGGTCTTACATAATTGCTAGTTCATCTTCTCCATATTAAATCCATTTTAATTATTTCAACCAATGAACCTACATCAACCATAAACGATTTCTAAAGTATCTATGCAAAGAAACCTCATAAAATATTTACACCTTGAAATATTGTTCAACTAGAGAAGAAAGAACTGAACTATTTAAAATATGTTTACAGAGATGAGGGTAAATTTTTTTTTCTTTTAAAGAAAAAAAATATTAAATTTAAATTGTTTACAAGCAAATTTCAAAGACAAGTTTTAACTAAGTATATATGAAGGTTTCTCAAAAGAATTTAAAAGTTTTATATTTAATTCCTGAAAGTTTATGCCACGTGTCATTTAGAAATGTTTTGCATTGGAAATTCTTTTAGAACAAAAACTCCGTTAGTAACTTCAGCCTTTTTTTTTATTAAATTTTGAAATTGTTTCAATTCCAAGTAACTTAAAATTAAGTTCAGCAAAAGTTTCTTTTAAGAAGATAAGTTGAGTTAATTGTTAAAGATTCCGTAAATAATACTTTTCCTTTAAAATATTATTCAAATGTTTCCTATAGTTTACTTGTTAAGAAGCTTTACAAGTTTAAAGGGATAAATTTAAGACTTGATGTCATTTGTTTTCTTAATTTATGTAATTTAATTTTTGAATTCATGCAGATAGAAATCATTAAAATTTAATTTAATATAATTAAAATATGATATTTAGGGATAAATATCTTTTTTAAAAGATGGTATATATTTTTTATATAATATAATTCAGATTTATTTTCTGATATTTTTTATACTGACTTGAGAATATTTGGGTTTGCCTTGAATTGTTAATTTACTTCTTTATTTAATTTTTTTCTTACAGCTTAATCAATTAAAATTTGAAATACTTAAATAATTTACATACTTTTTAAATTTGAATGGTTAAAAGGGTCTTTTACAAGCAACGGTTTAAGTTGAAATAGGGTTTGAAATATCGGGACAATAATGTAATAAATATATATATTAAACATCTTTACGCTGAGTGTTTTTGCTGTCTTTTATTTGAAGGAAAACATATTCAACTAAATGCCAAATATTCCAAGAGGAGCAATTACATATTTTATCAAATATGTCTGAACGGTCTTGTTAAGTGCTTTTAACCACGAAATAAAACTTTCAAGCTCTTAAGCAAATAATATTGGTCTTAACAATATCAAAATAGTTATTTTGTCGTAAGTTACATTGATTGAATAAATCAGAAAAAGATAAATTGTTGCTTGGAGAATTTTTATTACTCTTCTTTTGTTGAAAAATTTAAATAATCAGTTTCTTAATGGTTTTATCCTTATCTACTGTGACTACTTCATAAACGCTATATTAGTTAAAAGCTTCCAATCTATCTTCAGAGTATCCTAAGAGCTTTGCTTTTTGTGAAATGAAAAATTTACATAAGGAAGATATTCCCTTCTTAACAAAAATACTCCCAAAAATATATTAAGGAAAAGTAAGCTATAGGCAACAGAATTGTCATTTAAAACATAAATTGTGAAATATATCTATCTCATACCGCTAGAAATATGGTATTAAGTAGTATATCCAAGTTTTTTACTTCTCACATACAACTTTTTCTTGGATGATTCCTTTCTGCCCTGCATAGGGAAACTTGCTTATCTTTTGTGTCTATCATCTAACTTACAATTAGGAGATCAATGGTAGCTGACAATTAGGCTGAACGTTGAAAGCACCAAATTTTATAGCTTAAAACAAATTGTCTTAAATCAAAGACGAAAATTGAGTCAAACGGACTGGGGATCTGTGACCTCTAATATCTTTTCCTTTTCTAATATATTAAAATGAAAATTTCTACATAGTAATAAGAGATGATTTCACTTGATTTCACTTATGACCATAAAATAACTGTTACTAATTTCTGGTGACATTTTCTGTGAGTACCAAAATTTAGTTCTGAGTGTATAAGTTGGAAATATTACATTGTTTTAAACAAATGAAAGTATCTTCTCATTGCCAAAAGTAGTCAAAACTATATTCATTATATTATTCGATTAGAGGCGGGATAAAATTGGCAAAAAACAAAGAATATTGATTTCGAGAAGAAAAGTTTTTTGTTACAAAAATGTGTAAAGTTTTCTTGAATGAAAATTAATAGCCTGCCTTTTTTTTCTAAATTTAAGTAAACACATAGAAAAAGGTTGGTTCTTTAGTGTGAAGTAATAAATATCGACTAAATTATAGTCCTGTGAAAATTTGATGCCCATCTTTTATGTATTTTAAAACTATTGAAGACATTTTCAAAATCTTTTTTCTGGAATGAAAATATCATTTATAAATGAATTTGAGTACTTTAAAGATTTATAAATATTTCAAATCTTCTCTCTATACGAGCACTTTCAAAATTTTTTTTTTCTATTTTCTTAGTAAATGAAAAATTATATCCTTGGAAACAGTATCACATTATCTCATATAACGCTATAACTATAGCTATCTTCAATAATTTAATTTAATTTCCTCAGTCCTATTTAACTACACAGGATATATTCCAAGAGTATCAGTATCAGTATGTATATCTTTTAAAGTAAACGAGATATTAATTAGCTCAAAAGAAGAAATTGCTGGTATAAAAGCATCAACATAAATAAAATGAGATTCATTTAATAAGAACACAAAGTTTGAAAGCTCAATCTTAGATTCATTTATCTCTATATAACTAACTACTTCTTAAGATTATGACAGAATAAAAAACTTACCTGAATGTATCCAGTATCATTGTAAATAGAACAAATTTTCCTAGAAGTGGGACAACTAATGAAGTCGGGGGAATAATTTCCGCCAGCAGCAAGAAGAATACAGTAAGTGAGAGCAGGATAGATATACTTAAGGAGACCTGGAAAAAAAATAAGAAAGTTTTTAGTAACAAATTTTTAACCGATAATTTAAAAACAGAAAATCGATATTAACCCCAATTGGGAATTCTTCGTTTTTATAAATGCCCTTTTGCCCTTAGGTCTTTAGAGGAAAAATATTCAAGTAATCATTTTGATATTAGAGAAAAAAATGTCCTTTAGTCAATATTGTAATATATTCTCTAAATTGTTAATTAAAATATTTTCAAGAATAGTAGCTTAGAGTGACATATATTATCATAAAAAATTATATTTAAGACTTATTACATGCCTATTTTATGTTTATTTAATCATATAATTAATAGGCAATCCTTGGTTTATGGTTATGTACCAATATTAAATAGGAAAAAAGTAAAATGAATTTAACTTTTTTTTGCTGATTCTTTATATTTTTCATAAAAAGACAAACTGCAATGACTTTAAGCAAACATTTGCATAGTTTGTAGCATAAACATAAAAAATTTTCTTACTCTACTTTGAAAGTAATTATTTATTATGATCATAAGACTACATTATCTAGGTTAGTGCTAAAATGTGAAATTCTTCGATTTCACTTCTATATTCTTTAAAAGTGCAGTAGTAATTGCTAATTTTCAATTGAGAACTCAAAATGTAAAAAGCCTTCGAATTGAAAATAAATATATTTAATAATACAATTTATTCTGCACAGTAAATTGCAAAAACGTCATAAATTAGGAGAAAAAAATCGGTGTGTGCAATGAAGCAGGTAGCAAACTGAACTTAAAAGAGATTTCAAACATATTTATATTTTCCAAATGCTCCTATTTAGTAAAAACTGCTAGTAAAAATAAATTAAGTACTTTAACAGTGCTAAAAGCGACCATAAACAAGGAAATGGCCACATAAAATTTGAAATTTGTACACAAAAAATGGAAAACATTTTTAAACAAAAAAAGCATATAGTTAGGAACATAAAAAAATGTATAATACTCGTATTAAGATGTTTATGCATTTAATGTACTTTTAGATTTGAGGTCCATTTTGTGATTTGAAATTTTTTGTTTAAGATACATAAAAAAAGCAAGTAAAAAAATGTGCTAGAGGAATTTACATATTTTAGTGAATTTTCTGTAATTGTCATATTATATTTTTCCTGTTTAAATGTTTCACTGAAATTGTGTTATTTTTGTAAATAGTAAGTTCACTTCAATAAAACATATTTAAATTTGTATGTTAAAAAAGCTTTAATATACGAATAAAAGGAGAAAGATGAAAGCAAAGCCTTTGATTTTATATTTTTTGTTACTGTTTCTACAACAACAAGAAACTTTTTTATCTGAAAATCTCTTTTATTCTTTAAAAAATAATTTATACTAAAAGATTTCCTTTTTTTGTATTTTATTTATGCAAAGAGAGACTTTTTAATCTAAAAATTATTTTATGATTCAAAAATTTATTCATACTTTATGAGTATGATTAGGAAAAAAACTGAAAGCCATGTTTTTGTTGATAAACATTTTTGTTTTTGATTGAATTTAATAATTAGTCCTTTAAAGTACACAATCTTTTTAAAGCTAAGAAATATAAATAGAAAATGGGTTGAAAGT
Organism: Acrocera orbiculus; assembly: GCA_947359355.1. Lineage (NCBI taxonomy): Eukaryota > Metazoa > Arthropoda > Insecta > Diptera > Acroceridae > Acrocera > Acrocera orbiculus. Next base: position 9,683,464 of record OX375757.1, read on the forward strand.
AGAGTGTTTCATTTAAATTTTCCATTCTTCGACTATTTAATTACTCAAGTTTCCTTTTTTAAAATTTTAACAATAAAATTATAAAATATATAATTAATTTTTCTTACCTTTTCTCCACTATCTGATGGAAGGTAGAATACTAAAATTGTTAAAAAACTAATTCCCATACAAGGAATGATTAGGTTGACTGTATAAAACAATGTTTTACGCCTCATTGTTATATTAAAAGTAATATCTAAGTAGGGTTCATCGCAGCATGTGTAGAATTTTTCATTTCTGTAAAAAAAAAAGAAATTTTTCTATATAATTTTTATATGATAAAAAAAATTATTCCTTAACTACAATGCATTTTATGTGGATAATGCAAGGAATTACAATATTATGTTGATATTAGTCGGTAATATTGAAAATAATAAAACATTTCGGAATCATAAAATAAATTTATGTTTGGATATTATGTGGTGTAATCTGTTCTGTTTTTTGAAAAATTTTTATTAAATAAATTTATTAAAATTACTAAAAATAAAATTTATGTACTCTTTTTATTATAATATTGTGTCTTAATTACTTTATGTTTTTTCTCACAGATAAATTTTAAAAGTGGAACACAATGTGCAAGCTAACCTAAAATTAATAGCAAAGCAAAAAATTACTGCCAAAAAATTGAATTTATTTCATTTTTGGATCAAATGAATTAAAAATATGGTAAATACTTTTTTTTTCTTTTTTACTCTCAATTATGGAATATTTTGTAAGCATTCTTTTTTACGTTTTGAGATAAAATAGAGATTTTATGAACTAAAAATATAGTATACTTTTTTATTTAATGGGACACAATGTAGCTTTGACTACCAACAATTATTTGGAAAGTGTAATTATTCAGGAATGAATTCACAATATTTAAAAAATTCACGGAAATATTGATTAACCATAATTTTTCAGGAGAATGCCATGGAGAGTTTTTGATTTTTATACAAAAAATAGATAAAAGCACTTTACAGTGAAATACATATTTAGCATGCATTAAAAGTGAGAAATCCATGAAATTTTTGGTAAAATTTTTTTAAAAACAGTGTATTGTAAACTAACCATTTTTTAGAAATTAATATTGGCTATAGAAAAATATGTATAGTTTAAAAATTACATGACTGAAGAGGACTATATATAAGTCACTAGAGTGAGGAATATTTCTAAGCATATACCTATTTAAAAGTTCTAAACTAAATCATTTATTAAGTAAATAAAGGATTGCTAAAAAAATTAACTTAAAATGAAATAAACAAAGATTGTTATTTTAATTTTTTAAAAAAGTTTAAATGTTTTCTTGTTTAAAATGTCTTATTAAAATTATATATTATTGATATTAATAAAATAATTATTTCTTATGGAAGCATTCTACGTTAAATTACATCGTAATATTTTAACTTTATTAAAATAAGACGATTGGGAACTTTAAATCATTTTTAGGACTTTCATCTAACATAGCTTTTATTTCAAGTTAAAATTTCAAAAATTTATTAAATTAACCTCATTCATTTCAAAAATATCAAAAAATAATTTCTTAAATTTAAAGAGTATCCAAGTAGTTAGTTTGTGAAAATTTGAATATAGAGAAATACTATTTAGAGACTTAAAAAGCACTCAAAAAGTTGATAAAAAGCAAAAAATAATAAACAAAACTATTTTGTTGGTCAATTTCGAATAAAATTTTTTAAATAATTTGCTTTTTAGATTAAATGAAAGAGCCGAAAAAATTTGTAATAAATTATAGTCAAGCAAATTGTACTTGTAAAAGAAAATTTTAGGGATAGTATTTTTCCTAAAAATGGCCGTAAATGACGTTCATCTATTTTATGGTTTTCTTATTTTCTACAAGATGAAATATCTATGATGGCTGCTTTCTCTATGTTCTATCGATAATCCTTTCACTGGTGATAGCTTTCATTACAACTACGCTTAAGTTTTAAGTTAGCTTTTCCTTTACCAAAATGATTCTAGTACATGAAAGGGGACATTTTTAAAATTGATAATGGAATAATATACAAAAAAACTTTTGCTATATAAAATGAAAATAAATTAAAATGCTTTTCTTTTATTAAACAACCCACAAGCACATTAAGGTGCTCATTACTTTGTAGTACACCTATTTAATGACTAGAAAGACATAAATTTCAAGAAACTCATAAAGACTTTTAAGTATACTTTATAGACTATTAGGATCTTTAAATTACGACAGACATATGTTCAACCAGAAATATTAATGTCAAGTTACCTTATCATTTAAGAAAAACATCTGGTTCCTTTAATAAAATTCATCAATGTCAAAATTTACCTAACTTACCTAACCAAATTAAAATATCTGCCAAAACGTGCTGACTTTGAATTTTGAAAATGATATTTTTTAATATTAAATTGCTATTTTCTAAAAATTATTTTAAAATTTATTGGTAGTCAAGTTAATACCGTTTCCTCTCAACGGATATTAAATGATGAAAGAAAATTATTTGAGAATCGTTAAATGGAAAAGTTACCATAGAAGTCATCGAAGCATTAAATTATCCTTCAGAGACTTTCCTTTTTAAATGATTAATTGATAACACGGTTTTTTTTAATCTCCTAGAACAAAACATTGTCAGCACCATTTTATATTTTAATGATAAAACAAAACTTTGATTCGCTATTTTAATTATTTCATTATACCTTTTTGAATTTGTTAACACGTAAAATAAGGTAAGTAACTAAAACCCTTTTATAGACTGCAAATTATTTGCTAATCCTGGTGGAAATATAAGTTTATACCAGCCCCTTGTGTTAAGCTTTTAAAAACTTTAATTATGAGAGTTGGAAATTGGAAATTTTTAATGATCAGGGGAATTGTTTTATTTAAAAAAATTTTAATAAGCAAAATATAGAGATACTATTGGAAAATTGTTTGTATAAGTAACATAAAGCTTTGACATTTAAATCAGTTTAATAAATTAATATTATATAATACACAGAATAATCAACAGAGATATCGACAGTAAAGGTTACATTAATAAAATAAACAATGAAATCTGGGATCCAATGAGGCAGAAAATATTTTTATTATCATCTAAAATGTATATAAATGTTCGAAAAATTTAATAAATAGAAATAAATAAAGAGAAAATGATACGTGATTGTTATATTAAAAATTATATTTCTCCTTAAAGGTATCGCTTCACTTAATACATGACCCCTGCCATAGAATTTAAGTTACTTGTTGAATTGATGATCCAATAGCTTACCAGACCAGAAAATAATGAATAAGTTAACATTTTTGAAGAATCAATAGAATCCATGCTTTTAACAAGATTGCTACAAAATATTTTATGAAAGAAGATTTCAAATTTTAGCTGTTGTTGCTCTAGTCATTTTACTTCACAAGATAAATTCCTTATCCATGGTATAAATTTTACTGGTAGGCAAATATATTGAATTCATTGGCCACTGATGGATTCAATTTAGAGAATATATGTATATATGTATCTCCTAATTTTATTGTTGCAGCTTAACTCCTAAATTTGAGTTTATGTGTGGAGTTTTTCCATTTAAGGGAATCAATATACTTTATATATTTAGGTTAAAATTTATTTAGGACAAGGATATGTTTCAGTTATATTTTCTGAAAGCGTAGACAAATCTTACTTTTAGTTCTTAGCACTCTTTAAAGTGCGAGTTCTTTTTAGAGGGATTGATGAATATCAAAGAAGTACGGAGCTTATCTTTGGCTTGCGAACGTTATCTTACCTCATTGTCTACATTGTCATGGATGACTTTCATAATAGTTTGAACTAATTAGTTTTATTTTTGAAAACTCTTTTTAAAATGTTTGATTTAAAACTTCGATTGAATTTGATAGTTTGGCTATTTTCAGGAATTTGAATAAAAGCTTATTATTTAAAGGTTACTTTGGATGATGGAAACTATATCATTATATAAGATATTGCCATATGGAAACATCTTTATCGACGTTAGAAAAATCATGCAGAGCTACTTTAAGTAAAGCGAAATATTGAGCACATATAAAGTAGAAGAAAATACTCCTTAAAACTATGAATCATCTAAATTGATTTAAGAAATTCTAATAAAAGTTTGTAATTTTACTATAATTTTATTGTGACAAGACATAAAAATTAAAATAACTTCCAAATTATACTATTTAAATAATAAAACAATAAAATAATAACTTTTAGAAAATTTTAATATTTCACCAAATATAACAACTTATTTTATTCCCAATTCTTGGGTTTATGGTCAACAAAAAAGCGATACTAAGCAGACAAATTCTTCAGTAGATGTTATGTAAAATCAAGTAAATTAAAAGTCCTAAAAATCAACGGATGTATAAATTTAGCCTTGCTATGTTGACTTTTTAAAAATAATAATATTTTCTATGTATGGCTATTGGGAAGCAATATTTTATGAAAAAACAGCAAATATTTTTGGGCTAGCTCTATTAATTTAAATTGCAAATTTTGGAGTTTTGAGCTAACTCTGAATTGCTGTTGTTTACAAAATGGCTACGAAATTTAGAGACTAGACTAGACTAGACTAGATTTCACGTACCAGAAGTCAGTATGGTTTATTCTAAAAGATTAAAGTTAAAAATATTACTTTAATAAATAAATACATAGCTTGTATTATTTATGATATTTATGTTATTTTTGAGTATTTTTTTTTTTTAAATAATCAGAAGATTAGAAATTATAATCTAGAAAACACTAACCGTGAAAAAGATAGAAGCCTTTTAAGCGAATACTTTAAATTAGAGATTTACAAACTTATAACTTCTATAGAAATATACTTATGGTAAAATTCTGCTGTAATTTATTTACAAGTACACAAATCAATAATATTCTTCTACTTTCGAAAAAGTCCAAAGTAAATTTATAAATATGCAAATTTGCAAAAATCCCTTCAAAAATAAGTAAAGTTCATGGTGGGCTATGAGAGCCACTTTTTTAGATCATTCTTATTGTACAAAAGCGTGTTGTGTATTGCATAGATATTAAATTCCTCTATTAATCTCCAAATTAAACATTCCTTACACATGAAGTTGGGATAATTTTATTTTACGAGGCAAAAGTGAGCATATATATCTATATACATATTTATTAAACCGATATGATGAAAATTTTAAGAACCACAATGCTTGAAAGGATACAATAGTAAGTAAAAATATATTGCACACCCAATGACATGTTTGTTGCTCTTCTTTTGTTTTCATAATAAACAAGAGTGAGGTTGAAAGTTAATCAACGAATTATACAAAAAATAAGAAATTCCAAAGCTTTGCTATACTTCATGTCAAACAAAAACAATTTGTTTTTGCATGTTTAGAGTATCATTAGTATGCACGAGGGATCAAATGTTATTTTCTCTTATATACGTATTTACCTGGTTTCATGAAAGCAAAATACTCTTTTATATAGTGTTCTTTTAAGATATATATTTTCCTACATCACTTTGTTTGTATTATTTGTCAAGAGCTTAAAAAATGCATAAGAAATATTAGTATGAACGAGACATTTTTGAAGCTTTCCTTAAATAAATATTTATTTTACTAATTTACAACTTTAGTTAGAGTAAAAATAACACTATTTAGTAATAAAAGTTATGTAGAGATTTAAGTTAAGTAATTTTCTATTTTTTGCATATTTCAAAAAATAATAAAATAAGAGAACATATTACAAAATGCTTGAAGTGACAGCAGTTACTGAGTGAGTCTTTAAGGTCATTTTCATTTTAAAGGGTATAAGAATTAACATATGAAAATACTTAGATTTTTCAATAAGGTGTCTACTCTTGAAACAAGTTTAATTATGAATTAAAAAATGTTATAAGAAAAAAAAACTGTAAGAATTTTTAAATCCATTGAGCGCATTTAAATTTTTAGGTGACCTAAAAAACATTTAAATACGTTGAGTATTTGGTTGAAAAATGAAATCCATGCAAAAATGTAGCAACAGAATTAGTTAATTTGATGTAAGAGTAAGCTAAGGAGTAATTATTTGGGATTTATTATGGAATAAAATACTTAAATGTAGAAAAATTTCAGGTAAAATTGATATATACATATAGATATTCCCGTTGTTGTTGGGTGTGGGTGGATAAAGATGGCTAAAAGAAGTAAATCGCTTAAAATTATTTATATAAAACCATATTAGATCTAGCATATAGTATGATTAGCAACAGTTCAGTTTCATTCCTAGCTGCTGCAACTCCTGTTACAACCACTAATATTACTGTATGGGAAAGTCAACTTGTGATAAACTTACATTGATAAAAACTTTATTTTTAGATATTTACCTTACAGCAGGAACTTCCAAGATATCCCATTCAACAGATGTATAAAATTCTGAAAGATCAACGCCAACATTAACTACATTTGTACCATTTACTTCATCGATATGCCGTAAATCTACCTGTAAGTAATAAAAATTTTATTAAGTTAATACTGGTATAAGTATCTGGGGTTGATATTATTTATAAATATTTATACCTGAAGTGGCAAGAAATAAACAGGTGTAAAGACTTTACAATTCACTTTGTAAACTTTTTTAAAATATTTCTGTTTAGTTTATCCTGTTTTTTACTCTTGTACAAAAGTCATAAGCATAAACGGTATTAAATAAATAAATAGTCAAATTATTGTAAGGATGAAGACCTTTTAAGGAAGAAAAGTTTTATAAATAGAATATTAACAAAGTTTAGAGTTTAAGAGTTTTTGAAAGTACAAGTAGTTCTGAAAAAGAGATAAAAATGAGAAGCTAATTAAAAAATTAGTAAAAACTTGTACAGTTGTTTAGCGTAAAAATTGAAAAGTTTTCATTTGAACTTCCATTAATTACATTGCTTTTACCTAGAGGTAAAGACTAAAGAATTTACTAGTAATTCGTTAGTGTAAAATTTTTGTTTTGGGAAGCAAAAAAATATATTTCTAAAGTTATTTACATCTAATAGAAAATAGAAGTTTTGTAATCGAAATTTATGGGTCATTATTTTTCTGTTATAAAAGCTTCTTATTTTAAATAACGCAAGTTACATTCCAAGAAAAGCAAAGTATAAACAAGCCAAAGGGTAAAATAAATACTTTGAGTAATGTGTCTCCAGACGGGAATATGATACTTTCCATCGCAAGGCATATTGTTTCAGGTAATGTTACTTTGGTAATGTCTTTGGTTGGTTAAAGAAAGTAGACCCCCATGAAACAAAACTACTTTGACCTAAAGGAAATCAGAATAGTTTTGTTTGAGGTAGTTGACAAGATTACTCTTAAGAACCATCATCGAGGAAGGTTATTCGTTTTTTGATCATCTGAAATTTTTAGATATTTTTCTTTTATCATAAATAATAAATAAAAATAAATGTTTAAGCAAATCATATGAATATTTATATTCTTGTTTGTGTGAAAATTAAACATAATTTAACTCGCATGCAATTAAGTTGCTTATCAATTGCTCTGTCCAAAATATCCTGTCAAAAACGTTCTTGAAAGATACTGTTAAGTAATTATTTGCTTGGATTTATAATGAAAAAAATTAAAAATATTGTGTAGGAAATATTAATAAATAAATTAATGGCTCAGTTGTAGAAAGCGTAATGAGAATTCTTTAACTCTTTATTTGTTGTCAATTAAAATTATTTTTAGGTTATATTTTCAATTTTAATTTATTTTACATTCAATTAAAAATCAAACAATATTTTATTATTTATAATATATACCTAAAAAATATATAACGCCGATTGTCAAATTGATACTGTTTCTTATAGTTATGTCAAAGCTTAATTCTGGGTATTCTGGAGACATGGAGGTACATTTTGAGGAGTAATAGAAAAACACAATATTTTTAGTATCCGTTATTTTGCATAATAATTATTGATTCCTAAATAATGCATAAAAAAAAATTGAAAAAATCAAAACTCCAGAAAGATACAGGCTGATGCAGTGGGGGTATAAAAAAATTGTGCTCGATGGTTGCCACGATTTTCGCCCTCTGAGTGAATAATTAATCTAGAGGAGTACTGCTATGGGAGGAACTAGGATAATTGAATTTTTTTCCACGTTTTTACGTTTCCGAATATCTTTAAAATAGTAAAACTTAAAATTTTGTTATAATCCTAGTTCCTGCGATAGGGAAATGTATAAAAAAGACTCCCACCAATTTTCAAGTGAATGGGTGCAGTAGAACTTGAGAAATCATGGTGATGGCTTCGAAAAAAGTAGTTTCGAGAAAAACACCTTTAAAGTTTTGGATAAAGTTAGGCGCATATGAGCCATACGTCACTAAAACAGCCATATCTCCAAAAATAATTTGAATTTTGAAAAACACTTTTAGTAGCGTTTTCCTAACGGCTTATGCTTTAAAAATATGAAAAGAAATCGATTTTTTCAAATTTCTAGACCAGAATATCCCCTTAAAACCTACTAAATTTTATATCGCTCTTTTAATTTTTCTTTTAGATTAAAAAATAAAATAACTCTTCTACGTAATCTGATTTGAATTAATTTGATGATTGAGATGAGAGTCTGTAAGTTATATATGAGTCATTCAGTGCACAAATCGATTAACTTCATAAAACAAATAGTTGAGAAATGCGATGAAATAATGTACATTGATTTTTGAAGTTTTCTTTTTAATTATAAAAACATATTGTAGAATGCATAAATACAAATATAGCTTTCACATCTAACGTAAGTAAAATTAATAAAAAAGGATACCTCAAAAATATAATCGTCAGTAATGCTACAATTTGTATGGTGGAGTTAATCCATTTGGCAATTGAGAAAATTTCTATAGTTAAATTCAGTGTTTATATTCTTAAGTTTTTTAATCTATAAAAAGAGACTTTACATTTTAGTACTGATAAAAAATGGATGTTGACAGGTCTGTTATATTATATTATTTGTGCTTTATTCATCAGCAATATAAATAAGGTCTTCTTAATCAGCTGTATGTGAGGACTGGTTATTACAAAAAGTTTCAATATTGTCGTCTTGGATTATGAGCCCTGGTATAGTGACTAGTGTCGGCTGGAAACGACTTTTTATGTTTTATAACATTCGTGTCATCTATTTTATTGCTTCCAAAATGGCCTTTGCGTTTTATTCGTGGAACGCTTTATTTTTATACTTGAAATTTTAATACAACCTCTTAAGAAAATATTCTGGTAATGTTGACTATGCATGGTATAAAATGTCTTCATGGTAGCCTCCGTCTCATCCAAAAGAATTTTTTGGTTGTAATTCTGACGGCATTTGATATAGACAAAAGTTTCTGCAAGTATTAAATTTCCTCTTCTATTGTTTTTTTATGCTTTTGTAAATTTCATGCCCATTTATCAGGATTACGATTTTTTTTCTTCCAATCATTGAGTTTCTTGCAATATTTCTACTGTTGCAATCAGATAAATCCGATGAAAACACTAAACATCTTCTTGAATCAGACTTTCTGTTGATAAGTCGTATTAAAGAACCATTATATGTTTCACTAAATACCACATCCACTGTGTTATAAGTCTCACTCATCTTGATTATAACGATATAATATTTATATTTTAAAAACCACAGACAAATTGAAATAAATTTTTTATAATAATTCAAACCCATATACGATCTAAGAGTAATGTTTTAAGGGCCGAAAAAATTTTGTAGTCCATGCAATATTGCTAAAGTGTGCAATGGAAGTTCAAATAAACCCAATTAGACTTTATTCTTAATAATAAATTAATAATAATTAAATTGACTATGACTGACTAATTTAATTTAGTTTAATAGGGCACTAAAAAATTCACCGTTATCATTTAACATTAGAATTGCACTATTCAAACGATTTACATGAAAGTATTAAGTTAATCAAACGGGTCTCTGAAATAAATATCATTTAATGGTGTTAAACTTGACTATACCAAAGGCTTTGACACTAAAATTTAAGATTTTTCAAAAAGGGAAGTAAATCGATTTGTCCACTTCAGTTTCAATATATCCCTCATCTGCCAAAAATTACTTTCTTTCATAGAAACTAGCGAGATTTGCAAAGAATAACACAGCAATTACAACAAATTTTTAAAAATATTGAATGGATTTTTTAATAATTTTTTGATCAATTATGAGTATTTAATTAATTAAATTAATGTCACCTTTAAGTTTTGAAATTTAGGGTATGACAGAAAAAAGGTTATATAAAATAGTTATATAGATTTTATAAAGTATAGCAAAACTATATTTTAATCTAAGCTTAAGAAATTTTAATTCAATTTTCAAAGGCTAAATAATTTTCTTTTAAATAATAAATCCTTTATTACTTCAAATCCTTTATTACTTTTATTCGAAAGAAAAAAAAAATCATAGCTACTATAAATGCTATTGAATACATATACATCTACATTTTGATATGCATCGTTGATTTTTCCTTTTCAATTTTACAGCTGCCTATTCACCTGTTTGCTTTTCAGATAAAATGAGTGAAATGGAAAAGAAAATTTGAGTTAATCAAACTGGGAACTACCTGATTACCTGTAACAAATATTACATAAGAGAAAAATCATTGATTGGATTCACGATTTGTCGAATAAAACGATCATCATCGTTTTAACTTTTCTATGTGAATTGAGCTTCTATATGAGATATTCTTTTGTATAGCTATAATTATATACATAGTAGTATGGTTGGAATGAAATGACCTTTTAGAACGTGACAGATTTGACCAATGGATAAGAAACTTTGTGTGAATGAATAGAATTTTATACTATTCAAAACATTAATTTTATTTTTGTTAGACACTAGATACATATAAGTATTTTTTTTACTAAAGACTATAAGAGCTTTTGAAGATGATTAACATAATTAAGAGATACTTTAGACTTTTGCATCAGAGAAAACTTCAGATGAACTTAAGTAAGAAGAATAAAAAGTTTTAATATCTTTGAATTGTTTAGTGTAATTAAGGTAATATAATATTAAAAATTTAAAGATTGTGGATGAGTTTGACAAATATTTTCAGAGCAAATTTGATATGCAGAGAAGCTATAAAGATATTAGACTTCCATTCAAATTTCAAAACTAAGTGGTTCTCAACAAAATTGATCTGCTTGTGAGTAAGCAAAACTATGGTTAAACTTGATGGTTAGTGCTGGTTACATATGCAAATTTTCAGAATTTAAATTTACGGAATTTAAAGATCATGTTGATCCTATAAGAAAAAGGTATTTTACCACAAAAAGCAAAATTTGAAAACCAACACTACCATATCTCTAAAACCTTTGCTCTTTTAGCTACTTTTTACCACAACAAAAAAGCAAAAGCTGAAATTTTTTAAGGTTTTCAGTATTTTGTTGCTGTAAAATTCTTATGACTTCTGTTGTTTTGGTAATTTGCTAATATTTCTTTAAATGGTAATTTTGATCGCTTTGATGTTTTTAATTATTTGACACATTTGGTTATTTTGATTTCGGACCTCACTGCAGATTGGCTTATATCATCTGTCAGGAAATATCAATATTAAGGGGGTATTCTGGTCTAAAGATTTGAAAAAATCGATTTTTTTTTCATATTTTTAAAACATAATCCTCTAAGAAAATGCTCCTAAAAGGATTTTTCAAAATTCAAATTATTTTTGGAGATATAGATGTTTCAGTGATGTATGGCTCATACTGCGCCTAACTTTATCCAAAACTTTGAAGGCGTTACTATCGAAACTACTTTTTCCGAAGCGGTTGCCATGATTTTGCAAGCTCCACTGTACGGATGCACTTAAAAATTGGTGTGAGTCTTTTTTAAACATTTCTCTATCGCAAGAACTAGGATTATAAAAAAATTTTAATTTTTACTATTTTAAAAAAATTCGGAAATTTTTTTTTTTCAATTATCCTAGTTTTTCCCATAACGGTACTCCGCTAGATTAATTATTTCCTTTTTCTTTTAACTTCGGATTACTCAGAGGGTTCAAACCGTGGTAACCATCGAGCACCATTTTTTTACACCCCCCACTGCATCAGCCTGTATCTTTCTGGAGTTTTGATTTTTATAATTGTTTTTTATGCATTATTTAGGAATCTATAAATATTATGCAAAATAACGAATACTAAAAATATTGTTTGTTTTTTTTTTATTGCTCCTCAAAAGGTACCTAAAGTTCATGTCTCTAGACCAGAATAACGAAGAAAATAAGTTACTAAAGGACATTAGGTAATATACCATCAGATTTTAACATATTTAAATTATGAAAATTGAAATTATGAGAATTTTATTATTGTTCATTGAACTTCACAATTATTTTTAAATATTTATCAAGTATACCTCGTATAGCATTTTTACTACACTTTTTACATAGTTATTGTGTATAAAAGTAAAAATCAGTTATGCAACTTTTACTTCCCTTAAATTAATTTCAAGTGTAGGCTCATGATTCTGCCTGCAGGAATATTTTGCTAGACAGTCTGATCTCTTGCCAAATATATTTAAAGTAAACTCATTAACTTCAGCTGGCGTTGAAAAACACACTTAACTGATCAAAGCTTCCTTAAAAAACTCGAATCAATAATATTTTGAATATTATTTTACTGCTAAAGAAACAACCAAAAAGCTTAACCAAATTTTTGTTATTATTCGTATCACAAACTATTAATCAATATAACAGCTGGCAGTTTAGTACTTTGATACCTCAATAATGTTTTTGAGGTTTTTTAAAAAATATTGCTCTTTCAATTCTATTTTGTGTCAGTGACCATGAACAATTTAGCAAAGAAATTCTTTAAAATTTTTCAATTACCAATTACTTTTGACTGAGAAAACATTTAAAAAAACGTTATCTTAGAGTATTTCTTCTTTTTTTCATTTCAAAATAAAAAAAAACTATCAAACCAAAGTTTGCTATAAAATAAATTGAATATCTAAAAAAAAAATATAGTTAAGGATCCCAGGATCTATCTATTTATTTATCTTGCCAATTGGTTTTGTTGTTTTTTTGTAAAAATATTTTTCAATCTATCTTTGTTTTTTTTGTTTTTATTTTTTGTTATAATCAGACTTTTCATTTTTGTAAACTAAATAGTCAATATTTGACACTAAAATTTATCAATTTAACAACAGGATATTTACAACAAAAAAAAATAAAACAAAGCAAACTGAAATTTATTACCTGAAACCCATCATATGTCCAACTTCCAAATTTCATAACACAAGTCTGTTCATCGAATGGAAAGTACTCAACATCTATTTCACATGAACTTTTATAAATAGCTGGAGGACGCCAATCTACTCGTCCTGTATAATTTAGTGTCGCCTTTGTTGCCAATGTGACCTCGAAATTTCCATCAGCACTTAAAGTATAAGTTATTGAATTTTTTTGTTTTTTGTTTTTTGATTTTGTTAAGTTATTTCAAGAAAAAGCTAAAAAGTAAGAGAGAAGAGGATACTTACTTATTATATAGGACAATGTCAGGACGCCATATATGATCTGATGGGACATGTAACATTTCTACACCACCATATTCTTTTGGCTCCCATTTCAATTTATAATCATACCAGGTTTGTTCTACCCAAAGATTAGTTGTCATTATTTGATTTTTTAAATTGACATCTATCAATTGTGAAAGTTTAAGTTTGATGCGTACTGTTAGGGCATCGGTAACATTAACAACAGGCCGAACTAATTTGTTATAGTTACTAAGTAGATCGTCATAAAGTCGCTTAGCGTCAGGGTTTGCTATAATAGCTGGAAAGTAAAAAAAAATAAATATTAACAATTAAAAAAATAATTTTCAAACAAAATTTAAAATTTCCTTTAAGTTAATTTAATTTAGAAAGATATCGATGTGTATTTATAATTCTTAAAAATGACTTGCGTTTCAGATCATATTCAAAATTGATGCTTAATAAGCACATTAGCATATGAATCTAGTCTATGCTTAAAACTCATATCGAATTCATGAAATTGTGTTAAGCATTTTCTAGGATAAGTCTGAGGTGTTAGTAAATAATGGTACTATCAGGGCAACCTATACATTTTTCATAAACACTCGAAAGTAGCTGTAATTGTTATTTACGCATGATTAATCTCTGTCACTTGCAGCCTTTTCTCAATAAAATATAAAAAAATATATATTTTGAGAAGGGTCAGATAAGTAGCTATAGCTAACATGCATTTTGGTATACACGTGGGACGCAAAGTTTTCTAAATAACAACATGACAGCAAAATATTTTCAGAAAAAGAAGAATCTCCATGAATATTTTTTTTCAGAAGCTTTTTTGTCGGATATACTTTAATTGGAAATGATAAATGTATTTTGATGTTTCAATCTGAAGGTCAAAAAAGGAATTTAATATTAAGGATATAGAATTTTTGATTTGTAATTTCTTAAAAGATATTACTAAAATAACAATGAGAATAACAATGTTATATTTGAATTTTATTAATAAATTTTAGGTAACAATGTACTAAACAAAACTCAATCTTTTAACTGCAATTCGAAAAATATGTGAATGCATAATTTCTAAAAATACACAGGCCACTTATATTTTTGGTTATAAATATATGTAGGTTTTAAAGGTGGATTTTTACAAAGCTAGTAAAAGTTTTTTATAGATAAAATCCTACCACTGCACTTTTAATTAAAAATTTTCAAAGATTGAGTAGAGATTTTATGTAGAATTTTATATTTGAACGAATTGTGATAAGATACACAAGTATTATGCATGAAAATTCTTACTAATAAATTTTCATGTAGATCGAATCTGAAGGTGGCTAATGAGTTAACATTGAATAGCATAAAATTAGAGTCATTTTAAATATTATGTCTATTGGTTCAGGAGGCTAATTAGGATTAATGTTCTATTCAAAGTTTATTATATTTATTAAAAAGACATATTTTCATTTTTTATGATACAAAATTTCAAAAGAATTTCATGAAAAACGCTATTTATCCTTCTGTTCCGGTGATAAAAAATTTTTCAATAGTTTTATTAAATTTAAATAAATAAAGATCTATGTTTAAAAAGTGTTTTTATGTTTCATTTTTTAAACAAGGTCAGTTGAAAAGTTCGAAAATTATAATCAATCTGGTTTTTCTATTTTTTTCAAAAATTTAAAGTGACAAAAAAAAAAGAAAATTTCTGTTTTGTTAACATCTTAAATACTTTGAGTTAAAAGACAATTTTCCATAATTTAAAGAACGTTTAAGATGTATTTAACTTTTATATCTCAAAAGTATCAATAAACTATTGCAAATTTGATTTTATAAGGACATTTCATATCAGTTGTTAATAAATATTTCCAAAGATGGATTAGTTTCATACTGTTATTTATTATTAATAATAAAATGCTGTTCAAAGACTTGAAAGCTTTTTGATATCCTATTAAGTACTTTACTTTTGAAAACAAGAGCTATCCCAGCTGTATTACATCCATCATCAGAATGTTAAATATTTGCTATACAATATATTTAGTTGAAATAAAGAAAAAACGAAACATTACTCACAATATAGTATGTTGTAACATTTATCAGTTTTTCTTACCCTAATAAATGGTTTAGTTAAGGATAATTAAATTTCGTTATGAAAAATTACCTTTTTGTAACAAAAAATATATTAAAGAAATTTTTATTGATAGAAATTGTGCTTGGAATATTTATGTTCAAACTATTACATCTAATTTCATTTCAAATTGTAGGATTGGTGTTTGTTTTTAAAAATAATAACTTTGTTATATATAAGACAAATGTACATTACTGATAAGCTTATGTTTAAGTAATACTTTGTGTGACATTATAATGCATTGTTTGAATCTAGTTTGAGAATTATAAGACTGTAGTTAATTCAGTTTAACAATGGGATGCTGCAGTCTGAGTAGTCTGATTAGTAGACACGCTACACTTAGTCAGGATAATTGGTAATCATATTTGGCTTATAAGAACTTTAAACAGTTTTTATTTCGCATTCAATCAGATATATTTAAATTTAAATGATATTTTCAAAATGAATTTAAGAAAAAAGATTCGGTTTCTTTGATATAAAAAATTAAATTGTGAGCTTAAAACCACACGGCAGAAGTGAAAACATAATAGTTTTAATAGAATATTTTATTATAATAATATAACAGTAATTAAAATGGTATTGTTTAATTGGTATAGTAAATATATATAAATATATATATATATATAATCTCTTTATACTTTACAAAGCCACCATTACCCCTGCTTGCAGGAGTTATTCTTATTAAACAGAAATTTTGCAGATTAAGTGAAATATATATACAAATAAAAAAATGTAGCGTCTTCTTGCAATTAAAAATGAACTTCCTGGAATTTTGCTATTGCAAGTATTTGGACTTAAAAAAAATTATAACAATAAAATATATGACGCATTGTAAGATTAAAAAGGAAGCATTAAAAAGCTTAGATGCTGTTCGTTAGTAAATTCTCCAGTAGTCAATTTAATATGCTATGGTGAAAATTCCGAAAAGAAAAATTTGATCTTATTCCAAGTTATATTTTTGACAGCATTTGCTGTAATGAATTTCCACCTTTCGGTGGTCCTTAGAAGAAACTACATATTCAAGGGAATTTAAACGGTTTAAGTATTTGAGTGACTTCAAACGACTACTAACTTTTCCAATTACATAGGTTTCCCAAAAAATGTTAGTTATTGATTAGTTACACGATCAAAAGACGGTTAAATATGCCTTATGAACCACGGCTTTATTTTGACTTACCCCACACATCACTTACATTTCATGTAATAGATTATATTAACCGAGTATTAAGCTGCATGATAAATATTTCAGGGAATTCGATATTAATTTTTATTCAAATTTATATCTGGTGTTTTATATTTCTGTAGATTTCTGTTGATTACGACTCATAGTAATCGTTTTAGTCAATAAATATCGTTCTTTTTGGCATAACATTAACGGGATCTTCTTATAAGACGAATTAAATCAATTTTTTTACATATTTAAAAATAAGCATTTGTTAAAAATATATTGTAAAAATATTAGCTCGAAATTCATAGCATTAACAAACATTAAGTTTGTATTAACGCAAAGCCATTACCTGTTTGTTAACACTTTAAAAGTGTTTTTCTCGAAACCACAGTTTTACAAATATCTCACAAGTTCCAAAGAAAGATAAAGCACTACTCAAATAAAAATTGATTTTTTATGAAGCAGAATTATTTATTTTTAACAATTCTATATTATTTTTTTCAGAATGTCCGCCTCTTTGTAATCAATGGACTTTAATTGATTCATTCTAATTTAAACTAGATCGATAAGTGTAACATTAAAAATTACAGTGTTTTGTGTTTGAGCCATTTGCTTTTCCGTTCTAAATTTTGGTAATTTTCGTTTATTAAATTTAATAATTTTAAATTAAACTATTTTTTTAAATAGTATGATATTAATTGAAATGATCTTATAGGTGCATTAGGAAACAAAATCAACTCTTACAAAAAATATCCGAATCAGCGTAACGCACGCGAGCATGACAGTAGAATTAAATCTACCCCCCAGAAAAAGTGCAAAGTGCGCTTAAAAAAGTTTTCACTTCAAAATGTAATAGTGGTTTACAAGACACTATACCTATCTCTACCAACCGGTGATTTAGACTGGGACGACTTTTTAAATAAAAGATTTATTATTGAGTTTTTTAAAAGCATGTTATTTGACGCTTATTTTTTATTTGTATATTTTTTATACATTATATGATAAAATTAAGTAATAGTAATTTAACTTTTAATTTGTGTTAGCACAATTTATAGAAATTGAAATTATTTTAAATGATTTCCCACAAACATATTTCTTGGAACCAACACAAATCCAATTTGCTATTTTTGTGTAGAATTTTCAATTTTATTTAGCATCAGTAGTTAAGTTAGGTCTTGGGGCTTGAATGATGGCTCGATGTCTCCTTTTAATTGAATTTAAAAGTCCTTTCAGGTTATATTTTTACCGTGATTCCAGCTATGTTGAGAATATTTAAAAGGTACCTTTAAATCACCCAAAAATATTGATCCTGGTTTTTTCCAGTTTTATCTAATAACTAGTGAAACCCATTTATGGTTTGTTTGCTTGTCAAATCCGTTTCGATCCAAAATTTAATTCCTAATTTATTCGGTTTATGCGACAGATACTAGGTAATTTTTCACCTGGCTTTAGTTGGAAATAATTGTTCATCAATAGCAATATTTTGTCATTGCACATAGCAGTTTCGGCATCATTTTATAAAAGTAAAGAAGATCAGGGCAAATTTCTCAGAGCAGAAACTTCTTTGTGGTCTTCTTTGTTTCCCTCGAGAATCATGTCTTATCTTTTTCCACATAGCTCCATCAAAAGCTGTTACTACTGCTATCATTACATTATGATGGTAACCTAACTGCTCTCCACCACATTATGTAACTGTCAATATCTAAACGCGCAGACAAAAGTTCGTTTTTTAATGTATTCTCTGAAGTATCTGAGAGTATCTGAGTATCTGAGAGTATCTTACTTATTAATACTAAAATTATCATCTGATCAGATCATTATTATCACAGATCAACAGCTTTTTAGTGTTAAAAAATTCACGGTTTTAATGGATATTAAAAACATTAAATTTTCATAAAGATTAATTTCTCTACAAAAGGATTAAATTAATCCGCACAACTAAAGAGAAACTATTCAATGCTAAATCACTTCAGCCAATCGGTAGATTTTAACGTATTTGTGTGCTTCCTCTTAAGGTTGTTTTATTGAAAAAAAGAAGAAGAAAACTACCAAAAGTTTTATTCAATTTATCAATTTTCAAAACCCAAAAATATTATTCTTAAAATAAAGTCATTTTTCAATTCTTAAATAAAAAAACCAAAATTACCATTTTTAAGGATAAGTAATGATCTGAACCCTTGATCTTTGATATCTACTATTACATATATTTCCATTCTCAGGTTTCTAAAATTCAATATATAAACATAATTTAGTCCACTAGGACTCTAATAATGTATACTTACAAGAAAAATACAAAGACGAATAAAGGACAAGCTTTAATGTCACCTTATGCATAATTAATTCAAAACTTATGCAATTTGCTAGAAAAGTCAAATGTCCCTTGAGCACGACAAACATTGAGCACATTCCTCAACTCCTAAACCTAATATATTCAAGTTTTAACTAACAAAAGGGAGAAAAGCAATATTTCTGTGTCCTAAAGTATATTTTCGTTAAAGTCAACCAGAAGTTAAAGTGGTGTGAATAATTGAAAGCCACACTTTTCTTGTAGTAAATGATGATAGAATTATCAAGGTTATTTTTTTAATATTCTTTAACAATAAACAACAAATATATCCTTTCCTTTAATTTAGTGTTTAGATGTTGAATATACTTTAGGGAGCATACAGAGAAAAGTAACAAATATATATAGTTTACATTTCTCTTTAACAGTGAAACGTTAAAATATTGCAGGAGAAGAAGGAGAAAGAGAAGGTTTTCATGTCATTTTTAGCAATAAACTTTTGTTCATTTTATTTTTCTTTCAGAGGTTCTATTGTTTGAAGTAAAGTGTAATTTACAAATATCAAGTAAGTAATATTTTCTTTAAAGCTTAGCACATTTGTTTTATTAGAAGGATATGTTGTCTTAAAAAATGAATGGAATAATTGTTTCCATTTTTATGTTGTTACTGTTGTTTTATGTATTGGCTTAAGGGTAGTCAAGTAAACTAAATTTCATCCGCAAAAGTTTTATTATAAAATGATTAGTTATATATTGATATTTGATATTGATAAAAAACAAAAATGAAACGCAAAAAGGTGTAAAATGTAATTGGATACTGAAAACTTACCAAATATATTTTATTCCATATCTGCATATCCTATGGAAGTATTTTTTGTTATGAATTTGAATTTATTTCATTTTTTTGCTTAGTTGCTTTATCAAAAAACAATTTAAAATATGTTTTTCTCTCAAATATATGTGCCTTATTTTAGGTTAAGCCTTTTCTAATGCTTTTAGATCGATTTATATTTAATATAAATTGACCTTTTTTAAGCTGACTTGTAAAATTTTAATTTTTTTGTGCATACTTTTGTATTACTTAATTTAAAATATATGGTTTTATAAATTTTTAGCGATAGAATTATCAGTATTCGTATGAAATATTTTTTATAACTTTATTAATTTTGGAAGTTATGTTAAATGATTTATAGGTTTTTTTATAGTATATATTTGATTTGATTGATTTTATTCATCATTGCTATAAAGTCAAAGTGTATTTGGTCTGAGCTACGTTGTGAAAAAAAGAATTTAATTTTTCTGTAGGTGGTGAAATTTGGTACCAACTTAAGAAAATCATAATTCATAAAAATAAATAAATATAAAAACGTTGAAAGTTTGAGTAGTGAAGAAATTCAATGAAAAATCTAGACTCAAATTTTTATAAAATGAGAACTGTTCTATTAGTTTAAATAGGTCACACAATTTAATAAAAAATATCCAAAAAATATCACAATAAAGACTCACTGGGGAATTAATTAAAGTTGGAGTCTGGTATCAAGTTGTATTAAAATATTTGCGAAAGCAACCACCGAATTGATGATCTATCAGTTGATTACTTACTGGGTTTCTTTAAACTATATTTAGGCGTCTCATTATCTATCAATAAGAAAAAAGGAAACCTACTCATAATTATTAAGTCCATTGACAAAAGCTTAATCGAAAATATTTTAATAAACCTTATCCTCTTATTAATAACAAAAAATTAAATTAAATTCAATTGTGAATTTAGATTAATCCTTCATAACAGAATACTTTTGAAAAGCTTAAAAGATAAAACTTGAATCTTATCAAACTTTTGCTTTCTGACTGTATAAATTTTCTGCTATCCTTTAAAATTCATTTACAATACATTAATTAGAATACAAAACTTTTATAGGCAAATATTTATCTTTAAACATCAATAAAGAATTTAAATCAGAAAATTCAATGCAATCATATTTAAGGACTTCAAATTTGTAATTCATCTCTGCGTAAAACAGTGAAAAATTAAAACAAATAAGAATTTATCGTTGTATTTTGACGCTTTTGTTCATTTTTTTCATATAATTCTAAATAAGGGAAACAGTTTTGAGGTCAATCAGTTTCCCGAAGTGTTTCAAATGAACTAGAGTGGAAATTTTACACATGGAAAACATTTATTTTGAAATTATACAAAAAATTTAGTTCTATGATTTGAAAATAATGATCCTGACTGAATATTATTAAGAAGAATGCTTAACTAGCTGTTATTAAATTTGGCTGAAAACAATTGCTTTTTTAAAGCTTTAGCTTTGCATTGTTAGCTCCTGTTAAAGGTTTGTGTTTAGTAGTAATGAACATTTGAAATTATGAAAACTAGTTTATTTATAATATCCTTTTGCTTTCTAGGAATAAAATAGAATTGAACTAGTTACCTAAAGGCTGGAAGAAGCTATTGAAAAACATAATTTACTTTCAATTTAAAGAGTTTTTATACATTTTTGGTAATAAAAGATTATATTTTAAAAAACGACTAGATCAAGCTGTATAAAATAAAAAAAATTTCGAGAACTGGATCAAACATTACTATAAGTGCATTGAAGTCGAAGGAGATTACTTTGAAGGGGATAATATCGATTTGTAACAATAAACTGGTATTTTTTGTTTTTTTAATAAATTCCGGGAGCTTTTCGATCAAGGCAGTATTTTAGAGCACAAATAGATTTATCCTTTGTTTTTTTATGTCTTTAAATTAACACGTTGAGGATGGCGTGGATTTTCTATTTCGCTTCATTCGGAAGCAGTGAAAATCGTACCTAGCTTTATCTGGCGGCACCTTGCACAAAATGTTGCTTAGCAAAAAATTAAAAATCGATTTTAATAAAAAAGTTATACTTAACCACATAAAGTTTTTTTAAGTACATGCCACCAGACATGCCAAATAACAAAATTTGATGGATTAAAAGTTTTTTAAACTACACCAGAAATAATTCTTCATTATTATTTCTATACAAATCAGACAACAAATATTTAAATGCAAAAATGCAAAATAATAACAAATTTTATTATATTTATTTTCAATTATTATTAACTTGAAAAGGGTAGGGCAAAATTTTAATATAAAAAGCAGAGGGACAGGATATTAGCTACATATATTCAATGTATTTTTTTTCACAAACTGTTTCATCAGAAGAATTCGTATTTCAATTCAAAAATTAATACTGTTCAACTCGGAAATTGGGATAATTAAAAACAATAAATGGAAATTTTTCATTTTCAATCCATCCACAAAAATATGACATATGAATTTATACAATTTTAAATAATGAAACAAATTTTTAATCAACAACAACAAAATTGAAAAACACTCAAGTGAACGAAAAGCACTCTAGATAGATAGTATCAATTGGAAATTCAGGATTTACTTAAACAATTAAAGCAAAGTCAGAGTAAATAGTTCAATATTCACATACCTGTCGGACACTCTAAAAGTTTTATGATTTATATGACAAGTTTTTTTTTATTATTTCGATCCTGTAATTTGAATAGATACCAGAAATACTTAATTGTGTAACAATATTTTACTTTGATTTATTTATAAAAAAGACTTACATCCAATGAAATATTTATTTAATTGATGTCCTTTGTCATTTTTTGGATTTTAACAAATTATATAAAATTTCAAATTATGTGTACATAATTTAATTTTAAGTTTTTAATTTCAAAGTTTAATTGAAATAAAAACGGTTGACTCAAAGAATTTGATTTCATCTTAAGCTAAAGAGAAAACTTTCCTTAATTCAACTGATTTATATAAAGTAATATGTGGTAGATCTTCTTCCTGATGTATTTTAGATTTTGAAGTAAAGATAAAAAAACAATAAACTTCAGTTATTTGATTGTATTATTTCAATCAAAGTTAAAATGGATTGTTAGTGCTAAGAGCTATAGCCAAAAATGAAGCAATTTAAATGTAAAAATGAATTTTATTTTAACTTTACATTTATTGGACCTTGTTTTCAAAAACAACTGTGTCTAAAGGGATTAAAATGTACACACATATTTTAAATAATAGTTTTGATAAAAGTGATTTTTATGTATTTATTAAGTAATCCTCGCTAAAAAAATTTAACACATTAATGCAAAGGAAATTGTTATTAGTATGAATACAAAACAGACTTATATGTATCCCAGCATAAATTAGCTAAAAGTTCCTTAAATTCATATAAAAGAAATTGCATAATTTTTGTGAAGAAAACATTTCACTTATTAAAACAAAGGAAACTAATAATAATCATTTTCACTTAGTGTGCAGGATAATTCATTGTGAGATACATACATATATACTTCAGTTGAATCGATTTGCCTGGTCACAATTTTCTTGAGAGGGGGGAGTTCAGTTAATTCACTCAAAAAAAGCCATGTTTTCAAGAATTTTTTTTTGCGATACAAACAGTACTAGTTTATTTTTTTAATTTTTATATAATAACACAATATTTGAACAATATTTTTTTAAATTTTCATTTCAAAATATTAATAAGTCAGTGAGTGACAGTGAATAACTTGAAGCGCCTTGTAGGAAAATGGTTTTACTGCGTGCAACACAACTCTCAACAGAATCATTTAAAACAAAAAAATCAAAAGTTATTTATTAAAAAAGATGTTTCACCAGATAATGACGAGGGTTTTTTTTCAATTTTTATATTTTTGGTAGCCTTTGGAAGTCAGAATACCGATTTGCGCCTAAAAGATCGACCTATTTGGTCTTATAAAAGTAATAATTTTTTTTAAAAAAAAAGCTCTCGTCATTACCTGGTGAAACATGTGAAAAAGTAGTGTGCAAAATTTTAAAACGATCTCTTTAGTAGATTTGGAACACCGACTACTGGCTCTAGAGCAAATGATGTTCAAATGGTGATAACTTTGATAATTCTACTCCAATCGACTTGAACTTTTGACACAATATTTTAAGATGATACTTTCAGTATCAATTCAGTACGAACTTTTAACATAAGATTTAATGTAAGAGACTGTACTGATTTTAGTACAAAATAGCAGTATAAACAGTATGAAATCATCATCAAATATTTCGACTCGGGGATACCCAATTCCTATTTTTGCTAATATTATATAAATTTTCTGAATTTTTACTTCTTGAGACTCATGATATTTTAATGTTAAATCTAAGTTTCAAAGCTTTAACTTGATAATGATCATTTTACTTGAGTTTTAATTTATTTAAATTTAATAAGCTCAATTCTGCAGCATTCATTGATTTATCTGATTGGTCAAAAATTTGGCATGAAAACAAACTCATCAAAGTATTTTTCATTTGTTAGAGCCATTTCAGGGTTTTTTAAGTTTCCTTCAAATAAAACTGAGAGCTATACAGAGTGTAGTCTTGTATTTTCTTTTCACATCACTTCAACTGCAGATATACAACCATAGATAAAGTTTCTAAAACTTCAATAATGATATCGTCATTATTTCAACGTACAAATCAATATCAAAAGCTTAAAAACTACGAAGCAGAACTTTTCTGTTCTGATATACTCCACAAAAGTAATTTTTTTTTTCATTAGTTACAGAAAATATGCAATTAACTAAACTTTTTATTTAATGCTTTGCAGACTAATTTTCATTATCATGTAAAAAATTATTGATGTGTAAAAAAATATCATTAATATATAAAAATTAAATTCAGAAAATAAAAAGATAGCAAGAGAAAAAAAATGGAGCTCGGTGTTTGCTAACCAATTATTAGAAATTTTCTAATTAGCAAACATTAAAGCAATTACGCTTTTGAGTATGCTGCCTTTTTAGAAATTCAATAAGTTGTTAAATAGAATCAGCTTAAAAAATATTTGTTTTAATAATTAGGTGAAAGTGATTACCCGACGTTAAGATTTATTAATGAAATTATGTTACAAGCAGATAAAAAGGAAAAGCTAGGATATTAAAATAAATTATTATTTCTTCAGAGTTTGTTATTTACAACAACAAAAAATCTTTGTTATATCATTGGTCAAATAAAGGCAAAAAATAAAATTTTTTGACTCAAAGAGCTTTCTAGTAGAATAGTTTGATAAAAGGAAAGGTCTAATAGTTATAAATCTAACTTAACTTTAAATTTATTTTTTTTTGAAACTTTTTTGTGAAAATTTCTATAGCAGTCATTGGCACTAAAAATATAAAAATCAAAGAATTTAACAGTTTATCGATTTTAGAAAAGTAAACAAAAGAAAAAATGAAAAATGGCAAAGTTTTGAGATTTAATTAAACTAATCAAGTGAGCGAAGAGATTCAATTGTAAATACCAATTTGCCTGCCTTGAGGGTAAAAAATTCTATTTGATGTATTGTAAGTTTAAAAAGAGTCAAATATTTTTCTTGGCAATATTACATAGCTTGAGCCGAGTTTTTATGGGACCTATATTTAAGTTTTGACTTAAAAAAATTACAATGGGATTTGTTTGGGTGGTATTTTAGAAATGAACTTCTGTGAAGTTTTACTTTTAGAAAGTACAGTTTTTTCACTAAAAATTAACTTTTTTTATGCATGATTTATGGTTATTTTATAGTTTTATTAAATTTAATTACTATAATTAAAAAATTTTACCCAACTCAGCACACCGAAGTGGGAATAAATCTTTATCAGATGTCTCAATTGAAGTCATAAAAGCATTAACTTATTTAATTCTATTGAAAATTGATTTGATCTCTGATATATGCAATTAGAATATGAAATCATAAAATGTAAAACATTTACCTGAATCTTCAGTAATTTTTTTATTGATCCAACGGCTTTAAAATTATTGATTTTATTAGATATTGTGGAATTGTGGAATCAGCTCTAGACCTACTATGTCTGAATTTATTGAACAAAGATGTGTTATAAAATTTTGCTTGCGCAATAAAATTTCGGCTGTAAAAAAATTAAAGATGCTGCCAAAAGCCTTTGGGTATCGTAATCTTAATGTTTACAAGTTCAAGTCTGGCCATGTGAGTTTTGAGAAGAATGTGGTGTCAAATCAGTCAAAAACATCACGTCAAGCAAGTCAAAGAATAAACTTTTCTTTGATATTTTGGGCATGTCATTTGGATCAGTACAAGTGATTTTGAAGAATAAATTGGGCTTGAGAAAAGTCGATTGGTACCAAAAAATTTTTTCGGAAATATCGTCATGTTAACAAATGTAAAACAATACTTTCTTACTATCAGGACATAATAAAACACATCATAGCTGGAGACAAGGCCTAGATTTACCCAGAAACAGCTGATCAATCAAGTGAATATCGTGTCAAAGGTGAGCCAAAACCGAAAAAGTAAAAATTACAGAATTCGCTTTTAGTACCTCACAAAACGTAACGTAACACAAACACTAATGAATATTTTGACGTGAAATTTACCTCAGATGTCACTAACAGTACTACCAACCTACAGAAAAAGTGATTCAAACTGATTCACTTATGCAGTTAAGCTTAAATTAAATTAATTCATCTTTCGATTTATTCACAGTAGTAGATATATAACACTAAATAGGATTAAATATTTGTACTGACTTAAAAAATAAAGAACACTAAAATAAAACAAAACAACTAAGGTAAAAGAGTATATATATATATATATATATATATATATATATGTTTGAAAGTAATAAATAAAATAATTGTACTTCAAAAATTCAATTTAAAATGTTGCTTGCAAATGCAGTTAATAAAAAGCCAGATTGAAAACAGTTTAAAATTTGGTAATTAGCCTTTTGACGTGAATATCAATTAAGGCAATTTTAACAATAAAGAAAATTATTTATGAATAAAATTTGTGATTATGACAAGATTTCTAATGATTTTGTAAAGTTGATATTACTAGAGTCTTGGGTGATTCCAAATATACATATTTAGCTAAAATTTGATAAACTTAATTATTTTAAAAATAACAAATATCAATTTGTTAAAAGGGCAATTTTCAGATGAATTATTACTTAAATTCTAACCTTACAGCAATATAAAAATAAAATGAAAATTTGAAAAATCTACTTTTTATATTGAAATAAGAAAAACACAATTTATGATACTTTAAGGATGAATTAATTTATTTATTTAGCGAGGGTTTTATAAGTAAATTTAGTACCGATTTAAGGACTATAGCATCAATAACTTTTCTTTGTTACTGCTTATCAAGTCCATTAACAAATTTCTGTTAAAAGTCATTACATTATTTAAGCGATTAAAATCATTAGAAATTTGTTATCTTTATTATTCTTTAAATTTTTTCATGTGACCTTTCATTTGCCTTAATTAACCTCTCGTAATTTAAATTTAACAAAAAATAAATTTATGACAGGTGTCAAATGAATAAAGTCAATGATTGCCAGTTGAAAATTCTTTAAATTGAATTCAAATCTAAGAATGTAAGATAAGTAGCTTTTCTAGTCATTTTTTGAATTAAAATTTTAATTAAGCCAGAGTTTTGGAAACTATATTAATGAAGGTAATATAGGCCTGAGTTGGTTTTCGTTTACTAATACTGAAATCTAGAAAAAAATTCTTTTCTTTTGCTTAAAATTCTTAGAATTGATAAATTTAATGAAGCAAAAATTGAATTCAAATGAATTGACATTGAATTTAATTCGAATGTTTTTGTTCAGATAACATAATTAAAATTGATTTCACTAATTATATCTTGAAATACCAGTAATAACTAGTAACAGGATTTCATTACGATGATGGATTCCTAAATTATTGTTGAATATTTGAGTTATTTTGAAATTAACATAATTTGTGGGTTTCATTTAACAATATTTTTTAATTCGTTGTCTTTATTAAAATTACCATTTGAATACTTTAATTGAACGTTTCCTTTCTTTGAAAATAGACAGTTAATTAAAATTTCAGAATTTTGTTTGTATTTAATGGTTTTAGATTTATGCTAATATTGTCATTTAGTCATTAATAATTAAGAGTTTTTCTAGATTTGTTTTTGAAATGTAAATAATTTACCAAAAATTTTAAAGTTGTTCAAGTTTATTATTTATAGGAATATTATTAAGAAGAACATATAAATTAAGAATAGCTTTGTGTTCACTAAATCTATTTGAATTTTATAAATTTTAACTTTTTGATTGTAATTTAAGAAATTTAGCATTAATAATAAAATTATTTGATGACTTTGACAAAAACATGCTAAAATTTCTTTTGAAAATAACATGAATTAATTGGTTAATAATTTATATTTGAGAAAACCAGTTTTATATTGTTAATGAACCACAGTTGTTATTCCTGAAAACAATAAACATACTGACTGTACACAAAAAAAAGAGTATTTCTTTTATGCTGAAAATGTAAAGATGGCAGTAAAGTAATAAAAAAATCAACATTTGGTGATTTTATGTTTTAAATATATGTATAAAGAATTATATTAGAAAAATGTACAGGTAAATCTCGATTTATATAGCATTTGATTTCAAAGTCTTCGATTTAACATGGTTATATGAAAAAAGGAAGATTATATTTGCATGATATTGAGTTCCACGTTTAATATCAAGATGGTAACTTTTAAAAAAAATTTAGCAAAAACAACCTAGTAACAAAAAATGGAAAGATATTACATGATTAAAACTTACACGGCGTTTTTGGAAAACAGATCTACCATGTAAGCTACAACTACAAAATAAAAAAATTTATTAAGGAATCTAAATAACTCTAAAACTCTATTTTTGTATAAAAGTAATCATTTCTTGAATTGTTTGCTATGGAATAATAAACAACAAATAAATATTTATAAAAAAGTAAAACAATTATAATCAACAAATTTATTCTGTGTCATTTGACAAATACAATGATAATGTAATTATTATAACTTTTAAGATTTAAGAGTATATTTTGGATAAGTTTGACATCTTTAAATATAAGGGGATGGTAACGTTTTAAAACTTTTTTTTTCGATTTTCTTTTTAATTTTATTCTGAATGTCCGACATGTCAAAACTGCTGTGTCAAAATTTCAGGTGAATCGGAGGTAAATTAACGAAGATACAGCGCTTCTATTGACCACTTCTCATATAAAAAACTTTAAATCGATTTTCCCACAAAATCACATTTTTCACTTCAAAATACTGTCAATAAAAAATAGGAAAAGAATGCTTAGTGATTGCTTCGGGCAACATATCACCTGTAAAATGCAATCAGATTTTCTTGTTTCAGATGATCTGGTAACCACTTATGATGTCCAACGTAAGACTACTTTTTTCAGAGGCGCCCCAGGAAATTCACTTATACAGCCTTATTTATTAATATTTAAAAGAAAAAAATTCAGAAAAGATGCTTAAGAAGTTGTATCTTAACATGTTTATAAAATTAATAAATCAACATGATTGTTGTTATTTCCTTTCTTAAAAAGTTTAGTTTTATTATTGTAATTATTGTTAGTTAGTGTTTATAATTGGTGATGATTGTTCAGCATTTTTGATTTTTGTTATTATAATTAATTTTGGTATTTATAATAGTTAATATACCCATAAAAAACAGTTAATGATCGATTATAATTGTAAAACTACGCAAAATATTTCGTTTTTTATAAATTAAATTTTGTCAAGGATAGAGCTGAGCAATTACTTAAAACTATCTTAACTTTAGTAATAATAAATTAGTGAAATGAAAAGTTGAAATGAAGCAGCAAAACTATTTATCTTACAATAATTTATTTTAAAACTTATTAGAATACATAACCTTAGTATGAATAAAAGTGTGATATGTACTCATATCCCCTTAAGGAATGTCAAATCTTTTAAAAATATTGAATTCAATGTAAATCTTTGCAACTTCTTTATAATCTCAAATAGCTGGAAAATAGAAAACTTAAGAAAATATCTTTTGAGATATAAAACAAACTATAATTATCTTATTCTACTTGAGCGAATAAATTTAAAGATATGTTCACTTCAATGAAATTCAGCAAAAGTACTCAAGTACTTTTCAGAAAATTTTATTAAGATAAAGCATAAGGCTTTGAGATAAAAATACTGAGAAAAATTGTTCTGTATACTAATACAATAGTTTTGTGGGAAAAAGTTTAATATTTTTTTGATAAAACTTTGATAATAAACTTATAAAAGAAGGTTGAATTGTTTGATCTTATAAGCTTTACTAGAATTTTACATTTACTTCCTTTATAATTTAATGTCATAATTTTGTAATCATAATCAAAAAGTCCATATATCATTGAAAATGGGGTATTTTAAAGTTATTTCTATTTTTTGATCTTATTTTTGTTAAGTGATATAACTCGATCATTTGTAAAATAAAAGTTTCTCAAAACTACAATAGTCACCAATTTTTTCAAAGTAAAATAAGATAAAAGAATATATTTGAACAAGCTAAAGGCAAATTTAAATATTCCCAAAGACACCATATTTATTATTTATTCGGAAAAAAAGTATATATATATCTATATATATATAAAGCATGTAAAATTTGTTTACATAAATTTAGCTCATGTTATTTTGATATTTTATCTCTAAGCCTAAATAAATCTAAGAACATGACCTAAGATTTTCCTTTGTATATTATTAATGATTGATGATATTTTTATATAATAAAAGCTCAAACAAAATATAGAATGTTGTCATAAGATTAAACGTATATTCATTTAGATTATCAAATAAAATAAATTATTATCGGTTAATGTATCCAAAAATATATTTTACCAAGAGAATATTAAATTATACTTTGTGTAAAACATAGTGAAAAATTTTCAACCAAAATTTGAAATATATACAAAAACCAAAGAAAGAATATTTTGAGTAATCATTGTTTTCGTCAACAAAAAAAGAAAATACAACAGCAAAACTAAATAATTTAGTGATTATCATAAAATTAATTTTATATATATTAGAAAATTTGTTAATTATCTTTTGAATTTTTGAGAGAAAGGAATATAATAGTAACAAAATAACCCAAATCAAACCCTCGTTAACAGCAATATATACATTTATTTTGATTGTATATGGAAAATTTTTGAATCAAAAGCAGATTAGATAAAATTAATTATGAGATACTAAATCGAAACAAAGCTTAAATATATTTATGTAATTCTAATTTACATAATAAAATTTTGGTAATAATAATACATATATTAATGACTATTTGTAATAGTTTAAAGTGGTTTTGTTATAACTTATCAATATCTAACAATAGTAGCCAACTTTAAAAACTTTGACATGGACAATAAAAATAATAAAAAATATTGAAAATTTTTATTTTCTTAAAAAAATTGTTTATATTCTTTGATATGTGAAGAAAATATCTAACTAAATGTCAAATTGGAAAGCATTTAATATTTCAAGAATCAAGAATTAATGTTCAGTAAAATTCAGTAAAAGTTTCCCTGTTGACCTTATTTTTCATTGAACCGACATATTAGACATATATTTTGAAGGATAAATCATATAAGATAACAATTGTCAAATTTATGTACCAGATTATATTGAAAAGTTTAAAAAATTTGTCAGGAATGTCCATCTGTTTATATAAGAAAAATTTATTTTTTAAAATTTTTATGACTTTAAGTATTTTGTCATTTTTAATAAGTAAAAATAAAAACTAAATTCATAGAGAAAAATTGTTTAATACGATGTGGGATCTTCTTTAATGTGTGGGCTCAGTTAAAGATTGTTTTGATTTAATATTACGTTTAATTCATTATTATTATTAGTTTTATTTTGAAAGTTTGCTAAAATAGTTGATCGTAAAAATGTTCAGAGCTTTGTCGTGTTTGCTATAGAAGGCTTAAATTTCTTCAAAAATTTCAAGAAATTTTAAATTAGATTAATAAAATATCCTTTAATAAAATTAATACTATGTATTTGGATTATTTTTTAAGACAGAAATAATATTTTGGACATTCTTAATATCTTTAATTGGCTTCAAATTTACAATTTTATTTTTAGTAAAATTTAAACACAAAAATATTGAATTTTTTCATTTCATTTTAAATTTAAAGCTTGGGAATATTTTTCAAAAATAATAAATAATGAAAAATGAAATTCAAATTCTCGCTTTGATCTGAGTACACGATATTATATCATTTAGATCCTTCAAACAAAAAAACAAAAAAAACATTTAATAAAATGTACGTGTGTATCTTTACCGGAAATAACCTAAACTTGATATCTTACGTTGCTGTTTCTAAAAAGCCTTTGTTTTTAGATTATTTTTATCGCCAATTAGATACACAACCCTTTACGTGTCTTTTACAATTACTTAACAAATTAACTTTGATTAGTTAGGGATATAGCATATAACTCTCAAAGAATAAAAAAGTTTCAGATAAAGCCACTAAAATTTACTCTAATCAACAATTCAAAATATGTTAAAAAATTTATGTAGCTCTTTTACATATCTGCACACAGTTTTAATTAACACATTTTTTTTGTAGGATACTTAAAATAAATATTTGATGAAAAAATTCATCCTAACACTTAAGGTAAGGTGAATAATTTATTTTTTGGTTAAGCTAATTTAATTTCAGGTTAGAACATTTTATGGCACGAATCAGTACAAAAAAAATTTAAATAAACTCTGTAGTTTAACAAAATAAATAAAGAAATTTTTAATAAATTATTAACTGTAAATAATGTTCAGACATATTTTAGTTCGTATTATTGCTATTTGTTTAATAATTTTCAAAACAAAAAACTTAGTTGTTTTTCTACTTTCTGCTTAAAGCCACCTTTAAAATGCAAAAATGAAATTTTATTTAACATTAAACTAAAAAAAATAGTAAGCAACCAAAATTATGACCTAAATTTTCCATCATGAATTAAAGTATCATCTCCAGCTAATCGTTACGATATACCATAAAAATGCAAAATAATTGTTGGCCTATTATCCTAGCTCATTAAAATAATAAAAGCAATGATTGTTGGTGGGTTGCAGCCTACATAGTTTTGTTCTTTTCTCTTTTTTTTTTATACCTGAAACGATTTTCCAAGCTATAATAATGCTTAAATGATGTACAGATTGAAAGGTTGCTTTAGGCAAAATATAAAAAACAATGCCTTTTGGGCATAATTTCAAGGATACCCGAAGCAATTTTCACATTTTATTATGTTCTGCAGTATATATTTATGCTATATATATACATATATATGGTAGTAACTTGAAAGTGTTTCCTTTTGAGTATATCAAGACCTTAAGGGTAACCATGAATTTATTATTCTAAGGAGATTTCGTGAAACAATTGTGTTACAGCCTCTTAATTTAAAAAAATATATTAAAATGTTTTTCTTCTTTCATTTTTCTTTTTCATATTTACTAAACTTAATATGGCAAGCTAAACTTTTTTCCCTGTTATTTTTGCCTTTTAACAATTTTTTGTAGGAAAAAGATATTTCTTATTTTGTCGTCAAATTTGAATGTAATCTTCCGAACTTAATTTTATTACTTTATGGATGAAAAATTTTAAATGGTAAAATTGTTGTGGACATTGATGTATAAATTAGGCAGCTTCTTAACACCAAGAATTAAATAAAAATTAGAACGTAGAGTTTACCTTGTAGGAAGTTTTATATGTATATGTATGCATTTCAAAACAGTTTAATTAAAATTTAGAAGATTCAATTAAATTATTAGTTCGAGAATAAACAAAATAAAAAAAACTTTAACCTTAAATCACTTGTTTTGATGGTTAAAAGTAAAAATTATTGTACATTAGCTTTGGACCTATATTTTTGGCTAGTATTGATGTTACTTAACTTAAACTAGTGTCTTTCTCTCTATTAGGACGTCATTTTAAGAATTTTAGAATCCTTGTTTTGTGTTATAGTAAAAAGCTGAGGAAAAGGAAAAGTTAGCTCGTTTGTAACCAGACAGATGGCACATATAATGTCTTATATTAGACTGTTTATTGGAGTCTGTTATATCATATATATGTGATAAACTTTTCTAGTATATTTATGCGAAAATGTGGAAACAGGTTACATATTTATGTTGAAAAAGAGTCACATATGTTAAATGAAAAAAACTTTTGGCTTACGATGTGTAATGATCATTTTTGATTAAGATTACAATGATTTTCAACCAGACCAGAGATAAATACATCCAATTTTGAACAATTAGAAAGTGCACAAAAATTATCAAAGTAAAATCAGTGGAATTAAAACTACTTATAAAAATTTTCTACTGCTATTTTGATTTTCGAAAAACTTTTAAATTTGATACTAAAAATTGTTCTGAAAATATTATTTCCCTAAATTTATGCTTTAAAAGGATTAATTTGTAGAAATAGTTGTGAGTAGTTGGAGATTTCAATAAAAAAGATATAGCACAAAAGGATATTCTGAATCAGATATTTACACAAAAATAGTTAGCTTCATTTTTTTTTAAAGTTTTGATATAAAGTTACATCGCGCTATTCATAAAGATTTTGTATCTAAAACTCATAAATTAAATATTATTTTTTTAAATTGTTTGACATCAGTCAAAAAATTATAGCAAATTGTAAAATACGTAATAAAGTTTAGTTGCATAATAATGCAAAACAACTTTATTTCATAATTTAGAGCTCCAAAATTAAATGCCAATTAGATTTTCAATGTAATTAGCTAATTTAGGGGACATTTTTTGAAATTGATAAATCTTGGCTGTACCTTTTATTCAAAAAGAAAATTTAACTAATGCTTAAAATTGTTCGACAATACTGATTGGAAATTTTTGTTATAGTAATAACTTTGGGTCCTTTAAATATAATCCTTAAATACAAGAAAAAAATTTGTGTATATCTAATGAAAAATTTACTTTCATCTTAAGGTTATTGAATTTTTGATGTATTAAATTATTACAAAAAATCTATAAACTGTTTGATTTTTCCAAGAATTTGAAAAAAAGTTTGCCCTTAAATATTAATTTTGTAATAAAATTTCAAAGCCAAAAATAATTCCTAAATTGAAAGAAATTTTTTTTCCATTCAAAAACTTTGCCAATAATCTAATAACTAATTTCCATATTTGAATATTGAATAGAAAAAATCAACATTATTACAGGAAAAACTTAAAAGTTTTAGAATTTTCAATAAATTTGTCACTCAAATCAAATCAAATTCAATGTTTAACAAAAATTATACCAAAATTACTGTTGTCATTGAATTATTACAGTTAAATTTTTGTAATAAATGTTGGTAAAAACAATTTGTTTAAAGAGTCAAAAACCTCTTAAGAGTAGAGAGGAAATTTATGTTGTCAAATTTTTTGTCGTTGAATGATTGGGCTTTTTATTACTTTGGGAATTTGTGTAGTTACTAATTTTTGTTATTATTATTTGAAAATATTATCTGAAAGTCTGCCTATGAATTCATTAATTGTGCTGTCTGATACACATATTTTCACAGGGATTCTACAATCTACCTAATTTTTCTCGTTTCCTGCTTAAAATTGATAGTTTGTATTTCATTTTTCTAGAGAAAACACAATTCCAGGTAATCCTCCTAGAAGAAATAATACCTATATACTACTGTTTTTTTTTTATTCTATAGAGTTACTAATTAAAGGTTCATTTTGCTTGATAACTATTGTAGTATTGAAGTAGTAAGAAGCCCAGCTCATTGCATGCTTAGAGTGGCTTCACTCAGAATCAAAACTTTCAGTGACTCTATTTATTTTGTATGAGAAAAGCTTCAATGATTAGCTGCTAATTTTGTTTTTGATCCTCTGAGAAATTTAATTAGTGAAAGTTCACAAGCTTCCACTGAAGCAAAGTTCTTACGTGAATACCAAAAGTTTGATTAAAGCATTTTTATTACACTTTGGTTTAATTGGTTCTATCATAGAGTGTGTAGGAAAACAATCAAAGAACTGAATATAAAATATAAAATTAAAATATTAATTCCAAAAAGTTATGTTTTCAATAAAACCAAATTGTTCTGGTTTAAAGTACAATAAAATGTATGACATCTGGGTTGTATAAATTCATTTGTCTTCATTCGTCAAAGTCAGAAGAAATGTTTCAAATATTATTTTATTGAAAGTAAAATTTGGTTTTCTTCCTTAGAGTAAAATTTAACTAAGGTTTAAAATTTTTAATATATGTATATATTTCCAATATCTTACTGTCAAGTTTTTTTCGGGAGAAAAAAAATTTTCTATTGTTATCAAAATGAAATTTTAATCGATATCTTAAATATTTTCTATTTGACTGAATTTATTCTTTATTTAAATTAAATTGTTTTGTGGAATTGGTTAAGCAGTTTTACCAATAACAATTCCTTATTCATATTTATATTACAACTTTTTTGAATTCAGTAAATAAACAGTTCATTATTTTCTTGTTTGCTTACTTTGTTTTCTATTATTTAAGTCGGCTTTTGTTTATTGTGTGCATTCTGGCAGTTTTTGAGTTTTTTTTTTTTAAATTTGATGAAAGTTAATTTGACAATCACAAAATATTTCTTTAGTTCATTTATTGAATGAACATTTTCACTTGGATGTACTCAATAGATTCAGACTAAAGGCTACTCTTGAAGCTGTTGGCTTATTTTTTAAGGAAATGCTTAAATATAAAAACAGGTTAAGTGTGTTTACATTGTCCATATATAAAAATTAGTATTTGTTCTGGGCCCTAGTACATTTTGATTAGTATATATTTTAATTTGTTTATCTTTGTTGTTGTGAAAAATGATTTGCGTCGTACTCACAGTCAAACTTAACCTAACTTCAACAATTATTCACTATTAAATTATTTCCGAAAGAGAGAGTCCAAAAAATTACTCAAAATTTTCCCTCCGTGTTGCCATGATTTAATTTTTCCTTTTGGCCACTGTAAGCATACTATTACATAAATCTGGGATAATTTAATTCTACAATTTAAAAGTTACTACAATTCATATCGATTTTATGTTTCACATTAATTGAGTCACACTTTGTGTAGGACAAGACTTTTACGGATTTTATTTAGAAAATCAGCTGGGATGCCGAAATACTCAATCAGAAAAATATATATCAAAGACCTTTTATGAAAATGCACATATTGGATTTTTCTTTGTAAATATTTTTCAAATTTTAAAGGTATATTTTACCTTAAGTGGTCCCTTACCCAATCATTTGGAGTATTTAAATACACTAAGTTTTTTATTTTAAAAAACACAAGTTAATTTTTTACTACGTTATGAGATCAAGGCTTACTGTTATATAACATAAGTTTAATTTGTGATACATAAAAGCCATGCTCCCCTTTAAAATAATTTTATTTTGAGTATTTATGCGAACAACTTTCTTGTTAGAAACATAAAAATAAAATAAAAACTTATAAGAATTTTTTTTAATATAAATAATATCCTTAGTATAAAAATTACAGTTAGTAACAAATTATAAAGATTAAAGCTTAAAGAGTCATCATTTATCATGAGCTACTGGGGATTCATATGCAAATGAACATAAAAAACATATTTTAGACCTAGTTTTATGTATGCATATATATTTCAGAATATAATCTTAAGTATTAAAATGCTTGTTCTATACCTGATATAGAATTCCTGTCACCCCAAGGATATCTTTAATGTCAAACATAAAAAAACTGTTGAAAGGATTTTTTATCTCAGTTAAAATTCAACTAAGTTATTCATACAATAAGAACACGAATAAATGATTTCTTCCTTGTAAGTCTTGTGTATTTTTATTTTTTTTAAGAATATTTGATTTCTGTTATGTTATTACCTAATTTAGTCAGTAAAATGTTTCCAAATAAAGCATAAATAAATGGTTGTTTTACAGTTGAATGATTTTTATTTCAGAAATCACAAAAAAAACAGAAAAAACAGAGTGAGAATATCTGCTTTAAGCACGCCTGGTTGAAAAAGTTAGTTTTGTATTGATTTTTTGGATTAGAGAACTTGTTATTTTTATAAAACAATAACACTTTGGGTTTTCTGAATGATAAATTATTAAATGGTACTTAATATGTTTTCTTTGGATATTTGTAATTTCAAAACTGTTAAACAAAACAAAATTTATATCAATTTATATCAATTAAGGAATTTTGAGGATTTTAACAATCGAAAATTCTAAAATTAGTTACAAATATGAGAAAATAAGGTTTTTCTGGAAGCTGTTAAGGTTTTTTTAAAACATTTCTAAGATGCTTCTTTCCTTAAGGGTTATAATACATATAATAACACGTAATAACGTTGCAACTGACAGGAATATCATTATATGGCAGGTAATCTAGATAAGACCCAATTAATGTTGTTTTGTTTTGAGATTTTTTTCAATTGATGTTTTATGGTGGTCCTATATCGTTTATATAATGTAAGTTTTCTTTGTTTAATAACAATAATAAAACTTCATTCAAAAGCAATGGCTCTACTAAATGCAAATATACAAGCAAAAAAATTAGTTTTATATCCATAGATACAAAATAATGAAATCTAAATTCAAATTAGCTAAAAAATAAAAACTATAAAAAAATTTCCTCATATGTAAATCAAAAGATAAGTTAAAACTTTTATCGAGCAAAAAAATAATCTGATTTCAATTTTTTTTTAGAAAACTTGGTTTTCGTAAAAAGAACCTTATCATTATTTCGGATATACTACCACATCGAGAGGCCAACAGTATTTTTATGTATCATATGCATTCAAATCAGAATTTTATTTGGATAAATGCATTATAAGCAACTAAAGGACTATTTTTTGATTAAAAAAATCAAAAATTTATTTCTTTAAATTGTGCAAACTTTAATTAAACCAAGCAATAAAATAGTTTTAGCCAATACTTTAGTATTCACAATTTTAATTTTCTGAAAGCTTTTATGATACAATGCAATTTCAAATTTTGGGAAAATTATAATTAGGGAACAAAGTATGGGTGTTGAGAAAAAATATTTTTTTTAACTAGAAATTTTTACAAAAATTTAAAAAAAATTTAAGTACATAATTTGAGATATTTACAAAATTTTTGCTACATTTCATTTTCAGTTGCCATTATTATTATATTTTGTAGTAATTTATCCCGTGCCTTTAGAAAGAAGGTGCGAAATATTTAAAGTATTTTTATTATGTAATTATAATTTAATTTTATTGTATTAATACTACAGTAATCAATATTTGGCTTAGACTTTTGATTAAGAAATTGACTAAAATCTATTTAAATACATCATTAACGCTAAATAGGATTTTAAATGGAGTAAACGTTAGCATTTTAGAATATGAAAAAAGCATTTAATCATTTATATGACTTCTACTTAAATATTTTCCAAATAATTTTTTCTTTATATTTCATCAGATTTAAACAACTTAGTAAAAATTTAATTTTAATTTGAACTTATAGTATCCTAAAATTTTATTAACTTTAACCTTATCTTATTTTAAATTCAGATTTGAAAATATTTTATGTTTAAAATGAAAAACGTAACTTTAAGTCAGACGCTATAAAACATATATTACCATATCTAACACATAATTTATGTTGTCAATGTTTTCCATCTTGTTAACACTTCAAGTTATCCAATTTGAACATA
Source organism: Acrocera orbiculus (assembly GCA_947359355.1). NCBI lineage: Eukaryota > Metazoa > Arthropoda > Insecta > Diptera > Acroceridae > Acrocera > Acrocera orbiculus. The sequence goes on from OX375757.1 coordinate 9,722,977, forward strand.
AATTTTTTGTGACATTATCCTTTACTTTTTTCACATATATGTCCTCACAATTTTAAGAAAATCTTAAAGATGATATTAAATCAAAGCGCAGATAAGACAGCAAAATGAGGAAAATCAGTCTTCTTTTTACATTCTTAAATAAATAATTATTTTCTTTGTCTGCAATAAAATTGTTGAAGTTCTCTAAATCATTTATCCAATATAAAGATGTGAAACTTTAAATTCTAACAGTGTAGCTATGATTCAGTATTTTTTCTAGACTGTAGTAAACTAAAGTCATGATTTAAATTAAAGTCCTTATTTTTTATGCATATTGTGGTATTAACATTTGATATACGATTCAAAAGTCTAGAATTTAACACTCATACATATTTGATCAATTATCAATAACGCGAATTTCTGTTTAAAAACTATAGCTTTAGCCATTTTCAATTATTAACAATTAAATATTCCACAAAGGTAGCTTGAATTAGATTTAATTGACATGATTCTTGCAGCATTTAACTATTTTTAATTGTCTGTTCATGATTCCTGCATCATAGTATTTTATACGGATGGCACAATTTCTCATAAAATTTTATGAAAATTTCCATCCAAGACCTTTGAATATTTTGCATATTGTAGAAGTCTGTAAAATTACATGAGATAAACGAGTTCAGATATTATTCAGCTTATAACGTGTACGACAGCTGCAATTGAAATGCGTCAAGCATTTTGCAATTATTTTTAGTATTTTATATACGTAGTTATTGGGCTAGCTAGAAATTAAATTTTTTTGAAACAAGAAAAAATTTTGTACAAATAACTAAAATATAATGAATTCATAGAGAAATAAAATATTTTAAGATTTGCTCGTATGTATTAGAAGAGCAACCAGCTAAAAGTTTTGTTAACCATTAAAAATTGTTTGATATACTTCATTTTATTTAGAAAATTAAAGGAATTGATTGGTTGAATTTTTTCATCATCTTTCTAGTGCAAATTTATTTTGCTAGTTTCTCTTAGCTTTAGTTATCAAAAAAAGATGTTATCTACAGAAAAATATCAAAGAAAATTAATTAAAATTAATAGTTGATAGATAAAAAATATTCCAAAATAATTTATTTAAAACTGCACACTTATCCCTCAAAGCTTATATAAATCTGTTCTCTTTAGAATCAATTATTAGTAGTCAAATCACATAAATCCTTTATTTGCGCATTGCAGTAAATGATTGATTTTTGATGCAAAGCGTAAAGAAAAAACAGAAAATAAAACTAACCACTTCATGTTTTATTATTTTCTTTCATTATTATGCGTTGAAGCTACCAAATTTTGCAATGTGCTGTTTTATTTTCACCAAAGTTTGATTTATTTTATTACCAAAAGTATATCACAAAATATTATGCAAAATATAGTAAATGATAAGGATTATAATTGTGCATAAAAAAATAAAAGTTAAAATCATTTCGAACATGTTAAAATTTAATATTTAAATGTCCAAAGATAAATCACTTGTTTAAATGCTCACTGTTCCATTCTCCAAATGATTTATTTGAAAATAGTGAATTGCCATTAGAAATTTCCGGAGTCTAATACTAGAATCAGCTGTTCCATAATTATAGTAATACATTAAGTATAACATTTCCAGTTCATCAGTAATTCTAAATACTTATAAAGAGTATCACCATCGCCTGTAACGCCATCTCTACACCAGGCCGAAAGCTTTTCACCTGTGCTCTTAATTAATTCTCTTCTAATTGTTGTAATTTTTATTTTAAAATTGTCAAAAGGCATATCAAAATATTTCAAGAGTTTTTAACCAAAATCATAATCTTTGTTTTAACACTAAGCAAACTAACGCTATTCCTGCAATTGTGCAGGATATAACTATAACACTTCGGTAATTTTATTTTTTAAATAGTTTTATAAACAAAGGAGTTTAATTTGCAAACATTTGCCACAATTTTTTCCCAGGTGCAATATTTTAAGCATCAATATTATTTTATTAGCTCAATCATGTCGTAGAAGAAAAGCAATGACACTTTTGCTATTATCCATGGTAAAATTATATCGACAATAAATAAATAGACTAAATAAATTTTTTGAATAAGATTATATATTTTATTATTTAAGTATATGATTTTATAAAAGTAACAGAAATTTTTTTAAAATAATTTTTAAGGGATAATTAATTGTGGGTGTATCTCCCAGAAATCATATGTTTTACCAAGTTATATAAGACAATGAAGGAAATATATCAACTTATCAAAAAAAGTTCAAAAATCGATTAAAAAAGAAAAGAAATAAACATGGATGAAAAAAAAGGATTTTGCTTTTCATTGCAACTTGAAATGAAAACTGCTTTTTCAATATATCCCACAAACTTTTATTAAACAAAAAGATTTAAAAGCAACTCATCCAGATACCCAAATGTAAATCTGTCAACATTAGCAGCTTTTTATGAATTTAAGGATTTCTTTGATGTAAATCTTAGAGCCTCGATAGACAGATAGATATATCTATAAGACGATTGATGAGTAAGATTAAAAGAATTTCAGTATTGTCATTAATTTAACTTACTTTCTTTGTGTTTGTTTCATTTCTCATAAAAAAATTTAATATAAATAAAAACTCACATAAATTAAATTAAGTTAAACTTAAAGTGTTAAAAGCTATGATTTAAGAGTGGTTTGTCTTATGGTAACTTTCAATTTAAATTCAATTTAATCCTTAATAATCGTATCAAACTAGAAAAAAATATTTAAACTAAAATGTTATGATTAACCATGACAAATTTCATAGTAGAAAATAATTTCAGGCACTTGACATTCATTTTGAGTGCTGTAATCTATCAATGCAATGTCAAAGTGTTTGCTGTCCTTGATAAATATTCTTCAGGGTAAAGATCATAAAATCTTTTAACATTTGCCAAGAAAATTATTCAATGTAAGTAAAGTCAAGTGAACTTATTTTTTTTCTTTGGTTCTAGCAAAGATTCCGAAATATTGGACTTTAAGTAGCTTAAAAGGATTTTTGATTTAGATATTTTTTTTCTGTGTATTATATTAAATCCCTTTAGATAAATTCCTATTCAAACATTTTCAAAGTATCCAATTGTGAATATTTATTTGAGGAGTTTTACCATTTTCAGTGTAACTGAAGAGTTTATAAGTGAATCACAAGTGCCGACTGAAGCTTTATACATATATATGAATGAATTTCATAAAATCCTTAGAAAATCTTTTGGGAAAGTTAACATAGATATTTATAAAGTATTTTTTAAAGGTATGTTTTTAATAGTACTAGTATTTTTCCACGTAAAAAAATTTGAACATAAAAAATCTGAGCTAAAATATAAGTTGACTGCTTAAGAATCTTTTTTAATAAGTAGGACTTGAGTGTTTTTGTATAAAAAGACTATAAGGAATATACTTAAATATTGGGATTGATTGATAAAATTTTTTGTTTTGAGTTAATTGTGCCTTTATAAAAAACAAAGTAGAGTCAAGAAATACTGATTAATATTCTGAAATAGCTGTAAAAAGTAAAATTCTTAAAATAGCTGCATTTTCTTTTTATCATTTGTTCTGCCATTTTTCCGCTTATGCTTAGCAGTAAGTTTTTGTTTTAAAATAAAAGCAATTGTAAGAATGATTGATTTAGTCCTATTTCTTCTAAATTATTTAACTTTTATTAATTTCAGGATATTTATAATTATTCTTTTTTTAATTAGAAGAAATTTACTTTACTTTGAGCAACAAAGTACAGTTACTATATATAATTTTGTAAAGCAATCTGAAAACTACAATGAAACCAAAAGTCAAAAAAGATTTTAGAACAACTACTTTAAAAAACACCTAAAATTTTGGTTAAGAAAAGCTTATGTTTAAAATTTTTATCTCAGCTCCTAACTACGTAAAACCTAATTCTTAATTTAATTTCTCAAGTGGGCGCATCTAAATTTACTTTTGCGACCGTTTGTTTGTAATTATTATTTAAATTACGTAATTTTCAAATTATTATAAGGAAAAAGTTGGTATTCTTAAGAAAATAAAACAGAGAAGGCTTAAAATATCTCTTTTAAACCAATAAAAATAGTAATTATAACAATGGTCAAATCTACAAAAGTATTCCTCTTAAATAGTTATTGACAGCTGGAAAGCATATATTGCAACTAGCTAACTAACAATCTGTTATAGTTTAGATCAGGGATGGGCAAACCTTTAGGGTCGCGGGCCAATAATCGAAAATTGAAGGGTTGGCGGGCCAAGATAAATTTTTCTAAAATTTCAAAAGCAATATACAAGTACATATTACAGTTTAAATATGTTGATAAGATGAATGTAATTGCGATTTCATTTTTAAAAGTTCTTTATATTGAGGTTCGAAGTTAACCTGATTTTAAGGTACGAGACTAAATGCTTATCTGTCAGTACTTCTGAAATTATTCTTCTTAAGGTTCATATTTGGAAACACTTGTTCACATAGTATATATAAGATGAATCAAACATAGCACTGGTTTTCTGGGCGTGAGATATTAAATTTCGGAAACTTACTTTCGATAATGATTTGTAAAACTTTAACTTTGGCATATTTGGAAACAGCTGCTTGAGATGATTGTTAGAGGGGAACTCAATCCATTCAAGCTACAAATCTGACTTCACTACTTCACAATTTACGTTGAAAGGCATGGTAAAAATATCCAATTCTGTTAGCACTGAATTAATGTTAAAAGGCACAATTTTGTTGGCACACAATCTACGTTGAAAGCCATGGTAAAAATATCCAATTTTGAATGGCACTAAATTTTTGAAATCTGCGTTCGAACTCAAAATGTAATTTTTTCCGTGGATTTATGTTTTGTAGCACAAAAATAAAGAAAGACAGTTCTTTGAAAAAAAGGAAAAAAAAAAAATATTTAAACAAAGTAGAAAATAATAATAATACATATAATATATAAATCATATTTCTCTTAAATTCCGTCGGACCAGCAGATTAAAAATCTATACGCGTGCCACATAAAACCTTCCGGCGGGCCGTAGTTTGACCATCCCTGGTTTAGATGAATGCTTGGAATTAAGGTAGGAGTAATCACAAAATTCCCAGTGAGTTAAATCTTAAAGAGTTTAATGAAATGTCTCATAAAATTTACTGATAATTACAATTATCAATTGGTGATATCTATATAAAAGATGTCCTGCAACTTCTCGGTATTATTTTGGTATAAGCATACCTTATGAAAGATATATCTTTACTTGGCACACTCCACACCGTTAAAAAAGACAATTAAAATACTTACCTTAATATCACATAATCTTGAAGCCTAAGAAAATAATTGAATGCCTTTTGACCCAAAATGTATTTTGATCGTCAAGACATTGAGCTAGTTTTATGACATTTGACTTCAAGCAATAATGAAAAAAATAAATGAAAAGCATTTCTTAGGCCAATTTTTCATTTAATTTAAAAAGTGATAATTTTTATTTAGTTTTGAGTTCATTTGTTATATTTGTAACCTTGAATATTTTATTGGTATTAAAAAATTTTTATTTTACAAGACAATTCCTGTTTTCAAATACCTAAAAAAATAAATAAAAATCCTAAGCAATATATAAAAACTTGAAATATATCTTTTTAGTTGTTTTTCAAATTGATATAAAATCGAAAATATAAAATAAGCTTATTTTGAAAATAAAATAAGCCTTTAATATCGATTAGAATACAAAAATGTTCTTATAAGTATTCAAATCACTCAACAATAAAATATTTATTCTCGGTTTCAGTATTCATATAGATTTTCATTTGTTTCATAGCTTAAAGATTGGAAAACATGTGCTAAAGAAATCTTTTTGCCACATCTAATAAAATAAACTTTTTTAAAGGAAAATGTTAATATTTTGTTCATAATTTGAGCTATTAATAAACTCTTCTAATTTACTAAAACAAAACAATTATTGTTATAGAAAAATTGAAAATGTAAGCTTCGTATAACCATATATCAAGATTGTTAAGCTTTGTTGTAATATAAAAATAGATTATTTTAAATACTTATTTTTAGATAACCTTAGGCTTATGAATTTCAAAATGGCTGCCTCAGTCACAAATAAAATTAATAGTCACAAACAACGTACAGATGTTTTACCTTTTATAAGTAATATGTTTAAAAGGTATTAAATTTTTCTTATGATCCATGTTCATTTTTCTTAATTTTTAGAGCCGTCAATCAAATATATAAACACTGAACTAAATCGTTGAAAAACGAAAATTGCTAAATTTTAACTATACTTTTATACTCGTAACCTTATATAATATTAATCCTGATCATAATTAGTTTCACTTTTTTATTGAATTCATTTTATTAGTTATAACCATCGTATTGTCTTGAGTGTGGATGAACCTTGCAAAATAATTCCTTCATTAACTTTTTATTAGAAAGAATTAAGTAAAAAGATTTTTGCACTGAAAATAGATGAAACTGATTAAAAAGGATTTGAAAATTACTCAAAATGATGGGTCCATGAAAATATTTTAGCATGAAATTTTCTTATTTGTTTATGAAAGAATTTTAAAGGAAATTTCCTCTTATTATTACAAGGAATAGGATAATAATGAAACAGGCTTAATTGATCAAATTGCATACTTTATGGATGAAAAAAAATATCCTAAATAGCTATTAAATTTTTTATATTTTGTTGCAAAAGAGATTAAATCCAATTAATTGTGGAATAAAAATTTCAGCTGATTTGTTTTGAGATGCTCAACCAATATTGATAAATAATTGTTTAAAAAATTAAAAAATCTTTGGGCTATATATTTTAAGTATACGTAAGCAATCCGAAGGTCAACACGTTTAGCTTGATTACTGTTATCAATAAATATGTGACGAGACAAATGGAACAAATTGGTCTTTTCCTCTTCCTAACACCCTAGTCACACAGAAAAATAACCAGTTTCTTTTAAACTAGTTCTTTTGTCTCAGCCAATCAGAAGTCACGATGACGTAGTTTTTTCGACTAAGGAAAAAATTTGATTTATTATAGGATTTTTTTTAAACTTCATGTGGATAAGAAAGTTAAATTGTCAATTTATTGCACAATTCATTAAAAGTAAATAAAACAAGTGATGAGTAATAATGATTTACTTTTGGATATGATTATTTTATGATATTTTATTATTTATAATAAAAACTTCAAAAACTTAAAATTTTACAAAATACTGGAAACATTAAATTATTATAATTTTTGTAGTTAATATGAACGGAAATAGGACGGAAATTAAACATGAAATTAAAGGTAATATTTCACATATCAATTGGAGTGCCTAATTTTTCATGTTAAATGCAAACTGGAAGAATGCATTAAATTAGCTTAAAAATTATGGCAGTAAATACTGGTTAAATTTTAGCTCTAAACTTTAAACTTTAACTGTATGCATTTGTTTGCTGTTTTATTTTTGTTTTGGGAAGACTGACTGGAAGCATTTCTTCGGTAAGCTTTGGTATTAAAAAAGTTTATATTTATATCATACGCATTGAAAATTAAGAATTTTGTAATACCTTGATAAGTATTTCAGTTTTTTAAGTTATGAATACTTTAGATTTTCAAAATTTTAAAATGCTAATGTGAAAACCATTAATTTACATCAAATAATTGGAGATTAAAATAATATCAAAAACAAGTTATAAATATTATAAGCTTTTTAAGTTTATGTATTGATTGCTATGAATTTTATATTTCCAGTGTAGAATCAGAATCAGAAAAAAATCTGGGAGTGTTTTATGATTGGTTTCACAGCAGATGCCTAAGTTTTTGCTTATAGAAGTTTTCCATTTTACATTTCGACCTTAACATTTATGCTAGTTTAACTACGTGCTTAAGTTAAGCTCAAAATTTATATGGCTTTGCTGTAAGCTGAGTTGTGGTTCTTTCGATGAATTTTATTGCAAATTGAAATATTATCAGAAAAGGTCCATATTAGAATTTTATTATAATTTTATTTATATCTTTTTTATAAACAGGACATTTTTCTATCTATCTAATAATTTAATTAATTCATACTGTAATATATTAATATATAAAATTAAATTTCCTTTAACTTTAAAATCATAACAATGTGTTAAGATTTTTTATTATTAAAGAACGTATAGATCAAAATATCAACCAAATGCTCAATCCCATCAAAAATTTCAAAGTTTATGTTATCCATAAAAAAAAATTTGTCTGTAAAAATTTATTCTTTTCTCTTGAAATTTCATTTGAACTGTCATTACCATGAGATGATACATAGACAAAATGATAAATTTTTAAGTTCAAATCACATCACATGAGTTCAACAATCTGATCGTTTGTTTTTTTTTTAAAGTATCAAAGTTAAATGCCAGCATTATTTTATTTTTATAAATTTTCTGGCTTCAATAAAAATAATAAGACCCCCATCTGAATTCATATTGCTTTATAATAATTTTCACCTTACCATTCAAGCTTTAAATTTTTTCAAAAATTACAATATGCTTTTGAATGAAAGGATTCTTTAAGCAAAACAAAAAAATCCTTTAAAAATTATGCAACTAGCAATTTCAACTAACGGAAGTTGAATGCATAGCACTTCATTCCTTTCAGGTTTTTTGTCTGTCATGCGGGGTATTCTATTTTAATCTTTCCTGACTTTAGCTTAAAGTGAGCTAATTATATGAGAACTCACGGATAGTTCATATTTAAAGTGCCAGAAGCTATATTGCATAGCTAAGACAGTAACTTCCTTCAATGACACTTCTCTGATAATTTCTAAAAGTGACAGTGGGTGGCAAAAAGAAAAATTACGGATCTTTGAATAACTTTTTTCATTTTATGTCCTATTTTAATGTTTAATTTCCAGTAATAAAGCTAAAAAATTTTCGCTTTAGTAGTAAATTAATGTTGCATTTAAATGTAGTAAAATGATGAATTCATTTCTGAGTGTTTTTGATAAAAGCCAATATTTTATTGGTCTTAAATTTTTGTGTAATTTTAGATAACTCATTATCCTAGTTGTTTACAAATTGACCTAATAAGTATATATTTGTTGTTTAAAGAAGTAAGTAAAAAACTATAATTGAGTTAATCTTCTAAAATTTTATTTCGGTAAAGTCAGCTTTTTTACTTTTTTGCACAAATTAAAGACACAATTTTGTAAAGGGATTTGTTAATTGAGTGCTTTTACTAATGTTTTCAACTAAGTAATTTAACCTTCGTCAAAAGTTGATTATCAGAACTATTTTAGTTTTTTTTTAAGTCAAAGATTTTTCAAAATGAAAACTTTAAATCTTAATGAGCCTCTAGTATCTATGATTATCTAACAATCGTAACATTTTTGCTAGCTGTTTTGATATTATTAACACACTAGTTTTGCCACTTTATTTTGTACCTGTCAGTTGCGCTAGGCCAAAAGTATAAATTTAACACATTTTCAATTTTTAAAAAGAGAATTAGCGAATTTAACAACCATCAAAAGCTATTCGTTTAGAAATAGAAAACTGATTTTAATTAAATGTGATCTGACTGCTGTTATTATAAAGAGAAAGTTTTGTGGAAAATTTTGTAGTTTCTAAAAAATTTAATTTTGTAATTAAGCCAAAAAGATGACTAAATTTCATAGCATTTCCTTTGTATAAACTTATAAAAAAGTAAAACTAATACCTTTTTTATTAATCCAACATTATTTAAATTTTATTGATTTGATTCTTATTACATTTTTTTAACCAAAAACTAACTTGTAACAAAATAAAACGTCAACCAAGTCATTTTATTTTAACAATTAAAAAACTACTACGCTTATATCTGTTTTTTAAAAATATTGTTTAAAAAATAAAAAAAAATTATAAAAATTACACAATTATTTTTCAAACTAAATAACTGCCCTGTGGGGCTGTAACGGACCCCTGTTCAAATTTTTCTTTAGCTTAGTTATTTCAAAATTTTAGAAGAATATTTTAGCATTGGAACAACTTGTTTGTTTCTAAAGTGCATTTTTGCCAACGGGACTCTTATCAGTATCCCATTGGCAGAAATTTATTTTGAAGCAAACAGGTTTTTTTGTATAGAAAAGAGTCAATCGGCGTCAGAATTTTGAAGAAGGCAGAGCCTATGTCATTTTGGAGCTCTAACCTTACGGTAGTTTCTTTTTGAGTCAGGCGCGAATTTGGTATTTTTAAAACTTAATTGATTTAAATGATGGCTGAAAATAATGATAATATATCTAATGATAGTTTTTTAGTTTAGTTGGGTTAAAGGTGTAAAAATAAATAACATATGAATTACTCTCCAGAATTAAAATTGTATAAAAGAAGTTCCGTGCTAGCGTTTTTATGCGAAGAAATTGTATTGGTATTGAAAATTCAAATAATTTTCAACTTTTTTTATATTTTGGGTTTTTTTTTTTGGTTTTTAAAATCAAAACTAGTGTTTCTATGCTTTTATGATTAAGCTACAAACATAATCATTTTAGTATTTTTTTTACTCTTTTTAAAGTAGTGCATTTACCCTTAAAAAATTTAAAGTGGCCAATGAAATTATTTTAATATACCCTGCAAACATTTGCAAACATAGTTTCCAAACAATTTGGTATAAATGAAAATTGAGTTTATGTAGTGTTATAAATTTCCGTTAAATTCATTTTTTTGAGGTAGTTGTTGAAACATTGACATGAATAGGAATATGAAAAAAACATAAAAATCGTTCCTTAATTAATCAAAGATAAAATCTAATTTTTTTGATTAAGTTAAAATGTGATGAAAAGGTAAAGAAAAGGTCTGATTTAAGCTTAACGAAAGGAATTTTTTTTTTTTGAGTGATATTCATGGGAAGTGTTGAAAAGCCAATATAACACGACCAAAATTATCAAGTTATAATACTGTGAAAATTGCTAGACCGGAGTTATTAGAAAATTCTTACTGACAGTAATGGTGTAATAGGGATTTTAATAGATGTCTCAACTTAAGACATCCAGAAGGACAAAAATCTTTATTAGTATCTAAAATGTTCTATTAATTATTTAGATTAGATTTCATAGTTTAATTAGAGAAAAAAAAAAATATTTATATACTAAGTTTTGCCCTTCTCAGGTTAGAGAAACCGAGAAAAAAAAAGAAAAGAATTTCCTTTTTTTTGTGGTTCTTTCAGGAACGTTTGCTGGGCCCATCAAGCACCAAAACAGCAAGAAAAATTTCATGTAAGGTTAGTTTATAATATTTTTTCAATTCAAAGTTTTTTTTTCTTTTTTTTAATTAAGAATAGTTTTTGGTTTATTTTCTTTTATTTATATTTAAATTAGAATTAGTTATGTGGTTTCTTTTTTTTAATCATTTTTCTTATTAAATCAAAAGTTAGTTATTTGGGTTATTTTTTTTCTATTATAATTTAATTAACATTAAATTTTGGATTGTCTTTCATATTTTATAACTAATTTAAAATTAGTCTCTTGGTTTTTTTATATACATAGTTATTTTAGAATTTAATTCTTTATTATTATTTGAAGTTACTTCCTTGATTTCTAGTTTTTTTATTTTATTTTGTAAAAATCCCTTTCATTTTAATCTTCATATGGATATCGATTTTTTTTTTTAAATAAATATTATAATGTTTAAACAAGTAATATAAAAAGAAATTTTTTATAGTATATTTCTACTTGAGATTGTTTTTTCTTTTTCTGAATTCAGAATTCGTAACTAGTTGCATTCAATTTTCTGAAGTTTTTCTCTCATATAAAATTAAAATTAGTTTATTAAATATAATTAATGAATTAATATTTGAACTAACTGTATTAACATCACTTGTCATGCACTCCCAACACAACAAAATTTATTTGAACTTGATTGGATGATTAGAAAATGGTTTTTTTAACGACTGAAAATTTGTAAAAGATATTGGACATTATTTGCTAACGGTAAGAATAATATTTGAACTAACTCTATTAACATCAATTGTCATGCACTGCCAACACAACAAAATTTATTTGAACTTGAATGGACAAATAGAAAAGATTTTATTAACAATTGAAAGTTTTTGAGTAACCTAATAGTAGGAATATAATAAATACAATTTTTTTTATTAAGATGTACTAATCCTACTTCCTCTATATATTGGTTTTTTTTTCAAGTCAGCCGGTTTTTTGAGCCTCACCCATGAGGTGGATGAGCAAAGGGTATTCTCTCCTTTGGCTCAAGTTCATTTTTTTGCCTTCTCTTTCTTTTCTGCTTTTTCTGTTTCTGCGGCATGTAGTCCTTTTATTTCGAGCCTAGCACTCTTGCCTTAGGAATTTCCCTTTCTAGTAGCGAGATTTGGTCCAGCGTGTCAGTGGTAAGAACCACCCCTTCAATTCTACTGCTATAGCCGCGCATAGCGAACTCGCTACCCTGCCACAAAAACGACACCTGGAAAATCGTGCCTATGATTGTTGCAAGAATCATATGGTCACGTAACAGGGCAGATCTGAAAGTATCTGAAAAACTGTCATTTAACAACAACCATGAACAACATGGTTCATCACCCCAATTAGGGCTAATGTTTAATTTAATATTAATTAAATTTATTAATAAGACTTAACCTACCAATTATAACTTCAGTAGTTTAATTATCTTGAATAATTTTAAGCAACTAATTTTTTTATTAAGTATACACAAATTTCTATTTTGATTTTATGATTTGTTGAGTAAAAATTTGTGAAATTGAAAAAACGAATTACAAAAATGACAATCACAAATATGTTCGTTCGATTTGCTATTTTTCTACTTCTCTGCCAAAATTTAAAGAGGGCTATGAGCCGATCTTTTTAAAGTTAAAAGGCACAAACCATGTTCAAAGCTTTTCTTAATTTATGGAACTGTGAATGTATGGACGGTCTTATTAAGTTAAGTTATTAAAAACACCTAAAAGCTATCGTGGTTTTAAGGGGGTATTCTTCTTACCAAAAGGATTTTTTAAAATTGAAATAATATACGGAGTTAGAGCTCATTTTGTGACACATCGACAAAACCAGTCCCCTTATAACCCCAAACTCTAAGTGCGTTTTTCTCGAAACTACTTTTTTCGAAACAATACGAATGATAAGTTTGACACAACCGATTTACTTATTTTGGCACGTAGATTCTTTATATATAAGAACATGAGACTACAAATAGATTTTATTAAATTTTTTGTTCAAATCCCGAAAGGGAAAAAGACAGGGAAGGAACGTAGCTATTTATTCAAACTGCCGCCATTTTGTGAAAAATAACTTTTTCTAAAAAACTTTTCATAGTCTTATAACCACACTACTCTCCTTGAAGAAATAAAAAAAAATTTTCTTCAGATTACTGGAAGGATTGAGATTGGGAATAGTTACTTAAAAAATTATATTAAATACATTTTATACAATATGCAAACAGTACAATAATTATAATAATGATGTTGAAGGTCTGTATCTAAAAGTGTGAATTATTTGCCAAAACATCAAAACACATTACAAAAAAATAAAAGCAATAAAATCTTTGAACGTCCACAGTTTATAAGTACAGTTTATACAGTTTTATTTTCTACATTTTTCTAGTAAAACTAAGCAAAATTTCTTATATTTTGGTTTAGCTGTGTATATTGTACTGTAATATTTTTCACTTTTTTCTTTTTGTCTTACTTGCGAAAACTATAACCTCTGTTATCTAATTTCGAAAATCAAAAAAATGTTTGTCCTCTTGCATTTTTACTTATGAGAAAATCGATATTTATAATAGGTTCAAATTAAATCTTTAATGCCTACAAGAAGGAAATTGGAATAGCTTAATGGTGTAACAAATATTCGGTTAACTACAATTTTGCAACCTGTATCATATATCATGGTTTGCTACCTTTCAAGAGTCAATCAGTATGAAAAATAAGCACTTTGACATTGACGCTGAATTGTTTCTCTTAACCCAAAACTCTTTGAAACTAAATCAACTTCCATCCGTTTTTTAATTTTTTCTCAAAGTACCCAAACAAAAAAAAACCGATTCTAAAAATTTCTTCATCATTATCCAAAAGATTCAAATATCAAGTACCAAAGATCAGAAAAAATTAATATTAGTTTTACTTACGTGTTGTTAGCGATAGCATTAGAAATGTTGCTATCACAGCCTGAAACCACGTCATCTCATTTCCCTGTGATTTACTGGAACGTCTCGGCTGATATTAGATTTTATGAAAAATTTTCCATTTTGAGTTGCTTTTCTGAACTTTGGCCATTTTTTAATTTCATAAAATCATTTGTTGGTATTCATATGTGACATTTTTATTTTTATTAATCTGTAAAATAAAGGAAATAAAATATATTAAAGAGATAAAATAGATTTTTACTGATGAATATTAAGTTCTCTTCCTTTTTGGTTACTTTGAATACATTTTTCAATTGGGTTTTTTTTGAATGAAATATATCAAAGTATATAATAAATAATTCTAGATTTAAAAAAAATTTTTCCAAAAAAATAAGAAGAGGAATCAATAGTAAATACAAAACTTTTGAGATTGTAAATGAATTCAATTGCAATAACTAAACCAAAAGGTTTTTCCTCGTTGAGATTTAAGTAAATATTTATTTTCAGTTTTTTCATTTCATTCTTTTGAAATAGTTTCATAAGTTTTCATACACATTCGCTTTGTAAAATCATTCTATGATCGATTTAAGTGCTGTTTGTTGTGTGTGAAAAGAAACATTGGCTTTCTGACTTTTTACTTTAGTTCTGATAACTTCAATTTAACTTGTCAGTTATTGCAATGTTTTTCAGAAGTGTATCAACAAAAGCGAAATTAAATTTTTTCTTTAAAGGTATATACTATGCCAATAAGTTACAGGTTTTCAGGTTTATATCTTTTAGCTTTGGTTTGTTTTTTTAATTAATTGCCTTATTAATTATCTTTAATACTTTAATTTATAACCTTAATTATCTTCATCGTGGGATTTAGCTTTCTCTGGCTTTTAGCTTAAACTTTTATATTTTATTTTTAGGTCAAACAAGAGGAATAAGCCAGCACTGGTAGTAAAAATCACCTTTTCAACTCTACCATAGTAGGTAGCAAATAGCAAGCTTCCCAGCAAAAACAATGACAACTTTACGTTCCAATTTTGGTACAGAAAAAGCAGCGGGTTTTCTATTTTGGGATCCATAAACAGACTAATTTGGGTATATAGAGCATTTAGCTGTGTTACTTAGTTTAAGTTAAATTTAAGTGTAAATGCAGTCAATAGAACTGACATGTTACTTTATTGGAGTTCAAGTCAGACTTGGGATAGATCTAATCGTATCAAACAACGAATTTTACTAGATAAACTAGAGAGTATCTGAAATAGTAATTGTGAAGCCAACAATTTTGAATTCATTTTTAATTATTTAACAGAAAATTTTAAATATTAGCTAAGTATTCTCTGAATTCACGATTTTTTCGCAGAAGTTTTTTGTTTGAAGGCATAGGAAGATATATGATTCTATTTACATGCAATGTGCATATAAAGCCGATATATATTCACATCTAACAGATGTGACTTCATTAAGTCAGCATTTATGAGGCTGTCCAAGCATTCAATTTTAATTTAAAACTTTTTTTAACTAATATTGCTCAAAGTTAATTTTAAAGAGTTCTTAATAAAACAAATACTTCTGTATCATGGATATATAAATTGAAAAGGTAGACAACAAAAAAGAAATGATTTGCATTCCAATGAAATATCCTTCTTAATTACATTTAATTTTTAGTGTAATTAAGCAAATGGAATTTTCTCATTTAAATTTAAAAAATAGCAATTTTATGATTATCACCTGTTTAAATTATGTGTTTGTCGTAAAATAAATTCCTGTTAATTTAAAGATGTATCAGTTTTGTTTTTTTTTTTTGACTTTTTTACAAGCTATTTTAAAATATTGCAACATAAAAGATTTAAATGAGAAAATTCTTCTATGATATATCAGGGAATTATCTCCTTCAATTTAACTTAATTCCTTTATTATTATTTTTTTCTTCTAGAAAATTTTTTATAAAAGGGTACAAACTTCAAGGACATAATCCCGCCTTATATTTAAAAAGTCTTAGCACGTAGAGAATTTGCTCTTGAGTTTATTACCCTTGATAAATCTTCTGAACCTATTGGCTTATAAACTGTATAAGTATATATATACATTATAAGGACATAGATATTCTGGGTCAGTTCCAAACAAAGTAAAATTGTGGCTACTAAAATTAAATTTTAATTACAATCGGCTTAATATTAAGAGCATCAGCTTTTAGCAAACATGCCAATTTTGGTTTTAATAAACAAAAACAATGACTTAAAGGCATTTCAGATGCTCAGCACGAAAATTATAATTCCTGGCATGATATACATATATCATATTTTTACGTGATTTTACCAATATTATGGTTAACTCTGATAAAATTGTTGAAGCCTACTCAGAAATAAAGTTTAATATTAAACTGCTTGAAATATTGTTATTTAATATGAAAATAAAGTTTTAAGGATTATAGGTTTTGCCTATACAAAAAGTAATTTTACTAAAGTTTTACTATTCCAGAACAAATATATTTTAGTCGCAGTATACGCTGAAGTTAGGTGTATAAAACTACAGAACTTGCAGGTGAGTCAAATGGTCATTTTTTATATTCCTACCATTAGCTTGCATAAAAATTTTCAATCGATAATAAAATGTTTACTATTCATCCAGCGAAGTTCAAATAAATTTTGATGAGCTGGCAGTGGATGACAATTGATACAGTTAATTCAAGTTTAGTAAGTAGAATTAAAGACCATTTATTTATTTTTAATAGCCAGGCAGTCTTTGAACGAATAAACTTCTTTTCACCCGGAATTATACTTTCTTTTAGCAAAAGAATTCCTTGTTTAGATATTTACCCAGTCTTACGATATATGGATGAGAAATTTTAAAACTGACATTAAAATATATATTTAGATTACTTGTATAAAACAATTTACTTTAAATTAATTATAATGAATTTCTCTTCATTTCAATCAAATTCTTTTTTCCCAAGCAATTTCTAAAATCTGCAAATAGCCTTATATAATAGTTCCTAAGTCTAGGATTTTAATCAATGTGGATTTTCATAGTTTTTATCAAATATTCATTAGCTTTTGAAAAAAATATATAAATTTTCTTGTTTTTTGAGGCCAGATCGAGCATATGGAAGTAATTGAAGCAGTTTAGCCATCATTTTCATTATCATGATGTATTTATTATAACATACATGGTGTTCCGAGATTGGTTGGAAAAACGCTTAGGGTAGAGAGTGGATAAAATTTCATTGACAAAAGACACAAAAAGTGGGGGTCTAACCTTTTTCGTTTTCGAGTTACAGGAGCTTTAATTTTTCAGATGTATTTTTCGCCCCCACGCAGTTAAACATTTATTACTATTTTATTAATATGATTATAACAAAGAAAGAAAATTTAATTTAAAATATCTTCCCGTGTAGGAATATCGAATACTTCAGTATGGAAAATTTTAAAAGAAGAAGGACTTTATCCATATCACTTTCATATGGTCCAACATTTAAGTTCACCTGATTTTTCAAGCCGTGCTGTCTTCTGCTCATGGATGGATGAGGCTTCTTTTACTCGTACTGGAATTACCAACTTTAGGAATCTACATAAATGGGCTGGTGAAAACACGCATGCTGCTCGGCCTTCAAGATTTCAACACCAATTTTCCATCAATTTATGGGAAGCTGTGATAGATGATCAACTGATTGATCCATTTCAACTACCTAACGTTATGAATTCTTTAAATTTTTTAAACTTTCTTCAAAATGAATACGTGCCGATTGCAACAAGATACAATATGTGGCTCCAGTTAGACGGTTGTCTGGCTCATTTTGGCCTCAATGTTCGTCAGTATCTTGACAATCATTTCCATCAATGGATAGGTAGAGATAGACCTGTATCTTGGCCTTCAAGATCTCCAGATCTAACCCTTTTGGATTTTTTTCTATGGTGAACAATGAAGGAAAAAGTTTACGCAACTATAGTCAACACACGAGAAGAGCTTTGGCAACGAATTCAAGCTGCTTCGAATGATATCCAAACCACGCCTGGACTGTTGAGTCGTAAATGCCTGCATGTAAAACTGTGGAGGACATTTTGAAAACATCTTGAATTAAATTGTAAATTATCCTATTATTGTTTGGTCTAATAAAATTATTATAACGTTTTGGAACAGTTGTCTTTTGATTTATAACAAATTTATGCTCATATTTTATACTTTGAAAATTGTAATAAAGCAAGAAATTTTAATATTATTTAAAACGATCCATTTGACCTGTATGTGAAAGTAATGGTAAGCTCTTAAAGATAGTCAGCTAGAAGATTCTCATCAAGTTATCAGGAGAGGCTCACTTTGTTAGATTTTAATTGCACTATGGAAAATAGTTAGGCCGTTACAATATACAAACATTTTGTTGGAAAACATTTTTAGTTTAAGAAAATAAAAAAAATGCAAATTATGCTGGCGTTTTTTTGAGAAAAAAGCAAAAAACGTCAAAAAATGCCGGAGATTTTTACGAACGGTTCTACTTAAAAATTTTTTTCTCCTCCATCTATTATTATTTTTATATTTTCGCTTTTTTTAGTAATAAAACAATATTATAAGCTATGAAAAAATATTTTTTTTTTACTCGTTATTACATCGATTCAAAAGTTAGAAGTGATCGAGTGCGTGGCGGTAAAAACAAAGCCTGAAAAATTCAACAGGCTATAATATATTTATAATATGATATTTCATCTATTTTCTAGCCTGAGCGTTTGTCTAACAAATCCCGGAGCACCCTGTATAAGTGAAATGGCACCTTTTGTTTTGCATGAGTTTTTTTCTAATATTTGTTCAAACACACTGATAAGTTTATAGTATACCGTAAGTGTCACAAAGTAAAACATACAGATGTCAGTTTTTAACACTTACTGAACTGAAGGTGGGTGATATTGAGGCACTTTACATGATAACTATTTGTGTATTATTCAATGTATCATTTTTACAGCATGTAGGATTATTTTTTCCACTTTTATCTTATTTCATCGTCATTCCTAAATAATTTACTTTCCTTAAAATTGTTCAATATTTCATTTTCCTTGCTCTGACATTTCTCTTTTGCAGAATATTTACTTAAAATCTTCTAATTAAGATAATAATATACACAAATTCGGTATCGTGACTTTAAAGCAGCTTAAATGACTTTAAAACTTTTAGTCTTCTTGATACAAAAACTCTTGACGCTTCTTTAAATCTTAAATCAAGTCGGCATTGAATTTTTGCTACTATCAATTGCTCTCCTGTGAATTCTTACTTTCAGATCCTGTAGCATAATTACCACATCATTCAACAATCACAACTTTTGCCTTTTCATTACTTTATTCTGCCTTTATAGCATTGGCAGCTACTTTCCGCTTCCATTGTTTTGACACAGGGCAATTATTACTAATTACATTTTTCTTCCTTTATTTATATCAAAATCTGTGATTAAATCGTTCATTTACTACAGAGTAAATACAGATTTATACTTTTTTCTACAGATAAAATTTGCAAAATAATAATTTCATATAAATTTCAATAAAATTAATATAATTAAAAAAAACTTTTTCTTCTCTAAAACAACTTATTAGAGAAAAACATCAATTTTGTTTGTAAATATTTCCTTAACAAGAATTCTACCTCTAACAACTGTTATCTTTTCATTTAAGCATTATTATTTTTTCCTTGTTAATAAAGCTAAACAGCTCGTCGAAACACAATCAAATAATACAACTTCGGCGCCATTGAAACAACTGACAATAGCAAACAGATGACACAAAATGGACGAATAATTTTCATTTCTCATTTTGTCATATAAAATATTTTTTTTTTTTTTTTGTTTTCTTATCTTCAATAGATTTATATGACAAACAAACAATTCTTTTGTTAAAAAAAAAAAATTGACTTCAATATAACGAAAAACCATTTTTGTTATGCTATAAACAGCTTCATATGTGAACAGCTATAAAATTTGTTAGACCACAAATCCATTATCGTTCTTTGTAGCTTGAATTGAGTTGAAAGCTTAACTCACAGATATTTGAAGGGCTTTAAATTGCACCCTTATGGCATATTTTTCCTTGAAAAAAATAAGCACAAAAAAAAAAACAAAAACATTTTTGTATATAGTTAATTTCAATAATATTAGAAAATGAACGTTTTATACATTTTGACTAAGAGTTTTATATTTTATTATAGAATTGACTATTGGTTAACTTGTCTAAAGCAGAATATCCCTTTTCAAAAGCATACACATATGCTTTTCTGATATTGAATTTTCAATATCCTTTTCATTTTGTTATAGTAAAGAGGAATTTAAATTTGGAATTTGTTTATTTTATCAAACCAAAATAACAGATGAAACTTTATTTAAGCTAATTTAAGTATGCTGCTTTATTATAATTTCTTCGTTACCACTTTCCTTGATGAAATTTTTATGTTTGGGAATGGTATATAAGATCAGCGACGCCAAAATACTACTTAAATCGTTTGTCAACGATTGTTATAAATTCAAATATTTTTATAAGGTTAAAAAAATTCTTTAATTTTTTGGGACACAGGGAACAATTTTGCAAAAAAGTTAGGTAACGTTGTGTAAATAGCGATGAGCTATTTTTCTTTAAATTTTGGAAAGTAATTTGCATAAATAATAAAGCAAAGTGATTGAAAAATGATTAAAGAAACTAAAATCACTACCAGCTCTATCTTCGAAGTTAGTAAAGCACTAAAGAATACATATATGCCACCCTAATTTTACTATAATATTAATATTGAAAGTAAAAAATAAATAATACTTAACAATATAAAATGGAAATAACATAAAAAATTAGTTTCAATTAAATTGGTCTTCAAATTGAAATAATTTTTTTAAAAATCCACAAAAACTTCAAGACTGAAAAAATTTCATTAAAGTCGTTTGGAAAAAAATTTATAATTTTGGAAATGTCCAGTAGGAAATGCAAGAGTTTTTATTAAAAAAATTGTATTAGCTTTCATGTTTGATTGTTTGATATAAATTATTGTTTTCTTAATGTGTGATAAAAGTAAAATTAAATATCGAAACAGTTCACTGTGCGATAAAAGTAAAGTAAGCATTAAAAATTTTCTATACTAAAAATAATAAAAATGTTAAAAAATTTAACTATAAAAATAAAATGTATTATTAAAAAAATTATTTGATTAAATAAATAAAAATAATTAGAAATGAAATTTGAAAATAGGAATAGGTATTAAGTCCATATTTTGTACTCTGTTAACTTTTGCCATCGATTCTTTAATTTTTCAAGAGAAATATTTTCATTTATTAAGGTTAAATTTAATCAAATAAATTAATTCCTTTCTATTAAATTTAGAATACAAAAGTGCGTATATTTTCTAAATTTAAAATCTTATGTAAAACTTTTTGAATGATGAAAAACAAAGTTTGCTTTCATTTCAGTTTTCTTAAAAGTTCATTGTATTTCTTAAATTTCAATTTTCATTCCACAGTTCAAGTCTTCTAGTTTAGCTGAAATCATAAATAGATAATGAAAAATAATTTTTAATTAATTCAAAGATATTTATTTGTCTTCCATTTTAATTGGAATAATTTCTACTTTGCTTATAGCTGGTCACAAAGTAAAAGATTTCTAATATTTTGTTTTGTTTTCTCTTATTAAAAAATTTAATAAAATATATAAATATACCTTTTTTAGAGTCATTATCATTTAATTAACTTCATAAAAATAAAAATATACTGAGAATGAATGTAATTTAAATGGTTTTAAAATTTGCTCAAAATGCGCTTATTATGAGTCCTATTACTCAACCTTTTAGCTCGTTATCCATTTCAAATCTTATTACCAAGCAAAATTTTAAAGGATTTTTGACTTAATAGTCATAATGCCTGATAGTACATTTCTTATGTAAATTATAGGTTCTTTTGTTCAGTAAAAATTCAAGACAACTTAAAGCTTTTAAAGTTCATAACTAAAATAGAAGAAAAAAAAATTCCAATAAGTTTTAATGTCAGGTAAGAGAATCATATTAATGTAGTTATAATTATTGATTTTTTACTTTAAGTAGAATGAGCTACATAAAATCCTATAAGACTTCAATTCAATAATATAATTATAAAATGAACAATAAAGCAAAATATTTTTCATTGAAATTTCCCTAGAGAAAAACTGTTATTATTTTATTAAATTTTTCTCTTTAAAACAAATTTTATTCTTGTAGTTTTTTACAAAAAAAATCTGACAAATTCATTTTGACATTGCTTTTTCGGGAGTTGTAATGTTACTTACTTTTATTACTCAAAGGAATTTTTGTAATAAAATAAATAAATCTTAAATTTGTAAAATGCTTGTCACGTATGATCAGTGTTTTTGCATTGAGACTAGCATTACAGAAAGTTTAAAAAATAATACTTTACTGTTAATCGTGAGTCTTAAAACATGTTAATCATTATATTTAGCAATAATTTTATTTTATAATATTAAAAATGCGTATTTAATACATTAACCTACAAGTAAGGCACTAAAACTTGATGTATGTGGATATATGTACTTTAAATAAGTTTAACCACTTCAAATTTAAATTAGTTAAACCACATGAGTTAGCACAGTTTAGAATAAATTCAATACAATTTTAGGGAAAGGGTTATAATTTTGTAAACCAATGCAAAACTTTACTAAATTTAGCAATAAATATATAAAAACTTATCACTTTCATATAACTCAAATGGCATAACAATATCTTTAAAGTGGAGTTTATGTCTCTTTTTAAAATTGTTGTCCATTTTTTAATGTCTGATCCCTGATACCGGAGTTTTTATAAAAAATAGAATTCAACTGATCTGAAATGATATTTCATAAATATTGCAATTTTTCAAATCTATCACACTCGGGATTTGTGAACACCCACGAAATAGTTCACGAGTTCAACCTATGCAAACATTTTCTCAGGTATTCGCTTCAAATCAATCTTAAGTGTAGAATATTAAAAACTAATAAAAGTAGAAAGTTTTTCTACTTATGAGTTATTAGATATATGAAGAGCTTACGTATATGTTATAAGGATGCCCATGAAAAATGAATGGGTTTATAGGCCACACAAATATTTTTTGCGTCCTAGGAAAAATATATTTTGTGCAAATGCAAAGCAGATGTAGTCCGGTTTTTCAAGAAATATTACTTCTTATGTCAAAATTAAATTATTTTAGTTAAAAATGTTTATTTGAAATATCAAAACTTATTTACATTAAGAGGACAAAATGTAACAAATATTATTAAGCAGAATTTTGTATTTTGGGGGGTTTCACTTGGAAAAAGTATATCAAATCAGTCTTTAGCTTCCTGGGCATTTTTAATTAAAGATTCTTAAAAATCTGATTGAATCAGAGCCACAATCAACAATTGATGAGATCGAAGGAAGGATAGATTCATCTTATAGAACAGTAGTTTGTAATTTAGAGGAAACTGGAAAGGTATCCAACCTTGAAAAGTGGTTACTGTATGAGTTATCTGAAGCCATATATCCAGCAGCGAATAAACATCTGCATTTTCTTTTTACCACGCTTTGAAAGAGAAAAGTTTAGATTGTTCAAAGGCATATAACGTAAAATGGATTCTTTCTCATAACGTTAGAAGGAAAAAATAGCCGTCAGATTCAGATAAGCAGCCAATTTCAGCAGAAAAGGTGACTTTACATCCAGAAAAGGTATTTTCAAGTGGAATTCACGCTACAAAAACTTAGTTAATTATGGGCTTTTCCCCATGAATATTAAATAAATTTTCACTAATTTCGTACCTTATATTATGTATTAAGGAAAAACTTAAATTTAAAACAGGATTTACAAAATCAAGTTTGTTTTCATCAAAATCAGAGCCTTTCTTCAGCAATAAAAATAAAAAAGCTACCTGTAAGATGGCGAAAAATTGTAGATAGTTGAATAAAATATTAAATTGTGTTTTGTTTGAACTTTTTAAAAATTCTGCAAAAATGTACAACAAAATTTTGGACTGACCTAATATTATAAAAAAGTGTTCAAAGCAGTGTAAAACTAGCAATTTACCTCCTACAAATTTTACCCCAAAAACAATGATATAAGTATATAATTCTAAACACATTAAATGATAGATTTCATTTTTTAAAAAGCTCTTACTTCATGAATATTACATTTCAATTTAATCAATTTGTCTAAAACAAATTTCGTTTAATAGAAAAAACAAAAAAATTTATTAAACTTGTGATGAATCTTTGACATATCTTCAACTGTTTATGACTGTTTATTATTTTTTGAGTCAAAAATTTAAAAATTCCCTTCGGATGTACCTATGTCATATAAAATCTGACAACGAGAAAACTATAAGAATATTAAAAATCTAAGAAACAAAAAAAACTTCACCTTGGAATAATAAAACAACATGTAATATGGCACGTGATTTAGCTTTTGTGTTTCCTTCTTCTAGGAACGACCACCAGTCAAATAAATAGCAAAAGAAAATTTAATATACATATATATATATATAGCATGTATATTACATGTATATGTGCTTCTTGCTGTTCGCATAAAAATGCGATATTCTATTTCAAAAGAAATTTTTCTGTTGGGATTTTGTACTAAGGACAATGAACTATTCTTTTTTCTTACTAAACTGTAAGCGAATTAATTTCAACATGTTCTTTCCATTTAGAAAAACCACAAGATTGAACCAAATATCTTTACATCTCTTGAAAATTCTCAATTTTAGTCGTAGAAATAGTTTTGTTCTATTTATTTCCACCTAGGGAAATAAAATCTATTCGACAAGTGGTCCTTTTTCATAATTAAGCAGCATAGAGTTCATAGCCTTGTTCTCATACTATCATATAACTAACTATTTACCCGAATCTTGATTATTACTTTAGATTTATTACAAAATAAAATATTAGGAACACCATCAGTTGTCTATATTTTGGGTATTTAATATATTCCATAAAACGAAATAAAATTACAATGAATACAAAATAAGAAAAAGAATAATATAATTTTCAGAATTATGTTACTTTTTGCAAATCTTTTGTGAGGAAGCTTTTTCGTTTGACTAAACAAAATTGTAAATATTTTAGGGGTTATGATTTTTGTAATTTTGTCATAATTTATTATCAAAATTGAAATAAAATTTCTTTTGTTTACCACAATTAAAAAATAATTAAAGCAGGAAAATAAGCAAAGTAAATTATTAATGAATAAGTTTTAAGACTGATTTTTTAGAATTGAAATTAATTTGTTTGGCTAAACAGAATTTGAAAAAAGTTTTCAAATTTAAATTTAGTTTCATTAAAGCAATTCTAAATGTAATCAAATTTAATTTTACTGTTTTCATTACAGATAAAATTGAATAGAAAAAATGGAAAAATATTTAAATTGTTTCATTTATTAGGGTGATTGTATCTGAGAGTTCTTCAAAAATTTATTCAACTTTTCAACTTTAGCTTATAAAATAAAAAAATAAACATACATATATATATATACATATATATATAAAGCAATTATTACAAAAGGATAATAAAAAAGAGAACTTTTTAGCAATAACTTTATAGTCATAAATATAAAAGTTTATATAGTTGAACATCTGCTCACAAATTTGGTAAGCTTTATGACAAGATAAAGAATTCCTTTATTATATCCTGAATAGTCTTTTTTCTATTATTACATCCTTTCGAGATTATTTTCTTATCGAGACAATATTATCCTTTTAAGACTAAATTATAAGATTTTATTTTTGGGTAATATTAAATGGAAATTTCTTTTAAATTAATGAAGATTCTTCAAAAGCAAACAATAACAAAATATAAAATTGATTTTTCAAGGACAATATTTTTGATAAATGTGGGGTATATAAGCTTTTATTTTGAAAATAAAATATTATATAATTAAATTTGGTAAAAACAAATATTTCTGGGATATTACTATATTGATATATATAATTGGATTGTATAAAGAAACCCTTAGAATATAAAATTTGAATTTGAAGTGAAATTATGTTAAATTTAAGAAAAGATATAAGTTTTTTATCATTGGAAATTGCTTATTTTATTAGAATTAACTCAATATTTTTAATTTGAAAAATTATTATATACTCTCTTCAAAAATAAAATACAGTTAGTGATTAACGTCAACTAATAAATGTTCTCAGGATATCTGCTCATAAAATTAAATAAGAAGTGAAAACATATTATTTTAAAAATCTTTAGTAGCATTTTTCTTGAAAAAAGCTAAAATACTTTCACTTTGAAATTTAATAATCTTAAATCTTAAAAACATTTTATGTATTATTCCATCAGTATTTTTAGTATTTTATTTTAAAATTTGATATTTTTTGATCAATTTATTTGAAGGAAATGTTATATTGTTCCTTGTTTTTACAGTCTAATATCAAAGAGCATCCATTTATCATATTCTTTTGATTATTTTGATTACCGTAAAAATGAAAAACATTATAAGGAGTTTTTTCATATGGAATCAATTTTTCCAAAATATAAAAAAAATCTTTTAAGTGCCATATGCTGATAAAGTAAATTTGAATATATTTATAACACAAAGAAAACGATAAAAAACAAATTCTCTACAAGAGTTAATTCACTTTGATATTCAAATGGAAAACATCACCAAATGGGATTTAATTTTGTGTGACAACAATTCCTACCCTAGGGCCAATGTCTATCAATGTAAGTTCTTGCTTGAAAATATTTCAACTTCTTTGAATCGTGTTATATTTAAGAATTAGTGTTTTCTAACAATAAGTAACTCCTTGCTTTGTGGATTTCCTTTTGACACTTCCCTTTAGACGTCTGATGTTATTTTTTAACTTGATACTTTAATATTTTATGTAAAGCATTTAAAATAAAATTTTCTTTAAACTTACCATTTACGCATTTAAAGAGTTTATGGCATAAAGGAAATTTATTTGCACGTAACAAACCCATAAAATTTACTTATTTATAGGAAACCCTTGGCTCAATGTCTTAATAATGGAAGCACACAATTATAACAAAGTTTTTACCCTTATTTAGAATACTGGTACTACCTGATATTTTATAGGAAGATTGCATTCAATTTCTGATGCATCTACTTTGCACGTTAGGTAAAAGAGTTTTTTTGTTGTTTTCTTTTGTTAGAACTAATTTAGAACAATTTGTTGTTGCCGACGTCAAGTTATGTAAATTTATTGTTTCATGTGGCAAACTGTTATGTAAATTTATATATTTTATTTGAATCCAAGTCTAGAGTAGGATTTTATAGTAATATTAAAATGGAAAAGGGAAGAAAGCCAAGTAAAGGAATATAAATAAACCTATGTATATCTGCATTGATTTTGAGTCAACAACATATCACCCATTTTACAAATCCCAAGTGAAGAACTTGCTTTGAACAAACGTTTACAGAAAGTAAATTCGCATTAATTTTACAGTCGATAAGATTTTACGGGCAACATTACCATCACCACCCAAACAAAATGGAAATCAAAGTAATAGACTGTAACTGAAAATTAGTTTTTATGCTCCACTTCAGGTGGTTGTATATGCAATGAAAATTTTAACATGCATTGTATCCATTGACTGTAAAGGATTTATTTTAGTTTTTAATATTATTAAGAAAACTTATTCACAAATATTTACAATTCTTTTTATTTTTTTCGTATAATATATTCACTACATTTTTTATTATAACTTTTTTTATAACTTCAATTATATGTGTTTTAAGTTATATAATTTTATTTCTAATTTATATAATTTATTATCCTAGAAATAATTCTAGTTAAAAATATTTTTCATCATATATATTTTAGATTTTATTTTATTTTTAAACAAATTTTTTAATAAACTTAAAAACAATTGTTCTTTCAACAATTTTTATCAAAATTATGAAATATTTGAATAATTATGCTCAATGAATTACATATTAAAGTGATTTCCCCATTCTAAGCTGATGTTGATATGTCAGTCAAGCAGTATTATCACTTAATTGAAAAAAATATAGTTAAAAAACTTGCGTTTAACTTTTTGGCGGTTACAGTAATTTTTGTCAATATTTTGTATGTTATTTTTGCAGTAGTCAAAGAATTATCTAACCAAGAAAAAATAAACATAATTTTACATTTGTACTTGACAGATATGCGGAACATAAAAACAGCTATATTTAAAGTTGTAGAAGTAGTGAAAGCAGTTTCATGATGCTTAACTGAATGTCTAACTTCAAGCGACTATACCTAGCATTAAAGTGGTCTACATAAGGATGAAACCACAGAAATTTGAATGCATAGTTGGTACGTGACTAGCATGTAAGTAAAAAAATTTTTATGTTTTATCCGCTTATAAATAATATTGACTTTTAAGAACTTTGACCTATTTTACAATAATATTTTTTTGGTAGTGTAAGTTTAAAAGTTCATATCACTTTTTATAGATATATTTGGTACAATATTTACGTAGTTAATTTATAAACTATTTTTAAAATGTGCAAGACGTGTGCGGTTTTAGCTTCATCCATGCTCCAACTCTCAACGAGTCTAAAAGCGAAATTTACATAATTTGTGATTTAAGTGTAGCGTGTTGTTAATATAAATTATGAATTATGCTAAAGTTAACAATCTCTTAATGTGTCCTCTTCAGTTATATCTTTTTGATCAATTTTGCTGTTGTGGTTTTTTTGGTCAAAATTTTTCATTGGATAGCAGTAATGAATTTTATGTTTTTGATAGGTTTTTAATTATTTATTTTAACTTTTTTCAGATTATAAAATTTTTTTTGGCACTGCACACAAAAGGAGACTTTATATTTCATATATTTGATTGAGAAAGTACCTACAAAAAACTACCAAATAAAACCCTCGAAAGAGGAAAGCAAAATTTTTGTTCGATATAAACATATTTTAAGAAATAATACTAAACTCTTTTCATTTTTTAAAACAACAGAAAATGGAAAGAATACGGTAGCAAAAAAATTAAAATCACAAAAGCTGCTTATTAGCTTTGAAACCAATGATTTCTTTTATGGAACGTGATTTAATTCCAAACTCTGTTCAGTTGTGTTTGCTACACAAAAATGAAGCTTCAGCTCCGATTTTCTATATTTGCTCTACTTAAAATCACTCCATTATAACAAAAGCATATAAAATCACCTGTACTATTACTGTTGTTAATTAAATAAATATTACTGACTTTGATAAAAAGTAAAAACAAAATAAAAATAAAAAAAAACTTCATATATTGTATTGTAAGATTGTAGCTCTTAGCTGTATGGAAACTTCCTGATATCGCTTAAAAGGAAAAAGTTGCTAATTTTGGTAAATTAAGTAGCTTAGTAGTCTAAATCTGATAAGTCCTAAGCATTTGTATATTTTTTTAGATCAAATTAAAGCATTTATTGGAAGTTTCCGTTGAATATTTATGGGCCTAAATGTCCCTATTCCTTTAATTAAGCTTTGATATATATTTGCTTTTGAGATGTTTGTAAATAAGCTTCATAAGCTCTTTATAAATGATGTATTAAAATTGAAAAAAATACCTCCTAGAAAACTTTCTTTTCATTACAGTTAAAAATTAAGTTTCATTATTTTTGAATTTTATGAAATAAAAACATAAATTGCTTCATATTAAATAAGGAAAAGCTAAAAAATACTGGAGCACTGTTTGTAATGACTTACCAGAAAGTAAATATTATTTGCAGTAATTTATATTGAAGATAAGTTACTTGAGGAATGTTAAAAATAAAATTAACAATAAAAGCAATTATTCAAGGAACCAAACTTGACTTTTAAGTAATATTTAGCAATATTTCATCTAAAATTATTTATTTACTTTATAATGATAGAAGTTGATTCTATGAGTAATTTAGACTGATATTAAAGCCTTTTATCTTAATAGGATTCTTTGGTCAATTAAATAATCCCATTTTTGGCTACATATAATTCTAAGAAATTCATCTATCACTTGAATTGTGATAATCTATTTTAATGTTACACTTCTTAAAAAATTCTGAAATTGAACCCCTAAGATTCGTGTAAGAATTTTATGAAATTCGTATACATCCCATGAACTTAAACTGACCGTAGAATTATTTTGATTGCAAGCAAATTAATCTTCTAATATTTATTTATGTATATATACATATAAAGCATTTCTTTTATGTATATAGCTAAAATAATACTCTGGGATGAATCTATGAATGCCACAAGTGTGGTCCTATTTATTCTTCTCAAATTAATGTGTCTCGTAATCGAAATACATACATTGTGAAACTTATAAATTGGAAAAGTATTGCCAATGTATACGTCATTCTTTTAATGATATAAGCAAAAAATAAGTAAAAAAAAACACAAATTAATCCCCTAAGAATAATATTTTATAGGTAAAATATGTCTTATTTTGTTTATTTCAAAATGAATTTTTTTTATTTTTTTTCGACAATAAGAAGAAAACTTAGATAAATTTATCATTTAGAAATTTGAATCATTTGCTTTTTTTTAAAGCAAATCGATAGATTAACTAACAATTTCTTATATTTTATTCGAAAAATAAATAATATTCGATACGAGAAAATTGTTTTTAACTCCCTAGATAAATTTCCTATAAGATTAAAAAAAAAAGTAATATAAAAAAGGGGAAAAAGAAATTTTTTTTGATAAAAGAGAAAACTTTTCAGAAGTGTTTGAAATTACTTAGCGTTTGTTTTATTAATAAAATTATTTTTATGGAAACTAATAAAATTTTTTAAAAATTTTGTTCAAGAAGACATAAAAGCATTTTTGTAAAAAAATTTAAAGAAAACTTATGCCTAAGATCTGAATACACCTTTATGGAATAATTTTCATGCGATATTATACAACCTCAAACTTTTTTAACTTTTTTGTGTTTGAATTTTGTATTAGATATATAAGAATAATTGTTTTCTTTGGAGAAAGAAAACTTTTTTTCCATTGATTAAAATCTTTGTGGTCATCTTCGCATATCATTTCAAAGATCCTTTTAAGATCTTTTGTATTAAAATTTTTCAAGCTAGTATGGAAAATCATATTACATATATTTTTTGCTTACAAACAAGATTTCAAACCCAAAACTATGAAACTATTGTAGGGTATCAAAAACTAAGAAACCCGTATCTTCTTTGATCTGCTATCATTTACTCTAAGGAAATAAAAATTGCTCCAAAAATTGGAGCAAAAAATGAACTTTCTTGAATAACTTAAGCAAACCAAAATAACGATCACTTATAAGCTGACTTCGCCAATAATCCCTCAAGATTTTTTAAATGTTTTTCCCAAATCTTAAAGAAACCAAATTCACCAAATTGATTTGAAACTTCTATTTTAAAAATAACTAGATCAGCTCAGTTCATCTTTAAAGGTGATTGTTGGTATGTCAGCTTGACATGTATTTTTTAAAGATTTGTACTACTTAAATATCATTATGGTTTTTTAAAAAGGTGAAATTCATGTAAACAAAGAAAGATTTATTGTTCTATTTCTTATTTTTATAACACTCTTTTTCGGTCATACGACATAAGTATATTTTTAAATAAAGAAAGCAATATATGTTTCATAAATTTATAACCTTTAAACCTACGGAAAAGGATTATCTAAGTTAGACGTAAATATATCAATAAGCCTGTAAAAAGGATACAAAATGTTGAGCAATAAATTATCGAAATAATAAAAAAAATATTGCTACTCAATTGTTTTTACCCTATGGAAACATCAATAAACATCATCTACTTAATAAAAAAGCAATATTATCCTTTTGAATACTAACCAACCAATACTAATTCAAGTATATAAAACTCTTTGACATTGAGTGCAAAGCACTTTATTAAAAAGGATGTTTATTCATTTAACTTTTGCTATAGATAAAATGATTTAATGGGGTCTAAATAAACACAGCCATCAATCAAAATTCCTAAATAAGAAACTTCTTATCACCTTCAAAAAAAATGATGTATATATATGTGTTAAATTTCTACATCATTGAGTTGTTTAGTATTAAAATTATTCAGTTAAATAGGGAATATTTTAAAAAGGGAACTTAAGTTCTTTTAAAATGCTACATGAGAAGACTGAAACATTTGAATTGACATTACATAACTTTTTTCTTGCATTTAAGGCTCAATTTCTTTTATTTTATTGAACATTTTTTTTTTGTGTAATTTTTGTATTACTTTTATTTCTAAGATGTTCTTATCAAAGCTATAACTCATAGTGTGAAAGGAATTAAATAATTTGGTTTTTAGAAAAAGTGGTTTTTAATGGTAAAAGGAAAAAAAATGAGAGCATCGCCAACGACATTCAGAAGAAGGTGAAAACTCATAATTATTTTCAAGGTAGTATGTTAAAATAGTATGTATATGTTTACTAGGAAAAACATATATATATATATATATATATTTGAAAATTAATATTTAGCTTATTTTGGGTTTGCGGATTAAATTATTTATTTGCAAATCGATTCAACCTTCAGTCAATCAAGTGTTTTTTTTATATTTGGTAGATGAATTGAACTTTCGAAGTTTGTATACGTATAGCAATTTTTGTACCATCAAAGTGGTAGAATCTCTAGCTAAAACGGGCAAGGGCCTCAATTGAAGCTTAGAGGAGTGCAAAGTTGAAGAAAGTTAAAAGAAGTAGATTATACAAATCGTAAAATATCACAAAAGATTAACAGAATTATGCAGTAATTATATGAAAAATCCAGAAAACTATGGAAAAAACCAAACAGGAAGAACTTCATGAGCTGTTGAGGAGAGGGAGAAACAAGCTCTATTAAGAAAAACTTCAAATTCGTATCTATCGATGGCATAAAATGCATCCAGTGCTGGGTTTATTTAACGGTTAAAAGAATTTCGAAGTCAGCTCCAATCTTGAAAAGTAAAAACTCTCTGAAACCACCTCTTTGCGACGGTATATCTACTTATCGTCAAGGTTTTTGTAGGGATATTATAAGTTGGTCATCTTAGCGGGGATGTATTATTTTTACAGATAAAAAGAAGGTTAATTTAGACGGCCCTTATGGCTTCAACATTATTTTGCACAATTTAAGGATAGAAGAATGGTGTTTACGAATCATCATTACCGTGCTGGTAGTGTGTTGGTATGGAGTTCAATATATATATCAGTATAAACAGAATATCTTAGCAATAGGTGTATTGTGGAAAACGTTAAACCTAACAATAAAAATGTATTTAGGACGTTATTATGGATATTTCAACAAGAATTATCTTATTGGCCCATTCATATCGCTAACGTATTAAAAACTGATAGATTATTACCCTTACATTATTTTTGAAGCTTGGAAATTATATGAACCTAATCTAATCCAAGTGTTGTGTATAACGCTTTAAAACTGACAAGAAAATTTTAACGATTGAAAAAATGCACTCTCTAGTCAAATATCGCAGGATAAAATGTTTCACATCAAAAATTTAATCCCGTAATTCGTTGTACAAAAAGCAGATACAGAGTAAGTAAAAAGCGTGCATACATATATGCTTCCTCTGATTGGAATATTTGAAATTATCATAAATATAAATTATGTGGTTATCCAGCATTTTTTGACATTTCTTTACAAAATATTAAAAATTAAGTTATTTTATTCTGTTATTGTGTAAAACTGTATTGTTTTTAAGCAATATAAATTTATTTTGCTAGGCAGAGCTTATAAATCTAATCGAATAAATATCCACGAGCCTCCAAAAAGTTCTGTTGTAGCTCAGCTTTCCATGATGGGCTTCAAACAACTATAAAAAGTGTTAATTAATTAAGACTAGCAATGTTAACAGAGACAATAGTGTTGCCTGGAAAGATCAAGGAATAAGATTTAATTCTAAAAAAATAAATTCATGCGTTTCTCAAATAGTCGTTAATATATCTATTAGAGATGCAACGAATAGTGATTTTGGCCGAATACCGAATACCGAATATTCGGTCAAGCTCTCGGCCGAATACCTAATATTCGGCAGCCGAATATTTAGTGGAAAATGTGTGCATTTTGTGCTAGCGTAATTCAGTTTATTCCCAGTGGGAAAAAAGCGCTCGAAAAGGCATTTGAAGCACGAAGCGCCTACTCTCCAATGTAGTCTGTGTAGTCTTTTAACACGCGATAGTATTGGAGTAAGGTGCTTGAAATTAAGCACTTTTGAGCGAAAATCTAAAATTATATAAATTCTTAAAATTTGATTTTGATGAAAAAAATTTTATTTTTTTTTTTTATACAACAATAATACCATAATTTTATTCAAATAATACTTAAAAAATAAACTCCCAAGCGGACGTACTGGAAATGGTGGCAGCTGCACGCCTGATTGTTACCCATTTTAATCACTCTGGTATAGCACAAGGAAAGCTGAAATCTATTCGCCAAGAACTTAATTTGCCAAACCACCAACTAGCACTAGATGTTAGCACACGCTGGAGCTCTACGTATTATTTAATGGTGCGATTATTACAACAAAAACGAGCTATCTCTCTGTACCTAACGGATTACGGATCTATAAATAATTTGACACCGACACCGAAACTAACAAGCCCAAATTTTTCTTGCATCTCTGAAATAATTCCACATGTTGTCACATTGTTGAAATACCAAATTTATTGAACATGAGATTTTCATTAAAAGTTCAGATTGAAAAATGGTTTGATTTTGACGTTAAGGACAAATATCTGGCTGCTACATTTCTCGATCCGCGATTTAAAACTATTTCCCTGGGAATAGTTAAAACGGAAAAAGCAAGACAAAAAATCATCTTAGAAACTTTAAAAATTATGTTGTAATGAATCTAGCGCTGATGATGATTATTCTCCACCCCGTAAGCAAAAAAATGAAACACATGACAGTTTTTGGAACTGCTTTGAGAAAATTGCTACAGAAACAGATAATACGCAAAGTGACGCTTCGGGAAAAAGTGCTATTGCTAATGAAATTGATTTTATTTAAAGACTCCTCCGCTAGAGCGGAAGGCAGACGTTTCAAGTGGTGGTCAGTAAACGCACAACAATTTCCGTGCTTAGCCAAATTTGCTAAGATTTGCCTATCATCTCCTGGAAGTAACTGTTTATAGTGAGAGACTTTTTCAGAAGCTGGAATTATATACGAGGAAAAGCGCAATCGTTTGCTGCCAACAAATGCTGACAAAATAGTTTTCATTCAGCATAATTTGCCACTTTTGGATTTTAAGTACTAAAATAGTTTATAATTTATTATTTAAATATATACAATTTTGAGTAACATGTGTTATTTTCTCATTAATACTGAAATGTAATATGTGCTTTTTATTCGGTATTCGGCCGAATACAACATACTATTCGGCCGAATACCGAATGTTAGAAAAAGAGGCCGAATACGCCGAATACCGAATAGCTGTCGAATATTCGTTGCATCTCTAATATCTATTATATACTTTTTTACTCCAAAAATTCCAGTGGATTTTCAAAAAATGATTCTTAGTTGAAAAGCTGAAATAATTGGTTTTAATTATCACTTTATTGTTTAGAAAGTTATGAGATTTATGGGGGTTAGATAGAAAAATTAAGGTTGACTTTTAAAATTTGAAGTTTGTTCTTTTTTTTGTCAAAAAATATACTTTCTTTAGTATTTCATGGTATCAATTGAAAGATAAACGATCAAGTAAATTTTTTCCTGGAAGTCTTTAAGGTTAAGGCCCAGTTTGTCAGAAAAACTTAGTTTGAATGGCACAGAAAAATAAACGAACATACAAAAAGAGCTAATTAAAAAAAAAACTAAGAAAAGACATAAATTTAACGAAAAAAATTATAAAATAATTAAACCTTTCACTGAATTAAAGAGTGAAATCTAATTGAAAACTTTGTTTAAATAGTTGATAAGATAAATCTTCCACTTCATTGATTAATTCATAATTAAATAATAGTTATCTACTGTATTTTACAAACAAATTAAAATAAACCATACAATTACCACAAAATATTAAAAAACAATTATTGAGGAAGTTCATTAATGTCTATAGCAAATAATCAGGATAAACTTCACTAAGCTTCCATTTAAAATAAAGTTTTCAAATTACTTTGAAAAATTCTTTTATTAGATCTAGGGATCAAGATGAAGTACCTCAATGGGGAATAAAACTAATAATCTTGAGTAACTCATACAATCATTTCGTTATGGATTTTTTTTAAAAAAAAGAAAGAAAATGATGAAACAAATAATAATAATACCACTAGACATTTTTTAATAAAAATTCTGAAATAGATAAGTTCAAAAATTACTTCAAGTAATCAATAAATTACAATATCTTAAAACACTTAGTTATGTTATGGCCGAAAACATTGCTTGAACCAAGTCCTATAGAAAAATAATTTCAAATTTACAATATTAGCTTTGTTCTTTAACTTTCTAGAAACTTTTTTTTCGAAAATTTTGATAGGAAAGTGAAAAAAGTTTTTTTATTAAATTGAAATACGTGAATTGTATAAAAGAAAATATTAATTTAAAAACTTTTTACTTCTTTAGTCCGTTTGAGCAAATGTCAATAAAGAAATGATTCGTTTATTTTTTATATAATTCTTTAGGAATTCTTAAATAAAGCTATAAGGTTAGCTTTATTATAGTGATCAATATAATTTAGCCTTTTTTATTGCATAGTTTTGAAAAATACACCAATTTTATAAAAATTAAATATGACAGTGAATTTTAGTTTAAAAAAGGTAATAAGGTCAAAACCCATTATAAAAATGGTTAAATTTTATCGAATTAAAATTTCCCTATTTATACGTATTTTAAGTAATCATTCAAATCTTTTCCTTAGAAACTACAATTAACGAAAAACAATGTTAAACAGTGTTAATATATTATCAATCTCAAAAATATAAAAATGATTGAAATTATATTTGAATAGCTTATTTATTACTTATTAAGGTCCCTTTTTAATAGAAGATATGTAATTTACCCTGGTATTCACCACTTAAATTTTCAAACGATCTTCAATATATTAAGGTGAAAACCAAAAACTAAGATGAACAAGAATTATCCTGACTCTAAAAGAGTAAACCAAAGTCCAACTTAAGAATTATACTTTTAATAGTTAATAGTTCCAAGGGGTTTCATGTAGTACATAAATAAAAAGCCTGATTAGATATCCAGATATTAAAGGAAATGTGAGTAAGTTAAAAGATTGTTTACCTCTACAGTTTTTAATAGTTTTAAATAAACAACTTTTTGAACCCTCAATTAAAGAATGTATCCTTAATCAAAGAATGTACGCTTATTTTATGACTGTATACAATATCATCGTAAAAAAAATAACAAAAGGTAAATTACTTAACAAAAAATAACTGAGAAAGTTGCAATATTGTTTTTGTATTTCATTTCCATTATTAACTTTAAATAAAACGTGTCCCTTAATAGTAGTACTGTACGTTAGGTTACCAAAACAAAATCAAATCTACTTTGTATTATATTCTGTGACATTTAACGTTTAGTTAAAATGGTTGCCCAAAGCATTAAACGAAAACGTGATTTTATTCCAAATTATTTATGAAATAAAAAACATTTGCAGAAAAATTCAAGTATACTCCCGAGTTCTATTTGTTAAATATGAAAATAAGTTAATCTTCTTGCAGATCACGTCCAAACTATCCCTTGAAACTTTTTTACTAACGGATTAGGGAGTTAGAAGGTTTGTTTTATAAATTCATTTTTGTCTAGACTCTATTTTGTACTTATTTTACGATAATTTAGTGTTAGTTTGTATTATTATTTTATATAAGATAATCTTATAATGATTTAATAAGTAATATGCAAGTTTTTACTAATGTCATATCAAAAAATTATTTTCAATAATCTCTTTAGCAGCTTCTTTGATGAATTTTTAGATAAAATATAATTTTCTTTGATATAATCAAATTAAATATGAGTCAACAATTTTTCTAATATTTTGTTAAATGATTAACTGCAATTTTTGTTAGTTTCTTAGTCCTAGTGGTTTTTAAGTCAAGTCATAAATGAATTAAGTAACTAGCTTAATAATTACGATAGTTTAAAATTCTCGAGTAAATGTAACAAAAGCTTACTGATCTTTCTTTACTATTTTGTTTTTATAGAGGTAGTTAAGCCCAGCAGGGAGAAAATTAGGCATCGTGACTACATTTTAAACGATCTTAAATGAAAAAATTCATTATTACAGCTACCTCTGTAATAAGTCTTTCCCAAAATTCATTAATGTTTTCCAAGAAAATGGGTGTTATGACTTAAATTTAGTCATTTCTTTTTGATTTATTAATAATAAGTAAAGCTATTATCCCTGGCGCCAAAGAGGCTTGCAAAATGTTCTAGACTAGAATAGAATAAGTTCAATCAGTGTAAGTATGGCTTTAACAAGAGCAATTAATTTGGTTTTAAAATAATATATTTAGTCTTGTACTACAGAACTGTTTTTATTTATTTAAGAGATTGTTGTGTAATACGTGGACCTCTTATTTTCTGTGCAAACTTTTTTTTATCCTTTCCAATTACCTTAAGCTAAAGCGGGTAGCGTTTAGATTGATTTCAGCCTATTGCTAAGGAAGACTATCCTTAGTGGATATTTCTTTCAATCATCAAAAGTCTTAGCGGGAAACGCTGGTCTTCGGTAGCTTAGAAATTTGAAAACATTCTCCTTTATTGAGAATAGAAATTATTACCTTAACTGGAAGACACTGGACTTGTGAAGTTTTGACTTGTCGATTCTTGTTGCCTAAGTTACCAAAAGTCTTAGCGGGAAACGCTGGTCTTTGGTAACCAAATGAAAACAATGAACACTTCAATTTTAAAATATCAATTGATTTATTTAAGCAGTTTTACAGGTATTTATATTAAAATTAGAACAAGAAAAATTATACAAGGTTCATTTACCTCAGTGCAAGTTAAGCTAAAAACATTATTATCTATTTTTTTATCGCAAGCTAAACGAAAACACACCTTCACCGAGTTCATTTGCTTCAGTGAAATTATGTTTTCGCAAGCTATGCGAAAATATATTTTTTTATAGAATTTTTTCAGAATTATATATTTTAGATATATATAATTCTTTTTTTTTTGTTTTAGGGCATTACCCTTACAAGGGTCTTCTCGTTTAGATGTTTTTTCGCCCGCCATAAAAATAAACCTGTATATATTTTTACCATACATTTTTTTGCTTGTTTATTATTGACATTTTAAGAGTAAGAAATATTAATAATATTAATATAATAAAATTATCATAATTGAAAAATCTGCAGGCCGGCAAAGTGGGGGCTCACAAAAAAATAGCGAGCCCTGGTGTTCAGAACTCAGAAGGAAAAAATTTTTTTAATTCCTTAAGAATTGCAGCATTACGAGTTGTTTTTCTTGAAAAAAGTTATTTCTCGAAATGGCTGCAGTTTGAAGAACTAATTACGTTTTTTTTTTCGCCTTGTGGAATTTTATAAAGTTAAAAAAAAAGAAATTTAGGAAAAAACTCTTCGTAGTGCGATACTATATAAGATATAAAGAAGCTTTGTACAAAATTTTAAGTTTTAAGTACAATTTGAGATATCGTGTACACTGTTCTTGATTGTTCTTTTAATTTCAGTTTCTTTAGTTCGTAATTTCTTTTATTAAGTGATACAATTTGATTATTATCATAAAATTTGATAGTTTTAAATATTTAGACATAATTATCTTTAATTAAATAAATGTTCGTGTTGTTTGGTTCATATAATTATAATTAATTTATTATACACAGCTGTTGTAACAATGATTATCAAAATTAATTTGGATTTTTAACAAGTATTTCGAATGAGGCTATCAAGCGCGTTTTTCTTTTTGACATCTATCTTAGCTCATTACGTTGGTAGCAGTTCTAGCAAAATATGATAATTCAGTACTGCCCTATTCAGTACATTTCGCAACATACACCGTTTCGATATGAAGTAATTGCCAGAAAAGCGCGTTTAAAGTTTTAGTTACATTTCGCTAAATTTGAATCGGGCTTCCAACTGATTTTGTTGACACATCACAATATGAACCATGACTCCGAAAATTAAATTTCGCAAAATCCTCTTTATAACATTTTCTTAAAGAGTTAAACTATGAAAATATTCAAAAACGTTATTGACTTTTTTGAATTTCTAAACGACAGTATCCTCTTAATTATAGTATTCAGCGCTAATACTCTTAGCAACTCGTGGACATAGAAATAACTTATACTTTAATTTTTTATTTAAATATGATTTTAACATTATTTAACAGCAATCCTAATGTAAATTTTAATAAGTCATAGGTGTCAGAACTAATTATGTCAGCTTAAATCAGTTCAAAGGAAGACTAGCAATTAGGAATCATAAAAAAAATTTATTTGCATAGCATAAATTTGAAAAATAAGAAATTAACTAATAACTTCAAACTAGTGAAAACATGGTCCGTAATTTTATTATTTATTTAATATAAAAGCTTAAGTTATTACATTGAAATGTTAAATTGTTTCTATTTGTAGTTTTCAAAATCAATAATAATTTTTTAATTTAATCTCTAGATATTTAATCAAAAATTTCTATTTACAGTGTGATCAATCTATTTTTTTTGATGAAAATCATTTAATAAACCACTAATGAGCTCAGCTAGCTTAAAAAGAATTATACACAAAAGTATTTTATTTGGTGGAATTAATTTCTATAATAGACTATTAATTTCGCTTGGAAAATAGAATAGCGTAAGCAATTTATGAGCTGATAAATAAAAGAGTAATTTAACTACAGCTAATCGGAGGACTATTATATTCCTCAGAAGAATTAGATAAGCACAGCGTCCTCTAATTAGGATTGAAATAGATGTCAGTATTAAAGTTCTATTACATTTAAATCGTAATTATATGTTTTTAGTAGAAGCAAAAACTATAAATAGTAATGAGTTTAAAAATTTAAAAAGATCACGTTTAATTGCTCTACTTTTATAGCAAATTGCATTATATAGTTTTACTGCTAGTCTTAAAATAAAGTTTATTTATGTAAAGGGATAGATGGATTATGGATAAAAGTTTAAGAAAAATTTGTTATTTTAGAAAATTTTTATTTCAAAATAATTTGAGTGTACTTTAAATAGGTTTCATTACATACGTAATATTAGAGAACAAAATTTATTTGTTTTCATTTATTTTAAAAGAAAGTTTAGAAGTTTAAAAGAAAAATTTAGAGCCCATTTGACGAATTGCAAACCAGCTAAAAAAAATTTTATGTTCCAGCAAACAATTTGATTCTACTTTACTTAATTAGCAGCTTCTTAAATTTAGTAAAAATATTAAATATTTTTCACTTTAAAACCATACTAAATAGGTAGAAGAGGAAATTTTTAAACCAAACTCTCAATGACTTTAGGTTGTGTAGTTAAAATTTGGATTAGCAAATCATAAACTCCTTATATAGCAGTCCAATGTAAAACACAACCGTGTAACACAGATCGTGGCACAGTAGCTATATTATCGACTCTTCTTAGTCTCTAAAACTAAGACTCTAAGTTAAAGACTTCGCGTGTACGAAGATGCCCGATAATGCAAGTTCAGAGGAAGGTACTTTGGGGGGATTCTGTTTATTTTACATTTAAATTTCCAGTAAGCCCTTGTGGAAGTAACAGAAGCTAGGATGTTACATTACATTCGTCTGAACCAGAAAGAACAGTTCTGATATAACTTAGTTCATAAGGGTGATAAATTAATATCAAGTGATAATAGAATTAATCAATGTACAATTAACAACTTAAATTCTTAAACAAATTATAAATTTAAAATACAGGTCATGAATAATATTGGCCTTAATCAATATTTCAATTCAATTAAATCCACAGCACTGCCACCACTACCAGAACGACCTAAATTAGAATGGAACTAATTTTTCATAGCTTCATAAATAATAAAATCTTTCCCTTCATGCCCTAAACTATTTGCATGATTCCGTAATCCAAAATTAAATGATCCTATATCAATTGAAAAATCAATGAAATTCCCTGCACTTTTTTTTAAAGTTCTTCAAATTTATATCTTGCGCTAACTAAGTACTTCTAATAATTCATCCTGATATTTATTTAACTTTGTAAATCATAACATTTTTCTTTCTGTTATTTTCACATATAGTTCCTTATATTCTTGTATAACAATTTCTCATAACATTGGGTGAATTAACTGAATCAGCATCTTCTAACCATCATTAATAAGCATCTAACTGACTAGTATGATCTTCAATTAAGTAAGTTATTTAAGTTGGAACAGCATCTTCAGCTTTCTTTTCCGACAGAGCCTCAACACCACTAATTATACATTTTTTTAAATTTTCAAATAAAATTTAAAGATTCATCTGAAGAAATTGAAAAAAAATAGGAACTCACTCGAAAGATAAAAATAAAATCAAAAGATGCTGGAGCATAAATATTGAAATATTAGCAAAAATTTACGCAGCAACAAAGATCGTAATTTTAAAACAAAGAGAAATTAAGTGGGTCAATTTAGTGCTAAAATGGGATTCTGCCTTGGTGAGAAGTCAGTGTGAGAATGAGAAAGTCGGATTTGGGCACATTTGTCATATAGTATTTATACGTCAAAATTTGTTAATTTTCACGCTGACTTCTCACCGGGACAGAGTCCTACTTCTGACGCGAAGTCACGCAAAATTTTCAAATAAATTTATTTTCATTAATAAAGTTTTTCCAGTTTTATTTTTTTTTTGTTTTCTTTGAAAATCTAAAAGAAAATTGCAATATTTAAAAATGATAAAATGTAATTATTTCATTGAAATTTATTTTTTAAAAATTAATAAAAAATTTTCTGAGTATAAGTGTTGCTAAAGCAAAACAAAAATTGCAAAATTAGAACAATTAAAAACAAGAAAGAAAAAGAAGTCATATTAAAAATAGTGTTGTTTAATATGTGTTCCTTCAACAGAAAAAAAAGAAGTCAATTTAAAGACACTAGCACAGGTTTCATCAGTTGAAACCACGGAAGTCCGAGTCGATTTGCCAATTGTTCCTAAGTTTAATCATAATTGAATGCGACAAAACTAGTGATATATATTTTTTTATTTATTTATTCAATTTAATTCAAAAATACAAAAAAATGATATACCTACTTTTTTTGTCTAGCAAGATTATTTTCAGGAAAAATTTGATGGGCCCAACAAACAAAAAAAATTTTTTTTTCTTTTTTTAGCTTCCCATTTATTGTTTTCTTTGTAAATTTGTTTTGGATTAATTAATTTTTTTTCTTTAACCCTACTGGAGTTTTGCCTGGTTAAGTGGATTAATTTAATTTATTTATTTTTTTCTTTACAATCATTGATTTAAGATGTCCTAATCACTTTAATAAATAAGTCCTCTTTTTTATCAGATCAGCCGGTTCAATTAGAAAATGGGCGAACAAAGAACATTATCT
The DNA here is from genome assembly GCA_947359355.1 of Acrocera orbiculus. Classification (NCBI taxonomy): domain Eukaryota; kingdom Metazoa; phylum Arthropoda; class Insecta; order Diptera; family Acroceridae; genus Acrocera; species Acrocera orbiculus. The sequence goes on from OX375757.1 coordinate 9,766,409, forward strand.
CCTTTGTCTATGTTTTCTGTGAACTTTAGAGCCTTATTTAGTTCGAGCCTAGTACTCTTTTCTTACAATTTCTCCTTTTAGTAGCACAAATGAGTGAGTGTTGTCAATGGCAGTAAATAAAAAGCAGTATTTATTATTCTGTTCCTTTTAGCTTAATTCTTTTATAGAATGATCATAGATAAAGGTTTTTTTTGAAAAATATACTTTTTAATTTCTGTTTAATATTTTGCTGCGAAACTGAGTTCCCTATCTTCCAGAAACTAAGTAATTAAAGAAATCTCTATTACAACTCTCTGGTCAATATACAAATACAATTTAATAGCAAAATTCAATGTTTATTGAGAAAGATATTTTTTCCAAAATATCCTTTTACCTGTGACATCTTCATATAAATAAAATTTCGTTTATTTAATAATCATTCTCATATTTCCGTAGTTCACTTTTTATTATCATTTTTGGGGCCAAAGTACATCTCTTTGGTAAATTAGTACTTTTTCTTTTTTTATATGAAGTAATTTTTGTGGCCTCTTGTTTGTAAAAGTGCAGTTAGAGCAATATAGCAACTTTTATTGCTTTATTTTTTTCTTTCTGAGATAGCCGCTGATTAGAAATGAATAGTTTCTATTCATTTTGACCCACTTCTGAACGCTGACTTTTACTTGTTGACTGCTTATTAAATTACGCGTTCCGATAGTAGAGTTGAATTTATTGAAAAAAAAAATACTTCAATTGCCTTTGAACTGCTTTAATAATGCTTTGAATAATTTTTAAATTACACGATATTTCTAATACAGTATAATATGAGAACAGCTTCACATTGACTGAACTGTATGTAAAACTCTAAACTTCGTTTATTTTTTCGGATGTAGCTACCTGATTTTGGCAAACGGAGCAGGCACATGTAAAATTATGCTTAAAAGAGAGCAAATTACAATTAGAAAAGAAACTCTTCCCAATAAATCAACCATGACTAATCAACACTGAAACTTCCTTTGAATATATTATTTTTATTACTAAAACCACTATTATTTCTAAGCTAGAGTTAAAGCTTCATGAAAATTCGAAGTATGTTGCTTGAAATTTGTGTTTCCTAAAAATTTTATGAATTTAACAATGGCACCACATTCATGAATCAATTTTCAGCCTAGCTGAACATTTTTTCATACATTAATGTATTCGAAATTACTTTCTCAGCGTTAATAAAGAGCAATAGGATGCAGTAATGAAGCCAATAAAACCCTCTTTGAGTTTATATAACTTAAGAACTCAAGGAGTCCTAGTGGTATAGAATTTTATAAAATTTATTTTTTTTTTTCAATATTTTAAAAATATACTATTCAATTTTTGTAAAGATATTTGTAATATTTTCGTTTCTACAGTCGTTTTAAGAGGTAGAGAGTGCACATCCATCTTTAATACTCTAAAATCACTTATCTCAAAACTACTTTCTTTGGCATGATGTGAATTCATTTGAAATAAAAGAGAAACCATGTTATTAGGAAGTCTAAAAAACAGAAAAGTGTATAACTAAATCAAGCAAAAACAATAGTTAGTAAAATTGGTTTTATTAAAATAAACAAACAAAATTTCTTTGATTTGAATCTTCGGTTGAATTCTTCAAAAGGGATGCTATTGCAAGCAATTCAAGTTCAACAAAGAAAAAAAGTATAAGATAGAAACATTGGTTAAAAAGTTCTTCAAAATCATGTTAAAGCCGTAGCCCACGAAGTACATGTTATCGTTGCGTATAATGAGTTCACAGATAATTTTTAGTAAAAATAGAATAATATGAACCAAGCAAACGTCTCAATTCAATAATTTTTTAGCTAAGCAAAAAAAAGTGATTTGTGGAAGCTAATTATGATCCTTTCTTTTAAGTTTTTAAATAAATTTAAATTTTTATTAAAGAAGAAACACAATTTATTCAAAGAAAATAAAATAAAGTAAATACAACTATTAAAAACTCCTTTAATTAAACAGAAAAATACAAGTTCATTTCATATACCAAATTGACTGAATTTTACGCTCGTATAAGATTAGGATCAGTTAGGTAAATTACTTTCAAATAATACAAGAAAATTTTTCTGACTTCATTTTATTTAAGAGAATTTATACTCTAAACCCAAACAACACTGGAATATCTAAAATTTTAACCCTATTTTTAATGGATGTAGGGTCACGTTCAAATCTAATGATTTCCTAACTTGTTACATTTAAACTTAAGGATATCAAATGTATGGAATAAGATTTTTGTACCAATCAGCGTTTATTATACTAAAGTCAAAAATTTTTAGTACGAGTATTGTAAATAGGTCAAGGCTGTGTATAATGTAGCAACTTTCCTGTTCTTTTTTATTTTGAAAGTAATACAGGTCTTATTTAATAGTTTACTAAGATCCTTATACTATTTTTAATCTTTATAGGATCATTCTTTTATTTATTTATACAAAATAAATTGAAAATATTTAAAAACCAACGTCTCACAAGCAAGAATGTAATTTAAACTGGAAACCTTTCTTTAAGACAACAAACTTATAGTTTTTGTAAATTAAATTTGTGTTTAATAAATTTTTCAAAAGGTTCATTTGAGGCACCCCAATTTATAAAGCAAAAATAAAGTTATAACCTAGCTTAAAATAATTTTCTTAGATAAACTAATTCCAATTCGATTTTAAAATATATCTAAGAGCGTTGCCAAAGTTCTGGCTAAATTTTCATTGTAATTTTTCATACAGCTTAACCTGTGGTCATTTATAAAATACTTCAAATTTTTCAATTTTATTTTAAAATACTGCTTACAAAAAATTCGTTTGGTATTTAAAATTGGAAGAGCTAATAGTATCTGAAAGGCATAAACTTAGTATCCATTTGATGAAATGTAAACATATCCTTTAATTTTAATTTTACCACCTAAAAAATACTACACAGCTTATAGTTCTTTTCTTCTTCAAACTTTGCTTTTGTTCAAAGGAACAAAAGAAGCAATCGCAAATAGTAGAACCAGAAATGAAATTTTCAATAAAGTCTAAAGTAGGTACCAAAATTTAATTAACTGTTTTACAAATTTTTTGGTTATCTACATTGGATAAGTTTTCAGTTTACACAAAACTTATATAAATATTTAAAACTTTGAATAAAGATATAAGAAGCAAGAGGATTTTCAAAAAAATTGAGGTAACTTCTAAATGAAATTTTCAACCTTAGAAAAGAAATTGAATGAAATTTTATTTTAAAAGAAATTTAAGGGTTTTTATGGTTAAGTATATGTAAATCTTCTGCATACCCAAGGGATTTTACTCTTTTGATAGGTCAAATCTATTGTTCCATGAAATGATATCGCTTTTAGTATCCATAACTTACCAATTTATTATTTTCGATGCTAATCACATACTGTGCCATTAAAAATTCTATTTTAATAGCTGATTCACACAATAACCTTGACATCAAATGGGTGAACTATAAGTTAATCGGGAATGTGTTGATAGTCATAAAAAACATTTACAACGTCACACAAAAATAGAAGCCATTCAATTTCTGAATATTAACCATTAAGAAAGAGGGCACAAAAATATTAGAATTGACTTAAATTAATATAAAATATAATTCAAAATAAGTTATAAAATATAAATAAAATATTTGGAAGTTATGCATTATTCCAATGAAACCTTCTTTGTTTGGCTTGATAAATACCTTTTAAAATTAGTAATAAATAAACCTTATTAATATTGCACTAATTATAAAAATATAATAAAGAGAATTATTATTCTGTGCCAATAAAAAGGCAGTAATAGTTTTAAAACGTAAAATATCTCAATCAAGCTTTAAATTGTTTACTTGCTGACATATTATTCATTTTAGAGACTTATTTTTAGTTTTATTTCGGTTTTTTATTTTTAAATTGATAACAAAAGTAATTGTTGATTAAAATAAAATCATTTTCTCTAAAAGTGAAATCAAGCTTATAAAATTAGAAAATATGAAAGGAAAATATAAAAGTAATATTATTATTTGAAAAATATATTTTTTTTTACTATGTGGCGACTTGATAAATCATTTAACAAAATGCCTTTAAAAACATATTACACTGAGTTTACCTTTAAGTCAAGCTATTGGTTGGAGGGAAAGTTCTGACGTATTTAAATAGGCAGGTATTTTTTCCTGTAAATAAAAAAATCCTCATTTAACAACTCAAGAAATTGCAAAAGAGTTTGGCATACATCATACAACTGTTGGAGATCACATTAAATCTCTTGGGTTTGTGTTAAAGCAAAGTGTTTGGGCTTCACATGAATTAACGGAAAAAAATTTGTCTGATTGTATAAGAATGTGTTTATCACATCTGATTAAACACAATGTGGAGCCGTTTTTGGACAAGCTGATTACTGTAGATGAGTAGTGGATTCTTTACGAGAATTTGAAGAGAAAAACTATTACTGGACACCAGGAACCTCATCAGCAAGAGTTTCAAAACCAAGTATCCATCAACGAAAAGTACTGCTTTGTTTGTGGTGTGATAGGAAAGGTCCAGTGTACTACGAGTTGCTGAAACAGGGAAAAACCATTAACGTGGATCTGTCCCGCAATCAGCTGGATAAATTGAATGCAGCTATCATAGAAAAAAGCATCCCGAAAAGGAATAGCGTTCCAGTACGATAATGCTCGACCGCATACATGAGTGGCGACACTACAAAAACTGAATTCGTTAGAATGGGAAGTCCCTAGTCACCCACCGTATTCACCTGACATTGCACCATCTGATTATTACCTGTTGAGATCTCTGCAAAATTATCTAACGGGAAAAAAATTCAAGTCTTTTGAAAGTGTTTCCAAGGCAGTTCCTGACTATTTTAACTCCAAGGACGAGAAATTCTACAAAACAGGAATTGACAGGTTACCTGAAAGATGGCAACAAGTTGTAACAAATAATGGAGCATATATAATTGATTAATATTAAACACATATTTTTATAAATGAATTCGAATATTTTCTTTAAAATACGACAGAACTTTTCCTCCAACCAATAAAACTGTCACGAATAGTTAAATTAATTTTTATTCTGTTAAACTATTATGTTTTTGCATAATACCAGATAAAAACGTTTGTGATATGGAAAAACAATTTCTTATTTTCAAACGTTACTCTGAAAATACAGAAATTTTCTGCATAGATATTTTCTTGTTGCAAATTTTAAAGATTTTTTACTATTTGTGACTAATTAGCATTAAAATAGAAAGAGTAAAATGAAAGATATATAAAAAACACTTGAAATAAATTAATAAGTTCATTCCGGTTAGAGTCTTTGACATTTTTCAACAATCTATTAAAGTTATTAAATCAAAAATTACAGAAAAACAGTACAAAATTATAGAGTCAAGTGGACGAATTACTAATAACCATACTAAAAATCAACTATTCACCAATCATCATTGGGTCCTGAAAAATATCAACAGTGCACTAAAAAGCTGAATTTTTGAATTTAACAAATATTTTTTGGTAGTTGAAATTTCCGAAATATTATTTCTGACATTAAAAGTATTTTTTATATAAATACTTTAACAAAAAATAACCATTTTGTGCTTAAAAGAAACAGGTAACAAATTTTATTCTAACTTTTAATACAAAGGAAATTTTCTTAAATTTGAATTATAGTCCCCTTAACTGAAAGTTTTTAAGAGCTCGTGACATTAAAAATTTAGTTGGAATAATAATAAATATTTCATTTATGAAGTAAAAAGTACAATAATCCTTTGGGAAATTACTTAATAAGCAATTGTAGCGGACATCATTTTTATTTACAAAAATTACACAAAACTACTTTTCTTTGGTTTTAAGGAAATAAATTTATTATGTTTTAAATTTCTATTAAATAAATTACTATAGTTTATTTGGAGAAACTTTTAATTTGACATGAAACATTTACCTTTTTGTTTTGTGAGTAATTTGATTGCTTGATTCCATAAACGCAAGGAAACTTTTTTAATGTCTTTGGACAGTAAAAGATTGATTCTAAAAATAAAACATAAAAAATTTTTTTCAAATATTATTTTATACAATAATTCCCATATCTAGGAAAAGAGAAAAAATATTTTTATGTCTAACACTTTTCAAAATAGTTTGGGTTGTTTATTTTTCCTATTTCGCAGAAAACAAATACAAAGTTTCTTTCTGGGTTTCATTTGCAATCCCAAAAACAAGCAATTTTTATTTAGAGTTATAAAATATACAATTTATTTTTACATGAAAAGTAATTGAAAATAAAATACTTTCAAACAAAAATATCTCAATTTATCATTGTCAATTTTTTGAAAGATATTTTCAAATTTGAATTCATTGATGATTTTATTGTATATTTATATGAAATCATGCTACAAAATTAGGCTACGAAAATATTCTAAATATTCAGAAAATTTTTAAAAATTTTTTTAAAACACGAGATTGATTCATGAGAAATGATTTTCAGTTGCAGGTATCAGAATGTTCGCTTTATAAAAAAGAAATATAAAACCAATTTGTGAGTATTTTGAAATTGCAATCTAAAACTGTTATTAGAATTATGAGAGCTGAAGAACTTTTGCAGTTTTGACAATTACCAAGTTTTGATTTTTCATATGAAAGCAAAACAAATTTTGAGTATAATTCAACAAAAATCAACTTACTAAATATTTCTGCTGTAAAACACCTAGAAGTGTTAAAGCTTTAACTAAGCCATCACAAAAATCTCTAGATTTATTAATTTTATTCAAAAGTATACCAAAAAAAGTAGTTCAAAGTTTTCAACGAGGTATCCAAATTAGGTTGACAGTTAATAATAATTTTTATCAATCAGCTAAAGAATTTTGTAAACAAAAAAGAACTATACCAGAAAAATAGGATTTTAATTTGCATTTAAAAAGCAATAATTAAGTGAAAATTTTAAAAATATTGGCGTTATTTAGCATTTCATGCCAAAAGAAGAAGAAGAAGAGAATTGCAGAAAGGAGCAACACTGCGAAAGAAGTTAACACCAAATTTCAACCCACAGAATTATTTAGTTACAATAATGTAGAAGAGAATATTAACAACAACAACAAAATTATAAGCAATTAATCACGACAACAAATACAAAAAAATAAATACCTTAACTTTTATTATCAGAAGCTGGAGTTCTGCACGTTAATCCTGTAAAGCATTAAACTATATTCAAAATTATTTTTATTGCTAAAACACTTTAAATCTCCCAATCAAAAATCATTAAATTCAAAATGTTAATCTATTTCATAGAATAATTTCCTAAAAATACCAATTTTGGTAATTTATATGAATGCATGCTAATCCTCTCTAAATTATAAATTTTTAAATTAATAACCACAAAAATACTTCTCTTTATATCCTAAAATTAATGAAAAATATAATTTTCACATATTCAATTTATAAAAGACACAAACATTTTATCATATTATTTTCATTAACCCTAAAAAATTTATACAAAATACAAAATACAAAAGAAATACAAATTGCAAAATAATTTTCATTGACACCAATTTTAAAAAGATTAAGCAAATTAGGCAGTTTCTCCGTATGACTCGGTACAAACTAAAAAGCTTTTTTTTTTGTTTTTTATATGTACCAATTTCAACATAAAGAAACAAAGGGACAAAACTATTCAAGAGCTGATGTGAATTTCAAGTATACCAAAATGAGAATAAACGAACTTGGCATAAAAGCTAACACCCCCAAGCGATAAAAGTACCCATAAAAACTCAAGTGTTCTTATGAAAGTTAAAATAAAAACAAAAAATTTTGGATTCTTTACAGTGGAAGATACTTTTTTTAATTTAAAAGAAAAAAAAAGGTTAAATGGCTTTTGAGGATTAGCACTCACAGTTTTAAGTACACTGGTCAAAAGTCTAATTAAGCATACAGGTGAGACTAGCAATGATTATTCTTTTCTTTTCCTTTTTTTTAATTTATTATTGTATTGAGTTAGATCATTTTAAGTGGGTCCTTCCACTTTAGCAGTAACAAAAAAATAAATTTAAGATTTTGATTTGGGAACTAAGTTTTCTTTTTATTTCAACAATTTCTAGTAATGATGGCCTGAAAGTTTCAGGATGATTTGCTTTGAAAATATGTACATATATACGATACAAGGAGTAAGAGTTATTCTGTCCACCTAAATTGCTTACGCTAGTCCAAGGATTTTTTTTTATCAAATTCAACTTCTGCAAACATTTGTTATATAAAAAATAATTTTTGTTTAAACTAATTTTAGAGGTTAGAGGCTTAGAGGTTCTAAGGTTAGACCTGTTTTTATTAACTCGGCAATTTTTGTATGTTAAAAAAACGAATCAAAGATTTTGAATTAAGTTTTGCGTAAAAAATAAAACAAGGACTAAAACAGTGTGCGAAATACTTAAAAAGACCTATGGTGAGTTTGTTATAAGTAAAACAAGAGCTTATGAGTGTTATGGTTATGAACAACCGCCAAATTACAATCAGAAAAGTTTACTGATGATGTTGGTATACCAATTGGCTAATGCATTAAAATTTTTGCAAATGTTTTGGATATAAGGCGTGTGGTTCCAAAATTGTTGAATTTAAAACAAAAACAGCGGCGTATTGAAGTTGCTCAGTATTCACTAAATTAAGTCAACAAAAATACAGAAATACTGACGTGACAAAGCATGGGTATTGCGGACATGATATTGGAACAAAGGCTTTATCATCTCAGGGTAGGCATTCTGGAACGCCAAGGCCGAAAAAGCCTCTAAAAATACGAAGGAACGTTAAAGTTATGTTTACTGTTATCTTCGATTTCAATGGAATAGTTCATCATAAATTTTTGTTACTAGGTCAAACGATCGATAAGGAGCACTACTTACAAATTTAATAGTCCTTGTGTAAAGCAATCCAGAGAAAAATGTCCGGATTTATGGCGAAATAGTGCATGACTTTTGCACAATGATAACGTACCCGCTCAAACGACATTGCTTGTAATTGATTTTTTGGCCATATTCACCAGACATGGCCCCATGTGGCTGTTTTCAATTTTAAAAAATAAGAAGAACTTTATAGGTTCATCGTTTAACAGGCATAAATTACATTAAAAATTCACCGATGAATAAGCTAAAGGCTATTCCAAAGATTGAGTTTGAGAAGTGTTTCGGGGACGGAAGTGCTAATACAAGTGGGGACTGTTTAGAAGCCAACAATACTTATGTGGACGAATAGATTAATATTTTTTTTAAAAAAATGAAAATTTCCATTATTTAATTATTGAAAACTATACCAATTCGCATTGTACCCTCAAATACATTTTTTCAGCAAATTAAGAGCTTAATAGCATTTTGAAATTCGACTTTCTACTGCTCGAATTATGTATATTTCTTATCTCAATTTCTTCGATTTGACTTATATTTCGAATTTACAGATACTTTTAAGTAATTAATAAAATTTTTTTGGTGAAGTATATTGTTTTGCTAATAATTGCTATGTATATAACTATGAAACAGTCTTTTACTGCAGTTCCTAAGCAAATAAACTACAAGAGGGAAATAGATTTTAGATTAAAAATTGATTTTTCCTATTGTGATCTTTGCTCTCTTTAATTAAATGTAATATGCCATTCTGAACTTAGCTGTCATTAAATTTGCTTGCAATTTCTTGGAATGTTGCCATGTGTTATAATTTCTAGTTTTTAAAGTAATCTTACTTTACAATAAAAATACTGTTTAAAGTTGAACTTAAGTGGAAAAAGGCTTGTTTAGAAACTAAAGTTTCATACCTTTGCAACTAATTAGTTAATAACTAACGTAAGTTTATAGGCTTTAAAAATTTTAAAGCTAGCAAATTTCAGGAATTAAAATACTGTGCGTTCTTTGATCTTAATGCTCATTCAATAGGTTTAGTATATTCCAAATACGTCAATGAATTACAAAATAAGAAAAACATCGCTTTAACCTCTGAACAGTTTTTATATTTTAAGTCAAAATTTGAATTTTGCCTTATACTGGACTGAATCCATTTAATTTATACACGTTACACCTAAAGCTTATCAATCATATAGACAGTACAAAAAATAAATCTAGTCAGCAAGAGAGATGCTCCCAATCATTAAAATAGGTTCACAAAATTTTCAATTGTCACAGGTAATCTCAGGCAATTTTTTTTCTGCAAGGCCTTTAGAACAATTACCCTGTCATTGGTAAATATCCATATTCCTTATATGATTTTACCGAGAATTCTTTTAATGAGGCTTAATAACAAGAACCCTATATTAATTTGGTCAATAGAAAAGGTTCAGCAAAAATAGACTTTCAACATTTTTGTTTCAGATTTTGAATATTTTGCTTAAGTTCAATGTTTCCATTGTAGTGGAAATGCATTATTTTTACAGAGGAACAGACTTTAATTTAGACGATCCTGATGATTTCAACTCTTATATCAACAATTTAAGGAAAAAAGAACGGTTTTTATCGATATATCATAGCCGAATTAGTAGTGTGATGGTATGAGGGGTAATACTTACTGCATAACTATATTTTTGACCCATATGAAAGGCAAACATAATACTCTAGGATATATAGGCGTATTGTGGGAAAACCTACAACCAAAATTGAAAATGTATTTAAGACTTTAGACCATATTGAGGACCATAGAATGCAAGAGTGTTAAGAATGCAAGAGTGCTAAGTGGCTTTTTATATGTGCAATATACATAAGCAAAATAATTTTGCCTATTTCTTGCTTATTCTAGTATCAATTAAAACCCAGATTAGTTTGAGATTTTTAATTACAGATTTATTACTTTCAGACTTGAAACAAAAATCTAAACCCATGAAGAACTAATTTATAATGTATACCAAAAATCACATTTCTGAGCAAACTTTACACAAAAAAATCGGCTAGAAAGTTCCATAATTACTACTTTTACCAATTTTAAAAAACATGAAAAAAAATACCTTCTTCTTAGCGAATACAATCATATTTTCTACACACTTACTAATTGAAGTGGAGAAGAAAATTAGATTAAATAGCAGATTTCAATTCTTATTCTTAAATTTCAATAAACATTACTAATCAAAAATAACGCTTGAAATATTTTAATAATATTTAATATCCCTTAAAATAAAATATCCTGCTTCAAAATAAATATTTAAAATGAGAAAATCTTAAACTTAACTTTTGAAACTACTTGAAAAAGTTTTCTAACTACAACTTTTGTAAATTAAAACTTTGATTTGGTAAATATAGTTGCTTAATTGCACACTTAAAGTCATAAAGTCAACACTTCAATAAAAAGGTGACTTTATACTTCAAGAATTTTTTAGTATAACTTCAAATATGGTTTAGCTAATGAGATAACGTAGATATCAAAACCTCAAATTTTCAACATACCAACAAACTTTCAAATCTTATAAGGATAACATACTACATAATATTTAGTTTAGAATAGTAGAAAATAAACTTTAAAACTATTTCAATGATATTTATCTAAAATACATTTTAACATCAAATAAGAGGATACTTGTCTTAGAAGATATCTAGTCCAAAATTTTTTGATTAATATTTCAAACTTTAAAAGATATTTCCGAGTCATCTTCATTTCTGTTTTAACAAAACTCAGAAAATTTCACAAAGACAAGTAAAGTGTTACCAAGTTTTGTGATTCTTATCTGTGGCACCAAACTAGAACATTACTCCTACTCGAAATGTTGTCTTTATTTCATGCGCATAAACTATTGCTGTGTTATTCCTAATTACGAAATCTTTGCTAACTTTTCTCAGTAGTTTCAATATTTTTAACATTAGAATGTTTTGTTGTAGTCCAAATTTAGTATAGGCTTCCAAAGTTTTAGAAACTTGATTAAATGTTTTCAAGTTGGTCTTATGAAAAAATTTTCCCAAAAAGAGATTTACGATTTTGTTTTTGTTTCCTTAAAATTTTCTTAAGCGGTAGCTATTGCAAAAGAAAAATATTTGATAAGAGCTTTTACTGTCGCTTGATTTTCTCTTCTTTTTTTTCATTTTTATTATTGTAATGTCCTTGATATATACCAGATATCAGAACTAAGGAGAAAATTTACAGCATTTTAGTATTATAAATTTTTGTTTTGTAGGAGAAGGTGATGATTCCTAAGTTTTTTTATTTACAAAAAAGTAAAAGAAAGTTTCTTATTTTCATTTCATTTTCATGATTACGATCAAAATGTAATAAAAACAAAAATGTGCTTTTGGGTTATAAATGATCAATCAAGGATTGATTAAATGAAAATATTGAAAAGAATATATATGTATTTCTTTGGCAAAGTCTTCTACTTTTATATTTACCTAACTATATTCAACTTTAGTTGGAAAAGGATTTGTATTATATATACTTGAAATTTTTGATTGTATTCCTAATTTCCTGGGAAAATTAAAAACAAAGTTCATTAAAGGAAGAACTAATTAAATAAAATCAAATCTGGGAAGTATTTGTCTCATAATAAGGCCTGAGACTTAACACAATTTAGTTTAACAAGTGTAGTTTTAATAAAATTTAACAATAAAGAAGAATTATGTTCAAATCAGAACTTTAATTGTTTGACTTTTGTTGTCTGTTGTGGAGAAAATTTTAATAAGTTGTGATAAAAGTTTCTCTAGTCACGTAAAACAAGGTATTTGAATTTGTTTTTGATTTTTCTTATTTTTAGTTTGACAATCCTATTAAATATAATTAGAACTTTTCTTGCATTCTATACAAATTTTATTAATAAAAAAACTCTAGGAAGCTTTAACAAGTTGAAATTGTACATTTGTAAAGTTAGTTTATAAGTGAAAAATTTTGAATTTCTAGTGAAAAATTTATAATTTGAAAATACATTAGAAATATTTGAATTTACTAGTGAAATAACACATGACCACTGCCATTGAGCTAATTAAAGAATCTTTTTAACTATAACAACTTGGGTTCAAAATTCTTTTACCAATGCCCTCTTGTTATGAAAAACGAAAAAAGAAAATATATATGGCTCGATTTTCATTGTGCGAATGCAATAATCGACAGAAGTTCGATTGGAGCAAATTAGAAACTGATTCCTGCAAAGAAGTCTAGATCTTTATGGTAAAGTTTGTAGAAAGAAAGCAATATCGCAATCCCAGACTTGATTATATGAGCTTATTATGCCAGAAACACGGTGATAGATATCTCATCACTAATTGTAAAAATAGAATAAAGTCCTTAAAAAAATATTATAGAAGCTAAGAGTGAACTAAATCTATTTGCATTTTCATTGCACATTTGGTGCGCTACTTTATTATTGTTAAAAGTATTTTGTAACAAAGAAATTGAAATTTAAAACTTAAATTAGTAAATGATAAAAAAATAAATGAAAAAGAAATTATTTACTTTAAAAATAAAGATTTTTAATGTGAGAATTAAGTATCGACCCTACAGAGCGTGAGCAGATATAATTGTAACACGGTGCTTTTTATAGTTTTTTACTAAGTGTTCTTTTTTTTTATAGAGATTTTTTCTTGTAAAAAAATCGTGTAATTTGTAAAAATTTTAGACTTAAGTTTGAGTTTTTGCTAAAATAGAGCAAAGCGGATTAAGTTTTTGTGCAAGGCTGGTATGCTTAAACATATTTATTTAATTCGATTTTTCGGATTCTTTTTGTTACTATCCGAAATTTTTTTCATAATGTTTAACAAAATATCTATCGAAATAATTTGGAAAATATAATTAAAAAGACCACTAGCTCTCCAAATCTATAGAAATAAAAAAAAAGAACTGCTGTTTATTCCAAATTGTTATACTTTCTCAATCTAAATCACTAGTGGTTTTCAAATTACTACAGACTGTTTACTCTTTTATATGCATAATATTTTTTTTAATATATAAAAAACTACGTTGATATCATATTTGTAAAAAACACTGATAGGATATGATAATAAAATAGTGCCGTCTGTTACAGGTGAAAGCAGCACATGCTTCACTAAGTATTTTATCTTTCATTTACAATTAAGGAACTTTCAATTTCAGATTTTCATAACCGCGCCTCAAAAGCGCCTATGAAAACGCTAATGTAGACACCTAGAAATGAATGACTAAGGGTGTAGGAGTAAAAATCTAAGCAAAACTTGAAAGTGTCACTTCACCCATTACTGTGGTTTCAACTGATATCCAATTCAAAATACCCACTTCAATTGGTTTTTATAAAACTTTAAACAAATTTCAATATCAATCTTTGGAATTATGTGGCCAAAATCGAGGCTTGGATTGCCTTTTACAAGAAAACTTATATTTTTAAGACTACAAAATGAAATATAAAGCTCCAAAAGTGTTTTGCACTAAAAAGTATTTTAAAAGTAAAGTAAAGTAAAAGTATTTTTCTTTCTTTTAATCTACAAAGACTGAGGCCGATGGAGTACATGGATTTAAACAGCTGATTTTTAATATGAAAGTGCTAAAAGTAAAAAGCAAATAGAAATTAATAGAAAATAATTTTTTCAATAGAGTCAGAGTTAATAGATTCACACTTTTCAAAGATATCAAAATTAGTCTAAATATTTATTGTTGACGGAACTATAGCTAAAACATTTACATAATTTAATCTTGAATCCAGTATTTGTTAACCAGGTAAGAGTTTGAAAAACATTCAAAATATATCTCTAATTCCTCTTTTATATATTTCAGGGTACAAATATTTAGAAACTTAACAAAAACTTTTATCTTACACACATATCAACTAAATTTTTTCATTTTGTAAATCTAAGTCTCGAGTCATTTAATGCACCGCAAACATATTACATGTAAGCAAAACAAACAAATTCCAATTTTTTTATCCTTCTTCATAGTCCAAAATTCTTGTGAATATTACATCTAAATGATGCATACATATAAAAATCAGATTATATCAAAAAAGTAGCAGCATCAGTTTTAAAGTGGTTTCTCTGTTCTTAATTTCAGTATCTTCATATTTGTCCTGCAAAAATTATTACATAGAAACTTTTCAGTCAGTATGAAAACTTTTATTTATGTATTTATTTGTCAACTTTTTTAAAATTTGTTGAAATTCTTACCATTTAAAGATATTGTTCAAATAAAAAAATATCCTGTAAAGCTACAATTTTTATTCTCAAGGAGAATTTATATTTTTCCTGGTATCTTTGAATATATAAGGATATCATATTGAAGGTATGCGTTGAAGTTTGAAAAGATGCCAAAGGTTAAAATGATATAGTCATTTATGTTAAAGGACCAAAAGAAAAAATCGATATCTCAGACTCCTTAGTTTAAATTAAGTAAGAAATAAATCTCTGTGCATATTTAGGATCTTATGTCCTTGTACTGATTTAAAAAGGACAAAGCCTTTTTGGTAAAACAAAAAAACGCTACCCATAGTAGAACTGCAATAGTTCTACGTACAAACTTAATTGTGTTTTCCTAACCATATGTGTTCATGTGTGTTATTTTGCTTTTTCAAAAATTTGAAAGAAAAAGTCTTGAAAATATTTTTTCATATTTCTTTGTACTTTGTTCATATTGTTTTTGGCATTTATCACGTTCAAACTAAGTATTTGAGAACATACTTCTTTGATTTAGTATACGACTGCGGTATTCTTTTAAGCATGGATACATACAAAAGAAATTATAATCTTCACTGTTTGAAGAAATATCTTGTAAAGAATTATTATGATTTGGGTTAAAAGTTGTTTCTGAAGTGAATTTTTTCCATCATTTTAATTATGTATTTCTTTGGATGTAAACAATTTTACTTTTTACTTTTGCTAAAATAAAATACACGTTTTTTCCTTTCAAAATGATAGCTAATACTTTTAGTTTTTAGTACTCTAGTATTTTTAATATTAAATATCAAAATATATCTTAATGAGTGTAATTAATTTTTTTTATTTTTTTATTAATCAATTTTAATCAATCAAAGCCCTACGTTTTTTTAAATATAATTTTGTACATTTTTAAAAAATTGGTTTAAGAAATTAGATTTTTTCAAAATGTTACAAACAAAACTCATTACAACTGTTGTGTATAAGCGAAAGAAGTTTATTTTAAAATACTTCAGAAATACAAAGGCTTCAAATTAAATTCTAAACAATAAAAAATATTTAAGTGTTTTTAACAGCTTGACAAGAACTCTCACATCATATTATGCTAAAAATTTCATATAATTTCATATAATTAGAAACTAAAGCTTAATCATGTTTATAATTTGATTTATTATACATATGATACTGACTTGGCAAAAATAAAATTTGTAAATAGTATCCAATTTTTAGCAGCTTAATTTAATATATGACATTATTTCAATAGTTAACCATTGCATTTCTTTTGTTATAAAGCCAAAAATCTCATCGCCATACATACTTAGAAACAATATTAAAAATAATTCATTTGAGTTTTTTCAGCTTCAAAAGAAGCTAATTGTGTGTAATTGGGAGTCTAGTCCAGGCTGGATTGATAATGATTTCATGAAATTTGGCTTATCATTAATTTACTGCATCGAAATGAATTAAACAATACAAAACTTAGAAATAATCAGTCTATATTGTTGAGCAAACAAACCATTTTATTTAATTATAACAATAATATAAGACTTTACATTATACATTTACCTGCAGAACATTTTCCGAAATTGAAATTTTATCGTTTTCCTAATTTTAATGTTTACCCGAAGTTTCTCTCATGAACTAACTCTTCTGCGTGTATTTGAATAGCAATTTTATAGTTAAAAGTGTAGCTTCACAATAATATCAAACTCTTTGCTGGGAAGTTATCACTTCTCATTTACAACCTGTCTAACCCACTATCCGTTTAAATTTTCAAATTGTGTTAAAATTGTTTGTGGTATACTTTGCCTTTTATTCTTCAAACTTTATTTTTGATAATTTCATGATAATGATAAACATACACTGAATAAAAATGCGGGTGACAATTAAATAAATTTGATTGTTGAATAATTTACCAGAATTGAGTATTTAAATTAGTGACTCAAGAATTCTTTTCTTTATTCGAGTACATCAGAAATCAAGTAAATGCGTTTACCTGAAAACCAAACTTTGTTTTTTAAGTATAGGATGATTCAAAGCGCATTGTTTACTCAAAGTAAAAATAATTTTTAATACCAATTTTAATTAAAAGTCGATTTGATATGTCTTAAGGGACAAACTCACAAGCAAAATGGTCCTATCGAAAGGCTTTAGCTCTATTATTTTAACTAAAATATGATTGAAATTTATTTCAATTCAATTTGCATTAAATTCTAACAAAATCCAATCAGCTGATTATTAATGCTGTCAATTCTGTCTGAGATCACCAATTATAATTTCCACCGAGTGGGAATAAGGCGAAAGTTACATGGTACCTAATCAGGTGATACTGTGAGTATTCGCTCGATATAATTGAGTTTTTAGCTTAGTTACAGTTGTTATAAGTAAACCTTTCTTGCCTCTATCGTTAAATCTTTCTGCGCAAACGCCCTCAAAATATTTAGAAAATATTCTTTATTTAGTGTTTGTTAACCCAGAAGAAATTATGAATGTATCACATTATTTTTCTTACAAAATACATAAGGAGTCAATTGTTTATTGTAGTTTAGTTTACAGAACCGATGTTTATAAATCAACTTTAACTACAATTAAAATGCAAAACCATCATAGTTATTTACAGTTTGCTACCTTTAATCTACACAACACTGCCTTTTTATTATTTTTTCTGGGAATTCTTTTATTTATAGCTAATTGTGTTTTAATGTTAACATCATTTTCCACAAATACCTCTGAATAGGATTGTGTTTATTTTCATAAATGCTTTTATGGATATTTATAATGAACTTAAGGTATCATGTAGGTTTATGATTTTTAAAAAATCGAATTTTTTTTTTCCTTTTTCGAAAGTATAATTTCTTAAAAATATTGTGTTAAAATTTCAAAACAATCGGAGAAGTCAAAATGTATTATTTTTGTCATTCTGTCTAATGTTTTCCTCGCTCTACTATATAGCTTTAAACTTTAAACGCGTTTAACTCAAAACGTCATTATTTTTGGCGGTGGTAGTGATTTCTCCATCACCACTTAACTGACCCTACCGAAATTTCAGCTACATATATAAGACATAAGTGGCTATCGTGTGAACCTCAACCATGGCAAAATTTTGATTTTTACTATTTTTTATTTTGGCAAAAACTGTAAAAAAAACACTCGTTTTTCGTTCTTTTTTTGTAAATCGCCACCATTTTTTTTTCATCAATAAATTTAATTGATAGAGGTTCACACGAGAGCCACAGTCATACTACATCTAAATATTTTTGTTTTTTTCATTTCATGACAGGCCTCACCGACATATCGCTACCACGGAGGACATGTCTCTTTTTAAGGCATTAAACTAACCTGCCATGTTTGTACAGAAAAATTATTAAAAATTAATAATAAAAAATTTTCCCAATTAAATTAAAAAAATTACCGAAAAGACATGTAATGCATGTGAGCATGTAATTCGTTGGACAATAAGTGACCTGAACTTTATATGATTGCAACATAAAATGTTTTGTCGCGTGGTCGCTGTTAATAACTTTCCCAAATAATTAAAATTAGATTTTTCCTTCAGACATTTTATGTCAAATCAAAATTGTCCAATTTAATTCCTACTTTTAAACCAAGTTGTGTTCTGATGAATCAATATTGTAAATTTTTTGCAAAGAAAATATAATTTTCAAAACCTAAAGAATTTTAAGATCACAACAAATCTTTACTAAAGCATCCGCGTATTACTGCCAGCTGCCTTAATGGGAGTAAGTGCATTATGAATATAATATAAAAAGCAATAGTTTTAAAAAAATTTTATAAAGAAGATGTCTATGTCAAATACTTAAGCTATCTTTTGAATCTTCAAATTCAAAACGTACAATTTTGCCTTGTTCTGATTTAGTTAATAAAAGAGCAAAATTTCGAAGTGTTTTAAATTCGCATAGGTAGGCAAAAATAGGTTATTGTGAAAGTTCAGCTTATACAAATTATCTTTTTTGAAAAACTCACTATCATTTAAATAATTTGTAATAAAATTTTAAATATTAAGTTTAAAACAAATATGAAACAATTTCATATAAGAAATATAAAGGGTGCAAGTAATTTAAAAAATTTTTACTAGCAAAAAACTAATTGTAGTCATAATGAAAAAAGTAAAAAATAGAACCACATTCATTACACAAAATTAATTTTATTTAACACGATACTTCAGGTATAGCCCACAGGTCAATAATTCCTTAGTAATTTTTTTTTACTAATTTTGGAAATCGTCTTTTATATGGCATCATTAGAATGAGAATTTTGTTTTATTAATCGATTGTGGTACATGAAAAGTTGCTACAGAAAATTCTTGTGCAAAAAATTTCAAGAAAAAATCGATGTTCATATCATTGCTTTTTTTTAATACTTTCTCTTATCGGTATTGAGAGAAAAGATAAATTACGAGTGAGGTATTAAGTAAAATTGATTACTTGCCTTCTCTACATTTAAGCAGAACATAATTTATTTGGTCTATAATTTTTCTATTTTAGAAATTTTTTTTTCTGGTTTATATATATCTATAGTTATGACTGAATTTCAAACTGTGTAAGTTCCCGAAAAGTTTTGAGCCTATATGATGGCAGTTCAAAGCGATTAAAGCTCACTAGATATAATAATTTTTGTTTTGTACTAATTATAGTCACCAAATGATATTATTTATGAATATCATAATCAGTTAACAGCGATTAAAAATTTAAAAATGCTGTCAAATTAAAAACAAACACATTCTATTTAGTTTTATTTGGTGATTTTAACTTGTTAATGGATAAGGAGTTCGATCGATTTTTGCGATAGGTTTTGTGTTATTTTTGATATTGGTATTTTAAATAGTTTTGGTTGTGTTTTGAGTAAAAGCTACCTTTTAATTTGAAAGATTAATGTTTATATCCAATGTAGTGCTTTAAAGGGACAAATATTAAACTCAGTATACAATTTCTTTCTCTAATTAGTGAATAGATGGAGGGCTAACCATTATTATTAATAGTATGCCACGATACAAAATTTAAAAAAAATTTAAAATACAAGAAAAAGAAACGAAAATATCAAAATTCAATATAGCTTAACATTTAGGTCCAATAAAGCACGTCAGTTATCTATTTTTAAATTTTGTGCATATAACTGTTCTGCATAATGTGTAGTACAATAATTCAATGTCAATGAAAAGCACCATCAACAACTCAGTAACTTCATGTGGGAAAATTAAACAGAAAAATGAATTTTTGAGAAGAGATCCAAACAGCTCTTTATATTCAATATAACAATAGCAGCCATATTAGAAATAATAAACCAATAGCTCTAAAACTACAATATTTAGAAATTTTGCATACTATTTCTTCCCATATTATTGATTTTTTTTGGTTGATTCTGTTGCTTTATGATGCGGCTCCAGATACTCCCTGCCAGTCGCTTACTTATTATTATTTTAATATAAAAATTTTGAAAAATATTGTTCAAATGTTGCATTATCATATAGAAATTAATTAAATAAACTAGAGCTACCTACATTGTCAAAAAACATTTTTGAAAACATCCCTTTTTTCAACAAATTAACCGAACCACACGCTTAATGTAACAATTGAGTATAAAAATGCTCCTCCTATCACTTTCGACTTGGATACTTACCACAATTAAAAGGAAAGGAAATCAATAAAATATCTGCGTAGAATACTATGACCTTCAGGTTATAGTCAATGATAGTCTCTTAGCTGTTCACAAATTTCGGTGCTAAAAGCGCAACATAACCGCAACACTGAACGTGTCTGTTTTTTATGCAGCAACCTTTGTGATGTATACCACATTAGAAAATATAGAAACAGACTGAAATTTTTAAAGTAAAACTTGTTTGAGAATAGCAAATCATCAAGAAGTCGTATGCGCATTTGTGCACAATTTTCAAACTTCAACTCCATAGAGAAAAATATTCATTTGCATTTCTTTTTTATCAAAGCACTATAGAATATATTGAATGTGTTTGTCAGAATTTTGTTTTCTTTCTCGCTGACATAAACGAAATTACAAGAACACATAAAACTTATTTTTGTTCATTTTTTATTGAGATATTTTCAAATCAAACTACATATAAATTAATTATTCTACTTTAAAAATCAAAAACTTTGATGTTTTCAATATAATTTTCATGTTAGAATTTTCTTTCAATATTGGTAACATGGCACAGATCTAATTATCTGTGGAAGCCTCACACACATTTAAAAACCAATTTCCAACAATATTTCATTATTTAATTAATTTCTTGTATAAACGTATTATCGGTTTGTACAAACCAGAAATAATTAAATAATTAAAATTAAAATTTTGAAAAGACTATTTCGATTTCAGTGGATAATTGAAAAAGTAAAAGCAGAAAAAAGAAATTTTAGAAAAATATCAGAAAATTTTATGAAATTTATAGTTTTAAAGAATTAATTTTAAAAAATTTATAACTTTATAGGAAAATTGTAAAAGTTTACTTACTTTCAAGACTCACAAAGAAGATTTATCCGTTAAATTTGAATCAGATTCAATTAAATCTGAAAATAAATAAGAAAATTAGCTAAGAAAAAAAAAGAATACAAATTTTCTAGCTTTATTAGTAAAACCAATTAATTTTTTTCATTATTTTATTTGTAATTTACTTCAAAGAAAGACTCAAGTACAGTTTTCTACGGTCATAAAAAAAATTTGCTATTTCTTTTCTTTATTTGCGTTGAAAAGAAGATCAAATTATGTTGTATAAAGCTAAAAGGATAAAACAACAAAAATCCTTGTAGAATTATCAAATTAAACAAGCACTTAATTTACAAACCGTTTTCTAGAAAAAAGAAAAAACTTAAATATTAATTAGGGTAAGATACTGATGTTTCATGATGGTGATGTGAAGTTTCATTAAAGTTGAGTAGAGGTTCCTGCTGATAAAATTCTTTTAAAGATTTTATGTAGATATTGTAAATTCCGTCTTAGAGAAGAAAAAGTTTATTTATTTCATATTGTTAGAAACTGAAGATTGTTTACATTGAAATTCAGTGAAGTCAAAATGTATGAAAGTTGTTTTTAATTTGAGGGGTTAATAGGATAAAACTAAGGAACTTACAATTAAAAGATAAATAAAAAACTTATTTCTACCTTCATTTAAGGAAATTGCAAAATATTATATTACTATGATTCAAATTATTTCAATAGTTTAATTTTAATTTAGATGAAAGTATTTAAATTCAGGAAAAAATGCAAATATTTTATAAAAGGCGATACTATTCCCAGAATCAAATTAATATTAAATCGGGGAATGATTAAAATTCAAAAAGAAACAAATTTTCGGAGCACAATTTCCAATAAAAATTGCAAAATTTTTATTCCAATAAAAATGAAATAATATGTTTTTTATTCAATGTCTTTCCTGACCCGTCACGAACTCTTAAGTCATAAGTAAGTAAGTAGTCTTCTGTATAGAATTTTTTTGTAGTTTGGAGTTCTTGGGTTTGTTTAAAACTAGAGAAATAAAAAATAAAACATAAAAAATTTTTCATAAAGCAAATTTCGAAAGGCATCCATAGTCAATAACTATTGCATTCAATTTATTTTGTTAATTGTTACTGAGCTTCCCAAGGTATGATATTGATAAATTATTACATTTGATCAAAAAATCGTTAATTATTATGAAGTACAACACACACAAATATTTTTTTGATATAAAATTGGAAATGAATTCTGTAAAAAGCATTATTTACCCTTCTGTTGTAATTTAACCTTATAAAAAATTATTTTTCACTCTAAGCCCAGTAATTATATGAAATAGCTATAAATAAAAAACTATTTTTAAAAATTTTTTGAAATGTTATGTTAATTTTATCTTTTTTTAGTCATATTTATACCTTAATTTTAATATTTATGTATGTAATAGTAAAACTAAGTAGCTCATCGCAAAGTATTTCGTATTTTAAACACCAAGAGCAAAACTAGAAAGAGAAGTAAGAGTCTAGAATGTAAGTGAATGTTCTACAACAATTTTTTGACATTTTCGCTCTGTAATTCAATATCAATGGATCAGCTCCTATTAGATGAGAATTCGTTTGAAAGATTTGTTTAGTTACAGCTTGAGCTGGGCCTTGAACTGGGTGAAACTAGAAACTCGAAGATGTATCTGAACTTACCTGGTTACATTAGTCAAGTAATGGAGTGATTTGCTTTTCTAAATTTCCGTTTGTATAACTATAAACATTTTTCAAATAAAATTTCATTATAGTTTTTACTTTAACTATCTACCGTTAACAACTCCAACCTTAAAACATATGAGACTTTTTTTATAACAAACCGAAATAACACAAGGTTTGCCAATTAAGATTTTTGAATTCTTTTATACATTAAATTAAAACTCTCTAAGCTATTTTCTAAGCTATTTAATTTTTTAAGTTTCAGCAAATTTGAAAAGTTTAACAAATTTTCAAGATAAAGAAAACTGTTTAAGCCTTTAAAAAAAATTATTCATTTCACGTCCTGATAATTTCAAAAAGAAAAATATTTTATTGCAGTAAATGTTGTTTTTAAAGTCCTTTCCAGCATCACAAGTACAAAATATGATCAAGATAGAAAATAAATAATTTTATTACGACCAAAAATTGTAATTAAGTTATATTTATTTCAAATCCTTGCTTTCTTTTTTAAAACAAAATAAAACTTTATGAATAATGTAAGAATTATAAATTGTTTTTTTTAAAAAAAAAAATTGTTTTAAAATTGAAAAACCAATTTAGGTTGAGGTTTTTTTTTCTCAAATTAAGTATTAACGAATTTTGATGTTTTAAGGAAATATTTCTTATAAGTCAAGCAAAAATATTTAAATTCTATAAAAACTTTTATAAAAGTCATTTTTTTACAAAAATGATATTGTTAAAAACTAAGACTAAGACTAAAAATATCATTACATAATAAATAATAAAATTACTTTAATGAAGGATGGATGTAATTATAACTATACAAGTTCAATTTTTGCCAATCTTAACGATAGAGACATTCTTCATCTCTCCAGTTTTTTTTTAAATACAAATACATATATATATATATATATACCTTTATATTTATACAGATGTAGAATTTCAATTGCTGGCTCTGTTTTTTATAATTTAATGCTACCAGTCGATATTGCAAAACAAGTTTAATTTTTCCTGTCATTAATTACAATTTCTTGAGTAATTTTCATGATGTAATGTAATTATTTTTTATGCAGGTTTTTACTTCGAAATGTGGTATTTCCTCTAAATAAAATAAAATTGATGAAATCAATCCTATGCAATACTGATGGGGAAAATGATAGCATAATAAAGCTTAAGCTCCATTAATCTAATCTGAAAAAGTATAGAACTACCCATACTTACTCCATTAGAATCATTTTTTATTAAAAGGAACTTATTTATTGTAAATTAAACTAATTTTTTTAAAAAAATCAAAGCTCACAGAGAAGTATTTTTTAAGCCATAAAAAGTTAAGAGTATAACATAAGCTGGAAGTGAAACATCAAATCTCCTTAAGCAGAAGCTTAAACTGACCAACATTACTGTAAAAAACGGGGCAATTAAGATACTTGATTGCTATCCTACCGTTAATATGGCTTTGCTGTATTTTCAGCAGTAAAATATTGTTCAATTTTTAACATGGAAAGTAAATTTTTATATAGTTTTCATTTAATTTTTGGCATTTAACAAATAACAAATATCTTCATGTGATATTATTTTGTTCCCCCATTTCTCATTAAGCAGAAAGTCTTAATTAAAAACAATAGAAAACTCAAAAAAGACCTTAAGCAGCTTTTGAGAAATGCATGGAAAATTAGATGAATATATCTTATGATATAATTATATGGATAGCAAAGATAAATGCTTTTTTAAACAAATTATGAAAACTGTTTGATTTTTAGTTGTAGCTTTGCAAATTCAAATTATTCTATGAATCATTCTTAAAATATCAATAGCAATGAATTGATTGAATGAAAAAATTTATTTCAGTTAAAAAAATTTACATGAATGCCAATGCAAAATATAATCAGGCAAAATATAGAAAAATCTGCAACACTTGCTAAACCAAATAAGAGAATTTATTTCAAAAAACTATTAAAATTACAAAGCTTACCTTAATAAAATATTTTCTTTTAAAATTAAATTTAGTTTTTCTACATAAAAACGCATTACTTTTTTTAGAAAAATTATTTTGGATTAAAAAAAATTAATCAAAACTGAGCCCTGACATAATTAAAACCATAATTTGAAATTCTTTGAATTAATTTTTCTACAAAAACTATTTTTTTTTTCAAACCCACCGAATAGATTTTACCTAAAAGCTTCATATGCACAATAAAATATTTAAGCGCAAATACCATCAAAAAATTCAATAGATTAGTAGTCGAACAGCAGATAATCAAATACACAAATTAAATTCAAAAAAATCTATAAAAATAGCTAAACCATGTCATTTGTAGGGTTTTTAATTTCAAATATCCCAGTTCACAAAAATTTCCCGCATGGTTATGCTAGAATAGAAATCTACAAATCTTTTTTTATAATTTTCCTCTTCCTCCATTTACAAAAGAAAATCTGGGACAAAAAAAAGGAATTGCTTTGCTCTACATCTAATTAAGTACTTCACACTTTGAATTCCAATAGAGGTGTACAAATTTTTTCATACATTGCTACGATACGACATCCATGAATGCCCTTTTGAATATTTATATATATCTATAAAATACTTGCACGCTTGTTAAAATCCTTAATGGAATGTTTAGAAATAGGAATTTTCGTGTCTACCTTTTTCAGCAATAAAAGTAGTTAGATTTTTATTTTTATTTTTGTTTTAAAGTGCTTTTTCATGAAAATAAGGTCTGAAATTTTATATTGTCAATACGATAATCGAATATTAAAAGATTTAGGGTTAAAAGTTTGGAGGATTTACTTCTCGTTGTAAAATTAGTTTTCCAAACATTATTGCTAGAGAATTGCTAAATCAAATATTTTAAGTGCACCAAATAAAAGGTATACAATAATTTTTAAAATGTTTTTGTTTATCTAAAGTTTTTGTGTTGTTTTTTAAGTATGTATATATATGAATTTAACTCAGGTTACAGGGTCACTTAAGGAATTTGAAAAGGGTAAACATTAAGGAGAGCTAATAATCCGATTAAGTATTCTGTGCCAAATTTATATATTACTATAAATTATATTTTAGCTTAAAACTAAGAAAAAATACTTAAATAGAAACATTGTATTCCAAAAATAAATTACTAAATGAAGTTTCTCTGCTTAAATATATTTAGGAAAGGACAATTAAGCATAAAATCCTTATAATTTTGCATCCCATTTAATATTACTGCAGCATAATCATGTCCATGCCCACTTCTTCAGAATTTATTGAAAATTACAGGAATCCATAAAGTCCTCTCATTGTTGAAAAATCGGTGCGATTTTTTTAATTCAGTTACACGTGCAGACAATAGATTCAAAGTTCATAGAGTAAGCACAAATTTAATTGGGATAGAAAAATGCTTTTAGCAGCATTGGGTTGTTTATTTTTGTGGACAAAAGGTCGACTGATTCGAATTGACGAACAATATAAATTAAGTCTACAAAATATTCCCATAAGAGTAGTATAGTTAACTAATATCCCTTGAAAATGTTGTTGATCTTTGAACCTTAACTCGTTTTCTTTGAATAGTTTTGACAGCTGTTTTGCATTTAAGGGATGACAATGATGACAAAACATGAATGACAAAATTCGTAAAAGAATAACAGCTTTTGATATATGCCACCATAAGTGAATATCCTACTAAACCTTGAGGTTTAAGCACAATTTTTTTAAATGAAACCAAAAAGGTTGTAAAGTAAGTTGTGAAGCTGACGGCCTGATCGTACCATAAGCTAAGAGCTAAGCCGATTTGAAGCTATTGAAGTTGATAGCTTAACTAAAGCCTGAACTTTAGTTTGGCTCACTTTATAACCCGAAGCTAAGCTGGAGCTATAGAACATAAACTTTTCTTATGCAGAAGCATAAGTTGACAATGGCACTAACAATAAGGATGAAGCTTGTTAACTCGATATTAAAAAACCAACAAATGAATTATGGCTGTGTTTTTATGTCTTACTCAAAAATACTTTCTCCCAGTAATATTGGCATAACGAGATTTTAGTCTCCGGAGTTTTTATAGTCTGTCACCCAAAACGTTCTCTAAGCAGAACTTATTGTTAGTTTAGGAACATCTTACTTTTGGTTGTTAATCATACAATTTTTGATCCTTTTTACAAATCACAAATTTCACTGGGAAAGGGTATTGGTTATTTTCTAATTATAATTATTGTAACACCCTGTTTATTACTTTCTAAAAATGTTTTCAATTATGTACCAGATACCTTGGCCACCCAATAAAAAAATTATAAACGCCAACCTTAAGCGAACATTTCTGTTTCTTTTTTTGTGTAAATTAGAAAAAACGTTTTATATTTACGAAGAGCTATAAATTTTGCTGGGTTAAATTTTTAGGCGTTTCCTTAGTGTTAATTCTAAGAACTTATCTTTTCTTTTATGAAAAAAATTCTTTTTTGATTAGATAATTAAATTTTAGATAATAATTATTAAACTTTTATTTTCTTAGAAAAAGCAATTAAAACTTTTATATTTTTTAAAAAACTGATAATGCCTCAAAAGATCTATTATATTAAATTTATTTTTTACTGCGCTAAAAAAAAATACCTCAAGTAAAAATTATTTTAATAATCACATTTTAAATTCATTTAAATTTTTAATATTTTTAGAAAATTTAATAAATAAACTAAGATACCTTGACTAATATTAGTAAGGAAAAATATAATACTTTTTTAATGTATATAAAGACAAATCTTTTTTTTGACCTCCAAAAAATTTAAAAACTTGAAAAGTAAAACTAAGCAACTGAATTGGATAAAGTTATTGCTTAAATCTACTTTTTCGGATAAAACATTTATACTATGAAAAAATCTTTATCAATAATATTAGCAAATTCATTTAAAAACTACTTAAGTCAAAGGATAGCAAAAACCACCAAATAAAATCTACATAAATCTGTAAAAATAATTTTATATTATCAATATTGCCATCCAAGTATTTACTAAAAGTCAAAATAAATGCCTTATACTGCAATCAAACTCTATATATTTATTTTTAATCCCACAGGATACATTTATGGTAATACAATAGCACTTATGTGGTTATAATTCATAACTGAGTAGCTTTATGAACACTTTTAATACCAATTTCACTGTACACATTTTTGCAATTTTTCTTTCATTATTAATGGTATAGCATTGGCTCAATAACCAAAATTCATTCAAAATATTCCAAAGCTTAATTTCCATGACTATTTGATTACTAATTTCAAATTGACGTATAGTTGTTGTCTTCATTGTCATCTTGTTGACATGATAATATTTACTGTCGATTTCAATGTCGACATGTTTAATCAAAACTTGTCTATTAATATACAACAAATATAATTCCACAATGATACATAATAGAAAGTTAGTTATAACAATAATAGGAGAATACAATGGGAAATTATACAGTTCTCTATGCTAGAGATAAATTTATGTTAAGTTAATTTAGACATATCCAGAACAAAAAGAAACACAAAAAATTCAAAGCTACAGGGTAAATAATCCCTCTTCTAATCTTTTGTTCCCATGATATAGGCCCAAAGTTACTGTCAGTAATAATGAAGGTAGTACCCACAGTGATTTTACAATAGAAGGATGAGTAAAACATTAGCCTGTTATAAACCTATTGAAAATATCATCGTTACCAACTAAGGCCTTCAGCTAAGTTATATAAACATATTCTAGGACATAGGTTTTTCTTTTATTAATAATTGTAATTTTCTCTGTACATTTATATTTACATTCTATTTCATTAATTGTTTTTATACCTTAGTTCATAATTTTTGTTAACCATTTTATACAGGGATCTTTGTTAATTTAGTTTTGACCACTCATTTTTGATGACGTAATTTTTGCTTATTTTAGGGCTTATTTTTATTATTTTTCTTTAGGCAATACCGAAAACATATTTGAAAACTAAATATAATTTTTCTTCCCTAAAAATTTTTTTATACATATTATTTACGAGTCTCAGCATATGTTAAATAACACAAAAATAAATTGATTCATGATGTTTTTGGTGAGCATGGAAAATATATTTTTTAGAAATATATTTTCTACTTTAACTTTTGTTAGAAATTATGATAAGAAAAGAATAAATAGTTTTTTGCTCATTTAAGTTTAGCCATTAAAAAAAAGTCAAATCATTTTTTAAGGAAGCTTTGGGGTAGATAGATCCAAATCAATTACCAGTTTGTAAGAGTATGCATAGATCTATAACTTGAAGAGAAGCATTAAAAAAAGGGTAATAGGGTAAAGTGATTATATGATCAAAAATGAAAGGTCATCATTACTCTCAAAAATATATGTACGAAAAATAGAAGATGAAAAAAATTAATTTCCTCATATAGAATTAAGGGATGTAAAGCCTTACGAACTAAACCTATAATAATTGATAAACGCTTAGGTTAAAAATGAGTGAGATGCTCCACTTGTCATTATAATTAATAATTTCCATTAAAATCTTGAGTAATAGAACTGAACCTCAACTATAAAGGATAAAGTGAAACAAAGCTATGATTAAAAGCTGTAATTGTTGAATCTGAGTCCTATGAAAATGACAGTCAAGACATTCTTTCAGTATTACAAATTTAATTAAATATTAATTTTTAATTCTATGCAATCTTGAATCAAAATTTATTCATCATTAAAAAAGCACAATAAAAAATGATGTACCTACATATATATCAGATCATAAAGACTTTTATTAGTGAATATTATAAAGATTTTACGTAATTTTTTTAAAATTCAAATTTACCCGAAATTTCAAATTTGAAACAGCAAATTTCGAAGAAAAACTCTAAAAACTCTCCACTTAAAAACAAAAGCTTTTTACTTCGTTTTATTAAAGGTTTTATGTGAAAATTTGAAATTTTAAATGGATTCTGCATACAATATATCCTTAAAAACATACGCTCTTGTTTATTTATTAATAAATAATATATTAATTATATTAGGTGGTCACTAATTCACATATGTCTCAATGAAATATTTACATATTTCTTACAACAATTAACAATTGATGTCAGTTTTTTATTGTGCATGATACAAAAATTTTACTGAACTTAAAATATAACAAGAATTGAAACCTTAAAATTATATACAATTTTCTATTTTTCTACAAAAAATAAATTATTCCTTGTCACAGTTGCCAAGTAAATTAAAAAGATTAAAAAAAGCTATAAAAACAAGTACTTCTAGTAACTAACCGAAATAGGAAACATTTTAATTAACATTTTTATTTTGTATAACTCTCTGCATTAGGATTTATCTTTCTACTTAACGCTAACACCACAAAAGATTGCACAAAAATTCCTTGCAGATAGCAAAAAAAATTAAAAGAAATTCTTTACGGATTTCCAGAATTCAAGAATCCAGACGGAGTTTAAAACTTTAAACAATGACAAGAAATACTTTGCTAATTGAACTTTTTTTATTTAATAAACTTCATTTTCATCTGAGGGCATATAAATTTTTTAATTTCTTTGAAGCAAAAATATTGCAAATATATTCCATTAAAACGACATCACTAAAAAAATATTTTTTATTCCTTCAGAATCAATGATGTTGTCTAAAGTAATTACCAATTCAAAGGATGCTACAACGGTGAAAACTGATTCGTTTAGTCCTTAAAAAATTTTGAGTATCATGAAAACCCTTTTATGATTCATCGTAATCATTAAAAATGAATCCATCAGCCGTAAAAGGAGCCAAAGTATATCACTACTGATATAATTAAATTTTCCACAGTGTAGCTACAAGCATAAGTAGTCGCTAGAAGTTGAGTTTAATGTATATTTTCCATGAGTAAAAATCTTTTTGAATTTTCCCTAATTCTCATACATGTGTGTGTATACTTCAAAAATTCGACCAATAGTTGATCTAGATCTTTTACTTTATGGATATGTACGCGAGATAACTAAAACCTTAAGTGACTTTTGATGACACTTTAGGGAATAATTCAATATTGATGAAGTTTAAGTAAGCTGATCACATTGGTCTACATATGTCAAGCATTTGAGAGAACGGAAAGCATCAAGTGGGAATTCGCTTTAAGTACTTCAGATCATAAGCGTCTAGAATTTATTACAGAAGCTTTAAATGCAATATTCTTATCCTTAAGTGAATGATGATGGATAATGAGTTGTCTTTTTTGTATCCTTTCTAAAAGAAAGTATTTAACTCTCATGAACAAATATTAAATTTTTATAGTACCTTAAGTTTCAACTTTAAAGTATGCCTCCATAGATAACGAAAATTATCTATAGATAAAACAAGTTTACTTTGAATTACATCTTTTGGTATCAAATACTAAGTAAATAAATCGTTTTACCATCAATACTGATGGTTCATCGTATTCAATAATTCAAATAAACCCAGTTTCCATTCCTAGCATATTTTCAAAGTAATTATTACTTTATTTTTAACTCTCATAGCTTGGTTATATCACGGTCACTACGTATAAAATCGAAGTTTAATGTTTTTTTTCTGTATCTTAAGAGCAAATGTTTTTAATTCCCTTTTATGTGTTTTTTTTTTTTATTTCTCGACAAAATTAAAAAACTTTCCCTTGCTTATTTTGAGAATATAAACTAAAAATATATTTTTATTACCTCATTCTTATTTGCAACTTTACCTGTTATACGTAAGTTTTTGTTTGTCCTGAGGAAAAAGCCCTCTAATATCTATAACAAGACATTAAATAATAACAGCTACAATGCTTACTTTATTCTTGATGTTCGAAATATTTTTATGTTTTAAATAAGTTTTTAATGTTAAAACAATTTAACAAATACAGAATGCAAATGTCTCCCATAATGTTGAATTATTATTAAATAATATAACACAGCACTCTTAATAATAAGTACAGCAGTTAAATCCTTTAGGGTGTTTGAAAAACAATTGTGCAATTAAATCCATTATTTAGAGTTACTAATTAGTAAGATTCCAATAAACAATCTTAACAAAATCAATGAATCTTATTAAAAATAGAATAAATGCTTGCAAAACAAAATAAAATCGACTTATAGCAGTTAAATCTATTACAATGTAACAACAAAATATTTGAAAACAATCTAATTTTGGGTATCTTACATTCATAATAAAGAAAACCCCGATAAATAGATTTTTATTACCCAAATTGTGCTTTCTATACAGTAGCAAAAAACAAGATGTTAGAAATTCACCACACAAAAGGGAAACGAGAAGAAAAACATTATCGAATGAGACCCAAAATAAAATCATTGTAATAATTTGTTATTCAGCAAATAGAAAAGTATCAAACAAGAAATGGAGGAAGAAAAACATGATACCAACAAGAAATAATGGTGACAGTTTGCTAAAAACTAGTCTCTAAAATAAATTTGAGTTAATTGTATTAATTTCAGTAGTTAAATATTATATTGGACATTTGAAAGAATTAAAATAACTTCTGAAAACATTAAAAGGAATTCAAATAAAAAATTTAGATCAGGAAGAAATAAAATTTTTGCATTTAAGGGTAATATAATCATTTTTTTAATGTGTTTTTTATTTCAGCTGCTACAATTTTATTTATTATTTTATTATTTCAAATTTTCAAAAAAATATTTTTTCTTGTAAATATTTTAACCGATCATTAGATAAAAAAAAATATACAAATAAGCTTTAATTAACATTTAAGTAATTTCAAAATTTTCAAATGGAACTAATAATACCAAGTTAAATATATTCAAAAATATTTAGAACAGCCGGTACACGCTTATTAAACCCTTTTATCATTTAAATAGAAAAATGTAATTTCTGTAACTTAAAATTTTGGGAATATATTTCCAACAATTATAATTTCTTAAATTTATTTAAAAATAACAATTCTAATTAAATATTTTAATTATATGATACAAAAAATTTACTGTAGTTCGTTATCTTTGAAATTGTTTTAATTTACACAAAAAGCCATTTAATTCAAAAATAAAATCACAAATTTCATATCATTTTGTTTCTTTGTATTTTGGTTTAGTTTAAATTTAAAACTCACCATGTAAAAGGAATATTAAGATAGCAGCACAAAATATCTTGTAGCTATAATTATAATTTTCGAAAGAAGTAACAATATCCAAAGATATCGTTTTAAATAGAAAATGAAAATATTCATACATTAAGGATACTTTGATTACTTAATGAGCTGTCAAGAAAATGTTTTATTTTAGACTGGCTTAGATCATCCATAATTTATTTTATTTTATAAAAAAGACTTAAAATCTAGTTAAGAAATGAAACTGAAATCTCTTTAATGTCTAAGAAAATAAATTCTGGTTTAAATCTAACAAATGGGGAATTTTTTCACGGGTTTTATTAATTATATAAAATTATTTTATTAAAGTTTTCAAATTCAAAGAGAAACTTAACATATTTGATTTATGTAAATTTATATACTCCCTTAAAATTTTTAATATTACAAACCCAAATTAAATTTTCTAACTTTTTAACAAATCTTTAACTAATTTGTGCTTCATCCATCTGCTTTTAAGCACAAAATAGACTTCTAACTAAAAAACTACACGATATTGTGTGTGAAGCAAACAGAGAATAATAATTAAATTAAACTTTGAAAATGTGCAAGTGATTTTATAAAATTTAGGGAACAAAAATTTAAACAATTATGAAACACTTAAACAATTATTAACAAGATTTAGAAATTGACTTACAATTAGTGGTATAAACTGTCGTTAGTTATGATATACATTTACCTCTGGCGTTTTAGATATCTTTTACTTCCTCGTATTAGATAAAAAAAACGAAATTAATTATATTTATTTCCTTCTTTTATTTTTCATCGTTAAATAAATGAAAAAATATTAATTATAATTAATCCGAATTCACAATTATTAATAAGAATTGATTTGTTAGATTTTCTACATACATATATAGTATAAGCCGTGGGCTACTTACAAATGAACAAAACAATAAAAATAGTCCAATGTGTCAGTGGCAAGAACCACCCCTAGAATTCTACCGCAATAGCCAGCTAGCGAGCTCGCTACACCGCCACTTAAACGACACATAGAAAATCGTGCCTATGTTTGCTCCTCAGGGGGTATGGACCAAATGGAAGTTGACTTTTGAAAAAAGAACTTATAAAAGTTTATTTTTGAATGACTGAAATCTAATTTTTATATTTATTATAAATAACTAAAATAAAAAATACTTCATTTATGGAAAAATCGGAAAAATTTACTTTTGTGAAGAAAATACGTATGAAAGATTTCGTTGATTGAAAAAATAAATTAAATTAAAAACGCAATAAAATGTTTAAAACAATATTTTATTTTAAGGTTGAAATATTGCGATCACGTCTTCGGCAGCCATGTCCCGCATTTGTTTTCTAGTAAATTAACAACTTTGGTGATCTGATTTTTTACAAATTTCTAAAATTTGCTTACTTCAGGTATTAGTAATTGGCCTTTTCCATTTGTCTAGATTTTATTTTTCCTACATCATTAGTTTTAAAGAGGAAGACATCCAAATTTCATTTGGATAATTGAACTACAGATGATTCGATAATTTGAGATTTCAGAGCTCATTAGCAATCAGTTTAATCCAAAACCGACAGGAACCGATTTTATTTCTTCCCTTAAGCCAAAATACATGTTGGTTACTAGTTTAAGCATAATAACAAAACTCAACCAACATAAATTTAAAAAAATTTTAAAATGTAAAATAAGTCACAAAATCATTGGTAAGTTTTTAAAAATACCTGAAAAATTTTGCATTCAATCCCATTTCATTCTTATTTATTTTTGCTATCGATTTCTTTTAATTACAATGGGGAGACATATAAATTTATTTTATTCAAACAATATTGTCATAAAATCAGACTTTATTTTATAAAAATACATTTATATTTGAAAAAAGTCCTAATTTTTACAGTTTATACATCATAAATTTTGGTTAACCAACACAAAAGAGGAGGAATTGTCATAAAATAAAACATAAGCGTCAGTAGAGAATGCTATAAAAGCTATTGATATCAATATAAAAAAAACTACAGTTTATGCTCAGGCTCAAATAATCCTTAATTTATCTTGTTAACTAAATGCTTCAATTTATTTGTAAAGTGAAAAATGATTTCCTTTAAAACTTTCAAAGAATATATCCCTGTACTAGTTAAACTTAAGGAGGTCCAATACTTGGCATTTTCTAAAAATCAAACAATAGGGAAAAAGCAATTCATCCTATTGCATGGGATTTCCCATCTTGGCAGCCTCTCAATTCGTCTTGTACACAACATGATGGTATTAAATTGAATTTTTCATCAATAAAATAACCAGTCAAGAATGAAATAAGATAAAAATTAATCCCTGATAGCAAAATATAGTCTTCAAAGCTTAAGGCTGACTTGTATACTCTATGAAAACGATATACACCTGCTTGAGAATTTGATTTTGTCTTACAAGTGATACTTTTTTGTTTTATTCTCATTTTGGAAAACATTTAATTCATTTTTTTTTTTTTTCATTTTCATTTTAAAAAAATATAATTTTCTAATCTTTAATCAGGATAAACTTATACTTAGCAGTTGATTTTGAAAATAAATACATACATCAGTAGATTCGTTATCCTTTACGAAAAAAAAAAAACGTTAATAAATAAGCTATGTATATTATCCTTATTATATATTTGATTGGATTCTGTCATATGGAATGATTGATAATAGGAAAATTGTCTTCAACTAAAAGCTATCTAATATTTGTTAGATTTTCGAAATCTTAGACAATTTAGATACAAAAGAAGATACATCGAAAATTAGAATTAATATGACAAATAAATTGTATCTAATGAGTTTGAGGATTTTTCAAATTAAACAACATAATTTCTATTAATTCTGTTCTAACCTTATTACATGATTCAATGCAAAAATTATCAAATTGATAATTTTAATTTTGGAGACAACTAAGAGTTAAATGATACAGAATTAAGTTAGTATTCGTTTAAAAATCACCAAAATATTGAATTAGTATCATTCTCAGAAAATAAAATAATATTTATGAATATAATATTTTGATTAATTCAATAAATTGATATTTTCAAATTTAGCTGTTTAAATACTTCGAATAAAATTAAAAATGTGTTTAATTTCAAGCTTTAATTGAACATTTATATGGATTTTCTTTATAATGCAGCAAACACAGTTTACACGTATAGTATGGGTTGATGTGACGCATATGTTAAGTATTAAATTTATATTTAAATAAGAGAGAATGCGACACGTCACGTTTAATTACGTAGTTTATACCTCAGAATTGGCGTAGAGTGCATGAATTTTGATGGAACTTTTTTTATTAGATTTTTGAAGACGTACAATAAAACGTTTATCACTTAAAATTGTCGCTAATTGTTTTGCAATAAAATAATTTAATAATTCACTTATACTGTCTAATACTTTACGTTTAGATCTTTAGGTGAATAGTTTTATTTTAATAGGTTTTCGAGAAATTATAAGAGAATACTTAATACCTAAATACCAAATATTAGCATTATTTGGCTCAGTAAAAAAAAAAGAAAAAAATAAAATTGCATAATTATACTGATTTGTTATAGTGGAAGGAATATTTAAGATTTTTTTCAAAAAACCATTCTTGAAAATATTTTTTTTTTGACATATTTTGAATATTTGTGTCACTTTGTTACAATATTTTCGAGAAACAACAAAAAAAAAATAGCATAAAGCTATTTAAATTAAACTTACATTAGCAAAAATCTGGAATGTAGAATATACTATTTTGGAAACACAACAGAACAAAATAAAAAGAGTTAGTTTTTTAATTGTATATATTTTTTGGAACTAAATAACAATTCTTGTTTATCAAAACTGTTGAAATAGTGGACTCAAATATTTAGAAAATTAAATATTTTTGTTAAAATAAGACATTTAATGTTCAATATATGTATGTTTATTTAATTTCAAAGAGATATGTGAGGTAAGTTTTGAAATACGGAGCTGATTGACACTTATCGATAAAAAAAAATAAATTTTTTAAAATTCTGATTACCATCAAACCCTTATCTTTTTTATTGAAATATTTAAAGCCAACTAATAAATACCAAATTAGTAATCTAACAAGTTAAATTAATTCTGTTTAAAATAACTTTTACAAAATGTCGATAATAACTGAAAAAATAAATCTGGCAATTTTACAAAAAATATTTTATTAAAGTATTCGAACATAAAAGACGCAATATGTAAAAAAAAGAAGATATAATGCGATACAATAAATTCTTTATTAGTTTAAAGCTTCTTTTATATCTATATGAAAAACGATTTTTTTGTTTTTGTATAATATTTGTTTTGTCTATGTCCTTTTGCTCTATTAAACTCCAAAAATCTGCTAAATACAGAATACAATTTGGCAGATAAAAAAAATTTATAAGACAAGACTTTTTGAAATGGTGCAGAAGTTGCTAATATAACATTTCGGGACATAAGCTAACGAAAACAAAGATATTTTATGAAAAAACACAAAAGCTTAAAATGAAAGTTATTACATTTTTTGTTTTTTTCTTACGCTATTAGTGTAAAATGAGTGCGATGCATATTTAACTATAATGATGACTTTCATATTGAGAGCATCTATAGTTGTCTTGTGTCCTGAATCTTTTCAGAATCGTGTGTGGGGCAATTACTCTATATGCAAAATTGGTTTAGTATTCTATATATATATATATATATATATATATACATATATAACGTTTTTTCCTTTGCTTAGCAACTTAGCAATAGTAGCTATACCTAGAAAGAAACTTAAAATGTAATATATTTTGTTTATGCAAAACACTCTCACAAAATCCACAGAAAATAAAGTCAGGCAGGATTATTTAAATATAAATCCTCTGAGAGCATTCTTCTTTGGTTCATTGCTCTAATGCTAATAAAAAAATTCGAATTATATATATATATATATATATAATATACATAATGTATGTATATTGGTATATATGTTCTATTTATGTGGAATGACCTCAATGATTAAATACTACCATGCATAGTTTTAAGAATAATTTATGCACGTGGTTAGTCTTGATGTAATCGAAACTAAAATTTGGCTTGTGCTAAGCTAGAATGAGGGCTATATTAAATTCTTATCCATCTCTAAAGTCCAATGACATGTGCAAAATTGAATTCTAGATATCAACATAGAAAAGATAAGTAATCTGAAGGGATTTAACGATTTATTAGTTATGTTCAAAGTTTTATCGATTAAAATATTTTTATGGTGTTGTAGCTAAAGGAAAACTGCTCATTTTAATTAAGGAAATTTATATTATTAAAGCACATTAAATATTTGTATGTTAAATGTTTTTATGTTCAAAACTATAAACTCATTCTGGTTATATATGCTTTCCATTAAGTAAATATGATATAAGTTTTGTTTTAGTTACTTAATGTCTTTGAGGGTTCTCAAAGGCAGAGAGAAATAGTTAGATGTATAGTGAAAAAATTGTACACTTGAGCTAAGAGATCTAAGATGTGATTAATAGTTTAACACTTTTTGGTTATGTAGCTTTGATAAACTCAATTAGACCAATATTATCGAATATCTACTATCGATTTACTTTATTTTATGTATAAAAATCATAAAACATTTTCTATATAGAAAGTTTAAATCGAGTGCTATTATTATAGTTAGTGGTTAAATAACATTCTTGTACAAGTAGAAATTTCGTCTAGGAATTTCTTTTGTTATAATTATGTGCTTATTTTAATACATTTATTGGGGAAAATGTTTACTAGCAATTTTAACCGATTCCTAAAATATATTCCTTCATCTTTTTTAAATTTTTCAATTTTTTACATTGATTTAGGCTCCCAGATAGTACCTTTAACATAAAGAAAGAATTTTTTTTTTCATTTGACGTATGAAATAAAATATATTACAATTTAGAAGTTGAAAAGTTTTATTTTCCATAACTTTGAATCTGAGGTTAAAAATTTTAATTTTGAAGACCCACTGGCTTTTTCAAATGCCATTAGCTTAGTTAAAAAGCCTGATCAAACAAGATCAAGCTGAAGGATTATATACTACTTCGATATTTGTCGTAAATAATTACGACAACTTTTTTCATTTGAATTTAAAACTCTGAAGAGCATCAGTATAAGCTAAAAAGATTACAAATAAAACAAACACAGGTCTTTCAGATAAATTATTCTTTTATTTTGAGGCTCTAGTTAGTAGATTTAAGAAAAAAACCTTTGGAAGTATGGGTAGAATAAAAAAGGAATAGATCAAAATGCTACACAATACAGCATGTAAGCATTTAACTCTGCAGTATGTTAAATTAAATATATTTAAAAACTAAAGAATATGCTAGCACACTCCAGGATAAATTCTGCTAGTTTTACGAATGAGGGAGTTTCAAAATTATCTAAATTTTTCAAACAACTCTATGGTGCAGAAATTTCGTTGACTTTTGTTTAATATCTTGCAAATACATATTTATTGCTCTCTAAGCTATAGTGAGTCTTATTGTGTAATTTTATTGTATATGACTTGTTAAATTTCAAACAGCATCTAGCCTGGTGTGTACAAGCGAAAAATACCATCAAATAATTTTTTCGTCAAAACATTAACTTTGGAACAAGTACACCAGCAAGCAAATATTAAAATCCAGAGTGAAAGTAAATTTTAATTTTAACAAGGATAAAAGTTGTAAATTTAATTTTTTCTAAAATGAAAATAATGT
Source organism: Acrocera orbiculus (assembly GCA_947359355.1). NCBI lineage: Eukaryota > Metazoa > Arthropoda > Insecta > Diptera > Acroceridae > Acrocera > Acrocera orbiculus. Next base: position 9,806,331 of record OX375757.1, read on the forward strand.
TTTTATACAACATTAAAAATGGCTTCCTTCAAAAATAAGATTGCTTGTTTCTAATTAAATTCTTAAAGAGCTTTTTTGTTTAATTAAAAAGTAGAGCAAACAACAATCTTTATTGAAAAAAATGATATTTTTAGAATAAAACTTAAAATTTTAATATTTACTATTGTGAAACCGATAACTTGTATTAATTTTATTATACACTACTATACTGTTATACTACCATTCCAATATACTATATATTACTAACTAATTACAGTAATTATTTGAATCTTAAAGGAGAATATTTGGTAATTAAACCATTCATTAACAATAATAATATGTATCTAAGTCCATAATAAAAGATTTCAGTATCTATAAAATTTTCAAAATTACCTTTTTTAAAATTTTAAGCACTTATTACTAAAATTTTGAAAGAGCTTTAGTCCCATTAGGTAACATTACACCTGGTACTTGTTTCCCTGTAGAATATTTAATCAACATTATCTATAGTCTACTTAAGTTGTAGTCATGTCCATAGTTTATTTTGAAGATGCATAAAAATTCCATTGTCAATAGCAAGGATACAGTTAATATTTAACACTTGACTTTTTTTTTAATTCTATTTTAAAAAGTTATTATATAGTTCTTAAAAAGGTTTAAATAATTTAAAATCAAGTACATAGGTAAATATTACATTAATTTCAATAGTATAAATTACATGTCACCAAAAATATTTCAACAACTTTATTATAATAATAATTTTATTATTAAAATACCTTTAAATAATAAAAAAAACTTTTATGTTTTTTATGTAGAAAAAGATGTTTTTTGTAACATGAATATTTAAATTATTGAATAGTAAAAAGAAAATTCAAATACAAACTTTTTCTCATGATTTTGTCTACAAAAATTCTATAAATTACGAGTATTTTGAACATTAGTAATAAAATTTTATTGTAATAAGCCTACTTTATCTTAAACAATAAATATGTATGCATAAACTGTTATATCTTAAAGCTACAATCGGAGTAAAAAAAAATATAACAAAAATAATTCATATCAAGTCCTCTAAAAGTAACAAAAATCTAACATCTGCTTAGAACTGAATTTTTATACTATAAGTCTAGATTCCATAACTCTTCAATAGGATCGTATTTGTATTCTTGCTGTGGTCTACTAATGTTCAATAAATTAGGATACTGTACAAGGATAAAAGCTTAATTGTATGATTTATGTTCGGAAATCGTGCGAAATCATAGAAACAAAAACAAAAATAAAACTTTTTAGGAGTTGTTAATTGTAGTATACAAAGAAGCCTGGAGTTTGTTTACTTAATCAACAGTCAATGATTGCATTAAGCATAGAATGACAACTTTGGAATAACAATTTTTTTTTTATCTTTTTATATATATACATATAATATATATTTTTCTTTATCACCCCAAAAAGTTTTACTTTTGTACTTGAGAAATTTTTGTTATTCTAAAAGTTTAGTGTTATGTTTTTTTTTTTGCTTTTTTTAGGATGAACACAATTTTTTTTAGCTGCGGTAAGCTTTAAATTTAGGTAAAAAACAGTTAATTTGAATTTGAAAAAAATTTATTGCCTAATTTTTGAGCTTTGTGATTATTTTCTTGTCATCAAATTAGGTAAATTAGGTAATCACTTTTCAAAAATAACCTTTTTAGTAAAAATGGCTCCTTTTTTCTTAGTATTACAATAAAAATGACGGGGAGAAGCTGGGTATTTCATTTTCTACACAAAAATTAGAAAATAGTAGAGATATATGTTATTGAATAGGACCTTCATTGAAAATCTTTCAAAAATAATCTGTATCCATAAAATCAGGTAGAATTTGAATGTTAAATGCTTTTTTGCCAAAAAAATTTTATGTTCCCATAACAGCTATCAAAATTTTGAATTTTTAAAACTTATGAAGCATGAATACCGTTACTATTCCATTAAGGAGTGCTATGAAAATTATGTTAAATATAAGTGTAGTGAAGTGTCGTAAATTAACTATGCATGCTGCTGCCATGGTTTCAGTCTTTTTTTTCTCGGTTTTTGCAGCATCGTTTAAGAAAAATTTCCTGGATTAAGAAATGTGAAAAAAATATGCCAATAGATATGACGTTTTAATTAAAAAGAGTGTGATTTATAAGTCAATCTTCATAAACAAGCGTCATTTTTAGACCTGAATGAGTTTAATCTTGATTAAGTCTAGAGCCAACACAACAGAAAATTTTTATGTTTGTCCTCGAGTACAAAATAATTTCAGAACTGTTTTGATAAATAGTTTAACATTCTTTTTAGCCTCTTTTACGCTTATACTGTTAAACAGTATCTTTTATTTGAAATAATGACTTAAGATTTAAGTTTGATAAATATGCTAAAAACTTTGTAAACAACTTATAAAATTTAATTGAATTTCTTAAGAAGCACTTCACAAACAAAGAAAGATTATTTTATTTAAACTTATTATAAAGACCTTACCACCAGTTCTTTCGAACAAATTTAGAATGAATGCCACTAAACCCCTTGAAAATAAAAGTTCAATGAGATGTAAAATTTTTCCATTTTATTTTTCTTCCTGGTTAAACAACGAAATGCATTGAAAATATATTATTTATTGGATTAGAATAGTGTGATATCAAGAAAAAATTTAAATAAATCTAAAGAGAATTATGCTTTCTTTTAGTATACTAAGAACTTAAAGGAAATGGATATCTGTGAAATATTAACAAGCTCCAAGTGTATCAAAGTGCCGATTATTTGAACAAATTTTTCATCTGGGGATGAAATTTTTGTAAATAAATATGATATTTACTTATGAGAACTAATAACATTTGAAACCAAACATTTCACCGTTTTTGTATGAAAAAAACTGTTAAAAGGATGCAAAACTATACAATGAAAACTTCCAAAAAATAGTTGGTTGGTTGAAAAGGAGGGTATTTTATAATAAAATACATAATTTTGCTTTCTTCACTTGTATGTAAACCTTGACGGGACACAATAGTTTTACATTATCAACATTGTCATTATAAGAAATCTTCTAACAAAAAATTAATAAATAATAAAGAGAATGATTTCTTATAGTACACAAATTCACCCCAAGTTCGCATTTTTATTACTTTACTAAAGTAATAACTTTACTTTACTTTTTAGTTTATAATTTGGTAAAGACTAAAAATAACTAAAGATTTCAGCCATTATTTTTCTCAAACAATTTTTTGTTCACGCAAAAATATCAACTTTAAAGCTTGATATTTTAGAAGCAAATAATAAGCTTACTGGTAAGTGGTAATATACCCAGTTCAAAAAGACCTGCAAATTTAAACGTTTTATTCTTTTACGCCTTATGTTCTCTTGAAAGTTAACTTTTGTTCTAGTGCCTAGAACTGATTTATGTTTATCGATGGAAGGGATTAAGCCCCTAAGCTTGAGAGTATTCCTGCAAACCAATCAAGAAGGATTCACTTGCATTCTTTTTTTTTTTGAAAGTATGCAAATGATAAAAATTTTAACTATAAAATGTTATCAAAATTTAGTCTTAAATAATTCAACACACACATGTCGATGTACATATATCACGTCAGAATTCATGCAATCAAAAAATGGAGAATTTTTCTAAATACCAATCAGAGTGGACTCACTAGCATGTTACTGTTGTCATTAACAGAAAGCAAAATTCCAAAGAGGCATTTCTATTTGTGATTTATGTGTTATTACTTGCTTTTAGTACTAAATCTTAATATTTAATGACTCAATTCTTCCCGAATCAAAATATTCCTTTGATCTTCTCTGAGAGACCGACAAGCTAGCGCTAACTAGTTGCTAACTCAGGCTATATACCAATTCAGTGTAGACTAATGGAATCATTAGCATTTAGCACTAAATTTTGTGCCGCTACTGAGTCTCAGGCATAATACATAATATCTTACTCACTTTTTGACCACATTTTTAATATCTGTGAATGATTTGAATTTTTCTTTAAATAATAAGTAATTCGCTTATTACAAAACTCAGTGAAACAAATATTCAGCTCTTTATAACACAAAGTGAAATAAGAAATTATAAGGCAAAGAAATAAAAAATTCCTACCAAATTAAGAAAACAAGATTTTCTAGTAAAATCAACAAATTATTTTACCATATTAAAAAAATTTTAGAATGCGAATTGATTTACGAGAAACAATCTGATTTTTAGTCACTCTTAAATAAATTTTATCTTTAAAAGAAAATTTTACTTTACTTTTACTTTAAACTCAAATAATTTTTAAGCGTAAATTTAATTTTCTACAAACAAAAACAATAAAATTAATAAAGGATAATACCGACAAGCAAAAAATCTATTTATTGAAAGAAGAACCTTTCTTCGCATTATTAATTTTTCCATAGCATGATTTTTTGTGCCCAAGTTGTAATATTATTATTCGATAGAACTATATGTAGGCTAGACAAGAGATCTACATACACACACAGACATATTTCAAATAAATCACTTTTAACATACATATCTTTACAAATGCTATCCTTTTTATTGGCCACATTTACTTATGTGGAAGATTTTCACTCAAATTCTCTTTTTTTCTTTTTTCACATAGGATCTAGTTTTAGGGTAAGATATACCTCAAATCTATGCTATGAAATTAAATGTGTTATACGATTAAGGTATATTGAACGGAAACCACTGCAGTATGCTTCCAAGGTTTTCAACTAATAATTTATTACATATAAAGGGTCTTGAAAATTTATCGTGTAATCCATGATAGTGGAGTAAATTTAAAAAGGGCATGGTATACCAATGTATCTTGTGGTCAAAGATTTGTAAAAGTTTAACACATTTCTCATTCTGAAGCATCATTTTATTAAACATCATTATTTTAGAAATTCAATGATGCTAAATGACATAAATAAAATGTTTTTAATTTTTATAAACAGCTAAAGATATAAACTCTTTTTTTTATAAATGGTTTTTCACCTGAATGATGCTGATAAAATAACATAAAACAAAAACAGTACAAAAATTTAGTTTCATTTTATTTATGACAAATCCTTTATAGGCAGACAATAAATTTTTTTATGGTTTAATATACAGAAGTTCGTTAAGTAGTCCTATATACATATATATGTAAAAAAATTTATTTAGCAACCTATCTTTTATAGCCTATCAGTCAACTAGAATACCATTTAAGAAAAAAGAATAAAAACGAAATCATTTTATATGGAAACTAAGAAAACCAAAAAAATTATTGGCTGTGAGCTTATGGCACATAAAATAAAAACCCTCCTAACCAAGAAAATATGTCAGAAATGTGGGTTTTATGTTAATAAAATAAAATGAAGGAGTCGATAACATTCTACATAATTATTTAAAATCTAAGAGGAATTTTTTTTTATTATTATTAACTTTGAGATATTTATAAACAAAAAAACATAGTAAGCTTATTTTAATTCTCATTTTAGCATATATTGTTTAAATTAAATAATAAATTTTTACAATAATTAAATCATTGTGACATATGTTAGACTGTCAGAGAAATAATTGCACTACTTTTTTCAAGCTTTAGCAAAAAATAAATTAAAACTTTTTGAATACAAGAAAAGTTTATAGTGGTTCTATTTGGTAATATATTACTAAATTTTAAATTATTTAAAAGGCTTTGGTGTAAGTCAAAGTGTTAATGTATTTTTTGTATTATTTAAACGATTAGTACACTTTTTGATCAGTCTTTTTGTATATAAATTACTTTTAGAGAATCAAAAATTTCAGGCATAATTACAATTTAGTCACAATATTAATTTTCTTCTAAGATTGAATCAGAAATCAAAGCAACTGGCTCATCATTTCATAATGATTATAGTTTTTTAATAAAAAGTATAAATTTCAATCAATTTTACACAAAAAACCAAAATAATACCTAAATCTTTAGTTGCTTGTGATGTAAAAAGGCCAAACCTGACTTGCCATACTTTCACACTGATTATAAAATTTTCAAAGACAGGTCTAATTGTAAGGTATAAGCCACAAATAAATTGCTTTCTTTCTCATCAAAGTTCTTTTTTTTCGTTTCAGGCTTAGATTTGAATAGCATGTGGACACAGTCCTTAAGTCCTTAAATATGTTTGATTTTCCAAAATTATTTACATAGCCTCCTTGCTTTTAGCTCAGACCAGATTCCAATTTTCAAAAAAGTATACTTATTCCTTTTTAAAAATTTTGTTTAAAGCGTTGACTTATTTAGATTTTGTTTTAAGCTCTTTTGTTTTTAATATCCTTATTCTAGAAGACTTCTTTTAAATAACCAATTAATCATTGAGATTGAAGTTTCTTTTTCATCGTTTTAACCTTTCTTCTTGGATTAAAAATATTTTTACGTGATTTTCAACATTGTGCCTTTTTACCCCAAACAAAGTTTAGAATGAGTTCAAAATTAATTTAATTTAAAAATATGCTAGAATCTTTACTATAATTGAATTGAAAGCAAAGATAAAATTGATTGATTACTAGCCTAAGAAATTGAATAACTCATAGAATGAAATTCGTCCCTGGGGAGATTTTTATAATATCAATTTTCATTTAAGTGAAACCAACAGATGAGAAAAGTTCCATTAGTAACATTTAACTTATATTCAGAATTTTTCACAAAAACAAAAAAAGCATTATTGACTTTTTGAAATTTTCACTTTAAGGTCAGGAAGATAATTTGGGCAAAAATAGAATAAAACTTGAATAGGTTTGGACTGGACTTGCTGAATTGAAATAGTTAAACAGGAGGAAATGAAAGTGATTTATTTCTAGAAAATCGTATGATTTTCCTTTGAAAAACGTTTCTTAAATTTTATTACACTATTCTTTTTTACATTTGGTAAAATATTACATTTAGCTCTTCTTTCTTTTATAACTGGAAATTTTCTTTTCATTGCATCAAATTTCCTATAAACATTCTATGATTTTGTGAACAAATAAGACCATAAATTCCAAAAATCTAAGGAAATTTTAAATATAAAAATATGAAACGTTTAAAACAGTACAGATAATTAGGTTATGTATCATAGTATTGATATATTGAATGTATGAATGTGTTGGAGCTTGAAGTTACTTCCATAAAGATCATTGCATTAATAAAAAAAAGTAGAGCATTAAGGTTTGGGTTATTGAGCTGATTTAGCTGAAATTAAATTAAATAACTTTGATCAAATATACTTGATAGTCAAGGCTTTCCTTGATACTTTGTTTAGAAAAATTAAACTCTGTTTTAATCTTGATAGTTAAGTTGTCAACACGAAATTATAGTTCTCATTACCTTATTACAAATTTTGTTATTCATCCATTTTTTTGGATTTCAAATTAACATTTAGCTTACAATGTGTATCTTTTATTCACGCTATATTCAAATATTTAATTTGCCTGTGTATTGTATGTTTGTCTGGAGCAACATATGTACCTAATATTACTAAAAACAAAGAAATATGGAGCCATGGAACAATAGTATTATCACTGTCAATGCATTGAGAAAATTATTTATAAATTTAGCAAAATAAAAGTTATTCTTGATTTTTTTTGGTTGTAATAAACTCTATGTGCCTGCTTTCGAACAATAAACGTGATCTATTGTACAACACTCATTTTAGGGGTGGGTTCCACTCTAACCTAAATGTGCTGGGCTGCTTTGACCAAAAAAATCAGAACTTGTGTGTCAACTGTATTTAAAAAGTCAAATTTTCATCCGAATATATGGACATTTCTCATTGTTTTTACCTCTAAATTCTACATATTGCACATCTAAAAATCTCCTCAGATTTTATATATTTGATATAAAATCTACCAGGAATCATTAATTTTAATTAAACGGATAAGTGTTATTGCTCAAATTTTTACGGAATTGACAGAAAGTGAATAATTATATAAACTTTTTGAGACATTTATAACAAAATATTTGAGGCCAAATTTGTGGATAATTCTTGGATTTCTGACATGCTAATAATCGTGATTGAATATAAAGCCAAAACTCAATTAACTTAAGTGCCATGTAACTTTTTCTTCGCCATCTAACTAAAAGTTGAATTCTTTTCAAGTCAATTAAAAACAACTAACAGAACTCACAGCATGAAAGGTACTTCCTTTTTCAGGCTAAAAAAAATTCATTAAACAATGAGTTTAACGTCTTCAGATTTGTATTAAATACAATATAGTTGGGGTGAGGTATCGTGTTCCGAGTAATTTTGACTTCTTAAAGAGGCATGTGAGTCTCCAGCAGAAACCAAAAATTATCATTAAGCCGTGAACTACACTTTACTCGTACTTTACTTGAAATAATCTTTCAGAATAGGACTGTGCCATAACTGATAATTTTATTTAAGTTTAGTAAAATGACTTGCTGATTTAAAAAAATAACAAACTTATATAGTATTTAACTTTTTATACCTGAATCACATTACTACAATACTAAATGTCATATGAATGCCATATATTAAGTGAATGTAATGAAGTCTCCACGTCATTACATTCAGTTGATCAAACAACTATTCTTGTCATTTTTATGGATCAAAAATTGTATTAAAATTGCGAAAGAGATTATTATTAAATATATTATTAGGAGGTTGAGATTGTCTTAAAAGAACTTGATCCTCTTTTTAAGTTGCTTTAATAACTTTTGTAAAACTTTACTGCATAAATAAATTTATTAATAAGAGTTTTGGTTATTTTTTATTTTTTAATTTTAGTCTTCAGTCAAATTTTCAATTTAAACAAATATATTTACTAATTACCTTTAAGATTTCAGTTGACTAACTCACAAAACAACCGGGAAATGTTAAATTCCAAAACAAATAAAAGTTTCTTATAATTAATATAAAAATATTACTGAATTTTTTTCACCAAATAAAATAACAAAAAACTACTTAATTGTATTTATTTAAGTAGTTCAACACTAAACAAAACAAGAATGTCAACAACACATTTTAACACATTTTTCATTTACCCTTGACAGTTAAAAACAAAAAACAAAACTTGAAAACTTTGTGTTTATTATCCTTTTTCTTAGGAACAATCCTTTTTCAATTTGATTTTAATGTTACAAAACATATTAAGATGTGCGCCAAAATATATCCTTTTTAATAAAATTCACAAAAAATTTAAAATTTAAGAATATCCTGTATAGTTTAATTTTGAATTCCGTTTGATAATATATTTTAATATCCTTATATTAAATTAATGTAACGACAAATTTTTAAATTTAACAATCACATAATCAAATAATACTGCAATTATGGTTAAGGGTTTAGATATTAGAAAAATTTTTTAGGACAAAAACGAGTCATTATATAAGCAATTCTTAAATTTTAAAGAAATATATTTGAATAAATAAATATTTTTTTATTAATAGGCTATTCTAGTTACACTTTATATTTATAAATGAAGAAAAACTCAACTTATATCTTTATATTTTTTGAATTTAATTTAAAAATATGTAGATTGCAGTAACTGTTCATTGAACAATAAATTTGTTTCTAGGTGAAATTGAATAAATGAATGAAATTTTTTAATTTTTAAAAATGTACATATAAACCTAAATATATGTTTAATTTTTTTTTTTTGCATTAATTTGACCCAAATAACCGATACTTCATACTACTTAAGATGGTTATCTAAAGGACAAATTATCAAATTACAATAAAAACGCGACGATATGGAAACTTGATCCGACCAATAGTATGTCCCAATAAGTACTAATGCTACAGAATCCTTAAATGCTGCAGCAGGCTGAACATAAAGTTGTCCTAATATTACTCTTCTCTATTTGAAAAACGAAACAAATTCTCCTTATAGTTTTACTCTCATACTCTCTATTCCGACTTCAGAACAACAACAAAAAAAACGTAAAATTGCATGTTTTACTGTTTGCATATTTTTCTATTTCCCCGATTCTTGGAGAAATTACTAAAAAAGTTTACTCTTTGATTTCACAAATGATGAGAAGTAACAACTCTGATAAAAATTACAAAACATTTGTAGTACTAAAAGTGTCCTTCGAAATAAAAGCTTGTCTATAGGAACAAAAAGTTTTTACAAAAGCCTTATAAAAAGGGGAATTAGTGGCAACGCCCGTTTACAGCGCATATCCCTATTTTTAGAAGTGAAGGAAATTTATTTCCGTTATACTGTTTGAGACAAATAAGCTTTTTTAGTTGAAATTTTTGTCAGTTTGTAACGGAAAAAAATTTATCTCAAAGCTTTCGTGTTGAAAAATTTAACAACAATGCATAAAAATATCTCATTTTATTATTTTATTTATCCAGCATTTTAATTTTAAGACTCTACTGCATGACCTAAACCAAAACGGAAATTTGAAATGGGTTTCACGCATTTTCTTCGTAAGGCTTAAATAAAACATTATAATTTTTTTTTGGAGCCAGTAAAACGAGCTTTTGAAGCAATATTTTGATATACCCCAATTTAAGTCATTTACGTGTTTTGTTAAAATAAAAATATAACTTTTTAATATAATTTTAAAATCTGGAACTACAATAATAGAGTATTTAAGAAAATATTAAATATCTTATAGAGAAGATAGATACAACAATCTTTTATTATTTAAAAATAAACGAAAGCCGACCAACTAAGCAGGTACAATAAATGACAGCAAGATTCCATTTGTAGTTCTGTATCAAAATCTGGTTGACAAGTTTTTTTCGAATGTAGGTTGCTTTTTTAGTGAAAAATTGTTTATTTTTGTTGATTATTATTAGTTTTTATTTATTATTTTTACTTGTATATTATACTTAAATATTATTAATTTTTTGTTACTATTGTTTATTATTAATTTTATTATTGATTTATGCCATTTAATATTAACTTTTCTTGATTTTTTTATAACTCATTAAGGAACTTACATTTATTTTTTGGGTGAATTCTCATTAAATTAATATGTGTATGTCTGCAAATTTAAAATAAATATAAATATTTTTCATATGGCTTTCCACACTACCCAAGAGGTACAATTATAGCGAATAAGCCTATTTTTTCATGGCCGGCTTTCCCTATAATTTTATAGGCCATAGTCAAATACTTATATTTTGCCCGGGAATTGCCCGCCACACATAAAAACTCGTACATTGTCGCAAGTTGACAGAAAAACAAGCTTTTGGCAAGTTTATCGATGTCGGCTTTTTATAAGCACTTGTCAAATTTTTATTTAGTCGCATGGAATATTAACAAATTAGTTATAAAAAATATGGCTAAAGCGGTAAATCTTTGTGTAATATATTTGAAATATTCGATATATTAACTATAGTAAACGAAGTAGTGAACGTTGCCATAGTCTTAAAATCATGCTATTAGAAGTAAACAAAATTTCGTTTTTCCAATAAAATAAAGATTGGCAAAGGAGCTTAATACCTTTTACCTAATTTCTCCGGCTACTGCCTCTTTTTTGTTTATCTTAGATCTGCAGCCAAAAAACTTCCTTATTCATATAACATTATAATGAAAAAAATTAAATATCAACTAGTGATTAGAAATAGATATAAGTCTTAGTATCAATTTTTTGAGTTGCAGAAGTAATTTTGTTGGTATACTCACTATTTCAAAATAATAATAAACTCAGGTCATTATTGTAACCTGTTGGATATTACCGAACAAATTAGATAATTCAAGTACGAACTGTAGCAACATCCATCTTCTTCGCCAAATTAATAAATCCATGTGACTTCTAGTTATTACCACTTCTTACATAACCAGAGAAAACAAAAAAACGAAATATTTCAACAAAATTTTAGTTTATTTACTTTTATGTAAACTACCTTAGCTGAAAAATTTTCGAAGTTACATTTATTTTTATTTCTATCAAAAAATATTTACCTTAATGAATAAATTAACATCGCTGACATAAATTTATGGGAGTGTGTACGTAGTTCAAAAAAGAGAAATTGCAATCATATTTCTTGGTATGAATACTAAAGTCATCCAAAAATTGCTGACTAACCTTGCTTAAATAAAAAACTCACCATAAAGTCTATGGTTCCAAAAGAATATAAACACATCACGGAAGAATATGTGAAAATACTCGCAGGGTGCTACTAGAAAATATGAATGTTATTTTTTACGTGGATAATATTTTCATCCTTTATGCATATATGAATTGAATTTAATATTCAGGACACAATTTCAGAAAAACTGCCTACATTTACTATTAAAATAAATTTTAAATATACTTGAATATGAATAACTTTAACGATAAAAAACAATTTTTTTGAAATATACAATCCCGAAGCTAATATTAAGGGTCAAAGCTTCGAAAATAAGGTTGAAATCTGATGTTTTTTTATGCCATAAGTCATGTATCGTCTAAATTATTTGCCGGAAAAGGAAACAGGGAAATTCTAATATCTACCATAAATGCGACAGTTTTATTCAATACCCTAAGATTTCTTGTTTTTTATTTATAGCTTTAGATATCAGGATTAATTTTTGAATATATGTAAACCAAAAAATATCGCAGTGGAGTTTTCAAAGGATATAATCAGTACTCGTAGAGTATTTTAATCAAAGTGTTGATATATGCTAGACATTCAATTGAAAAAAGAATATATTTAAAATCGGTAAAAAATTATACATCCAGTTTGAATAAATAAAAACTTCCTCTTTTTCAAAGTTTTCTAGTACACCTAAAGATTACAAGCAACTTTTGCTAAAATATAATTTGTATTTGAGCCTTAAATCTAAAATTCAATTATGGATTCAGAAGCAGAGGAATCTGAAGTAATAATTAAGGTTTATAATTTACCTAGTTTTATAATTTTTTGTAATTGTTCTATGGGAAATGAAGCAAGAGAATGATAAAGTGCAAGATATGCGTAAGAAACAAAAAAAAATCAAAAGTTGTGTCTGAAAGTAATGAAGAAGAGGAAGAAGGTAATCAGAAAGGAAATTGCTCTAAATATTATAGACAATGTAATTATTTTAAATTTTAGATGATGATTACTTCACAGTGAAAGATAAGTGTCGGGAGATCATATGACACTGATAGTTCTTAAGATTTAATAGAACAAAACTCAACTTAAGATTTGGGAGAAGGTAAATTCTTATATGAGGTTGTATTTTGCAAAAGGTTTTGCTTTTGCAAAAGTAACCAATTTTGTTAATTTTTGTCTAATATTTAGTAATTATTATGTATTGCAGTGTTTGTGTTAGTAGGTGTGAAGTCTATATTTAAGTACATTTTGTTGTAAAGTTCGTCAATGATTGCCTACTGTAAAAAAACGTTATTAGGTGACTCGAGAGAGGATCAAATATTTCATTATTAATTTTTTATAGTTTAAATATTACTTATAAGATTTATCTTATTATGCTCTTTAATTGGAAAATGAAAAAAAAACATATTTTTCATGTTTTTATATCACTCACAATTCTATTAAAAGAATCATGACAGAAAAGGAAATTACGTAGTTTACAAATCATTGAATGCTAAGCTCATCAAGAATATAAATTTATCAAGTCTTTAATTTGCTCTACATGATTTACAACATTTAGTTAAATAATAGTAGAATTTTAGTAGTATCTTCAATTTATTACAAGTTTAATAAATTTCTATATTTAGCTAGTCACGTTTCAGTGAGAGTGTAAATAAAAACAAAACTAGATATATGTATTAATAATAAAACTAACTAATGACCAAAGGAATGATCTTTCTGAAACACATTGAATGATGTGCTATAATCTTTATTAAAAGAAATATAAGGCAAGAAGAAAAACTGAATTAACTTCACTTAATTGGATGCACGAAACCCAGTATCTAACACATTTTATCGTAATTATCACAACATAATTAGATAAAATCAATAAGATTTTATCTAATATGGTAAAATCCTCTGAATCGTAGTCTAACTAATAGACTACATCTTTTAGTAAATAAAATCGATATAACTAATTCATAATTTCCTAAATGGAAATTTTGTTAAGGATTATAGTAATGAATCTATTAAAAATTATAATTTATTAAATAAATATATTAGAATATTATATTTCTATCCGTTCAAGTATCCGTATAAAATTAAAAAGAAAAATATTCATTTTAACATCAAGCTTTATTTATTTGAATACAAAATTAACTTACTACTTGAGACTTCAGGTGATTTTTTATTTAAAAAGACACAAGAATCGCTATCCTGAATGTTCCATACATTAATTATTTATACTGCATTCCTTTAATAGACTTCACATATTGACTCTAAACCACAAACCAATTAAGAAAACCATTATGGGTATATTCTAACCAAAGGATGTTTTTAAATATGCTAACATTATTTATATGAACAAAGCGTAATTCAAATAATGAGTAATTAAATTTAGTGATTGTTGGTTAGCGTCTATTTTGTTGTTCTACAAAGGAAACTATAAAAAAGAAACTTTAAATATGAAGGAAAAGACAGTACAGTTTCTTAGAATGTGATTTGTACTTTGATTTTATTGACATAAGAGTTTTTTGAAAAATAATTATTGTTTATTGTTGGTAAAAAAATGTTTTAATAATTTGGCAAAATTCAATGACTGATATGAGCCCTCAGAAATCTAAAATACAGTAGTTTAATTAGCACCTACTATTTATCTCAAATTTTACATTTTAGTAGATGGTACGAATATACTAACAAAAATGGTTACAGACATTTAGTTATCGCATTAACAATAGCAATCAATATTTTAAACTTTTATATCTCCCGGAATTTTTATATTTTTAAAACAGTTGAAATAGTTTTTATTTTACACATTTGAATCTCTTAAAATTGAAATATTATTTTTTCATGTTTCAAGAAAAATTTTAATTTTTATTTTAAAATCAAATATAAAAACTGCTATTAATTGTAGTCGATTTTTGTCAATCAGGTTATAGTGTGTTTTCACTGACCTTAGTACTTAGTATTTAGTACTTTTTGAAAAGTATTTTTATGGGAAATCTCTAGTTTATTTCTCAAATAATAGTGCGTTTTCACTGAACCTAGTGCCTAGTACCTACTCAATAATTATTATTGAAATATTTAAAAAGTAAGCTAGAGATTTCTAATAAAAATACTTTTAAAAAAGTACTAAATACTAAGTACTAAGGTCAGTGAAAACGCACTATTACAAGCAAACTTTAACTGCTTGGCAGTTTGACAGTTATATAATAATTAAATTATATCAACGACGAAACGTGTTATTCTTTTTTATATTTTGTGAAAAAAAAAATAATTTTTATAACAAATTTTACTTTTATGAATAGGGCAAGTGGCAATAATCTGTATTAGAATATATAATGGAAATGTCAAAAAACCATTGAAACATCTAATTATGCTGAAAAAATATTTTAAGAGTGCTTAATCAATTGATAAAATAACAAAAAGAGACAAAACCAACAAATAATAATTTAGATAATAAAGAAATAACATATTAAATGACACAATAAGTAGAGGAATTTTTAATTTTACTTTGTTAGTCAACAACTACAATCCAAAATAAATGTCGAAATTTCCCTTATACAGCTTTTCAAAGACTGTATTTTATACATGATTGCAACATGCTAAATACACGTGTATTACATATTTCTCCATGCAAAAGTTCTTTCCATGTATTGTAATAATAAGTGGAATCAATAAAGCATTTTACCTCGAAGTTCTAAAAAACACCTCCTGTTTTATTACTGTTAAAACAACAACAACATTAGCAAAATTACTGAGCGTAGTAGGCACATGATTGTAATTTTGTGTAGAAAATACTTTTTCAACACACTTGGCATTACTATAAAGTTTTTCTACACTGAACACTGAAATTTAATATCAGCTGAGAAAATAGCATTAATAGGGCCTATTCACTATTTTTTCCAACTCGTCAAATGGCTCTCTCGTCCCATATAAATTATATGGAAAGGGTCATTTGAGAGTAAAAAATTAAACATGTTTAATTTTCTACTCTCAAATCGCTATCGGTTTCTTTTGTATTAGTCCTTTACTAATACATACATGCCATAAAATCATTTCCATTTTGCCTTCGAGGAGTGCACATCGAAGAAAACATATGAATCTGTCAAAACAAGCTGGGTTATACATCAGTGCGTTTATACGTCAGAGTTGAAATTATGTTTTAAAATAAAAATATGAGTAATTTTTTCAATTTTACTTTGAAAGTGTAGCTCTCTTGAATATACACACACAATTATAAAATTAGTCCACACCATTTTAAAGTATATATTTTACACTATGTACGTACACGAGTGGTAGGAGGTAAGCAAATTTTGACGTCAAATGGAAAAAATAGTGAATAGTCCCTATAAAGTAGAAACACGAAGCTAATATAGCTATCACGCTCACACCAATTTCATTAAAGCTAAAATAATGCATCTGACTTTTCGCGCTTTGCACATTTATTTGAGAATTGTGTTGGCTTGCTACGAATATTTTTATTAAAAAATATTCACCGTTTTTACGGTAACATTTAGTTAAAAAAAATTGTATTTTTCCTTTAATTGAAATTATTGATATTTAATATCCATATGCCATTAAAGGGAACAAAAAGCAAACGGGAAAATTTTAAAAGAAAAATAAAAATGGCAAGGTGATTTTTCATAATAGCAATGAAAGTGTTGTGATCCCTAAAGTTTATATGGATGGATTCCACTTTGTATTTATGTTGAAAAATTAATTTTTTATTTAATAAATATTAAAATTTTTCATATAAAAAATAATAATTTAATAAAGTTATACGGATAAAGTTAATAAATATTCCTTAATTATGTCATCAAATTGTTGTGGTACTAAAAAGCAAAAATTAAATAATTATTCAAATAGTGTAGCATCGGGCTCTGGATATCAATCTAATCATAATAACCATCATCGACAAAATTATCGTCATTCAAATCATCATTCACAAAATGGTCATAATAATCATAATCAATACTGTCAGGATGGAGCAAATAATTTACCCAATGGAAATAAAGGCTATTGTCAATCAAATAAAAATGGTTTAACATCAATTAAAGATATTGCCGTCCCAGAAATGTGCTTCTTTTGCTTTGAAGTACTCTACTGTGAGTTGAATAAAATTAAAGGACCAATGAATCCACATTTTACTAACGATGCCCAGTAAGAATGCTATTTTTTTTACTTTTCTATTAGAATTTAATATAATTAATATTTTTATTAATTTACTTTTTCTAGATTTTATCACAATAGAATTTAATTTTTAATCAATGTTTACTGTTGGGAACTTGAGAGAACAAAGAAATATTTGCAGATATACTACGCAATCTCGTGTTATTAGTAAATAACAATTGTTAACAGTTGATAATACATTCTGATATATGAATTAAAAATTTGATACCTCAACTCTCAGAAAAAATAATCAAATAATATTTTTAACTAGGGAAAATTTTAGTAAAAATATTTATCAAATATAAATTTGATAATTTGGTTAGTAGTCAATTTGACTTTTTAGTTTAATTTAAATCCAAGTCTCACAATCTAAGATAATTCTGTTTAATTATTGCAAGCCTGTAAAGGTGTCAAGTTTTCAATTTTTTCTTCTCTTTATAACGCCATTATGTAATTCACATTTTTTTAAATTTTTGTTACACTTCAGGCCGTAGTCTTTATAAAAGCTGCTTCATACCTGTCGCGCAATTGTATGGTATTGATAAATCCCAAAATCAAAAGTAGTAACCGTCATTAAGGAAAACGAATTTACACGTAATGACAAACCATCTAGTCATGTAAAAATACTCATTTGGCAAAGCTTAAATGAAATTAACATTCAGCTATATTTGACGGCGCCTCAAGAACCTGATTCACTTTAGTTTTTAAGCTAAGGAGACACCAGGTAATAGTGCGTTTTTACTGAACCTAGTACCTAGTAATTAGTACTATTTTTTTAGAATTTTTATGGAAAATCTCTAGGTTATTTATCAAATATGTCAATAATAATTATTGAGTAGGTAGTGGGCGCTAGGTTCAGTGAAAACGCACTATTATTTGTGAAATAAACAAGAGATTTCCCATAAAAGTACTAAATACTAGGTTAAGAGAAAACGCACTATAAGCGAAAAATTCGGAATATTCGGAGTTAACTAGGAATCTGAAAATATAGTAAACTCACGGGTGCATTTACCAATGCACAGAAAGCGAGTTTTGTTTTGACATTTATAAATCAGCTGGGCAAAAGTCGATAAAGTTTTTTTATTTAATACATTTTATATATTAAACTTTTTATTATTATTGGATTATGTGAATTCCAAAAAACTTTGCACAGCTTCAAAATGTTACAAATAACTAATACATATGAAAACATGTACACAAAATGAGTCGAAAACTCATAAAGCGCTGTGAAATAACGTTTCTCGAGTTTGTCAGTTTTGAGTCAGGTTCTTGAGGCGACGTCAAATATAACTGATTGAGACATATTTCTTGTTTCAATAACTTAATTAAACGTTCGTTCCAACAATAATACCCATCTACTTAGGTTTCCTGTACAAATTGTAGTGAACTTAAAAGACAATCGCCGCCAACACAGCAAAAATGCACAATAAACAACATAAAATGAAATTGTACACTTAAAAGTTAAAATCTAAGAACCGTTGGGAGTCTCTCTTCAGTGCCAATCAATATTTTATTTCAATACTTTCTAACAATTTGAATTGTATTTTACATACTACAAAGTAGCAATGGCACCAACGCTAGAAATTTTTAATTTTTATTATTTTTTTAGACGCCGATATAAATCTCAAAGATTTTCATTGAAGTAAGAGCAAAATTTTACCGTATTAATAAAAAGCTAAAAGGCATGAATTTCTCATAATAACTCCACGCAAAAAATTATTATATGGTTTTTAATACCTTAGAGAGTGGCAAAAATAAAATAAACATAGACTTTTAATCTTGATAGGCACGTTTGTGATGCAAATGAAATTTTATTTATAAATGTTTAAGTATGATCCGCCTGTCCTAGTTTAAAACAATTAAAAACCATTTTGAAAATGTATATTTATAATAAAATTCGATAATAACAAAAAAAAATTGACATTGATATATTCAATTTCCTAAATTCTTACTCATAAATATAAACTATAAATAAACGAATCGATTTTATTGAATTATTGGATTGCTGTAGTGAAAATCCGAAAACAAGTATTGCCGGCATTATTCCGTAATCCTTTCGCCACTCCGAGCTACAAAGCAATGAGCACAAAAGATACACATGCATCTTAAAGCACATTTAATAAATGTGCATTACAAAATTATCAAATAGGCATAAACTAAATGAAGTTAAATTAGAGTATTTCGAGTATTAGAAAAAAAAGATTGGTTTTGTATTTCATACTATCTTTTGTAAATTTTGTAGTTTTTTTTTGTTACAAATGCGCCAAAAAAGTTAAATTGTTTAATTTATATGAATTGTATTAATATTTCAAATGCTTTTAAAAAATCAAACGACGTTTCATAACTAATCTTTATTTTTTTGTTTGTTTTGCAGTCCATTATTTGTGACTTGGACAATTGGTAGAGATAGAAGATTACGTGGATGTATTGGTACTTTTAGTGCTATGCACCTTCATTCGGGCCTTAGAGAATATGCCATAACAAGTGCTTTAAAAGATTCTAGATTTTCGCCAATAACACGTGATGATTTTCCACGTTTAACAGTTTCTGTATCAATTCTTCATGTAACTTTCAAATGAAAATTTTTAATA
Source organism: Acrocera orbiculus (assembly GCA_947359355.1). Taxonomy (NCBI): domain Eukaryota; kingdom Metazoa; phylum Arthropoda; class Insecta; order Diptera; family Acroceridae; genus Acrocera; species Acrocera orbiculus. The sequence continues at coordinate 9,826,027 of OX375757.1, forward strand.
TCTTGAATAAATATTTTTTATTGTAGGGATTTGAAGAATCACGTGATTATTTAGATTGGATATTAGGAATTCATGGTATACGTATAGAATTCCTTAATGAGCGTGGATATAAAAGGACAGCTACTTATTTACCTGAAGTTGCTACTGAACAAGGTAATATTTTAAATATTTAATTAAAATAAAATCGGATTTATAAATACTATTTATAAAGGTTGGGATCAAATGAAGACAATAGATTCATTGTTACGTAAAGGTGGCTATCGTGCGACTATAACTCAGGAAACTCGTAAATCAATTAAATTAACCCGTTACAGATCACAAGAATGTCATATGAGCTATAATGAATATCGTAATATTTTGGAACGTCAAGCACAATATGGTAAAGTGCAATGCTAGCAATAAGCCAGACATATTCATTTGTTTTGAGATGCCACAAAACAAATAAAAAATTTTATTACTTAGTTTTTACAAAAACCAAAAAAAAACAATTTTTTTACTATTTTTTTGTTTATAATTCATTTCAACTATTATTAATCGATTCTAATTAATTTTTCAACACAAAATATTCGTCTATTGAATAAATAATAGCTTCTAATTTTCTCAAAAAACAATAGTTTATTAAATAATAAATTTTAAATGCAAGAAAAAAAAATTAAATATTCGTGTTCAAATTTTAAATATAAAACAAAAAAATAGCTTTTAACTTATGATTGTTAAATTTAAAAATTTTAATGCCAATTTTTCAAACCATTTTTTAGAAATCTTAAAAGTAAAAATTTATATCGCAAACTTTTTATATTTTATTAAAAAAGATTTGTCATTGTGTTGTTTTTAAGTTGATCGCATTGTATTTGTATTGTATTGTAGCTTTTTCTTGTTCAACTTTTTTAGTTGTAAAGTAGGCAATCTTTTTTTTTATTGTAACAGAAATTCCAACAAAAGGCTCGCTTAGTACTAAAAATGTACTGTTTATTAAGTCCTAAATATATTTTTTACACGTTAGTAACTCTACTCGAGTTCTAAAGCCTTTCGAACTTTTCTTTTAGAAAAAAATGGAATGCCCTTTCTACGTGAGGAGTAAAGAGAGCATTGAAAAGTACCCCGGATGAATGCCAAAGTGGAATAAAATACCATAATGTATTAAATATTAATTTGAATGTTTTCTGAATGCCTTCCATTCTGTATATAAAGTATGAAAGCTTTTTCTTCAGAATGAAATACATTACGGTATTCCATGCTTTAGTATAAACACGGTTCGAATGGAAGGTGGCATTAAAGAGCTTTTTCATATATTGAATATATGTGTGAGTTTTTTGTAATAAAATTACACATGTATGCAAACTTTATTAGGTTCATATATATTGCGGCCTTCCCTTCAACGAGGACCATTTTTTTCACTGGATACATTCAAAGATTGCTTATGCAAAATCCTACTTAGATATAAAAGGGAATATTTAATCTCATATGCATCCTTTTAATAGTTGATTTTTATGTCACTTGACTTTTTGTTTTCAATATAAATACCGAAACTTGTCTAAAGGTTTTAACTTCAATGTAAACATTTCATCAAAAATTATTAGACCTGAAACTTAAGTTTTAATCAATTTAATAATATAAATTCACTTTTTATTTGAATTACATGTTTACTCGTTCTTAGACACGTTTAAGCATGTTTATTGCTAAGTAAGTTTAAATTTTTGAATATATCTAATCATAGTTTTTCGACTTTAAAAAGGCTAAACAATTTTTTTTAATGACAAGGTGCTGAGAATATTTACCGCTAAAATTTCCTATTTTCGCAAAAATTTAGCGCAGTTAAAAAAATTCAGCTAATAATTTAAAAATCATCAACTTTCTTTGATTTTCTTCATTTATTTAAGTTTGTGAAAGTGTTGTGTGGTGTTTTCAACATTTTTCCAATTTTGTTTATATATGTTTACTATGTGTTATAAGTTTAAACTGTACAAAAAGCAAAGGATATTTAGATATGCATGCATTAGGAAGTAAATATTATTCTGAACTAACTTATAGCTATGTGTTCATAAAGTTCCATTTTATTATAATGTTAATAATAATTAATCTAATTTTAGACAAATGGAATTTGAAAATTTTCTATTTATATTTCTCAACATTTTAAAGTGTTCACAAAAATATTAAGCTTTTGTTTATTTTACTCTTTGAAATGAAAACAATATGGCAATAAAATATTTTAAAACCCAACTTATTTTTATACCAGATTACAAATTTAGCTTTTTTAATTTTTATATTTGTTATAGTTATTTTATCATACAAAAATTGTATAGTACTACTTTAAACAACTATCAAAGGCAAGTATTAAAGTGACATATTTTCAATAATCTAAAGAATGAACATTTTTAAAATATACATATTTTAATTGCCCGCCACATATATGGATGGGCAAATTGACAGGAACAAAAGTTTTCGGCAAGCCATGATTTTTTGTTAATACTTTTATGTTTATTTTTAAATTGTGATATTTTTCTTCGCTACACTTACACATATTTTTTCAATATCAGTTTTTTATTAATTTCATTCAAATATATTTTTGACATTAACTATCTTATGAGATCTTGTTTATTTAGTTTTATTTTGTTAATATATATTTTAGAATATTAGTAAATTATTGATTCCAGACTTCCTTAGATACGATCCTTAAAGTTCAAACGTTTTATAAAAAGGAAGTGATGTTACTTAAACAAAAAAAAATATTATATGCATATACTTGCGCCTACGTTTCGTATTTATAAAAACAAATATTATTCTAATTGAATAAGAACTTTAAAGAGAGAATGGATACAAAAAATAAAATATCATAACAATTCCTATTTCATAAGATTTTTAGCTAAAAAGTTTCTGATGGTGAGTAAAACTAAATCATAATTTTTACCTACTAATATTATCACGTGATATTAGTGAGTTTGAATAACTAACGATATTAGTCTGTAATGGTTCAATAAAGGAGCTAAGTAGTTAATAGTAGTAGTCAATATAGTTAATGAAAAAAAGTTTCTTTTGAGTAATTGTTACATTCTTGCAGAATATACAGCGGCTTTCATAATAATTCCCCCTCCAGCGTCGAAAAAATGTTAAAATTATTTTCATCAGAAAATTTAACACGATTCCAGAACGTATTAAACTCACTTTGGTTTTTAGGGTAAATATTTCGAATTTTCCCCGTACATGGTGTCTCCTTAGCCTAAAAACTAAAGTGAGTCAACTTCATGATGCGCTGTCAAATATAGCTGAATAATTGCATTTTAAGAGTCCTAGAAAAATGTAATTTGTACTTTTCAACTTATTTTATAATATTTATAATTGTATAATTATGTATGGCAAGTTAATTTTATATAATGAAATTGTAGTTAGCAAGATTTGAAATAATTATCGCAGTCAGAATACTATTTAGTATAACCTCGCCCCAAAAATGCCTATAAAAGGCCTGTCCAGACGGACTAATCATATATGTTCAAAACATGTAGAACTCATTAGCTGATAGTTAGCAGTCAAAAAATTTTATTTTACATTTTTATTTTGTTTCATATCATTTTAGGTACCTATTTTATTTAGTTATTATATATCAAATTTACATGGTTTCAAAAAGAAAAATTAAATAATTATTCGAGCAATATGGCATCAGATCAGAATCAAAGTGAACAAAATCATCAAAACAATTTCGACCAAGAAAATCAGCTTTCTAAGGATAAGTGTTGCAGTGAATTTAAAGAGCATAATCAGCATAATGGTTGCTGTGGATCAAACAAAAATATTTTGGCATCGATTGAAACAGTCGTAGTCCCTGAGATGTGTGTTTTTTGTTTTGAAGTGCTCCGATGTAAACTGGAAAAAATCGACAAAAAAATCGATGCACCTTTTACTAATGATTCATAGTAAGGATATAGTTTTTTTTGATTATGCCACCCTTAAAAATGTTTTAAATACAAATAACTCAGTACTTATTTTATTTTAGAAAATTGAAAATCATATTAATTTTCATAAAATATTTACATACTACAATTACGGCCCCTAATAAATATGTATTTTAGTATTTCGTATCTCAAAGGGGTAGAAAAGTCAAAAACTATTTAAATCGATCAACTTCATGTTTCTAGCCTTATTTCCTATTGTTAAAGTTGATAGTGAATATTTTTTGTCAATTAGTTTATCTTTCTTCCTAAAGAAGTAATGTATTTGTATCACTTTCAAATTTAAGTATTTTACTATAGTATTGTCCTGTTCAGATGTTGCTTTGTTCCCCGATAGTTTTATTTCAAAATATATAAACAAAATTTTGAAATAGTACTATGGAATTTTAGACCTGTCTTAATGAATGAAATTTTATGGGAACATATTTTTTTCTTTATTGTGGTTTTAGTTAAAAGCATAATAATACGCCATCATTTGAAATAATTTACCCATTTATATAGAAACAAATGTATTTTATATTTGAAGGAATGAAATTAGTTCATATGCAACAAGTGCGTTTCATATGAATTGAATGTTAAGAGGTTTTATGGTCTAACAAGAATAAAAAATTAACTTCTTAAATTTCAGTCCATTATTTGTTACTTGGACTATTGGTAAGGATAAAAAATTACGTGGCTGTATTGGTAGTTTCAGTGCTATGCGTCTTCACTCCGGTCTTAAAGAATATGCAATTACAAGTGCTCTAAAAGATTCAAGATTCTCTCCAATAACACGTAACGAATTGCCACGATTAAATGTTTCTATATCAATTCTTCACGTATGGTTTTAAGTTTATATTACATATAGTAAAAATGTTTTGTATAAACAATTCCATCATAGGGATTCGAAGAAAGTCGTAACTATTTAGATTGGATAGTAGGGGTTCATGGTATACGTATAGAATTTGTAAATGAGCGTGGACGCAAAAAGACAGCTACTTATTTACCTAATGTTGCTATTGAACAAGGTAATATTTTAAATATTTGATCAAAATATTGGATTTATTAAAATTATTTATAAAGGCTGGGATCAAATAAAGACAATAGATTCATTGCTACGTAAAGCTGGCTATCGTGCGACCATAACTCAGGAAACACGTAAGTCTATTAAATTAACACGTTACAGATCACAAGAATATCATATGAGCTACAACGAATATTGTAATATATTAGAACAGCAAGCACAATGCGACAACAAAACATTATTAGTTTATGATATAAAACAAAAAATATAATTAATTATATATTTTGTACAGTATAACTGTTTTTTGTACTTCAATTGTAATTATATGAACATCTTTTTTGTAGTATCTGGAGATTTAAAACCCACAACAAATAACTCTACAGCCATTTCCCTTAATTTTTTTTTGTCCTTTATAAAAAGAAAACTTATTCAAACGAAGAAAATTTTGCATTTGGAGAAAACCTTGAGTTGCTTATGAAATGAACCTTACAAGTAATATAAAAAGAAATTTTCTAAAATATATTCCTACTTATATTTCTCATTCGTTCCTATTCAGTGAGATTGTTTTTTCTTTTATCTGAATTCGTTTGATTCATTTTTCTAAAGTTTTTCTCTCATATAAAACTAAAAGGTAATTTATTAAATATAATTAATGAATTAAAATTTGAACTAATTATATTAACATCAATTGTCATCCACTGCCAGCTCAAAAAAGTTTATTTGAACTTGATTGGATGAATGAAAAGGATTTTATTAGCGATTTAAAAGTTGTACATACAATTTGCAAGCTAAGAGTAGGAATATAAAAAAATAAATTTTTTCAACAAAACAATATTTATTTTTATCTAAACGAAAATACTAATTTAATTAATTTTGAAATTTAATTAATTCATTTCATCATTTCTTACCATATGACTCCGGATTTTGAAAAAATGTTCAATTTCTTTATTTGTTAAAAATAATGTAATAAAAATATGTCCAAATGTTAGATAGATCAGTGAATTTGATATTGGTGAACACATTCGACGAAATACTCTCAAAACTTCTATTGGATTTTTAGTAATATCTGGTATTCGATACGTATATAATCTTGTAGCAAATGCAGCTGACGCTAATGGTGCAGTAATTAACGGATAAAGTATTCCCAAAGTCGCCTGTATTACAGAAGCTTTTAAGCCTATGCACATTTCACATTGTCCCGGTTTTGTATATATTGTACGTTGAATAAACATTGAATGATAAAATGCTGCTAAGGATGCCGGAAGTCCAACAACTGGTAAATAACTAGAAATTTGCCCAGTACTTCCAAGTTTAAGTTTTGTTCTAAAATGATTATTTATGTAGATTCCTGTTAATGCACTGATTCCAGCTAATATGGCAGTTCCATATCGTAGAGACCATCTAAAAATAATTGTTTCTTAATTTATCAACAGAAAATAATTTCAAGAGTATTATTTATATACATTTCAGACGGATTTTCCCAGTTTATTATTTCCTTGAAATAAAAATTACCAACTTGTTCTTCTGTTAAGATAATGGCATCCTTTGGAACATCTTTAACACGAGATGTTGCAATTGCCATAATTTAGGTAAGGTTATTTTATTCGTTATATTCTGGAAATAAAGGAAAAGTTATTTTATTTCACCGGCAGAAAAAGAAGCTATGACAGTAAAGTGTCAAAATACATAATTTTCATTTTGTTACCTTAATCTGGCACTTTTTTTTGTAGTCTGATGGCAATGCAGTTTATAAAATAAATTTTGTATTTGGTAAAAATTTATTTATAACTCTGAATCCAAAATTAATGTCTGAGACAAATTAAATGAGTTAAAAGGGATATCTTTAATACTAAAATTAATAATAATAATAATTAATTTACTTTTTCTTGAGTTAGATCTTTAACATTCTATTCCTGAATGTTAACGGAACTATTTTGGAATTAATATGTTCTTATATTCATTAAAGGCATGAGTGAAACAAAAAGTACTACGCTAAGTTTGCTGACGAACGGCGGTTTTTATAAATTCTTGAAAAACATCATGAACGGAGTCCAATTTTACCTAAATTGTATGATTATACATAGTAAAAGTTATTATCTATATACAATTTTATTAAAAACTTAAAATTTAGTTGAAAAAAAAATTTCTAAATTCTGGCAACCCTTTAAATTCTCATCTAATTGGAATTGGGGAGACCAAATAGCTTTTCCTATCAGAATGCTTGCGCACATGCTACCATAAATTTATTTCAGGTGCACAAAATGTCAATTGAGAAACAAGTTTTTTCTATCCCTTTCTTATCATCAAAATTAATCTCGTGAAATATTAAAAATAGAAGCAGACAGCCAAATTTAACGTCAGGAAAATCCTTCAATTTATGCTGGGGTGTTTATAATATTCACTATAAGGTAAGAAAAGGTTAGCAATATACAACAAAAAATTTTTCTCATTTTCCTTTCGCTCTTATTTAGTTGAATTTTCCGAGTGTAAATGTATATTTTGCACTGCAAGTGGTAAAAGTTTTGTTTGAAATTTTTGAACTTTTATAGTACAGTAGAACACAAATGCAGTGTTGGGAGTTATCGAACTAGTGTCGTGTCATCGCGGTGTCTGTGTTTTGTTTAAATTTTAAAAATTATTTCCCGGGTTAGTATAACAAAACAAAAACAATAAAATAAAACATTTAAATATTATTATTTTTAATTAGAGTTAAATATAAATATAAATAAATCGGAAGCTTTTTGTTTTTTTGGCATTTTTATACTGACTTTTTTTTTATTGTTTTAAAAGTGGGGAAATTTAATTTGACAGCAGTGCCAGGGGTGGATAAATTCTTCTTTTATTTTGCTTAATACAAAAATTTCTTTAAATTTCAAATAATTGAAAATCAACTGTTTTGTGTTTTAGCACACATTAAACAAATACTTATGTTTCATGAATTAAAAAAACGACAGTTTTGGTATTTTAAGATACCAAAAATTATTAATCTAAAAGTTCTTTTTTTTTCATTTAGTGTTAATAAAAATTTCCATAAATTTGTGCTAGTGGATTTTTTTTCTTTTTCTATTGAAAGAAAAGTTCTTACACAATTTTTGTTATTTTTTTTTAAATTAAAAATGGAATTAAATTTAAACATTAAATTTATGTAGAATTTAAAGAAAATTTAAAGCTTTGCTTGATACATAAAAAAAAAAGAATTTCTATTTTTTATCTTTTCATATACTACAAGTTATAAGATTCAAAACTTAGGTAGAGAGATTTATTATTTTGAGATATTTGTTTATTATTTATCTCACAAGGATTTTTGTTTTTCTAGTCATATTTGACTACATTTTTGGCTGAAGTATTTTTAGTTAACTTTATACTCCATTCTAACAACAAATACTAGCAACAAAATCTGTTGCTGTTTTTCAACAATGCATATATATATAGAGCTTTAAATAAATATATGTATAAATATATATATATATATATATATATATATATATATATATATTATATATGAAAAGTATTTAACTATTTTTATTCAAAATAAAAACTTTAGTATTTAGCGATTTTAGAATGTGAAGAGAATTTTTTTTTAATTCCTTTTAATTTTATTCTTCATAAAATATTCTTGTGTTTATATTTTCTGTGAAAAATTGCTAAAATTATAAAACATAAAGAAAAATTGAAATAATCTTAAATTCATTACAAGATACAGTGTCAGGAAAAATTGCATAACAAATTCTTTTTCTCTTGTTTGTTTTTGTTTAAATAAAATGTTAGGAAAATTGGAATTTTATTTATGAATCAATATTTTGGGCTTAATTAAATGAATGTTTTAATTATAAATAATACAATATTTCTTTGTAAATTAATACTATAGCTCTATAAAATTTTGTTTTGTTAAATTTTATTTATACACAGGATTTCATCAAAATTTTTACTCTACATTAAGTTGAATTAAATTCTCCTGAATTTCAATATTTTACTGTAAATCTTTGTCCTCTACGCTTGTCATAGCTGATTAAATTATTATTGTTGTTATTTTATTTTTTTTTAAACAATATTATTCATAAATTTCTTTGATCACTTTAATCGATGAAAAGCCAATTATGAACAATTTCAAAGCTTATGTGTTGACTTTTTATAGCTAAACATGCTCTAGAGAGTAATTATAGCATTTACAGCTGAAAATTTTTAACGATTTATAAGGATTTAATATTTTAGATACCCAAGTAAGGCAGGAAATATAATAATATTTACATATTTAAAATCTAATTTGTTCTTTTTTACATAAAGATTGCTTTACCAATTGGATTTAATCGGATATTTAATGATATTAAACATTTATCTAGTATAATAAATATTTTAACTGATATAGTATACTTTCTCATCATTATGGAATTATTTGGTTCCAACGCTAAGTTTGGAAGTTAAAGCTGAAGCTTTTAGAAATGAAAAAGACTTTATGGATTTTAGTAATAATAAAATTTTTATATTTACAAAGTTCAGATTAAAAAATCTCTATTGGGAATCATTTTATAAAATCTTCTACTCCAAAAAAATTTGGATTCCATGTTTCAGGGTTGTATTATGAGTTTACTCACCTAAGTTTCAGGTCATCAAAAAAAAATATTGATTTCAAAATTCTTTTGCCAAGTCTGAACGAGGTATATTTCAATAAAATAACAACAGTTTTCAAATAACGTGTTTTTAGTTCTCAGTTTTGATCAGTTTAAATATGCGCAGCTTATTTTAGATTAGGGTTATTTTGCAATCGACTAGAAACCGGACTATCCAAAATAATAACTGTGCAGTATTCTTAATGGAGTATATTTGTCTGTTTGCAAAATTAGAAGCTTTCACTTCTAAATATGTACTTAATAAAAAAATTGAAAGGTATTTCATATATATCTGCGCAGTAAAATACTTTCATTTTACTTATTGAAAAACTAATTTTTGCTTTATTTTCTGCTTTTATTCATATCATAATTTCATCTGTAAAAAAGGTATTTACTAAAGCAAATTTATTTAGCTGAATTGATTCCCAAATTACTGTTTCAAGTAAAATCGATGAGTATCGATTTAAATGAGAAAAATTTATAGTTGCTTGAAGTCGCTAAAGGTATGAACACTATACTCATAGGCATTAAGACCAATATATTTTTCTCGTGCTATGGCCAAATATTAGCTGTGTTTTGTTTTTCAAGTCGAGTTTTGGTAAAAACAATGAAAGCAAAAGAATGCTAAATATCGAACTGAAGGGAATAGAACTATTTTTATGTTGTAAATGGAACCCTTTTACTCCATTTAGTTTCAAAACAAGTGCTCAATATTTTGTATTTCCCAGTCCTTTACAATATTCTTTCCAGAAAGCGCCTTTAGAACCTTAACGTGGAATGAAAAATAGCTTACGGTCAACAATGACAAAACAATTTTAGGTATAACGATGACTTTGAATAAAAAACATGTTATGGAAATGAAAAGCAAATTGAAAATAAATTGACTTAAAATATTAACTCAGGATGATTGTAGGCCTGTTTTTAAATTTTTGTTTCAACTATATCAAAATTTGAATTAAATTTCCCACGATGTTTATTCAATATGCTAATAAAATTTGCTGATATCAAAATCATTTTCAGTAGCTAAAATTACAATTAGATCGTAGCATTAAAGCTAATTTTTACAGTTATTTTTCTTCAATTTGAATATTTTCTAAATTATTAAACGTAAATTTTAATTTTGTTAAATTAATTTTCTTTTCAAAGTAATCACATAAAATATGAAAACTTAAAAATTTAATATTACAAAAAAAATGAAAATTGTGGCATTAAAATGTGTATAATCACTTTAAATTTAAGTGTTAATTTAATTAAAAAAAAGAATGATCAATTTCTTGTAAAACGTGTGCAATAAGTGTAAATAAAAAAAAGTTATTTTAAATAGAAATAAACAATTATTAATAAAAGTGCTCTTTATAATCCACCAATTGTGTTCCAGTTAAAATATGCCTGTTAAAAAACAAGGTAAATAACATTAACTATTTTCATATATTTTAATTTTACAGAAAAATAATTTTCTGTTCAATTAATTAATCATAATTTTTCATTAAAATTTTAAATATTGTATTTTATAGCTTCAAATTACTTCAACAATCAATGTCTTGAGCTTTGTTTATTTTTACCCATTCTAATACTTTAGTGCCTAAAGAGAAAATTTAATATGAAATTGTGTATTTTAATATCGATATGCTTATCCTTCTTGTTCCGGGCATAATTTTAAGAATATTTCCTTCATTTATGTATTTATCAAACACTCAAAATCACTTGTCTAGTAACAGCTATATTTTATTATTACAACAAAATTTACTTCTCAGAAAAAAGTGTAAAAGGAATTCTTGAACAAACCTTTTTTCTTATTTTTTATATGTTTGTCCTAACTTTCAATTGATTTAAGAATAAACAACTTTCCCTTGAATTATTATTTATCATACGTGGTAGATAAACAAATGAAATTTTTTCAGGCAATATTAATACTAAAAGAAAATTTCGCCAGTGGATGGCACTGCTAATATAATATTCTGGAAAGAAGAAAGAAAAATATTGAAGTTGTTAATTGATGTTAAGATTGATCGAAAAATTTTTTGAACATTGAATCAGACACTTAAAGTGCTCTTAGGAATATTTTTTTTGTAGCTATTTTTCTCATTATTATTAAAACACTCTCCAAACAAGAACCCATAAGGTTTGCTAGTATTAGTTTATGCTCTTACCTTCTTAAATATCAAATCAATACTATTTAATCATTTTCAATGACGTCATTTTTTAAAATATTTAATCGATTTGTAATCTATGTTAGGAATCTGTGTGTAAAATTGACTTTTTGATTCCAGTTCCTCAAGAGGATTTAAACTATTATGAAATATTACTATAATGTTAAAAAGCCTAATATCAAAGAACAAAACTCAATATATAATACTAAATTATTTTCTAAATTACTGTCTAATCCAATCCTTTCAGCTAACCGATTATCCTTGACGTAAGCAGTAGAAAAAAAAAAATCAGTGTCTTTGTCAATTTGACAAATTGAATATATTTTCCCTAGCTCTTTTTACGATAACTAAAATGAGCTTCGAAAATTGTCTAAGTTGATAAAAACTAAGTGTTTATTTTATTGAAAATTTTATATTGAAGAAAATTCCAGTCACAACTACTTAACTTTATTGTAAGTATTAGAATTGATTTAATATTCTTTAAAAAAATAATAAATGGATAACTTATGTAAATTACAATCAAAAATACAAGAAGAGTTTGTACATTACGTGGAGTATTCCTGATAAAGTGCTTTTGTGTCTTTTTGATATCCAATAAAACGAAGGGAATGCCTGTCATCATTAGTTTACTTTTATGTCTTAAAATTGAAGTTTTCTTGACAGTAGATATAAAGTGAATAATTTACGTTGTTTTTGTTTTTAGTAAATATTCTAAGAAGCGTGCAATATATTTCAAAAAGTTTTTCTAAATGCAAATAGGCTACTTTTTAATAAAAATGTAGTTTTTTTCTTATTTTTCTCATTATATAAGGCATACCATTGATATTTTATATTATTTAATTAACTACATTTAACTACACGCTGAAATACATATTACCACGCCGCGAAAACTTATCTTGTTTGAGAAGAAAAATATATAAATTCTTAAAACAAGGATAGTTTGTTTTTTTATAACCAATGTAGAAAAGTGTTTTTTATATTTGTTAAAATAATTTCTTATATATTTTATTAATTTGTAAGGACTGCTTTGAATTTAAATAATTTTATTAACTGCAGGACTGCTTATAAGTATAATTGGAAACGTAATAAAATAAAAACACTTTAATACTACATATATCATGCCGAAATCATAAATTTTTTAAAAATATGTATTTATAAATATCGACTAAGTGTATGAATCAGCATTTTCGTGAAACTATATTTCCATTTTAGCAAAACAATGAATTAAGTCATAGAAAATTCAAGGTTTGTGTACTCGCTCAAATTAATATACTGCTTCCAATATTGGAGCCAGTTCCGTTTTACAATGCAAACCTAAATATGTTTTCCAGTAAAAATCTCGCATTCTAGTTCCGCTTTCAGCCGGCACTAAGTTTTGAATAAAAATAGTGCTGCAAGTTTACACATAATAAAAATGAAGCAAGTTTTATATTGCTTTTAATTACCTATATACGAAGTTTTTAACTACATTTTACATTCTTTTTGTTTTGTTGTATTTTATTAGCAGTGATTTTTCGACTATTTAAATAGGAGAAAAATTAAAATAAAAGTGTGTCTTACTTTGCCACATATTGAACATTAAAGGGCACATATTTAACTATAATGCTATGTTAGTCATATATTGGCTGTATTTTTAATGGTGGCAAACCAGGCTCGGGTATTTTAAGAGATCAAAAAAACATTTTAATTTAAGTGACACAAGCAAACAAATAATCAGGCAAAGCATGTTAAGTAAAGGCATATGAAAAATAGCAATAAATTTATTATGCTGAAATCGGCTGAAATCAGGCCGAAAACTAATAAAAATTATTTAAGTTTATCCTTGTTTTTGTTCATTATTTTTTCGCTTATTTGCTATTTTTTCAACAGATGTAGTTATAAATGGATACATTCTATTTTCATAATTTTTTGAAAAATGTTTTACACACATTTAGTAACTAAAATGGTTCAAAATTAATAAATTCATATTTTGTTATTACTTTGAAAACAAATTTTTAAAAAATTTTTAAGAAGATTTATTTTTGATAAAAAATATATATATCTACATATATCTAAGAAAAGCGACAGTAAAACGTCTTAAGCAAAATTATTTCTTAGATTTCTTAAATATCATATAAAAATAAATTTACTTCTAAATTGATTCAGTTGCCTCCATTTTCATAAAGTAAATATCTTTCTATTAAAACAATAAAAGCTTTTCTGAAAAGTAGGTCAACGACAATTTGTCTAGATTTGATAGCAAACCAAAAAAATTGGTTATTCGTGTATATAGAACTGAAATATTGCAAAGGACTAGCCTATCCTTTTGACTAATATTAACTTAAATTTTTGAAAAATACTAAATATTAAAATAGAACTTTTATTGGTTCACTGAAGAGTTTCTAATTAAATATTAAATTTTTGATTAATTTCAATCCATTTAACATATTTTTATTTATATTTAAAACTGTTTTTTTTTCTAAAATTAAATTATTTAGAATCTGAAAATAAAACTGAAATTTTATTGTTACCAGCAGATGGGTAAAATTTCTATTTGTGGAACAATTATATTAGATTAAGAAAAACATGAATGAAAATAAATGGGAATATGTGGGATATAAGATTTCTAGAGCTTTACTTTAAAATGACGCTAAATGGTTAACTGTTATTGTATTTTTGTCGTCCTAAATTTTAAGATATTTGGCCAAAGTAAAAACAACAATATTCGATTTTATTGCAATTGGACTGAACTATACGCAAGACGAATGTTTTAGTACAATCCTAGTGGAAAATTAATTTAGCACTCCTATTCGGGGCTAACTTTGAGTGCTTTTTATGTAGAAAAATTGCTCATCAGTGAACTTCTTATGCAGAAATTTATCCGTGAATTATGTTGAGAAATTCAATTGTGGAAAATTTATCAAGAATGCATGAAAAATTTAGCTATCATTGCTGCTTTTGAGTCATATTTTTAAAAATTATGATTGACCTAAGAAAAACTCCACTTCATTGTTTTAGTCATAATGTTTCCTTTTTGGATCATTAGAATGATATGAATATCATATTAGACCACAAGCATAGTTCGAAAGTGATCTTGATACGAAAATCTAAGGAGATTGTCGCTAATAATTCAATAGTTTGTGGACTTTTTAGAAAACGTTGTTTGTATACATATTAGGCGGACCGAAAACAAATCAAAGTTTTATTTGTTGGCGTAAAACATTTGTTTATTAAAAAAATCTTAAATGCTAACCAACAAAATAAAAGTAAAAGTGCAAATTCAAGCTTCCTTATTTTTTCCTGTATTATATTTTCTTTAGGGATCCTCTTTTTTGTTATTGATCCAAACAGATGGCATGAACTCTTTTTTCACTAGGTCGAGTTGTTCACATAACACTGAACAGGTTAAAATAACTCATTCTGCATGATTCCAGAAAAATCTAACCACACACAAACAAGGGTCTTCTGAACTGTAGGCCATAAACAGTCAATCTTCAATGATAATTCCAAAGTTTTTTTATGAGTATCTAGGTCCACCACCGCCTTCAGTATCATCAGCATCATCTAATTCTTGAAATTGTTCTTTTTGTGCGGCATCTTTAAGATTCCTATTTACATTTTTAAGCTTTTTGAGCCATCTATGATACTTCTTCAGTTTCAGAACATCCTCCTAAGTACCGGTAATTTTGTTTACTGAATCGTTTGGTTTCATTCCTTGAATGAACAAAAAAAGCATACAATGACGTAACTGTGCTTTCTTCCATTTACAGCCAAGCTTGAACGTAATAACAAAACTTCCGTGTTTGCATGGCTGTGTCTCGCACACAAAAACTCTGAATGAGCTCATCGAAGAAATTTTTAATAACTTTTCGGTCCCCATAACAAAAGCTGAAAATTTTCTAAATCTAATTATGTGTGTAGTGCCCTCCAGCTGGTTTGTGATACGTTAACGAGATATAATGTATCAATGCTTCCTATTTTATTTGCAAAAAAAACACAAACTATTTTCCTGAAGTAAATATATTATATTCTGATATTTTCATGATTTAATGTTACTGATAGAAGATAATTAAAAATTAAATAAGGTAAAAAAGTAAAAAGACTCGAAATTTTTCCTCATGCTACATAGAAAAATCCTTAAAGTGGCTTTTTCAGCAGTTCAAAATCCTATTAGAAAAAAGTACAAACTCTCTACAAAATCATCAAAAATAATTCTACACAAATACTTTAAATACTTGAAAATAAATTACATTAAATTTATTAGTTTCTATACTTTATTTTCTTTTCATAAATTTAATTAATAATTTCTAAATTTCAAGATTATATAAGGATTAAATTGTTTCTCAAAATTTCCCAAAGCTTTATTAAATTGAAAGTTCTTAGAAAAAAGCCCTCTGGGATGGTTGAAAGGATCTAGATTAGTGCCACTGTAGATTTCAAAATTGGGTAAAATATCAAGAAAATGATTCTTTTTTCTTTCTCTTATATTAATTACTTAAAAAAAATATTTGGAGATATTTTTAGCTTGTAAAATTAAAAAAAAAATTTAAAATTAGAAAATTGAAGACAATTTTAAGATTTTAATCATTTTGAATCATTAGGAAATAAATTTTTTACATTAAAGAACAGTTTGAAAATAATTTCTAATTACTTAACTTTGAAAACATCAAAAATAATTCTACTGTGAAGTTTTTTTAAATTTCGATAGCTTAACTTGAAGAAATGTTATTGATTTACTCGTATCGAATTTCCAAAAAAACACAAATTCTCATAAATAAATGAATACTAAATTTCCTTTGGTAAAAACAGCTTGAAAAATTACTTTTCCTATACCTATTACATATGTAATACATATATATATATATATATATATATATAGGTATATTATAACAGTGACGTTATTATGTCAAAACGTCAAGGATACTTAATTAACCCATTTAATATGTTGGTATTCACATTTATTTTCCATAGAAAGATTAATTAACCCAAATTCTAATCATTATATTTAACATACAGTTCACATTTTATTCATATTATACATTATATTAGATCCCTTTTCAATCAAAAATTGTAATACTATGATATCCGTAATTCTCTTGTGTCCTTTTAATCGCATTGTTAAACAAAATAAAACAAGGGAATTTCTACTATAAAAGTTATCTTATAATGTATTGATGTACTAATACAATATAATACAATATCAATTTTCCTGCCTTAAACAGGAAATTTTATTTTATTATTTGGTTTCCGGTGGCGCTTAAGAATTTACCTGCCATGGCAATAATACTTCTTTGAAATAATAACTTAAGTTTCAAATTGGAAAACAAAAGTTTTGTGGTAAAAAATTTTGAAATGTAATTTTGATTGAAGGGGAATTTTTTTTTGATTTTTTTTATTTCGTTTGAGAACTTTTCTATATCAAGTATTGCTTTTTTTTTGTTTTTTAAGTATTTGAAGGTGAATGTCAATTTTAATAGAAACATCAGTGCTCCCTGCTGATTGGGTAATACTAATACCAATAAGAACAAATTTTAATATAAATATTTTAAAGAAATAGTTTTTTTTCAAAATATTATATATTATTTTCTCTTTGATTAATAGGTTATTAATGTAGGGTTGTTCATTTTTTGAAAAATATTCTCAATTTAAATAAAATTGAGTTTTAGATAAGAAACAATTTTTTATTTAAATAGCAAAGAAAAAATCAATTATTCAATACTTATGTACTTAGGTAATTTTTTGAATATAAAAGAAATCGAATTTTTATATAATTTAAAAAACGAAAAAAAAATTAATATTTGTCTGTTAACATTTAACGTTTTTACTGCTGAGATTTTTGGAAAAATTATATAAATGATTTTTTTTTTTAAATTAATTGAAATCGATTTTTGTTCATAGTCTTTTGTTTTTTTTTTTACCAAGTAAGGAAATTTGTTTTTTTAAAATATATTTTTAATAATTTGTGGGTATAAAACTTACACTTTTATTGACTTATTGACCACACATACATATGTATAAAGTCAATAAATTGTGATATGAACTGCTGATGTTATTTATCCTATTATAACAAGATATACTGTTGCTACTATACATTATTTAAAATTCATGCAATGTTACGTGACTATTTGTTTTTTGCTGGGGAGGGATCTCCTGAGGGCCAAATATAGGCATGCTTGATTAAGTACTATTTGTATGGCATTGTAGCGAGCTTACTATTTGCGATTATTGCGGTAGAATTTGAGGGGTGGTTTTTACTTTTGATAACATTGACTCATTCTCGCTACTAAAAGGAAAAGTTTAGGAAAAAAGAGCGCTAGGCTCAAAGTTAAAAAAGGCTAAAGGCCGCAAAGAATAGAAGAAAATGTGAGACAAAGAAGTTAAGCCCCTATGCTCGTCCATCTTCTAATTGGACCGGCTGATTAGGGATTAGATAATCTCAAATTAAAGATTTCGCTTTAGTTACTCAATCTTTTCATTCCTTTCTTACAAAACAAAATGTAATACCTAACCAAAACGCAAAAAGAAAAAAAAATTTGATACGAAAAATAATCCCATTAAAAGGAAACCAATCGTTGAGCTTAACAAACTTTTCCTGAAAAAATATCTTCCTAGACAAAGGAAAAATAAATAATTAAATTCCCCTCCTTTCTCTCCTTTTTTTATTTTATTAAATTAAATTAAGTATAAATTTTTTTAATTAAGTGCTTAAAATATCACAAACTTCGCCGCAAACAATTTTGACCAAACTTCAGAACAATCGGCAAATCGATTGGGATTTCCGCGGTTTTGCCTGATTAACACTATGCTATTGTTTTTAAATTGACCGTTTTTTTTTTTACTTATTTCTTTATTTTCATATACACTTTAGCAAAACGGTATAATCAGAAAAATTTCTGGGAATTACTTAATTAAGGTTCCGGATAGTTTTTTTTACTTTCTTCCAATTCAAAGTGAAATCAGAATTCAAATATACAATCGATTCGTTACAATTACATGACAATGAAATTTTATGAATTTTATTTAACACTTCACTTGTAATAGTAATGGTTTTGAAGAATTTCTCTGTGTTTTTTTTTTGGTGATTTTGGGGAATTTCGCTATACATGTTGATAAAAAAGGAATGAGGTTAACCATTTTTCCTGATAAACTCAGAAACCATACGTTTGATTGAGCTGAAAGGTTAAAATAAAGCCTTTGTCCAAGTAAAAAAGACTATTCAAAAATTTTATTTGTTTTATTTTTATTATTCATCGATTTTTTTTTTCTTTTTATCATAATTAAACTTATTTTAATAACTAGCAATTAATTTTTCTTTAACTTAAGATAAACCTAATTCAAATAAATTCATAAAGTTATTCATTCCTTAAAACCTGACAATCTTCAACATTTTTGTTCTTTTAAGCTTATTTGTAGTAATCCACACAAATGTTTGACCAATACAATATTGACATTGTTTAAAAGCTTCTTTTAATGAAAACTATCAGGATTTCACTGATATATCTACTATTAGCTCAATGACAATAATGGTCTGGTCATTATTGTTAATTGGCCAATGTACATCAAAATCTCCTGCAATTGATTCTAAAAGCGTTAAATATCTCCATCACATCTCTACCATTGCTTTTCGTTCGATACGAACTATAATTCCAAATCTAATAAAGGTCTTTATTATACAATGACAGCTCAGACTTGCAATTGAGTAACCAAAATATTTTCTGAAAATTAATATTAAAATCTTCACTATTTTTATTACAATTATTACCTTTGTTAGGTATGACAAAATACTTTGTTGTATTACTAAATGTTTGTTACGGGCTTTAGATGAAAAATAGCTCTATTCAAGTCTATTCTTTTAACAGCAAAATTAACACTGACCGAATTCAATTTGATAAGCTCGATAAAAATCATCCAAAAGGGTTAACACGCTTCCGTCGGCATGAACCAATAGTGGCGCTATCTCTATCAAAAATTTGCAGAAAATACAGGAATAGATGGTTTTGTGATAATTTCTATAGAATTGTAGATTGGCTGTCTTTAAAGCTAAACTGGAAAAATGGTTGCAACCTTTTTTTTCTACTGATCCATAATAGTTAACTTCCAGGTAGCCTTATTGATCATTATTCTAAATAGTAAGCTTATTTAATTTGGAAATTAAAGGGCTTTGTGTCCATAAATTATGAAATAAAGTGTGTTTAAAAGAGAAAAAGATTTACTATATAGCAAAATTTATTTTTTTTTCTCATATGGCATTAGTATTCATTTTTTTAACAGTATCTTGTGATGAAAAATTCTAAATCACCATCTTTAAAATATCAAGAAAGGAAAAATACCAATTTATTACTATAAGTATTGTTATTTGGATGTCGTAAAATATTTAAGAGGCTTTTTATATACTATAGGTCTTCTCGTTTATAGTTTGAAATCGATTTTCAAATTACATTGCTATAAGCTATTGAGTGAATTTAGGTGTGTAATGTAGCTTAAAATATTTGGTTTCCATCAGAAGTAATGGAAAAATATATCCTCTCAGTATAAACTTAATTTTATAATAATTTTCAATCTGATAATTTCAAAAATGAAATTCGTTCTTTATGAAAATGTTAAGTGATGCAAAAATACTTTTAAATTAATTCTATAAATTGTTACCATTTTTGAAATTTTTCAATTGATTTACAAAATATTTTTTGATTGTTAATCGAACTTAAATTTTATACATATACATGAAGATATTTCTTTATGGATTAAGTACCAAATATTTTATTTTCAATTTTTCATAGCAAAAGGAAAATTCTATATATCCATTTTTTCCTTTTTTGAAAGCTTATTACCAAAATAAAAATGAAAAATTCTAGCACATCAAATTTGTTTATAAATCGTAACTTTCTTAGTTTAAGGTAAAGAGCTTCTTAGAAAGGTAAAGGGCTTCTGTTCTTAAAGTGAAAAACAGTTTTTTACCTAAAATACACTGATTTTTGTATGCAAAATCCCCATTTAATTAAATTGACTTTATTTATCGTAAATAAAATCCAAGAAATGGTTACCATCTTTGAAACGGATTATTGGAAGCTCTGTGAAAGGCCTATTTATCCTGTTTTTACGTCATCATAAAAGCTGAAATGATTTTAAGCAGGAAATGTTTTTATCTTTAAAAACATATATGAATGTTAGGGAAGATTAAGTCCAGAAAATAGGGCTATAATGAGTCATACTCTAAATATCTCAATTAGCCAAAAACTCATTGTGGGTTTTTTGTTTAAACGATAGCTTTTCTTACTCTTTTTCTATTTAATTCAGTGGATCCAAAAGTTTTGAATAATATTATCCTGTATTGTTTTTCCTTTTTCAAAATTATTATATAGCAGAACTCCTTAGGAATACCAAAAACCGCTAAGCATTTTACTAGCAAATGAAATAGACTTCGTTTTTTTGGTACAAAACTTCCAGATTTCATCTACTGCTTGGACTTTTGTTTGGTTTCTATCTTATACTAGCAGTCCCCAAGCTCTATTCGCGATCTAAAACTTCTTGTAAAATTCGCTTTCGCATTTGTTTTCTTTCGCCAAATAACAAATATAGCCTCAATCTTGCAAAAAGGTTCTTCATAATTTATCTAACTGTTTCTTTGGATATATCTTTTGTCTCAAATATTTCATACACCCTCAATCGGCGATCGTCTAGCACAATTTTGTGAACCGTTTATAAGTTTTCATCTATGGTAGCATGTTTTGGCCTTTCTTCACGAGTCACCGTTTTTATCAAAGTAATGAAGCAGGGTACATACCACATTTTCCCTAACTTTGGATGAATTATTGCTATTAAAGTTTTGTAGCCTCTTTTAAATTTAAAAAGCATGTATGCTGGCAGCAGACATCTGATATGAACAAAGAAAATACAAAAATAATTAAAAAACAATCTTATTAACAAGAAAAAAACAAACAGTTAATAATAACAAGAAATAATTACATTTTGGTTTTAAAATTTTATGTTAAGATTTTGTGTTAGATGCCATTTTCCGATTAGCTCTAAGGAATTTCATCCAAAATTAATTAGTGTCTAAAGAAGTAATAATAAAAATTAACAACAAAAAACAATAATGTTGATTTTTAACAATAAAATACCAAAAAAAATGCTAAAAACATTAACAAACAATTACTCAAACCATCAAAATTGTAAAAACTAAAATGCAAATGAATTGTGACAAAATTCATCAAATTCAAAAGACCGTCTTTAAAAATTTTTTTATGTCGATTTCTTTATAATGTAAGGGTTCCTTTTTTACCTAGTCCCCGTTTGCTTGAAAACTTTTCATAAAGTTTTCAAGAAACTGTTCTAAAACAATTCTTTAGACAAATAATAGTTCCCCGTTTCCAAATTTTTCGTACTCATTTAATCCTGCGCAACCCTTTGTGCCCTTTAGAGTATTTAGAAATTTCAAATAAGAAAGTTTTTATCTAAAAAATTTAGTAAAATTGTAAATGCTTTGGATAGCATTAATTAAAGACTACAAAATATCATTTATCTTTTATGACTTTCTTGTTTTTGATAGAACTAATTAAATATTAAACGGTGAAATCCTTTGCTATTTGAGTGAAAGTCTACTTTATTTTCATACTAATCGATGTGTCTTAGGTTATTAAAAAATTTTTTTTTATCTTGTAGTTTTGTCAATTATTTATTTTGACTTGTAAAATTTTAATAGTCATATAAAAAAGTAACATTGATAATGTGATGATTAATTTAAGATGTTATTTTTTTATTGGATATGTAAAAGTTTTTATACTGCCTACAATTATTTTATTTCTTGATTTTATTGGTCAGGAATAGAAGTGGACGTAGTAAGAGTTTGACTTAATAAAGAATTTAGAATCTACTCATGTTTAATGCTCCCTAAAGTAAGTCCGTAATAAAACATAAAAAAATATTTACTTTAGTACATATAGTTAAAATGCAAAACATTTACAAAATGTTTAAAAAAATCATAGATTTTTGAAGAAATATGGCAATAATAAATTTAATTAATCTTCTTCTTCTTTTTCGTTTTTGTTGATCTTTTTTGCTGCAAAATTGTAGTAATTTGTAGATTTTTTACAATTGCCAGCAAAAACATAAAAAAGAATCTATTGTCCAAGTTTCTGATGGTTAGTTATATTTTTAGTTATAGATATACAGTGGTGGAATAATTTATAGACCCAAGGAACTTTTACTGGGTTTTAATTTTGAAACTAAAAATATTTCATCAGGTTATCTTGCCTTTTATTACATTTTGCAGGTAATTAGTTCTATATATGTGTGTGTATATTTACTAGAAAGGGTTTTCTGACTATATTCCTACTCTAAAGCTGAAAATAATTATAAACCCAAACTATTTCCAATTTCTTTTTAAGGTCGTTATTAGTTAAGATAGTTTTGTTATCCCAATATTAATATTTATACTTTAATTATTTACTATATATGCTTTGTACTTGTTATATTGAAATTTTAGGTTTGAATTGTTTGTAGTAGTGCCACGAGGTAAAAAACTAACAATATTGAAAAACAAAGGATCCTGCACTGTATGTTTTAAAATTAAAAAATTAGAAAAGGAAATCCATTATGGATTTTTAATGTCTACCAGAATTGAAATTTTCACACTAATTTCATCAAGGTTAAACTGATATTTTTCAGGATCAAATCATTATAATCGTTTCCTTTATACTGAATATCATAGAAAATTTCAAATCTATTCTATTACTCGTTTGTTTGTTATGTCGAATGCTATCTATATTTTGTGTATCTGTATTGATTTTTTCCCATTTCACCATATTTTTAATTAAAATCCAAAAATAGCGTTATTAGTTTAGCTACATTTGTAATAAGCTGAATCACAGTAGTAAAGAATGGCCAGAAAATCAACTCTTTATAATAAATAAAATTCAAACCTTTCAACTTTTTAACCCTCAGATGTACTACGCTCGTTAAATAAAGCTTTCAGAGGATGCCATGTCTAAAACAAAAAAATTGGCTAGAGCAAGCCGCTAATTAGAATTTGCAAAAAACGATGCCTACAAAGTCACTGGGGGCTTATTCTTTGCACCAGATGTAACTGAGTAATCTAATCGTAATTATAAATTTTCTATTATAATTCTGTTCTTAAATCTTAAGCCGTGTTTTTCTTGACAACATTTTCTCAAACGCTTCACAAGCTTCACGAAATTTACTACAGTGATTCAGCCAAAATTTGAAAATACTGTCGCATGAAGCAGAATTTTTTTTTTTTAACAATAATTAATATTTTTCTAAACTGATTTAAAAAAAAAACTGTAATCGATTTTGGGTTACTACCGCCGTTTTGTAATTAATTGATAAAATTGGGGCAACAAGTGTACAGAATAATAAGTGAAATAAATTCGATATTTTTTTCGACTATTACATCCGTTGGAATTGTGTGGGGAAGCCCCTCGTTTTATTTTGTTCCACTTCAGTCACACGAAAGGTGAAAAATATTTATAATAAAATAAAGTTGAAAAAAATTTTGTAGTATGATTGAAAATGTTAATAATAAGATTAAAAGTAATTGTAATGATTTTGCATTTTATTTATTTACACAAAAAACATTCCTGATAATCCCTTTAAATTTTGAGCATCACACGAGAATATATCTTTAATTAAATAAATGTAAAAGATTAAAAGTGTTTGTGTTTAAAAATTCAAAACTGCCAGGGATTAAATTAAACAATTTTCCCGTTATTTTTATTAACATAAAGTACTAATAATGTAATATAGTTTATATGTAATATGTAATTTGGTTTTTTAAAGAAGCCATTTTTAACATAATAACATATCACGAACTTTCTTTGAATATAGTGTCTAGCTCTACTTAAACTTAAATTAAATTAAGTATATTACCAATAGTCAACAATTTATAAGCACAAAGGAAAACTTAGAAAAACTTCTCTCTAAACTAAATGCCATCCCTGAAATCGCCTTCGTTTTGAAGCTCTATGTTAGCCTAGCATTATACTTTGCTATCATAAAAAACAAAAGGGAAAAGAAATTTTACAACTTGTCACTTATGCAATATTTTGTTTTGTTTTTTATTATTATATCTTCTTAGTTCTTAGCTGCAACAATTGAAAAATAAATAACATTTTGACTATTAGCAAGTTTTTAGCTCGGGATTTTGCAATTGCAGTCATAAAATTTTCTTGATCAGTACTGTAATTTATAAATTCAAAGTAATTAAAAGTTTATTGCCGAAATAAATTTCTAATATTTGTTTTCTTTATTTAAAATAGAACAAGGATTATGGTTTTTCTAAAGTAATGTTATATACATTTTCAAATTGAATTAACTAATGATAAAAAAAGTGAATGAATATTTACTATGATTGTTGTTTTTCAATGCATTTTATTTTTTGTAAAAAGCGTTTTAATTAAATCAAATAAAATTATTTATAAAGATTTTAAATCTGAAGAATTTCAATTTTTAGAACATAAAAATGAAAATTCTTTAAAAATTTCAAATAAAAATAGTTTATGTGATGTTATAAGTGTATCACAAAAAATGAATAAAAATAATAATAAAGTTCAGCGAAAACATTCTTGGCCTCTTAATAGAAATCGTTCAAAATGTTTTTGCCGAAAAACACCATGGATTAAAAGTATGTACAATTATTTTAAAAAATTTTTGATTAAAATTTTTTTTCAAAATTGCTAAATCAATTGAAAATGAATTAAAGTTAAGGATCATCTTAAAGGTGAGGGTTCGGTTGATTCAGAGAATGAAAGGCATATTTTCAAGAAGTTTATTGAATTAATTTCTATACACAACATTTGAACAATATTCTTCTAAATTTTAATTTCAAAATAATAATAAGTGAGTGGCAGTCTGAAGCCGGCGAAAAAAAAGTTTGTTTTGCGGTGTTTATCATACTTCGAAACAGAATCATCTAAAACCAAAAATTTAAAATTTATTTATTAAAAGAGATACATATTTCTCGAGGTAACTATACGCGGGAATTTTTCTTTTTCAAGTGTCATCCACTACAAGTTTTAAAAGGTGTATTTAAACATGAAATCCCTAAATTGTTCTTCTTATTTTGATTTTTATTTTTTATTAGCTCACTTATAAAATTAATTATTTTGATTTAATTTTTTTTAAGAATTCACATTATATAAAATTTGCATAATTTAATAGACAAATAAATTAACTACATAATTACTTTAATTCAAAATTTGCTTTACGATTTACGATTTATTGGCACAAATAATAATTTACTTTATTTTTATTTTATCAAATTAATAAATAAATATGTCTTCAAAACTAACTACGGCACAAATTTTAAATATTCTTTTTTTCAGATTTTTGAATCAGTTTTTAAATCATAAATTTTTAATTATTTTAAAATTCATTAAATTAATTTTTTACTAGTTCTTTTTCCAAAAACTGTCGGGTTTTTTCCTTAAAATATTTTCATTTACAAAGTATTAATTTCAAGTCACTTTAAAGTCGTAAAGATGAATTAATCGCAATCGGTTAAATGACTCTTAGTTCAGGACTGAAAATTTTTGACTTCAGTTTTAATTGCAGGTTTGGCCATAAAACTATTTTAAGAAATCAAACCCTTGTTGTAGCAGTGAATATGTTAGCTATTATTCTTTTATTTTTAAGAAACTCGTCAAATAATTCTTATAATTTTTTTTTAAATTATATTGTATATAATTTATTATTTCTGAATTAATTATTGGCAAAAACTATTTTACTCAGTGAAAAAAAATTCTATTATTTTTTAAATAAAATATTTTTTAATATACCTTTTAACTACTTTAACTTTATTGTCGAATTAAAATCATAATCTCGTGTTTTGACATATCAAACTACTGTGTTTTATGTTGTAGTTATTTATTAAAAATAAAAAAGCAATTATTAAAAATTAAAAAATTGTAAAAAATATCTACCACTTCATGTTTCTAGTAGCTTCAGGTTAAATTTAATTGTACATCGTTTGTTACGCTCGACACAGCAGCTGACTCTGTGTACGCCGGCAGAGTGACAGACAAAATATAAATCA
Organism: Acrocera orbiculus; assembly: GCA_947359355.1. Taxonomy (NCBI): domain Eukaryota; kingdom Metazoa; phylum Arthropoda; class Insecta; order Diptera; family Acroceridae; genus Acrocera; species Acrocera orbiculus. Next base: position 9,852,759 of record OX375757.1, read on the forward strand.
GGATGTTTATCAGTTGATATTTAACATGTAGGCTTAAGTCAAATAAGATAATAATATCATAAGTTTTGAATTTTATTTCTTTCCTTGACAAGGAAAGTGAAAGCAATGCTGCAATAAATTTAATGAATTTAATTGCACGCTTTTGTCGTATTCTGCTTACTTCCTGGAGTTGATTTTCACCTATTTTTTCCTTTAAAATATTTTGTACTTAGGAAAAGGTTTAATTCTAAACAGGATGCACAAAATGAACAAATTTTTCTGCAGTAATTAAATTAAAAAGCAAGCTGTGAGATGGTGAGAAATTATAGATAGTGGAAGAAAATATATTATTTATTAAAATTTTAAATTGTGTTTTATTTAGACTCTTTTAAATACAATAAAGTTGGTTAGGAAGTACAGATTCTATTGTTTTTTAAGAACTGTAATGATATCAACGCAGTCATTATACTCTTAGTGTAACCAGGTGTTTGGTGATTTGTACTAGTTATGATCCCAATCGCAATGTATTTTTAAATGTAGGCAAATGACGCTTTTTTCCAATAATAATTTATGGCTTTTTGTTACTATATTTTAAATAAATAAATTTTGAAATATTTATTTACTAATTTTTCTACTTTTCAATGATTTCATTTTAAGAAAAATTTTTTTCTCTTTCGCCTAGACTTCATAGAACCAAAAATACTATACAAATGTTTCTCGTCAAAATAACATGACAATTACTTAGGAAAAATTTTTCTTTAAGTATAAATAATACTTTATCGTAAACTTTTTTTTGTTGTAATTTTTCAGAAGCTCATCGTGCCCTTGAACTCCTAGAAGACTATCATTCAAGATTATCAGAACCGCAAGATCGAGCCTTGCGTATCGCTATTGAACGTGTCATAAGAATTTTTAAATCACGATTATTTCAAGCTCTTTTAGGTAAGTTATTAAAAATTCACATGAAATTAGATTATGATAATTTAATAACGGAAAAAATATTGATTAATATATATGAAATATATTAGAATTATTTGGGTGAGTATCATTTGTTTTATTTTACATTTAAATAAAAATCATTATATTTCACATTATACTGAAAATTGGTAAAAAGTTTATCTCTATAAGTAACCCTCTTTATGTCGTTATACAATGATTTTAGTACAACATTCCATTATACTTATGTTGAATTTCATTTAAAAAAATTTGGATCTCTAACTACCGGAAATATATATATTATTCATGTTTTACCATTGTAAAAAATCTATAATTATCAAATTTAATCCGAACGTGTATTTACTTGTATGCTCAAATTTCGCTATACAAAATAATGCTACTTATAGTGTTTATCTTACAATTAGTAAGAATTGCTTGAAAGGAACATTAATGAGTGGGATGTTTAGTGAGTCACTTTCAAAAATATATTATATATATGTTTATTATGTAGACAAAGTAGCCCCAAAATTAGACAAAAAAGGTGGAAGCTTTACTATTTATGTCTTCCGTTTTCAGTATTATTTTATTTTTTGGCTAAAAAAAAACTTGAAATTTAAGGAGATGGTTAATTCGGTGAAAAAAAGCACAATACAACATTTGAACAATATTTTGCCAAATTTTTATTCCAAAATAATTAAAGATGAGTGAGTGACAGTGAATATCTGGAGGCGCTTTTAAAAAAAATAGTTTTGCGGTCATAACTCGCAACAGAATCATTTGAATCAAAAAAATAAAAATTTATTTATTAAAGAAGATGTTTTTCGAGGTAAGAACGAAAAGATTTTTTAATCGATTTCTTAATTTTTAGTAACGTTTAGTCAAAAAACAGATTTCCGCTTAAAAAATGGACTTATTTGCTATTGTAAAATCAAGAATTATTAAAAACAAAGCTCCCGTTGTTAACTGGTAAAATATGTAAAAAAGACGTGTGTGAAATTTCAAAATGGTCTGTGGAGTAGATTTTGAGTTATCGTAAACATCGGCTTTGAAAATAACAAGCTTCAGGGGAACGCTTTAAAGTATAGCTTACTCACTCCTTGCTCTAAAGTAAAGAACAATCAAATGCTCCGATTAACTTGAAATTTTGATACAAGAAAACAGAAAACTTTAAATATTCAACTATTTCTATTTAAAAATTCACGATATCCATAAACTGGATTAAGAATGGAAACATGAATCAAGGACTTAATAATTTTTAATTATTTGTAAAAAAGATGAAGAAAGAAATTTTTTATTTTTTTGATATAAATTTAAATATAGAGCTTATAAAGAAAATTAATATACCAAAAATAAAAAATAAGTAAAATCAATTAAAACTAAAAAATTATTTAGAATACTGATCTCTGCAGAAAGATTTTTGTGGTAATTCTAAATAAATAGGCGACAATTAATTTTTAATAATTAAAGAAAAAACTAAAGAAAGACTTTTATCACCATTACTGAATTTATTTATTTTATTTTTATTTAAATTAATATTTTAGATATATTTTTGTAAATGGTTCTTAAATGCTCAAAAAAATTGTAATAATTTAAGTTGCTCAGTGAAAGAAAAACTCAATAAAAGAACTAATTAAGTTTTATCGTACAAGATATCTCTAATTTATTCTAAGCTCTGTTAACATTTCACTTTGTAAGGATGACATGAATTATTGTAATAGAACGTTATCTAACACCTTTTGATCACATAGAATATTATGTACATCCTTTTTAGATTGGTTCTAATTTTATGCAAGTGATGTAAAAGTTCTTGCTTTAGGTGAATGAATATGGTGTTCTATAGAAAAATTAAGTTACTTGAGGTAGAAGCTTTTAATTAAAAAAGCATTTGAGAAATGATATAAAGAATTTCCATAATTGGTAGGAAATTTTTCTAATAAAATCGATACATGTATATACATTTTCGGAAAAATATAAGAGAGAATTTTCAACTTTACTAAAATGCTGTGAATATTAAAAACTAAATTATTTTTAGGAATATTTTTGTTTTTTAATTAAGTTTTTTTTTTTTGCCTTCGGGTGATTAGTAATGAGCAAAAAGGAATATATTATGTTTTTTACTAAACTGTTCTCTTTTTAAAACACTTTGGCACTCATAAGCATATTGTATAGCTTTCGTGTACCTGTTTTGTTTTGTTGTTATTCACTTGCAAAGTTCAAAAAAGCATCTGGCATGGGTTTTCTCTGGCTGCTGAAAAGATTAAATCGAATTTTTTAAATTTTGTAGGACAATCACGTGACTTGCTTGTTTGTGGTTAAAAAAATTTTATTATCTATTTTTCTTTTTAATTTAATCTTAACGATAAATAGTTTATAAAAATTTGGGATTAAGCCAACCAAATTATTATAAAAAATGCAAAATTTTAGATACTTTTCTGTAAAATTGAATGGAAATTAAAAAAATGTTTTTTTAAAAAAATCCTATGTGCTTAATAAGGTGCAGCTGATGAACGTACAATTTATAAACTAGTCTTGTAATTACAGTGTATAGAATTTTACAGGTCATTTTTCATTTTTCTATTAAAAGCTACCAACAAACACAAAGTACGGACTAATAATGATATAGAAATGAAAAAAACTACATTGAAAACTTTTTTAAAACTGATCTCTTAATTAAGAAGCATAAACTAAACTATACTTTCTTTTCTGATAACTTACACAACACACTAATTTCTCTATTTTTAAAATGGTGTGAACTGATTCTTATTAAGGATATACGTAATTTCTTTATAAGAACCTATAAATAACTTGAAATTAATTCTTTTCAATTACAAAAATTTAATTATTTTTTCATGCTAAACATATACTCTTAAAAAGATATAGACACGAAAAAAGTTTATGTTAAACTTCTAAGTTTATTTTTTAAAAAATTCTCAACTTCTATATTAAACTTTTTTGATATTCTTCCTTTATAAAGTGATAACATGAAAACTTTATGATAGTTTCCAACAAAAAAGTACAAGAAATACCATTATTATATCAGAAATAATTTCTCACATTCTAAAGTTAGCAGTATTAATATATTTTTCCTCTTGAATACAGAAACTTTTTTGGACAGATATGAAAGTGAGTAAAATTTAAGGAATAATAATATACAAATCTCAAACTTACTTACAAAAGAACTTTTGAAGTCAAATAAAAGGAGTTTTATTTTTGTTCAAAGCTACCAAAGAAAACGTCTTCTATTGTTCTTAAAGTAACCTAGAACTTCTAAGTTAAAACTACGGAAATCATGCTCTTCAAAATGAATGGGATAAGTTTCCTTCTTGTTTTTACACAAGTTTTTGCAGTTATTTATTACAAAAATATAGAATGTTTTTTTGTTTTTTTAGAAGGTATTTACAAATTTTATTAAAATGTACAACTTCGACTTAGAGTATTAAAAGTTTCATATTTTTGAAAAAGTACTATCCTTCTATTAAGTTATATCCAATTAACAATGAACTATCATAATTCTTCTTGACTTTAGTTGAAATCACATTAAGTGTTGTTTAATGCAACAAAATTCAAAATTTTGGAGTTAAAAAATTAACAGAATATCAGAATAGAGTATGATTGATAGTAAAAGGATAAATTTTGAATATAACATCATGTTATACAGGGAATTGTATATAAAAACTTTTTATTTCCTAGAGGCAAAAGTTTTGCTATAGAAAAATTCTGTAGCATTTATTTTATTTATTTAAAAGAAGTTTTTATGATCCTAACCTTGTTACTAATTAGTTATTCTTCGTAAAAGTTAACAATTTAAATAGATACTGGCAACATAATTTTTAGCAATTTTCTGTTATATTTGGAATTGGATAAGGAAAGTAAAGTTTTACTAGGAATGAATATATCAATAAAAAGTTTTGTGTAATTAATTTGGTTTTTTCACGTTACTATAATTCTCATGTGTTTCTTGTTATTTACTTCAAATAATATTTACAATTTTATTTTTGTTTTCAGACTGAGTTTCACATGTATTTTTTGATCTATTTCAATATAATCTCACATATTCAGATGGGCTAATGTAATTAGCTAAATAATAAATTTCACATTTTCCCTTGATTATCAGATATAAAAAAGGAAAAAAAGGGGTTAAAGCTAGAAATTGATCTAAACAACAATTAATCTAAATAAAAATCATAAAAAACTAAAAGTTAAATATATTTTGTGGTAAAAAAATGCTACTAAACACACATTCTAAACTTTTAATTTTTTAAAGTTTATTTTCAGGTATTGAGGATTAAGTAAATTATTTTGTTCATTTTAGTATTTATAATTGTATACTTCCAAAAAATTTTAATAAATAGAAAAAAAAAATTAATAAAGTAAATACGTTTTTCTCCTTTATTCATAACTATAATAATTGCTTTTCTTATCAATGGAAACTTAAGAAGAAAATAAAATAAAAACAATACTACAATACAATACAATACTACAAGATATTTTGAGACACATCTAAAAACTCAAAACAAAAATTTAAAGCAACAAAATTCTTTATATAATTTTTTTATCTTTTTTTCTTTATATATCCAGCCATTTGGATTAAATATGATACATTAATACTTGACAAAAATAAACAAATGCTCTTCAGTTATTGACTTAATGAGCTCTGGTTCATTTTAAAGTGCCCCAAACTAAAGTATTCAATTTAAAGCAGCCATCATAAAAAAATTTTGGTTTTTTATTTTTCAATTTTTCTTTGTTGATATATTTTTTAGACTGCATTAGGTCGTTTTTATTTTATTTTATCAACTTGAAATGTTTCTAATTTTAATATCTCACAAGTTAATTTCTCTTGTATTTCTTGCCAAAAATCGTGGCTAATTTTTGTATGGATATAATTTAATTAATTTTTATAATAATAATAACTACATTACATTAATTATATAATAATATAATTCAATGTATTAAAATATATATTAAAAACATGAAAAACGGAAAACATCAAAACTTAAAAGTCGTGTCAGAAAATCACGTGATATAAAACTTATTCACTTTTTAATGAAAAACTTCAATTTTGTAGGTAATAAAAACTGCACTGTTCTAAAAAGTATCTGTGGTCATCAATAGATGGCTGTATAAAATAGAATCTAGCATATTTTTTCAAAATATATAAAGTGCGCATGACAGCTGTCAAAAATGGCTCCGGGATACTTTAAGGTTAAAATATTTTGAAAATTGTAATAAATAGAGACAATTTATAGTTTAATACGTTATCATAGTAGACAATAAATAATTTTATTTAATGTAAGTATAAAAAGTTATATTCGAAATACGCTTAGAAATATTTTCCTTGAAATGTTTGTGCAAGCTGGGGAATTATTTCGTACTATAAAAATATTTAGCAATATTAATTAATATTTTACCATTTTAGATTTAATTTCAAATATCAAGCAAAGGTTAACTTTTCAAATAACTTTGAAGAAACACGAGGATTTATTTTGCTTAGAAAACTGAATCAACTTTTGACTACTGTGAATAAAATAAAATGGAATTGTGTTCCTTATATTAAACTTTTGAAAAATTCTAATCGCATAGTTAACATTTTTTATTATTAATGATAGATTCCTAATTTATATAATGGGTTTGTTAATAATTAAAATGTTAAAAATCCAATAGATTGATTGTGATGAAAAATTCTTCTATTATTTTTGCATAATCTGGCAAGTATGCAATTGGGCATCTTACAAAAATAAAAGAAATTAAAAATTTTTCTCTAACATTACTTTAAAAAATTTAAATTTCTGATAATCTAGTGATCTGCTTTATTGTTGCGAATGAAGAATGTTCCAACTATAATGGTTGTGTATAGTTTTGTAGTTTTTTGTCACCAAAGAAATGTAATGTAATTTGTGTTAATAAAAATAGCTTTCGTTAGCTAATTTTGTTGATAGAAGTTGTAGAAGAATAGATTTAAAAATTGAACTATGTTCTTCTGTCAGTTGTCGCCAAAAATGTCTCCGTTTGCTATTTTTTTGGGTATAATTTTGGAACTCGATAAAAAACCTATTCATCACCAATATTGTCAATGCTTGTTAGTGTAGCTCGTCTGCATTTGCTCGCTGATATCGATCTTTGTTTTATTTTGACACAAAACAACAACAAAAAAGTCATTTATGCCTTCTGATAAGTCACATCAAATGTTTAATATCATTGTGAGTTATGCTAATTTGACTCCCATCTTTGGTTATCTCTACAAAAGAAAATAAACTAAACTGCCTGTCGAATGTATAAATTGATTTCAAATACTATCCAAGATTTTACACAGGTATTATAATACAGAAACATTTCATTTTAATTGTAAATTTGTTATTAGTAGATCTGCAAAAACTCATTTAAAATAAAAACAACTTATAATATACCCGAGAAGCAAATATTATAGAAGACATTTTTTTAGAGAAGTAATAAACAATTTATTTTAATTAAAATAAATAATCCAATTATTGCTTTGTAGAATCCTAAATTTTGATTTGTCGAAAAAGGCAGCTTATTTGCGCTGATATAGGCTCCCTAAAGTAAGAATAAAAACATATCAATTGCCAAGAATATTGCCAAGGGGTTTGCTTAAGCAGAATATTTCCAGTTAGATTTAAAAATCACGTAAAATATTTGTAAGTCATGTTCGAATAAAAACACTTCTACAAACTTTCTACTTTCCTAGAATATGAACCGCTCGGTACTAGAGTATGATTAGAAGTTTCTTACAAATTTAAAAGTAAATAAAATGAAAATTATTTTTAATAATTTTAAACAATTTTCTTGAAGTCATTAAATTTGCGAGTTATGAATATTCTGGTAAAGCATTCTGCGTATTATTTTGACCTTAGAATTAATAATTAATCAATTATAAATTATTTAGAACTATAATGTATTCAATTTATAAATTTCCACGGGTAGTTAACTTGGTTTCTAAGAAATCTTAATTTGTTTGGTGGATTACACTAGGTTGAAAATAACCAAAACAAACAAATTTCGATATTAAACCAAAAAAAAACTTTTTTATTATAAACTTATACAACTCGTTAGTAAGTTTACCAAAAATTGCTGAAACTGTGCCTAAAAGTTTTTAATTGGAACACAAATCTAACATTTAACTTCTACAACTTGTAATTTTTCTTGAATTACATTTGTAATTCTTAATAATTTTCAAATTTTCAAATCTGAACCAATCATGTAAATAAACAAGTTCTAAATTAATTTATTACTTGTATCTAATCTTAAAATATTTTCAAGGAAAATTTAAAATTTTAATTTGAAAATTATAATCAAAATTTAATTTGATTATCATAAATGTTGCAGAAAATGTTTGGAACATTAAACAATTACTTAAGCTCTATAAATCGGGTATGGGATGCTCAAGATGGCCAAACTGTTGGCCAATTAATTTCATTGAATGATAATCATATAATGAATAAAAATTTATATTTGGAATCACCAGAAAATGCAGTGGGACGTATTTTGGATACACCCATCGATGAAATTGTTTGTGCACACCTTAGAGTACTTTATCATCTTACCCAGGAACGTAGGTCTATTACTATTATTATTATCATTCTTCTTTTATTATGAAGTTTTTAAATGTGTTTTGTTTTTTTATGAAAAGAACGCAATTTTATGGAAGCATATAAAAATCAAACACTTTGTACTCAAAGTGTTGTTAAAATGTTACAAACATTAAAGGAATCTAATTGGTGTCTACCAATTATGTATGCTGTTTGTCTTGATTTAAGAATATTAGCACAAAAATGTGAAGAGACTGGAAAAACATCTAAACCAGGTGAAATATTAGAAAAGGCAGCTGAATGTTTAATGGGATGCTTTCGAGTTTGTGCTGCAGATAATAGGTTTGTTTTGATTTTCTTTTTATCTATTTATATTAAAACATGTAACCAGATTTGAAAAAAATATCTTTACCTTGGCCAATTATATTTTAACTGTTTCTTTAAGGCAAACCACTTCTTTTAATTCGAATTGTTTAATCCATAGCTTAAGTGGCATTAAATGTACGACTAAATTGTTTTATGTTCAATACAACTGATGTACCGGCTTAGCTTTTTTTTCTTTTCCTCAACCCATCATTTTTCAAACAGCTTCAAATTATAATTTATTTTGAAAAATTGCTTGAATGCAAGTCGAATTTTAATCTTTTTGTCATTATTTTAACATTTACAAGTCAGTTAAATGAAACGTGTTAAGTGCTTAAATAATAAGTTTTTTTTTCAATTCATATCGAATCAATCGACTTTTTATAACAAAACTGCAATTTAAAAATTCTTTAGTTATATTTTTGGATATCTCATTAGGATTACTTGCTAGAAAAAATTGTGTTTTTGTGTATACCTATTCTCTTTGACTCAATCACTGGCAATTATTTTGTGTATTTTCTTTTCACCTGATTCCCTGGACAGAACTTACTATACAGTAGAGACTCGATAACTCGAAACTTGTTATCTCGAAATCCTCTCTAAGACGAAGAAATAAACCTTTGACATACAAAAACCACCACAACTCAAACTATTTAGAGGCTATAACTCGAATTCAATATAATTTCCCGTTGATATACTTTTCATACAAATCATGCTATGTAACTCGAACTACAAGTCTAGCGACTCTTTATCTCGAAGGAACAATAAGTAAATTTTGCAGCCTATGTAAACCGAAATTCTGTTCGTCAAACTCTATAACTCGAAGTTATAAAATTTGAATCACCAAAAGTAGCCTTTAGTCGTAGACAACCAATTCCGAGAAATGATTTAGCTCACAATAATAGACATACATATTATCTTCATGTTTTGCTATACATATTTACATATTTATATTTGTACACTATAACTATACATTTCAAAGACTGAGTTTGAAATTCTATACATTGTATAAACAAAATAACTTTATTTATACATCGTGGGTATACATACAAAAATTTTAAAAAATTACAAAAAGAGTAAGACAAGAAACTGTGAACATAACGAATTTGGCGCCACGCTATTCACGCTATGTCTTCCTAATAGAACATTCATTTTCAAAAACGAAAAGTGTCATGGAGGAAAGCATAGCAAAGAGCGCTTAACCGTCAAATATGACATGCACAGAAAAACTAAAGCCTTTGGTTATTGGTTAAGCTAAAAAACCTCGTTGTTTTCCTGGTTGCAAATCATTACCCTTAGACTACGTTGCAAATTAAAAGGTCTGGATGACTGCTGATATATATAAGGACTGGTTGGTTAAAATTGACAATAAAATGAAAAAATAAAAACGAAAAGTTTTGTTATTTGTTGATAACTGTACAGCGCACAACTTATTTCTGTCGCTTAAAGCAGTAAAGATTCATTTTCTTCCGCCTAATACAACATCGAAATTGCAACCTCTGGATCAAGGAACAATTAAAAACTCTAAAACTTCATACAGAAGAGAAGTTGTCAGGAAATTTATAACTGATATAGAAGAACATAATACTTTAACTATCAATGTTTTACATGCAATCAGAATGATTGACAAGGCTTGGAGATATGTTTCCGAAAATGTGATATCTAACTGTTTTAAAAAATGTGGATTTTCAGTTCAACCCGAAGCAATTTTTGAAGAAGAATCAGATCCGCAGTTCAAAGTAGGCTGGAGCAAGTATTTTTCAATGGAAGTGACAGTTTGAAGATTATGTGGAATGCGACGATGGCATAGCTACTACTGGAACACTGACTGATGTCGAAATAATAGACACTGTCCATAAAGTTGACGAAACTGATGAGGTTGATGAAGACCCAGTCTGAACCACCAGTATCCGCAAAACAAGCTAAAGCTGCTCTAAATGCCTTACGTAGTTTTATTGAAAGATGTAGTGGTATTGAGGACAATATATTCAGTGCCTTGTTTACAATTGAGAATAAAATTGACAAAGAATGTGTCAGAAGAAAATTACAGATTTCTTTTAAAATTTTTAAGTTGTGCATTTGTATCTAATAAAGATAAATCTCTATAAGCCAAATTTTTATATCCTTATGACCTTACAACATGAAGAACCAGACATTAAAATTTAGTCCTATAAGTCGAAAACTCATTAACTCGAAATTTGTAATCTTTCCCTTGAAGTTCGAGTCATCGAGTCTCTACTGTACTGTGTACTCAAACATACTTTCTTAGGCTTATAATACGTTTTTTTCTTGTCTTGGAATTTGTAAATTTATCTAAAGGTGAGATTTTAGGGCTAATAATTATTCAGAGAAATTTGTTTGGCAAAAAATTTAAGTGCTATTGCAATTTTAAATTTTAGTGTCGGTTTTTCGCTGGCATTACCTTAATACCCCTTAAAGACGAATCAATTCAGAGTTCAAATGCTAAATAAATAGAAATTTAATAAACATAAAAAACTCTTTCATATATTTTTAGGTCATCCGATGAAGATACAAAACGACTTGGAATATTAAATTTGGTTAATCAACTTTTCAAAGTCTATTTTCGAATTAACAAACTTCATTTATGTAAACCATTAATACGTGCTATAGAAAGTTCAGCATATAAGGATATGTTTCCGCTAGCCGAACAAATAACATATAAATATTTTGTTGGACGTAAAGCAATGTTTGATTCTGATTATAAAAGTGCTGATGAATTTCTTAGTTTTGCATTTGAAAAATGTCAGGCTCGTTTTAAACGTAATAAACGTTTAATATTAATTTATTTAGTACCAGTTAAAATGCTTCTTGGATTTATGCCGAAAAAAGAAATTTTACAACGTTATGATGTACTACAATTTCATGAAATTGCATTAGCACTTAAAGAAGGCAATGTACGTAAATTTGATGAAGTTATACAAAAACATGAAAGTTTTTTTATAAAATGTGGTATTTATTTAATTGTTGAAAAACTTAAATTTATAGCATATAGAAATTTATTTAAAAAAGTTTTTTTAATTAAAAATACACATCAATTAGATATGGATTTCTTTCAAAAAGCATTACAATTTGTTGGTGAGACTGATATTGATATAGATGAAACACATTGTATTATAGCTAATTTAATATATGAAGGAAGGATTAAAGGATATATTTCATATGCACATAATAAATTAGTTGTATCAAAACAGAATCCATTTCCAGCGCTTAATACAGTTGCACAGTAAATAATAATGAATATATCAAACAAAACTAAGAAACCTTTCTTTTCATATTAAGTTAGTTATTGTAAAAGAAAAATTTTCAAAATTTGTATAAGGAGTCTTGTAATAATTTGTAAGTATTTATTTGTGTTATTTACAAAATTGAATGTATTTTTTATAAAATAAAAGTTTTCTTAAGTAAAAAATTGAATTTAATTAAAATTTTATTTATTGCTATTTTACAACAACAAAATTAAGGTAAATTTATTTTAACTGCATAGTAAATACCTACCAAAAAGCCTTTATTATATTTAAGGATTTTTTTTAAGTACTTCGTGAATAATGATCAAGAAACTTTGTCACTTGTTAGTCATTTTTTATATTTTCTTTTCTCTTAAAGACAAATAAAATACAATTTATTTAGTACAAAAAATAATAACCAATCCTTGGATTTATTAATATTAGTATTAATTGAACTACGAAACCTGTTAAAATTTCAGTTATCAAATCTCTGAAGATAAATTGTTCAGTTAAATTTACATATTTCCAAACATATTAAGCTTTAACACTTTTAATTCCGAAAATGAATGGGACATCTAACAGAATAATGTACTATTTATTAGTCATGACGTTTACTTTCTCAGGAAACACATTAATGAATTTTGTTGGAAATGAAAATTAAAATTCGACATCCTGGTAACTTAATACTTTACAGACTGATCAGAGAAATCGTCTTTTTCGACAATAGCTGCATTCCTTAGGAAAAACTTGACTATTGCTCATATTTGGGAATTTCATTAGTTATAAAAATTATTATAAATATGCAAGAGCTAGCTTATACTCAGGCGCCATTTATTCAGTGGCCAAGAATAAGACTTCAACTTCAAATTCGAACACACGACACTCATCCTTCTTATTGATTTCAAATTCAGTGAAAAGCTAGTTGTAACATAGCAAGGAATAATGTAAAATTTCAGTAATAGAAAATTCACTCGTGATGTACTTATTGATCTAGAAAAGGCTGTCTTGTCGGAATAAACATTTTGCTTGCCAAAATGTTAAAACTAAAAGATTTATATAAGGGCTTCGATTTTGTGTGTAGGGCATGAGGTTGTATGTGATTTCTTTTGTGAAGTTTACAAAATAGATCAGTAAGGCTAATTAGTATTCACTTGTGCCCTGAAATTATTATCTTTTTTGCTCGTTAACACAAAACTTCAATGCACTTGATTAAAAACTACCAATGTCTTATACGGAACTTAGCATCAATTTATGCTGCATATAAAATTCATTTTTAAAGTGACTACTCACACAGAGCAAATAGCGTAACGAGAAAATAATTTCAGGTTGTGCCTAATATTTTACTGTAATGATATTATAAAAAAAACTTTTCCCATATCACAATAAAAGGAAATAAGAACAACCAAAACAAAGCAAGACTTCCAAGACTATCTTCTTTGAAAGGAGAGCATAAACGAGAGGCTTAGAAGGAATCCAATGGCATCATTTTTTTTCTTGTAATTACGCTAATCTTTTTCTATGGATAATTATTTTTATATCATCACAAAATTTTTTAACTTAAAAAATATCCCTCCATAACTATTTCATTAATGATAATCCTTTTCATATTTTTCTTACAGATATACAAGAATTTTATGAATTAACATTGTTAGACGAATCAAAGACAATTCAACAAAAAACAGTCGAAACACTTCAAATAGCTAACAAATGGGAGCAAGAAGGACATTCAATTAAAATCTCTGAAGTAAGTCTTTTCACAAAAAAATATATCAGCATCTATAAAAGTTCTTAATAATACTGTAGAAAAGAAAACAATTAGCTTCTTCTTTGGCTCAATTAACAAATAGTAATTATCTACCGTTTTTTATTAAAATTTGTTAACTTTGACTCTATTAAAAAAGTTTATGTTAATTACATAAAGCCTTGATGGCTTTCAATGTTCTTAAATGAATAAATTTTGCAAGTAATAAAAAATATGTTATTAACATTTTATTTTTCAACATAGTTTTTTAATATGCCAATATACTTCTGAACTCTCTAAAAATTATATTGCGAAAGACGTCACTTAATGTTAATGTCGTTAAGGTGGTCTTCTGGTTTAGACGTTCGAATTTTGGGTGTTTTTTCGGACGCCATAAAATAGAACTAATATATATTTTTAGTTAAATTTTTTTTATTTTTTGTTTACTAATGTGTTGAGAAATATACAAAATTAATAATATTGAACAAAAAATCACAATTGAAAATACTACAGGCTTGCCAAGTGGGGGCTCTTGAAAAAAGGTTGTACCCTGATGTTCCACACGATTCCAACCTTCCCAGTAATCTGAAGTAAAAAAAAACAATGAATAATTAATTTAGAGGAGCACCGCTATCGCATGAACTAGGATAATTGAAAAAAAAATTTTTTTCGCGAAGTTGTGGCTGTTTAAATCTAAGAGATGTGTTTCTTTACCACTTTTTTTACTTTTCCAAATTTTTTTAAAATAGCAAACATTTGCATTTTTTTATAATCCTAGTTCATGCAATAGAGAAATGTATAGAAAGGACTCACACCAATTTTCAAGTGAAAAAAGTAGTTTCGAAAAAAACCGCTTCAAAGTTTCGGATAAAGTTAGACGCAGTATGCGCCATACGGCACTAAAACAGCTATATCTCCAAAAATAGTTTGAATTTTGAAAAATCCTTTTAGGAGCGTTTTCTTAAAGGTTTATGCTCTGAAAATATGCAAAAAAAAAATCGATTTTTTCAAATTTCTAGGTCAGAGTACCCCCTTAACCTTTAATTTTTCAAACACAACTCTAGAAAAAATAATAGGTGAATAAAAATTCCTTTCGTTTAATAACCATTAAGATCTTTTTCACCATTATTTAACTATTATTGTTGTCAGAGCTGTTTTGTCTTGAATGTTTCCTTTTGGATGGCTTCCATCTTTTGTGATAACCTTAAAAGAAAAAAAATGTACCTTATTAACACACATTAAAAAACTTTTAATGAAATTAAAAAATACTTTTTTTTCTTATTCTAAAAATTATTTATATCCTATTTTATTTATAAATTTCTTCCGTTTTCCTCCCTTATAAAAAAAACACTTAACATGATTAGTCTTGCTACTTTTGCAAAATTAGTGTCAGTAAAATTTAAATTAGTACAAAAAATTTTAATAAAGACAAAAACTTATGTAAGGCTCTAGCTTTATTTTCTTATATCTGAAAGGGATGATTCATGTTAATTCTAACTTTGAGTACCATGTTGACATTTATCGTTCACTTAGTTTGGCTTTCAAGTTTTGCACCTGAAGCCATTTTGTAAGCTTTTCTGAATGATTTCTTTTTATTAAAACAAAATGTATGATACTTAGCTCTAGTGGATACAATGAAATTAATTTCAAGAAAAGAACATCTAAAAAATGCTAAAAAAAGACTTTTCTTTTAAATAATTTAAAAACTTTAATTAATTCAGGGTGCAAGAATCTTGTTGGTTAAATAGTTCAATAGTTCAATAGGGCGATTAAGAAGTATTTTAAATTATTTACTCTTGTATTGCTAAAAAAATCTCCTTTACGTTAAAACAATGCTCAAAGCAACTAATTTTTATACTGCTTAGCTAAAGACTTAGTTTTTTATGGTAATGGTAATGTTTAGAATATTATTTCTGTGATTCTCAATTAATAATATTTCGTATTTAATTTTAATCAAATAATAAATAGTGTTATAAAGCAATATAACGCCTTAAGGTTTTTATCAAGTAAAAATTTTTCATTTTAAAGCTGTTTTAACATTTTTAATTAAGGATGCGTGTTTCCAAAGTATAGGTACTACCCATCCCGAATATTAACTAATAAATAGTTTGAAAAATTAAAATTAAAACAACGAAATGAAAAAGATAAAGTTTAAAATATTTAGCAGCTTTTTATTCATGAAGATTTTTATAAATTATCTTGCATTTTTTGCAAATTTTTCAATTAAATCTTTAAAATCGATGGACCCAATAATTTCATTTTCCATATGCAGCGGCGATAATGCATTCAATTTTTCTTGGCTCAGAGAGGTTGGTAAGTAATTTTCTATACGTTCAAAAAATATCGTTCTCCAGAGCAATTTGTAACACACTTTACAGATGCATTCGTAATGCTATATCAATATTTGGATAAATTGGTTGAAAATTTCCACATTAATTTTTTACACACAGGTTTGTAAAACACCAGATTTGTTAAAGGATCGAATATGGTCCGCAATCATCCAAAACGATATCCAAAAATATGTTCAAAATCGCAAGTAAATTTATATTTACCCCAAATATCACAAAATTAAGGAAGTTTATTTTATAAATTAGAATAATTTGAGAAATTGTACAAATAATTTAAAACTAAATATTTAACTCTTCGAGCTCATTTAACTTTTTTCAAACTGCCGATATCCTAAAGCTTTACCAAAGTGAACCTGATTTAATATATTCAGTTTGGGATCAGTTCATATTCAGGTTATTTAGTAACAGTTAAAATCTGTTTTTCAGGAAAAATGAGATTTAGATTGTTGACATGAAATTGTTGATCCAACAGCAAGTGCCCAAAAGCCCTGTTGTGACAAGGAGATTAGAAAAATTTTACCTTTTTTAAACAGTGCCAAAAATTTTAAACTTGTTGAACTTTAGAACTAAAGAGATTTTTCGAACTATTTAAAATATTTCAATTTAATTTTTAAAAGTTTTTTTAATACCACTAAATCCTTTCTACTTTTAATATTTTTAAAATAGTCGAAACTAAGCATTATTTAATTAAATAATAATTTTTGGAAAATTAAAAGTTACTCAGCAAATTTCATTCTGGCAATAACTTAAATAAAAAATTTGAGCATGCGTAGTTTATACCAAAATACGAAAATTTGATTCTTAAGTAAAATACATGAAAACAATTTCCCGCCTAAAAGCTTTTTTCATAGTCTCTCCTGAAAAATATTATACATAGAAAAAATTATAATGTAAGGCAATAATTTTTTATATGTGTATAGCGTGTATAAATATGTGTGAAATATATTAAATAGGCTGCTACTTATCCAAGAAAAACCAAAAAGGAAACTAGACATAATGTCATATGGTGTGATAACGGTAGTAACTGAGCGGCCTTTGACTAATAGAGTTCTATTCGTTTAAACTTTTCAATGGATTTTGATTTTCAAAAATTATTTTAAAAATTTGTGAAAAATATAAGAAAAACTTTAAAATTTGTATAAAGCACTTTATGAAATTAAATTTAATTTTTTAAATAACGGGCTTTATGTTTTTAGTAAAAGTGTAAAAAAGGAAGAAAATATTGGTTGTTATTTAGGTTTAATAAGATTTTTGTGTAGTAATTATGTGTGTAAATACTTGACTGTGATTAAGTATTTCTTCCGTTAGTTAAAAATTAACTTTAAAATTTAGAAAAATTTATATAAGAAAAAACAATTAACTAACTTCGGTTTCACTCCTTTTTATACTGTCACGTGTTTGATATTCTGTTTCATTCCAACTCAATAACCTTTTTCATTCGACAAAATTGTTAGTTTTAGCTAAAAATAATTTAAAATTAGTCAAAACTATTCTAAAACATGTCTAGCAATATCATCTACTAAGTCGGCTTAATTGAAATTTGATTTTTTTTCATTTTTCATGGTTTTTGGTTTTATTAATATCTAATTTATGCTTTTGAAGTTTTTTATATTTCCAATAGAATCGAAATGAAAATGGTTTTATTTTTTACATTTTTCTTTTTTTTGAATTTGACAATATTTATAGATATGTCAGTTCAAGTAGAAAATCCAATCAATTTTATTTTCCTTGACTGATTTTAGAGTTTTCTTGTTGTCATGATATTTAACATAAAATATTGGAAAATATTTAGCAATAAAGTTTGAATATCTTTAAATTTGAATTAAGATTTTTCCTTTATCTTTTGTATAAAATTATTAAAACATAAATCAAAATAAGCAAATACTGAAACACTTTGTCTAATTAGTATCATTTTAAAATCATCAGAGATTCAAAAATTTTAAGTTAATCCAACTGTAGATTTCTTTATCATTTAGATTTTTGTTTTTAGGGCATTACTAATCCCTAAACTTGCATTTAATGTCATTAAAATTTTTGCTTTCACATTTCTATATTTAAAATACTGTTGACCTACAATAAGTACAATGTAGAATTACTTTTTGTTTTATTGTTTTTGGCTTTTTTACTAAACCATATTTGAATAGTTTTCCTGATTGGTAAGCATTCTGAAAGTTTTCTATGTTTTTTGTTGTTAACTTTTATTTTGTTTTTCATTATTTAGATATTATGTTTGGCTATTTTCTTGGATTATACTTGGATATTCCAGATTACTATGCTATATATGGGAATTGTAGATTTCTTTAGTTTATGCTCACAAACCGTGTTTTAGGCATAGTTATAACACTTGGTATTATTTTTCATATATGGAAAGCATTTTTTGTGCATAAATGAAAAATGCTTCCGTATTGTAATTGTTTTTTAGGCAAGAAAGTTTTAGAAAGTAAGTTTGGTATTATTTTATACATATATATATATATATATTCCTAGTTAGATTTTGAATTTTTATGTTAATTTGGGCTCCTGTTCCAATTAAATTGCATTGGCTTCTAGCCATTGTGTAGGTGATTTAATTTTTCAAGTAAACAAACACTTGCTGGTATATTAGCATAGCTATATAGAATGAGGATCAACTTTTAAGTTGCATAAAGTTAGCTTTGATATTTTTTATGATAAATTTAATTAATTCGACTTCTATACAAGATTTACTGGACTTATTCCAATGCTTTAAAGTAATTCAAAAAACTTTAAGGAAATATTTGTTTATATATTTAGGAGTCTATACTTTTGGCTTGTCTTATGATTCAATTTTA
Source organism: Acrocera orbiculus (assembly GCA_947359355.1). NCBI lineage: Eukaryota > Metazoa > Arthropoda > Insecta > Diptera > Acroceridae > Acrocera > Acrocera orbiculus. The sequence continues at coordinate 9,871,728 of OX375757.1, forward strand.
ACTTATTCGGTTTTTGTTGTGTTTTTAAAACAAAACATTGTAACTTTTGTCTTATTTTTGAGTAAATTACCGTTAAAGCTATCTCATATTAAACCAAAACAATTATGGAGCTTCTTTATTTTAAATATTAGACACAGCAAACTTTTCAAGGCATTTAAAATTTCTCATCTGATTCATACATTACTTATTGTTCAATTTGAAATAAATCTGACTACTTTTTATGTTTTCAAAACACATTTTATTAGTAGTTGAAAAGAATTTTATTTTTATCCATCTAAAATATCCTAATATTTCAAATTGAATAAGAAATTTCATTTTGATTATTGAGAAGGAGATCAAATCTTTCGTTTTGTATATTTCATATAGTGACTCTTCTATTATAATAGAATAATATAATGACTCTTCTCTTAAAAATAAAATATTATAAAATTCCTTTACTCATGTGGAAATGGGTTATTTGTATCGAAAATAAATAACAAATATGTTTTTCATTATATTCTATTACTTCTATAATTGTTGCAATAATTCGATTCATTATAGGAAGCGTTTATTTATATGATTAGTAAGTAGTTAACTAATATTTTTACATATCAAAATACTTGATTTGTAAGTGTCTTTCTCATACCTATTTCAGGACAAGTCGTTGCCGTAATATCAATAACAGATTTACAAATTTTCTAAATTCAGGCAATACCAGATTTACAAAAATGTATGGATACTACCTACAAAGTTTTTTATGTATACTTATTAACATTTTGAGAGTAAAGTACTCTCAATAAGCATTAGAGGCTTTCGTAATTAATCTAAAATATAATTATAGAACAAAAACCACCCAAAAAACATAATAATCCCTCACCTTTGCTATGTAAAAACTTTCAAAGTATATTTTCTTTTAAAGTTTAAAAGTAGAACATCCAAAACTTTACAAAAAAGTTTTTTTTTTTGAAAAAAACTTGACACCCCGCACATAATAGGAAAAAAATGTCTATCAGGACTAAAGCTCCATTGTTATAGTCTATACAAAAAAGAATTTAAGTTTTTTAGTTGATTGATCATAGCTCCTACTTTTTATTTAGTATTCTTGAGATTTATGTAAGGGTAACTAAAAAGGAACATCGATCCTATTGTCAAAAAAAATATTTTTCTTTCATTTTGCTTAAAGAAAAATAAATTTTAACTAAAAAAATATTATATAACAGACATATAACTTACTTTTACAGACTAACATATTTTCTTTTTAGTTAGGATAAAAAGAATTATTTTGTCGAAAAATATTTAAATTTTAAATTTAAAGAGGATTAACATTTGTTAACAATATTAATTTACAACTTTCTTTATGGCTTTAGCAAATTTAACAGAATTAACTATAATCTTTTGAATTAAATTTAATTAGTAAAGTATTATGACACTATTAGTATATGTATATATAAATACGAGTTTATACATATTAAGGATAATTTAGCATTACACATACTCATTTAAAAAGGAAATGACACTTATTTAGCTCTAATTACAACTGTAAGTAAAGCTATATTTGCTTATTGTCGATACCATAGATACCGATACGATAGTATATGTTGAGTTTTATTGATCGGCCTATAAGGATCAAATATTACATATTCCTTAAACATTACTTTAAGCAAAGAGACTTTTTATTTTTATTTTTTTTAATAAATTACCAGGTTGTAAATTCAAGACTTTAGTATCTATTTTCTAAATTTTGGTAGTTTATTTAAATGAAATGTTTTTTGTGTCATGTTTTCCTTAAGTTTAGTACAACACAAAGTAAAGAAAAATGATCGTTTTATAAACGAGCACCTACTTGTATGTATTCTTTTATTAGACTAAAGTTTGGCAATTTTTATGTTTTTTTTTTCAGTTCATTGCTTCAATAAATAAAACTTAACTGTAGAAAATAGTTTGTAGACTAAGATACTCATAAAAATTGTATGTGTGTTGGATAAATAACATATAAAGTTGAAAACAGTTGGATAAGCTAAATAACATTTTGGAAAATTTGTTTAAAAGCTAAAAAAATCATGTACACAAGATTTCCATTTTCTTAACTTTGTCGAAGTGGTAGGCTTTGCTAATGACTACAAAACGAAAGTAATTTTCGTTTTTATCTTAGATATTTTATCTAAATTTTGGTATTTCTGAACCATATTCTTATATGTAAAAATAATTTATATTTTTGTTGAGATTTAATCAGATTTTATTATGTATAAATTTTCAACACGTATTTCCTAATTTTGATTATTATAGCTTGAGCTTAAATTAGTTTTTGATTAATAAATCTTTTTCTGTTCAAGTTTTGAATTCAAGATAAAACGGTTTTGCTTTTACGAAATTTTAAATGAAAATTATAAAAATATTTTTGGTATTTGTTTTTACATTAAGATTATTACAACTTATTTTTTTTTATTTAAAGCGGGGGTTAATTATGAAACATGACTTTTAAAGGTTTTTTTTTAAATAACCCCTGAGAAACTGTCCTTATTAAGCTGGACGCTGAGCTTTTTTAGATTTTTTCTTTTGGAAATACTAAGAATTGAATTCAATGTAGATAAATTTATTATTTATCTTCTGTGCTCTATAAGGCTGCTAAAAATGACTTTAACAAAAAAATCATTTCAAATAAAACATTCCAGCAAGCACTCGGCTTAACTAATAAGACTTTATCGCGACTTAGTCACAAGTATACATATAATCGCGTTTTCTTGCAAAGACTTATCCTGGCAACATGCAAATTTCTGAATATACTGAATTCTAATACAATTTTTACCTCTTTATATACTAATTTAATTTGCATTTGTCTGTGAGAATATGATTTGGAATTTTTTAAAAGATAAACTACGTCGATTTCCAGACAAAACAAATTGTCAATGTTGCAAATTTTTTATCTATATAAAATTCTATTTCTCATATTTGAGTGATCAAATTTCATGTAAACTTAAATTGTTGCCATAAGGGCTGAGTGCAAACTCATATTCAGATTAATATAATTAGAATTATTATTATTTTATTAGAATTAATTTGCATGCTCTTTGTGACTAAAATAATTTGACAAAATTGTACTTACACTACAAATCATTAAAATAGATTCACTAAATTTTGAAATATCACAAGTAATCTAAGGGTATTTTATCTGCGACAAGTGTGCAATCCTCATAATGAAGCTTAATAACAAGAACCCATTGGAAACGTGGTCAATAGCATTGGTTTAGCATTCAGAAGTAAATTTTTCAACATTTTTGTTTTATTTTTTAAATAATCCCAACTTAATATTAAAAAGAAATTTAAAATTGGTAGAGAAAAAACTTTAACAGACGATAAAGAATCCTGTATTCGGACTTTAAAAGAAGAAGATTATTCAAATCCTAAAATATCACTGAGAAGTTTAAATATTGGGAATAATTATGTGAAAAATTCAGAAAACTAAGAAAATAACCACCTTTTTTACCAAGACATAAAGAACATCGTCTAAGATTTTGTATCTAATTTACGATGGATACTTTGCATTACTTGATTGACATTTTCCAGATTTGGTTATAGCTAATTAATTATGAATCTTTTGATTCCTGTGTTCTCCTTATACTGTTCAAGTATTTTGCTATTTTCATTAATTAAATTAATTTTGCGTTAACATCTTTCAATAATTTAATACATATGTTTTAATGATTTATTTATTTTGTTGTAGGGTGTTCAAAATTACATAAACTTTGCTTTTAGTTTATTACTAAGACTATGAGATCCTTATGATTTGAGTAATATTTTCTTTATCATTTCGTGTATTAGTTTATCCAAATAGAAAAGGACTTCTAGATTTCCACTAAACTGAACTATGATATTTTTTTTATTATAACAATATCCTTATTGCTATTGCTGCTTAATAAAGTTGAAGTAGTTTCTTCCATTCTGCTCTCAAAACGAACTTTGTTTGATGATATCATTTTTTTTTAAATTTTCTTATTTTTTTTAATCTTGCTTAATATATTTGTTAGAAACTGGATTCATAACCTACTGAAATGGAACTTCTAAGAATAAATACATTTTTTACACAAAAAAATAACTTTGCTATTGACTAAATAAAAATAAAAGGTAATGCATTAGCGAAGTATTATATGTTTTATATATTACACAGCTTAGCAACAAAAAACTGATTACTGTGATTAATTTCCAAGAACTTTAAGGTAATTATCCCACAACCCACAACGAAGAAGAAAAAATGAACTAGAAATATTCCAACTTTTACACAAAATCCCAGAGAAAATTACGTGGATAATATTTCTTTTAGAATTCAATAGCAAAAAATGTTTTTAACAAACAAAAACATTTTTTTAATAAATATTCACATAATGTTAATTCTATTTGAAAGGAGCTTTACAGAAATTAACATTATATCACAAATCCTACAAGTTTTATTAACTCCAAATCAAAGTCCTAGCTAAGCTTCAAGTAAAGTAATGAATTTTATTAAAGAAAACTTTTTGTTTTTGGGTTGAAAACCTCATTTTATATATTAGTTAACAAAGTTTATAGTTAATTCTTGTTGGTTATCCTGACAATCAATTCTACTAAATTTTATTTAATTCACTTATAATAATTATTTTTTTGTTAATTTATTCAATCTGGACTTGTGATAATAACAAAATAATTTTATATTTTGGTTTTTGGTTTTTGTGCTTTTAATAAGATTAAATAAATGTAGGTAATTTTGAAAGTCGTAAATTTTTCTTTTTTTCTCTATTATACTCGTAGTAGAAAAAATGTTACCACTCCTTTACTTTTAGATTTAATAGAAGTTCATGCAAAACAGAACAGAAATAGTTCAAAACTATGAAATTTTATGTAGATTCTTAATAGCTTATTGCCTGCCACGTTTAATCATTAATTTATTTAATTATTTTTAATTTTCTAACTTATTTAGTACTTTCACATGTTTTAAGTAAATGTTAATTAATTGAAGAACTCTTTTGAGGTTATTAAAGTATATTAAATTTTGTATAAACTCATATTCTCTTATTTAAATTTGGATAGTAATTATTTCGATAAAGTGTTTTTCTTTTTATTTAGAAAAATCTTTTCTTTTTAATGTTTTTTAAAGAAATTACTTAAATACTAAATAATGATACCAAGTCTGCTTAATAAAAATACTAAATAATTATATTGCATAAAATAATCTGACATTGATTTCCTTTTTAACAAAAAATTCTAAATAAGGGCTTATGAAATTTATTTATATACTCTTCCTAAAAAAATATATTTTTAGGGTTCATAAGATCTTTTTTTTTAGTCTATTAATAAATGAAAATTTATTACATTTTTTGCGAAACTATATTTGAGTTAGTTAATTGGTTAACTGACTTTGACGATTTTATCGTTGACTTGATAACAAGAAATAATTTCGGTTTATTGGTACTTATCCAGAAAAATATAGTGACCAAATGTTGAGAGCTTTTTCTTTTTTATTTTATCTCTGGTCCAAACTACCAGCTATCGATAAGCCACAATTAACACTTTGCCTTATGAACAGTAATGCTAAAATAATAGCATTATCGTGTAAAAAGAATCACGTGTGTGATTTGAGCTTTTCACTTTAGGCAATTCTAGGCACAGAAGAGTAAAGGGGTTAAGTAAAGGGTTAAGTAGGCTAAAATTAAATTTTATTATTAATTTCAAATAAAATTACATAAAGAAGGACCAATAATAAAATCAAATAACCTCAAAAGTAAAGTATCTACTTCAAATTTAATTTAAAAATTTTGAATAGGCAGTTATGGAAGTCATTGTTCCCATTCTTTTCAATTTTATTTATCAGCAAGTCTTTAGCTGCTTTCAACCAAAAATTTTATTTTAAATAAATTATAACAAAATAATATATTTCATTTAAATTTGGCACTTTTCCAATAATAGGAGCCATTAAATATTTCTAAGTATTTTTAAAACAACAAAAATATCTTTAAAAAATTTTTTTACTTCTTTTTTTCGACTAATATCGAAATTTTTGGTGTATTGAATATGCAAAACTTGTTATTTTATGTATTTTGATAATGTTAGATAAAGTTTTGTTTTATTTTATGATTGGCCTAATTTTTGCGAAAATCTTAATATAATTTTACAAGTACTTAACTTAATAAAATAGAACACCATTAAGTACATAAAAGTATTTAAAATGAGCATTTGTTATATTCTAATTTTCATTCATATTTTTCAAAGAATTTTCTAAACTCGATAATAATCTAAGTTTATATTCTCATTTCCGAAACTTTCGTTTAACTTTAATAAATAAATAATTGATGTCGTTATTCTCTGTGGATGATTTCATATTTATTGCAATATAAAATTCTTTAATCTAATGTCCAATATTTATGATCATAATTTTTATTCAGCACATTTTATTACAATACTATTAAAGTAAATAGCAAATTTCTCGTTATTTTTATATGCTCTCATTTCCAATTAACTATTTGTTTTTGATATTATTAAGGCCATGGACCGAAATGAAGTTTACTATTTAATTATACTTTAACAATGATATCCTCTGTTAATTATTCAGTAATATGAAGCTTGAAAAATGTTACATTTAAATAATTTTTAACAAATTTTAAATTTATCAACATTCTGGGGAATGAAAAAAGAAGATTTTTTGTATATTGGATAGCAAAATTAATGCCAGCTATTTGTATTATCCATGACAGCTGATGTCAGCTTTAATTATTCTGTCTAGGATATAACTAATTTCTACTTAAATATAAAATTTCAATTTTGTTGGCAGGATTTTAATTTTTTAACTTGATCCTTTTAGTATTACTTTTAAAGAATTTTATGCGGTAACTTTTTTTGCTGTGTTGAATTATCAATAGAAAATATTATAGTTCGGTAAATAAAATGGGAATTTTTTAAAATATAAACTAAAATATTCCAAAAAATACAAAAAAAGAACAATGATTGATTGGGTTTCTATAGTACGTCATTCAAGGCGTCGTTTTTCGAATTATATGGGTGCCAGAGCGCCAGTTCGTATACGAAAAAGACGTCGTACGCCTACAACATTTGCAGGTCATGATAAAGAAAATCATTACAATTGTTGTTGTTCATATGTAAGTTATAATTAACAAAATTATATTAATTTTTGTTTTTTTGAATTTCTTTTAAACATAATTCATTTTTCATGTTAAAATTTAATTTAATTTTTTTCAGAATCAACACTTCAAAACCGAAAATGAAAAAGAAAAACAAAAAGACCAAACGCATCAGTCGCAACAGCAGCAACTTCAAACGATACAAAAATCTACTCTTGAAAATTCTGATAAAAAAAATAGAGAGTCTCCCACAAAACAAACAGTAAGTCAAAATTTTTTTATAAATAATAATTTTAACAAATGTGAAAATTGATTTTTTTTGTTGATAATGTAAATTTTTTTTAAGTATGCCTTCCAATTTTTTATTAAAATGAATTTTGTTTTATATAACATGAACACTATTTTAGTATTGATTTTAATTTACCCTAAGCCAGACATTGTCCTTCTTTTTAAATTGTCCCGAAATATAAATTGAAAACATAATTAACTTTGGGGGGCATTTTGTCTACTTAAATAAAGTAAATATTGGAAAATAAAATTTTTGAATTAGGAAATGCCTAGCATGGTTTCTTGTTTAAAAATATTTTTAAAGAGAAAGTATTTAAGTTATTTTTTTGAAAAAATTTATAAATCTTGGAAATATTTAATTTTAAAATATTTTCCGGTGTGTCAAACCTAACTTTTTATAAAGTATAGGGCTATAATACCCAAGCTTAAAGAAATATTTTCTTTCCATAAATTATTTTACTGTAGTTAAACTTTTAAAAAAGATTTATGGCGGCTCCTACTGGCTTGAATTACAGCTACCCTCCTCATGCGAACAAAACAAAAACTAAGTTTTTTTCATTTTGTGTTTTGCACTTAATTTCGTGCGATTACTATCTTTACTTATGCGGGATATAAAACAATATGCTTTCAACGTATCAGTGAATTGCAGGTTTTCCTCCAAACTATCCACAAATGAATTGAGCCATTCAATAGCCAAAAAACTAAACTAAATAATTAAATAATCTCGACAAAATAGACGGTAAAAGTTATAAAGACTTTCGTTTGATTAATGAATGAGGGAGTACCTATAATATTCGTAGTCTAGGGAATAAAGACAAAAAAAAGGCTGAACTTCGGAAAAATTAGGGGAAAGCTGAATTTTTGTACAGGCCTACAGCCGACAGCCTACAGATTACAAGATGCGTAGTTTTATCAAGTTGTCCCTTCAATTGGCATAATCCATGTGTAAAGATGATTAAAAACTCTTTATTTATGAAGGTTAATATATAAATAAACAAGGTGATTAGGTAAATATATAAATAAACAGGAAAATACGGTAAAAAAATATGAATGAACCGAATATTAATTTTGTTATGCGAAAAAAGTATTTATTATTAGTTTATCATGAAAAGTGTTATGACCATCAAGTGTGTAGACGTTAATATCAGCATTATCAGCAGCATATTGTAGGAAAGCTCCAGTTTCAGGTGATAAAATAGATGGCTGAGGATGGTGAACCGTAGCTGCAGCATATTTGACAGTCTCTTTGTATGAAGCACACATTCCAAATGCTGACAGAACATCAACAAGGCGTTTAGACCCAAATCGTCGATGAACAAATATCGACAGACCAAGTTCTAATTGTGATATAAATAACCTAGGCAGAACAGCAGCTACAATTGCATGACTAATTGCAGTGCATTTTAGTTTCAGTCGATCTAATGAATATCTTCGAAATTTCAAAATTAATTCTTCCAAAAAAAAATGTCAGTGAATCTGGTATTTCTTCATCATATTCTCGAACATTTCACTTGGAGGAGGATAATTTTCATTATTAACCACAAACGATCTTATATCTTCCGAATAATTGCTGTAGCTATTTTTAAAATTTGTCGACGTTCTTCTGCTTCGCTGACTTTAATATTGTAATGCAATGATTTACTTAAAATATCGTATTGCGCATCAGTAAAAGAAATAATTGTTAAAGACTTACTTTTAGTCGTAATAATTATTTTTTGACCGTAATTCTTCATAAGCTTAGTGATGATAGTTTTGTCATCTGGAATGTAATCTGTAATCTGTAACTGACATTCATCATTACTCTCGATATATGAACATATTTTTTCCACCGCTATTGATACCTTAATGTCTTCGGGACGACCCGCCGTACGACCCGGTGTACTACTCGTCGTGAACTTCATTAATGATTTTGAGCAATCAGAATGATAGCGAGCCTCTGCAGCGACGAGGTCATGCTCATAAATAATTCGTCGTTTAACCGCCTTAGCTAAATCATCATTTCGCTCTGCAGCCTCAGTTACAGAGTCCTTAAATGAGAGTGTCGACACATGATGAATTTTCCGGCGAATATCTATCTTGCTTTTCGCGTCTTCATTCGCTTCTTTACCGCAAAAAAAACATAAATTTTTAAATAAAAATCTGGGTTCACTGGAACGTATTCTGCTGTGAGGAGGACTTACAGATGTCGATGTACTGGAATCATTTTGCTGCCAATATGCTAGACTTCCGTGTATATTCTTTACGGCACTGCACATGAATTTTTATAGATGTAATATTATTTAAAAATTCATCTTTTCCATCTCTCTTTCAATACTTGATTTGTCACTTATTTGACATCTTACCAAATGCATATTCACAGATTTAAGTATTGTGCACTTTATAGTGTAATTCTATTGTGCATCTCTTGCTAAATTTAATGCAAAAGCTTGCCTCGTGTGTGATCGCAGATTAACCAGCAATTCTTTCATGATGCTTTAACTTGCTGTATGATGTTCGACGTACATTTTTTCTATTAACCTGACCAGATCTTTTTAACAACAATTAATTTTTACAATTGTGAAAGTAATCCTGCAGTAAATCATTCCACTTTAATTGTAAAAATTTCTAATAAATTACGTCATTGGGATCAAACCAAATGCCAAGTAGATTTTTTCAGCACTAATATGGATTGTGTGACTAAAATTGGTGAGTCAACAAGTGCAGACATGGAGATTGCAAAACAAGAAGCAATCATTAGTAACCAGTTAGAATTCCAATTAGTAATGGATAATATTTCAGTTTAATTAAAATTAAAACTTGTAAATTTAATGATGTTTATATCGGTTATGCTTAGGCAGCTCATGTGGAATACATTTATGTAGCCTTAATCATTTTTATATTATCAATCTCTTAAAACGCACGACATTCACTTACTCTTGTGCAGTTAACTTTAAATAAATGTACCACCCATTTTTAAACTCGGTTAAAAAATATTTTAACCGAGGGTTTGTATCTCTGATTTATCCCCTTATTTCTGAATGCCTTTGTAATCTCTACCTTACATTCTATTTTTATTTTTCTGATCAACATAAAATGCGCATGATCCTCTGTCTCAATATAATTTCATCGATTTGCAAATACAATTCGTCCTTTTTACAAATAAATGTATTCTTTTTTAAATAAATTTAAAAAATTATTACTGTGATAAACGATAAATTTTATTTGCAAATGAATGAAATTAATCTACAAAAAATCTGTACATGTTAAATGGCATCATCATCATCTAAATCTGTCATCTAATTAGTACAACATTAATTTTATCTTGAATTTTTGGTATCAAGTTAGGATATTTAATTGGAATACTTAAATTTTTTGATGAAAAACAATTTTTATTTATTTAATATTAACTAAATAGATTTCTACAAAAGAATCACATTAAATACTTTATATGGTAACACTATTTTTTACAATTTCTACACAAAACGATCAAACAGGTTAGGAAACTTTTAAAAATAAAAATGAAATTCCTTCAGTATTCTGGAAATTAGCATTTTTTAGTTCGAGGGGGAGAGGGTAACTCATTCTTCTTGTTGAGGAGTTGTCACTGTGTTTACTCAGTGCTAATGCTAATATGAATCGAAGTGAAATAGTTGTGAAAATAATGTTAAGTGCTGCACAATTATTACAAAATGTAGAGTAATTTATAAAAATATGTTTTCAACAAATAAATGTAATTATTATCAATATGTTTTATAAGTGGTTTTTAATATAATAAAAGGTAAAAATAATAAATGCCGGAAATATTTAACCAAGCGGTATATGAGAATCAAAAGTGACGTCGCGTTCAATAGAATGAATGAAATAAGAAAAATTCTTTAATGTTTTAATTATGTTTTGTATAAGTGTAAAAGAGAAAGATAATGAAAAAAACACACCCCACAATATTAAATTTCTAAAAAGGAATAAAACTTAAATTTCGGAATTTGCATGTGAAACATAAATATATATATATATATATATCTAAATATATATTAAAATTGTATATTTTTTGTTTTTGATTTGTTTACTGATAGTTTCTTTAACTTTGCTGCTTTTGCCTGGATAATACCAAGTTTGAGTATTTAGTGTATTTTAATTCATTTTATTTATAGATTTCTATTAAAATATTATTTAAAAAATGAAAAAATATGTTCTATTAGTTTGAATATATTCTTCCAGGTGCATGACTAGTTTTGTACGATTTGCTGTTGTTGCTGTTTAGTGCGATCACCTCTAATTTCAGTGTAATAAAAAAAAAAATATTTGTGTGTTTTATTTAAAAGTAATTGTTTTTTTATTTCATAAAAATAATAATAATTTATCAAAAGGAAAAAAAGAAAATAATAAGAAGAAAAAAACAAAAACATTCTAATGCTACAATTGTGTTAATTTATTATTTCATATTTTTCGTTTTTATAAAAATTTAATTTTTAATAAAAAAGAATTTTTGACATTTGCATGTAAATTAATTTACCGCTTAATTTGTACTTTAAATTTGTGTACCAAAAACCAGAAAAAGAAGTATTTTTTGTTTTATTTTTTATCATTATAAATTTAATTTTGTGTTAGTTAAAATTTAAACAATGTGTTTTAATATTTATTAATTCTGTGGCTTTGTAATTAATTTATTTGCTATAAATTTAATTAATCAAAAGAAAGCAAAATATATTTTTATGTCCGGACGACTAGTGTAAAATGTCCTGGATCTAAGCTAAGTTTAGATTAAAAATTAATTGTTGTTTTTTTTTTATTTTTATTTTTTTTAAAAAATATTAATTTTAAATTTCGTGCGAAAAGAAAAACCTCCTATATAGCTGTTTTTTTAATTAAATCAAAATGACTACAAGAAAAAAGAAGCGACAACAAGAATCTGGAGGATTTATAAAGAAAGTTTCATCATTATTCAATTTGGATACGGTATGGAATTTTATTATTTATTTATTTATTTATTTTTTGTTGTTAATTTTAATTTTGATTTATTGATTTATTTCATAAACTTTATTTCGTTTTATTAAAATTAAAATTTTAATTCAGTTTAAATTTAAATATATCTTTGGAACTGAATTCGTTAGAACTACCGGCCGGTTTCATGGTGAAAATTTTAAGTGAACTTTTTATTTTTAAATTAATTTTACTTGAGTTTTGTTGAAAATCGCTTATATAAGCTAACGTTTTTCTTTAAGTAGGCTACGTTTATATTAGTAAGTTAAAGTGTGCACATTTCTTTTTTAGTATGTTCAATGTGTTGTTTTTATAGTAAACATTTAAAAAATAATTTCCTGTTATTTATAATAAAACGCACTCTTGCTCAGTATTTTCACTGGTATTCAAAATTTTGTAATCAATTTTTACAACAGCTAATTAAAATTACTATCTCCAATAGGAGACCTCACATACAATGGAAAAAGTAAAATTGTTTCTATTTCTTTTACTGATTTTATCCAAAAAACATTTATAATTGATAAATGACGATAGCCGAAAAGAAGGTACTATTTTTACAAAGTATCTCCCAACTACATTGGGTTATTTTTTTTTCATGGATTAATCCAAAGTTTTTAACACGATAGCCCGTAACATAGTTGCGCAAATGCTGGAAAGCTAATATAGCTAGATGATCCAATAATAAATTCGAATTCGACATTTATGCTTAGCACATAATATTATTCCTATCAATGAGTTACTGAATCTGAGAAAATTATACAAACAAAGAGAGTTCTTTGGGACCAAATTAGCCCGTATTGTTGAGTATAGCTAACGTCAACCACTCAAATACATTCGAATAGCAATGGAAGAAACCAAGTCTACTCTTTTATGCACAGTGACATAGCTCTGCTCTGTCTGAACCGTGCAGGGTTTAAAATATGTCTTGGATGTACAAAAAAAATGGATAGACACAAACTACTTCTTCGTCAACGTTACTCCATCCTCCTTATAAAAAGCAATGTAAATTTGTTAACTATTTGTTATAAAACAAAAAAAATTATTTCAGAAACATTTATAGGCATTTTGTTAAAAGATTTAAAACATAATCTAAAAAACACACAAAAAGGAGCTTTTCTATCCTTTTTATATAAGAAAACCAAAACTTATCGTTAGCTTTTTGAAATACCTCTAGTAAAAGAAAATAGTTTTCTCCTCTATGTAAGTTTCAAAGGAAAACATTATTTCCATTGTAAAAAAGGGCTTTGTCATGATTCAATTTCTTATTCGAAAATGACATCACCATCTTTATTCAACTGAGTAGGGAAAAGCTTCTTTTCCTTTTTTTTTTTGCGAACTAATTCTCATATTGCTTTTCTTTACATTTAAGTCCTTTGATAACAAAATTGGAGCCCTGATTGGTTGCCTGTCAAAGCAATTTGACGTTTTAATATTTACCCGATTTTGGAAATGGAAACTTTATTCTCTTTTGTTTTGATTGAAATTTATAGCCCTGTTAAGGGTGTGTAAAACATTTTCATCCTGGATAGAAATATGGAAAAGTTATAAATCTGTTTTCTGTAGAGAAAATTTATCTTTTATGCAGAATTATCAGTTTTTATGTATAAAAGTTTAAAAAACATTGATGTTTAAATGTTTACACAAATTTTTTTATAAGAAAACAAAAAACTAAATGGCGGTGCTACAGTTGCCCAAACTTAATCCGCGATTCCAGGACAATAAAACAAGCCTTATTTAAAAAAAAAAAAAAGGACTGTATTCTTTTTTTTCTGTGCAGCTCTGGTCTTTTTTGCGTTAAAAGGTATAGGCCAGGTTTCGGTAACCTTTGTGGTGTTAAGAGCCATTTTTAGAATTATATTTACCAAAATAATACTTAGCGTTATTAATATCAGACTCAAATTAAATTATAAATTTCATAACTAAAAAATATAAATTCTCAAAATATCATTTTGTATCCATTTGTTACTTGGAAAAACTTTTTTTTTCAAATGTCAGCTGAATTGGCTTTTTTACTCTTTTTCATTTGATACTTGAATTGTTATCCTTGCTTACAAAAACAAAGACAAATAGTTAAAGTAAATTTAATACATCGAAAAGTTTTGTTGTTGATTGTTGTTTTTTTGTCCTATTCCACCACATCTTGTTTATATAACTTATGTAATTTCTTATCAAATAATGCTCAATTTGTTTTTTGTTTTGTCATTTTACATGATAACAGCAAATAATAAAAGATGTGACCTACTTGACTCGACCGTGCTAAGCCTATTAATCGCTTGTCGATAATTGAATGCTAATTTGTGCAAATAGAATTTGAGCTATACGGGCCATAAATAAATAGATGAAATGTTTACATGACAAGTTCGTTATTTACCACTTTTTATATAAAGAATTTCACTTTCTGTCAAATAATTAAGTCTCTTGTTACATTATTTTAAAGTCTGGTAAGTAACTAAATTCAAATACTTAAGGAGGATGCCACGTAAAATAAATAACAAATGAGCGTTTAAAAAATCCAAGGTTCTTATTTTTAATTTTTTTGTTAACCCCTTGAACTACAAATTTACTTTCAGTTAGCACCATCAAAGCAGAAAATTTAATTTTTCTATACTCGGTTTCAAATTTCACAAGCTTAACTCGAGTTTAGCAACTAAGAATTTGAATAATAGTTTTCTATTTACAATAAAAAAATTTATCTATTTTAGCTAAAAAATCTAGGTAGGTACAGTAGGCTTCAAAAGTTAACTGAAATTGTTAAATAAATTGTTTAGATTAACAAATAATATAAAAATACCTTAATATTAATAATTTTTTTATTGTATTTGAAGCTCTTAAATGTTGGCTACAAAAAGATTTAAATATAAGAGCTATCGCTTATCACTTTACAGGAACGGAAATATCTATAAACGTCTCTGATTTTGTAGCGCCAAAAGTAAATTGAAGTTATAAAAAAAACTTTTTTTTAGTTATATTATCAAACAAATATGTAATATGATGTGTGTCCACCTTTATTGTGGAAAACGGTACACTCTTGACATTAATTCCACTAGTTTTTGAATAGTATTCGGCGATATTTTAGACCAAGTCTCCAAGATTGCATTTTTGTTAGTATTAATATTTTTCCTTGAACCCGGGGGAATTTAATGATCTAATTGGTCTTAAAGATGTTCAATTAGATTTAGTATCGGGTGACATTGGAGGCTATTTCAATGTTTTTTGTATTATTTTTTCTTAAATATTGATTGGCCTATGCTTAGGATTATTATCTTGTTAGAATACAAAGCCCCGACCTAATCCCATTGCATTAGCAGATTTTTGCAAATTTCTACGCAAAATTTAAAAATAAGTTTAAGATGCCATTTTGTCTTCAATTTTATTTGCATTTCTTCTAATCCAAACCAAAAAAAAAAATAAAACACCCCCATATCGTCATGTTTTACAGGGGGTTTTAAATATTTTTGTCTATAGGGATTATCACCATCAGGTCTCAAAATTAAATATTATCGGCCAAACAGGTCAAACTTCGATTCATCTCTAAAAATTACATTCTTCGAAAAGACGTTGAAAAACGATTAAAATATACGTGTTATTCAATTGAATATTAGACTTCAACTAACTTTTGGTGCACTACTTTCGTGCGTTGAGTCATTGTTTATGCTTTTGTCAACGGAGCAGTGTGTATATATGGAGATGCTTTTTAGAATATAATTCTACACAGTTACTCACAACAATGACACAGATACAAGAGTTTGAAAAATAATCTTTATTAAATTCAATACGATATAAAATCTATATAAGTGAATTACAACTAACTTTTGGAGCCCACTATACTGGCCTTATTTTGGAGGGGTTTTTGGAATTTGCTTTTCATTAGAAAATACAACGAAATAATTTTGATTCTGAAATATGCTATTATTGATTAAAATGTAAACCGTAAAATATGAACCAAATTTTTTTCCATAAAAAATATTCTCTTGTCCTAGAGGCGTATTTATCGTTTTGCTCCCATAGAAAAATAACATCATGCTCCAAGATCGTTCTCGAAATATTAATCTACAGCTATTTGTAATTCATTAAACTTTTATGACAATTTACAATTTTAAATCAATCCATGAACCATTTAAATGATTTAAATGTGTTCAATAGAAGATTTTTTGTCTTTTATAAAGAAATTTTTTTCAAGATTCAAACTTTTCACTCTAGGCAATAGCCTAGTTAACCTATATGTAATTCCACTTCTGTCATATCCAGGCTTTCGGTTGTGCACCGTGTTAAATCTGCACAATCTATTTTAATTCAGGTTTCATACTTGTAAAGGTGGGCACCCACTTAGTGCGTATATCTCAGCGGGTAACTTTTTTGACGTCAAAATGACGTACAAATGAATTTCACGCTGAAGTATCCACATATGAGGGGGAACTTTTGCGTGAGTCTATGACGTCAAAAAAGTTACCCGCTAAGATATACGTACTAAGTGGGTGCCCACCCTAATATTCGTATATAAAAGCTTAGCTATTCTTCAGAGAGTAATTTTTTACCAAACAACTTTTTGTTGGTTTTCATTGATTATTTTTTTTTATATTTTGCAGTTTAGTGGGTTTGATATATTTCTGTAGTGCTATTGCAATAAAAATCTTAAAAAATTGCTGATTTTGTAATATTTTTTTGTTATTTTTTTTGTGTTTGT
The DNA here is from genome assembly GCA_947359355.1 of Acrocera orbiculus. Classification (NCBI taxonomy): domain Eukaryota; kingdom Metazoa; phylum Arthropoda; class Insecta; order Diptera; family Acroceridae; genus Acrocera; species Acrocera orbiculus. The sequence continues at coordinate 9,888,744 of OX375757.1, forward strand.
GGTTTGTAAAAAAGTACTATTGCTAATGAAATTGATTTTTATTTAAAAATTCCTCGGCTAGAGTGGATGTCAGACGTTTTCAAGTGGTGGTTAGTAAACGCACAACAACTTCAGTACTTAGAAAAATTTGCAAAGATTTACCTATCATCTCGTGCAAGTACTGTTTATAGTGAGAGACTATTTTCATAAGCTGGAATTATTAATGAAGAAAAGCGCAATCGTTTGCTGCCATCAAATGCTGAGAAAATGGTTTTCATTCACCATAACTTACCACTTGTTGATTTTGAGTATTAAGACAGCTTATAACTTTTTCCTTAAATATATACAATTTTGATGAGTAGTGAAATGTAATTTGTGCTTTTTATTCGGTATTCGGCCGAATACTGAATGTTAGAAAAAGTGGCCGAATACGCCGAATACCGAATAGTAGCTGAATATTCCTTGCATCCCTACTATACACAACGCGTTACCTTGTGTTAAATAATCTCTTTTTTTTTTTTTTTTTTTTTTTTAGATATATCCAGCAGTAGCTATCTACTGTCAAAATTATATAACATTTTTTTAATAAACATTAAAGTAAAGAATCTAACTCGTACACTTAAAAACGGTTTTCCATCATTTCATTAAAATTTTTAATTTAATTATATATTAATTTTATGATTATAATCCACAAAAATGAAAAACAAATAGGATTCCGATAATATCAGTCTGGTAACGAAAAAGAAACTAAGAAAAGGGTTAAAAATGACAGGAGTTTGATATTTATCTGCATTTAGAGTAAAAAAGTTCTAAATAAGCTCCCAATATTACTGTGGCACTTACTGAATTCTATTTAAAGTCCTTCAATGAAGATAAAAGAGTTCGAGAACTTTGTTATCAGATTTTTGGATTATTATGCAACATATGACAACAAAAGACTTGCTAAATATTTTATATTTGTCACCTTTGTTAATTAACCAAAATATAAAATTATTTCTAAAGTTCTTTGGGAATAAAAAAAAAATCAATAAAGAGAACTTTTCAGGTCAAAAAGTTCAAGGGTTTTAGAAAATTATTTGTGGGTTTTTTTTATTACTTTTGTGTTAATCATAATTATTTCTTAAAGAAAAGTATGGCAAATTGTTTTTTCTTGTATTTAAAAACATTTAAAAAAGTATTTTCTTTCTGTTTTACTTAAGAGGTAATATCACTGTAAAATAAATTTAAAAAATACATCAAAAATTAAATGCCTTACTGTTATAATGAGTTTGAATCGTATCCTGCTTGAATATAACCCTTTTGTAATTTATACCGTTTTTAACATTTGATTATAGCAAAAAACACACAATTTTCACTTAACCAGTTAGCTGTTTCTTTAGTAAAGTTGTACATAAATTACAAGATAAAGAAACAAAAATTACATTCAAAACTCCAGAAAACTGCAGCGGTTCATTTTTGCACGTTACAATACAACGCCCGAAATTTTGTATGGAGAAATGGGTAAACCACGCGTATTAAGTATGTCGCAATCTTGTATAAAGTAACGTTTAATAATCTAATTGTGCTGAAATATAGTTTTGGAAGTGTTTAAATTTAATTAAATAACAAGAAATGAAAAAACACAAAACAAATAATAGTGTGGAGAAATTTGTGGATTAGCATTAGTGGAGGAGAAAGAGTATCACTGAAATTTTTACTGTCCACGAACGTCTTAAAAACTTCTATTTAAAAATTTATCTATCGTATAATCATTCTTCAAAAGCCTCAAAAGTCATCTGTGATTCTTTTTAAAATGAAAACAAACAAAGTAACTTCAATGTCATTTGAATTAGACTCTAATGATTCACACACAAATCACATTTTTATGATTTAGTTCACAAAAAAATAAGAATTAAGTTTTTTTATTTTTATATAGTAATAAATTGCACAAAAACGAAAATAAGTAGAAATATAAAGAAACCTTGAATCAATGAATTGCTCACCATCTTAAATGATTGCTAAATACAACAGGGTTAAATAAATATTTCTCAGTTTTTTTTGCTAATAATAGCAATCAATGCTACTGTCACAAGTCACTTAAAGAAATTTTCAATAATTACAGCAAGTAATTTGTATTTTAACCATGTGGAAAATGTGAAAAAAAATATTTTTTTGTGGTTTTTCCTTCGTTTTTGTCAGTTAGCCAAGATGAATAAAATTTAGTAAAACCGATTAAGTAATTTTTATGCGTTTATGGAACAATATAAATTTCGAATTGTTGATTATTAGCCATTAAGACTTTTTTCTGTTTTATTATAATTATTATTAATTTTTTTTGGAAAACTCAAATAAAATTTTTTATAACAAGAGACTAAAGTTGACGTAAATTGTAAAATATTTACATGGTATTTGATGATAGCTTTTTATTATATAAAATCCTTATTGGAAACAAAAAAAATCTAATTTAGCTGTGGCAAAAGTTGCAAAATTTTAAATTAAATCATTTTATTTGTTTTTGCATGAATTATTATTGCTCTAAGCGAAATTCATATAAAAATACTGTTATTTGTTTTATGTGAAAAATGAAAATCTGTTCACTTTATTATAAATATTTTCCTATGAGGTTGAGAAGAAAAGATTTATCCCATGGGTTTGTTTTTTATCATTTTATTGTTAAATATAAAGAAATTTTTTTTAAATTATATTTTCTTACAATAAAATTAAATAAATCAGATGTTAATGTGAAGCATCTTGTTAGTCTGGATAATTGGTCAATGGTGGCAATATAGTTAAACTTTGTAAAATAAAATGTTAATGAATAAAAATTTAAAATAAATAATTTCTATTTAAAATGAGTTCATAAATTATTTAAAAGTCAAAATAGCTGCAAAAATTTTTATAAATACAATGTTAAAAAAAAATTTGCTGTTTTAATGAGGTAAACTTTGTTGTTATTATGAATTTGGTTTATTCCGGTTTTTGATTTTTTATTTAAATAAAAACTTTAAATTAATTTATCATCTTCACAAAATAATAATTATTAATAATAATTAATTTAACTATTAATAAATATGTACTGGTAAGATATCAAACGAGAGACTGCATAATATCTGTCTCTTCAAGCTGTTTTTAACTCTCCAAACTGTGTGTAGTCTTTCACCGCCCTGATGCGTAAAAGTAGCAACATTTCATCTATTGTGCACTAGTACTTAAAATGATATCTAATACCCTTTCTCCATTGAGGCTTATACAGTGTATTAGCCTCCCGTACAAAAAAATCATTTCTCCATTGGCAATGTTCTATATTAGGGGAGTTTTCAAATAAGTGTCATAAAAATAAAACATTAAATTATCTAATTGCACTGAAATAATATTTTAAGAGTGTTTAAATTAATTAATTAAATAACAAACAAATAATAATTTAGATATTAAATAAATAAAATATTAAATGACACAATAGATAGGAGAAATTTCAATGTTAATTTGTTGGTCCAACTGTAATTTCACAATAGATTGCAAAATTTCCCTTATAGCGGGTTCACACAGGCCAAATCATACCCATTCTCCACCAAAACTTCTACTCATTATTAGCCTCCCGTACAAAAAAATCGATTCTCCACCGAAAATTGTTTGTATTAAGGAAAATCGATGGAAATTTTAAAAAAAAGTGTCATAAAAGTAAACATTGAATCGTTGAACCCGTGAAAATACACAACATAATTTTAATGTGCTTACTCGCAAAACCAGTATTAAACTAACTTCTAAATACTATATTAAAAATAACCTAAAAAAATTAATTTAATTCCTTTTTGACACATAAATAGGGGAATTTTTAATGTTGGACAACCTGCTACTTCACAATAGATGGATATTTAGCCGCAATGGAGAAAGGGTATAAGAAATCAATAACCGGTCTTGCCTCCTGTCCTCTTCGCTTTCTGGCAGCACTATGAGCGAAGCTTTAAATTGTGAATCTCAAATGATAGCTGTGTTATGGATTGTAAAACAAATGGAAAAGCCTCTTAACGCGACCACTTTACAATAATAAAATTAATTTAGATATATTTTGAGTTTAAAATTCCCTAACAATTCAATACAGGCTGAAAAAAAGTTTTTTATGGTATCATAAAAAATAAAAAACCGAATAAATTATATTTAATTAAGTATCTTATTAATTCATATTATTTTTATATACCAAAAGTAATAAAAAAAAGCAAATTTCTTTTTAACCATAGATTAAAAAGAAAAACATCAAAAATTTTAAATAATAATTTTGCAACACATTAAGCAGTAAAAAGAAACATGTTTTATCTAAATATTAGGTTGGGTAGAATTTTTCTTAAAATTCATTGGCGCCAAAGATTAACAAAAACAAATTTTTGGTTTCATAAGTCAACAAATCATCTTTAATTGCCATCATTTCCCTAAATTGATGAGAGGAAAAATCATCAAAAAAGCGGCAAGCATAATTGAATAAAGCAATATTTCATTGAAAGTTCTAAAAATATTTTTTTCTTCTCAGTGTAATGATAAAGAGGACCTTTGAAAGAAGGCCTAATAACGGTATTAATTAATTCCGATGATTTTTAAGATATTTTTATTTCTAAGAATTTTGAATAAAAGGGCAATGAAATCAAAATTTTTGTTGTTTTTTGGAAAATCAAAAATTCATGATACTGTTTCAATTATGAAAAGAATGTTATTTGTATGGATGAATAATTGCCAATTTTTATAGAATCTACCAAAATTAGTGAAAGCTTATTTTAAGTTTTTGTACGGTATTATTATTATGTTATTATAAAATAACTAATAAAAAATTATTGAATTAATCTCCAAGTCCATTGTTTTCCACGGCTGGATATACAATATTACAAGCTATCAACACGATTTTGTGGACTTAGTTGTTAATGGAAACTTGGATTTCATATTAGCGCCTTTAATTGTGTTAACAAAATCTGAGACCAAGATCTTTTGAATTAATGACAAAATTTGAAAACAGTCTAATCTTTAAAATTTGTTCCTGGCTTTTCTTTTGGAAAGGGAATGTTTAGGTGCTCATACCTGATAATCTACTTCCTCGACGGCTTGAGTGCTTAACCAGTTAACTGTGTCGCGCCGTTTATAAAGTGCACACATATCTGTGTGACGAAAATTGAACAATGACGAGTATCATATTTTTAATTCTATATTTTTAATTTTTTTGTTTTATTCCGGCATGGTCTCAAATCATTCTAAACATATTGCAATTTGAGTTACTTTTTTTCATCAAAATTACAAATTAAATAACTAATGGTAACTAATTTTTACGTAAGACGTATATATACACATCATAATAATAAATAAAAAGAATGGCAAGTAAAATTACAAAAGCCATTCATTAGCTATTTGGCAAACATGACGTTATTCCTAAATCTGTTCTACCGTGTTTGCTGCAATAATTGATTACATGTTGATACTGATCATTTGTTAGTTTGTTAGCTAGAAAATATATAAATGTGTGAGCTTTCAGAATTTAAGAAAATTTCACCGTTGAGGCCTTTTAGGAAGCGGTTTTTCACTCTGACGACCTGAATAATACCTTTCCAAAAAGAAGACAAGCCGCAACAGTTATGAAATCTTTTCTTCCATGGAGTCACTTAACATTGTGACCGGATTAAAAGGTTAGTTATAATTTACATGTGCTGTTGTTGACTTTTTTGAAACGAAGTTCCTAATCGCAGGTTTCTACACGAGATCAAGAAATTTTAACAAAAAAATTCTAATACAAAAATGTAATACTTTTCTTAGCTTATTATTCTTTTTTAGGCAATTTTTAATTCTTGTTTTGTTTCGCTAATTGTTGTTTTCAGTTGTTATTAGTTTTTTATTATTCTTAATTGTTGTTTCTTTTTCTTTCGGTCAATTGTTGTCTTCCGTGTTAATTATTGTTAATTCAAAGCAGGTAGCCATAGGATAGGACTTGAGGAACTTTTGTTCCCAAACGATATCCCTAAACATCTCAATTTTTTGAACGTTCTTTTAGCCTCTTTAACCTCTTCTTACTAAGGAGGCTGATGTTATGAATTAAATAAACTGAATATTATAAGATTAAACAGAATTTTATTTCTAATTAAGGATAGACTAATTATTAAATATTATTTTATAATAAAATTATATTAACTTACACTAAATATTGTTGAAAGAGAAGATAACTTCAATTGTAAAAGAAATCAAAGGAACTACCATTTTTACATAAGCTAATAATACAATGCACAAGAAAGTTTGTATTCTCTCTTCAAAAAATACAAAAGTATACCAAAGTAAAATTAGCCTCCTTTGATCCTACTTAACCTCCCACACGGGAAGATATTAATAAATTGTGAACAAGGGTAATTGATTCAATTACAAAAATAATTTGTATAACAATTAATTAATTAATAATAATATCAATTATTAAAATTTTAGTGTCAATTCCATCAAATCTAAAGAGTGCCTAAAAAATCCAGGAAGTGCAGATTAAAATATTTATAAAAGAGCAACCGTAATTCTCTGACTGCACTAAATATCAATTTTTTTTCTAACAATTTTTCTAGTTTTCTTAAACTTTTTAAAAACTTAAATGATATAATTCCTATAACAATTCATCTTTTAAAATTCTTAATTTGTATAAATTAATATAAAAAAAGAAATGAAATAAAAAACAACAATTATGAGAAATTATCAAGAATACAATCATTCATATAAGAATTTAAATATCGATAAGCAATTTCAAAGCCTTTTTGTTAACATTGAATTACATCTTAACATCTCGTACTAAACAGTTAAGCTTAAAACTTGTTCCATTCATGTTAAAGTCAAACCGAATTCCATTCAAATGAAAAATGAGTCCAGAACAAGACAGTTTCATTTCATGGGGTTACGTAATTGACCTCATCTTTAATATATATAAAAAATATAATTTCTATTGGAGAACTTGTTAAAATAATTAATAACAAAATTTTTCTTTTATTTGAAAATTTTCATTTTAAGGTCAAGCAATTTGTTTAATTATATTTGAACCGTATTGTTGAATTTTTTTATTTCTTATTAATCGTTTAATTAATAATAGTATCTTGTTAAATTGTACCGAATTGACTCTGACCACCTAAATGAATGACACTTGTTATCATTATTAATTTACGTTTTTTTGTTTTGTTGTTTTTATAAAACCCTGAAATGTATTTTGTTGCTACTCTAGTTTTAAATAATTATCTAGTTTTTCTTCTTCGGCCATTTTCCACTTTTAAGTTTAAATTTATTATTATTCTTGATTTTGCAGGTATTACATATGCTGGTCGATTTTATTCATTCAAAAGTTCTATAGCCTAACGGTATTAGATTGTATAGTATTTTTTATATTAGTAGTTTTTTTGTTTTGTTTTGTCTTTTCTTGTTTTAATAGAAAATACCGTTAACCTGTTTTACATAATAATCACTATTCAATTATGATAATATTATTTAGCTTGTTGAGAATTTTTGTTAATTTAAACTTTTCTATCAGCTACCGTTGTTGCTCTTGGTGACTTTAATGTACGATAACCGTTTAACTATTAAATAGAATGCATTATTGGTATAGATTTTTATTTATATTTGTTTTTATTCTGATATTAAAGCATTGTTTTGTGTTAGTCACAAACATAGAATTTTATCTATCATCAATTTATGAGTTCCTTTTTTTTCCAGAGGTAAAAAATACTTTTGAAAAAATTATTATTGCTTTATCAGATTGGAATATTATGTTAGTATACTCTTTTAGTTTTAGAATAGAAACAAATTGGAGATATTTTGTTTGTTTTCGTTCGTTTTCTTATTGTCTAATCATGAATAAAGGAAATTTTTAAAAAAACATAAAAATAATTTTACTTATCGCTTTTTAAAATTTCAAACAATTCATATCACCTGTTTTTTTTTTTATTTTTATTACTGATTACGATTTTTTCTTCATTTACGGTACACACCCTATGGACTAAACTAAAGTGTCAACTTGAGTAGATTAATATCAGAGTAACTATAAAAAAGATTGAGTAAAAAAAAAATTGATACGGCTTATATTTGGGTTTTCATGTCTTATTTGTAATCTAAAAAATTTTATTTATACTTAAAATGTTTATGTGGAGCATATAGCAAGTGACTAAAAGTAACAAGATTCATTCTTCCAAAATATTATTATATTTTTGGAATAAGTATATTAAAGTATGTGGGTGTGATTTCTTTGATTTTTTCCATGCATATGTATTGTAATATTTTCAATCTGATATCCTCAACTATATAGCCTTTTAGTATAAATAGCATGTTAATGTCCAATTAAAGTTCTATAGGGATTTAATTTATGGTTATATTGCATTCTAAATGTTAGGTAATAACTTAGAAAAATAGTTGTAATTAATTTTTGGTAAGCCACATATATTTACTGATCCTTCATGTTTTACTGCATCATTTGAAGTTTTATAACTCTAATTCTACAAGCTAAGTAAGTAAAGTGGAAAAGAGTAAATTTTATTTGGTTAACTACTTAAAATATTAAAGGGATATATCTTTCTATTTTGTTTTTAAATTAAAATAATGCTTTAGAAATTTTAAGTATTATAGAAAGAAGAAGATAAGCAGCAAGAAAACTGGCGAATTGCATGTTGTTTTTATTTTTCTCAAATACGTAAAAATTCTTACTTCCTGAAACCAAAAAGGAAAATATCGTTTTATTTTGTCCTTAATAAATTAATCGGATCTATATGACTTTTATTGTATTTAGTAGGGGAGAAGTACATAGTGCATTCACAGTGGCCAAAGATACTAGACAAATGTACTACCATTTTAGAATTTGTATGGGGAATCTCTCAAATAAATTAATCTAAGTCTATTCTGTTTTTCTAGTTCATTACTTAATCTACTTGACAACTCATGACATTACCGAGGGTAAATTTTGAGTAATTTCTCGAACTCTCTCTTTCGGCAATAGTTTAACAGTGAATAATTGTGGAAGTTAGGCTAAGTTTGAATGTGAATATGACGTAAAACATTTTTTATAGTAACAAAGATAAGCAAATTGAAATATGTACTAATAAAAAAGTACTATGGCCCAGTATAAAAACTTATTTTTATATATTGAGAAATGGTAGTACATTTGTCTAGTGCCTTTGGCCACCGTAAACGCACGATAAGTTGAGACAATCGAATATTTTCACACGTTTAGACTCAGGTATCTGATGTTCAAACACTCAAGCATTAGTAGGAAACTTTTCAAAAGAGTGAGAAGTTTTTATTTTCACTCTGTGTATTTGTAACAGAGTGTTGTCAAAAATTTTCCAAAAAAGTGTTTTAGGCTTTAAAAAAGAGGTAAATATAACATATTAACTACAGTTGTACATCTACTTTAATGCTACGTTTAAATTTAGAACTTGCCAAGTCATTGTGATAGGAAATATAATTTATCCAAACATAGTGTTGATGTGCATAGAGGTTGGGATACTTTATTAACCTCACCAGAGTTCGTTGCTAATCTTTAAGGAAAAGAAGCAAAAATTTGGTGTAGTAAAGAAGAAAAAAACGAAAAAGCCTCAAAAAGCGCGCTTAGGCAGAAGAAATGAAGATGTTGCCTTCTGCATGATTTGTATAAAAGACCTGTAGAATAAATGAATAGACAATAATCATTAAAGATTTTGGGGTTTGATTTATTTTGATTTCATTTCGTTAAAAAAATTTTGATTGTATCAATATAAAAGTCAAATTTTCAGTGGGCCAAAAATTTTATGTTTCGAAAATTACCCAAAAATTATTTTTAAACCAAATCAATTTCGGCAATCCACAAACTGTAGGTCTTTACAATACTTTTCCAAATGTATACAGCTTTACTCTTTAACTTCTCAGAGTTGAAAATGGCAACAAAAAAATTACTTTCTCGACATACGTGGTTCTCACCTAACTGGTGGTTTAATTAATATTTTCCTATGCAATTTTTGACAGTAAGCAAATACTATCAGAATATTTTATTGATGAAAAAGAAGAAAAAAAAGAAAACAACCCTAATTATGTTGACTTATATTTAGTCAAAAATCCCTTGCTCTTCTAACAATTGGTAAAAGAGGCAATTTTACCTACTTAAATTTTATTAAGTAGACAATTTACCTGTGATTTACCAAAAGTAACGATATATTGAATAAAAACGAGCTAAATCTGTACTGAGCAAAGTTTAATTGTTAAAATATAAATTTCTAAAATCCAAATAAGTATTTTATTGTTTCCTTAACTAATTTAAAAAAATTAACTATTAGAAAAATTGTAATTGTTATATACCAGATAACTTTTTCTTTTATTTTAATTTAATAATCATTTTAAATGGATTCCATAAAACATAAATAGTTGAGAGCATTTCATTATTTTTTGTGAAAACCCAGAAAATAAGTACTTTTTTCTTAGATTTAATAAAAATATTGACATTCGATAATACATACATACATTCGATAATAATACATAGAAGTTTGCATTAAAGTTTTCAACTGTTTTTAACTGCCCCTGAATAGCACTGGTAAAATAAACCCGAAAAACTTAATCTCAGTTTTCAGCAAAACGGATGCAATAGCCTTTTTTTTCGTTTTTATTTTCCTATTTTAATATCGTATAGAATTTTCGTTATTATCCCGATATATATGTAAATCTGTGTAAAAGCTAAATCCTTTTCTAATGATTTTTATAATACATACATATGTGGTGGAAAATATTTTATGTATATATTTCAAATATTTAGCCTCATTTCATTTTTCATTTTCAAAAAGCAAACTCCTGGTTAGTTCATTATTTTATTTGAAATTAAATTCTTTAAGTTTACCATAAATAACTATAAGAGCTAATGATTAGCGTACATTACAAATTATTTTGCGGTTTTAGTTTAACGTTCAAAACAATTTAAGCTCTAGTAGACCATCAAATTTTAACCACATATATGTTATATGAAATATATATATGAAATATATGAAATAATACATATATGAAATAGTTTCGTGTTTCATTTAATATGTATATAACATTACTGTTTAAATGTTGTCATTTCATTGCCAGATTTTTAGTTAGAAAAAATACAAAATCTAAATGACAACAAAACGTTTTTTGCAAATAGTAAAGGTGAAAAGTAGATAGACAAAAAATACCAAAAATGGGGTTCTAATTTTTTATTTTTGTTTTGAAGTAACAACGTTTTTATTTTTGATCTCACGCATCAGATCGCTTGTAGCTTTAAAACTAATTTAACAATTAGGGTAAAAAAATGTTAATTTTAAGCCTAAGATATTTTTTTACAAATGAAAACAAAAAAATTATTTCCAGTTTTAGTAAAATAAACTTTTTAAAGGTAACACAACAAAAATGTATTTAATTAAAATTTAGCAATGTCAAATACATTATAAACTTTTTAAATTATATTAAAAACTAGCAACTGACCCAGCAAACGTTGTTTTGCTAAACTTACTGTCAGTGTGTGAGGCAGTGGTATATATGGGTGAAAGAGGCATAAAGTGCTGGGAACGATGATGGATTATAAAAAATATAGTCCAAGTTCATACTTTAGGCCGTCTGTCAAGGCGTTTTTGCTGTTTTTTCACACTTTTTTCACACTTGTCTGGCTGAACTTTTGGCGCACGGAAAGTCAAATAATTTATATTTAAACTAACTTAAGAATAAGTTCTAAGATTGGTTATAAAAAATAAATATAATTATTAAAATTTACTTGAAATTAATCTTGTTATGAGCTTCTTTTTTTTAGTAGTTCTTCTTCTTTCTTCTTAGTCTGAAAATTCTTTTTTTATTTCTTCAAAATTAATTCAACTGTTAAATTATATTGCAAGCAAAAGATAATCTGAAAAGCGGTAAATGTAATTTATATAATTTTTTTATTTAATTAATTTTGACATTCAACTTTCTAAAAAACAAAAATATTATGCCAAAAAAAAAAAATAATCGAAGTAATACTCACCTGTCAAATTGAGATAAAAAGAAGTTAAGTTATGTGTTAAACACTATATTTTAATTAAATTAAGGAAAAGTAATTAAAGTTTTTAATATCTATTTCGTGGTAAATTTACATTAAAATCTGTGCAGTAGTTTTGATGTCCATTGCCTTCAAACACAAAACGTTCGAGTTTTATATATATAGATAATATTTCAAAATAATCAAATAATCTCTAGTACTAAATTTAGGTACTTATCATAAAAAATAAATCATAAAACATAAATTGTTATGCAAAGTTTAATTGAAAAATAAAACTAATACAATGAACCCTTTCTTATAGCACAATTTTATCGAAAAGAAAAAGTGGGCCTCGTAAAGCAATGTCAATATACAGTAGCATTAATTTGAACTAGCTAACAACCCCATTGGCTGACATGTAATGAAATTAATGTGTTTAGTATGACTATAAGGGTATAATTTACTCTTGGTTCATAGGTTAAACATTTGATAACATGAAAAATAGCAGTTAATTAGGAAATTTAAAGGCAAATATCAAATGTATATGCTAACACGATATTGATTTCATGCGCACATATTATCGGATAACCTTATTTCCTATATTGATGAGTTGATGTTGATGATGAGTTTTGCTTTGTTTTTGCTACAATATATATTTTACTCTGTGTTAGTTTCATTAAAGCTTTTATTATACCTGATGTTTTGGTGTGCGCCAGGCTTTAAAAACAAACTGTCTTCAAAGCCGATGTATCACCTTCGTACTATATACGCATTGTATGAAAATTTTAAAAGAATTCAATTCAGAATTTTTCTTACTTTCTTGCTTTTTGTTCTGTAGATACTTTTGATTGATATTTGAAGTATTTACTGATAAGATATTTGCTCCAAATTTTGCAAACATAAAGTGGTTTTATAGTTGTGTAATCTGGTTGGAAAGATTTTGTCAAAAAATTAACACTTTTCCAGTTCTGGCCACAAATATAGGGAAATCTTTCGACTATGTTTTCACCTTCTTAGGGTGATCTATTAAATTTTCAACTAGGAAATCGTATACTTCTTTGATGACCATTATTTTTATTTAAAAAAATATTCCCAAAAAATTAACTCGTATTTTTCGTAGTACAACATTGTATATTAATTTTTTAAAAAGTATTAATAATCCTTTTGCTTCCATTTAACGGTATTAAATATTATTTTTCTCCTTTTAGCTCAATAAAATTTAATGATCATAGATAAAAGTTTATTTTGTGTTATTTTTTTTTCTTAAATATTTTTACCAAAATGTTATACATATTTACTTAGTAACATTAAGATTTAAGATAAAATTCAATTAATAAATATAAGCGATTCCCTTTATTGTTTTTTAAAATTCGCTAAAATGCTATAAAGTCTAAAAGTAAAGTATTTTTAATAATTATTATTAGTTATCTTGAACATATTTCGTTACTTAAATTTTTGTTTCGTTAACTTTCACCGTTATCATCACTATCGAAAATTTCCCAAAGTTATTACAATTTCCTTTATTTATTTTTCGGCTCAATATGTTAAAAATTGAATACAAAATGCAGAGATATATCAGCGAAGATGTCAATTGCTTCACTGTCAGTCACAAGTCAGTCATGCCTCCATTTCACAGAGCGTAAATTTTGGCAGGTTCACTGGTTGCCGCCTACCACGTGATGCATGCACGCAACGACAACGTATTGCTGAAAATAATTGTCTCAAAGCATATATTATAATTTAGTTTTAATATATTAATTATTTTTTTACATGAGGCCTAGCACAAAATTTTTAATAGTATCTGAGGAATGCTAACACGAAATTCTATTACAAAAATTTAACACAAAATTCTAATGCAAAAATGTAATAGTTTCTTGCTATTATTAATTGTTGTTTTTTTTTGGTAGATTGTGGTTTTTTTCGTTTATAAAATTTTTTTTTTTGATAGTTTGTTTTTCATTTGATTAATTATGATTTTTAGGGTTAATTATTATTTTAAGTTGTTAATCCAAAGCAGGTTGCTATTGAGTACGACTTAAGGAACTTCGTTTACACTGAATGTCCCTAAATATCTCATTTACTTTTTTTATTCCACATAATTGACTCAAAAACTATGAAAATTACCGAAATTTATTTTATATCTCTTGCTTGTCTGTTAGGAACCACAAGATTCTTTAAGATTACATATTTAATGCAGATACTATTACAAAACAAAAGAAGGGAAATATCTCATTGAACCTAATAAACATATTTGAATATTTTTTAATAGTTGACAAATGTTTGTTTAATAGTATGAATAGTATTATAAAAATACGCATAGCTCTTGAGTTTCTAAGGTTGTTTAGGTATTGAGTGAAAAGCTTTTTTTAAATTCCCAGACAATACTTAGATTTTTCGTTCATAACTGACTACACTACGTAGAATAAAATTTATATGCTTCTATTTACGTTAAACTGCTTTCCATTTTAAGGATATCTTAGCGGATAGATATAAATCAATTAATTGGAAGACATATTTCAAATAAAATTTATGTTCCTATTTAGATTTTTGTTCCTTAAAAAGTAATTTTAAAGAATTCGAGTAATCACTTTTTGATGCCTAAACTTTAATTTTAAAAATTCCAATGGGTTGAATTGTTTTTTAGAAAAATGTGTATCGTAAAAAGCCTCTTTTTTTTAATCCAATTCAGAGAAGAAAAGAAAACACTTTATTACGAAATTTTTTCAAGAGATATGGTGTAAGTAATTATTTTGAAAAGTCTATAGTGTTGTTGAATGACTTGTTAACAACATTTTATAAAATTTTTGTACAAGAATATCAAGTAATAAACCAGCGGTAAAGCATTTCCCAATTTGTCTTTAAAAAAACCAATTTACGGTGATCACCATACCTCAGCCTAAAATTATTTGAAATCTCAAAACCAAATTCATATAATTAAAGCTTAGGATTTACCTTTCCCAAACGTTTTTCTTATTTTTAAATTTTTTGTGTTCATTTGAAGTTAAAATAATGTTTTTCGAACAAAAGAATCCGCTATTTTTTCATTTTATAACCTCCCTAGTCGAAATGTTTGATGATGATTTATACACTTCATCCTGTTACTTTATACTACAAATCAGTATAATCTTTTACATATAATCTTATGCCAAAAGTTCGTACTGAATTGATACTGAAAGTCACGATTTAACACTACTAGTATCAAATCAGTATTAAAGTTACAACTTTTTCAGTACATTCAGTATAAAGTCATCATCAAACATTTCGACTAGGGCTCTTAAACGCTGCGAAAACAAAAAAACAACATTGTTCAGAGGAAGAATGTTATATGTACATGGAAACTATTTCTAAAATTTCAACTAAATTGGTATAATAACTTTTTAATACCGATGATTACAGACCTTTAAAACGTCGTTTCGAAAAAACGACGAAACTCTGAAAAGAGTACAAAACTTGGATAGATTCCCGTGTCAATAAATACGAGAGTTTTGTCCAGATTAACTTGAATTTTTCATAATAACATTTTTAAAATATTTTTCAATACGAAAAACGAAAATGCAAATTTTAAAAGGCGTTGTATCTTACTCCCCTTAAAGTTTTTGTTTCAAGATTTTTATGAATGTTATTTTTAAATAGCATAATTAACGTATTCGTTCAGGTACTTAAATAGTTTTAGTATTTAGAAGCAACTATTTTAAACAATTAATTGTTGAATTATATAAAAGTCAGGTCAGGTAATTATTTTTTAAAACTAACATTGAATCGTGTAATAATAATTTTTCGTAATGTTTTCTCTTTTCATTACCGGCCGTGCTTATTTTATATTTTTTTATGATATTAAGTAAAAAAATAAACAAAACAATAATATCAAAATTAATTTTTTGATGAATTTTTAAGAACTCATTTTTCAAAAATCAAGCAATTAATTAATCTGTCATTACGAGAAAATCCAGTATAATCCAGTATACTGGATTGTAGGACATCATTCCCCGCTTAACTTGTATAACAAAAGACTGGTTTATGAATCAATCATCAAACCCATTTGGATGTATGGAATACAGGTATGGGGCTGTACGAAACAGTCCAATCGAAACATAATACAAAGATGTCAAAATAAATTTCTGCGTTTGATAACGAAAGCTTATCGTTATGTTACCAACTATGAGATTCACAAGGACTTGAAAATCAAATGGGTTAACGAAGTAGTTAAAGAATACGCTGGAAAACATGAAAAACGTTTACTTAAGCATACTAATGTGGAAGCAATTAAGCTTCTGGACACTACACACGAGACCAGAAGGCTCAAAAGGACAAAACCACACGAATTAATAACAGAATAACCTAATAAAATAACAGTTAAGGAGCTGTACATTGGTACAGTCATCCTGCACAAGTCCTGCTTATATAAGCACAACTCATCAATAGTAATAAATTAATATATATTACGATTGTACTAGCCATATCCCAATGAGAATGTTTTTTAAAAAAAAAAAAAAAAAAATTACGAGAAAATATTTCACGAGTTTATTCAATATTTTTCTTTTTTTTTATCAAAGCTGCCTTTGTAATAATTTAATCAAAAAGTAATAAATCACTTATCCACCACACTACCAAAAGCTTTTCTTCCAGGATATAATGCAAAGTCATGCACATTTTCTTCTTATTTTTAGTGTAATATATAAAATATTAGTCTGAAAGTGAAGCTAAAAAATTTAAACAAAAACAAAAAAACTTTACTGCTACGCGGAAAACGAATAGTGCCCGAGTAATAATAACTTAAATTAGACTAAAGTCGTTTTTGATTCTTTTTTAATCAGACAAAAAAAATTGACATGTAAGAGATCCAAATTTAATTCTTTTTAATCTGGTAATTCTTTCAGGTTCCTTATCCTAAATAGGATATTATGTTTAGCGAATTAGTTTAGAGAGAATCTCGTTAAAGGAATTTGACTCGTAAACTATGTAATTAGGGAAGCTCTTAACAATATTTTAATATAACGAAATTTTAGCTAATTAGGTTTTTTAAGCTCTAACAAAAACAAAAATATACAATAAGAATTTCAGCTTTAAAATCGATAAAATTCTAGGAATATAAATTTCATTAAATTCTACCAAAATGAAAACCGATTATATTCAACAATAGCACAAATGAAGCTAATTAGAATCTTTTGATAAATTGTCACGTTCTCTTAAAATTATTGAATAAAGAGAAAATAATTATGATTAAAAATATATTCGTGCTAGCAAAAGTATGTAAATAAATTTATTTTATCCCATAAAAAATCCAAACAATATCAATTATTTTTCTAAAAAATCTCTACATAAAAAATCTCATAAAATTTTTAATTGCTTGATTTGGTACTCTCAGAAATTTTAAGGCGTTCGTTTTTTTCTAATAACTAAACAACACTACATAAGCATATATGTGTTTGTTTGTTTTTTTTTTTGTCAAAGTCATAATTTATCGGTGACATTGTCTTATTACTTGAATAACATAACAAAATTTTTATATATTATATTATTATCTTTTCAGGTCAATGGCGAAGAAAATTGGCATTATGAGGAAATAACATTAGAACGAGGCAATTCTGGACTTGGTTTTTCAATAGCTGGAGGAACAGATAATCCACACATAAAAACAGATACATCAATTTATATAACAAAATTAATACCAGGCGGTGCAGCATCAGCTGATGGACGTCTTAATGTTAATGATATAATTGTTTCTGTTAATGATATATCTGTTGTTGATGTACCACATGCAAGTGCTGTTGAAGCACTTAAAAAAGCCGGAAATGTTGTTAAACTTAATATTAAAAGGAAACGCTCAGCGATTGGACCAAAAATAATTGAAATTGATTTAGTTAAAGGTTCAAAAGGTTTAGGCTTTTCAATAGCTGGAGGTATAGGTAATCAGCATATACCAGGTGATAATGGTATTTATGTAACAAAAATTATGGATGGTGGTGCCGCTAATGTTGATGGACGTCTTAGTATAGGAGATAAGCTTATCGCAGTACGAAATAACTCGGTAAATAAATATTATTATCTTTTATTTAGTTGTTTTTGTATATATATATATATATATCTTTTTATTTATACTTCTTCTTTAATTTATATTTTTAGAACGAAAAAAATCTCGAAAATGTTACACATGAACAAGCAGTTGCCACATTAAAATCAATAACAGACAAAGTAACATTAATTGTTGGTAAATCACAACATATAATCAATTCAACATTGGGCCATGTTAATTCACATTCAACTGGAGCTGTTAATAATATTGGACTAAATGTTGTTGATTTTGGTAGATCGCCATCACCAGTGCCAATAAATGCAATTTCTAGGTCTCATTCACCACTACCTCGTAAGATAAATTTTTATTTTTAACAAAAATATTTATTATTTTTTATATTTTTTCTAGAATCATCTTCAAGATACGCTTCATCAAATGTTCTTGCTACAGTTCCACCGGGAACACCAAGAGCTGTTAGCACTGAAGATATAACAAGGTTTGATAATCGTTATAAAATTTTGATTTATTTTTAATTTTAAGATTTATTTATTGATTTAATTGCTTAAAAAAGCAATTATTATTAAAAATCTTTATATTTAAGCGTTTATTAATAAAAAAATCTACTATAGTTGGCCTAATAGAAAGAAGGTAGTCTCGGGTGACGCTCAAAGATTTTAGGGTTTTTGTTTTAGTGTTTTTTGTTTTGTGGTAATTAAATAAAATGCATTAATTTAAATGTTTTCTTTTATCTTATTATTAATATCATAAGTTATACAAACTAACAAAAAATTTGTTAGTTATATTCTATAATATTTTATACATTTTTTTGCGGTCAAAAACGAACAGAGAAGTAACAGGATGGTCGATATGATGGATTAAAATGAAAAAATAGTTATGTTTTAGTTTTCTAGGCCCTCTTTTTTAAACACTTTCAAATTCGTTGATATTTTATAGTTACTAAGAAAATAGCTGGTAGAACCCGATAATACTCTAATTCGGTCAAATGAAAATCGGTAAAAAAAGGAAATAGTTTATGTTAAAATTAAATAATTCTACTTCACATGACAACTATTGGGGTTTGCAATAGTACTTTAAAATTTTAGCCAAATCTTTCAAGTGAATTTCTTTAAAGATTTTTAGGCGTTTGAAAAAAGATTATTTAAAGTTTTATAGTCAGAATTTCCTTAAAAAATTATGAAGTAGAATTTTTTACACTAAAAGTTAAATTTTTATTTGTTCTTTTGGTACCTTGTTAATCTATACACTATAAGTGCAATTGAAAAATTAAATTAAAATTTAGGAAATTCACAATAATTAAAACGACAAAGAGCAATAAAAATTTTGCATATTAAATTCATCCATTTTCAAATTTAAAATTCATCTTTTTGGAAATAGAATTAATCCACAGTAACAATTTTTCAATTTTTTGTATATTTATTCAATTTAGAGCACATAGGCTTATTTATGAGTATAAAAAACTTGAAAATTAATAATTTGTCAAATAAATTTAACAGCTTTGTCAAAAAGCATTGTTTTGAGATCGATTTTGAGCTAATTATATTAGTACTAATTTGGAATCATTAGGACCTTCATATATGTCATATAATTTCCGCATATGGAAGAAGTTAATCTGCAAAACATGTATTCGATGATCGCCTTGCATAGATATCTAACTTTATGTTCTCTGACTTAGTAAATACTTTAAAATTTCGTATGAAATATTTACAATATATCTTTAATAAATGCCACTAGTGAAAAATGTAAAAAAATCGATTTTTTTAACGTCGTCATATGAAAATACGCCTTTCAGTTTATGTTTAGATAATTAGGGATTGAGTTTTTGAAATATCGATTAAGGTTTTTATCTAAAAACAAGACTATCGAAAATTCAAAATAAATTTTTTGATTAAAATCTTTTTGTCATTAATATTAGTGAATTACCAAAAAACACTACTACTATAGAAATAGTTCGACTAACTAAAAATTTAAAAGGAAAATATCATAAGTGTTCCACGTCGCTTTTATTGAGACTGCTGTTGTATGTTTGTAATGCATTAAAAAATAAAAAATACATATTTTCATTTATATCGGCAGACATTTACTTTAAGGGGGTGAAAAATACTCTCAAAACACTAATTTTCTTCCCTAACTTGAGCTCAATAAAGCAAAAGACGCTTATTTGTTTTAAAAATTAAAAGGTGTATGTTTTATTAATTTATAAGGGTTGCATTCCTTAGTTTTCATAGGGGAAACTAATATTTTTTTCTGGTTACTTTGCGTAATTAGGTTTTTGAAATGTTGATAGTTTCAATTAATTATTAATTTTAATGAATTCAATTAAAACTAAAATCGATGCTTTTTTGTAGATTTTCACGTAAATATTTGTTAGGGAGTAAACTATCCCTTATTCAAATAAACGAAAAATTGCAATTTATATAAGGGCAATTATATTTATATCTCATATTACTCATTTCATGTAAATAATAGATATTAAACTTAATCACTTAAGTTACCTTTTAAAAATACCCTCATATCAAGTATTTCATTTACTTTATCTATGATATTGTCATATCTGAAAAATATTATTCTAGCTTTTAATGTATGTTTGTTTTTGATTTTTCAAAATTTTCTGCACGCATTGCTGAATTGAAGGTTTCAGTAATATTATAATAATTCATTTTATTTGGTGTAAAATATCGTTATGCTTCAAAAATTTTTTTGAAGACTAGAATAATAAAAGATGAATAGATTTCCAAAGCACCAAAGCTACTTACATGAAATTTATAAAATATTATTATTAGATTAGTTTAAGTATTAAAGTAAATATGTAAGGAAAGTCAAATTTTCTCAGGTATTTGTCTCTTTAGTTTTTTTGTTTTGGTAGTGGAAAAACTTATAATATACACGAAGAAATTCGTAATTTTGTCATTCTTTACTTTAACCCGCTAAATAAGCCATACTCAAGTTTTTTTCCGGGCTACATACATATAGCTTACTTTTATACACGGGCCGCAGTTTGATAATTAAAAACTGATATGTATGAATTTATTTATTAAACCAACAATTTATTTATTAATTATTTTTAATCTCGTGAATACGAGGCTTTACAAGACACTTGTTATAACATTGTATAGTCACGAATATTTTTATTTTAGCCTTAGTTGAGCCTCATTGCGAGACAACGACCTATTTTGCCTACCAACTGAACAAAATAGATCAGGCTACTCATAAGTATTTAGCGGGCCGCAGGTTGAGTATCGCTGCGCTAAATGGTATATAAACCAAAAAACAAGGCATCGTTGGAGGATTGTACTTTTTTTTTTCTAATTTTACATATACCAATAAGGTGTTCAGCAGTAAATCATATGGAGCTAAATTCAGCAGATTAAAATTAGTAAAATATTTTTTGTAGTGCTATGGTCTCCTGAAACTAAACTTTACGTTTTGTCCGCGTAAGCCACCGCTGTCTGAAAGCGTAAAATATAATATATAATTAAAAAATCGTATTTATACAGCAGTATCGAGAAAATTTCAATCTGTTAGTTGTGTGCTTTGTATTTCTATACCGCTCTACCAATGCTTCACCGCTTACACCGTCGCGTGTAATTAGAAGGGGTTTTTCATCCGACTCCGCACGGCGAGATTATACCATTTCTACCCAGACGTTAATACAGCATATTTTAACACACGTAAAGAATTTTTTTATGAAGAATCATGTATTCAAATACAACCTTTAAATGCTTGTATGTATAAGGGAGAATTCACACATTGTAAATTTACGGATTGTAAAATATAATAAAATTTAAGTCTTATAATATTTCGCTTTTATTGAAAACATTTAAAAAAAATTTAAGTTTTTATTTTATTTTTATATTTTTTAATTATAGCTAAAACATTTTTAAAACTATTTTTTCACAATTAGGCAATTCAATGTTTAGTTTTATGGCAATTATTTTGACATTTTCATCATATGTTTTAATACAGTGTATTAGACGCCATTTTAGAAAGGATATCAGCAATGTTAAAGCTTAACCTTAAACTTAAATTCAAAAATTGATTTAAACTTTTTCTTTAAATTTGTAAAATGTTGGATGGATAATTAAGCAAAAATATATTGAGCACAGACAAAAATATAAAATATAACAGCTTAAGGGGTTATTTTTTTTATTTCGTATTTAAGGGGTTATTTAAGTACAGACACAGAAAATTTCAACTTAATGCGACAAATTATTCTAGAAGTTACACACATCTTTGTAAAGACGTGTCAGAGCGATTGAAAGATGCTTTTGAAACTTTAAACACATTCTTCTCAAAACTGTGTTTTCAAAGTCGGTGATGAAGATTTCTCGAAAACAACAGAATCGATCAGCCTCAAATTTTAACACAAGCTTCTTAAGTATATTTTTTAGGATCTGATTGTAGATTTTTTCTGAACAATATTTTTTTTTTTTTTTTTTCAAAGTAAAATTTTTTTTTTTTGAGAAGCCGCCATTTTGTCGAAAAAGTTTATTTTCCTTATTCCTACGATCAGGTCCTAGATTATATATATTACTTTAACGAAATTTGTTTGGCTTTTTAAATTTAGATGATCCATTGCAGAGATATCGTGGTCACCGCAAAACGTCTTTTTTCAATGCAGCTCCAGAAGATTAGCTATAGCAACTTTCAATATTATTATTTTTACATATAAAAAATGTTAAAATACAGTTAAGACTTACTATAATATGTGGATTAGTTTTTACATTATTAAATCTAAAGGTCTTCTCATGAAAAATTCTCGAAAAACCCCAATTTTCCAAGTGTATATAACCCCTTAAATATTTTTTTAATCTATGAAAAACTCATTTTTCATGTTTATATCTTGTTAAATAAATTTTTTTGAAATAAATCCTTACCAGTTGTTTC
This sequence comes from Acrocera orbiculus, assembly GCA_947359355.1. Classification (NCBI taxonomy): domain Eukaryota; kingdom Metazoa; phylum Arthropoda; class Insecta; order Diptera; family Acroceridae; genus Acrocera; species Acrocera orbiculus. Next base: position 9,911,594 of record OX375757.1, read on the forward strand.
AACGAATGCGAAATTTTTCATATTTACTTTTAATTTTGAAACAAAAATTAAGGAAGACTGCACATTACGATGGTAACTTCATTTAATTAAGTTTAAATTTTTAGAAGAAATGTAAAACTTTACTTGTTTTAGCAAATTGCTTAATTACATGGTCTGTTTATGATTTCTACACTTCTGAGTTGTATAAAAATTTCTGATAGCCGCCAGTGTTTTATGACACACCCGGTAGTCTAATTTGTTCCCATAATATAAACTTATTTTCCTGACTTGCTACAACTTCTTAAAATGATAAAGATATTTAAATTTTGTAAAAATTTTTTATATTACTTAAAACCTTTGGTTTCCTTAGTATTTTATTATATTTATTTGAGTGCTGTAAAAATTTATTGTAGAGTTTTGTGTTAGCCAACTATAAATATAGTTTTAATTATCTCTCGTCTTAGTTGTTTTTTTTTTTTTATTTATGTAAAAAATATTATAAATCTTATTATATATCCTAGGCAAAATGTTTTTTTTTAAATATGTTAGTCGCACATGTAGTGCAACTCAATATAATTGAGTTGCTTTATGACAGGTTCTCACAATTTCGGTTTGTATTTGTAGATATATATTTAACACAAAACAAAATATAAAATATAACATTAAAAATTGTAACATTTAAAGATTTTTTCCGTGTTTTTCTGAATTCCAACAAAACAAATTAATTCAGTGAATAAAAATTTATATTAAAGATTTTTTTTCGACGATACGGGTAGTGTTAATTTATTTAGTTAATTATTAAACTATAACACAATATTCGTACTATGTGTATACCATTAAATTTTCTTAAATAAACCGTTGGCAGTTAATTTACAAAGGAAGTTCGTAAAAAAATAACTTTATGGGGAACGTTATCATTGAATCCTCTGAAACTAAAAAATCAAAATTAGTTTATTTGAGCAAATTTGTCTTGAGAAAATTTCATGGAGTTTTTTTTTTGATTTTGGATAGCTCTCGGGATTCAAAAATACGATTTTCCTTCAAAAAAATCCATGAATTTTTTATTGTGTACGAAAAAATATTTAATTAAAAGGAAAAAAATTCTCTATCGAGTCACCTGGCATTTCATATCTAGAACCAGTGTATATAATTTTGAAAGAATCACGTTTTAGACTTTGAGTTACAGTGTGTACTGACAAATTTAGATAAAAGTTTTTGCCTGGAAGTGTGGAATGGAAGCAACTTTTGATCGTTCGACTTATTGATGCCATACATTTTGTGTGGCAAGTGTCGATCAATCCCATACAAATGGGAAATTTCGTTAGAAACTTGAAATTGTGCAATGTGCCCACAGGCTTAAAGCTTCACACAGTGGAAAATCTAAGATGATTGTATTTTGCTTACACATGTTTTTATTTTTTTGATAGTAAAAAACAGATTCGTACACAAATTTGCTTTCAAACCGCCAATACATATGCACCGAAAAAGGGGTTTCAGTTTTTCCTTTTCGTAGGCCAGTCCACATGTTTGCTTTATCATATGATTCAATCATGCAATCAAGAGTAATATGTTGAAGTTTTATATGTGTAGGTATATAATTAAAAGACTTCAAATTTAAAAGTGATGTATAAGCATGAATCAGTATTTCTAAAAATAAAGGAATAAACATTCTATTAGTCTGCGATTTAATTTCCAATAGTAAATACCCCGTCCAAACAGTTTGAACAGCAATATATCAAACTATTTTACTAATTTCCTTAAGCTTTTGAAGTAATATAAATCGCAGACACCAGATATACTTGCGTAGAATGCAGCTACGAAAACTACTTAAGGTAGAACTAAAAACAAAAAGCCCGGCTCATTGTTATCATTTTCGTCTTAATATACCTCCTATAAGCGCTACTCGCGATTATTTATTACTTTTAGTCTACTTGACCTAACATGGGTCTTGCTAAAAGTTGTAAAGGAATTGTTTAAGTGCTTATGCTCACCGATTTGACTATTCTATATATGTATATATGAAAAATTAGATTATGATCTAAATGAAAGGAATAAAAAAACGAAAGACTTATCGTTAACTTTTTCTGTTATCTTGAAATTTAAATTCTCCTATATAAAAAAAATAATTTAAAATATTTTATTCGAAAAGAAATTGGATCTACAAAAATATTTTCACTGATTTTTCATTGAAATTTCTTATTGACAATTCAATAATTTATTGGAATTTTGTAATACAGAAAAGAAAAAGGTAAAAAAACTTTCAATGCATGGCTTAAAATATTAATTTCAATTAATACAAGGTGATATATTCTTTCCTAATGACATAATCCAGTCATACATCAAGTACGATGGTTCACTGGCTATGCCATTTGTCGTGGGTTATTAGTATTCGGAACACAGTTGCGTTTATAAAGCGTAAAACTTTTTAAGTTCTTTAAATAGAATTTTATTTAAAACAAAAATTAACGAAATAATTATATGTGATTAATTTATTATTGATAATTTTTTTAAATTAACTAAACGAAAAAAATTTCTAATTCTAGAGAACCAAGAACTATAACAATTGAAAAAGGAACACAAGGATTAGGCTTTAATATTGTAGGTGGTGAAGACGGTCAAGGAATTTTTGTATCATTTATAATGGCTGGTGGTCCAGCTGATGTTGGTGGTGAATTGAAACGTGGTGATCAACTTGTTAGTGTTAATAATAACAGTTTAAGGAATGCTACACATGAAGAGGCTGCACAAGCTTTAAAGGTATGTGCTTTATTAATTTATAAATTAAGATTATAGTTTGATTTATATTTTAAGGAATATGAATATACCACAGTTTATCTGATTAATTATAATTTTTTTTAATTGAGTATTTGAAAATTAATGATGAAAATGCAATTGTAATGTGTGTAAGGTGGTGTTAGTTATTCAAAAATACACAATTTGAGATAGTTTGTGATAACTTTAAAATATTTTTAACTAGATTAAAGTTTAGTGATATCTAAATTTTGGTTATTTTTTCAATTTATTACCTGTGTTATTTTTGGTAATTTAAATTTAATTTTCGTTATCATAACAGTTTGTTTACTGGTTTGATAGTGTTACTTTTTCTTATTGATTTATCTAAACTTCTCAAAATTAAATTAAATTTTTTGCTTAGATACCTCAACTTTTAAATGGATGTGTCTGACTACTACTAAACTTTCTTTCATCCAAGGATCTGTTTATCATTTTGATATTTCGAATGTATATATAAAATTTTCATTGTTTTAAAGTAAAAGTTATATTAAAATTGTGTACATTTTGGATACATGTATACATGTGTATTCCTAGTTGGATATTCAATATCATAAATATCTTCTGTCCTACATTTTAATAATGTAAATATCCTTCTCCTTTACTTTTGCAAGAACTTCATTTATGTTTGATGGAAGAGTATGTGTAGGATCAAATGTTAAAATCCTTTTACAAATGTAGCTTTCATGAGAAAAATGTTGAACATTTCGATTTGCATTCCTTGTAAACTTCATTGGAAAATCGATTATTATCGAAAAAATTCTTGCCCTTACAAAGAGAAACATGATTTTCTTTGGGTATATAACCTACATCATTTTCAAGAAGTAACGTTCACCATTGAATTTAGTTTTCCTATCTCGTTCCAAACTGCCTCTGCACTTCTTTCTTTAAATATTTATCATATTACGCTAAGAAACTAGGAAGATGTAAGTTTTTTAAAGTCTACTGAAAAAATTGTTAGTAACGATTATAAGTTTTTTAAATGAATATCATCCTTTGGTAGTATTTTTTTTATAAAAACACATTTATCAGATCTGAAAGTTTTTAATTTTGCTTTGTCGTAATCAATATCTCCTTCAATATTTGGTTTTTTAGGCAGGCTATTTTAATTATTAATTGTTCTTAATTTTTGCCAAAAATTTGCAATATGTCCTATGATTCTTTTTAATTCTATCTTTTCTTTAAATCTATTGGAATCAATAGATTCTCTTTAACTCTTTTCCTTAATAAATGCAATCGAAATTATTATGAAATTGAATATACAAAAGGACTAGAGTATAAACTAAGTCTTCTCATATGTTTGCTATCGAATGTGTGTAATTCTGTATTTTCTATTTTTAAATAAAAAGATATTTTGCAAAATTTTGAGATATCTTATTGAAAACATTCTATTAAAATAAAGGCAATATACGTATCTTTCGATGTTTAGACATTTTGTTTTGCAATAGAATTCATTGAATTAAATTATTGTAAATAAAAATAAAAAGAATTAAAATCAAATGATTTATTACCAAACATTAACAGATATTTTTACAAAGTTCCAATCAAAGGCGTGTTCGTTTATTCCGAAGTTCTAAATCCCAAAAGTTTCTTTGTTGTGCTCAAAATATGAATGGTTTAAAGTAATAATCGTCTCCCCAAGTACCTGAGTCTAGTAAATTATTGAAAATAATCAAATTCATTAATTTATACTATATTTTTGCTTAGTTGATTTTTAAAACCCAACCCTAAAATTATGTGATTTTGAATTAAAAATAAGCCAAAGTTGTTATAAACATTTATTACTCTAGAAATTATTAAAAAAATGGCTTTTTTACTAAATTAAAGTGCAAAGATTTGAGTTGAAAATACGAGCATATCTTTTTCTTATCAGATATTGGTAACCTAAAACTCTTGAAATATGCTTTCATTAATAGAAAAAGTAAATAAAATTTTGTAATTAGAATAAAATAATTAGAATAGAATAATTTCTGCTATCTGAAAATCTATTTTACTTCATTGTAAATTACTCCCTGTGGCCACACATTACCCTCCTTTACCGATGGTAGCTGATAAAAATAAAGATATCTTATTACCAGGAATTCAATACAATCAAAAAAGGTGGGTGCGTATCTCATCAGGCCTCCTGACAGAATCTACACTTCTCTGCTGTCTACAATACTTTTAACTTTATATTACTTCTTTTTAAGTATTTTGTATGAGAAATTTACTACGGATAAATGATTAAAATTACTAAGTAATGCTTTTTTGAAACCAATAATATGGCTATGAACTTAAATCTTTCTTGAATAACAATTATAATAACGATCTTAAGAGCCATAGTTCAAAATAAAAACCCCTGCAGCCATCACCTTATTAGCTTATTATTTATTGTTCATAAATGAAGGAAAATTTTTCAAATTGCTTAGAATACATCATAAAATCAAATTTGATTTATTGTTTTTAAATTTATTTTTTGTTGTTGAATATTCAATAACCTTTATGAGTAATATACGTAATGACGGTGCGTTTGGGATAATAACTATAAACTTAGTCTGATACTTAAAACGTTTTCACCCATCTGATTACTCATATAACTCAATCAATTACCCATATGAAATTTACTTACTTCAAATATTGTGATGAAACTGTTCAAGCATAACAATGGCTTTAAAGTTATCTAACTAATGTGCTAATTAATTTACCTTAACATTATTGATTTTCTAGTTTTATGCACGTTTTTTTCGCATATATGGTTTTCTTTGTGTATACTCCTACACTGACTAGTCTGGTACTTAAAAACACGAGATTACTTTAATTTAATTGGATTAAGCCGATGCGATTATAGCTCTGATAATGAATGACTTGAACTCGATTTTTTCGTAAATGCAATGTCTCAAATAGGCTCGAACACTTTGGCAGCAGATGTATGGTATAAATTAAATATGAAAAGCCGATTAAAATGTAGTTTAATATAAGTAATCAATTTCAAAATGATGTGTGTTATTTGAGAGCCGTTTGGTATTATTATTTGAAATCCCTTTTGGTTTGAAAACCTAATTGTAACACATCATTTCAAAAATTCTTAGTCTGGCACATAGAAATATAATTTTTGATGAAATTTGACATCAAAATAATTTGCTTCAAAAGTAATAAGATACGTTCATTTCCACATTTCTCTAACTTTTGAAAAATTTAATTTAAGAATGAAAATACCTCCTAGTTACGTTGATGAGCTTCTTATTTGATTCATATCTCTCTTTCTAAAACACCTTCTTTTTGAAGGTTTTAGATTTAAGGGCGGCTGGTGTCAGATCTGGCCATTGTAGTGGACGTGAAAGCTACTCAAATTTCAATGAAAATGACATGTGTGTATTCCTGACATTCACAACTTTTCCAAATTATAGACAATAAGTATAAAGAGTGGATAGAAAGTAAAAACTACTCGAAGTTAAAAAGAATCTCATATCAAACTGTATTCTTGGGACAGCTTTAATAACATAACAACCATCTGTTTTGACAGCTTTCACTATTAAAATCTTATGCATACTATAATTGCTATATATGTACATTATCTGAAATTACAGATTCATGCATCCTTGTATGGGTTCCGGCCCGCAAATAGAAAAGCTGCTAACTAAATGTGAATATGAGGAACACTCGTTTGCCATCCCGCAATATGTGTAAATTGTCCATCGCTTTTGTGATATACTTTAATTTTCGATTTTTGTATGCGATTTCTTGTAAGATTACTAATCTCAACATTAGTATTTTTTCTTAGTATTTCGAAAATAATACAAAAGAACTCATGACAGTACAAAGGAGAAAATTCAAGTAATTTTACGAACTTCTTATTTCAAAAATTGTTGAACAGTAATTTATTATCTATGAATATCACGTGAAGCAATTTTTACAACAATTAACAATAACAAAATTTTCTCAGATAAAAGTTACTAATCTTACAAACTCTATTACTCTATTTTGCATTGTAACATTACGTTTTTCTTCTTATAGTGGCGTTTTTCACTTTTTTCTTCACCAAACGCATCAATAATCAAATATAATTGTTGTGGAAAATGTTATAAACATCACAATGTAAAACTTCAAACTCATTGATTAACTTGATATATTGTACTATACTCAGGCTTCGAAAAGATCAGGAATCGGATAACTTTTTATTTCTAGAATTTTATTTACCGGAATTATTACTAACAACTGTTCGCACAGGGAAAATACTGATAAATTTACTGCCGTATTCTATAATGTTTGTGTTTGTCAAAATAAAACCTCCGAATTCCTCTGACATGTAATTCATCAAACATTCATAATTTTTATCCTTTCGCTGTTATTGATGAAATGATGTCATTTGGCTTTTCATAATGTGTGAAAATGAAGTTCAAGTGGTAATAATTTACTGCTACACATCCACTATTTCCTCATATAAGATTTCTGAATATTAGTAAATTTGCAAATAATTGTTAGCTGCAAAATGATATTGTTATTGTAAAATTTTAGAATGCTGGTGGTATTGTAACACTAGTCGCTCAATATCGGCCTGAAGATTATAATCGTTTTGAAGCTAGAATACATGAATTAAAACAACAAGCAGCATTAACAGCTAGTACTGGAACATTGCTACGAACATCACAAAAACGTTCATTATATGTAAGAACATTATTTGATTATGATCCAAATCGAGATGATGGTTTACCATCACGTGGCCTTCCTTTTCGTCATGGTGATGTCTTACATGTTACAAATGCATCAGATGATGAATGGTGGCAGGCACGACGAGTTTTAGGTGATGGAGAAGAAGAAGGTATGGGAATTGTACCATCAAAAAGAAGATGGGAAAGAAAAATGCGAGCTAGAGATCGTAGTGTTAAATTTCAAGGACATGCAACTAACAATAATATCGATAAGGTATTTATATTAATATCGAAGTTTATATACATAAAAATAATTTTAATTAAATTTAAATAGCAATCAACATTGGATAGAAAAAAGAAAAATTTCACATTCTCCAGAAAATTTCCATTTATGAAAAGTAAAGATGAGAAAAACGAAGATGGTAGCGATCAAGAACGTGAGTCAAACAAATTTTATATTCATATTTATTGATTATTTAAATGTTTTACATTTTAATTTTGTTGATGTCGATTATGTCAGATCTTTAATTTTGATTTTATTTCAAATAGAAAATGGAGTCGTCACTGGTGAAAACCATGACTTAGAACAACAACGTAAGTCTTTTTGTTTTTATTTTTTTTTTATTTTATTTTATGAATTTAATAATTTTTATATATTTCATTTTATTTCATTTAAATAATTAATTTAAGTTAGATTTCCTTTTTATTCCTAATTTAACTTGAAATAATAAGATTTGCTTGCACAATTTCTTCTGCTTTCTTCAAAAATTTTTTTCATTAATGTTTTTCTCTAATACAAAAATGTAAAATAACTATAGAAAAAGGTTATTTTAGTCTATGTTTCGTATGAAAACTGTGTACTTATTAGAATGTTTTAAATTTTAAAACAGGGTAATTAAAAGTATTCAAACTGGGTTTATGTTTTTTGTTTTAAAATTTTTTAAATATTGGAATATCCTATAAAAGAAAATATTTAAAATACTAACTTTTTAGTATACTCGATATTAAATACCTAAATTACTTATTTTTTATCTGTATATAAATGTTTTTCTTATTGCTTTATTAATGAGAATAGAAGACGGCAAAAAGAAAATGGGTTGCTTTTTATATACGTGCTAATTTATACAAGCTAAACATATATTTGAGGCTTTGTTACCGTTTTTATTTAAAATTATTACATAATATATCGTTCTTATTCGATGAGATTATTATTTTCCGAATTCTTATAGACTTTTAAACAATTCCACTTGGAGGTATGACTTCTATCACTTTTCTAACAATTTATATTATTCTATGATGTTAATCTTGAAATATTAGAAACTTATAGTATGTGAAAATATTCTTTTTCCAATTTTTTCCCGTGCAATTTAGCTCGACAAAACTTCGGTTCAAATGAAAGTCGTCAAAGGGCGCTAAACAAACAAGACTGATGCTCAAGAACAGCATCTTGTCGAATATTGATAGGAACTAACATCCAATTACGATCATAAGTGATAAAAAATCATTTTGTGTGTTTGGTTTGTTATGTTTACGTTTGGCCCAAATATCTGTTCAAAAGCCGCCTGGCTTGTGATATTCATGTTAGGCCTGACTCTCTGTTACTTTTTGCTGGCAGAACTATTTAAAAAAATCTTGCATGAATTTAGCATTAAAAAATTTTTCTGTGAGCTTCTCATATGCCAATTTTCAATTTATTTTCATTAGACTCAAGTTAAATACATTAATTCAAATTACACACTTTCATTAATTTAAGGGAACGGTACGTAAGAGTTTCAGCCTAAAAAAAACACTATTTTCGTGAATTATTTTCATAAATATAGATTAAGTAAATTTGTTTAAACTTTTTGTACATTATTAAGCGTGACTTTAACAACATTCTGTAATTTTTAATATAAAATATCCATAAATAAACCGGTGACACAAGACGTCTTTGGAAACGGTTGATTTTTGGTGTTCACTGTATCTCAGTTGGAAATTACTGAAATGAAAAACCCATAAAGTCTACTCAAAATATCATTGAATTCTACCTTCACCGTTGTCTGATTATTTTTTCTTCATTTAAAACTTTTTAGGGCTCATTTAAAGTGAAGACTGCTATTTTCAACAAAAAATTCTACCATTTTGTCAGTGGAAAACCCTCTTAATGTATCCTAAAACTCAACGCAGGGGGAAGGTATTTTATATGTTAAAATTGTGTACCAAATTTGAAGTGAATCGGTTATGTAGTTTTCAGAAAATCACATTTAAATTTTTGGAAAGGATCCGATTTGTTCACATAAGATATGTCGAACATTTTTTCATTTTTGTTATCCTTTGAGAGGTATTTTAATTCCTTATTTTTATTTAAATGAATCTGGGTATCATGAAATCATTTAAGCTTTATTCTAATTTCCTGAAAAGTAATAAAAGATTTTTGTTTAGAATTCCAATTTTTTCAACTCTACAAATACAAAGTTTACATATACACAACAACCATCCTGTGTTTTTTAAGAATTTATATATCTATTTAATTACTTTTGTTTTCTATTTTCATTTCATTTTTGCCACAGTTTGCATTTAATAAAATCAAAAATTTGCTTTATTTTTAGTAGTGAAAAACTTCTCTACTCAAACTAAAGATACTTTTTTGTGTCCAATATCTAGAGTTTTTGTTTTCTCCTTATTCTACCTAACACAGCTCAACAATATTGTTTTCATTATTTTTTTTATATAAAAACCCGGAAGCAAAATAAATGTATTCGGAAAAAATAATTTTCTTTGTGCAGTATAAATGTATTCTCTACAGGCAAGATTTACTTAAGAAGAAAGTAGCCTTCATAGCTACTTTTCAGTTGTATTTTCATGCAGAGAGTCGTCATGACGGCGAGTTTTGCGACCATTTGTTAACTAAATTTATTGATGTTTTCTACGAGAAATTGCTGAAGTTGAGTTATTTTCCCTACTGGGATATTAACGAAATTTTGTCATTCAAACTAAAAATTGTTTTAATTGAGAGAAGAATAAGTATCTAGCAATGATTCGAAAAATAACTGAATGCCCTTACTTTATTTGATGTAACTCTAACAAAATCATTAAAAATTTTTGATCTGCTATCGGAACATATAATTATTTCTCTCTAGCAATTATTATCTGTCGTTTATAACTTAATCTTTTATAATTTAAAATCTTTAATTTGTATATAACTTTTATTTCTTTTTATTATTTTTTTTAGCTTTCATGCTTTGTTACACACAAGATGACGCCAATGCTGAGGGAGGTATGTACATTCTATACTTTCATAAAAAATTTAAAAAAAAAAAAACCAAATACTTTGTTTTCAAAATGAAAATTAATCATTTGATAAAATAACAAATTTGAGTCAAATTTTGTATAAATATCTTAATTAATTAATAAAAATTTTACTACAAAAATTAACACGCTAATTTTGTTAGATAAGCATTTTTTTTTGTTAACCTAGAAGACTTTAAGTTTTTCTATTATTTTGAAAAGATAAAATTATTATTCAAAAGAGCAGCCAGGCTCGCACACTTTTTACATTTAATATTATTAAATACGTTCTTTTCTAAATCCTTTGATTATTACAATCAATACTTCTTAAGAAAATTGTTTACAAATTAAATTAAATATTTTAATGAATTTCTATAATTATTTCTTTTTGACTCAAATATGTTATTCAATTTTTAAGTAATATTTATACAATAACAGTCTAAACTTATACAATTAAAAGTATCGAAAACCAAAGAATTTTTTGTGTTTGATTAAATTTACAGTAAATTTTTATTTACGCAAATATTAATTTAAAATTTAATAGTATGATATTTTAGAAATTAATGTTAACGTTCCAATTTTTTCTTTCTTTTTATTTATATCACTAAATATCTGTTTTAGTTATACCAAAACATATTGTTAGCGGCTAATTGTTGATTTGACGCTAATAATTTAAATTAAAGTAATGTCTATAATTAAACGTCTTAAACTTTTTGTACGTTTTGAACCAAAAAATTCTTTTGATATTGAAATATTGAGTTAAGCAATAACAAAACATCTAGGTCAGATCGCTTGTGGAAAAAAACTTTATAATTATAATGTGAACAAATTAAACTCCTTTTGCATTTTTGATTGTAACCATGCAACCGCACAAGCAGGCTCATTTTCAAGTATAAAAGAAAGTTTTTTACAACTATGGCCCATATAGAAGTCCAATAAACTCCATATATCATAAATGAATAAAACCGCTTCAAAACGCGATAATGTAATCAAGAATTTGAAAGATTCTATAAAAAAATGGCCTATCGAATAAGACTTGTGTGGTTACCAAAGACACTTCTTAAACTTTTAGGAAGGAGCTCAATATTTCAAAGAACAACATTTTTTAACTTAATATTACAACAATCAATTTTTTGAGAATTTTATATTGATGTTACATCTTAAACAAATAATTTTTTGTGTTTTATTTCTATGGTTTTATTTATTTATTTATTTATTTATTTATCTTATTTGGGTACTCTTATCTTTATTAAGCACTTTCTTCCTTGGTATAAAAGCTGAACAAAATTCAAAAGATAAAAAAAATAACAAGAAATAAAACCCAAAAATCTTTAGGGGATTTAAATTTAAAATATTTATTTTAGGATGCTTGAAAATTTTTATAAATCTTATATAAAATATAATTTATATATTTTTAATATCTTAAATAGGAAAATGAAAAAGTTTTCAAACATAAAACTATATGAAAAAATATCAAATTATATTTATTTAACAAAAGACTGTATATAATTACATTTTGCACATCGATACTTTTAGTTTTAAGTAAATTGACTGTCTTAAGCCTTCTTCAGGCCGAGACGCTCGGCAATCGCCTGACGCTTAAGGTCGTAAAACAGGTGTTTCATTTGCTTTCGTTGTACTTCTAAAAATAATAAAATTATTATTTCCTATCTCTTAATATGAGTACAACATGAATTTTGAAGGCCACAAAGTGTCCTTTTAATTAAAATGATTTCCATGAAACAAAAATTTTTGTTTTAGCTACGGCTAAAACCAACGAAATACCTGTTTTACGACTCTAAGCGTTAGGCAATTGCCGAGCGTCTCGGTCTGGAGAAGGCTTTAGTATTTTAAAAAATATAAATATCAATCTATATAGAAATACTAACAAATAATATTGCGTACTAATTTAGAAGAAAATAATTAAAAATTATATCTGTGCACAATTAATAGAAATTAATGTAACATTAACAAAAACAAAAAAAAAAAAACAGAATATATTTTGCATTTAAAATATCAAAACTCTTTATTACAAATATATATATATATATATATATTGTAGAATATATTAATAAAAAATTTTAAAAACAATTAACAATTAAGCTAGAAAAAAGTAGTTTATAACACTAAAAATGATATTTGTTGGAATGTTTATTTATTTAATGGATTTCTTAATTTTTGTAATTTGTCTGCTTTTTTGTTTTGTCAAAACATGAAAAATCTTATTTTATAATTTCCAATTGAAATAATTTTTATTTGTTTATGTTAACTTAAAATTAATTTTATGACATAAATATACAATATTATACTCATCCTTGCCTTATCCTAAATTATATATAAATTTTAAAAATTTTGCTATTGAATTGTTTTAGCAGAATATCCTAGGCGCATTCATTTTTACAAAAAAATAGGAAAAAAAGGAAGTTATTTCTTTTAAAAGTTATTTAAAATTTTTGTCCAAAATAGAAAGTTTTACATATTTTTTCGGTAATTAAGAAACTTCAAAAATGCTTTGAAGTTTTATATGAAAACATTGTGTGACATTGAAGCAAAGATATTTATATAATTTTTGATATTTTTTTATAAATATTCTCTTATACCCTTTTCCCACAGAGGTCTCACACACTGTTTTACCCTCCTATACCAGAAAAAATGTTTTTCCACAGGGATATATCCTGTATTAGAGCATATGACAGAAATGTCCAAAATAAGTAAAATAAAAATTGAATCATCTAATTGAGTTGAAATAGAGCCTCAAAACTGTTTAAATTATTCAAATTACATAGGGATAAAATAGAAGCAAATAATAATTTGGATAATTAGTATATAGCATATTTAAAGGCAACATAATGTGGGAACTAAATTTTATTTTGTTGAACAACCTGTAAATTCACAATAAATACTCGAATTCCCTGTAATTTTTAAAGGCTGTTTACAACATGCTATATGCATGTTTACAGGGAATTAAAACTTATTTCAGTTCATTTTATGGAAATGCAATTAGTAACACTGTTGTAGCTACCTTGATGGTCAAAGTATCACTTCCTACATCTGCCGGAATGTTTCTAATGTTGTTTTTATTAAGCTTTGATTGAAATTTAACTACTGCGTTTTTATTACTCCATATTAGTATTTAAACGTGGATAAAAAATTTAATTTAGGAGAACTGTAATAACTTTGCCATTTTTATGAGCCATTTAAAATCAAATTAGAATTACTTAAAAGTAAAATGTCATATCATTGCAATTGAAATTTTGTTAGTAAGAACTCGAACAATATTTTTTTTAATGAAAAAAAAACTTATGATGTCATTAAGTTCACTTTTCTTTATACTTTTGCTGTCAATTAAAATATTCAAATTTGTCCCGGAGCATTCCAAGGAAACACCTCAAAAGTTATTGAGGTGTGTGCTGAACTTTATCTTGACTTATCTAGGTATTTTTTAACATAAGGATTGTCATATTGCTACCATACGCTCTTTTCAAAAATTAACAAATTGATTTGATTTTTTTCAAATGACATCCTTTATTGGATATGTCTTAATACAATCTTAACTTAGTTAGCATACTATTATTATTAAAATGTGGTTATCAAGCAAAACGTGTGCGTATTTTTAGTTGAACCAATGCTCAATTATCAATAATTTTTTAAACAAATTATTATCAGAACATAGGGGTAAAAATAGAAACGTTCTTAAAATGTAGACTTTGGCCATCAAATAGGTTTTTAGAATTAGAAAGTACAATAGATTTACAATTTGTAGGGTAGATGTCATCCTCGGATTCTTAAAAAAAAACTCTTGACTAATTTATTTTTATTCAATAATTCAATTTGTCATTTGCCCATATATTTTTTTAAAATTTTCAAATTTTGGACAAAAATATTTTATATTCAATACTTAATCAAAGTATTTTAGTTTGTTTTTTGATTTTTAAAAAACTTCTTGTAATCCTTTCATGTCTTTGTTTCAAAACATTCAAGCTTAATATCAATTTCACAAAGATATACAACACAAAACAAATCAATTTTGATTTCCAAAAAAAAGAAAATAGAAACAAAAATCAAAATCAAAATGCAAGCGCTTAAAAAAATAATTTTCTTTTCTTTTGGTTAATATTATTGTAATGAAGGCGAGATTATCTACAGAGTGGAGTTACCTGATATGGAGCAGATAACACTTATCTACCTGGAAAATAACGATGCTGACTATTGTAAGTCGAGCAAAAAGTTTCTTCATCCAAACGAAAGCAAGACAAAAAACCTTTTCATTATTATTTTTTTTTCCAAACTGGAATTAATAGAAACTGTTGTTTTTAAAGTTAATTTCCTTTCTTTTATTTTTGGATATGAAAAACTTGAAGTAGATTTTTTCATTAGTTTAATTAATTATCTATTATTTTTCTTCAGATGCTCAAAAGATTGTAAATTGTTAAAAGCCATTTTAATTATTTAAAATTCAGCATTTTGAGAAAAGAATTTTAGTTTTAGAATTAGTTGGCTTAGAATATAATTTGAATTAAAAAAAACAGAAATTCTGTTTTATGTAAGATGTTTTTTTTATATATATATTTAAAAAAATCCTTTTTTTCGTTATTTTTGTTTACAAATCACCACAACTGTTATGAGATATTTGTGAATGCGCAATACACAATTCCTTTCCCCTTCTGAAACTAGCTATAAGATAAATTTGTGTTTTTCAATTGTTTTATTCCTAAAAACATTAATTTTCATTATACAAGTAAATTTTTGTTTTTTATTTTTTTTTAAATTTAAGAAAAATTAAGATTTAGATTTATTTAAGGTGGATATAATTCAAATTATCTACCTGTGAATTTTTTATAGCAGTAATTGTGTTCTTGAATGTTAACAGATTTACAGTAGGGAATTTTACTCTTGGTACCCCCTTGATCAAAGTTAATTCTGGTAATTCTCCAAAATTTACATGATATTTAATAAAAATTAGGTTTCGTAAAGAACTTAAACTTTTAAGCTGGTATAATCTTCATTTAACATCACAGTAAAACATTTGCTCTACTTAAACCATTATTGCTCTGTGTATCAATTAAAATGTTTTTAATGCATTTTTACCGAGAAAAATTTACTAACTGCTCTTTGTTAGTATTCCAAAAAAAAGACAAAAAATTTGATTTCAAAGAATTGTTACAACATTGCTATTTGTCGATCTATCTTAAAATGAGAATATCACAAAGTTTCCATTTTATTTTACCCAAAACACAATAGGACAATAGTTCTTATCGAAGTGAGTTTATATATTTAGGTAGTTTTAAATATAAAGCGAATTTTCTTAATTTTATGGGATTGATCGACATATCGATAAGTCACTTGCATATGGACCACAGCCTTACTAACATGTTGATTCGAGTCTTGTAACTTATTTGAGACAATGAATACCATACCATTAGTACCACTTTTTTAATGTTTAAAAAAAATACAAAATCTTAAATTTTATTATTTATTGTTTTAAAATAATATTTTATTTTTTACATTTGAATGTGTTTTAGTTTTTTTCTTTTTTTTCAAAAAAGAAAAAAGCATAGAAAAGTAGCATTTTTAGTATTTTTAAGTTATAAAGTTATAGTTTTGCATTTGAGGCTGTATAAATAGTTTTTAACACTACTTTGTTATTTAGACGCATTACAAAATAGAAATTAAAAGAAATCATTGTAGATGCTTTTAATGGAATTTATGTGTAAATGTTTTTAACAACTTAAAATTCCTATTTGCTGAATTAAGTATGTATAAAAACAATCATGGATTAAAAATCATCCTATGGTAATTTATTAGCAATTTGAAATATTTCATTGTTTTTGTCCATATTAAAAACATTTTAAGTAGAAAATTATATCAATGCCAGATAACTAAACAAATGCTAAAAAATATGAATTTGAAGGATATGTTTTTCATGAAAATGACTTCCAGCGATTTCATACATTTGTACGGCATTAAACAATTTTTCATATATCTGTTAAATTTATCAATATTTATCATTCAAATTCATTAAGACTACCGAAATTTGTCTAAACTCTTGATGTGAAAGGTTGTAATCATAATGGAAGCCCCTTTAAACAAGTTTTGATCGTATGAATTTGATCATCAAGTATTATTGAACTCCATCAAAATGCGACATTTTGCTAACCGCTTGAACTCACTTGAAACCATTTTCACTTATTATTATCGCAAAAGTCAAGTATTTCTAAAAATATATAAAGCTAAATTACAGCTTTTGAACTTCAAGGATAAGAGTAAAAAGTCAAATTTTTACACATTTATTCTCCGTTATATGTTGGAATTTGACTTTTTCATTAGATTAATATCTAACTTGTCAGAAGCTAAGAATTTAGGCTGTGATAAATATAAATATTTTTAAAGGATACATGGCTTAAAAAATTTCTAAATTTTAATATATATATTGATATTATTGAAGGTTAAAAATTCGTTGGTTTTTAAGAACTTGATTTCTTAAAATACTTCTTTTTCAAGAAGTTAAATTGTTCTTTATCCTACTTCTTATTTTTCCATATTAGTAGATTGTTTTTTCTTCACATCTTAGAAATAAATCAATAAAACTTGAGAGTTATTTTGTTAATATTTTTTTAAATGAAAATATATTACTTGGTATACAATAAATTTGCTTATTCTCAAGCAATAAATTTATTTATTTGTATATAAATTTTTAATTCAGCAAATAAAATTTATTCTAAGCATTTAACATCCTTATTTCCAACTCTAGATGTAGTGAGTTTTTTTTATAGAGTAATCCATAGTCATGTTTATAATAGTAAATTAATTAAAATTTTTAATTAATTCAAATAATAAAATAATAAAGTAAATTTATTTACAGCTACTGAAGAAAGCGTTTTATCTTATGAAGCAGTACAACGCCTGCAAATATCCTATACTAGGCCAGTCATAATATTAGGTCCACTCAAAGATCGAATTAATGATGATCTAATATCTGAGTTCCCAGAAAAATTCGGTTCATGTGTTCCACGTAAATATTTTTTACACTATAGTCACTTTTTTTTTTCTTTTTGTATTTCGTCATATTTTATTTAAATATTTTTTATTTATTATTTTAGATACAACTAGACCTAAAAGAGACTATGAAGTTGATGGTAGAGATTATCATTTTGTATCATCAAGAGAACAAATGGAACGTGATATACAAAATCATTTATTTATTGAAGCTGGACAATATAATGACAATTTATATGGTACATCGGTAGCAAGTGTCCGAGAAGTAGCTGAAAAAGGAAAACATTGTATTTTAGATGTGTCGGGTAATGCTATTAAACGACTACAGGTTGCACAATTATACCCAATTGCTATTTTTATTAAACCTAAATCAATTGATTCAATAATGTAAGTATTTTATTTTTTATATGTAAATGTTTTTAAAAAAGATTGAGTTCAGAAATATACCTTTATACTGTATCATTTCATTATGAACAGCTTCTCAATATTAGTAATAAAATATTATACTGGCGGTTCGGAGTTGTAAAAGACGAAAATGTGCTTTACCACATAAGTCTTGCATCCATTTCGCTTACACCATTCGTTCAGTAATTTTATTTTTAGATTTAGCTGGGTTAATACCAAACTCAAACTTATTTATATCATTTTAAATATAAAATAAATGCATATAAGTAATAGTTAATTGAGCGGATTTCATCATATTCTGAAAAATCGTAACATTTCTAAAATTGTTAACGCTCTGCTAATATTCATGCGGTTTTAATAGTTTAAAATTTATTTGAAAGCTAAAAATCTTAAGGAGAGTGTAAGGTTTTCAGCGTAAAAAAAAACATTCCTTTTGGGAATTTTTTTATAAATATGGATTAAGTAAATTTATTCAAACCTTTTGTACATTACTAAGCATGACTTTAACACCATTCTGCCCAACGTTGTCTTAATGTAAAAAAAAATTTGAAGCTCTACGGTGGAGGGGGTGTTTTATATGCAAATATTGTGTACCAAGTTTGAAGTGAATCGGTAATGTAGTTTTTATATGGCAGGGAACACCGCCTTTGAAAAAGTAATTCTGAGAACAGCGCGTTTAAATATTTTGAAAGCTAAAAAAGAACGAATAAATATAAGTAAAGGAGAGGAGACTAACTAGTCAATAACTTTGAGAGTTTTGCTCTGATCGACCTTAAATTTTGGGATTATATTCTTGAAACATTTAACTATAAGAAAAGACGAAAATAAAAAAATTGGATTTTTCAAAAGTGCAAACCCTTACCCTCCCCTTAAGTTTGATGAATTTATAGGAGAAGTTTAGAGAATATTTTAGAAATAAATCAAAAAGTCTCTATATATCTTGAAATCAAAATGAAATGTAAACCAAGAAATTGGTTTATAAAAGTTTAAATTATTATTATTATGATACAAATTTCTTTTTAATATTTTTAATATATAATTACTTATTTTATTTTTTAGAGAAATGAATAGAAGAACAACAGAAGAACAAGCTAAAAAGACTTACGAGCGTGCTTTGAAAATGGAGCAAGAATTTGGAGAATATTTCACAGGTAAAACAAACAAATATTTAATCATAAAAACGAAAAACAAAACTTATCAAAATATTACAAAGAAATTTTATCAGAAACATATGCAAAATTTTGCTAAATATCTTTCAGATCTTTGATTCCGCGCTGATTCTTATTCTAATATCAAATAATTATATGATATACTAATCATAAGTGCATTTAAAAAGTGTCCTTAGATTTGTTTAATTTTTATAATACACTTCAATGTTAACACTTTATTTATGTTCGCTGGATGGATAAATCCAGGGTAAAACAGGACTGACCATGATTTTATTGATTTATAGAGTAAAAGAATTTTTTTTTAAACTCCAAATAAAAGAATTAATTAGCACTTTGTCAAAAGCTCTGACAATTAAATGAATTTCTTGTGGAAAAGAAACATGTTTTGTTTAATTTGTTTGCATGCTTCTAACCCAGTATGGAAAGTGGGCATTAGTAAATTTTTCATATATGAATTACGGTCAACTTTTGAAAGAAAAGTTCCCAAGTGAAAAATTCATCAATAAAGCAAGTAAAAAGTAATGAAAAAAGTAGCCATGATGGCGAAATTGAGTTTCCTTTTCTAACATAATTTATTGTTGTTTTTTCCAGAAAAGTAGCCAGTATGACTGCAAAATAATTTACATTCATTGATGTTCAATCTCTATTTCTACTTTCATTTTTACCTATATTATTTTTTGTTCCATCTCAAAGGCAATGTATTGGCAGGTAGACAAATCGTGCACCGTCGACAATAGATAACGCACGACTCCCCACCCGTTTAGAATCCCTTGTTTCCTGCGCCTTACCACTTTGCACAACAGAACGAGTAAACTCGTCTCCCGCGTTTTACTATAAAAAGGGGTATAACGAGTTTACTCGTTTCCCGCATACAATGTGTTAACATAACCTTAATTCTCTTGTGATAAATGAGTTTAATCTTTTTATTTGGCCACTTAATCTGATTTTTTTTTAAATAAAAAAAAAGAAAGAAATCTAAATTGCTAGTATCCAATTTTCCTTTTTATTTAATATATTTATTATTATTTTTGATTACAGCTGTAGTTCAAGGAGATACAATCGAAGAAGTATATAGTAAAGTTAAACAAGTTATCTGGTCACAATCAGGCCCAGCAATTTGGGTACCATCTAAAGAACCACTATGACCATTGGCCACAACAACATGGACACTGCCACCACGGGTTCGTGCTAGACCAGTATCAAGAACGGCACTCCATAATTAAATCGTTAATATACAAGTCTGCTAATACATTTAAATATACATAAATAAATATGTATATAAAAAAAATTATACATTTAAATAGGAAAAAAAAAATGGAAAACTCCTTTTAATTTTATTCTTAGTTTTCTCACGTTTTAAAATTTTTGATTGTTAAAATTTTTTTTTTTTAATTAAATTATAACTACTAAAAAGTTAATGTTATTTGCCATTAATAAAAACGAAAAATCCTTATTTAAAAAACAAAAAAAAAAAATGTGGAGAAAATTGATGAGGGTAGCTAATGATTATAAAATGGCTTTGCTTAGGCTATTTTAGTTTTAAATACTATAATGCAATATTATATTATTAAAAATGAACAAAACAAAAACAAATAAGAAGAATACAGTCAAAGAAAAGTTTTTTGTATTTTCAAATCGTCTTTAAATATAGCAAAAAAAAAAAATTTCGTTAGTTATAATAAAATCATAATTATGATTTACAAAAACAGATGAAAAACACAATTAAAAAAGTTATGTAGATTGCTAGACAAGAAATGCATATTACAAACAAAAAAAAATATAATATTTTTATTATTGGTTTGAGTAAATTAACAAAGTTGAAATATTTCAAATTATATAAACTTTTTAATAATAATTAAGACAAAAAATAAAAGTAACTAAAAATACAATCAGCTTATGATACTTATAGAATTTATATAACTATATAAATATGTTCAAGTGAAAGATGGAATGAAAAAAAGCCTATGGTATTTGTATTTAACAAAAAAAAACTGACACTTAATAGTTTTATGTGGTTAAAATGTATTATTGTAATAGTAATTAATATTTCTGTTTAATCATTTCTCTTCTGCACTTTAATTTATTCTTAGGATATATTTTTAAAGCTCTTTTTTTCTCATTTTTTCCAAGCATATTTTTTAAATCCTTTACATATCATACATTCATTCAATATAAAATCTTTATTCTAGTATTAATTTTAAATTAAAGAAATCAAATAAAATTTTTACGGTTTTTGAAAATATTTAGCGATTTTTAAAAAAAAAACTAATCGAATATTTTACTTTAAATTTTCAAGGTATATTAAATATAAACTAGGTGATTTTTTTTTTTTTTAAGGATTAGCAAAATTATTTTAAGTTTTGTTTATTGTTAACACTATAAGAAAGTTGAATTGAACTATATTCTCTTTACTCAAACCTTTTTGTTTTAAATTGAATAATTAAATTCAATTCTTGATGTCCTTAACTCAAGTTACTATTAAGAGAAAGACATTTTGAAGCGATTGAAACTGTTTAAAAAAATCGAAGAAGGAACTGATGGAGGAAGGAAGTGTATAACTTTTAATGGTGATTATTTTAAAGAGGATAATAGATTTACAATAATTTTCTTGTTTTTTTTTTACAAATTATAGAAACCTTTAATCAACATTTTAGTTCTAGTGATTTATTATGATAATAACTCTGAATTTTTTCGTCTTATGTATTTTTTATCATTTGAGTGTTGTCTTAAACATTTACTAGAATTACACCCAGAAGAAAGTAATTATCCTAAATAATAAATATAAATTTAATATAAAATCTTTATCGAAACTGAGTTTATACATTAACCGAAATTGCAAAAATACAATAAGATTTTTAATAATAAAAATTAGGTTATTTAATATTTTCACTTTTTGTTAGTAGAAAATTAATTGCTCTTTTGTATTTAAAATGTGCCTAAAATCAGAAAAATGCAAAAAATTGTTAAATATTTTCAATACACTATTTCATGTGTCTCAAACTTTTCCATCCATTGTTTAATAAATTATGTATTTAAAATAATAATTATAGTAAATTAAAAGTTTTTTTTTTTAATGAATATAAAAATTGTTGAAGGTCTGATAGTGGATTTTATTACTTTCACAAAATTTGTGTAAAGTTTATTATGTATTGAAAAGTAAAAAAGAATATAATAAAAACAGAACGCAAATTTAGATAGAATTTAAATAAATGATTGTTAACAAGGATGTTGTAATATTAAAGCAATAATAATATTCATAAATTTTGATTTAAACACTTTTTGGTGTAATTAATTAAATATATTTATTTGACATTTATTATAAAGAAATACTACAAACATTGGAAATTTTTTTAAGTATACCTCTTTTTTAAATAATTATTCGTATATTTGTATTTTTAGAAATACTACCACATTATCACATAAAACTGCATTATTTCTATTTTAAATAAAAGATAGCTCTGATCAAGCTATTAACTAAAATTTTTCTGGGAAGCATTTCTGGATATTTCAAAATGAATTTCTTTGTTAATTGTTTCTAATTCCTGCTGGCGAGACCATTTTATTGGATTCATAACTGATTTTACTGAAAAGTTCTAAACGAATATATGCACGAACAGATTAAAAATCTATAAAAGCTGATATCTAACTTGAATTTTATTGGCTAGCCTCTATAATCAAAAGATGATACTGACCAAACCAAGAACAGGAGTATTGACTGGCAAGACTCACTTTTTATAAATTCCAACCTAAATTATGTTAAAAAAAAAAAAGTAAATAAATAAATAATGTTAGTATCATAAAAAAATAAATCCTCAGAAAAAATATAGTAGAAATTGTGTTGGCAATTTCAGTTATGAGGTTCGTATAGATCTTCACTTTCAAAATAGTGCTTTGTTCGAAAGAGTATATATTCAAAAATATTCTGTAAAATTTTCATACCAATTCGAGATGTCTTATTATATTTTTAGGCAGGCATTGTCAAATAAAATTGAGTAATATTATTGTTTCATTGATAACAATAAAACAGGTTTTGCTTAAAATAAGGTGTTTACATAAAGCGCCGGTGATTTTCCCAATTAACTATTACTTGTAAAAATTTAAACACATATTCAACATATCGATTGTTATTAAGTGAATTATAAATGCTATCTTTCGTTTGTTTACAAATTTTTTGGAAATTCTGCCCTAATTTTCATGTTTATTTCCAACTAATAAAGTACTTTTCAATAGCAATTTTAACGCTAGAGAAAAATATGAAAAAATAAAAAATTTTCGCTGTCAGCAATTTACAGCGAAAAAATAAAAAATTTTCGCTGTTTTAGTTCTACTTTTCAATTTACAAGTTTTAGTATAACAATTTTAAGGACTACATACTGCTAATTTGTAACTTTTTTGCATTTTTAACTCCTTGTTTTTTGAAAGCCTATTTGTCGAAATACGCAAAGTGTAAATATTCCGTTTCCACCAAGTACTCAGAAAATAATCGATAATACTTATCATTATGGCTCCACAATAATTATTCCATTACCCTGACTGATTTTGTTATAAGAAGTAGTGATAAACTAAATAAATTAAATTTTGCATTAAAAAATTAAACAAAATGGTTAAAAGCATTTAATCAATTATTTCTAAAATTTTTATGCAATCGTTACAGTAAATATAATTAAGGCGAGACCGGATGTTTCCAAATGAAATTTAAAAAAAAAAACCATTTTGATCTAGTGCTTATCATTTAAAAATCAATTTTTAATTTTTAGATTTTTTGTTACTCTTTTTGATTTTTTAAACTATGATACCTTATTTAAGTTGTTGCATTCAAGCTATGCTTTTTATAATTTTTACAGTTTACAGAAATCATAGACTAAAATTTCTAGTATATGCAGGAAATTATATATTATGCTTACTTCTGCCCTTTAATAAGAACCCTTAAACCAAAAGTATGTTCTTAAAAAGTTTTTCACTTTATAAAATTAATAATTTACAAGTTCGTGTAGAGCAAAATGTTTTATAAGTTAAAACGATTACTTTTTGAAGAGATCTTATTTAAAAATATTTAAAATAAAAGTTTTACGAATCTAAAATTTTGTTGATATTTGCAATTTCACGAGTACTCCATGGTTCTAAAGGATCGTACATTGAATTATTCCATTTTATATCTTCTGAATCTAATGAACTTCCTGGGGAAACTCTTAAATTTTATTTTTATTAATTACATTTTAAAAAATTTAAATATCTACCTATTTTTTGCTCTTCTATGCTTAGACTTTCTAATATTTTTACGCTCTGTTTCTGTAGGTTGACGATGTTTTAAATGAAAAAATTCCATTTTGCGTTTTACTTCATCAATTGTGACTTTTTCTTCTTCAATTTCATCGTCAATTTGAATTATTTCTTGTGGGTTTTCAGTAAAAGCCTGATTATCAACCTCATTTCCTTCTCCCTTTATAAGAAAAGAGAAAAGAAAAGAATTATTAAAACATTAATATAATAATTTTACCTTTTCCTCCCCTATAAAACTAAATAAGCCAACATTTTCATGGTTAGTATGCTTTGCCGATGAAACACGTGATATTATCGACTTTGTACGGCGCACAAATGATCTTTTACCTAAAATTGGCCGTTCTAAAAATACATCACTATCATCAGTACCATCTAATGCTTCGATTTGTTCATAAAAAGCTTTAGCTTTTTCTGGATCAACAATATCCTTGGGATCAATGAATATATTTGAAAGTGTTGTATCTTTTGGATGATTTTCATTTCTTTTTTGTACCAAAGGTGCTTCTACCAAGACAGATGCTTGAACTGCTAACTTTTGAACATTAGCAAGATATTTTATATCATCTTTTTCAATTTTCTCTGATATTAAAACAAGTTCACGTAAAGGATCCTTAACTGTATCAATTTTTGAATTTTCTAAAGTTATTTTTGAATTTGATTTATTGTTTAATATTTTTATATCATTGGATAAATTAGCAACATCTAAAGCAGCATCAATTTCACCAGTTGAATTTATAAAAGTATTATAAGGATCTTTTAATTTTCTGAAAGACAAAATTCAATATTTAATTTTTATTTATCAATAACCAAAAATATTTTGACTAAGCTTTGTTTAATTATTTACTTTTTGGCGATTATTGTTGGGCTAGTTATTGAAGCTCGTCCCCACATAATACGACGAAGCTCCTCTCCAGTCATTCCTCGCTTTTTTAATTCATTAAGTGTTACTTTCCCGACTCTCTAGATAATCACAATACTTATTAATAAAATTGTTCAAAAAATAAAAAAAACTTACTTTCCAATTTGATACTGCTCCCTTTCTCTGTTTTGCACGTGTTTTACTTTTGCTTTTAATAACCATAACACCACGTTGTTCAAAACCAGAATCATCGGACGGGCCAAGTGGTATAGAATATGCTTCAAGATATTTTTGTGCATCAACCTGAGGGACTGCACGTTCCAATGTAACCACAATTTTGGCCCACTACAATAATTAATTTGTATTATTTTAACAAAAATTAAATTTTCTAATTCATTTTATTTGTTATAATTTTTATGATTATTTAATCGCTCATTTCAAATATATTATTTATCTTAATACCTGTTTCATCCATTCTTTCTCAGATTGTTCAATGACATGAGCATATGTATTCCCCATCATAGCAATTAACATATTAAGTAATAGAATTGGGACAAATATCATGAACATAACGAAAACAGTTTTTGCTAAATTCGGATATGATGTATTATTTAGATCTTGATACTGAAATTTTAACAATAAATTTAAATAAAATAAATATAGCATAATTAAGCAGGAAAATACGTTGTAATCTCCTAGAGTTGTTTGAAATAAAGCCATCCAAGTGCTTGGATATGTATTAAAAAGAGTTGATTGAACTTGCGAATGTCCTGCGGAAATTTATATAGATAAAATATAATTTAATTCAAAAAATAAATTTTAAAATACCTTTAAAAAGGAAAAAAAATGCCTGAGAAAATCCAAAAAGTATAATTATGTAGATAATTCCAAAAGTAAACATGTCTCCTGTTAACATTGAATATATCATTGTCACAAAGGGACCTGTTAATCTCACAGCTCTAGAAAAATATATAAAATGAAAATTTTCTCTAATACTAATTCAATTTTAATTCTCACCCAGCAAAAAACATTAGAAGAAACCAGCTGCCAGGTACCGCAAAAACAAGAATTGCTTCTTCTGTATTTGTATCACCAATTATTCGAAATGGAATACATGCAAGTATCAAAAAGTTTGATAGCAGAAAAATTGCTTTAGCTGGTGCATGAGGCTATTAAAATTTTAGTTTTATTTTTATTAAAATAACTTCAAATAAATTAAGAAAACCTAAAACTAAAATATTGGAACATAGTTCCTTATATCCGGTTTGAATGTGAGGGCTAGGCCAAAAAATTTTAATGGCACGTAAGGAATGCCAATAGAAATTTAATTGTTTATTTTTATTGTTAATTGTTGCTTAGTAATAGTTTTTTGTTTTTATCTTTTTTCCTTTGGTTAATTGTTGTTTTCAGTTGTTAATTCATAGCAGATTACTATAGGGTAGGACTTAATGACCTTCATTCCTTCCAGTTGTACCTAGTAGTACTTTTTTTTAAAATTAATTCATCAAGAATGTTTCGATGAAAATAAAATTAATTAAGTCCAAGGTATGAAGATTTACATCTAAGGATTATATACAAAATTTCAAGCTAGAGGCTTTTCTAGCATTTTATAAGGAGACATTGGACCAGTAGCGTAGATATGGTAAGATCAGGAAAATCAATCTCTCTCGACTAATAATTTTTTAGTCATAATAAAACAAAAAAGCTAACAACCTTCTATATCTCTTAAAATCTCAATAAATAGTCAAAGAATTTATTTCTCATTAGAAATTGGTAAAGTAATATGTCAAGACTTAGTCTCAATCAGTCTCAACCACACAGGATAATCTTTATCAATTCGATATATTGTATTTTGCTTAAATATAAAAAAAATAGGTTTTAATTCATGTTCTACTTACTAATTGCTTAATAAAAGCAGATAATCCCTGATTTTTAACTTCATCTCCCTGTTGAAGTATTACATAACTTAGAACACCTGCTATGGTAGCCAATTCACAACAGTAACGCATAATAGTTTTAGCATCAATCTCATCTTTAATATTATTATCAATATTTTCTGATAATTTAGTCATTGATTTTGTTTGTAGATTTTCAGTTGCTGGTCGCAAATATACAGATAGGGATAGAAAAAATAAATGAATAAATAATATTAAAAGTCGTTTAAGAAATTGATTTCGTGCAAAAGTTTTCCATTTTTCTTCAAGTAACCTTTGAATTATTCCACCATCCAACA
Source organism: Acrocera orbiculus (assembly GCA_947359355.1). NCBI lineage: Eukaryota > Metazoa > Arthropoda > Insecta > Diptera > Acroceridae > Acrocera > Acrocera orbiculus. The sequence goes on from OX375757.1 coordinate 9,939,200, forward strand.
TATCTAAATGTTCCTCTTTAGTGCCATTTAGAATAATAAAAAGTGCAGAATTCCAATCTAGAATATTATATTTTTCATATTGTATTTGTTAAGCCACTAAATTTATTTTTTATTTTTTGTAAAATAATAATTACTTGTTCTTCCATCTGGTAATAATGTATCTAAAGCATTTAAAGGATATCCCGAACAAGTAATATTACTATATCTCCAAAATTCTTTTGATGATAATTCTAACATTTCACGGAATACTTCAGCACGTCCCAACTTACAAGCAAGAGTCAGTGGTGTCAAACCTGCATTATTAATAATTCCATTACGTGCTGGTAGCCTTGGATGCCTTAAAGCATAACCAAACATATCCTTAAAATATAATTATAAATTACTATTATTTCGTTACTTAACATGTATATTAAAACTGACCAATTTATCACATACAACGACCATATGAAGTATCATATTACCAAAAGAGTCCTGTGCATCAGGATCCGATCCATTATCTATTAATAAGTTATAGACACTTTCATTTGCACAACAAGCAGCCCATGCTAATGGATACTCTCCTAAATATGCAAGTCCTTCATAGTCAGTAGTTTTAGCTGGATGATTTCTTTGTTGATCACGTGGTAAAAAAAAACTTCCAATAGCACGTTGATTAACATTAGCTCCAGCTTCAATTAAATCGGCAACTAATTCATTATTGCTATAAGCAATTGCTAAATGTAAAGCACTAGCCCCTAAATATTCTTCTCCTTCCATTACATCAAGTGCTAATATTGGAAATATTCTTAGCAGAATTCGAGCAATTTTTGTATGAATTTTTGTATCACAAATAATCAATACATGTAAAAGACTTTCACCTAATGATCCACGATATTGCATTTGCCAGCATGCTTTGTGATCGATCCATTTTCCAAGAGGATCATGAAATGATAATGATGCTTCAATGGGGATAACTACTTCGTGATTATCACGATATTTCCAACGTAAAAATTCTGCCCTATTTATAATTTGACCTTTGCCATTGTTATAAGTAAATATCCCAAATTGATCACGAATAAGTTCTTCTACAGCTAATTGCCCACCAATTTGCATCGCGTCTAATAAATCTCCACCTAGAAAATCGAAAAATTCTAAGTTTTTGATATAAAAGCTTGCGCTTAGATAGATCCTTATTATAATATTAAACGCAAAAAATTTAATTGAAATTTTTATAGAAATATAATTTAAAGAAAAGCTTTACTATTATCACTTCCCAATTACACTTCACTTGCAGATTTTTTAATCTTTTAAATATTGAAAAAATATTCTTTTGTAACGCATGTTTTACTTTAATTTTGACCACCTCAAAATTTACTTTTAGTTGGGATCTCTAAAGGGAAGATTTGATTTAATGGGGCACTATACAAAATTTTAGTGGTTAAAATAAACTTATATCGAATAAAAATTACATATTTCAATACTAAAAACCTCTTTTATAGTTTGCTAATTTGTACAACAAGCATTTGTTTGCGTTTGATGATGATTGCGATATAACTTGGTCTAATATAGCACCAGGTTTTAATTCTGGTCTCTTTTTTCTACAGCATCTTTTGAAAAACATTATAAAAATTTTTAAAACTCCAAATTTTTTTATGAATAATATTAAATCAATAATAATATTTCTTTAGCCTGGATACTAATTTCGGTTGCCATGATGCCCACCTCCTTTACTATACATAAATTTTTCCTATTTTTTTATTTTTATTATAAAAAAAACTGATCTCTAGATAATCGATATGAAATAATTTTTCATATATTTATCAGATATTTTAACTAAATTATAAAAATAAAGAAAACTTTATATAGCAACGAAAATTCTTTGGGACGTTTAGCTTTACAGTAGAAAAGTTATAAATTTAAAAAGATCCAATCCTTTGACTGTAAAACGAAAAAAACAAAAAGCTCCTAGCCCCAATAAAACCGAAGTTATAAATTTTTTAAAACTACTCTTCAAGCCAAAATCACGAAATTCTCAAAACTTCGAACCCTACCAACTTCTAAAATATGTGTATGAAAAAAGGAATCCTAAAACACATACATCTTTTTTTTCAATCCTAAACCGTAAAAAGAAATTCAGGCAAAATTCAAAATTTGATCGGTTTGTAAAAAAATGCCCCATATATAGCTTTTCTACTGTAAAGTTAAACGTTTTAAAGAATTTTTGTTGTTGTTACTGCTATGTAAAGTTTTCCTTACTAATTTTTACTAATTAGTAATTAATAATTGATTTTTACAAATAAGTACACTCAGTTAAATTGAAGATTGAGAAGACCTGGTAGGAACGAAGTTCCTTAAGGCCTACCCTATAGCAATTTTGCTTTGAGCTAACAACTAAAAAATATAATAAAAAGAAAAAATTGCATTAAACTAACGAATGAAAAATTAACAAAAAAAAAAAACCATAATGAACAATTAACAATATCAAGAAGCAATTAACAGCTATATAACTAAACAATATAACAATATATAACTAAAAAACCGCTATTAACAACAATAAGAACCAATTACATTTTTGTGTTACAATTTTGTATTCCTAAAATGCCGTATAAAATTTTCTGCCTAGACCTTGTGTTGAAAAAGAACGCTTTACTTATATTATGTAAATCAAACTTATTTTGTAGTAATTGCGCTTAAAATAAAACAGAAAGTATCTGAGCTTATTTTTTCATATTTTACCTCTTTTATAATTAAATATTTAAACTAAAAAATATTTATACAATTATTAAACACCATAAAAGAATAGCTATTAAAAGCAAATAATGAAATATAAAATACATTTAACTTATTATTTTAAATTCATAAAAAATTTACAAAAAGATAAAAATTTTATTCTATGAAAAATTAAAAAAAAATTTCTAGCAATTAGTACGAAACGTATTTCCCGCTTGATTTGTACGTTTTTCATCGTTTGTTGTTGCTGTCGAAGCTAGAGTATTCAAAAAAATACTTGTATTTTGTTGTCCTGCATTAACATGAACTAATGGCGCCTGATGTGCTTGTAGTGTTGGAATTAAAACTTGTTGAGGTTGCGTATTCTGTGCATTACTTTGCATTTGCATACGTAATAAATTAAGTTGATTTTGTGTTATGGTTATCTAAAATATAACAAAATATGCTTTTAATATTATGTTTAAAACTATAGGTTTTTTAAAGTTCTATTTATTAAATTAGTATAGAGTAGCTGTTAATACTAACATTTACTTTTTGAAAATTTTATATTTGGAGAAAAAATATCAAAACAAATTAAAACAAAGTTATATAAAAGGCAAAAATAATCTCGTTGGAAAATTTCAATTTTTGTTATAAGGAATTTAGAAAGCCTTGGGTTACATTAATGAATATTTATTTTGACAACAATTGACTGTAGAATATGAAATAATTTCAACAAAGATCAATGCCTTCTACTTTCAGGGACTATAATAAAATAAGTGCTGGTAAGCATGAAGTTAGGTGACAGTACCACTAATATTGAAGTCAATTGAGTGTTGAAAATCGTCGAAAGGGAAAATTTTTGGATTTATAGTGTAAATTTTATACTAAACTTAAGAAATTTTCAATGTTCACAAATACAAAAACTTAAAGAAATGATAATTCTCCCAGTTTGCTAAAGCGTTAACTACTTTATCTAATCAAAAAATTTCAATTCAAGTATCTTTATCATTTTAAAAAATATTTTCATTAAAATAGTTGTTTTAAGGAGAATTTTAGATCATTCTAGTTGAATTCTTCTTGCGTAAATTTTAGGAAAAAAAAATGTTTTACCAGCAAATGTAAAATTTTCAAATGAATTAAAAGTTTAAAACAGCTCTTTATGAACTAATTTCTACAGAGACAATGGAACAGCCAAAATAATTTTCAACCTAAAGTAATGTGAAATTAAATTTATAAGAAATATTATTTTACATAGAAATTAAATCATACTCAAATTCAAAATTGATTATTTTTAGCATAAAGAAATAAAAGAAATTATCATTACTGGCACATGTGTTATTTCTCCAGTTGGTGTTACAATTTGTTGTAATAATTGAATTTGTTGTTGTGGATTTTGTATATTATTAATAACTGAAGTTTGTGGATTTGTTGTTGGAATTTGATTAGTTGTTAATAAAACACCTTGTGGTGTTCCTACTGATAATCCACCATTAGTTGTTGCTGTCAATGAAATTGGTGTATTTATTGTATTTCCAGTATTTGATGATGTACTCCCTGTATTTGTAACTACTTGACGTTGTTGTTGTGCTAATTGTAAATAATATCCAAGCTGTTCTGTAGTTGTTGTTGTTTTAGGTATATCATTTTCTTTTCTTAATGGTTTTATTTCTTCTCTAGGAACAATATCAATTAAAAAATCAAATTGATCATATTTTGCTATTGCAGCTGCAATATCACTCTTTTGTAATGTTCTACGTTTAAATTCTTCTGTTACTATCCAGGCACGTAATGTTAATTCTTGAATAAATAATTCAGCTGCTTTAGCAAATAATAATGGAGCTTCAGCAGCTATCATTTTAGAATTTTCATCTAATTTCATAATTTTTTTGATACGTGCTAATGGTAAAGCTTGATTTTTTGCATCAACTTGATCAATACGTTTGACTTCTTCCTGAGCCTTTGGCCAAAAATTTGATAATTTTTTTTGAGCGTCTGTTAAACGTATATCCTTTTCTGTGCTTGTTTTACATTGATTTAATTTATCATCATCTGTTTCTGTTTCATCACTGAAAATAGAATTTTTTTTATTAACAAAAGAAAAAAAATAAGTAGTTAGGAGTTCTTAATATTGTTATGTAGTGTGAGATTTTTAAGGTAGAGAAGGTATGGAAGTTTTATATTTATTTATATATATGTATGTATATATATGAGAAAAATTTTCTGCATAATTTGTTTAAATGAATGGATTCTAAATTTACCTTAAGCAAGAAGAAGCTATAAATTGAATCCTTTAGATAAAATTTCATTGGAAGCATTGTTTATTATAGCCCCCAAAAGTACTATGAAATATCAAATTAATATTACACTGGAATATACCATGCATATGGCTTTCCCTTAAGCATTATTCGGGCCCATTTATATTTGGCTTTAAGAAGACCAATGCAGATTGAAAAGGATTAGCCTTGCAATTAGATTAAAAGAAAATTTTTTCATATATTCAAACATTAAAAAGGCTTTGTAAAAAGCTTTTATTGGAAACTTTAATTGATTTTTTTCTTCCTGCAAATATGTTTGAAGTTTTTTTTTTGAACACATTTTTTTAATGTTATTTTCTAATAGTACTTTTTTACTAAACTAATTAATAAAAGTCCTTGTCAGCCAAAACTGTCAAAATTTGATTTGACTTTGATGCCAACAACAATTCCATCTATTGATTCAATTGGAAACTAGTGTGTATTTAAGTGACATTTCTCTACATTTATGAATTTTATTGAAAGAAAATTTATTTTTTTAATGAAACAAACAAAATTTTCTGCTTTTTTTTCGATTGCTGATAATTGATTGTTTTAATGCTTTGAACTCAGCTGTATTCTTTTGAAAATTTGATTATTGAGTCTAACATTATTTAATTGGTGTACTGTAATATATATTTTTTGCCTTTTAATACTAATTCTCACCTATCTCCAAACATCATGTCTGAAACTAATTGACAAATTCACCTAATTGTTTGGTTAAATAACTATAATTTTGTTTAATCGACAAACAAATTTTTATTCAGTTACACATTTGGAAGTTATATATACACATTATATATTAATTTGTCACTTGTTGTGTTTTCATATTTAATAAAAATTTTTCACTTTATTTTAACAATTTTTTAAGTGGTCAATAACATTGCCCAAACAATAATTACACGTGCTATTTTAATGTTTCTATTTGACTGTCCAATAGGAGAGGGTGATCAACAAAATTGTCCAAACCAATAGCGTCATTGACTGAACTTAGTGAATCTCCAATAGAAAAGCTCTTCTAGCCGCCATTGATCTTGATTGGCTGATTTGGCGTCCATTTACGTCAATTCGAAGTTTTTATTTTCTTATAGTTGAGGGCTACCATACTTATTTTCGAAATTAGAACAGTTCTTGAGGAAATCAGAGATGTAGGAATATACAATTTTAAAAGCAATAATAATGATAAAATTATTAAATAAAGCATTATTCTTTGATTATGTTGATAATTATCTTAGTTTAAATTAAAACAAATTTTACAAAAAGCATTATTACTAAGAAAAGATTCAAAACTGAAATGTTTTTATAAATTGAATGTTATTAAAATCACAATAAAAAATTTAAGTTTTTCTCTAAACTTTATTTGGGTAGCATAAAACGTCTCTACTTTTAAATTAGGAGATATTATACCAAAAAAGCAATATTATAGGAATAAAATTGTTATATTTTTGTCTATATTAAAAATAGCACATTCATGAAAGAAAACTACTCGTCTGCTGCACTGAAATAGTTTAATTATTTATTTTGGAAACCAGTGTAACAAAATACTGAAATGAATTAAAAAATATTTTGAGAACACCAAATAATTAAAACATTAAAAAAAATTTCCAATTAAACTGTGCACTCCTTGTATAACAGAAATAAGCCTTTAATTCGAACTTTCGTCATATATTCGGAATAGTTAATGTCAAAGATTTGAAATTGATGGTGTTTACAGTAATGCCAAATGCAATTTTTTCAATGATACTTGTTTTTAAATGAATATTTTGGCGTAAATTTTTACACATAATATGATTTAACTTTTTATATATTATTTATTTGAAATATTTTTATAAATTAATTATAGTTTGGGAGTGTTTCATGATAGAGAAATCAAGTTTATTGGGTATGGGTGATAAATTTAAATTCTGTGACAGCTCATGAAAATAATATGAAAACAAATTTTTTAATTTTATTTTTTACTGTTAAAATTAATTTAGTTTAATAAGTAGAAATATTTATATCAAAGTACTAAATTAAAGAGCCACCGAAAGTTTATTCTCGTTTAAATGTAAATTAAGCCGTCTTCCTTTGTTTATTTATTGTTTTTTTTTGCATATATTTAAAAGTGTTGTTATATTCCGTGCAATAAGGCTTAATAAAATTACATACGGTGCTAATATTTTGTAACCACAAAAGGTAAACTTAATAACTATCTTTTTGTCTTAATAAAATTTAAGAAATATTATCTACAGCTTAAAAGATGGAAATTACTGGCAGAGCTCTTCATTATGTTTTTAAGATTGGAGATCGTGCCAAAAATGCATTTTTCTTTCGTAATATTCTTGGAATGAAAGTAAGTTACGCATTATTTCTTCTTATATATCAAAAAGAAGTATATTTTTGTTGAGTCATTGTGTATGGTCATTGATTAATTCTATAGTATTCAAAAAGGATTTCCTGTTAGCTTGGTAATATATAGCCGTAAACCCTTTAATTTTATAGCTTCCCATAATTTATCAATGACTAAAGATGGTTTCATAAAATCAACTTAAATTTTATTACCAGCTATTTGTTAAATATTAAACGTTGTCAAGTCATTCCTTTAAAACAATAGCTATGCAAGCTTTAAAAATTTTTTTATTATTACAAGCGGGTGCTTATCTTATTATTGGACAACATATCAATTTTGTAGTCCGTCAAAACCTTAACTTAATTTTGATATTTTAGTGAAAAAATAAAACATTCTTCATATGATAAAAAATTCTTGACTTGTTGGAACAATTTTCAGAGCTAAAATTAAAACTTTACCTATATTGTTGCCTTACTCTCTTTTCTGTGTAAAAAAAAAAGAAGAAAAATCTAGTTTATATGTTACGGTATATTCTATCTATATTTTATTTGTATTAAGTGTTTTTAAATTTTTCCACTAGTACTTGTAGAAATATTTTTGAGTAACAAATTTCTATTTTAATTTTCTTTTTTTTTTTATAAAGGTTCTTCGTCATGAGGAATTCACTCAAGGTTGTGATGCACAATGTAATGGGTATGTGGTATTTTTATAAAAATTAATTTCTGTTTCAAAATATTAAAAACTGTACTTTTTAGACCATATGATAATCGTTGGAGTAAAACTATGATTGGTTATGGTCCCGAATCAACTCACTTTGTTATTGAATTAACTTATAATTATGGTGTAACAAATTATGAAATGGGTAATTATATAAAATCGTGTTTTACTTATTCATAATTAATTAAAAATTTATAAGAATGAAATAAGGATAACTATTTTAAAGAACGTTGAAATTGAAGTAGATATGTAGTTAAATAATCCTTTTAGTTTTTGTTTTATATTTAATTTAGTAGAATCAATATTTAATTTTTTTCAGGTAATGATTTTGGTGGTATTACAATAAAATCGAAAAATATTATTGAAAGAGCTAAGCAATTCGATTATCCCATAGAAGAAAAAAATAATTATCACATTCTTAATACACCTGATGGCTATAAGTTTTTTATTAAAAATGAAGAAGAAACACCTGAAATAGATCCATTATATAAAGTAACATTACATTCATCAAATTTAGAAAAATCACTTAATTATTGGCACAATCTATTACAAATGCAATTAATTAAAAAAGAAAATGATGCAATTTTACTTAGTTATGGCTCTAAACAAATTATGTTGGAAATAAAAAAAATTCCGTATAATATTAATCGTGCTAAAGCATATGGACGTATAGCATTTGCTGTACCTTATGATATGCAACCGAAAATTGATGAAATTATTAAACAAAACTCGGGTACCATTTTAACTCCATTAATTAGCTTGGATACACCTGGTAAGGCTATAGTACGTGTAATAATTTTAGCGGATCCCGATGGCCATGAAATTTGTTTTGTTGATGAAGAGGGTTTTTCCCAGCTATCACAAGTCGACCCTGAAGGAGATAACCTTTTGAACAAATATATTAAAAAAGATCCATTCCAGAAAGCAATTTAATATTTTTATTTATATAACTAATATTCAACAATATTATTAGACGAAAATGATATGATTAATATGCTTAATAATGTCCAGGCTTTTTGTTAAAATTTAAAAATTTCTGTATTTATTTAAAAAAACTTAAATTTTTTGGCAGAGGGTACTTTTTATAAGAAACCATTTGAATAATTTTTTATTTATAGCAAAATGCTCTACAAAAACGTAATATTGTTACTTTATCACAAAAGAAAGGTTCTAGCCAACTCTGACATAAAAAATAGTATACTGACGGATGACAATACATGCATGCGTTGATAGTACAAGCCTTCGCGAAAACTAAAATATTTGTGAGCATAATATATGTAGAATTTTTTGAATTGATTTTATGTAATTTACAATAACTGCTGCCGTATCCCATTTCCTTTCTTATTAGTAAAGAACTTTATAAATTAATTTTTAAAATTATTTTTATAATATGAAGAATGTTTTTTTTGTAATATAAAATGAGAATAATATAGTTAAAATTGCTTTAAAAAAAAAAAAATTTTAAACAACTGACAGCAAAACTCTACATCGACGACAATGTATGCATTAACCGTAAAACAAAACGTTAATTTATTCTCTCTAAGAGTGGGTCTACACAGCAATTTTGTATTAAAAAAACCGGTTTCGACTATATCATGGTCGCGTAAGTTTTCAATTCAATTTTCCTTTTGGTTATATGTTGTGTGTGGACAGTTTTTACCTATGGGGCGCAGTGGAAGCAATTTATGATTGTGCAACTTATTGATGCCATACTTTTATGTGGCAATCCAATACAAATGGAAAACTTCGCTAGACGCATAAATCCCACTTTCACTGTTCTCACAAACTTAATTTATGAGGTGGTTTGGTAAATTTTTTTAAATGAGTGACTTAACAAAAATTATTGAAGTTTAAGCCTTTTCTTCGTAATTTGGTATAATTTTTCAATGAAATATCGTAAAAAAAAAATTATATAATTATAGTTGTTAGGAAATTTATTTGCCTGACATTTATTTATATTTATAAGTTTCAAAACAATATAATCTTTAAACTTAACTAAAAAAACAAAATTACGCCATTCTATGATTTTAAATTAATTCCAATTTATTATTCAAATTTAATTTTCGAAGTTGTACATGCATTTTCGTGCCACCATTTTGCAATATTTCCATAAGTTTTAACCGTTGTATTATTTTTAGGCTTATTAAGTAGCATACAAAGTCTACAAAATGGAGTATCAATTGGATATTGAACTTGATAATATTTCTTCCACCAAAAATATTTAATATATTCTTCAGGATTTTGATTTAAATAAATTAAATAGTTTGCTAAATCTTTTGCAGTTTTAAATTTATTAGCATCTATGTAGGAATGAGGGGGGGCAAATTTATAATAATCGGCTCCACCGTAAACAATAGGTATCACCATTTTCTCGTAGACCTTAAACAATTTTTCTGTGACATAGTCTTTACAAAGAGAATTTTCAAAGGATAAGTAAAATTTGTATGTGTTTTCTAACATGTTGTAGCAAAAGTCAGAGTCCTTTGAACAGCTGTAAACATAAAAAATAAAATTATATAAAATAAAAATTTTTATTTTGTCAATTTTTAAAGATTTATTAATTGTAAAATATCCCAATCACTTTTTTTTTATTTTGATTTTTTGTTGTACAGTACGTAGACTTAGTTAAGTAGTCTTAAATACATTTAAGCTTTCGTTTTTAGTGGTTTTGCGAAGTCCAAAACTTCGTAAAATAGAGCCTTTTAAATATTGTTTTGATAAGCTATAAGGAAGTGGTTAGCTTTAATGACTTTCACAGGTCTCTATTTCTCAGATGATCTAATTTAAGGTTTGGGTATATTATCTCACTTGAGTGGTTCTATAGCAAGCTTTTTAGGGAAAGAAAAAGGAAGAGATAAATTAAACATATTTAATTTAGGTAATGCAAATTAATTACAAATTCAAATAAAGAACAAGAAGTGTCAAGTTTCTCATTATTAGTTTTAAGGCGAAGTTCAGACATTGGAGTTTGCTTAATAGACAATTTTTTCTATGCATGTTTTGAAATTCGTTTATTTATTTGCTTCAGAATGATAGAGGAAGTAGAAAAACGCTTAGGTTAGCGTTATATTATAATCCAAGAGTTATCCATCCATTTTCTTTTTTCTCCCTTCCTAATTGCGCTTAAAAAATAAGCAAATGAAACAGTGAAACAAAAACAAGCAATTCGATTTTAGACTAAGGAAGTAAAGTTTGTTAAAGTTGGGTTAAGTCCGCTAAAATTCTAGAGTAACGCCAATATTACGATGAAAAGTTGTTTGCCTTCAATAGATATGTCTTCGGAAATATTTTATTCTTGTAAAGTTTTAACTTTAACCATCATATATTTTACACCTGTATGAAGCCAACTTGCTAGCAGTTTTTAAAAAAATGGATATATATTTAACTACCATGTAGTGATAAGAATATTTATTCTAGACGGTTTAACACTAAGAATTTGATCAGAGTGCTGATTGAAGGAAGAGTTGGCATTAGAATGTAATTGTCACAAAAAGTATTATTCGTATTAGGTGTATTAGGTGTTTAAAATGAAGATGAAGTTTTCCTTAAACGTTTAACTTCAAATCAATCAGATTGGACTACCTACCGACAAACCATCAATTCAAGTTATATTACAATTTAGTAAAGACCTATGCCCTCATTAGAGTTTGATGCCAAATTTTGTGGCACCAAGCCCTAGTTTGGACTTATTTTGATCCTTTGTTTTTATTATATACGACATCTAACCATAAAGAGAAGAATGTTAAAATACCCTATTTTGAGAAAAAATATTTGATGATCTAATTAAAGAAAAAATAAAATTAATCGATATTATGCGTTTGGAAACTTAAAGAAATTTTTTAAATATTTATCATAGCAGTTTAATTTTTATTTTACCTTTTTGAACCGCATTCACCATAAACATCCACATTTATGTACTCTGCTAAAGCATCTTTAAGTTCTTCCCGGTTTGAATCAGTGTTACAATTCGAAACAAACCAAGCTACTGTTTTTGTTTTATTTTTTACATAATTCATTAATAATGTTTTATTCATAAATTTGAAATTTGGCAATATCCATTTTGGATTTAAGTTAGGTGAAATCCGAGCTTCTGTTTTAATATCTTTAAAAAATCCATAACTCCATATTATATCACTGTCAAGTCTGTACGTCATTGTTAAATTGTAAAAATTTTTTTCATGTTCCAATGAATGATAAGTGTTTAAAGGAGATTCTAAATTACTAAATACATAAAATTGATGTTGAGATCTAATGCTAGGTATGCCATTAGAATATTCTCTAGCTGTATGGAAAAGAACTGCATCAAAATTATCAACAGAAGGCAAAAATTTTTTATCATTAGTCACAATACAATTAACCACTGGACACTTAATACTTTTAAAATATTCGTAATTTACTGTTTCCTGTGGGAGATACCATTTATCACTTTCAAAAAATGAATTCCACAAAAGTATTGCTTTTGGTAAAGTAATTATATTCTTTCTTTCAAATTGTCTAATATTTAAATATTTTTTCGTATTTTGTACTTTGTAGATTATCGTAAGTATTGATACCACAGTTATCACTAAAGTTACAAATATAATTGAATAATTCATATCACATAAATGAGTGTATACAGTATACTGAGATATAAAGCTGCACAATGTAAGCTTAAATTGAAATTTTATTTTTTATCAATCTATAACTGAAGAATGACTATAAAGCTATCGATATATTTTTAATTATTTTCTTGTTAACACCTGTGTCAATTTAAGTGGAATATGACGTGGCCTAGCAAATTAAAATTATTTTTAATAATTCAATATTTTTGATAAACATTAATATTAATATTATTGAATAGATAATATTAAAAGTTGAGTTATTTGAAATTTCATGCCAATTATAGCTTCTATGCTTCTATATATATATATTATCAGTGGGAAATTTCCCCTTAAACGCGGATGAGTTAAAGATTTCACGCATTGTAACTTTTATTTGTTCAAGTTGGACTATACAAATTTAAATTGAGGATCGTCAAAGTTATTCGTTATTTTATATTTAAAGTTAAAGAAATTAAGCTGTTTTTGTGGAAGTTATTTAATTTTTTATTTTTTTTTCGTCATAAAATATTTCTTAATTTCGATATTAATAATAAATGGCTTAGAGCTTGCATGTAGTTTTGAACTTTTTACTTCGATATCATTAATTTAAATGTGATTGTCATTGTCCAATTCCTAGGACTTAATAGCGCTTGGCTGGTTATTACCAATTAAGTGGAGACTAGCGAATTTATTAAATTTAAAGACAACCAACACTAATAAGACCTCAAAGAATTGCAATTATCGGTGGCTTGATGCTATAACGTTGGTGGACTGTACAGTTGAAAAATTTATTGAAGCATTTTGTTGAGGTATTTTGGTGGGTCACAAACTAAAATTGTTGGGCAAAACAGATATTTTAAGGTTGATCCATTTAGAGAGTTGTCTAAAGTGTTTGGTTTTAAAACGAAGCTATACAACTCCTAATAAATCAGTCAAATGGAATTTTAGGCTGCCTGCAAAGTGCCGGCTTACAGCCGAGCTAACACCGATTCCCATTGTGATAGTCTAATCTTTGGTAGGCTTGCACTCTGAACACTTTGAGCATATTCGTATTGATTTACCCATAACGACTTTATAATCTTCGGTATCGGAATCGGCGTCAGCTCGGCTGTAAGCCGGCACTCTGCAGGCACCCTTAGAGTTCCTTCAATACTGAAGACTACCTTCCCAACTTATAACCGTGAATCTTAGTGGAAAATTTTCCTTTTGTTCTTTTAGGAATTAGTAGACTTTATTAGGAAGAATTTTTAACTACACGCACACAGCTGGCCTATAGTGAGTCTATTAGCCTTCCTGGGTATTTTCTTCAAGAATTTCGTACCTAGTTATGCCACACAGATCACTTTAAAAGCTTTTTTTTCCAAAACAAAATAAAAATTGGGCAATATGATTAAAGTTTTTGTACATTGTAATAGTTTATTTTTGAATGCAAACATGTTTTACTTATTTTGAAATGAAATCTTTACATAATATTTTAACAATCCAATAAAAAAAAAACATGAAAGACATAAAATATAACGATATTCCACAAGGTTAAAAAATCAATTTTTTTTATATATCTGATTCACTGCTATTTGCATAATGGTTTCGAACAGTTTTCTTGACACAATTATTCCTTATTTTATGCACAATTTTAGTAGGCTGATTATCATCAAGCTCATTTTTTAATGGCCTAGTACTTTTAGTTGGTACCTCCAAAATTAATTTAGATGCTGATGTGGCTCTTTTTGAACTTAAGTCATGCATTGTGCATATAAGAACTGGTGAAGTGAGTGAACGAGAAGTGCTTGCTATAAAAAATTTGAATTCAGTGGTGCAAGTATTTTTTTGGAAATTAATTTATATTCATAAATAGGAATCTTAAGGAAATAGCAAGTAAGAAAAATACATTTAGAAAAATTATGTTAAAAATGTACTTTACTTACGTCACTTTTTAAATTTATAGGCTCAGTGAATTAATTAATTTAAAGATTTACTATTTGATCCAGAGTTATTAGTTGGAGTCGTTCTTTTTGTAGTATCACTTGTAATCGATGTAACATTTCGCTTTTTATTAGACACAAAGAATTGATCCTTAAAGTTACTTAGTGCTCCCTTGAGATGTTTTTTAACCTAGTTAAATTTTAAAAATTTTTAATTTGATCTTTTTGCAAATACATAAATATTTTTATTATATAAATCTTTAACTTGACTGCCAAAATATTAGGATCAGCTTTAAAAAGACCAGGGACTTTTGTTTTAAGGAAAAATGTTATCTGGAAAAGTTCATAAAAGCATCTGGTCATTGATTCTTAAGAGAAAAACGAATTAATCATTACTTCTTTTTGCAAACTATGATAACAATTTTGTTCGGTTCTCCTACCTTCTTTAAAGTATTTTGGCTAGTGCGTTAGATATTTCAAGATAGTTTGTTACGTGACCATATGTTTTTATGCAGGGGTCCATACCCCTGGAGGACCAAACATAGGCACGATATACCAGGTGTCGTTAATGTGGCTGTCGTAGCGAGCTCGCTAGCCGGCTATAGCGGTAGAATTCAAGGGGTGGTTCTTGCCACAGACACACTGGACATAATCTCGCTACTTTAAAGTGAAAATTTCAAAGAAAAGAGCGCTAGGCTCGAATTAATAGGGGACTGCATGCCGCAGAAAGAGAAAAAAAAAAAAGCTAAACAGTAGAAAAGGGAATTCGAGACAAAGGAGTTAAGCCCCTTTGCTCGTCCATCCCATGATTGGGCCGGCTGACCTGAAAACAATATCAAAAAAAAATATACGGGAAGTGGGATTAGGACATCTTAAGATAAAAAAAATTATTCAAACATTATTACCATATTTATTAATTCCAAAAAAAAATTAAAAAAAAATTTTATGAGTAAAACATGTGCTATGGCCCTATAAACTAGACAAAACTTGAGAATCTTCTTAATAATAAAAAAAAATCCATTTCATTCAATAAAATTTATACATGCCTATATGTAGAAAAATTAAATTGAAATAAAAAAAGAAACAATCTTAAAATTAATAGTAATTAAAAAAAATTTTAAATATATATATATATATAAACCCAAAAGCTACTTTTAATTATCCCCTAGATATAAACAGAAATCAATTCCTTGTAAATTTAAGCCTTAAATACATAAAAAAAACCCAAAATCGATATATAGTCCAAAGCAATCATAAAAAAATAAAAGAAAAACTATTCTTCCTTATAAAAAACTTACATGACTATTTTTTTTCTTTTCCTCGAAGTCTGATGGGCCCAGCAAACCCTTTCTGAAAGAACTTCTACAAAAAAATAATTTAAACCTATGATTTCCTCCGGAATTCTGAAAGCTACATATGTTTTGAAATATAATTTCTGTTTATTGAACAATATGTTATGTGTATATAAACATATATATATAAGACTTAACTTCTTCTACTTCTAAATTGTTACTAATATAATATTTCAAAAAAAATAGTATAAATTCACAACCAATACATCTTCTTCAACATCGTATCCGGTGTTCCAATTTCTAGCTTCTTCTCCCTTTTTTTTTCCAACTTCAAAACGAAAGAACGGTCTTTGAATATAAATAAAAAAATCTGTTACCTTGAAATATTAGAGGGTTATGTCGTCCTCTTTCTTTTAATTAATTTTTTTTTCTTCTCTATTATTTTCTTTCTTATTCATATGAATATTCGATTTGGAATCCCGCTATTCTGATCCATTTTCTTTCTTCACAATTCCTAACTATGTGTTTTTTTTTCTTTTATGCTTATGAAAAAAACTAGTACAAAATCAACTGCCATTTGAACCGTTCCTTTGCTAAGGATCATATAATCTTTTTTTTTTTTGTATAAAAAGCAATGTAGCTATACATTTATTTATTAATTTATATAAGTTTATGTTCTTAATATGAATTATTTTCACTTAAAAGTTAATTAATTTTAAACCCCCACGGAATTCAACCATGGCAAAATTTTATTCACTATAGTTATAAGTTTTTTTTTTTTCCCATAAGTTTTTCGTATCACCACAATAGCCATTTAATTTTCTTTTCTAATTCTCACGTTGATTCATAAAAATATTTAAGCAATAATTAACGCGAAATTTTCACTTTTCCTTTTTTCTTTTAATACAAAAATACATTTTTTTTTTTTTTTTTGTTAAACTTCAAAAAAATATGACAAGGGCTCTGCCCTGTTTTAAACTCTGACGCCGACTGACTGCATTTCAATCGCAATCACATTACCAGATTGGTGATAGCGGTAAGCCTACCGGCTTTTCCCAGTCAACCAACCTGCCACTTGTTTTGTTAACAAGTTGATTGACCGAGGAAACCGATAATTTCACCGCTATCGTTTTCTGATTGCAATTGAAATGCAGTCAGAAACAATTTTTAAGATTTTATATATTTTTTCCTTTTTCTATATTTAATTTAAAAAAAAATAAAATAAAATAAAACTAAGGCAGGTGTCCGTTACAAAACAGGTACCCTTTCGTTCCATCTCTCGCCAAGTTGGAACGGAAGGGTAGCTGGAGGGCTCCTGCATTCATTTAAATTTGGTTTTCTAAGTTTACGTAAGATTTCTAAATTTCAAAAAAAAAATCCTTCTAAGAAGGTATACAAGATTCACTTTCTCCGAATTTTTAATAATACCACATGGACATCACAAAGTAAAAATAATGTCTCTCGACGGTTAAGATACCCATACTTTGCTAAGCGGCTACACATTTAGTCTCAAATACAATAAATTGCTTTTATAAAATTTAAAAATTTATCACAATTAGCTGCAATTACTAAATACGTTTTGGATGTACAAAGTTCACTTGCAGCAAAGCCTCAAATAGCTTTAGGATTTAATTCGCTTAATTCACACCTTCATCAAATTGAACGTGATATGAAAGAAAAACAAGCCATTATGTTCATACTTTTCTATTTAAAGAATTTACTTTTTTTTTTTTTTTTTTTTTTTTTTTAAATTTTAATAAAACGTTGGCTTGTTATTTTGACCTAAAAACGAAGTCAACGGTCAACTGTCTCTTCTCGCCCATCGGCGCTCTACACGTGTGGCCCGACCCACGACCCTGAGATTAAGCTAAATAGATGTGAAATGGGAGAAAAGAGGAAGAGAGAGTATTTTGTGATTATAATATTTGTAACAGTACTATTTACACCGAGGCTGAAAGGGAACAAAAGAGACATGTATATCCCTCATGGCGTGCGAAATATTAACATATGTTATCAGGGAAGTGTCACCGTCATGTTCTTTTATTGCTTGATATCCTTTGCGTGGTATACGCCCAGCTTACGCCCCTGGAGATCTTCCAGCTCATAGAGGGAGTTGCCTACGCTTTTCACAATCCGTGCTTTTAAGAATTTCTTGGCCAATTTGGCATTGTAGCAATCCTTAAAAACACTTTGCGAAAAGTTCCTCCTATAAACCTCTTGTCCAGGTCGAAAGTTTATTTTTCTGGTACGGAGGTTATAGGATTGGGCACTCTGGTCGTAAGCTGCGCGTATATTTTCTCGGGCTTTATCGCGGCCCAGAAGCATTCTATCTGACTCACACACGTCCACCCTATTCTCTCCTTTCAAATCATCCATCTTCCGGAGGAGTTGATAGACCGATCCATGACTGATCATAGGCTGACCACACAAAAGCTGGTAAGGGGAATGGCCTGTTGCCGAATGGACCGCGCTCCTAAGAGCAAATGCTATATGGCTTAAATGAAGGTCCCATTCCCTGTGGTCGTCCTTAATATAGGCTCTAATCGCAGCCAGGATCGATCTATTAACCCTCTCTGATGCGTTAATTTGCGGAGAGTAATAGGCCGTACGAATGTGTTGGACCCCATATTTATTCAGCAGAACGCTGAATTCTTTGGCACAAAACTGAGGTCCATTGTCCGATAAAATGCTCTCTGGCACCCCGAATGTGTGGAAAACCTCACATTCCAAAAATTTTACAATGTTGCCTACTGCAAATTTCTTTACAGCATGCAACAATGGGAACTTAGTGAGGTGGTCCAGAACAATCAGGATGCCTATGTTTCCCCCCTTGGTTCGAGGATATGGCCCAAGAAGGTCAACATAGAGCCTTTGAAAAGGTCTGTATGATGGGGCTAATTGTCCCATAGCAGGGCGTAGGGCATGGTTGGGAGCCTTGGTTTCTTTGCAAACTTCGCACGAAGCGACGGCTTTTCGGACTTGGGAAGACATGTTCGGCCAGTAAAAAAATTGCCGTAGTCTCGCTAATGTCTTCCCAATTCCACCGTGAGCTGCCATAGGAGGATGATGTGCACTAGATATCAGCTCGTCCGTCAGCTCCGTTGGAACCCAAAGCTTCCAGGCTGCATCGGTCTGATCGAGGTCACCAGTTCGTGGCTCCATCCGCCTGTACACATACCCATCAGAGATGTGCAAATCTGGAAGTCTTGACGAATTCTGTAGGATCGTTTCCTTGAGCTCCTCATATTTACCTGAACAGAAATATGGGGAGTTCAAGTCGATCCCACAACTCGCCCCTTCCAGCTCTGCCACCTCCGAAGAATAAACTCGTGACAGTGCGTCTGGCACCACGTTCTGACTTCCCTTTCGATGCTCTATGTCGAAATCGAAAGCCTGTAGCTTTAAGCTCCAACGAGCCAACCGGCCACCAAGGTCTTTCTGTCCCATTAGCCACTTCAGACTTGCATGGTCAGTCACAATGGTAAAACTATGACCTTCCACATAAGCCCGAAATTTCTTCACACTCAACACAGCTGCATAGCATTCCAGTTCAGTTATGCTATAGTTGCGTTGAGCGGAATTGAGCTTCTGGGACATAAAGGCAATGGGGCGTTCAACTCCATCCTTGTCTTTTTGGAATAAGACACTCCCAACTCCTGTCCTACTCGCGTCACATTGTATGTGGAAACGCTCCGTGAAATCGGGGTTAACCAGCGTTGGTGCCTCCGTGAGTCGACTCTTCAAAATGTCGAACGATTGCTGAGCCTCCTGTGACCATTTATAGGCCTTAGATCCTTTTAGCATGTCTGTTAGTGGGGCAGACAAGGTAGCATAGTCAGCGATGAACCGTCTATACCACCCTGCCATTCCCAAAAACCGACGTAGCTGCTTTGTTGTTCTTGGCACAGGAAATTCAGCAATCGCCGCAACTTTTGAAGGGTCAGTCCTGAGGCCGGACTCCCCAACAATGTACCCAAGGTATTTGACTTCTTTCATGCAGAATTTACTCTTTTGCACATTGATGGTGAGACCAGCCTTCCGCAAGCAACCCGCTGTCTCACGCAGCGTCTCCAAGTGGGCAGTTAATGTCGGGCTAACAATCAATAGATCGTCTAAGTAGATAAAGACATTGGGTCGTAGACGTGCCGGAATGACCTTGTCCATGAGTCGAGCCATTCGCTGAGGTGCATTGCACAACCCGAATGGCATCACTGTAAACTGGTACAAAGGCCTTCCCGGCACGGTGAACGCAGTCTTGTCCCTCGAAGACTTCTCCAGCCCAATTTGCCAGAAGGCATCTTTCAGGTCCAGGCTACTAATATATTTAGTATCCTGTAAACGACCAAGAATACCTTCTACCATGCCAATTGGATATGCATCTTTTTTTGTCACTTCGTTGACCTTTCTCGAGTCGAGACAAAGGCGGACCTTTCCCGGTTTCCTCACCAGGACAACCGGGGAATTCCACGCACTTTGACTCTCCTCTATCACTCCAAGTTCCAACATCCTATCCAGTTCCGCGTACATCATCTCCTGTACGGCCGGGGAAACTGGATAGTGTCGTTGTTTTATAGGAGTTGCCTCCCCCACCTCAATGACATGTTCCTCTAAAGTGGTTTTACCCAACCCTTCCTTTTCGTAACAGGGGAACAATGTCACGACATCTTGGAGCAGACAACTCTCAGTTGGAGACAAGGAGTGAATGTTCGGGTCAACGGCAGCATGGTTGGCAATACCCTGAGATAGCTCTTCGAGGAAAACCGGGGCAAGCCCTGCTTTCATCCAAAAGTCTATCCCTAGGTATAAAGGCTGTTGAAGAGAGGGGACTAGCAAGAGTGTCATAAGCAGGTCCCTCCTCCGAAAAACAAGACGTACGCTCACACGCCCCACTATAGCCTGTCCTTCTCCGTCTGCTGTCTGAATATTTGCCGACATAGGTTTCCAGACCAAGTTAAGCCGTCGTACGAGGTCCATACATCCTGACCCCAAACAGCTGACGCTAGCACCACTGTCTAATAGACCTGTAATGCTTTCGCCCGCTATTTGAACGTCTAAAAACGGACGTATGTCTCCCGCACGACCAAGCGTAGCTTCATCTAAATTCCGACGAAAAAGGAGGACTCTCTTCCAATATAGACGACACCTCCGGGATTTGATGTTATGGTAATGTCCTCGTTGTCCTAAAAAAATTTCATTAATTTGATACTGTTTAGGGTTAATAGTGGAACCGAATATCCTCTCTCGGGCCTCCCGGTAAATCTTCAACCGTTCATGTAAGGGCCGGCGAGGAGCCATGTTCGATTTTACTGTAGATGACGGGGAAGTCCGAGGGAGGATGGACGGTCCACTGCTGTTTCTGGCCTCTATTGGTTTCTGGGACACGGTGGGCCTGAGGGATTCCGCTCCCGAAGATGGTTTCCCGGCGTGCATTTTGGACAATGTGGTTTCATTACACCATCTTTCCCACACGAAAAACAAAACTTTCGTCGCACTTCTTCTGGGCAATCAAGGAAACCATGTCCCGGTCGGTGGCAATTCCAGCAAGTCCATGTCCGTGTAAGGTGTTTTTGTTGTCTGGTCTCAGGAAGCTTTGGATGGAGAGCCTCTAAGGTTCTGCATTCTACTTCATTTTCTATTTCTTTGTGTAGTTCGTGTACTTTGTGGTTGGACGAAGGCCGGGGCTGTGGATACGTTGGGGAACTCTCTAGATGTTCCACCATCAAGCATCGTTGACGCATCTCTCCTATTGTGTTCATGTGGGTAATATCTAGTTGTCTAGCTATGTCCCTTTTAACTGAGCGATAGATCATGCTAATAAAGTCCTTCTCTGACATTGGCGCCTTCATCGCCTGTCGCAGCTTGGTAACTCGTGCAAAGTAGCTACTAATTGATTCATTTTCTCGCTGTTTTTTCGTCATTAGCTCCATCAGATGATCTGCGTCGGTTGTGAAGGAACCAAAGGCCTCTATCAACGCAGCTTTTAATCTAAACCATGAACATCTTGGTTCTAGGCTCACAAAATCCAGGTACCAGTCCAAAGCCTGGCCCCGTAGGAGTAAGTGGAAATCCGTCTGAAGTTGATCCCATTCTACTCTATGAAGTCCACACAAGGCTTCAAAATGGCGTAAGAAATCTTCTATACTTTTGCTACCATCTGGACCTTCAAAATATATTCCCCATTTCTCTATTCGGTGTGTTCTCTTTTCTACTTTATATTCTGCCTGCTCGGGTGGCTCACTTTCTGTTTGTTGAGGCCTCGCCTCAGGTTGTATCTTCCAACCTCTATCCAATCTGTCTACCAGTCTGTCCACTACCGCCATCATATTGTCCATATTCCGAGCGCTAGCTTCTTCTAACTTCCTTGTCAATTTTTGTTCTAAGCTTAAATTCGACTGAGATTCGCTACTGGCATTATATATTTTCTCCGCTCCTAAAGGGTTCTTCTCACTCGGCTCATCTTCCACATCTTCTGCCTGATGGCTGCGAGTACTCATGGTGCGTCCGCTTTTACCCTTTCCCGTGAATCTGGTGGGACTATGATCTATTGGCATTTATAAGTTTTCTGTTTTGTCATACAATAATTTAAGATGTCCTAATCTATGGAGGAAGGAGGAAGGTGCATAATAAGGGTAATAAAATGGGGAAGGGAAAACCAAGTGAGTGAGCATACTGCTCACTGTCTATCAGCCAGTCCAATCCTAAGATGTGAAAGTAGATTATTTCGGGTTTGTGCCGGTTGAGCTCCAATAAGTGGTTCAAGTAAACAGACTATATAAAAACATTTGCCGTTTAGGCGGGTTTGTAGCACTTGAGTGCAAAGAGCTCATGGTTGTTGAGTGGGCAGATAAACAAACAGAAAAAAATAAGAGTACTATGGCTGAAGTGTAAGTTGGAACTACATTGAACTGATCCACTTCCGGACAAGCCGCAGCGTCTTGGCCTAGCCAAGAACACAGATTCAAGGATTAAATCCTTCGGCTTCACAACTCAATGCAGCCCAAACCCACGTTCTTGCCATGGATCTTCACGATAAGAAGTTGGGAGTAAGACGAAATAAACTTCCTCTTAAGTTCCACAACTTGTGAACAAGCCGCATTGTCTTGGCTCAGCCAAGAACAAAGATTCAAGGTTTAAATTCACAAGTTGTTTCCCTTTTGAATTCATTCATCTCGTCCCTCTCCAGCTCTTTAGATGAATACCGCAGGACAGGAGGCCTAGCCCCGTGCCTGTTCAAGGAGTTCATCTAAAGGCCTTTATCTTAAAGTGAGACCTGACTCACGACAGTCAGACTTCGCAAAAGCTGCTCTAAGTTCGTGCAGAACAATCTGACCGAGAAGGAAACGCAGACTAGAAGGTCTCAACAACCAAAAAAAAGGTCAAGGGTGCGTAAAGCATACTTTAAATTGCAACTAAGTTGCTACTACGGGGGGAATGAGGGTAATGTTTATCACATTACACCTCGGATCTAAACAAATCCTCCATTGATATGTTTTAGCATATCAACTTCGGGTAAGCCGATCGTTGGGCGCCATGTTACGTGACCATATGTTTTTATGCAGGGGTCCATACCCCTGGAGGACCAAACATAGGCACGATATACCAGGTGTCGTTAATGTGGCTGTCGTAGCGAGCTCGCTAGCCGGCTATAGCGGTAGAATTCAAGGGGTGGTTCTTGCCACAGACACACTGGACATAATCTCGCTACTTTAAAGTGAAAATTTCAAAGAAAAGAGCGCTAGGCTCGAATTAATAGGGGACTGCATGCCGCAGAAAGAGAAAAAAAAAAAAGCTAAACAGTAGAAAAGGGAATTCGAGACAAAGGAGTTAAGCCCCTTTGCTCGTCCATCCCATGATTGGGCCGGCTGACCTGAAAACAATATCAAAAAAAAATATACGGGAAGTGGGATTAGGACATCTTAAGATAAAAAAAATTATTCAAACATTATTACCATATTTATTAATTCCAAAAAAAAATTAAAAAAAAATTTTATGAGTAAAACATGTGCTATGGCCCTATAAACTAGACAAAACTTGAGAATCTTCTTAATAATAAAAAAAAATCCATTTCATTCAATAAAATTTATACATGCCTATATGTAGAAAAATTAAATTGAAATAAAAAAAGAAACAATCTTAAAATTAATAGTAATTAAAAAAAATTTTAAATATATATATATATATAAACCCAAAAGCTACTTTTAATTATCCCCTAGATATAAACAGAAATCAATTCCTTGTAAATTTAAGCCTTAAATACATAAAAAAAACCCAAAATCGATATATAGTCCAAAGCAATCATAAAAAAATAAAAGAAAAACTATTCTTCCTTATAAAAAACTTACATGACTATTTTTTTTCTTTTCCTCGAAGTCTGATGGGCCCAGCAAACCCTTTCTGAAAGAACTTCTACAAAAAAATAATTTAAACCTATGATTTCCTCCGGAATTCTGAAAGCTACATATGTTTTGAAATATAATTTCTGTTTATTGAACAATATGTTATGTGTATATAAACATATATATATAAGACTTAACTTCTTCTACTTCTAAATTGTTACTAATATAATATTTCAAAAAAAATAGTATAAATTCACAACCAATACATCTTCTTCAACATCGTATCCGGTGTTCCAATTTCTAGCTTCTTCTCCCTTTTTTTTTCCAACTTCAAAACGAAAGAACGGTCTTTGAATATAAATAAAAAAATCTGTTACCTTGAAATATTAGAGGGTTATGTCGTCCTCTTTCTTTTAATTAATTTTTTTTTCTTCTCTATTATTTTCTTTCTTATTCATATGAATATTCGATTTGGAATCCCGCTATTCTGATCCATTTTCTTTCTTCACAATTCCTAACTATGTGTTTTTTTTTCTTTTATGCTTATGAAAAAAACTAGTACAAAATCAACTGCCATTTGAACCGTTCCTTTGCTAAGGATCATATAATCTTTTTTTTTTTTGTATAAAAAGCAATGTAGCTATACATTTATTTATTAATTTATATAAGTTTATGTTCTTAATATGAATTATTTTCACTTAAAAGTTAATTAATTTTAAACCCCCACGGAATTCAACCATGGCAAAATTTTATTCACTATAGTTATAAGTTTTTTTTTTTTCCCATAAGTTTTTCGTATCACCACAATAGCCATTTAATTTTCTTTTCTAATTCTCACGTTGATTCATAAAAATATTTAAGCAATAATTAACGCGAAATTTTCACTTTTCCTTTTTTCTTTTAATACAAAAATACATTTTTTTTTTTTTTTTTGTTAAACTTCAAAAAAATATGACAAGGGCTCTGCCCTGTTTTAAACTCTGACGCCGACTGACTGCATTTCAATCGCAATCACATTACCAGATTGGTGATAGCGGTAAGCCTACCGGCTTTTCCCAGTCAACCAACCTGCCACTTGTTTTGTTAACAAGTTGATTGACCGAGGAAACCGATAATTTCACCGCTATCGTTTTCTGATTGCAATTGAAATGCAGTCAGAAACAATTTTTAAGATTTTATATATTTTTTCCTTTTTCTATATTTAATTTAAAAAAAAATAAAATAAAATAAAACTAAGGCAGGTGTCCGTTACAAGTTTGTTTGTATATAGTAATTCTTTGAAGTTATAACTTAAGTTATTTCTCTTTAAGAGTTTTAACACATTATGTATGTATTAAT
Source organism: Acrocera orbiculus (assembly GCA_947359355.1). Lineage (NCBI taxonomy): Eukaryota > Metazoa > Arthropoda > Insecta > Diptera > Acroceridae > Acrocera > Acrocera orbiculus. The sequence goes on from OX375757.1 coordinate 9,964,696, forward strand.
GGATAAAAAAATCTTTTAATCAATAATATTTTAATTGATTTTAACGTTTATGTTTTATAGATAGAATGAAATCCTGACAAAAAATCTGCAATTTGGGAATTTTTAAATATTATTGTGATAGCTTAAAAATAGCTTAAATATTGAAAATTTGGGCGGTCAATGCCATATTTAGACATAAATTTGGAAGAAAAAAGATAATTTGCGGTTGAAGTCAAAGAACGATCGTTGTCACAATTGCTGCCACCCGTATACTGCTCATAAAATAAATTTGAAAATCCTTGCAGATAGAAGAGTTGAGATTTCATTTTGAGTTTTAGAGAGAGATGTGGCTGGATGTTGGCTGAGCTTACATAATTATAAGTTGAGAGAAAATAAATCGTTCCTTAAATTAAGATATATGTGACAAAGTAGTGGATAATTTTTTGGCCTAGAAATAATTTAGGTTAAAGGCAAAAAAAATTTGTTACTACTAATAGCAGTCTTCATTTTAGTACTACACAATCAATTGCATTTGGGAATGTAATGTAACATGCTGTTAATGCGACGTTTCACTATATTCTGCAAAAGCTCATCTTCTAGTCACACTATTTTATAAGAATTGAAGTAGTTATAGAACGCAAAGGAGAAGTGACAAAATATTAAAAGAAATTTAATTACATTACTTTCTTTATACTAAGGATATTTCTTGTTATCTGAGGAAATTGTTTTTTGTTAGCACAGAATTTCTAGTGTGGTTTGCTTTAATGTAGCATTGAAGACTTTCAGTTTTTAAAGGTGATTGTAATATTTTGGCTGACTAATGTAATATTACGTATTACCCTGATAGTAACATAATTTAAATAATTAACTCTTCGAAAATTAAATTTAAAGCTTTTAAAATATTATGTTATATATATACCTCACGATCTGTGTAACAATGAAGTAATGCAATAGAAACTCCTTGCAAAGCCTCAACTGTATAGTAAATAAAGTAATAAGTCTGTTCCAAAACACATTTATCGGTATTTGGATGTAGAACTAGAAAGAAGAATTGTACACCAAATAACGGCAAGCATAAAAAAGATGCTTTTACCGTTCGTCTGAAAATATTAGTTTTTGTAACGTAAATTATATGAAGTTTTAAGAAATTTTAATCTTAGTAAATAAAGGATTGCTTGAGTTTTATGAAATTTACCAGAGCATAACCCAATTGATAAATACAAATGTTATAATTTTCATGCTATTATTGCCAAACAATTTGACACTAAACATCCAAAATAAAAAAATCAAACCGACCGGAATTCTGGTTGAATTGCTGCTGTCAAGTTTTTTCCAGAAAAATGTTACGATTTAGAAAAATTATATAATGGTTTTTGATATTTCATTTTTGTAGTTTGCAAAATATAAAGCAAAATCAAGCAATGATTTGATCACTTTATTAAACGTTCAATAAATTATTATTATATTGTTCCACAGTTGATTTTTCTAACTCGTAACATAGTCCTTCGAAGAGCCAAAAAAGCACGCTAGTACACATGTCAGTCAGCCCGGCAACTAATCAAGTTATTTGTACTTTATTCGGAAATGATATGATTGAAATTGCGAATTATGTAAAAGCCCAACAAAAAAATGATTGCAACCAAAGTATGTAAGTTTACACAAAGAAATTAAATAAAATTTGAACATAATTTTACATTTTAGGCGAAAATTGCATATGTATCTTTGATCAACAAGAACTGAAGGAAAACAAATTGGATAAAGTTGAAAAATAAATGGACCATAAATAGCTAAGGAAAATATCAATTTCCATATTGAGCCATACTTACATGATTGGATGATTTTCTGATTCTTTATGTTTAAATGTTTTCCACAATGCCCATATAATATGAATGAAAAGGATAAAATTTGATATAAGCATTAATAATCGGGGAACATCAAAAATCCAATTGAATCCAGTACCTTCTGTAATAAGCCAGCAATGTTTATCAAAATAGATTCCCATAATAATTGCCCAACTTATAGCAGAACCAAAAACTATAATACTAATACTAATATAGAAAGGTAGCATTTTGATGCCATCTCGTCGACGGGAGTGGAAAACATTTGTTAATAATTGATGCAAGTAAATACCTTCGAGTAACATACATCCAAAAACTACATTTCCTAGTAATTTTTCAAAAAATATTAAAACTTTGCATGGCCATTGATTTTTTTGCATTGTTGTTAATACATCCAAAGTTAATTCATCCATGATAATTGTACTTTTAATAATGATAACTAAAAAATTGCGTAAAATAATTACAATGAGTAGATTACGTGTCATCATATATTTTTGTGTTTGAAGATTTTTGTGACCGATAAGTACAATTGCAGCTGGAAGACATACTAAAATTGATACTACTAATGTTATTATATGCCATTCAGTGCGTATAATTAAGCGTGGAGAAATATCGCAGTTTGTATAATCAGTATGTAGCCTCCATTTGGCATTTGTTTGGCATGATTTATAGCTATAATCTTAGAAATTTTATTTAATATTGATTTTGATAAAGTTTTTCTTACTTACGATTACATCTGGGTGGCTTTTCGGTGTATACATATTGTGGACATATTTGCTTATAGATGTTTTTTGTTTTTGTTGAAGGATAACATGACCATCCATCCCAAACAGCTAAACATTCATCATCTAAAATTGTATTAAAGTGTTTCTATTTTTACATTATTCTGAAATCGGGCAAGGTATTTTGGAAAAAAATTTTTGATGCGTTTTAATTCAAAATATGTTTCTGACATCTAGCTAAATGCCGCCTTCAGAGTGCCGACCGATGGTGGAGTTAGCAAGATTGCTCTGAGAAATTTGATATAGAGGAAAATTAAAGCAATCTTGCTGAAAGTGTTAAGAGTAAAAACAATAAGGTGAGTTACTAGTAAGAGATGATTCTAGTTTTTTCTAACAACAACTTTAGAATGGCTGGTGATAGCTAGAATTTTAAATTATTTACAGATATTTTGAATAATTTACAGCGACATATTTCATTCACAAAATTCGCCAATACTACTTATCTAATGCCTTGCGTAAACATAAGAACATTTTACTTTAGAGATAATTTGCATACATTTACAAATAGAAACGTGTGTGTTTTTGACATAAAAAATTTAATATGAAAGTCTTGACTAATGTTTAGTATTTTTACTCTTTTATTTATTCTAAAACAAATATTTTTAATAGCTGTATAATTGATGTGCTGTATTTATATATGTAGGATATATTGATGATTTTAGTAAAAGCATGATGGGCTCCTTAGTTCCAAACTTAGTCCTAAAAATTACAATATTTAGCTAAAAACTTATCAATACACATTCCATTAGTCAAAATCAAATGATCTGTTTCTGTAGTTCAACAGATTTTAAAGGAAAATAAAAGCTTTTCAATTCTGTGGGATTTCAAAGTTCCCTAATTTTTTAAGTGTGTAAGTAAGTTAACAAGAAATTGAGTTTGTTATCAATATTTACTAGTTCTGAAATTTTGGTTTAAATTTAATAATTTGACAAAAGTAGAGAGATTCTACTTTTTTGTTTTACTAGCATATGTAACATTCGATAAAATTTGATTGATGCATTTAAAAATATAGACGTATCATTTATATTGACGACGGAAACAATTTTTAACAAATATTTCGTACTTAACATTTCTTAAATATGTTGGACTGGTAAAATGTAAAAACATTATTAGTAAATAAATCCTTTTAATATTCGATAAAATTCAGATAAATATTTACCTTTTTGTGTAAAATTGGATAAAATATTTTCACAGCAATTTTTGGCGTTTTGGCAACATGTAATCCATCGTGTAAAAGCCGAATGTGTTTGAAAACTAGCTTCTACAAGACGAGTCACATTTAAATCTAAGTAATTGAAGGGAATACAATTTCCATCAATATAAATTCCAGGAACAAAGTAAGTCTCTTTCTTGTAACTGATATTGCATGTTGTCTGCTGCAAAGGAGCTCCATTAAATTGATCTGGACGATTGTAAATATAGCATCCTAATGATGACCAATAGATAAATATTTGTTTTGGTAGTAGACCAACGTTACGATATTGGCAAAATTTAGTTTCACTTGACACTGAGTATATCTGAAAGTAGTTTTTTGTTTGTTTTTTTGTAAAGCATTTAAAATCGAATATTTACTAAAATCATAGAAAATGTTGCTATGATAAGCATACTCGGAACGATTACTTATACTCAATACAACTGGTGAAAAGTATTTATTTCAAGTTGGGTAAATCGATTGGGAATATTTTTTGTTTTCGATAACAACTGATAAAAAATTGATTAGTCTTTGATATGAGCTTAGATTTTCAAAGAAAGTTACATCTGGATTATCTTTTTTTTTCAGGTTGATAAGGCTTTTAAGCATTTAATTTTAAGAAAGACAACAAAAATCTTGGAAATAATTTTTAAATTATTGTTGGCTTATAATTCAATAGTTGTTAAAAATTTAATGTTTGTTAAAGGATGATGGAAAATTTATTGAATACTAGAAGTCCACAGTTGTGTGCAAAATTATTCTTGAATCAAGCGAAAACAGTTCTTTTTAATTCACTAACTATAGCGCAGATGTCATGTTTACGACAAAACTAGTAATATAACAAAAAATTTTTTAAAGTATATTCCTACTTATATTTATTATTCATTCCAATTCAGTGAGAGTGTTTTTTCTTTTTTCTGAATTCAAAATTCGGAACTCGTTTTATTCGGCTTTCTGAAGTTTTTCTCTCATATAAAACTAAAAGTTAGTTTATTAATTGTAAATAATGAATTTATATTTGAACTAACTATATTAACATCAATGTTTATCCACTCCCAACACAACAAAATTTATTTGAACTTGATTGGATGAATAGAAAAGATTTTATTAACATACATTTTGCAAGCCAATAGTAGGAGTATAAAAATCTTTATTTTGTATTGAAATTAAATTTAAAAAATGATATAACTCAAGAAAGCTATAGTAAAAAAAAACATGTTAAAGTATGCTATGAATATTTATTTAATGCTCTAAAATATAATTCTTTAGCGAGTCAAATATTGTTGCAAAGCGGCCCCAAAGTTTTTATTTTATATGGGATTCTCCTTAACTTCAAAAAGTGACTACATTTCCTTGCCTTCTTAATTTCCTGCCTCTAATTTCAAAAAGCTGTGAAATGCCACTCCATTCAAAATTTAATACCGGGCTTCTGCTAAGTAAGAAACCTACGTCAACTGTAAATACTCACTTTATAGTGAAGTCAATAAATACAAAAAACAGATAAAATTCATAGTCAGAAAGAAAAGCTCCGATTTGATGTTTTTTTTTTTTTTTAAATTTATAATTTTTAGATTATTTGAAATTATAAATCGGTTGGAGTAGGGACGGAATTATTTATATTGTTTAAATAATAGTTTTGATATTTATAAAGGGTGTCCCAAGAAGGCTTAACTTTTTTCGTTTTCGATTTGCAGTCTCTTGAATTTTTCAGACTTCGTTTTTACCCCCACTCGTACCTACCACGTACTCACTTATAACTTTTAGATCTATGTTATAATAAGTAAGAAAAAAATATAAGAATTGCAGAGTGTAAAAAATTATTGTTTAAACAATATAAATAATTCCGTCCCGCTCCAAAAGGTTTCTGATTTCAAATAATCTAAAAATAATAAATTTTTTAAAAAAAAATCATCAAAATCGGAGCTGTTTGCTGGCTTTCGACTAAAATGCTTTGTTGATTGCACTATTACATGTGTTTTTTAAACGTATATATTTTTTCCGTAGATGCATACAGATAAAATAAATCTGAAACTTAATCCTTTTCAATATGACAAGCATACTTCGAGCTTCCTACTGGAATGTGAGAAATATTCATGTTCCATGGTAATGTAAATACAACTTGAAAAATATAAAATAGAGAGAAAAATATTTGAACTAAGGGATTAAAATACAAGCTAATATTCATAAAAGTATTTGCAATAGATTTTTAGTTTTATTTCAAAACGATTTGAGAAATTTTAATTAAAATCAATTTTTAGTGATTGGTATATGACTTCATTATGTTTTCTGAAATTTGAGCTTTATTAAAAATGCGCATGTTACAATAAGCTGCCATTTTTAAAGTAATTTCGAAAAAACTCTTCTGTCAAATTGTCAGATCAATAGAAATTTCCCCTTTCCCCTTATCTCAAGTAATGTCAATATTGATTTGTAATTTATATGACTGTCTTAAATTTCAATTGACATTACAAGATTTTATGAAAATTTTTCAACACGAGTGTCACCCACCCGCCAATAATTTAGAAAAATATTTTGTGCATTTTTGCTGTTTTGTGATATTTATTTGCCGGTATTATGCTTAGAAAGCTAACCAAATGAAACTGTTACAAGCTTAACTCTGCTCGAAAAAACTTGTGGAGAAATTTTTCTTTCGGAATATCATTGAAGCTTCAAGTATAGAGGGTAGTTTTTCTGTAACGAGATGAAAAAAAGATAGGCAGAAATTTGCTTGTAAAAACTTAAAAATATAAGTGAATTTGATTCCATCTGAAAAAGGATTAAGAGGCGTAAGTTAATTATAGAAAGTTATAATATTTAAATAAAATAACTTTATATAAATAGAATTTTTATAATATAAAAATTAAGAATTGTGAAAAAAAAATTTTTTATTTTAAGTGTAAAACTGATATTTAGAAACGGTTTAACATTATTTAAGTGAAAACTAACTATAAAATAATTAAAAATAAAGTGAAAAGTAATATTTTGCAAATGATGAAGAATTTTTAAAGAATTCCTGATTTTCAATCGATTTTTCCAATTTTTTATGTGAGATGAGTCAAGTTCAAAATGTCCCAGTTAGGTCTTGAGATTTAAATTTTTTTTAATTAGTTTTATTGTGTTTAAAAGAAAGAAATTAGTTCAAAATTATTTTTCTTAAAGTTTTGATTTTCTGAATGAAACTAATTGGTGATTCTTGAAGAAGGTTGAGCAACGGGTGAGTAAGTGAGGAAAATTTTTTGAGCTTTTGGTAGTCCACAAGAGTTTTAATTGATAGATAAAATAGCTTCCCGCAAAACTTTCTTTTTTTAAATAATCAAATCAAATGCATTTTAAAAACAACAAATATATATATAGGAATGCTAAACTTTAATTTTTAAGTGCACATTAGTTTTATTTTGCTATAAATCAGTTGCATGAGAATATATTGATTTTTCATTTGCTCAATGATCAACGATTTCATTGGTATAAATTGTTGAATAAGAGCCAAGTGGTTGAATTTTTATAATTAATGCTGTGAAATATATTTTTTTTGCTATTTTAATGAAATAGTTTTCAAGATATGGCAATTATTAAGCAATAAAAATATGAATTTTAGTTATTTTACTTGAACTACAATTTAATATATTAAAAATAGTAAAAAAAGGACGGAAGCTTTTTGTTTAGTTATTGAATTAATTTTTATGGCTGAAAGATATAAAATTAAATTAACAATAGTATGTTCAAAGTTTTCTACTAAATTATATAAAATTTTTTTTTCTAAAATAAATTAATAGAAAATTAATTTATGAAAATGTGAATTAATTTCCAATATATCTTTATCTTTTGCTGGAGTTTACTAGGTCGCATACTAGATTTATTGGAATTGTTTTTCTACGAATTAAATTAAACATAAAATAAAAACACAAAATCTTAGTTGTTGAATTTTTACTATGACAAAATTTAAATCGCAAGAATTGATTTTTTACTCTAATATCCGCAAACTTAAATCTAAATATTTTACTTTAGGATTGTATAAAAAATTGTATTTCTTTTGTAACAAAAATTCATCTCAATACAGTTAGTTTTTTGAATAAAAAGGACGAGCAGTAAAATTATCATAATGAACCTTAAAAAACCCTATGCATTCAGCTACCACTTAATATTATTCAGTTATTTTCAACCCTTTCCTTTTTAGTTCATTTAAAAAAATTTGTAGAGTTAAATTTTGTGATTGATTTATTTTATAATATGAAATTTAATTTTTCCATAGACCGATGCTGATGTCTCGCATACTAGATAATGCTTAAGCTACCAAAAGGCCTAAAGAAGAAAAAGAAGGATAAGAAATCCAAAAGAGATAAAGAGCTCTTCACTGAAGAGGAACTAGAACAATATAAACGAGAGCAACAATTAAAACAGCAAAAGTTACAGGAATCAGAAACAGAAGTTTTATCTGAAACAGAAACAAAATTAGACATACAGCCTGAAAAACAACCTGGAGGAGACGAAGAATGGTGTAAATTTAAAGCTCTTACAGCTGGTGTTGATTCAATACTTCATAAAACTCAAGACGATTTAGATCGAATTAAATCAACTTCATTTTTTCAACGAGTTCCACCACCAAGTGAACGTAAAAGAGCTGAAGAAGAAGAAGAAGCAGCAAGAGAAGCAGAACGATTAGAGCAAGAACGTCTTAAAAAAGAAGAAGAAGAAGCAAATCGAGATAAACTAACTGAGGCTGTTGTTGAATTATCGGAATCTGAAGAAGAATCAGAAGAACTTGATGATATTTTTAATACAGAATATATAGAGGCAATAACAAGTGGTGAAGTGCAATTAACTGTGATACCAGATTCACCTGAATTTGATATCACTGAAGGGCCTGATCCATTTGATACATCTTATGCAGAAAAATTGATTAAAGGGCCAGAAATATCAAAACGTGGAAAAAAGCTTGTTAGCATTGGCGCAGCTGTTGAAGTACTTACTGGACGTGTTGATTCAGCTCAAACATTAGCTGGAGGAGGAGTTAAGCGAAAACAGCGTCGTGGTCCTCAAAATTTATTACTAGATGATTTAGAAGAAGATACAATTATACCGGAATCTGTAGCTGTAGAATCACCAGAACCAGTAAAAACATTATTAGATGATCCTGCTGATGAAATTCCAGATATTCCAATTGATCTTAGTGTATCATTGCACTTAGCTTTATTAAAAGATAAACAAGAAAATTTAGAAGAAGTAAAAAACCTTGATATTGTTTCCGAGTTTGATATATTAAAAGACGATGAAGATGACGAATTTGCAGAATTAGCCACAGAATCATTAACAAAAAAAGAAGAAGTTGTTGTGCTAACAGAAGTACAACCACTTCAATTTGTTGGAGAAGTTAGTGGTGATTGGGCTGAGTTTAAGCAGGACGAGCCAGACATTACCAAAGGTAAAATTTAAAATAATTTGTTTTTAAATTCATGAAACTAATTTATTGGTTATGTTTTTTAGTCAAGCCACCACGTCCACCAGCATTTCGAAGACCTTCACCAGAAGGAGCTGAAGCAGATCCATTAAGTGACGACGACTTTAATCTTGAAGGTGAAGATCCGTTTGATACAACATTTGTTGAAAAAGTTTTACTTGCCGAAGACGATTTTGATTTTGACCCTCGTGCTGGGGAACAGAATCCTAAAAAACAGAGCTTTGTCAAAGATTTATTAGATGAAAGTGATTTTCCAAAGTTATCCATAGCTCCAATAGTTCCTCTGCAAGAAAACTCTTCAAAAGTAAATGATCCTTTTGATACTTCTATTATAGAAAATATTGTACAGCCAAAAACTGTTGAGCTCAAAATACTTGAAGAACAACTTATTACGAAAACAAATCTCAAACAGTCATTAAGTGATCCAGATTTTGATCCACGAGCTGAAGAATTGCCTGTTAATACAGAATCTGAGGAAATAAATCTTGCTCGCCGAAAATCTTCTTTGCATTTGAACGTCTCAAAAGCTGTAGGCTTTATTGTTCCAGAAAAAGATCTTCTTTCACTTGATCATGATGGAGGAAAAATCAGAGATCCATTAACCCCTTACTATGCTCCTGAAGTACCTGTTTTAGAAGAAAAAACCGAAGATCCATTCGATACGTCATTTGTACCAGCCTCACAACCAACTCAAATTGAACTGAATATAATTGAAAACGAATTACTCAAGAGTTCAGTTTTACAAAAAAGCCTATCAGATCCAGATTTTGATCCACGAGCAGAAGAAAAACTGGAAAAGGGCGATAAGAGATATATTGAATCAGATTTATTAGCTGTTGAAGAAGAACTAAATATCAAAGTTCTTACTCCAGCGCAGGAAAAAAAGAAATCTGTTGGAGTTTCTTTTGTAGATCCTTTTGATACTTCAATTGCTTTAAATATTCAACCAGGTCAAATTGAATTAAAAATACTTGAAGAAGAATTATTACCAACAATTAACGAAATTATAGAGACTGCAGTCTTAGATACTCTAACTGATGCTCAAGAGCTTGGGCTAGGAGATAAAGTTTTAACACCACAAACAAATTTTGCAGAGCATAATTTATCAAGTGAAATTGATCCTTTTGATACATCGTTCGCTGAAAACTTGAAACCAGGACAAGCAGAAATAAAAGTAATTGAAAGCGAGCTCATTAATTAAAATAATTTGAAGTAGAAAAATAAATATAATGGCAAACCCATTTCTGATGATGGATGATGAGGCTCTGACCTCTTCACCAAATGATGTTACTTCAAACCCATTTCTTATACAGGATAATGAAAACGACTCTGGTTTTGTGGATAATCCCTTTGCTGGACAGCAAACTAATCCCTTTGCAGCATTTGATGAGGAAGAGGAAGTTGTAGCTCTACCAGATGAACAAATAAAGAGTAGAACAAATTCACTTCAAACCGCTGATCCAGCAATGAGCTTCTTTGGTACAACTATAATTGATACTGATGATGAGTCAGTAGTAATTGAACAAAAACAACCAACCCGGAAAATGCTTGATGATGCAAATACAGCTTATTCAAGTGAAGAAGAACTAACAAAAAGAAAACCACCACCTCGTCCAGTTCCACCATCTCAAACAACACAAGAACTTATATTTGCAGTCGCAGATCAATTAGATCAAGCTAGTTCTCACTTACTTGGACGTTTGCCAGCAACTCGTACACCAAGCCCTGTTTCAATGCGAGATATACAAACTCCTAGTCCTACACCAGATATAGCAGATTTATTAGATGTCTCTGACATTGATATTACGCAAAATGATGTACCGAATGATGGTGTAGATAATACTTTTGGAGTAGCTAATAATAAGCCTCAACGACCTCGGCCACCACCACCACGACCTGTACCTCCTCGACCGTCTCTACCAAATGTTTTAGCTGATATTAACCAAAGTATGGTTGAAGGAAAGGCACAAAACCCAGAACCAGATTTGTTTGATATGTTTGGAGATGCACCACCAAAGCCTCCAGCACCAAAAACGAAGGAAGATATTTTAAGTTTATTTTCAGCACCAAAACCAATGACACAACAGCATACAGCACAACCTGATCTACTATCTGGTGATATATTAATGGGTAGTATTCCTCTTGCAAAAGATTTACCTCCGCCATTTTCTGAAGTCATTAGCAAAACTTCAACTACAGCTGAAAACACTAGTAATATGGAAAGTTTAGTTAGTTTACAAAATGAAAATGAAGCAGATATTCCAGTTACACCATTTACAACAATAACTGAACCAGATGTCATTCCACAAAAAAAATATAGTTTAACTGAATCACATCAGGCTGAGGCAACAGTTGAACAACTAGGAATGTATTCAATAACACCAGTATCTACGAATGTACGTGCTCCAACTCCTGACATTGAAATTACAACTGTCGAGTCTCTACCTAGATCAGATGATGAGGAAGAGAATGAACCTCAAATTATTAATACTCAATCAGAACCAGAGCTTGAATCAGAATTAGATGCTGATTTGGAGCTAGAAAAGGCTGATTCGGAAATAAGTTTGGCTACGGAATCAAATATAACTACACAAGCACAGAATGGATCACCAATTGATTATAATATTCCTGATCAAATAAGTGAACCTGAACAAATGGATACTGGCTTAGATTTTGCCCCGTCAACACGTAGCGGATCGGCATCGGTTAATCCTTTTGCCAGTCCTGAAAATGAAGATGTTTATCAGCCAGTAGTAAATAATATAAGTAATACACAGCCATTAATAAGTCAACAGACAAATCAGTTTAGTCAACTTCCTGCGAATGATGAATTTGATATGTTTTCGGCGAAATTCGATTCAGCAAAAAAAGAGGATATAACTCTTTTGGAGGGTTTTGGAGCTACTACACCAGTACTAAGTGGAGATGGTGAGTATTATGATTACACTCAGTTTATTATGTAGTAGTTTTCTTTAGTATTATTTTATATGAAGGCTTCTGAGCTAGGAGTAGAAAATTTTTACAAGAAATTCGTGCTAGTTTTTTTTTAATTCACAATTTATTGCAATCATGCACACAATTAACGTTCTAACCTAAATTACTACAATAAAAAGTAGAACAAGGACTAGCCGGAAAAAAATATTATTTAAACTAGTTCTTTTACCAATTGTTTTGTTCAAAATTTTATCTCCTAGACACTTGTGATAGAGAGTTGATAAGGATTCCAGCTAGCATTGCTTCTAGTGGCTGTGTGTTGAAGCTATTTTGATGGTTCAAATGACATTTTAAATGATATAACATAAACCCAATAAAATATTTTTCCATTTTTGCTCCTGAAAAATATTATGTAAAGATTAAAAATATTCTTTAAGAAAGCTAGGAAAAATATTTATGTAAAGCCTGAAGGATACTACTGATATAAGAATTCTAAAGCTACATGTTTTAACTGTAATCAATATGCAATTTTTGAATTTTTTAAAGTAAAAATACTCCTACTATAGGCCTTGCTTATTTCATTTTTTTCTAAAATTAAAAGCGGGATAAAATTTTCAACAATGATTTTTTGTTCTTTTATTACATTACAAAACTTCCAAGGCTTTGGGAAGGCAATTATTTTGAAAAATAAGTATTAATACTGAGTTTAGGACTGAAAAACTAGACTTGTAGATTAAAACGATAAAAAGGAAAAGCTGAATCTCATACATCTTTCACATGAAACTCAATAAATTCATTTTTAATTTTTAGCATGGGGTGATACTGGTGTTCTTGTTCAAGAAACAACAAATAGCACTGATGGTTTTGGTACAGAAGACACTTTTGATTCATTTCTGACAATGCAAGCACCAACGGCAATTACCCGTAACGATTCTATAGATTCTATTGATAACGATAAAGAATTTAATGTAGTTATTCGACCAAAAGATAATGATATGAATCAAGGAATCGCACCTATACTAGCACCGCCCCCAAGAAGCTCGCAAAATAATTCTATGCATTCAGGTGATTCTTCGCCACGTGTCAATCCATTTGATAAAGGCGATGAAGTAGCAAATGTCGAAGGCTTCCCAGGACTCCCAGAAGCAGCATTGATGCAGCGAACTGATTCACAGGAAACACCACCAACACCACTATTCGATGAAGATGTGTCTCAGCCACTTGAAGATTTTCCACGAATCCATTATGTAGGACCTGGATGGGAAATGCAATTACGACAGCCAAATAAAAAAAAAATAACCGGTCAAAGATTTTGGAAGAAAGTTTTCGTTAAAATCACATATCAGAGTGACAATCCAGTAGTTCAACTATATAATCAATCAACTGATAAGGATCCTTTTCAAGAATTGCCACTACAACCATGTTACTCAGTTTCAGAAATTGGTGCACAACAATATGATCAATTCGGTAAGATATTTACAATGAAGTTACAGTATATATTTTATAAAGAGCGTCCTGGTGTACGTCCTGGCCAAGTAACTAAAGCCGAACGAATAACAAACAAATTAAGCCAGTTTGCAGCATATGCAATTCAAGGCGATTACCAGGGCGTTAAGGAATTTGGAAGTGATCTGAAAAAACTTGGATTACCAGTTGAACATGCACCACAAGTATCTCAACTTTTTAAGTTGGGTTCAATGAGCTATGAAGATATGAAGCAATTTTCAATGTGTGTTGAGGAGGCTGTTTTTCGTTTATCCGCTCATCGTGATCGAGCTTTGACATATAAACTGGAAGAAGTTCAAATAACTGCAGTAGATGAACTTTATGTAGAACAAGATGCCGAAGGCCATGTTCATAAGCAAATTGCAAGAGTGAGATTATTCTTTTTAGGATTTTTGTCAGGTAATTATTTAGACTTTTAAAACCTATAAAATAATTTTCAATTTATTTTTATATAGGAATGCCGTCAATCGAGCTTGGTGTTAATGACCTTCGGAGACAAGGGAAAGAGGTAGTTGGCAGACATGATATTATACCGGTAGTTACAGAAGAATGGATTCGTCTTGAAGGTGTTGAGTTTCATGATTGTGTACAACAGGATGTTTATGAAAAAACCAAAACAATTAAGTCAGTTTTAATCTATAAATATTTTTAAGTAATTAATTATGTAATTTTGGTTAGATTTTTGCCACCTGACGCCTGTTATATTGAGCTAATGCGCTTTCGTGTTAGACCACCAAAAAATCGCGAACTTCCATTCCAGCTTAAAGCAACTTGGTGTGTCACCGGAAATAGAGTAGAACTAAGAGCTGATGTGCTAGTACCTGGATTTGCTTCAAGAAAACTAGGACAAATTCCTTGTGAAGATGTTGCCATTAGATTTCCAATACCAGAATGTTGGATTTATTTGTTTCGCGTAGAAAAACATTTTAGGTTTAATTTTGAATAAAAATCATTTTGAATAATTTGATAAAATTTAATTTTCATAGATATGGATCAAAAAAATCTGCACATAGACGAACAGGAAAAGTTAAAGGGATTGAAAGAATTTTGGGTGCTGTTGATACATTACAAGAATCATTGATTGAGGTTACTTCAGGTCAAGCCAAATATGAACATCATCATAGAGCAATAGTTTGGCGATGTCCAAGGCTTCCAAAGGAAGGTCAAGGTATTTTATTCAAAATATTTTGTTATTTCTTTGTTGATATAAAATATTTTTTAATTAGGTGCATATACAACACATCAATTAGTCTGTAGAATGGCTTTAACATCATTTGATCAGATTCCTGATCAATTAGCTCCTTATGCATATGTTGAATTTACAATGCCAGCAACCCAGGTTTCTCATATGACTGTTAGATCGGTTAGTGTTCAAGATTCTGATAGTGATGAACCACCAGAAAAATATGTTCGATATTTAGCTAGACATGAATACAAGTAATAAAAAATATGTTTAGTTTTTTCTTTTGAATGGAATAAAAATTGTTCTTTTTATTAAAATTTTATTTAGAGTTGGAATTGAAAGTACTTCAGGAGAACCACAAAATGCCTATTTAGCTGCAACAAAAATAAAAACTATTAAAGAAGAATCACAACCACAACCAGCTGTGTCACAAGCGATTCCTAGTGATTCAGATTCAGACTCAAACTAGGTAAGTAGTTTTTTAGGAACTATTGAAATATTTTTTGATATATTTTAAAGATTAGATTTTAAATTTTTATTTCGACAAGTGCAATTAATGCATTTCTAGCTGCAGTTTTAAAGTAGTAAAATCGATTTGCATATTTTCAAAATATTATTTAATTTAAAAAAAGAACCTTCATAATGTTTATAAGCAGAAATTTTTAACTTGCTGCCTAAATCTTTTAAAGAAATTTAAAATATATTGTGCTAGTTGTAAGGAGCAATAGTTTTTTTTTCTTGTTTTAAGAAAATTTATAAAAAACTTTATATATATAAATATATCATTTATGGCTTTTTTCAATTTTTTTTTCAAAGGTTTTCAAAAATAATTTATAGGAAAAATGTAAATTTAGTTGATAAATATGCTCTGCAAATATTTTTTGTTAATGGTATAAAAGCTTGATAGACAAAAGTCAATGACTTTCTTGAAGTCCTGTTTAAAAGCATTGCTGAAATTAAATTTTTCTTTTTGTTGAAAAGTTCTTGAACTCTATTTTTTGTAGTTTATAAGTTACTTGTGCAATATGCTTAGCATGTGATATAATATGATGGAGTTTATTGACAAATCAAGAATATTATTCTATAAATTTTAGCAGCATTTCATCCAATTGTGAACAATATGTCATTAATAAGATTTTTGAACTAAGTTAAGTGAAATTATAAATGTCACTAAAATATCACCAGATTAAACATAAATACAATAAGTGATCAAAATATTTACGAACAAAATTTGTAATGTCTAAAGCTTGTAGAAACCCAGTAGGAAATCGAGTGAGATACTAGCCCAGTGAATATAAAGGAGAACATCTCCAACTCGCTACGCTGGCGATGGAAAAAGGCGAAGTGGTTATGTTTTATACGCGCTAACACGCTACATTACATAGTGTGTATTACTTATAGGGATGTTTCTTTTCTCAAATAATATTAAAAAATGAAAAATTAGTCAGCTGGAGGCTGACTAATGTTGTTCTTATTTTTACATTAGAAACAAGTAGTCTCGAGAAGATTTTCTTCTTTTAGATTATATATAACAATGCCTGTATTTTTTATCATATGAGCCTATTTTGGATATTATTAGGTATAACTCACTTACGCTTGTCTAATAAGGGCTTTGGTTAATTTTGTTAAAAGCATTCTGCATTTAGGCATGCCTTTGCTTGCCCAATCTGGCTCTTATCTAGTTGTAGGCGTGCCAAAAAGGAAATCCCGTTTGAGATAATCTACTAACTAATGCTGACTTGTACCTGCATTTTGATTAAATTGCTTTTTACTAAAAAAAGTTCCCTGACAGCAGTGAAATTCTACTAATTTGTTTTTATGACATACACCATACAAGATATTATATATGTATTATATATTATTCATATGTGACCCACACAAGCACACAAAAGATACGTGACTTTATAACCATCTTCATTTTAAATGTCATTAGTGTTGAAAATCTTTGATAGATGTCACCTTCTTTTCCGATTATCATGTAAAGAGAGAATTACTCTACTTATTGCTAACGGCATAATTGCAAAAACCTAGTTTATTAAATTTAGCTATAACGATGTATAAAAAGGCTATGGTGGGGTTTTTTCAGGACTTTATTTCCAAGTTTTAGTAAAAAGTTTCAATTTAAAAATTTATATTTGTCAATTAATTACAGTGAGATTAGATATTCTTAATTAATCTTCTTAATACAATAACTTTTTTTTCTTTTTTTTTTTTTTTTGAACTAAAGCAATAAATTTAAAGAGATTAAAACAATGAACCAAGTGTAATTAAGTACGGTAAATATATTCAGTTGTCTTATTCAAATGTAATTTGATTAAGGGGATGAGTGCTATGGCTCAATATCTAATGCCTGCCGTTTCTGATTGATCGAAGTTAGGTATAATATTAATCTTACCCAATGTCAACCCAAAAATCTATATTATTCACTCTGATAGCCATAAAAGAACTTTTTTTTTAAGCAATTAATGTTTTGAATATATTTTATTGAAATTTTAACGAGTTGACAATGATTACCTTGTTCCCTTTCTACTAAAAATGAATTCTGCTTTGATAAATTTTATTCTTTACTCGTAGTTAAACTTGTTGTTGCTGATATTATTATTTTTAATTAGCTGAATAATAATATTAAATTGTTAATTGCTCATTAGTTAATAATTCAATATAGAATCCTAATGGGAATCCAAATTGGTTCAGATAATATAAAAGTGATGCACTCTGGCGTAAATCCAGATTTTGAAATTATTCATAGCTAAAAAAATTCAATTAAATTGTACCAGTATTTCGATTAAATGTCTTCGTGACGTGAAGTATTCAATGGGAATTATAGAGTTGAAGATTTGTTTTTTTTTTTAGTTTAATATCAGTTCATTGGTTTGCTAGAAAATTATTCTCTTCTGTATTGATTTATTTTAAACCAAGCTAAAATAATTCACGTTCATTAATTAAAGAGGTTCGTTGCATGGAGTTTTATAATTGCAATTCAATTATTCGTTTGATTTCAATTTTTAAAATAATTGAATAAATTTGTGTTTGTAGGCAAACGTTTCTGTTGCAATATTTCATTTTTATATAATGAGATTTTTAAGCAGGGTTAGCATGTATGCTTTAAAGTATGTTTTTCAGTATTTAAGTCTTAAATAAATGATATTTAAGGTAACAAAATATTGTTGTAGTAGAAAAATAATAATTAGTTTTGTGTAGAATGAGCTCTTGTGCTTTTAATTGCAGTAAATAAATTAATTTTGTTTGGAGTAGCTATTGCATATATAAAAATATCAATGTGGTTGCTAAATGGAGATAATAAAGAAAAATAATATATCAGGTATCTGATGTGTATCTGTTTGATTTATATACTTCTAGAGGCAAAATTTTGCACTTCTTTGTTTATATTTTGAATTTTGTCTTTTTTAATGTTTTTTTTTTCAAATATTCTCCGATGCGGCCTAGTAAAAGCATTAAATTTAATTATAACAAAACTTCGCCTCAGGAAAAATGAATGAAATACCTTCAATGAATGAAAATTTACTACGCTTATAATTTTTCATACTTCTTGTAAAATAAATGGAAATCCTAAGCTGTACGTCATGTACGGAAATGATGAAAATTTTTATATGACATAGAATATATCTTTAATGATGATAAAAAAACCATAATATGGGAAACCAAACCTGCAAATAGCATTTGGATAGTACAAAAACTTGTTCACAAAGAAATTTTTTTTTTGATTCAGTGTTTAGTTTGCTACAATCTTAACTTATACAATTAATTTATTAGTATTATTAACAAGAGTGTGTATGACATGTGCGGGAGTTATGATCCTGTGATCAGTTCCCTAATAAAGAAAAATGAAATTATAATTTTTCAAATAAAGATCTTTATTTATAAATTAATTATTTTGTTTACCATTTTAATTTAATGTCAATATTATATTGACTTTAAATAATTATTTTATTTATAAAAAAATATAAAAAAACTTCAATTTAATTATAATTTTTATAAACAATCTAACAGATTTAAAAAATTATAATTTGTAAAATAGGTCAAAGATATTATTGTCCTATTTAATTACTTAAACTAAATTCTTTAACAAATTAATTTGTTTTACCATCACAATTTCAATCTGTAATTGTAAGAAGCGGAATAAAATATCACATTCATTCCCACAGTTCCTAATTTCGCTCACATAACGTTAATAAAATTTGGCTTTACGTCTTCCAAAAGTTTTGTTTTGGATTTAATTGGGTGACCAAAGGTATATTTTCAAGAATGATTTTTTGGCAATACAGGTAGTTCTAGTTTATTTAATTAATTTTTATATGAAAATATATACAAAACAAAATTTGACCAAATTTTCATTACATTTTGATGTCAATATAATTGAGCAAGTGGCAGTGAATGTCTGGAGGCACCTTAAGAAAAATTATTTTGGGGTGTCCATCATAACACCATCATAAAAAAAATCGACTTATTTGCTATTGTTAAGTTTATAATTACTATCTGAAAAAACGTTTCTATAAAAAATGAAAAAATTAATTTTTCGAGCAGATACCGCTCTGGATGGACGGCTGCTCAAATGTTCATAACTTAGGCAATTTTGCTCTGATCGACTTGAAATAATATTTTTAAGATATTATGCATTAATATAAAAGAAAAATGGAAAAAAAAGTTTAAACCCCTTCAGACATACATACATACTTTATACATATATTTCTAGAAATTCAAATTCAAGTTCAAATTGAATGTATGAACACATCAAAAATTAACTTGGAGGCATTAGACTGATTATCAATTTCAAATGCCACACATAAATGAAATAATCATACGTCACTTTTCCTTTTTCTAACGCTATTATAGGTATTGGTATCTGTAGGTAGTGAAGTATATATGTAATATGGTAGGAAGAAAACCTGTGCATGTGCATGTGCATGAAAACACTGATCTCATATCTATACTTACATATTTTGCAATATTATTTTTGAATTAAAATTAATTAAACTTGATTTAAAAATATTAACCACGTATTAAAAAACAAATATCTAATAGAACTTTTTTTTTTCAGATTCTGTTATTTATTGGGTCGCCATATTAACATAATGTAAAAAAAGCTTAGATTTCCATTTTAGTTGACAATAAAGAAATATATATATCATTAATAATAGAAGATATAACAAGCTTACAGAAAAAAATTATTTATTTATCCATTATAATAATAATTTTCAATATGAAACTAAATGATTAAGTATTCGTATATATACATATGATACATACGGTACATACATATTAAACATAAAGGAAATGGAATTAATTTAAATATTATTAAGAAAACTATTTCGAATTAATTAAAAATATTACGATTTAATTGTTAAACGAATAGTTGTTGGGATTATTGGTTACATTATGGTTGTTGTTATAAGAAAATCGAATAAGCAAACATTTGAATGTACAGAAAAAAGAAAAACGTAATTATTTTAACAAAAAACTTAAAATAATTGTAATAAAAAGTTTGCACGGAATGCTTTGGAACCAAATAAATAAAAAGTAAGATATATATATATATATATATATGCACTCAAACATATATATATATATATATATTAATAATTTATATAATATATTGTTAATACTAAATTAAATCTAAAATTTTATTTCTTTATTTTATATATTCAATAAATACAAGTGTACATTTGCTAAAATGCAGAAAATTAGTAAATTAAAATTGTACACAAAATTCGCTTTAACCAAAGTGAAAAAAATTGCTTATAATCCTTATTGTTGCATTAGTTGTAAAATTAAGTTAATTGTAAAAAATGAATACACTTATATGTATCTATATAAATATATAAATATATATATATATATTTACCTTTGTTATAGGTGTGATTCTTTATGCAGATAAAATAAGTGACTGTAATATTTAGAAAGATAATAAAATTATAGTTCGCCAATCAATGATTTGTTTATATATGTATTTTCTTATACCAGATTATTGCTTTGGTACTAATTAGTTATTTTGCTTTTAAGTTAAACTTTAATCGAATAAATATATTGAAAGGTTTTGCGATTGAGTTTTTATAAAGAATTGTATAGAAAGTCATTTGGCAAAAATTAATTTGTACTCTAAACTTTTATTCCGTTGGTCACAATGATCTTCAAAAGTTTTACGCTAAACCAGTTGAATACTTTGTAGTCTATTTAGATGTGTCTTAGCTTGATGCAAAGTTTCTCTTGCCAAAAGAAAATCATTTTGTCTCATAGTCTCTACCAAAACCCTCTTTTTTATAAATAAAGCTTACATTCCATTTCAAAAATTTTTCGAAAATTTTGAATAACTTGATATTGATAGAGTTATCTGGAAGATTAGATAAAAGAACAATTTATTATATTGATGAAATAGTTAATAGTACCCTTGATATAACCAGACTTCAAGGTTATTGT
The DNA here is from genome assembly GCA_947359355.1 of Acrocera orbiculus. Classification (NCBI taxonomy): domain Eukaryota; kingdom Metazoa; phylum Arthropoda; class Insecta; order Diptera; family Acroceridae; genus Acrocera; species Acrocera orbiculus. Next base: position 9,986,000 of record OX375757.1, read on the forward strand.
AGTTTAAAGCACTTTGCCATTATTATAAATTTGATTAAATTTAGTATTTTTTATGGATTTAGTTCCTCAAGATCTTGCACTCTGCTAGTAACAAACAAAAATGTCAACGGAATTCCTTCTAAGAAATTGCTAGTAATACTAATAATTTAGCTTCAAATCATAAATACATTAAGTTTGCTATTGGTTTTTCAAGATTTTAAAGATCATTTGTGAGTTCGAATTTTATATTTATTTAAAGTTAAAGTGAAAAATATTAGCTATTTAATAATTTTTTGATAATTTATAAATTATATATTGTTGCATGATAAAAATTAAGCTTGTTAAATTTTTAATAATACTTTCTTTTAAATTCATTTAAGTATCAACCACTAATATCTATATTAATATTTATATTAATATCTATAGCGAATATCTAATTATTTTTTTATATATTATCAGCGACTTCATTATCTTTCCATAAAATCTTCTTCAAAAAGAGTTTGAAGGAATAGAGGTAATTTGTTTATTTTAATAATACTCCGAACTCCAAATAATGATTTCTTATTCATAAGGTTTTTTTTTTTATTTCCTTTGAAGCTATGGATATATCCTTTGACCTGATATACTTTGTACATGTACCTTATATTAATCATATTGACTTTTTTTGATCCTTTTATATTGAAAAATTTATCAAATGCTGTTGCTCAAGAAGAATTGTTTTTGATAAAACTAATATATCAGGAAAATTAAAAGAAATTTGAAAATAATTCAAGATATGAATGATTTTTTCTTGTTAAAGGAAGTCGAGTCAAATTGATTTTTTAAATTCTAGAGGCAATATTTTAGCTATTAAATTAATTTGAATGAAGCTATATTTTTCGATTGATCAACATTTCGAATATAAAATTTCAGTTTAATTGTTTCTCAGGCATATGACAGGTTTTATATTACCCTGAGATAGTTATGAATGATAAATCCTGAATTATGTCATTTAAAGTGCAATAAAAGAAATTGCAGAGTTTATAAAATTACTAACGAACAATCAATAGACACAAAAATAATTTTTTTCTCTGGTGTTAAGAAATTTTTATTGTAAAATATTTTGATATTATTATAAGCCTTAATCTATAAATTATTTAATAAATTTTTTATTAGGCTTTTGTAACACAGATTGAGGCAGAAAATGAAATTAGTAGCAATAATAATAAAAATAGAGTTTGAGTTTTAATTGAAAATGGCTCTAATACATTTGAACTACAAAATCAGTAAACTTTTGTTAGGTATATCGATATATAATATATAAGTATATTTATTTGGTTCTTATTGAGACAAAACTTTCATTATATGAATTGAACCAAGAAACATATAATAAGATACCCAAGTTAAAAAGAATCGAAGACTAAGTTGACCGGAAATTGACACATGTGTCAGTTATGATTCCCTTAAGACCCTTTCACTTTGAGAAATTTTGACAGTAAATAATACAACTTGACTGAAAATGTCCTCCTTTGTGGAAAAGAGCAAATATTAAAAATTCAAACAGACAAAGCTTCGTACTATCTAAACATAAAAGTTTATAAAGAATTAGTTTAGATTACATATATTTAAAAAATTTTTTCCATCAATAAGTTTTGTCTAATGGCTAACACCTGTTGTGGTTTTAACTTCCAGTAAAACTAATTAAGTACAAATTACTAAAGTTCCAAAATACATTTTGACATTTCGTTTAGTTTTCCTAAAATTTTACTCTCGCCAAATTAAATTTAGTTTTGATAACGTTTTTAGTCCCTTATATGATCAAAAAAAGTTTTTAGTTGGATGAATTCAATTGACTATTGCTATTCATATGAAAAACTGTTCAGTTTTATATGACTCTAGGTAAAGAAAGAAAATAAAAACAAATATATTAAAGTTTTACTACTATCAAAAATGGGAGAATGACCTTTCTACTCCTGATGATGGTCTGAAGTTGTCTTACTCAAAAAGTTGCTAAAACCACAATGTAGCACAATTTGCTAAGGACCTGGATAAACTTTTCCTTATTTGCTCTTCCTTTTTGTTAAATTCAAAATATATTCAGTGTTCAGTATAGTTTCAATATGAAATTCATGAAATTGAGGTTAACTCAACTAAGTTACGATTAATGGTTTACACATCGTTTTCCAATCATCCAAAAGTTAATATTCTAATTAAAAAAATCTAAAACATTTGGCTTGAATGTAATATTTAGGATTGGTGTTTAAAGTTTTAGTTTTTCTATAAATATTGAAAATAAATTCTAAAATTGTTTTTTATTCTTTAGACTTTAATAAATATAAACAAAATATTTACACAGTTCATTAATTCTAGACATGCATAGATGGTACTGGCTAAGGATAACGTATCTGAAAAAAGCTTAGTTTACTTGACGCCTATTATATGTTTAAGGTTCATTCTGATAATGGGGCTTCAATGAACCAAACCGACTCGACTCATAACTCTTTGATTATTACTTTTCAATGATTTTATTGTTATTATATCCTATAAGAGACACTGTTATTGTATTCTACTGAAAATCAATACAAAAGTAAACGTCTTGAAAGTAGTATCTTGGGTCTCGTTATTGTTATGGCTGTCGCAAAGAAATCTGTTCGCTAATTGGAAGTTATGCGAACATTTAACTGATATGTGGAACAAAATTATTCTCTCAATGGACTCTATTTTGTAGTTTTAAATTTAATGGATATGACTCCTGGTACTCAATATAGACATTTACAATTGTATTATTTGAAAGAAAGATCTTATTATTTGCTGTAATAAATTTTTTTTGTTATTTTGAACAATATTACTGAATATGTGCATAGTTTTAAGAGATAAAAGTAATATTTTAAATGGGAGCTTTTTTTAAATTATCAAAAATGATGTGTTTCAATAAAGTAATAAATACATATATCTAAGCCTTCTATTGGATTAAAAATTTTATTATTATAAGATACAGTAAAAATGTTTGGTATTAGTTATTTCATAGAAATTTAAAAGATTGGTAGGATTCAGACAGAAGTATAGGAGAAAATCAACGTGCAATATTTGAATTTTACAATAATTTGTATTTTCTACGGATATGAAGAAAAGAATGTTAACTCAATTAAAAATAATATTGGTTGAAGCTTTGAACAAAAGCAAAAAACAACAAAAAGAAAAGTTTTAACTATAAAAATTTTGCCAAGGAATAATAAAAATTGAAGTCATAGAGTGTCATTATAGCTTTATAAAGGTAAATGTCAAATAAAGATAAGAGCTGCTGTCGTTGTTGAAAACTAAATTAAATTAATTAAGATAACAGTTGCAGGCAAATAAACAATATTTAAAGTAAATATTTGTCTTTTAATTGTAAAAAAACTAAAATTTGGTATATTAATAAGAAAAAATGAAAATGAAAGGTATTTTTAAATAATTATTGCTAATTAACTCGCTATAAATAGCTATTGCGATAGATTGAAAGAGTCAGTTCTTCTCATTAACAGCACTACTTTTTTTCAATACTAAAGGAAAAGATCACATAAATGATTAAGCTTAAAATCGTGCAGGTTGGATTAGACGAAAATCTTAAATTCAGTTGATCTGTAACAAAGGTTTTCCACAATGCATATTAATCAAAGCCAAAATCATCAACCGCTATTCACAAATCTTTGTAGTTTTTGAAAAGCTCTCTTAAGAGATTAGTATTTTTCTAGCTCCAATTTTCTAATTTTCAACAATTCTTCCAGTATCTTTTCTTACTTTTTCTTCAAAAGCTTTGCGTAATTCAATGGTATTGAATTACTAATAGTTCAATTACACTTATAACTAATGAAAAGGATATAATATTTTTTTTTAGTTGCATTGATAAAAATATTTTTATAATTTCTTTTAATGGAATGATAGTTAATTGTTTTACCTTTAATTTTAATTAATGATAACAAACAAAGCAAATTTGTGATTTATTATTTTATCTATGAAGTATTTACAAAAGTTCTTTCTCTACATGTTTTAAAGCAATTTTAAGCTTGAAGACTTTTATTTGAGGGTTTTGTTTTGGTTTCAGGTAAAATGAAAACCACTTTGTAAGTTTTGCTTTGAAAGTAAACCTTAGTCTTCTATTCTTGTGTGTAGTATCTAAGAAATATTTCATAAAGTAAAACTTAATATTTTGCATTTTGCGGTTCAATCACTACAAGGAATTTTTAGTTTGATGAAAAAGGAGCAGCAGATATGATCAAGCTTAAAGTCTTCATAGATTTTTTAAATGAAAAAAAAGTTGTATATTAAGTATTCATATAATTTTTGGCTTTGTTTGGCTATTTCATTAATTAAAAGTCTTTTGTTTTATTTTTTCAGTTTATAACTTAAATTTTTTTATTCCTTGAAATTTTTAAAGTTGAAAAAATCAAAGAAAATTTTATTTCAAAGTTCAATTCACTAGATTTAGTATTTATTATTGCTGCCTAGCTCAAATAATAACTAAGGCTGGCAATTACCCAATTTCAAAATATTCGATAGTATAATGTGAAATTTTTTTCAATTTAAATTGAACCTCGGTATACAACTATTTTTAACATATGCTTAAAGGGTTTTACTTATTATTAATAAAAGGATTATATTCTAAGCTTTAAAATACATTACGACCAATTCAATGTGAATTTAATTGGTTTACCTCAAGTAGTTCTCTTTGATCGGAATTTAAGTTAAATAACATCAAATTATACGTTAATTTATTTTTCTAGTCAGTGGAATATATTTTATAATTTTGGGTTGGGTTTTATTAAATGTATGTACCTTATCCTTATGGAGTCATCAATAACAAAGCTGCAGGTGCTTTTGTTAAGTAGACTTTGGAAAAGTTTCGCGATGTTATTGAAGCTTCTTGATGAGTTATATTTTCTAGTTAGGGATGCTCTTACAATGTTTTTACTGCTTAACTGCAAGAAAATTTGCATAGCTGCCTTTTCTCTTCTACATAGCTTTAATTTGAAAAACAATATAGTTAAATTTTTTAAAATAAATTTTGACTATCCTTTTATAGTAAATACATATCTGTAGAGTTAAAGGAATTAGTTTTCTATTTATTTTGATTATAGATATTTCTAAACATTTTTTCAAAATTTTATTTTTGACTGTAAACTTTATTTGACTGACTGTAGCGATAAATTGCAATTGTTTATTGAAACCACTTTGGGCCGGAAAATGTCAACTTCTTTTTTACAAATCATTACCTCCATTTACACTTAATGTAGGACTATGAATCATGTTGCCCAAAGGGCAATCAAAGTAGCGTAAAAGATAAATCCATATGTGCTATTTCTATAAGGTGTTCCTTTGGATAATACAAAATACTATTAATCATATATGGTATAAAAAATTTCTTAGTCCTTTAGCTAAATCTCTTTGGTTATCAGTCTTAAGTTTTTCTTACGAATATAGTCATATAAAGGCAAAACTTTTCTTTAACTAACATAAAGAGGTTTTTGATACTTCGCCAATAGAAAAAGGGATATAATGTAACTGAAAGCTACTTCTCTTATGGGAAAAGCAATCATTTCATCATGACATCGTCAGGTCTACTTCAGTAAAATCTTTCAGGATTCTTGATGGTATATTTTTCTATCATTAATAACCATAGATTGCTTAAGAATATATCTCAATTGATAACAAAAAGTTAAAGACATTTCTGATGCTATCCAACTGTATCCTAGTAGACGGTTTATTTTTGGAGACAATTGCCTGGATTGAAATAAATGATATTTTTTGCTATCAAAGAAGAATGGCTCCAACAACTATGTAGGTAAATCGATTGCCTTTTTGTATCTAAAATTTTTGTTTAAAGGATTTCTTTGGTTCTTTCTTTCTTTAATTCTCCATATATAAATTTTAATGTCTTTAAATAAGTGAATGTTCTAATTCATTTTTAACTGTTATTGACATAAAGCCCTATCAAAAAAATTAACAATGAAAAATATATTAAAAAACTTTTTAAGCTTAGTGTTTACTGATGAATCAAAGGAAATAAATAAAAAGATTTAAACTGTTCTTTATGGTATGACTATGTCAGCAATTTTGCTTTTGTAAGTGACGTAAGACAAGAAACGTTCATTCGTTCAAGTTCGTGTATTTTAAAATGCTATATGTAGGTATATGTCCAAATATTTGGAGTAAAATTTTTGTAAAATATTATTGTTTTATTGTGTTATTTTAGAAGCAAATTTTCACGCTTTTTGAAAAATAATAAAAACGTATTTTTTTCAACTTTTCCATGCTTCTTCAATATAAGATTGACTTGTGTTTGAATGAAGGATTTATTATGACATCACATCTAATTTTACAACACAATACATGGTGCAAATCATATCAAAAAAAGTACTTTAGTACTATTAAACAAAACATAACTCTTTAAAAAATGTCAATTTTAATTTGTTTTTCTGGACGGTTTTGGTTTTATATGAATATTTTATAAATTGTTGTGGCAAGGCTAAGTGAACTAATTTATGAGAGTTCACAGGAAAGGTCTCAGTGACTGAACTTTAAAGTGAAAATTTTACAAAATATTATTTATCAGAACTTTATCTTGCCCATTCGAGCTTCATATCAATTTAGTGAAGACTTGTAGATTTAGTAGCAACTAATGTCAAAATTTGTGCCGTCAAGCATTAGGTTTCAAATTATTAATTGAAATATGTTGAAAGAATCAGCTACAAATAGAATAATTCAAAATAAAATAATAAAAATGCTTTTAATTTAATGACTAATACTTTCGTATAAATAATATACACCAACTATTTTATTTAAGTCATTGCATTGAATTATATTTTTCTAGAGTTCCTTGAAAATTCTTTATTTTATACTTTTTTTATTTTAAGATTTCAAAAGTCTTCTATGAAGTTTCATTTTCAAGTGGAAACAACATTTTTATGTAACTAATCCCATAATTTCTTTACTTTCATTTAAAAAGCTTTACGAGCAACAATTTTATGTTTTTTTTTTCTTTGAAGTAACCTTTTGACATTTGGCAATGGACATAAAAAATATAAAGATTTCAGTTTTATTTGTAAACGGAAAATAATAAATCTTTGATGGGTTAAAGGATTCAAAATATTCCTATACTTCAAATTTTATTGGGGTAGTAAGTCTGTTATCATGTCGTAAAAATGTCCTGTCATATCATTTCGAAGGACAAATGATATATACATATATACATTCAGAAATTCTTGGTACTTTTGTGAAGTCTCCCAAAGGACTAATTGATTTATAGAGAAAATTAGGGCTTCTTAGATGTGAAATTAAGGTTTCTAAATGTTTAGGTACTTGAGATGTAATTTATTTTTGAATAAAGAGAAATTTGCATGATTTGTACTTAAAAAGTGAACTTATTATGAATTCAATTACATGTAAGTAAAGAAATAAAAAAGTAGAACTGCGAAAATTGTCTGCTTTTAATTATAATAACAACTTTCGAAAAAATAAGATTTATTTTCGTTTTCGTTTTACTTTTAGTTATTTAGATTTTTTAAACTCTATTTGGGATATAATATGAATTTCTATATTTTGAATTTTTTTAAGTGCAGAAAATGTTAAATTTGTTCATTAACAAAACATCCAATTTGCTTTTAGTTTTGCAATTCTACAATAAATATTGTATTTATCAATATACTTAGGCTTATTTATTTTTACCACATATTGCCGTGTAAAATTAGTTGTGATAGAAACAATTTTTCGTACATTCTATAATCGAACGAGTATTGATAAAATGTGCAAAATGTGAAAAACGATCTATTCATAAGCTTTCAAGAAATCATGGTAACTGACTTCAAAAATAGAGTTTTACGAGAAAAGCGTTTTAAACTATCAGAACTAGGCTGCAAATATATTGGGCGGAACTTCTTAAAACTCTATAAAGGAATATTTAATTAGGTTTCACTATGAATTACAAATTATGTTTTTTTTTTATATTAAAACTCATTCTAATGCTATATACAACTTACTTCCTGTAGTAACGCTATTTTAAATTAAAACTTAAGCTTAAAAGTATGACATTTCTTTTAATTTCTATCAAGCTGGATTATCGAAAGGAAACCAAAAACTTTCATTTTACAGATCAATCTCATATCTATAGACCCTTATCAAGTTAAAAAATTTTTGCAAAAGAAATTAACTCGTTAAGTCATAAATACAAAAGAATCTTGCGATCAAATTCTCACCTGCTTTGGGATGAGCTATAAAAATCTCAAGTTCATAATTCGTAATCTGCGTGAGTTTAAATAGTTAAAATTAAAGAGTGGATAACAGAAAACTAACAGAAAACTTTATATAACAATTAGATATTAAAAAATATATAACAACAATAAAAAATAACAAAATAATAAATTGGAAATTGAAGACCGGTTTAGTTATCCTGACACACGTTTTGATTACATAGAAAACTTAGAAAATGTAATCAAATTAGTTTCCATAAAAATTAAGACCATACAGACATATCCTTAGCAGGATTTTTCGAAAAAAAAAATCATGATGAAATTTTCAATTCACAGCAGACAATAACAAAACATTTAAATAAAATTTGACTTAATTCAGGTAAAATATCTGTGAAAAATAAAATTATGCTTGTTTGTTTTTAATGAGCTTTTCTAAGTATTATCTAATGTAAAAAATCACTAAAATCAAATATGAAAAATACAAGTACGTCTGAATATACATATTTTGATTTGAACTAAAGTTCTTTAATAAAAGTTGATCATCTGAGAAAGTCATTAAATAACATTTTAATATTGTTAGTACAAAAAAGAATTAAAAAGCATTTAAGGTGAAGCAGAACTCATTACATCTTACAAATTCTATTTACTGAATATAAACATACCCACTTAATCATATTATTAACTCACTTGTATTTTATATAGTGTGTCTCTTATATCTCAGCTTTCAACCCCTCCCCATTTGATTCGGTTATCAAACTTTTCCGGCTTGAAATTGCCAAAACCTAACAAAGAGGAGCTGTCGTATGGACTAAGGTTATTGGGGCTGTCTGTTTTGGCCAATTTTATCTAAATCATGTACAAGTTCTTACATTCTGTAGATGTTCATTTAGCTTAAGGATATTTGATGGAATGAGAAATTGAAGGAATATTCATTTTGTTCGTACACAAAATTTTCTATCAAAAAGTCTGTCTAAGGATGGAATTCAGTAAATATTGCGAAATTAATTCGTGAGAGCTCACTGCTTTAAGTAAAGTTGATCCTTAAATTATTTTGATCATATAAAGGATGATTAAGGTACAAGAAGTTTATAATCAATAAAGCATTTATGTTAGTATTTTCTATGTCCGGTATGTATAAGGTCAAGGAAGAACGTTTAATTAAAATAAGATAGAAGATGCACTTTGATTGGAAGTTTTGTGGGCTATAGAGTTAAGTAAATTTTAAAGTTTGCATATTAGTTGTTCTTGTTGTTTCTAGTTTGAGGTTAATTTTACAAACTTAAATTAGAAATGTATTTCTTTGAACTATTTAATTTTGTTGTTTTTATATTTATAGAGTTATCCTAGTTTAGTTATAAAATTTTAAAAAAAACTGCAGCTTTTCAATATAAAAAATTTTTTATTTTTTTTTTCTGAAACTAAAACTTTACAGAAATACATTTTTATTTCGGACCTAAGTAAAAATTATATTCTTTAATTATGTTTTATCACAATTCATAAAAAGTTTTTAGACATTATGAGAGAAGAAAAATGAATATTAATTAAATTTGCATTCCATTATTGACAGTTTAAAATTAAGTTTGGAAGAGGGTTGATTTTCTCCAATCAATGTTCTGAAACTTTTTAACTTTTGGTAAAGTTATTATTTTTACGAATGATAACTTTTAATACCGTAATAGATTAATATAGATAATTTTCAGCATCAACAGTTTGCAAAAGTCTATAAATAAATGCAAAGTTTGAAAGGTTTTATTTGTTGTTATCTTCGAACAAAAAACTTACCTAAAATCGCTAAAAAAGAAAATTTTATGATCTTAAAAGTCAAATCTGTTTCAAAATTTAATAATATTACTCAATTAAAAAATATTTTTAGTGTTTGGAAAATATGATAAAATTTTTATAATAGTTTTATAAATTTGTAATCAGCTTTATCAAAGTAAAGGTTAAAACAAAATAAGTATTTGATTACAATAAAATACATATACTTACAACTATTCTTTGTGAAATAAATTATTAATATCATATGATTAATATTCTCATTTTTAACATTTATCAAAGCTTGAATTATAAAACGAAGATAAACGATAAGGTAATTTTTAAAGTGATACAACCCCAAATAAATTCATTTCTTGTTTCAAAATTTCTACAAAAAATTCTACTTAAAATAAATATTTTATTTTTATTATTGTCAGTTAGAGCATTATTTCTATTATTCAATAAAATTATGTTTAAAAATTAACTTTATTTTGCATAAAAAACATGTTTGATATTTTTTTAGAGTCACACAAGTTTTCTATTGAGTGTACAAAATATTTCGTTGAAACCATTTGAATAATTTTGTCATGAAAATATTTTAAGTTTGGATATATTATTGTTAAAAATGATTACTTATGTTGAAGAAATCTTAGTTTTTAGTTTTCTTTAAATAGAATTCATGTGCTGTGTTCATAATCTGATCATTGAATCCCTCAGTTAATTTGAATTATTCTTTAAACTTCTTTAAATTTACTCCTCTGTAAAAAACTTTTCACATTTAAAAGATATCATAGGTTTTATGTTTGAGGAAAACGTTTTTTCCTTTTGATTTTAGTGAAAGCATAACCAGATAACAAAAAGTCAATTCACTACATTAAGCTGGAATATTTCAAAAAGGCTTAACCTAAATTGATGATATGCTCCACTGATTTTCATTATAAATATATATAATAGAAATAATATGTGCAGGCTGCATTAAAAATCTATTAAAAATAGATGTAAGTAAATAAAATTATATCTTGTTTTCTTTCCTAGATATACTTGGTAATTATGAGATACAAAGGGTACAGATGTTTGAATAGTTAACTAGAAAACATAAGTTAAAGTGTGTTAAATAAAATACATCTATGACTTGGTTAAGACTACGTATGTAGATATAATATTTAAATTAATTTTTTAGCATAATGTGGTTAAAAATACAAATTTCAAAACGAAAACCAAAAGCAATGGTAATGTAAAAGAAATAAAATATTCAATTTGCTGTAGAAGCATAAACTTTCAGAGAAAATCATCATTTATAAAGAATTCAAGCTTGATTTTTTATGTTGTTTTACATCAGCAATTTTTAACGTACATATTTGGAAAAGAAGAAGAACTATGTAAAAACCTATGTAAGGTTGGAAAATATAAATTTATGATTCTTTTATAACATATTTTTATTAAAATTTAAGTTAAAGATGATTTTAGGAAAATACTGTATTATATTCACAGCTTTCATGGCTTTATCGATAATAACAACACGGAAAAATTGGTCAAGTTTTTAAAAGAGTGCTTGGAATTGATAAAGTTATAAACTTATTCAAAAGCTTAAAGCCTACTTAAATAAAGAACTCACAGTTAGATAAGTTTTAACTCTAACTAATTAAATGAAGAGAGGTTACTAGTATATTAGCTACAATCACATTTAATTATACTAAAAAAAATTAACGTGGTTCTTTAGGTTTTTTGATTTGGCATTGCCAATTGGCAAAGTTGAGAAATTTTATTCTTCATCATTCTTGACAATATTTCAATGGGTATTAATTACTGCATTTATGTGCCAGCTTTTCTGTGCAAATTAGTGAATTATATATTTGTCATAGACTTCGTATGTTTTATTTCAGATGAATTTTTAACAAAACTATGAAATTTTCAAAGCATTCTTAGTTATTAAAAGTGCACTACAGTTTTTTCGTACTTTACCATTTAAGGCATATTTAATTAATCTTATCAGTTAAACATTTATAGAAAATATATAAAATATAGTGCTTCCTTAGCTTGTAAAACACCTTTTCTTTAATTTTAAGCTCAGACTTATCACGAAAATACATAAATCAAGGTTTTGAAATGTTTATTTTCAGTTTATGTACTTTTTCATACATTTGAAACATATTATATGACATCCATCAGCTTAGTCTAAAGCCAGCATGCTTAAAAGTTTACTTTTATGCTCTCAAAGGCAGTTAGTTCAAAATTATTGTACAGGGTATGACTCATAAATAATTACAAAAATTATATATATATATATATATTACATATTCAAAAGTTTTACTACAAAAATGAGTATATAAACTTTTCAATGACTAAAAAAAATGACATAAAAGTCTAGTACGCTATTTGTTTTCTACAAAACAAAAATCAAAGACTTAAAAGCACTTTAGAAGAAATTGAGTGTATTTATAAATTATTCATTTGCACTTTGCTTTTAATTTCAATCATTCTCATTGTATAGTATATTTCTTACATAGTTTTTTAATATTTTGAGTGTAAAGCAATCAAACTAAAATAAAGTGAATATCCTTGAAATTAATTATTTCGCTTGTATTAAAAGTTTTCCAATTGAAGGGAATATACTTCTAATAAGAAGTAGTTCTTTTAATTTATCGAGATCATTTTTGTATTCAGTTAAACAAACATCCTGTGAGTTCAGTTAAACAAACATCCTATAAGCATCAGTGATTTGGAATAGTACAGTTATATTTTGCTTCAAAATACATCTCTTTTATATTATGATTCCTTGAAATTAAAAATATTTTTATCAAAATATGTACAGTGAATCACTTAATAATTTTTTTATGCTTTTTACTTGAATAGTACATATATGTGTGATTATAGTTATTTGAATAGCCTTAAAAGCATTGCTTTAAAATTTCATTTTGTGACAGAACTTCAATTAAAAATGTAAAAAGAAATACAATTTTTGTTTCCGTTTTCCTAACAAAAAAAAAACACAAAAAATATTTCTTTACGAGAAATCTGTACGACTGACAACACGTTCACATCAATTCATTTTATCTACTTAATAGAACGATATAAAACTGGTAAATGACCTCAATAATCGAAGAGTAACGCTTCCTGTAGAGACAATAACGTTTCATAATATATATACGAGTATATATATAGAAGAGGATTACCGTCATATCTCATTTTTATTCTAGGTCATGAACTATTTGAGTGCTCTTTTTAAACTATTCAGACAGTAGAACCATTCTGATAGTTATATATTCTCACGCAAAGAACAGTCAATGGCCTAAATGAAATTTTTAATAGAAGAAAAAATTAAATAGAATCGAGTTAAAAGACAAAAGGACCAAACGGAAGTCATTTTTAGTAGATAATGACCTTCTATTACTATCAATATAACTACCATGCTATGGAAGAATATCCTGTGAATATAGTATTCATATTTATTTTTGTTATAAAAACTGTAAGTAAATTTCATCTTTATCATAATAACAAAAATCAAATATACAAAAAAACACAAATTGATTTTTAGTTTTTTTCTTATTTGAAAACATAAAATTTTTCTATACTAGTCAACTTTGATATAATTAAAATTTGATAGCAAGAAATAAAGCTATAGAAATATTATGATATTTTGTTATGATATTTATATAACGAAATTCTGAAACAACATTATTAGAAGCAGAAAACTAAGAATTATGAAATGTTGCATGTGTGGCCACATTTTGTTCATATCCTGTATAATTAGTCTCAGTTCATGTTGGGTTATGATACCGTAATATAAAATACGTGCAATTTAATGGAAAAAAGAGAATACAAAAAACAAAACAAACTTCCTATAGCATGTGCTAATTAGTTTCAAATTTATGTAGAAGAGAAGTTTTCACACCAATATTTTTATACTCATGTTAGGTAGTTACTCCGTTACCATACGAGGTAATATAATTATTAGATTAAATTTGAGATATATCTTGAAAAAAAGGTTTAAGCTTTTATAAAATATAATAAATTTTTTTGGTTATTTTTTGTATAATTAGTTTTTTTGAATAACATAAAATAT